>LR738549.1:11022500-13522500 GCA_902685375.1 Neostethus bicornis | reverse complement strand
AAGCAAGGCGTGGTAATTTAACAGTTAATCAGACTTATAAGATGCCACAGCTGTCGTGACAGTTTTTACTGATTACAGAAGTTAACTAAGCCTTAATCTAAAATGCCAATTAAAAGTTGATTACCACAAATGAAAGAAATGTATTGACATTTCTGTGGTCAGAAACATAAAAAAAAAATCTTTCACCTTTGAAAAGAATTTAACAACAGTAACTCAGTGCAACCATTCCTCTGTTTTTAAATTAAATTGGAAGTATTTTTTAAAGTCCCATGGAAATTTTTGATTTAAGCTTATGTTCTGTTCTCTTTCTGCACTTAGATTTACATCTTGAACATTTTTCAATGCGTAAAAATATTCAATGCAGAGGAGGGTGGCTGGGCTCTCACTCAGAGATCGGGTGAGGAGCTCTGCCATTTGGGAGGAGCTCGGTGACGAGCCGCTCCTCCTCCAGGTCAAGAAAAGTCAGATGGAGTGGTTCGGGCGTCTGGTCAGGATGCCCCCTGAGCGCCTCACTATTGAGGTGTTTCGGGCACGTCCCACCGGGAGGAGACCAAGAGGCAGACTCCGGACCCGCTGGAGAGACTATGTCTCACAGCTGGCTGGAGAACAACTCGGGATCCTTTCGGGTGAGCTGAATAATGCAGCTGGGGTGAGAGAAGCCTGGGCTTCCTATCTATTTTTTATTTTTTTTTTATTTATTTATTTATTTCGGTCACAGTGCAACCTCATATCAATGAAATAAAGAAAACAACCATATTCCAGCAAAGGACCGAAAAGGTAACGGCTGAAGCAAACGCTTCATCTGAGGTGGTTGCCCCCGCGACCCGGCCCCGGATGAGCGGAAGACAACGGAACGGAAAATATTTCTTTTGAATTGGCATAAATTTACAATTTCTTTAATTTCCGACTTCTTTGTTTTATATTTTCAGTTTGCATACACAAGTACAAAAACAAGAGTTAATATGGTCAACAATGGAAATAATAAGCTGTTTTTTTAAGCCAAGGTACATTTTTTTAATCTCAAAAAAAATCTAGAGGCACATGAACCAGCAAAGATGGTAGAGTGGGCTGCAATGGTTACAGTTAAAAAACTATCCAGGACAGCCCTGTCTGCCTGTAAATAAAAAGAGGAGATATCATACTGAGAAAGATAAGTACATACACTTTAATCCATTTTTCTTAACACAAAGACCATAAGTTCAACCAAAACAATCTTTGGGAGCTACTGGTTGATCCCGATCACCATACGACACATGGACGAGCTCTCACGTGGCGTGAACCACTAGTTGAAAAATACTGGGGTGGAGGACATACCATCAAGCATCAAGCATGAACTAAAGATACCTAAGAGCAAATGCTTTGGGTGTCTGGGGTGCTTTACACATTGTATATGCATCACACAACGGTACATAGCTAACTGAACTGTACATAAACGACAATTTAATGGCACAAGATGTATTACCTTTAAAATAAATCAAATATCAACCAGCTATTGCAATGATTTGATGCTGAATGAATAATGCTAAATTGCTACTGTGAAATTTCCACTTCTTTGTTGATGATTACATGCAAACTTCTCTGTGAATGTATTAATCACTTTCCACAATCATTAATGATCGAAATCAATCACAAAATTGAGGCAGCATTTGCAACTCTAACCCTCATACCATGTGATAGGCATTTATGTGTAAGTTAAAACAAGCAGCAAACCCCATGATTATTATTCAGGACTGCTGTATAAAATGTTGGTATGCATATAATGGAGTTTTCACTTCTTGGACTTACACTGATACTACTACATACTACTGATACTTACACGTACTACTACCTCAAAGTCAGTCCCACAGCTGAAAGATGTAAAAAATGATCAAGTTCCACAGATGCATCTGTTTGCAGCAGCAGCTGGTGTTATAAAGCACTGATAGGGATGGTTTTCTTGTTCATGGATATGGTAAACTATATTGAGGAGCTAATGAGGCCAGAAGCATGGGAATGGCTTTCTAATAACTGTAACAAATCTAAATTCTTCATTATCAAAGTGTTCCATTGATTTTAAAATGAGATTTTTTTTAACATGTTGTAAATGTCCATAAAAGTAATGAATAAAATCGGTGACAAGGGGCAGCATATTCCAACTCTCACTGGAATATGGGTCGGTCTTACTGTCTGTTTGCTGTTTCAGTGGTTTTAAAGAAAGAAATACTAACTGTTATTTACCTTTTACTTTCCAGAATCTGATTCAGTTCAGAAGCCTGTACTGACTCATGTTCGTACAAAAGTGCAGGTGAATGTATGACCAAGTTTTCTGTCTTAAAATTATGATCTGGATCAACATTTATTTTATTTGGCAGTCACTTCTGATTAATTTTGAATTTAATGAACATTTTCGTTTGTTCAATTACAACACAGACAACAAAATTAGTTGACTGCATTCAAATTAGCTACAAATTCAAGTTTGCTTTGAATAAACCTCAGGCATTAAACTTATTTGGTAGCCGAGGTTCAGTCGAAGTACGATAGTTTGAAGATTTCAAACTAGTCAGGAGTCAAGTCATCAATTTTTTATGGAGGAAAGTTGCAACCGTGACCAGAGGGTTGCTGGTTTGGGTTCGATCCCCTGCCGGTAGTTCATGTCGAGGTGTCCTTTACCATGACACTGAACCTCCAATTGCTCCTGACGGTGGCTTGCATTGCAGTTTCCACCATCAGGCATGAATGTGTGTGTGAATGGGTAAATGTGAGCTTCACTATAGAGTGCTTTGAGTGTCTATGAAGGTGGAAAGGCGCTTTATAAATAGATTCCATTTACCATTTTCATTTTATTGCGCATTTAGACGTTGTACTCCTTGGTTGTGAAATGGGCATTAGCCCAGATAGTCACAGAGGTTGTGTCAGGAAGGGCATCTGACATAAAACTATGCCAAATACAAATATGTAAGTCAGTTTAAGAAATACCATACCGGATTGGTCGTGGCCCCGGTCAACAACGACCGCCATTGGCACTGTTAACCAACAGGGTGCTGGTGGAAATTGGACTACTGGTGGTCAAAGAAGAAGAGGAGGAAGACACATACATCGGAAGAGAGAGACGAGAAACATCAAGAGTCTAGGACTTGGAACTTTGAATGTTGGGACTATGATGGGTAAAGGTAGAGAATCAAAGTGCTCTACAGTGAAGCTCACATTCACCCATTCACACACACATTCATACCTGATGGTGGACACTGGCATTCAAGGTGCAAGCCACCATCAGGAGCAATTGGAGGTTCAATGTCTTGTTCAGGGACACCTCGGCGTGGACTCTGAGCAGGGGATCGACCCCGAACCAGCAACCCTCTGGCCACAGGACGGCCGCAACCTTTCTCAATAAAAAAAAAAACTTGTTCGAATCAACTCTTGAATAGTTCGAAGATTCGAAATCTTCAAACTATTATACTAACTAACAGTTTGAATATCTGTAATATAATTCGAAGATTCAAATTGTTATTCAGATGTTCTAAAAAGAAAAAAAAATCTCATACTCTCACATGTGGTTATATGGTTACACAATCTCTGATAGGAATGGAATTGGGAGTTCAGTTAGGGTTCGATCCTTAAAGTACCTTGTAAATGTTTGCATGATCTCACTAATGTTTCCTTCTGAGATGCTTTTATAAGTCAATGGGCTGGTTGAATCATGCCTGCATTCAGGTATGAATTTGTGAGCAAGTAATGTACTTTTATGTGGGTACGATCCAGTGAATCACCCTTTTAGAAATGAAGCTGACACTCAACCAACTTCATACACACAAAACACTGAAAACACACGCACCTCGTAACCCAACCGCAGTTCAATCTCTTTAAACATAACCTTTAATGTCATGTGGCCTCATGTGTTCCAGACATGCCATGTTTCACATGATCACATACACAGACGGAGGATACTACATTACATGTGTGCCACATTTTGAATAGGTCTTTGATGCTCCATTAGTTTGATTGCCTCCTACCCATCACACATGATGAGCAGAAACAATAAAAGTAAAAGAGAGCAAAAATTAAATGGCTGTTTTTAATGCTTTAGTCCAACAGTCTAATTTTAATATTGCTAATTTACGACACAATTGACTCAATTAGATTGTTTCACTTAGATACAGATGCGTGGAGCCTGCTGAAACCCCCACTATCCCACAACCAACCAAACACACACACACACACACACACACACTGATGTAACTCTGCTTTTACACACACACACTTTTCAAAGGCATTGGAGTGGAATAATGGACAAGGCAGTGGAATAGTTGGCAGATTTTGTCATTCACACTCTTTTAACCACCAACCATCTGCCAAATGCACGCATCCTTTTCTTTGTGTCTCTGGTTGTACACATGAACGATCTAGTTCATCTGTATTATTCAGATGTTCAGTTGAATTTGTACAGATCTAGTAATCTGTTATGCCCGAAGCATAAAAAATATCTTGAAAGATGGATATTGGTGAAGTTTCTATTGTCAATTCATGTGAAATAGGAAGTTGGAATTAACATTAACAGACTTTAATTTAAATCATTGATGGATTTTAAGGTGTCACTGAATTTAAGAAGTTACAATGACTAAAGCGATGTGGTACAATGAAAGATGAGTTTGTTATCATTTTACAGTTCTTTTACTGAACAATTGAAATCCAACATTATTGTATTATATCATTTTTTTTCAGTGCTGTAAGTCATTCTTACCATAAACCAGACAGGCCAAACATTTTGTTGCCGTTGGCTATTCAACTTGACTATTAAACTATAATCGTTTAGCTAACTGAACCCTCGGATTACATCAAATCTTGACTTTAATAAATTCCTCAGTCTAAGCTCCACGGAGGCGTAGCATGACCAACACTTTCTGAGCTAAAGAAAAGTTAGCTGACCGATCAGCTTCACTGCATCACAAAGTGAACCATGAAGCGTGGACTGCTTAGCAGCGCTCTTCAATACAAAGCTCCTCAGCTTTTGTTCCTCCACGCATAATCTTTAAGGGAGTTGTGTTTTTGCATTTGCCATTCAAGTAGGTTATAGGAGAAAAGAGTGACTCAAAAGAATTTACGAATATATAAATAAGGGAGTTCTTTTATCTGCTACTCTGAGGAGGTTTTGTTTGCCACTCTTTAGTGGAAGTAACAAGAGATTGTAGTAAACCAGAGTGGGGGTTGGGTGTCTATAAGAAATTATAATCATAATGGAATGACATTATGTTTTTTTTTTTTTTTTTTTAATGATAGTGAATATTGGGTAGTCTTGATTGCATTAGCATAACATCTACAATATTCTTGAACATAATAAGAACACATTTAAATTTTTTCTTCAATTCTTTTATTTGAAAGCGGTTTGGTGTACATTTTCTTCAAGTAATGGAGAAGTCTTTTGTAAAGGTCACCATAAACTGGTTCATGTATCATTATCTTTGTGTTACATTGAGAGGTTGCTCATTATGACAGTATAAAGAGGGTACAACAGTTGGATCTCATTGTAATGAAGCTAAGTGCACCCCTTAAATGAGTACTCCATCTCTACTCTTTGTGTTACCTTTCAGCTGTCTACAATTTGTTCTAACTTTACTCTCTTTGCACTGTTTTACTTTAATGCAACCTGTCAGTCTGTTAATTAATCTCTTTAAACACAAGAAACTGCCCACACATTTGTCTATGCAGTTTAACTTTACAGTTAACTTCATTAACTGTAAGAACTTGTTTTCTACACTCAGCTTCCGCTCGGTCCTCCTCAACATGCTTGACAACGGAATGCTCAGGCTTTTCGGTCTGCAATATCTATTCGTAATGTAAGCCTAGGATGTGTCTTGCAGTGCCATCCGTCTTGTTTAAATTCAGAAGCACCTCAAAGATTCTAGAAGTAACATCGAAGGAAGATTTTGGGTGTTCACTGTGATAGAAATCCCCTCTGGGAGCTGAGGTTTTGGCTCTAGCAATGGCTCTTGCACTTGTCCTGGCATTGGACTTGGACTTGATCCGGCATTGGTCCTGGCTCCTCATTAGACTCTGGTTCTTTTCCATATTCATTTACGAGCTGGTGAAGGGCGTCTCAGAAATTTTGCATCCCTGAGACCAGCACAATGATGGTTTGTCTCTTAGCGGCGCTATGTACGAGACTCAGATCGTCATGATGATGATAGTCTGCCTGCCGTATGCACAGAAACCTTCTCGTTTGGTTTTCCTTCAGTTCCAGTGTGAACTTGCAGGATCCCCGGGCCAGAGAATTCCTCTTTGGAATAGTCCAGGGGTTTTCTTTGGTCCACGGAGTGCCCCATACCGCCTCGTAATTGTAATCGATGAATTCATCAACGCAGTCCCGGAATTCTTCAGCTATAGAAACAGTCAGGTGAAGTTTGTTATATCCAAGTGACACTTCGGCAATTTTTATGAAGCAGCAGTTTTTGTTTTCCTTCACCTCCAGATAGAAACGCTTTTTCTGAATGTACACACATTTTGTTGCCAAATTGGTCATAAACTTCTTTGAGCTCTGAGACTTCCACCGCTGAGCTGTGCCATGTTTAGTTTCCAAATGAGGTCTGCGTTTGTATTGGCTATGTGCGCATAGTTATAGTCTTTCTCTTGGCTAATCACTACACACCGAAACGGACAATTATATTAAAAATTTGGTTATTTTCACCTGATTTTAGCACCAGGACTTACAGTACTTGTAAAACGTTTGCAATCGCAATGGAACTTTTCCCTGGTTATGAAAAGGTTAATACATAAATAAAAAAGACATTTGGACGACACCAACATTTAAAAAAAGTAAACTGAAGATGCAACTGGGAAGTAAAGCGTAGTTCTTTTTGCTGGGAGATGTCTGTCTTCCTGCTCTAAGTTGTAGTTTATCTTGTTGGAAGATGTAGTACTTCCTGATATAAGTTGTAGTTCATACTGCTAGGAGACGGAGTATTTCCTGCTAAAAGTTGTACTTCTTAATCTTTGAAGCTATACTTTTTTGTGAACTTAAAATGATGCTACCAGATGATCCTCATTAGGGTAACATCTCTGGCTACGTGATGAAATTCAAAGAACTACTCTGGTGATCCATTTCGTATAGCTGAGTAGCAAAACTGGTATGGAATAGTTGTGGCTCCAAAAATTCAACATGGCCCTGTGCGTAAGGTTAAAAAAGGCAAGTGAATTGGCTTCAATCATCGGTCAATCCAGGAGCTCCCTGCTCTCTTTTTCTGGATTGTGATTTTTCCTACTAGCCTGAAGAAATCCTCCAAAATGTCGTCCGGTCATCAATTGCTCTAAACCACTTTTGGATTTTATTTTTTTACACTTTTCAGCACTTCAACTTTAATCTGATTAATACAGGATTTAGTTATCGTTTTCTTTTCTTTACTTTTCTTTTCTTGGCTTTACTTGATCAGCTTTCTCTGTAAACAAAGCTTTTTCTTTACCGTGTTCTGAGTTCACTGCAAGTATTTAGTAATGATTTGGCCTCTTCCTTTCCTGTCATCATCTCTCTTTCTCTTTGTCTTGGACTGCTTTCCTCTACCCTTTCCTCTAATGAATCCAATCATTTCTGAGTCACACCTTAGTGGAATGGCTTGTATGTGAGCGTAGGCCCTTCATTTGTTGAAAGCACATACTGATGTGATTCAAACTTGATACATATGTTAGGCTTTAACCAGGAACTTAGGAAGAAAGAGGGGCGGGTTAATTGAGTAATGGCACTTGTGAGAGAGGGAAAGGCAAGTAGGAAGGTGGATGAGATAGAAAGGAGATGACTGCACCTAGGAGGTGTTTTTTTCTTTTCTTCACACTTTTTCATCTTTAGGGTTTAGTTAAACCAATGGAAACGAGAAAGACCTTAATGGTCAGATGGAATAATAATGTAGGAGAAGGATAGTAATTAAAGACTAGCAGAGTATATGGTAGTATCAAATCAAATGGGGAATGAATGATAACCATCTGAGAGGCAGGAAGAAGGTTGATAAAAAAAGCAGCATAATGGCAAGATATGTTAAACTTGTTTGAAATAAATATTCTAAATGGCTAACACTTCCAACTTGATTGAATAAATGAAGAAAAGACTTCATCTCAGCATGAGTTAATGGATACCTCAAAATAGCTCAGTTTCCACTTAAAATCAACTGTAGTTTGAAATGCATATGCCTGTATTTTGTTTAGGATGGATTTAATAAAGGATTGAGTCACTAAAAGTTAGACAACTCAATTGTTCCATTTGAAAATGGAAAAAAGTTCAACAGACTATCTGAGTCTAAAACCTTTTCTTGGCACCAAAATACACTCCCAGCAGATTTTCTAACCAGCTCATCTGACTCCTTTTTGATGCGGATCAGTGGAGAAACTTTTCTTAATCCCTCTTGGATAAGCTTGTTCCCCACGGCTTAAGGTAAAGGCCAGCTACCCCCGAAAGTGAAAGAATAATATATGTTATAAGAATTAGGAATGTCATATTTTTATTTTCATTACTCGGCTTGGTCTAATTTGATTACATGTGCTTTGATCTTCTAGCACATCAATGATTTTGCACTACCAATTGTGCCCTTTCTTTTGAACAATCCCCCAGAAAACTCCTCAATTAAGGCTACTCCTCAATTAAGGCTACAGCTTGCTTCAAATTTATTTTGATTTGAGGAATATCTACAGGCCATGGAAACATAACAGAATGATAAAAACCGTTCCGTTCCGTCATCTTCCGCTTGCTCCGGGGTCGGTTCGTGGGGGCAAAAGCCTCAAGCGGGCAGCCCAGGCCTCTCTCTCCTCGGCTGCATCCTCCAGCTCACCTGGAAGGACCCCAAGTCGTTCCCCGGCCAGCTGTGAGACATAGTCCCTCCAGCGGGTCCGGGGTCTGCCCCTTGGTCTCCTCCCGGTGGGACGTGCCCAAAACACCTCGCCCGCGACGCGCTCGGGGGGCGTCCTGACCAGATGCCCGAACCACCCCATCTGGCTCCTCTCGACCTGAAGGAGGAGCGGCTCGACACCGAGCTCCTCCCAGATGGCAGAGCTCCTCACCCGATCTCTGAGTGAGAGCCCAGCCACCCTGCGGAGGAAGCTCATTTCGGCCGCTTGTACGCGCGATCTTTCTTTCGGTCACTTCCCACAGCTGGTGACCATAGGTGAGGGTTGGAACGTAGATCGACTTGTAAATCGAGAGCTTTGCTTTTCGGCTCAGATCTCTCTTTACCACGACGGACCGATGCAGCGTCCTAGTTATTGCTGTTAAAAAAAATTTGCTGCTGAAAATACCAAATTGCTAAAAACAAATATTGCTGCTGAAAAAAAACTTTTTTCAAATTTATTAATTTCCTCTGTCATATTAGCTGAGAATGCATCAGAGCAAGAATGTTAAAAAAAACATAGTTATTGCTTAAATGCTTTTAAATCGAGCTCCTTAAAACCTTTTCAGTCTTATTTTGCAGTTCATTATGGTCGCAACATCCCAGAAGGCTTCATTTTCTGCTTGATCTAATGACATGAAAGCCTCTAGCCACAGGTATCTCAACCTTTGAGAATAATTTTGTTTCCGCAGCATTCCCAAGCAGACCTGAGCTGTTTCAATAACATTTGTTGAAATCTGCCAGGGAGATTAAATGTTAATCTGAGGCTTCATCTTGAGACTTCTCAAATCATGGCATTGGTGATCTGCATCAAGGTGGATTGTCCCTTAAGCACTCATCGTTTAGTATCAGCATGGGTTTGATTTGTGGCTTGGTGAGCTGATGATACCATCTGCTTTGAAGACTAATGTGTGCATCGTGTTGAGACGAGCTTTTCCCTTCACCCCAATCTTAGAGATGTTAGAGGGACCACCTCTCATGTCAACCCTTTTAGAAAAGCAGTCTAATATGACCTCATGTTCACTCTGAGCCTGGTGTGTTCACGCGCTTTCAGACCAGATTTATTGTGTGTGCACGTAATTCTCACACAAACATGCACACATGTGCATGTGGAAGCCTTTTCACTGTTACTAGAAAGATTTAAATCCCCAAAGAGCTTCGTACAATGAACTGTTTGAGTTTTAGCTTTTTTTTCTTGGTGCGAGTGATTATTACAGGCTTATTTTATCGGCAAAGCCCTACACATGCACACTTGTGCACACGCATAGATCATCAATCACAGTAGGTCTGACCTACTTCTGGTAGTTAACCTCAACTAGTTGGTAGTACGGCCAGTATTGTATCATAGACAGAGAAATAAGATATTGAAAAAGAGTCTCAAAGACAGGTAGAGATAATTGCATAGGATTTCTAATGTCAAGCTTACAAAACCACTTGTTTAATACCATCATTGTGTGTTAAAATGAAATGTTATTGTTGTAAATGCCCATTTATTATCAATGCAAATACAAATAAGCGCTCATGGACAAAAAAAATCTTCTGTTTATCGTATACAATTTGGCAGATTTTCAAGGTTAGTACTGAAATACTGGTGAAAATTAGTGGGCGTTTTTGGGCAATAAGGCTCAAATTCAACTTTAGTGGTGAACCAACTAGGGGATGAAATGATAATTATCCAAAAGAAGAAACAGAACAATACAATAAATGCTGTTAGAGGTAAGGAGATGGTTTATTGGTTATATATAAAATATAAAGTCTTTTGTTTTAAAGTTTTGTTTTATCAATGACTTTAATGCTAACTTTGTGTAAACTCTTTACTAAAAAACCACAAATGAGGTAAAACGAAGAGAAAAAAAATGAACACACTTTCACTGGGGACAATTAGATTGCTTCTAGCTTTAATCTGGCCAGCGGATAAAGCTCGTCCTGCTTTCTGATTGAACCAGTTATGATGGATGAGAAATTGATTTACTTGTAACAAAGTTTTCTCATTGAGTGGTCCAGTCAAAATTGACTTTTTAAAAGATGAAAAGAAGTACTTTTTGAAGGCTTTTCTTCAACTGATTTAAGCAACATAGTGTGATTGATCAATTTTCTTCAATGCTGCCACGTTGAGTCTTTGCGCCAAGAACTCTTTAATCCCCAAACATGTTACTTATTTGAGAATGGTTTAAAAATGTTTAGAATTGTTGTGATTCAAAAGCTTAAATCTAAGAATAAATCAAAGTTTAATTCAGTGATTATCTTTTGAGACATTTGGAGAAGTTTAATTTTATAGATAAAACCAACATTTCTGTTTGTTCTTCATTTAGAGTAACATAAAGATGGAACAATCCAATTTTTCTAGTGGTGTTAAATGTTGATGGAATTTGTGTTTAGAAATGTGTCTACTCAAAAAAATAATTAAAGAACCCCAACAATGACAGACTCTAAAGAATATTATAAACCTCAGACAATCACTTTTGTGTGGTAAACCAAAATCATTCGTCCACAACTTGTCAGTCAGTTCAACTTTCTGTTTTTGGTCACAAATGAGTAATTCTGTTGATGGGTGACATCAAATTAGAAAAAGCCAGATAAAACCAAAAGTGGTCCTTAAACTTGCACTGAGTTGCTGGGTTGTCATTGATAGAAGATCCACAATACAGCCGTTAGAAACTCCCGCCCCCCCCCCAAAAAAACTGGAAATTGTTGTTGATTTAGCATTTTCTGTGTGTATTTGGTTGGATTTTTTTTTAACTTTACAATAATCTGGTTTACAGCATTGAAGTGACGGAAGCAAGGAGTTAGTCGGTTAAGCAGAATGAACAGATACAATCTATATGTAGACCAATCAATTATGCCTGACACAGCAAATCTTTTCAAAGCCATTCAATCATTCATTGTGATATCGAGAGCCAATTTGAAGAGATAAAATGTTGAAAAAAAAAAATAGATGTTTAAAAGAATGCTGATCGACTAACCTATTTGTGGACTTTTGATTACAGGTAGCTTTGACTGTATTGAACGTTGACAGAACATAAAAGTTCTTTTTGAAGAGCGGCTCTGCTCTTTACAAAGATAGTGTGAACAAACTAAACAAAAATGTTCAACCTAATATTAGGGGTATGTGAAAAATCAATATGGAATCAATACCAATATACCATTACCTGTCAAAAAAGACATAATTTACCTCTTCACTGTTGTTTGTCTTTACCAGTTTACTGCATCTTTCCCATATTCCTCCAACATCTTTCTTAAAATACAGGGAATTTAAAAGATTATTACATTTCACTAGAGGGCACTAATTATACCCCCAAACAAACATACTCAAAATGTCAGGACAATTACCATCAATCGGGACGCAGTAATGCTCACATCTTAATTTTCTACCAATCCTGACTTATTACTGGTAAAAACCAGCAGAACAGTTTAGTTCTAATTATTTTCAATACCGTAACATTTTAAAATTGTTGCAAAACAACTCATTTAGCTGCAGTTATCTCCAATCCCGGTTTCAGCAGTCGTATAGATTGTTCATGGTGGGTCGCAGAGAAAACGGGCAGAATGTGTCCATCTGTGCTGCTGTGTCTCCATAACACAGTCCCATATGGCCAAGTGTGGTCTGCTGATAGCCTAAAGGAGATAGTTGAAGATCCTTGACAATAACATGTTCTCAATAACATTTATCTTCTTTTACAAACAGAAATATGTATTTTTTTGGAACACAATCATGCACTCTGCAGTTCTACAGCTGGATAAGTACACAAACCATCTGTGAGATTGTGGAGGCAGAAATTGTCATTACATTTTGGCTGTGTCTCAGACAGTCTGTGTAAAGTTGTTATTGTCGGTGAATGTTTCTGTTGGTGCTACTGAGAGAGACTGACCCACTTCTAACAGCAAAAACGTCCACATTTTATATCTGTGTGTCCGTTTTAATCTGTTTCTAACTGCATCGAACAGCTGAGACTGGAGGTCTCCTTCATGGCTTTATGTCTTTTTTTTCACATTCTACTCTGTGTTTCTTCCCCCATTCATCTTTTTCTTCTTTCCTGTTCAGTTGGGATTTTTTATGTTTCAGATAGAGGTGAGTTGACTCAAGATCAATAAAGGGTGTGCGCACACATTCCAGCAGAGCTACACAAACATGGACATACACACAGACTTGAAAGTGCTGAGCAGGTGAATTTCATTCATTCATATTCTCCATCCAGAGACACCACCATCCCAGTTATCGATCACAGAGGTGATGGATCAATTATTGCAATGAAGCTAAAGTCTGAGTGGGTAGATATTTTTCTTCCTGCTGTCACAAACCAGATAAAAGTTTGTGACAAAAAACAGAGAAAGGAACAAAGACAGAATGAAAGTCAAATATTACTAAATTTATTTTACAGATCAAAGATTTTTGTGTTTTATAATTAAAATATATGGAAAACTTTATTGCTTTTTATTTGTTTTCTGTTCAGATCAGACGATAGCATGATTCTCTTTATTTTATTGAAGAGGGAACATAAACACTTGGGAATTAAACCGTGAAATTAAACTGAATATCAAGTTTAAGAGAGTAAACGTGGGTAGATCAGATTTATGTCTTAATCAATAAGCTCTTTGTTGCTGTGTGGATGTATTCAATGGAACAAAGTGCTAGAACATGATGATTTACATCTATTGGTTTGTAAGCCTCCACTAAAACACAGAGGAAGAAAAAAAAAAAAGCCAAGCGGTTGGAGGAGAAGCTTAGAATTGTTGGAGAGCATGGAAGTACCGTATAAGCTACAAAAAGGAAGTAGGGTTTAGTAGAGAAAGCAAAATACGAAAAATGGAGGTATGTTGTCATAGAGAAAAGCTAGAATAAGGACGCCAAATATTGTGAAACAAAAAAGATGGTTCAAAATTGTTCAGGATGGGAACAGGCTAAACTTTAATATCTGCTGATTAAAGACAAAAAGACCAAGTCATAGCTTTGTGATGCTGCGATAACTTGCCTCTAGCTTTATTCAAATTCCCTTTGTGATTTGGAGTTTTTTTTCCTGGTCATTGCAAAAATTTTTGCAAGGTTTTGTACAGAGACTCTGTGCAGATAAAATGTAGCATCACTTCTATGCTTCAATTATTTCTTATACAGCATATTGAATATATAGTATATGTATATAGCATTTGGAAGTGCTCTGTAGCCGGTCTGTATTTACAAAAATAACTCCACGCCCTATTTATTATGCAATTTTTCAAAAGAATCCTTACAATCATGGACTTTTCTTTATTAGAACGTGGAAAGCATCTGACTGCTTGATTTGGTTTCATTGTTCATTCAAGCTTGAAACAAATTTATAAAGTTTTTTTCCCCCATCAGTTTATGTTCATTTACAAAAAAAGTGCAACTTATAAAGTCAGACCGGATGATTTTTTTCTTTCATTTTCTCTAATTTTCTAACTTAATCACAAGCAACACACAAAACTTCTATTATAATATGATACGTTTAGATGACCAAACTGTATGTGTTTTGTTTCTGGGCATGTCGAGCTTCCCAAAGAGTTCTCTTCTTCAGATGCAGTTGTTGTTGTATAGAGCTAGGTGGTGCTGTCAGTCCATCCTCTGTCAGTGTGTGTGTGTGTGTGTGTGTGTGTGTTTTTGTGTATGTCTTAGTCTGATCAGATGTTTTTCTCTCCTTTTTGAGGAATAGTTGCATCAGCATTGAGCCTCTGTAATTTTGGGGATAGTAAACATGTTTATCATCCACCATGATTCATATCAAATGAACAGAATGAAAAGAAAGACACAAATGTTTTGGTGTTTTTATACAAGTTCTCCTAACTCAAATTCAGCAAAAGAAACTCGATCAACGTTGCGTCCAGACCAGTTGGAGGCTCGGTGCACAAATGCACATCCTCTACAGTAATAAGTGTTCCTATGTGTGGCCTTGTTATTTATGCCCTGCGATGAAGTGGTCATCATCAAGGTTGATGTTAGCATTAAATGGCAATGTGCACGCACACACACACTGACACTCATGAAAGTTATTTGACAGAAAGTGATCCAGAGTGGAAATTAAAGGTCAGTGCTGATCAGACATCTGAATCATATTTCAGGGATTAGTGTGTAAGAATAATTAAAAGCAAGTTGTGTGTAATTGAAGACATATTAGATTGTAAAATGCTTCTGTACGATTCAGAATAATCTACCCAACCATAGTAAACATTTTCAAAAAGTACGTCTTTTGAAATTAATCATTTTTGTTTGTTTTTTTCTACATGAGAAGATTAAATCAACTGAGATCTTCAATCACACACCCACTAACAAACTCAATCAGACAATGTCGAATCATGAATTTATATACAATGTTTTATGTGTAATTTGCAGCTGCTAAAAAAATTCTTGTCATTAAATTACATAAAATTTAATGTAAACATAGCCTGCAGTGACAGGGACAATGGCACTGAGGAAAAGACAGGAAACAGAGATGGAGGTAGCAGAGATGAAGATGCTGAGGATCTCTCTGGGAGTGACCAGGATGGACAGGATTAGCAATGAGTATAACAGAGGAACAGCACATGTTAGATATAGTTTTGGAGATAGAGTCAGAAAGGCCATATCGAGATGGGTTGGACGTGTGCAGAGGAGAGAGAGTACATCAGCAGAAGGATGCTGGGTTTGGAACCACCAGGAAAGACACCTAGAGGAAGACCAAAGAGGAGGAGGAAGGAAGACATGAAAATAGTTGGTGTGACCGAAGAGGATGGAGCAGATAGGGTTAGATGGAAGAAATTGACTTGGTGTGTTGACCCCTGAAGGGAAATGCCGGAAGGAGAAGAAGATAGCCTGCAGTGACCGCACACAGGGTAGAATGTTCTCACACACCGAAACGTCTAAACCCAAATTAGTCATCGCGGTAAACATGACTCACTGCCTCATGCACCTGATTATTTTCACTCGCCTGGATTCTAATGTTTTTTTAACTTACAATGAACTGATAAATGCGGGAATCAGAGTTTTTCATCTTTTAAAATTTTTAACTGATCTCATCAATTACTAGATTCAAAAACTGTTTCATAACCAGTAGCCTCATAAACAATAGTTTTCAAGAAAATTCAGAATGTGTATGTTTGTGAGACTGCAAATGCACTATAACTGATGAGGAGACCATGTTTTCTGTTGTGGTCACAACTATTATGGTTAAAAAAAGAAGACAAGAAAACTAATGCAACACTTCAGTGGAAATTTGACTGATTTCTTAAAAATGTAATTAAATCAAGGCACATGAAACACCAAATCATCTTGATTCTGGGCCACATGGTGGCTTAATCAGAATCAGAATGCTTTTATTGCCATGTCAGTGAAAAATATCAGAGACTAGGAACTTGTTTTGATACAGGTGTGCAAAAATATGAAATAAAAAAAATAAAAAATAAAATAAATAATAATAATAATAATAATTTTAACAAAACTAAGAGTGCTCAGAAGAAAAAGAAAAGTAGTGCAATGTCATATAAAATAATAAAAAATAATAAAGATAGTAAAGTGCCAAGAGGGAAGTGACTAAGAGATGCGGGGATCCAGGTTATAAAGAGTTCATAAGTCCAACGGCAGAAGGGAAGAAGCTGTTTTTGTGGCGGGACGTTCTGGTCCGAATGGACCGGAGCCTCCTGCCCGAGGGGAGTCGCTCAAAAAGTCCATGTCCAGGGTGGGAAGGGTCAGCTGCTATGCGACCTGCACGCCCCCGAGTCCTGGAGACGTACAGGTCTTCGAGAGATGGAAAGCTGCAGCCGTTCACCTTCTCTGCGGAGCGCACAATGCGCTGCAGTCTGTGTTTGTCCCTGGCTGTGGCTCCAGCGTACCACACGGTGATGGAGGAGGTGAGGATGGACTCGATGATGGCTGTGTAAAACTGCACCAACATCTGGGCGGGCAGCTTGGCTTTCTTCAGCTGCCGCAGAAAGTACATCCTCTGCTGGGCCTTTTTGATCAGGGAGGTTTTTTGATCATTGTTTTTGACCATTAAAACAATGGTCTCACAGCAAGAAGGTCAGAGTTGGAACACTGTCGCTTGCCTTTCTATGTGAGTTTGCACATTTTTCCTGTGTATACCTAGGTTCTCTCCAAGTACTCCAGCTTCCAACCACCCTTGAAAACATGCGTATTAGTTTAAGTGGCCGTTGGGAAATTGTGGTGTTTTCTGTCCCAATATGTGGCCCAGCAACTGACTCAAGACTTGTTTGGGATGTACCTCGCCTTTTGTTTGTAACTTGGCAGGTCAAAAGAAAAAAACTGCAGAAACTTCTACACTTAAGAACTGTTTTTTCAAGCTGGAAAAATAGTGGGGATTGCCTGTTTTCTAGAAAGAAATGTGCTATGGAAGGCATATTAATTTGTAGAAATTAAAGCATGTCCAATAGTGATAGTCCATCTCATCTCATCATCACATCCATCTCCCGCAAGAATCAGCCGAGAACATATAATTACGCTTTATTGTCTATCCTGCACTATGGCATGGAGACAAGGCCCCTGAACAAGACTCTGGTGGCCAGAATTAATGGCTCTCACAGCAGGGCTCGCCAAACCATCGAAATGGCCCCAGCAAGTCTCTAACCAGGCGCTCAGATCCCTTACGTGCCAGCCCAAGCCATCTTGTCTGGCTGTACTATGCCGCACTTACTGGTTTGGCCATGTCCGCTGCCTCCCTCCCGACCATCCTACGAGAGCAATCCTTCAAAAGATTGCAGGCTGAAAAGACCAAGAGGTAGGCCGCGTTTTCGATTGCTCAATGTATTCGCTGGTGACCTCCAACCACCTAGAGTCACCGTCGAGAAAGCAGAAAAGCTGGCCCAAGATCGCCAACATTGGAAAAACTTAGTTCATCTGGTTGGCTCAACGCACGGGGAGGAGTTCCAACCTCTTTTCTGGAACCCTGATTAATTGATTGATTGAATAGTGATAGTAAAAATATTTTCTTTTGCTTATTGCAATGGGAAGTTATGGCGCTAGCACTGAACAGCTGTAGCTTTCTGTCTTGTTTATGTTAACTTTTCACGTGGTCTCATTAAGATTGTGCCAGTCTGTTATTTGGTAAGCACAGTGAGTACCATGTTGAATGATTTAATGTTCCTGGATAATGTAATCACGAAAAGATTTGCTAAGTTACTTCTTGGATATTTATGACCATTTGGTGGCATTTGAATGTAACCAGTACGATCAATTTTGGTGAATTAAAACATCAGAATGAATTAACACAAACACAGTAAATGCATCACATTCGGGAAGCCAGATTAACATTTTATTTTTAGTTCTTAACAAGATACTAAAGAATAGATGTTCTGAATTATAAATGACAAGTTTAATATACTGTAAGAGCTCAGATAGTTGGGAGCTAGAAATGTCTTTCTCCTAAAATAGGGACATAGTTGCTGTAATTGTCAACACTACATAGCACACACACAATCTTTGACTTGTTTTTTTGTGTGCTTTTTCTAACAATCTAGAATATTTTACTGTTTTACAGGACAGAACATCTATCAATTTCTCTTTATAGGCATTTAAATTCTTCTGAGTCTATCTTTTATTTTGACATTTTTTTCCTGCGTGGATACTTTTTAGGCTTTTACTTCTTTTTCTTCCCCACATACTTTCATTTTGCAGTGTCACGTTGATACGTCGCAAGCTCCAAAATAAACAGGCACACTCCTCTACTGCCTCATTCTGGTGTCCTGGCTCTTACATCACCTGTACCTTTCAAAATTCATAGTTAAACTGTGTCAAATTTAATGACACACTCTGGCTCTCTGGCTACAACATGGCACAGTTGGTTAGCACTGTGACCTGATAGCAAGAAGACTGGGGTTTGAACACTGGTGGGTACGAGGCTCATAATGCTTGCTTTTCTGTGTTTGCATGTCTTCCCAGTGCATGCCTGTGTTTTCTCTGGGCACTCTGGCTTCCTCCCACCCTCTAAAAACATGTGTGTTAGGTTGATTGGCCATTGGAAAATTGCCCCTAAGACTGGCGACCTGTTCAGAGTGTACCCCATCTCTTGCATGTAATCTACCCAGATAGGCTCAAGTGCCCCCGCGATCCTTATTGGAAAAAGCAATCCAGAAAATGACTGACTGTTCTTTTTAGAAATCAAAGAAGTCCTCTTCTGTTTACAAAATTATAAGTTTTTATTTTTCTTTAATTAAATTTCAGAAACAGCTGTGCTTTTGTTTAAATTTGAGTTTACTTTTTTTTTAACAAATAAGAGTCAAAAAAGAATTATTTCAATTTTGGGTCAAATATATTCATCTTCAAAGTGACAGAAAAATAAACACATACTTAAAACACATTTTATTGTGTCTTTTCTAAACCAAGGTTTCAGAAGATGTGATGAAAGCAGACTGTGTCCTTAAATAAGTGTCATAAGAAAGTGAACAAGCCAAAATACCAATTGTGGTGTAAATAAAACTTAAAAGTCGACCAGTTTCTTACAAAGGGGAGATAAAGTTGGACAATGAGAAAAATCTGTGTGAGACAGATGGAAGAGGGGAGTGTGACAGAACATGGATGTGTGAGAATCTGAGAGAATAGCTGGTGAGATATGGATGAGAACATGGCGAGAAAGGTGTGATATTGTGTAACTCAATACGATCTCGCTCCCTGCTTGTTGAAGCAATGCTGGATAAAAAGCTTTTCCACTCAACAGGGACCTTTAGGTTATGGTATGCAAGAAAAGATGCCAGACATGTCTCTGGATTCAACAAGTATGCTGGTTATTAAAATACCTCTATTCATTAGGTCAAATTCAATTAGCTTTGTGTTACATTTTTAGAAAGTGTTCACCTTTATTTTTTCCTACATAAGCCTGTAATTTCTGTGTCGACTCTCATGATCCGTCAATACAGCGGGAAGCGTCTGGCTTTGCTGGCAAAGTCCCCTTTCTTTACTCTTAGTCGCTATAGACAGAACACACAAACCTACATATACACACACACGCACAGGTCTATTCAATGTTTGCATGGAGGCCCCTAGAACACTGTGTTGACAAGCTCAGTGCAATGTAGGACTAAACGCAGACTCAGTGCAATACTCAATGGAAGTGGATTCCACTATATAACGCAGTTTAAAGCTAGCAGAGTTTCTCACGCATGCAAAGGGAACACGAATGGAGTTAGTTGTTAATCATTAAGTTCCAAACTGTAACAGGAATGCTGGGCTCCTTGGATGTCCTCTATAGCGTCCTCATCCACAAGGTAACCCATGTTGTGTGACCAGTCCACAGATTTGTTTTGTTTTTTGTTTTTCTTTTCTATTTGAATAGTCGTAGGGTCCATTCTTAAACCTTAGTTATTCAAAATTCTCATCCATTCAGGGAGGAGTAAAATTTAAAACATTTTCTCATTTGAGATTTTTTCTTTTTGTGAAGAAGCTTTCAATTTTGGGGTTGAAAACCCCAAACGTTGAAAAGCAACAACGTACAAAAATATATCATTACTATCTTATAAGTATTATTTATTTGGATCCAGAGTTTACTGACCGTAGCTGTGTTTTTTTTCTTTACTAGTGAATGTTGTCAGAATGCACATCAAATAAAAAACTTAACAGAAAACAGCTCTTGAATATTGTTTAGTCAGTAGATTAAAACTAAAAACAAAGGCTATTTAGCTGACTTATTTTTATATGTTTGCATTTTTTTTTTTAGCTGATGGCGGTGTATGAGCAGCAGGAAGCCCAGCAGAGGGGTGTGGCCAACACAAGCCTCACTCCCAGCCCTGACCTCCACCAAGATGAGCTCTCCGTTTTCCAGCCTATAACAGGAGGAGAGATCGAAGTCAATTCTTCAGCCTTAAAGTCTAGTGAGTATATAAATACATTTTCTTTTGCTTCATGATTTACTAGGCAATGCCATCACTTTTTCCAGACTTCAAGTCTATTGCTAAATATTTGTCACAGTCACAAGCAAAAAAAAAAGGCCCTACCAAAACTAATAATACAATTTCTGTATACTATACATCATCATAACATAACTTAAAAAATCAAAAAACAAAACAAAAAAAAACCAGACTGAAAATCTAAATGAAATTTTAGTAGTCCTGCTTCTTTCTCTGATCAATTTTGTAACAAAGAAGATTTCTACAGGGTGGGCTGTTAGCCCTCGACAGGATAGTTGGATGGTGAAGCTGCCACTACAATACTCTATATCCTGCTCTACGGCTCGGAAACGTGGCCCCTGTATAAGACTCTGGCGGCCCGAATTGACGGCTTTGACAGCAGGGCTCCCCGAACCATTGAAAATATCAGGTGGTCCCAGTGAGTCTCTAACCAGGTGCTCAGAGCCCGTACGTGCCAGCCAAAGACATCATGGCTGGCTGCACAATGCCGCACTCACTGATTCAGCCATGTCATCCACCTGCCTCCCAATCATCCTACGAGAGCAATCCTTCAACTCAATCCCAAAGGTCACAGGCTGGAAAAGACCACGACGTATGCCCTGTAGCTGATGGCTCAACGTAGTTGCGGGCAACCTTCAACTACTCTGAGTCACCATTGAGTAAGCAGAACAGCTGGCCCAAGATTGCCAGATGAACCAACCTTGGAGACCCCTAGAACACTGAGTAGGACGAACAACCCATTAGGAGCCAACGTTGAGCCAACCTTTGTTCATCTGGTTGGCTCAATGATAGGGACGGGACCTACCGTCCTCCGCAGGAGACTTTGACTGATTGATTGAATTATAATCAATAAGGATTAACCAATAATTCCTTCAAATATCTAACATTAAAGAGTCAGTTTTGTTGCTTGAGTCTGTTTTAATTTCAAATCAAACAAACTTTAAACCACAAAAAGAATATTGACAACATAATTCCAAGGAAGACAAAGATCTAGTTGTGATGTGGTGCATAATGAAAACAAAAAGGCAACAGCCGAGAAACTGAAACCTGACAGAGAGGCCTAAAGAAATGTTGATGGGACTGATCCAAACGATGACTAATAAATGACAAGAGATACATGTGATCCATTGTACAGCAAAGGAGAAACTTATTTATCTCTGCGTAGTTACCAGACTAAAACAATACACATTATTTTGAAATTCTTTCCCAGTACTTTTGTTCATTCTCTTATTTCAAATTGCCTTATAGTCAATTATTTTATGTTGTCTTTTACATTTATTAGTTTTGCTAAAAAAACTAATTTGATTGTTGCAGTCAGATTAAAGGGTGGTTTTAGCTCATGTCAGTGGTACATCTCACAGCAGTAAAAGATTTTTTTTAACTCAACAACATCCCTAAATCATTAAGGAGACCTACGCTGTGGGATCCAGACTCTGTTACAACGGGAAGTTTAGTCTGTTTCTGCACAGTCTCCTGTCAGCAGAGATTAGTGGTAATGTGTGACTGTCATGGGAGATTAGAGGTAACAGAGCTCTGCGGACTGTCACTGTCAGTGTGAGAAGGTCAGAGTTAGGCCTCGATCACACTCTGATGTTTTGTGTCCCAGTCCAACCACTTGTCTGCTTTTCACTGTCTTAATACAGCTCAAAATCTGTTTCTGCTCTGCCTCGATTTCCTTTTGTTCGTCTCATACCGTATATGCTAGTCATCTTTTGTCTTTTTTCATTATTTTTACGATTTCTGCACCACCCTCCATTTTTTCTTTTGCAAAGTTTTCGTTTATTTTCTTTAGCCGTTTTGCCATTGGTGTTTTCCTTCATATTTTTATGGATTGTCTTATTCGTCATGAAAGCTGATGTCATGAAACAGTAAAAGTCAACAATTAGGTACTTAAGCGTGCTCAAATACCAACTGACTGTAAATAATTAAAAGTCTGAGCTAAACAAAGCAGAAAACATTGTACCAATGCAGGCACCCGACATTTCCTTGGTAATTTAACAAACAATGGAAAATTGTGTCTGTTTGTCTAAAAATGAATGAATTTATTAATCACAATAAAGCACTTTATATGCTTTATCGTTGCCACTAAAACTCCAGTAAAGCTGCAGCATTATTGTGGTTTTGCAGCATAGTAGAACACATAAAATAGCTGGCCCTTGCTGTTATTGTTAAACTATGGTATTCTCATTAAACAAATTAAAACTTAATCTGGGGCATGATACTATGTTCATCTCATTCAGCACAAGAGGTAGAGTACACCCTGGACAGGTCACCAGTCAATTGCTGTTCTATATAAAGACAGCCAACAACATCTACTCTCAGTCCTGTGGCGAAATTTACATTGAGCAATTAGTGCTGAATGCATGCTTTTTTTTTTGTCAGTGGAAGGAAACCAAACAACCCATTTGGAGAATAAACAAACGTTGTAGTAAGACCACCTCAAGCCTCAACTCAGTAGACTCCATTACTGAGAGTCATAGTGAAAGGTTTAAAGAACCAGATGTCCATGAAACTATAAGTTTAAAAAAAAAAAAACCTCTGATAACCAAATATAAAGTCTAAATTGCAGAAATAAAAGTAGAAAAAATAGATTTGTATCATTTTGTCTCCACCATCAGTTTTTACTCACTGATACACTCTTGGCATGCTGATGCGTTTGAGGAAAATGTGGTCGTGACCTCTCTTGACACATTCACTTAAGTCTCGAAATTTACCAGAGATATTCAGAGAAGTGACACATGAAAACAAATGTCTGCCGGGCTTCCTCCAGATTCTCCTTCATGCTGTCTTGTAAAATCTCATGTTTATATTCACCGGAAAATACATGATTGTAGAATTTAGTCCCGCAGATTTGAACACTAACAGAAATTCATGCTGGTATGATTCAACACCATTTACTATTTTCTACTTTTTTTTTGCTCTACAGAATTGTAGTTATGATTGAAGACATCAACTATTCAAATAATTTTATGCTGTTCCATGCTCTCTTTTGCTCCTTGTTTCCTCACCGCCCGCTGTTTGCGCTGCAACTCACTTAAAAAAATTCTGCACCTTTCCCTCTGAACATCTCAGATTGTCAAAAAACAAAACAAAACATGGGGCACGTTTACTAGGAACAATTCTTAAGTTTTTTAATTGCTGATAGCCCCATTTGGGTCTCGGAGTGGGGCGATGTTTGAAAGACTGGCTTTTCTTTGTGGAGTTTGCATGTTGTTACCATGTATGTTTGCATTTTTTCCAGGTATTCCGGTTTCGTTCCACTCTCCAAAAATGTGTGTTAGGTTAATTGGTCACAACAAAATCATCCCTAGGAATGAGTAGGTTTCTGTGTGGATAGCTGTTTGTATGTCTGTGTGGTCCTGCAACTGACTGGTGACCTATTCAGGGAGTATCCTGCCTCTTGCATGAAATCAGCCGAGATTACTTAGTTATAAGCGTTTCAAAAGACAATTATGAAAGCTACACTCTTCTGTACATCTTTTAAAACTCATCACTACTTCTTTCAGTCTTCCAGTCTAGCCTTACATTCCTTCAATTTTACATTTTTATGTCCTATAAGAAGCTATTCTTTTGTGTTTGCCTTTTCAAGAAGATGATTTGATTGGAGGTTTGATTAAATCCATATACCCGGGCCATTCTTAAGAGCACCAAGGGTCTATTTGTATCAATCAATATATGACCCTACAAACATCATCTGGCATGTTCTTTAAGAAGTTCAACCATATAGCATTCCCTCCACCCACATTGCCAGCTTCACCATTACATTCCCTACTGAGCAATAGGATCTTACATGACAGGGCTCTTAATACATTTAACGATTGATGGTGTCTATAATTTGGGATGGCGCTTTGGAGATTTGATCGTACTTTACACAGATATCAATGTCATAATGTTACCGTATTTTCACGACCGAAAGGCGCACCCTATTGAAAGGCACAGTCCAAATTTCGCATGCTTTATATTTAACACAGACATAAGGCTCACCCGATGATAGCGCGCGAGTTCTATATGTATATCCTCTACTATGTACGCCCGCCATAAAACAACAACACACACAAACACACACACACATGCATATTTAAAAATAGATCGGGAGCAAAACTGAGTTTGGTTGGCTTTATTTAAATATTAGTTACACACCTCGCTTCATAAGTGTGTCTCTTTGCCATTTTCAAGATTGTTAAAACAGCAATGTTCTTCATAAAGGACATACCTGTTCTTTTAGACACAATCCGCGCACACACTTCCCCCATTAACGTGCTCATGTTCTCAACTACGTCCACCCCATGGTTCTCTAATTCGTCCACAAATCACAAATGACGCACTGCATGATAGGGCGCACCGCTCATTTTGAAGAAAATTTGAGACTTTTATTTGTGCCTTAGGGTTGTGAAAATACGGTATTTCTTATTTTCTAAGTGATTCTCCAGTTGGATTTATTTTCTTTCAGTTTACTCCAAAGGTTTGCTAGCAATTCAAATATGTTAAATTATTATTAAATGCAAATAATTGACGAGATGTTATAAATTTTTCTTCCACCATCTTTGGTGCTTACTGTTTTTCTGTACACTGCTGTATAAAGCAGTGAGGGATTGAGTTAAATTCACGTCCTGCATTTTTCTTCTTCTTCTGGCATTTCCCTTCAGGGGTCACCACAGCAAGTCAGTTTTTTTTCATGTAATCCTTTCTGCTGCATCTTTTTTTGGTCACGCCAACTATCTTCATGTCTTCCTTCACTGTATCCATGAACCTCCTAAACAGTTACTTAGTCATAAATTAGTCATCCCATGCATAATGGCATTTTTTAAACCTCTGCTGAAAAATACAAATTTGTCCAGTCTTTTATACTATGCCGTTCTTCCGCTCAAGGCGAGGTTGAGTCACATGGGCTGCTTTTGCAGGGAAGGCCAGACTTGCCTCATTCCGGCCACAGCTTCCAGCTCATTTAAGAGGTTGGATAGTTTTACCAAAGATTTCTAGTGTTAAGTAAAATAGGTGTAAAAAATAGAAAAACAAAAACCCCTCAAAAACATCAATTGCCCTTTTTCTTCAATTATTTCAGATTAGAAAAATAGAAAAAAATAAACTGTTACAAAGATCTAGGTATTTGCTCTTTTGTCAAAACAACCTCTCCCTTTTTCATCTCTATGCAAATTTAGCATTAACTCATTATTTCACACATCAATTCTGGCCTTACGCAGCATTTAAGCTTAGAGTTGGTGAAGTTAAGCTACACCAGTCTCTGGAACCTACCATTTCATTAAAGCGTCATAAATATTTTTCTTTCAGACAACCCTATCATAAATGCAACTATTAATCAAGAAAGTGTTTTTTTGTGTATGTTTCTTTTTCTAGTTTTGTGTTTAAATTACTTCAGAATGAGTGTGTGGTAATGACACATCTCACCGTTTCCTTTGTGGTAGTCATGTTGATTGTCTTGTCTTTTTAAGGGGTGTCATGCGGGGGATTAATGGGAAATGACTTGCACAAAACAATCAAAGTTCAACTGCTTTAACAATTTAAACTCTAAGTTACTGTGTTTGTTTCCAATAAAATGATAGGAGCACCTACTTGTTCCCCTTTTTTTAAACATACTTTTTTGTCAATGTTCATGTTGTAATACAGAAAGCCGTCATGTTGAATTATCATAATGTTTCGGATATTTATTTACTTTTACTTATCTGTGTGATTCGCTATAGGCACACCCCTGCTGGTGAGAAGCAGCAGCGACTCAGCCCTTGGATCCCAAAATACAGAAGCTGAAAAGACCTTCAGTGATGACACCACGGTGGTGGTAAGAATCTGAAATTGTGTTATTAGAAAGACTGCAACATTATATGTGATTATATGCAAAAGCAAATTCTTCTTAGGTTTCCACTGGTATTCATTTGGGTGCCTTACTCAGGTTTTATGACTGGGCAGACTGATTATTCAAATGTTTTTGAAAATAGATTTTTCATTGGCGAACAACACAGGTTGTACTGGATCCCATCAGTGAGTGTGTTTAAACCAGTGATTCCCAATTATTTTCTGCTATGTCCCCCCCCAAGCAAGAAGAAAACAATTCACGCCCCCCACTCGTCTGTTTACTGCACTTCCCATTGCATGCTCGATTCAAAAAAAGCCCTACACCATAGAGATAGTACTCCCTGCGCATGCTCTGACAAAGAGGCCGCTGCCAATTACTATAGTGGCTGTGGAATTACTGTAGTGGATGTGCAATTACACTTTATTCTAGTACAGCAAAACATTTTCAAAAAAGCGTGTTCCCCGGGCTCACATGCTCTTCCCCTGGCATTGCACACATGCCCCACTCTTTGAGAAGGACTGGTTTAAACCAATGTCTATTATAAAAATTGAAATACCAATGATGGGGTGGATTGAAATCATAAATTTGCTTGCAAACATTTAGTACTTTAGCTGCCAAGAAGCATAATTACTTGGTTTTTAGAGAACATTAAATGAGTCATGAGTAGATCCATTACGTTTAAAAAGATACTGGCTGTTATGTAGAATGATTTTGGAGTAAAATGAAGTTTGGAGCCAGATAAGTTTCTCCTTATATTGTCCAAAATGATATCTTCTGATAATGTTTGGCTGCTAATAGCACATTTATTTAACCTGTCTTGGTCTTTTGTAAATGATCCAGACACACTAACTCCCTATCCACCCTTCATGACACTGATCAATATCCACTGAAGAAAAGCTTGTTGTAACACAGAAATCCTGCGGCTGAGAACAAAATAAAAAAATTAGGTTGTCGCTCACTCACTGATTTTTAATATATTAGAACATTATTATTTTTGACAGTGTAGGCACATTCAGTTACAAAGGAGTATGTCGTTATTACTGTTTAAATAATATTTAAAAAGTTTATGTCCAACTTTCAGAAACATAGGTTAATCAATTATTGTCATATATTGATTCTCCGATGCATCATCAGCTGTCCTTTAGCACTCTTGTAATCTAATTGAAAGATTAGCAATAATGATTTAAGCACATTAAAACCCTCTGGAGGAAAAGACTTTGATTTTTGTTGACCCTGCGGCTCCTTCTAGGTGCATAATTTCAGCCTAATCATACAAAACTTTTTGTACAGTTTGGATAAAAAAAGCAAATAAAAAAGCAAATGTGTGGATACTTTTACCTGATATTATTTTACCATTTGAATGATATATTTCTATACAAAAGTTTAAGTTGAGATGTGTATTTTTACAACTCAGTTTAAATTCAACTTTTTTTTTTCCCATTTAAATATAGTTTGATAAAGCTCAGCTCAGTCTTTATTTTTAACTGCTGTTAAAACTTTTTTATTTAAATGATTATACAGAACTATAGAAGTATGTGTAATGATTACGTTCGGTTAAAATTTGGGTTAAATGGCACCCTCAGTGTCCTCATGTCTTCTCTAATCCAGACACATTTTATCGCATGAGGCTCCATTAACAAAGAAAGATAACTCTCAAGTGTCCCTTCATCTCTTTCTTATACTATCGCTCCTTCTCCAAGAGGGCAAAGGGCAAAGAGGCTTCAGCTTGCGTCATCTGCTCCTTCCTTTTTCTTTCCCTCCTTACAACTACTGATTTCAGTTCACATCTGTCCCTTTTTTAACACTCGTGGGGTTCCAGCTGTCACACTTAATGGGACATTTTAATGTTTATGTCAGCAGGAAAAGCACAGAGAAAGGCTTTAAAGACGTGTCATTATTTTCTCTTAGAAAAAGAGGTCATCTGTCAAAATTCTAACCATATTGGTTTATTATCATAATTGTCTTGGGTTTAAGACACTTCAAATTTTCACAAATTGTACTTTCTAATCCCTTAATTGCTTTAACTCACTTGACAATAATTTGCTTTATGTAATTACAGATCTGTGTTTGGACTGAAATATTTTAAATGCATCTTTTTTTGTGTACCCTCTCTACATGTTGTAAATTTCAAATATGGGAGCGTAGCCGTACTAAACAATTATTCACTCAAAAACACTGAATGACTAATAGAACACATGATGCAATTGAGATAGAGCTGTGATTGTCACTGCCTGTTGTGATGTTACGGTTTTATATTCCCCGTGCCTTGTACTAGTACAATCCCCCAAGTTTGCTGGCCACATTAACGCCATGCTTGATTGGACTCCTGAGCAGTGAACCTCTCACCCCAGAGACTACCTACTGGACAAACATCCTGTTATTATAATCACAGTGTAATCCCCACTGTATAACTTGTTTTTAAGGTTCAGTTCCTTTGAGAGCTGACTGGACCTTGGAGATGGTCAGTTTTTCTCATAAAACCATCTAAAAAATGAGTGTGTATAAACATCTCGTTGTCGTGCACTTATTTTAGGTTAAACAATACAATTCCTGGAAAGTGTCTTGCATAATAATGACCAAAACTATTCCTATGTGTCTTAGTTATCTTTACGTATTAAGAACAATTAGAATGACACAAAAGTTTATTTTTTAGATAGATAAATACGTATCTAAAAACCCCCAACAAAAACCCATCTTCAAATCAACTTTAAATAAGCTCATTTTAATAATTGTTTAAAAAACGAAGCAAAATTTAACACAAAGGATGTGTCTCTTAATACACTGGTGACACATCTGAATTTTAATTCACACAATTACCTGCAAAGAAATTACTTTTCTGAATTGCACTGCAGCAGGCAGCCACAACGGTGCGAGCAACTAGGGTTTTGGTGTCTCCTCCAGTGACACATAGGGGCTGAGTGGGATTTGAACCAGCTTATTCCGGTCCAAAGACAAATACTCTACCAATGAGCCAACGCCTACCCCTAATTTACTTGCTGTGCTTTTTTATTTAAAAGCATTCCAATTTATGTCATTTTTACTCCAATCAGCACTTGCTTAATGTTAACATTCTTTGTGAAATGGGCCTAAAATTTTTTTTTAACGGCATATCATCAAAATAAAAAAAAGACACTAAAAGCATTTTGGAAACATGGTGCAGTAACTTTACCCTCCACCATTGTTGTTGATATTCCACAGTCTGAGTTTGTTTACGTAAATATTTCATCTATAGAATTTTTTTGTCATTTTTATTGCGGGTTGACAAAGTTTTACTGTGGGAAATTTTTTTGAACAATATTTTATAAATGATAACATTGGCCACTTTTTGGTGGTGTTACTACCATAAATTATTTGTTGTAAAGATCTTCAAACATCAGAATCAGAATCAGAATATACTTTATTGATCCCACACAGGGGAAATTTGTGTGTCACAGCAACAACTTCCTATCTGCTAAGTGAGTCGTTGTAGAGCCCGATCACGTACGGAAAGAAAGACCTCCGGTAACGAGATGTTCTCGAGCGGAGCTGTCTGAACCTCTTGGAGAAGGAGCTCCGTTGTTCGTCCAGGAGTGGGTAGAGAGGATGGTCATGGTTTTCCATGATGGACAAAAGTTTGTTCAGTGACCTCCTCTCTACCACTGCCTCAAGTGAGTCCTGTTTGCTGCCAATGACAGAGCCAGCCAGTCTGATTAGTTTATTCAGTCTGTTGGTGTCACTGGCTGCGATGCTGCTCCCCCAGCAGATGACAGAGAAGAACAAGGTGCTGGCCACCACAGACTGGTAGAAGGTCTCCAGGATCTTGCCGCACACATTGAAGGACCTCAGCTTCCTTAGAAAGCAACATGCAACAGAAACATGCAAATTATGTTAAATATTTTTGGTGTTGTAGTTTAATTATGTAGTTTAATTTGAAGAGAGAGCTGAGCCGAAAAGCAAAGCTCTCGATTTACAAGTCGATCTACATTCCAACCCTCACCTATGGTCACCAGCTGTGGGTGGTGACCGAAAGAATGAGATCGCGGGTACAAGCGGCCGAAATGAGCTTCCTCCGCAGGGTGGCTGGGCTCTTACTCAGAGACCGGGTGAGGAGCTCTGCCATCCGGGATGAGCTCGGTGTCGAGCCGCTCCTCCTCCAGGTCGAGAGAAGCCAGATGGGGTGGATCGGGCATCTGGTCAAAATGCCCCCTGAGCGCCTCGCGGGCGAGGTGATTCGTGCACATGCCACCGGGAGGAGACCAAGGGGCAGACCCCGGAGTCGCTGGAGAGACTATGTCTCACAGCTGGCCGGGGAACGACTTGGGATCCTTCCGGGTGAGCTGGAGGATGCAGCCGGGGTGAGAGAGGTTTGGGCTGCCCGTTTGAGGCTGTTGCCCCCGCGACCCGACCCCGGAACAAGCGGAAGATGACGGAACGGAGTTTAATTATCCAAATTCTCATTAAACAAATGAGAATTGTAAATTGTTGTTACCTATATTTTACCAAAACCCAATTTCCATCATGAAGTTAATGTGTGTTTTACGTTTAAGTAGTCAGCTTCACTTTGTCAAACAAATTGCAGGGCTTTGTTAGTGAGATGATAAAATTTAAAAAAAGAGCTACAGTTGATATTTTTTTAATCTGCAATCAGAGAAAGAGTGAGTTCAGAAAGCAGAGAAAAGGGTAGGCGAGCCAGCTGTCGGTTACAGCTGCCTATCAAACAGCCCAGCAGTAGACATTTAGCCAGTCTGTGAGCCCCTCAAATCTTATTACCAGAGCAATCATTTCCACACCACTGGCACACTTGTCACAGAGTGCACATTTAGCAAATGAAACCATAATGATTTTTTTTGGGTGGAAAAATGACTTTCCACATATAAAACTGAAAAGTTGACACTGTTTGAATAGAAGTCACTTGGGACCATGGGATTTTCTGGAACTGGCATCTTGCTAATGCACTGGCTTCAGCTTAATGAGTCCAGTGTTAAACTTGCTATCGCCAACTAACACATTGCTTTTTTAAACTGTGGGTTAGATCAAATTTTTATGGCTTAAATGTTAAAAAAAGAAAGTAAAAACTTTCACCATTTGTTTTGTGTATTTGGCTCTTCTCGTACTGCAGATGTTTTCTCTACTGTAAGTAACTTTTGCAACAGCAACGTGTTTCCATCAGGATGAAGAACATCTGTTGACTTCTTTAGATATTTAGCGGTAGAGTAGAATAAGCTAATATTTAAACAATAATCTTTGACACATTGGTTGCTCGTCCCGGGGGAGGGATCTCTCTTTCATGTGGATCCCCACGAGGTTTCTTATTTTTTCCCACTGATGGGTTTTTTAGGAGTTTTTCCTCACCGTGAAGGAGAGTCTAAGGGCATAAATGTGCTAGTCTTGTTTAGTTAGCATTTGTTAGTTATTTTTCTTGCTGTGTATTTGTGTTAATGTGTTCCTCTTTTTCTTGTGAAGCCCATTGAGACAGAAATTCTGTGATTTTGGGGTATACAAATAAAATTTAATTGAATTGAACTACCACAGGGGAAAAAAAAACAAAACCTGAATATCTCCAGAAAGTGGGTTCTACTGTAAATAAAGTATCCATTTGTTACCTGTTGAGAAAAGCAGACTGAGTGACTGTGCCTGGATTTTTCAACCACGTTTCTTCAGTATTTGTCTCTTTTACACTCAGCATACATGGTGGAAACTCAGTCACTTGTTCATCTGTCTCCTCTCAACCAGCCAGGTTCAGACAGAGGTGATGGCTTCAAGGTAATTGCTCAGATTGTCACTTGGCCTTTTGGCGAGACCAGTCAGGGAAAGAAAGAAGTACTCTTCTTGCAGTAATTTGCTCTTTCGTCAGTTTATGTCTTCCATCCTATTTTCTGTATCCTCTGCTTATTCAGTTTTTTTTTCCTTCATTTGAAATTTACTGGTTTTGCATTACCGTATTTTCCAGACAATAAGTCGCTCCAGAGTGAAAGTCAACTCCATGCATTTTGGTGATTACAGCAGAACCTAATTTGTGTCACTGATCCCTAAATTGGCATTATAACAGTAATAAACTTGAAATAATTGCAACAACAAGAAAATAAGTAAAACAAGTCAGCAATTAAAGAGGCACAGGTTAAAAGGAGCTGATGCATGACCAACAAACTGGGATAGTGTAAGAATAGTCACCATAAGACCAAGTGTTACTCATCTCATTCGTTGGAATAGGTTTTCATAGTACAGTTCATTCATATTCTCACCTCATAAAATTTTTCAGCCTAAAAGTAACTATTAATACAGACATTCTCCTGGACTGTGTTTCACATTTCCCGTGGGTTAATTTTCAATGTTTGACCATCAAAATATGAATTGATAATACAGCTGTGCATAAAATAGCCTTCATTTTGAACAAAAATGTAAAGTGTTTTGTTTCTCAACTGCTTATCCCTGATGGAATTGTGCGGGGAGCATGGGTCTATCCTGACTGATCTCAGGCAGCACACACCCAAAACAGGTCGCCAGTGTGTTGCGGGGTCACACACAGACTCATTCCTAGGGGCAATTTTGTAGCAGCCAATCAACCTAACATGCATGTTTTTTGGATATTGGGAGGAATCCCAACCATAAACGAGAGAACATGCAAACTTCACACAGAAAGGCCAGTGTTTTAAACCTTGCTTCCACTCTGGGAGTCGAACCCCCAGTCTTCTTGCTGTGAGGCCGCCAGGTTAACCACTGCGATAACCATGTAGCTCCAAAATGTAAAGTGTTAAAAAATGTGTATGCTTTATATATAAAAGAAAACATTGAAAAGCTTTTATTTAGTTAATTTGGGGCAAATTTAAGGATGTAAGGGGTTAGCAATTATAATAAAGGTAGTGAATAATGAAAGCTTTACCAAATTGAGCTTTAAATCTAGCCCCATCCAGCATGCTAGTTTACCCAGATGGATTAAAGGAAATGTGTATATATTTAATATTTTTGTTTCAGCTGTTTGGCTATTTAGTGTGCATGTTCCTTTGGGAATATTTCAAAATGGCTTACTCAAGGCATTTGACTTTCATATAGAGAAACACGCATAAATACACTCCAAGAAAAAGCCCAACAAGCATTACAGCCAATTTATCATACACATTGTACGAGTATTTTCAGGGAACACTTAGCCTGATTGGTCATTCAGTAATTAGTAATATCACTAATAGTTTGCTCTTTTTATCCACTTTCAGCAATTATTAGATTGGACCATGAAAAATAAATGCTTGCAGCCCATTTATTACACATAGTTACTGGAGGTAAGATTATTCATCAGCAAGTCAAAATGAAAGTCTTGCCTCTCCATCTTCCAGTTTTTGGAGGACCACATATTGATCAAACTGTCCCATGTCAACAGATTAATGGATTCATTTTTACTCGCTGTTGCTCCTTTGCTCATTAATAATAAATCATTGTCTTTTTAATAAGTTGTTTTTTGTTTTCTGAAAATAACAGGTGTTCATTTATTTCTTTTGATTTGGTTTCAATGTGATTATTAATCACTGAATATATTATTTATAGTTGCGGTCATTGTTAAGAGTTTTATTCAATGCGTAAATTCTATAGAAATATATGTAAAAGATATTTTCACGATACGTCTATATTGCTATCTTAATGTGTCCTGAAAGTGGGCTGAACTATAGCAATCAACATTTTCAAAGAATTAAAATGTCCCATTAAAATATTAACAATATAAGTAATGAAAGACATTAATTCCTTCAGATTGATTAACTTGTTTAAACTCAGTCTTTGAAAAGTAACATATGTTGTCAGCCTTTGTAATTAATGTGTTGGTCCTCTACCGAGAGACCAAGGGAGCCATTTCTACTTGCATTTATTAAATGAGACATACAATTAAGCACCAGTGACTTTGCAATTAATGTATGAGTGACTGTCATGTCAACGAGGTTAGGATAATTAATGTTACCTGTCATCTTTTTACTAATTAAGCACAAATGACGGCATCAATGGCCTTCCCAAACTAATTGATTTTCAAGCCACCAAAGCCCAAACATATGTTTGCTGCTGTGGCATTTTGTCATTTACTATTGGGTCCCATTTTGCTCAACGATTCCTTCTCACGCCTTCCTTGGCTTTCATTATCTAATATTCTTTCTTTTTAATTCAGCCCTAACGTTCATTATCTGGTTTTCTAACTTTGAGTTTCCTGTATCGTTTTATCTTGCCAAAGCAGTTGGAGGTGGTCATATGGTGATGTGGGGTGGTCGGTTCAAAGGTGGAAGGTCATGTTAAGAGTCCATTAGAGGCAGCTTCTAACATAGACTCTTATTGACCTGTGTGTTTTTTCTCCATATGTACACACAAATGTGCGCACAGAGTGCACGCCTACACTCAGACTCCACATGTTATAATTACATATGTGCCATTGTGTAAATAACTGACTCTTATTACAAGTTTAATTGGCTTTGACTTTTAGAGGTGGTAATTTTAGTTATAGCTGCTGCAAATTGTGCACATTTAACATATTTATTCAGCAGAATGAATACATTTTTATAGATAACAAATTAATGCTTTTTTTGTATGCAATTTCGGAAAAAATTCTTTTAGTCTTGTCGTCTTTGCTCTTCACATTTAGTTAAAACCAGAAACAATTTAACTCATTTATTTTTTTCTTCTTCTTTAGACTATCTCTCTCTCTGTACACATACACTCTGCTTCACTCACCTCATTTTTCTTAAGGAGATGTGATTACTGTCAGTGTGATATTAATAAAACTACACACTGCCCGTCTTCACATATTAGCTGCTGCTTTATTTGTTCATCTGTCAAGTAGCTCCATTTCTAATTTATTCATTCATGTTTTGTTTATTTGCTTTGAATTAGAGATAAAAAAGGACTCTTTTCTGCTTTTTTATCATCATCACTATGATTTTCTAATAGGAATATTACGTAATGCTGTATTGTAAATTTTCTGTTTTCTTTGCAGGCGGCCGGACCTGCTGGACAAAGCAAGCTCAACTTAAACAGCAGGTCGGTCTCTTCAACATCCTTTTTTTTTTTTTTCTCACTGCTTTTTATTTTAAGTTAATTTTCATTTTTTTTCCTGTTCTGTCGTCTCCCGCTTATCCGGGGCCAAGTCTCGGAGGCTACAGCCTCAGAAGGGAAGCCCAGGCTTCTCTCGCCTGGTCTGCATCCTTCAGCTCACACAGGAGGATCTCAAGGTGTTTCCCGGCCAGCTGCGAGACAGTCTCTCCAGCAGGTCTGGGGGCTACCTCTGGGTCACCTCCCTTTTCTCTTTTTGTTTTCTTTTCATTTTCTATATTTCTTCTGTTTGTCTCCCCAAAATTCTTTTGTTTGTTCCTTTTTTATGTACTCATTGCTTTCTTAATATGAATTTTTTTTCTAATGTGCTTTCATACATTTTTTTTTTCCGATCTTCATTCTTTACTTTCTTCCCTAGTTTCTCTTTTGTCCTATTTTCTCCATCTCTTTTTAGCTTGTTTCCTTGTGTCCTGCTCTTTACATAAGATCGTCTATGCTCCCTTCTTTTTTTCTTTTTTTTCTCCCCTGAAACTGTGTTTGGCTGGGTACATAGATGTAAGTGGCCATCATAAATTCTATGTTGCTGAAGATCTATTGGTGTTTGTCAGTATATGTGTGTCTGCGCACGTGCATATAAATGTGTGTGTGTCCTACTTTCCCTTCATTAAAGCTGTATTTTAATCCAGTTCAAGGCCCTCACAGATAGTTGGTGTTAAAAAGCTCCATCATTAGCTCACTACAAAAGACTGCCAAAACAAGGTCAGGGTCACACACACACTAGGAACAGAAACACAGAGATGCCTAGACTTCCATACACATGGTCTCAAAAATAAACAGCTACAAACACACTTGCATCTGCTATTTTTTTTTTTTTCTTCACAGACAACTGAGCTCAGAACACACATGCACACACTAATGAGCGCTGCTGCTTAATTAAGTGCCGGGGTGCAAATGCCTCATGTCTCCTAGGGTCTTTTTTTTTTTTTTGTCAATGTGTTTATTTTGACTCTGTGAAGTAAATAAATTCAAACACAGAGGTGCACAGACAGTTTCTATTCACACTATTTTGACAATTTACTGCTGAATGTGTAGCTGGGGCCCATCAGAAAAAAAAAAAAAAAAGATCCTATCCAGTGTGACTTGCATAGTACCGTATTTTCCGCCCTATAAGGCACACTGCATTATAAGGTGCACCTTCAATAAATGACTATTTTTAAAACTTTTTCCATATATAAGGCGCACCGCATTATAAGGCGCTACAGTAAAGGCTGTTCAACTTTGTCCTCTAACTGTAGCCATCTCGCTTTGTTCCGCGGAAACTCTGTTTTGTCTTGTTTACTTGGCGCAGCGCATCCTCTTGCTTCCTCCACTTCCTCACCATTGATTCATTGATGTTAAACTCTGTCGCTGCGGCCAGAGGTAAGATCTTAAGCCCGATCCAAAATTCGGGTCGGGTCGGACCTAAAAATGTCAATCATTACTTCGGGTCGGGCTTCTCTCGCTGTGGCTTTTAAATAAATATATGTTTATAAAATGTAAACTGAAACGAGGTGTGGGTACTAAACTAAGGAATACTTGTTATAAAATTAAAACAGAGAAGTAATGTTTTACTACTAAACAGGATCCGCAGAGCCAGCTCATGCTCTGCGCACATGAAGCGCCTCCTCTTAATTTGGTAATCCTCTCCTGCGCACGTCTTTATTTTATTTATTTTGAACTGGTATCCCCGATATGAAGGAGTAAGAAGTTAAGGATAAACTGAAGGCAGGAGAACTGAAAAGACAAACACTTACCGGTAAGAGTGAGGCGTGCAAAAGCTTCAAATTTATTGTTCAAAATGCTACAGAATCTTGCGTTGGCTTCACTGGATGTAGTCAATGTGGCGCTTTGCTTTCATACGACACCAAAAAAACTGGCCTGCACTTTTAAACAGCTGGACTGGCAAAAGTGATGATCGTTAAAGATCTATTTCATAATTTGTTTCAAAGACCGTCCCTCCTCTTCGCGCTAAGCAGGACATCACAGACAAGTGTGTTAGGGTCCGATAGTGTGATTTTTTTTTTTTAATTAAAAAAGCGTGTTCTTGAAAATGTTCCAATTTATAATTTTTTATAAATAATATATCTTTTTACCGTGAGCCCGCAAACCCGCGATTTTAATGTCCGCACGCTCGGGTCGGGCTGTATTTTTTAGGCCCGATCTCACCACTGGCTGTGGCTCTGTTCCCGGGTTCTACTGTGTGACCGATCACCTTGAGTTTAAACTCTGCGGTGTAACAGTGTCTCTTGGTAGAAGCCTTTTCCGGGTTTTTATACAAACACACAAATGGAAATGAGACGCCCTTTCATATATCCCAGCATACACCGCGCACTACTTCTATGGAGGAAATGGAGTCGGCGGCTGCTTACCGCAGTTGCAACACCTGTTGTAGCTCAATATTAATCCATATATAAGGCGCTCTGGGTTATAAGGCGCACCGTGGACTTAAGAGAAAATTTAAGGTTTTTAGGTGCGCCTTATAGTGCGGAAAATACGGTACTCTTTGGCGCAGTTTTAAGTCGGATACTTTTCCTCTGTCTTTTTGGGCTAATTCCTGTCGCACAAACGGGTGTTTCACAGAGGAGTACAACATCTAAACATTTAATAATAATAACTAATGGGAGTATGTAAGCTATTAGACTTCAAGTTGATTTTCCAAATTTAAAGTTCATCAAACAAATTTTTAAAATTTGAAATCCAACTTTTGACACTGTGACCAAAAAAAGACAAAAACACAACATTTAAAATTTGATGAATATGATCAAATTTATTCAATCAAATTATACTCGTAAAGCTCTTACTTTAAAGATGAAATTATAGTTAACTGTATCATCAATAAATTCTTAGTAAGAAAAATTACTTTAGTGCAATCAGATGATGTTTGTAACTAGATTACTTTGGTAATTACATTACTCTAGTAATCAAATTACTTTTGTAATTAAATTACTTTAGTAATCAAATTAGTTGCTGTAACTACATTAATTTAAGTGGATTCAATCTAATTAAACCAGTTAATCATTTGTGTTTTTGTAAATAGTTTTTCAGTGCTTAAAGAGATTCCTGTCCCTCTAAGAGTTTCACCGTTTTTCAAATATCGTTCATGCATAACTTTGCAACCATCAGGAAGTTAAGTCTCCAAGTTTTATAAACATGTAACTTACAATAATAAGTCAAAATGAAAGGGCAAGTGTACAAAACCGTGGTGAGACTAGCCATGCTGTTAGGTCTAGTGGCACTGAGAAAAAGACAGGAAACAGAGATGGAGGTAGCAGAGATGAAGATGCTGAGAATCTCTCTGAGACTGAACAGGATGGATAGGATCAGAGGAATAGCACGTTAGAGGTTTTGGAGATTAAAGTCAGACAGACCAGACTGAGATGGTTTGGACATGTGCAGAAGAGAGACAGAGTACATAGGAAGAAGGACGCTGGGTTTAGAGCCACCAGGAAAGAGGCCTGGAGGAAGACCAAAGAGGAGGTTCATAGATACAGTGAAGGAGGACATGGCGGGACCAAAGAGGAGGCAGCAGATAGAGTTAGATGGAAGAAACTGACTTGCTGTGGCGACCCTCAAAGGCAAATGCCGAAAGGAGGAGACCTACAATAATAAGTCAAAAGTGAAAAACGTTCGTGACACAAGTTAAAAGACCATAAACTAGATACAATTAATATAAGTATATAAAAAAAAAAAAAATGAATATATCATATACTTCTTGTAATTTTTTAACCAATTTTATTATCTGGAAAAAAACCCACCAATTTATCTTAAAATACTGTATTTTGCTAGTTTAAAGAATAGGTAGCCTTTCATTTAGTTACATCTGCTAAACTAATTTTCCAACCAGGGTTTGCAGGCATTGCCAGAACTTATCGTGTTATGTTAGTAAGTGATTGGCCAGGTGCACCCTATACAGGGCCCCAGTTTGTTGTGGCACATTAGTGGGCATATTGTATACAAATAGAAATCAATTACTGGTTTAAAGTAATCAGTATATATATTTAAATGTGATTTGGTTTTGGATAGAAAAGAACTTTGTTTTTTACTGATTTAAAAAAAAAATCACAGATGTGCAAAAAGTGCAGTTTGCTGGTAAACCACATTTCAAATTTAGCTAAGAAAATGTATAACTAGTTAATTGTGTGGTGTTTTAAATTATTGTAGATTTTGGCAATATTTGCAGACTACATCACTGATTCAAAAAACATTTATTGACATCACAAAGAAATTTAAAGAAGGATTGGTCCTTAATGTTATTTAGTCACAAACATAATTTAACCACCCTCGTCTTCACTGATGTCAAACGCTCATCAATACAAGATTTATGTCTAAATGTACTTTTTATTTTCATTACATTGTTGTTGATGTCATGTACTGTATATTATAATATTTACTGTGGACCTTAAAAGGACATGTTGTAAAGTTTAGAAAATAGCTTTTACATCTTAACAACACTGACATCAGTTAATGGATGGTTTATCACTTTGTGTTTTAGAAACTCTGGTAAGTGCACCTAGACAATTCATTTATATGCAGGTTTTATGCATGAAGGCCATTTCTGTGAGCCACTCTATGTCACTACTGTTTATTTCTCCTCATCTTTCCAATTCACCAGAAGGAAATGTTTAGTTTCGGTAATACACGGTTTTGTCAGCCAAATGAATGGCTTAGCAAACTTAATAGAAGCAATAAAATTCATTACCGGTAATGAAGCTTGTTCACTACAATGCAGTGACCATGTAAAACTGCAGGGCAGTGTAATTCAGGCTTACATAAAAGTTGACATTCGAGACATCACATTTGCATCATTTCAACTTTTTCACGTGCACACACATACACACCCTGCTCTTATATGAACCTTCCAGTACTGAGTAATGTAAAAAGGATGTAATGGTTTTTGTGTTCGCTGAGGAAACGATCCTTGAAATTGTGAAAAAGTCCAAAATGAGTATAGGAATGCAACCATAAATACTGGACCAGCCGAGCATATGTTAAAATAAACGCATGCATGTGGCTGTATATCAGTCTGATTGCTGTGTTTTGTGCGATGGTGTGTGAGTATTCCTTTGCCTATAAATGTGAAACCTGCACCTATAAATACAGTAATGGTTCATCATAATTTGAATCGCATCGCATGTGCGTCAGAAAACTCATTCCATGTGAATAAAAAGGTCCCTTTATGTGGAGAAATAGATTCAGACTAAATTAGTTTATTGAAAATAGCATTTGCAGTATATTATATTTCTTTTGTGAGTAACACACTCTGTTGAACATGTTTTAGAGGTCTGAAGGTGAAGAGGTAAATGGGTTCTAGTATGAGCACCAAACAGACTGTGAAAAGTTTTTTTTGTTTTGTTTTGTTTAAAAGTGTTTGCATTGTTGTTAATTTTTTGCCCCAAAGATATTATTTATCAGCACTAGAAAAATTGTACATGGTTTGCATATCAACAAAATGCATTTTTTCAGGTATATTAAATTATCGGTGTTTAGAGGTGTTTGATTAACAATTTTGATAGCTGATATTCATTAATGTGTAAGGATATGGTTTACAATAAAATTCATTAAATTAATTAAAATAAAATCAGTTATAAAAATAATACTTTGAATACGCTGTAATATTCAAGTGGGACAAGAGTTCCTTCTTTCATCGTTTTTTAAGACTAACTACAGTGGTATGTAGCGAATGCCAAAAAAACACAGAAAAACCTTGACTATAAGGGAACTTCTGTAACATACGGGTGTTCTCTGTGTTGAGCCTATGCACATAAAGTACAAAATGATTGTTTTAAACTGTTTAGTGTACAGGTATGTGTCTTTGATTTAAAGGGAACGCCTTTGTTAGTGTGGCATGGTAGCGCGGTGGTTAGCATAATGGCCTCGAAGCAAGAAGATCAGCTTTCTGATTTTGTGTGGGAACTAAGCTTGGAACACTGGCCTTTATGTGGGGAGTTTGCATGTTCTTCCTGTGTATGCATGGGTTTCCTCTGGATCCTCCGGTTTCCTCCCACCCTCCAAAAACATACATGTATACAAGGCTAATTGGCCTGCACAAAATTGTCCCCACTTTAACTGCAATAGTCGCTCTACAACAGCATGAATCCTCTATATTCGTCATTTCATCTGGCAAATTTCTAAGTATTGGTGCCTATAACCAACCAGATCAATAAGCGTTTGACCTGTAATAGGAATGTATTCATATCCATAATTCTCATTTGATATTAGTCTTTTTCTCTCAAACTCATAAAAGGCTCCTGTTAAATAAATGTAGCCTTTCCATTGATTATGCAAACTTTATTCAAAGGCTAATCTAGTTAAAATACTAATTTATCCAGTCATTCATGTCTTCAATTGTTTCTTTAAAGGGTTGTGTGTCTTTCTTTCATTGGCGTTTAGATGTGTGCATTGTTCCTGCTCCTTACATCTCTGCTGCTTTGTGTAGAAAGCCATATGGGGGAAAAAAAAACAGAAAATTGCTTGATAACAAGTACAGGGATGAGAGTGTGAGATGCATTGAGATGAAGAGAGTGGTTTGGTAATGCATATCCTCTTTTTTATTCCTCCTCTGTGTTGCTGTCTTTCATGGGGAGGATCAGTAAAGTGGCAGCTGGATAAAGAGAACACCTGCTCTCTTCATCTCTCTTTGCTTTCCTTAGTCCTTCTCCCTCTCTCATTGCGTTTTGTTTTTCCCCTCTTCTTGTTCCGTCGTTGCAGTTTCACTCTTTTTTTTTCAAATCTCAACCATTTTGTTTCTTTCTCTCAATCTTTTCATTTTTGAATTGATGCAGCTCGTCAAACATCTCAATGGAAAAAAAACGGAAAGAAAATGCAAATGATTTTCTATTGCTTGTGCATTTAGATGTGCGTTTATGAGTGATGTGTGTGTGAGAGATCAGAGGCACAACAGCAGGAAGGGATAGAGGGGGATGCATTTTATTTTCCTACCCATATTAATTCTATTCATTAGCCTTGTCTAATTAATTCACTGCCTTCTTCTTCTCACAATTCACTGTTACACTCAGGCCCTATGATTGCTCTTTCTTTTCATCCTTTTTCCCCTTTCATTTTATTTGTCATTTTTAGATTGATACTAATAAACCAAACCATATATTTTATTTCTTGTTGTTTTTTAAATTAAGCCAACACATTCCTTAGCAAACTGAAACAAAATGTGACTCCAGATTACTGCAAATAGTGGCTGCAAAATATTTTAGGTTTAGCAAGAATTATGGACTATTATTTAGAGTTTTTTTTTAACCTTCTGGGGAAAAAAACAAAGAAATGCATGATTTATTCCAAAATGTTCTTCACGTGTTTATATTATGCCCATTTCTTTTAAACTCTGTACAAAGACACTGTGAACATTTTTTATTTCTATATGTAGAAGATCATACATCTCACAGTGGCCAGTTTTTGCGCAATATCTTTAGTTTTATCACGTTAAAACCCATAAAAGATTTAATCCATGTATTTGAAAATGTTTGGACACAATTTAGATGGACTTAAAAAGAAAATAGTTTAAAATAAAATCAGCAATTACTGCTTGTAAAACTAAAGAAAAGCACCCTCAAAATGTGAAATAGAACATTTATATTTCTCTGGAAGCACTTAATTTGAAATAAGTAAGAACAGAGCCAATAATATTAACAAAATATAATCGGCAGAAATTACATAATGTGTACAAGTGTGGTCTTTAGTGATGATCCCGGTTATAAGATTCTGTAAATGTGGAATTTATGAGCTGTCCATTTGACCTTTTAGACTCAGCTCAAAAGTACTTATTTCCACATTTCTGATGATTTTTAAAAATTATTAATTCAACTTTGTTTTACATAAAAAATACTTTTAATTAAAAGTAAAAATGTTTTTTAAAATCCCCTTTTCCCTAGTGACATTATGGGTATACTAAATTAACATAGACAATATTTCCATAGTCACCATTGAAATATTAAACATTTGCATTCTTTCCAAAATTTTAAATAATTTTTATTACAAATTAGTTTGATTGGGATTTTTTTTTTTTTTTTATGTGCCTCACATGACGGCAGCAAGTATGTGAAGAAATCTATATTTCTGTTGGATTTTCAAGAGATGACTTACTTTAGCTACAATCAATGAAGAGTGGGACAGTCCGTCTGATATTCCATACAAGTTTGAGGAGCTTTTTTGCAGATATGTCATGCTTGACTGAAATAAAAGGCGAGGAAATGAAAATACAAGCCCTTTCCATCATAGGTTTTTTTTTTTTTTTTTTTTTGGGAATATACATTTCTTAATTATCAAACGCAGAGTTAGAAGCCTGGTAAAGAACAACAGACTCTCCAAAGGTGTGCAGCTTAGTTTGTTTTACAGAGACTTGGCTAAGTGATACCTAATATGATTCCTAACCAGTGATTAAATCCTTGCCCCATTTGGGGCTCAAACCCTGACCTTCATGCTGTGAGGCTAGAGTGCTAACTACTAAGCCTGTATGTAAAGTATCTTAATTATTTTAAATAAATAAAAAAACACATTAAATCAATTTAGAAATAAGAAAAAGAAAGACAAAGCTCTCTTGGTCTTAATGAAAAGATGGCTTTCAAAAAGTAGTTTTTATTGAAGCTTAAAGGGAATAAGTTCTGAAGTGCCAAATAAATCTATTCGGCAGTTCAGACCTTTACATTATTGAAGCAGCATGGAATCGTCGTGACAGTGGATAAAACAAACAAGTGGGAGACAAAAGAACCATGGAAAGTAATTAAAAAAACCTCATGAGCTGCTTTTAAAAGCCTAATGAAATTTTTTTTGAGAGGGTTCAGGCTGTGAAGAAAAACAGAAGGTTTTGACACCGAATGTAGAAGCTGAAACTTTGAATAGTTTAAGATGTTTTTTTTTTCGTAAACACATTGAATTGTAATTTTTTTTGTACTTTTCTCTTCCTTTTTGTACTCATCTAACTTCCGTAATGCTGCTTTCCTGGGAATTATCACTGACGTAGATGAGAGACTAAGAATACATTTCCTTTCCGGTAAAATAGTTATTTAAGTTACTAATCAGATGCATAGCTTTTTTATTGTTTGTTATGTGGACTTGTACCAGATGTGGGAATACTATTTAGAAAATTCACTTTAGTCTATGTACTTTTTGACTTTCACTAAAGTTTTTTGATGCACACAAAAAAACTTGTGTTAAATGCAAAGTATCTGGAAACATCAGACGCAGCAAAGTGATTTTGTTCCAATCTTTCACTCCTGCATCTGCTGCTGTTTGGATTAATTCAAATTTGCTGACTCGCGATGAAACAGCATCAGCTTTGTGTGTGTGTGCATGTGTGTGCATGTGTGTGTGATTGCAAGGCATAGAGTTTCAGACAGAGACAAAGAGGAGGGGAGAACTTGTTTTTGCACTTTGCATCTCTCCCCTGCTACCACCTACATCATCAGTAACCCTTTTTCTGGAGTTTATCAGCATCTGTACGGTTATCTGTTAATGGGGATTTAGGGATGGATGAATGGCCTAGAGAGAGAGAGGAAGAAAAAAAATGAGCAAACAGAACTAGGAGACAATGTTGGCAGAATGAAAGAGCACAAAACAGTTGAGACAAACTCACAGTAATACACAAACACACAGTGAGCAAAGAGGTCATGGGAGGATTAATGGCTGCGCTCTGATAGATAAACTAATCAAACAAACAAAGACTTGAGCATGGAGAGACATTAAAACACTAACAGAATGTAAAGCAGAGTCACACTTGAATAATCCAAACTATACAGAAGGAATGAGAGATTTCAAGTGGGGAAGAAACCCACAGAGAAAAATAGGAAGAAGGGAATCAAGGGTTGAAAAATTAGACTAATTCAATTTAAGTTCCACCTTGATTCATATGCAGCACTTTCATGGTGGCCTGGGGAAAAAAAACCTGTTTTGTTCAGAGAATGCATCTATAAATAGAATCATTGGCCAATATTGTGGTTGTTTATTAAATTTTTCACAAGTAGCTTAAAGTTTAGGTACCTGAATCTGACTTGCTTTGTGTCTACCTTTTTTACTTCCTCATTTCCTATTTATCAAAATGATCATGTTTTAATGGCTTCAAATACGTTTTTACATTATATGTTTGGCATTTTGTGTCTTCACGTGTAATCATTTGTATGTGTATCTGTGTGTGTTTGTTTTTAGTCTGACCAGGATGGTGGAGATCCTTGGCGAGGACAGTCCACTGGGGATTCATGTAGTTCCATACTGCTCATCACTCAGTGGACGGTAAGTAATGTGGATGAGATGTAACACAAACAATGGTTAAAAAGAACTGTGGTACAAATAAGAGAAGGCCATTTACTAGAAAAACATAATTGTGTGTTTTCAGGGTCCTTGTGGACGGATATTTAGATTAAAATAGTACTCTAGTGAATCACAAACCTGGAGGTGAAGTTTGATCTCCATCCTGGTCTTTGATGGATCTATTCTACGTTTGTGTGGTTTTACGGTGATATTATAAACTAGTAGTGTTAAAAAAAAGCAACAGTTTTATTTTAAACCCTTTACTTAAAATACAATGTGCTTATTATATTATGTTACAATTATATATAAACTACAAGTAACTTAATGCTTAAAATTGATTCTATACTCAATAGCATTTATGGCTGGTTGAACTTTCAGTTTTACTTAGTTAGTTTTAGCCTACTTTTGGAGATGTTTTATATATTTTATGAATGTGACTTTATTACATGACAGCTCAGAGAGGAGAGAAAAAATGCTAGAGATACTCAGGGAATGAGTATCTCTAGAAAGATGATGAGTCGGGCAGGTATGCTTGTTTAAAAAAAAAAAGAAAGCATCATCAGCTATTTTGTGTTTAAAACAAATGAGACATTTTTCAGTTAATGACAACAAGTTAAGTACATAGACCTCTGAAAATTTATAAAATTACACTTGACTGGAAACATTATCCCAAATGTCTCCTACACCAAATTTTTCAGTCTTTTGGCTGAAAATTTTGCGATTGCGGTCAGGGCTGCACTTCAAGACTGGCTACTTGACAAAAATAACCTTTTAGCGTTGAACACTGACAATGCTGCCAACAATTTTGTGAAATTTTGGTACATTATTCACACAAGACATTAGTAAAACATTATATGATAAAACAATAAAATGAAAAAAAAAAATAGATTGAAAATGTTTTATTCTTTTGTTTATTTACTCCTGTATCCATTTATTAATGGAAATTCAATTGTTCAATCATCTGTTGACAGGTGTAGACAACTCGCTGCATTCAACTTGGTATTTAGTTTCTTAAAGCTCAGGCCACCTGGAGCTTACGTCATCCTTTTTAATAAGTAAATTAGGGAATACAGTATACGATGACAAAATGTTATGGACGTTTTCATAAGCTTAATATATTCATCACCCAATCATGATGATATGGCTTAAAAATACAAAGTCAGTGAGGTGTGAAGTAGATCTATGTATATTTTAATATATAAACAAAAGAGTTGTATAAATTATGCTTTGAAAGAGCAGCATAACTTTTGTTTCCATTACCCCCCTTCCATTTACAGCCCAAATATGCTAGAAATTGGTCTTTGTCAAGGCTCAGCAAAGGATGTAATAAATCAAAAAAGAGAGAAAAAACTATTTTGACTATAAGACTATAATTCTATCACCTAAAATATAATAAATATAATTTATTGATAGTCTGCATAGTTTATTTGTGGTAATTGAAATTTATATTTACACAGCTTTTAATTAATTTTTTTTGTCTGTTCCATACCTAGTTTGATATTGTTTGTGTGCCATATTTTGTGATGTTTTATATTTTTGAATTTCTTCAATGTTTAACTCCACCAACACATTTTATCCCCACCTGATCTAAAGCACGCCTCATTTATTTATGTGTTGATCAAGTTACAACTCATTGTTTAATCGTTCAAACGTTCAAATGCTGTGAGCTAATGATAGAGAAAAGATGGTAATAACATCTGAATATCAAAGCAAACTTTTGTTTTGAACAACATTCCTGTACAACCGGAATGACATTTATAGATAAAATGATTTGCTAGTATCTCTTCTAGAACCTTCATATAACGTTGGCACCTATGTTCAACTTAACATACAGCTGACAAGGGAGGAAAACACCATGTTTTGTCAGAATGAGTGTTTAAATGGTCTATTTGAAGAAGTTTTTATTTCCATTCTGCTGTTGTTTCTGGCAGCTGTCTGGTGAAGGCCGTGAAACACCAGCTGCAGCAGCTCATCAAGCTCAGCAAGCTTTCTCTTTTCATTGCAGACTCATTTGCATATTTACACTAGTGGGAATATTTGTTTTGGAAATGCAAATTTCAAGGTGATTTTATTTTTTCCCTTAATTCAGTAAAAAAAAAAAAAAAGAAAAAAAGCAAGCATGCTCCTGATGTTACAGAAAAATCTTATTACATCAAAAATTGTTTTCTACTTTTATGTCATCTGCCACGATTCTTAAAAGATAAAGTTAAATAAAAACTTTTTGATGAATTAATTTCCATTCCGTTCCGTCATCTTCCGCTTGTTCCGGGGTCGGGTCGCGGGGGCAACAGCCTCAAACGGGTAGCCCAGGCCTCTCTCTCCCCGGCTGCATCCTCCAGCTCACCTGGAAGGATCCCAAGTCGTTCTCCTCCCGGTGGGACGTGCCCAAAACACCTCGCCCGCGAGACGCTCGGGGGGCATCCTGACCAGATGCCCGAACCACCCCATCTGGCTCCTCTCGACCTGGAGAAGGAGCAGCTCGACACCGAGCTGCTCCCGGATGGCAGAGCTCCTCACCCGATCTCTGAGTAAGAGCCCAGCCACCCTGCGGAGGAAGCTCATTTCGGCCGCTTGTACCCGCGATCTCATTCTTTCGGTCACCACCCACAGCTGGTGACCAGAGGTGAGGGTTGGAACGTAGATCGACTTGTAAATCGAGAGCTTTGCTTTTCGGCTCAGCTTTCTCTTTACCACGACGGACCGATGCAGTGTCCTGGTTATTGCTGATGCCGCACCGATCCGCCTGTCGATCTCCCGGTCCATCCTTCCCCCACTCGTGAACAAGACCCCGAGATACTTAAACTCCTCCACTTGGGGCAGGACCCTGTCCCTGACCCGCAGGGGGCATTCCACCCTTTTCCGGGCAAGGACCATGATCTCGGATTTGAAGGCGCTAATTCCCATCCCGGCCGCTTCACACTCGGCAGCAAATCGATCCAGCGAGAGCTGGAGATCACGGTCCGATAAAGCCAACAGAACCACATCATCTGCAAAAAGCAGAGATCCGATCCTGAGGTCACCAAACTGGATCCCTCCAACGCCTCGGCTGCGCCTAGATATTCTGTCCATAAAAGTGATGAACAGAATCGGTGACAAAGGGCAGCCTTGGCGGAGTCCAACTCTCACTGGAAATGGAATCGACATACTGCCAGCTATACGGACCAAGCTCTGGCTCCGGTCGTACAAAGATCGGACAGCCCATACTAAGGGCTCCGAGACTCCGTACTCCCGGAGCACCCCCCTTAATTAATTTCTAGAATCATTTTTATTTTGTACACTACATCAGTCATTGTCTAGGTCTAATAATGACTTTTTCTATTTTAACTTCTAAATGGCTAAAAAGTTTTAAAGATAAATATAAATCTCCTCTTTCTCCTGGCAGGGCTCTTGGCCTGTATATCCGTGGAGTGGAGGAAGAGAGTCGTTCACGAAAAGAGGGCTTGTTTCAAGAGGATGAGTGCATTGTAAAGATCAACAACACTGACCTGATGGACAAGACATTTAGCCAGTGAGTAAAACTTATTTTAAATGTGTTGGAGCTTTTTGTTTTTTAACATTTATGGTGACAACTGTCACACAAGCGATATATGTGGATTTTTGAAAGAAATAAACAGATTTTTTTATTTTAACAGATACAAATGGGTCAAAAATTATGATAATATAAGGGTATTCTGATTAAAGCGATCAAAACCTATATCATTACATTTTCTTATTTTTTCTATTAACACCCATTAAATCATGCCAAAGACAAATGAAGCAAATCTAACGTTTTTCACAAATGCCACATATGCAACATAGATACCAAATGTTTTTTTTTTGTAGATAAAGTAAAACAACCTCAACAGGTACGCGTCAGCTTCAGTCGGCGTCATCTTCAGTCAACGTCAGCTCCAGGAAACTTTTTAGGCACATGCCAATTTAAATATGATTCTGATAAGTAACAAGGTCCGTGTTGTATTCTCTGTTTCCTATTTGCATTTGAATTTACTTTGACATTCACACCTCCCAAAAAAGCAAAACGTTTTAAATTTCTAGGCAAATGAAATAACGTGAGAAGGTACAGAACCAAAAAAAAAAAAATTAACACCCAATAAAAACACACTCTAATTGTAACATTGACATCAGTTTAGATTCAGCCGTCATGTTGCACTTCAGCATTGGTGAGTTCTGCTTTTGGCTTTTAGCAATATTACATTTTTTTTTTTTACAGCTTGGTTTTTAATTGTACATTTTCTAATAATTATGCATCCAATATGAAAACAGCACTATTTGAAGTTCAGAAACATCTTATAAAACTAGTGAATAAAACAAACAAAAAAAAGAAAGTTACTTTATTTTGGTTTATATCTGTGCGAACTGGCTGTTAGTGTAACTTTTAGGGATATTTTATTGATTTTTGACAAAGATTTTAGCTACATTTTTCTAGGAATCTGAAAGTTCCTGTTTTATTAAGAAATTAACTTGAAGTCCAATAGCTAATATACTACCATTAGTATTTCTGGCAGCTCCTGCAGCGTTGCTAACATCGGGTTTATTGGTTGCCTTTCCATTGGACTCTGTCAGCAATGCCGAGAGGGGAATCCTGGCACTGCAGAATCTCATCACCACTTGCCCAGGCCTGCACCCAGGGATGTGACCACAGCTGTCTCTGTGGTCTCTGCGCAGATTGTGGCCACAATTTAACTTATTTTCGTTGAATTTTTTTTTAAAGAGTTTGTGATGCAAGCCAATTAATTTAATCACAAATTCTGGTGCTTACTTTTGATTCTTGATTTACAACTGCATTTTGGTCAATTGTCTAAACTTCTCCCCATTGGCAATTTAATGTTATTAACTGGAAGTTTTTAATTGCAAGTTATAATATGTAATATCCAAAAAAAAAAGGAAAAAATAAATTGTTGAATATCAGTTACTAATTCAGACTCATATTAATTTTGGTTGTTTATTCGACTATCTCGATTGTTGCTTGGCTGGTAATAAATACACTAAAATAATTACAGAATAATATATTTCATGCCCTCAGAAGGTAATTTCTGAATTACCAAAGTCCAGGGGTGATGGGTTTTACTACTTGGACCACTTCTGGATTTTGACAGATGTGTTGTCCCCTTCTCTTAGTTTATCAACTACCAACAGGTCACACGTTTCATGGGACGTATCAGAGTGAATAAACCATTCTATAGAGAGAGACATACAGCAAAGACTGAAGTGTGACAAATAGCATCAAATTATCACTGATACCATCATCTAGAAATGAGATGGGTAAACACAGTTGTAAAGAAAAAATAAATCAAAACAAGACTTTTGCACAGTACCAAATGCTGTCTTGATTTTCTATGTCCATGAGGACCTCAAAGCCATCACGTGTTATCTTCATGCTTTATGATTACAGGGCATTGAAATGACAAAATACATGAGGAGAAACAATAGTCACAAATTAAAAGTACCGAAGCAGAATTTATGATGATTACAACATCACAGTCCATTATATCGCTCAGTTTTCAACACGTTAATATGATTAAATTAGTGATATCATATGACACAGTGAAGTTAAATGGATCAGCAGCTTAAAGGTTTGTATCCATAGGTCACTGACATGACTGAAGTGTGCCTTTTCTCAAAAATATCCATACTCGTAGTTGTTGAGTGTGTTAATACATGTTCAGTAAGGAATCAACAAAACACAGTCTAATAAGATTGTATGCTATCCTGTTTAAGACTTACAATGTACGTAGCTTTCCCCAAACATTAATGAACTTTGGTGTCAGGCACAAACAAAACAGTATTGGGAGCATTGTTTAGTAGTGACACATATTTTGTGGAATGTGGCTTCATTCCAGTGAAAGTATGGTAGAGAAAATCCAGTGCGAAAGCTTTGTGTCTACACACTTAACCACTGCCAATGTTCCTGCTTAGCAGCTGTGTTAAAGAAGCTTGTTTGATTAGGATGTCTTTTTTTTTGTAGAAATGTGATTGTAAGCTCAAAGTCTGGGAAAAGACAATATCATCTGAGAACAATGGTTAAAATTGTACATTTTAAACCACATAATTTTCAGTTCCAGATTCATTGTTTTGTTGATACAAAGAACATTTCCGCACATATTGTTCAAAAAGGTGCCAGCCAAATTCTCCCTTACTGTGAATTGTCTTTTCTTAATAGATGTATTGTGTCAAATTAATTCAATTGAAATGACCACTGTTTTACTTTTATCCCTAATCTTTCTGTAATTTCAGCATTTGTAGTTCTTAAGTTTGTTAAATTTGAACTCAAGATCTATTTAGTGAAGCACATTCTTAGGGAAGCATAGCAAGACAATCATACAATAATTAGATTCAACTTGTGATTTATAAGTTGTAGGTTTTTTAAGTTAAAAAAATCTTACTAATTCTTTTGAACATAAATAGATACGAAATATCAGCTTATCGGTTAAGCCTGAACAAAAAAATTCAAGCTTTTTATACAAGCAAATATCTTTATATGCTTGTATAATTTTAATTCCATTTCGTCGTCTTTTACTTATTCGGGTTGCAGGGGTAACAGCCTTAGACAGGAAACCGAGACTCCTCTCACCCCGGCTGCGTCCTCCAGCTCACTTAGGAGGATCTTGAGGTTCTCTCCCTGTCCAGCTGTGAGACATAGTCTCTCCAGCCTCTCCGGGGCCTGCCTTTGGGTCTCATCCTGGTGAGAACTGCCCGAAACGCCTCACCAGCAAGGCGTCCCAGAGGCATGTTGCCACCAGTTGCCCGAACGACGCCACCTGGCTTCTCTCGAGCAGGAGGAGCATCGGCTCTACTCTGAGCTCCTCCCTGATGGCAGAGGTCCTCACCCTATCTCTGAGTTAAACACCCACCATCCTGCAGAGGAAGCTCTTAATTCATTACAACAAATATTCATTCATTCATCTACTACAGGCCTTGTTACCACAGGAGTCCTAGGGTGACTAAACCTATCCCGGTTAGTTATAAGCAAAAGACGGGGTACACGCTGAACAGGTTGCCAGTAGACATTCAAGCACGTACTCAACTACCCAGTGGCATTTTCCCAGTAGCCAATCAACCTAGTTTTTGGAGGGTGGGAGTAAATCTGTGTACCTGGAGAAAACCCACACATTCATGAAGAGAACAGCAAACTCCACACAGAAAGTCCATGCGTAATTAGCAAAATTTTCTAAACTGAGCATCTACTGATTTTAATATATCAATTAATAAAATAAACAATATACATTAAAATACATCAAAATGTAATAAGCTGGATTTACAAAGGGTTAATAATGATGTGCACCATTTGGTCGTGTCACAATGACCTGTTTAGCTTTGATGGTGTGATTTGATTTAAACTAATTTTCTTCGAAATTATCACTTTTTTGGATAATGAGATTATAGGAACCCTCTGTTCTGATGTGGTGTGTGAAAAACTGTAAATGGTGCTTTTTAACATTTTAGAAAGTTGAAATGAGCTAAATTTTATACTAATAATTAATAGAGTTAAATTTCAGCAAAATTATTTCTTCTCAACTTACAACGCAATGCTGCAGTGAATTTGTTTCTGATACATTACTGGTCATTAACAAAATGACCAATTAAAATGCACACATTTTAAATGAACCATTTATAATCACATTGAAACTGTGCATCTTTTTTTCACTTCTAATTGAGTTTTTTCAGTTTATTATCTCATCAGAGATTTGTAACTACACTCTAAATGTTACTGAGAATAATGACACAATTAGTTTTAATGGCAATTTCATGCAAAATGTGTTTGACATAATGAGGAAAACTTTTTTATTATTTTCTCTTCTTTGCTTTAAATGCCTTTTTTTTCCCTCTCCGTTCTCATTTATCTCTTTTCCCCCTCGTCCTTCCAGAGCTCAAGATATTTTCCGCCAGGCAATGCGGTCTCCTCTTGTCTGTTTGGAAGTCGTACCATCCTGCAACAAAGAGCGATATGAGAAAAGTCTGATTGGTCAGCTGTTTGTCAGCACCACAGCTCCAAACAGCAGCCCTCTTATCACCAAAACCAAAGAACCACCTCCACCTGTCAAACCTAAACCACAGTTTAGACCCCCTGAAAATCCAGCCACGCAACTTCCAGAAGAAAACATCTCTACAGAAGCTTTTCCTGTGAGTTTAAATGATAATAGTTTGGTACATTATGTCAATCTCACACAACATAAAGTGAGGTTTTGAGAGTATGAAAATGGACATGACATTGATGAATGGATGAATAAATAAATAGAAAGGTGTTGTTTCAAAATAATTTAACTTAAAACTGGATTAGAATCAAGTTGATTTCATTTTGATTACAAGACTATAAAGCATTAGGACCCTGTCTGGGGAGCTTTACCTATCCTTGCATGACATGTGTTTCTTTTTCCGTTCTTCACATTTATTTGTAGCTTAAACATATATAACACTTATTTTCCATGAGTAGGTTAAATGTATTTCATTTCTCTTAATGACTTTAATTTGTCAAGAACTGATTCGTCACATTTTATTTCTACTTGATATCATCTTTGTTTGTGTCAAATCTAATAACATCTGATTAAATTGGCGTGTGGTCAAAATCACCATAGTTACGAGCTTGACATTTAAGAACACCTGGCACAGAAATAACAGTTACTTAGCAACATGTGATTATTTTTATTGAAGGTAAGTTAATTTTTTTTCATAAATTAGATGTTTAAACACTTTAAATGAACATTTGGCTGATCTACAAAGTTTAGTCAGACCATATACTGTGCTGCTAAATAAGTTCATTCATTCTTTCATCTTCTGAACCGCCTCAAAACAAAAAGCCCCTGAAACATCACAGGCTTTTTTTTTTTTATTTCCTGCAGCCTATCCTGGCTGATTTAAGACGAGAGGCAGGGTACACCTCGAACAAGTCACAAATCTGCCGTGGGGCCATACAAACAACCTCATACACACACACAAATTCATTCTTAGGGGCAAATTTGTAGTGGCCAGTTAACCTAACTTGCATGATTTTGAAGGGTGGGAACAAATTGGAGTATGCGGAAAAAACCCGCACATACACAGGGAGAACATGGAAGCTCCACACAGAAAGGACAGTGATCAATGCCTTGTCCTCTCTCAGACTCAAACCCCTAAACTTTTTGAGGCCACTGTGCTAACCACTTTGCCACCGTTCTGCGTGTTATATAAGTTTTATTACTATTATTAATACATCTCAGTTCCTTTTGTATTCATCATTAGTACATGTGGCTAATTTAAAAAAATCCAACAAGTTGAGAAATGACCTTCATTCTAAAAAAAAATAAATAAATAAAATGGCAACCTCATGTTTGTCCAAGTATTCTTGCGAAAAATAAGAAAAACTTATTCTGTGAATAGTGTAGCATTTTGTAATAATATTTTTGGTGATATCCTGTCCATTAAATGTTTTTTATACAAACTAAAACCTTATCAAGAATTTTGTCGAGTTGTAAATGTTTTGAAAATGCACATTTGTATTGTAGGTCTCTAAGGGGATGAGTGAGAGTCCGATCCCACGGAAAAGTGCTGCCCTTTCCAGCCTGGTGGCCAATAAGAAAGCAGGAAGAAGGCTGAAGATTGACTTAAAGAAAGGTGAGGAATTGTCTGAAAAAAAGAAAAAGCAGCCAGCTGGCTCGTCTGAGTTATGTTACTGCGAGGCGGTCTTTGGCCAGAAATGGACTGGATGGTGGTTGCCAGACTGGTTGGGATTATGAGAGGTCTACTGTGAGCAGTGTGGGGTTTGATAGGCCAGTTATCGGGCTGGACATGATTAATTGCAAGTATTTTGTGTGACAGAAGTGGTCTTAATGTGACAAGCCTGCCTGGATTGTTTACAACAGTTTGTGTTGGTCATCTGAATGAGTCACAGCCAGAATTAAGCAGAGCAAAATTTCACATCAAGACCAAATTATTTTTGCCATCAAAACTCACAATTATAAAAAGCAAATATTTTCAGAGGCTGTAAGGTAACTTTTTTGCACAGATTAATGCTAAAAAGCTAATTAGCACATAGTCAATTATTTTTGTATTATTTGGATTAAAAAATAAAAGTTTCTTGTTGGTGTTTTTTTTTAAAAAAACAAAACAAAAAAGATCTTAATTACTTTTTAGTTACTTATTCAAAACTTATATTCAGTTTATAACAAATTGGACTTCTTTACCCAGTAAAGTTTGACTTAGGCTGTTTTATTTTTATCTCCATGAGTGAGTTTTGGGTGTTTTGTTGACATATTAGATTAAAACCATCAATGTGTAAAACTGTTCTTTTACACGGTGTGTGTGTTTAATATGGGGTGTTCAGATTTGTACTTCTTTCTCTAATGCTTCCTCTCTGACTGAGCACCCTTCCTCTCATCTCTCCTCTCTCCATCTTTCTTATTCCTTCTCTTCAGGGTCTATTAAGTCTTTATTGATCTGTTCATTTCTGCTGATATGAATTCATACTGAACCAAACTGCTGACTGGGCTCTGCTAAAGAGACTGGACTTAATGAGGTCTATAAAACACACAACCAGTCCCTCTGTCTGCAGATGTGCACGTGTATGAGTACTTTCATGCACATTTTTCTCTGATTAGGCTTTTAATCTTCATCGGCTACCTTTCCAGAACGTTTGTGGTGCATTTTTGACTCTGTTGCATTAATTCCTCTTTACACCCTTTTTTCTACTCTTTTTTTTTCTGGTCCACACCTGAACCCATTTTTTTAAACCTAGCAAGTTGTTTAAAATGATTATAGTCCCAATCTTCTAGAACCCAAACACATCATACCCACAGTGTGTAGACTTCCACATTGAGACTCAATAAAGCAGTTACAAGTGCAAGTGTGTGTGGGTTTAAAGAGTGAATCATTGTTCTCTGTGTGCATGTCTCTATCTAGGTTCTGAAGGCCTTGGATTCACTGTTGTAACCAGGGATTCTTCAGTTCATGGTCCGGGTCCAATTCTGGTGAAAAATATTCTACCACGGGGGGCTGCTGTCAAAGATGGACGTCTTCAGTCTGGTGATCGTATACTAGAGGTAAAAGATATTAAAATGTTTCATTTGAACATCCTAGCTTGTTCAAACTTTATTGCTGTGACTGCTGGGTACATTTTAAGTGTTTGAAACTATTTGCGTGTTTGTAGGTAAATGGTGTGGATATCACTGGAGTGGGCCAGGAGGAGCTGGTGTGTATGCTTCGCAGCACACGGCAAGGAGAGTGTGTTTCTCTTGTGATCCTACGGCAGGATGACATGTTCCTGCCCAGAGAGATGGTAAGAACTGACCAGTGTTTTATTTGTAGGGGTAGTGGGCAAGGAGGTGGGGGGCAAGGGTACACGAGATGTTCTACTAGTTTGGAAGATAATCGATCAGATGTGAGAATATTCAACGTTCCAAATTATTCTGCACATTGAATTGATGTGATTAAACATTTGTTTTCGTCGTAAAGTAGAAGGTTAACTCAAGTTGTTTCTCACAGTCTCTAAAAGTAATCTGACACGTGTGAGCTCTATTGAAGCTCTATGAAAGGGATTTTATTTAAGCAGGTAGATCCTGAAAAGCCGCTGATGAGCAGGAAGCTACAGGTGCATCTAGGGGAAAGAAGAAGAAGGAAAAAAAAAAAGCGGTTTTCTAAAGTCTTGCTGGAGTATTTGGGGAACTAGAAAACGGAAACATATTTATTGGAATACACAACACATTTTAAAGAGTGTTACTTTCTAATTCGTACATGCATGACCACTCTGGATGAAGCAGGTAGCATGTTTATTGGATGACATGTGAACATCCTAATAATGTAGGAATGTCAACAAGTAAGTATTGGAGTTAACCTGTTGACCTGTAATTACGAGTAGTGTGAGGATTGGCCCTCTGAAGTTTTTTGAAAGATCAATCTTTTTTTTTTTTTAAATTATAACCGTTAAATCTTAGAAATCTTATAGGTTTGAGTCCCGCTTTGATTGGCCTTTCTGTTTGTAGTTTACATGTTATCCTGAGGTACTTTTCTCAGTACTGAAGCTTCCTTCTGCTTTGAAAAACAATGTACATTAGGCCAATTGGTCAGTTTAAATTGCACAAAGGTTTGAGGGTGCGTGTGGTTGGTTATTTGTTTGTGTGCAACTCTGTGATCTGCTTTGTCTCACAAATGCTCACAAATTTATATGCAGAATAATTTGGAACACTGAATTCTAGAGTATTTCCAAAGTAAATTTATTGTTACTTATAATTTAGATAGATTTATGAGAAAAAAAATGCAGGACATATTTGCTTATCAACTGAACGAATTAATGTTACAGCAATTTTCATTTTGATTTTTAGTCTAATTAATCAGTTTTTGGTCAATTCAACAGACTTTGCAGGATGACTCACACCTCGACAGATTCTTATTGTAATCTCACTGAGTTACATTAAAGCTTGTTCCTACTTTTCTGTCCAGTGATCTGTTTTTTCTTCTCTGTTCTGCAACAATGTCATATTATTGAACAGAACATCCTTTTCTGATTTATTTAATAAAAACATTTTGTAAAGTTTGAAACACTTCAGTAAAAATGATGCATTGTTTTGTGCAACATTTTCAATACATCGTGCTGACTATGAATTTGAACATTTCTTCAATAAATAAACCTTCTTTTACTCAAACTACTTCTTTGCACTTGCTTTTTCTCTGACTATACAATTAACATCTCTGCATGTTTTTGAAAATAATCAAGTTCTTTACTTTTATATTTCTATCCTTACACTTTATTGTGCGTTTATTCTGCTTCTATTTACTTTTAATTCTTACTGGACCACATAGGGTTTTAAACTAATCTCTGTTTTTACTTTGACTTATAGTGCACATGGTTTTTCACATAATTAAAATGCTATTACTCATGTCTGTAGTTAATTTTTCACACATCCGCCTTCGTCTTAATTTTTATATACTATTTATTCTTTCCTTTGGCGCTTTTCACTCCTGTTGACTGATCTTTCCTCTGACTGCTGGGAGAGTGTAATATGAAAAAAAGAATGCCAGTGACCTTGAGCCCTACAGGAAGGTGTGTTTCTTCTGACAGGAAAGTGAGAGAAGTGTTAGTGAGCTCATCTGGTAACTTTTTCTTAATTTTTTCACCATGATGTCACGGTTTGGACACATTAGTTAAAAATTCCACTCATCACCTGGTAATATGTCCACGTATTACAACCTATCCTTTTCTATCTCACATAATTGATAAAGCTGCCATTACACTGCAGAAATACAAACTTTTCCATAGTAGCCATTCACAGTGTATGGTGATCATACCCAAACCCAAGATTAAATGCAACATATACATTATAAGGCCTGCCTACAAGATCAACAAACTTTAACATTTGAAAAGCTCATGGAGAGCGCAGACCTCTTCCAAGGTCTGTGCCACTCCCTTTTCCTGCCAACCAATAAGTACAGATTAACAACCTGAACAAGTCACCAGTCTGTCTGAGGGCCACAAAGAGATCAACAACCAGTGGGCACTCACATCTATTGTCAATTTAAAATAACCAATCAACACACCAGGAATATTTTCAATAAAGGGAAAAAACACATATGCAAAAAGAGAAACAAAAAATGATCATATTTTATTTTCCTTTATTGATACAACATAAAAGCTAGAGTTACGTAAAAAGCTGAAGTTAACTAAAAAGTTAAACAGGCTGAAAAAGCTAAGGTTAGCCAAAGAAATAAAGTTAGTTTTAAAAAAAAGGTTGAAAAAGCTAAAGTTAGCTGAAATGCTAAAGTGAGCTTTTTAACTAAAGGCATTCAACCAATTTACCCTTTCAACCAGCCAGTCGGTGCAGGTTAACAAATTAACAAAACATCTCAAGGCCTCCTTACGGACCAGAGTTCCAACGTCCTCTGCTCTGTCTTCTAAGGAGGCAGCATATAACAAGACTTTAGACTTCAAACAGAACCTTTGAAACATTCTTGGACACAAACGATGACCCGGATGACGTCCAAAATTTAGTCATTTCTTTAATGAAAATCCACCCGTAACTGTTTATCTTTTTATTTATATGGACGCATGTACGCACGCACATACCCCATTACATAACCTTCTTGGTGGAGGTAATTCCAAAAACTTTCCATTGGACAGTGCAGTGGTAACACTTGTTCATGATCGTTTCAATAGTCCTAACTCACATCTAAACACGCTTGTCATTTTCAGTTATTTCAAAATAGGTTCTTTGAAAGCAGGCAACATCTGACCTTACCGGAAAGGATTGAAAAACACAAATAAATAGTTTTGTTCCCCAACAGGAGACTTTCAAATGAATATGAATATAGACTGTTGTATAAAATACATTTTTTCTACAGAACTTCATATGGGCAAAAAAAACCTCTCCAGAACCATCATTTTCAAACAACACAATTAAGATTTAAGAATGTTTAATTATTCATCTCGGCATGTAAATTACAGCGAGTACTCGCATGAGAAATACAAACAATGAAGCAGATGTTCGTGTTACTGTTTAGAATATTCAGCAAGAGTCGGAAAACAACTCATCAGAAAGAGAAGAATCCCAATCAGATTTCAGACATGTGGAGGTTGCAACCGCTTTTCTGTTGAAACTGTGTAAGTGAACAATTACTTCAATAAACAACAGACACTATTTGATGCATCACACAATTTAGTTAAGAAAAAAATGCCTGCAAAGTTGACCTGAATTTAGTCTGGTCAATTGTTTTCAAATGTTTAGTTCACAATACCACGTCACAAAGCCACAGGTGCAGTGAGAGAGGCGAAACCCTCATGGGGAAACTGTGCAATGACGTCAACACTTAGAAGTTGATTTATCCAAATAAGCAGGGATTTAGGAACTGCGGAGTACAGAAAGAATGACAGATCATTTGTTGGAACTGATCCACATCACACTTGGGGTTAAAAAAATACTTAAAACACTACAATTGACCCAATAACGATTGCTAATCTGACGTCCTGCCTGTGTGCAACTCTGTCCATCTGGTAAAATAGATTTATGTAGGATAGTGTTTAATTTCTGCTGGGTTGAGTGACCTTGAGGCCCACTGTGTGTTTGTCTGCCTATACGTCACAAGGTGCGCAGCGTGAAATTTTGTTATGGTGTGCAGTCTAACACGACTATGCTTGCAACTCATCCAGGAATGCACATCAATCACTTCACAAATAAAAAAAAAATAAAATAAGCATTACCCCCCCCATCACCTTACCTAAATAATACTTAAATTTGTTGGTCTTGTTGAATTTGTTGATTAGCACTTTGCTAGAAAAAGTACAACATGACCCAGATTAGATGTAAAAAAAAATATTCTAGAGAATTTGAACTTTGCCTTTTTGGATTTTTCCTTGCGTGCAAACGATCACCCCAATGGTGCAAGACAACAATGTCACACAGCCGGGCAGGAACCTAAATTCCCATTTGTCCTGTTTTATTCCTCTTATCTATCTTAAAACAATTACAGTATTTTCCTTTGGTATAGAAAACTGGCCATCCCAGTTGGTCCCATTGGTAAAGTATTGTTTGGACTTCCCTCGACTTGGCTGCTTAAATTAGTCTGGTTCAAGGTTAGTCCTCGTGTGTGAATTGTAAGGAAATTTAGAGTAACAGATTGATTTCTATTTGCTTACGTTTATTTATGTGAGGGGATTTTTAGTTAGGCTTTGTTTAATGTTTACCTGAAATGACTTGAGGTGGAACTTATAATGCCTAGTACGACAGACGTCTTGTGTAGCAGAGACTATTAATCTTTTTTAAAAAAATTGTCAACTGATTTTACAATTCTTTTGGTATAAAAATGAACATACACATTCATACTTCTTGTTTTAAATGTTTGCTCTGTTGTGTAGCTCTGCCAACTTTATTAGATCAGACTCCTTGTTCCTGGCCATGTGCACAGGGACATAAGTGAATTATTCAGTGAATCATGACTAACGCTGTGTGAAGACAAAGCAATAAAATAAAATGTTCCATTGTTTTTTCTTTTTATTTGTTTTGCAGGACAAATAAATGGGACTGTGTTCACTATCTACACATTTCTAACTTGATTTATTTATCTGGATTTAACATTCTCAGAATAATCTAAGACATATGATGGTCAAAATAATGAGCTGCAAGTTGATATGAGCTCTTTAGGCATTTTTTTTTTTTTTAGCATTTTCCAATGCTTCTAATAAAAGAAGCAATGGTGATAACATAACAATAAAATAATGTAATTAAAATGAGGTTGTTTTGTTTGACTAACTTTTGTTTCTTTGAGAAAAAGTGTAAATTGATTTAATTCAATATGAGACACGTAATTCAATGTTAGTTAGATTTTATTCTTTCAGTTGATCAATTATTCAACAAAACATCTGTACAAGTCAAATGAAAGAAAATCCTTTTTTTAAAGAACAATTTTCAGTTGAGTGCCACTTCAATCAGCTAATGTACATAATTTATTACTAAATGTGTATAGAAATATTATTTTGTTTACCACATTTAGTTCAAGTGCCCTAAAAAGAAGATTGGTCTACACATTAGATGCAATAAATTATTTTTTGTTCTTTGAGAAAAACCTTTCTAAATCTTGAACATTTAAAACGGTATTTTTTTAATTTATATTTTGCTTATTTTTATGTACTGTATTTCTGTTGATAAAAAGAGTTAAGAAATCAAACTGCTTTCAAAAAAAAAAAAAAAAAAAAAAAGAAAGAAAAATACTACTGATAATGGCTTCGCGGTGGCACAGTGGATAGCACAATGGCCTCACAGCAACAAGGTCGGGGTTAAAATCCTGGGTGGGGTCTATGCTTGAAACACTGGCCTTTCTGTGTGGAGTTTTCATGTTCTCCCCGTGTATGCGGGGGGTTTTCTCCGGGTACTCCAGTTTCCTCCCCCTCTCCAAAAACATGCATGTTGGGCTGATTGTCCACAATGAAATTGCCCCTAGGAATGAGTGTGTGTGGATGGCTGTATGTGTGTGGCCCCTCAACTGACTGGCAAGCTGTTCAGGCTATACCATGCCACACGCCTAGAATCAGCCGGGATAGGCTCCGGCACCCCCTACGACACAATTAGGAAAAAGCGGTTCAGAAGATGAACAAATACTGACAGTATTTTAGCAGAGATTTTTTTTCTTAGTTTGTTTTTTTTAAATTCTACATTATTTATTTCTAAGATTTATGGTCAGTACGAGTTTTTCTTTTTTAAAGTAATGGTTGTGAATACAAAATTAGCCACAGAAAAACAAAACACTGGACACAACTTAAAGACTGTTTTCTCATATTTTGTTGTTTGCACCTTAAAACAGAACAGATGAATAATTGACAACAGTGGCTGGAACATTTTAGTTTACTGATACATAGATATATGTACATATATAGTGTAGAATATAGGTACCTATATGCTACACTCATGACTCAACAGTGTCGCACATAAGTTTTTGGTAATTTTTTTTAAGAGCTATGGATAGTTGTGATATTCTCCTGAACATTTTCCAGCAAATCTAAATGACCAGAGTTTCTGTTTTTTTCTGGTTTGTGCGAGTTTATTTGTGTTTACGAAGGGAAAACAGGAGAAGGATAATGATGAAATGATGGAAGGATCTTGTCTATCTTTTCCTCTCCCTCTTCCGTTGTCTCATTTTTAGCCCGCCATCTGGTGTTGCCTGCTAATGTGTGTGTTCGGTGTAAAACAAAGACATTACACCACCTCTCCACATACACTTTCACAGAGTCGTTCAACTGTGGCACACTACATATTTCTACACCATCCTCCATGTAGCCAGCATGCATCCCTGCGGTGTTAGCTTTGCTACGACATGTTGCACATAAACACGCGAGTAGTTCTATGCAACATTGATCAGCTTCTTATGTTTCTTACTGTGTTTTTTTTTTTTTTTTGTGCAGACAGGCACATGCTGACTTGGCAAGTGTCTTGAAACTGAGGCGCTGATGTGCTTTTTTTCTGTTTTTCCGCTTTCAAATTCATGCATACTTCATGCGTCCGTTGTGTCTTCATTCATTCATTTCTTTTACTTTCTGAAGGTGAGAGGTTTGATGAATGAGAGTATATTGAACAGTACCATCTTTTAATGAAGCAAAATAATCTTTTTATCACAGGGGAAAAGTGAGTCAGTAGATTAAATTAATTTGAGTTACATCCTTCCACAATCAGCACACAACATCAGTGGAATAGTGCTACCACTATATCTTAAATTAAGCGGAAACTTTAGCCAAAATATTTGTATGGCTTATGTTTTAAGTCAGCACAGTGGTGCAGTGGTTAGGACAGTGGCCTCACAGCAAGAAGGTCGGGGTTTTGAGTCCCGTCCAGGTTTTTCTACATGGAATTTGCATGTCCTCCCTGTGTATGCTTTGGTTTTCTCCCAAGGTCCACAAACATGCATGTTAGGTTGATTGGCCACTATGAAATCACCCCTAGGAATGAGTGTGTGTGGATGGTTGTGTGTGTGGTCCCATTGACTGACTGGTGACTTGTTTGTGGTGTACACTGCCTCTCGCCTTAAATCAGTCACCTTCTGCAGGCGGACGGTTCAGATGATAAATGAATGAATGTTTTAAATCTTTGAAAAGTTTTTTTTTTTTTTTGTCTTTCTACAACAAACTCCCCACACTACCTGTTATGATGCAATTCATCCACTTCCATTCACACAGACACTGATGAGTAATACTGAAGTATTTATAGCTCAGTTAGTTGTTTTTGTGAAGCTGTACTGTTTTTTGCAGCAGGAAACCTTTTGAAGTGCCATATGTTCCTCAGCCACACTGACATGAAATCAGTAAACAGTAGCTGGTTACAAAGCTACTTTATTGAACAGTTTCTTCACTCTGATTATACCTCATCCATCACCACTGCAAACAGCATCTGTGTTGGTGTGCTTCGTCCACCCGATCTGTTGTCTCTTTCTCTGTGTGCCTGTGTGTGTGTGTTACAATTTACTGATATTGTCATCAGTGTGACCTCACAGAGTCACTACAGTACATCCTCCATCTGTTACACCCTCAGAGACCTGTCTATTCTCTCCCTCTCGCACACACACTCACACATGGAAGCTCTTTAGCAGCTTGGTGTCTCTGCAGGAGCTGCCATCATCCCAGTGGAGAGCGGTCGAGAGGAGTATCACATCTCTCTTCTCCTCTGTTTCTGGCTTCCTCTCTGCTGTTTATGAAGGATTTTTCTGCTCCATCATTTCATAGATGCTACATCATTGTTCCGTTTCAAAGTGCTGACTTCAAGGGTGTCTGCTTGGTCATACATGTCACTGTATGTGTGGCTTAAATCTCAGCCATGAAGTTTTTGGGATGGACTTTATAAGGCTCATGCACCCTTATTTACATATTCCTCTCACATCCGAGCTTTGCTGCCTGTGTCTTGTGACTGTGACCCTTTAGCTCCAAATTAACTTAAGTCCATTTGTGCCTAATTAAATTACAACAAGACTGACATCTGTCCTTAAAAGCACAGATGATATTGTGTCATGAAGTATGGATTCAAGACCTAATGAGGAAAAAATTGACTCAATAAGATTAAACCTGCAAGATCTGACTTTAGAGACATTTTTAAATCTGATTTGAGTTTTTTAGAACTATGGGGTTAAATTAATGTAATTATTTATTTTTTTATCGTCTGAACCGCCTGTATCTAACAAGGTCGCGAGAGATGCTGAAGCCTATCCCGTCAGCTTTCAGGTGAAAGGCAGGGTACACCCCGAACAGGTCACCAGTCTTTTGCCGGGTGACTCACACAGACAATCATCCGCACACACACACACACACACACACACACTCATTCCTAGGGCCAATTTTATAGCGGCCAATCAACCTAGAATGCATGCTTTTGGAGGGTGTGTGTAGGGTTTGAAGCTCTGACCTTTCTGTCTGGAGTTTGCATGTTCTACTCATGCAAGCATGGGTTTTCTCCAAGTACTCCGGTGTCCTCCCGCTCTCAGAAATTTACATAGTGTAAAACGTAAATTAGTGAGGATACTTTTAAAATCTGCTTTAAAATCTGCTTTGTGCACAAAACCAGTTAAAAAAAAAAGAAAAGTTATTCATTTTTCTCCGAACAGTTCATTTTTGTGTGTATTTGTAGTTTTCAGGTTGCACAGATTATGAATTGGATTTTATATCTTTGAGGCCATCCTGATTCAAAATTTTTCTGCAAGTCGCATTTGGAAAAATAGAAATTAGTTGTGATTTGCCAAATGAAATAATAAAGACGTCCTAACATATTTTGGTAGCACAAGCAACATAAAGTAATTCAAAGAGCCTTACAGAGAAACACACATGGTTAGAAAATAACGCAATTAAAATAGTAAAATCAAATTTAAAAATTAAAACAGAGAGTTAAAAATCAAGATAGAAGACTGCATGTATGAGATGACCTCAGTTGATATATTGCACATAGTTTTTTAGTGTGGATTTAAATTGTTTCAAAAGAAGATTCCTGATTCTCGTCAAAAAATTAATCTCAGACCAGTATAGGTTGTCAAAGTTTAGGCTGTACAATACTGCAATTGTTAAAGAGTTCTTCCCCTTGCTTCTAGTGTGTGTCTAAAAGTGATCACTTCTTCATTACAGAAGAAGCTTTACTTTTGTCTAGTCTTCTTAAATTCATCCTCAGGTGGCCATTTGCACATTTCAGGGCTTTCTACACATCCCAACCAAATCATTGTAATACCTCTCATTTGCTGTGTCACGTAATTTTTCTGTATGCCTCTCTCTGGCTTTCGCTTCATTTCTCCTGCAGAGGTGATGCAGGCGAAGTATTTGAGTGTTCTCGCTCATTTTCACATAATGTGTCTCTCCATCATTCCCTCCCACCCGTTTTCTGGCTGGGCTTAATAAAAACTCTCGTAGCAACTGAGCTGTCTTTTTGATAGCGCGTCCTCCTGTTGATCCATCATCATGGCATCGCATTTAAATGTTAAATGATGTGCATGCAAAAGGTTTGTCTGCACAAACTGGCTTTTTTTTGGAACCGGATAGATTTCATGGAGGTAATGTAGCAAAGAATCAAACACTTTTGTACAACCACAAATTGAAAGCAGACGCCAAGGTTTTTTTCTTTTTGCATTTTATACAACTGTTTACCCATCACCAAATTAGGCCAGGAATGACAAAAATTTTGAAGAAATTGAGTGCTTCACTTGAGTTTTCAAAACAATACACACAAACACTCCTGACGATGACAAAGCAGGTAAATCATTGCAGTCCTCCCCATTTGATCTTTTATTGTGAGTTTTTATTCATCAACCTATGAAAAAAAAAAGAAAGAAAAAATAACAACAATTTTGCGCACATTTGCATATTTTTGTCAAATTCTATAAAACATCTCATTGCCCCGTGGGTGGTCCTGAGCCATAGCACAGAACTGCCTGTTCAGGCGTTCATGAAGCATACAACACCAGTCATCTGCAGCAGATCTTTTCTGGCATTTGCTTTATTTAGGCTGTGGAAGAAAATGAAATAAATACCAAAGGACAAAAGTAGGTAAATAAAAAAAAAACATGCAAACTTATAAACACTGAAAACATCCCTTAGGACATAATCTGGAATTTTAATAAACTTGCAGTTTAATTATAATTCTCTATAGGGGGTTTATAAGTTTTTTCCAAGGTCAAAGAGCCTCCTATCAGGTCTGGACAGTCAGTCTGACTTTGGTTTTTCCAGCAGGGAAAACAGTTTTCTGCAGAGCAGAGTACTTTGTGTCGGCTTAACGCTGTTAAACCTTCAATCCCTGCAGACAAACAGCGTCTAAACCTGACTGTGCTGACCCACATAAACACACACCAAATCTATGAATATACACACACAGAAGAAGTCCATGAGTCAAAAACAAACTTGCACCTCATACTTTACGGGCAGACCAAACAAATGTAGTGGATACATCTTCATAACTCTGAATATAAAGCATTACCATTATTCCAAAAATAGCAATCTGTTTCTGAATGGCTTTTCTGTATTTTGAGAAACAAGTTTAAAAAAAAAAAGTGTTCATTATTAGTTGTACATATCTTTAACCCGACTCTTGTTTTTATACATTCACACATCCATTCTGCTAAATGTATATTTTATCAATCGTGCAATGCCTCTTGTGTCAAAGGTGACACATTTGTGCTTTTCTTGCAGATGCTTAATCACTTTTTGCCACAACAACGTCTATACTTTCTTGTTTGCTTGGAACTTGAACTACTCTCAATTTGCACAAGTGGTTTCTTTTTTACATTAAGCCTTCAGCAGCACAATTTCTCATCTTTATTATTCTTTTTCTTTGTGCATCTTTCTCTCGATTCCCCTGTGATGTCACCTGATGACGAGTTCAATAACCATATTGAATATCTCCAAAAATATTCTAAAAGAAATGAACTATTTAGGTAAAACTGAAAAATTTAATCAGTATTTAATATAAAATACTTTTCTTTTCACAAAAAGAAAAGCAATAGTTAACCTTGCAGTGCACCAGACAAGGTGTCAAGCTAAAATTTATGTCAGACATGTTGTGTTTCTTCTCTTCCACTGTGCATCAATAACTTTATTGCTTTCTTTTTTTTTCTTCGTTTTTATTTTGTTTACAACATTTTCCCCCCAACTCTGCTTCAGGCACAATTGCCATACCTGCACCTTAATAATATGGTGTTTTTCCACAATCTTTCATGGACATTTTTTTTTTTATCTCCACAGTTCTTTTTTCTCTGTCAGATTTACCATCTTTCCTCTTTATAATCCCCGATGCTCATGCTGCTTTTGTCCCCCGGCTCTCTGTGTTTGCCGCATTCCTCAATTACCTCTTGAAAATGTGCAACTTTTATTGATATTGCAAAGCATAGAGAGAGGGGAAGAAAATGAGTGGATAAAAGCAGACTGTCCAAATGGCTTTTTCCCCGCCATTCTTTTTCTTTTCTTTAGACTCTGACCACTATTTTCAGTCGTATAGAAATTTAGCTAAAAAGCACCTTTTTTTTTCCTAAATGGAAAAGCTTTTAGTTTTACTTCCAAAGCCCAATAAGCTGAACTCTGTCCTACCCCTGTTACAATAACTCTCCTTGTCATTGATGTCTCATCACTTCTTCATCGTTTACCTTCTTTTCCCCCCAGAAGGACGATGTATCTCGTGTCCCGGCTGTAGTTTTGGAGAACGGGAAGGAGCAGCTCATGTTTGAAGTTCCTCTCAATGACACTGGCTCTGCGGGACTTGGCATTAGCCTCAAAGGGAACAAGTCCAGAGAGACTGGAGAAGATCTGGGGATCTTCATCAAATCCATCATACATGGTGGAGCTGCTTACAAGGTATCATGGTGGCTTTTATTACTGTAAAAGCATCCTAAATGACATTTTTGTTACCCTTTTTATCCCACAAGTTATTAGATGCACAACAGTCAACGCACTAACACACTTTTGTGTAAGGGATATTTTAATAGCCCCAAGTGTCCCAACCTGACTGGTAACCACTACACCGTTTATTTATCACGCTGTAAACATTTGTAATGTAACAAACCAAAATTATTTATTTAAAAAAAATGCTCTCATGTTGAATCAGAGCCTGTGACAAGCAGAGTTTGTGTTCATGTGTTTGGAAGCCGAGTTAGGTTGTTGCGAACCGTGTGATTGCGTATGCTCTTTTTTTTTGGGGGGGGGGATTTGGGTTAAAATATGCAAAGGTTATAAATGAATTTCTTTCTTGCTAAATTATTAATCGACTCACTGGTGCTGAAAGAGAACATCATAATACACATTCACACATGTTAATGAGGCAGTTTAGCTTAGCTTGCTGCTAATTGGCGTTTTAATTGCCACATTTGTTCATAGTTGTTTATTTAATAGTGTTTTGTGTGAGATAAAGAGACGTATACATTACAGGACGGACGTTTGTGTATTAATGACCAACTGGTGGCTGTAAATGGAGAGTCGCTGCTGGGAGGCTCCAATCATGCTGCCATGGAGACGCTCCGGCGATCTATGTCACAGGAGGGAAATGTGAGAGGGACAATTCAGCTGGTGGTGCTGAGGTCTTTCAAGGTAAGCTCTCTGTTCCTGTTTAGTGTCCGCTACCTATCAGGAGGGGAAGAAAGTACAACATTACATTTGATCAATTTGCAAATCTTAAAACCCAAGGATAATAAAACAATACAATACAAGAGATAAAACTACACATCATCCTTGTATAATTTCAGTCACTACATCGGTTATGACTTACCGGCCACCTAGCAACAGGTGTGATAGTAAAACAAAAAGGAAATTATAAATATAGAATAATGTTTAAAGAAGCATATAAACTAACTATAACATAATTCAATCTCAGTTTATAGCTATACCTAGATCAAAATGGTTTAGCTTTTATGGTAAAACAGTAACAAAAGTAAAGATTTGTTGTTCCTTTCAAAGCTCTTTGTATCATTTTGGTCTAAAAGGAAGAAAAAAAAAAAAACCTTTTCTTTAGATCTCTCCTGCACCTCTTTCTACTTGCGCTTTTTATTCCTTCTGTCCAATTTTTCTGCATTCTTGACTCTTTCTGATCTCTTCCTGTTCCTACAAGCGGCGGTAAAAGAGCATTTACACTCCAGCCATTCAGATTTCACGTGTCTGTGCTCCTCTTTGTACAGGTTTGTGGCAGCGTTTTTCACTCAGCCGAATCTCTTTTCTTTAGTAGAGAAAAAAAAATCTTTTCATCTCATCTGCCTTTCAGATGATGCTTTTGTCCAGGCAGCGTATTTTCTGCACATACATTGCTGAGTGCTCGAAGTGTGAGCTTGAATGCTGCTTTGCATGACCTGCTGCTGGGTGAAAAATAGACTAGATATAAAACTTGTAACATATGTACTCTATAAGTGCTATAAATTATTGACAGACCTTATAGAAAATTACATTAGCTTAAAATTATTCCAGCTAGAAAATAGATTCCAGGAACTAATATGAATATTTTCCAAATACTTTTTATTTTCAACACAATACCTTTCTCAATGATAGGCTTTACAGAATTTGATTATTTGTTGCATGAATAAGTTGTTTTCAACTGTTTCTTAGACTCGATATTTCACAGATAAAGACGATGAATAATGTGCATCCTTGTTTTTTTGCCTGTAAGTGCTGTCAGTGTAAAAAAGTAACAAAAAAAAAAAAAATCCAAATTTTGCAATCCTGAGTGTGAATTAGAATGTAAAGAAAATTGATGCGATGATTTACTGTCTCATAAAAATTATTACTGAGATTAATTGCTTAATTTTTGTTAATTTAATGTGTGTTTCTGATCAGCTAAAGAGTCATGCACAATTCCAGCAATGTTCAAGTCTAACTAGCCTGATCTTGTTCAAAGAACAGTTTGATCTGGTCACATTTGATAACAGAAAATGATCAGATGATCTTGATATGCACAATCTGGGTTTTTCTCCTGCAAAAAAAAAAGTATCTCTGAATGAATGAAATGAACATTTTGATATATTAGAGCTACAAACTTCAGTGCTAGAGTTCAGAGTTAAGTCAGCAAATGAGTACAGAACCACGAGTCAAATGTAACATTTTTACGACTTTGTTCCTGTGGCTTTTTCGACAAATTATCAAATACTAAGGAGCGAATCAAATGTTCAAGCTTTACAATTAATCACCATTTTTGCCATTAATGCCACTAATTATTTAAAAAGCTATGAGCTTCCAGGACCTCATTTATAACTACAAATAAGGTGGACTTTCCGTTGATGTACAATCAATAAAAAGTTGATAAAGTGGTTGATTAAAAAAAGAAAACCTAAATGATCAAACATGAAATATTTAAATCACGAGAATCATTCTAACAATGCTACAGTATAGTACAATAATTATAAACATTTAAATTATCCCAAGAAATATTTGATCAAAAGCTTATTTTGGTAGCTAGTCCCCCCTCCCTCCACCCATTCATTTTACACTAGTTGGGTGAGGTCAGCCCAAGCCTAGTGTGAGGTCAAGTTAAGGATCACATTCTCTATGAACAAGACTTTTTGCAGTGTTTCTTTGTCTATTGTTTCAATAGTGTCTTTCCCTTGCATAACGATAGAAACACAAAGGAGCAGTAATGTGCTGTGGAGCTAAAAGGACGAGCACATGCCTGCATGTTGATGAGCATGTATATTAGCTTCCTACACATACAGACGAAAGACAAATAAATGCAAATTAAATCTCAGAAGACATAATACATGCTCAAAAAAAAAGAAACATCAGCACTGTAATCCATGCTTTGTTTCGGAATTATACGGCCCTACGAGGACTCCCATATCCATCGGATAGACGTGCGTGACTCTCGTTGCTGCACACACTGAAAAGTGGGGCAGCAGCACAGATGCTGACATCTTAAAAAGCATGGGAAACGGGTCCCCAAACTATTTTCTGATATTCATTTAGAAACATTTAGAACAAAATGATTACTTTTATTATTGCTTAGCAAAAATAAATTCTACACAACTGGTTTGTTTATTTATTATTTAAAAAATATTTGACGAATTGTTCCTTGTTGTTCTTCCTGTTTCCATTCATTGGTGCAAATACAAAATGCCAGTTTACAATAGCGCTTACTTGTACCTTTTCTGCTCAGTTGCCCCTAGCGGCCATTTACCTAATGGCCTCCTAAATAGGCTGCATCAATGCATAACCCAAAGTTGAAAGCGTGTGGAAAAATGTCCCAGCTTATAGAATAGAAATTACGTTATACGTACATGCTTGAGTTTAAAACTTTCTTTTACTTAAATCTAGGATCAGCATGAGGCATCACCCAATCGCTCATTTGACAGCACATCTGGTCCTTTTGGAGTGATAAGTCCAGTAAAAGGGCAGATAGGATCGGCCAGCCCTGCATCGGACTCCTTCCACTCGCCTCTGTTGGTCAACAGTATTTACGCTTCTACCGGTGAGTTTCATGATTTTTGCACTATTTAACTTAAAAAAAAAAACAAAAAAAACTTGCAATCAGTTTTCAAACATTTTAAATGAAAATCACCTATGCATTACTGTTGGATTTTCTTCTTCAGATACTCTGATGTTTGTCACTTCTCCGACTGATTTAACGTCCTAAAAACTAAAAGCAGGTCTCTAAAATTGAAGGTTCATGTTTGATTTTCATTTACGACTGTCATTTGCAGAAAGTTCTGCAGAGCACTGAACAAGCTGAATAATCACAAAAAAGAACATTTCCAAGATAAAATAGATTTACACCAAAATGAAGTGTTGTCAGATTCAATCCTCTGTTCCTGATTACATTTTTATTTTGTTTCCCTGCTCCCTACCTATGCTACTTTTTTAAAATTTATTTAATTCATTTTGAGTTTAGAAATTGAGTAATTTTATGTTTAAAAACTACATTTATCAATCTAAACTAATTGAATCTGCTTAGATGTTAGCATGTTCTTTATTGAACACATCAAGAGGAATGAACAAGAAATAAAATCTGTTATTCTGATTTAGGCTGACACAAGCTGTGGTTAGCGATGAGATTGCTCATACACATCAGTCTAAAATTAAAAAGTAAATAAACAGAACTTAAGATTTTAGATCATTTTAATTTGAATCTGGTGTTTTGAGGGTTTACAGTTCAGAATAAACTAACCTTGATCTTGAAAGACCAACACAATGAATACAAAACCCAACAATGTACTTTTTTTTGAAGATGTCTTTGCGCTATCCAAAGTGTAAGCTAGTTTGTTATAAAATATTTGTGTCTTTTTTCATCCTGGATGAAATCTTTCCCTTTTGAAACATCTTTTAGTATCTGTTGTGTGTGGGTGTGTGCATGCATGCATGTGAGTGTGTTGGTTCTGGGATTTTGGGCCGATATCAGCCTGTTTTTCCGTGTTTACTATGAATCTGTTAAACATCTCTGACCTTGGATACACTCCTGTTTAAATTCATCGCAGCTATTGTGTCATTTACATGCACACTTTACTGTGTGTTTGTGTGTGCTAAGCACATTTCTCTTGAGCTCTGTGAGTTATTTTTGCCGGCCTGGATGTTTATTCTTGCTTGTTTGTGTTTGTATGCGTCTGCCAGGATTTCACTCGGCTAATGAACTATTTCACACCCGGAATTCATTTAATCTGCATTGAGCTCTAAATTAGAAGGAGATTTTCTCTATTTCTTTATTTGTTGCACTTTAGCTGAATAATAAAGTATGTGAAACAACTTCCTACATATGTACGTATTTATGCAGATAGGTGATTTTCTATATTTATAAGGTAGTTATATATTTCCGCATCCTGTTCTCTGATATAAACAGACTTTCCTTAGATCTCATTTTTACATTTACTTTTGGTATTGTACAGTTTTATTTTTTTATATTTACAAAACAGTGTCTCAAGATTTTTCTTTTTTTTTTTTTTTGAGGGAATTTTTTTATGTGGAACTAAAATGTAATTCAACAACATGTTTTTTAAATCGAACACTGTTGGTTATAAAAATGATGAACAGAATCGGTGAATCAGTGGTTTTCTGAGTAGTTTGAAGTATCTCAATAAGACTATTATAAGGGCATTCTTTTCATTTAGGTCGCAATTTTAATCACATTTCAATTTATCAATATCCATCAAAGTATTGTATACTTCATATTTTTTTTCACCTGGATATAAATATAAATAATCAGTTATCACATCGCAAGTTGTTTATTCTACCTTATTGATGTCTGCAGAGTTTGATAAACTCTCAATCTCGGAATCATTACCAACACGAACTGTATAGCATGGTTGACCTCATTTTTTCAATTAGCAAACTACAAACATGGCCCAGGACATACACTTGTGTTTATGTCACAACGTTTTCTCTGTTTGCTAATTAGATAGCAATTGTAATATGCTGCAATTGTAACCTAATGCCTGCAATTCCTAACTAGTTGTTGAAGTAAAACAAAATTGAGCGGAGATACTAAATGGCACCAGCCTGGCTAAGCGAAAGCCAATGTTCTCTTAATAAACTAGACATAATCCAACATGACTTAGCGCTAACAAGCCATCACTTTGGAGCATCGGGAGTAGAAAAAATAGTCATCGGCTTCATAACAATTGAAAATGTAGACACTCAAAACTTCTACAAACTTGGCACATAAACATTTAAAAGTATAATGTACATTCAATTCTGGGGTCTTATTTACGTTTCTTCTTCAGTTTAACTTATTTACAAAATGAACAATTAATGGAATTTATTAGTTTTAAATTCATTATGGTAACTGTTCAACTCTTAATCACACGTAAACAAACTGTTTGTCACATGAAACATGTCCTTAAAACAATTAATAATTTGCAATTTATTGCCATCTCATTGGACAGTTAAGGTCATCTTCTCACCGCGTGCAGAAAATAGGTGTTGAAAATATTAACAGGAAAATTTCCACAATGTTCACAAACCAACAGGAAAAGTGTAAAATGTTAAATATATTGATAGAAAATGGGGGAGGCGTTAGCTCAGTCTCCCTTTGACCGGGAGACACTGGTTCATTTCCCACAGGGCCAATGCCTAAGTGGCCTTGGAGAGGACACTTAACCCCAAGTTACTGCCATCATTGGTGCTGTCATGGCTGCCTGCTTTGGTGCAATGCAGCAAAACTAAATCCCCATGAGGGTTGAATATAGTACGATAAAACAATAATAATAAAAAAATTGCAGAGGAAAACTGGATTTATGTGTCAAAAGTAATTACAAATCTTGTAGATGATGTGTTATAAAGACTGATAGAGAACGACGTGGATGTCTTCCTGTACCGTTCCTGTGAGTAGCTGGGTTGCAGGAGTCTGCTGGTGAAAATGCTTCCTACTCGGTCCATGCTTGCTTATCATTCTGTTCCTTTCTACTTCCTTATTCTTAGTAAATAACACGCTATTTTTTTGTATCACTACCAATATTAAGATCTTATCCACCTCACCCACGCAACACACATTTTATGTTTAGGTTTTAAAGACCATATACAATTTCTGGCTTATAGATCATGTATATAGTATTTCCACCTTCTTTTCAGTTTACACATTTGTACTGTTGAGGAGCCTTTGTGAACTATTAGCCAATTATGTTTGGCCAGGTTGCTAACACAGAGGTGTTAGATGTGTTTTTTGATAACTTTTTTTTTTAAAGAAAGAACACATTCCATTTGTATCGCTGAAGTTTTTACTGGTATTGAATGTGTGAAGTGAGCACACTGCATTCTGTGGTAACTAAGAAAACCAGACGCAGATGATTGAAGTAAAAAGCTTCAGACAAGTACAGATGACAGCAAGGTAGAGTATAGTGTGGAAGAGGAGACTTCATCTTCTTGTGATTGGTGCAAACTGCTATTGATCTATCATCCACAACAAAATGCCGTCCTCTCTTCAAATAGCTGGCGAGAACAGATTTGTGCGTGTGTGAGGTGAAACAAAATGTGTTTTTGACAGCTCGACTGATTAAGGCGCTAGCGTTGAGGGGGAGGAAGTAACTTAAGAAAAAAGAGGGGAAAAAAAATGGAAACCAAGAAGAAGATAAAATGATTTATGAGAGATCTGAGAGGAGGAAGAAATGGCAGCCGGAATATCAGATCGCACAAAAACCCCCAGCTGAAGACAAATAAGGCAGGTGATTAGAGTAGAAAGTGAGTGAGAAAGAGGAAGAAATGGAGATGAAGGGGAGGATGTGATATCTTCAGATGTGCCCGTCCGGTTCTTCAGTTTCAGACTGGCGTGTGCAGACACAGACAAGCGAAGGTCACACGGCGGCCATTTTACATTTAATCCCAGCTCGTGTTGCGTTGCAGCTTTCCGCTCGAAGAACTGATGACTGCATGTAAATTCCCCTCCGTTGTTTGTGTACGAACTTGTCATATGCTCGTTTATCAAGCATGTGCTGCCTTATCATTACCAGACATCTGCTGCAACTTCAGCTGCTTTTTCAAACTCTTTCATTTTCCTTCATTCAACTTAATCTGACTGCTATCTCTTCTTTGTCAGTCTTTCTCTCTTCAGTTGTGGTTTTTTGCTGTTTTGACCCAGTTTAAATCCTTTTCTAGGTTTCCGTTTTTCTAAATATTTATGGAACAGGTTTATATAAAGAGCAAGATCAGAGTGGTGTGTATTTAGCTAAAGTGTGCAGAAGAATTTTAACCTTGTTTTAGGTGGTTATAAAAGTCGGTTTCTACAAACCACAGTGCATAGCTGAATCTGAAATTATACTGAAAAGAACCCAAAGATAAATAACATTTAAATCGCGCTCACAAGGAGAAAAAAAAAAACATTGTTCCCATGCGCATTGTGTTGTGTGCACAGCTTCACCGTTATCCATGCAGGAGGTGTTCAGGCGCTGCATCGAATCGTGGATCAGCTGCATTTTGGAAGCACACTCTGAGCTCTCCAACTAAACATTGCAGAGGCCATTGTAAAGTGCAGAGAAACAGATTTCAAGCACTAACAACATTGTTCAAGTCCGATTTTTGGAGTGTACAATAACAGAATTGCCGCCTTTGTGGACGACGGGATTTATCGATGAATGCGTTTGTTTGTCATCGGGGTAATTCTTCTGAAGTGTTTGTGAATAAAGCGGAGATGCGTTTGCAAGAAAGACGTGTCAGTCATACAAAAGCATGGCAGTCTGCGGGGCCAAACAAAGAGTGCAGCTGCAGGAAGTTATTTATACGCTCTGATTGGGAAATATTGAAAGGACAAAAAGGGAAGATGTTACTTCTTTTGTTCTGAAGAGTTGAAAAAAAAAGCAGATAAAGAAATAACTTTCATAAGATACGTACGTGCACAGTTTTATTTTATTTGAGAAACATGATCATATTGTAACAATCCTACACTTTTACTGTGTACACATGCATTTTTGTCCACGATTTGCATTAACAGCCCAAATCAAAACAGTACAGAATATGGAAACTTTAAAAAAAAAAGGATTTTTCATAGAAATTCTGCACAGTTTTTTTTTTTTTTTTTGGCTAAAAAAAATGCAACATTGAACAGATGATTAAAATTCTGGCACTTTGTTAGAAGTGGGCTGTAGAAGTGTGAAAGGTCTTTATTCACAGTAAAAACACTGCATTCTAAAGAGAATTGATATGAATAATCTCAGCATCTGCATTCTCTGTAAAGATGACCTCGTGTAGGAGATCGGTTTGAAATCGCTTCGTTATTTCACTGATATCGATTTCTTTGTTTACTTCTTTTTCTTTGCAGTGACCAACGGGAGTTATTCTCAGATGGATAAGGAGGATGGGGGGTTGCTGTACGGACAAGATGTTGAGATCAGCAATTCTAACCAGCCGTCATATTTACAGGAAAGGTGAATTTGCACTCTGACGAAAAGTGATATTTCAAATCATTTTGCCAATTTATAATTAACTATATAAAGAAATTTCTTTGTTCATTAGGCCAACTTGTTTGCATCAATATGTCCCCCAAAAAGAGTATTCATAGAAAAATAAATGTCTATTCGTACCGATCAATCTTTCAGGGTAAATTGTCACAGCTCCGGCCCGGCTCAACCCCAGGCTCCCGCCCAGAACCAGCGGCAGTTCCAGCACATTAAAGCCTCCAAGAGCATGGACCTGGGTACGACTCAGAGCCAGCATCCCACTGGTGGGGAATCATTTTTATTTCTCAGTTCAGCTGCTCTGCATGGGGGCTGCATGCATCCTCTACACACTCTGAAATGTTCCTGCTGATGCATGGCCGCTGAACCCCTCAAAGCCTCCTGCAGAGTGCTGCAGCCTTGCATGTCAACGAGAGGACCTGTTGCACATTTTCTGTGATTATAATTTGCACTAACTTTTAATTGTATTATTGTTTTAACGTATCAACTTTTTTTCCACAATGACCACTTTCTTCCAACTCCAGTTTATTTTTTTAAAGTAAAACTTTAAAATGAGGGACAGAATTTTGATTTTTTTTTTTGTTTTTTCTAGCAAATGGAGAAAGGCTGTTTTTTTTTTTGTCTCTGTGCCGTCCTATTTCTTTGTCACCTCTTGCTCCCTGATATTCTGATGCAATTGTTGACTGACATTTTAGCTTAGAAACACACATCCACATGTGAGCACACTTGTGAACGTCCTTCTTTGCGCATCCGTGTTAATATGACATCGAATGAGTCGGCAAGACAAAAGCGCATTGTTTCAAATGTCACTTTTCTCCACCGTTCTCTTCGGGTTCACTCGGTTCCCAGTTTCATGCGGCTGCATTTTTGAGAGAAAATTAGACAAAAGAGAAATAGATGGTTATTCAAACCGTGCAGACATCCATTTCTCTACAAATAAGTGACTGATGGTATGTACTTTAGAGCTTTACATCAACTCCTTTGTGTTTTCACCAACGATCAATAAAAACACAACAAACAAATCAAAATTTAATTCATGGTTGTTTGAATGGCAAGGCGCATTTTCTTTGCCGAAGCTTCAAACGGCAACAACATCTTATTAACAAATCCTTTTGTGCTTATTGATGGCAAGGGACAAGATTTAACAAACATCATTACGGCTCTTCTGTGGAAATCCAAGAATTTTTAGAAGGATAAGTTGTGGGAAGAAATATTTTACCTTCAGAAAATCCTGTTAGTTTTTTCTTAAAAAGGGATTTTTTTTTTTTTTTTTTTTTTTTTTTTTTAGAACTGATCCTTAAACATGTGCTGTCCTTCTAATGTAGTAAACACGTTACAGAATATGACAATTTGTCATCTTTATTAGAACTTTTGTTGAACCAACATGGTTCAACATTGTCGGTCGATCAGAATTGATCATGTGATTGATGATGTGGATCATTGATCATGTTCTACAAAAGATAAAAGTGAAATACTACAGGATTCCGAATTTTTGTTGAATTGTGTTAAGTCTAAACACTTGAAACTTAATTTAAATGGAGAAATAGTTTTTTTATTAGCGAGAAGACGTTTGAGGAACCTTGTCTCTTTTCAAACGCTAGTTAAAAAAATGCTTTACAACTTTGAAATTAATTTAACCAATTTATTAACTCTTCTAGAAAAAAATTCATTTCAATATGTTTGTGGAACACTTTTTTCCCCTCTTGGTTTCTTTATATCTTTAATTTGTACACAAATACACACACACACACACACACACACACACACACACTATGTACTATATACACACACGGTGTGTGACTCTATTAGATTCAAGCTGATATGGTTAAATTTGGGGATTTAAGTCCTTGCTTGGAATGTAATTCTACTCTTATGTCAATGTCTTGCATTGTTTCCTTAGAAAGGAAGAAAAGACAAGTTTGGCGGGAGGTTTTAGAAAAATGAATTATGATCAAAGAAAAAAAAAAAAATGAGGGAGGAGTGCAGACTTGAGTAACTAAAGAAAAATGAAAACTTTGAAGGAGGGATGTGAGGTGAAAGATCAAGAGGTGAAAGGAATTAGAGAGCTACAGCTGTACCAAACAGAGAAAGAGAGAAGGGAGGACAAATGAAAAATGAAGTGAGAGCAAAGGGAGGAAGGGAAAGGGCTTCAGTAGCAGTGAGGTCGGTTTAACATCACAGGATAGAAGGGCAGCCAACTTTGCAATCTTGTAACAAGAGAAAAAAAAAATATCGGAATCTGAACAGGAGGGAAAAAAAAGTAAAGGGAAATGGAGCTGAAAAAATGCACATAAAAAGGCAATGAATAGTTTTGTGTTGACTTAAGTTTCTTGTTTTTCAGTGGTGGACGAGATCAACGTGAGAGCCTTAAGTGAAACCACAGCTGGTAAGACCAACACACAAGTTACACACATAAAAACAGCAAAACACATTAAGAATCACCAAAACAAAATTACCAAAATGCTTTTGGTTTTCAGAGCAGTGGGTGAGTGAGACCAAAAAGCTAAACCAAAAAATTGTTTAAGTGCTGTTGAGAACAACAACAAAAAAAAAAAAACAACCTTTGTTTTTTTTTGGGGGGTGGGAGGGGGGGTTTAGTCTTTAAAAACAAAAGATAAATGGCTTCATAGCGTGGAGTTCCATTCCGTTGTCTTTGGCTTTATCTGGTGTCAGGTCGAGGGTGCTGGGTCTGCCTTTGGGTCTCCTCCTAGTGGGTCTTGCCCAGAAAACCTCACTGCCTAAGTATCCTAAACAGATGCCTGAACCACCGTATTTGGCTTCTCTCGACTCGAAGAAGCAACGGCTTTAATCCCAGCTCGTCCTGGATGGCAGAGCCCTTCACTCTATCTCTGAGCAAGAGTTGGCCACCCACCTTGTGGAGGAAACAAATTTTGGACGGTTGTATCCGTGATCAGTAGAAGCTGTTTTTCTGATTGTGTTCATGACTACAACTGGTTTACCAGTTATATCATTTCCTAGAATTTATTCCGAATGTCGTCAAAGCATTAGAAGCACCAGAAAAGTAAATACACCAGCTTTAGACTTGACGTAAAGGAACAGACATTTCACACCTATGTTCACATTGAGAGGACACTATACAAAAAAATATTTTTTTATAGCAGATTCAGCATTAAAAGCTAATTTCCATTTATGTTTCTTTCTAAATCTGCCGGTGCAGCTGACCTCAGAAGCCCCTCACATCTTATTCTTCTTGGACAAATTAAATGGGTTTGTCAAGAGAGGAACAAAGTGTAGATGAAAGTGAAATTCTTGAAAGTACTAGCAAAAAAAGAAAAAGAAAAATGGCTGCGATGTGGACACCTCTAACAGAAAAAGCCAAGGGCTGTTGTTAATGGTGGGGAGAAAAAAGGCATATGATAATATGAAAAAAACAGAAATCCGAACAAAAAGCTCAGGTGCAGATGTGGCAGATGCATCAAGAGCTTTCAGCTCAGCTGCTTGCAAACATGTCTGTTTTTAAAGTTCCATTTCAAACTTTTCTCTTCGCCTTGAAGTCTCCCTCATTTCATTTGGAGCCACTTGAACGTGAGAGCACTCTTTATTCCACTCGATGGAAATGCGTCTAGCTGTATGTCATTTTTTCCATGTCTATCACCCCTTTTTTCTTAAATTCTGCTTTGCCTTAGTTTTAGACCATTTTTTTGTTCCCAAAATGTAAGTTTTTATTTACCATGAACGTACTAGTATGATTGTAAAAGGTATAGAATGTAAAATGTTATACTAAACATTTACAGGAATGGACACAATTGTTGGTACTCTTCGTTCAAAGACAGCAAATCTCACAATGGTCACAGAAATAACGTTAATCTGACAAAAGTAATAATAAAGGAAAATTCTATGAATGTCAACCACCGAAAGTAAGACATTGCTTTTCAACCTTGTTTCAATAGTATCATTTAAAAAAAAAAAAAAAACACTACAAAAGCCTAGAAAAAATTCTGATGCACCCAAACTAATATTTTGCTGCACAACTGTTTGAGGTGATCACTGCAATCAAACAATTCCTGTAACTTTCAATTATACTTTGGCACCTTCTCCAGCTGTATTTTGGCCTACTCCTCAGAGCTTATGGAAGGTCACTTTAGCACAGTCCAATATTATTCCCCTAAACATTCTTGGGAATGCTTTCTGACAAAGCTTTCTGACACTGGTCAGTATAATTCTCTCCAGAATTCGCTGATACACCTGAGATTGTATTGCACCATGTCACGACATCTCTGCACAAATTAAAGACATCATGTGTCAGGTGCAGCAAAGCAACCCAAGAACATAACAGAATCCTCTCTATGTTTCACGGTAGCGACAGTGGTTTTCATTTTTCTTGATATGCTTTATTTTGTTGTCTGCGTACATAGAGCTGCTGTGCCTTTGCAAAAAGTTAGATTTTTGTCTCACCTGTCCATAGGACATTCTCTCAGAAGCTTGGTGGCTTGTTAACATGTAGTTTGGCATATTCCCATCTGTTTTTTTTCGTGATCTGTTTTCAACAATAATGTTCTCCTTCGTCATCTTCCATGTAATGTACTTTGGCTAAAACAGCGACAGATGGTGCAACATGACACTGATGTTCCTAAAGCATAAAGTTCTCCTTCGATCTCTTTAGAGGTCTTTCTGGGCTCTTTTGTTACCATTTGGATTTGGCGTATCTAAGATTTGTCAACTATTTTTCTCTTGCAGCTGCATCCAGGGAAGTTGGCCACAGACCCCTGGATCTTATATATCTGAATAAAATGTGCAGCTGCAGTCACAGGAATCTCTAGCTGCTTGGTGAGGGTTTCCTCCAAGCCATATTTTTGTGGTACATACTGTATCACCAATGTACACAGTTAGTACCAGGAGCCAAATCTGTAATGACATCGTTGTAGACACAAGAGATGCTAATTATTGAACCAACCTGGAATTAACCAGTACCTTTAGTCACATTATAAACAGTGTTTTCTAATGGTACCAACATTGTCCTCTTACATATGTTTTTTTTTTAATAAATTTATTGAAGCATAGTTGAAAAGTAATGGCTCTAAGACCAATTCAAATGTTCTCTCTGCTGTACCTGTTACTTGTCAATCTGTCTCTTAGTTTATGGTGCTGCCTATCTCAGGAAGCAGTTAAAGAGAATGTGTGCTGGGTAAGCTGTTTTCAGACCACTTTCCATGGCTCTGATGTAATTTTTTATAGAAACTGAGCTGGATCTAGCCGCTCTGTGACTAGATGTCAAACAGCTGCGTGGACATGGTGAGACTCACACGAGTTTTGGGTAGAGTCTTTGGAAAATCCACAGTTTAGAGACAAAAACTTCTGGAAAGGCTGTTTTCGCTTCCAGCAGTGGTTTGTCTCTCACTTTGCACGCCCACAGAAATCACTAACGCATTTATAACTTCAGCAGTTATGCTAAAAAGAAGTCCTTCATCATGGTCAAATCCAAACTTTGAAAGGGTTTTGTTTAAGTTTAAGTCATGACCCACTTCTTTGAAAGTATTGTTTTTCTGTTTCCATCCAGAAACTTCTGAACTCAAAATTGTGGATTTAAAAAAAAAACAATACAATTGGGTGACACTGGAAAGAAAAATTCAAACAAATCCCATCTTTGAAATATTCTTGGTCATACATGTCAGCCATTTATGTGGTGAAACAGACTGATGTAGGCTCGCTCATTCCAGGAAAAACAAATCAAGTCAGTTGTAAAATGGGAAACATTTTATAGTTTTCCTGCTGGCAAAAATGAATAGACAATCCATTTATCTCATTGATAAGATCTCTCTTTAAAACACTTGAATAGATGTGCTGCTGCCATGCACAAGCATATGAAAACTGCAAACAAAAAACATCTGCAACGTTATTTCTTTTTTATTTTGTTTTCCTCATCTCGTAAAGACACCCTATTGCCATCCGCGAGGGTCTGCATTTGTGTTATTCCTCAAAAAGAAAATCAGTGTATGACAGAATATTTTTTTATTAATTGTTAATAAGAGAACTTTTAGGATGAAATAGACATGGTTCTCTCTTCCATGTCTGGGGAAAATGTCAACTTGGGAATGTAGTCAAAGAGTTAAGTTTGTTATTTTTTTTTGTGTGTGTGGCAGTAAACTGGTGTTGAAGTGCTGTTTTTGTTGTACTTCTCTGTCTTTGTGTTTGCCTCTTCCTCTGCCACCAGCTTTCTGTTTCACTCGCTGTTCTCGCTGCCAACGCCATTCAGACTTAGCGGCTGGCGAACAGGCAGAGGGGCTTAGGACAGAGAACATCTTTCTGAGAACGTCTGTGTGTGTCGGTGGGGCGTGTGATGCTGAGGGACACTGGTGCACACCATTGTCTGAATTGCTCCCCAGTGCAAGTTTGACTTTGAAAAGCATCACACAGCAACCAGACTCTGCCAGAACTCATCCCCTCCCGTCTCTGTGATTGTCTTTTAAGTCTTCACCACATCTCGCTTCATCTCTGGCTTTTCTCTCTCCACCGTTGTTTCTCAGCCTCGTCGGCTCTAGCAGACTCCGCTTCAGATTTAACCTGAAGGCCACCTTGTTAGGGTGATGTGGATTGATGGATTAATTTGTCACAGGGAGAGCAGCTCAATTTGTGTGTCAGTTCGGGGGAGGGGGTGCCACTATACATTAGTTCTACACTGCTGTCATTGGGTAAAGATTTTAAATAGTTGAAATAGGAAGCCATTTATTTTAAACAGACTGTTTTTCTTTTTTTTTTCATCCTTTTGCTTTTTGTTGGTGTGTGTGTGTGTGTCTATTTTCTTGCTCCACTGCATCTTGAATGGCCTTTGACCCTTTCCGTATAGTACAGTAAGCCAATAAAGGTAGGCAGTAATCAGGAGGTGGTCAGTGCAGTCGTTTTTTGCTGCTGCAGCCATTTGTCTCTCTCAAGCTTTATACAGCGATCACTGACATGTGCTGTCCTCTATATTTCATTACGCTCACGGTTGAGGGAGGGCAATTTATTCTTTTGCTAAAGGATGTTTTGCAAAATATCAATCAATGTCTTGAAAATGAAGTGACATTGTTTAACATTTACATCATTTTGTGCATTGAGCGATTACCCGTCTGGCATACCTGGAATATTAGTGGACATCTGTTTCCTGTATGTTTAACTTTTTTTTTTTTCCCATTGTAGTAATCACTTACACCCCCCTCCACACACATACACACCGCCTCACCAATCTCTCTGTTATGACCATTTTATTCAGCTTGAGCAACAAATACAGACAGAACAGCATCTGGTATCCCGATAGTCATTACTTCATTTGTTTGAAATTCGGAATAATAGTTTAGTTTGATTCAGTTCACTTTTTTATTTATTTGATTTTAAAAAAATCACATTTATTGGTTGCAGCTATTAAACTGTTTAGGTTTGATGACAAATGGTTAGATATGTTATGACATCATTCCCTTAAAATGAGTCTATTGACAACCAAACCAGATTTTTTCTTGAAATATTTCTAGAATAATTAATTACCAGTTACGTATTGGAGTTAAGGTACTACAACAAACTGGTTGCCTGTCCAAGGTGTATCCCACCACCAGCACTGAACACCTCCGGTAGTTCTCAGTATTTGATGTTGATGAACAGGCAAATTAAAAAATGAATAGATTTTTGCCATATTAAAAAAAAATAAAATCATTTGTTTTTATCCTTGTATGTCACCGTTACAGGGACATGTAAACCATGCATGTTGTCTTTTTTTTTTTTTTTTTTTTTAACTCTGTGAACTAATGTCCAGTAATGGGATTGCAAAGAAAGTTACATGCTGTCCCAACTTGAAAAGGATGCTGTTTATTAATTGAAATGCAGCACATTAAATGAGCTGCTTCGCTTTGCTGCAGCCTTTAAAGCTTGATTAGTTCAAAAAAAGTTCCGGCTGTTTGCAAGTCGGTTGGCTTTGTAACTGAAACCCGCTGTTAAGCTGCTCCTTGGTGTAATTTCGACTTTGAAAATAGCCCTTTGCCTTACTGCCAATTAAACAGCTTTGGGGTAACTTTGAATTCTCTCTCCATGCATTGTTTCTATTTTTATCTTTGTTTTACTTTTCTAACACTGCCATCATTGCAATATTCCCGTACTCATTCTCAAGGCTGTTTTTTTTTTGTTTGTTTTTTTTAAAAATTCCACCATGTGTTTTTTTTTTTTTTTTGCACCAGTCGCTTTCAAACCCTCTTGTCTTACTTGTCATCCTCTCCTCTCTATCGCTTTGTCTCTCTCCCTCCCTGTCATTAAAAGCAGCTTAATTCTATCATCTTACAGTCAGACAGCAGTAATTACATTTATGACACAAATCCTGCTACTTCTTTGCAAAAATGTTTGAGCCTGTGAGCATATGGTCATCACGCTGCGTAGCTAGACGTGGGATTTTGTGTGTGTTCATTCTCAGATTGCCCAGCAAACGCCATGCAACTCTTTGTTTACGGATTTAGATCTTCATCATCAGCTTTGCACATAGTTTTGATTAAGTAGTCAGCATGTATACAAAGAACTGCATCAATTTTCCAATCAGTTGCATAGTGGATATGAACAATGTATTGTTTTGTTTGTTTGACATCAGTTTTATCCCAAACCCAGACTTTGGTTTGACTCCTTGAAAGCATTTTTAACAAATATCCCCTTTAAAAATAATTGTTTCCTGCAGTTTACTCTTCCAACCACTCATATGCAGAGGCTTTACTTTTTAATTGCATGTCGTAATTACACAATTTTTTTTTCTTTTGCACTCATGTATTTATACCAGACATTTGGCTGGGTATTATAACGTAACACACTGCCATTACGTGTCACTTTTAAATGTTTTTGTAGAATTATTGAGCGTTTGGATTTTGCATGACATACCAGTGAACTATCAAGAAATATAAAACAAATTTTCAATGACAGAAGTTTGTGCTGCTCTTAAGGTGCTGAAACATATTCTACTTTTTCCCCCCCTGGATTTATAACAGAAATAATGCACCACATCCATTGTTCAGGCTAGTACAAGTAGATCATAAATAAAAGACACACAGTCCCATCTTATCACATACACGGTATCCCTGATATATTATCTCCATTATAATAACATCTACTAACTTGTTGGTAAGCTACTGACCGCTCTAACTTCACTTATTCAGTTTTTAACAATAGATTTTATGTTGAAAGTCTTATATTAGACCACCATTAGTATCCCTCACTACTAAATCTATTAAAGATTTGTTTTTGCTTTCAATCTACTGGTTAGTTTTACGGGGTAGCCCTAAGTAAATGTAAAGAATTGAACTGTTGGATCTTATATATTGTGTTTGATGGTGGTGAACTTTTCATGGCTCCGTTTCATTCTTTTGTCATTGATGGGTTGTTGCGAGAGAGGCAAGAAACTATTCAAAAAGGAAAGCCACACCGGCAATTAAAATGCATTTAGATCTACTTTATAATGTTACCTGTGAAATTTTTCAGCTCCACAAATATCTACTTAATGTACCTCCCCCAGTCCAGTGTTAATTTTTCTAGTGACTGGTGCATTTAGTCTTCTATTTTAATTCTAACTTCTTTGTTTTAAAAAACAAAACACAACAAAACTTTGCTGTTTGTGGGAAGATTTCCATCTCTGATTTGGGGAAAACAACAGGTTCTTTGTACAAAAAGTTTTAAGTGTGGGTAAAAAATGGCTAACGGTTACTAGGCTGTGCACAAAATGGTTTAAGAAAATACAAATGTTGACCCTTTTGTTATTTGCCAAAAAAACACAAAAATGTTGTAATTTTTGTGCAAAACATTTCTAAGAAATTCAAGTCACCAGAGAAAAGTGATAAAGTGTCATGAAACAGTGTCTTTACTGCAAAAGAGTTTTATATTTGCTTTTTTATTATGAAGCCACAGAGTTGATTCAGCTGGGATTAATCACACACTGTAGCTTGGTGATGTTTAATAATTCAGTCTGTTTCTGAATGTCATGTAGACTGTATGTTGGGGAATCTCACCCACTGCGGCCTTTGTCCATCCCCTCTCTCTCCTTGCATTATGCATGTGCCTACTTTCACCCCATGTTATCACTCTTTGTGCAATTCTGTGTGTTTGGGTAATGGTTGTTTAAATAGATGTGGAAGTCACATCAGGCCTCTCATCTCCTTTGCTCTGAAAACACACACACACAAATAGCAGCAGTGTGTATAGGGAATCATTAGCTAAAGTGATGCAAGTTTAGCTATCATGAATCAAAGTGGCATCATATCGACAAGCTACAACCAGCAAGGAATCTGAAATGCGTGCGCGTGTGTCCTGTGTGTGGGGGTTTGTAGTATTTTGAGCTGGCAGCACGCCCAGGCATTCTGTCTACCTCTTCATTTTTCTCTGTCCTCCTTCCTGCCACCAGGGTTTTCCCTAGTGATATTCCCTACAGGAAATTTAATTTGTTCGCTCTCCCTGTCACTGTGCTTCCTGCCCGTTTCTGTCCCATCTTACCCTCCATCAGCGTCTTCCTTATCCCATGTTCCCCTTACCCGCCCCACCTTATTTTATTTTTTTTTGCACATACCAATCCCATCAAGTGGTTGGAGAAAAAAAAATGCAAGTAAGGCCTTTAGCTTTCACTGTGCTATTAGCGTTTGCTAGTTTTGCACAACTTGATCACTGTGATCATCAGGTAGACTGTTAAAACAGAGGATGCTGGGTTCATTGACTGGAGGAGGTGGACCTACTGAGTGTGTTGTCACCCACGTTTTGCCCCAATCTCAATTAAGCTAATTCAATTAACATTTTCTTTCTTATAAAATATAAAATTTGTGGATTTAAGAATAAGCAGTTGTTGGTCCTGTCTGCATTCGCATGACAACCACATCACCAGCCAGGAGCGAGCTTTTTGAAGGTACGCGCCGATGGCACTGGAGAGCGACAAACAGACAATGACTCATGACTTGGCTTCCTGCTGTCATTGGCTGAGTGCAATCTGTCTTTCCAACCTGTCAAACAGCCTTGCATCGGGTGAAGCCTTTTGGTGTTGAGGTGTTTTGGAGACAGAAGCCACTTCCTATTTGAACGCATGTGGAAGCAACTTGCTATGTCTAGTTTTTGTATACAGACATTAGCTGGGTTCTACACTTTTTTTAAGCTCAAACTCCTCTATGAATACTTCAGTATTGTTTTGCCTTTTCATTCGTTGCAAACCTCTTCATCATCCTCTGTGTCTGATCCCTTCCCCCCTTAGTTATATCTCTCACAGTATACTTGTGATGATGGATGGAGAGCTGGTAACAGTAAAGCAGACCTCACATCTATCATGGTTTAGGAGATTGCACTTTTTCTCTGTTTGCCCTGCTCTTTAGCCCTTTTCCTGTTCTTTATGGTCATCTGGTCAGTGTCTGTTTGGGTTTTTTATTCAGTCAGAGAAAAACACTGCAACATTATCTGAATTTATTAACAAAACGTGTCATTAATTGTCATTCTTTTGGTTTTTGTATCTGTAATGGAGAATCACTCTTTCTTTATGATTTTCTTTAGCTCCTTCACCTGCCGTTGAACTTGGCCCTACCCTTGGCTTGAAGAAGTCTAGTTCCTTGGAGAGTCTTCAGACCGCCATGTCTGAGGTCAACAAGAAGATCGAGCTCCTACCATTCCACCGTCCGCGCCCCAATATGGTCAGGGGGAGAGGGTGCAATGAGAGCTTCCGGGCAGCGATAGACAAATCCTACGATGGGCCGGCTGAAGACGATGATGGTAAGAGAAAGGAACTGTGACACTGCTTCTCAGATGAGATTACCTTTATATTCTGAATTTTCACTCTTAAGCGACTTTTTGATTATTTAAAAAAAAAAATGTAAGTATAATTCTGGTGCCTGACGACAGCTAATAACCTTCCCATTGCTGATTGAAAAGTCAGATAGTTAAACATTTCACTCATTTTCTTCCTCCATCTGTGTGGAAGCATCAAATAATACATACATTGTACGTCATCCTTAAATCTTCAGCACAAAAGATGGATTTTCTACCCATTGATTGATAGATCTGATGCTTACCTTCACGCACAAGGTGTCCTTCATTAATACTTCCTCCAATGTGTGACAAGAGACCCTGCGGCAACTATTTCATTCCTCAAAAAATCCACACGTATTCAATTTCCAGCTGTGTTATTAGCAGCTAACTCTTATCAGTCACCACCAGAGTAATGAGTCAGGTTGTTTCAGATCACCACACTCACAAAGGAGAGGACTAATAGGGCATGTCAACACCACACATACACTCAGTCACATTGTGGGCTATTGTGTGTGTGTGTGTGTGTTTTTCTAAGTGTTCATTACTTTCAGAACTGCTGTTAATTGACAGGAAACTCATGTACAGAGTCAAAAAAGTATCTTTTCTGTCTATGTTATACACGTTTTTGGAGTTTATTCGTTCATTCCTCAGGAGTGAACCAAGTGGCCTTGCTATTACTTGGACCCCGCTAAATTTGAACACCATTAGCTTTACTGTTCGATCAAAAGATTAAATTTAGTAATCAATTTGTGGATCATTTAACAGAATAATTTCTAATTAAACAGATATTAATGCGTATTTAACACACTGGTCTGTCTTCATTGTCACTGCTGTGCTGATAAGATCCAGATTACACATTTTGTTTCCTCTCATGTATTTAGTTAGGTTGTTACGGTATGTCTCGTTCATTATTCATAATTTTGTCTACTTGTCTTTTCACAGTTTTGTTCATGTTTTGTTGAAAGTACTAAACTACATATTTTACTTGGGAAGGTGCTCTCTCTTCACGCCTGGTTCCTTAAGGAAATGAGACATAACAGATTAAAGGTGGCTCACAAATACTGTCGCTGAGATCATAATGACTTTTCAACCTCTGGAGGGAGGAGGAGAACCAGTACACATAAACACACTCACACACATTTTCTCAGCACACACATTTCCATTTTGCTGCAAGACAGTTTCTGTAATTAAGGCTGAAGTGAATACCCACAGAAAATTAGATCTCAATTGAAGTAACTAATTCAGTTTGGTTATCTCATAAAATCTGATGAACACTTTGTGTATTTTGTGTGTACTTTTGCCCTTGTTTTTGTCAACTCACTCAGACCTTTTCTGGTGTAATTACCGACCCTGTCAGGACATGGAGCGCTTTAGGGAAACACTATCCAACCCTCATCTTTGAAGTTCTGTTTATGTGTGAAGGCTAAGGTTGGGATTCACTATAAACTAAGTTGGGTCCAAGGTTTTGGTCTGGCTGTAGCTATGAATGGAAAAATCAATATTTTCTTCCAACACCAGCAGTTTGTGTCTATATGAAATCATTTTATTCAAGCCAGAGTTGCATTTTGTCCACCGAGCTATAAGATGTCACAGTTAATGCTTAAAAGTTTTATACTTCTCTATGTTTAAGAGTTAATTAGTTGCCCTCTTATGGATGATAAGTTCATTTATATACATATCAGAAAAAGAAGACATATTAGTCTGTGATGTCTCTGGACAGATTTTTGGCCTCAGCCAGTTTAGTAGTTTGAGTCTTATTATATGGAGTGGTTAGGTGTCTCAATGTACACACACACACACTTCGAAACATATAAAGGGGTTTTCATGTTTACATATTTTTAGAGTGTTTGTGTCCCACAGTAGACATTCACCTAAAGTGAAAATCGCAGACTTCTCTAAGGATTCTAAATGCGGAAACTTGCAAATCCTATAGTGTTTAAATACTTATTTGCCTCATTGTGCAGTATAATAAAAACTACATATTGCCTGTGACTAGGCTCCGACATCTCCGCAACTCCGGTTGGGATAACCGTTTCAGAAGACATGAGGGAGAAGTATTGAACACATTAAAATAAAGATAAAAAATAGTATAGAAAGCTAGGAGATCACCAGAAATCTGTCAGTATTGAGAGTAACCCTGTACCCTACCAGCAGTCGTTAAAATCAGCTGCTGTAATTGTACTTTAATTTGATGGTGATGGGCGATAAACATTGATTATTATATGAGAAGTTGATTGAGTACAGACCTCTTTTTCTACTCCTTTTGGCATATATTGTCAGGGGTCGCCACAGCAAGTCATTTTCTTCCATCTAACCCTATCTGCTGAATCCTATTCGGTCACACCAACTATCTTCATGTCTTCCTTCATTGTGTTCATGAACCTCCTCTTTGGTCTTCCTCTAGACCTCTTTCCTGGTGGTTCCAAACCCAGCATCCTTCTTCCGATGTACTCTTTCTCTCTCCTCTGCACATGTCCAAACCATCTCAGTCTGGCCTCTCTAACATTATCTCCAAAACCTCTAACACGTGCTGTTCGTCTGATATATTCAATTCTAATCCTGTCCATCCTGATCACTCTCAGAGAGATCCTCAGCATCTTCATCTCTGCTACCTCCATCTCTGTTTCCTGTCTTTTCCTCAGTGCCACTATCTCTAGACCAAACAGCATGGCCAGTCTCACCACGGTTTTGTACATTTTCCATTTCATTTTAGCTGAAACTCTCCTATCACACATCACACCTGATATTTTACTCCACCTGTTCCAGCCTGCCTGCACACGCTCCTTCACCTCTTTTTCACACTCTCCATTGCCCTGGACAGTTAATCCTGAGTACCTATAGTCTTCCACCTTTTTTGAGTCTTTGAGTCCAGATTGAGATTGAGTCTAGACCCCAGGTCAAACAGCTGAAATAACTGAACAAGGGTTTTCTACAGCATTTCCTTTCACATTTCATTATATTTGTTATGAGGTAACTTGTTCTCATTAAATATTCTGATTTCTTTGTATAAATTCAATATTTGGCCTGAAAGCTACATCTGAGGAACAAACGCCCTTACTCATAACAATGCTGACGTGTCAAATATTTATTTTCCCCAATGTTTGCTTTTTGGATTAATCGGTCGATTTATACACATTATTTTGTTAGTTGATTTTATTAACAAAGTATAAAGTGCTTTATTTGATTTTTAGAACATGTTTTTAGGCTACTACAAACTTTTAAAAAATGTATTGCTTTAATCTCAGCGGCCGCCATGTTCGCTTACATGATTCAGATTTATTTAAACATGGTTTTTCCTTCAATACTGTTTTATTGGAATTTAAAGTATTCTCCTCAATCCATTTAGTCTAATCCCCATCTTTTCCTTAATCTTTCATTTCTCATAGAGGAAGGTTCAGAACTGAGTTCAGGCCGTGACACCCCCGCAAGTAGTTCATCCCGCCAGGGGGCTGGTGATCAAACGGAGGAAAAAGGCAAAAAAGACAAGAAAAAGAAAGCTAAAACGAAGAAGAAAGAAAAAGAGAAGAACAAAGGGAAAGGAAAAGAGAAGGAAAAGAAGAAAACGGATGAACCTGAGGAGTCAGAAAAGAAGATTAAGATACCAGGCTTCGGGCTGTTGAGGTGAGTTGAAGGATTTAATGTTTTTTTTTCGTCTTGATTTTATTCTGAGGTTTGCTTTAGACACACTTTGCCAGAATGGCTTGTACTCCCAATGTACCCTTGAGCTTGGGTGTAGCAGGGCTGGGTCACACAAAAATAACCATTTTTTTTTCTCTCCAGCAAGAGGGTCTTCTTAAATTGAGTCATTATATCAACTTTGGTAAAAAAAAAAAAAAAAACATTTGTTGTCTGATATGCCACAAAAACTGCTTCATTTTTCAAGTTAAATTTTAGTTGTTCATCTCACACAAGTCAGAATTTTTTTTAAACACTGATTTGCAAAAAGCGCAAAGCCGTCGGAACATTTTCGCATAATTCAATTCATTTTTTCACAGAATTTCCATCAAATATACAGCTTATTTATTGACTTGAGCATGCACTAAAAGTTAAACAAAAATTGGACTCAATCGTAGTTAAAAATTTGCCCCCACACTTGCTTTAATTATATAAAACTTAATACAAAATTGAAATGCAATTAAACATGCAAAACTCATTGCTCGTTTTGGAGGCAGGTTTAAATTAAAGATGTAAGTTTTAACCAACTTAATTTAGAAATATGAACCAAAGCCTCCTAAACTCAACGACAACAATTTGAAGTTGATTAATTGATTCATTTTGCAGGCATATAAGTTTGTTTAGTTTTTTAGTGTGTTTTTAGTTTTCATTACGAGTTTATCACTGTGAAAACTGAAGTTTTTTTTTTCTCTATCCATGAACTTCTTATAACATGGTCTCAGGTAGAGACAGATATCTGAGAGTGGTTGCCCCAATTTTCTTAAGAGGAGCTGAATATAATCTGCCAGAGCTATTTTCTATGATTAACTATGAAAGTACACATTTTCCAGAGTGAATGGAGCCCTCAAAGAAAAAATCGCCGTGAATGGGACAAAGTGTTTCAACGAACCATTTGTACTCCCCCTTTAATTGCCACCTTCTAACAGTTTTTTCCCTCCTTCTTCTTTTACTGTGGTTGTTTGTGAAATGGGGTTTCGCATGACCATCACATAGATACTGATCTAGAGAAAAACACTTGTGGACCATTAAATCTGGGAAAATATATCAAAATATAGCTACAAAAGCAGGACCAGAACATAGAAAAATACTTCCAGATTTCAAAGTACCGGTTTATCACTGTGATTATATCTCAAAATTATATGTGGTTAAAAAAATGCAAATATTAAGCAGTTAGACTAATGTTCTCTAATGGGTTTTAATTGAATAAGTTGAAAGTAGTTTCTTAGAAAGTTGCCACATTTTTTAAAGTTCCTTTTTCTTCCACCTTGTTTACAGTATACTGTCCTTGTTTCACTACAGTTTCCCTTTAAAGTCTTTAAAATTCAGGCATTTGCAAAGTTTGATGGTGAGCAGATTGTTTCTCTGCACAGAGAAGACTGTCTTTGTAACATTGCTAATTATAAAAACGCTTAAAGATTGTGGCAATTTAGATTGTTTTTCTAAAAAAACTGAGCATGATTATAGAAGCTATATGTAGTCCATAAACTTCCTTCATTTATGTACCTTGGATTTCTTTTATGACTGTGTCATGTTAGAAACCTGCCTTTTCTCTTTCTGTTTGTTAGTGTTTCATTAGTGTCGTGAGCCAGATAGTTTTCAAAATTTACATTTCAATCACGGGTTAATTATTTTGTTGTTTTAAATCAAATTTGCAAATTAAGATGTTGAGATTACCGACTTGCAAAAAATGGTGATTAATTTACATTTTACACCTGAGCCGGTTTAAACTTGCAACTTAATGTTTTTCAAATCTTTCACTTTAGATGGATTTTCAGTGTGACGGTATGTCAAGAAAATAACTTCTCTACTTGAGTCTCATATACGTTCACATCTGATTCTTGTTGCACATCATTTCTTGCTCTCATTATATTCTTTTACCACCAGAAGAGGACAGATTAAGTGGATGTTTGTGGAGCTGTAGAGAACTTATTTATTCTTCGGTGGTCTCATTATCCTTTTTCCAGTAAGAGAATTCAATACTTTTTATAAAATGGGGTGAAGATGAGGTGGGCTCAGTGATTGAGTTACACATCTTGTGAGTGCTACAGTAGGATATGATGTAATTTCTTGGAACATCAACATGGACTGATTTGTCCAAACTGAATAAAACAGGAAACAGTCAAACATCTAAAATTTACTGTTGGAGTAAATAGTAACAGCTTTAGATGACACATTGACAATAACCAAATATCTGACATATTTAAGCTTTTACATGACTTAGAAATCAAAACCATGGCATCATTTTAACCATTTTCAGCCACATATTCATGATTGGTAAAAAATTGACTATCTAGTACAAGTTTGTCTGTCTTCACCAACCTGAGAGGTTGAAATGTGTATGTTGATAATTGTGTGTTTGGGGCCCTGCAATAAACTGGTGACCTGCTCGGGGTGTATCCTGCATCTCGTCTCATGGTGGCAGGGATAGGCTCCGTAAACACCTCCCATGCCCCTCACATACACACCTCCTTAATACTTCCATTGGCGATAAGCAGTTCAGAAGACAAAATCAATATTGTGTTGAAATTTTGGTTTATTTCAATTTCTCAGTCCACTGAAAATTAGAAACTGTCTTTGCATGACTCCGATTTTTTTTTAAGGTCTCAACTGGATTGTGCCATGTCTGACTGTTTCTGTCATGAACAAATGTTGTGGTTGCAAAACAGTTCAAAATCAATTTCTGAGGATTTGTGCTGTCACATCATGATACCAAACATGTCACAGCATGACCAAACATTTTGACTTTTTGTTGGATTACTAGGTATTCATAAAATAATTTTAAATAATGAGAAACACTAATACTTTGAAATTTACCTCTATTTTTGCATCTCACATATGAAATGTGGGGCACATGAAAATTTTTTAGAGAGAAAACATATAACTTTCTTGTGCTGCAAAAGGAGTACAAACTACATCACTGTCCACATGCATCTTGTTTTTAAAAATAGAAATGATTATTGGCAGTATACAGATTCTTCACAACAACATAGCCTAAACCAAAGCCATAAACAGCTAAACCAGTGTTTTACCTCTGTGTTTTAGTCTGTGCGATTTAGTTCTTGTTTTCTAATAGTGACTTTTATGTTAGTTTATTCATCCAAATTGCTAGCAAGATTCACAGGTACACCCCAAAGCAACAACAATAGCTCAGAAATAAGTGACATTTATGTTCATATTTGTATTTTGATTATGTTGTTTGAACAAGTATAAACCAAATAGTTTCAAAAGTTGTGATTTGCTATACGCTACTTCAAATCAAGAAATTTGTCAGACTTTTTTTTTTAACTTACTGATTGCTTTCTAATTTGTTAAAATACTTTCTCTAAGTTGCACAATACAAATTTTCAGTGACACAGACACTTCTTCCCCAGTATCCCCACTCTATTACCCACTACACACATTATTTAAAGTCAGTTGGCATTGCACTTTGTGTAGACATGCTTCTTAGAAAGGTTCATAGAGAACTTGGCTGTGAACCTTCACCATATGTTCCCTGTTCAAGGTTTTGGTATGCACTGAAGTGGTGACCTGGCCAATGTACACTCAGGCGTTGATGTACTGAGGTTTCCCCAAAACCCACACACATCCTGGTCTGGAGCCTGCAAGGCTATAGTACAGAACAACTTTTTGTTGATCCGGATATTAGGAATGGATGACATGCATGTTGATGTGAAAACCATCCTGCCCACAAGTCTTCACCATGTACTTGTTTACACAAATATGGGTCATCCCCATCCCTCATTAGAGACCATACAACCACACAGTGGGAACCCTGGCTTACTTCCTGCCCAAATCAAAGATCCTAATTTTTGGATCAGACAAACCCCTTATTCTCATTGAATTTAGAAAGAAGTTGTTATAATGAGTATGACGCCACACATTTGGCTCCGACCCTTTCAAGCAGATATGTTATTTTGCTTACATGAACAGTTTCAAGTTGTGTCAATAGATTTTTTTTTTCTTTGTGCATAGACTTATTGAAGCCACCAGGGAGTTCTCGGCTTGCAATCTCCAGTTCCTAAATACAGACATTGATTGTTCCTGCATTTCAGGTAGCCATTGACTGTTCAGTGCCCCACAGTTACAAACTAATGGAGGAAAAAAAGCCACACAGTGCAATTTTAATGCAGCCAAGACTCTCTATAAACATATCCTTCAATGTAACTACTAGTTATCCCCATCACATTGAGACAAGTGCTACAAGAAACCATAATAAACACCTCAGGATGTTTGAGACCAGTCTGCTACACCTCATCCTTCATCACCAAAAGAGTATTGATGAGAGCCCTCTGATAATCTCAACCTTTTTATCCTTCTCACTTGAATTATTTTTGAAACACCCCCGTCATCTTCTCCACTCCTATCCTCCTGATCTTTGCATCGTACCAATTTTTCAAATCCATCTGCTTCCTTCGGCTTCTGCTCCTTATCAGCGCTTGATTGCATGTAATGGTGGTGGACTGAAAGGGCAAATTGGAGCTATTCAGTGTAGTTCAATCTAGGCTGAGCTGCTGATTTGTCATATTCATCTAAGGACACCTTTGATTGGCCTAATGGTCGAGAGGAGAGGCACCATGGAACACCAGATCTTACTTCTAGGTATCTGGTTTGACTATTTAGTTGTAAATTCACATTCCTTCGATCATGTCCTCCTAATCTCTCTATTTTTTTCTCACTTCTCACATCAGCTGAATATATACTAACTGTTAATGTTGTTGGAAAGTGTCCTTTGTGAATAACCCCCCAGTGTGATTTCCCCAGAGTTTATCATCTGACGATAGGCAGTTGAACAAAGTCGATGAAGTAATATGATTACTGTAATACAGCGTAGAAGTCAGGCTCCCAATGTTTGCTTCAAGTGCCCTTTAACGTGGACAGATGGCACTGTCATTTGAACTGTCGCCACCTGCCAATCAGAGATGCCAGTCCTGTGTGTGTGTGTGTGTGTGTGTGTTAAGCATCCCATCACTATGAATATTCATATGATGATTAAACATGATTGGTCACATAGTCAGATGGTTGTCATATACTTGGCATGTGGTGGATGTGTGTTTTTGTGCCGCAGTTCTGCAGTTCTGCAACCCTACCATCTCTTTTTTTCTCCTGTGCAACTCATTAAGATGGATGTTTAGTTTTTAATTGCAATCTTAAGACTTCAGTTTGATTGTTTATGCAAGTGTTCAACATCTTGGAAAGTATTGTTAAGATGCAGTTTGTCTTTTTGTTTTTCTGGCCACGAATGTGGAAAAGAGAAAGTGCGACCTCTGTACAAATAAAAATATGACCGTTGTTCAGATGAAACTAGTAAAGGACAAGGTCTAGCAGAACGAAAGAGGGACATGCATCGCTGCTGCCAGGGTGTCATGTTTTCCATCACGAGTTGTTTGTGTAGCAAATATGTGTGCGCATTTTATATTTTTGGCTTTAAAATAGTGTGAATTTATGATGAATCTATGGTAATGAATTCCTAGTCGCCTGCTGGCTTCGTTTGTGTGTGAGTGTGTATTTGTGTGTTTCTGTCCTATCACCCCAACAGAACTGCCTCCCTTCCAAAAAGCAGAATAATGAATGCAAATGGCAACCAAAAAAATCTTTTGAACCTTGAGTTTTTCTTTACCCCCTCATTGGCACCTGTAATTACTTTCTCTTTCCTATTGTCTCATTTTGTCTTTTTCTTTCACTCTTCCTCACTGCTCTCCAACCTGCAGCACCCCTGTTAGACTAAAAGTGTTCCATCTTTTGGATTATTAGCCCATCATCACGGTGGAGCCCATTAGGACTGACTAGCTCCATTGTGGGATGTGTAATGGCCGAGCTTTGTGCAAGGCCTATTAGCCCAAGTCTGTACTATCTGAATGCTTGTGTGTTTTTCATTGTGTGTGTGGTGCATAGATGAAAAGGTTGATGGAAGAAAGAAAATGGTCTTAAGTTTGTGGTAAAATCAGCCTTTGCAAAAGATTTTTTCTGATCGGTGCTTCTCGTTTTTGTTTTAGTTTCGTGTAAAGATTTTTTGCTTGTACAGGTAAAGCAATTATTTGGTCTAATTTATTATTTTTCTAACAAATCCATAAACAAGATCTTGACAGCTAAGCTGTAGTCGTGGCTATTTACACATAAATTTAGTATATTAAATCAGTGTGTAAATCTTACTTCTCTAAAAGCTTTTTGTTTTTAAAGAATAATGTTGTTTCCATGTCATTTTGAAGTGTATTCTTAATCACACTTTATCAACACATTTGGAAACCTGCTACTTGTTGCCAGAGGAACTAGTTGATTTGAACTAATTATGTTCCTTGTAGCTGGTTCTTTTCACAGTCGGAGCTCACTTTTCTTGGTTATATTTAACAAATATTCAACAGTCAGCCATCTTTTTTTTATTATTGTGACTACTCCAAGACGAAGTGGAAGCCATTGATTATTTCATTACAGTGACTACCTAAGGTGAAAATAAATTCATGGCTATTTTTTCACTTGAAACATGATTGTAAATAAGTATGAGAGGAGGACCAATAAAAGTAGCAAATGACAATGTTACAGGATGTACAGTAAATGATGAACAACTAAACATTCAAGATAGCATATGTATTTAAATATAATGAATAAGTCCCTTTATTTTAGGTTAGTGATCAAAATGGGAGTATCTTGTTCGTTAAAGGCCGAGTTGGATTTGGTCTCCCTAATAAGCACAATATGCATTAAGCACGTACATGAACACACACAGGCGCATGTCCATTGTGTCACACTGTTTCCTGTCTGCTATGTTCCCAGTTCCCTACACATAGTTTTACTATTAAATTACCAATTGTCTCTTGTTTTACTCATGTGTAGATGAGGTTGTTAACAAGTTGTTTTCTTAGTCATGGGCACTCACTCCCACAGCTGAAAGCCCTGATAAAAAGACTCAGCTCTCCAACTAAAAATGAGTTGGTCCTTGTGTTGCTAACTCTGAAACTACCTGTCTCCAAGATCCCGACAGGTATAACACTTCTAAACTACTTTGCTTCTCTGTTTTTTGGCAAGATGATTTCATTTCAGCTGGTTTCAGTATGACAAAAACAATTGACTCAACAAATGGAAATGACGTGTGCCTTCATTAGTTGTAATAAAAGTGTCATAGTTCTTTTGGAGTCTTGTCACTTGGCTTGTTGCAAATATAAGTTTTTGTTTTGCTTCTTTTTTTTAACATTCAGTTTATGTTTTCAAACTGATAAAACTCACAAGTTAAAGTGTAAAAACAGAATAAAGAAGGAGAGATTGAAATTGATCTGTTACTCATAAGTCTACAAGGCAGAGAAAAACGCAGGAAAGGAAGCAAATCTAGATCCCACTGGTGTGTTAACTCGTGGTGCTGTTGTCACTTGGAATTGGAAAAACAGAGTCGTTACAACTTTATTTCTGTGCACAAAGTTATTTAAATTAGCTTTCTATTCATGAGTTCAATTTTTTAAAAACATCTTCATCACTTTTAAGACTCATTGTTCCAAACTGTTCTCCAGCAAAACAAACAAATCAAAGTAAACCCTAAAAATGGACCAAAACCTGTTTCATTTTTTTTTCTTCACTCTTTTGGTTTCTTCTCTTTTTTCTTTTACCATTTTGTATCTTTGCTTGCCAGAGGCTTGTTCCATTCCTGTAATTACTGTGCTTTTCACTGGCTTCCAGTGGCCTCTGTTATTTGTATGCCTCTATCTTGTTTGTTTGTTACTGCCAGCAGTAGCAACCGCTTTCTATCCTTACTCTTTTTTTTTTTTTGTATCTGACAAAAATATGGTGTCACTTTTTCTTGTTGCGCTTTTTTTTCCTATCGCAGAACAAAAGAGCAGTCAGTTTTGTTTTTCTGTTTTTGAAATAAAAGCAAGTTATTGAAATTTTACTGCAAATTAAAAGGAAAATATTTGGCTGTTTAAGTGTGTGAAAAAGGGGGAAAAAAATGGAAATGACTGAAAAAAATTATACAAATTATACATACAATTACAATTATACAGTTTTGAAAACAAATAAATATACTACGTTTTGTTAATACTGTTTTATGACTTTTATTTGAAAGTTAGATGTTTACGTTCATTCATTCATTTTCTGAACCGTCCATCCCTAACAGTCTTGCGGGGGGTGCTGGAGCCTATCCTGGCTGATTTAAGGCGAGAGGCAGAGTACACCCCAAAAAGGTCACCAGTCTGTCGGAAAGTGCACGGAAAGTGAAATCAACAGCCAATACAATTTGGCACAATGACTCAATTAACTGGATCATTTGTGTACATGCAAAAACATCTGAAAAACCTTCCGGTCACTGGCCCTTGAGGACCAGATTTGGACATCTCTGATCTATACAAACACTCACTCCAAGGGACAATTTCATTGTGGCCAATTAACCTAACATGTATGTTTTTGGAGGGTGGGAGAAAACCGGAGTAAGTAGAGAAAATCCACACATAGATGGGGAGAACATGCAAACTCCACACAGAAAAGCCGGTGTTTCAAGCCTCATGCCACCCGGGACTCAAACCCCCAACCTTTTTGCTGTGAGGCCACCGTGCTAACCACTCTGCCACCATGCCGCCCACATTTGGATTAACTCTGTGAATTACCGTATTTCCGCACTATAAGGCACACTGCATTATAAGGCGCACCTTCAATAAATGACATTTAAAAAAAACTTTTCTATATATAAGGCGCACCGCATTATAAGGCGCTACAGTAAAGGCTGGGGTTACGTTATGTATCCACTAAATGGTGCTGCGCTAAAGGGAATGTAAAAAAAAAAACCAAACAGTCAGATACTGTAGGTCAGTCAAACTTTATTAACAATTACAAAACAGCTTTCTGTTTTTACTCCCAAAATGAATAAACAGCTGTTTTATTATTTTCTCTGAGATAAAGTATTAGTATTTTTGTGACACAGTTTATCTTCCATTGGAGATAAACTCGTCTTACTTACTTGGCGCAGCACATCCTCTTGTTTCCTCCACTTCCTCACCATTGATTCATTGATGTTAAACTCTCTCGCTGCAGGCCTATTCCCGCGTTCTACTGCGTGACCGATCGCCTTGAGTTTAAACTCTGCGGTGTAACAGTGTCTCTTGGTAGGAGCCATTTCCGGGTCTTTACACAAACACACAAATGGAAATGAGACGCCCTTTCATACGTATATCCCAGCATGCACTGCGCTTTACTTCTTCCACGGGGGAAATGGAGTCGGCGGCTGCTTACCACAGTTGCGCCACCTGTTGTAGCTGTAAATGCATATATAAGGCACTCCGGGTTAAAAGGCGCATTGTGGACTTTAGAGAAAATTTAAGGTTTTTAGGTGCGCCTTAAAGTGCGGAAAATACAGTATTTTTAAGACAAACAACCTCAAATTCCCAAAATGTAAAATAAAGAAAAGCACGGTGCGTATTCTGACCACATTTTGCCCGTCATTGTTTCATAATTAGAGAGCACATGGTAAGAAACAGTGAAAGGACATTGCCAATCAAACATCATGACAGGAAGTCGTTGGGATGTTACTGACTGATGTCACGCCTGTCAGTCACCAGTGTTAGTGTGTGTGTGTGTGTGTGTGTGTGTGTGTGTGTGTGTGTGTGCAGCTTTTCTCCTCATTGTTACACACCTGCCACTCACTAATTCCCTCAGGACTCATTTACCAATGATGGCAACGAGGAAGGGGGGGCGTGTCTGAGCAGTGGCAGAAGGATGGGGAGAAAAGAGAGTCACATGTATTTGTCCCCGTTTTTTTTACTTTGCTTGTGGGTTTTGTTTTTATGCGCAATTCCATGCAAGTACCAGTCCTCTGAGCTTTTTATTCACTGTTCTAAATCAGAGTTTGTCCTTCTTCAAACAGACTTTTCCAGTTAATATTCAACTTTTTTTTCTCTCTCTCTTCAACTCCTTGTGGTTACAAAACAAATCTTCAAGAAGGTTGGGTTTATTTTTTTCTCACTTGCAAATGAGTGCCCATCCATGTCCTATACAGATTGTGATGTGAGCTGATTAATATTTATAAGTCGGCATTCTGTTCCCAGTAATGACACAAGAGGTAATGAATTTGTCCTGACTGGCTGTTAATCAGCTGCTAATCTTGTTCCTATATTCCTCGTGAACATTACTCCCGTAATGATGGTGTTACTTGCAAAATACTCTCCTGACAAGGTGGTTGTGTGACATCAGAACACGTTATTCTTTTTGCAAGATGTTCTTTTCCATTTTGCCACTACTTGTTGTTTTAACTACTGGGGAGAAAAAGAACACAAGGCAAAGGGTAAAAAGCAAGAGTAATCTGTCTTAAATCATTTTATAAATGTGCACTGGAAACACGGATTTAAAATGTAGTAATTTAATGTGTAATCTTCTATGCAAAAAATATCATTTGAAAATGTTAAGAAAGTGAAAAAAGGGCTGCTGACAGGCTGCTCAGGTAACTTAGAAACATAATTATTGTGGAAAAAACAAACCAAAATTAAGCAAATTACATTTTTGCACCTGCTGTTTGACACACTGATGTGTGGACAAACCAGAAATAGCCAATTTATTCTCAATTTTGTGAAGTTGTTTGTCACTTTAACTTAACTGCGTTGTGAGCATAATGACACATTTAAGCTTTAAGCTTCCGATTGGTCTAATTTAGAATATGCCTGAACTCACTGAAATTATTTGCATCCAAATACTGTATGATGGCTGGAAGTAATCAGACCTTTGTTTTAATTTGATCTATCATTTGCTTATTTTCATTGCTTTACTTTTGTCAGATCTTTATTAAATTTATGTTGGTACAACTATAAAAGTAAAACTGGAGGCTTGAAACATCTTTTTTTTTTATTACAGCGCCTAGTTTCAATGTCACCTGAGCTGTGCACGCAAGTACGTAGATTAAATAAATCAAAGTCACAAAGACACGAAAAGGAACATGAGAAATTAAGGTGTGTAATGTAATTTCTCATTTTTTTAATATTATGATTATATAATTAGGAATATCAGATTATACTGTTTACATGATTAGAGGGATAATCCGGGAACTGAGGAAATCAGATAATTATCTGTTCTGGTGTGCATGTAAATAGGTTGAGGCTGTAAATCATTTAAAATCAAGATACTAAAAAAGACAGCTTTTTTTAAAAAGGGAAGTTTTGCATTTGGTGAATTTAAACCATGTCAAACTGGTTGTTAAAACTTGGGATTGATTACCGTTATTGGAGTGGCTCTGACTGTTGTGCTTAATCAAAGTAGAGTTTACTTAATATTTACTTTACCTAGCAGAGTAGATTTTTTCTTAACAGTCAGACATTATATGTGCAAGCTAAAGGTTAATCAGTCCAAAGTTTTGTCCTGATTTACCTTGAAAATTAAACAGCTTTTGCAGATAACGCTGAAACTTATGTCCCCAGTGACAAAAATACTGTAATTTCAAGTATTGATCAAATTTTTGCAAATGTATTCTTAAGTACGGTTTTAAATAATCATTGTTTTTTTGTAAAAACAGATGTCTTATTTGGCCTTGAGAACATACCGAACATGAATCTAAAGTAACAGATTGTAAGGCAGATCAATTGGCCACTGGAAAATAAACCATATGAGTGTGTCTGTCTTTGTGAACCCCCAACAAACTAACAGCCTGCTCAGAGTGTACCTTGCCTCTCAGCTGTAATCAGCCGGAATAGGCTTTTGTACGTTCATAACCCCAAGTTCGATATCTGGTATAGAAGATGAATGAAAACCTTGTGAATTACACCAATGGCAAATCGTGAGTCACCATTTTTACAGGTTCCTCCAAAGTCAAACTCACTAGACTTAGGTGTTCTTTAAAAAATTTATATCACAACTAAAATAGATAAAACTTTTATTTCCATGAGATCACAATAGTTACTATAAAAAGATGCACATGGTCAGCAACAATAATCAGATAGACAGTGGCATTTAAATGACAATTGATCAGCACTAAGAGGGATCAAAGTGTGCCAAGAAAGCACTCCCTACATCGATATAACACGCTCACCTCTGCTGTTTTGGGCTGTTGTCACTGGTAAGCTCCATGAATTCATGTTTTTCATGCCAAATTCTGACCACCATTTGCAGGCTCAGCAAAAAACTGATCATTCATTTAAGCCTTCCGCTGGTCGTAAAGAATCATTATCTGAGTTACAGTAACCTATCCGACAGCTCAGCGGTTTTAATATTTCCCAGACATATCTCATCAGTAAAGCATTTATTTTTACAACCTCCTTTTTTCTAAAATGTACAATCTCCAGAGAGTTTGGTGCATAAAACACAGGGAGAACAGCGGATTTAAAAATACTTCAACCTTATTCTCTGGTTTTAAAGATTTCCAATTGATATCCCACCACATGTAGATGTGGTCAACCCCCAATGTAGGTTTGAACCAGCTGCCTATTTTTAGTGTAAGGCAGCGGTGCTACCACACCACTGTACTGCCTGACCACCCAACAATAAGTTCCTCTAATTCCACATCTCATTTCTTCAACAATTTCTCTTCATTTGCATCCATCGAAGAACAAAACGGCTTTTGTTTTTTGTTTTCCTTACATTGAAGATTTGGAGTTTTGTGGTTGAAATTGATGCTTTGCTTTTCCAACATAAAAATGTTACATTGTTTTCAAGTTCCTCTCCCCGCTCCCGTAATATGAAGGCAAGCAAACAAAGATGTTTTATAGATTTGAGAAGAAAACTCAATATTTAGGTGAAGCGCAATCTTCCAAAAAAAAAAAAAAAAAAAGCAAAACAAAACGAGTGAAAGTAAGGTAAGGTACATTTTATTACTAAAGGTAGCAGAAAAATAAGAATACTGCTGAGGAAAAGCTACTAACAGAGGGGTAAATGAGTGTTAGAGAGAGTTGAAGAAAAGGGTAAGCCTCTGTAGGTAGCAATAATTAGAGCAAGGCTTGTCCCCTGTGTGGTAAATACACACACATTCTGTTAATGCACACAGATGATTGGAGCCCTTCATTGCCCATTGAGTCCCCCTCTATGGGTGGCAAAAAGGCTTTACTCCCCCCTATCTACATTAAGCATTTCAAAGAAACCTATTACCTCCGTGCTCAAAGTGCACCTTTGTTTTTTATCACATGTGGAAACCACTTCAAAGTAAGTATAGATTTCCCTCTAAATAACACATAAGCAGGAATGGTGATACTTTGAAAAAATATTGGCAGTATTCTCTGGAAAATACGCGGACAAAATAGGATAATTCATGTGTAATTTCCCCAGATAAATAAAGCATAAGGCGTGCCAGAAGGTCACAGTTGTGCTGGGGATATTAACTATTAAACAGCTCTGACTGACCCTGTTCACCATGACCTGCTTGTGATAAATTTAATGATCTTTTATGTGTTTTTACAAACAACATTCATGCACGTTCTCAATATGTGTTATGTCTTTCAGCCTTTAATTGGCACATAACAGAATTTTAGGTAATAGAAATGTTCTGAAAAGATGTGTTGGCAATAAAAGTAAAACATTTTTAAGTTTTGGTATATTGTGTGCGGTATTGTATGTGTGCGGTATGATTTTGCCAAAAAACAAAATTGCTGCGTCTCATCTCTGTGTCAGAGAAGATTAAACCTCCATTGTTATGGTTTTGATGTGGTTCTTTTTCCTCCTTTAACCTAGTGAGAAATAAAGCTTTAGCTGAGCAAGCCTGAAGCTCAGGAATTAAAAACAAAAAAAAATTCAAAACACTTCTGTGTAGCTCAGTAATAGAATTGCCATCTTTGGACTAAAGAATTGTCGGTTCGATTCCTGATGAGCTCATGCCAAACTGTCCCTGCAAAAGAAACCCAACTCCCAGTTTCTCCCACCATTGGCACCATCATGGCTGCCTGCTGCAGTGCAATGGAGCACAGAAATTTCACCATGAGGGATGATTAAAGTATGATTATTATTATTATTTACAATAGAAGGTGTCATTTGCTACCATACATCAATTAATCACGTCTTCAAATGCAAGGCTGTTTGACACCAGATAAACTATCTTATAAAATTGATTAAGTTACTTATCGTTCAATACTTAAAGATCCTACCACCTATTAGCTAGTTTACTTACCATCAAAGAGAATTGAGGAAGGGTGACTCAGTGGGTCGAGCAAGCATCCTGTAACCAGAAAGTTGTAGAATCAATTTCCTGCCTGGAGTTCATGCCAAGGTGTCCCTGAGCAAGACACTGAACTCCTAATTGCTGCTGACGATGGTTTGAACCTTGCATGGCAGCTTTCACCATCAGGTATGAATGTGCGTGTGAAAGGGGAATGTGAGCTACACTGTAAAGAATCAGAATCATAAAGACTTTTATTGCCATGGTCAGTAAACAAGATTCAGAGACTATGAACATGATGAGGTACTAATGTGCAAAGAATAATAAGCATAGTAATAAAAATAATAAAATAGGAAATGTCTTCTTCTTCTCCTTTCGGCATTTCCCTTAACGGGCCGCCACAGCAAGTCAGTTTCTTCCATCTAACCCTATCTGCTGAATCCTCTTCGGTCACGCCAACTATTTTCAGGTCTTCCTTCACTGTATCCATGAACCTCCTCTTTGGTCTTCCGCTAGCCCTCTTTCCTGGTGGTTCCAAACCCAGCATCCTTCTGCCAATGTACTTGTCTCTCTACTCTGCACATGTCCAAACCCTGATCATTGTTCCTCTGATTTCCTTTGCCTTTTTTAACCCAAATTTAGAAAATTACTTGGCATCGACAGCTAACTCAATAATCAGCTGCTTGAGAACTAACAAAACACCCACTGCTCACAAGCCAGCTTTTACCAGAATTATCAGGCACTCTGTAATGACTAATTTTACTAAACAGTCCTGAGTTTGAGTTAAAATGTCTTGCACCAGCTCACATTTATGTCACAACCTTAGTTTGTCCAGGAAAAAACAAAAACCTGGACAAGTTAAAACTAAATAGTTTTTATCTGCAGATTTAATAGGTTTATGTCTGGTGAAGACCTGACGTATGACACCTAATAAATTCTTTCAACATCCCTTAGATTATTATTGCATATTTGCCTTATCATTGATTAAACACTTCCTGAGAATTTACCATGGCAAGCAATATGAGTGTTTGGTCAAGGTCTGAAGCAATTTGACACTGATTACATTTATATTTATGTAATGTTCATCCAGATGAGTGTGTATGTTTTGACGGGTGGGTTTTCTTCGTGTAATGATGTGAGCAGTGTGTATGCCGTTGACGCTGACCACACATTAGTGTTATTGATTAGTGTGGTTCAAGTGGTGTTGCATGTCAAATACGGTCACTTAAAATGGGCTTCTCAGTCCATTTTGTACGTCTATCGTTTAATTTAGACAGGATGCTTTTTACTGAGCACCCTATTTTTACTCCCTTTTGTTTTTTTGCGGCTGTGTTTCATATCAGAATTTTATTAAATTAAAGTACAACTCTAGTATTAAAATAATAGGGGCAATGTGTAAAATGATGTTAAAACATTCTTAAACCATAGTTCATGGTGTTGAAGGTGACCAACGAATATGTTTGAACTGGTGCTTTTTAACTTTATATGTAAGGCTTGGGCAGTAAGTTAGCAAAGTTCATTGTGAAATCATTAAATGTAAATAGACCTGTTTCCATAAAATGTAAAAGATATGTGTGTGCACATATAAAATCTGTCGTAAAACCTTACCCTAAGCTTACAATAATTACAGAGAAACAGTAAGTAAGAGATGAGATTAAAAAAGAAATTGTGGGCTTCCGTTATTGCATCATGTATCATGGAAAAAAAACATTGAGCTGATACTTTTATCACTCATTCCAGACAAAAGGACAGTTATACGCTGACAATTCATCCATTTAGTTGAAGGTAAATAAAATAATCCCGTTTGAGGCTGTAGCCCTCGCGACCCGACCCGACCCCGGAAGAAGCGGAAGATGACGGAACGAACGGAACAATGGATTGTGGGCACTAAAATGAAGTTGTTTATTTTTTTAAACAAAGATGTAATCAGGAGAAAGTGTGGTTTTTGGCTAGTTTTGCACCAAAAAAAACAAAAAATATATATTTACTTCATTTAAACTTCAATATTTAAGCCAAAATGTTTGATAAACATACATTAATTAGTCTGTTCTGCAGACCCATCAGTTAAATCCAATGCATGTTGTTACAGTATGTTCTTAAGAGGTGAAAATAGTCTCTTTGTTTATATCTATCTGTGCATCCTTTTTTAAAAACTGCTTTGTTTTTGTGATTCTGGCTTCTGGGACCACCCATCTCAGTACTCAAATCAGCCGGGCAGGGCCCAGCGTAGATAAGACAATAGTCTGTTACAGGGCCACACAAAGACATTCAGTTACTGTTTTTAGTTTTAATTTAAATTGTACACAACCATTTTTAAACTTTTTTTAATGTTTAAAATAAAGCCATTAGAAAGGGGTCTTTATAATTGAGCAATTCAATTTAAATGCATTTGTGTGTACGCTAACATTTCAACATATCCGGTGAGAAGTTATTCCAGTATTACTTGTTGTTTAACACTCAATAAGACAGTGTGTCGACCTGCCTTCATGTCAATGCTTTGCACCTACAGTGGTGGTCAAAAGTTTACATACACTTGTAAAGAACATAATGTCATGGCTGTCTTGAGTTTCCAGTTATTTCAACAACTCTGATTTTTCTCTGATATAGTGATTGGAACAGATCCTTCTTTGTCACAAAAAACATTCATGAAGTTTGATTCTTTTATGACTTTATTATGGGTAAACTGAAAATGTGACGAAATCAGCTGGGTCAAAAATATACATACAGCAATGCTAATATTTGGTTACATGTCCTTTGGCCATTTTTACTTCAATTAGGCGCTTTTGGTAGCCATCCACAAGCTTCTGGCAAGTTTCTGGTTGAATCTTTGACCACTCCTCTTGACAGAATTGGTGCAGTTCAGTTAAATTTGTTGGCTTTCTGACATGGACTTGTTTCTTCAGCATTATCCACATGTTCTCAATGGGATTTAAGTCAGGACTTTGGGAGGGGCATTCTAAAACCTTAATTCTAGCCTGATTTAGCCATTCCATTACCACTTTTGATGTGTGTTTGGGGTCATTGTCCTGTTGGAACACCCAACTGCGCCCAAGACCCAACCTTCGGGCTGATGACTTCAGGTTTTCTTGAAGAATTTGAAGGTAATCCTCCTTCTTCATTGTCCCATTGACTCTCTGTAAAGCACCAGTTCCATTGGCAGCAAAACAGGGCCACAGCATAATACTACCACCACCGTGTTTGATGGTAGGCATGGTGTTCTTGGGGTTAAAGGCCTCATCTTTTCTCCTCCAAACAAACAGCTCAATTTTTGTTTCATCTGACCACAGAACTTTCCTCCAGAAGGTCTTATCTTTGTCCATGTGATCAGCAGCAAACTTTAGTCGAGCCTTAAGGTGCCGCTTTTGGAGCAAGGGCTTCCTTCTTGCACGGCAACCTCTCAGTCCATGGCGATGCAAAACACGCTTGACTGTGGACACTGACACCTGTGTTCCAGCAGCTTCTAATTCTTGGCAGATCTGCTTTTTGGTGCTCCTGGGTTGACTCTTCACCCTCCTGACCAGTTTTCTCTCAGCAGCAGGTGACAGCTTGCGTTTTCTTCCTGATCGTGGCAGTGACAAAACAGTGCCATGCACTTTATACTTACAAACAATTGTTTGCACTGTTGCTCTTGGAACCTGCAGCTGCTTTGAAATGGCTCCAAGTGACTTTCCTGACTTGTTCAAGTCAATGATTCTCTTTTTCAAATCTGTGCTGAGCTCCTTTGACTTTCCCATTGTAGCGTTTGTGGGTGTTTTTATCCAATGAGCCCTTTTTAAATGGCCTCAGAGAATTCACCAGCTGTAGTCACTCATAATCACTCACAAGAAGTTAAGAGGTCATGCTATGAAGCTCATGTCATTGACACAACTTTCTAAGTCTCCAAAATTGCTCATTCATGTTGCTGTATGTATATTTTTGACCCAGCTGATTTTGTCACATTTTCAGTTTACCCATAATAAAGTCATAAAAGAATCAAACTTCATGAATGTTTTTTGTGACAAAGAAGGATCTGTTCCAATCACTATATCAGAGAAAAATCAGAGTTGTTGAAATAACTGGAATCTCAAGACAGCCATGACATTATGTTCTTTACAAGTGTATGTAAACTTTTGTACATGGGTTAGTTCGTCTACTTGTTCGTTAAAAATGGTTGTTCATATTGTTCAGATTTGTCCAAATATTACTCAATATAGGTATCTGTTACTTTTTTTGTTTGCTTGAATGTTTGTTTCAGATTTTTTCTCTCTTTGTTTGCAATTATTCTCACTACAGGTTTGGGAAGAAAAAGGAAGAGAAAAGGGAAGCGAAAGCGGCTTTGCAACGCCTAAAATCGGACGTTTTAAGTGATTTGGAATTTGAAAGGATGAAAGAAGAGATAGACAGGTAGGTTACTTCCTTGAAACAAGAATATTTGAGTGTTTTTGCATTAAAAATTAATTGCGAGCTGTATTCAAAGGTTATAAACGTTTTTACTTTTTACTTGCCAGTTTCGCTATCTACTGTTTTTCCCCCTTCTTTTCCAACATGTTTGCCATTCTTTAGTTCTCAATATTTCTCACTAGTTGCTTTCAAAGGTCACCAATCAGTCTTTTTTCAGGAAAACCTCAGCAGCAGTAATAAACTCGGTGACCTTAATTGGTTGTTCATTTCTCCTCTAGGATTGAGGCAGGTCACTCTGAGTTACGAGATCAACCTTCCAGAGACCATGAAGGTGGTGGTGGTGGCGGGTCTTCATATCCAGACTTTGAGGACGATGACGCAGATCCCAACTATGCACGGATACAGTCCTTTAGGGACAGAAATTTGGGTTCAGTGCAACAGTCGATGCCTCAGTCACCTCCCTACAGCATGATTCATCATGCTCATGCACGCACACCTTCCCCTCAAGGCCCCACGAGCTACACAGGACATGGAATTCATGCTAAAGAAGCTGGAATCGTTCCTGAGGAAGACCCTCTTGATAGGCTTTATGCCAAAGTCAACAAACCAAGAGCCCCTGGAGCCTCATTTTCTCCTCCTGTTCCTGCTCCAGCGCCTGCAAATGACAGGTAGGGTTCAATGACTTTACAGGCAGCAGTTAAAAAGTAGGAAATGCACCTTTTTTTTTTTTCGTTTTAAATTTTAAGTGTATTTCTTAAATTGCACAATTATGCACAAATTACTTCGATATGTTATTTTAGTTTCAATTATTTCCACAAAATTTTCTCAAGTAGCTTGTAATTCCTAACCATATCTTTAGGATGTGGGAACTGGAATTTTACATCTGGAATCAGGTTTGACCATGCCTAAGTTTAAATCTGGCTGAAATTGACAAGAAGCTTTTATGAGGCTTTTTTTATCCTCTGAACTTTTTTATTTTTTTATGGCGGGCACATTAAAACCTAGAAAGTTGGTTTGCAACTTGAAGAGTATGAAAAATTAAGCGGCATTTTTCAGAAGCCAAATGGAGAACAAACCAGTAATTCTAATTTGTCATTTACATCCAGTGAAGAATTTGATTTAAACCAAAATCTTTTTTTTTAGAACCTCTTAAACGTCTGTGGGTATTTTAAAATCCTCAGAAATGACTTTTGGTTCAGTGAGTTCAGATTCTTTCTTTTTTTTAATAGTTGCTCACTAAATGATCTCAGTTCCTAGTATTTCATTATGTGTAAGTGTGTAATGATACAATACATAGTGATATACTGTAGACCGATGGACAAACGATAAAAAGTTTGTGCTCACCATAAGCTACAAAATGGGCTTTTGGTTACTTAAGAGTCCAGAGAAATGCATATGGTGTGCATGTGTGTGGTCAAGAAAAACAAAACCCCATAGTACCTGCTGTGGGCCTTCTAGCTCCACAATCCTTCTCCTTTACCTTCATAATGTCAGTCACACCTCACTAACTTTGGAATTTATCTGCCAGTGCATATATTTTTCCCTCTCAGCCACGCACACACACAATGCATCCACCTTATTTCCGTAGCTGTCTTAAAAGCGAGGAAGTAAACCCGTTTGAAGGACAGATCTAGAATTTATGAAGATGTGTTCTGACACTTTTTTCTTCTTTGACATTGTTTTCTCCATACATCACGGTAGCTATTCCAATATTAAGAATCACTTGACCTTGACTTTTGCGGTGCATTTCTTTGAGATCATTTTCAAACCTGAACTGTTCAAAAATGTATTTATGCCTGAATGTGCATTTCAAGCTCTTTTGATTTATTTTCAGCCAGTGAAAAAGTAAAAGTCTTAAAAACATTCTCTTTTTAAGACATTCACTTTACAGGGAAATTTTATGCTGTCATCCCATCATTTCTGAAAGTTACATTTGTATTTCACAGCTAATAATTGTATTTTTATGCTAATGACAGCAGGTTTTATTCAGTCATACATTATGTGGTAGACTACAATAATAAAAACTGTTTAATAGTAGATTGTGTTAACAGAAATAAAAGTTTCCTCCACTATAACTACATTTGAAGATTAAGATAGTGCCTCCAACCACTTTAATCCAGTTCACTTATTTTGAATCTAATCAGACAATTTGTTTATTCCCTTAATGAAAGCCCTTGTAAAACCCCTTACATTCAATGTTTTTGACTCAAATTTTGCACTGTTTCTTATCAGACATAGTATTTGTTGATCATCATGGCTCCTTTCTCTGAGTTTCTCGATAATTATAAAATAACAATTTCTACAATAAACTCATATCGATACAGTCTCTCTTTCAATAATCTCGTGTCTTGGTTTTTAGTTGAGACAAATATTCTACAAACAGTTCTGGTTTGTGTTGCATGGTTTCATCCTTTAAGACACTTATTGTCAATTAAATGCTGCACCAAATTTTAAAAAATAAAGCACACCTAATTTTAAGTGGTAATCCATCCAAACAAATATTAAAAAGACAAAATCCTATTCAAATTTATAATTAAACAGTAATACTTTTAAAACTTTGTTGCATATGTTTGTAATCATAATTTTGGGAAATTAACTACCACACACAGTTCTTTCATAATGAAAAATTGGTGTAACTGTTCATCACCGTAATATATTAGTCTTGCTGCACAATACTGATTTGCAAGCCTAAGTTTAAAACAGCACTGCAATTCCTTAAGCATGGCTGAGTTAATGCTAACTTATTTAGAAAACCAGTAATAAACAAATGCTGTTTGAAAACCACATCTCTTGAAAGTTAAAGTAAAGTTAACGTTTTTTACGGTGGTTGTTGACATTTACTTCTGATGATCAGACTGAACCGACTTCTTCTGCTATTTGGTGACCTATGTCACAGGACAGCAGTTTAAGCAGGAAAACTCATATTTCCATCAACCACATGTTTCAGCTCATTTGCAAAAAAATACCAGTGCACTCTCTGGTCCGCCTTGTGACATAGACCTTCCAGCAGGTCCCGGGTCTACAGCTGGGTCTTTCCCAATGGGAAGGACATGCTTGGATTACCTCGGCAGCAATGCGTCCAAAAGGCATCCTAACCAGTTGCCCGAACCACCGCATCTCTTTGCCCAGAGTGGACAGGGCTCTCCTCCCTGAGTTCCACACCTGATGGCAGGGCTCCCCACCCTATCTCTGAGAGAGCCTCTCCACCCTGCAGTAGCTCATTTCAGCCATTAGTATCAAAAACATTGAGTTATTTAAACCGTTTGGGATCTAACCTCATGCTCAATCCGTAAAGAGCACTCCGCCCTTTCCCAGCTGAGGATAACATTAAGGTTATCCCAAATTTCTGCCGGGAACTCTTCTGGTTAACATTTTCTTAACTTCACTGAAGCAAACATCGGGTGCAAAGATGATGCTCATCAGAGGTTGTTTCTAGTCTGTAATTTGCACAGTGGTTGGGTTAAATTTAACCTACTGATAGAACTGTAACTGTTGTACGTTATAGTCTGTCCTCATAAGGACACTGAGAGGCATATCCCTGCCTGACCTTGTTTTTTTTTTCCGTTTTTTTTTTCCTTTGTAACGGGAAAGCTAAATGTGGAAGCGTCACTTACAAAAAACAATCATCTATCTCAAAAATATTTGTTTTTCAAAACTAAGACAACAGGAAAAAACAACACAAAAAAGTTGTTTCTGCCAATATTGTGAACCAAAAGGCGTGCACATATACACATGCAGCCTTATTTCTTTTTTTTTTTCTTTGTGAAGTGACCCCGTAAACCTGGCATGAAAGCTGTTTTCTTGAGTGGCTGCCCCCTCCCACCTTAGCCCATCCACCACCACCTAACCTTTCCAAGTGCCCCTTGCAGGTTACCATAACAACCACAACCTCTGGCACTACACCAATTAGAAAACAATCAGCTTTAAGAGAGTGGAGTGGAGTGAGCTTGGCAGAGAGGAGGAATACTGTAGCACGTGTAAAAGATAAAGATGAAAGCAAAGCAATACCATGAAGGCTAATGAGAATGATGGTAATTTGATTCTTTTCACAGAAAGAAAATTATTATGCAGATTTAAAATATTTTGCAATTCAATGCCTTGCAGGCTATAATGAAATCACACAAATATGATGTTGTAAGTTAGTGTTATCTGTGAAATCTGAGCTCATATGCAATGTGTTTCAAATTATTATACAAATGGTTTTCAGTGTCATTAAGATTATTTCTTTGGTTTATCCAGATTGTGTTGTATGTCAGAGTTTTTGGATTCATAAAATCAGATTTTTCGGATAATCAGTTCGTCAGTAGAGCTCAATTAAAAACAAACAGACAAACAAAAAAACTCCTGAAGGCTGTTCCACATTAGTAAGCAGCACAATATTTCCGGCAATCTGGGAAATAAAAATGATTTCTGCTGCTGGAGAGCAGGGAATGGGTTGGTGCAAAAATTTAAAGTGATTTTAACAGAAACATTAGCGTTTCTGGAGATTTGTGTCTGATTCAGAGCAGGCACTGTGCCTTGCTGATAAAGTGATAATGAGGAAGGATTCTTCCAGACAAATATGCCAGATTAAGAGAGCAGTTGCTAAAATGACATTACGAAACAGCAAACGAGAAGCATTGCTAAAATCAAAATGTAGAATCCTCCAGAGGCTTGCAATTCTACAAAAACCTCTACAGAAAAATAATTATGTTCATAATAATTGGAAAGTGTGTGAATTTAGACCATTTAGCCAGTGAATCACACAAGAACCTCGTCAATCCCTGATTATCGCAGAACCTTCTACCATACCCAGCGAGGGAAGGCCACCTGAATATGTTGTATTGACAAATCTGTAAAGCTACTAATGAGATAAATTACTTCTCTGGATCTAATTCCTTCCTTTGTTTCACTCATCTTTTTGTGTGTGACTTAATACGAGATTCCTTAAAGTTATTCTTTAGTTAGATTAAACTTATTCTATTTGTTTTTAGTGTTAGCGAAAGGATAAGCCCCTCAATTCTCTTCAGATTCCCTGTAAAGGTTGAGTATAAAATGACAAACTGATCATCAAACTGTAGTTACGTTAAAGTAATGTTCTTACCATGTAACAGAGAGTGTTCAACCAGCAAAGAGAGATGAGCTTTTAGTGCTGCTTTGCTAACCGCTGGAGAGACTTTCTTCCCTCTACATTAATTAATCAGAAATCCACTCAGCTCAGAGTGAAGCACACATATGCAAATACTTATTTTTCTTCTTTTTACACAGTCTATTTTTTTTATCCTGCACACACAGCATTGAGGGAGCTTTGACCAGATGTGAACTAAGTCTATCTAACTTCTGTATGCAAGTAATTAGCCTTTGCCAAATGGGGGCTCTGGGTATGTGTGAGTGTAATTTGCTCATGTTAAAGTTGCATTAATTCTTCTCAATAGGTCATGAATTAAGTTAGGATAGAAAGTGTACTATAATAATACTGGGCAGTAAACAGAAATTATGCTTTGCATTGGCAACACCAAACAACCATCCAAAAATTTCTGAACTTCTTCATCCAACATTGAGTTGAGGTAGCGCTGGAGCAAATTTAGGCTTGGATCAATAGAAAGGCAGGGTTAAGACGGGAGGATTTAATATAGTTTATTAGAATAAATTTTTTAAATACTTTGCATTGATAAAATATTAAATGGGATGCTAACTGTACATTTTAGGTCAAAAATGTTTTTTTATTTTTTTTAAACAATTAAACAAGAAAAAAACCTAAACAACATAATTAAATCGAGAGGGAACATAGTTCGCGGTCTGAGTGGAGCTGTTGTTCCTTTGGGTCGAGAGAAGCCAAATGGGGTGGTTTGGGCATTGTGTTAAGATGCCTCCCGAGCGCCTCGCTGATGAGGTGTATTGAGCACGTCCCACTGGGAGGAGACCAAGAGGTATACCCCAGGCCCGCTGGAGAGACTATGTCTCACATCTGGCCAGGGAACACCTCGGAATCCTCCCAGGTGAACTGGAGAATGCAGTCAGGGTAAGAGAAGCCTGGGCTTCCAGTCTGAGGCTATTGCCCCTGCAACACGACTCTGGAAAAGCGGAAGACAGCAGAACGGAAAAAAAAATAGTTAAAAGGCTGTTTTAAAAAAAAGAAAAACACCAGGCAGATTGTGTATATACTGACCCAGACGACCACTAGTACTGTTTCTTTTTTCAAGTTGTTTCCTAATTATTTCCAATCTGTATGTAGTCATTTATTCAATAATTACCTAATAACCAGTAACTGTCGGTTACTATATTGGTGGATTCAATGTGTCAACAGTCAAAACTGTGTTTAATCAGAAACGGTAAGCTCTATGTTTGTTTGTTTTTACAAATAATGATTAGGCACCTTTTGCAAAACTACTGTTTGCTTTATGCATTTATATTTTCTCAGCTGCTGACCTTCCAGCTTTGACTGACAAAATCACTGAACAGTATGAGCAGAACAAATCATGACAGATTTTTTTAAACTATGAAATGCTATCACTTTGTTTTAGAAAGAAAATCTTAAAACATAATTCATAATCTATTTAAATGTTGAATTGTTCTCAATATGAATGGTAAGCTTTGCTTCCGTGTGTTTTTTTAGAAAAAAAAAGAAAGTGGTATTTTTCAGCCAACTTTAAAACTGCCAGCAGCTAATGTAATCACAGAGGATCCAACAAAGAGATTAAGTGAACGTTGGCTGTAAAATGGAAGGTAAAGTGGGATTAGCAACCACAAAGACGTGAAGTTTTAAGACAAACTGTTTAAAGGAAATGCAGACAACAAAAAGATGGTAAATATAGAAAAACAAAAATTGTGAAATTAGAAAATGAACAAGACAGAGAAATTCCTATTTAAAAAATATGAAAGGCTTTTTAAAAAAAAGTATTTAGCAAGAAGAGTAGACACATGAGTGGATCCCGACTAATTGCAGAAATGAGAAAAGTGAATGGACTATTGAAAAGGAAACAAGAAAAGAGGAGGTAGCAAATGGTTCAGGGGCAAAAAGGGTTTATGGATGTTTTAAGATAATTCAGCAGATGAGATGGTGGAGCTGGGTAGAAGGAATGAGGACATGCTGAGAGAAAAAACAGGGGGGTCAGTGAATATTAGGGGCTAAAAGGGCAAATTAAACTCGAATAAGTAGATGGGAAAGCTGAAAAAACAAAGCAGAGGATAAACGGTGCAGAGAAACTGGGAGTAGAGTAGTGAATGTGAAGAGGACTAAAAGGGAAGAATGAGAAGAGGTTTAAGGGGGGTGATGGGGTGCAGTGAGGAGCAGACAAGAAAAGGCCCAGAGTGTGTGTTTTCCGGACTCAAAGCGTGCAATTCAGCCCGACTAATAAGAAAAAGCTCTCGAGAGGCACTCGTGTGCTCCATTCCTTCCTCCCTGCTTGCTCTCCTTCCTTCAATAGACCCTTTCTGGTTCTCTCTTCCCCCTGTTGCACTCTCTTCCTCTCATTTATGATTTCCGCCTCTCGTATTTGCACAAGTAGTTCTCAATGAAAAATAAATTCCATGTAAAGGACATCCGGCCGTGATGCAGCACGTACGTGGTAAAAGGACACATGGGCACATACTCAATCTCTTAAAAGAACGCACACAGGAGAGCGCTCTGAAAATATAGAAAGCAAGAAATAGACTCTCAGGGACGAGCATAAAGTTTTATATAGCTTTCATTTCCTTTTTGACAATTTGGAACATGATAAACATATATGTACACACACACATACACATGCTGCTTTTTCACTTCACTCTTAACCTACTCTAAATGTGCTGAATATACATTTAGCTGGTTATGCTGGGCCGGCAGCTGGCTTCTGGAGATCCACTTGGTTATTTACACAGACCGCACCACATCAAATTCTGAATTCATGATTTAATTGAAATTAGAGACGACTTCTTTTTTCTCTTTCTTTATTAGAACACAAGTAATTCCTGGTATCACGTTATTGTGCAACATGAATAATTTAAATGAAAGTCATTCGAAGTGTTATACTTCTGTTTATCTCTACCACTACACAGAACTTAAGTGTTGTACAGCACAAACTTAAATAATGCCTCATCCTTACATAGCTCCGTTCCGTCATCTTCCGCTTGTTCCAGGGTCGGGTCGCGGGGGCAACAGCCTCAAACGGGCAGCCCAGGCCTCTCTCACCCTGGCTGCATTCTCCAGCTCACCCCGAAGGATCCCAAATCTTTCCCCGGCCAGCTGTGAGACATAGTCTCTCCAGCAGGTCCGGGGTCTGCCCCTTGGTCTCCTCCCGGTGGGACGTGCCCGAAACACCTCGCCCGCGAGGTGCTCAGGGGGCGAGGGGTGTACCCACCCCATCTGGCTCCTCTCGACCTGAAGGTGGAGCGGCTCGACACCGAGCTCCTCCCGGATGGCAGAGCTCCTCACCTGATCTCTGAGTGAGAGCCCAGCCACCCTGCGGAGGAAGTTCATTTCGGCCGCTTGTACCCGCGATCTCATTCTTTCGGTCACCACCCACAGCTGGTGATTATAGGTGAGGGTAGTTACGTAGATCGACTTGTAAATCGAGAGCTTTGTTTTTCGGCTCAGCTCTCTCTTTACCACGACGGACCATGATGACCTTACATAGCTGACTCCATTATTTCAATAACTTAAGCATTCAATTTTAGGAGGACGATCCGGTTCTCCATCAAAAAACATTTTTAAATGTATCAATTAATTTAAAAAATTACAGATTGTAACTAGTTCAGGTAAAATTTCTGCTATTACAAACACACAAACAAACTAACAAAGCGTATTTTTCTTTTGGTATTTATTGTTACAAAGTCTTTTTTGGAATCAAGATAACGAGACACACTGCTTCACAAAAGAAATCTGTACACGCTGACTGCAAGCGAGACGTCTGCTGCCGTCTAGTTGGTCATTGTTGCGTTTTCAATAGAATACAGAAATGGACTGCTGGTAGGCAATTCAAACTCATCCGCACAATGGGTCTCAGGTCGGTATTAGCATCCTGGAAAATCATCCTTTTGGTTGCAAATCTCGTGATATTAAAAAAAAAAAAAAATCTCAACTCTTGTATGTTCTTCATGCTGTGATGATGTTGTGGATTGTTTGTTGTATTTTGTTATCGCAGTGTACACTCTCAATAATCACAGATTTCCATTTTTTAAAAGGTACAGAATTCTCTCTATTTTCCCTTCATTTTGTGTCCAAACCAATTTTATTGACTGATCAAAGTGTACCATATTTTAGTTTCAGAAGATGCCCAGTTAATTCCAGTCTTTAAAAGTGTTTATTGAAAAGAAGAAACCTTTTGACCAGCTAAACCTCTTTGTCCAGTTAGTTGAATAAGAAAATGTCCTATTAAAGAACAGTCTGTTCATTTCTTCTGAATTGCATGTAGACTCTAAAATCAAACTTTTTTATGCGGTGATACTTCTCTATCAAGAGGTTTCCAAATTCTGCTTTGCTGCTCCAAACCAGGACAGAGGAAGGTCGAATGCTTCTGGTAGGCTAGCCTCAGATTGGCTCTGTTGTGTGCCAGGACTTTGTTAGAGCTTGACAAAGCCCAAAGGATGGGATCCATTTAGGGTTAGTAAAGGATCAAAGCAGGGACTGGTTAGGAGAGAAAGCGTTTGAATGTGTTTAACGGTTTAGTTCAGGAGGAAAATTAGTGGTACAGTAAATTAGTTAGTTTTTTTTTTTCACAATAAGAGTGTCAACACCAATCAATCCACGAGGATTTTTTTTTTTTGCCTGTGGTGTCTCAAACCTCCCCAATGGTACAAACCTGCAGAGATTAAAGAGGAACTTTTAAAGCATTTAGTTTCTTCATGTACTTTTGCACCATGACGCAATGAGCACTTTGAGGATAGATGGCACTTTTAAACACTACTTGGTTCAGGCTTACAATCAAAATGGATAAAATGTGTTCTTTGTTCCCTGAAAACTTTTAAATGAACCAAACAAATCTGCAGAAATAAATTTGCCATCAGCACAGCTATAGTTGGCTGAGACATCAGGCAGAAAGGCCTCCTGCCTCACACATAGCTGTTCAAGTCAAAGGGGAGTGTCTGGGCAGACAGTCTCCCCACGTGGTTCTATGCCAGCCCGTTTACCACCTGTAGCGCAGTGTCTCTGCCTGTCTCTCACACACACATCTATATGTCTACATATACAGATGGCTTGTCCAAATAAATGCCATGCCAGACAATATTCTGTCTCTGCAATGCTCATACGGTCTCTGATATCCATCCCGACAGGATGCCACCCTCTTCTGCCTCTGCAAGTGTTTCCACTACACGCAAGAGTTAGACAGCCAGTCTGATTGATGTCATGGCAGTCGATGGAGCGCTAATTACTCCCCTTGTGTAGACGCTACCGCATTAGAGGCAGTGTCATATCCTGTTGGCTGCATTTTAAATATGCGTGTCACTTCCTGTTAGACCTGTGGAGGAAAAGAAAGAAACAGAGAGAGCTGACAGGCGCTACATATGTCCACCCAACACACACTAACACACACGTAACCTCGATCTCTTACCGAATCTTTCTTTCACACAGCCCCTCCACCTCTATTCTCGCCTTTCTCTTTTCTCCCCTCTGACCCACCTGCCAGCATTGGTGGTCTTTTGTTGTCAAACTTCATTAGTGGGGATGTCAGCTAATTAGAGCCCAAGCGCAAGCTCGGGAGATTAGGAGGAAGAAGAGATGAAAGACATGGGAGCGAGTTAGAATCAGGGTATAGGAGATGGAGATGAGCAGATGATGAAGAGATTAAGATGGAGTAGGAGGGTTGGAGAGATGAATGGTATCAAAGTAGGGATAGAAATGACAGCTGTGATGATTACTTGTAGATATTGATGAGGAGAGAAAAGTGAGCAAGATGGAAGAACACTGAAAAGTGAAGATTTGTCTCACTAAACTGGAGATAGAAAATAAACAGAGGACACAAAATAATAGTATGAAAATCTTGGATGATATTTTTTAGTTTTTCTGGCTGTTATTATCAATTATCCTGTTTATAATTAATGTACAATACTTGTAACTAAACCATAATTTTTTTTTTTATTTATTTTGAATTACTCTATTCATCCCACACCGGGGAAATTTGTTTGCTGCACTCCTTACACCGCAGCAGGCTGCCCTTCAACGGCGCCAATGGTGGGAGAAGCGGGGGTTAGGTGTCTTCTCCAAGGACCCTAGACATGCTCTCCGTGGGACGCGAACCCGCGACCTTCCGGTCCGCGGGCGAACGCGCTAACCACGCGGCCACCGTCTATATAATGCAGTATAATGTTTGCATTTTTCCGAATGCCCATGAGCCAATTAGTGCCCTTTACAAAAAAAAAGAAACAACAAAAGAAATAGACAAATAGAGGTGTTTTCAGCAAAACAATTAAAAAGAATCTTGTAAATGGAGGAAAGAAAAAGGACCAAATTTGCGATGAACAGTGTATTCCAGAAAATCAAGTATTGAATGTTCAGACATGTGGTTGTTAGTATGTCGATAAAGCTACGTAAATGAAGTAGGATCGGGTGAATCTTATGGTCAGGAACAGTTGAATGAACAGGTTGATGCTTTTTCGCTAGTGACAAAACCATAAATGTTTCCTAAAATTTCAGTGGAACTCAGTGGCAAGAAAGAAGAATGGGTTTAATGTTCTTGTCTTGTTATGCTAGTGATGATCCAGTCAACTGCCTTGCCAGGAAACTTAAGTCAGTTGTAGGAAGATTTAGAGTGTACAGCCTCAAGAACATTGCAGCAATCAAGTGGATAAAATAATGAATGGATGTCAGAATACATTGGGAACTTAAGAAAGATTTTGGTTTGGCCAGCTACCACAGATGAAAACACTTAGATTTTACTTCATTATGACGCTACTTGTTGAATTTCAAACGACCATAAAACAAAAAAAAAACCTCACCCCAAGACTTTTGACAGCAAAGCTTGTCATTAGAAAAAAGCCAATATCTTTATTCAGTAACTCTGAAGACTTCAGTTTTATCTTTATTACAATATAATAAGCATTTTTTTTATATATAAAATACTGTTAAATAACAGATTGTTGACCATGTGTATGCACAGGTGGATGGAACAGATAGGCTGAGACTGAGTTAATCCATTGACCTGTATCTGCTGTTGTGGTCCAGTTGAGCCTTGTAAGACACCACTGATAACGATCCTCTGCTCTACAACTGGACACGAGGGAGAAGATACAGACTGGTGCACATCTGTTGATGTGTGGAAAGAAAAAGTCTAAATCGGTCAATGAAAAGCTGGATTCTTGTTTCCTTAGTAACAACGTCTGAATTATAACACCCAACATGGCCAGTTTTATCTCTAATTTTGGATTTTTAATTTTTTTTGCTACCTTATGAACACAAATGTAATTTTTTCTTGTAGATAGGGTTCCCCTATTTACTTGTTTTTTAATCAATTGCAATAGATGTTTTCAGGCTTTATTGATTTAATTTCTGCATGAATGGTTTTCATGACTTTTCAAATATGTTTTTCCCCAAAAGGCCAAAAGCTGTGAAGATCTCTTTTATCTTTGTTTGCTTGGTATTACAAATATGTGAAACGTAGCTTTTGGCCTTTACATTCGTTTCATTTTATCTCCTGAACCGTTTATCCCTAATGAAGTTGCGGGGATGCCAGAGCCTATCCCGGCTGCTTTCAAGTGAGAGGGAGAGTACACCCCGAACAGGTCGCCAGTCTGCTGCGGCGCCACACAAATACTGTACAACCATCAACACACACTCATTCCTAGGGACAATTCCATAGTGGACAATCAACCTAACATGCATGCTTTTGGAGGGTGGGAGGAAACTAGAGTACCTGGAGAAAATCCACACATATATGGAGAGAACATGCAAACTCCACATAGAAAGATCATTGTTTCAACCCTTGTCCCACCCGGGACACAAACCCTGACCTTTTTGCTGTGGGGCCACTGTGGCTTTTATATTTAAAACAGTTTTAGGTATTGATGCAGATTTCAAAACAATTTTATCATATTTTTTGTGAAAAGTACCGTGACTACATACACTGTACTTTCTTCTTATGCGTAGATCCTCTTTTTCATCTTCTGTGACATCCTTCCATTCTTTCCTTATTAGTAAACAAAACTCCTCCACATGGGGCAGAAACTTATCTCTGAATTGTAGATGGATGTAGGAAATATGTATTTAAGTCTATATGTATGGCCACATGTTTACTACCTTATATCTCCATGCCTTGTTCTTCTTGAGCTCTTTTTTGTTGCTCATTTTACAATTGTGATCCCACCTGCAGAGACACATAAATCAGGTTGTACACAGAATCACAGCAACATATTTCCCACATGTCACATTTGTTGTAAGAAGCCCCCATAAATCACTTGTACATTTGTCTGTTCCCGTACCCGTACATTCACATGGAGCCCGGATGTATGTCAGATACTTCGCTGGCCTTTGGCCACTCTGTCTGATTTATTAAACCTTCCAGCTCAAAGTCATCTGTTTGAGAGCACTAAAAACATGAGCTTGTCATGTCACATCTATCTGTTCTTTTGTCATCCCCTTCTCCTAATTTTTTCAGCTTTTTTTTTCTCCCTTTTCTTTACAGTATAGAACAATCGTGTTTATTTTTTACCGGTTTAGCTACCACCCTGGTGTTAATAGATTCTTGGCATCATCCAGGATGCCGTTTTCAATTATTAATGATGTTATTAAGTCAGACTTTATGGGAGCTGGGGTGATAATCCCTTTTAAAAGTATTAACACTTATGACAGACATAAAAATGAAATAAATAAAACATCTCTGAGGAAATTTCAACCTTTGCATAGCTTATTTCTCCTGGATGGATTAGGTTAGCTTGCCATCTGACAGATTTTGCATCACGCTATTAAAAGTTAATGTAAGATGGTTGTGACTGATGATCACATTAGATCCCACTATCAATTAAAAGAAAACACTTGAAAATCCTAATGCTGAAAAAAAAAATAGCATTTTTATTATCAGTTGTGTGAACACTCATACATTCTGATGACACTGATATGTTCCTTTATCATGGTGACAAACATTTTTGGAGTGTGTGTCAGTGTGTTATTAATGGGGATAAAGTCTTAATAATTAATAGCACAGTTAGTACCAGCAATACCCGGTTTCTCCTCTCTGGTTTTTAAACATTTATAGAATTATTATTTGCTCGCCAGAAAAAGAGCTAGAGATTGATCATTCTTTGCTTCTGTGGATATAGCAATCAGTCTCTCTCACCAGAGGGAAATGAAAAAAAAGTTCTCATATGTTTTATTTCAAGACATTTGTTAGATATTAGTTAAACATCAGATTGTATTTCTGATATAGTGACGCTCATTAAAAATGAATTGTGTTAAGATCACATGAAGGTTTTTGAAGTGAAGTCATACCACTTTGCTTCTTTTATGGCTTTCTTGTTCAAAGCTAATCAATAACTTCCCTGGTTCCTCAGTGTGTGTGTGTGTGTGTGTGTGTGTGTGTATATTGCTTAACGTCTGTTTCTCACACTTACGTATTCTTGAAGCTAACCTCTTCCCTTTATGTGAGATTTTAAATCAAACAAAGTGCACTTTCTGTGTGTGTGAATGTGTGTAATTTTAAGTGTTTGTTTGCATGAGCGTCTATGTGTGTATGTACAGGGAATAAATGCCTGTTTTATCTAACTGCTCTCTCTGGGCCTTTGTCGATAAAATAGAGCGGAGGGTAAACCGCGATGCTTCCGAGATGTGAATCATAATCTATTTGACACTGACTCCTGTTGACTATACAGTATACATGAAAAATACTATCTACACTTGTTGGACACTTATAAGGAGCACCCACTCCTGTGAACACCAGAACTTGTAGGAATTCAGATTCAAGAGACCAGTTGAAGAAAAAATTGTCGATCCACCAGATTTTTAATCACAACTATCTTTGGGATTTACAAAAAATGCTTTTTTAAAAATAAAAAAAAGTTTTCAGTAGGTAGATTTTTGTTGGAAACTTCTCCATATAAGAGAAAAATATATTGGCTAAAAGGCAAGGAAATAATTTATGAATAGTCACCAACATTGGATGTAAAAGGAGAACATGTTCCCTAGTTTGATGACTCAGAGGGCAAAGCTAGGATTTGGTCGTGACTACACAAATGTACAAACTGATCCTACTTCGAGTTTTAACTCATAATGCTTCGCATGCTCTTTTTTTTTTCTCAAGAAGAGAATATTTTCACTTTGGTCAGAGAAAAAAGAAATTTGAAGATGGAATGAAAAATATTCACATCAGTATTAAGTGTTTCTTCTTTGTGACAGAACATCGTTGAACTTTACTGAGAAGTTATTTTTTTGTGTGTTTTCTTTTTCCATACTTAACTTCTATTTTCCTACAAAATTTTTTTTTTTAGTAAGTGTTTTTTTTTTTCTACAGCATGTCTCACTGTGATGTTTTTAGCATCCTGATCAAGATTTCCTACAGTCTCCTTCTTGTCATCAATTTTAATAGAAATATCAATCTTACCAGCGGTGATTTGTTCCCATGTGATTGCTTAAACATGTTTAACTTGACATTTTTATGAGAAATATCTACTTTAAAAGGAACTTTAATATTTTTAAAATAAGCACAGTTGCCTCCCAGTAAAAAGGGTCGAATTCTGAGTGGGACAAGGCTTGAAATACTGACCTACCTGTGTGAAGTTTGCATCTTCTCCCCATATATGTGTGAGTTTTCTCTGGGTACTTTGGTTTCCTCCCAATCTTCAAAAACATGCATGTTAGGTTGGTTGGTCGATATGAAATTGGCCATAGGAATGAGTCTGTGTAGATGGTTGTGTATGTATGTGGTCCCGTTGCAGACTGGCGACTTGTTCGTGGTATACCCAGCCTCTTGCCTGAAAGCAGCTGGGATAGGCTCTGGCACCTCCCGCAATCCTTTGAGGGAATAAGCAGTTTAGAAGATAAAACAAAAGCCTAGCTTTTTCCAAACTTTTTTTAGTTTAAAATAATTATTAAAATGCATTTATGGGGGAAAAAAAAGTTGAGTCATCAGTGCTGTTGCCATCTGATTTACTCGTTCACTCTCCAAATCTACTCTTCCAGAGTGATGTTTTGTGTTACTGCTGATACAGCGCTCTTTTGCTTTGAGGCTTAAAGTGCAAACACTCATGCACATATACACACACACACACTCACGCAAACTGCATTGTGTGTGACTCTAATACATACTCATTTATATACAGCATTCTGTCCACGACTGCAGTTTTCCTAGAATGACGCAGCTGTAAAATGTTTAAATGGACAAATATACTGTGTATAGGAAGTTCTCTGTCATAAGATTATTGCAACACAACCTAGATTAATTCTTTGTGGCATATGAAGGGAGTGTATTCAGTTTGAGATTCAGAAAGTTTGATTCACCAGGTCCAAGTACTTACATGCATGAAGTTAGGTGATCATGAGTCAAGCGGGGTTAATAGTGGGGCCTATAATAGGTTATAGAGGAGTATAACGTACAGCAGGGCTCTCCAAACCATCGAAAATATCCGGTGGCCTCAGCGAGTCTCTATCTAGGCGCTCAGAGCCCATACGTGTCAGCCCAAGGTATCTTGCCTCGCTGCACAACACCGCACTCGCTGGTGTGGCCATGTCCTCCGTCTGCTTCCCGACCATTGTACGAGAGCAATCCTTCAATACAAGCTCTGTACTCGATGGCTCAACATAATCGCGGGCGATCTCCAACAACTCGAAGTTATTGTCAAGGAAGGCCAACAACTGGTCCAAGGTCGCCAGCACTGGAAAAACTTTGTTTATCTGGTTGGCCCAACGCACAAGGACGGGACCCACCCCCTCTGCTGGAGACTTTGATTGATTTTGAGTATAACGATGACTTCTGTCAAAACGTACTTGAAATTATTTTTTGAGGTTTTGTGTTTGCTGTGAAACTTGACTTTTTTTACTTAAAAATCCAACTTCTCAAATGTCCTATGTTGCGGTTTTTATTGTAGCATCATTACATTGGAATGTTTCTGCTTCTCACAACCAGACATATATGGGCATACTTTGGTAAATCTGCCTTTTGTTGGCGATGAGAGAAAATATCAGTTCAATGAAAAAAGACAGACTAAAAAAGCATATCTGGAAAACATCTGGAAGAGTTTTCTTCACTGAAATAAATTCAAATGAATAGTTTGTGCAGTTTCAGCTTGATCAGAACCTTTTTGCCATTTTGCTGCATTGAACAAATTTCCCTCGAGAGACGAGCTAATTTTGATTCATGAGTTATTCTAACCCAAATCCTGTAGTTATCACTAATGCTAATAATTTGTATATTAATTGTGTTGTTGTAAGTTAGATTACGTAGACTTTACTTTGCAATGCGTAATGTTTAAAACGTGTTTTTTTTTTTTTTTTTATGAAGTTTTAACAGTATGCCACTGTGTGTGTTTGTATCCATGTTTGTCTTTTTAGGCAGTCACTTGATTATTTGACAAACTCATCGTCATATATTTTCATCTCTGTGTTAAGTTTTGATCTGTTGTGTATTTCCTGTGTTGTCTGAGAAAATACTTTCCAAATGATTGACAATTTTCTTTTCTGCTGCAATAGAAGAGGACCAAAATAGAGACGGAAATGTAGAGATATAGATGTAGCTTGTCAGAATGATAAAGAGATAAGTGTCTGCGGTTGTGTAGTTTTATTCACTGACAGGCACATGTTGACAGTTTCGCGTGTAGTTCGTTCGTCAGTGTAGTCGAACTTGCAAGATGATGTTGGAAACATTACTGGTTGAATAAACAGCTCATGTCAGCTGCTTCATCATCAGGACAGATGCCTGCTGTTGGTGTCGTCTAATGTTTTATGTGGCGTTACCTACAGACTGGAATGCATCAGTCAAGCCAACCCAAAACATTTGCTTATCTGATTGAACATTTTGCTTATAATTTCATTTAAAAACTACACAAATTAGTATGTTTGATTTAAAACCCAAATAACAGGGCTCTGCCCTTTCCCCCCCCCCCCCCCCCCCGAATATTTTAGTTATGCAGTATTTTTTCTGTTATCTTCATTACTCTAAAAACTGTTATATTGATTTATTTTTTCTTGTTTTTCCTACCTGTACCCGTCAGTATGGACAGGATCCAGCAGCTACGGAGAGAATATCAGCAAGCAAGACGGGAAGGAATGGTACCTCCTTATGAAGAAATAGATCTACGGCGTAGAGGACACGACAATGACCCGCACATGGTAAGTAGCGCAATCACAGACGCACAGAAACATCCTGGTATTCATGAAAGAACTTAGAAATCTCGGCATACATGAGCACATCATTAAATTATTTTTTCATTATTCTGGATTTTGTTTTTAATAATGAAGAAGGGGCAATACAGAACAGTGAGTTTACACTGTGGCCTCACAGCAAGAAGAACATGTGCTTAAGCCCCGGCAAAGGCTTTGGCCTTTGTGTGTGGAGACTGTATGTTCTCCCTGCACATGTGTTTGTTCTCTCTGGGTGCCCCATTTCCACACAGCCCCCAAAAACAAATAAGTCAGGCTAATTGATCACTGGGAAATTGCCCCGAGGAAGGAGTGTTTCTTCATGTGATCCCACAATTAATCTGTTTGGGTGCACCCTGCCTCTCGTTCTGAAATAGCCGGGAAAAGCTGCGGCACATTCTCTACCCCAAGTTTGATAAAGCACCAATGAAGGCATAAAGAATCCTGTTCCATATCAGGGATCACAACTTTTCTCTGAATTACACCTACTGATCAAGGCTCCTTTAGCCGTCAGTCACATGATGTCGTTTGATATCAGAAGTACCTGTGGGCTTTGAGCTAATCAAACTGATAGGAGCCATTTTTTTACTTGACGATGAGAAACAGAGATGATAAGTAGAGGTTTGAGACTCTCGGCATCCCGCAGGTATTGCTTGCCAAATTATAGACTTACAATCAGATGCACACAGATTCCCTGCAGAGTTCAAGCTGGCTGAGTCACGCTTGGAGGAGCCACAAAACATGCGTGCTAATGCATTAATATTCTGATAATAATGTGCTGAGAGGGGATCTTCTGGTACCAGGAGACAGAACGAGTCTACTAATGATCAAATGGTAAATTATTTGGGAAAGAAAATATTGGTTGATGTCTGAACAAAGAAATTTACTGTGTATGTATATACAAATATATGTATAAATATATGTGTATTCACACAATGACACACTGCCTTCCCCAAAATGTGCAATCTTTTTGTTGGAAGTCGAGAATACTGATTGTTGTACTATATTGAGAAATCTGTTCCCATTTTTTTCTGAATACAAGATTTCAGCTAGTCAACAATCCATTGTTGGTTTAGTTTTCCTCTTGATCGCTATCAGGACATTTCCAGTGGACACAGAATAGACTGTAAACAGACCAGTCAAACATACACAATGCGCTCTGTGTTTAGGAAGCCGTGCTGTTGTTAGTTGTGCAGAATGAAGCTCAGCAGTGTCCCGCTCAGATAACCGCTAAACAAAGATGCTACCTTGGTGACAGTAAATATTTGTTTGAAACGTAGCCATGCCAAACAAGTGATATTCTCACATCCTTTTTCTGACCAGCAGAGTGTTTCTTCTCCACATCTTTTTTCAGGAAAGTTTTTTTTTTTCTCTGTTTCAGTTTGACCCAATAAAAAAAGTCCATAGTAAATAATTGGCTGTCATTTGAGAAAATCCAACTTTACTAAGACTATATTTTAAAAAATATTCTTCTCTTAACTTGTATCACTTTTTTAGACAGTCTCAAGAGTGATAGCTGCTTCAGTGAGATGTCTCCCGTCTAGTGCCACAAATCATTTTATGATTTAAGCCCCTAGAAATTGAAAAATAACTACATTTCATGTGTGCAACAAAAATTAGTTTGGGATTACAGAGCTACAATTAATCCTGTGTAACTAATTAGCATGCTAAGTAGAGGATATCTCAGTATAACTACAGTAAGATTAAACAAATTAAATGCTTTCTAGATCCAGATGCTTTCATGCTACATAATATCTCCTGTAAAGATACCTTAAAAACAAATTTGTGCATTAATATTTCAGTGTGCATGCAAACTACATTAATTTTGAGCTGAAGACGACTAAGCGCTTTGTAGATTGGCTTCAATTATTTTAAGGTATAGTCAAGTTAAAACAGCTCCCAAGTGTTAGGATGAGGCTGACTGCCTGCAGGACAAGATTAATTTATCCAGCATGCCACAAGGATAAAATGAAATCCATTACAGTCATAATGTTGATTTATCATTGTCTTTAATTGATTGTTTTTGCTCTAACAGCCAACACAGGCTATAAATCAACATCTCATTACTTAAATGCTAAATTTAGTGTGTTATCAGTTTTACGTTTAAAAAATTTCACATCAAAAATGTTTGCCAGAATTAGTGTTTCATTACTTAAACTTATTCAATGCTCGCTTTAATTATGTCTTAATAATTTGTGTTTAAAAGGTGGGGAGAGACTATTATAATGGTAGTGTTAGTCAAGCATGTTTTACTTTGATTGAACATTTTAACTTTGAATTATTTTCTCTATGCAGCAGTAATTTCTCTAATTATTATTTTGTTTCTCAAATCTCATAGAAAAAAGGAACAAATCAAAAGCAACAAAACCTGTGACTTTTTTTTTTTTTTTTTTTAGAAAATTCAACAAATATAGCATTTTTTTTTCATCATTTTTTTTCATTTTTGTTACCATTAGCTTTATCCGGTTAAAAGGTTTTTACCAGAAAGTATAGTAAATACATTCACCTTAATGCAGCATCGTTTGGTAGTGAATAACCCGAATACAACATTGGGTTTTGCAATAATCATTGCGGATGTGCATCCATCTCTCACTCGTCAATGAATCCCCAAAATACTTTGTTCACTCAATCCAAGTCCCGGCTGTGGCTTAGTTCCATGAGATTTGGAAGTCACAGCTCAATGAAGCCCATATCACCACATCATCTTCAAATAGTAGAGACCCAATCTTGAGGTCACTAAACTAGATCCCCCCGTCATCTTATCTTAGCTGCGCCTAGAATTATTTTCCATCGAAGTTATAAACAGAATAAATGCTGAATATTAATAAAAAAAATCCGAGACGAGGGTAGAATGCACCCTGCAGGTCAGAGCCAGGTCCTGCCCCCTGTAGTTTAAGTATCTCGGGGCCTTGTTCACAAGTGGGGGAACTATGGAGCAGGAGATTGACAGACGCATTGGTGAGGCGTTCGCAATATTCAGGACGCTGCATTGGTCTGTCGTGGTAAATAAGGCCGAATAGCAAAGTTCTCGATTTATCAGTCGATCTACGTTTCTACCCTCATTTAAGGTCACCAGCTGAGGGTGGTGACCAAAAGAACAAGATCGTAGATACAGCTTTCTCCACAAGGTGGCTGGACTCTCTCTCAGAGATAGGTGGAGGAGCTCTGCCATCCGGGAGGAGCTCGAAGTAGGGCTGTTGCTCCTCTGGGTTGAGAGAAGCCAGATGGGATGGTTTGGGCATCTGGTTAGGATGTCTCCCGAGCACCTTACTGGTGAGGTGTTTCAGGCACGTCCCACTGGGAGAAGACCCAGAGGTAGACCCGGGCCGGCTAAAACGTTGGATCACAGCCAGGCAGGCAACACCTCAGGATTCTCCCCGGGGAGCTGAAGGATGCAGTCGAGGTTAGAGAAGCCAGGATTTCCCATCTGAGGTTGTTGTTTCCACAACCTTGTCCTGAATAAGCAGAAGTCAACGAAACAAATCGGATTTTAGTTGAATTTTCCAAAAAAAGAGAAAGTTGAGCCCAAACTGTTATAAGAATTATAAAAAAAAAATGTTCAGTAATTGAAGGCGCCGGATGGTAAAATACTGAATCTGGTTGGCTTTATATTTGTCAAAAGTTTTAAATCAGAACCAAAGCAAAGGTTCCCTGTCTTTATTACATATAATTTTTGAAGCAAAAGTAGAGATGATATGGTTTCTACTTTCTGATTCAAAATGAAGCTTTTGTTCATAGAGCAAAAGTAGAAATAATTAGCCTGCAAGCCCACAAGCTAAAGAAAAACAAGTTAGCTAGAAGTCATTTCTTACCAGCACCTCTTATTTGGGAATGATGCATTTTGTAATTAAAGTAATGATGATTATTTGCCTGATTGCCTGGCTTTTTGTTGTGAAAGGTAATTTGGAAAGTAATGGTAATGACGTTGATACTTTGGCAAAGTAAATTTGTTTTTTTCCACCTCTTTCTAAGTTGTTGTTTTTTTCAAGGCACATGTGGAAAAAACACGCAGCTAATGAAGAGAAAGAAAATGATCTTCTTGTTGAATCTTACCACAGTTTACAGAATATTTTTTTTATCCCCCCCGAAAAGCTCCATTACCATTCTTTGGTAACTATGTTGTCCCAGCTTGCAAAATCATGTTCGACTAAAAACAATTAAGAAACAGCAAAAACCACACCACAACTTTTGTTTCCAAATGAGTGTGCATTGTGGGTGGGTGTGTTTCAGAAGACAACAACAGACTTTCTCCCGGCGAGAATTAAATCGATAGGGCGCTTACACACAATCCTGCAGAGCACGCTTTACGCAAGTCAGTTTTATGGTGGGTGGTGTGACACAACTTTTAGTATAGGATTATATTATCATGGATAGCTGTCATCTATTTTTTTCTTTGAAAAAAATGTTCATCTTGAGTCCAATACTACTGCGAATTCAATTTTAGATCATAGTGTAAATGTAATTTGTTGTAAGCCGATATTTAAAATAAATAGATGTACTGTAATGCTTTTTTTACAGGCAGTTTTTAAGGTAATAAAGCAATGTAAATGATCCATTTATCTGAATTAGATGTAGGAGCAAAATATTGAATATATTTGTACATAAAAAGCTACATTTATTGTTTACCCTTTAGGACAACTGAGAGTAAAGTTTTATATCAAATGGAAATCACGTAGGGATTTAGTTGTTTAATCCGTTCCAGGACAGTATATTTTATTAAAAGGATTGAAATCCAGTAAGTCGTAGATTGATCACGCCTGGTTTCTTTGTTCATAACAACATTCCACACTGTGGACGGTGTACAACTCCATTTCTCAAACCGTCCTAGAAAAATGGTGAGGATTTGTTCCTTGGTCTATTCGGATTGAGTTGAAAAGATTTAGTTTGGAGTAAACAACTCCAAAATTTATGCATTCAACCCCGTCACACTACCAATTTCCAAAATAAGAAGTACAGTCAGTTACTTGCCAAACTCAGGGAAGCGTTTGATCTTAGAACAAGTAAAACCCTGTCTTAACTTATTCTGAGAAAGAACTTTTCATACTAACCCTAGCATCCAATTTAGTTTAGTTTGAGGTGAGTCACAGGCATGTGGGTGTTGAAACCAGGAATACCTCCATTTTTCTTGTTTTATTTTGAACATTAGAAGCTGTAGCAATAAGTAACGAAAGAACTACCAAACAAGGGCTGCATGATGGCGCAGCGGATAGCACAGTGGCTTCACAGTAAGAAGGTTGGGGTTCGAGTACCGGAGTGGGGCGAGGCTTGAAACACTTTTTGTTTGCAGTTTGCATGTCCTCCATGTGTATGCGTGGGTTTTCTCTGGGTACTCCAGTTTCCTCCCACCCTCTAAAACATGCATGTTAGGTTGATTGGTTGCTATAAAATTGCATCCAAGGAATGAGTGTGTGTGTGTGTGTGTGTGTGTGTGGATGGTTGTGTGTGTGTGTGGCTCTGCATCTGTTTGGGGTGTATTCTGCCTCTCGCCTGAAATCAGCCGGGATAGGCTCTGGCACCCTCTGTGATGCCATCAGGGATAAGCGGTTCCGAAGACAAAACAATATTAATATTAACAATATTAAACAATATTAATAAGAATGATGACAAAATAATGTTTAACAAAAACTTAAAGAGTCCCACTACCGTTAAAAATACCAATTCATTTCCAATCAGCGAAAACTAAAGTAACCTACAACTGAAATCGACAATTAATTGTCACAAAGTGGCACTCGTTCTTTTAACAATGGGTTTAGTGCAAATTCAAGACATCTCCAAGTGACCACAAGAGGAATCTCACTTTGAATGTAATTTAAAACTTAATAATTAAAAAATAATTAAAATGATGACAAAATTGTTCAAATAAGAAGTTTTTTTTTATTTTTGACCACAAACAAGGGGGTTTTTTGTATGTTTTTTTTAGTCCACAGAACCCTAAGAAGTATTGTTTAAAAATTCCTGTAGATTTGAATTTTTGTTTTATAAGAAATGATCTAAGAATGTAAGACAGCATTCCCATTGAGAAGGTAAAAATAAGTGCGTTATGTTTGCCTACAGCAAATTCAGAGAAACACATATGGGATAGATTTGGTCTTGTTGGTGTTGGCAGTAAAGATTTAACTTGGCAAAGTGATACAGAACTTAACAATGATTCTGCCAAAAACGCTCATCTGTGCCGCCTGCAAATGTTGCCCAAGGACCGTTAGGAGAGGATCTTGTATCCTGTTGATGGAGAGTGAATTCCCTGTGCTGTCCGAACTATGTCCGGTGCTGCCCTGCTTGTACACAATCTTATCTACGTCCACATTTTTATGAGTATTCTCTTTTGGAGTGTGTGTTCCAAATATTGTTTCTCTTTGTCTTTTGGTTCAAGGCTTCAATTTTCTGAACAGGCTCCAATATTTTTTCTAATATTATACCATCCAGATAGCGGCACACCATTGTGTTATTCACAATAGAAATTGGGAAACCCCTGAGTCTTTGTTCGAAATGGCCTTTTTTATTTTATTCTTTCAACATTATACTATAAATTCTTTATGCAGATTTCTTATTTTTAACTAGCATTGTGGAACTGGACATTTTACCCTTACTGAAAAGTTCCCCGCCTTGCATTCAATAAAAAACATTTCCGAAGCTTTCAGAAAAGAAATAGTCTTTGTTCTGAGTCTTCTAGTTAGATTTTTTTTTTTCAAATTCTATTCAGTATTCTCTGATTGTCTGAGAACACCTAATTGCCAAACAGAGATGTCAAAATTCCCCAGAACAAGATTTCCAAGCTTATTTGTAAGAATTCCAAGACCAGTTTGGAGACATCTTTGTCCTGGTACTTCCAAGTATGATCTGCTTGGGACACACTTCACTGGATGACTATTCAGTGAACAATTCATTCCTATGTTAAAGCCAACTCACCTGTAGAGAGGAGTAAAACCTCTACTGTAAACCATCAGAGTAACTATTTTTGCATGAGCTTACATTGGCCAAAGCTCTGGCCATGTTTTACTTGAAGTCTGGTTTCATTTGGTTGCCCCACTGGACTATGGCTAACTGACTTGCGTGTGTTTCAACTACACATTGTTTAGTCCCTCACTGAAGATCTTTTTATCTTAAAGATTTTAAGAAATCTCTAGAATCAATACAATGGGCTATTTCCTCCACTACATGAAGACAGTAACCAAGAAAAAAAAAAAAGAACAATAAACTCACTGAAATCTTGCAAATGCAATAAATTGGTCAGCCATGCTTGGGCATGAGGACCAATTATTAAAAACAGAAAAAGACAGAGGGCTGTTCTTATAATCTCCACACATCTTTGTACAACAATTTGTGTGTGTCTCCATGTGTAGCTACATTAGTCACGAGTATATCCAGCCAAGAACCATGACTAACAAGAAACAGTTTTTCCACCCTGCAGAGGCAGAAGTACACAGGGAGAGAAGATAGAATAAAACTCTCCGCTATAAAGGAGGAGAGTGATTTAAAGTGAGATCTCTGTACCTGTGAATTTACTTTGACTCAAACATTTCTCTTTTTGTAAAATCTAAACAAGCGTGCTTACTTAGATAGCTTGTTACATTACATGTTTGACATGCTAAGATTATTTTTTTAAGATGATATATGGTGAAAATTAATTTCATACACAATTTGATTACACTTTGCCAATTTGTGTAAAGAAAAAATATCTTGAACCATAAACTTTCAAGAAAGTTTTATTAATGCATATCAAAAGAATATTGTTTTGTCAAGAAAATTGATAAGTACAAAACAGAGGTCTGATGATTTAAAATATCAACCAGACCAAAAAATATCTATGAACAGGAAAATTACACAAATCCAGATGTTTATTAATAAAGATGCCAGTGATTCAGAGTCGATACTACAGTTACTCCTAAAAAGCAATCTGACGTTTGACTTGACATTTATGTAAATTTAAGAATTATCTGTACAACCATTAAAAAAACTTTTAGCAGTTTTGGCAGCCTTTCATGACTGTGGTAATTTGAATACATGTTCATAAAACTGCAGCTGTAGTTTGTAAACCATGAAATCCACCACCGTTTTATTGTACATTTTATTCAGTGAATGCGGTCTGTATGTTCTAAACATTACGATTGGTTGTTGGGGTTTTTTTTTTTTTTTGCTTATGCTCAACACATACCGAATAAATATATTTTTTTTTTTGCTATGCTCGTGTAGTTGTACATCTACACTTCCAGTTTGAAGGTCAACTCCAATTTCTGTTTGAGTGTGGCCAAACCATTTTCTGGTCACTTGTGTTTAATGATTGATGTGGAAAATAACTTTTTTAAAGCCTTGTATAGTTTCAAAAGAACCTTTTTATAGTTGAATGTACACACACAAGTTTTTCCCTACCAATTCTTACAGTGAGCAACTTAACTCCAATAGATGTTGCTTCATCAAACGAAATTAAACTTAACATGACTAAATACAAAATTAGTTGGATAGTTGTGGTCATTTTTTCTTCCCCAGATTAATGTTAAATCCCTTCATCTTCATGAGGGATATTTACTTTTATAAATAGCTGCTATCATTTTGGCCAAAATAAATGCAATAATGATAGCTCTAACAGCTTTAAACTGTCTGTCTGCAGCTTTTTGTACCTACTTATTTTGGGCTGTTTCTCCAATCAGTAGTTTTGTCAATGTTATTTTTTCCCCCATAGATCTTGCCTTAATGTGCAACTCAAACCCAAGGCTTGTGGTTGGAGGCTGCTTTGCTTTTCTGGCAAAGCTCCTCATCAGCATGGTTGTTCTCAAACTGCAACACCAGCAACAGATGCAGCTTTTTAATTTTTACACAATCATTTGTTCTATTTTTTAATGTTGGCTTTTTTTTATTTTCTTTACTTTCTTTGTTTTTATGTCTTTTCTGTGGTCCCAGGGACGGGTTGGGCATAGCGTGAATCGAACCAGGTTCTCACGGTCGAGAGACGGTATCTGTACCACAAGGCCAACGCCCCCCTGGGACCAGTGTTGGCTTTTTCTATTATTAATATTTTTTTTGCCCCATTTTAAAAATACATTATGAATGCATTTTAGTTGACCTCCCCTATAGTCTACAGCTGTGGTGAACGAAAGCACGAGATCGACCGAAAGCTTCCTTCAGAGGGTGACTGGCCTCAGAGATAGAGGAAGGAGTTCTGCCACCCGGGAGGAGCTCAGAGTTGAGTCGTTGCTCCTCTGGGTCAGGAGAAGCATGATGGGGTGGTCAGGACATTAGGATACCTCTCGAATGCCTCAACGGTGAGGGGTTTTGGGCAGACCTGCTGGATAGACTATGTCTCAAAGTTGGACAGAGGAACACTTCGTAGGATGCAGCCGGGTGATTGAGGTCTTGGCCTCCCGTCTGAGGCCGTTGCTCCTGCGACCTGATGGAAAGTATTTTTGTTGAATGAACCCAAAAAAAGAGAAAGTTAAGCCTGAACTGACATAAAAATGAGAAAAAACTGTGCAAAAAACCTAAGATAAAAAGTTAAACTCCAGCTGTTTTTAGCAAAGTTTTAAACGTATGCGATGCTTACTAGAAATCAGAGGTGTCAAGTAACGAAGTAAGACTACTTCGTTACCTTACTCAAGTAGAAAATCTCGTTATCTTTACTTTAACGAAGTAATTATTTTTTTGTCTACTTTTTACTTTTACTCACTACTTTTTTATGCAATTATTTGTACTTTTACTTCGTTCATTTTATAAAAAGTAGTCGCTACTTTAGCCATTTTGTCACCGTTAAAAAGCCGCAACTGTTTGTCGGAGTTTTTTTTTTTTTATGAACCCTGAATGCATCAAACAAAGGAACAGATGAATGATTGGCTGAAAGGTCCAGTCAATCATTACTTTGGGGCGAGTAGCCCCGCCCACAAACTTTTAAAGAGCAGGGACGTCAATTTCCGTGTTTGAGACTCGGGCTCGGAAATCAAAGTGTTTCTGATGCTGCAACACTGAACTTTGATTGAATTATCAGGTTTTTTTTAAAAAAACAACAGCAAAGAAATGGTTTTTTTATTATTATTTTCAGTCTGCGGTTATTGTAAACGATTTTGCTGAAAATGTTGTAGATGGTATTTTTATAAAAATAACTTTGATCTGTGACGCACTATTTTATCTTTAGAAACAAAGCTAATTGAACTGATTAATCCATAAATAGTAGTGGATGAAGTATTTGTGCTTAAAAGCATCCAAAATGTTATTGATTAAATTATAAAGACTGACTGAGGAGATTAAAACTACACATCGCTTAGATTTTATATAATGTAGATGTTTGGGTTAACATTAAAAAAACCTTATATGTACACATATATTTAGATATGTATATATGTAAATTTATATATACCGTCTCCTAGGTCCCGCCCCTACTGGTTTTGTAAAATCTTATTTCCCTGGTTATTTTTTTATTTTTACAGTTCCTAAAATTTTAGAAAAAGAATCCAAGAATTTTGCCTCCTGTGTGTTTCCTTCACTCCCACTGCCTTACGAGTGCATGTAAAGGGTGTTATTTTTTCAATGGGTGTGGTTTTTATGGGTGTACGATGTTTTTTGTAAAATACGATAATTTTACGTCATTAGTACGATAATCCAGCATCTCCCACCTGGCAACCCTTGTTCCAGGTGTCACGCAGGCTTTATGTGGCACTCCCAACCTTATCAACTTGATAAAGACTATTCATTATTGCCCCAAAGAACTTTGAAAACTAGCTGCCTTCAAGGCTTAAAAAAGCCTTTTGGTAATTTTTTTTTTCATTTATTTTTTTTTTTTTTACATTGAGTGTGTTTGTGTCTGCTGAAGTTGGTTAAATTAGGTGATGCAGGGTGAAGCTTGGTAGCTGAAGGGACGTTACATAATGCCCTGCTTATGATAATACATTTGATTGTGTTCATTAATCGATTTCCAATAAAGATTATTAAGAAATAAATGTTTCTGATTCATAAAGTTTAACACCAAAACACTTTCATTTATTATCATATTTTCTGCTCCTTAAAGCATATGATAATGGTTAAAAATATGTTCATACGCTTTTGTTAACAATATTCCTTTTTTTCTGAAAATTACTTTTACTTTTTTTACTTGAAGTAATTTTAAAATAGGTTACTTTTTACTTTTACTTAAGTAGAAAACTTGAGTTGATACTTCTACTTTTACTAAAGTAGTTTTTTAACTCGGTATTTATACTTCTACTTGAGTAGAAAATGTTGGTACTTTTGACACCTCTGCTAGAAATCTTCCGGGCAAAATCATTTATATCTCTTTTCATTAAAATACTGTTTAGGAAAAAAGAGATCTAGCACCTCCAGAAAAAAGCTAACTTTGAAGTTGTGTTAAAGAAAGAGCAAATACCTAACAATAAATATCTGCTTCATCTTCTTGCCAGCTGTCTGATTCATCTCAGACAGTCTCCTGAAAGAACACACAGTGAAAAGATTCTTTGATCTGGAATGAAACTTTTGACCTCCAAGCAGCAAATGTAAGAAAATTTATGGCTTAAACACGTCATTTTCTTCATTTTCGGTGACTGGCACATGGACTTTTTGTTTTTGTTACCAGTTATGGCTATTTTATGGTTGTTTGCAACATGCGGAAAAATGAACTCAACAATGTGTAGTGCCACTGATTTTCTTTTGTTGTGTTTCCCATAAAATTCCTGGGATGTCAGTGGTTCATGGACTTTTAACCAAGTTAGTTTGGTAATAAGATCGATGCTTCCTTTCATGTTCAAAGATTTTCTGTTTGTCATAAAGTTAAAGTTGTCAAGGAACATTTGATAATGAATCTCATGGGAATCGGTCATTAATGTCCATCTGAACTCCTCTCATTATTAATTGTGCCACGTTTTTCGTAAGACTGACTTGTGCATTGGGGACTAAAACCATCTGATTATTTTAATCTGATGACAGCCATGTTTAATTACAGCACTGAGTTTTTGATGGGACATTTTCAGCTAGTCATAAGAGGAGAAATACAGATAATGGTTCCTTTTATAAAATGAACAAGGAATAATTGTTTGTTTAAGATGGATTTTCATGCAGTTAACTAGCATATCAAATGAAAAGATTAATGGAGCAGTACTGATCGGGATCTCAAAATAGTTTTGTTTCTAATTGATAGTTTTACTTTTTTTAAACACATGGTTGCTGAGAACTTTCTCAGTAGTTTTTAACTTTAACGTCTTCTGTTGTCGTATAACGTTTTTTTTTTTTTCTTTGACTTACAAACATTAGTTTGACAGCGTTTAGGTCTACTTAGCCTGCTTTTGCTTACAAAAAAAGTAAAATTTATTGCATTGTGTTACAACATCATCTTATTCATACTTTGATCGCCTCAGTTTTGAGGAAAAAAAAAACAACTTTAATCTCCAGAGCTTCAATCTTATTGTTGCAACAATATCACTTTAGTTCTAACAAGTCACATAATATTGTAAAACAAAGGTGAGACCGGCCATGCTGTTTGGTCTAGAAATAGTAGCACTGAAGAAAAGACAGGAAGCAGAGATGGAGTTAGCAGAGATGAAGATGATGAGGTTCTCTCTGGGAGTGACCAGGATGGACAGGATTAGAAATGAGTACATCAGGGAAACAGCACATGTTAGAGGTTTTGGGGATAAAGTTTGAGAGGCAAGACTGAGATGGTTTGGGGACATACAGAGGAGAGAGAGTACATAGGAAGAAGGATGCTGGATTTGGAACCACCAGGAAAGAGGACTAGAGGAAGGCCAAAGAGGAGGTTCATGGATACAATGAAGGAAGACATGAAGGTAGTTGGTGTGACCAAAGAGGATACAGCAGATAGGGTTAGATGGAAGAAACTGACTTGCTGTGGCGATCCCTAAAGGGAAATGCCGAAAGAAGAAGAAGAGGAATGTCATTTCACTTTGTTCAAGTTCTAATCCTGCCGACACCGTCAGAGTATGTTTTACATCGTCAGTATAGACAAGCGGTCTAAAGCGCCAGACTCAAGGTTTGGGGGAGGTGTTAGCTCAGTGGTAGAATGTCTGTCCTTGGACCAAGAAAAGTCAATTTGAATTCCAATAGGCCCATGTCTAAGTGTCCCTGGAGAAGACAACAATCCTCCAGTTACTCCCACCATTGGTGTCGTCATGGCTGCCTGCTGTTGTGCAATACAGCAAAAAGTTATTTCCCCGTTAGCACAGACAATCAAATACTGTAAGTGTTGTGTCAGGTAGTTTTTAATGTTATTTAATTGGTTAAAATAGTCTATAATGGCAATATAAATGTCTATAAGGACTTAGGACACATTTCATAATAAACAAATGTGAATAAATAGCGCCACTCTAGACACATACCTGCAGAGTTTGTACTTTCCTATTATATTTGCTTTTACAATTCACAGTGCATAATCATTACTTAAGTTTAAAAACTCTCTCTCCATGGAGTTATTCTCCTGAGTACTGAGTTCAGTGACTGGGCGCTCTGTCAGGCTAAATTAAAAAAAATGAGATTTTTACACCCGTGATTGTATGGCACCTCTTATGGATTAATATCTTTAAAAATATGACGGTCTACAGTTAAGACACCACATAAATAAATGTCGGTGATTAATCAAATGAACATTTCTTATTTTGTTGTCCAAATCCATTTCAGCATCTAAAGCCGCCTGCACAGATTATTTGTGAATTTACATTCATTTTAGCAAAGAGAATTTCTGCTCTTCTTATTTTCTCTCACTTTACTCTGTTCTTTTTTAACCTTGAAACTGTTCATGTGATTTCAACCATTAAAAGATAGAAATAGTGAAGCTGCCATGGGGGGTTTATAGGTGGACTGGCAGGGGATAAAACCCCAACTCTATTAGGGGAAGAGGCAGCCGTAAACCTTGTATCTGAGTGTTAGAACAGGCCAGGTTAAGAGAGTCATTAGTGTTTTATGTTAAAAGTCGTAAGGAAAAAAATGTAATTTAAAAAGGGTTTCCATCTCGCTCTTAATTCATATATTCTTTTTTTCACCCCTCTTAATGGTTTTCCATCATATGCAGGTTGGTTCACGGTCTCTCTCCATTATGTCTCTCTAAACCTTGTGGCTTCCCATTTATCCATTTTCAATAAGAGGTTCATCCTTTTGTTCATTATGATTTTCTATTAAAAATGGCATTGAGGATAAAAATGTTTTTAGTTAGTTGGGTGAGATGATTGTTACCGTTGGTTTCACCATTTAGAAAGAAACATGGAAAGGCTTTGTAGCTCATACATCTTCTAAAAGAGCAACAGATTCGGAAGAGAAATACAGAAAATATCAGTTTGGTTTTTTTTCAGCAATCCAAAGTAAGGCCACATTTTCTATTCTGTGATTTAATGGCGGTTCTGTATGATCATAAACTATACTTGTGTGACCATTAATGTAATGGAAGTCCACAAGAAAAAAATAGTACAAGCACTGCTTTGAAGGGATGCATTTCAAAGGAGTCTTTTATATATCATTTATATTTTGCTTATTTTGCATATGTCCTCGCATGCACGAATCCTCAGACTGAATATTGTGAATAGATCTATGTAACTAAATATGCTTAAAACAGGCAGTCCCAGCTAGATCTGACGTCTGTACATAAACTTCATTCATGTATACATGCACACACAGCCTTCCATTGAACCACCGAATGTTTTATTGAAGAACAAACACTGATAAAGCCTACAAGTGTTCCTCGTGCTATATTTTTATTTCCTCCTTTTCTACTCAGTTAAATGTCCTTGAATTTAATAAAGTTTTATGTAGTTGTAGTTTTGTTGTGTAAAAGAGACTTGTGTATGTGCATGAATTTGGGCAAATGCTTTTCACTAAAATATTCTTTGAAAACTGATTGTAGCAAAAGTTAAATCCAATTACAAACGTTGTATAATTGTAGGAATTGGATAAAGTTTAGTATTTGGCATCTCCGCAGAGAATTAATGTAATTTTAGCATCTGTCACGTCAGCATTATTACTGATGCTGCATAGCTGCACCAGCAGTCTGCAGTTGGTTTATGAACACACAGCTGACTGAAGAGCTGAGAATCAAGTCCTTTTGTTGTTTTTAAGGATAAATATTGGCGTGACTCGAAGAAACTTGTTCTCTTTTAAATTTCACACATGAACATTCTCTGTCCGTTTGAAGACAATGCGTCCATTACAGTGAGATAGTTATGTGTGGAATCATGGGGTTGAGCCAATACTGCTCCTCACGCTGGCCATATAAGGACAAGCAGTGCATGGCAATTGTTCAAATGTGCTGAATAAAATGGAAAAGAGAAAAAGTGAGCTTCTGGTGATGGTTCGGTTCAACTATTTAACACAAAGGAGAAAAAAGAAATGAAAAGAAGAGAGAAAGACAAACATGGACGAACAACTTTAATATGACTAGCCCTAAAAATATTCCTTCTGGTGTTTACTTTGTATGTTATTCTTCACTGCTTTGTGTTAGTTTATGGAAATGGATGGGCAAGACGGGGTCAGTGTCGACTCAGTAATCCTCAGTTGTCTGGAACACACATGCTTTTTCTCACATGGACACACAAACGCACTCTTTCTGTTTCTTTTCTGTCCCCATGGACCACAGTGCGATTGGTCTTAGTCTCCCTCACACACACAAACGCACATGGACACACACTTTTACATTGTGAGTGATGAGTAATCCCCAAAGTTTGCTGCTTAAAGTGGTTAATGAATGATTATCATAGGGGGTTTCAGAGCCATTACCCATTAGGTCGTTCACATTGTCTGATTGAGGTTTGCTTGGCTGTGTGCGCGCAGACCTTGTTAAGGACAGTGTAGCAAAGCGTGACTGTTTGAAGTAACTGCCTATGTTCCAGAATAAACACTGTATTTCTGCTGTTTGATATCAGACTGTATTTCATTTAGTATGCATGACCTTGTTGCATTGCATACACTGCAGACATAAAACATGATAGATACATTACTATTTGTTTTGGTGATGCTTCATTGCTATCTAGGATCATGACATGTGATAAGTTGTTGCAATGTTTTAAATATTTTTTGGAGAAAATGTAATTACAATGTTTGCATAATCAGAAATATTGGAATTATCCTGGAGCAATAACTTTAACTTGTTATTGTTCTTGTGGAGTTGAACCTTTGCTGCTGTGAATCTTCGTAGGACGTGTTGGCGGAGGTTTACACTCATTATTTATTCAAACTAAAACTTTCTGTCAGCTTACTTTTTGCCTCTTTACTCTCAAATCTAAAATTTCAACGGTACTGTGTTGTGTTAATAGAAAGCTGTTAATTTCCAATATTTATTTATTTTTTTTTCTGTTTCTGTGCGGCAGCACGGTGGTGCAGTGGGTAGCACAGTGGCCTCACAGCAAGAAGGTCGTGGGTTCGAGTCCCGGGTGGGGACGAGGCTTGGAACACTGTCCTATTTGTGTGGAGTTTGCATGTTCTCCCCGTGTTTGCGTGGGTTTCCTCCAGGTACTCCGGTTTCCTCCCACCCTCCAAAAACTTGCATGCTAGGTTGATTGGCTGGTGTCAAATTGCCCCTAGGAATGAGTGTGTGTGTGGATGTTGTGTGTGTGTGGCCCCGCGACAGACTGGCAACCTGTTCGGGATGTACCCTGCCCTTCACCTTAAAGCAGCCGGGATGGTCTCCGGCACCCCCTGGATAGACAGATAAGAAGATGACTGACTGACTGACTGACTGTTTCTGGGCTGAAAAAAATTACAATGCACTTTTAAAAGTTCCAATGAGTTCAGTTGATGGTCATAATTTGCTGTTTTCAAGCAGAATGTTGTCATGTGAGGCGTTATGTCTTTTGATTTCTCAGCCCTACATTTCTGAAGCAAAAATCTATCGGAATGAAAGCTTCTTCATTAATATCCGTAGATGAAGTTTATCACTCTCACTGTTAGTATAACATATTAGATTTTAAAAAGCAAACCTTGTTTGCTAAAAAATGTTTGCAAAACTGGTATAAAACTTGTTTGTGTCTGTGTGTTATGTCCTTGCACAATGAGAGGAAATGACTGCAAGCTCATAATGGAAACTTCTGCACTACATCAAGCCAAACGCATTGCCGTTTTGAAGCAGACTGGCCTTGGTCGTAGCCAAGTCACACAGGCCCCATTTGATTTGGCTGGAAAACAGTCAAGAGTAAACCTGATGTTTAAAATCCCCATTCACACAGTCCACAATCCAAATTGGTAAAAATACCTCCACAATAGATCTAAATACACTCTCACTATAGTAACATTGTGGCCGACAGTTAAAATATAATATATTTAATCTTCCGCTTTGGGATTTTTATTTCCGGCCATGGATTCACTCTGTCACTGTATTCAACAAATCAGAGTCTGGATGCAAAACAACTTTCTCCAGCTAAACTCAGACAAAACTGAAATCATTGTCTTTGGCCCACAGAAACAAAGAGAAAGTGTCATCAGTTACCTCCAATCTCTCTCTCTGGAACCGACAAATCAAGTTAGAAATCTGGGAGTAATAATGGACTCAGACTTTAACTTCACCAGTCACATCAAATCAATTACATCAGCAGCCTTTTACCACCTGAAAAACATTGCCAAAATCAGAGGTTTGGTTTCTAAAACAGATTTAGAGGTTCTTATCCATGCATTTGTTTCCAGTAGGTTAGATTATTGCATCGGTCTACTCACTGGTCTGAACAAAAAGGCTTTAAAACAGCTGCAGTTTATTCAAAATGCTGCTGCTCGAGTCCTAACAAGAACTAGAAAATACGATCACATTAGTCCTGTGCTAAAGTCTCTGCACTGGCTTCCTGTGGCTCAGAGAATAGACTTTAAAGCTGCTCTGCTTGTGTTTAAGTCTCTCCATGGTCTAGCACCAAAGTACATCTGTGATATGTTAGTACCTTATGAACCATCTAGAACTCTGAGGACCTCTGGGACCGGCCTCCTGCTGGTGCCTAGAGTCAGGACTAAACATGGAGAAGCTGCGTTTCAATTTTATGCTGCAAAAGTCTGGAACAAACTTCCTGAAGCCGTGAGACAGGCCTCTACTGTGACAATGTTTAAATCTAGGCTGAAAACATTTCTGTTTAACTGTGCTTTTGATTAATTGCTCTTTTTTTTAATCTATTTTAATGATTCTATTTATTTAATTTTTAAACTTTTTGATTTTGATTTTGTGATTTTAATGCATTGTTTTTCTTTTCTTTCTTGTGAAGCACTTTGAATTACATTTTGTATGAATTGTGCTATACAAATAAACTTGACTTGCCTTGCCTTTAAGTATAGCGTACAATGTACACTGTAAGCTTTATCAGAGCTTACGGTGATAAAAAAGTGATTTTTTTGAGTTACATCAGATTATGAGGTTCAGCACTTTGTCAGACAAGGGGTCAGACAAAAACAGCCTGATACCTTGTAACTTTTTAAAAAATATATATTTATTTACGTAAGTCCTTCATTGAATTTTGGTTTTCTAAATGCCTTGTTATCAGGTTTACTTAATGATGCTTATCATAACACGATATTCTCATTTTTATCATCCAACAAATGCAAACTGTTGTTATGGACACCATTATATGCTAGGTGAATGTGCCTGAAGCCATGAGTCATGTTTTTAAAGCGGGTTTTTTTGAGTCTCCACAGTCAGCTAAGTGGAAAGATAGGAGATGAAACAAGTTGCAAGGTGAGGAAATGAAAGTGCTTTTTAAGCATGATGCAAATCTCGGTGAAGAAAATAAGAAGGAAAGAGAAACAATGGTACTAACGCAGAAGTAAGCGAGGGAGTGAAGGTTAAGGTTTAAATATGAATGAATAGTTAACAGGTGAGATGATGGAGATAAAATCTGGTAAGCTAGACTGAACGGAAAGCGTAAATGAGGCAGATGGATAAGGGAGAAAGAGCATGGAGGAAAAGGGAGAGTTATGCATTGGGTCATTATGGAGGAATGTTAATATGATTAGTGAATGACTGACCTCGCTGTCTGGGACTGGTGCCTGGCTGGTCTGATGACACACACACACACACACACACACACACACACACTTAAAGATGAAAAACATCAGACATCAGAGACATTCAACATGGACACGCATACCCAGCACACACAAGGATAAACTCGTTCTCCTACTTTAATTTAAAAGTAGAGGCACATGTCTAAGTGCACATTTTATTTAATATAGAGACTAACTCCATCACTAGCAACGTGGAATTTATGTCTCCTAGCATGGCAAAATGAAACAAGGCATCATGATTTATTATCGTTTTTTAGCATACATGATTACAAAAGTTCTCCTTTAAACTTTTTGTCAACATTAAGATTCAGGAACGTGTGGTTAATGTAGTTCTTCTGTAATTTGTTTTTACCCAGGCCGCAGGGGGAAAGAGAGATTGAATTTGTCATGTAGGTGATCAACACAATATCTCGCCCACCAAGATATTGAAGTTAATTAAGTTAAAGGGATGTGTGGAAAGGAGTTACAGATGCTTTGTTAATTATTGGACAAGTAATTCTTTTTGTTTGCTACACCTTCTAAGACCTGACATCATATGGTCCACTGACTGTGTATAATGAAAAGAAAATAAACCTTTAGTCATGTACAGATGAGATATGACATCACGGTCTGAGTAGAAACAGAAACATCATTTTTAACATTTTAAGTAGTAAAACATTCATACATGATTACAGAACATGCATTCCAAAGACTTTAGGAACCATAAAAGATTTGAGATTTTAACTTTTAGATTTCAATCAATTTGGTCAGACTTTCAGGTTTGCTAAGAAGTTATGCAAATTCATCTTTTTTTTTTTTATGTTTGCCATTCCCTGAAACCTTCCTCCATCAGACAGCCGTAACGGCTCCTCTAATCAGATTCCTAAAACCTCAAAAAGTAGAATAATTGATGCCCACGTAGCAGGAAAAGCACACTAAGTACATAGAAAAGTGTTTTCTGGTACCGACTGCCTTGGCTCATAATTAAGCTTTGGTATTTAACATGAACGGTAAGAGGTCAAATTGAACTCTGGATGATAAAAAAAGAAAAAATCTTTAAAAGCTGCTTTAAAGAGAGCTTGAAAGCCAAAATACTCCTCCTTTTTCTTCTTTTAGTAAGATTCAAAGGATAGAAGTGGTGCTACTCTCCTGTATATAATCTTTTTTTTTTTTTGTTCTTGGGATTATGGATAGTTGTGGAAAGTTTTAGGTTGCAGTCCGAAAAGCCAAAAAGAAACACAAGTATATTATAACAATGTTTCACTGGCAGAAATAGTGGGAGTTTTTATTATAGTTTGGACTTTTACTTTAGAAACCAGAAAATAGATTATCCATGCCTCTGTAAGCCATTAACTCATTTAAAAGCAGTTGCAGATGCTCGGTTGGTTGGCTGGCTACATAAAACGAGGTTATGTATCTTAAAATTCAAAATATAGATTCTCTAAGTCTCAGATTTTACAATCACCACTTGCTAGATAACCCTCAATGTACCCTTCTATTAAAAAGAAAATTCCAACAGATCTGTTGTGAAGAGTGTTTAATATCTAATGGCAATTGTTTTGAGAGAAAATCAGTTAATATCTCTGAGTTATTTAGAAGGGCATCCTCCCTTCATCCTCCCGATTTTACACTTTCTATACCTTCAAATTACTGATGAACACCAATTCTCAATAATAATTGCTGTCCAATAAAATGATTACATGACGTTCGGTCAGTTACTGTTTGACTTGTTATTGCTCCCTTCAGTGTGAACATTGTGGGTGTTTTCATCATGCCCTCTACAATGTACTTTTTCAATAATCCTCTTTTAACATGACCACAGAACTTCTTCTGTTGGCAAAAATATAAAAAAAGTTGAAATCTAATTTTTATTTTATGCATCATAGTCACATTCGTCAGCATTGTTCAGCTTTGTGGATCCAATTTGTTAACTGTATCTGTGTGATTGTGCGTGCAACTAATAATTGTGTTTTAAACTCTTGATGTCATGACAGTATCAAATTAAATTTCTATTTAGCCTCTCAGCTCCCTATCAGGCATTAAGAAAGACTGTAACATAGAAATTTACACACACAGAAAGCTTTGAGTAGATTTGTGTGTACTAAGTGGTGAGTTTTGGTCCAGTATAGAGTCTTATCATCACTGGCCACTGCACTGTGGTCAGGACAGATAGCCAACTGTTGTTTGTGTGTGTATGGGTATGTGTGTCAATACACTTTTTTTTTTGGCTCCACTCTGTTGTCGAGGACTTGCACACCTTAATGCTGTGTACATAAGAGCACACTGTGCACACACACACTTGATGTTGTGTGAGCAAGCAAAGATAAAGTGCCTATGTGTGCATTTGGAGATTGTAGGCAATTTTTAAAGTGGCATGCGGCTCTTGAGCTCCCGAGAAAAAAAATATCTGATGCAGAAATTTAGGTGAGTCATCTGGAAGATAAGAACATGCTGGGACTGAGGAGGAATAGGAAGCTTGGATAAAGTTTAAAACGTCATTGAATCTAGTAAAATAGATGTTCATAAAACACTTGCAAATCGTACCGGATTGGAGTCTCACAAACACTATTTATTTTTACGAGCAAATATGTTAGTTAAGTTTTTTCTCTTAAAAAAAAAAATAGCTGTAGCCTCAAAAAATAGAGAACTTATCTTCTACTGTGTCTTTTTTTATGTATTATCCAAATGAACTTTTAAAAAAAAAGTCTTCTGATCCGCTTATCCTTACAGAGGTTACGGGGGGTGATGGAGCATATCCCGGCTGAATTCAAACGAGAGGTGGGGGTACACCCGAGCAGGTCGCCAGTCACTCATTCCTACAGGCAATTATGTTCTTGAAGGGTGGGAGAAAACCGGATTACCCGATGAAATCCAACACATACATCAGGTAACATGCAAACTCCACACAGAAAGACCACTGTTTCAAGCTTCGCCCGCACTCTGGGGCTCGAACCATGACCTTCTTGCTGTGCTAACCACTACACCACCTTGCACCAAATTAACTTATAAATTAGAAAAAAGACATTTTACTGTGGCCTCACAGCAAGAAGGTCAGGGTTCGAATCCCTGGTGGGGACAAGGTTTGGAACCCTGGCCTTTGTGTGTGGAGTTTGCATGTTCTCCCCTTGTATGTGTGGGTTTTCTCTGATTACTCCAGTTCCCTCTCCCCCTCAAAAAACATGCATGTTAGGTTAAGAGGGCGCTACAAAATTAATTTTCTTCTTAATCTACTTGCTAAACATGTACCAAATTTTAGTCTTTTCAGTACCAATGATAAATTCAGCAGGTAAATGTAGCAGGTTATGTTGGGATTTTATTTCATCTGTTGCGGGGGAGGGGGTGTTTCCCTTATACTATAAATGCAGTTATTATATCGACATTACTCACCAATAAAGCAAACTGAAATTGAAAAAAAATTGTAGTCAGAGCTGCATTGCAAATAGAAAAGAATCTTACTTGCGTGCGAAGATAATGAAGCAACATATTTTATATAATGTTCTGACTCAAAGAACAGTTTCTTCTAGTTTAAAAAGAAAAAAACAACTTCTGTTGAAATGTTACAGAACATTGTCCTCAAAAAACTTTTCACCAGCAAAAAATTAAACTCAAGTTGTTCATTTCTCTATTTTTGGGGTATTTTTTCATTCCTTTGCACATTTATTTAATGTCTCTTTCAGTTTGAGTCATTTTCAATAAAAACTCATAGTCTGACGGATCACTTTAAAGAGTGCTTCACTGATTTTGTTTGAATTTACATAAATTAAGCCTCTTCAAAAATGTTTTATTAATTTTAAATAGGGTTCTAACAGACAGAAAAGAAAGCAATTTGCCTGAGATAAGCTCCTGCTGTGTCATGATAGCATTTGCACACAAACCATAAATTAGTTCTATCACAGCCTGGATAAACCCATAATCATACGTATGTAAAGTAAACCGCTAAATTGACAGTATTAGGCAATTGGTGGTTTTGTTAAAAATGCTCCATGTGTCATTCTGAACTTCGCCTTGTATCAGCATATCAGTTTGTTCTCTCTTTCATCTCTTCTGCAATGAGATTGTCCCATTGGTGGTTGCTAAACGGAGAGATTTGCTTCCAACCACTAACTCAGAACCATCCAGCCTCTTCAGTGAAGATGTCTCAATAGTGTTTGGGAACTCCAGCCAAGTCCCCTCACACCCTCTTCCTCACACACACACACACTCCTACTCTCTCCCTCCCATCTGTGAGTTCAGATGAACAGAAGTCTCCTGGGGCTTTTCATTGGCAGAGCTCCACTCTAAGAGGCGAGCTAATTGGCCAGCTGGGGCTCAGTTGGTTGTTGGAGAAGCAGTATTGGCCGAGACTAAGGTCAAGTAGCATGTCATTGGTCAGATTGAATGGTAACCTGGCAACACTTCAGGTTTTCCCTTCTGAGAAAAGCCTGGTGAGAAAGTATGCAAAAAAAAAAGAAAACTTCTCATGAGTGTAATTTGGTGACAGCTTTCCTGAAAGAAATTGAAAATGTGGGTTAATTTTCAGCTCTTGGTGATGAAGAATGTGCATGCAAGTTGCAAGTCCTTGTAGACTTTGTGGGAATTTGAAATTAACCTTTGATTATGAGCTCTTAAATTGTTTGATGTGTTTCACCCTCAGTTGGTGCTTATTTTTTTAATCCAAACTTGCTACAAGAGCAACAGTTTCCAAAGAGAGACCAAGTGGGTCAACACTTTCATTCCCTGATAGATTTTAATACTCTACTATGAGGAGAAGCATAATTTGTTCTTTTTGGTGTTTTACATCAATCATATTTTGGTCCAAGAGGTATTTCTAAGCAAAGTATGTGTCGTAACATAATGAATTATTGGGTATGATGGTGAAAAATGGTTCTACTAAAAATCGGATTTAGTGAACACTGAACACTATTGGGCCCTACAATGCCTATGGGCATGTCATCCCATGCTAATGGGGAGAGCACCAGTGGTGTCTATGTATAGTAGTTTTTATTGTTGTCATTCCAGATACAAGATTTTTTTTTTTTTTAGTCGTCATTCCTACCTTCAATCTCTATTGGTTTACTGACTAACTTGTTTTACTTAAAGAAGCAGCCATAAGCGCAGCATTGAATCATGAAGTTGTTAAGTCATGTTTCTAGAGAGAAAAAAAATACTCTGTTATTCATAGAAACATTTATTCCAAATCCACATGTTTTAATATTCCAACTGAAACTTAAAACGAGAAAAAAAAGACAAAAGTTTTTCTCTCTTACCAAAAAAAGGAATTTCTCTTTCTTTCATTTTCGGTCGGTATCGATTCACCTCCAACTTTTTTATTAAGTAGCAGAGTAAGCTAATCCAGAGGAAATGAGAGGTGCAGGTTAGTCACCAAGGATTAGTCTGGTCCCAGGACATCAAACGTTTCATTCCCACCCGGGAGATAATCATAGCCACGTTATCCAGGAAATTAAGTGACTGCTTCTCAGAGAGTTCTTAATCCCTCTCTTGCTTTCCTCTTACATTTTTCTTTTTCCCCACCATTTTTTTCCTTTTTTTGGTTCTATTCTCTTCTCCTTCACCTGTCCCCGCTTTCAAACCCACCTGGACTTCTGTTAAATCCATACCTCAGTCATTTTTTCAACAGATGGGTCCATTTCTCTTTCAGTTTTTATCCTGGAAGTGATATTTGACCTCATGCTAAATAAGAGCTTTAAGAAAGAAAAAAAACCTGCAATTTGACATTTTTTTATCTCATTGTCTGGATTTCAAATGTTCCACGAACAATGGTTTGGTGGTTGTCTGGAAAATATGGGATCATCATCATGATTTGTGGAGCTAACTCCATCAAACGCATTGTAAAATATGTTTAACACATTTAACTAGGTCATGGGTTCGAGTCCTGGGTGGGGACGAGGCTTGGAACACTGTCCTTTCTGTGTGGAGTTTGCATGTTCCCGTGTTTGCGTGGGTTTCCTCCGGGTACTCCGGTTTCCTCCCACCCTGCAAAGACATGCATGCTAGATTGATTGGCCGGTGCCAAATTGCCCCTAGGAATGAGTGTGTGTGTGTGTGTGTGTGTATGGTTGTATGTGTGTGGCCCCGCGAAAGACTGGCGACCTGTTCGGGGTGTACCCTGCCCTTCGCTTTAAATACGCCGGGATGGGCTCCGGCACCCCCCGCAAACCCGAAAGGGACAGACGGATAAGAAGATGACTGACTGACATTTAACTAGTGTTTTATAAGTTTTGGGTTGTTGGTCAACTAAACCAGATGTCCGTAAGATCGCAAAAATGTAATAGAAATTAATGTTAAACATAACAGTTTTTTTCCCCCCACTTTTTTCTTTGGTCTCCCGTCATTCATAAGTTAATATCAATCAAAAGCCATTACAAACATGTGAAAAATTTAACATTTTGTGGATTAGAGAATAATTGAGTTTCGGTTTTATGCAGATGATCTTTAAGGGTTTCCTGAGGTCAATGTTTAAATTGGATGGAAATGTGGAGAATGTCACATAAAACAGACACTAGAGGAGGATAAAGAGGGAAAGAACAAGATCAAATTAAAATATTGAAACTGAGAAACTCTGACCTGAGGGTATGACGCAACTGGAAAGGTCAAGACTTCCATTAATAACATATGAAAAATGTAAGAAAGACCCAAATACTTTGACCAGCCACCAGCAGCTGTTAGCTGGAGCCAATCATCCGAAAGGGGAACTAAGTGTGTGTGAGAGGCAGAAGAGAAGAGTGCAACTTTCATCTTATTACAGCTCCATCTAACTCTCCACTGCAACCACCTGCTCCCACTGTCACACATTCATAATCTTTCTCACACACTCACACATATATTTTTATTCCTGTATTTAGACTTTGCGCGTGCACGCAACACGCTCATACACCTAGTGTAGATCCAGCAAAGCTCTGCGCTTTGGTTCTCTTGCTAAGTCTCTACGCTGTGCCGAGATATCACAGAGAAATAAATAAATAAATATCATAAAAACCCACAAACACAAAAGCAGCAGATATTTTTCTGCCTGAGGCACTGACAGGATAGAAAAAAAGACAAGAGAGCAGGTAAAAATGTACTTCTGTCTTCTCTCCCATCATGTCTTCTGCTCTGTCAGGTAAATTGCCTCCCCTTTAACCTCCACCTTTTCTTTCACTCTTCTTCTCCTCCTTGGAATTCACCTGCCTTTGTTCCCACTAATCCTCAAAGGGATTTTTTTTTTTAAAGAAGGGAAGTTTGGGGTAGAAGGAAGGCACAGATGGAGAAAAGAGAGAGGTAAAGGGATATACTATCAGGGTGGCAGGAAGGGAGCTTATGGGAATCCAAATAATCTTTCTGCACTTTTTTTTTAGCTTGCGTCCTCCTCATTCTCCTCTCTGTCCTTTTGTACATGTCACCCCCACACCGTACCATCACTCTTTCCACCACGTCCCCCTGGACCACCACTTCCTCTCTTTTGCTAGTCTTATCTTCCCACCTTGCACTTTCAAGGACGAGCTTAACTGTTAAGAACACTAAGAATTGGATAAACCTGTCTGTCTGTGTGTGTGTGTGTGTGTGTGTGTGTGTTAGTCTTAAATGTATCTTTTTTGTGATAATTTATTGTGGTAGCTGTGTTGTTCTGGTTGTGTGTTCAGGATAGTGTGTCACCACAAAGGTTTTTGTGTGGGCATGTGTGCATGTAGTGTGTGTGTTGTGTGTTTATATCTCCCGAGGCTTTGCCACAGAAACTAATCCTATCCTCTTCTTTATCGCCTGGCTGTACCTTCCTTCTTACTATCATTTATTCATCCTCATCGTTTTTTCACAAATACCAGCATTTTTTCCAGTTTCACTCCCCATCTAAAGTATCTGCTCACTTGTCTTGACTCGCATGTGAATAAAATTTGGAATCCATTGCATGGTTACATGATGTTTGTTTACACTTAGCTGCTATTCAAGAAATAGTTTCCACTGTAATTTTCTACCATCCTTCCAGAATTTCATTTGAATTCAATTCAAATCTCAGCATCACAACACAGTTGTCTAAATGGATTTCACACAACAAATTAAACAAAAGATGTGCAAAAATACACAAAAGATTAGGAATGAAAAGCCCTTTTGAGGTTGCACTGAGGTAGAACGTTCTAAATATGTTGTATCAAGCTAACATCTGGTCTCTGTGCAGGCCAGTCAAGTTCATCTAAACCAGACTCTGTCCTCTATGTTTTTGTGAATCCTGCTTTTGTCTCCAGTCATTTTGTAAGAAAATCATGGTTGCCTCCAAGCTGTTACCATAAAGTGGGAGTCACAAATTTGGCCAAAAATTGTAAGTACGTTGAATTATTCAAAGTTCCTTTAGTGTGAACTAAAAGGATAAGCCCTGCTCCTAAAGAACAGCCGCGCATCATAATCCCTACAACCTCCAACTCTGAACTCGCTCATCAGATTGCCAGATGGAAAAGCGTAATTTTTCTCTCCAGAAAAGTGTTTCAACTGCTTTGGTGTCCGGTGGCGACATACTTCACACCACTTCATCCGACGCTTTGCATTGCACTTGGTGATGAGTAGTATGCACTGAGCTTCTTACCATGGAAACTCATTCCATGAAGCTGTATATGCAATGTTCTTGAGCTAATCTGAAAATTACATAAAGTTTGTGACCCTGCTTTGTCCGTTTTATGTGATTTACCTATCAAGTCTCATTTGATGTCGTTCCAGAGTACTTTTTCTATTCTTGTAGAACAACTGAAAGTGTGGAATATTTAGAATTGAGGACATTTCATGACTGAACTTGTGGCTTTTATTCCTGTCACAGTTCATTGATGCTCCTGCTAATCTTCTACCAACTTCTTTTAATTCTCATATGTGCTCTTTTTTTCTAGCTTCGTAACACTTCTCAATTATCTTTCTTTAAATGCTGTATGATTCACACGTTTGTTGCCCTCTGGATATTAAATTTCTCATTGTTTACTAAACCTCTGATTGGATATGTACAGTGTAAATATTCTAAGTGTAACTCTGAGATATCTTGAAAAGTTTGGAGAGCAAGAGCTTTGAATTCACTGGTTCATGACTTTAAAAAAAAAAGCGGTTAAGGGTTAAATCCCACATCTCTGAGGTTTGAAAGCCTTGGGACATGTTTTTAAATGCAATGTTAATATTGCAAGTTCTGTCGCTGTTTCGGTGTTAGGGGTTATGTGGGACGCTTCCACCTTGATGGTTTAAAATCCTATTCAGCAGAGCTGGGTTCAGTTCGATTAATGACTCAATGGTCTGTTAAGCATGTAAACACATATTTTTGATGCTGCGTTTTTCCACTTGCCCACACACACAGACACACCAAAAAAAAAGAAAATTCTTAGCATTAAGTAGTATTAATAGCTGTGTTCATGGGAGATGCTCTAAGCTGCGTGCTTTGGGGAAAATTGACCTTCTGTAGTCTTAATTGTACCAGAGGCTCAACAGCGCTGTGACATTTAACTGTGCTCCAGTGCTAATTCGTAGCGCTTTATTCTAGTGCTTTGCTGACATTTCAGCAGGAGGAGTTTAGGGAAAAAAGATGATTAGTGCCTCTTTGGTGTTGTAAATATGAAAAAAGCAACTTCCCGGATTGTTTTGACCCTTCAGCTGTATTTTTTGTTCTTCTTTCTGATCACTAGTTAACCAAAGAAATTTAAATCAGAAAATACGAAATGAACTGTCATTCAATAAGATAACAAAATCCAATTAAATCTGTTTGGGAAATGTCTCTTTCATTTAGTAAAAGTCTAAAGTAGTTCACAGGCAGAGGGAAACGTATTTCTTTTTTCCAAGAATGATTGTCTTCTGTTTACATATTTGCTACAAACAGTAGATTCAGTTACACGGGCTGCATGCAATGGAGTGATTTCCTCCATGTGGTCAAAATGAACTCATTAGTAGAAGGATGAACTATAGAAAAAGAGCTAATTTCTTTGACTAGTTTTGTGGGTGTATGTGTAAAAAGGGACTTGTGTGTAAATGTGAATAAACATGTTCTTGTTGACTCTCTTTGCTCGGGTGTTACCTTGTTAAAAGGCTGGAGTAATTAGCTGAGAAACAGGGAGGCTTTTTGCCAGCAGCTGCAATTACTGTTTTCTCTAGAATCTCTAGATGGATAAATGGATGGACAAAGGGGAAGCACAGAGTATTAACCGAACAATAGCAGGGAGAAGAAAGACGAGGCTGCTGTGGTAAAGGATTCTACCAAATAAAAGGAGAGGGAAAAAAAAGATCCCTTCACGGTTAAAAGAAGTGCAATGAAAAGGTGGAAAAGATTTGTAAAGAGGAAAAAAATACATTTAAAAGCAGTGACAATAGCAAGATGATCTGAATTGTTATTTTTTTTAATTTACCGATCTATGGTAAAGATATAAGTGTGAGAATATACAGTATGTTTAGGTCATATGAATTACTTCTGATGATTTGTTTGCCCACCCCTGGTGTAGATTATACGATCAAAATGACTAATTCATATTATGACTGTTTACGCTTACAAATTCAGACCTTGGATAATCACCATTTGTTACAAAGAATGAACTACAGGTACATCCAGCTTAATCTGTTATGCGTGTCAAGTTTCTTGGAATTTTAACACACTTACTGTACACACACAAAGTGCCATTGGTTATATTGGAACTGCAGAGAGTTGTCATTTAATTAAGTCTACCCAAAGTGCTTGCTGAGCAGAAAGACAAACCTGATACAGATTAAAACCTCTCTTCCGTTATTCATTGATTACTGAAAAAAAAAAAACACAGCAGGAAAAGTAAAGAAGGGCAAAGAAGAGAAAAAATCTTTCTTTACTGATTGACACTGATTGCTAGCTCACCTGTTTTTCTCACTCACTTTCTTATTGTGCCATTGAATCTATTGTGTGTGTGTGTGTGTGTGTGTATGTGCATTGAGTTTGCTAAATAGACAGACCCTAATAGAGTACAGAGGTGGTTTGAAAAGGGCTCTAATTTTAAAGGTTGGTAAAAGAAGGTAGAGAAAGGTGTAGACCGCAGGCAGAACAAAAGAGACTTTAACTAAAGAGTAAGGAGGGAATTTAACGGCACTCAGAAGAACCCTTTTATTTCACTTAAGGAGAGCCGGCTAATGAAGGGAACCGATTAGATGTGGACAGGGAGAGAATGAGGAAGAGGCAATGGGGAGGGAGATGATGAAGCTGTGCAAAAGACACAATCACAAAGCGAAGAAAGAGACACTTCACATTCAAACAAAGTGGTCTCATTTGGCAGCATGCGTGTACCAAATACTCCATGTCGATCTGAATCCCTTTGATATCCTTGGAACAGCATGAGTGAAAGAGATGGGGCATTGGTGCCTTTATGCGAGCGTCATTGTGTCAGGTGGAATAGACCAAAAAAGAGGGACAAACTTAAAAAAAAAAAACTGTGGAAAACCAGAGTTTGTGTCGGGGCTCAAAGTGATGGGTTGGTGTGTTTTATGGGTAAATTGAAGGGTGTGTTTAAAGGAGAGCGATGAGCCACTCTTACAGTGTGAGTGCCAGTGTGAGTTTGCGTATGTGTGTGTGTCAGCTCCTTCTTTCTTTGGTATCAGTCTCTTCTGGTTGAGTTCTGTGCTCCCTCCGCTGCCTCTCCTCTGCTCGCTATGCCGTGAAATGGTTTTTCACTAGACCATTACCCCTACCAGTGCTCCACCATGCTGCCACAGGCTTCTATGAGTGAAAGGGAGTGTGTTTAACTGCCTATGCCTGCAGAAAGAGAAAGACAGGGAAGGGGGCATGTGTAGCTACTTAAGGCTGAGTTTCGCTGTGCACTTACTCTGTTTGTGTTTAATAAGAATTAAAAAAAAAATATGCACGCCTGGGTCAGTGTGTGCTTGTGTGCGGCTAAATTCTTCTTGATGTTAATTTTTTGTCCTTTCTATTAAATAAATTAGTTGTAAGATTGTACAATTTGGTACATTGTGGTCATAAAAGAGATGAAGATGGTCACACGGAATGCATGATCATCATAATCAGACCAATTATATATATCACTGCCTCAGTTGTTTTGTTCCTGGCTTAAATAGTTGTACTTGATGTGGTCCTTCTGCTGCGTTTAATCAGTGCCCTCCATATTTTTTATTTCTATTTTATTTAGAGCCGAGGATGCTCGTGTGTAAATCCTCCTACATCAGCATTTTCAGTCTTTTTCTTCTTTTTAGGCATTTCCCTCCAGGGGTCGCCACAGCAACTCAGTTTCGTCCATCTAACCCTATCTGCTGCATCTTCTTTGGTCACACCAACTATCTTCATATCTTCCTTCACTGCGTCCACGAACCTCCTCTTTGGCCTCTTTCTTAGTAGTTCCAAATCCAGCATTCTTCTTCCGATGTACTCTCTCTCTCTCCTCTGAACATGTCCAAACCATCTCAGTCTGGCCTTTCGGACTTTATCTCCAAAACCTCTAACATGTGCTGTTCCTCTGATCCTGTCCATCCTGGTCATTCCCAGAGAGATCCTCAGCATCTTCATCTCTGCTACTTCCATCTCTGTTTCCTGTCTTTTTCTTAGTGCTACTGATTCTACTGTTTCTAGACCAAACAGCATGGCCGGTGAGAACTGATCAAATGGTGATAAAAATACATCAGCATTTTCAGTAATAATCCGCAAACATGCCGTGTCTAAAGTCGTCCAACTTTTTCTTATTCTAAAATGATGTGATAGTCACCATCTCAGCTGGGTACGTTACACACAATCACAAGTGTGTGTGCTTTTTTTAATGGTTGATGTGTGATGAAACAGAGTGCTGATTGTTTTGAAAACTTTTACAAAGTAGATATAAAGTATTGAAAGAATGTAGGTGCATTTTATTTATTTATGGGTAATAAAATTATTGACTGAAAACTATTTTAATCATGTTTGGAAAAAAGTGGAGAAATGTTTGTAAAAGTGATGTTGCTCGTGTTTTGAAATGCTTATGTTTCACCTTCTCGTCTATACCTGCTTCCTTTATTGATTCTGTGTTTTTCACCTCATTTACCTCTCTGAGCTCTCTAGCCTCCTGATGCACTCATCCACCTTCTCATCTCTCGCTCCGTCTCCAGTTCCTCCTTTTAACATCTTGTTTAAATCATGTCATTAACATCCTTTCACCTCCCCACTCTGCTGCCCTCGTCCTCACCTCATTCCCTTTCTTGTTTTATAACTCACCTCTCATCTCTTTTCTCTCTCTTTGCCACTCCTTAGTGACTTCATAATATTCCTCTTTATCTCTGTTACATAGACTCTAACTTCGGTCTTCACTCCTCATTCGCTCCATTCCACTTTCTATTGTTCCCCTTCATCAAACATCCTTCCCTTCTCTCCATTCTCTTTTAATATCCGGCTGTTCCTCAGCCTGAAATATCAAGGCTGTTAGGGTCTAAAAGAAAGCAGGGACAGCAAATCTGTTTTAGATGCCCTCTGGCATCATTCCTGGAATGCAGATAGAGCGCAAAAAGAAAAAAAAAAAGCCAGGCTCTCCAATATCAATACTTCAGCCCATTGCAGAGAGGAGAAAATCCTCTAGTTCTAGTCAAAGACATCATTTTAAAAAACACCAGAGTTTTTAGTAGATCAACTCAAAGAACAAATTGTAGATTTTATTTTTAAATATGAGTTGTGGGCGCTATTTAATCAGGGGAGGTTGAGGCCAACAAAAAAAGCAGCAGTAAATAAAACGGATTGTTAGCCAAACCACAAAGTAAAATAGGCGAACATAAAACTATGCTGCTGTAACTTAGACGCATTCAGAAGTCACTGAGTTACAACTGAAGGAACAAAGAGAAAAAAATATTTTACACAAATAAAAGTCAAAAGTGTGGTGAAAAAGTGGAATTTCTCAGAAATCCCAGAATTACAGCCAGTAACTGTCATTAAAGTAGCAGTTTTTTACATGGTTGAATATTTGAATATTTTTTATGAGGTAGTTTGGATGGACACAGTAACTGTAAAGATATATTGTGTTTAAAAAAACTGGATCACTATGTATTTAATTGTTTTTGCTCATAAAGTTTACAGAGATGAGTTTGGAACGAGAAGAGATGGAAAAATGCAATGAACAACTGAGCGTATCCCCATGAATTTACTATCCTTCTTCTTAAACAGTGGTCTGCTTGGCTTTATTTTAGAGGCTGTAATTTTGTATCAAGCATGAAAGAAGTGCATCAATAATCTTAATTACAATAAATCTATAACTCAGTTCAACAAATAGTGTTGAAGTTTCAAAATATTTACTTGGTCTTAATCTACATGTTTCTTGTGATTATGAATGAAGTGTACGTACAGTATATAAGAAGACAATCGAAAAATATGTACCGTAAAAAAAGTAAAAAGTAAGTTGTAAGGGCTAAGAACAGATCCAATGAGGTGAAGAACTAGGAAAGTTTGAACTGTCAGCAGCTCAGCTTAATCTTTCTTTCTTTCAATATGGAGATGAGACACTCTGTTCACATGAAACTGAACAGAGTGTTTGTGTGTGTGCAAAACAACTCTACCGTCTCTTGAAGTAACTTTATCTAAAGACGGAGACTTTTCATACCCCCCAACAAATCTCAAGTGCCTAAATCCCAAATAGCTAGCCTTTGTCATTCCTCAATTTCCCCCGTATTAGAAACACAAACACGCACTACTTAGCGCTTACGTATGAGCATCCGCTGCACAACCTTAATCTTGCAGTTTTTTGTCGTTTTACCCATTTTTTAAGTCATAATATGTGCATAATTCATTCTTTTCTGTTTGAAAGATGTTAAGTAGACTGTGTGTTTTCTTATCAGATCCAACCCAGAGTGGCAGACCAGCGCATGACACCGCGGTACGAAGAGGTAGAGCGTCAGTATGCCTCCCTACCAAGGTAACACCATAACCACAGTTTTTTCATAATTTTAATCCGTTCTCAGATTAAATCTCTTGTTCTGAATGCCTGTTTTGGCTAGAAACTCACCCCAACTTCAATTTGGGAAAATTCTGTCAAGAAAAATTAAATAAATTTACATTTAAATTTTAGTAAATTTGACCTTTTCGCAAAAAATATGACCATTCATCTGGTTTTGATTGCCCAGCATTTTACATTTACTTTTCATTTGGAGCTTGGGATTATTAGCATAAACCAACACAAAGAATAGCAGAAAATGCCTGAGTTTTTTTTTTTATATTCTTGACGTTATTATTTCTTCTGGTTGGTTCTTTTTCTCCCCTAAAAGAAAAACTATTCTCCCCACATAAATGTGAAGTTTGGTTTAAGCTCATGAGAAATTTGAAAAGCAGCATCATAATTTCTTCCAACCATCATTCATCACTCTTTCAAGGCATTTTTTTGTACGTGTTTAAAAATATATATTTTTTTGTTCCTGTATTTTATTGCTATTTTATACTCTTCAATTTTTTTTTCTTGAGTTCTTATTTCTTTTGTTTCATTCTTTTTTTTTTTTTATGTTTGTCACAAACTGCAACTTAAATCACTTTTATCCCGTTTTCATTGGTAAGAATGAAAGCAACAAAAATTAAACTATTTGACATTAATTCAATTTGAAGTCATTCTTTTTCGCCTGAATACAACATGGTTTTCTGTCTGTTAGCATGACTTGGTTAATTGCCTGAAACACAGAAGTTTAGGGCTCTTGAGGGTTTATAGCCAGGTTCCCATGGTGAGGGACAACTATTTCACACCTCTTTCGTGTGTGTGTGAGAGAGAGATACAAGGGTGTGTGTGTTTAGATGATGACTTGGGCAGATGAGGGTGAAACAGTAATGATAGTTGGAACGTCTGACTTTGGTATCTACAAAGTCTCACAAATTGGAACCGGTACATGAGCACAAACTGGTTGTTTTTCCGCATTCACATACAGTATGAACCCACAAGATGGAAATATCCATTCAGAGGTACTCACACATTAAAAAAAAAAGGCACTGCCCAGGGTGGCTGCCTCCTGCGGTGCTTTAAGTTGTTTTATCGTTTGGTTGTCTACTTTTGCATTTTTTCCACTAGTGTTTAGTTCATTTCTAGAGACGGGACTTTGTGCGCTCTTTGGACGTAATTTTGGACTGCATTGTTTTACTTCGGACGGCTGTTTTTAAGCTAGCCATTTTTTTCAACGAGTAGTTCCCCATTGGCTTGTTTTGCTGGTCATGGAGTCGTCCCGCTTTGTTTACGTGCACGACCAGCTGCTAGCTCTTGGAACTAGATCCAACGTGGCTAGAGGAGTCGATGCAGTCTCGACAGAGCTGAGAACGAGACGATCTGAAAGGAGCCCAGTGTCCCTGTGGTTGTCATGGGTAGCATCCGGTCGCTTGCTGGAAAGATGGAGGAATGGGTGGCGCCCGCTCTGACCATTTGGAATTGGAGGGGCCACTTCAGTGTGCTTCATTGAAGCCCAACTCCATGCACTCATTACGGACTGGTTTTTCAACTGTTCAGACATTAGATTTCACACTGTGTCAGCGGACCAGGAAGGCATCAAGGTGTTTGCCACGCCGAATCAAATTTTCCTTTGGGGATTAATAAAGTATTTTCAATTCAAAAAGAACTGCACACGATTTTATTTAGGGGACTTTACTTACTTGATACACTGGCTCATGTGTTTCTTTTCTGTGGTTCATGTGGTAGATCATTTATGTTAGAGGAATTGGTCAAACTTCTAAATCAGAGTTGTGCTCTCACTTTTGGACGGGATAACAATAAACAGCTTGTACATGTCTGCTGCTGCCAGCGCTCATGAGGCAGATGCCAAATATTTTTTGCAAGCGCTGCATTTATTTCTGTAACAAACAGACTTTTCCACTGTGATCCCACCAATCCAAAAGCAATAAACCACCAGCCAGTAAACCAGTGGTTATGAGTATTTCAGTTTTATCAAGTATGAGGGAAAAAGAAAAAAGACCTGTTTTCTTCTGCCTCCGTTTTTATTCTTTTCAACATGTTTGCACTATTTTTTCCTGCTGTCAGTTAACCCGGGAGATATTTCAGTATGTAAAGAAGCAGATCATGTTTGGGGAAACTGATCCAGACTGTTGACCTTATGAAAACATGTTATTTTGCCTCAGGACCAGGAATAACTAGCAGGCTATGTGGATCCTGTGTCTGCATGTCTATGCACCTGTAAACTTTTTTTTTTTACTGGCAGACTCACATCCTTTTAGAGTACAGACATGAATGTGAGCTTCTGTTATTTCCAGGCAGCTCTGGAAATAACCTTAGGGCTGCGTAATCAGGTAGTTTAACTTTGTATCCATTTAAGTGGAGAGCTGCTTATTTGTAGAAACTGTGTGTGTGTCCTGTGAGACGTGATTTTGATGGCTCTAAAATTAAAACGAACCCAAACTAAGACCTGGATGATGTTTCAGTGTCTAAAGCACAAAACACGTCACCAAACACTCTGTTGGCAAATGTCACTGCTGAAATAGAAATGAGCTCATTTAGTGTAAATAGGGTCTCCAGATGAACCGATTCACTCATAAAATGTACTGACTCATCTTATTTCTTACATCAGCAAATACAGAAATTGATTGTACATTCACCACATATTTGTAATTAAATTATCCATGGCTTATTTGTGCTCTATTTCATAATCCAGAAATGATCTTTTTCTGTCTTGACTTCCTTAAAACTCTTCTCATGACCTTTCCCCTTCGCCTCATTTTTTTGCTGTCTTCTCACACTTTTTTCATCTCAATCCCTTTCCTCTCCATGCTGTTATTTTCCTGGGACAAAGCACTCGTTTGAAAAAGAACTTCTTTATATTCTTATGGAGTGATTACTTTATCATTTCTCAGCATTCAAACATAAGTTTGCTCGAGACCGGTTGGTGATTATTTGCACTTAATAGAGCTTATTAAAAAGGAAAAAAAAAGTTGATTAAATACAAACAGATAAAATTATTGTAAAGTGTTATTGTTAAAATAAGTCAAGATCCAAGTCATCTCCTGTTTCTTCTGGCGTTCCTCAGGGCTCTGCCCCGGGGCTGCTACCTTTTACTATCTATTTTCTCAAATCTCGTCCTAAAATTCACCTCTTCAAATCTGTCCTCACTCTATAATACTCTTCATTCTTCCTCCTGTCTCTTGACATGATGTCTTTTAAATTTCTATCTATTGTTCTTTTATTTTGTTGTACAGTGTCCTTGAGTTTCTAGAAAGGCACTTTTAAAATAAAATGAATTATTATTAATATTTATACACAAAAGAGAGCTAAACACAAACACAAAGAAAAGTTAAAAACTGAGCTGGATTTGTTCCAAGTTAGTCATAAAACATTGTTTCTGAATGGATGTTAAAAATGTACAACTTCTCCACCAGGTCTACAGCTGCCTTTACAGACTGCCTTAGAATAAATTTGTCTGTATTAAGTACACGGCCAGTAAGTTCTAAAAATCTTTAGATAAAAAAAGGGAGAAACTCCCTCCAACGACACATGCAGAGACAGAACTGTGCATTTACGTATATCAGAGTTAAACCGGGGGTGTATATGCGATGCCCAATGATGGATCTTTACTGCATTCAGAGCTCAAACTTTTAAAGACGCTCGGGGGACATGAAAAATGTAAAAGGACTTGCTTTAATAGCGAAATGATAGGCCCCATTTTTTTTCACGTGATTGCACATCGGTCTGAAAGAGCCAGAGTAATTTATACGACACACTCGCCAACCCACGATAAGTGTGTCTGCACCTGTGATTGTGTATGTTCCCTCGGATTCATATTTCAATCTTTCTGAGGTCAGCAGATGGTTATCGGCTTGTGCATGGTCAACATCAGCAGGTTGTACCCCATGTGCACCCCATTACTGACCCGTTTGCACATTTTTTCGCCCCCCATTAGTAGACACATGGATGTGAGTGCATACATAGACATCTTTGTTTCCGTGTTATTCTATTACGCTGTGAAGCGACGAAGCAGAGAGAACAGAACATTAAAAGAAAACAGGTCAAAAGTAGGTCGAGCTGGACAACCCTTTCTTTAACCTCGGAAGAACATTAACTCTTAAATTTTAACGGAGAATAAGTAAGCCTATTTGTTTACCATTTGATATTAATCATAGAGGAACCTTGTAAGACTAGATTTTTTTGGTTAAAGAATGTCTTTTTCTGTAGGAAGTGTTTATTATGTCCCGCTAATTGTGAACCGGAGTTCCACACCAATAACTTTTGTTGAACTCAGTGGCGATGGCCGTAGACTTCACAGGTCAGTTGTATAAGCGACATCCTCACCCCAATTCAATTAGTCGAACACCCGTCCTAATTTGTCTTCATTTATGCTTTTATTAGATTAGGAGTCCCAATCAGAATTGTTCTCCAGGTTTCTGGAGAGACTGTCACTTCCTCATTATGATGATAATTAGATGTTTAGTAATTAGAGAGCAGATGTTTTACTGTGTCTTCATCTCTCTCTCTCTTCTTCTTGTCGTGTTTTTATTCATATCCTTCCACTTTCTGCCACTTGGCTTCTCGTATCTCCGTCCGCCTCTCCACATCTCATTTTCATTCCCTCTGAACTCGAGGTGAAAAGGACATTGTTCAATAATATTTCACTCTGACGTGGAGAGAAATGGAATGGGAACTTCTTTCCCTTCGTCTCTCTTGAGCAGACCTCCCAAACGGGTTTGAGTGTTTCCCAGACCACTTTAAAAACTGCAGCACAATCCTCCCCATTGTTCAGTTGTTTTTCAGTGTTTTTTTGGACTTGTTGAGACCCTACTTGTGCGATAGTCGTTCGAGAGCTCTTTAGAACGTTTTTAGTAGATGCTTTTAACAAATGAAGAGGTAAATAGTTGAATAAAGAGTCTATGTGAGGGTAAAGGGAGAAATTTAAAAGTTTCTTAAATAGATTTGTAAACTCTTATCATATTAACGGATCTTGTGATCACTCTATTAAATTATTACTTATCAAAGAAATACCAAATCTAGTTATTTTTATCTTTGGTTTAAAATTGTGTTCAGCATGGCTTCATTTTCTGGGTTTTATTGTTCATTCAGACCAATATCATCTGTTTTTCTCCAGCATTGCATATCCCATCTTCAAACTACCTGCTCAAGTCTTCTTTCTTTTTTTACAACACGTCAATAGTTTACTTTAAATTTACTTGACAGCTTTGTGGAAAACACTATTATACACTTTTTTTTACATCCACCAGTAGTTTTCCTTCTTGTGACCCCGTCTTGTTCCTGATGTGCACTTTTTCTCATTTTTCCACTCATTGGTGCTTTTAGAGAGTTTTTGCCAAAGCTTTGATCTCGATAAATCACAAGGTCTGAAATATTGGGTTATAACTCCTAATGTGTAGCAGAACCAGCAGGTGGGCGTGACAAACGGGTAGGACATGCTCTCTTATGCGTGGACACCGGGGTGAGGAAGGAAACTTCTCTTTCAGGTCACAGACGATAAATCTAGAACAGGTTATTTATCGTTTTGGTGTTTAAAACTAAAGGTTCTTTAGCTTGTGTGGAGTAAAATTACAGTATTTACTTTTTAAAAATGAAAGTTCATATCTTGTGAAAATTGTGTAGTAATATTCTTCTTTTTTTTTACTCATTCGTGAACAAGAAATGTCACTTTAAATCATGTAATGTTTGGTTATGTTTTTATATATTGCATTCATTTAATTCATTTGTTCATCTAGACCAGCATTTTTCAACCAGTATTCTGTGGTACACTACTGTGCCTTGAGAGATTGTCAGGCATGCCGTAGGAAATTATTCGATTTCACCTCATACGGTGATCATAATTCACCGGTAGTTCCCAAAAATAGTTTTGATTGATCTACAGACTTTTGTGTTAAAAAACGGATTAACGCATAGTTACTAATGTTTATCAGTATGTCATCAGGTCATTTTATATAGATACAGATAGGGCTGTCCTGAGATAGGCTGTTTGCTATAACAATAGCAACCCACTCTTCTCTGCTTTTTTTGTTGCACGCCGCTGTCCATCACCCCCAAAAACTGTTGTATTCCCTACATGTTTTTAAGACATTATGAGAAAATTGTTTAGAGAATCATTCTTAACATTTTTGGTTGATGGTGTGCCTCAAGATTTTTTTCAATGGAAAAATGTACCTTGACATAAAAACGGTTGGAAAACACTAATCTAAACACAATATCCCCTTGTAAACATGAGATTTGCTCTTCTTTACTTGGACATTTGCAGCTGTAAAACGTTAACATCTGGCATGACTCTAATAAACATCTGTTGTTTCCAAGTAGCCACAATGACTTTCTGCTTTCAAAGATAATTTGCAAAGTTTACTAGCACAGCGTGATTCTGCAATTTACTGTGATCAAAAATGACAAGCATTATTTGCACCAAGGATGTGGTTTAAGCTTGTGACTGATTGTCTTATTAAAAATGTCTCAAGCTTGCAAATTGGAATAATTTATGTATCGGTCAAAGCATGAAGGAACTCATAATACATCAACAGGATTGATCTTTTTCTTTTTACATTTAATGTGCAGCAGTCATTGTTAAAGTTTTTTGCTTTGAAGTGTTAAGCTCTCGATCATTCACGGTCATAAAACAAAATAACTACCAATAAACTTAATGTGCGTCATACACCATCAATGTGTTGCCTTCCTGTCAGACATGACACGCTTGTGTTTTTTTTTTTTTTACTCTTGTAGTTATAGCAATTATTTACAAAGTCCTCCTCTAAATGAGACCTTTTAGTGGGATCTTTTGTTTCTTACAGAGCAAAGTGTCCTCATCTTGAAGCTATTATCTTACAGAGGAAAGCATAACTGGCTCAATATGTGGAAGAAATTGATTGTTTGAAAGAGATATAATATTATTGGATGCAATTTTTATTATTATTCAGGAAGTCACCCATTTAATGCAGATACTGTAAATCCTGATGTGTAATCTTGACTTGAACTGATGTCATTTTTAGTGTGATTAGCGTGGCTTTGCTTGGCAGCTGTAATGTCCAGTTACTTTACATTTGAATTCCAGTTGCATTTATGGATTTGTTGTACCAAGAACAAACTTTCAGAGCTAAACAAAGAACTGCAAGCATTGAGTTTCCAGAGGGAATTTTATTCAAAGTCCTTGAAATGGGGAATCATTTTGCTTTGTATAAAAATATTAGATAGAATTCTTTTTCCAGTAACGGTGAACTGAATGCCAGAACAATTGGTTCTTTTTTTTAGAAAATTAAGTAAGTAAGAAGTAAGAATAAATTTATTTGTCCCACAATAAGATTATGTATGTGTTGCTATCTTAATGTGTAAATTGTTACATTGACCTTGGTAGTTCTGGATTTGAAACATTTCTCGGAGATAAGCACAAATAGTTGTTATCACAAATCTAACAAGTTTTTGGGAACATTACTCAGAGATTTTCTCAGAGATTTTTCTCTATAACAGCATTACGACTTCAAACAGCTGGGACACATGTGTTTGTTTTACATTCATTACGACCATGTCCTTGTTTTAAAATAGTTTCATTGCCCTAACTTGTGACTGTGGAAAACTCTTGGCCACAATGAACTTGAAATCATCTTCAAGAGAGCAAGTGGAGAACTTTTTTGTGTCAGGATGAATTATCCCACAGACAGTAGCCACATTTCGAGAATGGAAAGTGGTCATGGAGACATGCACATGGTCGACACTAATACGGTACTTTTAGTTGGTGGTACTAAAAACATCCACCACATTATTACATCATCGCCAGCCTGATGTGTTTTAACAAAGCAGAATAATTCTAAGCATCCATACTGTTTTGTCAGTGTTGGAATCAAAACAGAAAATCATCAGAATAAGCAATGTGTTTTTCTTTTCTTTTTAAAATTTTGTAAATTCTATCCTGGGCTCAAAATAACACACAGACTAAATTATTCTCATATGGATAAAAGTTTTACATCCTTCCAGTTCTTGCGAAAATACTGTGGGGTTTTAGCCACGAGAACAAAAAATTTGCCCACATCTGAACCACCACAGTTGGAAAAAAAGATGAAAATGGCTCTGTTCATTTTCTCTAATGAAAATGTGGGCCATTGCATCAGGCAATGATTGAAATGAAGACATGTCCAGTTTGGGAATGACAAGTGAAGAAGCAGTGTGGCTCAGCGAGTAACGTGCCCAGTAACCAGAGGGTTGCTCGTTTGATTCCTCACCCTCAGTGACATCCCTTACCAAGACACTGAACCCCAATTGCTCTCCAATGCACTCTAGTAAGAGATCTTCATCTCAATTGGTCTTTCACCTGATTAACTAAAGCATTGGGAAATTATTCAATACGTCAACTGTTCCATATGAAAAACGATTTGAATGGGAAAAAAAACCATCCAAATATGGAAGGACTGTTGCAGAGCACCAAGAAATAGGTTGCGTGGTAATCCCACTTTTTTGTTCTAAACTGAAAGGGAAATTATTTTTTTAGGGAAACTTCTATCATCTCCAACATTCAAAGTAACCTAATTTTCTTTCCTTCGAAGCTCTGTTTTAACCTCAGCAAGTCACCATGACCCTGTCTTTCTAAATGTATCAAGTTTCTACAATCCGATTAACAGATAAGGTATTTGGCCAATGGTTACTTTAATATCCTGGTTACATTGTTGCCACTGTCTCTTCTAGACATTTAGGGACTATTTTTTTTGCTCATAAAGTGTAGATTTTCCCTTTTCTAATAGTGGAGCAATGGTGATGGACAACTTCAAATAAGTGGAGGGAACAACACCAAGAGAAAGAAAAGGTTTGGTAGATTAATATTATCCTCACATGGAACATCTTCTGTGGTTTGTTGATCCGTCAGCTGCTCTTACTGCGCATTTGACTTGTTGATCAGGCTGAACAGTGGATTGTCGGTTTCTGTCGTTTTGGCTGAAGCTTTGATGCTCAGTTTCCAAATGGCACGGCCGTATTATGATGGGATGCGAAACCCACTCAAAATCCCCATTGTTCTGCCCTCTCTGTGTTTCCGAGGCAACAGTCTCCTACCATCTGGATGTCCTCATCCCTCAGTTCTTCACATTTCCCTCTAATGGCTTTGTCCTCTGTCCTTTCCTTCTCTCAATTTTCCAATTTCACTTCACTACTGTTTCTTTTTCTTTCAAAATTTATCTTTTCTTATTGTTTGTTTCCATTTTTTTTCTTTTATAATCATTGTGACCTTGTTTAAATGTTCTTGTTCATTCTTCTTGACTTACTACATTATCTCTATTTTTCATTTAATCCCCTCTCTCCTTGTCTCTTGCCATTCGGGTTACACCTCATTTCTCTTAACACTCCACTCATGTTGTGTAAAATGAGCACTTTGAGTTATGCATTACCACACATTCTCAGTCACATGGGGCACATTTCCACACAAATACTTACTCACAGGAGGATGTAATCATGTTAGTTTTCTTCACTAGCATGTCATCCATGCATGAAACACTGCTGAATTAATAGTCTTCAACACAAATTTTTAGACAAAGACAAATAGGAAAGTCAGGCGGGTGTTTATTTACATTGAAATATTAACGTGAATGCTGAGCTGGGTGTGCATGTTTGTACAGTTTCAATGTAGTGCCCATTATTCTCAACAGATGCTGACCTTCAGTGTGCTCGCTGTATGGAGGGTGCTTGCATCAGTTTGTGTTTTTTGTTACGTTACTGCTTCTCCTTCTCCCGTTTGTTTTTCTTGTTGCCCTTTTGTGTATTTTTTAGCTTCAAAAACACCCATTGGGTTAAATCTGCATGTGTTCATTTTAGTTTCCAATCTGAGGCCTTTTGAATTCTTCATTTTCTTCTACTTCTTTGACTCTATTTGGGTTTTACCTGAAGTTTTTCCTCTTCTCGCTGTCTGGAACGTCGCTGTGCTCCGTTTGACATTTGGTATGCTTTATGTTTCCCTTGTTTTAGTTTGAGAATTTCCACCTGTCTTGTTCTTTCCTTCATCTTTTCCCCGCTGTCCTCTTTGACAAAACTTTCCATGCCCACAGTTCTTATCCACTTTGCATTCATCTAACCTCACTTTGTCCTTTGCTCTTTGGTTTTCTTGAGAATACAAATGGAGATTTTACTCCTTTGTGTTGAGCTTTTCTCTGTTAAGCTTTATTTTATTATTTTACCTTGATGCACCTCGGCATGCATAAAATCTACTGCATTCATTTGCAGTTTTTATATTTGAAAATGTACATTTGTTGTTTATATATCTAGAGCTGCAGCTCCCACATCGGCTTATTCCGTCACAGCGGACACTGCACGAACAGACTATTATCCAGGTGCAGACTCCATTGCCTCTAGAGACAGACGGATGCCAACTAGAATATTTGTTGTAATGTTGCAGAATACAGCTAACCAATGGACTGAGATATATTGAGTAATGATTCCATTACCATCTGAGCTTATACCGGTGTAAACAAACACAGTTTAGAGAGACGTTCACAAAATCGATGAGCTCTCAGTGCTAAAAGATCATCCATGAGCACCACTAATTAGTCCTTCTGAATATACCAATTGTTGAAATTAAAAAACATGTGATCATGTACAGCTAATTTTAGAAGCAACCCTCTTCTTTACTGGAGAATCACCAGCAGGTTTCTGAGATTTGGTGGACATGACTACCAGTTACATGCAACATATTGACCTTAATTTTTTTATTTTATCGAATGTTTTCTTTCACAAACTCTAGTTTCAGTTGCACATGTAACCTGTCCAATCCAAAAATGGAAAAATATACTTGTGCACATTTTATTTCTACATACTATTATTCAATTAGAATCTATTTTGTTCCAGTTTTGGGACATTTTGATTGACTTTGATGGGGATACCTAAAGCTGGTGTTTGTTGAATCTGTATGAAATATTCTTTGCTATTTGGTGTTAGTTTGTCTGAAAATCCTCCAGAAAATAAAAGTGAGGAGCGTTAACAACTTGCATAGGAATCATTGGCCTGTCGTTTTCACACAGTCTCCTCAAGAACACCAATAAAAAAAGAAAACCCTGACCTGCTGATGTGCTGGAAATAGCTGAAATTCTTTGTAATGGTTCTGTTTATAGAACTCAAACTGTTCACAACTTTTTTTATCATAGACAAACAGAAAAAAAATATAAGAAATCTGAAAAAAAAGTAGAACTCAAATAAACTCAATAATGCTTTCCAATATGATAATTCTACTCCCCAACCCTCACCCTCCTTTCGCTCATTAAATCTTCACACAAGCTGTATTTTTTTCAACATCAATAAATTTGAAAAATCCTGTCAGATTTTATGAAACAATCACTTATCTGAGGACTGTTGGTTTCAGAAGGGTTTGAACATTTAAATGTTTTGTCTACGAATTTGGTATGTCTCCTAATCTTGACTCATAATACCCTTTCTTAACCTCTGACCCCATCTTCTAAGCCTTTGGTGGGAACTGGTGGAGTGTCATGTGACTTCAGGAGGTTAAAAGTCACAAGAGGTTTAGAAATCAAGCACACGTTGATACCCGGACCAAACACCGACAGCTGAACCAACAAAATGCCATCTCTGGCAAACAAATACACACCCAGACAGAGTGTGTAACTACTTAACCATAAGTAGGAAAATAGCTTAGTGCCTTATTGGGCTTTTCTTAATAAAACAGAAAAAACATTTGGTGCCTCCTCAAATGTCACTGTTAACGACTTTTTCTTAGCTCTGGTTGAAGAGTTTGGTTTTTCCTTTTTTTCTTTACGGCTTAAAATAAATTGTGTTCCAGATGCGTTCCATCCACTGTACCTGTGCAGTGTTCTCACACAGCAGCTAAAGCTGTTCAAACACAAGATGACACTTGTTTAGTCTGTTTGTCTGCTCTTATGCAAAATCATTGCTATAAACATGGTATTCAGTCACATTTCGGTCAATGTATTCTTGCAAGAATTTACAAAAACAAATAGATAAAAACAAGTGGATAGTTGAGTTTATCAAGCAGTTATTAGTTTATTTGGACAAATTTAAATTTTTTTAATCTATCCAATAAATAAGTAACTCTCCATCAATACTTGCATGTTTAACAAGGAATGCTCCAACTCAAGTTTTTTTTAGACTTAAAGTATTTCATATTTTGTTCTGACAGAATTGAATCTAGGTAATGAACACTTTCTAATTTTAAAAAGCGACAGTGATTTTTTTTTATTAACAAGCATTTACCCAATGCTTTTTACCAGTTTTACTTCCACTTTTTTAGCATTAAACTTCTAACTGTATCAATTATTCTCAGATTTTTAATACAACATTTATTATTGTTTCTCCTAAATCAAAGTGTCTCTTGCTTTTTTATTTGTAGATTTTTCAACACTTTGTCCATTAGCTGCTCCTTCATGAACAAACTTTTACTAGTTTTTGGTTTTTTTTTTAAAAAAAAAATCTGACACTTAAATGATCTCTATACAAAAACAAAATTCCTTGATATTTGTGGAATTCTCCCACAGGAAGAAAAAAGTTCTGAAAAAATGGTTTCTTTGATGATGAAGGATGAAGGAACACAGGAAGACACATGACTTAATCAGGATGACTGAGTTCATGACCTGTCCGAACCTTTTCCCAGTTTGGTTAAAATCTAATTTTAGTGTTTAAATGTCCAATTTGTTAAGGTTAAGAAATCAGCATCTGTGTGTTTCAGTTTAACCAACTAAAAGCAATTAGTTTGGCCTCTCTCTAGAAAATAAGCCGATAAAAAACTAAAACTACGACCAAAGAAAAGAAGATCTCAAAATAGTTGGAACCTAAACTCATTCAATGCTGCCTCCAAATACTGCATGTTCATCAGTTTGATTTGTTTTCTTTGGATTAAAAAACATTTTACAAAAATGAACACCTGATTGTCCTGATTTTACATGCACATAATTTTATAAGTTAGCGAGTTTTTGTTAGTTGGCATTTAACAGTGTATTTGTGTTTATACACTTTCTCTTTGGTTTTTTGTTTTTGCACTTTTTTTTTTCAATCTGCAATGTGAAGCCTATTGAGGCCATTTTTAGTGATTTTGGGCTTTATAAATAAAATTGAATTGAAAATTAAATCGGATAGGAAAAGAAGAAATTTATAGATTTTTTTAATACCTTCTAAAAACATTATGTATGAAAAACTTTTATGACCCCAGTACTAACCCTAGGGGGACGCCACAATCAATTTACAGACTTGATGACAGATTTCACAACTCAAGAACGGTGTTTCCAGCCTATTAGTAACTTTTTTCACTCACTACTCATTGGTCTACCTAGAGTGAATGAATAATGTATATGTGAAACGTCTTTGGGTGTCCAGAAAAGCGCTATGCAAGTTCAATGCATTATTATTATTATTATTACCACGAGCCACATTGTAGATGCTGCATCGGTCCGTCGTGGTGAAGAAAGAGCTGAGCCGAAAAGCAAAGTTCTCGATTGACCAGTCAATCTACTTTCCTAATCTCACTTATGGTCACCAGCTGTGGGTGGGGGTGACCAAAAGAAGGAGATCGTGGATAAAAGCGGCCAAAATGAGCTTCCTCCATAGGGTGGCTGGCCTCTCACTTTTTGCTCTCGATTTTTTTTTGGTCTTCAAAATATTCAACTCTGTCTAATGTTACACTTCTTCAACAGATAATATATTTCACCACACTTCATTATTTTCCACTTAAGCATCCATCGCTTCATTGTCTGGATTGTGTGTTAGTGTGATTAAAGCTTCATAGCAAAGTATCACAGAAAGATTGGAAAAAGTTAGTTACTCAAACAACACAGCAGCTCTATTTTCATAAAAATCACCAGATGAAATTGCAACAATGACGGCATTTCTGAGCAATTTCACATTTGAATCTGTTTCATGTCTGACCTGTAAAAACATTGTAAATCCTCAATGGACAATCTTTCCAAGAATAAGATCAAATTTAAACATACATTTTAAAATGGTTCATTAGTATAATTGTGGATAGAGCGCTGCAAAACCTTGTATATCAATAGATGAATTACACTCATACTAGTTTACGTCATTTTCTTTGATTGCTTGTCTTCCTTTCAGATCCGGTGTTCTGTATTCCTTTTCCAATCTTCTCTGACTTTTCTCATCTTCTATTAATACTATATGATTGTATGTAGGTTTTAAAATATCTACAGCTCCTTTCCCGTAGGTATTCACACTGCACTGGTGATAAATGGCAGGGTTGGTGTGTTTCCACCAGCATAGCAGCTGTGTGCAGCTCTTTTATAGAGAGGGAAAGTGTGTGTTTCTGAGAGAAAGGGGCAGGTGCAGAGGACATATAACAAGTCCTTGTTTCCTCTGAAATCCATCAGAAATCTTTTAAATACCATAGAATTAGAGCGGCTCACATTACTCTCAATTACTGTCAGACCTGGACAGAAATCCCAACCCCCAATTATCCTCTTCAATATCCGACCTGATCCGTGAGTGTGCCTTCTATGAAACTCTCAGCATGAAGGAAGTCGTCTCTAAACAGGTCTAATGTGGCAGAAGTTCTCTTTAAACTTTCCTCAATGCACTTTCTGTTCTGCTGTTTTCAATTTGTCTTCTTTTTTTTTTTCCTTGATGACGCTCTCAATTATGTTCAACTACTTGTTGCATGTGCCAGGAAGCTGTTCTCAATCATTACATCTGTTTCTCTCATTCTGTCTTCCGCTCCTTCTCTTCACACACACACATGTGAGTGCTCATTCACCAGCAGACCACCAGCCCTCATTTGGTCTAAGCTCCCCTCCAGCTGTGTTCCAATTTGCCTCCTCCAGAGTATACGGGTTTGGAGAGGGGGGTGATTAGTAGTGAGCGAAGCGCTGAAGCAGTGTGTGAAAAACGTTCTCTGGTGTGTGTTTTTTTTATACAAAATAACTTATCTTAGTGTGTGTATGTGTGTGTGTGCTTAAGTGTTTTAGTTCTCATACTGTATGCGTATCCATGTGTGCGTGGGCGTGCCAGTAATGGGTTCCATCCACATTACTCCATAATCCCCAGCTGCTATGGGATGCTCACGGGGTTCCTGTGGGGAGAATTCCAAACTTGCCACCGGATTTGCTGTGGATTCTCAAAAGATTACCACTGGATTTCTACACCGTTCCCAATATGGAAACTGTCATAACTCGCTAACGCTGCAGTGATTGTTTTCATTATCATGCTGTCAAATATTTCCTTAGAATAATTCATTAATCTTTCAATTGGTAAAAACTTAGAGTTGAAACAGGGAAGACGGCCAAAGTCAACTAAACAGAATATAAGCAATAAGCTCACATTTGAACTGTTTGGAACATAAAAATCAGAATTTATTAACGAGTCAGTGAGTCAAAGTTTGAAAAAAAAGTATAGTTTAAGTGTTCTTTTAAAACAAAGAAAATAATTTCACTTTTCAGATTTTTTTTTTCTGTCTTAACTCGTCTCATTGCGTATTTCTTGATTTCCTTTTAGAAATTAAACAGGAGATATCAGACTTTTTTGGAATTTGTGACTCCTCGAGTCACTGTAATTAAAGCAGAAAAGCTGGCCCAAACTCACCGGCACCGGAAAAACTTGGTTCGTCTGATCGGCTCAACACACGGGGATGAAATTCATCCCCTTGGCTGGAGACTTTGATTGATAATTGATTTGATAGATTAGTCATTTGTATGTCATAGCAAATATACGTAGTTTAACATGACGAACATGGTTCATTTTTCAGCAAAGAATTACAATTTTGCTGAAAACACTTATATAAAAATGAATTCAGTTGTCATATTTGCTTGCATTTAAAATATAAATACTGTACCCCAGTTAGCAGTAAAATATAATTATGTACATATTTTATTTAAGAAAGGATAGCCTCAACTATACACCTAGTTTTGGTGTTTAGTCAGAAGGATATTTAACCAAGATTCACAAACCTTGGAGGTGAGGAGAAAAAAAGATAAGCAGTAGAAAATAAAAGTCTGTTTTACTGTTGCTGCTGGTGGTTTCTAATTATTTGTAAATCCTGACATGATATACTGTATATTTTCCAAGTGCGAACAGCTCCCTTTTTTTTTCTTTCTACTGTCTCCCTCTTATCTCGGTCTTTGCTGCCCTGCTCACCTCTTTATCATCTCCCTACCGCTCTCTCTCTGTGAGGTGATCATGTCCTGAGGCAAGATACTAAATGGCAGGCAGGTTGATTGATACAAGCACAGGTACACAAATCTCACTGCCCTCCTGGTTGCCCTGCAGGATACCTGACAGGCAAGATCGTAAAACGTCAAGTAAGGAGGAGAACTAGGCAGTCACATGGACAAACGGGAGTTTCCACGTTGGCATTTTGGGTTAGCAGATATCAGGAAGAAGGATATTTAAGACGCGTATAACCCCGAGTGACTCACAAATTAAGTAAAAAACCAAGACAGGTGACAGATAGGCTGACAAATTAGTTGGCGTAGTGGCAGAAATGTAAAGCGTGCATGCATGCTCATACATGCACAAACATGCTAACAGTGCATATGGAGCCGGGAGGGGCCGACACAGACATGCCAAGCATTATGGGTATGTAGTTAGTTAGACTTTTTCCACTGCTGACCACCCAGATTGACACACGCAGGCGTCAGCATGGAGACCACCAGGACTCTGCATGCTTTTATGTATTAAATCTGTTTGATTTCTTCTGTTCAATAAGGACATGAATATTCTTTTTCTGGGTACTAGTTTCATTAATAGGAGGTTGGCATGTCTGCGTCCTGCCGTTAAAACCTCTATCATTAAATCCACAGGAAACTAATTGAGTGTAATTAGTTTAGATTCATGTATATTTTTCTATAAATGCGTCGAGTGTGTGATGTAAAAATATTTAAATAAGCCTTTTTAATTTTTTGTTTCAAATCATCCTTTTTGAAAACAAAATAGAAAATTAAGTAACATTTAAAAAACAAGCAGCAATAAGTAGATGGAGAAAAATAACCACAGAAAGAGACAGAAAGACTGAGAAATAAAATTTAATACCTCATAATGTTTGCTATGGGCGCAACACATGTTAGTGTACTTACTTTCCACTGAGGACAAGACATCAATATCTACTAACAGGACTCGACTGGATTACCACAGCTGTGTGTTTGCTGGCGTTAACTGAGCTTCAGCCCACCTAAAACTGTCACATGTCACTTAAATTCCGTCGCTATGTGATCTTTGGCTGCGATGAGGCTGTTGGCTGGACTCTGCTTCTTATCCAGTCCAAATCAAACCATGTTGTCATGAATATTTCAGTCATAAGTCAGCAGATTGGTAACAAGTGGAGACATTAGCATTTTCTGTTGTTTTTTGAAGAGACAACATGACAAGAAGAAGAGCGAACTCTGACATGTTGTGCCAGCAGTTGGTTGATTGTTTCATTATAGATGATTTTAGGCATAGATGGAGGTGTTGTGGAGTCTCTGATTGTCTCTCATCATTTTTGTCTTTTTTGTTCAACAAACTGGAGTTTCTGATCACAACTTTTTTTTATACAGCCCTAATCTGTGAATTCTGTGAATTGGCTAGGGAAAATGCTTGGGGCACTCCTCTTGGAAAAGGGTGTTCACGAGTGAAGGAAGGATGAAACGGTAGATTGATAGACTATCAGTGCGGCGTCTGCAAAAATTAGGATGCTACATCGAGCTGAGCCGAAAAGCAAAGCTCTCAATTTACCAGTAGGCCTGCGTTCTTACCCTGATCTATGGTCACCAGCTGTGGGTGGTGACTGAAAGAACACGAATTATGGAAATGAGCTTCCTCTTCACACTCATAGTGAGGAGCTCTGCCATCCGGGAGGAGTTCAGGGTAGAGCTGTTGCTCATGTAGGTCAAGAGAAGCCAGGTGGGGTAGTTCGGGCATCTGGTTGGGATGCCTCCCAAACGCCTCGCTTGTGAGGTGTTTCTGACACGCCCAACCAGGAGGAGTGCCAGAGTCAGACCCCGGACTCGTTGGCGAGACTATGTCTCACAGCTGGTTGGGGAAAACCTCAGGATCCCCCTGGGAGACCTAGAGGATACAGCCCAGGTAACGGGAGCCTGTGTTTTCCCGATGAGGTTGTTACCACAGCAACCCAGCCCTGGATAACCAGAAGACGATGGAACAGAAAAAAGATTGTTTTATAAACAATTGTGAATAAAATTCTGGGAGTTCGGCCAACAGCAACTTTACTAAGAAAAGAACTTTATAACCCTTTTGCTGCCATCCATGTTTTATGTCTGATCCGATAACCACAGGGTTTCACTTCATCAAAATGTTCAATTTTCATTCCCAGGCGAGGTCCGATGGATCCAGCAGAGTACCCCATGCAGCCATGGTCAGGTCATTACCCAGGACCTCCTCAGCAGGTCTACACTCAGTCCCCACCCTACAACAACTCCCACCCAGGCCCACCTTACTCTGGATACCCTCCTGGCCAGCCATACCCACGGCCGGGTGACCCTCGAGGCCTTGACCCCGGCTACTACCCACACCCAAGGTTAGAAAAAGGAAACACATTAAACTTCCACTGATCTGTTTCAGACCCAGTTTATTCCTACTTTTTCTACATTAAGGTATTATTTTCTCCCTCCAGTTCGCAGCAGAGAGGACCTCTGCGGCAGGATGTGCCCCCATCACCTACCCCTCCACTGCGTGTGCCGCGGTACGACACCATGACACGTGGAACTGTGGGTGGAGGTTACAGGTAGGATTATATCCCAGGAAGACAGTTTCAGGTAAATTCTTATTACCGAAATATTTCACCGCAGCAGCACAGCCATCTGTAACTCTGCAAACACTTTTGATTGGTTCCAGGAATCAGATGGAGCCCATTACCAACCAGTACGGCCACTGTATACCAGGATTTAACCAAGGCAGCAGCACCAAACCCACGCACAGCTGAAAACAGCAACGATGTAGAAAGGCCAGAAATCCAGCAAATTATTAACAGCTTTGTTTCTGCAAGTTTCATTTGCCACTATGGAAAAAAACACCACTATTATCCACCAGCGCTGTTTAAGGTATGAAAAAGTTTAAAGAAAATCTACTGGAAGCCATTCAGATTACAAAAATATAAGTTTTTTTGTTTTTATTTTACATTCATTTCATCATTTTTTCATAAAAATGAAAGGACAGAGACCGTGTCCTTTCATGACGATTGTTTGGTTATTACTTTTTTTACTTTTACATGCAGCTGTGAATGCGTTCATTTCGTCCACTTGGTTTTACATGGGAGCCTCGAGTCTTTAAATGTAAACATTCAAATGTAGGTACAACTTTGCTCCAAATTTTTTTTTTTGGTTTGGTGCTCTAAAAGAAATCTTTGAATGCTCTAGAAACTTGAGCAGCTAGTCAATGTAGTTGTGATCATTGAGACGAGACGCTGATTTAATGAGTAGGATTAGACAGATCGTACAGTTAACGAGGCGGAAAGTCTCAACAAAACAAATTTTTAAGTAAAAACTTAATATCTTTAAACAGATGGGTTAAAACAGTTAATCTGTTTTTTTTTAGCATGACATACAGTATGTGGTTTTTAACAACTTAATTTTTTCAAAATGTACCTGCGAAAATACAAATGGTCATCCCTCTTCTAGCAAAGCAGAGTCAGCAATACATTATGTTTTTTTTTAGGATCATAATAATTGGCTTCAGACCGCGTTGTTCATAGAATTTAACTACAGAGAACTCGAGCCTGTAGCATTCAGTTTGCTCATTTTGAGTTTTTCCACTGAACAGGGAGAAGGCCACTAATCATAAACTCACTGAGATGAAGCGCTGTACACATCTGTTTATGTTTGTTTTTAGCAGTTTGGGATTAGGACAGAATACAACGTAACGTCTTGCAAAAGAAAAAAAAGACTTTCAGATCAGCTGTTGGAGTTAAAGTGAAAATCCACAACTACAGTGAACTTTTAGCCTTTTTTGAAAAATTTTAGCTTGAATGTAATGTCTTTTTTTTTTTTTGTTTTTTAATCAAAACTCCTCAGATTGATCAGATTTTTACCTGATTCTTTTTTGCAATGTGTACCACTTCTTTCCAAATAGACCCATTTCGTACGTTATAGCAAGGCGTTCATATCATTTCCTATCATACTGCACTGAGTTTGTTGCCAGAAGTCGGGCACCGCATTATGGCTGCATGTTACTGTACAGCTTTAATTTCTAACTGAAGCAACAGTTACACATGAGATTACATTTTTATGTTTTAAAAAAGAAAAAAAAAACATGTCTGCAGTATTACATTTAAGAGATTGATTGTTTAAAATGACATTTAAAGATGATGTAGATGACATTTCTGATAATATGACCGAGGATAAAATCTTATTAAGTCGAACATCAGCGGTAGTTTGGTTATGAACTGTGATACAGTTCTTATTTCAAACCTTTATTTTTTTTCTGTTTATTTTGTTTAAGAAAGGGAAAAGAAAAGTTTGTTTGGAGGATTATGTGTGTGATTGATGAGGAAAAAAAGAAAGAATGAGATGAAAGAAAAGAGAGATAAATGTAGTGATATTTGTGATGATGGGATGGAAGTTAATAAAAGAATGAACATTGTTTTTAGTGAGAAGGAGGAAGTTGTTTTAACTGAATGTAACCACTTTTAATTTTTCTGCAATGCTTTGGCATCAAATACTGTTAAAATATCACAATATAAATCAGATTTGGTCAATTTAGTAATTTGTCTATTACTGCTAGTACAGTAAAATATGGTGGTAATGAATCATCAGAGGTTTCCATTTGCTGGAATTAACCTTCTAAATGATACAAAAGCATATTAAAATAACTCCATAAATTATACAAGCTGGTTTTACTTTATATTATTAATACCCTATTGGTGTCACTAAATAAAGTAAATCAGCAAAAAGTGCCGTAGAAACGCTCTCTTAAATCTTAAGATTTTGATGGTTTTGCTTCAAATCAGAGCAGAATGTTCCAGAACCTAAAATTCCTCAGCTGTGTGTATCCGTGTGCTGGTCTGAGTCGGATTAAGCTTTTATGGTTAGCTACAGTTCAGTCAAACCAAAGTTTAATGTTCTAGTGTGATAATGAGATGTGTTTACTGCACAGCATGTTATTTTTTCATTAATATTAGCAGCTGTGATTTAATATCAGAGAAAACATAATGCTAATATCACCTAACAGCCAAAGTTATCAAAAGTATTATTGACCCATTTTAATTTGAGTTTTAACTAAGCACTGTTTCCTCAAACAGATTTCTATCAATAAGGGTTACCGTGAGATCATGCATTCATAACTACGTATTATCTGTTTTACTTGCGTCAAGTTTTTTATCATAATTCAAACAAAGCTTTACAAATCTACAGTGTCACACTAAGACAGAAATATTGATCTAGATTTCTACGAGGTAGGAAGATGTGGAGATTCACCAAACTTTCTCAGATTGAGTGAAACCTGCAGATGGAAACAGCGCTTTAGATAGTTACAAAAAAATGTGCTGAACTTAAAAGTTCATATAGAGTTCCTGTTGTGTTTGGGTTTTTTTTGGCTTTTATTCCAATTTATTGAAACAATTTTCTAATTTTTTTATAAGTAAGAAATACCAAGAAAGTTTAGATGTTCCACTTTGGTAACCAATGGTTTTCTATCTACCGTATTTTTTGGAGTATAAGTCGCAGAGGTTTTTTTTTTATATAGTTTGGTTGGGGGTGTGACTTAAACTCCGAAAAATACGGTAAATAATAAGTAAGAAAAAGTTCAGGTTTTATTTTATTTTCTCGATCAAATCATTTATAATAACATTTGTTAATCTCACACAATTGATCATTTTCTGGCATTTCCTTTTTTTTTTTTTTAGGTATTGAAATTAAGTTGTGTTTTTTTCACTCTTTGTCATCAAATGTTTTCGTCTGTTTGCGATCCACACATTTGCAAACTTTGAGTAGAAACTCAACCAAAAAGAGTGACATGTATGCCTTATAGCTTAAAATAAAAAATTCAAATGTATATGATTTACTTTAAGGTAGAAAATGTATTTTTACAATTTGATGGTACTGAATGTAACACTTTTTTATGAAGGATTTTGGTACTTGTAGTTGTTTTACAAAAATAAATGGTGGAAGGAATCAACTAAAAGAGCATCTTTGCCTTTAAAATATAACAACACTTTATCATTATTAATAATAATAATATCATCACATGGCTTATATCTAAATGAATGATATTATCTTGTTACAGCAATATATTTTTTCTGCTTTTATATTTATGTATATACCATCTTTTTGCATTAAAAAGTTCATGTCCAAACACTTGTGACAAGCACGTCTTTTTTTTATGCTCGACATTTTCTCTTTAAGTCGCCCTGCATGCCCAGCACATCTGCTAAGGTTAATTAAATATGAGTCAGGAGAAATGATTTCCCTCATGTCCCCTGTAGCCTGCAAGGTGAATCATTAACATTGCCAACCCAATTTAGTCTATCATTTAAGCAGCTGATAAATTGTACCTTTGTGATAAGAGATAGATGTTGGCCTAAAATTAATTGAAGACTAATTATCATGTGGGTAAAAGAAGATGAAGAATGCTGATTGTGGGGGAAAGTTTTTTGTCGTTTTTCTAGAAAGATGCCATCATGACTGGTGATATCCCTCACCTATAGAGTTTTGTTGTGGTGTGTGGTTTGTAATCATTCTCCCTTCTTAAACACTGAGTTCCAAACTTGGGCTGGAATCCCAGAAGTTTGCAGTAATAAGAGGAAATGTTTTATCTGCCAAGACATAATTAGCATATCCCAGACCTTTCGGCCAATGGGGAAATGGAAAGAGAGTAATGAAATTTTCCTGAGTTACAACTAAGGTTTGATATGAATCTGCAAGATGTTACTCTGTGTTCACCATCCTGATTATTACATCTACTTTAGTCCCAATTTTCATGTTCTAGGAGGTCTCAACTTAGTTTAGATTAAAAAAAATGCAGAGATTTCTAGAACATTTTACTAAATAAAGCAATTATGTCAAGCATAAGGTCTGCTGCCCAGAATTGGTCCACTAAATGAAGGAAAAAGAAGTCTATAACAAAATGTAAATCTGTTGATTTCTCTAATAATTTGTGAGCTTTAAAATGTACAATAGATATGTGTAATTTAGTTATTAAGTATAGTTTGATTAGAGCAACACCTTAGACAACTAGAGAATAGGAAATTATTTGAATTTCCTCCTAACATCCTCAGATCTGATCAAGATGTTGTCTGCTTGTATGATTGGCCATCTTCAGAGACAGTGCAAGCTAAAGAAAAAATATATATATAGGAATTTTATTGCGTTTTTGCACCCAGAAGGTTTGTGTCATAAAACACCTTTATTAATAATTTTTAGGAGAGTTTTTTTTTGCAAACTAATAATAGTGTCCAAATAATTGTCAGTTTTACTATTTTCTTGAAACATTTTATTCTGATGTCCATACAGTAAATGCAAACTCAATGATAAATGCATATTTCTTTAAACAAGATTATCTGGTTTTACCTTTAAAACATGCGATACATCATTACCAATTTCAACCGATTGAACCTAAAAATAGCATAATTATGTGACTTCAACAGTTAAAATAGATCTCTAATGGTGAATGTTCAGGCCATGTCTGTGAGCTGAGACAAGAATGCACCTCTGAAAAACACGTTAAGAGTTGGAAAAAGTTCAATTGCAATACCGTTTCTGGTCCAGTCTTCTTGAGATTAAACAGACTATACGTGGTCTCACTGCCGTTGTGTGTTTGACACCCTCATGCAAATCAAACATTTTACAAACTCTTAAAAAGGAAAAAGGTGAAACATCTGACAGCAACTTTGAATTCTTCATTATCTTCTCTGTCTTTTGAGTTTCTGTTTTTATCAGTGAAATAACGGGCTTTGATTTAAATGTTTTTCTTCATCTATTCTTTTAGTGGGTTTATACAGTTTACCTGTCTTGACTTTACAAGAGGAGATGTTACTTATTTTACTATCAGCTTCAACAGAATCAAGCTGAAAAGGCCTCCTACAAGTGGACGAGAATCTGAGACTAACTTCACATGAGCACAGATAATTAGCAAGTTCATCGTTAATGTATATTTTCTTCATATGCATGTTAAACTGACCTCATCTAGTAACACGTTAAATAATCGTAATTTTGAGATATTTTATAATCTTTTGTTCTGAGATATTTTTATGGTGCAAGTCTTTAGTACTTTTATTTACATGCTAAACAACAGTCTTGTTAGTAAGATTAGTACTTGCATCTGTCCACTACGTCCACAGATGCAAGTAAATCAGTTTTAGCATTATTAGCTCAAAAGTTTGACTCCTGCAGTCGTGCGGTTGTCGCTCACATAATTAGTTCATAATGCAGTTTGAATTAACATGTACATTACAGAGCACTTCATCAGGTACACTGCTGCACCTGCTAACCACAGCCATGCAGTCTTAGTACGACCATCTATGGTAACGACAAAAAAAAAATCCTAGAAATGCAAGTCAGGAGAGTCAGTTCTAATATTTAAAACTAAAGTTAGGCATTAAATATTCAGTAATGAAGGTGCCACACAGAGCCCGCACCAAAAACAACAAGCACCCCAAATTTAACTCAGAACATATAACATAAGCTGAATGGGCTACAACAGCTGAAGAGCACTCGGATATCGTTTGCATCAGCCAATGAGAGAAATCTGAGGCTCAGTCTCCCACAAACTGCACAGTTAAAGATTAGTGGGTTTGGTCCAGTGAGTCTTGCTTTCTGCTGAGGCTGCAGATGGCCAAGTGCCTGCATGTTTGTGACTTTGACAGACTGTCATAGAACCTAACTGACTGACTGGCTGTTTGAAGCCATCTTTGACTGACTGGGTGTGTAATTGCTCCAACCCTCCTCCTTTGATCTGGCATGCTGTAATTATTAGCAGTTATTATTAGTAGTTTTAATAAGCATCACAAAGTACTGTAATTAGGATTTCCCTTTATGACTGGCTGCCAGTTTGAAGATGTGTTTATGTCTGTTAGGCCTAGGTATTGTTCAGTCGGTCTGGGACTTGCTTTTTGTTTTCTTTTACTTCTTTTTTTGTTCTGAGTCCACACACAAAGTCGAAGGCTGTTCCAAGACCTGCCAGACCTTCAAACCCCTCTGTAATTACTGCCAACACACAGATTTGCTTTTCTCCCCCAACGTGGACGAATGAGTTGATCACATTTGGGATAAGGTGAAAAGTTCAAGTCTACATTCAAAGTAAGTTTGTCATTAATCAGCATTGGAAGACACACATGGCCACGTTTTAGCTTTTCATGGTCTCTACAGAACTACATGTCTAACTTGTGTGTGTTTGTATACTGGGGTCGTTTTAATGGACGACGCTTGAGAAAATCCAGCAAGACAACTCTGTGAATCTGTGCATCTTACATATAAAAAATGGAAAAAAGGGTCACAGATGTTCTGTTTTGTTGTGTTATTTATTTTACCATGAAGACAAAATGAACACGGGTTTATTCACACAGTGTAAACACATCTTCTTCATCTCTGAATGTCTGTGTTTACCCCCAATGTTTGTGGTTCACTTGCACAACAAATGAATTTAAGTTTTTTTTTGCAAACAGAATGTCACAGCTGTGTCATTCTAGTTTCAGAGAAAAAAATTGTAAGGTTGTCTCCAGTGACAGTATGACTTATTTGCCCGGCACAATTACACAGATTGTTTATACTTTCTAAAAGCTTGACGTCGCGTCAAAAATGCTTTGTGCACCGATCCACTGGAAACACATTGAATTGAGCTTTCTCGTTATGTTTTCATTGGGATTATTTTACATTTGAACTTTTCTTAGTAGCAAAATTATTGTGAGACATTTAAACCAGCCTTAATAAAGATCTTTGTTACTAAAATATCAATGAATCTGTATGAAAGACTTGACCAGTGTTGTTTTTTTCAATGATAACAACAACAAAATTTTTACGAGGATTTTTTTAATGACGTAACGATAACTAAATAAATGTGGCTCTTTGGTGACTAAAATGTGACGAGATGTTTGCAAGTTTCTGTTGACAGGAAAAAAATGTTAGGAAATACCGTAATTTCACGGCCATTAGGCGCACCGTACGAAAAGGCTCAGCCTCAGTTTTGTGCGCCGTTGCTGTATTTAACACACACATAAGACGCACCGTACGAAAAGGCGCAGTCTCAGTCACACACCGCCTTACAACAGCACACACGCACACAAATGTGGGTATTAAAAAATAGATCGGGAGCAAAACTGAGTTTGGTTGTACTTTATTTAAGTAGTATAAACAAGCATATTACCGGTAATACGTTGTCCTTATTCAAATCTGTCAAAGTCCTCATCCTCTGTTTCGGAATCGAACAGCTGCGCAAAATCCAACAGAGCAGGTCCACTTCGCTCCTCACTGTCAAAGTCACTGTCTGTACTGTGCGGCTCCTCAGAAAGGATACCAGCTTTTGCGAAAGCTCGGATAACAGTTCCAGCACACACGTTAGTCCAAGCATCTACAATCCATTGGCAAACTGTAGCGTAACTCGCCCGGCGCTGACTTCCACCCTTCGTGAAACTGTGGTCTCCTTTGGTCATCCATCGCTCCCACGCCGCTCACACTTCACTCTTTAACGTTCTCATGTGTTTTCTTTCAGGTCCGCCTAGCGGGCATGGCGTTTTCTTTTAGGTCCGCTTTTTCTCACACACAAGGCGCACCGCACAAAAAGGCGCATCGCTCATTTTGAAGAAAATTTGAGACTTTTAGGTGCGCTTTATGGCCGTGAAATTACGGTAATAGGCGTCAGACTTTCGTGTTTCTGTCTGTGAAAAGAAAAAGCACAGTGGCTGCATTCTGTCTCTCACAGTGGCACGCCCCCCACAATGCTGCACGTTTACACCATCTACACAACACACCTGCAGCCTCGAGAAAGTCACACAACATGGCGGTAACAGCAACAAAGGGGCTTGGTGGTCAGAAACTTAAAGTTTTCCATATATTTTGTGCAAACGGCATGCCGACTTCAAGCTAATGCTAGCTTGTCAACGCTGCTAACTTCCTAATTTAGTTTGAATGCGCTAACGACTGCTCTAGGACACAATACAATGTTTACCTTGTTTTTAAGAGTTATTAATAGGTATCATTTTCAAGTATGCGTAAGTTACAACGTACCTGACTCATTAAAGAATTTGTCTTTATTTTACTTTGTTTTACAATTTTTGCTATTAGAATATTAGTTGTTCTTTGCTTTTTTTACACTAAAACTAGACTAAAACTTTTTTGAGTTTTCATCGACTAAAACTGTAATACATAGAGATGACTAAAATGTGACTAAAACTTACAATGTAAATTGATTTTTGTTCCTAAGACTGAAACTAAAACTCAGATGGCTGCCAAAAACAACATTAGATTTGACTGATGTAACACATTTGATTTGTACTCAAAATAACAAGAGAATTTTTTAGTTGGACAAATTCTAAGACAACATAAGTCATTTTTACTAATTATCAGACATCCGTATGTAAAACAGGCTTTCATCTTGTTTCCCAGGAAAGATCTCAGCATCGCTTTTGAATATTGCCACATAACTTGTCTGTTTTCATGTTACAATGGAGTCAGTCCAGTCAATTCAGACCCTTACAAATCTTACAATTTTTAATATTTAGGGTTTTTTTTACATTAATTTCAAAATCTTTCTTCTCTCAGTATTTCACTTTGCATCATTTCTGTTTTACTGTAACTATTTCTGTTCTATTTCCACACCTTTAAAGATGTGTCTCCCTGTTCTTAGTTTATTAAATTCTGTTTATAACCTCCTCGGTTACATTCCTTTAACTTTCCTTCTTCAGACTTCGGGAATGTGAGAACATGTCATCTAAAATAACCAGAGGTGAAGTGATGGTTACAGTAAATTCCACTCTGTTTGTCAGTCTTCATGTTCACATCCTGACAGGGTCATGGACAGTGTATTAGGAACACTGAGTGTGTCCTATTAAGTGTCTGTGTGTAAAAAATTACATTTCCTCTGTCCCTTGTGCACCATAATGACTAGTGGTAAACTCCACTGGCAGCTGTTTCCCTTCTTTCCAACCTCCGTCTCTCCTACACACAAACATAAACCGTGTGCAAGTCTCCAACAGTATTAACCTTGAGGTATCTCACAATTTTTCACAGTCACTCCTGTCTCCCCTGCTGCAGAGGGCAACAGGGGACATGCCCCGGTTCTGTCCCAGGCATGTTTCACTCTACTTGGTCACACAACATGGGCTTTCTAGACTGCTGAGTCCAGTTGCGTGGTTGCATCCTCTCCGTTGCGTTCCGTTGTCTTCTGCTTTATCCGGGGTCAAGTAGTGGGGCAACGGCCTCACCCGGGAAGCTGAGGCTTCCTTCACCCCAGCCACATCCTCCAGCTCACCCAATTGATCCCAAGATGTCTCCGGCCATCTGTGAGACATAGTCTGTCCAGCAGGTCCTTAGTCTGCTTCTGGGTTTTCTCCCGATGGGACGGGCCCAAAACACCTCTCCAGCAAGTTGTTCGGGGGGTATCCGAACCAGATGCCCAAACTACCCCATCTGGCTTCTATTGACCCGGAGGAGCAACGGCTTTACTCCAAGCTCCTCCCGGATGGCAGAGCTCCTCACTCCTCACTCTGAGGGAGAGCCTAGCCACCCTGCAGAGGAAGATCATTTCGGCCACTGGCATCCTGGTTCTTATTCATTCGTTCCCATTCATTCGTCACCCATTCATTTGTCGATTTGGAGGCGCTGATTCCCATTTTGGTTGCTTCACACTTGTCAGAGAGTTGTAAATCACAGCCTGATGAATCCAACAGGACCACACCATCTTTACCAGCAGAGATCCAATCTTGTGGTCACCAAACCGGATGCCCATCACCACCACGGTTGCACCTAGAAATTCTGTTCATAAAAAACTGAACAGAATCTGTGACAAAGAGGAGCCTTGACAGAGTCCAACTCTCACTGGAAATGCAATCGACATACTGCCAGTAATACAAACCAGTCTCTGGCACCCATCATACAGAAACCGGACAGCCCGTAACAAGTTCTCTGAGACTCTATACTCTGGTAGTGGCCTCGTCTCATCGTTTCAACATACTGTACCATCTTCTACTGCTTATTCAGGCTTAGTTTGTGGGAGCATCGAGCAGTGAAGTCCAGACTTCCCTTACCCTAGTCAAAACTTTCAGCTCATCTTTGGAGATCTCTGGGTGTTGCCAATCCTTCTATGAGACACACTCCCTCGAGCAAGTCTTGGGTCTACCTTTGGCTCTCTTCTCGATAGGACATGCCTAAAACATCTCACCAGTGAGAACATCTCATTGAAAAATGTGCTTAACAACAGTGTTTCAGAATTAAAGCCTCTTTGAAAGCAGCTTTTATGACAACTTGCTAAGCGTGAAAAGAAGCTAAAACTAGTAGTAAATTAGGCTGGTAGTTCAGACTGAACATGTGAGGTGGTACTAAACAATCATTTTGCATGCACTGTGAGTAAGTTATGAAATGAGAAGGTGCATAAAGCTTTGAGAGAAACTTGGCAGGAGCTAGCAGTTTCTAAGCCTGGCCAGCTGACGCTAAATGCAAGCCATCATGACCAGCCAGCAGCCTCTTCTATGAGCAACTGCTGGCAGGCTGACAAGTCCAGATTAACGTGTTCATGGACCTCATTTCACTGAAAATGCAAAATGGTTTTCAGTTAGACTTTAAGCCTTTTTAAGAAGTTTTCCGGTTCGTTTTTTTTACAGTGAAAACACTGAAAGTATTTATGGGATTATTAAAGTATTTTCAACTCACAATATACCGTATGTTGGATATTCAGTAAAAGTAAAGCCCTGTCTTTTTGAAGTAAACCTGGTGGTATTGGTAAAAAAAATTATAGGATGAACAGGGTTAAAAATAAAGAACTGCAAGTATGCGTCATTTTCTACATTGCCCAATAAAAATACCAGTAACATTTTTAAGAGTTAATTGGACCATTTTTTAGCCCCCAAATACATTTAGACAGCACACACGTCACAGCAACAATTACATTTTCAAGTCAAAGTCTTCTCATTTTGGCATTTCTCTTCAGGGGTTGCCACAGCAAGTCAGTTTCTTCCATCTAACCCTGCCTCCTGCCTCCTCTTCTGTCACGCCAACTACCTTCATGTCTTCCTTCACTGTATCCATGAACCTCCTCCTTGGTCTTCCTCTAGGCCTCTTTCCTGGTGGTTTGAAACCCAGCATTCTTCTGCTGATGTACTCTCTCTCTCTCCTCTGCACATGTCCAAACCATCTCAGTCTGGCCTCTTTAACTTTATCTCCAAAACCTCTAACACGTGAGGTTCCTCTGATCCTATCCATCCTGGTCACTCCCAGAGAGATCCTCAGCATCTTCATCTCTGCTACCTCCATCTCTGTTTCCTGTCTTTTCCTCAGTGCCACTGTCTCTAGACCAAACAGCATGGCCAGTCTCACCACGGTTTTGTACACTTTCCCTTTCATTTTAGCTGAAACTCTTCTATCACACATCACACCTGATACTTTTCTCCACCCATTCCAGTGCCTGCAAGAGCATATAAAGTAATACCCAACCACAAAGACTTTAAATGCTTATTTACACACCACTGTCTGTGACAGAAGCAGCATGACATTTGCAATTAAAATCTTCCTAAAATGTTTTTACCTCTTCGTTTTCTCCTACAAACTAATTGGGTCAGTCATTGGAAAATAGAGTTTAACATACTTTGCAAAACTGAGATTGATCGTCACTTCATGTGCAAGTCTAAATAAACCAAGGAAGCTTTCAAAGTTTTTTTTAATCAATTTAATTTTTGTTTATTTTATAAAATGTCAACTTTTTAAAAATTTAAAAGATCTGTGAATGCATCAGTGTTGTTATGTAGTCAGAAATGAAAAAAAAAATGTGTGAAACAATACAGAAGTTGGAAAGAAAAACTAAAGGAAGCTGGAGGAGAAAAGAATGACATCAAAACTTTTTTATGAATAGTGGCATGAGAAAATAGAAATCTCAAAGGATATTAAAAACGGGCAACGAAAAGGCAGGAAACAGGATTTGGCCCACTAATGGACCACAGATGTATTATCTCCTCAGCATTTATTCATTTATGAAAAATTCATCCAAAAAAGTAGGGGTTTATAAGATTATTGGAAGTGGATTAGTTTTATTTTTCCTTCAAATTTGCCACCATTTAGAAATTCAAATTGTGTTTTTCAGCACCATTCAACCCTTAGATTGAATTTTTAGTTCTCAATTGTTCTTTAATATGATCCCAAAATAAAACTTACTTGTTTCCTTTTAAAAGTTAGTCACAATTTTAAGACCAGATTAGTTTGAAAGATTTTTTAAAAAAGTTAAAAAGATTGAAAAAGGGGACAAAAAAGTAAAAAAAAAAAAGCTTTGGCTCTTTTTTTTTTTTTAATTTTAGAGTTCTTGATAACAAGAAATTGAATTTAGATTAATTTAATTACTAATCTTAAAACTCTAAAATTGAGTTTAAACAAAGTTCAAACTAAACTATTCATACTAATATGAAAGTTGAAAGCATTTCATTCCTTTTCCTCACAGATAATTACAGAGCCTATCCTGGCTGATTTCAGGTGAGAGGTAGGGTACACCCCAAACAAGTCACCAGTCTGTTGTGGGGCCACACACACATAAACGCTACACACTCATTCCTATGGACATGTTTGTTGCGGCCAATCAACACACATGTTTTTGGAGAGTGGGTGGAAACCGGAGGTTTTGGGAAAAAAAACACGTGGACCTAGAGAGCATACAGACACCACACAGAAAGGCCAGTGTTCCAAACCTTGCCCCCACTCTGGGACTTGAACCCCTGACCTTTTTGCTGTGAGGCCACTGCACCACCGTAAGCCCTAAAACAGAGAGTATGTTTTTAGAATTTAATTCTTTTTATTTAAAGATTATATTTACTTCACAGAACAAATTAATAGTCAGCATTAATTAAAGCACAGCAAGATGCAAACAGGAATCATGTTGATGAATCTGGGTATGATAATCCTAATTATCCAGGTTATTCTGATGCTAGTGTTTTGTTTTTTTTAGGTTATTTGTCTTTTTTGATGAACAAGTGTTCTTTGAAATTTTACATAATTCAGAGTATTAAACACCATAATCTCATCATTTTTTATTAAAAAAAAGGGATTATCACAGGCCACAAAACTTATTTTAATGATGTATTTTTACTCATTATCTAACCAGTAAAGCCAGCTGTGGAGGCAGAAACTTTGGTTTCCATCCTGACTTTTGTTATCTCAGAGTTCAGATTTTGGTTGAGACTTTTAGAAAATCTGCTTTCATCGCTCCTAATGCTCCAGATGGCCCGCCCAGCTCCGGTTACAGGACTCAGCTGATACCCAGTTTGTCTGGAGTGCCAAATGTTGATCTTCTCACGACTTTGACAAGTGCCATGTGCTGGCATGAGGAAGTGGGAGACAGATTCTCTCCCAAACCCCTTGTTATCCCTGGAAGCCTGCAGTGGAGCAGGATGGACAGAGGGGATGTGATGGAAGGACTGAGAGAGGAGTTTATCAGGTCAGGACCCTCCAAATGGCCTCTTCTTCTTCGCTCCATCTGTCTTAGTTGCTTTCTGCAAACTGTTTCTCTTCATGGCTTTTTAATTCTCTCAGTAAAGTATTTAAGAAGCAAGAAATGTAGCAACCAATGAGGTTTGAGGAGTATTTGGATGATCTGTGTACCTAAAGTCTAAAGTGCTTTAGATGTTGTCCAGGAAATGTTTGGAGATTTGGTGAGTGAGTGAGGGATTAATAAAAGCCCTTATTGTCAATAAAAGAGTTAAGAGGATGAAGAATGCTACAGGAGGAGAATTAGCTTGAGTCATCATTTGGCTTATCTGGTCCATGCTCGATCTCTGTCTGTGTTCAGTATGGACATGTCAGGTTACAAGTTGATCCAAATTTATTTAAACTCACATGCAGATTGATCAAAATAAAATGTCAAACTATTAGCTTTCTAAAAGCTTGTCACTTTGTTACATAAATACAAATGCAATGTAATCCTAGGATACTAATCGGGGGTTAGCTTTTTTAAATTAAATATGAACTTATACTTTAATATCTAATCCAATAACAAAAATATGTGCTTTGGAATCATGTTAACCAATGGACTTAGTGTTTGGTCTTTATTGGTGACCAATGATGTTTTGCCTCCATAGCAGTCTAGTTTTTATCTGGAGCAAGTTTAATTTTCACATAATCCTAAAATGATCTGTTTCTACTTTTTTTTTCAGCTGCACTTTTATAATTAAAAGCTTAACAGAATTGTTCCAAGTGTTTCATTTTCACCCAATCATATAGACAAGACTTGTTCTTTCATTGGTAAATGTATTAATTTTCACCTCAGATTTTGATGTTGTGAGTTGTTAGTTTCTCTTACTTCTTTGGGTGAATTGTCTTTATTTTTTTTTAATTACTCTATTCATCCCTCACCAGGGAAATTTGTTTGCTGCACTCCTTACACCGCAGCAGGCTGCCCTTCAACGGCGCCAATGGTGGGAGAAGTGGGGGTTAGGTGTCTTCTCCAAGGACCCTAGACGTGCTCTCCGTGGGACGCGAACCCGCGACCTTCCGGTCCGCGGGCGAACGCGCTAACCACGCGGCCACCGTCTCCACCCAAAATGTACAGTTTAAAACGCATAAAGTCGGCAAATACTTATTTATTTTATATTTTATTTACATAAAGATGACCTATTTTGTTTGGTCCAAGCGTGATCAAAGTGTGTACCTGCTACAAAGACTTCCTACTTGTACTTTTGTAAGTCAACATAGCAGAAAACAAAAGGCGTGGCTAAGAAGAACGTGATGTTCAAATTTCTCAAACATGCACAAATAAAATTAAAAAAAGAAACACTTCAAGTATATTTCTGATGTTGTAATAATGTTCAAACATGGTAGAAACCTTCAAAAAAATGTGGAACTGTGTGGGACAGCAAGATTTTCACCCAATCATTTTTGTATGGTGAGCTAAAATCACTGGCCTACAGTCTTTGGATCACTCCAACTTTTTGGTGATACATTGATATTTTTTATTAGTCGTGTTTTAGTCCCTATGCATGCATAAAATAAAAAAGTGACCTTTTCATTTTTTTAATTGTCTTTGCGTTAACAAATGCAGAATATAATTTCCCAAAGGAGTCTGACATACTAAGTAATGAATCCAAAATGGCCTGAGCAGATGCCGATGGAAACAATCTCTGACCCAAGTGTTCTGTTCACCAATATTCGTTGTGCTCTTGGCACAAAAACATCTTCCATACACACCCCACTTTTTTTTCCAACTAGTTAAAACAAATGCAGTTTCATTATGTTGGGGATAAAGTCAACTTGTTATGTTTTGGGGTTTTTTTGTTGTTTCTATTCACTTAAAGAATTATCCCAAATGGAGAAGTTTAAGTATCTCGGGGTCTTGTTCACGAGTGGGGGAAGATCATCAGACGGATTGTTACAGCTTCCACAACAACCAGGACGATGCATTGGTCCGCCGTAGGAAGAAAGAGCTGAGCCAAAAAGCAAAAAAAAAAAAAACTTATGAGAAAATCATTAGCTATTTCAGGTTATGAACTTTCTTTGTTGACAACATTGACCCACTATAAGTTTCAAGTGAATTTCTTGGCTTATTAGGCTTTGTAATGGGAGTTGTTGGTGGGTCTGGTGAATTTGGGTGAAAGTAGCTGCAAAGCCGCTTAATTTGTGCCAAGCCACGTTTTGTAAACTAATGACCGAGGTCATGACTCCACCTCTGTGAATCTGGTATGGAACTAATCCATGGAGTCTAAAAATAATTTAAAAGTGAGTTAATACTAGAAATGACGTTAATCAGTCCTGCACCAGTAATACTAGCTCACATGCACACTTTTGGAGTTTCCATCAAGTATTTAAAAAGCTCTGATGACACCGAGAAACTATTTTGTGGTCAACTGGGACTTTAATTAATTTTCCAGAGTGTAGAAACCATTACAGCTTTGCTTTGTGAAGTGAGAGCAAAACCAAAAGGTGATAGTGTTTTCCTTTTTTATGCATGTGCAGTTTTGTCTTTACAACGGTTCTTCAATTATTTAGATTGTTATAGCAGAAAAAAAACCCATGCTTGAGTAAAATAAAGGAAGTATTTGGGAAGTTTGGACAACTTTAACTTGTTAAGATAATATGAAATTGTAGTTCTCCCAGAGGGAACTGTAACAGCGGTACAGTGGTGTAACTGTTCACTAAAATTGTGGTTCAGCACGTATTTTGGTTTTGAGGTCATAATTCTGTTGATTTTCCTATTTGTTGACTTTCCTTCAAAGAATCTGCCTGTTCTTACAACAACAAAAAAAACAATCAGACTAAAATCACAGCCACAAGATTAACTTGGTAGATTTTTCATAACATTGTCTTTATTGTAGTTTGAAGGGTTTTGTTTTCTTAAAATAAAAAGTTCCTGGATTGAGTCATGCATGACTCATCAAAATATATTTTTAGTCGTTTTTGTTTCATTTGCTGAACCGCTTATCCCTAATGCTGGTGTGGGGGATGCTGGAACCTATGCTGGCTGATTTCAGGTGAGAGGCAGGGTACATTCCAAACAGGTTGCCAGTCTCCTGCAGGGCCACTTGCACACTACCATCCACATAAGCACTCATTCCTAGGGTTAATTTTATGATGGCCAATCAACCTATTACACATGTTTTTGAAGAATGGGAGAAAACTGGATTAAACGGAGGAAACCAACGCAAACATCGAGAGAACATGCAAACTCAACACAGAAAGACCAGTGTTTCAAGCCTCACCCCACCCAGGACTCGAACCCCCGCCTTCTTACTATGAGGCCACTGTGCTAACCACTGCACCACTGTGCCACCTTATTTCTTTGTCTTTAAATTAATTTGATCTTCACTTGTAAGTCTTCAACAGCTTGTAAAGATGTCGAACATGTTCCATCCGTCCAATTATGGAGGTCTTTCATTTCCTTTGTATCTAAACGAGAATGCGATGATTTACATGAAACAGCTCCTTTAAACACACGTTTTTTCTGTTTGCAACATTCAGCCTTTATGTTCTCACACATCCGCTAGGAATCCTTTCATCCCGACAGTTAACGCAGAAACACACAGAGGAAACGTACCGGCTCACATCCACACAGAACATTTTTCTGGTTTTTCACATATAAACACTAAAACATGTGAAATGGTTTTCACCTGGTGTGGATAGAGTTTCATCCTTTCAGCTGTGAGAGTTTATTTGCTGTTTAAAACATCACCTCAGATGGAGTTTCTCCTCCCTCCAGAGTGCTACATTTCTTTCCATCGTTGCCTCCATCATAGGAATCCACTTCATCGTCCCGTCGCTCGTTCACTCTCTCTCACCCTTCTTTTGCTCACACCTACACACACCCTGTAGGTGTAATGTTACCACGCAGCCTGTTATTCCCGGGCCAGGCCGGGATGCTGAAGCTTTCCAGATTGTCCTGTTTAGTCAAACATTAGCACTGAGAGGCTGTGGAGGTGAGGGATGGAGCTCTGGTGCTGCACAGCTAAATGTGAACATATAAACTGACATTTAAAGACCGCGGCTTTACACTTGATTACAGTTGGTCTGTGTAGGTTCAGCATGTTTTCATCTCCATGTTTACATGGCAGCCTAGCAGACACAGATTTGTTAACAGTTACAGTCCAAGCGTCAGCCTCTGGATCTTATTATACTGCTGCAGATCTCAGCTTCATTAAAGCGACTTAATTGAGTGCCAAAACTAGTTTTCAGTCTTTATTCCATAACTTAAAACACAAACATCACTAATCCATCAAGAAAACATGACTCTTGCTTTTTTTCCTCTTCATTTATATTTTTTGTCACATCTTCTCTCAGTTGGTTGTGACTTCTTTTTGTTGTTGTTGAAAAAAGATTAGATATCATGGTGCTAACTGAAAAGTTATTTATTACCAAAAATCTGGTAGGCAGAGGTCGGTGTCCCTTTGTGAGACCGCATACTTTGTCTCCTTGAAATGTTTATGTCCAAAAAGTTCAAACGGGCTACATACGTATATACATACAAACCGGATTCCGAAAAAGTTGGGACACTTTAGAAATTGTGAATAAAAACTGAATGCAATGATGTGGAGGTGCCAACTTCTAATATTTTATTCAGAATACAACATAAATCACAGGTCAATAGTTTAAACTGAGAAATTGTATGATATTAAGGAAAAATATGCTCATTCAAAATTTCATGGTGTCAACAAATCCCAAAAAAGTTAGGACAAGAACCTATTAGAGGCTGGAAAAAGTCATTTGAGCATACAACAAACACCTGGAAGACCAATCAGCACTAATCAGGTCAATTGGCAATATGATGGGTATAAAAAGTGCTTCTCAGATTGGCAGTGTCTCTCAGAAGCCAAGATGGGTAGAGGATCACCAACTCCCACAATGTTGCGTAAAAAGATAGTGGAACAGTATCAGAGAGGTGTTACCCAGCGAAAAATTGCAAAGAGTTTGCAGTTGTCATCATCAACTGTGAATAATATCATCAGAAGATTCAGAGAATCTGGAAAAATCTCTGTGCGTAAAGGTCAAGGCCGGAGAACCATACTGAATGCCCGTGATCTCCGGGCCCTTAAACGACACTGCATCAAAAACAGGAGTGCTACTGTGAAGGAAATCACAGCATGGGCTCAGGAGTACTTCCAGAAACCATTGTCAGTGAACACAATCCACCGTGCCATCCGCCGTTGCCAGCTGAAACTCTATTCTGCAAAGAAGAAGCCATTTCTAACAAAGATCCACAAGCGAAGACGTTTTCACTGGGCCAGGAGTCATTTAAAATGGAGTGTGGCAAAATGGAAGACTGTTCTGTGGTCAGACGAATCACGTTTTGAGGTTCTTTTTGGAAATCTGGGGCGCCATGTCATCAGGACCAAAGAGGACAGTGACAACCCAAGTTGCTATCAACGCTCTGTTCAGAAGCCTGCATCTCTGATGGTATGGGGTTGCATGAATGCGTGTGGCATGGGCAGCTTGCACATCTGGAAAGGCACCATCAATGCAGAAAAATATATTCAGGTTCTAGAGCAACATATGCTCCCATCCAAACGTCGTCTCTTTCATGGAAGACCCTGCATTTTTCAACAAGATAATGCCAGACCACATTCTGCATCAATCACAACATCATGGCTGCGTGGGAGAAGGATTCGGGTACTGACCTGGCCAGCCAACAGTCCAGATCTTTCACCTATAGAAAACATTTGGCGCATCATTAAGAGGAAGGTCAGACAAAGAAGACCCAAGACGATTGAACACTTAGAGGCCTGTATTAGACAAGAATGGGAGAACATTCCTATGTCTACACTTGAGAAGCTGGTCTCCTCAATGCCCAGACGTCTGTTGAGTGTTCTAAGAAGAAGGGGGGGTGTCACACAGTGGTGAAAATGGCCTTGTCCCAACTTTTTTGGGATTTGTTGACACCATGAAATTTTGAATGAGCATATTTTTCCTTAATATCATACAATTTCTCAGTTTAAACTATTGACCTGTGATTTATGTTGTATTCTGAATAAAATATTAGAAGTTGGCACCTCCACATCATTGCATTCAGTTTTTATTCACAATTTCTAAAGTGTCCCAACTTTTTTGGAATCCGGTTGTATATTATATATATTATATATATTTTAAATTAACCGTTTTAATGACACATATCAATGTCAATTTATTTGTAGCACGTTTGAACTTTTTGTACATAAACTTTTCAAGGAGACAAAGTATGATGTCTCACAAAGGGACACCAATCTCTGTCTAGGTAAAATTTGACTAAACAAAAGCTAGCTAAACAATTTCAGCACATTCCTGCCCTCAGACCCTCTTTCACGGGAAGAAAAATCTCCAAAAACCCAGCTGGGGGGGCGGGGGACCTCATGGGGATCCACATGAAAGAAAGATCCGAACTCCTATGTGTCTAAGACTATTTATTGTGAGTGTCTAGAGTTTAGTGTTTGCACATTTTTAAATAGAAAAAAAAAATTGTCAGAAAACTGAACAGATAACTTTAAGACTAAGTTGATGAAAGACAGAGAAAGCATTTTAATTTTTTTTAAGTATGCTAGCGACCTTCTCACTGTGTTACATAGTTTACCATGGTTGTGGAAGAGAAAATACCAATAAAAGTTGTGTACACATCAGTATACAACATAAAATACTCATTGAAGAATGGTTAGAGTTTTAAGATTTGCACATTAAGACGAGTCGCTGCCAATCAGATAATAACTCTGCAGGTTTACTTTACTCTCTTTGGCCTTGTTCTAGTCCTCTTTCCTGGTGGTTCCAAACGCAGCATCCTTCTGCTGATGTACTCTCTCTCTTTCTCTCCTCTGCACATGTCTAAACCATCTCAGTCTTGCCTCTCTGACTTTATCGACAAAACTTCTAACATGTGCCGTTCCCCTGATATACTCATTTCTAATCCTGTCCATCCTGGTCACTCCCAGAGAGATCCTCAGCATCTTCATCTCTGCTACCTCCATCTCTGCTTCCTGTCTTTTCCTCAGTGCTACTGTTTCTAGACCAAACAGCATGGCTGGTCTTACCACGGTTTTGTACACTTTCCCTTTCATTTTAGCTGAAACTCTTCTGTCACACATCACACCTGAAACTTTTCTCCACCCGTTCTAGCCTGCCTGCACACCCTTCTTCACCTCTTTTCCACACTCTCCATTGCTCTGGACTGTTGATCCTAAGCACTTAATATGTTCCACCTTCTTTATCTCTTCTCCCTGTAATCTCACTTTTAATGCAACTTTATAATATCCAAGAAAATCCAGAGCACAAACTGTTCTTTATGTAACAAGTGGTTCATAGAATCTTATTCAAAAATTCCAAACAGCCACCTCTGCTTTTATCAACAGTATTTCATGGTAAAGTAAGTCAGCAGTAATGCTGTTTTTGATCACTCCCTTCTTTTTCATTCCCTTTCATCCACTCTGTGATTTTCTCTGTTCTGTTTATTCACCTTCCAGAGTTACTTCCTGCTCTGACACAACACCAAACATCCTCCATCAGGCACGGTACTCGCACTGAAGCACAGAGACGAGTAAACGCTTGATCGCTTGTTCTTGCTACACACAGCCTAGCTCTTTGACCCATGCAGCCGCCTTGCTGGACCAGGAAATACAACTGACACTCATACAAACAGGCTGGGACACGGAGACATACACGCTCTGAATGGAAGAGGAACATGTTGCAGCTTAAATCCACTCATTTCCCTTTTCCTGTAGCTGCTCACTCATGCGTGTGTGACACTGAGAGTATCTGTAACAAGGGCAGGTTTGGTTAGCCCTGTCAGTCACACAAAGCACCTACACACATGCATAACTTCCTCTAAAAACACACATACTTAAGACCCCTGTGGGCTACAAAGCTGTGGTTGAAATCCTGCTCCATTAAGGCCTAACGGACACCGGCGCCAGCACCAGATGTGTGTATGTCTTGTTTCTGGATGATCAGCGGTGCATTACACAACCAAGTGATAATGATGACCTAGTTGACTACTCTACTGTGTGACTGTGAGGTTTTACTTCTGTACCCCATGCTGGTCCCTAGATAGTCCTCATCACCTGTGGAGAGTCTGTCTCACCTCTATTGTTCTGATCTCTTCATGTCAGGACTTCCTTTATTCTGCTTTCTTCTAGAGTTATTAAATATTCATCTCATATACTCATTCATCCAGGTGTGGAGCAGCCAGTGTGGCAATCAGCGCATCCAAATCCAAGACCATGATCCTCGCCTGGAAAAGGGGGAATGCCCCCTGTTGGTCAGGGACAGTGTCCTGCCCCAAATGGAGGGGTATTTTGTGGGGTCTTGTTCACGGGTGGGGGAAAGATGGAGTGTGAGATCGACAGACAGATCGGTGCAGCTTCCGCAATAATCACGACACTGCATCAATCCATCGTGGTGAAGGAGGAGCTGAGCTACAAAACTCTCAATTTACCAGTTGATCTATGTTCCTACCCTCACCTATGATCACCAGCTGTGGGTGGTGACCAAAAGAAGGAGATCGCGGATACAATGGCTAAAATGAGCTTCCTCCACAAGGTGACTGGGCTCTCACTCAAAAATAGGGTGAGGAGCTCTACCATCCTGGAAGAGCCGTTGCTCTTCCGGGTCAAGAGAAGCCAGATGTGGTGGTTTAGGCATCTGGTCAAGACCCAGAGGCAGGCCCAGGACCCTGGTAGTAAAAACAGTTACTGTAAAAGAAATTAGTTTTCTCAGTGACCAAAAGGAAAAGTTTGAATATGTATATAATGTACACAGACTTTATCTTAATGCTTACTTTTTAAAACAAACATGAACCTTTGCAAATAGCATCACTTTATACAACCAGTTACTTTTCTCTGGATTTGAAAGAATCCACATCGAAGGTGTGATACTAAGATCGTATGTTGGCTTTTAGTTTAATTACACAGTACATGGACAGTTTTTTTTTTTTAACCACCACTATGGCTATTAATACTATGCTTTATTTTTAAGTAAAGGTTGCAGAAAATGATTGAATACAAGGAGGAAAGACTTTGTACTAAGAACTTCTCACTGATACTGAAAAAGGTGAAAACTTTCCAGGATCTAAATTGAACTTAATAGTTCGTAAGAATTGTAATTATATAAAAGGAAAACAGAAACCCACGCAGAAAATGTCAATTTAGTTGTCATTTAGAAGTTGAGGTTGGCATAGCCATTGGTAAAATTGCCATTTTGAACCAAAGAGTCACCGGTTTGATTCCTGCTAAGCTCATGCCTTGGTCTCCCTGAAGGAGACACTCCAGTTACTCCCCTCATTGGTGTCGTCATTGACTGCCTTCTGCAGTGCAATGCAGCACTGAAATTTTCCCATGAGGAATTAATACAGTTTGATAAAATAAATCCAAAGATCAAATTTGGGTTTTTTTTTTATTTTTTAGTCCATAACTTGTAAACTTGCATCTAATATGAATGTCCTGAAAATTAGATCCATATTTTTAGTTTTTCAGAAAGGCCAGATAAATTACTTTGAATTTTTCAAGTAGATCGTGAAAAAGTAAACTTTTTTTTTTAATAATCTTTCCACATTTTGAACGAATGTATCACACTTTAAAGTCTAAAGTTGTGTTCCTGAACTTTCACAATGACTCACATATGCAAATAAGTCTCATCTGTTAAGTTTTATTGTGAAAATGGAATCACAGCTGTAAAATCCTAATCCCAAACAGCCTCACAGTCATTGTTGTTCAATTCTCTTTGTCCAATATGACCACAAAAAACTGTCTGTACTTTTTAAAAGACTTCGCATCGCAGTAAAAAGGCTTTGATTATTGTCTGGTTGTTCATCATCCGAGTCGTACTTTTGGGCTTAGTTTTTATTGGGGTTTATTTTCTTCATAGATTTCAGTGGATAATAAATTTTACCAGAAACAACATTTAATTAAAACATACTTTATTTGATTGGTGTAGCATCAGCAATAACTAGGACGCTGCATCGGTCCGTCGTGGTCAAGAAAGAGCTGAGCCGAAAGTCGATCTACATTCCAACCCTCATCTATGGTCACTAGCTGTGGGTGGTGACCGAAAGAATGAGGTTGCGGATACAAGTGGCCGAAATGAGCTTCCTCCGCAGGGTGGCCGAGCTCTCACTTAGAGATCGGGTGAGGAGCTCTGCCATCCGGGAGGAGCTCGGTGTCGAGCTGCTCCTCCTCCAGGTCGAGAGGAGCCAGATGGGGTAGTTCGGGCATCCGGCGAGGATGCCCGCGAGTGCCTCGCTGGTGAGGTGTTTCAGGCACGTTCCACTGGGAGGAGACCAAGAGGCAGACCCCGGACCCGCTGGAGAGACTATGTCTCAAAGCTGGCCGGGGAACGACTCAGAATCCTTCCCGGTGAGCTGGAGGATGCGGCTTCCCGTCTGAGGCTGTTGCCCCCGCGACCCTGTCCCGGATAAGCGGAAGACGACGGAAAGGAAAAATATTTTATTTGATTGATTCAGTTTTATTTACTTAGCTCAATATCAAAGTTATCTCAAAGAGCTTCACACATACAATCATACGAAAACACAATCAAGATCATAAATAACTGAACGGAGCAAAGAACATCTCTGTGCTTAGACGCTCCAACTTACACCAAGATGGTCCAGAAACCTGTGGGGAATCTTGACAAATGTTACCTGCTTATACGGTTTAATGTGCATCATAACCTCATTCAACTCTGTTCACTTAAAAGTTAATGTTTGAATTTGTTAGAAGTGAGCCTCTAGAAGAAGTAAATGGGCTCCTTTATGTTCCCTCCTACGAGGTTTTAGAGTCTTTATTTCCTAATGTAATGAACCTGATGTTACATGTAGGTGGAGAAGAAGACGGTTAATGTAACCTGAATGTTAACGCAAGCCAACGTACAAGAGATTGTATGTTTGTGCAGATTACTGATTTGTGTGTGTGTGTGTGTGTGTGTGTGTGTGTGGGGGGGGGGGGGGGGGGGGGGGGGGGGGTCTGTGTGTGTGTGGATCGTGCTTGCTTGTGTTTCTCAGTGTGTTTAATAAATGAGGAAGGGCACCAAAGGTTGAACATGGTGCTTGCTCCCCAGCTGGCTTGGTTGTATCATAGCAACTGCACATGAATAATAATCATAAAACACACACACACACACATATAAACAGCGTAATGAACCATTCTTTTCCAGATACTCCAGTTAATCTCTCTCATCTGTTCCCGAGATCCAGTATGGAGTAAGCAGGAATTTACTTTAGTTAAACCCGACCAGTCGCTCAAAATAAATACACCATTCGAACAGTACAAAAACAAGAGCAGCACATTTATCATTCAGATTATAATTTTTTCAACACAATAATTTATTATGACTATTCGTAATTTAAATATGTCAATTTATTACTCATCATTATGCATAAAAGGCATTCTTGCATTTCAATTAGAAACACTTATCCCCTTACGGGGTGTTTGGGGGGTGCCGAAACCTATCTCAGCTGGGTAAGGCATGAGGCAGGATACTCCTTGAACAGGTCACTAGTCAGTTGCGGGGCCACAGACAACTATCCACACATACACCCAATGCTCGGGACAATTTCAAAGCAGCCAATCAACCTAACATGCATGTTTTTGGAGGGTGGGAGGAAACCGGGTTACTTGGAGAAAACCTGCACATAGACGGGAAGAACATGCAAACTCCGCACAGAAAGGCCAGTGTTTCAAGCCTCGTCTCACCCTTGGACTCGAATCCTGACCTTCTTGCTGTGAGGCTACCGTGCTAACCAATGCATTTCCATGCAGCACCTCCTTTAGAAACATGTTCATGTATAGTTATAAACTTGCTCATCCCAGGTCTTTGATGAAAAGATGAGAACAGCAAGAAGTTCTCATTTTAATACTTTGCTTGGAAAATATAAAATACACAATTTAATCCATACTGTTGAAACTTTTAGTCGTGAGGATTACTTGACCTTTCATTTTGTTTTATTTAATAATGAACAATTCTAAACAGAGCCGCTCTTACTGCAAAGGACAGCGCTTTAACTGCTTTAGTTTGCCCGTGTCTGCACTCAGCCAGATTTTTTGCCATTTACGGGAAAATGTACCCAAACTTTTACTTTTAAGAGTTTTCCACATGTTCTGTTTTGGATTAAATTCCAATTTGGAACCAGCTTCTTTGCTTAAACCACCAACCCTTTTTATTAAGTAATGAAACTAGTAAATGAAAAAAAAAAAAACTTTTTAAGACATCAAAAAGACTTAAACATGTTGTGACTATAAAATTAAATTTTCCAATTCTTAAGCAGCCTGCACGGTGCAGAACATGAACTTTAGAAACAAAAATGTGGATTTGTGGTTGTAAGAGCTGGATAGAAACACAAGAAAATAGATCTAGTATGCTTTGGAATCAATGCACTGGCTAATAGTCATTTCATTTTAGAAGGGATATTTTTTGGCACATTTGTATCTACAAAGCATGTGGTTAGCCACCATAACCTCCCAATCATTATTGTAAACCACGTCAATCTTTTTAATACTAATGTTCCAGCTTTTCCTGTTTTCTTTCCAGTAGAAATCTAATGCAAAACCTTTGGAATGTGATCAAACATCATATATGTGCAGACCAAAAAAAATCTTTAGAATCCGTGTTATGGTAACACATCAATACAGAGTAAAATCCCTGTGGAATGTGTCCGACCCGATGGTGGAGCATCATTCAATAAGCAGCTCTAAACTAGAACTGATTTCATATTCTTTAAGAAAACAACAAAGCTAATGCAAGTCAATAAACATAAATTTGATGAGGTCTGAAAAAGCCACCAAAGCAGCTATCGCTTTGTTTACAGTCTTCGTAGAAAATGACGCCTAACCACACTCACATGTGTTTAATGGAAAGAAAACAGAAGCAAGAGAGAAAGTGAACTTTTATTGACCTCCCTGCTTAACTGGGTTTCTGCCAAAGACTATAAACATCATTTAAAAAAACATTACAAAAAAGAGATTTAGGATTTTATGGTAAGATAACACGTTAATCTCTTCCAGAATAATTAATCTACACTTTTAACATCAAATCTGTGAACGCCTGTTTGCAGTTTTTAGTTTATATTGACTATTTTACGGGCAGCATGGTGGTGCAGTGGGTAGCACAGTGGCGTCACAGCAAGAAGGTTGTGGGTTCAAGTCTCGGGTGGGGACGAGTCTTGGAACACTGTCCTTTCTGTGTGGAGTTTGCATGTTCTCCCCGTGTTTGCGTGGGTTTCCTCCAAAGACATGCGTGGTAGGTTGACTGGCCAGTGCCAAATTGCCGCTAGGAATGAGTGTGTGTGTGTGGATGATTGGTTGTATGTTTGTTGCCCCGCGACTGGCTGGCGACCTGTTTGAGGTGTACCCTGCCCTTTGCCTTAAATCAGCGGGGATGGGCTCCGGCACCTCCGTAACCCCGTAAAGGGATAGACGGTTAAGAAAGTGACTGACTGACTGACTGAATATTTGACTTCATTCTTGTCAAAGTAAATATGTAAAACTTGCGATCTACATTGCAAATATCTGTCTTCCACTTCTCTGTATTTCTTTTTTTCTTATTCTTCTAAACAAACCCCATCTGCAGATTATTCTGGTGTATTTCTAACTCTCTGATAAGGCCATGTTTGTAGTTTTAACATTCAAATATGAGGAGACATGAATGTGTTTATACAGTCACTTATGGAGAGATGAGTTTTCTATTTGTGGAAAAAGCCAATATTCATCATTAAATAGTTGGGGTAACGGTGACCTTTCAGCAGCCACTGATTATATGGTGAGAGTAGATTTTCAGGAAATGAATCTAAATCAATGTAAACCTTCTGAAGTGATGGAAACATGACTCTCTGTGTAGATGTCTTAGTTTCCTTCCAAGACAAATAGAAACGGGTCGACCTGCCGGATGAGCTGTTCCAGCACTCAGTGTGACAAGAAGAAGAAGAAAAAAACAGTTTCTGTGGAATAAAGAGAAGGATCAGGGATTGTTGGTCACTCGTGCTTCTATCCTCTCTCAAACACTTGACCTTTGCTCATTTCTATCTTCATCTGCTGCTTGTGCCGCCGGTCCTGTCTCATCTTCTTCCTCCCTTCTGTCGTGCTGACATATTGAAGTGACTTCAACAATTCTCCTCTCCATCACTCTCCTCGCCTTCTACTTTTCCATGCACTCAGTGTCATTGACACGCACAAAATTTGACACCGCACACACAAAAAAGTGACCCTGTTTGATAAACAAGCAACGCAGTGTGTGAAGCTTTTAGTGGCGCCTCTTATCTCGCTTCCCTGCTTCCCCTTAAGAGAGAAAATAAAGAACTCTGAACTGGCTCCAAGTCTGAATGTCGTCTTTGAGTGTAACTCGCCCTCCTGACACACAGCGTTATTCTTTCATTTTCAGACACACACTCTGTCTACCAACATGGACCGGCTGGTGTGTAAAGAGGTTTAATGAAAGAACCCTCCCTTAGTGTTAGTCGGTCACATACGTACATACAAACTGTTCCCATCGGTGGGAAAAATCCTTTCATGAGGGAACTTTTAAAAAAAGAATATTCAAGATGTTTAATCATGTGTGGAGTTCAGCAGGGTGAGATTTTATTCATTTAAACCAAAAAAAGAAAATTGTTGTTTAATAATCTTTTGTGGGTGGCACGGTGGCCTCACAGCAAGAAGGTCGGGGTTTGAGTCCCAGGTGGGACGAGGCTTCAAACATTGGCCTTTCTGTGTGGAGCTTGCATGTTCTCTCCGTGTATACATATGGATTTTTTGCCAGGTACTCCCCTCCAAAAATATGATTGTTAGGTTGATTGGCTGCTACAAAATTGCCCCCGGGACTGAGTGTGTGGCCCCACAACTGGCGACCTGTTTGGGGTGTACCCTGCCTCTCGCCTGAAATGAAAATGAACAATTTCATTTTTTTAACACAAACATATTGTAAAGTGAACTAAGGTTATTTTGCAGATTAAATAATTCAGAAAGATAATCATCTGAAATTTGTTCAAAATTTAAGCTCTGTTATGTTGTTCTGCATGTTTTCGGTTTATTTTTTGCATTTCTGTGTTTTTTGGGGTTTTTTGTTTGTTTTTTTGTTTTCTTTTTGAGAAGTGGCTTAATCTCATTTGACCACACACAACTCTTTCTCCTCAACCCAGCTATCATACCAATATGTTCAACCACAGACTGCTTCAGCTACAATGTAAAAAGACACAATGACAAAAAATCCTTTCTGAACAAAGCAACAAACTTTTATGTACTTGCTGAAATATTTCTCTTAGCATCATTTTATATTTGTTTAGTGAAGTTTTAAAAAAACTGACATCATACAACTTTAACATTAGGAGGGGGGATCCACATGAAAAAGAGATCCTTTCCCCGGGACAAGCATCCAATGTGTCTTAGACTATTATTTATATATTTGCTTATTCTTCTCTATAACTTTATATTTGACTAAATCATTAGGTGGGCTTCATCTTGAAGAAAACAGGATGGTTAAGCACGCACGGAGGCTTCCTCAGTCTGGTGACTCTCTGGACAGAAATGAGTATATGGGCTAATTCAGATGGAGACGGGATGGTAGATCAAGCAAAATCAAGAGTAGGTCAAGTAAGACAAATATTGTCACTGCTTTTTCATGTTTTATATCTGTTTTTCTTAATATTTTCCTCATTTTTCGATCTGTACGCGAAAATGGATTTGCTGTATGAATTGGAGATGAAATAATTTCTTCTTTTATATTATGATTAATATTCAAAAGAAAACATTTGAATTTTTTTGCAGGTTTAAATCTACCTCAAAACAGATAAACTCCTGGAAATTTGGTTCATTCATTCATCAAAAAGTTTATGCAAACATGAGTTTGAAAAGTAGAAGAGTGAATATCTGACTTATGTCTAATTTCCATTTTGAAAAAGATTAGACATAAGTGTGTAAGTGTGTTTAGCAAAAAAATGTGTCTGTATTTTTTATTCTTGCTATACAGTTCAAATAATCTAAAGAATTTATACATAGAAAATAAAATGTAACTTAATAAAAAGGTCTAAGAAAGAAACCATGATCTTCTTTTATTCCTTGTCATTTAGAGTGATATTGTAGATGAAAAGCAGAAAGTGGTGTGGATGGAGGCTGGTTAGAACATGACAGACTTCTGATGGAGCTGCATGTAAGCGAAGATTAAAGAGGAAATTTACATAGATTCAAACAAACTCTGGTGAACATAGACATGCATTAGTACAATCAGCTTCCTGTTTACTCTGATCTGCTGCTGTCATGGAGATGTCGGTCTCCCTCCCATGGATCTGTGAACGTTTGTGAGCCTTGCTGAATTGCTAATGAATCGGTTGTTTCTACTGCAAAAAAATTGGACGAAAAATGGAACAAATTAAAAAAGGATGCAAGAAAAAACGAGAGATGTGTACATATAATAGAAGAAAACATATGTAAGCAGTTTAAATCTTACCTGTTCACTATAGTTCAGTGTGATACGTACACATGGAGTTGTTAAATGAGTAGTAAAAATATGGAACAGATGACGTTTTGAAGAAAAACTCCTTGATGTGTGATTCATGGTGCAAAGGCTCATTAGCTGTTGGATCAAAAAGTTTTGTGACTTTGTTCCCTTAAATAGAGACGACGTGATAAAACATAGAACATGAGGAGAAACCTTTGCAGCTCTTTGGTTTATTTGGACTTGTTGATTTGGATTTTAAATCTCCTGCTCTGTTTTTAGCAGCAGCCATCTGTTTTTCTGTAAATCAAGCAAATCAATTTTTTTGAAGTGAGATTATTTTTCCTTTTTCACTTGAACGCTCTGTGATAACTAGATTTTTTTTTTTCAATTATTTCATTTTTGTTATTCACTCAAGCTTGTGCTTTTTAAGTACACTTCTGTGCAACCTTTTCACCTCACACAATGTTTACAGAAACAAATAAACCGAATCAGCCAAGTTCATCAGCAACTTGGCTGAAGATTATTGAAGGGATGACATAATTGTTTCCAGGTCTGGATTGAACCCCTTCTAACCCTAATCTGGATTTATGTATCTCCATTGTTTTAATTTCACAGCTGCAGTATGTGTAAGAGTAAATCATGCAACTCGTTGCTTGGCAATGCTCCGAAAATAAACACAGAGCACGGAATCCAGTTCAGAGCGATGCCTCCGCATCTACAGTTGGAAAGAATAATATAAAATCACCTAAAATTATGAATAGAAATGTTTTATTTTCTGTCGTGCATCATAGATGTGCGAAATAACCCCTGTGCTACCCGACAAAATGAAGCAACCTTCTGTAGGTGGTTTTGTAGATTAAATTAGCAGCTGATAAAATGTCTGTTGGAGATGAAGGGTAGTTACGGTTCAACAGAGGCTCTAATCACTTGCTGATAGTCACTCATGTGTGATTAGTCGAAGTACTTTCTTCCAGCTAGTTTTAAATCAATAAACATTGAAACGGCTTATGAGGAATTCAGATGTGAACGTCTTTGGAGAATTGCTATTTTAAGGCTGAAGTTTCAAGTGATCAGTAAAGAACTGCAAAAATCATCAGCTCAATGTTACAGGAAATAAAGATCCCAGAGAGAAAGAAGTAACCAGATTTTATAGTAAAAAATAAATTCAAGATAAATTATTAAGAAAACACAAGAACCCAGAAATAGATTAGATCAATTAATAGATTAAGTAAAATTGTGTGGTAGAAAAACATCGATATGTGCCCAGTGAAACTTGGTTTGAACCATAAGTGGGTAGTTTAAAATTGTATGCAGAAGCAACTTTTTGCATGTTTCTAGCATTATTACCATGTTTGAGGACTTAGAAAGCTCTCCCGTCCAGTAATCACATACAATTCGGAGACCCATTTTAACGTAGGCAATAAGTATTTTAGTGCATGCACTCTGCTCATGCTTGGTCCATCCACTCAGGTACTGCTCTCCCTCACCTCACTCATTCAAGTTGTGGGACTAAGTAGGGAGTTAGCGGAAGAGGAATTCACAGTGTCGAAAATAAAAGTGAAAGGGAATAAATTCATTTAGATGCGTATTTTGTTGCAAATGTTGCACTTCTAGCTAACAAAACGTGTCATGTTACTAACATGTACAATAATATATATTAAAGTATTACCCCACGAAATCATAATGCCCCTTTTTAGTTTTGAGTTAAAGGTAAATGGAGGTCAGCAAGAGGTCAGAGCAGCTGGGAAGAAGGTCTTCAGAGTCTATAATGGACCCCTGCTGTGACTGGAAGGACTTTTGCTTTCCAACAGCCTGATGGATGAAACTCCTGTTCCTCAACCAAACACCAACGGCTCCTTTCTGTTGGAAGTAGACAGAAAGAGCTGTGGTTTTAAATGTGCTGAGCTACGTTTACAATGTGCTCAAGTTTTGCTGCTGGAAACCATTAGAGAAAGTTTGGTTCCTGCTCACCCACTCTATCCAACTCTGTTTAGAAGGAGCACACTGGATGCTTGAACTCCTAAACTTCTCAGCTGTCTTATTTATTTTCTCCACATTCAGTGAGTGATCATGTTTTCACCAAATAGTCAAGAGGCTCACCTCATCTTGTAGTTTATTTCATCTTCACAGTGATACATCAGTACAGCCAATGACTGTAACTTACTTTCTGAAAGGAAGTCTTGTATTGGGAAAAGCATTGGAAGCATCTCGTGGTTTTACTCCCAAATGAGAAAAAGATGGAGGAGATTGAGAGACGGATTAGGGAACTGTCCACGGGGATGCTGACCAAAAACATGAAGCCCTTGATGAACTGATTGGCCAGACTTTCCTCAGCTAAAGGGTAAGCGAGACGGTTATCTGATAAGCAGATGTTACTTTTATTTACAGTATTTCTCTCATACAAGTTTCTGTTCCATTGTCTTCTGCTTATCCGAGGCTGGGTCGCAGGGGCAACAGCCTCGGAAAGGAAACCCAGGGATCTCTCACCTAGGCTGCATCCTCCAGCTTACCGGGAGGATCCCGAGGTGTTCTCTTGCCAGGTGTGTGACATAATCTCTCTAGCCGGTACGGTGTCTGCCTCTGGGCCTCCTCCGGGTAGGACATGCCCAAAACAAGGGTGCTCAGGAGGCATCCTAACCAGATCCCCGAACCACCCAATCTGGCATCTATCAACCAGGAGGAGCAGTGACTCTACTCCGAGCTCCTCCTGGATGACGAAGCTCCTCACTCTACCTCTGAGTGAGAACCCAGGAACCCTGCGGAGGAATCTCAGAGGGTAAGAACGTAGATCAACGCGTGAATCCAAAGCTTTGCTTTTTGTCTCAGCTCTTTCTTCACTACAACTGACCGATGCAGTGTCCAAATTATTGTGGACGCCGCACCGATCCTTCTGTTAATCTCCCGCTCTATCCTTCCCCCACTTTTGAACAAGACCCCAAGATACTTAAACACCTCCACTTGGGGCAGAACTCTGTCTCTGATTTGCAGGGAACATTAGACCCTTTTCCGGGCGACAACCATAGTCTCAGATTTGGAGGTGCTGATTCCCATCCAGGCCGCTTCACACTCTACAGCAAATTGGTCCAGCGAGACCTGGAAATCACTGCCTGATGAAGCGAACAGGACCACTTCATCCGCAAAAAGTTGAGAAAAAATCCTGATGTCACTGAACCGGATCCCTTCAATGCCTCAGCTGTGCCTAAAAATTCTGTCCGGTAATTTCAGCTCATACAACTAATAGCTGCAAAACTGAGAGCTCTGTCTCTGATGAACTTCATTAAAGGGTCAAAACAAATCAAGAATAAAATCTATTTTGTCAATTTTTTTTAATGTAACTTGAACTGTTGCATTTTTTACACATTTTCACATCGTCCAGCCTTTTAATTGACTTTTGCTGACAATTCTCCCAAAACCTCTAATATGACGACTCTAATTAAGAGTGTAAAATATATAAGTCATCCCTATTTCTTGTTTTGTTTATGTACTTTTTATTTCAGTAAAAAGATGAAGAAATATTTTCTCTTCACAAGGTAAGATTTCAAATGTTCAAAACTAATTTATCCACAATCAAAATTTTGCCACCGATTTATTTGAGAACATAATGAAGCATTTGAAGCAGACTTTTTACATCATCACAGCATAACGTAAGCTTCTGTTTGTTGTGTTAGGGCATGTAAAGTGGTCGATGGAGGCAAAAAAAGTGCATTTTAGTAATGAATGAATGAATTGATGTAATGATCAATTCATTCGTCCCACAAATATTTTAGTATTTGTTTCCAGATTTGTGTGTATGAGTAAAATGCATCAATTTTTCCTAAATGTGTGTGTGTTGTTTGTAAGTGTGTGTTAATTGATGCATTCTCTCCTTTGTGTGTTTAATGGAAAAGCACTTCTTATTAAACTGTCACTCAGAAACCTGTGTGTCTGTGTAAGAAGAACAAGGGAGAGATGGAAGATGGGAGCAGGTCATTATAACGCAGTGTGAAAGGAGGAGAGAGGGGTTGTAAAAGGAGAAAGTGCAGGAGAACAGAGCATTACAACAATTAGTGAGCCTTTTAAAAAGCTTTTCGTCACAGCTATTTGATACTGGAATGAAGCAAAGACTCCCCACAGGAGGCTGTTGAGAAATTAGCCTAACAATACATAGTCTGGCACACACACACGGACACGCTTTCATCACCTGTGGAGGACTTGTTTTGCGCTCTAGCTCTCTTCCAACTCAGTCATTTAATTTAAATTAATTCAAATTCAATTCAATTTAAATGAGTTCAATTATGTTAAAACACTTTGGTTTGCTTTGGTAAAAATGTGTCTGCTGATGGAAAATTCAACAGGTACACTGAGTTGTGTTATCAGCACATCAAGATCAAAAGATATTTTAGATCAGCAGTGAAATCTGTTTGTTTTTACTGACGGGTAACTTTATCAGATTGTGGTTGTCATCAACAGTGCAATGCTTTTTTGTATTTTTTTTTTCCGTACTGTATTCATCCCTCATAGGGAAATCAATTTTGCCGCTTTGCACTGTAGCAGGCAGCTGGAACGGCAACAATGTTGGGAGTAACCAGGGGTTAGGTGTCTGCTCCAGGGACACTTGGGCACAGGCCGAGTGGGAATTGAACTGGCTTCTTCCAGTCCTAGGACGGACATTCTGCCATTGAGTCAACACCTCTAAAGTAAAACGCCAATGTACTATCTGCTACCACTGATCGTACAATTTGTTTGTCACATTGAACAAGATGTTAAACACCATCGGTGGTCAATTCTTGTTTTGTTTTTTTTCAATGCAGTCTTTCTTTTCTGCTTTTTGCTCTTCAGGGATCACCATAGCAAGTTATTTTCCTTCATCTAACCCTGTTTTCTGCATCCCATGCAAACTACCTTCATGTCCTCTTTCCCTACATCCATAAACCTTCTTTTCTGTCTTCCTCACTGCCTCTTGTCTTCCCCCCAACTTATTCATAAATCATGAGCCAAGGGAAAACTGGTGTGATTAATTTCTCTAATTTGCTTTATATGATACTGATCTTAATGTTGTTCCCCCTCTTTTCCATTTCCTTCCTCAGTTAAAATAATGTGGTTATCTCTCTGGGATCAGTAATGGAGAATCTTAGTTCACGACCATGAGCTGCATCAGGTTGAGATTAAAATGAAATCTTTGAAAGAAATGAACAGAACATTTCTCATTACACACTAAGGTGCTCGTGCGTTTCAATAACTTTGCTTTTAATGAAAAGCGGAATGATGATCGGTAAGAGAATAAAATGATAACACAACGAAGGAACTATTTCTTCCAGCTTGCAAAGGTTCAGAAAACTCTTTTGATACGTAAATGGATGCTTAAAACTTTAAATTTCTTGCTGCAACTTGGATAAATGAATAAAAAGTTTTGGAAATTCTTGTTAATTTAATAGAAAGGAGAAAAAATCATTTTAAATGATAAATTTTCTACATTTATAAAGTAAACAAAGTCAAAACCATACACATTTATATCGGAGAAGATCCTTTTACCTCAGCAGGATTGACTTAGATCAGAGCTTTGGAGAACAGGTAGATACTGGTTCGACCCTCTCACTGTATACACAACACAGAGAAGGTATGAAAAGGGTCACATAGACCGTTAAGATAGATTGATGTACCAATGTTTAGTGCTTCTTCAGCAGGATACCGTGCCTGTTTGTACAAGAGTGTTTAAAGAGTCGCGTCCCATTAGTGTTGATGGAGCGGGGGACCAGCGGGAGGTCACACCGCGGACCCTATTGTCCGCCCGGATTTTGTCATTGTTTTATAGAGAAAAACAAAATCTCCTGTGTGAAGTTTTTCTGGTTTTCATATTTTTTTTCAAAAGATGTTTTTAAAATTTAACAAAATTCATACGTGTGTTAATTATTCTTTATTTCCAAGCCATTTTTGTTTTGTTTTGTTTTTTGTCATCAACTGTCTTATTGACTGTTTTTAAGATGATCTGAAATTGCCCCTCCATTTGGTTTCTTTGCCGTTGGACAACATGGTTATCTTATTGACTGGTTAACTGACCAGCTGAAAGGCTATTGACTACTAAACATCCCTTACAGAAGCAATTCTTTACTGACCATTTGTCTTTTTTCTGCTTTACTGCTGGCCCATAAAGCTCTGAAGTGAGAGAAGAACCTTAAAAAGATAAAGCTGTAAACAGAGAAGCTGTGGGGTTGTAAGGCTGTGTGTGTGAGTGTGTTTGTCCAGATGCAAAAAAAAGATAAAGGAAGAGTAGAAGAGTGGTGTGTTAATAAATCTTTTGTATTTCATCCTGTGCTTTTTTTTCTAAAGCCATTCAGTGTCATAAACAAGAGAAAGAAGCTAATTGAAAAGAAGAAAACATAAAAGACTAACTTACGGATCGGTCCTCTTTTATCTGCCGGGATAAATGATTAATAAATCTTAGCTTGAAAATTCAGATTTGATTACTTCTCTGAATAAAAAAACATTTACAGCCTATGCATAATTTATCCGTCTGTCTCTATTTCTGTACATACCCATTTATATGCACTGCTGCTCATAATTATTCATATATCTGGCTAATTTTGACTTAATAACTTTCGATATATCTCTATAGATAAATTTCTTTATGCATGTGTGTATATACACTTTTTCAAAATGACAACGATGAAGGCCGAAATGAGCTTCCTCTGCACGGTGACTGAGTTCTCAGAGATAGTGTGGGCTCGAGAGTGTCAAGTTTCCCTCGCCGACCACCAGAGGGAACCCAGAGCCTTCCCTTATTTGCCTGATTTTAGACACCTGAAGGTCTTTGTGCTGCTGCCTTTAAATAGGCAGCCTGCCTTCCCTTCCAGTTTTGGGTCATTACCTTCCATTCCAGCCAGGTCTTCCTGGCTGCCTGACCATGATCTACTTTTTGAACAGTAACGTCAAGACATTTCCTCTGATCCATGTATTTTTCTTTACAGCTGTACTGGACTCCTTTATTCAATAAATGTTTCTTGTCTGCAATTGGGTCCTCCTTCACCTGCAACTACATCTTGCCAGAGAGAAGCCAGATGGGGTTATTCAAGCATCTGAGTAGGATGCCTCCCGAACACCTTGATGGTGAAGTCTTTCAGACACGTCCAGCTATGTCTCACAGCTGGACAGAGAATGCCTCGGGATCCTTCCGGGTGACCAGGAGGATGCAGCCAGGGTAAGAGAATCCTGGGCTTCCCGTCTGAGGCTGTTGCCCCTGCAACTCGGCCCTGGGTAAGTAGAAAGCAACGGAACAAACAATGATGCAGTTTTGCTTTTGTCATGTTGTCGTGACATCTCACATCAGCCTGCCAGAAACCCTGTGGCTGTGTAAACTAAAGCACTGTGGTTTGGAAGCAGTTAAAGCTAAACTGTTTTAACATGTTTAGGCATGTTGAATAAGGGGTTAATGACTCCTGACCAGCGAAGATTTTATGTGTTGTGCTTGCAACTACATGATTACTCAAGCAAGACTAGAGAGTAATATTATAATTTGTTTGGAGATATTTTGTTGTTTTCAAACTTTGGCTGCATATCCACATTGACCAACAGACACAGGGGAGATAGATGCGTCTAATCGACTCAAAGTGGTTAGTTCCAACAAAACAGGTATGGCCTGAAATTGGTTTAAATTGGAATATAATTTAAACAGTTTTTAATTGGCGTTTTCAATCAAATTCAAAGATCTTCTACATTTGTCATACTGCCAGTCTGAAAAAGAGGGGAAACTATGAGTATGGCCACAGGCGCAAGAGTTTCATGTTTATAGTGTGACCTTAAAGTCAAACTTGGGCCACATGCTCTATGTTCGTCCCCTTTCATGTCAAAGCTTCTCTACGCTTAAAAGAAGCAGTAAAATGCACCTTCTGTGCTTGTGCGTGCTTGTTATTGCTATGGCATGTTCAAAGTGAAGTGCCAATATTAAACGGTCCAAACTGGTAAGATTGTCATTTTACGGAAATGTGACCAAGGTGCTCATTCAGGCACGAAGCTGACATCATCAGACACAGTCTGATTAAACTGAAAGAAGGATGAATGGGGTTGAAGGAAGACATTAGGACTCTCACGTACACATTTTCACACTCACACTCTGAGAAATATTCCTTTAATCCTTTCTCCTCGCTCTGTCCAAGCTAAGCTTTCCATAACAGACCAATTAGAGGTCGTGAGGATGAAGGGGGTTTGATATAAAGAAACAAGGTCTCGAATAATCAGAAAGTACAAAGAACATGACGGAAATGACCAGAAGAAAAAAAAATCAGTTTTTAAGCAAAAGATGGAAAGTAACAATAAAAAAATATTTGAGTGCTATCACAGTTACTACGGTTTGCAAACAGGTACGAAATACAGATATTTTTAAATAATTCAATAATCAATCATTGCTGATTCCATCCAGGTTAAGAAATATTAGTAATAAAGTAGCTTAAAGTGATTCTGAGATGATGCATTTTAAGAGCAAAATAAATACTGTAAATGAAAACTGTTTTGTTTCATTTTGTTCTACACTTTGTTCGACGGTGCAAATCAAACAATCAGCAAAATCTCAGACTGATTCAGAATGACATCATATAACTTAGATCATTTGTCTAAATACTATGTCTGACTTGCAGACAACAAAAGAGGTTTTCACGCTGTGTGTTGTTTTTGTTGGTCAGACACGAGGCCCACTGCCCCGCAGGAACAAAATCTGATCGTCTCCGAGTCTCTGACCCAGATTTGTGCAGTAAAAGATCACATGTGATCATTCATGCTCTTGTTAATGATGGAAAGGTGACCTGACACCACCACATGCCTCATTCCCATGGCCAAAATATGTGCATGTGTGGACGGGCTCACATAAACTTTTCTGCTATTCTTAAAGAAAAAAACAAGACAACACTTTTTAAATGAAATCAATTCATCTTGAATCATAGCATTACGTCCGCAAAATATGTGGGTTTTTATTTTAGCTTAATAGTGTCTTTCAGCTCTCTTTTTAAATTAAGAAAGCATTCGATTACACATAATATGATCACGTTATACACACACACACACACACACGTAGGTGTACAATAATGATATATATTTATCTGTGTGTGTATGAATTGGTATAAACACACGTGTTTGTCCCATAGTTTGTTGATCTGTTTACTCATTTTTGAGGGTCTGGGAAATGACCCAGCTGTTCAGACCCCCCCCACTAAATACACACCATCACCCCACCCATCTCAGACGCTGTCCATCAGCCGACATTTCTCCATCAATTAGTATCCAGCAGTGTGTCTGTGTGCGTGCGTGTGTGTGTGAGAGAGAGGGATGATGAAGGATGCAGTCAACCATCTCATTGGAGCAGCAGAACCAAATCATATTTTTAGGTCGGTATGGCAGCCCAATCATTTCCCCTTCTACGTTTTTGCTGGTTTCACACACACTCACATATACCAGTGTAAATAATATGCTAGCTTTTTTTTTTTTTTTTACACCCCTAATCTTCTGACAAACTCTTATAGTATCTCACACACTCTTAAAAGCCTGGACGTTGAATAACTCTGAAAACGAAGATAGTTGCGTGGCTCTCGACTGCTCAAACTTTTCTCTAATCTTTTGACTACTGGCAGTTTGTTCTCAGAAGTGTGAACATGTGCACACAAACACGCAAACAAATCCTGAGTCTGAAATGAGGCTATTTCCTCATGGTAGATTAACATGGTAATCTAACAACTCCAGGTGCTAAATCTGCAGAAAAAAGGATTTCATTGGAAGAATTTCAATCCATCCATGCATCCATCCAATCATCTGTGCATCCATCCATTTGTACATATGAAAATGTTCACAAACACACCCTTTCAGCCAATCATATATTCACGCTTACATACATAAAAATATTCATTCATATACATACACACAAACAAGCACTCATATGCATAGACATGCAGACATACATCCATACACATATACTGTACATCCATACAGATAGATAGGTAGATATACACAAAAAGCATGCACACAAACAGAAAAGAAATACAAACACACACACAACTCTCACTTCTTCTTTAAACCAGACTGAGAAAAATGGGATTTTCTCCACAAAGCATGTGTGTATCCCTCCCTCTCCCCAATCCTCCTCCCATTCACGTACTCCTATCTCTGGCAGACTGCGAAAATAGGATTTTCCCTGGAAGTAACTCCAATTATTATATCATACCCCCGTTCTGGTCCCCTCTCTCCATCTTTACTATAAATAGACATCTAACTACACTTGTACATTTGTTCCCTGTTAGCTTCTGTCTTGATTCACACCATAAATGAGGTAATCCCCAAATTTATCATTTTCTGTCCAGTTTTTCTTGCATTCTTTCTGAACTAAAACACAACATTTTATCTGGTATACAAAACCACAACAAATCAACACATAAATCAATGTAAATCATTATTTTGAAAATGAAACCGTTTTATTCAGATGGAATATGTGGACATATCCAATAACTTTTGTTTTCCATTTGGATCAATCCTTTTTTCTTTTCACCTTCTTGGTCAAATACACATTAGGAGCACATTTAGTGTCTACAATAGAACATATGCTGCAAATTAACATCTCATTGATAAACGCAAATATGTTATTGAAGTTACTCCAGGTAGCCTTTGTGTTTTAAGATATCTCACATTAGTTGTGTTTTTATTTTTGTTTTTAATGGATGAAACAAAAAGTGAAGGTTCATGTTAAAGTATTTACCCAAACAGCTGTGGTGGTGTGTGTTGGAGGACAGTTAGAAAATGTAGCAGATGTTGTCTGTTCAGACACACACCACATGTGTTTACTGGACATCGTTATCATTGCCATAAACAATCCTCACTTGGATGTTAAGTACATTTTTGATAATAGAATAAATGAACCGTTTTCACATGAAAATGAGAAAACTTAACTTGTCACTTTGAATTGTGGGGCTGCACGGTGGTGCAGTGGATAGCACGGTTGCCTCACAGCAAGAAGGTCAGGGTTCAAGTATTGAAGTGGGGCAAGAATTGAAAAATTGGTCTTTCTGTGTGGAGTTTACGTGTTCTCCCCGTGTATGTGTGGATTTTCTCTGGACACTCAGGTTTCCTCCCACCCTCCAATACATGCATGTGAGGTTCATTGGCCTAGGAATGAGTGTGTGGATGTTTGTCTGTGTGGCCCCGTAGCAGACTGGCGACCTGTTCAGGGTATATCTTGCCGGGATAGGCTCCAGCAAACCCCCGTTTAATGAAAGTGCAATTTGTCTGGCAAACTAAGAGATGGATCTTTAAATCTCTAAATCAAAATTCAGTTTCATACTTTAATTAATAAGCTTGTAGATCATAAATCCATAAGGAATCTCAGTTTTGTTTTATATGGAATTACTTTTTTTTTTTCAAATTTTAAACTTCTTTATCTTTATATAACTAGGTGAGAAGTTTTATTTAGTCAATGATAGGCAGGGTACACCTTGTACAAATGGCTAGTTTGTCATTCAGAAAGAAAGACAACTTATTATGCTCTCGCTCATTTTTATTGTCAATTAAAACCAACCAAATCGCTTTATTTTTTAAAGAAAATAAATACATTTTATGTCAGCATTTTTTGCCACTTTTTTTCTGTATTATTTTCCATCTTTAATCCATGTATTTTCCAATACCCCACACAATCTCTTTCATTCTATCTTCCCAAATTTCTCTGTTGATATATGACTGCTGAGCCATTTCTGTTTGACCACCTTCTCTCTTTCTCACTCCTTCTTCTTCCAACTATTTTTCTTTCCCCCAAATCTTATATTTGTGGTTGCATAAAGGTCAAAATATTTTTTCATTTCAGCCACCTATGGGAGATGGAAATGTCATCTATGTTGTTTAGAAGCTTTTGGAAACAGCAGGTGTGTGAGTTTTTGTAGTGTACTTCCTGTCTGCCATTGCTTACACGTTGTTATTAAGCCATGTCTAAAATATAAAAATCTCAGCTTGAATCAGACAAGCCGACCAGTCTGAAATGTAAAGAGCAATGTCCAAGCTTTTTACAAAGTAGTGTGATTACTTGTAAGTAAATATGTGATTACACACTCCACTGTGTTCACACCTCCCATTAGCATACAGTGGAAACTCATCAAGTAGGCTTGTCTTGTACAGAAAGTGTGACAGTTACAAAGAAATAAAATATTAATGTGTAAAAGAAGAAAAATTTATTTTATTAAATGCATAAAATTTTACTTTGAATGAGAGAAAATGTGCACAAAAGAGGGAGACAGAGAGAAAGAAATCTGCTGCAACACGCCACGAAAACACACAACTGTTGTTATCAGCTCTCTTAGAGGTTGGAGGCCACTTCATCACGGTTGGGTTTCTGACCCCTCATTTTATCACAATCAGATGCCGCTGAGTCTCCTCCTCAGTTTGTGTGTGTTTCTGCTTGTCGGGAATGTTTGAGTGTGTGTGCATCCATAATTAAGCCATTGGAGATAATCCTATCAGTTTGTATCATCTAAGGCAAACAACACCCCCTTCTGACTCCTGCAATGAAAACTGCTGTTAAAGTGATTTCCACAAGTAAAGGGGTCCACTCATCAAACCCGCTCTGATGCTCTCACACCTTTTCCCCAGGCTGTTTGTGATGATAACATCGTCAAATGGAGAAGAATGATAAGATGTTTTCTATCCTGTCATTGAAAGCATGTGTGTGTGTTTATTACGCAGCGATGAGCAGTGACCCGTATTTCTTTGTAATTCCACTGTTACAGTTGAGTGACTTACCCACAAACAGGTCTGTCTTTTGTTTGTTTTTAACAATCCCATCAAGCGTCTGACTGTACTGTCTGCTATTGGAAGGCAGCACATTGTGTAAGTCTACTTTTCCAGGAGCCATTACACCACAGTACGCTCATTCTGTTCTGAAAAGTAAAATTATATACGTATAAACATCAACACATGTTTATGGGTATTGTTAAAGAATATCCTTGCAATAACTGAGAGCGAAAGGAATGATTAAAAACCTGTTAATAAAAGGGCTGCACGATGGTGCAGTGGTTAACACAGTGGCCTCGCAGCAAGAAGGTCAGAGTTCGAGTCCCACGTGGGACTGGCTTTTCTGTGTGGAGTTCGCATGTTCTCCCAATGTGAATGTGGATTTTCTCTGTTGGTGTTCTGGTTTCCTCCCGCTCTCCAAAAAAACATGCATGTTAGGTTAATTTGCCACTATAAAATTGCCTCTAGGAATGAATGTGTGTGTTGATGGCTCGGTGTGTGTGTGGCCCCGCAACAGACTGGCAAACCGTTCGGGGTGTACCCTGCTTCTTGCCTTCAATCAACCAGGATGGGCTCCGGTATTCCCCGCGACCCCGTTAGGAAATAAATGGTTCAGAAGACGGAACTGTTTACAAAAGGTGATGAAAAGAAGTGGGGGATCAGACAGGAAGAGGTGTAAAGTTATCTCTCTCCTTATCCATTCTTATCTATCCTGTCAAATAGTAACAGAGGGATTAGCTTTTCTCCTTAACCCACCTTAACAAACAGATCTAACTTTCAAAAAACAATCAGAACAAATCCAAATAATTAGTCTTTGAAGGAAATGTGTAATTCTTGCATTTGTTTTCTCATTCTGTATATCACTTCCAACAGATACTCTTAAAAGTTTAAAATGGTTAGATTAAAAATAATATCTAGAGTCACAACACACATTGGCGATTTATTCATTTACAAGAAATGTTCAAAAAAAATGTGCACGTTTTTGGTGGAAATGCTTTTAAATGCTTTTAAATCTGCTCTTCTCATTAGTGGTCTGGCATCTAGTTGTGGAAAAGAAGTGAAGAAGCGTGTGCAGGCAAGCTCGAACGGGTGGAGAAAAGTATCAGGTGTGATAGAAGAGTTTCAGCTAAAATGAGGTGGCAGAGATGAAGATTCTGAGGATCTCTCTGGGAGTGACCAGGATGGATAGGATTAGAAATGAGTCTATCAGATATACAGCACATGTTGGAGGTTTTGGCAATAAAATCAGAGGCCAGAAAGAGATGGTTTGGACATGTGCAGAGAAGCGACACAAAGAGAGAGAGCGAGAGTACATCAGAAGAAGGATGCTGGGTTTGGAACCACCAGGAAAGAGGCCTACAGGAAGACAAAAGAGGAGGTTCATACAGTGTAGGAAGACATGAAGATAGTTGGCGTGACTGAAGAGGATGCAGGAGACAGGATTAGATGGAAGAAACTGAATTGCAGTGCTGAACCCTGAAGGGAAATGCTGAAAGGAAAGACTTGGTTAAGACACATGCTTTATGCAAAGAAAATATTTTTGCATCAGTTTTGCGTATATTAATTGTTTTTCTGTTCCATGCTGAGGACTGGCCTAACGTCACATTGTACATGTGTTAATTTTGCAGGGCAGTGCAGCTGGTTACAAAGAAGCAGAAAGACTTGAAGAGGATATGCAGTTCAACTTAAACTGCTACGGTAAGACCATTTCAGATTTCACTGTCCTTGTGAATAGTTTTGTCATAAGACATAATTAGCATAATGTTTGTATACTGTAGTTATGACCTCACATTTTCACCAGAAGTTAGAGCAAAATGTTGTGTCAAGACTTTGTTCGAATTCTGATTTCTGAGTACAGCAAACATGATAGTAGTGGAGACAATCTTGTTATGTACACACATATACAGTTAGATTAAAGGAGTCAGTATGTTACAACAATGTGGTTTGTGAGGGAAATGAAGACGAAAAGAACGAGGACGAAAATAAAGTCATCGGTTCTTTTCTAAATATTTGTTCTACCGTTACAGTCTGTATCTATTCTCTGTTTTATAAAACCGCAAGGCTGCAGAGACTGCTAGTGTTCAAAAAAGTGTTTTAAAGAGGGAACTTAATAAATTATTTATGACACATGACCCTCAGTTCTCCAGGACCAGGATAAATCTGGTGTCTCAAATCAATGGCCACCTCGGTAAAACATAGTCATTATACACTTTTTCTTAGTTAAGTGTTAGGGTAACAAAGAAAACACCTGCTCCTCAAGCCTACAAGTGGATGGTAGGAGGTGAAAAAAGCATAGAGCTGCAAAATAATGGCATGAAAACCAATTGTGTTGGGGCAGCAGACATGGTTGCAGAAAAACCAGGGAGCTTATTCAGCTGCAAGTCAGCAGCAGCATGAGAAAGCACAGCTTATATAAACTCACCGAATGTGATCGGTATATTTGATATGTGGCATGTAGAATGTAAGGCAGACCACAGGGGAAATAACTGAGCCGTCTTAGATACCTGCCTAAACTTGCTTGTTTATGGCAAAGTAAACAGCACAAAATATGTGAATACCATCACGTACGAACATGTGTGTGGATGTAGGACATCGGCGTGCCCACAAGTCAACTTCTAAGGATAGTTTCTAAGATTTCCCAACCTTCTACCAATGAAATAGTCTTTCCAGTAGTCCTATCAAATCTACTGGTGACAGACATGTAAATGTTCTCGAGATGAGGCAGAGCTAAAGGGAGCAGTGATTAAGATACCGGGTCTCTCTTTGGTAATGAGTACATCAGAGGGACAGGACATGTTAGAAGTTTTGGAAATAAAAACAAAGCCCTGACTGGGATGGTTTGGAAATAAGGAGATAAGGAATATTTTGGCAAAAGGATTCTGAGTTTGGAACTGCCAGGCAGGAGGCCTTGAGGAAGACCAAAGAGGAGGTTTAAGGAAGAGGGCACAAAGGTAGTTGTAAATATTAGCCACCCTTAAAGGTAAAAACACAAAAAACAAGATTACTTGAAAAAAATTAACACATTACCCAAACAGTTTTTTTTTTTCTCGTCTACAGATCAACTAAATTAAAACCAAACTCAAGCAACTACACTAGCAACATTATCTCAAACATGAGAAGGCCAAGGTTTTAACTTCTGATTCAGACAATGATTCACATCTCAAGTAGCCAATGAGAGGTAGACCCTATTGTCGTAGATAAAACAGGGACTTTGTTGTTCATCAACCTCAATCAGTTCATACATCTTACAATTTGATACTTCATTTTACTCCTTTGAAAATTTTGTTTTGAAGTTTTAGATAATAGTTTGTTTAGGACTCTTGAAAAGTTGATTTCGTGCCAATAAAAATACTTAACAGATGTGTAACATTATACCAAAAAGTTTCATTAAATTGGATGACCCTGCCCTGTAATATACGTGATCACTCCTAAGTTTTTGTGGCTGTAGGAAGCTACTAACGGCACCCAACGACAGAGGAATGCAATAACATGTACGTATAACACGCTGCACCATGTAGATTATAAATTCTAGTTGCAACAGATTGTGGGGGGGGAAATGAGCAGATCATTTTTGGCATTTACCATAAAATATTCCTTTTCTTCATGTTGTTTCTTAACCAATGGATTTATTTTATTCTTTGTTGTAAAATTATGGTGCACGAGATATGATTTCAAACTAAATCTGAAGTGATAAATGAAAATTTCTGTTTACAGCTGCAGTACGAACTCTCATTTCGAAAATTGGAATGTCAGAGAAAGGACAAGATTGAGAAGCTGCAATAAAAGAAAATTGAGCCAGAAGTGATGAAACTCTTCTAAAGAAACTTGGATGAGAAAGTTCTTGGAGAACAGACATTTTTCACAAACCCCACACAGCCCTGCCGGCCCACTGCGATCCCTCAACACTTTGAGCACAAATCAATGCAGCAGGCAGCCTGTGCATGTTTGTGTGTGCAAAGCTGTGTTTATATTTGTCTTTTTCCATCACCTCTGTGTCCTTGCTAATAGCTGACTGGACTTCCTGCAGTCTCCGCAGGCTGGACTGTGATTATCACTATTTAGCCGAGCACCCACGTGGAAATGTGCACCCACATACGCGAGGGGACGTAAATGAGTGTGTCATCGTGCTCTGAGTTAACTGTTGACACACAAATTTACAGTGGCTTCCCGTAACATCTACTCAGTAATATTGCTTTATTGATGAGACCAGAGGGAGTGTGTGTGTCGGTATCGCTGAGTATTTTCTCTGCCAAACCCACACCGGACATAAACAAATAAATATGATCATTCTATAGACAAATGGAGGCTTACTCGCTTTTTCAGATTGTATCTAATTTAAGTAAAGACTAAAATACAACATGATATGTGATATGGACACATCCTGAATCTGTGAATCTGTATCTTATATGTTGGGCGGTTGTGTGAGTAGACACACTGCAGCCCTGCAAAGGTCCTGCAGCAGCTTCTACTTGTCATCAGCTTGCTACACACTCATGCACAAACAAAGAAGTATATCTGAGCCACTGACAGCTTCCCTCTCACACCTCAGATATCACTGAGCTCACCGACATTCCCGCACATGCACAAACATTTATTCAAAGGTACACACATGGGCATAAATGTGGACATACTGACGGACAAGGAGCTGCTGGTTCCCTAGAGATTCGCACCATATCCGGATGTCTCAGATCTTTCTTTTCATTGCTAGATTTTAAGCTGTTGTGCGACATCTAACTACTCAGGAGTGTTCCATTACGTAGATGTGAGATGATTGTATACTTTGAAAGTGGTTTTGGTATCTGAACATAGTAAATTTGATCCTCACAAAATCTTGAAATCACATTAAATTACGTCTCAAATGAATTACAACACATTGCTGCACAATAAGAAAGCAAAAGTAGTGAAGAAGGCGTTAACATTTTAAAGGTATTTAGATCATTTGATCATGTTCCGGATGAGTGAGGGAACACTTGTGCTGGTATTTTTATTCTTTCTCCTTTTTTGTTGCTTCTTTCATTCTTTGAGATGTTTCACACACACTTCTCCCTGACGCTTACCAGAATGCATGAGTCAGAGTCTAGACCTTGACTGAACTATTGTTATTTGTTAATTCTTTTCTGACTTGGCTCTGTAAAGTCTGACATGCTGCTCTTTTAGATATTTTTGGGCATTCTTAAGGGAAATCTTCTGATTTCTTTCACTCCTTTTTCTTATTACTTTGTGAATTATCTGTAACACACAACTCTAATTTTGTCTCACACTGTGTTTTCCATCCATAGCTATGCTACTCTGTCACAACCATCCAAGACCTTTGCAACTGTTTACCAAACCTGCTTATCTGAAACCCTTTTCTTTCTTTTTTATTTAAAGTTAAATACATTTTTTAACATCATTGCTTTCGTGATGAGTAACAAAGTGTCGGTTATTGTTAAATGAACGGAACAAACAGAAGCTTCTTTTGGTTTATGTGTTGGAAAGAACTAAGATTAGGTTCAGGAATTAAATTCCAAGGGAAATTTTCTTTGGAGCTTTTCTAAAAGTATGTGCATTTCATTGCGTAAAATTGACCATGAAGTAAAAAGAAACTTGTTCACACATGGAGGTCCCAATAAAACAGGTCGACACGGTTAGATTTACACATAAAATGTGCATCTGACTGCACATCTGGGAGATGAAAGTGGAAGAGAAAAATGTGGGAACGCTACTAACAGTTCTAAAAAAGTGTGCAAATTTGAAAAAAAAAATAAAAAGAGGTGTGGAGGAGGTGTGATGAAAAACAAAAACTTTAACATGACTACATTGATTGATTGGATGCAACTTCCTGTTTTCCTTTGCTTGGAGTTTATAAATTGACTGAATCATTTTCATCTCCAGATGATGTCGTTGGGAGCTGGGGCTAAACAAATCAAGCAGAATTGGCAAAGACATGAAACTGGAATTGAGAAAGTTTAGGGGGGAAAAAAAAGCATCCATCATGAGAGATGAAGGAGAGCGGTGGAGGTGCAGAATGTCAGCAAAGTGTGGACAGGGCTGCTGCTACTTGTTGACAAGCTAACCGAGAAGTTCTGCCCTTGACGCAGAGCAGGGATCGCCTTACCTTCGACTGGTTTCACGGTTCTGTTAAAACACACACACTGATATGTTTTCATTGGGACAAAGTGATGTTTCATTTGTCTTTGACACAACTCAGTTTTTTGGCTAAATTTCATCAGCTCAAATGAGGTGTAACATCCAGTTGGCAAATTTGATTCTCGGAAGTAGCAATGGAAAAAAACTCGGAATAAAAACTCACCAGCAGCTCAAATGCGTTAAGTAAGATCTGTACAGCCTATTGAATCCTTTACAGGCACCTGGCTTTTGTTTATTACATTGTAAGGCATTCAAACTCTCCTCATGCTACTTTATGAGATTATTATGAAGGTCCTCTCAATGAATATGAAAGATCAGTCAAAGTTCTAAAAACTTATACCATCCCTTATCACAATAACTCAATTTCTATGTTCTATTGATGAATTTTCAAGTGCATTAAAGAGCATACAAAGGACGGCTAAACTTTTAGAACCAAGATTTAAAAAAAAAATAAAAAACTAGGCGTCAAATCTGCTTGTGTTTGCAGAGGGACACTGAGCTGTTTGCAAAAAGCACTAGAGCTCTCTAATTGGATTCTAGGTGATGTCAGTCATTTCTGGGAAACTAGTCAGTCCACTGCCTGTGTAGCAGTAAAAAAAAAAAAAAACGCCACATTGAACAAATCTGGTTGAGAAAGAAAAGTTCAAAAGATTTTATTTAATATGAGTTTTACTGAAGCTATTACTTTTTCCATCCCTCGGATTCCAAATGCTAATGTCTCTCCTTGTGTTTGGAAAATAAAAGACATTTATAAGAATAATAGCTTATAAGCTTTTTAGAAACTAATGACTATATCAGTTGTTGAGTCTGATTAGCGCCCCAGTTGGGTTGCTCGGTTCTTTCCGTCTCAATGTTGCCATCTTTGCAAAACGAGACTGAAACAGAAAGACTAACGCTACGTCGACCACATGACTTCACTGTGCTCTCATCACCTGACAGATTCCAAAAGGACCAGAGCGGCTTCAGTTTCAGTGGAAAGACTCAGGACGAATGCAGTAGGAGGGGCGGGGGTTAGAGGGGTCACAGGACGAGAGGGGACCCCGGTAACGAATAGGAGGACAGTTACTCCCTCTCACCACCAACACACACACATGCATGGACACCAATCTGTCATGGAAAGAGAACTTAATACCTTCAAACCTCCGGAGATGCTTGAAAACACCAGAGTGGCAGTTTGATGGTGTGTACGTGTGCTGGTGTTTCTTTCTGTCTGCAGTTAACAGGAAGTGGAGAAAAAAAACCTTCTGCTTCCTGCCCGGACATCACATGCTTCTCCAAACTGATTACTCAAAAGAAAATTGTGTGTCATATGAGTTCAAAGGTCTATAAATAATCAGTAGATTATGTAAAGCTTCTGTACAGTATGTGTCCTTCATCATGAAAGAGTATGGAGTGAGACCTCAGTGCAGGAGCTGATTTGGTTTTACGGAGTGGTGGCTTCAGCCATGTTATTATGGTTCCGTTATGTGTGTTTGGATTTGGGTGCAGATGTGAGCAGGGTGTGGTCCGGGAAAGCAGACCTCAGGCTTTGGTTCTGCTCAAACACATCTCCCACTGACACGCCACAGAACTGTAGTGAGTCAGGAGCTACGTGGCTCCATATTTCTAACTTCTCCTCAGAACGAGAGGAGAAATATCTGGTCAGATGTTTGGACCTGGGACTAGGGATCAACTCGTATAAAACATGTTTGTGTGTAAATAAGTGAATCATATCACTTCTTATTCTTCACTTCTTGCTTATATTCCACTAACCATTGACCCATGCACCCTTAGCAAACACTCTGTATCCCGCTGACTGGAGATGGAGTGTGAAATGTGTCCTTTTATAGAAGGGTCATTAGTTGATCTATTAATCTCTGCATAAATGAGGAAAAATCCTTTATTTCTGTGAGAAAATTTTCAAATAGATGCAGTGATTTATTCAAATATGCATCAAAGTCAATGAGAATACAAGCCAGGGCAAACACAGTTTTCTTTCTAATTATTATGAGCTTTAAAGTTCAGTTTCACCATGACCTGACCAAAAAAAGTTTTCTTAACTTTAAGTAGCTTTTATTAAAGTTGCTTGGATTTTTACTAGTTTTAGCGAGTCTAAATTCTGTAGAAGTTGATTCATTGATCCACTGAGGGATAATTTAGCATGTCTTTCTATTTTTTTTTTCATGCCTCTGCCCACAGAGGGTAGAAGAGGTTTTGCTGTTTGTTTGCAACATTTTTCCAAACTTGATATCTCCCAAACCACTGAAGGGTTTTCAATTAAACTTCCCGCTCATACTTAGTAACAACTATAGATGAATTTCCTAGGCTTTCATAGTCATGTGACCAAAGGTCGAGCTCACAAAGGTCAAAATTACATAAAAAAATTTGATTCCATGATAGTAAAACATTTTAAATCCTACATGTACATGTGACTACTTGAACCTAGTATCGCCAAGACCTCAGTCATTCGTTATAATAAAGTTTGTGAAACATGACAGAAAGAGACATAGTGTTTGACATGTTAATTGTTTCTTGCTGTTTTCTTTACAGCCAACTCTACAAAATAAAACTACAAAACCTCAATTAAAATGCTTAAAATATTTTTTTAAATATTCTGATTACTTTGTTTTGTCTTCTGAACAGCTTATCCGGACCAGCGTCACAAGGGATGCCGGAGCCTATCCTGCTTGACTTCAGGTGAGAAGTAAGATACAGCCAAACAGGGCCAGTCTGTTGCAGAACCACACACACACACAGACACACTTATTCTTATGGGCAATTTTGCAGCAGCCAATCAATGTAACTTGCATGTTTTTGGAGGGTGAGAGGAAACCAGAGTACCTGGTGGAAACCCACACATACACAAGGAGAACACGCCAACTCCAGAAAGGCCAGTGTTTCAAGCTTTGCCCTCATTCTGGAACTCAAACCCCTGACCTTTTTGCTGTGAGGCCTCTGCTGCCCACTGCACCACGATGCAATAGTTAATTTAAGCAATTTATCCAAATCACACTGCAAATTAAATCGATAACTTCAATATATCTGTGTTTAATTTTAAATCCACTATTAGCATCATTCTATAATGATGTAATAATAACTTTATTTAAAAAGCTGCGCTGTGCTTCTTTTTTGTCCTCATTTTTTCCCTTTTTGCAGCATTGGAGGAGATGGGAGAGGACGGGGGAAAGGGGAATTAAGACATCTTACAAAGAATAGGGAGGAAATTGGGAAAAGTTGCAAGAAATTTTGGTGGAAGAGCTCTGAGAGGGAGAGAGGTGCTGAGAAATGATCAGGTTAAAAAGAGTGTGTGTGTGTGAGAGAGAGAGAGATGAAACCGCTCTTTAATCAGTGAGGGTCTGCATGGAGGCGGGCTGAGGTGCCTACTGTAATCCGATACACGCTCATGCGCGGCGTGCACACGCCTAGAGACAGAGGGGATTGAGTGAACAGACTTGCCTGCTGCCAGAAAGCAGCGGAGATCGGAGGAGAAGGAGCGCAGAGGAGAAGAGACGAGAGGAGCGTCAGGACGCACAAAACCAAGCTTTTAAACCAAGAAAGACAGTCTTTTTTTTAAGAAAGTGGAAAGAAGCAGCTTTTATTTTCATCCTGAGTCATTTAACCCACTCAGATTGAGCTGCTGGTGCGGGACAGAAGCGGGATTAAAGATGGAAAAGAAATAATCTTGGAGGAAAAAAGACGCTTCATTTTTTTATTTTTATTTTTTTAATTCATTTTTGGTGATGATAACAATTTTTATTTGAATTTGATATTATTTTGTGACAGGTGACTTGCGCAGAGTCCGCGTGCGCGCACCGCAATGGAGTTGCGGGTGTAAGTCCGCGTTTTAAGTGCAAATGATTAGAAAACAAGTTGATTTAGTTTTTTACCCGTGCAGACTTAACTCCTCCAAGCAGCCTCCGTTAGGACCCTCTTGGATTGTTTTGGCCCCTAGAAAGAGAAAAACTACAGGAAAGTTAGATACAGTTTATTTGGGATAAAACTGTGAAAATCCCAAAGGATTTGCACCTTTTTTTTCTTTCCAAACCAAAAAGATGGATTTATTTTTATGGTTTTCTGGATGTATTTTGGTGTTCGTTTTGCCTTCAGCGACAAAGACAGATGAAGGAGGTGAGTTTGGAACCAAATGCATTTTCATTCTGAGTAAATTATATTATTTATTACACAAAACAGGGGATATGATCTCAAATATTTAGAGAAGTAGAAAAAAAAACATGCTGCGGAGACTCTAGTTCCCCAAATATCTACAATATCAGTTCATCTCAAAGGTGCAAATAAAAAAATGAAATCCTTTTGGAGTATAATTTTTTTTATAAGAATAAGAAAGATTTAAAAACCCCAGCATTATTTTCGTACTTCACTGTTCCAGTTTCTGTGGTCCTGGTGCGCCTTGCGCCATGCGCACCGACACATGCTCCAGCTTTCAAACGATCCCTGAAAGCAAATTTCTTACAACTTCAGCTTCATTACCACGCTGTATTTTTTTAATCACATAAAAACAAAAGGATGGAAAAAAATCAACATAACTAGAAAATTTAGTTTATAGCTTCAGATTATGATCTTTTAACAGTCTGATATAATCTTATCAGATACACTATATCTGTTTATCATTCAAAAACTTACTGAATTCCATAGAATATCACTGAATATGTAAAAATAAAGCCTAATGTTTAACTGTAAGGAGAGATGATTGTGAGTCTGAAGTTGGTGATGATCATTACGCACAGCAATGATCAAAATACCACTTTTACGCAACAATCTTGTTGCTCACAGAGAAATTTCTAGGTTCATTTTTTTACCAAACTGACACCATGAAGTGTTACTCAGACTTTCTGCTCAGCTGCTACAGGTGTGTGAACTCAGAGTGCCAGTAAAAACTTATTTTGGATGCCTCAGTCCAAAGAGAGTGGATAAAACACAGTGATGGGTAAAGTTAATTCCAGATCTGTTTAAATGTGCATTAGAGGGACTGAGGAGGGTTGTTTTAGGATTCTCATTCGGTATTCAGGAGAAACAGATTGAAGATGATCTTATTTCACACTAAGACCTGTTGATTCCACTGGTGACTAAAGAAAATGCTGACAAAAAGGAAACCTGATTGGGGTTTCCTCCAGGTCTCCCTGTAGGCTGCATCAGCTCCTCAGCATCCTCTCCTCCCCTGTCTCCAGGGGGATGAGCCAGGACATCCCATTAGGTGTAAGGATATATGGGACAGGAGGTATGACGATGCAAAGGAAGCAGAGGCTGAAACAGTCAGAAGGAAGCTGGAAAAAGAAGAGAGCAAAACGGAAGGAGGATTTTTTTTTAGCTTCGCTGTGTGATCCTGTTTCTGTATTCTGTTTGATCAGAGCAGAGCCTGGAAGCAGATAAACGGACATAATTGGCCACTCAAGACCTGCTGTCTACCTTTATAGTGTTTCTGTTGAGATACGCATGGTGATGAAAGAGTGGAAGAAGTCATTTTAACTGTAAAGTTGTCCACAGGTAGTAAAAAAAAAAGACTTAAAATAATCTTTTATTAATAATGAAAACACATTTTTAAATATTATACAAGATAAAAACTGAACAGACTGTATATCTGCATTTGTGAACCAGATCAAGAAGTGATCTATTCATGTTTAAATCTGAACATCAGACATTTACATTATATTTTTTCACCCTCAGGCAGAACAGATAGTGCCCTGTGGGCATAGTTTGCTGTGATTAAAAGTTACGTACTGTACATCAGCAAGGATCTGAGTGGTTTGTAAGACATCCATAAAACAAATCATATGCTCAATTTATTCACACAATGCAAAATTAGTTCCTATTTAGAAGTTTGGAAGTGTAGTTGATCAGTTAATTGTTGTTCATAAAAGGAATGGATTTGATGGTGCATTGCCATGTGAAACGAGAAGTTCATCAGTAGATATATATTAAATATAACAGCCAGATGCAAAAAGAACAGGCAAACACAGGGCAAAGAATCACTTTCTGAGTTAGTCTGCAAATTTTTTGTCATTTTCCACAATTTCTTTAAGTCTTTAAAAGATCATTTTCAACTTGATTGCTGCACGTCTGAAATGAAAAGAAAGGAAATTATAATAAACGGGCATTTTACTTCCAGAATGTGTACAATTTATCTTCCAGTAAAAATAGAAAAAAGAGAAAAGGAGGGGAAAGAGAGCGAGCGTATAATAATAAGAGGAAGGCAGCAGAGTGAGGTGGTGGATGAGTGGAGCCACCTGCAGTAAACCAGTTCAGATTTATACCCTCACCCCTCCACTGTGCACTGTGGGACTCCACTTTCATCATACTACACCAAATATGACATTAAAATATATTTCTAATGATAAGATTTGCTTACATTTAAATTAAGAGACATTTTAACTCAAAAATACTAATCCCTGTTTACTTTATTTTTTCTAATAGTAACGATGTATCAGTTCCATTCTCATTATGAAAGAAGATTTTATTTTGTTAAATCCAAAGACATGATTTAAACTGGTTTACATGGCAGTGATTTCAGCAGTGTGCCTGATTGTGGAAGGCAACTATTTGATGGAGACTTTCACTAAATTTATTTGAATTAATCACCACATAGCATGTGTTCCTTAACAGTTTTTGGGATTAAGAGTTGTCCCTTGCTACCAAGCTATTAAGGTTCATTCTGAGGATTTTTTTTTTTTTTGCGATATGTCACAAATGAACATGGCGGGAAAAAAGTCAAATTAATCACAGAAATAATAGTTTAAAAAATGGCATTTTCACCAACAATTGCAATAATACAGACTTTTTGATATATTGACAATTATTACATCACTTTGTATAAATTCAATAAATTTGGATCATCATTGGTAGTGAGAAGAGTGGGGTGAAAGTGTGTATGTGGGGGTCGTGTGGCATCATCAAGCTCATTTGCAAAGAGCGAATAAACATTAAGCTAATTACCCTTTGGCAAATTCTCCCTTTCTCGTTTTCTTATCCATGGATGGAACAATTAGTGGGTCCAGCAGGATCCTCCAATTACAGTTATCATGTCATTAGTAAACGTTAGTTTCTGCTCTCTTTATTGGTTGGTGGTAATGACAGGAGTAATTACAGTGGGTAACTAGCCAGCATGTGTACAAGGCTTTTCCCAGCACACATCCCCTTTACATGGATGTAGACATTATAGAAATCCTTCAAACCAGGATATTTGCCTGTATTCACTTCCTTTTAAACCTTCATACACAATGCAGAATGTGTGTATTTGTCAGAGTGTGTTTGTGTCAGCCTTCTGAAGTCCCTCCAAAGCGGAGCTGTGCAAGGCCACAGGTTGTTTCCCTTTTTTTTTTTTTTTTGTGCTCCCTCTTCACGCTGAATCATCCTGTTGTTTCCCCTCTTTCACGGCACTTCAGCTCTAATAGCGCTCTCTGTCTCTTTCTCCACACCTCCCTCTGTTAGTGTTTTCCCTCACCCCGATTAAGAAACCTCCCTCACCTTCTGTTCTCCCCACTCCGACACGCTGGGAAATCTCTTTACTGTTTTTAGCAGCTCTTTGTATTTGTTTCTTTCTGCCTATAGTCTCTGAGTCTGTCAGTCTATTTTCTTGCACTAGTTGCATATCCGTTCACACTTGTTACAGAGTCTTTCATTCACTTCCAGGAAGCCTAATGGGTGGCGTTGTGTAGAAGGCTTTCTTTGTTTCACACAATTACTCAAAGCAGATTGAAGCTTCATTGATCATTAGAAAATCCTAAAACAACAATCCATTTAAAATGATGGGAGTATTGACCACAGAAAATAGGAAAACAGGAAAGATTAAATACTAACTGACAACTTGGCAATTTTGAAATATATATCTTTGAGTTGACAGTTCAACTCCGGATTAGATTGGGATGGAACGCTTGTTGTGGTTTTATTTTTTTCATCGTGTTCATGTTACTTGGTGCATTCTCAACAGTTTCTAGACACAAGTCTTGCTGTTTGCAAACAAAGCTATGATTTAAGAAGACTTCTTAACGTGGCCCAATCCAGTCAATAGGGATTACCTCCAGGTTTACTCTGAAGAGGGCTCATTAAAACTTAATGAACAAAATTGACCAGGAACACAAAACTAAAGGAACATTGAGATTGCCCATTGTTTTTCTTTATTTTTTAATGGTGTAATATTGTAACTTGTCCAAATTTGTGGGCAGACGTTATCTCTATTCTTAAAGCACATTTTAAAAGTTTTTTTTCCCACTTATATTGAAAATGTAGATGATTGTTGTATGCACTGTTTATCAAGTTAACCCTTTCATTTTGCTGTTGTTCTGGAAATACAACTCCCCTTGTATGCATGGTTTTTTGCCCTGTACCCTCATTTCCTCACAGGAGGAAAGGGAGCGCAGAGGAGAAGAGACGAGAGGAGCGTCAGGACGCACAAAACCAAGCTTTTAAACCAAGAAAGACAGTCTTTTTTTTAAGAAAGTGGAAAGAAGCAGCTTTTATTTTCATCCTGAGTCATTTAACCCACACAGATTGAGCTGTTGGTGCGGGACAGAAGCGGGATTAAAGATGGAAAAGAAATAATCTTGGAGGAAAAAGATTACCTGGTTACAGGTAGCCTATCCTACCTGTAACCAGCTAGGATAGGCTCCGGCTCCACCTACGACCTGATAGGGTGTAGTGATTAAAATGATGAATGATTGAAATAATTCAATTTCATTAAAAAAATCCACTATCATAGCAAACTTGTGTCAAAAGAGAATGGGTTCAAATTTATTTAAATCTATGAATCTAAGAACTTATCATCTCCTATTTTTGTTGTTTATATTTTTACGTTATCGTTGGGATCAGTGTCAGAATGTATGGGATTTTCCATCTGAAATGTTAAAGAGTCATATTTTTACAACAAATCCTTTTAGTAGTTGCAGTAGTTTGAAACAGAAGCCCACTAAATTATGCTTTAAGTTTCCTAGTTTACATCTGGATACATTGAAAGCGTCTCCATCATGTCATAAAGTGTCACTAACCATTCTATATATCCATTTGTAACCATATCAGAAGGATGGTACGGCAATGAGAAACTATCGTGTTACAGCTCGTAGCTTTTAGCAGCTGTTTTTACTTCAAATCACCAGACTTCAATTTTTCTCTTTCTTCTGCCCGTGTTACATTGTCACTTTACATTAACTCATGGACAGTGAGAGAAAAGAAACGTTCTGTCTTTGGGCTTTTTCTTTTGTGCAAACACATTTCCGTTTTCTTAATCTCACATTCTTTATTGTCTTCTTGTGTCATCCCTCTCTTTGTTTTACTCAAATGCCCTCTCCTGGTATTTTTTCCACGGTTTGTTAATGCGGGGCACCTGGAGAACACAACCCCACCTGTTTGTATGTTTGTGTGTGTGTGTTGCTCTAATTTTCTGTCCAGTGAGCTTTTTCTAAGCTGCTGACTTTCTCCTTTTAGATGATGAGAGACAGATGTTCCTGCTTCACTTTCCCTTTCTTGCTCTCTCTGTGCTCTGATTCATCCACTTTTTTTTTTGTTTTCCATTTGAAACTTTACAATTTGAATCCAGACAACACATTTTGCCTAAATGGTTTGGTATTTATTGCAATGCTAATGTTGCAATGGGAGTATTTCGTGGTGGAAACAAAATCTCAGTTTTGAAAGTGATGTTAAAAAGACTAGTTTTTTGGGATTTTTTTCCAACAGGGTTTAAAGACATGTATAAAAATGCTTTAAATTAGGAAACCACTGTACCATGAGAATGTGAGACGTGACATACTTGGTGAATATGAACCGTGATTGTTCACGGTTATATTTACAGTAGATATTTACCGTCTTTTCCTCCCAAACTGCCTGCTTAGGTTGGTAAAATAAATTTTCTGGCTCTGAAAGACAAACTTTTTATTTTTGCTGAACTGCTAATGCTGTCACTGCTAGGTCGGGCCAGTGGAAATAAATGCAGACTCCAACACATCAGGAAAGTTCTTGCAGGGAAGCAAATCGATTGCTTCAGGCTGAAAGTAGCTGTTTTGAGGCAAATCAGACTCTTTCAGAGGGAGCACGGATCTGTAAAAGAGCTCAGAAACAAGGTCAGAACATTTGCATTCAGGGCCAACAAACAGGGATCTATTTCAATAGCGCAAAAGAGATGGAGATGTGTGTATGTACGTGTGTCTATGTGTTGGGGAATGTAGGAAGTATGGTGCATTAATGTTAGCAGACATCTCTCTGTGTGTGTTTAACTATGCACATGTGGGGAAAATTTGCTGAATAGGTGTTATCAGGATGCAATACCAAACACGGCAGAGAGCCATAAATAATGCAGTGACCTGTCTTATATCCCCGCTTGACTGCTTAGCACCATTTACCGCTACTTATCATGTGCGTGCGTGTCTGTGTGTGCGGTCTGAATTCAGTGATGTCGGAGCCAGACAGGGATAAATGATGTTTAGTGGCTTGTGTTTGCACATTTACTATGAAAATGTGATTTAAAGTCAAGTTCTTCCTGATGGTCTCAGAAGCTGACGTGGTACATGAAAAAAAAGCTGTTTTGTATCAAAATAAAAAAATGGAGGTCAAGAGGAGGGAAGCGTTTCTGTGGGAGCGGATGCTGAGACAAATCATATGGTCATGGTTTTGATGTGGTATCTTTTGCCTGGTGGTGTGCCATGCTTGCAGTTGGTGGGATCAAGTAGGGATGAATAGGGCGAGTTAAATTACAGTAAAAAGATGACTGTTTTTAACTTGTTTGATCATGACACGAACTCCGGCTTTTCTTCTCAACTCAGCATGTCTTCTGCCCTGACACACATGGACACATTTAACATCACAGTACTATATCTGCGTTCTTCTGGACTGAATACAAATTAGCATTGTTATTGATTTTATGTAGACATTATTCTCCTGACATCTTTATTTTTAATATTTGCCTTTTACTGGGAAAAAAATTAACATTTAGATAGTGTATGTAGATGTAATTATGCACCTGAAGGATCCCGATGAACAAACAAGAGCCTTGTCCAGTGGGAGAAAACGGCATGTTGCATAGTAGCATAACCACCTTGTTTAGGTGGGATAACTGTTGAATAAAACTGTGTGCTTGCTTCAGATTAATAGACTCTCTAAGCAAATCAGACAAAATGTTGCATGCACACACAGCACCTGCCTCTCTGTCACACACACTGTATTAATCCGAGCTTCATGCTTGAGGTGGAAGAGGGTGGAGTGGTTGGACGAAGCCAATTGTTTTTTTACAAATCATTTAGCTATGTTCTGGAAGTTTGTGAAAGAAGGAAAGAATGATTGTTTAAAATCCATTCAGTCTTAAAACATTTGAGCAGACTGATACAACTTTTTGAGCAAGATTCAAGACATCCGGATTTGTCCCTTCATGTCGAGAGAAGCCAGATGGGTGGTTTGGGCATTTGTATAACTACTAGATCCCTTGCACATCAGGTTAGTCATGCATTTCCTTTCAAGAAGAGAGTCAGTGGTAGACCTAGGACCTGCTGGAGAGTCTCACCACTGACCTGGGAACACCTTGGGTGGGTACAGCTCATTTTTAGTGGAAACTAGCATTTTTTTTGGTTCACTAGCATTACATGAAAAGAAGCTGCACCGTTACCGAAATCACCTGTGGCCATACAAGGAAGTTTACTACTACTTGGCTGTGATAATAAATCTTTGAAACATTTTGATGGCATTTGTGTCGTGTGTGCAGAAGAAAAGGCTAGTGTCTACCAGTACAACTTTCTGCCCAATTTGTGCAACAAAACTGTGACTTTTTTCCACAGCAGCAATATTGTTTTGGAAGAAAACTTTAGCTGTTACGGGAATGATTAGTACCATTGCTGATGTCATGTTTTGCTTGTTTTTCAGTCATGGAGTTATAGTTCTAAAATAACATGCACAGTAAAAAATTCAAAATGCAATCCATCGATGAGCACCATATTTAATATTTGCATCTCCTTTACTTGAGTTTTTTGTCAGATGAGGCTTACTGAGCACTGGGCTATAAGTGGTGTCGCCACTGTGAGATTCCAGAGTGGTTAAACACTAATCCAGGTGGTGCTGAGATGAAATGCATCTGGCTGGGTAACATAGCTCTGGTAACACTACTCCTGCGTTACTGTATGTCACCAGGGAGATTGGAAACAGATAGGAGGAGCCAGACAAACCTAGTTGGTTCTCAGCATGAAGGAGAGGCACACAGCAAGATACGGACTAGTAATCATTAATTGTTAGCAGGCAGAATGAGGTAGACACCAGATATAGATGCCAAAGTGTCAATCAGCTGGTCTGCTGAGAGCTGAAATCTGATCTCCTCTCTAATTTTCCTCCTGCTGACTCCTAAATGCGCAACATGTACAAGTCCACGTGCAGCCATGTTTTACAGCCACGGTGAAAGTTCACCTCGGAGTTTTGGCGTGTGTTTTTAATTGCTTGATATTTAATAGGTTTTGAAGCCGTAGCCTGGCAAATGGTCAGTGTCATGCCGTGTGTGTGTGTTTGTTACTGTTTGTGTGTGTGGCTCCTCTCAGAGTAGGTTTACAGTAGTCAGTCTATTAATAGCTTTAAAACATGTTGTATTCTGCTGAGTAGTTTGACTTGGCTATGTCAACCGCTCGCAGCACAGAGGCGATAAATAAAACGTCATAGCACAGAAGACTTCATGGCAGCTCAGACCAACAGGTTACACAACCTCACACCAATTTTTCCATCTCTTCTTTTGCTTCCACTGAATGTCTCCTGATGCATATTAAGCCATGACTGAAGGAATAATGCAGACTGTAAGAAGCATGATTGGGACTTTGTTTTTCCTTTCTCTCGCAAAAACAGGAAATTATTTCTGGCATTGCATACCAGCCAAGAATTTTCCCATCAAGCAGCCAGTATTCACAAATGTTGTTTTCATTAGAATAACCAGGTCCATAGTGGCTATCGGTTTCCCCAGGTATTTACTAAAACCCATCTGCTTTGTCAGAGATAACCAGTGTGATCAATGTGTGGGTGTTTTGTGGGGAACCTCTTTCAGTAGTTCTTTAAAATGAAGGGAAAAAAACATGTATGAGCGAATAAGGAACTAAAAGCCTTGGGGTCTGATTGTGTAAAACTATCTCATTGTATTGGAAGGTTTGCACTTAACAAAGGTTGCTTTCACCTATGACCATCACGATGGTTTAACTTAAGTTTTATAGATCCTTAACAATGCAGAAAGGAAGCTCAGCTCACAGAGAAAGACTCCACAGTCCATGAGAAACTGTGGTCAGCAGTCTACACAATTAACCCCAAACATCTCCAACAGTAGCGTTGTGTGTGTACGTTGTTATGCTGTCGGGTGTTACAGATACGTGTGTGTTACCGATCTGTGGCTGGGATACATCTGCAGGAGTGAATGAGCGACATTGTCTGGGACATGACACAGACGTATGACCACTGACAAGTGGATCCGCTCTCTGACAGTAAATGTGGCATCTGGAAGCTTTTGTGTGTGTCTGTGTCTGTGTGTGTGAGTCATGCTAAGTCAAAATGAAGTCTCTGTGCTTCAGGATACTGCTATGACTTTTGACACAGATCACACACAGAGGCAAACATCCCACTTTGCTCTCTCACATCCTGCTCAAGCAACAAAAATTCATTGTGTTTGTCATTTGTTTTGACACATTGACAGTTTATCGGGCATCAAATAAAAATACTTTTTTCAGTTATTCACACTAGTTTTAGGAATCTTGTGGTAATTCTTAATGGGCAAACTGCTCTTACCCTGATTATTATATCTATGTTGTTACTTGAGTTTTATCAGATTAATAAAGAACATCAAGCTTATTTCTATGAGTATAAAATCATAAGACAAAGTTAGAGTTAGTAATACAATATCTGTTCAATTTGATTGTGTAGTTATGTCATAATTCAGAACCTAAAGTGCTTTACTTGAAATAAAAGTTTTCAAAATGAGTCAGAATTTTAAAAGAAAATGACATGATCATTTGTGCACTTAGAATGATTTTATTCTTTCAAGATAAAATAACCCAAAACATTATTTTAACTTGTTTTCATTGGAGCTCGGATGAATGCTACATGGATGCTAAATGAATCTACATGCATTCTGTAAAATATAAACAACTAACCATTGCTGGAAGCGATCGGTAAATGTTACAAAATTTCTGAAGATGGTTTTCATTCCAGGGTGTGATCAATGAAAACTTCATTCTATTTTATGCCACGTGAAACTTAAAACTCAGTTAGAAAACTTTGAGATTTCCTTTGATGAGCTGATTGGTTGATGAGTTGACTCTGATTGTGCAGTTTGGACAAGTTTTGCTGACGTTTTTCTTCCTTTTTTTTCTCTTTGTGAAGCATCTGTGCCATGTGGGGGTATCGTAGATGCTACCGATGCCGGCTACATCACCACACCTGGCTACCCGCTGGAGTATCCTCCCCACCAGAGCTGTCGCTGGATCATCACAGCTCCTGATCCTTCACAGCGAATCGCTCTCAATTTCAACCCACATTTTGAGATAGAGAAACTGGATTGCAGGTGAGGCAAAACACAAACAGATGATGTACAATGTTTTAAGAAGAGGAAGTGAGAATACACAGCGCTGGACTGCTTCCACTAAGTTTTACTTCCATGTTTTAAATCCTCAAGAGTTTCTGCCTTGCCAGTTTTCAAATAACAGTCTGAACTTATTTGGTGAACTTTCTCCCACTCTTCTTCTGTTTCTTTGGCTTTCACTGTGCCATAACAATCACTTGGGGACCTCCCAGAATCCCTCATATCTAATTATCAAAGTCTAATTACAACACATTAACAATCCCAGCAGGCTCTTCATGCCGCGGAGGAATCAACAAGTTGGAAAGATCTGGTGTCTGTAGTTGTTTGCAAAAAATATAAACAAAACTAAATTTATCAGCTAGGTTTTTTTTCCACACATACTGTAGACATACAAAGTAGTTTGTTTTTCTAAAATCACAAAACCCATCAAAGCCCAAAACACTGTACCTGTTGGGTCTTGTCACTACAAAAAGGGTGAGCACAAATGACTAGACTTTATGAATGTGACATCAACTATAACGTCCAGCTTTAACAAAAGCCAATTCATCGTCATTTTCTGCTTTACGGTCGGCGCCATGTTGAGTTGTTGGAAAAAGAAATATGTAACCTTGGTCCAGTCTGCTTTCGCATGGCAACCACATTGTCTACCACGAGTGAGCGTGCATGGCCCTGTCACTTGTGAGCAGCCAATCGCCAATACATCTGACTCGTGGTCTGCTTCCTGCTGTTAGCAGAATCTGTCAATAAAACTTTAAAAGTTAGAAAAGCACTACATTTTTTAATAGTGCATCTGATTGGTCAGTTATTGACTTGACTAACTTGTGTTGTGTAATGCATTTCATTATCTATTATTGGTTGGTTGATTGGTTAGCCATTGATCAATCAATAGTGACTAAGTAATTGATGCTAATTTTTCAGTGGAAGTCTTTTGACGCTGAGGTTTTTTTGAGCCAGCAGCTACTTTCTATTTGGAGTGCAGAGAGCAACGTGCCATATCCTATACACACTCATTGGTGAGCACATCTCACACACACACAGTGGAAAGGAGACCACTGGGACCTGATGACCACTATGAGTGCAAACCACACACAGGTAAAGCACACACACTTAGACTTTTCAACCTCAGCGTGCATTTCAGAGCTTTTCTTTACAGTTATTAACATTTCAGCTGTATCAATTATACATTGGCAAATTCTCCACACTCACATGCACCAAAAAAAAAATCATTCAGACATTTCTTTGTTGGAATGGAATCATCAATATTTTACCAGGAGCCTGTTTGTGTAAAGGCGGAGTGGTTGAAAAAAAAAATTCTCTGTGTTTTGTTCTACTTTGCTTTGCCTCCGTGCTGCGCGGTGGAAATGAAAAACACACTCTTCTCTCCCCCGGACCTCGTCATTTTTTCAGTTAAGCTCAACATCCAGTTTGATACATGCTGTTGGATGCTCTGCTTTCTCCTTTCCATTTCCTCCTCCCTCCGGCCTCGGACTCCCCTCTCCACTCCCTTCCCTCCTTTCCCTCTTTGGCTTTCTTTCATGCATTTAAAGCCCAACACTTTCCCAGGAGAAAAAAAAATGTTGTACAAAAAATAACAAGTCCTGATTTATTTATAATGACGTGTGCATGTTGCGTACTGTGGATGTGGAGAATTGTGTTTGTCTTCCACCACTTCCATGTGCTCTTCCAGTTGTAGACCCCCAAGAAAAGTTTTTTTAAAGTCATCCTCCAGACTGTGAAAGCAGAGAGATATATGTATGTATTCGGTGTCCTACGGTGAAGAGCTATTTAGGTCTACAGGCTCCACGCCTCAAGTGTGTCTATGCGCGTGAGTGTTTTGTGTGCCCAAGGGTTAGCTGAAATTGAGCTGTTGGGTTCAGAGGGTGAGAAGGCAAATAAGTAGAAACTAATGGAGAGTGTGTTGCCGTCGAATCTCTCTCACACATGTGCATTTATGGTTGTGTCAGTCTCTTTCTTTTGCATTTGATAAGGTCACAAGAACGTTTTCCATGTGGTTCTTCTCTCAGCTCGGAGGAACAGAAACTGCTGTGTGTCTCTGGTTTGTAGAGAAAAAAAAAAAAAAAAACTCATCCAGCTGGGACAAAGAAAGCATCTATGCCTCCTGACAAAAAAACATATTTCCCCTCCCGGTCACTTTGTGACAAATAAAACCCCTTTTATGTAGACGCATCTTTCATTTATACTAAACACTGTCTACATGCGTTATCTGAATAAAAACAAGAACGCTCTAGATTTATAAAATAATGTCACAGTGAAGAAACCGTTTAATTTGTTATGATTAACAATCTCAACAAATGGTTGCTCTGTCTGAAATGAAAATGCAGAAGACGGATGGCAACAGGTATGTGTGTCTTCTATGGTGCAGCTGTTTAAGTGTTTCAAGAGAGATTTTCACACCATGTGACAAAGAAAGACTTAAAAATTACGTTATGAAATATTTTTGCTTGGAAAACAAATGAATATATTTGATGTATGTTAATTTTGTGGCAAAAAAGTCAGTCACTCAACTCCATATGTGTCCCAACGTGAATAGAAGTTTTAGTTCTTTTTGGAAACATTAATTTTAACCACGAAAATTTATAGAATATTCATAACCTATCATACAGTATGTTAGCTTCCATATGCTTTACTCAGCATCAAAGGAGAACAAAAGGCTTTAATTTGCTTTTCTTTGACTCTTCTTTCTGTCAATTAGGTACATGATAGAACATCAGAACAAGCCGTACAAGCTTACAATTAGCAGATCCAAACTTTAAAAGTGAATTAGGTAGTGATGTCTCTCATTTACTTCAAATTTTCTTTGTCATATAAAGTTTGAGTAAGTTTACTGTTGCATTTTTTCTGTTTCCAACTCATTAACCTTCTCAAACACTTGGGTTGCTGGAGCATGCCCTGCTTAGGTTCAGGTTAGACGTGGGTCGTCACTCTCAACTGGTCGCCACCAGTCCCTCACATGGATTACTTCCCATTTAATATATTCTTTTTTTGTAAATGCATACAGAAAAGTCAACAACACCAAAAAACTATTTGTTAATAAAATGAAAAAACTAATTTTTGGACATCAGTTCACAGGTTGAGCTGCTCTAAATGACTTACTTTTTGTTTCAGCATTCACAATACGTTTTTCTTTCCACTACTGATTGATTTAAGAGTTGAAAGTGCTTTTTTTTTGGTTTGCAAAGTACATTTTGTTCAAGGTTTTACTTTTTAATACCTCCAGGTCAGGATTTCTGTTGTACGACAGAGCTGAAAGTGTGCAAAATATGAAATTCCGTGCCAGAGGTTGATTGTCTATTTGACAATTTCATCTCAGCTCGCTGCCCTGCTGCCTGTGAAAGCAAGATCTCTATTTGGACTCTTTTGTAAAGTGTAATGCTCTTCTAACACACACACATACACACACCTAAGCTTGAGGAAAAGTGCAGCGTCAGGGTCCGCTGAGGGCAGGCTCAAATCATCCTGACAGCTACCTCCTGTCCCTCTCCTCTTTCCTCCTGGCCCTTTCCCCATTTTGCCCCTCAATTCATTTCACCCCCTCCTCACCAGTGCCCAATGGTTCCCATCTATCATCTTTCACCTGCTCTTGCAACTTTGTTGGTTTCACCTTCTTTCCCTCCTCTCTGCACCCTCCTGCCTCTTCACCTCCCTTCTCCTATTTGGCCTCATCATGTCATATATGCTGCGTGAGCTTCATTTCAATTTCTCCCTTTCTCCTTCCCACAAATTATTATTCAGCGTTTCATGTTGGTGAACATGGAGGGAAAGCATAATGCTCTTCATCTCTATTTACTTGTTGTTCTCATTACCTTCTGTTTCTTTTTACCCACTATTGTCATATTCTCTGTCTTTTTACCAGGCTGCAGGGCACATTCCAGCTTTAATAATAGAGTCGTTCACTGTGGAAGCATAATGGACAGACAGTCACGTAGAAGTTTTCATGGCTGCGTGACCACACAATGAGTGAGAAGTAAAGAAGTGAGTTAAGAAGTGATTTATATGACAGAGAAGCTGCCGTCAACGATAATGGTTTCACTAATGATTTAGACCTTGTCTTTGTGCTCTGGCTCAATCTATCATTTAACTTCACGCTACATCTGTTTTTCTCTTCTCCTCAATTCTTCCTTCATCATATGTCTCCATACTAAATTCTGTATGCTCCTGGTTACCAAATACGAGCCTCCCCGACTGGGAAACTTTGAGTATTTTATTCTTCACACCTGGCAGGCAGGTTGGAGTTCCTCCAAGAGGTGAGCAAACAGCAGAGTGATGCGATGTGACATTGTCCTTAGGGCAGATTGGTAAAAGGAGGGATGTGGAGGAGGAGATGGAAAGACTGTATGACAGAGGGGAGTAGGAAAAAGGAGCAGCATGTGGAGTGACAGTTCTATTACCAGCTGTGGGCATTTAGCAGCTGCCTGCATGCTCCGATTAGCATCAGCGTGACTCGGCCAGCAGGAGATTCATGCATCCAGACAAGAGTCCCAACAAAAAGGTAGAGCATGTTGTTTCACAGCAGCAAAAGAACAGAAACTGAAAGATAACACTGGAAATCTCCCAGGAAGTGAGAGAAGAGACACATTCTGTGGAGTTTATTTTATCCTTTTTGGAATTTATCTGGAATAACATGTATCGAGATTTTTTTTTTACTCTGAGAGTTGATGCTTGTGCAAAAATAAGACGCAAAGAAATGTGCTTGTTGGCAATATTATTTTTGGTACGACAACTATAACTTTCTGTTTTGAAAAGGCATTGTCGAGAGCAAAATAATAGATCAAATTGTTCTATCTTCTTAACTGCTTGTCCCTTGTGGGAACGGGAGGAGTGCCGGAGCCTATCCTGGTTGATTTCAGGCAAGAGGCGGGATACACCCCGAATGGATCGCTAGTCTGTTTCCACCCACAGACAACCATCCACACACTCACTCATTCTTAGGGGCAATTTCACTGTGGCCAATCAACCTAACAAACAAATGTTTCTGGAGTGAGGGAGGAAACCAGAAAAAAACCCACACATACACAGGGAGAACATGCAAACTTCACACAGAAATTCTTGTCCCTACACCAGGACTTGAAACCCAACCCTCTTGCTGTGAAGCCATTGTGCTAACCACTGCACCACCGTGCAACCAGATCAAATTGTGATCGTGAACAATGTCTGAAATAGACAAAGAGAATTCCTGTCAATTGGAACGTCCTTTACACCAACTGAATTTGAACAAATCTGCTTGTCTTTGTTTCACATCTGGTTTAAGAGACATGTTACAGAAAAGCACATTTCAAGATCAGTTAAGCTCTGTTTAAAATATCCACTCACCCAAATCCACCCTCAGGTATAAAAGGTAATGATGATAATATCATTGCTCTGATTTAGACGCACTCCTCAGAGGCCCGGCAGGTCTTCCTGATCAATGACTGTAACTGTAATAACTCTGCATATGTGTGTGTTTGTGTGGTGTGTGTGTCAGTGAAGGACTGATCCTGATCAATATGTGTTAAAGCTATAATGAGGAATCGATTGGTTGTCCTGGATACAACAGCTGCTCTCAAACTTACATACATTGATGCACGTACATGCATGCACACACTGTCCAGCAGTCCCAATAACAGACCTATTACTTGGTATCAGTGAAATCAGTCATCCTACTCACTATTAACTGCTTCAGTGACAGTCAGACTGCTGGAGGTGTTTGGACATTCTGTGCAGAGCAGAAAATTTGTGCCGCACTATGCAGAAAGATCAGTAATCAGCTTTTTTAAGGTGAGTGTTTAGTTGTATCTGCAGGGTAGGCTGGTAGCTAAACAAGCTATCGGACCTGATTGGTCTCTGGACGCTAATAACAAACATGTAGGAGGGTTTTTTTCAGTGGTTTTCTTACAAAATAACTGAATATCTTGCAATGCCGTATTCCATCACCAGCTTCTTGAACCTTTGCCTGAGCTAAAGCTGCTCTGTCCATGAAGCGTCCGTCACAGTGTCCTCAATTACTCCCTACTTGTCTCTACTTGTAAGCATTGTCTCTTCTCTGCGCTATTGTCAGACCAGAAAAGTCTCATATAACCATTTGAATTTGCAAATCGTATGCGTTTTTCTACAAGAGTGAACAAATTAGAAGTAATAAATGAAAAAAAAAAAAAAGCTCCAGAAATTTGCTGAACTGGAAGTGGTTGGCTAAACACTACATCTATTTTTCTTTGCTATGACAGAGTGCTGATAGTGCGTTTTCGCTTCCCCATGAACCACCTTAAAATATCCCTGATTAATCACATTGCATCATGTCATTTACATGACTGATGTTTAAAAGCAGTTCACTATGTAAATCCCCTTGCTGTTTTTTTGCTGTTTCATTTGTATTTTTGCACAAAGTTTTACTTCCTTTTTTTGTGTATTTCTATGGGAACAGGATAAAACAGAAATGGAAACAGGATATAAGCTATAAGAATAAGTTGTTTGTTTTTTATCAATGGCCTAAAGATCCGATAAGATAACATTTCATTGTAAATGTCAGCAGAATTCTAATTCATAAAGTGTTCTGTATCCATCAGTTACTTTAGGTAAATATGTCCAGTTTTTCTTTATTTATGGTACTAATTATTCATTTGGACAATACTAATATTTTTTCCCACAGGATCAATAAAGTATCTACCATATCTATCCATCCATTTATCTAATAATAATTTAATATTGAAATTAATATTTCAGTTGGGCTGCACAGTGGTGCAGTGGTTAGCACAGTGGCGTCTTCGCAAGAAGGTCGGGGGATCATGTCACGGGTGGGGACTAGTCTTGGAACAGTGGTCTTTCTGTGTGAAGTTTGCATGTTTCTCCTTGTGTATGTGTGGGTTTCCTCCAAGTTTGTACTTGTTTTTCTGCGGGTGCATGTATGCTAGGTTGATTGGCTGCAATAAATTGCCCCTAGGAATGGTTGGGTGGGTGTGTATGGCCCCCCAACAGACTGGTGACTTGTTTGGGGTGTACCCTGCGTCTTGCTTTGAATCACCCGGGATATGCTCCAGCATCCCTGCAACAATTTAGAAGATGATGATGATGATGTTCCAATTGAACTATTGACATGGTGACAACTTTTTTATTACCATCATTACAAATACTTAACAGACTATTCAATTTATTTCCAATGCAGCTCTTTTTTTTTTTTTTTTGAACAAGCTCTGTGCAGTTTTTTGTTTTTTTTATTGTGTCTCTGTTTACATCTGATGTTTGAAGGGACTCTACAGGTGTAGAAGGGTGGAAGTTCAATAGTGTCCGAGATGTTTCCGTTGAGCAGGGCAATGAACAGCATTTTTCCGGCTTCTCGAAACAAACAGCCTAAGAAATGCATCTCTTAAAATCTGAGCTCATTTTAATCCAGTGTCACTGCTTAGTCTGCGCTTAAGGGCATTGCAATCTTGTTTTGGGGTGTTTATTTTAGAGGCAAAACATGCCGTGCTGGTGTTAATGTGCAGAAACAAAGTATAAGAACCAGTTGAAGTTTCTGTCATTCCTGTTGGCAACTCTCGGTAAACCACCAATTGTCTGCAGTGAAGTGTGTTTGAAGAGAGGAGGGCGACAGAGGGAGGAATGATGGGATTAAACACTTTGTTAGAGGCTGTGTACCTCCTACACAAACACAGCTTGGAAACCTCAAACCCCTCTGTAGATCCGTGTGTATAACCACAGGCTCCGTGTCTGCATCAGTGTGAACAAAGTGTGTGTAGTAGGTCTGAGGAGTTGTTGGGTTTGTCTTTCTGCTTTCTACTAAAAGTACAAAGCTGCGGGGAGGGATAGAGGCAAGGGGTCGGCACCTGTTTCTGTCTGTCTAAGGTGGAGAGCAAACACAGTATGCCTGGAGAGAACACAGCCATAGTGTTACTGCTACAGTGAGAGTGTGTACGTACATAGATGGAAAGATTTACTGTATACATATGTACATATACATTTTACATACACATATGTGTATATGCACGTATGCATATATGTACATAAACATACAAATGTGTCCATATGTCTGTTTACACTTTTTTTGTTCATTTTTACATATCAGTTGTAAAGAAAAACAAAATGCACATGTACTTCCAAAAAAAATTACCATAAATTCTACTAGGCAAAAATATATATTGAGAAAGTGAGAAATAAAGCGTGTGTGGTGATGCTGAGCTGGTGTTAAACAAAGTTATCAGTACAAAAAGGAGGTGTTGGGGGCAGGAAGCTGTCATCACAATAAGGTGATCTCTGGGGAATCTCTGACAGGCGATGTGGCACACACACACATGCAGTCACGGAGTGCACACACACGCGCACCGCTAAGTGACAGCTTGCGTGGTGTAGCTGCTGTTAGTTTTACACACAACATAACGGGGCCTTGGAAAGTATGTGACCCTTATTATGTTTGGAACTTGCTCACCTGTCACAGATGACACACACAGATGCACACAGACACAAACACACGCTCAGGAGTCACAGCAAAACACTGGCATTGCACGTTTTAGGCTGCATTTTGTTGTCTTTCTTGTTATTTTTTTATTAATGTGTTATATTGCTTTTTTATTCTGAAAGACTGAATATATTACAGTAGCGTGTGTTACTCCCAACGGTGGATTTGAGTGAATGCAACATCAGATGAACAACTATATATAGAACATTCAACCCATTTATCATGTTAGATCAACTGAACCAAACTGTTCATCGGTTATTAAAAGGGTCCGGGTGGTGCCGGAGAATATCCCGGCTGATTCAAGGCGAGAGGCGGGGTACACTCAAACAGGGCGCCAGTCTGTCTCAAGGCCATACAAACACAATCATCCACACACATACTCATTCCTAGGGGCAATTTTTGTATTTATGGTGGACAATCAACCTAATATAGCATGCATGTTTGTGGAGAGTGTGAATAATCCGGTGTACCCGGAGAAAACCCACGCTTACACGGGGAGAACATGCAAAATCCCCACAGAAAGACCAATGTTTCAAGCCTCGTTCCACCCAGGACTCGAACCCCGACCTTCTTGCTGTGGGTCACTGTGCCAACCATGCATCCCTTTAAAAGCAGAATTATTGTAAAAAGAGTTTAAACATTTAATATAATTTAAACAACCAACTGAAGTCTTGAAATGAGAAAATATTTTAATGTCTTGTAAATTTGTTGGCATGTTTGGAAAGCGTTTAGAGTTGCATGACATGCTTTTATTTAGGATATGGATGACAGATGGAGTTTTTATCTGTCTCTATAATTCTTGATTTGAAAAGGAGATGATGGTTGTTTGAAAGAGTGCCACGTGTGTGGCCTGTCGTTGTAAAAACTCACCATGTTTGACAGAAGATATCCTGTGTTTGTGCTGACAATCTGTTTCTGCTTTTGTCTCATCTGTTTAAAAAAAAAAACAGTGCATCAAAACTCGTAGCTTGCAAAGATGCAGCTCAGCAAACATTGATGACAGTTTGGCAATGAAATTGCTCCTAGGAATGAGTGTGCATGTGTAGATGGTTGGTTGTCTGAGTGTGGCCCTGCAACTGGCGACCTGTGCAGTGTGTATCCTGCCTCTCGCCTAAAATCAACCGGGCTTGGCTCCGGCACCCCCTCAACCTCATCAGGGATAAGCAGTTCAGAAAATAAAACCATTGTGTTTTCCATTTAGAGACAATCTCCATTAAATCTAAAAAAAAGTCTGTAAGTGTCAACCTTCATATACATATGTGTGTGTATGCTGGTTTATGTTTTCAGGAATGAGAAGTAGATGTAAATGTTAGCTAACAAACTGTAAAAAGATTAATACCCGTTTTATATCCAAGTACTTTTAATGTGCATAGCAAGCATATAACCTCAGGCTGTGCTTTTATTTTCTTATGGTTGGACATATCTTCATGCTGTAACTGGGAGGTATTAAGTTGCCTGCTTTTATCATTTTAAAGCAGAACATTTATTGCTCGAGTTGTTAAAGTGGATGGAAAGTCTGAGATATTCTGAGTTTACAGAAGCATTCATTATTAATAATGTCAGGAGTTATTGGTATAATGCACACGTATGCTAGGAGGGTTTATTTGAGGTTCTGTTTTACTGGAAGATAAAGTAATTGAAATAAATTTTCTTTTTAAACCAAGCCATTGGTAAAGATTTTTTTTCTTTATAGTTTCTTCCCAGGAAGCTATTTTAAAGCCAGGCAGGTGTTTCTTTGGTATCCAGACAAAGAGGCAACGCTCCTGCTGCGGGTCTGCTCATAGACCCCAACTGCTGTCGAAACATAAAAGAAACAAACATATAAATAGTTTTTTTTTGTCAGTAACTACCTTTTGTAAGAAATCTTTTACTTTTCTATCTATAATGGATGTGTGTAGGATATGTGTATTCCAAGCAGCTTATCAATTGAGTGAATGCAACATCAGCATTAAATGCATTAAATGCACTGCAAATACAAAAAAATTTAAAAAATGAAGAGCTCATTGCAAAGAGGCAGAAACCAAATCAGACACGGTTTATTGTTTTTGCAATGCATATTTATTCCGTTATCTCTTTAACATCAGCAGAAATATGTGAAATATTTGTTTTTTTCTCATCTCTCTTTAAAAAAAAGTGCTGAAGAGAGGATCAGATTTTCTGATTTCCAGGCATGTGACTGTAGTTATAATCCATCTACTGTAAACCGCAAAGCTCAAAACAGATGGATTATTGTGAGAACGGTAAAATAAAATGTAAATTTTCTTCTTTGTCTATGGTAAATTCAGTCATATTGCAATGACACAAGGACTCTTGGATCTAGAAGTTGTTCCATTTTCCCAAAGTTGCAAAGAAATGTTCATTTACTGGAAGATCCAAAGTGTCGCTGGCCAAATGTAAAAGCTCAAAAAAAAAAAAAAAAAAAGCTGATCACATCAGAATCAAAGCAGCTTTGAGGATTTAGGAATATTTTTTTTCCTTTCTAATTAAGTTTTGCTTCCTTTCCTCAGCTTTACACCTCATTATATTAATGTGAAATCTGCAAGTGGTTGAGTATCTGTAGAGGAATTGGCAGCTGCTGCTCTGAGAAATGATTCCTTTTTCCTTCGCTATGATCTCCAAATCCCTGGCATGAAGTGGAATGACATGATGTTTGAGATGAGCACAAATAAAGGGATTGTTTCTGAATATTTGCTTGTCTTCCGCAGGTATGATTATGTGGAGATACATGACGGAAACTCTGAGTCAGCTGATCTTCTCGGGAAGCACTGTAGCAACATTGCTCCAGCACCCATCATTTCATCAGGACCCTCGCTTCATATCAAGTTTGTGTCCGACTATGCCCACCAGGGTGCAGGTTTCTCGCTGCGCTACGAAATCTTCAAAACTGGTAAATAAAACTTTCTTCTAATTGTGATTTATTTTATTATAAATAGAACATTTGCCAGCGTTAATGGCCAAAATAATTTTGTTTTAAAGTTTACACCATGTTTTTAAGTTATTCCCACATCAAAAACATACCTGAAAGAGTTCCGTGTTCCATCCATTCCTGTTCGAGTAACTTGCAAGCTTTCTCCTCCAATATTCGGATTATATTCCAATGCAAGTTTGTCCTTGGGGATGCCTTTTTTTCACCACTGCTCCCACATTTCAATGAACGCAGGAAGTCTTTTAGAGTATATGCTATGCTCATGCTTAGTCCTTTCATTTGCCATTAACTGTTTTGGCTCTAATTTTTGTATTTCATTAGATTTTGCTACACATGTTTTGTCATTTTCAGGTCAAACTACCATCAAACTTTCGGAAACTTAGCATGTAAGCAGGAGTGTAGATAAGAAGCTCATCTATTAGCCGGCAATTAGCCTTGAAAGAAGTCATTCAGAAAATGGATGGATGAGTGGAGACTGTATTACAAGCTACTGGAGAACTTAGCAGTGTGACATTATGTGATCAGGCCTAATTTTTCATCCCGATGTCATAAAAGATGGAGAGAGAATATTGAGGTACGAAGCTGAGGACCCCCAAGAGTCCTCTAGTCAGTCTTGATGGGTCATTGCTTTACTTTACATCACTTTGTGTGTGTGTTTAAGTGTGTGTGTGTCTGCCTTGGGTCCCCTTCACGCTGCCATGGGTCAGCCAAACTGAGACCAATTGAGATCAAGGGCAAGTGAGACAGAGTGGCGCGTAGTGTCGGCCCCGCAGCCATCTTGTCCCGTTCCCCCTGAAAGCATTCTTCACATGCCTGCCTAATTGAGTCCTGAGCCCTCTTCCCCAGAGACGCATACACACACACACACACACACACACACACATACACAGGGCTGAGGTTACTAACACAACACGCGTGGTTGTCTGTGTTTCTCGCTTCCTGGTACCTTTTGGGATTTTTTTTGTGTGTATGTGTATGTGTGTGTGTGCGACCACCTGATGGACTCTGAAACAACAACAAGGGTGTCGGTGTTCACACTGCAGCACCCCAGGGAGAAAAAGAGACTGAGACACAGAAAGTGGGGAAGATTTGTGAAACCTATTGATTTATTTTGGACTTTAACGTAGGAAACCCACCAGACATGAAAGATAACACACCAGAGGCTTATGGGGGTATTTGCCGTTTGTTTTCCTGCTTTATGTCTGACTTTTATTACGAGCATATTGAACCATTTTTTACTTGATCATAAACCACATTATTTTCTCAATTTCAGCCTCTACTTGTCATTTATAGGATTCAAAGTGAACCTTTTTGATCTCTTACTCTGATGTTGAGTGGTTTTGAACAAAATTTATGAATCAAGAGATTGATTTAAATCCGTGGCAAAAATGATTGAAGGCTCGATCAAATCCCAACCAGTCAAAGTATTTCACTTCCCCTATTGGCTAAATAAAAGTAACAAACCAGGCTGCAGCAAAGTGCACATTCAGGTTTTTCTTCACTGTTTTAGTGACCATGATGCACTATCTCTCAAAGATAGATAAATGGTTTAAAAAAATACTCATTATTCAATATCTATGTAATCTCTTTCAGTTTGATTACATTTGTTTAAAATCTGTCATGACAAATACTCTAGATGCTGTTTATTAATCTACATCTGAAGAGCAGCTTCAGCAACAACCCCCCGCAACCCGCTGCTCAGAGGAATGGTACAGAAAATCATTTCTGCCATCCTCTATCAAAATGTTCAAAATTTCACTTTCAAACCTTTAAAGGTTAACTTACTACAGCTTTCGCTAATTTGCAGCACTCAAATTTTTCTTTGGGGATTAATTAAGTATCTTCGATTCTTCTTCAATTCAATATTATGCCACAGTTAAAGTAACAATATTTAAATAATTATATACATTACATAGAAAAACATCTGAATTCCAGCCTTTTTTTTCAAGAATGAATCTTTGCTTTTCATCTTGAATCCTGTCTTTTCTTTGAGCCATCTCAAATAAAACATCCACCATCATCTATTTCTTTTTTATCTCCTGCATTTAGTCACATTATTCCCTCTATTTTTTTTATTTGTTTCATTTTCTTTAATATTTTACTATTTTTCACTGTCCTTCTTGTATATATACTGTTTATTTCTTTCTTTCTTGTTTGCTGCTGTAACGCACAAATTTCCCAAGTGTGGGATCAATAAAGTAAATCTAATCTAATATTCTTCCGGAATTTATTTGATAAATCAACTATGGTGCAGGTTCAAAATGGCCATTTGGCAAAACTCAAAACCCAGTTATTTGTGGCATATTAATGCAATACAAAACTGATATTTAATTATAAAGTTATCAAATCAGTTGCTGAGCAGTGTGATGCGACATGTTAATGAGCTCAGGAATGTCAGTAAATAAATTTAAAGTATTTGGATTTCCAAAACTTCCATTGCATTCCTTAAAGTCTTAAGATATATATTTTCTAAATGTCAGATGGCCTTTTTTGAAAATGAAAATACAACTCTCTCTACATACATTCTGTACCGACAGTATGAAGACGTCTCTCGCTCTCTAATTGTCCAACTAGCTGTGTGTCTGCATCCAAACCTTCCTGGCAGCGGCTTTTTAGCCATTTGGGACCGTCAAGCTGTTATTACACTGCTAACGAGATCTTGTTATTCTGGAAGGTGCAGCTGAACGTCTGGTTGTACAAATGATTTCCTGTGTGAGTGTTTGCATTGAAGATGTGTGCCTCACTTGGACAATACTCAGCTTCATGAAGACCATCATCAATAACACGCACCAAAAAGGAATCATTTTTTAGTTTCTTAAATGGACCTAAAATTTAAGACATAGTTTTTCATCGGTGTCTTCTTTTTTATTATTATTTATAGAATTTAACACATGGTGAGAAATTGAAAAATCTTTTTCTTGTTTGTCGACAGAAAGCATAGCGGGCAGATTAACCAATCGATAGATTGCACTTGTTTACAAATGATTTATTTGTTGTTTTCTCCCTCTATTCTCTCCTTTTCTATTATGTCTGCTAAACTATTTTGTTTGCCCTAGAATTCATTTTTTGGGGGACAGAGAAATATTGATTTCTGAAGACATCTGCTTTAAAAACCAACAAAAAAACGTGTTCGAATTCTGTCCAAATTTATTCTGAAGCTGTAACCCTTTGTGGTGGTAAAATACTCTTTTTTTCAGTTCTTCGTCTTCAACATCTTTCATTTTGTTTAGTTTTCATTAACTTCTGCAGCATCCCAAGTACACGTTTAAAGACAATAATAATCCACATGTCAAAGAGGTTTTTTTTTAATTCATTCATGCAGATGATAGAAGTAAACAACATGGTCTTGAATAAAAGTTAGAGTGAACTAAACAAATGTTCATGCTTTATTTGTTGTTGTTTACACTTTAGTTGCTATGGATATGTAGTAAAATTTCAACCAATACAATGAATGCAGATAAATGTGCTAGCCAATCAGATCTGACTGTCTAGGCAGCATGCCCCCAGCTGTTTTTGTGACCCAGAACAGACCAGACACACACACACAGACACACACATATGACTGCACTGATGCAGACTGGATCGGAGGCAAGTGGGATGTCTGCACGCAAACTATCATTCACACGTTTGAACCCACTCTACTCACTTTTCTTACTATCTTATTCTGTCACACCACGTTTCTTTCAACTCTGTCTTTTTAGATTTTTTTTTTCTGGCTGCCCATAAAACATTAGTATAAGTAAAGATGGCAGCCATTGTTGATTTTACCCTAAAATAAAAATGAATCGACTTCAGTTGGAACCAGCTGTGCAAAAAGAGTTTTATGAGTCAGAATACACCCACAACCAACCGTGCACACTCACGGGGTCGTATAATGTGAAAGTTATTGTGACAATCCCTCCAATAACTATGGTGTTGTTTACGTTCTAGCCAATGCCTTCAGGCATTTCCTCCCTAACGTCTCTCTGACTAATCATCAAGTCAGTTTATTACTGAGAAGAACCAATCACATCAGTCCTTCTTCTCTCCTCTGGCTTTCATTGAGGAAAGTGGTCCCAGATCCAGCCTAGTAACAAGAAAATGATTCTCCATAGCAACAATAAGAAAAATAGTTTAAATAAATCTTTAAAATCAGAATCAGAATCAGAATCAGAATGCTTTTGTTGCCATGTCAATGAGAATATCAGAGACTAGGAACTTGCTTTGATACAGCTGTGCAATATTATAAGATGAAAATAATAAAAAATAATAAAAAATAAAATAAATTAAATAATTTTAACAAAACAGAGTGCTCAGAAAGAAAAAGAAAAGTAGTGCCATGTCATAGAAAATAATAAAAAAATAATAAAGATAGTAAAGTGACAAGAGGGAGGTGACTAAGAGATGTGGGGTTCAGGTTATAAAGTATTAATTAGACTAACGGCAGAAGGGAAGAAGCTGTTTTTGTGGCGGGACGTTCTGGTCCGAATGGACCGGAGCCTCCTGCCCGAGGGGAGTCGCTCAAAAAGTCCATGTCCAGGGTGGGAAGGGTCAGCTGCTATCCGACCTGCATGCCCCCGAGTCCTGGAGACGTACAGGTCTTCGAGAGATGGAAGGCTGCAGCCGATCACCTTCTCTGCAGAGCGCACAATGCGCTGCAGTCTGTGTTTGTCCCTGGCTGTGGCTCCAGCGTACCACACGGTGATGGAGGAGGTGAGGATGGACTCGATGATGGCTGTGTAAAACTGCACCAACATCTGGGCGGGCAGCTTGGCTTTCTTCAACTGCCGCAGAAAGTACATCCTCTGCTGGGCCTCTTTGATCAGGGAGCTGATGGACGGCTCCCACTTTAGGTCCTGTGTGATGGTAGTGCCGAGGAAGCGGAAAGAGTCTACAGTGGTGATGGGGGAGTCTGTCAGTGCAAGGGGGGTAATGGGTGCTATAGCTTTCCTAAAGTCCACGATCATCTCCACTGTCTTCTGAGCGTTGAGCTCCAGGTTGTTGTTGCTGCACCAGGACACCAGCCGGTGTCCTGGTGCAGCTAACAACCAACTAACCAAAAACCAACTAACAACGCCAGTGCTACTTTTATTTTGCAGATAGAGACAGGAAGTAAAGCACTTTAAAATGCAAACAACGTTCTTGTGTCTTCTTAAAGAGATTGTTCTCAATCACGCAGGGATAGATATCTGAGTAAAAAGCAGCACATAATTTATTTTGAAGATATTTCTTGTTTAGCGTGTGTCCAGATTGATTGTTTTTGTAACTTTCATTTGTTTAACTGAAAAGATTTGGTTTGATGATGAAATAAAGTCTTTTGTCCAAAAGTTCCAACCATTTAGTTTTTAGTCCAGTTAGTTTGAATTATCACAAACATGACTCATTTCCCACAAAATTTTCAATGACAAGTTGTCTTGAGTATTTCTCATCTTTTGTCAGGCGTTACTGGTAGAATGGAGGCTTTTGTTGCTATTATTACGTTTATCACATAAACAACATCATCTTTTAACCAAAAGTGAATCCTGCTGCTTTATTGTTTTACTTATGCGTGGGGTTTCCCCATGAAACAGTTAAAGCGGACTGGAAAACAAAATTAAAAACCATCTGCACTTTTTATGCATCTCAGTTTTAGTCGTTTGGTTTAGAATGAAGCTCTGGAGAAATTTCACACCTGCATATTTGATCGTTTTAATTTTTTTTTTAACCATACTAAAGATTAAAGTGTGATTCAAATCCTCCAACATGTTTCAAATAAACAATCTTGGGGAATTTTGCAATGGTGTCGTAAAATTTCTCTGAATAAGAGCGAGAATAAAATGTAAACTGGATCATTTTGAGCCGTGTTTATGTTGTGACTGCTTAATTTTAAATGTCAGCTGGAATCTGTTTGGAAAAAAAGTTGTGAAAGAGAAATAAACTCAACAATTCAGTATCAGATCCAGGACTTCTAATCTAAACAACATCCAGGTGGAGTTTGAACATACATAAGGAAAAGAAAAGTTGTGGTTTTGCTGGAACTCTTTAACCGTGTGTGGTCGCCTGTGGTGTGTGTAATTTTCAGGAGCTTTTTTATAGAAAATTTCCTTTGTGTGTGTGTACCTCCGTGTGTGTTTAAACTGTGAGCTTTAACCAACTCCTGGCTCTTCGGAATTAAAACTGTTTTTTCTAAAATTAAATGTGCACATCTCGGTTTGAGAAAAACATGGAAACACAGATTTTTGTGGTGTACTCCCGCAGCTGAACTCAGTAAGTGGTTATATATTATTACATGCTGCACTGACAAACCTCGTCCTGCCTCCCAGAGATCAACGATGCATGAGTACCCACACTAGATCTACCCAGCAACACACATCTAGAGCCACCCCGAACTTCCCCGGGCTTTAAAAGTGAAACACCCCTAACTTCATAATAATCCCTCTCCGACAGTTAATAACTAAGTAGAAGGAAAAAAGATAATGAGACGAGATAGACGTAGGTGTTTGCTTTGAGGGAGAATGGATATAGGACAAGTCTGAGCAGGGCAAAGGAGGGTGTAAGTGTTGTTGCTATGTTCATGAAGTAATGAGAGGGGATTAAATTGCTGTGGGCTACAAAACTGGTCAGGCGTTCACTCTGCACACACACACGCTTGTAGTCACGCAGACCCATGTAATGCTGTGACGGCCTCTGCAGGGGGGCCAGACACAAGAAGAGCTCTCCGAGAAACAGTGGCACTGTGTCTGAGCATGTGTTTATGTTCGAATGGGTTCACCGTGACCAACGTGAACATGCTAACAAGAAAATTTGACAAAAAAGGAAACCAGAAAGTAACATAAGTGATCACATAAAACAGATATGATGAAAACCTTGATGCTTAAGTTACTGTAAATCAGAACAAGAGCTAAACGGGGTGACAAAAACATGCTTCCCTGTCATAGCATCTGTCAGGATGCCTGGTTGCTATGGATATTTCCTTTCAAAGTAACAAGGTTTTAACTTTGTGATTTACTCCCACAAACCCCACAACTACGCCTACTGTGTAGAAACAGCACCATCAAACTCAGAGCTGCTGTCCCACACTGTCTAAATTTACTTCCATTTACCACACACTGTTAACACAGTTATGTACAGTGTGTATGTAAAGCAAAAACAATTTTTTTTTCAGTTTGCATGGTTACACAAAGCTGATCAGCAACTGAACAAGGGTGATTGATTGAATAGTATTTGTGTCCATGTGCTGTCACAAGCATGTGAGAAGGACCATGTGATCCAAAAATGTGTAAGATACAAGTTGTTTGAAATGTTTTTAATCACACAAAAAGTGTGTGTAATTGTCTCCACACACACTCAGCGTGCGTCGTAATTATTTCCTTTCATTCACTCGTGGAAAAATGTAAGCACAATAGCAGACACCCAAACAGACTAAAGGGAAATGGGTTGCCGTAAGAGGCTTAGGCTATGTGTGTGTGTGTTTGTCTGTGTGTGTGTCTTCTGTCACACATGGCTGGTTGAGCTGAAAAAATAGTCCAGTTGGTGTGACTGCATTTGCTTCCTAATGTGCGTAAATGTCTTGATATAACGCAGGGGTGTGTGCGTGTGCATGTGTGATGAAATCTAGAAGCTGGTCATAATCACTAAAATATTCACAATACTGTCAGCGTAAAGCCTCAATTTTTGTTACTACCTCCTTTAACTTCTTTGGCTTTGCTCATTTTTCTCACATGTTGTGGTTCGAACCCCAAACACTGATCAGTGTTTCCAATCGTGGTGTTGCACGACCACTAAACACAAACATATATTCGATTGTAACTGAATTGAAATTTGTGGAAACTGTTTCATCCAATAAAAATGTAAGTAAAGGCTTCAGTGTGAGATAACCATAACCCCTGGACTGTAGCCATTTGGAAAAAGCATCTCCTCCCATCGCCTTCGATGTTCATGTTTCAGTCGTTAATTTGTTTTAAAGTCAAAGAAGAAAAAAATCAGCAGTTTTCCGGCTTTGAGATCCCAGTTGGTAATAATCCCAGCCGCGGAGAGGATCACAAAGTCCTATACGATCACCATAATACAGTACTCTTGGTTTAAAATAACCATTCTTACCGATAGAGTTCTTTTTGCTGCAAAAAAAAGTTTTGTTCAATGTTTCATGATGAAGGTCCAAATTTTTTATTTATTTTTAAAAAATGTTCAAATTGGACTGCATGGTGACACAGTGGTTAGCACTGAGGCGTCACAGCAAGACGATGGTTGGCAGCGAGGCTTGAAACACTGGCCTTTATGTGTGGAGTTTGCATGTTCACTCCATGTATTTGCGGGTTTTCTCCAGGTACTCTGGTTTCCTCCCGCTCTCCAAAAACATGCATGTTAGGTAATTTGACTCTATAAAAATGTCTCTAGGAATGAGCGTGTGTGTGGATGGTTGTCTGATTGGCCCTGCAACAGACTAGTGACCTGTTTGGAGTGTATCCTGCCTCTCGCCTGAAAGCACCCAAGTTATGTTCGGACATAACTTGGCGAGTATTCCCGCGACACCATTTAGAATAAGCAGTTCTAAAGACAAAACGAAAACATACACTTATGTGTATGTGACATTTGGTAAAGTAAAACCACGAACTGCTAAGATGTGGTTAATGCTTAGCAGGATCAATTGAACACAATTGGTTTGCAAAAAAAAACAACCTAATTCAAAGACATAGGGACTCACATGGGATTATAATATCAGAAGATTGCAGTGTTGACCAGCATGTTTTAGAGCGTATTTTTCAGCTATTTTTTGCAATCAGTGAGAATAACAAATTACTAGAGGTCTAAACTAATCCTGTACAAAAGGCTTTAAACTACAATTTGTTCCTTTTATAAATGAAGAAATATGTGGAGTTGGATTTGAAATCACTAAACTAGCCTTTGCATTGAATAACTCCAATAATTTGAGGCTTTGTGACTATTTAGGGAATTGAAAATGTGCTGATATTTATTTTGCCATTTCTCAACACAAAAACCAACATTACTGCCAAAAAAGAACCTATTATTGTATTTTATAGATTTGTTTTTGTTTTTTGCCTCTTCCTAACAGGTTCAGACTGTTCTCGTAATTTTACCAGTCCCACGGGTCTCATCGAGTCCCCGGGCTTTCCTGACAAATACCCTCACAACTTGGAGTGCTCCTTCATCATCATCGTCCCGCCCAGCATGGATGTCACTCTCACCTTTCTTACCTTTGACCTGGAAAACGACCCCCTACCAGGCAGCGATGGCGACTGCAAATATGACTGGTTGGAAGTGTGGGATGGACTCCCATCAGGTATGTTTCTTTCACTGCTGAAATATTTGAAAAGTTGGAACAACGTGTTGAATGCTGATTGTGTTCTTAATGGAAATGTTGAGCCGTAGACGAACTACGTTGTGAGATAGTGTAAGAAGTGTATCGTGCGTGCCCTGCCTACATCATTATTGACTAAAGGTGGAGTAGCAACTATTTTAGCAGTTTTGTGCTGGCAGATGAAAGCAGAGCTTACAGGCAGTATTCTGGCACCTGCTGTGGAGAAACAACGTAACTCTTAAAACAGAAAGTAGAATAGAAGTTGCTGAGCACAGATAGAAAAGATTAAAGGTGAGAGGAGAAGCAGGAGAGTGATGAGTTATTTCTGGCCAGGCAGTGTTCAAAACAGGAAGAGTTTAGAAAGACAAAAAAAGGAACCTGGAACTAGTTTTAGGCAATGGAATAAGTAAAGAAGAATAATAAAGTGGTGAAGGGATTAGAAGGAAGATTAGAACAAACAAAAAAGACATAAGTCTAAATACAAAAGATGTTCTGTCTTACAAAAAAAGAAATAATTTTAGCTATTAAAATTAATAGCAATCTTTTTGTGGCATTATAATTAAAGTGTGATGCCTTTTTTTTCCATTTAACAAATAAATTTTCTTGCAAATTTAAGAAAATGAGTGGAAATGTTCTCAGTTTCTCCATTCCGCTCCAAAACCACTTGGCAAGAACTCATGCATTTCATTCAAAGACTATCGGAATCAGCAAGAGCTGCACCTACTCTGAACTTAACTGTGTGTATAAAATTAGCCTGCGGGCCACAGAGAGAGAACAATCATACACAGTAACAAGACAGCTGCTTACAAGGATAAAAGAAAACTAAGACAGCTGCCTCACAACATTCTGAAAAAGGAAAAGAGTAGGAGAGGAAGAAAGCCAAGGGCGGTCATTGTTGGTGAAGTAGGATGACAAGCCAGATAGAAACATGAAAGAAAAACGAGAAATGTTGAGGAAAGAGGTTGGAAGGAAATGAAATTTGGAGTCAGAGGTGAAGGACTTTCAGTAGAACGTCCAACAGGAAAAGAAAGGGAGGACAAGCCAGGCAGGAAAAGGAGAAGACAAAGTCTGTTTAGATTAAAGGGACGCGAAAGAAGATGCTGAGTGCAGCTCTGTCAGAACAACGTCAGCTCCTTTAGATTAGAGACAGACAAAAACAAACCAGGAAACTCCATCTCAAGAAGAAGAGTAATGCAGATAAGCAAACATTGCATTTTATGGTTTTCCTCAAAATACTTATTGATGTGTAGAAGATGTATTGATGCTCTCAGATGGGATCTTCTCTGATAACGGGCTAGTCAGCTGTTTGCTTCTATCTGCATTGAACATCACAAGACTAAAAAAAAAAAGACCCACAATTTACTGTAAATGACATTCACCCTGCTCCACTCTCTTCTTGTTCATGTTTTCCCTTTCCTCACCACCATCAAGGAAAGAGTTATTGCCATTATTTGCTCAAGAGCCCTATTTCAAATATCCACCCATTCCAAAAGGGAAGAAAAAAATCAATAGCACTGATCGATCGTGGGCTATTTTCTCTCCTCCTCCTCCGCAGGCCTCCTTATGTGTATTTCTCTGTATGAGATGGAAGTAGGGAGTCGGAGGATGAATGTACTATCCTACTGCTTTACACTCACCCACACCCACACAGTAAAACCCATGGGCTTTAAATCACAATCATTTGTTTGTGTTGACACATTGACAAGTCGTGGTAGAGTCGGCTATTAGAGTATTAGAGAAAAAGACAGAGAGGAATCATTTAAACATTCAGAATTACACTAATAAGACATGGTTTTGGTTTTCCGAACAAAACAAAAAAAATAATTTACCAGGAGAATGAATAATTAATCATTTTGTGCTTGAATGTCTGTGGATAGATTAATGTAGAGTAGATACTTAAACAGAACACGGTTATAACAGAGTGATACAGATTAAATAAAAAGGAATACCATGGCAAAAGAAAATGTGCACGTGATAGGAAATCAATGTAAAAAATATATGTCTCTAGTGATCAGACAAAGACACATCTGATCAGAGTGTATTTTCACATGATTGCACCTAATCTTATGAATCCTCTGACTGACAGTTGGCCCTCTGATTGGTCGATACTGTGGGACAAGGGTGCCTCCTGAGATCCAGTCATCTACTGGGATCCTCTCCTTATCCTTCCACACTGACATGGCCGTGGCTAAAGATGGCTTCTCTGCTCGTTACAACATGACATACAAAGAAGTCAGCGAGAGTAAGTCATTTCAACATCTGTTTTAGTAACATATGAATCATTAGTGTTGCTTATGATCACTTTTTTCCAACGCTTGTGTGCTCCTCCAGCTTTCCACTGTAGCAATCCATTTGGTATGGAGTCAGGAAAAATCACAGATGAGCAGATCACCGCCTCCTCAAGTTTTTACGATGGGCAATGGCTTCCACGTCAGGCCCGACTTAATTATAACGACAACGCTTGGACACCCAATGAGGACAACAACAGAGAGTACATTCAGGTACAAGTTCTACAAAACACCCGCTTCCTTTTTCAGTATGCAATGCAAAAATTCTCCACTTATTCTAAAAATATTAAAGCAAAAATACATCACACTATATTTTCTTGATGTTCACATAGTGTCAGAACTCTACTGCAGAGTTATTTGTGTCAGTGTGTCTGTTTGTGTGAGATTGTGAGTGGGAGGTGTGGTACTGTCAAGGTTTAACAGCTATGGGTGAGCCATTGTTTCTATATGACATCATAGCGCTAACTTTGTATCATCCATCAAAGGTTTAGAAGATTGTGTGGTTGATTAATTTTGCTGAGGTCCACTCATTCCAATCAGTCAGTCGTCTTTTTTTGTCATTTTCTTCTTAAATGCAGGTTGGTTGTGTTCCGGGTTATATTTGTCTACAGTTGTGCTGATCTTCTTCAGAAAGTATTTAAATTAACATAGAAAATCACTTCCCTGATTTAAATAGCAAATGGATATTTTAAAGACTAATTATAGGGTCTAGAATGCAAATAACGTACCATTTTCAATTAGACTAACTTTGTAAATCCAACCCAATGTGGGCATGTAAACCAGTTTGACCTACCAAAATGCTGTTGCTTATTTAAATAGCAGCTTTCAACTGTCCTGCTTGTGCTTGGCATCGAACTGAAGGAGAGCCCCTCTAGTTTGTGGAAATATGCCAACTATAACTGCCAGTGCCTCAGAAACAACACGAGAGCTCAAAAATATTGATTTTATTTTTTAACATCGCCTTAACCTTTGTATTTTTAACTGTCCTCAGGATCAGATACTGTATGAATAACCTTTGACACAACACATGTTGCAATTTTAAACTTTAAATGTTTATGTAACTCTTTTTTTTTTTAAGTATATCCTATTTTACAAAAATCCATATACTTGCACAAATGTCCAAATTCATCCAAAAAAATTCTAAAACATATTTCAACAACAAAATGTACATTTTTCCTTTCTGGTTACAAAACCTTATCATTTTAATAAAAAAGTATGCCTTTTTCAATATTTGTCAAACAAATAAATTGTGTTTCGCCACAATTTAGTTTTTCATGGATTCTGCTTATAGAAAAGCTAAATAAATGGGTTGCTTTTATTGAATATTTCTCAACTGTATATACCGTACAGATGACACATTTTTTGGGGTTTTTTTGGATCATCACTAATAAATTGATAGAAAGATTGATGGTGTTGTAGTGTTGTAGAGTTAAGGAAAGTGTTACACTCACCTTGAGTTTTCCTAAGATTATTGCTTTTTTTTTGCTATTGCAATCATACATTTCATAAAACTGCATAAAATATGTACAATGTGGAGAATTTAAGCTCTAAAATGATACATTGTTTAATGGTTAAAAAAACAAACTCAAATATTAAACTTTATGGATGAAGAACACTTTTTCCAGCTTCATTCTTTGAGCTGGTCACCTTAAATGTCCTGAGGAGTTCAGGCTGCCAACTGAAAGATATGCAATTACTCTGTAAAATCCGAGCTTACAAGACATGAGCTCGGTATAAAAGCCTAGAATCAACTTGTTTTAAGGCTTTTTTAAACCTCCAACCCTGCCAAAGTTGAACGATTTTTAAAGGATATTAACAGAAGAGGAAGTGGTTTTAGTGACTGGATGCTATTTGGCATTTGTGTACTTTTGAATGTTTGTGTGTATTTGATTATTGCAACCCTTTCTGATGTTTTATGTTCAATTATGTGGAAACAGCATCATCCTCTGGGAATTATGACTGAATCATGAACTAAAAACAGTAGTTTAAAACTTTATTGTATCCAGACTCTGTCCCAGAAAAACTCAGGAAAGGACTGCAGCCAAGATGAAGCACGAGGTCCCATCAGCCACACATTCCCTTACTAACTTACTTCCTCCAGCAGGCAGTTCAATCCCTCGAGTCTTCACTCGCAAGAAGCCGACATAAAACTGATCTTATTAACACCACATATATTGAGAAGTTCTTTATATGCTTAAATTATGAAAATGTTCTTAGCTCAGGATCAAAAATGGTCAAAATTTTTACAATGTCGCTTTTCCACCTCCCTGGTTTTGTGGTTAAGATGTCCTGTCCCACAGAGACACTCAGCTGTTTCATTGCGTTAACACCTAGCAGAGAGCGAGGGCTCACATGTGTGTGAATGCCTGGTACAACTTCAATCTTGACAAGCAGCTGTCATAAATGCCACTGGGCCTCTCCTTGTTGTCTCTCACAGCCTGTGGTGTCCTGTAACTTTTGCACATGTTATGAGTCTGTATTTGTTTGCCTTTTCAGGACAACAATTTCTGCTGACATGGTAACTCAGACACATCCAATGTAGGTTTTTTTTTTAAATCCCATAAAAACAGTATTGATCACTTTGCTTCCAATTTTTGATCTTCGAGATTTCATTTTCATTTCTACCTTGTGGTATGGCGTTCTTGCTGCTTATCCAAACATAGGAAGGCCCAGACTACACTCACCCCGGCAGTCAGAGCTTCCAGCTCATTCGGGAGGAGTATACTCTTTTTCTAGCTGTGAACCATGGTTTCAGATTTTGTGGTGCTGATTCCCATCCCGGCCACTTCACACTCTGCAGCAAATCGGCCCAGTGAGAGTTGGAGATCACGGCCCAATGAAACTATCGGAATCACATCATCAGCAAAAAACTGAAATCCAACCCTGAGTTCACTAAACCAGATCCCCCCACCACCTTGACCACACCTAAAAATTTTGTCCATAAAAGTAGTGAACAGAATCAGTGACAAGGGGTTTATAATTTATTTTCTACTCTATATCAGTGCATTCTGTTCTGTTCTGCTCTACCTTGGCCTTTTTCTGGTGAGGTGTGGTGCAGATTGATGATGCGAGCTTCGTTGGCTCCGTTATCCTAACAGCTCTGTGATTGATGAGAAACCTTCCTCAGAAAGGCTCACTTAGCATCTCCCTATCTCTCTTTTTCATTTGTTCTTCTCCTTCCTCCTGTTCTTTTTTTCTTTCTCTTCCCACCTCAATCCTTACTCCCCATCTCATCTCTTCTTATCAGTTCTTCTCATCCGTTCCGGACTATCGATTAGTTGTCCCAGTAGATCTCGTTCTTGCTCTACCGGTGCAGGCATGCGTGTGTGTTTCCCATGTACGTGTGTGCGTATGTGTGTGTTGGAAGTAATCTAAAACACCTGTCTCTCTGACGGATACCAAACACAGCGTTTTACCTCCCCTGGTGTTTTGTACCGGACCCCAGTTGGACACACTGCACACACTGCATACACATACCTCTTAGATTAATCTGCAGGATTCAGAAGCTCCAATGGAGGAGAATAAATGCTTTGACCTAAACTAGAACCTTTCTGTTATTTTGCTTCATAAAAGTCTGCCTGGGAAAGAGTTAGCTCAAAAAATTTAGAGTATGGGTTTGGTATGGACCTGTTCATTCCCATAATCCCTGTGTGCTGACATTGTCATAGCTGAAAGATTGTCTTCATTAAACCGGAGATCATCTAAGACCTCTGACAGGCAAGCTCTGTGGAGCCTCTACTTTAGGAGTAGGAGCTCCAGCAATCCAGTCACACATGCCGTCCACAGATGGAGGAAATTTAAGTCAATTGTTACCCTTTAAAAGCAAGTCATGTAATAGTCTGACTGGTCCCAGAAGAACCCGAGCAAACTCACTTAAATGGTATTAATGTTCGTTCGAGAGTTCACTACGAGGACATCGCTGAACAACAATGTTGTAGAAGGAATGGCTCAAGTGTAAAAACATCTGTTCTCCAAGTGGCAAACTACCACTTTGCTGACAAGAACAACATAGCAAAAACAAGCTTACAAAAAACCCCTCTTTTTCCCAACATGTGAATGCTATTTTATAAGTAAACAATGATGGTAGAATCATTATTTGGCTATTACTCCTTGCACCAGGACAACCTGTCAATAATGATGAAACGATAAATTATAAACCACTCTAGAACTTTCAAGATATAAAAGTCTTCACCACCAATTTTTTTTGATTCGTGATTCGCAAATAGTAAATGTTCATCTTGTCCTCACTGAGGCCAGTTTTGTGCATTCTGCCCAGTCTCTACCCTGATTACCAGCAGCATGCAGGACACGTAATGCAATATCCACAATCAGGATGGAAAGGTGATTATTGCTATTGTATGAGAGGAAATTAAAATGAGCCCCAGGTCATTACTATTGATCTGCCAGGCGAGAAATCAAAGAGGAAAGAAACATGATGAAGGAGGTGAAAAGGGGAGGAAACTAGACTCTTCATACTGAAGATTAGAGAGATATAATGATAGCTTGAAGTGTGTAATTGCATGGAAATGTTGGGAAGCCATTGAGCTAGTCTTTAAAAGATATTTACTGGTAGTGATAGAGAATAGCTGCACTTTCAGAAGTTTAGAATTATTATTATTTTATTTATAAGGATTCCATTATTGACCAAGTTGTAGTTGTTGCATTAGTTTTGCTGTTGATTTGCTCTTTATGTAAGTTTTTAAAAAATCTTTAACTCTTTTCAACAGGTGGACTTGCACACTCTAAAAGTGATCACAGGCATTGCCACGCAAGGTGCCATCTCAAAGGAAACTCATAGAACTTACTATGTTACCACCTTCAAGCTGGAAGTTAGCACTAATGGAGAAGACTGGATGATCTACAGACATGGCAAGAACCACAAGGTGGGTTGAAAGACACACACAACAAACTGGTGAAACAGTCAACAACAGCTCGAACTAGTTACACATACAGTATTCATTAAATGGAATAGTTGGAAAAAGTATTAAATTTGAGGGACGCATTCAACGCTTACCACAAACCCACAATCGAACAATTTTCTGCAATTACAGTTGATCAGCTGCCACTTAGTGGGCATAACATTTTAAGGTTTAGAACCAATTCTGAAGGAGCACATGTCTTCAATCTCAACAAACATCTTACATCCTAATAAGGTTCCACATTTATGATTAATTTTCTGCCTTCCAGATCACATCTGGTTTTTGTTCCTTTCTGGTCAGAATTCTGCTAAAAGTTGACTTAAATGAGTCAGTCTTTGTGTGGTTTTATTATCAGGTGTTGAGGAATGAAATATAACTAGGCATACTTCAATTTGAAATTCCGGGACGGTGGTTTCAGCTGGTAACATAGGCAATCATATTGAAAACTTTAATGATAGAAAGAGCAATTAAAATAAAGGTGAATTCCAGTGGTTCGTTTTTTTTCTATCCCAGCAGTTTCCCTCATGCAATGTGGCTGCACATGATTGTCCTGTGGTCTAGCACAACGTCTAGCTTTGCACCATAAACCCTTTTTTTTAAATGAACACGAATGCATGCACATGCTTACCGACACAGGCGGTGTTATGAGGGCGAAACCAAAGATCCAGTATAACTTTCTGAGGTTCTGCAGATCTCATAAAACTCGAAGCAAAGACTAACTTGTAGAGAAATGACAGATGGGTGAAACAAAGCTGGAATAATGAAGGAAAGAGTCTGACAGACTGTTCAAAGTTGAACTCTTAGTACAACAAGGAATAATACCCGTGAAATGTGAACCAATGATTAGTCATTCTTGCAGAAAATATTTAATTATATGAAGGGATGTCCAAGTCTATTATGGACTGAAATCCAGTAGATGTGTTCAACTACATATTAATCAAGAACAAGTTCATTTTAAAAGGAATTTGTTGCCTTTAAGTTAAGTAATAAAAATAGATGCTATAGTTTGTATGACTGATCTTTTAACTGCAGAGGTTGGAATTTCCCAATGAGTTGTGTTTGGCAATCATTTGAGGTACAATGAGTGAAGTTTGTGTGGGGAATGATTTAAAGAAATTCTGATCTAAAATGCTAAAGTATCGTAGAGAAATCCAACTATAGTTAATGAAAGCTAGTTAAATTGAGTTTAACTAAAAGTGAAATAGACCATTTGTTCGTTTTATTGTGTATTTAGTCGTGTTTGTCCATCCAGCAACTACTGTCCTGCTTTACAACATGTTGGCATACAGAATGAACCAATAAAAGTCCAATATGCAAAACAGATTAATGGCCAGTGTTTTGAGATTAGTTGCTGGTGTCACTACCCATAAAACCCTTTTTAATTCCCCCACAGCCCTGGAAAGCTGCCTGTAGTTGAACAGCGATAGATCCAGAGAGGAGGGTGTGTCAACGTGCAAATTTATGTGTTTGAAAAGGGTGGGTCTAGAATAAATCAGTAGCACCTTCTGGTTGAACCACATGGACTCACAGAAACACTGACACATTCAAACTCACTAGTGTGAGTCCTGTGGGACCTCGGCTCCCTGGTGTGCCAGTCTGTGCAGTAATCTGACGTCTCAGATTGGGATCGTCAGTCACTCCAGTTAATCTGCTTCTGTGTCTCATTGTTAAATTATGCATATGCAAATATAGCGCAATACATCATGATTATAGGACGGTCTTTGTGCTATTGTCTTCCTCTTTAGAAGGAGAAACAAAAGACGCAGATAAAACAACAAAAGATGATGTGTTTGTGTGTGTGGTTGTAGTTTTTTTTTTATTCTGACATAATGGTGTCGCCATCTAAGCAGCCATGATGGCTTTTCATAGCTGACATTTCTCACTCAGCATAAGCCTTAATTTAATGACTATTTATTTCAGAATTTAGGAAAAAATGTGTTTTGAATTAAATCATCCTTACTGGTTAAACTTTTTTGTCTTCATGTAATCCAACACAACACAAACATTTTTATCCATCCCCATAGTTCTTCATATATTTGTTCATTTATCATTTATTTCCCTGTTTTGCTCGTTTCCTTCTCAGTGGATTTACATGTATCCTTTCTTTTTCCATCTTTCCTCTCCTCTGACACCTACGGGACTTGATTGTTTACTCACCAATTCTGAGAAAGTCGTCATGATGTAGACAAACACATTTATACAGCTAAAATAAATTCCCATCTCTTCCTTTCACTGTCACTAAAATGTGTGTTTTAATCTGGAAGAATCATTGAATTATTTTTTCATAAAGAAGAGCATTATGCTTTTGGTCTCGCTAACATGAAGACGCATTTACCTAAACCAGATGCATGGTTGCAATTTCATTCTTGTTGTATCTTTACATTTGTCTCAGATGAGTAACTCCCAAAAAAAGAAGCATCGATCACGTGCACATGCTCACACGCAGACTCAAGCAAATGCTTCAACATCTGGAAGCCAGCTCATAGAGTGGTGGTGTGTGTGTGGGAGGAGGGTGCCTGTCACCCAACATCACAATGATTTGTGTGATCTGAAATGTATTTGATAATATCATTAAAGGCCTGTTGTGAACCAGATGGAACATATGGAATAGATGTTACCTTGCAGAGACCTTATAGGCAGAAAGTAGTTTTCAAACTTAATTTGCTCTTAGAAAACTCTGACAGATATACTATCTGAGAGACAGAAGAGTGAATCAGACAGATGGGCAAAAGCACCCATCCAAATCCAAATGCTACAACTTATAAATCTGAGGCGTTTCTTTTTTTTTTTTTTTGCTTTGAGCCTTTGGGACGCCAAAGGAACTAAACATCATTGTCTGATTACTTGGTGGCTCATGAGAAGTTGAATTACGTTGAAATACGAAAGAAAAAAACTTTAATGATAATATTGTTACAACTTAATCTGATGAAGGCTCTCGATTGCAAAATGCCGTGGACCGTGTGGTGAAAAGAAAAAAACAAACTTTTCGTGAGCAATGGTCAGATGCTCATGTCACATGTTGATTCATATTTAGTCCAAAAACGGATCTAAGGGGTGTTTTTATCTGGGTTTAATGTTCTCATTCATGCCGTCCACTGTTGAGTTGACGAAGACAGACTCGTCAGTGGTCATCAGAGATCTAAACAATTGCCAAGAAAAAAATCCCCTGTCGCCTCCAAATGAACGGAAAATAAGACTTTCTTCACTGAGCTTTTTGTTTTAATGAGAGAAACATGGAGAGTAGTTTTGCAACCAAATCATAGAAGGTTAAAAAAAATAGTTAGGTGCTGAAGTGATAAGAGAAAAAAAATGCAGAAAGGATAAAAAAAAAGATGGAAACCAGAAGATCGAAAGCCTGGTTGATGAAGAAAGGAGTGAGAGAAGGAAAGAGACTAGCAGAAAGGGAGCTTGCAGGGGAATCACAGAACAAAAAAAAAAAGGATGGAGAGATAGATTGAGGCAAGTAGAAGAAAAGGAATAATGAGAATTGCAGAAAAGGGTGTTGACCACAAATCCCTGCGGATAGATCAGAGGTCTCCACAGCAGAGCCCGGGAAAGATGTCAAAAGAAGGGGGAAAGAAAATAAAACACTAGAATGAAGGGAGGAAGGCAGGGAGTCAAAAGAAAGAAAGAAGGGAGGGTGAGGTCAAAGGAGAAGGGGAGAATCGAGTTTGTGACAAATGAAGACAGAAAAGCAGAGGGAAGAAAAGAGAATGGAGACAAAGGGGGTGTAATAAAGGTGCCATGTCTCGTTTGGTCTTTGAGAAATGTGTTTTGTACTAATGGGCACCCGTACATGTGCATGCTCTCAGGTTCAGTTGGGGAAGAGCGCTTACCGTACCGAAAATGGTGTGTTTGTCTTGAACTGATGAAATGAAAGGAGATGGATGGTGTTTTACTATTTTATAACTTGGTGCCCTCACGTTCACACAGAGCACACTCAGCATGGACATTTACATAATTTAACACGGCTGTGCTGGTCCCCTCTGACCGACGGACTGCGACCCTGCAGGCTGACAACACACACGTATATATTCTCTGTAGGAACATATTCAGCATCAGATTACCTGATAATTTATTTCATTTTTGCCTATTGGCTACAAACAAAAAAGACTTTTCACCTTCACACACATTTACTTCCTCATATTCCACCTTGGAAAACTGTTATTACTGCTTGCTTACATTTAACCCTACTTTGCCCTTGGGGAGTTATAAAGAACATTCAGTTCAATTCAGTTAGTGTAATTTAAAATGTTAAAAACAGTTTTGCTTGTTTTTGTTGGAGACTTCACCACCTCTAAGTAAGAGAAGCAGCAGGGGTCCAAGGAAGCATCTGTTCAACATGGTATCAGCTTCCCTTATCTCTGACCCCTACTGGAAATACTGTTCCATTAACAAATGCACTGAAACTGACAGACACACACACCAAACCCGAGCTGAGTGCAGGTGTAATGCATTAGCTGATTGTAATTGAGGCCTTTTGGACAGACACTGTCAACAAAGCATTAGGGAGTTTAGGAACCGGGATGTTAAAGTTCCCTATTCGCAACCTCTCTGTGGACTCTACCTGTAGCCACATGCCCTTTTACAACGTATTACTCAACAGGTGGAGCTAACACACCTTTTATTGTTCAAAATACACTTCTAGAGTAGCTTAGATCTGATACAAAAATGTGCAAGTTTATTTAGCTCATTCATTTTTTGCCTTTCTAGTGAGAATTATTCTCCGGTATGAGAAATATTACATTTAAAGATATAGATTACCGTGTGGTGACGTAAATAAAAACACCAATGAAGACGTAACAATGGTTGTTAAAAAAAAGCCTTTTACTTAGAGGTACAAACTTATGCAAAATAACTATTCTCACATTGAATCTTATGCACATAAACAACAACTTTTTAGGATTTGAAATATCCTATAGCTATGAAATCGTACTGATTTATAAAGCCTTATCACAGACCAGGAAGTGTGAAAGTCTTACTATTGCTCATCACTAGCCTCTCGCATGTTCTGATAAAGCTCAGGTTTTGCCTCTGAAATTGAATACAGGTCCTGAGGGAACTGTCTGCCACCCGACTTTTAGAGTGCTGCAGAAAAATGAGGGGGAGCGGAATGTGTGTGAAAATGCTTCCTGATCTGTAAGACATGTCATGGTTGTAACTGGTTGGGTCATCGCTGTAACAAGCACTCTCTGGTCATCACTTAAGAGAGGGACAGAGATGCTGTTTCACAAAATACTGACACTTTCTAATCTCCAATTTGGTGGGAAATTCAAGGTCCACACATGTTTATTAAAAGGTTGAACGCTCTGGATTTTCCCCCCATACTAGAAATAAAAGTGTGGAAAAAAGGTGAAGAAGTGTGTGCAGGCAGGCTGGAAGGGGTGGAGAAAATTACCATGTGTGATAGAAGAGTTTCAGCTAAAATGAAAGGGAAAGTGTACAAAACCATGACGAGACCGGCCACGCTGTTTGGTCTAGAGACAGTAGCACTGAGAAAAAGACAGGAAACAGAGATAAAGGTAGCAGAGATGAAGATGCTGAGGATCTGTCTGGGAAGGACCAAGGTGAACAGGATTAGATGAGTAGCAGTAAAACACTTGATTTGCAGTAATATTTTAATCCCATAAGAAGCAGAGTCTTTTATGTCGCCTCTGCGTCCGTCTTCTGTAGACATATAACTCGAGCATCAACCACTGTTCCGGTCACAAGTTAATGTCACTGTGCTGCTGAAAAAGATCCATGACATAATAAAGTTAAACACTCTTGTTTCATGGCCTCATTTCATGTGTCATGGTCTGTTTGGGGTTATTTTGCTTTCAGTGAAAGGGTAACACTACATCAAGCAGCATGTGAAATTACAGCTCCATTTACTGAACATGGACACAAAGATAATTGGGAAAAAAAGCGTGCACGTGCAACAAGACATAATACAGTACATGCACGGTTACACATGTGTGCATGTATGTGCTAAGAAAATGTTCCTGTCAGCACCAAGGGAAATCAGAAAGCCCCCGCTAGCACTCAAATCCTCAGAGTAAGATCTCATAATTACACTTTTACACACATACACACACACATTTGTGATTACAGTCATCTACTACAATCCCATTAATTCTTGTGGGCCTTTAGGCATTTTTCCATCATTTATGTGGTCACGGTTCCAAGTGTGAAGGCCTTTGTAGGGACATGAGGTCACAGGCGTGGACTTTGTAATGCTCCGCCACTGGGTCATGGTTCAATTCCCAGCTGTGTCAGTCGTTTGCTGCTGTTCATGTAAGTCATCCATATTTTCTCACCCTTGATAGGTCTTGTTGTTTAATGGATTGAGAACAGAAGGAAAGCGATGAATTTACACCCAAAGTTGTGAGCATCGACTCCCAGCTAAAGCAAAACACCTATAAATGTGCATCCAAGCAAGTAATTGCAAGGCCTTTGGCTCCGTTAAATAAGGCTCACTGCTTTTCAGTATAAACATTCTCAGATGTTTTCTCAGTCACATTGTGATATAGCAAAACTTTACAATAAGAAGGGAGAAGTTGTCCCATCCCCAGCGGCAGACCCCCATTGTAGCGCAGCAGAGACAGGGATAGAGATGTCTCAGAGACGGACGGAGAGGAGGAGAGAAAGTGAAATGATAGGGAGGAAAGCAGAAATCCAGCTGTGTATTCCTGCAGAGATGACTGCTGGAGAGAGACAGATAGAAAAGAGAAGACATGAGACTCTCAGATAGACAAAGATATGAAGTCTTGATGTCAAGAGACAAAAAGAGAGCTTCTGGCCATGTGCGCTTGCATTCAATTTCCTTTTATCTGTTTTGGTGTGTATTTTCACAGGAAATCATTCTGTGTGTGTTTGTGCATGGTGAGTAGTGCAAGAGATTTGAGGGTGATGTGTAAGGATAAAGAAACAAAACATATGTTTCTGAAAGGCCACTGTGTAGTGTAGTTGTAGTGTAGCTGTATGTGTATGTCTGTGTGCATTGGGGGGTGACAGTGTGTGTTTATCTTTGCACTCAGTGCGTGAAGAATTAAAGATGTTTCCTGTGTGTGTGTGTTTGGTTAATTTAGGAATATGTGTGCAGGAGACTCTCCTCCACATACTTAGATCTCTGATTTATTGCCTACTGAATGCCCTTTGACTGTGCACGGAAAAGTGTAGCACTCGTTTTTTCTTTCCATAAACGGATACTGTGTTCGTTCAGTGCACTCACAACTCCAGATGTGTGCAATTTACGCAGAGAAAAACTTCTCTGATGATTAGAATATTGGAAAACAATTGTAAAAACTGATACAGAACAATATTTTCCTGGCCTGTAACTCTGGAAATTAATATTAATGTGACTTTACCAGACTAAGTCACACGAAGACAGTTTGCATGCGAGCACTTTTTTTAATAAATGTTGATAATTTCTAGGGAGGTCACTTTTTCCTAGAATTTTTTTCTTGTATAATGAAAAGATGCAGATGATTTGAGAGTTGCTGTTGAGTTTGGATATTTTCTTGGAGTTGAGCGCAAGTTCAGAGTACAGTATTGCACAAAACAGATCAATTATTGAAGCTGATTCTGATAAAAAATAAGAAGAGAAACAAAACTAAAAAAACAATGTGTGAATTTTAACATTATGTTAAATTATGCATCGTACAAAACAGTAAACTTCTTGTCTTTAAAAGTAAAAAAAAAAATACAAAACTAAGCAATTCTCCAAACACATTATTAAAATCCAAAGCTTTTGCACAAACACAACAACAAAGGGACGTTCAGACCAAAAAAAACCAAACATTTTAAACAGAATGATAAACTAAGTTTGAATTTGTCAGATCTAAACAAGTGATCATATTTTCAGAAACAACTCGACCAGTCATCCAAGTATTCAACCCAACGAACAGAAAAGTTTCAAATGTTGAGGAAATAAGTTTTACTTTGATAATTAAGCATCAGGACAAATCTAGTCCAGGTTTTGTCATGGAAAAAAACTTTGTAACTGTTATCAAGAAAGAAAATTGCACTACTTTTCAGAGCCTGTTTTACCTTATTTATCTGCGAGTAAGATTTGAAAAGTCGCTAATTAAATTCAGTTCCTTTCAATGCTCCATTCATCTGAGATTTTGTTCCACATTAACTTGATGATTTTCTGGGGCAGGCTGTGATACTGTGTGACACAGAAATGGCCCGAGTGATTGGAAAAAAATAAAGTGATTGGAAACATAAAAGGACATTAGGAAACCAGTAATATGATGTGTATTAAGCAATTGACTTCATGTTTTATCTTAAAAATAGAGCCCCAAAGTGTATCATGAATGCATGATTCTGTTTTTTTTGTTTGTTTTTTTTTTTTTTACAAATTACTACCCAACCATTTGGTAATGTTGCAGAAAGAAAACCTCAACACACTGACCAACCTTTTTCCAATTTCTAAAGCTCATGCGAACTGCTTGAGTTACTTAGAGATAATAGTGTGTTAAAATAATTGAGAATGTGCCATTTTTAAAATACATTTTTAAAATTCTATATCCAAAGTTACCGAGATCTTATTTTATTTGATGTTTTCCTCCTTCTCAAATAGTTAGGTCTGTATTTCTAAACACATCCATATTCTGCCATGTTCATCATTTTTCAAAGACTTTTTAATGTTTTCATCAAATAAAGTACTCAAAAAGTGACTTTTTGTTTTACATTTAACCTGAAGACATTAAAGAATTAAACAATCCCTTAAACATAGCACAGGCTTTAAAACATGAACGTGTACTTTTAGGTTGAACGCTTTGGTGACCTTTTTAAAGTATGCTAGAGTCTCATAAAATTTTTGCATCTTTTTAAAGAGACTGCAGTCTAACAGCACAATTTGTACTCATCAGCGCCGGAACATGAAGAAGAGTGAGTAATAAGGTCATGAAAGTTGGCTCTGATATGTGTGAAAATCCCAAAAATCTTTCAGAAGGAAATTATTGCTAAGAGATTATAATTTAGTCCACAAATTAGCCAATATTTTTGACTCTGAGAAAATGACCATCAATTAAGTAATTGGGTAATATCAATGTGCTTTTTTAAAAGTCTTATTTGTTTTCAGTGACAACTTTGGAAGTGAGTTACTTTTATTTTTTCTATTTTTCTTTCTTGGGGTATTGATTGCAATCTTTTTAAAAAATATTTATTTGTCCTGAACTGTACCCCAGTCCTCTGCTAGAATCATTTTGTAATTATGTTTTTGAAGCACTGGTTGTTTCCAATGTCTGTCAGCTGAAAATTTATTTTATGAAAAGTTACTGGAGCACAAACTGAATGAAATCATAAAGCAGTTATTACCAAACTTCTTGATTGCTACGTCTCTATTTTAGTACGAGAAATGTCTATTCCTCCTTTAGCGATTGATAAACCCTTCTACAATGCGCTCTGCAACTATCGGCAAACTGTGTCATGAGTTGGCATCAGAAAAAATTCTTGTGTTTACAGCATAAGATTATATTAGGTTGTGTCAAATTACAGCTAAATTTACTAATGATTGTTTCAAATATTAAAATCCCAAACATTACTCTCACTGTATTATGCTGCATGATTGCAACCAAGTTCACATGTACGAAAACTTAAATAACACACCCATATGCCAACACTCCATATACTGTCGATGCAAACTTCTTGAAAAGCAGCACAGCCCTCTGAACATCTAAATAACTAGCACAGTGCTCCAAATCGAGTTTTCATGAACCTCTAAAACTTAGCATTACTGTTTGCTCAACCATGATCAATGATAATCACACACATTGTTCAAAATTACAATGTGTTCTGTGTTATTCTCTACAGGTATTCCACGCAAATGTCGATGCTACAGAAGTTGTTCTCAACCGGATTCCGCAACCAGTCCTCGCTCGTTTTGTACGGATCAAACCCCAGGCCTGGAAGAATGGCATCGCATTGCGGTTTGAGCTCTATGGCTGTCAAATCACCGGTAAGACCAATAGAGTTTATATGGACAGAGTCGATGTGAATATATAACTTTATAAAAATATAGTGACAAAGTGTTATACTGATGATAATTTGGTGTGGATCAGTGGGTTGATCTGAGCAGAAAAAAAAGCTCCTCTAAAAAACTTTCCATGGAAAAGAACAAGCAAAAAGAGCACTTCTTTTTTTCCACTCATTTAATCTAATAAGAAGTAATGCCATAATTTCTCCCTCCATCAATCCTATTTATACTTCTTCCCATACTTTCATCTGTTTCTCTCTTCCACACCGCACACCCACTCTTGTGCACTTGCACTCTTGCCCTCGCTCTTTCATATTCATGTGACTCCCACTCAGAACCCCTATCTCTCTCTCTTCCACTTTCTCTCTCTCACACACACAAAGCGCTCACACACAACTTCCTCTGTCCTAATAGAATAATACTAGAGTGTGATGTGTGGGTGATAACATCAGAGAGTAACAGGCTCTCAGCTTTCATCTGCAGCCCTGCAAACAAACACGATTCCAACCAGCATAATCAGCTCAATACTATAAATAGATAAAACTTAATTATGTCGTCTGTTCGGGTGTGTGCGACTGTGCGTCGTAAAATGGTAAAAGAGAAAGGGTTTGAATTCATCTGAGTGTGTGTGTGTTTGCCTCACTGTATCATTATTAGGTTAGGACCACTCTCTGCTGCCACTGAGAGGGACAGATATGCTCTTATCCAGGAGGGCTATTTCTGCACCCACACAAATCACAGTCACACCAAAACAATACAATCCCATATGCATGAATGCGTGTGTATGTGTGTAAACTATAAAGTCAGACAGGGCTGTGAAATATATCAGGTATCCTGGTGTCTTGTCCACCGATTGCCCATTTTTTTACTCTATTTTAACACCTGAAATTGCTTTATGTATCAATTTTCTTGCTTTATGTTTTTTTGTGTGGCGAACACTCGCAAATACACACCATTTACTGTCCTTGTACCTCCAATCTATCAAAAACCAGAGGAAAAAAATCAACTTCGCTTGAAAGCTTGAAAGTTTTGCACAAGTTTTTGTTTGGAGGGAAGTTTGGTGCTTTAGAGAAAATGACCTCTTCTGCAGTAAATCATGTCACGCCGGAGAAAAGCCAAACAGATTTACTGATACCCCGGTATCTGCACCACCTATCACTCTGGCACATAGACATCCAAACCCAAGCACACACGCACACACAGCCTGGGGTGGATGCGATAATGCCTTACGCAGGCCTACAAAGACAGACATAAAGCAGTCAGTCAGTGACATGTCATTAACTTAAATCACACTTTTATGCCTCCTGCTCCACACTCCTCTCACTTTCCACGCATCTCTCTTCAGTGTCACTCTGTTTTTTCTTCTTCTTCATTTAACTCTTCCCCTCTGTCCTTCTATCGCCTCTGCTGACAACCTCCATTGCCACTTCCCCCCCATCCTTCTCGTACTCTTTTTTTTTTTCTCACCATTACCTTCCCTAAATCTTCCTCTCTCCTGCCTCATTCAGCTGCTCTTTCTTCCTCCATCACCGTAACCTCATTTTATTCCAGAGTCGCAGCACTTTATCAATCACTTATTTTCAGCACCTTTATTATTTTCCTCTCCGGGCTGATGTGGTGTTGGGTGGGTACTTTCTCAGTTTATGGGCTTTTATAGCAGTTGTGGGAGCTGGTTTTCAGTGAAGGTCCAGGGGATCTGATGTGTCACCTATGTGTGGGCGAGATGCCAGAGGATACTCCAATCCTGGTCCCACCACACTGATGAGCTATAGTTCAATGTTTCTGTTTGGATGTAAAGAGAACGTAAGTTTTGTGAATTTTGCATCTTTATTGAATAAAAATGCTGCACAGAAAGAGTGAAGCAGCGAAAGAGTGAAGGTTTTTTCTGTAATTGTGGTTGGGTGGGTGGGGTCATGGAGTATTCATTCCTGTGGCCATGGCTGTTTATTGTAAATGCATTATTTACCACGCCGAGCCACTGTTGCAAACGCCAGGGCATTAAACATTCATCTCCTCGAAGACCTGAAGAATGTCACCATCAATCACCGTCACCTCTCCCTGTCAGCCCACCTCTCTCTCTCTCTCTCCCTCTTCACTCTTCCTCTCCATTCACCTCATTCTCTCACTCCATCTTTACTTGACCTTTTGCCGTCCCCTCCTCTTCTTTCCCAGCATTTTCATTTCTCTTATTTCTCATCTAATTGGATCACTTTCTTTTAACTCATTGTGTCTGCTCGTGGTGAACTCTCAAACAGAAGTGGTAACATTGTCACAGTTTCTGTTTTCTGTTCCTCGTCATCGGTGGCAAATCCAGATTCAGATGCTTGTTACTCAAAACCATTTGACTGCATAACAAACATCACGGCTTTGATCTATGGCATGTTTTCACTTAGTGGAAGAACTCTGGCTCAAATCTCCCATGCGCAATTCTCTTTGGATGCTTGGTGCAAGCTGTATGTGAACTTCATAGCAGAAGGGGAAAAAATAATGAAACAAAATGAACCGAAGCAGTTCAGATGGGTTGAGGTGTGTAAGACATCAATCACTCTTGTAACAACTCATGTCAGGATCAAACATAAGTTGTTTTTTTTTACGAAGATTGAATCAAATCCCGACAGCAAATTATCCAAGAAATCTTATGTAATTGTTATAGGTGTGGAAACATATTTTATCTGCTTCCATCTGGAACAGTTCAACTGGGAAAGATAAATCAGAATCATCTTGTCTGGATCACAATTTCTCAGAGACATCTGGAATCATGGAATGCCTTTAAAACTCGTGTTTTATGTCTCAATTGGCTTGTCAGACTTTATTAGAAGTCAATCAATGTTAGACACAAATAACAACGCCAAATTTGGAAAAGAAAAAACGAGAAGATTTTTTTTTGGTCTCTACTTTGCTTCAAGTGAACAAATTATAACAAATAATGCCTCAAAACTGTAGTAATTTGATTAGAGTCTTAAAATCTCGATCGAAGCTAGTTGTGTTGTTTTTTTTTTTTTTTTAAACCAAATTTCAGCCCTTTTTCAACAAGATTTCATGTTTTACAGTTTAGCAAAGTGTCCAAACACCAGTTCGAACACAACAGCACTTTAATTAAGTTGTCTACGTTCTGTTCTTACTGCTCAGCACACAAAAAAAAATGTGGTTTTTCCTTTCAGATGGGAAGAAAAAACTAGCAAAAATTCTCAAAATTGTTTTAAATTAATTTTTTCTCTAGATGCCCCGTGTTCGGAATTGCAAGGCATGCTGTCTGGGCTGATTCCAGACTCCCAAATCTCTGCATCCTCCATGAGGGACCTCCACGGATCCATGGGAGCAGCCAGGCTGGTGGCTAGTCGGTCAGGCTGGTTCCCTAACCCGACGCAGCCTGTAGCTGGAGAGGAGTGGCTGCAAGTATGCATCCACAGGCTTTTTTTACATTATGGGATGTAAAGAGAAATAATTACTGACTTTAAACTCACACACTAATGCATCAAATGTTAAAAAGTGAAAAAATACCCATACATGTTTCTATGATATGTTATTATATGTTATTCTTTCATTTTTAAATGATATAATGACAAAGTTTTAATTACCCTTCGAGATACTGTGAATTTCTTTCTCCGCTTCCTTGTGAGCTCAGCAAACCAACCTTCTGTTTATTCTTAGATATATAACAGATTTTACTTCTGAGCCAAACCTCTGAATTAAACCCTTTTGTTAGTATACACGACATAAATCATTTGTTTCTTTTTTAGTATGGCCGCCATCCTACGTTCAGACCTTGTGCTTAGCTTATCTGTGTGAACAGCTGATAAAAAAAAATAAATCCACATCTCCTTTTCTTGCAAAGTCTAAAAACACAATCTTAAATAAGATTTTCTGTTGCAGGTGGACCTCGGTGTGCCCAAGACTGTACGTGGCATAATTACCCAGGGTGCAAGAGGGGTGGAGGGTAGCAGTGCCGAGAACAAAGCTTTTGTCAGAAAGTACAAACTAGCGCACAGCATGAATGGCAAAGACTGGAACTACTTTCTAGACAGCAAGGCGGGCAATGCTAAGGTAAAAGACACATAATCTCTCTCTGTTTGACTTGTGTGAACCCCACGTACTCTGACGCTGCTCTCAGGATGTCCACATTTAGTTTATTTGTAGTTTTCTCTGAATTTAGTCCCCCACAGGTTTTCTAGCATTTTTTCTTTCTCATTTTCTAAGAAAAGCCTTTTATTTACCCTCCTACCTGTTAATATTTCAGTTTGATCACCACTCCTTTTTCACTTTTGTCTTTTTTTTAATCTCCTATTGTCTTTGTCTCCATCCACTTGTTCACTCATCCTTTATTTGTCTCTCACGGGTGTTAATTAAAAATGTCTCTCCTGCATCGCCACTCCACACCGCCAGCAACGTAAAACACCATGAGACAGAGTGTTTCGTTTTCCTGTCTGCATCTTAAAATGCTTTCTTAGTACCGCGGAGTCAGTATTCTCCTGATGCAAAATATCCTTTCTCTTTCATCTGCCCATCTTTTTAAATGAGTCACCCGGGAGATTTAATTTTTGGCTTCTTTTTTTTAATTCCAAAAAGCTCAAAAGACTGGAAATATTCAGCTAATGAAACTAAAAGCAGTGGAACAATGAGCGAAAGAGAGAGTCTGTGAGTTGTGAAATCAAAGGCAACAAGATTTCCGTTTTATCTCTGCTGGAAAAAAATATTGTAGAAGATTTGCATTTGGTGGATTCCACTAAATTTCACTCAACCTACAGCTTGAGTAGTACAGTGTGATAAGAAGTGTATCATTTTCTTAATTATCGATGGGTGTGTCGAACTCGCAACAGACTGGCATGTACTCTATTTACATTGTTCACTAAACTCAAAAGTGTTCTTTTTCATTCTTGTTTCTCAGATTTTTGAAGGGAACACCCACTATGACACTCCTGAGGTGCGGAGGTTTGATGAAATTGTTGCCCAGTACATCCGAGTCTTTCCAGAGAGATGGTCTGTTGGGATTGGGATGAGGATGGAGGTACTCGGCTGTGACCTGCCTGGTAAGAGCAAACTTTAAAACAAGAAAATTTTAACAGTTTTTGATTGTGATATGCAAATTAAAACGATGATGCATTAAAAAGAATCACATAACAGAATGTATGGCAAAACACCACCAACACCCTGTTGTGTTTGCATTTTAGTGAAGAGGTCATATGAAAAAGTTTGTTTTACCTCAAAGCAGAAGATCCTACCTTGAAGTTCACACTATTCATACATATTAGAGGGGTTCACTTTTAATGTAATATTAATATATGCTTTTATTGATCCCTCACTGGGGAAATTTGTGTGTTTCATTACACGGCAGCAGCTGCCACTACGGCAGGAAGAAACAGGGTGTTAGGTGTCTTCTTCAAGGACCCTAGATGTGAACTCAGTGGGATTTGAACTCGCAAACGTCCGGTCCGAGGGTGAACGCACTACCTCGAGCCACCGCCTCCCCAGTCTTTAATTACACAGTCTTTAATCACACCATGAGATTGCCAAAGTTTGTTTTGTAGATATATGGAGACATCACACATTCAGTGGCTTAGTACAAGTTTGTATTCAAAGATGAAACAAATGAATCCTAGACAGAAGAGATTCAATTTTTCCAAACGCAGTGCATCTGTATTTCTACACATTCATTTGATCTATTTTTCCTGATCTACCAGGTGATCAATAAATGCATTTACAGGCTAAAATGAGATAAAGAATTATGAGCAAATTGGCAGTGCACAGTTTTAAACAACTTTTCTTTACAGAAAGAAACAACTGTGTCCATCATATTTTTAGAACCAATTGACAGTGAGGATATCTTGGCAAAACAAATATAAGAAAAAAATAAATTGCACTTCACCAATGTGGAGAAAATGACTGTTTTAAGTGTTTAGTCAGGTTTGATATAGATTTTCAGCCTCCAATTGCAGTACTTTGTGTGCTAATTTAACCAATAAATAAGAGTACAAATAACAATCCCTCTAATTTATAGAGTAACAAAAATGGTAAATTAGGATGGTAGCTGTCATAACGATACAATAAACTAGATGCATCGATGTTTTATGAACATAAAACAAGATGAACACCAGTTTCCACTATAACAGAAATACCATAAAAACTATCCATTGAACTTTTTTTTTCACCACTTTTTGGCTTCATCAGTAATTCTTTCTCACTTTGCCTCACTGAAAAAGACAATGTTTTATCCACTCAACCCAAAACTTTAATCTCTTTAAACTCTTTCCTTTTTAGCTGCTATTTTTTCCAGCTTTGTTTCTATCTTTATATTGCGTGTTACTACAAAGACAGCTTCTGTGCACACTGTGATGCTTTAATGCAGCCTGGACATATAGTGGAGATGTAAGTTAATCATCCTGCTCTGTTAGAGGGTTTTCTACATGTCTGGACAGGGATTAAAATGTCTAGGTCACGGGACTTTTACTAATAGTGGCCAGCTGCATTATATATTAGAATAGCAAACGATTGCAAGCGTGTGGTGAGAGATTAATAGTACTGCATGGTGTGTCGACTTATGTATCATGATTAGGGCATCATCCATTGTACTGGAAATAAAAAATCAGTGTGCTATTTAAGGATTTAGTTTAAACTGTTGTTCAAATGGAATGATGATAAGTCTAGAGTTAGTTTATGTGTTTGTTCGCTTAGCAAAATGATGGTTTAGGTAGTTTCCCTAAAGAACAATATTACAGTTCCTCATTTTGGACACAAGTCTTTAATCAGTCATAATGCAATCATCTGATCAAATAACTGCAAGTCAATTCTATCTTTTGTCTGATTTTACGTTTGCATTGGTCTTTTCTAAATGACTCTGACAGGACCAGACCTTTCTCCAATCATACGCCATCAGATATTACTGTACTCACACTGTGACAGGTGAAGACATGAACGTTAGATGACATGTACCTTCTCCCAGTACACATGAAGTAGGCCACAGAATCAACTGATGGATACAGTTCCGTATTTCTGAGCTTGTGTGTTGACAAGAAGTGAGTCCAACGGAAGCAAAATGTCGGACCCAGTTAGTTTGCTCTAAATGACTGAGACACTGAAGAAAACAGAGAATATTTTGCGTTAGGGAATAAGACACATTATTTACTATAAGTCACTGAGAAATATTGCCAGTCATCTGAAAAACGGGCAAACCTTAGGAAAAACAAACTTGTGATGTTTTCATTGAGATTTTTAGTTATCGTAATTCAATTTAGAACTTTAACTACCCCACCAAGAAAACAACTGGGGGAAAAAAGAGCTCACCTCGACCATATGGTTGAGCAGGCAGTTAAAGGGTTAAACCATCACAGTTTGATCAGTTCCCTAACAACTTCAGTCATGGCTCATTTTATTTAAACTGCTGTTATTTAAAGGGCACAAAAGTGTTTTAAACAAGTAAATTCATTTAAATAAATCACAAAGCCGCCATTTAGTATGTTCAAAGAAGGGTTGCTTGTTTTTGTAAAGATTGTAATCTATATGTAGTTTCGCTCATTTACACTATTTCAATCCCAAAATTAGACGCAGTGACAGCAAGTTATGTTGATAAGGCAAGCCGAGAAGCCAAAAAGAAGGAAGGAAAGAAAGAAATAGAGGAAGAAATTTGATTCTTTCAAAAATTCCAGCACATTTCAACGTGAGAAAAAAAATCCTATTGTAAGATTGATGGCGGCAACATAAAGTCAAAATTTAACATGGCGTTTGTATTTGTGTTACTTAAATATCCAATTTGTCCGTCCAGTGTGAGTTATTTTATACATAATTTCAGCAGCCATCATAAGAAAGTTTAACATGTTGAGTTTAAAATTTCCCTTTCTTTGTATGGCTGTCTGCATGCCAGATGTTTTCCCTCTGGATGTAATCTGTGCATTAGACATGATAACCGTTCATTCCCACTTCAAATGCACACCATAGCAGCAGCTCGTGCTACCATCCCACAAATAAAACCACCCAGTGAGATAAGCCCACATTCTTAATCTGACTTTCCTTCACCGCTGTTACATTGTTGCTATTCTAGCTAATCAGATGTTGAAATAATACAATTTTACAATCCCACAAGTAGCATCACATTCAGTTTTACATGCAGAAAAGCGCACATCAAGAAGAGTAAATACGTTCCTCTTCTCCTGGTGATTGTGTGTTTGTTCATGCTGTTGTGTTGAGTCCTCGAAGGAAGATAAAATATTTAGCAGCGCATCAGCTACACTCCACTGAACACAGTTGTTTACGCAGAAGTCACACCACAAAAAAATGCATTGACGCTCATCTCTCGTGAGTTCAAGTGGGCTTATATTGAGCCAGATTCACTCAAAGCGGAAGATAAGACGAAATCCTTCGAATAAAACAGAAAATAGACCACCACAACTTCCCATTGTAATACATGACTCTCTCTACTGGAACAAATCTTAATACTTTTCATTGAAAACTGAGAAAAGCATGCTGAGACCATTCATTCATCTTCTGAGCCATCCATCCCTACCCAGGTTACAGGGGGTGCCGGAGCCTGGCTGATTCAAGGCGAAAAGTAAGGTACACCCCAAACAAGTCGCCAGTCTGGCGTGGGGCCACACACAGATTCTTAGAGGCAATTTCATGCAGCCAATCAATCTATCATGCATGCTTTTCAGATGGTGGTAGGAAACTGGAGTAACTGAAAAAAACCCATGGATACACGGGGAGAACATGCAAACTCCACACAGAAAGACAAGTGGTCCAAGCCTCGTCCCTACCCCTGACCTTCTTGCATTGAGGCCACTGAGCTAACTACTTTGCCACCGTGCAGCCTACTCTAAAACATGATAAACAAACATCATCCAGAAATCAATTTCGTCCAAATTTTCTTCCTCCAATGTGCTGGTGAAAAAAATGTAAATTATTCAGTTGTCTAAATCTCTTTTTGTCTTAAAAAACACACACTGGTTTGTCATTTTAAGATTAGGTTTCCTTTATTTACCAGTCAATTGTTGAAACAAAGAAATTGCATCTACAATGAAGTGCACTGACCTAGCAATTTCCTCACGAGTGAGACAATCTCGGCTTCAAAATCCATTTCAAAACGGCAGACCCAGAGTACTTAGGGGCGCACAATAATGTGGTTTAGCATGTCATTATTTTTCCAAACCTTCAGTTGCAAACACATTAACAAAAGCCAGAATATTACCGCTCGTTTGCAATCATTCACGCTAGCTATGAGGCAACATATAATTTTGGTCGTCTAACCTCAACGGTTGCATATGAACTAAGAACTTACAAGCTGCCAGTTTTGTTCATGTTTTAAAGGACTTTAAATGACTGAGCTGTCAGAACATCTGCTCTTCAATGAGCTATTTTTACTTCACACCTAGATGCTTACTGCTAGGAAAAAAACGTTGGTGTACATCAAGAATCAAGAAAACCTTGATTCAAAACTTCGGTGTACACGTGTATGCACACATTGGCGCAACACCGTTTTGGCATAAAATTAATTTTAAGTTCTATAAATACATGCTGAATCAGATTTGTATATTTGTATTTGTGAGAATTAAATTTTCTTCTCTAAATTCTTTCAAACGAATTTCAAGCGGTTAAATCCAGTGGTTGTTGGTCACACATACTGAGTTATATCTCCACATGGGGTTTATTGTGTAAGTTTAGTGTTTGGTTTAGTGCGCCTTTAGGGGTGAAATGTTCATTGAGAAACATTTTAATGTTGCTTCACTTTTCCAGATTTCCAGCCAATCATTTTGGTTTGGCCAAGTAATTGTGAAAGTTTGTTGTTGTTAGTCCAGCTTTGCTGATCACTATCACATGTGAGTCATGGCTCTGGTTCAGGTACTTTTATGTGATCAGGAGATGTTTCCTTGGTAACACTCACTCATCCCTCTCTGTGTTCACCCCACCATGTTTCCACTCGGTCCTCATTTCTACAGAAGAACTGAAAACGATGTGATTAGATTAACACTGGAGGAGAAGATAATAATTACAGTGAAACTTTTTCTAACTTTATTGAATACATTCATCTTATTGGTAAGAAGTTTTCTGTAATAGAAGTAGGAATTCTAAGAAACAGAAAAAATGGTAGCTGTAATTGTATTCAAAGTGCAAGCAATGGGAAAACATGTGATTAAACTCCATCAGTTATTGATTAACATCCAGTTTGATTTATGCTTCACCCAGAGCCATTTTACCGTAGAAGGAAAAACTGGAAAAAGTGCGAATAAAAAGACTGAGTGCAGATGTTTGTGGCTTTTGCTGTATTCACTCCATCTCCTGCCAAAGCTCCTGTAACAATCCCCCACTACCACACAGACATACGCTCACACGCTCCATCTCTCCAGTGTCATCACCTTCACTTCTTTCTTGGCTTCATTATATTTTTCGAGCCTTTACTGGTGTCTTTGAAGAGGTCTTTCTTTAAACATGGACCTGTCACCTGATTGTCTTAATCATTAAAAAAAAACTATGTAAATGTGAGAGTTTGTGCGACATTTTCCAAAAGCTTTAATCACGTAAAATAAAAACAGGAGTACAAAACCAGAATCAGTCAGGAGCGTTTTTCTATTTTTTTCTAGTAGTGCTCTAAAGAAATGTTAGTTCACTCATTTTTGAAGCCCTGCTTCTGACTTGAGCTTGTTTTATTCTATGTAAAGCCGTTTGGTAGATTTAATGGTGCTCTGTTGCAAAGTTCTTGCAAATGAATAAATTATTTGTGGGGATAAAAAAAAAAAAGTTGATTCATTTTTCTCCTTTCTGTACTTCTGATATCACATATGGAAGCACTCACATCTGGGCTCAGGTTCACCATGGTCACCAGTGTTTTTAGTGTGAAAGAAGAATTAGATTTATCCAACATAAACATTTAGCCTTGGCTCACTGTAGATTCACAATATTTCCCAGATATGCCTGGCTTCCATTTCCCCATCAGTTCTCATTTTATTTTATTTTTTTACTAATCCATTCTTTCACCCATCCCTTTTTTCAATTAATTGGTCCTATACTTGCTTTTTTATGGAGTTTATATTTCTATCGGACATTGCATCAGCATTGGTGTTATTTCAATCAATTAAAAATACAGAAATATGCACATCATCACATCAATATATTCCTGCAGGATGATCCCTGGGTTAGTTCATTCTTATTCCTTGTTGATCTCTGATTGGTTCTCCATTGATTTCTGCTAAGGTGACAGTCCATCGTTCCACTAATCGCTGACTATTATGGTATTTTTCCAACTAAACTACCTTTGTTCAGCAAATTTACTCACTTAAAAAGTCAACTACATGTGGCAGAGACAAAGTTAGCTTGGGTTTATTTAATCATTCATTTTTTTTTATGCTATCAAACCATACAACAGAACCATAGAACTGTTCAGACAAATTAAAGAAAGAAAGAAAATAAAAAACTTTTTTTCTTCTGTCCTTTTTCTATATTTTCAATGTACACTCCAGTACTGAGTGAACAGAGGGTTTCAAGGTCTTTTTCCAAGATTTGTTTCAGCTCAAGTCTCAAAGGGAGGGTCATCTTTTCCATTTTTGGAAATTTTCATTTTTTTTGTGGCACACCACTTGGCTAGGGGGGCTCGGTCACATTTATAAATTAAGTGTTCAAAGAGTCCAAAGTTCAATATTACTCATTTGTTCTTCTCTTCATCATCTCTAACCCATGCATTCATTCATCCATCTATACGTTCAAACATTCATCCTTCACCATTCCCAAAGCAATTCATCCATCTATCCATTAGTCCATCATTTAATTGATCATTTATTTTATTCATGACGCAATCGAGCCTCATTTAATCCATTCCATCTTTTATTTTATTCATCCATCAATCCATCCATACATCATTTTCCATTATTTTAATTTCTCAGTCAGTCATTTAGTTGATCAGTTTGTCCACTTATCCATTCACTCATCCCCCCATATGTGCATACATACATCTTTTCTTTACCATCCATCTATTTAATGTTTCCATTCATCTTCATGCCGACGTCCATCAGCGTCAGTTTATTGTGGCTAAATAGTTTTAATGGGACCTTCTATATAGTTAAGCCTATAGTATTCTTAAAAGTGTTAATTATTGGTGAGTTAAAAAGTTGCTTTTCCATTCTTCTGGGGATGCTAATGGTACACTTAGCCCAATGGGGGCTTTGACATGTTTAAACTCATTTCCTTTGTAGCTTGGCTGATGTAGAATTTCATTGCTTTCAGTCTGTTTTTAAAGTCTCAGTTGTTGTTGTACATGGCCTGACACTTGAGGCAACAATTATAATTACGTGCCTCCTGGTGCTTTGTGGCGTGGTGAGCTAATGAGCAGTTCACTCTCAATAGTTTCCTGACATAAAAAAACGTCTTCACTTTTACTGTCTCAGCTTTTTACCTCATGGCGTTCCCTCTTAGCCATGTTTTAAGGCCCATCATTTGTGGCTTCTTAACCACAATTACATGCTAACTTTTCTTGTTTGCTGTGTTGAAAAACTCTCAATGCACACCTGCAAAGCATTAAACCTTGTGGTCCTGTGTGGCACTCAGCTTAAGAACAGATATAGATTTTTTTTTCTTCTGATTTCTCAGAAAGTTAATTAGACATTTTTTCTGGGAAAAAACAGAACACACCTTTAAGATCTTATTTCCCGAAGAAGAAAGACTCATGATTAGTCTGGTACTTCATGTGACCTACAAATCAAACCCGTGATTTGTAGAGTTTCGTAGTTTTTTTTTTCTTTGAGTTTTTAAGAACTTTGACTGATTTGCCATCAACATCAGCAGCATAATTTTTATGTAGAAATCACTCGTGTTTTCCACCATTTCTTTTCATTTACGTAACGTTCTACCAGTTAACAGCTTTGCTCTCTGAATAGCTGTAAAAATGGTTTTATAGCTTTCAAAGTTTCCCATTACAGAAACGATTCCTAAACGGAGCAAAAAGTTTAACCAGAAAATACTTAAAAGATCAAAGAAGTTTTTCATTTTTTTCCAACTCAGGTCTACTTTAAAAAAAATTTGTTGGATGGTAAAATAACAAATAGACATTTGTTAAAGAAATTAATTACACAGATCACAATTTTTTTCGATCGCTGCATTGACGACTTTTTGAAAAATTTAGTCAGTGGCAAACTGACTAAATTTAATACACACATTTTCACTATGTTAGAAATATGCGGGTAGCAGCAACCCTCGATCGCTTTCCAGATACACACATTCATACAGCTGTCAGTAGTCATTATTTAGGCTGACACAGGTAGATTTATACCCAGAGCTCTTTCCATAATTGAACAGTTTTCTCTGTTTCCATTTGGGCGTGCTTAGTCAGCAGCTTTACAATGAGTCTAGAAGCCCATGATGTTTGCTCTTTTTTTCCATCCAGATGATGTGTGTGTGTTTGTACGAGAAAAACAAGTCATTTCAGGATGCTGCGTCTCTGTGGAGTTTCAGATGACCCATTACAATGAGTTTAATGGGTCAGTCTTACACATGAGCACTTCCACTCCCAAGAAACAAACGTCAAATGACACCAACAATAAAAAATACCAAAATTAAAATGACTTATTTGAATTATTTATCTTATCCTCATTGATGGTTCTGAGAGGACCCTGATGGTTGAAGGGAGGATGAAGGTGACAGATGATGAAGAGGGTGTGGATGGGAGGAAGCAAGGGAGTCATGAGGAGAGACAAAGAGCAAAATTGGATTCGACAGGTGGAGGGTTAAATAGAGAAATAAAATGGAACCCTGAGAGGGAGCTGTGTGTGGTCACTAATTAGGAAAATGGTGGTGGGAAGGGTTTGGTTCTTCCTTTTCTGCTCTTCTTCCTCTACATAACAGGGGGCTCATTACAGCAGTAAATGGCACCAAATTAAAAGAGCTTAATGTCAGCAGCTTGGGGTTGCTGATCAAATGTTAATATCTGGATGTGGCTCAGTGTTTAAGGTTGTATATTAATACTGGTTATTCACACTTTGAGAGGACTGTGTAAACAACTCCATAATGTCACACAGCAGAGGAAGGGATGAGCTGCAGCGCTGTTAGTAAAGGTCGACAAAGGGGAACAGTTCACTGACTGTACAAGACACAATCACAGAGAAGGAAAGAGATCTCCATCTGAGTCATGGAAACATCTACCACAACTGAGGATGAAGTAAATCAACATCGACATTAGATTAAATGAGCTGGTGGATAAATCTGCATAAAATAACACAAAATGCGGCCAGAGCTGCTTGAAGGCTTCAGAGGAAAAATGAAAAGAAAAGACAAAAATATTAAAGAGAGGAACAGATGTAAGAAAAGCAAAGAGTGAGTAAGAATCATAATACACCTCTGGGAGAGGTGTCAGAGAGAAAGAGAGAGAGTGAGTTATAAAAAAGAAGAAGATTGTGGTTGTGGTGAAAAAGAAACAACACTCGGTTGGATTTCACATGTGCAGCATGCATGGAAACCAAAGGGAAAATTTATAGTGTGTGCACATGAGTTAGCATGTGTGTTTATAGAGAAAATGCCTTCTTACGGGTGTTAATGGTGGTTTTTGCAAAGCCGAGCTGAATTTTGATCAGATCTTTATGACAGAGAGAGGAGAGACAAACTGGGTGTGTGTTGGAGAGAGAAGAAAAATGTGAGCTAATGAAAGGAGCCGGAGATGGAGCAAAGTAATTTGGTGAGAGGTTTGTCCCACACAAGTTACAAAATGTTCTGTTTCTTTCCATCAACATTTAGACCCAAAATGTGTGTGGGTTAGGATGTCTGGTAGAGCTTTTAGGGGTGTTTACACACTCAGAAAAAGAAGAACACTGTCTTTGGAGACCAGAAGGTTAGGAGGTTACAATGACACACCATATTTTGTGTTTGTGCAACTGATCCATGTGCAACCAGCTTACATGCCACTATGCTACAAGGACAGTTTTACACTGGCATTTAGTGACACATCTTTTAGAAGGGCGTGTAGTCATGTTAACACTAATCCATGGGTCGGAAAATAAAAAGAAAACACTTTTCAAAGTCATTTGTAGAGTTCTACTTTTGTCAAGTTACAAGCATGTCCTGTTCTTCTAAAAAAGCCTATCTTCTGCAGCCCACATATGATTCATCAGTTGTGTGCTTGCAGAAAGACATTCAGTAAAGAGTCGTGCAAAGAAAAGAAGCACTAAAATCTTTTGGGGAAAATTTTGGTATTAACTGGCTTTAAAAGTCTCCAGGTCAAGGTCTGGTCATGGTCAAGATAGATTAGTTAAAGAAGGGGGCTCATTTTTAAAAGTACTTACACATGCCAACTTTCATGCAAATTGGGGATCAATAAAGTTGGCAGGAGGTGTGAATTTTTGCTTAACTCTAAGCAAAGTCAGATGCTACCATATGGAAATCCCAAAATGTGGGGGTAAAGACGACACTCGTGTGAAGTGAGCCTCAAGAGAACTGAGAGGAAAGTGAAATGAAGCATTTGAAGCAGTGAGGAAGCATTAAAAAGCTCACAGAAATGCCTGGCATAAGAAAAATGGGCCATATTATGAACAAGATTCCTAATTTAAATCTATGGAAATTGTCAATCACTACATTTCATCTACTTTTGAAATCCTGCGCAGTTGTGCAACTGGTTTTTTGCAACATTTCATATCCTACACATACATATTAATAATGTTAATAATAATAACACTAGTAATACTAATATCATCAACATATCAATCTGGCAGCTACACGTGGTACCCAGTATGGCTACCACAGATTCCCGGGGCAAAATATTTCATTTTTGTCTCTGTTTTAAGGGTGTACCATTTCCTTTTTTACTTCTCTGACAGATTGATGTGTGCATCCCCTGACTTGCAGGGCATGGTAACCTCCTCCAACTCTATTTACTTTTGCTTGTGGGAGATGCCACTATGGCTGTGGGAGTAATGACAGACAATGCCGGTTCATTTGAGAACCATCGCATACGTATCATATAATTTGTATGATCCACATTCAGAATTGTAGAGTCATAGGTGGGATCTCCATCCCAACCCACTTCCCAAGGGAAGTAAGGCGTATGTACCAGTGATTTGGGGGAGATGGAGAGATCCCACCTCACACTTGGGAGAAATCCAGATTCAAAGCTCATCGTCATTTTTTCAGGATCCCCAGCCTCCTCTGTGTCTGGTTTCTGATTGGTCACAGGAACATACATACTCCATCGTAGGTGCAATCCACAAAACTCAAGATTCATAAGAGGTTTTTCATAAATGCCGAATTTGTGTGTAAACTGAGCAAAAGCGATGTTCAGCTTTAGCTCTATGCAAGTCTTTATATATGAGGTTTCTGTTATGGAATCTGAAAAGCTTATCCATTTTACTCCTCTGCATAAAGTCGCTGCATTAATGAGCCCATTTGGTGTGATTTTCTTGAAGGAGTCTTATGTGAATCTGTCAGGAACTGCAGTTTTTCACACTTCATGTTGAGGTTGTCGCTCATTTTTCTGAATAATTTGCTTAATGATTGATCACTGACTCCACATAAGTTGTTTTATGTCCCAGTGGATATACAAAATTGCGGTCATGGTTAGTTTAGATGAGACAAAAATATATATAGTAACCTGAAAACACTACCCTAAGGTATTTTAAACATGTCTACTGAGAACTTTTGATACCTTTGTTTCATTTTGTGAGAGGTTTGAGTTTAGGTAAGCCCCCAGAATCTCCCAAATAGTCCCCCATATTCTCCTTGAGAGTTAGGAGCACTATATAAGTGTTTATGTGCTAAGCTCCACTGGATGAAGAGGGTGGTGTGGTTGCCAGGATCCTGATATATTTCAGATGTTCAGCATAGAAACAAAACTCCACTTGCGGATATTCATAAATAATTACAGCAGGAAGTTTGCAATCTTACAAATCAGCTCATTCACGTGAAGAATAAATAAAAAAAGAATCTTGTTATCTTATCTCCTCTCATCCTAACTATGAGTGTTGTATTTTTTATCTTAACAGAAACCACCACTCTACCTGACACAGCGACCCCCACCTCACCCAGAGTGGAGCAGACAACCCCTCCAATGAGACCTGGTAAAACCACACACACATTTACACACATTTGCATGTTCTCTTTAAACCTTATCGCTTTATTATTATTTCTACTTTTACAAATGCAGATTTCATGCAAGCCCGTTTTTTTTTTAATTCCCTGCCTGTCAAACCCCACCGCACACTCTTGCTCTTAAGGTCAAAGTCATGATGTCACTGCACACCACAGGGCCTCTGGGCTTTGAAGTCTGTTACATTCAAGTGTCCCACAGGAAGCTCTGTTTGAGGGAAAATAAGCCCTCACAGCCAGAAGATCTTGCTCTCTTATACACATCCAGTTACACTCTGGGAATATCATTTCACAGCTGTAGGTCAATTGGCTGTCAAGTCACTTTTTTTTATTTCTTTCTCTGATTTGTATTTTTATAGTATTTTAAAGTATCACATTTCTTATAAAATATCTAAATCCATGTGGTTATTTTTCTCATTGTGCTTTTAAAGTGTATAGAAAACAGATGATTAGACAGAATGTCCTGTGAGATGAGTTAAAAGAAAGTGTGTTATTACCAAATGAAGCATTGTGTTCATTTTATTTGGTCAAAAGAGTTGCACCAACACACAATTTATTTCACAACTTGTGTTTTTTTCTTTCTAATCCACAGCCAGCACTCCATCGCAGTCAGCAGTGTGTGACTTTGAGCAGGGCTTGTGTGGGTGGTTGGATGATCTGCACTCGGGTGTGAGGTGGCAGCACACGGCCAGCAGCATCTCTACAGGACACAACTCACATGGGACACGTCAAGACCTCGCACTGGGATCAGATAGTAAGAACTTTAAAGATTTTCACTTTGCTTCGCAGAAGTTATATTAAACTACGTTATCTCTGGAAGTGTGGTTCAAAAGATTGGAAAATCTACAGTGTTGGATTTATGACTGAGCAGTAATTTATTACAATCTTATTTCAATAGTTACTAATAAAACTGGTAGAAGGAGACATGCTGTTTGACCCAAAAACTTGTCAGGAAGTCAACTCCTGATGAAGGAGCTTGTTTGAGCATGTTGTAAACTGTAAATATTAGCTGGGATAAAAAAAAGTAAGCCTTTTTTTCAAGCATCTAAGCGTTTTTTCAAAAATATCTTTTGGCTTTAAGCATTTTATATTCAATTTTAAATTGCATAATACATACAAACTAAATCGTTTATATTTTTTAAACCAAAAAAGGTTGGGTTTTTTTTAACAATTTACCTCAACTAAATCAGGCCAAAAGCAAATTCTAGAAGAGTTCACACAATTGGGACGACATGGTCTTTTTTTCTTTTACAAACACGCCGTCACCAAATGGCTGTGTAAGCAGACTTCATGAACGAGGGTCCAACGATGTCATCACAGTCCATCGGGTTAAGATTTATGTGAACAAGGCTTCTGACCTTAATGGGTTTAATGAAATGAATAAAATAAATGAATTGAATGAGTTACAATTTAAATATTGCTTTTTAGAAAAGAAAATCCAAAATTCATCATTGTTGAAATCTGAACAACATTAACAGAATTTATACTTATTCGTTAGGTAAGGCTAATTTTTTTTTTTTGAAAATTCAGATATCTTCGGCATGGGATAAAGTAGAAAAACTTAAATAAATCCTTTAAAAGGATAAAAATCGTTTAAATAGTTTTGTCACTGATGGATGGATTTGTAATGTCGGCCACAAACAGGCTCACCACATTTTCACCACCAAGACTTTCCATCTTTTGAACCCCTGTAGAGTTTTACCACCTCCTGAGTGGACTTCTGTTCAAACTGCAGGTTTTCTGCAAACACATCTGTCTTTCTGAAAGTCTCCCATTTGAAGAAAAATCTCATTTTTCAAACACAAAAAAGAAATTGCCATCACGGCAAAGTGTTTGACCTTCTTCAGCACAAAGGCTTTTCAAGCTAATTAAGAACAAAGCCGTTGTCCTCTGATGGGATGTTACACATCCAGGCCCGAGAGAAACTTCTCCAAGCTACTATGATGCAAAGATTTCACTCTGATCTCAGAAAAGCATGTTCCATGTCTTAATTAGTGTTTTAAAAATGCCTCAAACCAAGATTACTGCTTTATTTCTATGTTTTTGTCTTTCTCAGATGTAATCAGTATTTTTATGTCTTCTTGGAATTTCACTTCTTCCTCTAAATTGTTTTTTGCCCGTTATCTCAAATTTTTATTCTTGCCACATTGTTCATTTCAGATTTCTTTTCTCGCTTTTACCTCCAACTTTCCTTTTTTTCCACCCTCTTCCTACAAGTCTATCTGCTTTTCATCCTCATCTTGTCATTTTCTCCTGTTTCCCCTCTCGGCACCAAACTTCTTTTATTCAGTCTTCTATTATAAGTCATTCACTTCCTTTTACTCTCATACCACTTCGCATAATTTCTGCATTTTTCCTTCGCTTTCCTCCTCCGGCCCTCTCACTCCATCATCCTTTTCTCTGACCTCCCTTCAATATCCCTCCAGTGGTTTTTGTCTTTTTCCACATCTGCCCATCTTTAATAAGTGAGCTGGAGAAGTACTGGGACTGTTTTATCAATCACTCTTACATTTCCACTCTCACGTAGTTCTTTAACCTCCCTTTCACACACACGCATACCGAACACACCCATAAGGTGCACTCACACGGCTCGGAGGATTCAGATAAGTTAGATGATGGCTTTGACAGAATAGCTGCTTTAGCTTTCCCTGAGGCCCAACACACACATCTACATGCACACACACAGAAACAGACAGAGGGAGCCTGGGTGATTTGAAGACTGTGAGTGTGTGAGTTTGCTTCCCACATCCTCACACACACTCGACCTTGCCATTCAGCAGGTTTTCTTCTTATTTGTTGTATCCTTTCAGTTCATGGTTGATCGAGCAGCTTTTTAAAAAACAGACAGGGCCATGACACGAGTGCACGTCTCTCTGGTGCGTGTGTGCGATCACAAACTCCCTCTCAGAGGTGTGTCTGTGTGTGTAGTACCATGGTAAATTGACATAGCAGTGTGTATGACAGCAACATGGCATTAAGTCTTGTTGTACACTGACGTTAGCGTGGCTCCCTGGCTCCATATGCTAATCTAATCCCAGTCGTTGAGCCTTTTCAAGGTTTTAGGACAGAAAAGTTGATCGAATGAAAACCAAAAAAGTCATTGTTTTGTGTTTTAATATTCTAAAAGTTTAAGCTTCTCACATTGCAGGGGTTCCTGAAAAAAAAAAATCCTGTCTGTGGAGTCAATGAGTGAACAGTTTTGGTTAGTAAAAGAAGTGGTTGAAATAGGCAAATCGAAAAAATAGGTTTTGCATCTTTTTTTTTCTCATTTGATCCAATCTGTAACAGAAAATAGAAAAATCTGCTGCATCTATGATTAAACTTTAGATAAACAGAGATGTAAACAAATACACATCAAACATGATCAGCACTGCGTCTTTTCTGATGTGCATTTTGAGTGACATAATAACCAGGACACTCAAGCAAGCAGAAAAAGACCCAAAACTGAACTTATTATATACACATATAGAAACACGTGGATCTCTCTCTGTCTCCCTCAGAGCCATTTCCATATCCCTTCCTATCAGTTCCATTGAGAGTTGTTAATTAATTCTCTCCTTTTGTACTTTTGCCAAGATCAAACGCAGAACGGCAGAAAAAACAGTGCAACTTTTCTCTAAGTGTACTTAATGAGCAATGGTAATTTAGTTCCATCTTTTTTTCCATGCCTGCAAGTAAAGAGCCGAGTTACCTCAACCCAGATGCATTATTCATTAAAAATGACGCTTTGCAAAATCTGCAGCATGTTTCTGTTTCTGTCACAGCTCACTGGAGGAATAGTTGCTTTTTTTTTTTCTTCTGTTGGGAATATCATAGCATTTGCAGCGAAGAGTGTCTGGTCATATCAGAGAACATAGAATAAACTCAGCAGCAAGACAATGACAAGAATTCTGTTTCATCTTTGGAATCGCTTAGTTCCTATCTGGGTGGAAGGGGAAGCCGGAGTCAATCCAGGCTGAATTAAGGCAAAAGGCAGGTTACACCCCGAACAAGTCGCCAGTCTGTCACAGGGCCACATACACAACAATTTGCACACTCATTCCTATGAGTGTATTCCTATTGTAGCAGCCAATCAGCCTAACGTGCATGTTTTTGGAGTGTAAGAGGAAATTAGAGTACTTGGAGAAAAACCACACATACACAGGGAGAACATGCAAACTCCACACAGAAAGACCAGTATTCCAAGCCTTGTCCCACCCGGGACTTGAACCCTGACCTTCTTGCTGTGCACTCTGCTAACCACTGTGCCACTGTGCCACCCAACAAGAATTCTGTTATTAAAAGAGAAAAAAAGGTGAACCCATAATTTCCCATGGTACTCTGTTCATCACTTGTTTATTCCCTCATTCTCTTGTTTTGGTTTTACAGAAATTAAACAATTTTATATACATGATATATACTGTATAGAATCAGTGTTACATCCATGAATACATATCAGGATTGGACGCTGCTCACCAAGGCCTTTCCAGAGTTGATCTTAGTAGCCAAAAGAAGTTGCTGAGGGTCCTTTTTGTTCCTAACAATTTGCTGCATGATGCAATGTCAGCTCTAATTTGTGGTTAAGCCTCCAACCACAGCTTAATGGTGGTAATGTCTCGTAATCTAAACGACCATGTCCTGCTGTCCACACACAAAGTCTTGCCCAGACTGGGAAGTTTATCAAAATGTTCACTTTGTTGAAAATGTCTTTTTAGAATTAGTGGGTTTATTTTCTATTTATAAATGTGCTTAGGGTGATATTTCATCCATCCTGTGAAATACTTGTCTAAGATTGGGTCACAGGAATGCCAGAGTCTATCCTGGTATCAGAGAAGAGGCAAGGTACACCCTGGACAGGTTAACAATCTGTCACAGTATAATAATGTTAATATTGATAATTCTATATTACACAGTTAGATTTTAGCCATGTATTCAGCATGTTTAGAAGTTTAGAGCCATTCAAATTTTGTTCTTTGATTCTTATTGTAATTTTTCAAAAATCAATTTTCTACATTTTTGATCACTTGAGAAAATAATCAATGATACAAAGAGTCAAAGGACTTACTTGTCATTTGAATAAATCTTCGTGTTTGCGAAACTAAAGAAATAATAAGAAATTATGCTTCTGACATGTAACAATTAAATCGAGGCTTCAAAAAAGGAAAACATTGACTAAATATTTCTTCTTTTCAAAATGTATACATCTTTCAAACTGGTGAAAATATCCTCCAAAAATAAACTCAAATGTGGATTAAATATTCAATAATTGCAAAAACGCAAAACACATTTTCTTTCTTTTGATCATTTTTATACATTAAGATTTAGGTCTCGTCATGTCACTTCTTTCTAAGCAGATTTGTTGTTACATCTCTTTTTTTTTTTCCTAGACTTTTCAGGGAACTACCTCTATCTGGACGCAGGCACACACACGCAGCACAAGCGAGCCAGGCTACAGAGCCCTGAGGTAGAGTTGGACCGGGGATCACTCTGCCTGCTGTTCTACTATCAGCTCCAAGGCGAGGCTCAGGCAAGCCTGAGGGTCCTGCTGCGAGAGAACGATCAAGAAGAAGAATCAATCCTTTGGGTCTTGAAAGGCGACCAAGGGCCTCACTGGAGAGAAGGCCGAACCATTCTGCCTCAGAGCCCCAAAAAGTACAAGGTAGACATGTCTGTTCATATGTGTATGCCATGTCTTATCTACAGGCTATCTAACTGGATGTCTTTTCTTTTCTGATCTAGGTGGTGTTTGAGGGGTTTTTTGAACATCCTACAAGAGGACACATCAGAATAGACAACATTCACATGAGCAACAACATCGAGCCGGATCAGTGTGCATGTGAGTCACCTGCTCATGGATTCATCACCACACTTCAATATCCAACAGTCCTCTATCTCACAGCACACCCGATTCTGTTTGCCAGCTAAAGAAGATCTAATAATCTTGAAGATTTTACCTTTTATTTCCTTGCTGTTTATGTCTCTTCAGACTTTTGTTCACTGGGAGTTGAATTTCCCCATTGAGGAATGAATATAGCACATTAAAAAAAAGCTGCTGGTTCATGAAAACCTGCGTATCACCTTAGCTTTCGGTTTCAGCAGTTAAAAAAATGTTAAGCAAAGACATAATCAAATGTTGCATTAAAACAGGGTAGAAGCAGACTTTTTCCAACCCTCATCTTAATCCTGAAGATTAAAGCAAACAATATTCTTTTGTTCAGCACTTTAAATCAATCCAAGAAAACCTTTCTTGCTTCTCTCATTTTAGATAATGTTCTTTTACTTATTGTCTTTTTCCCTCCACTGACCTTTCTTTCAAAATTTTTCCTGTGATTTTATCACACTTTTGCTTCTTCTGCTGGTGTTTTTCCTCTTCAGGCTTTTCTATTTTCTCATTTTGGCACAGATGTTCGATGTCCATCCTAATAAACATCAGCAAATTTCACAAGGTCTTCCCATGACCTTTTAACTTACCTCCACCCTTCCTTCCATTTCCCCTTTTTGGCCTACTTTCTCACCCTGTCTTCAACCGAGGTTCTACTTTTTTACCAATAATGTTCTTTTTAGACTCCACGTTTGTCAAAAATCTAAAATGTTCCTTCAAAAGAGAAAAAGAATTAAATAAAACATTAATATAAGCAGATAAAGATAAGACATTGAGGAAGAACAGGAAAACAGAAAGGCCACACTTCCTTTTTCCCACCCTCTTGTTATCATTAATTTATTTTCCCCAGTTTTCTTAAAAATAAACATAATCCCAATTAATGTTCTTACTTTCAAGGTAAATACTGACATAGTGCAGCACTTTTATTGTGTCCAGTAAATAGAAATCATGATGTTACTAATGTTAAAAACACATTAAGACAAGAAAAAAAAACATCTTAGATTTTAGTGGGTTTTTTGAAGAGTTGGAATGAGTCAAACAGCCCCAGTTTGGTAAAGTACTCCATCACTTAGAGGTTACTATGACAACCAGCTAGATGATTAAGACAGAATAAAAATCCACAGCAACTGGACTAAATTTTTTTGTAATGTTTTATTTTTTGCTTTAACAGCAAATGGGATTCAATTTTTTGTTCCGCTGATAGAATGTTACATTTTCTCCAGCTTTTACTAAATCCAGCCATTTTTCAACACACTTTCACTGACAGGGTCCTGCACCAAGTGGAGGAGTTTAAGTAACTTTGGGTCTTGTTCACAAGTGAGGAAGGATCAACAGATGGATTGGTGCGGCATCCACAATAATCAGGGTGCTGCATCGGTCCATCCTGTTGAAGACAGAACATAAACCAGGCGTGGGTGGTGATCAAAAGAACAAGATTGCGGATACAAGTGGCTGAAATGAGCTTCATCCGCAGGGTGGCTGAATCTCTCACTCAGAGATAGAGTGAGGAGTTCAGTCATCCGGTAGGAGCTCCTTCTGGTCGAGAGAAGCCAGGTGGGGTGGTTTGGGCATTTGGTTAGGATGTCTCTCAGACGCCTTGCTGTTGAGGTGATTCGACACGTCCCTCAAGGAGGATATCCAGAGGCAGGCCCTGGACCCACTGGAGAGACTATGTCTCACAGATGGCCAGGGAACACTTCAGGGTCCTCCTGGGTGAGCTAGAGGATGCAACCGGTGTGAGTGAAGCCTGGGTTCCCCGTCTGAGGCTGTCACCCTGTGACCCAGCCATGGATAAGCGGAAAACAATGGAACGGAAATGTCACTAATTAGGTGGAAATTAGACAAAATATGTTTACATTTTGTTTATGTTTCACTATATTTGGGAGAACTTTATTAACAATTTTCCCTTTTTTTCCTCTTCTTTACAGTACCTCTTCCCGCCTTCACTCCAAGCATTATCAGTAAGTTTAATATGTATTCATTCTTTCATTATTAGTTTTTGCCAAAGTAGTTCTGCTTTTTGCTTGTTGCTGAGCTCAGCCTGCAGGACTGCACTGACACTGAATGACCAAGTTGGAAAAAAAAAAAATGATATACATCACAACACAGTCCTGAATAGGGCCGTAATTTGCACATGTATTTAGCTCAATTTTGGCTCTGTCATTGCAGCCTGATGGAATGGATCTGCTGCATGACTTCCTGCATGCTGGGCTGGTACACTGTGTAATATAGCCTTTAAAAGACATTTAAATTTCCCCTTTTTTGGGGTTATAAGATGGAAAACAGCAATAAAACTCAAATTCCCTGGAAATTCCAAATGATATTCAACGTAGCGTGTCATGAGGATCACGCATGCAGAGGTGGTTGTTTATGTTCAGGGCGTGGGATTCAGCAAATATCGTAACGTGTGTGAACTTAAAAGTTGTAAAATTGTGGAATATTTTATAATTACGACTGAAAGGATGTGGCTTTGGTTGCCATGAAAAGTCCACAGCAACATTGCTTTGCTACTGTCTCACTGAGCCAACTAAAGTATTTTGTTTTGAGTGCGAAGTGAAGCAGTCATGCTCATAAAGTATGTTTTGATTAGATCTAATATTATTCGTTTTTTAAATCCAAATTTCTGCTCTGATCCTTCTGCTCGCGCCATTGTTTTTTTTTTATTTTTCCATTTCCTTCTTCTTCTGTTCTTACTTTGTTTTCAAGCCTCGTTCCTGATCCTACTCGAAAAAATGCAGACCTAATCCTCATCCATCTGCTTTTCTTTTTTTCAACTCAAACTCCAAATAGCCCTGTTTGAAGTAAGATAAAGAGGGTTTAGGCAGGTTATGCTTTTAGATTTCTTGTTTTTAAACTCAGAACCAGAATTACTGTCTCAGTGAAGGCTGCTGCTTGGAGGATTCAAACTTACCATCGCATTTTAAGATTTTTTATTTTTTTTAATTGTAATATGTACAGAAAAAGCGCTTGTAAAATTCTGTAATTTGGAGATTTCTTCAGCAAATAGGTTAAGTTTAAACAGCATAATTTTTTATACATAGAAGCAAAGAACATATTTTTTGAAGCCTCAACCTATAAAATAATAAATATATACGTATCAACATGACAAAAACAATTATCTATGGATGCATTCGTCTCCTTGCTTTAAGCTTAAATGTTAGTTCCCATGGACTCGAACAAGTGTGAAAGTGCCTTAATTTATAATAATAAATAATAATTTAGTACTTTTATTTTCTTCAGGTTAGTCAGTTCGGATATTTTATGTGTACTTAAAGCCAGAAAACATGGTCATATTCTTTGAATTCTGCTGGCTGTTCGAGTGTTACTCTCATTTCCCACTCTAACTTCCACAAAACCATGGAGACCATTCCAAAATGAGTCCAAACCTGAGACGGGTCGAGTCACTTGACTCACACACCAAGTATTTGACCTAATCCATGTTTGTTTTTTACAGAGTTGTCTCTTAAATGACTGTAATATAACTCCAGAGTATTAAAGCGGTGTCATTTTTAAAAATAAATGTATTTTCATGACATACAGGGCCGAGAAGGAGATAGAATTTCTCCATTGGGATGCATACCTTTTTTTTTAAAAAAACAAAAAAGTCTGGTTTGGCTTATACTTCACATTTTTATCCATTGATGCAGTGTTGTTTTGTTTTTTAGTGAGAACTGAGGATTGAAATGATTTTTTTTATCTAACTTTTAATAAATCTTCATCATTTTCTGATTATTTAATGTCAGAAGATATTTGGATTTTTTAATGTAAAATTGAGAAAGTGTAGCTTGTTCTTTTGGAACAATGAAAATGTAAATTTATTTCATAAATAGAAATTATGCTTGACATTCAGGTGCTTTGACAAAAAAAAAAACTCAGTTTACTTTTTTCTGCGGTTAGTTTCAATTTCAATTATATTTATTTTATTTGTACAGCCCAAAATCACCAAATTTTTGTTTCAATGGGCATCACACTGCAGATTCAGAAAGACGAAAAACAAGAAAAAGAGGAATGTATACTGTACATACATAAATACACAGCAAGAAAACTAACTAAAAAATGCTAGCTAGACAATATTGGCACATTTCTGCCCTTTAACTCTCCTTTACGGTGAGAAAAAACTCCTAAAAACCCATCATTGGGGAGGGGAGAAGAAACCTAATGGGGATCCACACAAAAGAGAGATCCCTCCCCCGGTACGAGCATCCAGTATGTCTAAGACTATTGTTTAAATATTAGCTTATTCAATTCTAATCAACTTTTATATTTAGAGGAAAGTGGTGAAACGACTGACTTAATAAATTACTTATGTAACCAACTGCATATTTTTTTTTACCAATTATAAGCCATCAAGAAACAAGGTGGACAAAATATCTGATTGGATCAAAGCAAGGTTATCATTTTTAAACTTCAGTACCTGTTAAGATGGGACGTTTTAAGATTACAAGAACAAAGATGACACAATCAATAAAAATCTCTTTTACTTCTAGACAGCAAAAAGAAGTGCTAGTTTCACTAAATCACTTCAATCTAACACTGGTTACGATTGAAAGTAAAACACCTGGCTTGTGGGCCTAAACAGCCAGGCTAGCAAAGGAAAACCAAATGTTTAAGATGTGTAGCTTTATCACGTAATATCCATCTGGGTGTGGATTATTAGGTGGCCACTAACTTACTGATCGTTCTGCATACTAATGTATCAGTTAAACCCAAAGTTCTTGACACCACTTCAATTTTCCCATTTGCATACTTTGAGGAGGGATTGCTGATGAGCAAAGTGGGGCGCATGCTTTCATAGTGGTCAAGTGTTTTAGAAAGTTCCTCAAAAGCTTTAAGCTTCCTCGACATCTTAAGGTTTTATAATGGTGTTCTTGAGAAACTTTCTTTTTTTTTTCCTCGGTGCTGAAAAGCAAAGTAATGGTGAATTTTTTTCATGCCTGAAAATTATCTGTCTCCTAATCCACTGGTGGGAAGGCTGTACGCGCAGGCTGTGCAGAGAGCAGCTTTACAATCAAAGCCCATTTTAAACCTTTAAAGAACTCGTCTGAACTTTAAAAAGGCGGAATTAAGCAGACAATTTTCTTTTTAGGTTCTCCATCCCGCTCTCGTTCAATCATTTCATTATTTTTCTGTCTCATCCTCAGCTATTATTTGCTCTTTTTCCATTTTACTTCTTTCCATTCTTTTTTATTCATGTTCTACATCTCAGCATTTCCTTCATTCTTCCATTTTCCTTTCTTTTCTCTCCTCCCTTTCCCTCTCCACCCTCTCTCAGCGGGCTCCTTTCTCAGCAAGTTGACAGAGTATTGAAGTTTTAGACAAACCCTTTAATGCAGGATTAAAGATATCATGGCGGGATTAGCTCTTTCTCTTCACTTCCTCACCATCTCACTTTCTCCCCTTTCATTTATCCACCACATTCTTTCTACCAATGATACTTTCCCTTTTATCCTCCTACCCTATAATATCCCCTCAATTTCCACATCCACTTAATGTCAGTGTGATCTCTCCTTGATAAAAATAAAAAGCTATATCAATCACTAAACAATCCCCCGACATTACAGGTCCCCCGGTCAGCGCTTCATAAAGCTGTAAATGTATTTTTGAATTGGGTCGATGCTATTCAATATCATCTACCTTTATGCAGCAACAACTTGCGGATCTTGCATCGGTCTCAAACATGCTGGGAGTAAAATAATAAAATACATGTGCACCAATATGTTTAACTGCAACAAACTCTCTGCTGCTACTATCTGTATCAAGCATTCCCAAATCTGGTTAATGTTATTCACAGAAGCACAAAAACACTTTATATTTGATTTTTTTTCTTTAATGGTATGTTATTCCAATCACACCAAATCCTAAAAAATACTTGTGGTGATGAGCTAACTGAAAAGGTTAGTTTCTTTAGATTTTATTAGCTGAAAAAGCTTTTATTGTTACAAGTGCTATGATTTTGTGGGATTTTGTAGGTGTTTTGAAATGCACTGACTACCATTGTTCAGATCTAGCAATTTTCGAAACCGGATAGGTGGGTTGTCCGTGCCACCACAAATTCTAGAGATGACACATTTTTCTGAATACTGATTTGATTTAGCCATGAAGTTGCAACAAGCCTGGATACAGTAAATGCATTTACGGTATGTGCTCTAAAAGCAAAAAGTAAAAAAACACTAGCAATGAACAACAGATGCGTTCAATTAAAAAATATTCTCATTCTCATTGTCAATTATATTAGTACCGGTACTTTTAATCCTCTGACCTATTTGTGTAGTTAATTTATTGATCTCCCCAGTCCTTGTAACTTTTCAGCTCTCCCATTTGATTGTGACTGTAAAGTAGAAACGTAGCCTTCAAGTTGCACGGTGATGTCATGGCTGAGTTGCTTTTACATGCATTTGCTTTTGTTTGATGACTACAAACGACTTAATGTCCCTTGGATCATTAAAACCTTAAATTCTTCAATGAATAAGTGCGATGATGCACATTTAAGCATGTGGAGAGTTACCAAGCTTGACAAGCCTGTCGTTCTCAGTGTGCTATATGTAATGGAGGAAATTAAACTGTTAGCTTGAGGTTCATCAGAATATGAGCCCCAGCAGTAGAGTCTGCATGCCTGCCTCGCTTCTCTACGCAGTCAACCAATAATGTGTCATCCTGCCCTCCAGGGGGTGCCATATCTGGGATGGAGCCCACCATAGAAACGGTGGCGATGCAACCCCTCGCCACCTACTGGTACTTTGTCTTGGCGGGAGGCGGTGCCCTTTTGCTGTTGGTCACAGTAACCGTGGTGATGATACTGTGCTGTCACCGCTACCATTGGAAATCGAAGAAGACCAGCAGTGGCCATCATCATTCAGTGCTTTACCACAACGGTCATCATCTATATCAGCATGGTCAAGAGAGCATGTACCAGAATCAAAACCCCAGCTGCAATCTGATCCCCAACCAAAATCACATGTACCCAAGACATGGCCGAGGAGTCGATCCAATGCTCACCATAACTCTGGAGAAAGAGGACAGCTATGGCTCTGTGTGTTAGAATGAACTGGTTTAAGTAAATGGTGCAATCTCCAAAGAATGTTTTTCCTAAGTAAAGAGATAAAGGAGTAAAAAAAACCTCCATGAATACATGATCAGTGTATTCTGCCTGGTCTCTGATGTTTGCTGATGGCAGTTTTACGTGATAAAAGCACTCCATCTCCTGTTGGTGATGATGGATCTAATGAAGTGATGTCGAAATGGTGAAATGATGGTCTGATGTTACACAACTGTTTACTCAATGAATAGAGCAGTAAAGTTGAAAAACTTCACTCACAATTTTTTTTAATAATGAGCCTGGAAAGTGCAATAAAGTAGTTGTGTTTTTTTTGTTGTTGTTGTTGTTTAGATGTTTTTAGATCTTCACTCCAACTTTTGAGTTAGTTGGGAAGGAAACAGAGCAATCCCAGGCAGACAAAATGTAAATTTACCAACAATCTGCATGCAGATGCAGCGTACAATTCAGTCTGGTCTACATCTGTTCTGATCTGGACACTAACTGCCTCCAAGTAGGGGATTTACACCCTGTAGAGAGAACACACTAAGTGTGTGTTTGTGTGTGCAGCATGAAGAGTGATGGCTATTTCGTAGAGACCGAATGAAGCTGCAATTTATTTGTCCCTTTGCCTCTGAGAGACTGGATAAAAAATAAAAAAGGAAAAGTACCTGACCGTGAAAAATAGACAGGTACAAATGATGCTCTGCAGCTTCGGTGTATGAATCACGCAACACAAAAGCTCGAATACTCACACCGGGGTTTGCACAGACATCTTCAAGACTTTGACGCCTCACCTGTTACCTGGATTGTATTTTTTATACATCCTTGATATGCCTTTTTAAGAAATGTGCTTTAAAACTGTTGCCTCTTTAACCTGGAATGAGGTGTTCAAAGGTTTTAAACCTCGATGTCGAACCTGAATGTGAATGGATGCAGATTTACTCTACCGTATGTTGCCTGGATCTCCTGCCTGTTTGTCAATGTTCAACTTGAACCACCACCCGTATCCTGCTTACATGAGACTGTATCTGAATGTGGATGTCTGGTTTTCTTCATATTTATGTTACAACATCAGTCTTAAAGAAATTTTGTAGATGTATGGAGTTATAAAAAAAATTGGAAAAAAAATTATTAGGCCATAAATTTTGTGGTTTTTGCTTTTATTTTACAAATGAGACCAAACTTACTTTGACATGAAAACAAATAAATATATATTTTTTGGCTGGTACAGTGCATTGGGTTTTTCTTATTTTCTGAAGTGGATGTTTGTTGAGATTCTGAAACATGGCATATAAAGAATCACATTATTTTTAAGAAGAGGAGTCATTTAACCAGAATTATAAGAGTCGTATAATAATTCCGCTCCATTTTGTTTTATCGTCTTCTGCTTATTCGGGGCCGGGTTGCGGGGACAACGGCCTCAGATGGGAAGCCTAGGCATCTCTCACCCCAGCTGCATCCTCCAGTTCACCCAGGAGGATGCTGCGGCATTCCCCAGCCAACTGTGAGACAGAGTCTCTTCAGGGAGTCTAAGGCATGGGGTTTCTGGGTCTCCTCCAGGGGGGAACATGCCCGGAACACCTCACCAGAGAGGCTCTCGGGAGGCATCCTAACCTCCCCATCTGACTTCTCTCAACCCGGAGGAGCAGCGACTCTACTCTGAACTCAAGCTACTTAGACTCCTCAACTTGGGGCTGGACTCTGTCCCTGACCCGCAAAGGGGATTCCACCCTTTTCCGGGCAAGGACCATGATCTCGTATTTGGAGGCGCTGATTCCCATTCCGACCGCTTTACGCTCAGCAGCGTATACTAGTAAAAAACATTATTAATATAGCACTTTCCCAAACCACGTCACAAAGAGGTGTACGATGATACTTAAAGCTATAGAATCAAAAATAGAACAAGAACTAAAAGCATTATTATCAAGTTGCAAAAAATCAATTTCTTTTTTCTTTATAATGACCTTGATCAGAACCCACTAAAAGAATATTCATTATTAATCTTTAACAATACTTTGTAAATGTAACAAGAGTTTGGGTACAAATCGTTTTGAAACAGGAAAATTTTCATTTATGAATCATTTCATTCAAATCACCCCATTTTACACAATATTATTTTCTATATTAACCAATTACAAATCCATCAGGCTTTACAATGCATAACCCTCTATGACTGAATTATGCTGTTGTTTGATTAAAAAAAAACACATTAGAAGGTGCGCTGATGTTTCCATGAGCAATGCATATTTCCATTAACTGGTGTGTTTTTATTATATCGCTGACATATATTCAATCTAGGTTTGTACCGACATTTCCATAAGCTCAGTTTAGTAACAAATGCTATAGGAGGCAAATAAAAAGCATAAAATAAATTATTTGTGATCTTACAGAGCTGGGTGTCAGCATATTTCTGCTGATAAAACTCAACACTGAAACTTATGACTCCCCTGGTGTGGCAGTGAGCTCTCAGACGTTTTCTTCAACGGAAACTCTAAAAATGTGCTGTTGAAAAAGCAAAGCAGGAATAAATTTTACCTAACTATAAGAAGATTTCAAACAAAAAGTGTCACTTTTAAGCCAATTTAGTGAAAAAATAATTCTACTAATCCATCAATTAATTTAGTCAAATCCCCACCTCAAGAGCCCAGTTTTCTATTGTCAAGATGTTTTCACAGATTGCAGCAACATCCCTTAAAATCAGCCGGCAGCTTTGCCCAATGATAACGGATTTAGGTCAAGCTTTGTAAGGAAGTTGATGCATCGGACACACTTGTGTTTATGCAGATATTTGAATGTTTCCACACTGTACAGTTTGCTGGGGATGTCCTCTGTCTAGATTGCCGAGCATTTAAGGGTAATGTGTTCTAGAGAAAATCTGAAATTGTCGGGACAATCTCACTGAAATAAATCCTTAATTGCTCTTAAATTACGTGTGGCCAGCTGGGTCAGAGCACATATTACAGAAATGTGGAATTCTCAAATAGGTTTTAAATTTTCCGAACAAAGTATTTTTTTCATTTGAATAAGCAAAAGGAAGCAAACCCCCCACTTTTCTTATTGTAACTGCATTTTTGGAGTTATTCTAATACTGGACTTTACACCGTCTCACTATATTTTGTTTTTGATGCCATCTTGCTTAAGTTTCTGCCCAAATCCTTAAGTCTTGTTTTTTTTCTAACCATTTTTTTAAAATCCAAACCTGTTTGTTTCTTTCCCTCTCCTTTCTATCACCACAAATCCTTCCAGTAAAGAAACATTGGACAGAAAACGAGAGGCAGGAATGAAGAAGGAGCTAAATCTCTCAGAGGAGAAAGGCCCATTAAGCGAGCCCCTTTTTTCCCAAAAGAATACAGCCACAGATGGAGAAAGATGAAAGCGGTAAAAAGAGAGTGGATTTGGGTGGAGACGGTGGCCGCGTGGTTAGCGCGTTCGCCCGCGGACCGGAAGGTCGCGGGTTCGCGTCCCACGGAGAGCACGTCTAGGGTCCTTGGAGAAGACACCTAACCCCCGCTTCTCCCACCATTGGCGCCGTTGAAGGGCAGCCTGCTGCGGTGTAAGGAGTGCAGCAAACAAATTTCCCCGGTGAGGGATGAATAGAGTAATTCAAATAATCAAATAAATAATCAAATAAGAGAAAAACCTTCTATCTGTATAAACTAAAGATAGATTTTTCTCTCGTTTTGTGAGAAGGAGACGAACATGGGAGCTGGTTGGAGTTTGAATTGGAGGAGAGGGAGAATTGAAGGACAACTTTCTTCAAACACAAAGAAGATAAAAGAAATATTTTGCCAGACAGACAATGTGATGCATTGCACACCGTCCTGCTCATTTCTACGGGAATCCACATACCTCTCAGTCGTTTTTCTCCCACTGCAAATATTCCCTGTATTGACCTGTTTCATCATACTGTATCTCATAAAATGCTCTTTTGTGCTTTAGTCAACAAGTATTTTAGTTATTTTGTGCTTGCATATCCATTTTCTGCCTCCCTAGCCCTTCTCCTTTCCATTTCAATCGACTGGTGTATGATTTACACATTATATGACTCATTCCAGCAGCCCTGTGCCATAACCAAATCAATGTGAGTCCGAATTCAAATAGAGGAATGATATATTGCTGTATTTATGTTGTGCTACTCATGCACTTTCTTCTTTCGCTTTCTCCCTATCAAACTTTTTGCAAGATTTGGAAAACGCTTCATAGGGAGCTTTTAAATCAGCCGTCCCTCACTTCCTCTCTCCCTTCTCCATCACAGACTACTTTGAAGCCTTTTAATATTTCTAATTAGTTAATGGAGATGATTGCATTCATAAAACCCTGCTGTAAGCATTTCTCGCCCTCAGGCCATCTTTTTCACTTTTGCTTCCTTCCTTTCTCTTTGTGTCCTGAAAAAGGACCTCCGAAGTCCTCAGACACCCAGTGGAATTGCAAATATCACCAAGAAGCCATTTTTTATTTCAATCTAAATAAAATAAATAGATAAGTTTTGTGAAGGAAAAATAAGGAGAAAATACTGTCCTATTTTTTTCTTTACTAATTGGAATGGAAGATAAAAACGGGGCTACTGGGAGTTTTAATCTCCTCTCAGATCCATGTGATGATTCTTCTCAGGATCTTAGCCTGAGGGTTTTCAGCCAGGATCATTAGAAAGTGTTCAACAGTCATACAGCGAGTGTCCGGGCTCCTGTTTTTCCCTGCAGGCTTTTACCAGCTCTCAGTAAGTGATTTAATGTTTTATCAAAGCTGCAGGGATCCTGGTTGATAGTGAGCGGGAAGAGTTCCGACCCTGTAGAGGATTACTTTAGTTATGTTTGGAGCTAGTTTAAGGAAAACCTCTAGGAAAAATTAAGAGCCAAAAACTTCTACATTTATTCAGTTTCTCTTCTGTTTTCAACAATCCTGATGCTCCCTGCTCACTCCAACCCCCTCAGTCCATGCATGACACAGATTATATCTTATTTAAGGCGGAGAATACAATGTAAGCTGAATCAAGTTCGAAAACTTGTTCTTATTTTGGTGCGTTTGCATGTAAATGTCACTCTTGTTAAGGGGAAGGATTGAACATGAGCAGAGCTCCCTGCCCAATTCCCCGGCAAGAACAATCAAGCATTCAAATAGTATCTGGATTCTGGATGAGAGAGGTTGTAAATTACTCAAATCCAAGAATCTTTATTGTCCTACCAAAAAGTTGGGTTTGGTGGATTTAGTTAGGGTACACCCGAACAGGTTGCCAGTCTGTCGTGGGGCCACACACATATAACCTTCCACTCACACCGTCATTCCTATGGGCAACTTCAGACTGCCCAATTAATCTAACATGCTAGTTTTTGGAGGGTGGGGAGAAACTGGAGTACCCCCATGCATACACGGGGAGAACATGCAAATTTCGCACAGAAAGGCCAGTGTTCTAAGCCTCGTACAACCCGGGACACGAGCCCTAACCTTCTTTCAGTGAGGCCACAGTGCTAACCACTGCGCCACTATGCCGCCCTAAAAGACACACATTAACAGAAAATAAAAAGACAAATGTTTTTGATGTCGGAAATTACCAACGGGTAGATTTAAATTTCTTTAATTGTTTTAATATGACTTTTTTTTTTAACAAGAACATTTAACAAGATCTTTTTTGTTATACTAAGATTTTGTTTTCAAGATAAAGTTGTATTTTTTTTGTTTGTTTGTTTGTTTTTTCCGCTTCCTAATTTGTAGTAAAAACTCTATAAGGTCAGTTTTTGCAGCGTATTTTGAGTTTATTCACTATGTTTGAGCTCTAATTTTAATAAAAAGCAGCCTTTCAGCAATAAACTGCTCATGCATTTATTTCTGGTTTTATTGCACAACTTTTAGTTTTACTCTTGTGCACTTTTTCCGCTCTTTAAAAAAACTACCTCCTTTGTTGCCTTTTATTTTGGTGCCAGATTTCTCTGAGCTACAGATGGAGGACATTTAGTATTGATGTACAACATGCAAAGCCTACGGAATCCCTGAAAGCATCAATTATTTCATCTAAATCTTTAAATATGAGCCAGTCTGTGCTGGATATGTTGTCCTGACTCAATTTATTTCAAAAGGCAATCCTTTTTTATGTTTGTACATTAATGTTAACTCAACTGAAACAGTAATAGGATTTAGTTTGATTTTCTTTTAAAAGTATTACATCATATTTCAGTCATAGAAAAATATTAACATTAAAAGGTTTTAATCATTTAATATTTACGCTGTGATAAGTATTTTAAGTATATAAAGCGGTTTATTGAAGGTATAATAAAAAGATGCCAAACCTGTCTCATAGACGGATGATTTTATCTAACTTAGGAAATGAGACTCTGGATCTTTTTTCATTGGTTCTAAATTAGGTTTTCACCTCCCATTTCATGAATATCTATTACACTTCATAAAGCACTTTTCCTTTTCTCACAAAATAAATGGTTATCAGCTGCCTGGATATTGCTTTTTTTCTTCTTCTTCTTTTCTGGAGCCATAATGTCAATTTCTCCGAATAGAGAACTAAACCTTCAAAATCTTTGAAGCCTTGCTCTCTGATCTGACTCCAAAGTTTAACGTGGTATTTTAGCTTGTTAAATTTAAGTGACTCGATAAAAAATAAATAGATTGTGGTGAATGCAAAGGTAATAAAGAAGATATTTTATTTTGAACTTGTTTTTTTTTTTTTTTTTCTCCGTAACACATTTACTTTTTGTTTCATTTCGTCGTCTTCCACTTATCTGGGACCGTTTCGCGGGGGCAACAGCCTCAGATGGGAAGCCCAAGCTTCTCACCCGGAAGGATCCAGAGTCATTCCCCAGCCAGCTGTGAGACATAGTCTGTCCAGCGGGTCTGGGGTCTGCCTCTTGGTCTCCTCCCAGTGGGACGTGCTCAAAACACCTCATCAGCGAGGCGCTCAAGAGGCATCCTAACCAGATGCCCGAACGACCCCATCTCGCTTCTCTCGACTTGGAGGAGAAGCAGCTCAACGCCAAGCTCCTCCCGGATGGTAGTGCTCCTCCCCCGATCTCTGAGTGAGCCCAGCCACCCTGAGGAGTAAGCTCATTTTGGCCGCTTGTATCTGCAATCTCATTTTGTCCTTCACCACCCACAGCTGGTGACCATAGGTGAGGGTAGGAACGTAGATCGGCTTGTAAATCGAGAGCTTTGCTTTTCGGCTTTACTTTCCATCCATTTTTATTTCTCTTTCCTTTTGTTCCATTCATTCCTTCAATCTTCTTACTGTTTTTCCCTTCTAGTAAATAAAACGGAGCCCTGATTCTTATCACATAATGAAACTCGTCAGCTTTATGGAGACGTGTTATTTTCTCCACAAAAAGACAACTTATTGGAGATTTCTTTCTTGGTGTCTTGAGAAAGTTTAAAGATCGGTCACCCTGTGAGGTGATTGGGTTGTGATTTCCATCTACAAATGTAGCTGGATTTCCGACAATACAAGAGGTTGTGAGATGTTATCACAGGCTGATGTGGACTCCTGCTGGAGATTAATACCGCTATCCTTTCTGCTTTGTTAACAGATTCCAAGCCCATAGATTTCGGAAAAGATCCTGTTTTCAATCACAAACCCCCCATCAATGGAGGTGAGGCTCTCTTTTCTATTCTTTTCTCCTCTCAGCCTGAGGAAATACCGGTTGTTTTACTTGTCTCACCCAAGAAAAGTGAAATAGATCTTTGAGCAGAGGTATGCCGTTGGCTCTTCTCTTTATATGCAGCTCTACAAAAAACAAGCCCGTGGCAACACTCCCAACAATCGCAGTGTGTGTGGCTGGTTTTGTGCAAGAGTACAAAACTGTCTGGATGTGCATGTGTGTGTCTTCTCTCCTATTTTTGTTCCATGACAAACAAAGTGAGACAGACAGCTTCCTTCTGGGCACCTAGAAAAACATCTGTCTGTTCCAATCACACCATACCTGTCTCTGTGTGGCGATGTGTGTATGTGTGTGTGTGTATCCACTCTCCTTGTTTGTTCAAGTCTCTTGACAGATACAAGTCGAGTGCTCAGCCTCTTCCTTACTAAAGGAGTTTGTTTGTTTACAGCATGTTTGTCTGTTTCACTTCAGTCTTCCATTAACCTGTTGCAATGGAGTGTATAAATGTCAATTTACTCATATGTTAATAAGATTTTCTTCCTAAGTACCGGTAGACACATCGACCCAACACATCCCTAAGATATTACTTTCACAAGTCCGTTCAATCTTCTTTATGAAGTTACATTTTGAATCAATAATAACCAAAGCTTTTGAAAACATCGTTTCATTCATGATTATAATTCAGGACATTGTCAATTTTGTTGAAATATAGATTTAAAAAGATGTGGGTTTTTTTGGGATTTTTTTTTATGTCAGTTTGTTGAAGATCCAGTGGTGTGAACACCATCATCACACCTGTAACTCTGGTAACCCGCAAAATAAGAAACTCATCGACGAAGATTTTATCTTAATCAAAACGGTCAAGATGAAATAACCTCAGAGTATCTGAACATTAAATAGAAACACTTCATAAAAGCATGAGCTGTCCTCTTCTTCAACTCAAAGTCTCGTTGCTCAGCAATGTTCAAAACCGTGCAGCAGGATCAGTGGTTTGCACAGTGGCTTTGTAGCAAGAGAGTTGGGGTCTGGGTCCTGGGTGGGGACGAGGCTTGATACACTAGCCTTTCTGTGTGGAACTTGCATGTTCTTCTTGCGTACGTGAGGGTTTTCTCCGGTTACTCCGGTTTCCTTCCACCCTCCAAAAACATGCATGTTTGGATGATTTGCTGCTGCAAAATTTCCCCTGGAAATGATTGAGGGTGTGAATGATTGTGTGTGGTCCTGCAACAGACTGGTGACCTGTAAGAGGTGTCCCTATGTCTTGCATGAAATCAGCCGGGATAGGTTCCAGTACTTCCCACGACCCCGTTAGGGATAAGAGGTTCAGAAGACAAAAACAATTCCTTGAAGTGTCCTAATGAAAAATATTTTTTTTAATTGTTTACAGATTTAGAAAAATAAGATACATAATTTTCAGCTATCAATAATCTCACAGATTTGTTTTCTATTTAAGTCCATCTTTTCCTTTAAAAGCAAGATCAATAAATTTGATTTGCTTGCCAATTTTTGTTTTAAAAAGTTAAATAATCACCGACTTTTTACTGAGTGTCGCTGCTATTTAAAAAGAACAAAATAACATTGAGAGCAGAGAGCAAAAAAAATCCAAAAAAACACAAAGAAAAGTCCGAACAGAAGCAACAATGTCAGCAGTGCCTTGTGTTTCTGGCAAATTGCATTTCCAGATGCAACATATAAAAATCCATCATTAAACAGGATGTGTTTAATGTGCAAATAAGACAATAATTTTCTTCCACTTGTTAATCACTTGTGACTCTTTTCTTATTTGACACATTTTGGACATTCGTTGGAAAAATGACTGCGATCACCCTAAGAGTTCAGATTTATTACTCTGAAAGTCTGAACATTGCTAGGTTTGAACTGCAAAAAATAAACTAAAAGATCTGCCCGACCCATAAATATGGACATCTGTGTGAATAAACTCATAATAGGATTTTTGTTCATTACTTTCTCATTAAATCTGTTAAACATGTCCAAACTGGTAACACACACTGTGCAATGGTTTTTGCACACACAATAAAATGTTGTGCATTGTTATCAGCTTGTAATGCCAATAAAATCCAATGAGTGTAACAATGCACTAGTCCTGCTGGACTCCTGGCTTCCAGCTGGAACGCCGTCAGTCCAGGTGTGTGATCATTAGCAGCTTCAGCGTTTGGAATTTTGAAGCAAAGGAAATGGATTAAAACAATAGCTTTACGTCTTTGAAATACAACACAATCCATCTAACATTTCCTGTTTTTTTTCTAGACATTGTCTTCCCTGGCTGGCCGTCCTCCTTCTCCACCCCATCCTCTGATATGGACCCCCCATCCGTCACCCTAATCTCAGAAAAGGACAAGGACAACGCCTGGTTATACACCCTGGACCCGATCCTCCTCACCATCATTGTCATGAGCTCATTAGGAGTTCTACTGGGAGCAGTTTGTGCAGGATTGCTCCTCTACTGCACATGCTCCTACGGGGGGCTCTCCTCACGTTCCTCAACGACGTTGGAGAACTATAACTTTGAGCTGTATGATGGTATTAAGCACAAAGTAAAGATAAATCAGCAGAGATGCTGTTCAGAAGCATGAGAAAAAGGAAGAGGAGACCTTAGGGGGTGGATATGATTCTTGTGACCCCCCTGGAAAAGGAATTTTGTTTTCAGTTTGGACCGATGCAGCATAAATAAGAAGCACTATCTGTAATTTTAACCCCACCTGAAACCCTTCTCCTCCCTTTGCTCTGATGTCTAACGGGGGGGAATCCAACCCAGGGCTCCTTTAACTGTAACCGTGCCAGCAGGGGCTTGTGATCTTCTCCCCCCTGCATGCTCTGAGGCCTAAACAGAGGGAACATCTGACTCCCCTGTCTTCTCTCCTCTGCCTGAAGGAGAGAGCCTGCTTGATTCTAAAAGCCTGTGAATGAATGAAGGAATGAATAAATGAATATAAAATGACAGATCTACTATCAACCATATCCCACCAGCCCCTGGAGTGAAGTCGGAGAGCGAATTGACCACATCACTCATGACAATCTGGACATTTTGATCATAAATGACAGCATAAGTCTGAAGTGTTAATACTTTAAAGGAGGAAAGTCGACTGATGAAGAATTTTGTTGGTATTTTCCAGGATTTCTGCATCAAGATGAACAGCAGAAATCAGACTTAGAAACTTCAGCACCAGTGGGTTGTTCGATGTGGGAACTTTAGACTGAAATCAACACATATCAAGTGAATGCCAACCCCCTCAAGTAAAAAAAGAAAGAGCTGAAAAATACATTGAACCACACAACTCAAGTGAATCTAGATTTCTAATGGTGAAGAAAGAAAAGAGAATGAAAAAGGACATTTTCTTTTTTTTTTTGTTTTGTTTTTTGACAGTTTTAGATATGAGTTCTGTGAGTTTTTTAACGTCCATTAGCCTGCCATGTGTCGCGCGCTAGCTCCTTTGTCTGCCCGGTCTGCGCTTTGTGAAACCAGTGGCATAGAAGAGTAATGGTGACTGTTTTTGTTCTGTTTTAGACTTGTGTCCATTTGCATTAAAAAGGTGAAGAAAAGCCAGCTTCAGTTCGTAGCCGCCCTGTAGAGCTCTTATGCCATATTAGACTTTTCTTTTAGACTTGTGTTGAATTTCATTCTCTTTACTGTTCCTTTAGTCTTTTTCTACTTTGGCACATTTCCTATCACAGATTATGAATCTTCGCAATGGGGGGAGGGGAAAGTTAGAGTAATAGAGAAGAAAAAGTCAGAGGTTTATCTAAAATCTAACATGCTGTTATGGAGTTGTGCTTTAGATTCAGTATTCTATAGTTTGTTTTTTTGGTATATATCTATATTTTTTTGCGTTTGAGACTGTATGATGCCCAAATGATGGATACACACTGTGTGAACAAATTGTCAGTGATTGTTTTATTGCAACCTATGGATTGCCAAAGAGCTGTGGATGTGCTGAGTGGGACGTGGAAGGTGTTTAAAGAAGCTGGGAGGGCTAAGGATGATGGATTATCATGCTGTTTAGCCATTATTCTTATTCCTATCCACTTTAAAAAGAAAGAAGGCCACTCTGAACATGAAAGAATAGCTAAAAGAGAACTGAAATCACACAGTTGACTTTGTCAGACACACAATCAAGCCTTAAACAAACTACAGTATACGCTGTATTGGAGGACAGCCATCTTGGAGGGCCAGTGCTGCTCAAGTATGGAACACTCTTAAGTTACACACAGACAACTTTATACCCTTTATATCATGTTTTTAGGATGTTGTTGCAGACTTCTTGCATTCTTTCATCCCACCTTTCCTTCACAACTCAAAACCCAACTCTAAATCTTAACATTGATCTTGTTTTTTTTTTTTTTAGCCATAATAAGTACAGTATTGCCCCTCAGATTCGATGTCTCTTACATCCACTGTTGACTCTTGTTTTTTAGACTCCAGAAATGGATTTAAAATATTACAAACCAGGAAAGGGAATTATGTTGACTTGCTGAGGGAAACCTCCCCAAAGAGTTCAGTTTCTGTTTGGCTTCAGTCAGTGTTTGTGAAGTAAATCACATGCAACTTTTTAAAAGCCAGAAGAGGAAACACAAGAAACCACAGTCATCAGGCTGCACGGAAACAGAACAGAATACAACATTTGTTCTTTTCAGAAATGTTTGTTTTCTAATTAACCATGGCTGTAGGCAAAAGTAATAAAGTTGGTTGGAGTAAATCGGTCAATGGGGAGTCAATTTTGGTAGTACTTTGCAGAAACCTTTTACTCCTTTAACTTTTCAACAAGAACAATTGGATGATGATTAAATTTTATGCAAAAAAAGCATTTAAAAAATTCTAATTGTTTCTAAATATGGTAGTTTCTCTGAAACTGCTAGTAATCTTTATAGGACTACATAACGATGATTAAATTGCAACTAAATTAAACAAAACATTATTAAAACACCTCCTCGTCGAAGTAACTTAAATGTCACCAAATAAATTAAGACTCACCCTGAACATAGGTTTTTCTGTCTTTTAAATCGGAAGGTGCCACTTTTTTTGCACGTTTTTCTGCAATACTTGTCTAAAATCTAGACAATTCGGCCAAAATGAACAGCCAGGTTACCTTGTGCATGTAAACATTAAACATAATGGGTCAACAGAGTGTAAGACCGGATCTACACAATTATAGATTTCAGTTGACGCTCAAAATGCACTTCTGGAAGACTGTGTTTTACAGTATTAAATTATCCTCAAAATTTGTAGGACTAAGGTGAAAGAGAAAGGATGACAGTGATTCATTAAAAACATTTTGACCCTACACAACTTGGTTTGGTATTCACGAGCTGATTTAGGAAACTTTGTAAGTTGGACAAAAAGTATGACTGGAAAGTTAGAGAGGAAGACATAAAGCTGACAAAGAACGGGGAACAGAGACGAGATGAGAAGCAGACATCCCTACACAGAGGACTGTCCCTCTTGCTTTTCTCATGCTTACCACATTCTCCTCTCTGGAGATGAAGCAGCTCTTTTGAGTGATGCCGAATGTGGTTGATAGCATCATTTAAAGGTGACGCATGCAAAGAAAATGGAGAAAGTTCAGGAAAAATGAGTATTTTGGAAAAATAGCCATTTTCCCCATTCTTTTTTTTGTCTTCCTCTCTTTTTTGTCCACATGGAAGCGTTGATGACAAACACAAGGAGTATAAAAGGGATTAATGAAAGGCACGAACAATGATGAGAAAAGAAAAGTTAATGAGAAAACAATAGAAAGAGTAACTAACTGTATTTTCTTTGCACTGTTTTCCAAGTGCCTTGGAGCTTTCTTATTCTGTTCTTTTTCTCTGTCCCACTGATGTCACGGACTACTTTTATCTCACACATAAACAGTTACAGATATTAAGGAGTGGTCAATGAGTTCAACATCAACTTTTTTTTTTTTTTTTCATTTGGAACCTGTACAATGTTTGCTGATTGACTTGTTCCCTCTTGAAGTCCAAGTAGTATTACCTCTTTCTATCTCAACAATCACACACACACAAATACACACACACACTTATGCACAACTTCTTCATAAAGAAAACATAAAAACATACCAACCGCACTGGCCAGAAAACTCAACTGTTGTTTGTAGACTTTGTACAGAAAATTTCTTTTTTAATGTTATTATTATTATTATTTAATAAAGGCTAAATAACAAATGGTCTCGTGGTAAAAGTATTTTTTGTGTGTTTTATAACTTGCTTTTCTGCATGCTGGGTGGGGTGTTGCTGTGTGAGCGTAGATTCTGGCAACAAAACAAATTTACTATGGCTCCATGGGTATAAGAAAATAGAGATAGAATTTGTTTCATTTCAATAGAGCAAAACACAATGGGTGACGTCATGCTGAATGAGTCTACCACCCTCTATGGCAGGGGTGTCCAACTCCGATCCTGAACGGCCGGTGTCCTGAAGGTTTTCCCACATGCTCCCAATTCAATACAGCTGATGCACATTCAGTGAAATCAGGTGTGTAGATGTGATGGAGAGTGTGGAAAAGAAGTGAAGAAGCGTGTGCAGGAAGGCTGGAATGGGTAGAGAAAAGTATCAGGTGTGGATAGAAGAGTTTCAGCTAAAATGAAAGAGAAAGTGTACAAAGCCGTGGTGAGACCGGCCATGCTTTTTGGCTTGAGACAGTGGCAAAGACAGAGGAAAAGACAGGAAACAGAGTTGGAGGTAGCAGAGATGAAGATGCTGGGGATCTCTCTGGGAGTGACCAGGATGGACAGGATTAGAAATGAGTATATTGGAGGAACAGCACATGTTAGAGGTTTTGGAGATAAAGTCAGGGAGGCCAGACTGAGATGGTTTGGACATGTGCAGATAAGAGAGAGAGTACATCGACAGAAGGATGCTGGGCTTGGAACCACCACGAAAGAGGTGTAGAGGAAGACCAAAGAGGAGGTTCCTGGATACAGTGAAGGAAGACATGAAGATAGTTGGTGTGACTGAAGAAGATGCAGCAGATATGGTTAGATGGAAGAAACTGACTTGCTGTGGCAACCTCTGAAGGGAAATGTCGAAAGAAGAAGGTGTGTAGAGGCGAGAACGCATGGAAAATCTTCAGGACTCTGGCCCTTCAGGACCGGAGTTGGACACCTCTGCTCTAAGGTCAATGGTAGAAACGCAAACTAGATTAGACAGAAACACATCCGTTTTGAGCTGTTTCACCACTCATTCTCTTATTAATGTTCTCCAAGGATACATGCTGAAAAGACAGCTGTATGAACTCATTCTGGCCTTCTTGATATACACCGGCTATTATGCCACCCTGTGTCAGAAATTTATTTTACTTATAGAATTTGTTATGGAGGTTACCAGTATGCTTGATCAATTCATTTTACTTATTGCAACAATGGCAATCTCTCAACTTTTTAACCTTTGGAGTCCATCACAGAAATGTGTAGTATGCAGAGTAATAATGGTTGGATTCCTTGCTTTGACTTCATTGTTCTCTGAAGGTACATATCATGTGCAACCAAGCAAGATCCTGGAAGCCGCTGTACAGCACACTCTCATGAGAGGTTAAATCCAAAACTTCCAGATGGGACCAGGGTGGAGAAGTTCACTTTGAAATAGTGACAGCAACAGCGGATTTAGGAAGTGGTAAAGGAAAGCACAGCAAAATGATTAGATAAATACATAAAGTTTAGGATTTTACATCTAAGCCCAAAATCAGGAAAAAACTACATCTTAAGTACATCTTTCCATATGTTGCATTTTGATGAAAAATAAATCCTGCCACAGCAGTGCTCTACCAAAATCTTTCAGGATATTCAGGCTTCAATCATAGTATCTGCAAAACATGTTGGATCTTTTATAATTGCTTTTCTCAGTCATTTCACTCCTTGACTGTTTATTTAATCTACTCTGTGTCTGTAAAGTGATCTGAAGTTTGTCAAAGTGCTAAAAAACTTTTTAAAAATCCAAGATTGTCTTCTCCCTTCTAGCCATCTATATTTTCATGTAATTAGGAAACAGCTATTAAAACAGTCAGAGAAGCAAAAATACTGTATGTGTCATCTAGTAAAAGATCTACATTAAATTTGTTCTATAAATCATAAGACATACTCAATATTATCACCTGACTTCTAAATAGGCATAAATTGCAGTGGCCTCTTTATTAAATTCACTTTGGTGTTTGCTTGCAGTTGGTTGGTTTCGATTTTTATAGCAAAAGTTTAGCAAGATGTTGGAAACATTCCTGAGATTTTCATCCATGACAGCATTGCATAGTTGTTGCAGATTTGTCTACTGAGAATTCCATCAGGAGAGACTCCTGTTTCCGCACATCCCGGCAATTTTTACAAGATGGATTGGAGAACTGAACTGAAACAAATGTCTGAGAAAAAGCAAGAACATCACAACATGGTGTTGTATCCTGTAAGAATCCATCAGAAAAAAGTTCACTCTGGTCATGATGATGTGATCAGCAACAAATCAGGTAAAAGTAAATGCAAGATTGTTAATTTGTTGCTAAGAGGCTAAACGTCTTGCCCACATCATTGTCCCACCACCACCATGTTTTTATGTTGTCATTTTTGTTTGTATACATGTCAGTTTTAATCTGCACAATTGCATGCCAATTATTTTCAAGCCAAGATGTCTTCTTCACCAACTCAGGAATTCTTTCTTTTTGCAGTGCTTTCAAGTTACTGAAGTAAATAACAGAATCTTTTAAAGCTTCTAATCGTCTTCGAGTGCTATCACCACTGACCTGTCTGTGTCAGCAGTTTCTTGCTTTATTGTCTTCTTCCTTCGTCATTTATTCATTACAAAGTCCTTCTTCTTCAAACTGACCCGGTTCTCACGCTTCTGCAAGCACAAAGCATGTGATTGCACACACAAGAAGTGTATTCCTATACAAGCAAAAGTGTCAAACATTTCAGCACAACAGAGTTTAAGGAGAAGCTTACACAAGCACATACGTACATATCTGTGCGAAGCCTGCAGATGCACAAACACACGCTTCAGACAGGTCTCTAGTGGTTGACATTTGCTGAGGGTGTAACCTACTAACACAGATTTCCACTTTGCTTCTGCTTAGCAGCACACATCATGATCACACAGAAAAGTAAATTACAAATTTTAGTTTGTCCATTTTTTTTTTCAACCATGTAATTAACTTGAAGTCATACAAAGTATACATAGACCACTCAAATGATCCATTTTGATCAGCAGGGAGACGGTGATGTCTATGAAAGTAGATCAGCAAAATATGATGGAAAGGAGTACTAATCTACAACTGTGTAGTAGTTTGGTGTTAACTATTTTGCTTGAAAAATATTCCAAAATCATAAGGGTATACTCAAGTATACTCTGGTCAGTCAAGAAATATAATTTCCTTTCACTTACTGAACTGCTTATTCCTAACAGGGTGACGAGGTGTGCCAGATCTTATCCCATCTGATTTCCGGCAAGAGGGAGAGTACGCCTTGAACAGGTCATCGGTCTGTTGCATGGTCACACACACTCATTCAATTTTTATAACGGGCAATCAACCAAGGATTTTGGAAGGTGGGAGGAATCCAGGGTATCTGTAGAAAACCCTCGCATACGTGGGGAGAACATCCAAACTCCACACAGAAAGGCCAGTGTTTCAAATCTCGCCCCCGCTCCGGGACTCGAACCTTCAACCGTCTTGCCTTGAGGCCACTGTGCTAACCACTGCACCAAGTGCAGCCAAAAATATAACATTTTTAGTTTTGTCTCTAAATCTGAGATTATGAACAAGTGAGAGCATCTGTAGGACGATATTGTCTTTGTTTACATTTAATGCTAATCTAGTCTGTACCAAAAGTAAATATCTATTATAGTAAGATTTGGAAAGACCTCAGTAACATTGAAAAGGTAGACACGGTTGGTTTATTAATGAAAGAGCACCGAGCCCCGCACTTCAATATAAAATGTGATGATAACCTTTGCTTTTGGTTTTTGAAGGTTTGATCAAGCATTTTGCTTGTGACAGAAAGGTAGGCGCTCAAGTTGACCAGTAAAATATTGGCTCAGCTTGCCATTTAAAGCACAATTTTGCAGCAGATGTGGAAAGTAGATGTGTGCATTCTTTTCTTATTAATAAGTCCAACCCCAAAATATTTCTGCTCCTGTGGTAACAGCGCGACCACATCTTGAAGAAAGCAATCTACCTATTTTACAGCTGAGAGCCCAGGCCATAAAGTGAAAGGTGTTATTCTCATCAGTTACTTCGCTCCACAGCAAAGCCCTTCAGAAAAAAAAAACTGGTGTTTTTCTATAAACAGAATCACATCATCTTCAAGAAGCATTGATGCAACGGTGAGCCCACAGAACACGTGTACAAACTCCAGTCTTTCCATCCCAGCATCAGTCCGACCGCTGATAACCATCTCTGCTTTGAGAAGTTTGGGCATATGAAGAAATATACCCCACAGATGTTATTTAAACTTCTTCTTTTTCTAGTCCTATCTATTACTCTTGAATAACACACAGAACTAAACACACACCGTTCCCGCTTAAAGCAACTGGCAGCCATTTTACCCGTGGTGTCTGCTTTTTATTGCGGGTTGTAAAACTTAGCATTGACAGCTGGGGGAGAAATCTATGTTCTGCACAAAACTGTTCCAGCTGGAGTTTTGCTTATGTGTACACACATCATGAGCTCCTTATTAATCTAACCACCAAATACAAAAAGCAACTATACACACATAAGCATGTCTGGTACAATAATTGCATATAACCTCCTGCAACCCCGTTTCCAAAAAAAAATAATGAGCAAATGCTTCATAAGGACACCAAGAACCAACCAATGAAACCACACTCATAAAATGTAAATCGGTTTATATTTTGCATCATTCCTTGTTGCATTTCTGTTTAAAAAACTTGGCCTAAAACTGGATTTAACTTGTAGAAAAATGCTTGTAGACAAATGTGCAGAGTGACGCGTGTTTAACAGAAAACATGTCTGAGTTTCATGCTTTTATCCTTTAACATTTATTTTTCAATTTGTTAACAATATGGTACATAAAATATTTCTCTTTCATCATTTTTTTTCCTTACAGTTTGGGTTTTGTGTATGGGGAGAGTTTTTTCATCCTGTTCTTCTAACATCTCAGACCCACCACTCGCATGATGTTATATGGGACAAAACCGTTGCGTACATGCGTTCATATTACACTAATATAAATTTAATACAATTTATGTTTGATTGCTTTTCATTTATTTGTTTGGCTTTCAGCCAAGCAGTTTCATCAGCAGCTGAATTAAAAATGTACACTAAAGCAAGACAAACTGCACTACCCATCTCCCCTCGCTACCCTTTTTTAAACTTCCTTGATCACTCACTTCTGAATTACAACAGTTCTAAAATTGCTGCATTGGCTCCCTGTGCATTTCAGGATTGATTTTAAGGGTTTTTTTTAATGTTTTTTAAAACCCATGGTCTTGCACCGTCTTATTTATCTAACCTCCCCATGAGATATGACCCCTCACGGACCATGAGGTCCTCTGGTACTGGCCATTTAGTAAAACCAAATGTTAGAACGAAAACCGACAGGTATGGTTATGGTATGGTATGGTTCCAGCATTATGGTACTTGCCTGTGGAACAGCCTGCCAGAGGAACTCAGGGTCGCATAATTTGTTTGTTTTTTATTTTAGAAGAGGCTGAAAACCCACCTTTTTAATTTGGCTTTTACATGATTTTTTTATTTGTGTTTAAAGTCATTTTCTATATTTATTGAACTCTGTTTGTTTAATTTTCTATTTTTTCACAGTTTAATTTTCTGATTTAGTTTTAAGATTAATTTATTACGTAATTTTTAATAGGTTTTATTGGTTTTTGTTATTATTCTATTGTTTTATTTTGTGTCTTATTCCAGTGTTTCCTCTTGGGAATCCGCTATCTCAGCAGCTCTGCCTACTCAGCCTGTGGGGTCCTCTATGTGGGGATCTGACTGGTCTAGGTGCTGCAGGGTCCCTCACTTCAGCTAGGCAGCATCTGTGGGTGCCCATTTCTCCTGGAACCAGGTGGACTCCTGTGGTTTTTGCCTCTACAGTCATGGGCAGGCCAACTCCTGATGTGGATCGAACCCCAGTTATTGTTTCCTCACAGCACCATCAGGCCGGATGCTTATTTTATTTACCATTCAGTTAAAGAAACAGTAGCCAGCGGTGGAAATGGAAGGTTGGGGTGAGAGGGGTTGGGATAAGTGTGGGGCTGCGTGAATGTCAATGCATTTGTGCAGTGTTTTGTGTAAGTGTGTCGTTTTTATTGTGTGTTTGCTTTTGATTTATTATTTCTTAATGATCTGGATTTATAATTTTGTCTTAGTTTTTATTTTTTCTGTTCAGCACTTGGTGTAACTTTGTTTGAAAAGTGTCTCATAAACAAAATTTGAATTGATACGTCTTCCGATTGGTGTTTTGGTCATATAAATTACATTCTCTCTACTAAAAAATACTTCATGCCTTTTCAATTATTTGGAAAAAAAATTGATCATTCATCATCGATGGAAGCACATTCTCATACAATAATGCTGGTCTGTCTTCCTGACGGCCTTCAGACAGGGTCAATTGTGCTTTTAGCAGCTATTGTTAACATTTGGTCACTTAAACAAGAAATTTTTGTGGTTCGTCCCTATTTAGAGGAATAGATTGGCATCCATTTGTGTGTTATGAGTTAATACATATAAGGGAAAAAAAGACCACTTGTTGGAAAAGGGGTCCCATACACACGCATACCCTCACACATACTGCTGACTTTTTGCCCCATAAATAGTAACAATAGGACCTTTAAAGGAGTTCCAGCGTGGTCCAGCACAGAGCTTGTTCTTTCATCTGGGTAGGTGGCACAAGTGTGAATGTGCACATGTGAGTTTAAGGAGGAGCTGCTGGCACCAGCAGTAAAATGCTGTTATAGCACTCTCCATTCCAACTCACACAGCGAGCTAACTTTACCTTTTTGCAAAGCCTCGGATCCACACAAACACACACACACACACACACACACACACACACACACCTGTCAATAATAGCTGGCTCCGACACTGTGGAGCTTCTCAGCAACTTCTCACTCAGTGTGCTTTTCAGTTGCATAAAATGAAGCCAACCTTTTAGAGTAGTTATGTATTTTTGAGATGCTCTCAGTGGACAGCAAACCTTTTATCTGTCTCAGAAAAACACAGTTTGGCAGGTTGAATTAAAGAGAAAAATTGTACCATATTATGTTAGCAGTGTCTTTCAATGTCAAACTAGAGAAAACAAAGATGTACATTTTTTTTCATGTGCACATTTATTCATTTTTAAAAAATGCATTTTTTTTAAAAAAATAGCTTAGCAAATAAACTCAACCATTTTTCTTTGTTTTGTTGCCTGGCAACAGAACACAATAATTATTTTCACCAAATGAGAGCCAGCGTTATTGGTTTTTGCCAGAGTGGTGATGGCCACAGATTCAGAGATACCCATCAGGATGAAAAACACCAGCTGAGAAAAAGAGATAAAAATCATGGAAGAGATTATTTTGTAGAAAAGTTTTTTTCTTCCCAGTTTGAATAATTTGTGTTGTAGATTTTGTCAAAACAAATGCGTCTTAATAATTAAAATAAAACAAAAGATAGAGTATTCGGCTTGTTTTTGTATAGCTGAGATCGCCTCCGAGCTTTAGCACAGTGAGAGAAAACTTTTATTTTCTTTGTCATGTCATATTTCAAATCATTCAATCATTAAATGAATTGTTCTTAACTGCCTTCCTGGGTTCTGCAAATTGACGTGATAAAAATGTTTTAGCCAAATATTCCCACAAAGCCCGTCCGGAGTCTTTAGTTTCTCTTTACAGCCAAGAACGAACTTAGAAATTCATTTTTAGTTAAGCTGACTTTTATGGTTTCCAACCCAAGAGTTTTTTTTTTATTTCTAAAACTCTAATGAGTCATTAACCCATTCTTCTCCTTTTAACGCCAAATGAATCATTCCGAAGTAAATGCAAGAAAATAAGAAAACAGAGTGTTAGTTAAAATATGTCTCATCATAATGGTCATCTCCAGTGTAATTCATCCCCTTGACTTTTCCAGGAATTTATATTGTAGAACATTTTTCTTCTTACGAACCAACAACAAATACTCCCTCTTAAAGATTAAATCAATTATTTAAAAAAAAAAAAAAGACTGAAAACACAACAGGTTAATTAATGATCTGATCAAAAAGTTTAATTTAAAGAGGTTTTTTTTCTGTAAACTGTATGATAAGAGTTCCATGTTGTATGAGAACCAAGAAGTTCATGTGAGTGAGATTGAAGAGTCCTTGGTGGAGAAGGGAGTATTTTATAGAGGGTCAAACATCAGTCCAACACTTCACCAATCAATTTAATGGTAATTCATTTAGAGAAAAATATTTCACACAGACTTCTGCAGAAAAAAACACCTTTCCCACTAACTCAACCAGACAGTAATATATTACAACCTAAAATGCCATGTGTAATATACTGTCAAGTTCTTTTTAACTCTGCAGCTTTCCTGACGAAAGTCGGGTACACCCCGAACAGGTCACCAGTCACACACAGAATACCATCCACACACGCTCATTCCCAGGGGCAATTTTAACATAACGTGCATGTTTTTGGAGGGTGGGAGGAAACCGGAGTACCCAGAGAAAACCCACGCATTTACGGGAAGAACATGCAAACTCCACAGAGAAAGCCAAGTGTTCCAAGCTTAGTCCCACCCAGGACTAAAACCCCCGTCCTTCTTACTGTAAATTGTAAATGGACTCTACTTTTTGACTAGTTGGCACTCGAAGCGCTTTCCATTGTAGCTCACATTCACCCATTCACACACACACACTCACACCTGATGGGGATATTGTCATGCAAGGCACAAACCACCATCAGGAGCAATTGGGGGTTTGGTGTCTTGCTCAACAACACCTCGGCATGAATTCTGGTTGAGGATTCGAACCCTTTGGCTACATGGCGGCTCACCCTACTCACTGAAACATCCTTCCCCCTTATTAGGCCACTGTCCAGCCCCACCGTCCCGCCACCGTCCAGCCCTCAGAAAAGTTTTCTTGTAGATATTTGTCATCGTAGTTAAATATTAAACTGAATCTCATTCAGCGTATTTCCAGACACAACTTTGCTTTGAGAAATTACATTGAAGATATATTACCCAGCTTTTACGGTTGAAAAACCTCTTGGTTTTAAATAATTCATATTTATATGGTACAGATATTACCTGTGGGAGATCAAGGTGCTGGAAGGATTTAAAGTCGAGAAAATAAGTCAAGGTAGACATCTTTTTTCTGTTTTTTTTTTTTTTTTTTATTAAGTCACATAAAGCTGTTACAATGTGCTCCTGATGAACTCTAAAAGGTATTGTAGTTCATTTGCATACAAGCCGTGAAATTACTGTAACCACCTGACAGCAACAATTTGCTGTAATAGCAGCTTTTGTTCTCTTTGTTACATTTTACTTCAGTCTTTTTTTTTTTGGTGGAAAAAAAGGCTTCTGGTGTTCGGTGATATTTTTAATGAAAAATGTCATATAATGAAACCCATGAAAGAAATGAGTAATGATGTATGAACCGGGCTAGTTCTGGTTTCAAATATTTCTTTTTCTATATGTGCATGCGTGTGTGCATGTGCCCTGGTACTCTAAGGGATGAAAGTCCACTATCAATAATTTTCTAATAATGCTCCCGTGGCTTTATGTGCAAAAAGAGGTCTAAAGCATCAATCACAGTGTGTTTGCCGTATGCGCTGCTTTGTCTGTGAATGTGTAGAGAGGTTATTTGTAGTTACTTGTGTGTTCTTTGTGTATTTTGAGGTGTGTGTATTTTTGTGTTTTAGCACGTTGTGCATTTTAACAGCAGCTTGGGGCAGTGTGCTTATTGGATTGGTGACAGGTCGGTGCATTATTCATTACCTGAAGGCGAGTGACAGATGATTCGCTTTCAAAGTGCATACATGTGCTTCGACATGTTCATTTATTTAGGGTTTTTTTTAAAGTTTTTTAGGTCTTTTTGTAGGAGCAGCATTCTTAAAAGCCTAAATGTGACCATATTGAAGCAGAAAACAACAAAAGAATATTCATTATCAACATATTTTATTTGTTCCTGTTCATGGGATGCCACAAAGAAAAAAATAATGTTTTTCCTTTAAGGGGACAAAGTCTATATTAAAAAGATAATTGTCCTTTTTATTCTTCTTAGGAGCATGTAGCTGTCTAAAAAAAACAAGAAAAAACCGCTCTTGACAAACAGCTCTTATGTTGGTTTTGGCACCCGGAGGTCTGATATTGTTCAGCTATTTATGTTAGTGTGTCAAAGCTTCCAGCTCATAGTTTTGTAAATCAGTTATGTTCAAGTTCGCTTAATGATGGATTTGGTCTTTCTCTTTATTGGAATTTTCCAAATCTTTCACTCTTTTGTTTTACCAGACATTGCAGCTAAAAGTTGATTTACCATTTAAAAAAATACAATAGATTACTTGTTACTATTTTAAAGTTCAAGCTTAGGCGTTCTTTTTTGTTCGTTTTTAAAGATGGAAACATTGATCAGTAAGATCTCAGTAATTAGATGTCCTCGGAATACTTTCACATTTGTGTCTAAAAAACTGCCAAAAAGCAGGCAAAGCAACTTGTTGCTGTGCTCACATGAATATTTCCATCATTTCTTAGTCTGTAGTAGAGGACAATTAGACGTAAATCCACAGACTCTAAATAAAGAATTATAGATTTATCATTTTTTGCTTGTATTGTTGAATAAATCTCAACCTGAAGTGAATATAACCAGCAGGAGAGAAGGGGGGTCTTCTATTTCCTGCTGAGTTAAGAGAAGGTTAGTTAGCCTGAAAACCTCCAGCACAGCATGGTGTTTGTGTGTGCAGTGTGCGTGTGACAAATAACCCATTTTGTACGCCTTCATGCATGCTTTAATGTGAGCTTTGTGCGTCCTTCTTTAGTCAGCTCCCAGCATGCCGTGAACAGCAGCTGGTGATTTCGAGCAACAACTGTTCAGACCAGAGGAACCCCAGTGTCCAGCTGTAAATAAAGACTCATTCAGATTTAAACACCAGCATTCAGCCAGTTTAGTCCCGCTGCAGCACCGTGTCCTGTCTGTAGCCCTGCAGGTAGATGCTTTCAGTGAGAAACTTTTGCTATACTCCCTGCTCAGAACCAAATAATACAGAATTGAGCTTTTATTGAAGGTCTTGAACAAAAAAATCTATTTCGAAACTGGACACTGAAGATTTCTATCAGGACCTGTGCTCTACTGGATACACTGTAAAATAAACATCTTTTTCCCCAAATTATGGAATAGTAAAATACAAACAAAATAAAACCCTCAGTGTGCTCCATCTCACTACAGGTAGCATCGCTTTGATGTTCCCAGACTATAGTCTGGTCAGAATGTCAGAATGAGCTTTTGATTATTCAGAGAAAGCCAACTTTACTGTGAATCGTTATGTTTAGAAAAACTGGATAGATTCTGATGTCTTCCTTAATGTGTCAAATGTAGAAACAAAGACTGATGTTACTGGATGTGACCTGAATGATGCAGTCTCAAAAATACAGATGGAAATTGTTTTTTTTTTTCTGTTAAAGATGTGCCGTGTTATTTTTCTTCTCTTCCAATGTCTAACCATTTATTTCAGAATTTGAATCTTTGATGTTCAACAAAAGTAAACAATACAAAATTGGACATGGGACAAAGGAATGACAGCATGATGCCTAACCTGCTAATATTTTAGTTATTACGGAAGTGTAGGTCACCAGCACAAACAAATTGTTTATTCAACCTGCTGGATGTCCGAAAGGACACATCATTCAATTTCATTTACCTTCACGCTCAAGAGGTTGTTTCTGATTCATTTTTCTTGGTGGATGTTGGCATCGTGCTAGCAATTGTCAATGCTAACAATCAGAAATATGTTTTCAAATCACACTACCAAATCCCAAACATTAGAAAGGCGTCTTTGGTAGATTAAGAAGAAAAAAACTGTCATTGTTTTCCAAAGAGGCCAAATTTGTATACCAAACCCCACCGCACATCCCATTTACACATTTTTAAAACACATTTGGAATAATTGAACAAATACACAAGTCATTCTATAATACAAGATTTATTCAATCATTTTCTGTATACTATAACATATCCCAGTTATTTTGCAGGCTAAAGGCAGGGTACACCCTGGAAAGGTTACAAAACCTATGCCATTTATTACAACAAAAATGATTTTTTAACACACATTAATATACCTCAATGGAAAGTTTACTCTTCCCAAATCTTGTCCTGCTGGCAGCCAACAGGTAAATTAGGTGTTACACTCTACTTTTCGTCGCACACACTCTGGTTTGTCAAATTGCTTTCGTCTATGAACCCCTGTGGGTATCTGCGCTTGAGTCACAAAGTGGGTGTGCATGTGGGTGAGGAAGAGATGCTATTATATATAATAGAAAACCACAGGTGGCACCATTAACCAGTCTAAACACTGATAACAGTGTGTAACAGCACTGCATGGCATTATGTGTTTAAATACAATACGAAGATACTTGTCTTTAACTTTTATTGTTCAATTTCCATCAGCCTTTTTTCTTTGCAATTCATTTTTAAATAATCAGTGCATCAATACATTTAGTATAGAATCATAGCTGGTGTTCCACTTGGCCATTTGATTGGACCACTCCTGTTGCCCCATGCTCTGCTTTTGTTTCAGATAGTGAACTTGTAAAGTAGGTTAAATATCAGTGTCTATGTGGGAAAAATTTTGGTACATGAAAATCAAATTCCTGTACAGATGGTTACAGACTTGCCTTCGCAATATACTGGCGACCTTTTTGGTGTGTACCCTGCTTCTCGCCTGTTACCAGCCAGGAAAGACCTCTCATGGATAAGTGGTTGACTAATCGTTGACTAGTTTCTTATTTTTCCAAAGAATGTATCTCTGGGAATGCATGGTGACACAGTGTAGGTGCAGTAGCCTCACAGCAAGAAGGTCGGGTTTCGCCCCTGCATGTGTGGACCAGTGGCAATTACCTTGCCCCAGAGTTGGAAAATTCGAGTTCGAGTCCCGTGGAGGGTGCGCACTTAGACGTATATAATATAAACGTATCATATCAATACCTGAACTAATAAATTATAATAAACAAAACATTTAAAAAAAAAAAGAAGGTCGGGGTTCGAGTCCTAGAGTGGGATGAGGTTGAAACACTGGTCTTTCTTTGTGGAGTTTGCATGTTTTCCCTGTGTATGCATGGTTTTCTCCATTTATCCAGTTTCTTCCCACTTTCCAAAACCATGCATATGAGGTGTATTGGCCCCTATAAAATTAGCTGTAGGACTGTGTGTGCATGGGTACGTATGTGGTCCTGTGACAGACTGGCAACCTGTTCGGGGTTTACACTGCCTTTTGCCCTAAATTAGGTTCTGTCGCCCCCCATGACCCTGTAAAGGATAAGCGGTTCAGAAGACGAAACAAGGAAATCTTACTTTTAAGTGTAAATCTCCAAATTTGTCTTTCACTCTCACTTACTGATTTCTGTGTAACTGCCCTCTCTAACATGAGCATTTCTGTTCGTTTAACGAGACTACACAGAATAATTTACAGTCAAGTCTCATCTTATAGAGTTTTGAAGTGCTATTTTGTGAGCTTGTGTTTAAATTGTGACACACCCCAGAGACCTAGTGGTGCCTCCTGGCTTCTGGGTACTAGTATAAGGACTCTTTAAGTTACTTGGAACATTTCTAACACGTCAAAATAAAGTCGAGAGGAGTTACGATGAACCACTTTTTCATCTGAGTCAATTTGAAATGAAAGAACATTTCACAATCCATCACTGTAATTGTCTCTGGAGGTTTGTACTTAACTTTACAAGTTCAGTCATCTGGTTTTCTGCCGACATTCGTCTCTGCTTCGTCTTGTTTAAATATGTAGATGGGCCCATGGCGTCTAACTGTCTAAACCCACCATAAATATTCAGGATACAGGTGATTTTTTTTTTTTTACATTTAATATCCTTCTTTTGTGATGAGGGTCAGACAAATTTTAATTGTCATAATTTTTAATTAATCTGATGAACTGTTATTTTTCTCCCTGCCATCATATCAGCAGTGACTCTGATAGCTACTTTGTAAAATAAGATGACTAAAATTTTCTTGTGCTCTAGTCCGAAGTCTAATAATAGTGTTCTACCTTAAAGCACTAATTGCAAGCTAATTACAACATTTATCTCAAGTGTTCATCAAATTCTTTTCAAACATTGCAGCAGAATATTTGATACTTTTATTCTAATTTTTCATGATTGTAAATCTGTTAGTTAATTTTTTACATTCGTTTTCAGTCTTTAGTTTGTTTAAAATGAAACATTTCCGCCTTAAGCTAAGTCTCGTCTATCAAAGTTATATTAGTTTTCTACCAAATAAATAAATTATTCCACTTTTCTTTTGCCAGTGAACCTAAAATATTTATGATCACAGACACTGATGTCTTATTTCTGCCAGTCACTCTTTTTCTTCTGTTCTGCAAATTCTGTTTCTCATCTTTGCTATCACACACATCTGTCCTCTTTCTCTCCTCTCTACATGTCTCTCCCTACAGGCTATGGAAGCCCTTCTCTTATGAGAACCCTAGATCTCAGTCGCAGCTTTACAGTTTCTCAATATTGTATCATCTATCACTCTGCATAGAGCTGCTGGCACTGTGGGCCTCAGAGGATGGGGAACAAGATTTACTACAGACGAAGATGCCCCGAGTAGGTGGGTGGGAGGACAGATAAAGAGAGATGGAGATCTGGCTGGACATTGTGACACGGAGAGGAGGCAACTATAAAGTGTTCAAAGGAATGAAGGAAAAGAGAAAAAGGAACGTAAGCAATAAGACAAATGGGTGTAAAAAAGAGGGCTAATTAGCTTGACAGATTGAAAGAGTAATAAACGCATGCTTGTGGATGTTTGTGTGTATGCAGAACATGATAAACATAGTGCTCAAAGGCCAATCCCTGGATGTGGATCCATTAGGTGTTCAATAATGAAAGAGGTTTTGTGTGTGTGTTTGTGTGTTGATTAATAATCTTTGTTTGTGAGACAGATAATTAATTGTAGCTTCCGTTAAAAACAACTTTACAGTAAGTTGTATCAATACTGCTGACATCAAAAGCTCACCACATATTTTTTATAATCAGCTTCTTTCGGGCTAAACTACAATATGCGTTTGAATTTTTTATGATTAGTTACGTTTTTAGGGCTGCGCAGTGGTTAAAACGGTGACCTCTCTGCAAGAAGGTTAAGGTTTGAGTCCCAGAGTGGAGGCAGAGCCTGGATCACCAGCCTTTCTGTGTGGAATTTGCACATTCTCCTCATGTACGTGTGGGTTTTCTTCGGGTACTCTGGTTTCCTCCCACCTTCCAAAAACATATACGTTAGGTTGATTGACTGCTAAAAAATTGCCCCTAGGAATGAATGTGTGGTCCTGCAACAAAACAATAGCTAAGTTTTTCATCTGTATTGCCTACCTATTCTTAAACGGAATGTTCAGGTAGGAATTTTTTACATAATACTGAGATTGTATTCACAAGGGATGCATTACGTGCCATCCTCATATCTTAGACACAAAAAAAAATTCTTTATGCTTTTCCGACTTGAAAAGTAAGTTTCTTGTTATTTTTAAATGGGACTCAAATCAAATAAACACAAAAAATATTCGTACATGTGCAATTTTTTTTAAAGAAACATTTTTTTCTAGCACAGTTTATTTTGAGACTTTCTTTCTTTTTTTCTTTTTTTTAATACTGCAAACAAGTGTTAGGATCCTCTTTCGTTATAAACTTTCTGGCTGATTTGAGATTTATACCGTAACACATCTGCTTTAATTAATTCAATATAACCACTTGTTTTTAAATGAAATTACATGTGGTTGAATCATGTAAAAAAAAAAATCTAAATTTTGTTGTATTGCAGCTCTGAGCTTAGCTACATCTGCTTTTTAATCACTTTGACACTTTTATTATTAAAATTGAACTTGCAAAATTGAGGTTCCGCTTTATTTGAGGAGAACTAACAATAAAATTGACAAACTATGTGAAGATGAAAAGTTGCACCGCTGCCAGTCCGGCTGCAGAGCATAAAAGAAGTTTGTAGGCAGCAAACTGTGAGAAGCACAGTTTTTGAAAGAGCTGCAGTCTGTGGACACTGAGAATAAATTCTATGAAGAGCTGCAGGCATAGAACTCAAAAGCACAGCCAAGATTTGCTTTATTATTCACCTGATGCCTTTATAAAGTTTTGCAAGAGACAGAGCAATGATTAAACTGATGCAATGACACAACCACCAAACTGTACATCTAGCACCCTGTAATGCTATGCTTGTATCTGCACAATCATCAAGATTTTAATGGCTGCTGAATATGTTTTACAATTCAACAAAGTTGAATTTAACCCAACACAATATTTCAGTTACAAATATAAAAATTATCCTCGCTCTCCACAAATATAGTATGCATGCCTTGCTGCCCACATATCACTAAAAGAGAACAAAATGATCCAAATTGGTCCCAAATCATTTAAATTCATACGATTTCAAAACTGAGATCGATTGCAGAAAGAAGTCCCAACTTGAACTTCTTTCCCCAGATTTTATATAGTAAGTGTTTTTGGAGTCTGTGTGGTGGTATAGTGGTTAGCACAGTGACCTTGAGTAAGATGGTTGGAGGTTTGAGCCCTGGGTGAGCTGATGCTAATATCACTGGCATTTCTGTGTGAGATTTGCATGTTCTCTCTGTGTACAGATTGGTTTTCTATGAGTATTCCGGTTCTCTTCATCCTTTCCAATTGCATGTACTGTATGTTAGATTGTTAGGCTCATTGGTTGTCTAAAACTAGTGCAAATCCACACTGAGTGTGCAGGTTTCTTAAAAGGAAAAAGCTTCTTGGTAGTATCACATTTAAATGGTGCAAATGTGGTACATGTTTGTATAATTCTAAAACAATGCAGCACAAACATAGGAAGGTAAATCAAAGTTTGGGGTCAATGAACTTCTTGAGTTCATTTCAACCCCACCATATGAAGAAAGGTGCTATAAAACGGTTGAAAAGTCACATGCTGCATTTCCTCATGGCGCCTAAGGGCTGTTTTTTTTCACTTTGCAAAAATGACAGGTTGAGTTTAATTGCATAAAATGTATTTTTTGTCAAAAACTGAAAACATCTAGGCAACTACAAAAACCCAGTTGCAAATAAAGCAACAAATTACAAGTTTATTGTGCTTAATTTTTTTTTTTTTTATTTTTACTCCAGTAGATTTAGTTTGTGGTAAAGAAAGAGCTGAGTCGTAAAGCAAAGATCTCAATTTACCAGTCGACATACGTTCCCACCCTCACCTGTGATCACCAGCTGTGGATGGTGACCAAAATTTGCAGATATCAGCAGCTGAAGTGAGCTTCCTCTGCAGAGTAGCTGGACTCTCAAGCAGAGATTGTGTTAGGAGCTCTGCAATCCAGAAGGAGCTCAGAGTAATAGAGCTATTGACCGCCGGGTCGAGAGAAGCCAATTGGGGTAGTTCGGGCATCTGGTTAGGATGCATCCCGAGTGCCTCGGTGATGAGGTGTTTCAGGCACGTCAACCCAGAAGGAAACTCAGAGGCGGGATCTGGACCTGCTGGAGAGACTATGTCTCACAGGTGGCTGGGAAAGCTGTTGCCCCCCACGACTTGGCCCCAGATGAGCGGAAGACAATGGAACGGAATGAACGGAACTTTAAGGGTATTTGTGTAACATTTTTGATTAATTTTTTTCTTCCACTCCATCAAGTTTCTACAAACTGTTGCATTGTAGTTTAATAAAAATAGTTCTAAAAAACTCATTTCACATAAGACAAATTTAAACCTGGGTGGTAGGAGCAGCATTAACACATAAAAATTATATACACATAAAAATGTCTATAAATGCATTTAATTCAGTAATTAACACCACAAATAAATAAATTATGACTGTAAATCATAAATTAATGTGTGTATTGTGTCACAGTGAGTAAACACAACGAGGAACAATAACCTTTTATACAATTAATATGAGATTTTACCAGTGTTCCCAGAAGCATCATCCATAGCATTATTAATTAAAATGTCACAGCCTATTGATGTGGTAAACTATACATACAGTAATCACGCTCTGTAATTTTACACTCCGCCGTATTACTGCACAAATTCTGTTACTATTTTTTTTATACTTGAAGTCTATTTAAAATCATGTAATGAAGGTTCTATATTTTAATTAAATAGCAAGCTTTCAACGAAATATTTTTTATAGCATTGCTTACAAGATTTAAAAGAAATGTCTACATTTTCTTTTTAGTTTGTGATGAGATTTTATATCAAATTTGGAAGTTTCAAAATTCTGTTTAAAGCCATCCAGAAGCAGCTGACACAGAAGGGGTTTGTGCAGGACCAGTGGGTCAGGTGGATGTTTGATCATACAGTTTTAAGCTCATACTGTTTGAAAACTCTGCATATAGAAGCAAAAAGTCACAACTGTGTCACATCTAGGTGTGCACACCGGAGGAGCCGTAGAAAAAGGTACAAAAGTCACACGTATAGAAAGAATAAAGGATGTAGAAAAGTCCACCGAGAACAGATGGGTGTTTAAAAAAAAGTGTTTTAAGGGCATGAAGGACATAAAGGCAGGAAGACAGAGAAATGGAATGAGGGAAAAGAAATGGACAGGCATATTGTGTAATGATGTGTGTGTGAGAGAGTTAGAGAGAGAGAGTCAGAGCAGACCAACCTCAGACAGACAATCAGTCCACTTGAGCAGTTTCCATGCACAACTGTTCTCAGGCTTTCCAATATAATTCACCCGTTCCGCCATGTCAAGTTCTGTATCGGGGGCCTGCAGGGTCCACCACGCCTCCCTTTCTCCTCGCTTCCAAATATGGGCCTCGTGTCCCTCCACGGTGCTCAAAGGGATTATTATGTTTATGTCTAAACTGCTCCAGTGACTTTGTGACAGAAAGAAGAAAGATTGTGGGCGCTATTTTCACCCTGCTCACCGAGATGGCTGTGAAGAGTTCGTAGGACTTCCCTGTCAGACAGATGTGCATGCATGTGTGTGTGTGATTTGTCCTTGAGTGTGAATGTAAAAAGACAGTTACAAATTAAGATGCTATGAGGTAAAAATTGACTGCAAAAACTGTTAAAAAAAACACAAGAATTAAATCTAGACCAAAGTCTGGTGGGCTCAAATGCAGATTTAGACTATTTTCTGTACTGAAGAATCTAGTCGATCTCAATGAGAAGTGCAGCAAGTTGCAAATGTGCTGAGTCATTTTAAAAATGTATGATTGTTATAACTGTGAGCTCATTTCAAACTAAATGGGCATTAGGTCAGAACTTCATCAGTTTTATGATTCCGCACATTAAAAATCCTCATTAGCTCTCATAGACCACTCTGAGCAAAACAGCTTTCGTTTCCAGCCTTGGTTACTGCGGCTCTGTGCAAAAAATCAAATACAAAACTAAAAAACTAAGAACAAAATGAGACAGTAAATAACAACAATGTTCATACAGTGTTAGTTACTATTTGTTATATGTGTACAATTTATTGCCGTCATGCAATACAGTTTTTTTTTTTTTTTTCACACACATGCTTGGAACTAGTATGGATAATTAAAAATTGTCCACACTTTTGTCATCACAGAAACCAAATAGTACACTACAAAACAAATCATTCATTTTAGAACCTAACATATACTGTAGTTAAGGAATAATTTGTCTAAGAATCAAGTCAACAAATTTAGGGATATGTTTTTTGTAATTCACTGTGTGTTGGCTAGGTGTACACGGCCAACACAGTATGAGGGAGTTGGTGTCACGATGAGGGTGCAGAACAAGAAGGAGGACTCAAGTGCAGGACGACAATCATTATTTATTTAGTGAGGAGTCGAGTAAATGTGTAAAGAAAAAACACATGGATCAAACAGGAACATCTCACGGTGGAAGTTCAGAATGATCTCTCGGTCGGGCAGCCAGGAAGACCTGTCCGGAAAGAATGATGACCTGACACTGTAGGCAAGTCAGACTGCCTTTAAATAGGCAGCCGGTCAATCACCAACAGGTGTCCCAAATCAGGGAGATAAAAGAAGGCCCCTGGCTCTCTCTGGTGGTGGGCGAGGGAATCATGACAGTTGGAGGATTAAAATAGCCTTCATGTATGCACAGGTTGTCCACATGCATGTAGATTTGACTGCACGCTGGCCTCACAGCGAGAGGGTAAGGAGTTCGAGTCCCGTAGAGTGGCAAAGCTTGAACAGGCTTGAAACACTGGCCTTTTGTGTGGAGTTTGCATGTTCTTCTCATGTATGTGTGGGTTTCCTCCAGGTTCTTCGTTTTTCTCCCACCCTCCAAAAATATGCACGTTAGATTAGCTGCTTCTGACACAGAACACTCTTGAAAAAGAGATTTATAATCTCAAAGAGTTTCTCTTGGTTAAATAAATGTTAAAAAAAAAAAGATCCACATTTAAGTGGACAAGTGTAACTCTTCTGGTACGTGGTTAACTGAGGAGTCCAGGATGGGGCTAGAGAGCCTTAGTGAGTTAATATTTAGTATTTATATCTACATATGTTGGCCGAAAAAGGAGCAGAATCCTTGTAGGATGAACCCTATCTGGAGGGATTTTTAAAAAAAAAAAAATAATCAGAACAATCCTCTGCTCTCCTTCATCCTAAATCATACCAAATTGTACAAACAGTGAATCAAAATGAAAATTTTGTAATTCCAGCTACCAGTACCTCATCTCTCTGAACAAATTGAATTGAAAATTTATGCTAAATTTTGTGTGTGTCGCAGATAAATGTAACAATTTTGGAAATTTTGACTAACAAAAATGACTAAAACCTTTGTATTTTTTCTTTCTCATTTGGAAAGTCTCCTGTTTCCATTTACAACAAAACAACTCAAAATGTGCTTTTAACCAATTTCACAGATAAAACCGACTGGAGCTGAAAATAGTCTGCCTGCAACATTATCTGCTTAGTTGTTGTTGGTTTTTATTTTGATCAAACTGAAGTAGATAAATTTGCATTTGAAAGCGACATCTTAGTTCAGGCCTTCGTAACCGATCGTCTGCTGACGGCTAAGTTATAAAACTGAATCAGCCACAGAAAAAGCATGAGATGAAGGTTTGTTAGAAGAGAAAAGCAAAAATAAATCTCCCAAAAAACAAGGTCTGTAAATAAATGTAAAAGAGAGGATACGCCTCGTCGCACTACGGCTCAGACATTAACTTTACCACTCCTTTTTACACTCTCCCATCACTCTTTCCCTCCCACCTCCCTCCATCTGCTCGGTTCTTGCACCTGGGCTCTTTGCTTTCTCTCACTTCATTTCTTCTCTTTAGCTTCTTTTTCATCCCTCTAATCTTCTGTCTTCCTTCTCTATTTGCTAAACCTCCGTGTCCCCCGCACGCCCTCAGTCTGACAGCCTCTGGATCTCAGCTATTAACATATTTTGACAACTTTATTATCCTGCCACTCTTTCCATCCTAGATTTAAAAACTTTTACATCATCAAATCTCATTTTGTGAACATCTCCTATCTAATTAGTTCATTTCTGGATCTGAAACGAGACATTAAAATCTTCTATTTAGGGGTGTTGGCTCTCATTCCCATCATCTTGACCCCATGTGAGCGAGCCATTTCTGGGCACGGTGAGTCAGGAGTGTCCTAAAAGTTCTGGAGCGGATTCAAACAGTGACCATATGGCAGAGCAATGAGCGAAAAGCTCTAAACATTCAGACAGAGACACAACACAGACTCCAACAGACGCCCAGTGTGATGGAATAAAATGTGTCCTCTGTGGCCAGTTGGCATGTCCACCACTCATTAGTTTCCCATGGAGAATTGATATTATTCTCCGAACTGCTTGGCTCACCACAGAGCATAACCCTGACCTTATGAATAGGTGAAAGACATGTGTGTGGGGGAAACGGTTGTGCACAAACAGAAAAGACTTAAGAAGAGGGTTTAGTGAGGCGTCTCTAATCTGATCTCTATCACATTGAAGTACGTCACTAAGTTCACAGAAATGGTTTTGTAAAATGTATTTTATCGCTATTTAAATGAGCCTTAGAACTCAACCAAGAGATAAAAGAAGATACAAGGAGCACATGTAAAATTAAAAACATGACACAAGTAAATTAGCATGCAATAAGTTTCGGTTGTGGAAGGAACAGTGCAAACCGCCTGCTTAGGGTTTGAGAAAAACATCATGAGAAAGTCTGAAGTTACAGAGGTTAGTTTTGATTTAGTTCATTTAACAATTGTTTTGTGATTTTTTTTTCATTTTTTTTGTCCTCCTTAACTAGAAATGTACATTTAAATGGGATATAAGTTTTTTTGTCTTGCATGCATTGTCGTGAAAATTTTTTTTAATTTGTCGACTCCCCAAAATCAAGATTCCAGGTACTTCTATTTTAATTTCTTTCTTTATTTCATAGATGTGCAGCTAAAAAAGACAGCATTGACTCCCAGTGAAGAATGATGATCCTAGATAGATATTTTCTTAATTCATTATCTAAACTGTATGCATTTATTATTCATACAGCTTCCAAATGAGGTTTTTTTTTTTTTTTTTTTTTAATCTCAGGGGAAGTAGCCAAATCAACTCAATCAATCAAACTTTTATTTGCAAAGCACTTTTCAAACAAAGTTACACAAAATGCTGAACGGACAATAAAAACTTTAACAGAATTAAAATCCAGATCATTAAAAAATAATAAATCAAAAGCAAACATATATTAAAAATCACACATTTACACAAAACACTGCATACAGGCATCAATGTTCACACAACCCCACATTTCTCCCAAGTCCTCATTCACCCTTCCCATTTCCTTTCCTCTGAACCGCTAGCTACTGTCTCTTTAACTGAGTTAAAAATAATGGTAAATACAACAAATATCTGGCCTGATGCTGCTGGGAGGAAACAATAACGGGATCGATCCACACCAGGTGTCAGACCGCCCATGACTGCAATGGTCGAAACCACAGTGTTCCACCCAGATCCAGGAGACACGGGCACCCATAGAAGCCACCCGGCTAAAGTCAGGGACTTGCACCACCTGGGTGATTTGGGAGGCTGGGAGGAAACCAGAGTACCTGGAGAAAACCCACGCATGCACGGGGAGAACATGCAAATTCTACACAGAAAGATCAGTGTTAAAGCCTTGCCACAAACTCCAGGACCTGAACCACAACCTTCTTGCTGTGAAGCCACCGTGCAACCTCTTACACACAGTGTTGCTTTAAAATTTAATTTGCCTTTCTCAGCCTTACACTAACAAAAAAAAAAAAAAATTGCGTTGTTTACATACATGTATGATTTGCCTGAAATACGTTTAAAGTTTATACCAGAAATTATTTTTTGCATTTTTTGCAAAGTCAATCCTTTCTTGCTCTTACTTCATCATTAATGATCCATTAACCAATGTTGAAACTTTGGTTTGTTGATGAGGTTGCCGAATATGCAGAGCCTCTGGTTTCTTTTGGTTTTTTTATTTCATGTCGTCCTTTCTGACTGATTGGGACATTTCCTGCAGTGTGGCACGAACACCGCTGAGCTGCTAGGGCTGTTCTTTGCCTGCTCTCCAAAATGTTATTTCAGTGTATTTTAGAAAGATCTCTGGGACTTGGCTGGTACTATTGCTCATTTTTACAGTGACATATTATACTCTATTATGTATGTGTACATGGCGTGTGTGGAATAGAAATAGCTCTAAATGTCACTGAAGAATGAATCATCACATTGGAGTTGTGGAATACTAGTGATCGTCCCGACATTGGCTTTCTTATAATAAGATAATAATTTTTATTCATGCCACTGATTTCTGCTGGATTCAGTGCGTTCCTCCCCATTACGCACATGCTGAGTAAATTAAAAAGATTAGTCACTTTTGACATTTTCAGAGTCCTGTTTTATGGCTGGCCCTTCATAGTCTCAATTTATGTAAATAATAATGTCAGAATCCAAGAGACACCTTGTTTATCTCTGGGTTTTTAGGCTATTTAGCTCTCTTTTGTGATAACCGATCATTTATTTAATCTGCTGAAAAGTCACAAAACACATTAAACAATAGTTTTACTCCATATCTACTGTATATGTTTGACTGATATGATTCAAGCATTACAGCTTTGGTGTCTGAAATCCCAGAAAAGCAAAGTATATTCAAGTTCTGTTCCGTCATCTTCCGCTTATTTGGGGTCGGGTCGTGGGAGCAATAGCCTGAGACGGGAAGCCGAGGCTTCTCTCACTCCATGCTTTAGCTCACCCAGAAGGATCCCAAGTCGTTCCCCAACCAGCTGTGAGACATAGTCTGTCCAACTAGCCCGGGTTCTGCTTCTTGGTCTCCTCCATATGGGACGTGCCCAAATCACCTCACCAGCAAGGCGCTCGGGGGCATCTGAACCACCCCATCTGGCTTCTCTCAATCTTGAGGAAGAGCGGCTTGACACTGAGTTCCCCCCGAATGGCAGAGCTCCTCCCCTGATCTCTGAGTTAGAGCACAGCCACCCTGCGGTTGAAGCTCATTTCAGTCGCTTGCATCTGCGATCTCATTCTTTCGGTCACCACCCACAGCTGGTGACCATAGGTGAGGGTGGGAACATAGATCGACTTGTAAAATGAGAGCTTTGCTTTTCGGCTCAGCACTTCCTTTACCACGACGGACCCATGCAGCGTCCTAGTCATTGCTGACGCCGCACCAATCTGCCTGTCGATCTCCCGCTCCATCCTTCCCCCACTTGTGAACAAGACCCCGAGATACGTAAACTCCTCCACATTTACATTCAAGTAAATTGAAAAATTAAAGACACAAGTGAACACACACCAACCAAATCAGAGAACTAATCAGAATATTTCAGCAATCTTCTTTATTTCCTTTTCTCCACAAAATTATTGAGTTTTTTTAGTTTAAAAGAAAAGCTCCAAATATGATTTTTTTTTATGTGTGCTTCTGAAATTGTGAAAATAAGTGTATCCACTGGCTCCGTGAAAAGTGCTGTCACATAGTCAAGGCTTGTCTTGTCATGTGGAGAGTCACTATTTCCTCAGTTTGATGTGTGTTCATTTCCACTTTGTTGACATGGTAACAGAAGAATCCAGGATGAGGCTAGAGAGCCTTATCAGCAGGAAGTTCTGAATATGTGCACGTACATGTACAGTTACTCATCCACTTATCGGACAACAGTGGGAGAAATGACAATGAACCACGGTGATGACGATTCATGGTCTTATAAAGAAAATTGGGCCCTTTTGTTTGTCTTCTGAAATATTCTAAATGCTAAATTTGTCATGTTTTTAGAGAGCTTGCACAGGACAATGAACCAAACAAAGCTGTAGCACCAGAAACCACACGGCAGTGTTTAGGAAATCAATATGCAGGACAAAGAAGACCAAAAATACTGGGGAAAAAAATGACTGAGCAAAAAGACTCTATTATCCAAAACAGACAAACCTATTTGAGATTATAGTGCGTACAAAGAAAGTCTAAAACTTTCTTTTGAGATGTTTTTGCACCAAATGGTCTGTGTCACTGTTCTATTGAAAGATAGGAAGATGTAATTAGATTACTCATCACAAAACATGGTATTTCAGTTATTGTCATGACAATAAAAATGGGTACATTACCTTGGAATGCTGCTTTTCTTGCCTGATGGATGCATTTTTATTTTTTTTTTGTCATCTGAGAACTTTAATACATAACAAACGAGGCAGCAAAAAAAAAAATCCCTTGTCAAAACACAGAGTGTGTTATTTGTATGAACAATACCTCGGGCTTTGCACTAACTGTCAGAGTTTGATGGTGGACCAAGAAAAGACTCCAAACAAGCAGATCAGAACATGTGTTTACATTGAAACATTGATTTTCTCCAGCATCTTGGCTGCCCCGAGACAGCTGTCGATCAAACAGTAATTACACATCCAAGTAGGTGATTTATGGGGAAAACCGAAAAACAGGAACCAGACGAGCTGGTGTGTGTTTAAAAGAGACCCGTGGAAAGCCAAAATTATGTATCAGGAAAAAATCACTTATAAAGGAGATTTTTTATTTCTTTATTTATGTGTTTGTGTTGGACAAGCAGAAAATCAGAATCAATTAAAAAAAAAAAAAAAAGATTTATAGTTTTATCCTGCAGTTTGTACGTAACAGAAACATCATCAAGAATTGAATTGAATATACTTTATTAATCCCTAAAGGGATATCTGAGTGCTGCAGTGCAAACACTAGATGTTTAACACCTCGATGCCTCCTCACCGCTATCTAGTGGTGTCCCAGTCCGGTCGCACTGTGTCCAACCTGGCTAACCCAAAAGCTGTAGTCTGGAATGGGTCACAAAGCCTAGCCGCAGTAAAGAACACCAAACTGACCTCTCTGTATTTCACTGGGTTTGAGTGTGCAGCTCCAGTTCCTCAAGCGAGCAACCAGACATTTCCAGGAAACCACAAAAACACAGGACCCAAAGCACCTCCTTTAGACTGTCTCCTTCTCCGCACCTCCTCCAGATCGACTCCTTACAAGAAGAAAATACTTGTAAGATCCCCTCTTTTGATTTAACAGAACAAAACTTTTTTTTTAGTTTTTCTACATTTTTCTAACTATGCCATGGTAACATATCATATTACAATAACACAAAACAATATCAACAATGATGAAAGAATTTAAGAATCCAACGCCCATAACGGACAACAGATACAGTAATAACAATGGGCAGCGCATTGCAGCCATGGCAAGAAAACCAGAGCTATAGAATGTTGTGTTGTGTCAATATTTTAACCCATTTTTGACATGCTCTAATCAGATCATCTTTCTCTTTAACTATTTGAATATACAAATTTTTTTTTGCATTGTTTGATATGTACTGTATGTCTAGAGATGCAGAAATCTTTACAATGAAACAGAATAAATCAGTTTGAAGCTCTACGAAATGATTCTCTTAAGAGAGTTTTCAGTCATTTAAAATGAAAAAGATTTCCATTTGGACTTTAAATAATTGAGTACTTTCCTAATAAAATATTGTATAAAAATGTCTTTTCAAGAAATATTCCGTAGTACAGCAGTGTGGTTCATTTGTTAAGGACCACTGATGATCCAAAAAATCTGGAAAAGGCCAAAGTCAAGTAATCTAGGAATGACCTTGGGATTACAAAAAAAAAAATCAGGCCTTAAAAAGGTTAAAAACAGGGACTTGTAATGGTCAGGCACTCGCATGGAATCACCAGGCGCACAAGGCCCTAACACAAATACAGGAAACAGTTACAATGCAATTAATCAGCGACACACATAAACACACACACACCACTAAAAAATGGGGGGGGAAACCCTTACTGTATAAACATCTGAATAGGTATTCACACTCCTGTTAAGAAGCAATAACTCTGGCCCCCCACACCTGAAGGTGCCATGCCTACTGAGACGGGAGGGACGTCCTGAATCCTAGGGTTCACACCACAGTGCTGCAGTGCAGGAACGCAAATGTCTGGGCTGAGTGGGCATATCTGCCAGAACAGAGCATCCCCATGAAAAAGTACTGTTTTAACTAATAATAAACTTAGTAAATACGTAAAGTAAGATTAGCTTTAACAGTAGTCAAAAGCTAAGTTAAAAGTATAGGTCTAAAAAGATAAGTGTTGAGCCTCTCAAAACATTAACAGACTCTGTGGCCCGGAGGTTTTCTGACAGGCTGTTCCACAGTGTTTTGAATAAAACAAGGTTCTGTGCATGTGTACAGTTTGAAACGGGTGCCTAAACCTGGGAAGTGCACACACATGTCCAGATTTGACATTTGACCAGCAGGTTAGAAGCACATAAAAAAAAACCCAATAGTAATTCATTAAAATTACTTGTGATTTGATGGTGAAAGTAAGAGCAGCTCCACATGTGCCAGGCAACTGGAACTAAAGCATTGGGATGAAATACATGTAGTCATGAGACAACCACTGATCAGGGAAGCTTACCAAGAAAAAAAAAGAGCAAATAGTTTGGAGCAAAAGAAGAAGAAGAGGGCCCCACAGTGCGTTAGGTCCAGATTGTAAATGCTATTCACTTTCTGCAGCATGTAAAGAAAGTAGCTTCTATTCTTCTTTCATTTCCTGTTTAAGAACAGGGGACAAACCAGGTTTCTTGTCTCGCACTAGTTATTCTTGGATGTGTTTTCCAAAAACTCATGGAGCTCTCTTGTAACTACTGACTAGTGTCTCCTTCAATTTCCCACTACTGTCATGTGGAAATAGCGGTTTCATTTTCTCCAGCTGTTTCCACCAGACGTTCCTCCATTCCCTTTCTTCTAAGTTATCAAGGCAACCCTTCATTTGGAAAAAAGAAGGGTTTCAGAAAAAATGGAAAGGAGAATATGGTTAATCAGAATCAGAATCAGAATGCTTTTATTGCCATGTCAGTGAAAAACATCAGAGACTAGGAACTTGTTCTGGTACTGGTGTGCAAACATATAAAATAAAAATAATAAAAATAAAATAAATAAAAATAATAATAATTTTTACAAAACTAAGAGTGCTCAGAAGAAAAAGAAAAGTAGTGCAATGTCATAGAAAATAATAGAAAATAATAAAGATAGTGAAGTGACAAGAGGGAGGTGACTAAGAGATGTGGGGATCCAGGTTATAAAGAGTTCATAAGTCCAACGGCAGAAGGGAAGAAGCTGTTTTTGTGGCGGGACGTTCTGGTCCGAATGGACCGGAGCCTCCTGCCCGAGGGGAGTCGCTCAAAAAGTCCATGTCCAGGGTGGGAAGGGTCAGCTACTATCCGACCTGCACGCCCCCGAGTCCTGGAGACGTACAGGTCTTCGAGAGATGGAAGGCTGCAGCCGATCACCTTCTCTGCGGAGCGCAAAATGTGCTGCAGTCTGTGTTTGTTCCTGACTGTGGCTCCAGCGTACCACACGGTGATGGAGGAGGTGAGGACAGACTCGATGATGGCTCTGTAAAACTGCACCAACATCTGGGCGGGCAGCTTGGCTTTCTTCAACTGCCGCAGAAAGTACATCCTCTGCTGGGCCTTTTTGATCAGGGAGCTGATGGATGGCTCCCACTTTAGGTCCTGTGTGATGGTAGTGCCGAGGAAGCGGAAAGAGTCTACAGTGGTGATGGAGAAGTCTGTCAGTGCAAGGGGGGTAATGGGAGCTGTGACTTTCCTAAAGTCCACGATCATCTCCACTGTCTTCTGAGCGTTGAGCTCCAGGCTGTTGTTGCTGCACCAGGACACCAGCCGGTCTACCTCCATCCTGTAGGCCGACTCATCGCCATCAGAGATGAGCCCAATGAGTGTGGTGTCATCTGCAAACTTGATCAGTTTGACAGAGTCATGGCTGGAAGTGCAGGAGTTGGTGTACAGGGAGAAGACCAGGGGAGAGAGGACACAGCCCTGTGGAGATCCTGTGTTGATAGTCCGAGAGGTGGAGACATTCTTCCCCAGCCGCACGCACTGCCTCCGGTCTGTTAGGAAGTCAGTAATCCACCTGCAAGTGGAGTCAGGTGCGTTGAGCTGAGAGAGCTTGTCCTGAAGCAGGGTAGGGAGGATGGTGTTGAATGCAGAGCTGAAGTCCACAAACAGGATCCTGGCATAGGTTCCCGGGGAGTCCAGGTGCTGCAGGGTGAAGTGGAGGGCCAGGTTGATAGCGTCGTCTACAGACCTGTTGGCTCTGTAGGCAAACTGCAGAGGGTCCAAAGAGGGAGAGGTGAAGTGCTTGAGATGAGGGAGGACCAGGCGTTCGAATGACTTCATGACTGCAGACGTAAGCGCCACAGGCCTGTAGTCATTAAGTCCAGTGATGTAAGTAAGTTTAAAGACTTTTAAAAAAATCCAGTAGAGGCTTCCAGTTCAAACTGAAATTATTTTTGTTTTTGCTGATGCATTTACAAGTCATGTTAAAACAGCCTCTTATCAGTTTTATTTTTATTTATCAATCTTTCAATCGGGCAGCACGGTGGCGCAGTGGGTAGCACAGTGGCCTCACAGCAAGAAGGTCGTGGGTTTGAATCCCAGGTGGGGCCGAGGCTTTGAACCCTGGCCTTTCTGTGTGGAGTTTGCATGTTCTCCCTGTGTGTGTGTGTGTGTGGCCCCGCGACAGACTGGCCACCTGTTTGGGGTGTACTCTGCCCTTCGCCTTGAATTGGCTGGGATGGGCTTCGGCACCCCCCGCAACCCTGGAAGGAATAGACAGATAAGAAGATGGAACTGACAATCTTTCTGGATTACTTTTAACCCATAAATAGCTTTTTGTACCACCTTAAACTTTGCCATTTAAACAGTAAAATTTGTTTATTCGTTTATCTTCCGAACCGCTTATTGCTGACAGGGTCATGGGGGGTGCAAGAGTCTATTTCAGCTGATTCAAGTCGGGAGACAGGGTACGCCTCTAACAGGTCACCAGTGTGTTGTGGGCCGCACACGCACACTTATTCCTTGGGCAATTTTGTTGCGGCCAATCAGCCCAACATGCATGTTTTTGGAGGGCAGAAGGAAACTGAAGTACCTGGAGAAAACCCACTTACTATACACGGGGGGAACATGTAAACTCCACAGAGAAAGGCTGGTGTTCCAAGCCTCGTCCCCACCCAGGTATTCGAACTCCGACCTTCTTGCTGTGAGGCCACTGTGCTAACCACTGCACCACTATGCAGCTCTAAGCAGGAAAATATTTCCTAATACTATTTTGGATAGTTCAGATAAAACATCCAACAATTTTTACACAACTTGAGTATACCTAATCTTAGTTACACTAAAGTGTGGTCCTTTTCTGAGCCAGTGATTGACAAAGGGATACATTGATAGATGTGTTAATTAGAAACTCATTATGATGTTTTGTTTAAAGTCTCTGAATAGAATCATCTTCTCCTGAACAAATGTGACCGATGCTATCATCATAATGTTTCCATGGACAGTGTGTGTTCACTGGCTCGTGTATCTTTCCCTTTTTAGTTAATTGACTCTGCACAGAAGGCAGTTGCCAGTCTCAGTAATAGTTGCTATGGGAACAATGTTTGGCATGACAGATACGGCTAACCACAAGGGACACATGTGAATTGATAAGCAGGGCTGGCAGATAGATAGCCCGGTAGTAAATAGAATAAAAACACAATACAAATGCACCACAATAGTCGACGACGGATAAGCATTTTCATCAAATGAAAAGAGATTAAATGCCAGAAAATCCAGAGATGTTTTGTTCTGCAGATTATTTCCATTTGAAAAAAGATGTTAAGACTTAATTAGGTGTAAATACCACAAATTATACAATATCCAGGAACAATGATGGAAATTATAAATAAAAATGTCAGGCATTTGAGTTTGATTAATTGAGCTGAGATATGATAATATACAAATAATTTTTTTCAGACAATCTTCAATTAAAACCTGAGATAAAAACAGGAATTCTAGTTACCTTTACCGTTATATTTTTCTGTAGTAAAATCCCCTTCAGGACAAATAAATACAACCAGAAAAAAGAAGGATCATTTGTGTGTTTTAGAGATTTTCTGTTGTTTGCTCTCATTATGTGACACTTCTGTCATGAATTATTCAGTTGTGTTTACAACTTCAAGAAAATGCTCTAACAAGAAGGAAAACAGGGAATCTGCTCCTCATTAGTGTGACAGCATCAATGTACTCTGACCAGGCACAGCTGAAGGTCTGAGCAGTGAGAAGTTAGAAGTGTTTGAGATGGTAACAGCGTTGGAGAGGTGGGGTGATTGTTCTCAGATGGAGGAGGGATTTCTTCTTATTCTTTTCAAATGTGAGTGGCACCTGCTCCCAGTCTGTGTGTGTGTGTGTGTGTGTGTGTGTGTGTGTGTGTGTGTGTGTGTGTGTGTGTGTGTGTGTGTGTGTGTGTGTGTGTGTGTGTGTGTGTGTGTGTGTGTGTGTGTGTGTGTGTGTGTGTGTGTGTGTGTAGAGAGGAAACAACAGCAGCTGACATGAGTGAGTATACGGCCTTCTGGATGTGTGGCTCCTCTGCAGACTGTGCTCCAGGTGTGCTTTGTGCATGTGTGTGTGTTTATCGCCTGACTTGATGAGTTGATGTGCGTCCCCGGTTGGCACGGAGGATGATGGACACCACCGGTTTGGGCGATGTTGATAACACACTAGAGGGCAACTGCCACAGATGAGCTCTGTCAAGCTGTCTGCCTGTCACAAACCCACACACACCCTTCCTCTGGTTTGACTTCACTGTCTCACACGCACAAAAAAAAAGACAGATCAAACTCTCTTTCACAGACTCGTTTGTGTTTAACTCACAAAACCTTTATTCTGTTTTCTAAAGACACTCAAAAAAAAGGAAAAGATCTCAAATCCCTTCTGAATTAACTCTACGCACACACACCAACCTGTCAGCTCTGCCCGTGGCCAGTCATTGAACCTGGCACACTGATAACAGCAGCCCTTTCTTCACTAGACTGTCTCATTCATATGTATCTTTGGCTGTGTTGGGGACTTTCTGTCACTTATTTGTCACTGTGGATGGGCTGAAACCATCAGCCTGACATTTGAAGAGACACGTGCATTTCAACACAGCAGCTCTGCAAATGGAGCAAGAGTTTAAAATGGATTATGAGAGGATTTTAGGTAAAAATGTCATTAATACGCTGTTATTGAGTACATTTGTTGCTACATGACGGATTCACAAGGGGTCTACTTTGTGGATGTTGTATAGGAGTCACTATGAGTTTTTTTTTGCTTCATCTTCTGAGCCGCTTATCCCTAGAAGGGTCAGGAGGGGGGGCGAGGGCAGAGCCTATTCTGGTTGATTTCAGACGAGAAGCAGGATACACCCTGAACAAGCCACCAGTCTGTTGCAGGGCCACATCATCCACACATACACTCATTCCTAGGGGCAATTTTATTGTTGCCAATTAACCTAACATGCATGTTTTTGGAGGATGGGAGGAAACAGGAAGAACATGCAAACTCCACACAGGAAGACCAAGTGTTTCAAGCCTCATCCCACCTCGGACTTGAACCCCTATCTTCTTGCTGTGAGGTCACTAACCACTGCACCACCATGCAGCCACTTAGGAGTTTAGATTGAAAATAATTCTAAACTCTAGCTTTACATTTATTTTTTATGAAGTATTTTCATAAAAATGCATGTAAATTCAATGAAGCAGAAACATTGTTCAACCACGTGTTACTAAGACAAATGGGCTCCTAGATAGAAATTAAAAGTTAATAATGAAAACATTTATGAATATATAATATTTAAGCAAATTTGAGCCTTTAACTAGTTGATTCAAGCAAGAAATGACATGCTCTGTGGTTCCAAACACAGTAAGATCTTTTATTTTCTACTTTGATTTTATCTCTTTTTATTTCACAGACAACAAAATTTCATACTTTGAGGGATTTCTGCACCCAGTTTTCCTCCTAAAAATACCAAGTTTTTCCATGACGAGCTCAAAACATCTCAATATTTTTTAAGATTGGTTCAAAACAAGCTTGTAGTGTAACTGATTACAGCTGCTGTCCCAGACTAAACAGCTGGTACAGTAGGAGTAGTTTCTGCTTAATGTGGCAGATTGACAAATAAACTTGACATGGAATTTTTTTAAAAACCTTGACAACAATGTAACTCCAGCTGACGTTAAAAATGAGAGAACAAAGCCTCTATTGAGTAAGCATTGACCATGCTTAATGGTCAATAGACAATAGAAGTTACTTACTTAAGTATAAAGTCTAGTTCTGAAAGTTGAAAGTCAACTTTTTTCGGCTCAATGATAACACATGTTAACACTTGCAAAGCAATAAAACACAACAGAAGTCTTGCGTCATTAATTCCAGCTTTCAACATCTCTTTGTCTTTTGCATCTTTCCATAAAGTTTGAGACATTTCAAAAGTTTCGTGTTCTGAACTGCTTATCCCAATGTGGTTGCAGGGGAGTCATTCCCTATCCGGGAGATTTCAGGCGGGAGGCAGGGTACACCCTGTACAGGTCATCAGTCTGTCGCAGGGCCACACACTCATTCCTAGGGGCAATTTCATAGTGGCCAATTAATCTAAAATGTGTATTTTTAGAGGGTGGGAGGAAACTGGGGCACCCAGAGAAAACCCCACATACATGGGGAGAAAATGCAAACTGCAAACAGAAAGAACAGTGTTTCATGCCTCGTCTACGACTCTGTGGTGGCATCAGTCATCCTGTACGGTGTGGTCTACTGGAACAATACCATCACAGAAAGGGAGAGGAAGAAGCTGGACAGAATCATCAAGAAGTCCAACTCTGCCCTGGGCTGCTCCCTGGACTCAGTGCGGGAGGTGGGTGACAGAAGGGTCCTGAAGAGACTGACATCCATGCTGGACAACAAGTCCCACCCCCTGCAGGACACTCTGTCTGCACTAAAAAGCAGCTTCAGTGGCACGCTGCTCCACCCTTGCTGTGTGAAGGAGAGATTTAGGAGGTCTTTCCTTCCTTCTGCTGTGAGACTCCACAATGAGAAATTTTAACCATGTGCTCTTTTTGCTATCTCTCACCAGAACTGTGCGGTAGCTCACTCACTTTGAATGCATGTTTTTGTCCTTAGTCTATTTTGCCTTTTTTGTTTTGTATGGGCATACTTGTCGTGACCTTTTTTTCCATACTGTTGCATACTGCAATTTTCCCATTGTGGGACAAATAAAGGTATTCTTACTTTTACTTACTCTTAATCCAACTCCAGAACTCAAACCCTAGCCTTTTTGCTATGAGGGCACTGTGCTAAGCACTCTGCTACCATGCAGCCCCCTTTGCAAAAGTGTCCAGTTTGATCTTACATTAACTTTTAAGCAGTGATATTATTGGGTTTATTAATGAAATCCTTATCTGTCGTCATTTATAGATACTTTTAATTTTGCCATAGAAGGGTTAAAATGACTGAAGGCGAAAAATTACGTTCGATATTTCATTAGTTTTACGTCTCTTTTTGTCAAAATATTAATTATACCCGATAGAGCAAATGCTCAAATTAGACAGCATCAGATAATTGTCAGTCTTTTTTTTCTTTTGCGATAAGTGTTTATATGATAGGATCATGTGTCCCAGCACTACTTTCATCCCAAAATACGAATGGGTGGGAATAAGAATGCTACAAGAAGTTGGAAAAAACCTTTTATACCCTATTCATTTTGAAATATTTGCAGTAATATTACCAACCTTAAACCTGTTCAACAAGCTAAGCTGATCCTCAGCAGGACAAGTTAAACAACCACTGTGGTTTAAGATGTTTCAGTGCTCTTTACTAGAGGCCGTTTGCTGAGCATCCCAGTGAGAATTTCCCCTCCAACATCTGTCTGCTACAGATAACACACTCTTCTCATAAGTACTTCATCTCTAAAACAACTGAACGACAACAGAGAGGCTCTGCTGGCATCAGATCCAAACAGGAAGCAAACAGCTGAACTTTATGAAATGTTCTCCCAATTTTACAGAAAATAACAGAAAAATCTGTCCAAATCTTCTCATTAATATTATCGGTTCCCTGACCATGTGCCACTGACATGTAGTGTGAGGACAGACATCAGAACAGTTTTAAACACCTGTGGGGTAGTGGATGATGTCTCAGAGCTGTTGAAAATGTTACCAAGCAACAGAAGCAAGTTATCTTAGTTCTTTCTCACCAGTGACACATGAACACACTAGCATGTGTTCTGGTAAGATGGATGGTTGCAATCTGTAATTGTTTGAATATTCTGAGTCCAACAAGGCCAGGGGTGTCAAACTCTGGTGTCCTGAAGGTTTTCCATGTGTTCTTACATCTACACACCTGATCCAAGTTATTAAGTCATTGAGCCACATTTGATTAACTGTTGATTTCAATTTATGTGCATCATCTGTATTGAACCAGAAACACAATGAAAACCATGAGGACACCGACCTTCCAGGACCGGATCTTGACATTCCTGAACTAGGCTATGTCCAAAGTAACTTAGAAACACCTACAGACAACTGATCAGTTTGAGCTCTGGTTGCTTACTTTGAATAGTCTTGAATAAATCCATTTATTTGTGCATGATGAACTTAAATTGAGAGCTGAAATGAGGATGTAAATACTTATTTCTACTTTTTTAAACTTTGTATGGAACAGCCGTGACAGTTTGGTGATCTGTTCAGGGTGTACCCTGCCTTTCGCCTTGAATCAGCTGGAATAAGTAAGCTCCAGCACGCCCACGGCCCAGTTTGGGATGAACGGTTCAGAAAATGAATGAATGAATGTGTGGTACAGTAGCGGTTCTATTTTTCCAAATAACTTTAGAGTCAGTTTGAGATTTGATGAACTTCAAAGTGAAACAAAGCCTCGTTTTGATTTTTTAAAAAAATAAATCTTAGCTAATAAATTTACAAGTCGATCCACGTTCCCACCCTCACCTATGGTCACCAGCTGTGGGTGGTGACTGAAAGAATGAGATCACGGATACAAGTGGACGAAATGAGCTTCCTCCGCAGGGTGGCTGGGCTCTCATTCAAAGATCGGGTGAGGATTTCGGCCATCCGGGAGGAGTTTAGTGTCGAGCCGCTCCTCCTCCAGGTTTGAAAGAAGCCAGATGGGGTGGTTCGGGCATCTGGTCAGGATGCCCCCCGAGCACCTTGTCGGTGAAGTGTTTCGGTCCCGTCCCACCGAGATGAGACCAAGAGGCAGACCCCGGACCCGCTGGAGAGACTATGCCTCACAGCTGGCCGGGGAACGACTCGGGATCTTTCCAGGTGAGCTGGACGTTGCAGCTAGGATGAGAAAAGCCTGGACTTCCCATCTGAGGCTTTTGCCCCCGCGACCTGGCCTCGGATAAGCGAAAGACGACTGAACGGATTGGAACTAATAAAATTTGGGCACAAGGAGTTTGAGTCTGAGGCTTTTCGACCAACATTCAGAAGTCAAAATGAGTGTAAGATGTTGCTTTTTATCCACAGGTGAGTAAATTCTGTGTCATTCTGAATCCACGTGGCTGCATCTCTCCAGGTGTTTGTACCTTTACCACATGACAGCTAAATAACAAGCTTTTTCTAAAGAGACAAAAGTGCTGACAGAAAAAAAAGCCAATTAAACACTGGGGTTTGGTCTGTGTGTGCGTGCACGTGTCAAGTTTTATTTGAATAATGAGGTTTTTCCACCAAGTCTGGCACAATCACCACGTCACCTGGCACAAACACACATGTATGGAGACAAATAGAACTGCACACACTCCATCACAATGCAGTCCTTCAGGGATCAATCACCACTCTCTCACTCATGTCTTTATTATCTGTAAGCTTTATGAATACATCTCCTCGCTGACCAAATTGCCACAAATATTTTGTATTTGCGAAATTTGCTTTCAGAGAAAAGTGCATTATCTCCTGCAGCAGCTGTCCAAACCGTACAATAGCTTTTATTGGAATGACTGACAAACAATTCCCATTCACGATCTTCCTCCTGTAGCCCCATTTGCTCGTGTTTGTGTAAAAATGTAATCTTTTTCATTTTCTTTACTATAAAGCAATGAAACTTCAAGAGGATTTGTGTCGGGCCAAAGGGAGCAGTCTAACAGTTCAAGGTCAAGAGTTGATAAGCTTCATCAACATCTGGATTTTCACTAAATCCCAACTGTCTCCTTGGATTTGGTGCAACATTTCACACTCAGGTGTTTTCTGAAGTCATCTCTCATGAATCGGAGCTGGTGAACTTCTCCAGGCCTTTCACAAGGGTCTGTTCTGTTTCCATCATCATGCTGGATTGAAGACAAATTAGACTCTTTTACTGTGAACCAATTTGATGGAAAAAAGTCCAACGTCATGTTTTCCATAAGGAAAACGCCACTTAGATATAGCATGTGGAAATCCTGAATTTACACAGAATCCAGCTCTAATGGAGCCTGTATGCTGTGTACTAATGCAACCTCACATCACACTGGTCTTTGTCATATTTTTTTTTCTTTACTTTCAGTAGAAGCAGTTGTGTGATTTGTTATAATGTCAGAGATGTCCTGCGATGTCTGCTCTGCATCATCAGGACATGGTCCTAATGCCTAATCTCCAAAAATCCACCTGGTGCTTTGAGCATGCTTAAGCAATCATGACCTGGCATAAGGTCCATGTACCAAATCAATTATTCATTTGGAAGGTGGAGAGGCGGCCCATCTGCTGAGGGAGCGGTCCTGACTGACTTATCGAGCTGTGGGACGTTCTGCTGCTTAGTAATGATCCAGCTATGAATTGCTCTGCAGCTTCAGGATCTGACTTTGCTCAACAGGAGCAAAGTCAAAGTTTGACAGCAGAACCCAGTCTGTCTCCACGTAGATGATAATAGATTTTGTGTATGTTTGAATTTACTTTGTCATGTCTGGTTTATGTTACCCATCCATCTTTAATTCTGCTTATCCACTCAAGGTCAAAAGTCAGACTACCACCATCCCTGCTAACGTTCAAGCGAAGATGACATAAATAAATTTATCAGAAATAAAGCTTAGAAAAATCAAGCTTTAATATCAGCTATCAATGAAGAGTTTTATATCTCTGATGTTTAGCAAGGACGTCAAGATCCAGTTCCGGAGGGCCGGTGTCCTGAAGGATTTCCGTGTGTTCCTGGTTCAATACAACCGATGCGCATAAGGCCAATAAAATTTGGCTCACTGACTCAATGACCTAGATCAGACATGTGAATCACACACATGGAACAATTTCAGGACACTGGCCCTCGAGAATTGGAGTTGCACACCTCCCTTTTTAAGTTTCCAAAGAAATTTCAGAATTTTCCTGAAACCTCTTCAAAGTCACCTTCCATGTTGTCCATCAAAAACAAAACAGTCTAAAGTTAAGACCCTTGTGGGGATTTATCTTCAGAATGTCTCCCCTATTAGTCTGTCCCGCTAAAAAAAAAAAAAAAAAAAGAAAGATGTACACAGCATGATGCTGCCACCACCGTGTACCACAGTGGGGTTGGCCTGAAAAATGACCCGTGCCTGTTTTTCAACAAACATGAAGCAAAATGTTTAATCTATATTTCATCAGCTAATTAAATGCATTTTTAATAAACTGCAGCAAAGAAATTTGTGTGAATATTCTTACTAAGAGGCCTAATTAAAACATTGCTGGTTATACTTCTAGAAGGTTTTCCTTTTTCTCAACAGAGGAATCTAAAAGTCTAGCAGAGATCATCAAGATCTTGGCTATTTTCTGTGCTCCTCGACTTCTCTATTGACAGTTTAGGTGAACAGTCAGGTCTGGGAAACCTTTAGAACATCTCCTGCCATTTCAATAGTAAGAGTCACTCTCACAAAACCCAATCAAAACAGCACTATTAACAAGTTCTTGTAGGTTGAGATTATTCGGTTTCAGACGTCCTGCTTGAGACTTCATGGTTTGTTCTCAAACACCGCCTGCCAACTGCAAAGCCTTGCATAAACATGTTTACTCAAATAGAATACCAACTCAGAAGCTACATCACTTTATGATAAGTACATGCAGAAACTCAAATAATTAAATATTGTGTTAATATCTAGTCAATGACTGTGTTTGATTGCATTTTGGATTGGTGTTGCTGAGCAATCTGTAAATTTAACTCCAAAAGATCTTAAAACAAACTCTGAAATTTAAACATAATCTATAATTTTTCTGTAAAATTGGACAAATCAGAGTTTTACTTGTGGAACAAAATTTCAGTGAAGACTAAAAATGTTAAAAAAGAGGAGTGTTATCCCCATCTAGTGGTATAAAGGTTACAATACAACAGAAAGGAGATTTTTTTCAATACATTCAAATTATTCAGTTATTAATGCAATAATTCACTTAAAAAAATAATCTTCTTAAGATGGATGGGTTTTTATATCTCTAATAATTCTTGTAATTAGCAATATTACTTAAAATATTAATTTAAAAAAGGCAATGTCTTTCTTTTACTATCATTGACGCTACATGGGGTAGTTCGGGCATCTGGTTAGGATGCCTCTTGAACTCCTCACTGGTGAGGTGTTTCAGGCATGTCCCACTAGGAGGACATGCCTTGCTGAAGAGGCTGTCTCATAGCTGGTTGGATAAAGCCTCAGGATCCTCCCAGGTGAGCTGAAGGATGCAACTGGGTGAGAGAAGCCTGGGTTTCCCATCTGAGGCTGTTCCCCCTGTGACCCAGCCCCGGAGAGAGGACAATGAAACGAATAACACAATCATTGAATGCTGCTAATAAACTCTACTGACATAATGCAATTCAATTGGGATCAAAACTTTTTTAAAAAACAAGAAAAACAAAAAAAGTCTCCTGCTGTAGCAAAGCTTTACTGTACGGTCAGTTCATAATAATAATAATAAAAAAAAAAAAAAAAGAAGCATTTTAGACCATGTTTTTATCAAGTTTGACCAGTAAGATCTACTGCTTCTGTAATTAGCAAACACCAAAGCTTAAAGTCTCGTGTAAACCCACCATCATTAGAAATATATATTTGTATTTTATCTGCGTCTACGTCTTATCTACAGCTGGCTGTCTTCACACAGCTGACTTTGTGCTACATGATGTTTGAATAAAAATACAGTGACAACATAAATACTGCTACAGGAAGAAGAAATCATAACAACGGATCTTCATTTTATAAAATAAAATCATCGTCATCATACTGACAATAAACATACACATTGTGTGAGCATCCAGACTACCACGGTTTAAAAAAAAAAAAAAAAGATATACGTCATCATTTAGAAAGTGTAGCACAAGCTTCACCCCTTATGTGTACAAAATCAGCTTTTTAGGATGTTTCCCTGCTTTTTTCTCCATTTCTGGACAACAAAATGAAATGTAAAAGTGACGTTTGTAAAGAGTAGTTTTCCAGCATGCTTATAGGAGACGTGTGGAGTACATTCATGTCTATAAGGCATCAACGCAGCTACGACCAGCGTCCAGTTATCACAGTGATTACACCCCACCTTCTTAGAAGCTGAAAAAATAACTGTGAAAAGAAGCTGTGCGTCAGTGTGACGACAAACAGAGAAATGAAATGTTAAATAAAACAAAAAAAAAAGCTAAATAAAGACTAACAGCTTGTTGATGCGTCAAACATGTCGGAACTAAAAAAAAAACAATTCAAACAGACAATAAAAATAAGACTAAGATGATAATGATATGTAAAATAATTGTGAATCATTCCTTTTTTTTCTCCTAAAAATCCAGTGTTGAACAGAATCCAGTGACGTACTCAGAAATAGTGTCTAAAACAAACCGACACAATGAAAGAAAACACATGGGCGATGATGAATTACTTGTTCGTTCTCTTTGTGTTGGCCATGCAAAGTTTTTTTTAAGACTCAGTCCATCATTTGTCGTCGTTCAGCAGCTTTACATCTCAGAGAAGCTCAGAGCTCTGCTGCTACAGCAATACTTACAAATAATAAAAAAAAAGAAAAAAGGGCACTGAAAAAGATACAACAGATCATTAAGTTATTTTCTATCATAAGTCAGAGACCAGTGCTTTTCCGACATCATCAGGTCACTGGTTCAGATTGACTTTACTATGTTCACATCAGCGAATCAGAAGGTGAATCTGTGTGTGATGGAATGGGTTCAGAGTGGCAGGTGATGAATAAAAAAAAACAAACATGACACATTCTTGACATGTTAATACTGAAGCTATGACTTTACATGTTACAGAAACTATACTTCCTGTTGATCTGTGTGTGTCAGTGTGTTTGTACAGACACATCAGAGGGTGTGTTTCCTCTGACGTGCGTTCACATCCAAAGTCATTGTTTAGAGTGAGAGAGCGTTCGGGAAGTTAAAAGTCCTCCTCGTCCCTCCATCAGAGCTCGGTGGTTAACAGACTTCTGGCTTTCGCTGCGTCCTCTGATGCTGAAGAGCTGTAGGACGGAATTACAATTGTTAATCACAACATCTGTGTTAACAATTTAGGAAAACATGGAGCTGGTCAAGTAAACTTTCATTTTTAATAAATCAAAAGAAATGATCAATAAGCAAATTGATATTCATTAAATTTTATTCTGCATGCATTTAATATCTCACCGTGTTTTCTCTCCTGCACATGAGAATAGATCGCTTACAATTTGGACCATGATAACCCAAAAAAACACCATCACTTTTAGCTATAATCTTTGAAACTACTGTATTTTCTGGACTATAAGTTGTTCTGAGGTATCTTCTTCTTCTTTCGGCATTTCCCTTTGGAGTCGCTACAGCAAGTCAGTTTCTTCCATCTAACCCTATCTGCTGCATCTCCTTCGGTCACGCCAACTATCTTCATGTCTTCCTTCACTGTATCCATGAACCTCCTCTTTGGTCTTCCTCTAGACCTTTTTCCTGGTAGTTACAAATCCAGCATGCTTCTGCCGATGTACTCTCTCTCTCCTCTGCACATGTCCAAACCTTCTCACTCTGGGGTCTCTGACTTTATTTTCAAAACCTCTAACATGTGCTGTTCCTCTGATCCTGTTCATCCCGGTCACTCCCAGAGAGATCCTTAGCATCATCATCTCTGCTACCTCCATCTCTGTTTCCTGTCTTTTTCCCAGTGCTACTGTTTCTAGACCAAACAGCATGGCCGGTCTCACCTCAGTTTTGAACACTTTTCCTTTCATTTTAGCTTAAACTCTTCTATCACACATCACACTTTTCTCCACCCTTTTCCAGCCTGCCTGCATGTGCTTCTTCACCTCTTTTCCACACTCTCCATTGCTCTGGACTGTTGATGCTAGACTTAAAATCTTCTACCTTCTTTATCTCTTCTCCCTATGACCTCACTTTTCCATTTGGATCCCTCTCATTCACACACGTCCTCTGTTTTACTCTGACTAATCTTCATTCCTCTTCTTTCTAGTGCAAACCTCTACCTCTTCCTTTCTCTCACTACAGATCACAATGTCATCTGTAAACTTATATTCTGGAGTATAAATTGCATTTACTGAATTATATACAGTCTTTTACAAACTTCTTGACCAAACACAGACGTATCATCTTTGAAGACAAATTTGGGACAAACTAAATGTGGTGCAAACACTTTTACCTGGATGAGATGTTGATATGTGTGTGAGCAGGTAAGGGTGGGGTTACCCCGCCATCAACAGGGTTCAGTGGGGTGACCTTAATGACGGGATCGATGTCGAGCAGGCCGTTAGTGAAGATACCAGGAGGCTGTGTCAGAAAATAATTTCAGCCTGAGGGGTAAACTTGGAAAGTACAACTAAGGGAGAGATGGAGAGGTGGACTTACAGCGGTTGTCGGGATGATCCAGCGAGGGGTGATGAGGGACTTGGGCGTCTGGACTGGGGGAAGCTGCAGCACAAACAGAAACATGAAGCAGATTTATTAAATACTATAACTTTCAATATCATCTGGTTGTTTTCAAATAAGTGAGTAAACTCAAGAAAAAATTTACAACCTTCACTGATTTTACTAATGCTTAAAATAAGCTGGACTAAAATAATGATCTAAAGTCGTTAAGGTTCTGCTAACATTTTAAGACACCGAAACCAGGATGAAATTATGACTCATGTGGGAGAGTGAGACGAAAAACTCAAGATATTTTCTTTGTTAATTGAGGGATCTGAAAGCACTTAATGACTGGACGGCAGGATGCCTCGTTTCTGTTTGGTATGAGTTACAATATATCAAGATGTAGCTGGAAACTAAATCAGACCACTTGCTGGCTTTGCAAAAAAAAAAAAGGTCCTTATTAACTAAACACCCCTTCTCTGTAATTACTTGTACATTGTTACCATAGCAACTTCTTAGCTGCCAGTTAGTACACAGAGAACATCTAAATCTGTCAGAGGTTAATGACAATTATAACATGGGTTCACGTGAATACTTATTCTGATTGGCTGAACTATTTTCAGATAATAGACACCTCTAAAAGATGTTCAGGTCAAATAAGATTGAAGACACTGAAGATGGAAGACTTCGCCCGGTTGGTATGCATAACAACGTAAAGTAAAACACAGGTTTTGTTCAAGTTTGTAACGTTATTTATCACAACAATATTGAGATAAAGAGAGAAAAAAAAAAAAAGAATGTTTTTATAATTTCATTTTACACTTTTGAGTATTTCTTGCAATAAAAATGACATTTGAAACTAATTATTCTTTTGAAACAAAATTTTGCATCATCATCTGGAAAAAAAACAAGTGGTAAAAGGTGGTGTCCTTTCTCTTTTCAGGATGCTTTATTTCACTTAAACATAAAAGTATCTTTCCAATGTCCTCCTAATTAGCCAGGTCAGATTGGTGCGTCATTTAATTTATGCACAATCACATTTCATAAGACACACAAACTTTCCTTGTATCTCTCAACTAAAACAAAGCATGTTGCTCTAAGTAGAAAAACTTGCACCAGGATCGAGACGACTAGTGTGTTGTTACAGGAATCCCTCGTGTCGTCAAGGCTTTTTCTGTGTTAAGATTAGCCGAATTTGGCGAAAAGCCGACACTTACCAGGGGAGTCGGATCAGTGAAGTCGATCAGATTGTCGGACAGCGGCAAAGTGTTTGGGAGATCAAACTCTTCAGCTTTAACCTGCAGGAGGAAAACGTAAAAAAGAGAGAAAATGAAATCCAAAAAGTTTGATAGATAACTTAATAAAGGTTTAAAACAATCTAATGACAATGTTTTTAATAATTTCTATTAAATGAGCAGAAGGATGTGAGAAAACAGCATACATACACCTCAATATAATGAAAAAAAAATTGCAATAAAACATGAGAAAAAACTGAAAACTGTTTCTATAGTGAAGCTACAGAGTTCACATTTGACAGTTTAAAGAGTAATACCACTCATAAGTGCTAAGCGGAAACAACTATTTTACCTTAGGTGCCAAGCTTTCACTGGCAGCCGGAATCTTGGGAGCAGATGGGTTTAAATCCTCAGTTAACCTCTCAGCACTGAACAAAACACACGCACACAAATGAACAACTGCAGGCCTGGAAAGTTTATTATCATCCAACTCCAAGTCAATAAATTAAACTGGTTTTCTACTTAGAATGTGATTTGTTAATTTCATTTCACCAAAAAAAAAAAAGGGTCACATTTGGTCTTTTATGCAGACAGAAGTAGAGGGAGAAAAAAAACACAAATTGAGGAAATATTTCTTGCATCAGTGATCCCAAATGCACGCAGCGTTTCTGAATTGCCTGGTCAAGCGTGCACGCGCCTGTTTTTTAGTGTCGCCTCTGCCGGCTGTATCCAGGCAGAAATGAAATCATGTGACCCTCAGCAGCTCAAATACTTAAATAGAAGCAATGCTTAAAAACACCACTCGATGTCAGCAAAGACCAAAACATCACCAGAGTATCAGGTGTTCTTTTGTGAATCTGGTTTATCATTTGCATCTGAACTTTATGGTTTATGTTTAAATCGAACTATTCCAATATTTCATACTGGTGTTTCCACATTTATGTCATTCAGTCTTGTCATTTACTTGGTGACTAATTAAAAGGTAGCAGTACCTGACAGCTGCAGAGGAAACCAGTGAACCTGGTTTGAGTAGCTCTCTGGAGTCCTGGATGTCGAGACGGCTGCTGACAGAAAGAGACGAGTTACTGCCCATTCGCCCGCTGCGTACTTTCAACCTGACAGACAGACGACATCATGTCAGAGTGCCATGTGGCATTTTCATTGTGCACAAGCCTGCTTTAAGTGTTTAGTCTGACTTTGAGACAAAAAAAAATTCTAGGACAGGATTAATCTGATCCTAATGACAATGAGAAATAAAAAGATTTTGTTCTTTCATTTTATGAAATGAGCACTTACGGAAATGAAATGTAAAAGATTAAATGATCAGTTTGTGTTTCTGATATTATTTTGCATTTAAAAAATTGCCCATAATGCATTTGGCTCATTCCAACCTGCAAAAATTCACATACAGACGAGCAGGAGAGGAACCCTGAGCTATGATGAGAATTTATGCAAATCTCCAAGTGGTTAAATCACGTCTGACAGCAGGAAGTGCTTTCTTTTACTGGCTGATAAGAAGAGAAAGAAAGAAGATTTATTCATGGTCAAAGCAGCTGTTTTTTTTCCACATGTTCTCTTTAAAGTAGGGAAAATTTTAAATTAGAACAAATTCTCTGTTCTTTATTATTTGAAACATTAAATTTAATCTCTGGGAGTAACTGGGGCTTAGGCGTCTTCTCCAGGGACACCTAGCCATAGGCCCAGTAGGAATCGAACCGGCGTCTACTGGTCCAACAAGGGATATTCTACCACCGAGCTAACCCCTCCTCCTCGACTATTCAACTTGTTGAATAAAAGTTTCACACATGCATTATAATATTATTATTTTTGTAGAGTGAGATCCTACCTGGCAGACGCTTCCTGCAGGTTACAGTTTTTATCTCCGACAATCAGGGTGTGTTCCTCCAAAGGCCCCTGCAGAGAAAACACATGGTGATGAAAGCACAGCACTAGAAGGTGAGCTTGTATTGTTTCCACACATGTCCATGTATGTGACAAAATCTACTTCTGACCTTCAGAGCAGCAGCCTCAACTTGAGCTTTCAGGATGTTACTCTTCAGATCTTCAGGGGTGCGCAACGGCGTGGCAACAGGACTGCTTCCTGGACTCAGACCGCACTTCTCTGTGAGCTTCACCACATCGTCCTGTAACAAAGTGGTAAGCAATCAGATAAAACACACGACCTATGGAGTGTATCCAGCAGAAACATACACACACCTGGTTGTTCATGACCATATTGACATTGATGTTGTTTCTCTGCGTGGCGAGAAGTGGACTACTTTCCAACTCCAGCTGTTTGAGACGAGCGGCTGCTTCTGCACAAACGCAAACAGCATTTTCTCCTTCTTTAACAGAACAAGAAATACTATGTAAAGTATTTTTAATAAGATTAAAAATCAGAGTCAAAGATCATTTTTGATGCACTTTCATGTCAAAAAGTACTGTATTAAAACTAAAGTAAAACATGAGATGGCTAAGAAAGAACATCAGAGAAGTCACAGTATTATATTAAAAAAAAATTTCAAATATGAAAGGCATGCAATGTGGTTGTTTAGTCTCACCAGCGAGACTGAGTGGATCTTCTGCTGTCACACCACCAGAGGCATAGACATTGCACGGACCGGGTTCTTCTGTGGTCGACAACGGGGGGACTGCCGGAGCCCTTAGGACGTCGTCAATGCACGTCTCTATCAGGTCAGTGACCACGGGCAAGCTGGTTGCATGAAGGATACAGGAAATAAAAAAGGCAAGGTTGTTAATAACATAAAACAAATCTGATGTTACCTGCATTTAAAAGATTGTAACAGAATACAGGACACAAACCTTACCTTTGTCATCCACATGACATGAAGTGTCTCTGCAATTATAGTAAAACTGATCCATTTGTTACAAGTTTACAACTTCACACCATTACGACCACTTTGTTTCTCAAAGACAAAATTAAACTAGTAGTAATAAAACATAAAATGCATTTAAGCCCAAATAAAACCGACTCAAGTCAGTTAATATTAATTCAAAGCAGGTAATAAGTTCTGTGGGAAATAACTCAGGATAATATTCTCAGAATGAAAAAGCTGCAGGCTAAAAGGAAGACACGGAGACTGTTCCAGCAGTCTGTGACTTCATATTGTTGGACCCTAAGGATGTGGAGGAACGTAAGAAATCTGCTGTATATTACACTACACCACATGGAGAGAGCAGGAGTTGTAGGAAAACACTCGAACACATCAGGAAAATGCAACGCTTGACTCACAAATCTAATGGATAAACATTTCCAGATGTGTGAAGTAATCCTTGGAGAAAGGGAAGATGTGCACTGAATCAACAGGATTCAGAAAGTAAAAAGCAAAGCAATAAAAAAGTCTTACTGTCTGCAAACTGCTACATAACATGTTCCGATTTGCTCAACTTTAACTCAGTACAGCCTATTTTAATTTATATCTTTTTTTTTTTTTTTAAAGAAAGACTACTCAAACCTGCATAAGTTTCTGATTTAATCACATTTTATTCTTCAAATTGATTAAAATCAACTTGATACAAATGATTTGGTCACAGTCAAATATACATCTACGTAAGAAATAATAGTGACTAATCACCATTGTTGTGCAACAGTTATGCAGTATTGTAGCAGAGTCCATTATCGATGTACCTATGCGCTCTCTTAAATGGTTGTAAGGAAGATCTTTCTGTGCTGAGAGCCAAACTACTCTTAATAAATAATGTGCATGCGTCTCCAAGTAACTGTGCTTTTGCTTGTTTCCATTGTGTCTGCTCAGACTGATGCTATGTTTGGTGATTATTCAGACCTTCTATTGACTTTTTCTTTTAAAAAAAGTGACAATCTTGCAGCCTTTTTGGTGTTACTGGAGATTTCGGAGTCTGTGGCGTGAGACCATATTGTTTAGCCTGTGCTAAATGAGCAGCGGGCGCTGCTCATTTAGAACTGTGGCTCCTCCCCCTGCTGTGGCCCCTCCCCCTCACAAAGCACTGCGTATGTCTGGAAAGTGTCGGTGTGTGTGTTGAAGTGTGTGTGTGTGTGAGAGAGAGAGAAATGTAGAGATAGAGGAACAGAGAGAAATGTGTTTGTGCCTGTGTTTGTTTGAGAGAGGAATTCATCTGTGTGTGTTTTTGATGGAGAAACTTGTCTATGTGTATGTTTGTGAGAGACATTTGTCTGTATGTGTGTGTGTTTGAGAGAGGAATTTGTCTGAGTTTGAGAGAGGGTGGATTTGTGATGTCTAATGGTTGTGTAACAATAACATGTGTTGTGAGGGTAGTTTTACTGCGGGCTGGAAATGATCTGTGTGTTTGTGATGTTGACACTGGACTGGTAGATCTCAGGAGGTTTGATACTTGAAAAGTAGATCTTAGGACAAAAAAGTTTGGCTACCCCAGATTTAGAGTGTAGAGAAAGAAAACCTTGTGGGTTTCTTATTCGAGTCATATCCTTCTACATCTGATCAGATTGCCACAGAGCACATTGCCCGCAGTTAACGGAGAAAGAAGCTTAGGTAGATGTGAATGTTGTAGAGTAAACTCTTGGCAAACACTAGACTTCAACAACATACGGTTACGCATGAGTTCAATTAATGAAAACAGACTTTAAAAAATTCACAAAAAGATCTTCCGTACCACCTTTAACTGCACTAGCTTCATTTCAGGCGTGCTCCCTAATAAGTGAATTAAATACATGTAACAAAATTGCATTTGATTTAGAACTTTTAAAGCATAAGTTACAGAAGTTGGACAGAAAGGCATTATTTTTGATCCATGAGTCCTAAGACCGGTAGTTGTTGTAGTGGTATTAGAAGGCCGTTCAAGCAGAAGACAAACATTTATTTTCCTGCATGATGAAAACTTCCAAGTATGAGAAATTAATGAAGAAAACATTACTGTTCTGAAGTTTGTGTTTTTTGTGCTTCTTTTTAAATAAAAACCAGCTTGCATCCAGTGAAAGAAGGCATCTCTCTAATCCAACTCCCTTTTAAACAGCAGCAGGTTCATTAAATATAAAACAGATTAAATACTAAATAAATCACATCTTTTTTAAAACAGATTAAATTAAATGTAATAAAGAAAAACAAAAAAAAAAACAAACAGGAAATTCTTTCTCTGCAAGGCAACAAGAAGCCGAGGAGGGCTCGCTTAAGCGCTCAAAAAACTATGTGACCTTCAGTCCACCGAAGAGTGGAATTGAATGCTTAAGCTTTACTGTGATACCATCTCTCCCAAGCCAAACCAGTTTCATTATAAAGTGGGAGGGAAGAGTCAGGAGACAATATAAAAATAAATAAGGGTGAAAGAATGAAAAGTAGAAAAAAATAGAGAAGTGACTTCATAATGTTACTAAATAGTGATGGAAGAATGGCAGGATGTGCGTTGATGAGCTTCAACCATCTGCTGCTCCGAGGAACCTTCATTCAATAAACTGTCCGGTGGCATCAAGAAAGTTCTTCCACCCCCACCCGGGTGCCGAGCCACTTCTGTTTAATAGCAGGCTGACAAAGTCAATTCAGTACGGAAGGTCAGAGAGCCGTCAGACGTGTCCAACCTCTCTTAGCGAACTTTGATGAAACAGGGTGGACGGAGGAGGGAGGAGAAGACCTGGGGAGAACAGGGTGGATGCAATGGTGAAGGGTGAGGGGATGGTGATGAGCAGGAAGTGGGAGTATGAAGACGGCAAGGAGGAAAAAACTAGAAGGACGTGATAAGTAATAAAGAAATGATAGCAAAAGCAGATTCTTTAGTTAGATCAATTACGCAACAGAAATGATAGAGAATAAAATGAGAAGATCACACCTTCATGTGGATCTCCATGAGGTTTTTTTTTTACTTTCCCTGCCAACAGGTTTTTTCTAAGAGATGTCCTGGGCTTGTGAAGTTTAGTTTGAAAATGAGCTTTTGATTATTTTGATTATCTTTAGACTGATTTTGTGGAATTTTGTTCAATTAAACATGTTGAGACACCCCTGCAGTGTTATTTGGATACATAAATAAATTGAATTAGGAGTTAGACCAGGGGTGGGCAAACTTTTTGATTCGTGGGCCACATTGAGTTCTAACATTTGACAAAGGGTCCAGAACATGATCAGATGGATGGCATGCTTTGGTAGCCTTACCTCATTGGAGAAAAAAAATACTCATCTTGGGATATGGTGGATCTCTTGAGTTTGTGAAGCGCGTTATATTTGATCTGGGTATGGAAAGTCATCGGGGTCACTACCTGCACGCAAACAAGCGAGCTAGATGTTACATCAAACATGTTAAATTTAACTAGCGCTTAAAAATACTCAGCTCGCTAGGTTTAAAAAGTAGGTTTGAAATTAACACGCTTGTTGACGTGCGCGTATTGGCCCCGCTGGCTTTCCATATATGCTGTTTAGTTTGATAGCGTGCACATCACGGAGACACACACATTTTAATGTGAGCAGTGTTGTTGTTTCTTAACAAAGCCAATAAATCTGGAGTGCGACATCTAGTGAGGAAACATCAAATTTGCAAGGGAAATAAAACATTAACAAGATTTATTTATTACATTTTTTCAAGTTTAGGGGCCGGATTAAAAGGTTTAACGGCCCGCATGTGGCCCGTAGTTTGCCCATGCCTATGTTAGACAGTATCCTATGTTGGTTGTCTTTTAATTTTAATCACAATAGGCTATTTTTATTCAACTAAATCCAGTTCTATATCAGCTACCAACCTGCTGTGTCAGCACTCTGACTAAAGCATGTAACTCACACTACGTTACTTCTAAACTGGAGTGCACTTGAGTGTGCTGCAATGCATGCTGTCACATGAACCCTGGAGGTAAGTGAAGCAGACTGGACGTCTCTAGAGCACCACTGACCTGGCTTTGCACTTTTAGTGCTTTTTGATGGTTTAAGTCGCGTTTGCATTTCTGACATTTACAAATTCAGCGCTTGAAGAAAGGAGTTTTATATGACAGCGGTTCGAGTGGAAAATAATTCTTATATCTGTGTTTGCATCATGACTAACGGCGGATGACCAGATGGTCAGCAGATGAACTTTTTCTGACCTTAATATTTTCTCCCTCAGGATTCCCATCAGCTACAGAGAGGAATTGTGATTACTTCAAAAGGCGCTGATTCTCGCTTATGTTAATGTTTCAGATTTAGAGTAGCTTACAAGGAGGAGAAAGAATCAGAGCGGAGGCAAATGATTTTTTGATAGCTCAGACAGGGAGACGAAGCAGAAAATCAGATTGCTGCAGAAAACAGTAACAAATATACCGAATAACCAAATAACACTTGAATATTTTAATGCATTTTATGCTCAAATTAGTCATTCATTGTTTAGATAATTTTTTTTTTAATTAGGAACGCCTGTTCCCGATAAATATCAGCATTCAAGTGTCATTATCCAGAAACATAACAAGTTAGCTTGTTTCCTGTAAAGACAGATACTTTTGTTATCTGCAGAAAACTGTGACTCACTGTTTGCAAGCAAATCAGCAGTAGTTCAATATAGAAACATAAAAATGAATCCAGGGAAAAGTAAGAAGTGTTCAGGATTAGTTGAAGTGTAAGGAATGCAACTATGTGATTACACAGCCCCTCCTTCATATTCGTACGCTATAGGGTGATTACTTTAGAAACAACGTAGAAATCTTCTTCTTTGTTTGTCTTTATAAAGTGATGTTTTAAATGTTCGCAATATGTGCAGAATATTAACAATTAAAACTCTTTTTTTTTGCATGTTTGCTATTTGCATTTAATAATATCCCCAAAAAATTCTGAAGATTTAATCTGAACCATAAATGACTATAAATGAGTGAATTTTGCCATTTATTCTAATATAAACAAAAGAGCACGTATGAGTCGAGTTATGGCATTTGGAGTTTATCAATTAATTTACAAGTTTCACAATAAAGCTGAAATGATCATTAAATGGTTTTGATGAAAATGTTTTTTATTTTTTGCACAAAATTGGATAGAATTGAATTATGCTGTAGTTTTTAAAACTTCTTTCCTCCAATATTTTATTGTTGTAATATATTTGGGAGGTGTGAGACTTCACAGAGGAGCAGGAGGAGAGAGGTGTTAGCAGGATATTAGCAGAAAATTTAGACTCTAAGAGGCACCAAAGTCTTGGACGGCTCAGAAACTGAAATCAGACCGCATCACTGATACATGCCACCAAATCAAGATCCCAGCATCTAGTTTCATAACACAGCGTCCTGCTCTAATTGGGTTGGAATTTCATGCCGATCAAATCTGGACAAACAGCACACCAAAGAGAAAAAAAAAGGTCTTTCTCCAAAGCCAAATCATGAAGCCCACTGCCCAGCAACTGATTGGTTAAAGCCAAAGCCGTTTCAAAGTTTGGGATTTGGTCGTACCTACCCATCCTGCCTCCAGACCATTATTCCTCAGTACATGTTTATACTGTAACAAACAAGGAACAATGCAAGTTGACAGCAGTGGAGCAACAAAGAACATTTGAATTTTATCAACACATTCCTCATTTCAAACACAATTTGCTTCAGTGCAGCACATCAGAGGGTTATGAAATATAAAAGACAAAAATACCACACGAGACGGAATCAACAGTGAACACAAAAATATTACAAACCCAAACTGAGCATTAGGTTTTCTATGTTAAATTAAATTAAGGAAAAATGAAAATTTTCAACATCTATCTCATCTACTCCTCAAGACGAATCTCTGACATTTTTATTTGTAACTGGGTGAAAAATGTCTTTCAAGTAAATAACGACGGTGCAGTCCAGACACAGATCAAGTTCCAAAAACTCACAAACATCATCCAGAAACTTTCCTTTTTCTTTCAATGTATTTACATGTTTAAGTTAAGAAATATAACTTTAACCTACAATCATCATTTAAGTTGTTTCAGCACTGATGCTTAGTCACTTCAATTACAATCTGTTTTTGTCTCAGGACTTTTTGTGCTGTTCAAACTTATCTTTATCGACAGTTTACATGGATATAAGTATGTTTAATCTGTGTTTGAAAAGGAACAAATTTCCAGATAACTTTAGGCACAAATTTTATGATGTCACAATTATAGATAAGTAAAAGTCTGATATTTCCAGATAAAAGGCATAAGAAAGTGGTTCAAAGATAGAAATAAACAAGCTATTCTGATTTAAACTCTGCTGTAACCACAAGTGAACATATCCCACCTTCTCCAGTCTGAAGTGAACCTCATCTGCAGCTGGATTTGACTGCTTTTAATGGATGTTTGAAACTCTGTCCTACTTGTTTAGTTAAGCTTAGCAGCTCATTTCACAGAGTAAGAACAGGATAAATCCACCCCCTTCATTTCAACAAAAGACCAAGTTCCTAATGAATCAAAAACATTATTAATATTAGTAATAAAGACTTTCTCTCTGCCTATGCCCTTGCTTCGTCTGTCCTCTTCCTGATCATGACAAGACAGGATCACTGGATAAGCCATGCTAAGCCACTCACATGGCATTAGACCATAAAAAACACACATCAGTCTGCCTTTTCTGACCTCTTCTAATCCGGTTTTGTTTTTCCTCATCATTACTGTGGACTTGACATTTGTGCGCTACTCCTTCCTAGTAAAATTTATAGAAAGGATTGTTCTTAAAATGCATATTTAATATGTTTCAATCATTTGTTTGCAATCAAATAAACAAATTAAATTGTAAGTACAGTTTATTTTTTAAGCACAAACCTTCTTTTCTCTCCTCCTGGACTTCTGGGCAGTGCTTCTATCTCCATTGGTCCACAAGCAGAAGCGGCCACTGGATTGACCACGGGAAGAGCAGACCATGCCCCTCTGCTGGGAGGAATCTGAAAGCATGAACAAAAAAAATTATTTGAGGCACAAAGATTGGATAAAGTAGCAATAAAACATTTAAATAATAATAATAAAAGAAGACAATTTAGAGACAATTTAAAACCCAATACCAAACAGTTTGGTTTCATACCTTCTCGTCTTTGTTGGAACTAACGCCGTTACCTGAAGAGAGGACCCTGAAGAGAAATAGACAAGTTCATTTTACTTCAACAATCAACACAGAACTCTAGAAGAGATTAATTTGGTGTTTTAGAGACACAAAGTTCTAAAGAGTTGAGCATTTTTATCAGTTAACAAAATTTCATTCCTGATTAAACTTTAAATGTACATGATGTCTCACTTTATGAACTAACGAAGACTTTTTCCCACAAATTTACACATTGTCAGACATGACCACAGCAACAGAAAAAAACAGGAATTGTACACACACACATTCATAGATCAGCATAAACACACAATTACCCCACCACGTGCATCTTTAAAAATTTATCACTAATGTAGACAATGAAAAACCATCACATTTCAGAATACTTACTCTTGTGGGTTGTAATGACCTGCAAAAAACAAACAGTGGATTTAGTTCATTGGAAATGGAGGAAGTTGCTTGTTGAATTTCCCTCAATTAAAGGTTAAATCAATTTGTAAAAACAGGTTTTCAAAGATTCCAAGTGGTGTGTATCTCTTAACAGTACCAATACGAAATGAACACAACAACTGTCGAACAGTGTTCGACTTATTTTTCAAAGCACATAAATCTTTATTCCCCCTGTGTTTAATGCTTTACTACTGTTGATTAAATTTTCTCTTTATTCAAGAAAGATTTCTCAGGATTGCAAACCAGAAATAAAGAAAACCTCACAAAAAATGTTTGCTAGCTTTTTTCACACTAACACACTTATCGTAGAAAGGGTTTCAAAGTTGTTTACGAGACGTTTAGACTTCCATCTGGAAATCATTTTCAATCTGATAGACGGATTTTTTTGGATGGAAGTCGAAATACCTTAATCATCAAATATACTGTCCAGAAGACAACTTTGAAACCCTTTCTACAATGGATCACTTCGGGAGGAATAAGGGATTACACAGACTAACACACTCAATTTCTCAAAATTTCTTCGTTTTCCAGCTCTGAACCAAACAGCTAAATTTCACCATACATGGCGTTAACACAGCTAATTACAACCGATATGATTTAATTATCAAGAGTCGCTTTCTCTTTTAAGTGTCTACAGCCTAAAGACCGGCTGTAGATGTGTCCTTACCTCTGTTCTGCATGGTTCTCCTGGAATACCGGCGACTTGGTCTCCTTTCAAATGAGGCAGAACGCCGTGCTTTGTTGGCCTTGGTTGTCTGATACTCCGTTTTCCCACTAATTACAGACACAATAGTTATAATAAATTTAATGTTATGTTAAAATGTGAAGCAGATGAATGACCCCTGCTGAACTGTGGATCCATCCGGGCGATAACCTTCTTTAAAAAACAAACCCCCTGCAACCCCTGTACTAAATCAACATCACCGCTGATGCTTATCCATCTGGGTAATGTTTAAACACACAGAAGGGAACAAGCTGGTCACTGCAGCATGTTGACACTAAGTGCCTCACATGGAAGGTATCTATGTGAGCACAAGCAGGATTTTTTATAAGAAAATGTTGGATCCAGCACTGTACCTCCAACTAGGATTATCTTGTTTACGCACTCTAAGCACATGAAAGGAAACATTGAGGTCTTTTACTCATCAGCAGTCACCCAACCCCCAAAATGCACTTTAGCTTCAACTATGTTTCAACGAGATTCAGAGCTGACAAGTGTTTAGTATGTGGTCCTTTCAGATAAACCATAGCTTTATAAATACATCATCTGACACTGGTACGCTCTAGATAAAGTATAATCTTAATACAAGGTTTTACTTGGAAATAAAAAGCAGTTTCAATAAAACATTACTTTTTTTCCAGCTCTTTAGTTTCTGGTACCTGTATCTGAAGCGAGATCCCATGCGAATAAATCCAGAGCTGGCAGCGTTCTTCTGGACAGGTCCTCTCAGCCTGAAGAAGGCATGGTGTTCTACAGCACACTTCCAGAGATGCTTGCAGGCTTTAGGATGATCCATTCTAAAGACAAACGTGTGCTCCTGTTCTTTACCCTAAAAAAAGATTCAGAAATGAGGAAGAACACTGTAAAATTATATATATATATATATATATAAAGACTTTTTTTTCCCCACAGAATTATTAGCTTTCTCATTCTGAAATCTAAACATGTTTACAAATTACTGTATTATAAATGCAGAAGTGGATTTTCTTTCTCTCGCTCAGAATAGAAACTGAAGAATAAAAAATACTATACGACAGTTGATACCTTAAAAATGGGCTTGATATCAAGTGGTCTACATAAACACCAGCCATGGAGTTTAGACATAAAGTTTATCCTAGAAGCCAAACATTTGCACATCAAAATGGTTTGGCAATGCAAAAACAGCTCAAAAACATCCAAACTAAAGAGCAAAAAAAAAACAACAAAAGCAAAAAACAGGCAAACTTTAAAAGACAGGCAATGAACTCAAAACTAAATTTGATTTTCATTTCTATATTAAAAAAAAAAAAAAACATCCAAAATAATGGACACTTTACTTGGTTGAATTTCACTTATTATGAAAGACAATGTGTGGGCTGTAATGCATTTGTATTCAAATCTGCAATTTCTACATTGCGTTCATGTTTTTTTCTTTTTCTAAACCCTTATTTTGGAAAAAAAAAAAGTGCTGTCAATGTATTTTATCAAAGATGAAAAAAAACTTAGCATTTCATATACAGATTAATGCTAAAGTGGCAGAATATAGTACCAGTAAAGGTCAAGATCCTTTTCCGGCTATATACTGGAAATTTGTAACACAAAATGCAAAATAGAATCTTTGTATCGAGAACCTTTAGGAACCTCACATCACAAACGACACACTGAGTTTGACGATCAGATAAAGAAATTAGAAGTTAGATCAAGTCAAAATTGTGTGTTAATCAGTATACTGTGAGCGTTTTACACATGACAGGTAAAAAAATCTGCAGTGTTTTAACATCCTGCATGTTGTTACATCTCTTGAACCCCTAAAATTGGCATCAATCTCTAAAACTATAACCCCAGTACATTTAGCACCTACAATGTTTATGACTACATTTTTTTTTTGTCAGCAGATTTTTTCAACTTGGTCATCAAGCTTGCATGCTGTAACTCAGTAAACACCTCAGCTCCACTGGGTTTCAAAAATGTATCACGGAAACATTAATCAGTTTTTAAATAGTTATAAATGGCATTCCTGCAAGTCTACGAAAAGAGAGAAAGAGAGGGAGTAAGAGAGGGAGGGAGTGAAAGAGAGAACCAGACAGAGAAAGAGAGCAAAAGAGAGAGAAATGCATACCAGGAATACCAGAGGGGGCAGGTTTCTTTATTAACCTTTCTCTAAGACTCATGGGATGTACAAAAACACACCAACCTTCTCTTACAGTTTTACTGTAACACAACATGTTACAGACAAAATAGTTCCAATATTTAAGACTCGGAAAAATAACAGATTTTAGAGTAAAAAGTTTGTAACATAAAATGATGGAACTCAGTTTAAATACAATTTAAACAAAGTTTAGAATTAACTTTCATCAAATTTGATCTGTGTTACCACTTAACCCTTTGCAGGGTTTAGCGGCTGAAAGCGTCAATACTAAGTTGTCGAGCAAAACGTCTGAAAGCGTTGTAGCGAATAACGCTAGAAAACGGGATTATTCGAGACTTCCAGTTGTTCACTTCTGGTTTCCAGTTAGTTTGAAAGGCTGTTCGAAATAACGGTGAAAAATGTGTGCCTATTATTTTTATTTTTTTTTTTTACATACTGTATTCATCCTTCACCTGGGAAATTTTGTGTGATGCGCTACTACACTGCAGCAGGCTACCATGACGGCACCAATGGTGGCAGAAACAAGGGGTTAGGTGTCTTCTCCAAGGACCCTAAACTCAGTGGGATGTAAACTCAGTGGGTATCGAAACCGCGAGCTTCCGGTCCGTAGGCGAACGCTACCACTGAGCCACTGTCTCGTGTTGCTAAAGCAAAATTTGTAAGCTATATCTCTACAAATATTAAAATCTGACTCTTCACTTTATCAAAACCCAGAAAACTCTTCTTAGAGAAACTATAGCTGCTTGCAATGAACCGCAAAACTTATTTTGTGTCTGATGCACTTTGACCCCAAAAACTCACTGAAGTTTACAAGAAATAATATTTTCTGATCATAAATTATCCCTGTGGAAGTTTTTTGTTTGTAGTGTATTTTTAATGTTTGGTTTGTGTTGGCTCACCTGGTCGTCATCTTCTACCACCACAAGAGTAAGTTTGCTCTTCTTGAAATCCAGACGAGTTATTTTAGGCCTGAAGAGAAACAAAAACAACACAAAGAAGTTATTAAAATGTAAAATTTACAAAGGGAGATTTAAAAAACAATATTTCATAAAGAAAAATAAAAGCCAAGTATACCAGAAAAAAAGTCCAATCTTGGTTTGTCCTTCAAACACCAGGACTCCAGTGGGCGTCAGGCCCAGACTGTACTCGTTACCATCTCGTGCCTGCAAGGCAGAGACAGACGGCAGAAGAGGAGGAAATAATAAAAAGTAGAGATTTGGAAGGATGGCATTAAAATCCTTGTATAGAATATTGTTCACTTTCTTTATATCATTCAAAATAAACAATCCAAATCATGCAGCAGATGTGGAACTTGATCTATGTTATAAGCAAGTCATCTCAGAGGATTTACCTTAACCATGTGCATGTCCACGCCATACATTTCCAACCACTTGGCTTTATTTAGGTAGTTGATCTCAGCTTGTGCTGGTGTTTGACCTCTGAAACAGAAAGAGGTATAGCAAAATTTAAGAAAAAATCTGTTTACAAATTGAAAAAAAACAAACAAAAAAAAAACATTCTTAAATCTCTGCCCATGCTTACCTGCATTCCTTCCATGCGTTGTATATAGCGAGCTCCACATCCTCTGTTTGGTGAGGAATGAAGCGAAATTCTGACACCAGGTCCAGATTATGTTCTAGCGGGTCACAATCACCCAGCTCAGCTAGAAGAGAAAACAAAACACTGATAAGCTCCAACTATTAAATGCTGACTCATTGAATAAAAAGAACAAAATAAGATACAGTGACTCATTTTCAAACCATTTCATCGAACAAGAACAGATCCGAAAATACATGCATTTTTCAACATTTTCTTTAGTGATTGCAAAAAAAAAAAAAGAAGACTTAAAGAGAAATGAATATTTGTTGACTATTTCATTTTCATTTCATCTTCTGAACCACTTATCCCTATTTGGGTTGCACAGGCTGCCAGGCCCCATTGCAGCTGATTTAAGGTGAGAGACAGATTACACCCCAAACAAGTCACCAGTCTTTTGCAGGGTACGATAATTTTTTTTTTATTACATTTTTAAGTTTTTGAGCCAGATGGGGTTGGGGGAAAGAATATTATCACTAGTTATTTTTGATGCTGTATTAAAAACAGATTAAACAAAATTAAAATGACCACAAATGCAATCCAACAGCTATTTCTCTGCATTTAAAGTATCCTGGGTGTATTTTAATGTCCAGAAAACCTTCGGACCCAACTGTGAGTGCAATGGGGAAAGGAAAAAAAAACCTGGGAGAGAGGACATGGTGGGGAAAGATCAGCTGACGAAAGGACAGAAAACAGAAAGGGTCTTGGATTAGGGGGCCTCCAAAGAGGATGGAGCACTAATGAGCTGGCATTTACTCCTCAATGACTCTGTGTGTGTGTGCGCGCATGCAAACCCACGTCATAAATGTTTCTGGTGACCCAAACATTTGTCTTTTGATGTTCTTGTGAACAGAAAGATACCTACAGGTGACGGCAGTATTACAAACTGACTTTAACAAATTAAAGACTTCTGAAATGTGGAATTAGACAGCAGACAGAAGCTTTAGATTTTTAAAATGAAATATAAAAAAAATAAAACCGGTGAAGCATTTTTGTAATGCTAAAGACCGTTTGATACTGATCAAAACCATGTTGCTTACTAACACTCTGATTTTGGCATTAAGTCCCCCAACTCGGTGCTATAAATGCATTCTGGTACGTTTTTTTAGACAAAATTTTCCAAAAACGTTACGTGTCATTTCTAAAATAAAAAACTCTTGTTCCAAATAATCAGTCGACAAATCAAAAGATCTGCTTTACTTTTATCTAACAGGATTAAAGAGACCCCTCCAACGATTACACTGCAGTACAACTAATGTGTGAGGTTATCGCATTAAGAGATCAAATATTTCCCAAAGTCAGTCGTCCCTTCATTCACATACTTAAGATTAAACATCCTATGACAACCTGGGAGTCTTTCTTATGAAGGGATGTTCAGTATCGTAGGTGGTTAGAAACGGTATTTCCCATCTTTGTTTTAAAAAACCCCAAACTGTACATGTTATACTTCAATAATCTGCCTATTAAGCACATGTGCTTCTATTTTTCCAACGAGCCTGATAAGCCACGATGGTGATCAGCCGGGATGGTGGATGGCAAGTGTGTAAATTTTATTGGTGGGCACTTTTCATATTAGGTCTCCTTTAAACTAATAAACCATACAAAAAACGTATATCACAACATTTATCAGAAAAATCTTTCCAAAATTGAGTTACTGTTCTTTGATAGTGTCTTCTGAAACACTTATCCCTAATAGGATCGCAGGGGATGCCGGAACCTATCCCGGCTGGGGGAAGGGTAGACCCCGAACACGTCGCCAGTCTGTCGTCGGGCCATACACAATCATGCACACACACTCATTCCTATGGATAATTTCATAGTGGTCAATCAATCTAACATGCATATTTTTGGAGGGTGGAAGGAAACCGGAGTACCTGGAGAAAACGCATGCATACATGGGGAGAACATGCAAACTCCACACAGAAAGACCAGTGTTTCAAGCCTCGTCCCCACCCGGAACTTGAACCCTGATCTTGTTGCTGTGAGGTCGCTGTGCTAACCAATGCATCAACGTGCCAAAAAATGTGAAAAATCCATTCATACATGGCACTGACAAATTATACACTGGAGATCTTGTAATGTAAAAAGATCAGAAATTTTTAGAATGAATATTAGAGTTTTACCTTGTAGTGAGAAGGCTGCCAACTCTACCGCCGTGTCAAACGGACACTCTAACCTACAAATACAAACAATCAAGATTAAAGAAAATGAACATTAAAAATAAAATCACATAGATTTCTAAAAATGAACTTCCTTACATCAAATTGATTCATATTAGCAATTACAAACTTGTGAGGGAGGAAATGCAACAATTTCAGTTGAAATGATTCAGAAGTTACTTCACTCATGAGCCAGCATTTGGACGGAGAATGTTTTGTGCCTTAGTGATAACTTATCTGTATCTTGGTTACTCTGTTACAGTCTCACTTTACCCACTTCTTAACAACAAGAATAGATACTTGCTAGGAATGTGCTGAACAAACAGCAAGGCTAGTCCCTACGACAAACTATGTTTCTTTTTAATTCCAGCATGCTGATCCTTTCAGTGTAACCATAAATAAGTCCTCTCTCTTTTCTTCCTAGGGTAAAGTTTTCAGAGTAGAAATCACATACTTGCCACTGAGGATGTCCTGCTTTAGCTGCAAAACAAAAAGGTATCTGAAAAAAGAAACAAAATTACACAACTATTAAAATGAAATGAAGGATATGCACTATTTGAAAAAAACAAAATAAATCTACAAATTTTAGCAATTATTAGTGAAACAAAGGCATTTTTTTAAATTACCTGGTGAGTTCTTCATGTAGATTGTTCGGTTCTGAAGAATAAAACTTGACTTTCATGTGAAGGCAGTACGGTGGGCCAACTAGAAAACAACAAGCCATATTAAGAGTGTCAAAAATACTTTGTACAAATAAATTTTGCCAAAGCAGAAATTCTTTACATATGATCCAGTTCGTTGGAGGGGGTGGGTCGCAGGAGTAACAGCCTCAGATGGGAAAGCCAGACTTCCCTCACCCTGGCTGCATCCTCCTGCTCACTCGGGAGGATCCCAAGCCATTCCCCAGCCAGTTGTGAGACATAGTCTCTCCAGCAGGTCTGGGGCCTGTCTTTGGGTTTGCTCCCAGTGAAATGTTCCCAAAACACCTCACCAGTGAGAGGCCATCCTAACCAGATATCGAAACAACCCCATCTGGCTTCCCATGACCCAGAGGAGCAACGGCTCTATTCCAAGCTCCTCCTGGATGGCAGAGCTCCTCACTCTATGTCTGAGTGAGAGCCCAGTCACCCTGCGGAGGAAGTTTATTTCGGCTGCTTGTATATACTGTATGCATACATTAAAAAATAATGACTTCCAAAAGTGTTTCAAATCAATCAGGCACATAAAATGTAAAATGTTATTGACGAATTATTATTTTGAACCATTTTATATTGAATAACTTTAACTGCTGTCACTCCAAGCAACAGAAAAGATTTACTGCTTGCTTAATTTGTTGCATTTTTTCAAGAGTTACTGAGTCACAGTTTATCAGGTGAAATCCAAATGAGTTTCACATTTTTAAACCATTACTTCAACAGAGCAGCATTATGTCTGATCCACAGTGGATTTACTGTAATACGACTTATAGATCCGTGATGGTAGGTGGGAGTAGTTGTGCATGTACAACGTAGGATGTGTTTAATACTCACTCTTCACTTGCTTTTTGATACTTTTTGTAACATCAAGCCAGTGCTGGAAAAATAAATGAAAAAACAACTATTAAAAATCACTGTAAAACTTGTGTGTTACCGTACCTTTAAAAATATGGACAAATATGAAATCTCTACCAAAGAAAATGACATTTCTAATAGTTCATGAATTCCTATTCTGTACCAATAAATTGTTGAAACAATAAGAGATAAAAATCTGTAAGTAAATGTCTGTGCACCCTCTAAAGAACATAGCTCCACGGTGTTGCTTTGCAGTTAGAGGTGTGTATTGTATCCACATAAACCTAATAAACAGTCAACTTTTAGTAAGTTTTCTTCGTCTTTCGGCATTTCCTTTCAGGGGTCGCCACAGCAAGTCAGTTTCTTCCATCTAAACCTATCTGCTGCATCTTCTTCAGTCCCGCCAGCTATGTTCATGTCTTCCTTCACTGTATCCATGAACCTCCTCTTTGGTCTTCCTCTAGGCCTCTTTCCTGGTGGTTCCAAATCCTTCCTTCTTCCGATGTACACTCTCTCCTCTCAGTCTGACCTCTCTGACTTTATCTCCAAAACCAAACATGTGCTGTTCCTCTGATATACTCATTTTTAATCCTGTCCATCCTGGTCACTCCCAGAGAGAGCCTCAGCATCTTCATCTCTGCTACCTCCATTTCTGTTTCCTGTCTTTTTCTCAGTGCTACTGTGAAAAAGACAGGAAACATTAAAACTATTCGTAAGTTTTAATGGTTAAAAAAATGCATACATTCCCTCTCAATGTCCTGAGAAAAGGACTTTTCTGACAGTTCTTTGTGTTTGAAAAATAACAAAAACTAAATTGCCTTGAGTGAACAGTAACATCAGTAGAATAGAAGACAAAGGTGGGATTGAGATCTGAAAAAAAATTCACCCAGTTTGTTAGTCTTTAGAAAGGATTGATCATTCTTTGAGTTAAAGTAGCAATCTCTTTGTCTCAATGACCTTCTTGTAGGGAGGAAGAACCAAGAGTAAAAATAATAATAATAAAATAGAGTTACCAGCAGGCTACAATCACACTGGGAGTACAAGTTCATGTAATCCTTAATACTTCTAGGAGTGATCCATCGTAGAAAACACTTCAAAGTTGTCTTTTTAAAAAGTGCATTTGCTAAATTCTCTGTATTTGCTGATACACTGTCCAGAAGACAACTTTGAAGCGTTTCCTATGATACCACACTGTGTAAAAAAAAAAAAAAAAAAAAATCAAAGAGAGGATTGACTCGTGGAGAGAAAAGCCAAAACTTATTAAACCTGGAAAGAATCCACAATGTCCACAGGATTTTTCATGACACACTCAGTCCCCTGACCATGACATCATTAGTAACCACTGCCTCAATGGTAGTTCATTAATCCTTCCAAGTAAAGAACCCTTGTGGGAAGAATGAGAAGTAAATCTCTTTAACTGGACAAAAAAAAAAAGCAAAACATTTTTAAACCACGTCCAGCCTTTTACATAAACTTATTTTTATTTATTCCATTTGATTGTCTTCTGCTTATCCGGGGCTGGGTTGCAGAGGGCAACAGCCTCAGATGGGAAGCCCAGGCTTCTCTCACCCCGGCTGCATCCTCCAGCTCACCCAGGTCGATCCTGAGGTGTTCCCTGTCCAGCTGTGGGCCTCTGTGTCTACTTCTGGTCGGATGTGGCCAAAACACCTCACCAAGAGGCACTCCTAAGGCATCCTAACCAGATGCCCAAACCACCCCATCTGTTTTCTCTCAACCCAGAGGAGCAATGGCTCTACTCTGAGCTCCTCCCCCTATCTCCGAGTATATTCCATTACAACATTAAACTAATTTTCTAACTTAAGAGTATCAAATCAAGATAATTAATGAAGCCGTTTTTCAGATTGGTCAGATTTACATTTCCCAAAAATTAAACCAATGCACTTGTGCTAATCCACACACACATTGAAGCTGCTTGGTGTTATGGTCTCTGCTGGAAGACTCCAATCGACACACATAATGTCGAGTAGGGGCATGGTTTTGTGTGTCCATGTGTAAGAAGAGACAGCGATGTAGGCAGCAAACGATAACAGAGAACCTCGCAGCACTTTTTACTCTCCCCCGCATTCCTTATGAGTACCCTCCCTCTCTCACTTTGTTGCTCTTCTACCAACTTTAATAGACTCTCCACACTTCCTCCTTTCTGTGGCATCATCAGAAGAACAGAGTCAGACTACACACATTTAACCAGTTTGTCATGAATGAACAGAAGTCTTACAAACGCTCTGTATCAAACTTAGATTAAGAGGTCTATTGGAGATGTTAGAGGATGACTAATGTAAGATACAAATAACATGTTTGAGTCTAAAGTTGGAAGAGTAAAGTATGACCGTTCTTACCGGGACTTGTGCCGAGTCCATGAAACGTAAGCCGAAATAGTCTTTCTCCACAATGTCGAGGTGGTACATGATCTGTTCAAACAGCTCCTCACCTTTGGCTTTTTTCTAATGGAAAAAACAAAAAGAAAATTTCAAAAACACTGATTACCATTCAATGTTAATTATATAATAGACTACGTAATAAGATGGCTTACAGTTTAAGGATGAAAAATTAAAAGAAATGTTATACTTTATCATGGATCATCTTGATTCGTAATGAATGGAACACATTTATACTATGTAGGTTATTTCTATTCAAATTGCATGAAGCTAGTGGGATGGACGTAAAATAAAATATAAAATTATTTAAAAAAAAAAAAAACTGAAACGAAACCTCTGAAAATCCACCAATAAAAAAAAAATATTTTTTTTTTTTTACAAATGATTGTATTGCAATCGTACCATCATATTCCAACAAATTATTTTCCAAGTTTAAATAAGTGTATTTAACTGAAGCTCTTATAGTATTTAGTTTAAATGTCTCTGGAAGCATGTATGGGAATATTGACGTTTTTTTTTTAGAGCTTAATAGGTGTGGACTCGTCTGTAGAGGCAGTACCAGGTACTGGCTGAGTTATGAGGCTGGGAATTTTTCTCATGCTCACTCGCAAACACACACACACCCCTACGCTGCCATACACTAACAACTTAGGAGCGTGACTATACATCATCCCTTTATATACATACATAGTCTATAGACTCACTCTTGTCTGTGTATTGGCTACATTAGCCTAACTGTAAACGAGTGAAGGGCTTGTCTATGGGTGGCCCTGTATCTTCACAGACATGAGTGCACACACTCACATACACTCATCCCAGAAGAGCTCCTGGCAGGCTCAGACAGGGGTGGGGGGTGGGCTGGCCCCATGCTTGCTGGCACAGCCAACAAGGCATACCGCACCCTACAGTGCCCATGGAGAGAGAGTACAAAGGACTTATTGTGTGTCCGTGCGTGTGTGTGTGTCTTTGCATGCACTGCACCCAATCTTGTTGTAAAGCTTCAAGTATTGTCTGCATGTTTGCAGACTTTTTGCTTGTGACAAGTATCATAGTGATAATGTTAAGAAAATGCAATTAACAACCTTAAATGTGGAAATGGATTAATCAACAAGTTCAAAAACTCACAGTAAACAAACTGAACAAGCAGGAAAAGCTTTTCTAACCACATCCAAAAAACAGATTTATGTAAGGCTGGAAGATAAGATGGCTGTGGAAAGAGAGGAACGGGAGGTAATAAAAGACAAGGAAGTAAATATTTCTAACAGATGGAATGTGAATCATATAACTATGAGGGATGTGGCGTGGACATGAATTGCTTGTATCCCATGGCAACAAGTTTTGGGTGGCCTTACACACAGAGAAAATGCAGCGAAGCATCTGAATGTGCTGTCCTCTTTATTTCCACCTACTTGAGCATCTTAAATTAAAGAAAACCCCTTTAGGAAAAAGAAGGGGGTCCTTTCATTCCTGCCAGAATGAGTTACACTGACAACATTATGCCGCACATTATTGCCCATTTGCACAAGTAAGATATATACCCAGAGATAAACATCCCGTAGTTTACAGTTAGATCTTAATGCTCCATAGTAGCTCTGTATTTGTTAGAAACTCTCAAACCGGAAAAAAAAAACATATCCTCTCAGTGTTTCGTCCTCAGATCTCTTATCCCTATCGAGGTTGTGGAGTTGTCGGAGCCTATCCTGGGTGATTTCTGGCGGGAAGCAGGTTACACCCCAAACAGGTCGCAAGTCTGATGCAGGGCCACACACACACAACCATGTACACAGACACACTCATTGCTCTCAGTGTTAAGAACTTCAGCTATTTATGAGTGACTAAAAAAACACCTGCTTTTCAACAGTTTTTGTACTTTTTTTTTAAAAAAAAGCTCTTATCTCATACTAAATCAACTTTGCAGAGAATTCTACATTCTAATAATAATAATCTGTGGGTTTTGTCATTTTGACCTCTTCTTCTTCTTTCTGCATTTCCCTTCAAGAGTCGCCACACCAAGTCAGTTTCTCCCATCTAAGCCTATCTACTGCATCTTCTTCGGTCACACCGACTATCTTTGTGTCTTCCTTCACTGTATCCATGAACCTCCTCTTTGGTCTTCCTCTAGGCCTCTTTTCTGGTGGTTCCAAACCCAGCATCTTTCTGCCAATGTACTTTCTCTCCTCTACACATGTCCAAACCATCTCAGTCTGGCCTCTCTGACTTTATCTCCAAAACTTCTAACATGTGCTGTTCCTCTGATCCTGTCCATCCTGGTCACTCCCAGAGAGATCCTCAGCATCTTCATCTCTGCTACCTCCATCTCTGTTCCAGTCTTTTCATCAGTGCCACTGTCTATAGACCAAACAGCATGGCCGGTCTCACCAAGATTTTGTACACTTTACCTTTCATTTGTGGGCTTTGTATTTTTGACCAAAGTTGTTGAAAAAGCAGGATCGGTATTTCTGTCTCTGTTCCCCTTGACAACAAACAAGTTCTTGATATTGCAATGACACGACTAGCTAGATCAATTACAATTTTACATAGCGGAGAGCATTTTAGACACATCTCTGCCCACCTCCAACCCCCGTGTTTGTGACAAAGCTTCATAAATCAGTAGTGGATGTTCCTAAACCCAAGTTGTGGTTGTTTAAGTACAAAACAGAAAAGAACAATTTCCCATAAAATGGGACCTTTTAAATCTTGTAATGTGTACTTGGAAGGTGTGTTCCATCTCTACTTAATTTCACCACAAAATTAACAAACATATCACTGTGCAACAAATAGATAAAAACAGTCAGATTTAGATTTCACAACAAAAGCAAGTATTAAAAGATTTCTGGATTAAGCTGAAATAGGCAGGGCTGTTTGTATGGATTCTGGTTTTTCCCACAACATGCTAACATCTATTCCTCTCATTCCAGGAACATCCGAAATAGACTAAATAAGAAATATCTGCAAAAACTCAGGCACACGTTGTGAATGTGCAACTTCACATGCCAAAGAAAAATCCAACCAAAGCAGTTCTAGAGGTATTTCAACTATTTCTATGTTGAATTCATTCAGAAGTTCCAGTAAATTTTAAAGTGCAAAAGAGTGACAAAAAATATATAAAAAAAATGCCCAAGAACTAGCCAGTTTGTGACAAATATATACGGTTCTTTGGTTTGATAAAATCAGGCAATTGTATTCTCAAATGTAGTTAGAAACATACTAAAACCTCCTCAGTCACTTTTTTTATTAAACTTTTATGCAACAGAAACAAAATGTGTCATTCTGAACAGTGACCAATAACTTTGTTACAGTCGGCAAAGCAATGATTATTGTTTTGTTTCGTCTTCTGATCCACTTATCTTCACTCAAAAAATTACAGTGTTATAAATGTGACTTTACATCTTTACAAGTTTTAAAACAAAATGTGCATATGCATGAATTAACAGACTTAAAGATAACTTCAAATTTTATTCAAACTTAATGATTTTTACAGCAAAAACTTCACTGACCAAATTCATCTAGAGGCCAAACAAAATTTCACTTTGGTTTATTTATTTTGCAAATGTATCTTCGTTTCATCTTCAGAACCTCTTATTCCTAACTGGATCGCAGGGGGTGATGTAATCTTATCCTGGCTAATTTAAGGCAAGAGGTAGGGTACACCCAGAACCGGTCGTCAGTCTGCTGCAGGGCTGCAGACTGGGCTGCCACTTTGGGCAATGTCATTGTGGCAACAAATGCATCTTTGTGATGAAAAGCAGGCTTGTGACACAACAAAGTGAAAGTGATTAAGTCTAAAAGCTAAAGTCATCTTATTGAGACTTGAAAAATTCTAAAATGTGTCTATCAACAAGGTGACTTTTCTGCAGCCTGTTTTGCTCCCTCACAATCTTCACTTTATCCCAAGAAAGTTTAAACAAGCACCAGCTCAGAGACCACATATATGTGTTTCTCAGAATTCAGAACTTAGGATGTCAGAGAACTCTTGATTCTATTTACATATTAAGTGAGGAGAAAGTCGATGTGACGATGTATTAAAATTCTAACATTTTAATCTTATCAAAAATTGACATGCATTAAAGTTGTTGTCATCAAGAAGAGTCACATCAAGCTGGAGAAACTAAAATGTTCCAGAAGCTCTTGGACAGTCTATTATGAGTTGAGTGCCGATGTTCTAGGAAGACGTTTAGATAAAACCAATTTTATAAGTAAAAAAAAAAAGCTACCGGCATGAACTGAGGTTACAACAAAAGCTAACAAAACAAGCTTTGAAAATCCCAGCAATCATTTATACCAAACCAGTAGGAGAGCAGACGAGAAAGAGAAGTAGATAAAATTCCAGAAGAAAGACTGACTGAAAACACAAAGACATTTCTCTGTGTCCGCTATAACAACCTGATGAGAGGTTACTTGGTAAGAATTTGGCTTAATAAAATGCTCAAAGACGGATTATGTCACTTGTAAAATATGTTTAATAAAAAAACATCAATCTTCAAACCCCAAAACTATTTCTTTTTTTTCAAGAAAAGAAAAAACCCTAAAAGGGCCATGAGGCCAAAAGGACATGAGGAAAAAGATTAGAGATATAACTACTTTAGTTAACTAAATATTCTGGTCGAACGTTAACTTGTATCCTAGTAATCTTTATCATACTAGTCACAATTTAGCCAAATTACCTTTAAAAAAAAAAAGCCTCCAGTAAATGTGAAACCACAAGACGACTGTCATGATATAGTTTTTACTTAATTAAATACTTGAAGATACACATAGTTCCAAAATATTAGACATTGATATTGGTAGGACTTCCTGTTTGCGGCTTTGTAATGTATTTTTAGCAGCTGCTTCCTAAATCTAGCATATTTGTCTAGCTGAATTATTTGTGCTTTCATCTGAATCAGACACAGATTTCTTTAAATGCTTATGTTTCCTTGAAAAATGCAATGTTTTTACCCACCTATTTTCTACTTTCCAGCAGAAGTGATCACCCTTTTTCTTTTTTAATTGTTCTATATTAATCCTTCAATGAGAAACTCTATTGCATTGCACTGCAGCAAGCAACTACAACGGCGCCAATGGTGGGAATGTAGGGGTTTAGGTGTCTGCTGCAGGGACACATATGGCTCAGTGGGAATCAAATCGGCAAGGACGGACATCCTACCACTGAGCTAACGCCTCCCCTTACTTTACCCAGATTGCTGGAAATATTGATCTGCTTAATAATGTTGAACAGCTTACAGATGTTCCTTTTTTATAATTGGTTCAACTGACACACTGATTACGACACAAATCTGATTTTTGTTTTTGTGATCCAAAAACCCTGAGATACAAAACAACCCATATGAACTAAAGGAAATATCTTGATGACACTTTAATTCAACTTTCATAATAAATTGGAACTCACTGCATCAGTAAAGAATTTATTTAAGATTTCCACAACTTTTTGTGTTGGACACAACAGATATAACTACACCAATAAAAATGGGTTAGGAAATAATTAGAGAATAAAAAATGATATAGGAGAAGTAGGAAGTAGATTGAGGGAAGAGTAAAGTTCTGCTTTGTGATTGCTTAGTGATGAGGCCAACTGGTCATGTGACTTCACCACAGAGAGGATCATGGAATTACAGGTGATCACCAGTTCCCCCTCCCTCCACCACCTTCTTACTAACACACACATTTCAGAGGCTTACCAGGACTGGTCTACTGACACAAGCAAGTGTTGTAACCAGTATACTTAGCCGTCTCACGGAGTGTAATCAGATTTTTAAATCTTCCATGCAGAAAAACCATAAGTTTGACCGATGCACACAAAGGAGACTAACAACCTTTCTGTGTGGAGTTTGCATGTTCTCCCCGTGTATGTGTGGGTTTTCTCCAGTTTCCTCACACTCTCCAAAAACATGCATGTCAGGTAGATTGCCAACCATAAAATTGCCCCTGATAATGAATCAGGGTGTGTGTATGGTTGGTTGTCTGTGTATGTGGTCCCGCAACAGATTGGCGATCTCTTCAGGGTGTATCCCGCCTCTTGCATAAAATCAGCCAGAATAGGCTCCGGCACCCCCGCACATTTGTCAGAGATAAGTGGTTTAGAAGTCGGAATGAAGCATCCCGAAATGATAATCCACCAGCACCAGTGTCATTTAAAACTCAACCCTGTACCAACTGCACAGGTGTACATTGTGTTTTCCATCTCTCCATGCAGGTAGATGGAGGACAACTATAAAGCTTAAATAGCAGCAACTCTCCTTACCGGCAGATCAACGCTGACATCTGTCCCGTCCAGTAAGGACACCCGACAGGTGATGATAGACTTTGCATCCCCAGCAGCAGGGATGTGGGTCGTGGCTCGCTGAGCCTCTCGTAAACGAGTTTTCTCTGCATGTTTCCGGATGGAGCGCCGCCCCAACGTCCTGCGCAGGAAACTCAGCATAATGGGCGAGCTAAAGGGTAACGGCACCACACCTGCAAATGATGACAGCACAGGATGCAAGGCAGATCAGATTAGAAACAGTAAAAAAAAAATGCAATAAAAACAACCAAAGTGTAAACAGTTTCTGCTTAAAACATTGTTAAGTTTGTGAGGTTTTTCTAACTTTCCTGCTAGTTCTGATGTTCTGTTTGAGCTGCAAAACTCCCTTTATTTACATATAAAAGCCTGATTACAGTCAGTAAATATTCCAACCTTTTGATCTCCATGCTACAAGAACCTGAGTAAAATAAAGAGCTGTTGACGGCAAGAAGAGTAATAGTTTCTGAGCTCACAAAGTAACCCGGGGTGACTCCCAAACAACGTACACTTATGTTAGTGTTAACATTCACGAGCAGACCATCAGATTAGTTCATCACAACCACGTACAAAGCAAAGAAAGATGGGAATCTGTAACAAGTTCAAAAGAAAACTTTTTGACACAGATTAGAAACATTAAGATAAAGAAAGAAAAAAGAAAAGCAACTGCATTCCAGCATAATTACCTCAGCCTAACTGGGAAACATAGTGGATCAGGTTTCTACTGCTGACTGGAACTCAGAACAGACTGAATAAAAACTCTATCAATAATTTTATTCAATTTTTATGGCCCAATATCACAAAAAAAATGGTCTCAATGGGCTTCACATTGAAGATTGAAAAAATTACAAAAACAAAGAACAAAAAATTTGTTTGCACAAAAACACAGTTAAAAACTGCCTATAAAAAGGAAAAACTCAAAACTTATTAGTGGGGAAAAACGGAAGAAACCTAACGGGGATCCACAGGAAAGAAAGATCCCTCCTCAGGAAAAAAGCAGCCAATGTATCTAAAATTCTAAAGTAAATGTTAGCTTATTCTACTCTACAGCTTTATGTTTGAAGAAATAAGTAGATGGGTTTGATCCTGATGGAAACAAGATGGCAGATCAAGTACAGAGGTCTCCTTAGAATGGATTTGTTCCCTTGTCAGACACTTATCTGAGGCCGGGTCGCAGGGACAACAGCCCCAGACAGGAAACCAAGGCTTCTCTCATCCCGACTACATCCTCCAGCTCAACCAGGAGGATCCCAAGGCGTTCCCCTGCCTGCTGCAAGACATAGTCTCTCCAGTGGGCCTGGGCTCTGCTTCTGGGTCTCCTCAGAGTGGGATGTCCCTGAAACACCTCACAAGCCAGGAGGAATCCTAACCAGATGGACAAACTACCCTATCTGACTTCTCTCGACTTGAAAACATCTCAATTTTGATCTGTAGTTTAAATAGATCAGATGGATATTAATACACCTGTTGTTCTGAAACTTATATATTTTGTGATGGAGTCTTGACCTCTGACACAGAAACTCTATGATTTTGGGCTATTAAAAAAAAGTAATTAAATTGATCCCAAAAAATAAGCAGCATCCCAATACAAAAAAACTTTCAAGTTAAAATCTACTCTGTACAACTCATATTTTTGTCAACAGTTAAAACAAATACATATATATCTGACGATGTTTCCTGTTAAAAACAAATTAATATGATAGTATTCATATTTCATGAAGGAATCTCCACTTTTTATTGTTAGAATCGCAACTTTCCTTCTGTTTAATTAAGTTATTTCACATAAAATGACACGATTCTTTAAATAAAGATCAAATACTTAACAATTCTATACTTGGTTCAACATTTAGGGATTTAGTTATAATCATAGTAACGATTTGTTTGGGAATAACCAAACCCTCAAAAGATCCCGAGGAATACCTTAAACATGTATTTAATCTTGTAATATTAAGCTAGATCTTTTTATTAGGTAGAAATAGTAATTAAAATATTCCTGGATTAAAACAGCAGGCCTGGAATAAGAAGAAGCAACCAAAAAGCAACAGGTGTGCGTTTGTTATGTCACAGAAGCTAGCCGCTTTATGCTAACTCTATTCTAAACTTAGACTCCCCCCGTCTAAAAGTACCCCGCATATCAAATCAAACACTCCTTCTAGGATCAGGTACACACTTGTGTGAATGATGGAATACTTACTGAAAGATCCTCACAACAAATCACGGTCAAAACTCTTCTCATTTCATTGTAGAACTCTAAAAAAATAAGTGCCGCATTCCCCACGCCTTTTTCTTAGCTTTTCAGCTCCGTATTTTTCGTTTTATTTCCACCGCAGGAGAATCTGTCTCTCTGGTCCCAACAAAAAGTACGAGTCCTTTCCGGAAGTGACGGCATCAGTAATCCCGAACAAAAAGTTCATTAGCATTTTTAAAGACACAAACTCTTCCCCTGTTGATTATTATTTTAATCATTATTCATCTGTAATGTAAAATTTTAAATGATCAATTACGTACATTTTTGGAAGTTAAGTTTTCTTTTACGTCAATTTATTGAATAATAATCACACGATCAGAAAATGACAAATCATCAAAACGATCAACGTTTGGTTTCTGATCAATTTTAGGATTAAATTTTACGTTAAAATAAAGTTTAATTCAATTATTTCTCTGAATTTGATCTAATATTTTTCATAATTTGGCGGCAGCGCCCTCTTCTGGGTGTTTAAAGACATAACAGAAAAAATGATGAACTGTAAAAATCTATTTAGAAGTAAAAAATGTCCCGGTTTTTTTATGCAAAAACACACAATCGGAAAGAAAGAGAATAGAAAACCTATTCTCTTTCTTTGTCTGACACACAGGTACATAAATATCCCTTCAGCAAAGCTCAGACAGTTCACAAGCAGACATTAACACATTTAAAATCACAAGCTATTGACTTATGGCAGGTTATTTTAGGGCTTTGATTGCTTTTGGAATAAATTCCGTTCCGTTCCGTCATCTTCCGTTTGTCCCGGGGCCGGATCGCGGGTGCAACAGCCTCAAACGGGAAGCCCAAGCTTCTCTCAACCCGGCTCCAACGATCCCAAGTCGTTCCCCGGCCAGCTGTGAGACATAGTCCCTCCAGCCCGTCCGGGGTCTGCTCCTTGGTCTCCTCCAGGTGGGACGTGCCCGAAACACCTCGCCCGAGAGGCGCTCGGGGGGCCATCCTGACCAGATGCCTGAACCACCCCATCTGGCTCCTCTCGACCTGGAGGAGGAGCGGCTCGACACCGAGCTCCTCCCGGATGGCAGAGCTCCTCACCCGATCTCTGAGTGAGAGCCCAGCCACCCTGTGGAGGAAGCTCATTTCGACCGCTTGTATTCGCGATCTCCTTCTTTCGGTCACCACCCACAGCTGGTGACCATAGGTGAGGGTAGGAACGTAGATCGACTTGTAAATCGAGAGCTTTGCTCTTCGGCTTAGCTCTTTCTTTACAACGACGGACCAATGCACCGTCTTTTGGTGTAAATGATTTTCTATTGATATCTTTTTTGGCTGTTGAAATTTTGTATCATCGACCTGAAGGACGAAGGGCCCAAAGAAACACAGAGAAAGTGTAACCAATTACCTCCAATCTCTCCAACAAGTTACAAATCTGACAAACAGACAAGAAAACATTAGAGGTTCTTATCCATGCATTTTTTCCAGTAGGTTTGATTATTGCAACGGTCTACTCCCAGGTCTGAACACTGGCCCGTTCCTCTATGCAGATTTCTCCTTGAGGTGGAATATTTTGGGTTGTTGCTGGGCAAAATAGACTTTCAACTCCCTCCAAAGACTTTTTATGTGGTTGAGCACACTTTACCGAATATTAAACTGTAAAGTGCTTTGAGTATCTTGCTTCATATGAAGCCACTCCTTTGTTACATGGACAGTGTGTTTGGGATCATTGTCATGCTGAAAGACCCAGCCATGATTTATCGTCAATGCCCTTGCTGATGAAAGGAAGTTTTATCTCAAAATCTGACGATACAATGCGTGATGTTTCTAACCCTAATCTATACAGTAGTCATGGTGTTTTTTCGGATGCAATTCAGCGTTCTTTCTCCTCCAAACACGGCGAGTAAAGTTTTTACCAAAAAAAATCTCTTTTGGTTTCATCTGAGCATATTTCATTCCCCCAATCCTCTTCTGGATTGTTCAAATGCTCTCTTGCACCTGTGTCTCATCTTCCGCTGATCATTCAACCCCTGGTGTCCATCACTTTGTTGTCAAATAATCTGCTGTTTTGCTCTTCTGCAGCAGCCATGCTGGTTTCCCTTCCACATCGTCTGGCCAGCTTCACGTTGTCTGGTCCTGCCATGCCTGTCCAGGTTGCCACAAACCTGCCCAGGTCATTTTTCAGCCTACACATGTCCACCACTCTTCTCTAGCCTGGGTTTCCCTCTGAGGCTGTTGTCCCAGCGACCCAATCCCAGATAAGCAAAAGATGACAGAACGGAACAGAAGGTTCATTTCATTTTTTTCTCTCAACTTTCCATTGTAGATAATTTGTAGTTTGGATCAGCAATCTGTTAAATATATCTGAAGTAATATTTAAAAAGTGAAACAGTGCAGTTACATAAAAAGTACTTTAATGAGCTTGAATATACCAGTTACATGACCAACTTGTTGTCTAGTAATATTTGAATTACTGCTAGAAAGAGCAATCCTTCCCCCCAGGATCACTAGTGGGAAGGATGGCTAAGTGTGTAGGGCAACCACCCTGTAACTAGACTCAGCCATTTTGCTGGTTCGATCTCCCACCCGAAGTTCATGCCGGGGTGTCCTTGAGCAAGACACCGAACCCCAATTGCTTCTGATGATGGTTTGCACCTTGCATGGTAGCATCCCCATCAGGTATGAATGGGTGAGTGAGAGCTACAATGTGGAGGAGACGGTAGCTCAGTGGTAGAGTATTCGCTCTTGGACGGGAAGTTAACCGGAAGTTTGCGGGTTTGATTTCTACTGAATTCACGTCTACGGTCCTTGAAGAAGACACGAAACCCCCGTTTCTCCCACCATTGGCGCTGTTGTGGCAGCCTGCCGTGGTGTAGTAGTGCAGCACACAAATTTTCCCAATGAGGGATCAATAGAGTATATAAAAAACAAAATAAATGCAATGTAGTGCTTTGAGTACCAACAAAGGTAGACAAGCGGTAGATAATTGAAGTCCATTTGTCAAATGTAGTGTAATGACAGTGAATATTAACATAAAGTAGAATATTAAAGACAGTAGTTGTTTGTTTTCGTTTTTTTAACTGCTAGTTTATTAGTTTGAAAAGTTTGTTGAAATGACTTTGTGGCACACTAGTGCACGCAGCTTGTTCCAAAGCCTCTGCCAAATACACGGCTGTGTAGCATCATGTAAAAAATTTGGTTGAAGGATGCATAGGGCAGAAAATAGGGCTTAGAAAACGGTGTTCTTAGAAAAGGCAAATGAGGAGTAGATGTTAATCAGGACGGCTCAGTGAGATAATTTAAAGAACCGACTGACTGATTTTAAAATTGCGTTATTGTTTTATAAGTTAGCAGGAGTTTCCTGTTTAACAGGAGTTTCCTGTTTAACTTTATAATGAATTACAGTTGGATTTTGGGGAAGCCTTTCGGATAAGAGGGACTCCTGGCAAGTTTTGGGAGTGACTTCATCTTTTTTTGTTGATCCTTGTTGGTTTCTCATTTCAGTCTGTGTTAAGATATTTTTATTCTGTTTAATTGTTTTGATTGGTGGGAGCACAGTTTTCTTTCTCATTGAAGGACTTTGAACTTGTTTCTTTATTTGCTCTCTCTTAGGTTTTGATGTGGCTTGACGTTGAATAGGTGGGAGTACTTTTCCTTTCTTAGCTTGGACCACTTTTGAATTCTTGCTCTTGTTTTTATTTGGTTTAACAGGTGGGAGTTCCACAATTTTGGCATGGATTACAAAGTGACATGTTTCTTTATTTTGGTCCGGAAGTTGTACATCATCAACTGGTGTATGCACCCTTTTACTCTCTGTAGTTCTACACTCTGCACTTCTACTCTCTGTAGTTTTGCACTCTGCACTTCTACTCTTTGTAGTTCTACACTTTGTAGAAGTGTGTTCATCTATTTCAACCCAAGGTACATCTGGTTCCTCAAGGGTTCTTCTAAGCACGTTTTTAATTGTTTCCTGCTTGACACCCGCCTTTGTAAGACGTTTCTCATAATGTTGATACTCTTTTAATTTGCTTTCCAATTCTGCTGCTTCAAATTCAGCGTTAAATTTCAATTGATCTTCTTGTTTCTCTTGCACAGCACGGGCATGTTTCTCTTCCAGAAGTAACTTATTTATATCAAAAGCATCAAGAGCTTTTTCAAATGAATTTTTAACTTTTTTCTGACGATTGGAAACATATTTCTTGGTAGTTTCTAATAGTGGAGTAACCACTGCTTCCTTCTCTTTTTGCCTTTCTTCAAAGTTCTTTTGCAGTTTTTCCTCGATTTGAGTTTTTCTGAACTCTGCAAGTGCCCTGAGCTCCTCGAAACGTTTCCTTTGCTTTTCAGCCATCTCGTTATCCATAATCATTCCAAGGGATTTCGCCTTTATCTCATCCTCCTTTCTTTTTTGAGCTAGAATAGAATCATTTTCTTTCTGTTTGGCTATAAAATCTTGCGTCACAATCTCTGAATTTCTTTGGCGCTCTTTTTCTTCGTCAGTAATTTTTCTCTTATTTCTCAGTTCGAGTTCTTCAGCCTTTTGTATGTAGTATTTGCGTTCAGCTGCTTCAAATATCTTTTCATCTCTTCTTGTTTGCTCTCTTTCAGCCATTTCCCCGCATTGTTCCATCAAGGTTCTTTTCCTTTGGCAGGCCTTTCTCATAGCCTCCTGTCTGTTCCTCTCCTCTTCTTCTCTTACAAAAAGTATCCTGTCCTCCATCTCTAGAGCTTTTTCGTATTTCTCCATTTCTGCCATTTCATCCTTCTCTCTCATCTGCTGTAGAATAACATCTTGTAACTTCTGCTGACTTACAAGACGTCTTGCTTTTTTCTCCATTTCATCTTTCACAAAAATTGAGAAAGGTTGTGTTTTATTGGCCAGCTCATCACAGGCCTTATCAATTGTCTCCTTTGTCCTTCTGAGATCTCGCAAACATTCATTTGGTTGGTAAATTTCGGCAAAATACACAGCTTGACCAGCAGTTACAGCAGAAGAAACTTTTGCATCAAATTCTTCTTTTCGAAGATCCGCCTCCATTTTTTGCTTTGCCAGCTTAGCAAAACACTCGTCTGAGATTTTTGTAGTTGTCCAGTGTGTATATGGGCACTCCATGTTTTTTTTTTTTTTTTAATTCTTCAAATGTATTAAGTACAGTTAGCAACTCTCTGAATGTCTTGCCTCGAGTATCGTACTGTAGATCTACCTTTTTTTCTAAAATGCAGCCAAATCTACACTGACATCACAGAGAACAAAAGGTTCTCTGTGATGTCAGTGTAGAGGAGTGATGTCAGGTCTGACATCACAGAGAACTAAAGGTTCTCTGTGATGTCAGTGTAGATTTGGTGATGTATGGTTGCTAGGCAACTTCATATTCATTTAACTCCTCCCACAATTTTATTTAGCTAGTTAGTAAATACTTTAATAATCCCCACCTGGAGACTTTTTGTATCTGGTAGCTCCAAGCAGTTCAAGAGAGAGCTCCAAACAGCTTCAGAATAGCTGCAGGGTACTGCCAAGTTAGGTGGGATGGAGCAGGACTGCCACTTGCGGGAAAAGAGGTGGAACATCAGCCTGGGGGAACAGCAGCTTGGTGGAACGGAGCTGAAACAGCCGCTGCTGCTGGGTAGCAGTTACAAACGACAGTTGGCTCTAATGTCCATCACTCCAGTGTCAGATCATCTGCTGCACTGCTCTCCTGGTGGCTCTCCACATTTGGTTCCCTTCATGTCGTCTTCCAAGTTAATCATGCCTACTGTTCTCTCCCCTAACCTCTGAATGCAATAAACTGGTCAAAACTGGCTATGCATCAGGGTCCTACATCTCCACCTTCACCACCTAATGACAAATATGTACTGAGTGCACCCCCATTGGCCATTTTGTCTGTCTAACCATAGAGCACAAGATAAAGTTAAAAAAAGATAATGTTCATAAATAATGTTCATGTATGTACATCATAAACGTCATTTGTTGTGGCTCCATATCCTCTTCATGTTCAGGGTCCAAACTTTGTGATGTGTCATATCCCTTTGCCGACATTTGTGGGAAAGGATGGCTCAGTGCGTGGGACAAGCGCCCTGTAACCGGAGGGTTGCAGGTTTGATCTCCAGCCCGAAGTTCATGCCAAAAGGTCCTTAAGCAAGACACCAAACCCCAAATTGCTCCTGATAGTGGTTTATAACTTGCATGGCAGCTTCCGCCATCAGGTGTGTTTTGGTGAATGTGAGCTACACTGTAAAGCGCTTTGAGTGCCAACACAGGTAGCGAAGCGTGGTTTAAGTAGAGTCTATTTACCATTTTGCTAAAACCTGCCGTAGCTTAGCAACAATCAAATAGATAGCCACTAGCACCAATGTCTGCCCTCGTCAACATGGCAGTCGTCTTCAGTTCACTATCAAACAAAAACTTCTCCCACAAGTTTCCTTTGATCTTACTTTTGAAAAATTTTGCGTCGACTTACAGTTAGTCGTTAGTCGCTTCTGTTTAATTGTTACTGAAAATCACGGGTGCCTACACTTTTGTAGTCTTTGAGTGTCTTTCCTGATGACTAAGTTAGTGATCTACTGATATTAAAAAATGTGAAATAGGAACATAGTGCATGGTGTCCAAAACACTACACATTAAAAATTGTTTTCGATTGTGAAACATTAGCGTGGAATTAAAATTATTTATCGCCCATGTGTAAATAAAATCCCAAGATTTCAAACTGAGAAAAATAATCATGCTGACTTTAAAAAAAAATTCAACATGATATAAAACAATTGTTGAGAGCTACCAGATGTCATTGTGAGGACGGGTGATATGGTGGCACCAACTTTTTCAATGTCTTTGCGATCGACCAGTCAATTGAGATCGACCTATTGGGCAGCGCTTGTGAAGCCTTTTATTTATCAGCAAACAAAAATGGAAAATCTGCTTACTAGTTTACTCTAAATGTCATCTTTTTAGACGAGCTTTTTACAGCAAGTTGAACAAAGTAAAGACATCTGAGTAGAATGGGACAGGTATCTAAATTTGTCTTTTAAAAATCTACTTTTTGTGAGTAAAATGTTATGCTTTCAAATATTGACATTCATGTGGTCAATCCGAATGGTATCTCCTGGGATAAACTTTTGATGCTCTGACTATGCACACCACTTTTCATCACTTCATTTTTTTTATTGGGTAATGCTCAATGTTTATGTGGAGCTCTCCATCTGTGATAACTGAGCTAGTTTTTCCTGTATTAATTCAGTATAGTTCCATGGTTGTATAACCAAATAGTTGTAAATGGGCTAATTGATGCTAATGGAACACTACTGAGGCCCTACAGTGTGACATGCACAGTCTGCTCACTAGATTAAAAAAAAATAGAACAAAAAATATGGGGAAGAAATTACCTTAATGTCTTATGAAAGTACTACAGTACTCTACAGAAATGATAAACCAAAGAATACAGCCTCATAAAGCATGTTTACTGAGACTTAACATTTGTCTATTCTCATTAGCTGTTTGGACCTAATTATGTTTGTGATTGTGTTTCCTAATTAGTTTATTAGACTTTTTTAAAGTGTATGTTGAAGATATTTTGTAAACTTTGACATTCTTAACCAATACATTAACTTTTTTTGACAATGCTTATGCAAGGTAAAAATTGAAAGCTATCCTTCTTCCTGTCATGATTCCCTCACGCACCACCAGAGAGAGTCCGGGGCCTTCTTTTATCTACCTGATTTGGGACACCTGTTGGTGATTGACCAGGTGCCTATTTACAGGCAGTCCGCCTTGCCTTCAGTGTCAGGTCAATGTCCCTCCGGCTGCCTGACCAAGACATCCATGTGTTTTCTCTTTTACTGGACTCCTTACTAAATAATGTTTGTCGTCCTGCACTTGGGTCCTCCTCCTCCTTTTGCACCCTCATTGTGACACTTCCAAAGAAAAAGTAAACCTTTGTTTACTGAAGTCATAGCAATAATGATATTTTTCTTTTTTTTTCCTTCAAATAATTAAAAAAATATTCTTTGTGTCCCTTCTTATCTGCTTGCTAACGTTGCCAAACCTCACTTTTACAGTGTGGAAAAGCAAGGTGATCTGAAGCCACATTTTCATGCTTTGACAGATAGCTTTAATTGTTCATAATCAAGCTTATAGACAAGTCAAAAGCACCATAAAACCATGATATCAGAAAGAAACAAGCAACGGATGACAATTTTGAAAACTCTTTCAGACATTTAAACCAAGAGAACGATAAAGGTAAAACAGTTGTCATTAGTTTTCTTGTTTTACACACCATTTGTGTCATATCTGAATCATCTAAATGAAAAATAGAAACAAAATTCTTCTGCTCACAAATGATTTTCCCTTTTATTTTAAAGATTTTTTTTCATATACAACATTGTATTTACATGGTCTAGTATTATTTACACAAAATTAACAAGTGGCACTGTGTAGTTAGGGGTACTAGTCCTTGTTCCTTACAGGTGTCTTTTTTTTCCAAACCAAGAAAAATGATAAATTAAAAACAAAACTTTTCAATAATACTTTATGTCTAACTCTTTTGTCGTTCACTTCCTACCCTAGCAGTCATCTCCCCCTAACTCAAATTAGAACAAATATTATCTTTACAAAAATACAGCTAACCCCCAGATCAGGTTCCCTGCAAACTACTTTTGCTCAGTACCCTAAACACACAGACAGTACCAATTTGGTGTCAACAACAGAAAAGAAATCATTTCTGCTCTGAACAAACCCACCAAGAAACTTCTCACTTTGAAATGAAGGATCACGTTTTGTTTTTTTTTCTGGACGATGACATTGACTTGTTTTGTTCTCCTGCTGTTTAAAGCTCATCCATAAAAACACATTATCAGCAGTTTCTGCTGATCAGTAAAACTTCCTAATTAGGGATTAAAAGGCTCATCTCTGGCATTTTGTGAAGAAAACAAACTGTGCTTCTGTACTCATGAAATTCTGCTCACATGTGTCCTTTGCATGGAAGCTCTGCAGAGAGTGGGTTCCATGAAAAATGTGATAAAGAAGACATCAGGGAAGAGACAATGAGAATAAAGAAATGGGGACTCTGCGTGGGTTAAATGCAGAGATGTTTGAGAATGTCGGAGGATGATGCAATCCAGATTGAGTGAATAAAATATCTCATGTTCATGGAACAGTTCAGGAAATAAAGAAATAAACTCAGTTTGACTTTGAATTTGTTTGGAAAGTTGACTAAAAAAAAAAAACTAAAATAATTTAAATAGAATAGATAGATTTGTAGTTTTATGGCACAATCTTTCCAGTTGATGGGTGAAGAGTTATTTGGCCAAATATCTAATGGCTCATTTCAGAAATAACAAAAGGAGCTCAACACATGTCCAGAGAAATTAGGTAACATGCACGCTCTTCCTTCTTGTACAACAGTGAGCACACTCAACATATCTCTGCAGACGTTTAAGGGAGACCTAGAAACACTAACTAGTAGCATGACAATTTTAGAAAAGTACGATTTAGATGTTAAGCGGGTTCTGGAAGTCTGCTGATCAGTTCAGGGTGTACCCAGGATCTCGCCTGTGACCAGCCAGGGTGAGCTCTGACGCCTTCAATAAACAATTGGAGAATTGTTTATCTGGAGAAAATAAATGGTGTATTCACGATTGTTGCTGGTGATCTAAGACACAATAATTTTATATTAAATTATTTTGAGAGAAAAATAAATTTGCACTGTTACATAAGCCACTGTCTTTTTATTGTGTCGGCGTTTTCTCTAAAAATATCTACTTAAATATCTGCAGAAATGCGAGGGGTGTAGTCACTTGTGACAGCAGTTGCTCAGTTTTGACGGTAAGTAAGCATCTGGAGAAGAAAACTATCCAAGCGATGGAAAAACCTGACTCCTTAAGGAACTACAAAACAAGCAAAATGTCTCAAACCTGGAGTTAATCTATATTTTGAATAAAAGACTCTGGCATCCTCGCAATCCCATTAAGAATAACCGGTTCAGAAGATGATAAAACCAACTTTTTTGTCTTCAAATCACAAAAGCATGAGGTTAAAATGAGTGGAAATGTGTTTTTTTTTTTGCGATGTCTTTCTGAATTAGCGTTTATTCTCCTGCCGACACCTGATGCTCCAACACTTCGAGTGACATCCTTGGTCAGGAGAACAAATGACTATTAAAACTAGGTTCAGTGGGCTGGAGGAAGCTGGTAAAGTTTCTGTGCTCTCTGAAAGAGTTCAGTCTAAGGTTTTGTTCTGTTGATGCAGAAGGAAAAAAAATACTGGTTTTCTATCAAATTTGTAGCAGCTTTCTGACACGTTTGAACTGAGGGTTTATGTTTCTGTTGGTCTGGAAGAGTTAAATATTTGAGCTAGTTTAAACAGATGAACCCAAACTCATCCTGAACAGACGACACAAGACTGAACTTCACTGTTTGTGCCTGGCTCATGGACACTTCAGCAGGAAGCTTGCAGCACTAAATTAGAAACTAATTGATCTCCGTGTGAAGATTATTAATGAGGCTGAACATTTAAGAGGAAGTTTCTTTCTTTTTTTATGTACCTTTAAGTAAAATTTGAAGAATTCTGGGACAGGATGCAAAACTAAAAGAAAGACCCCTCCTTTAAGATTGTAAAGCAATAACAATCAAAGGATGACCGTGTGTGTATGATGTTCACAAACACGTCACGAGTAGGAGACTGTGGAAAACTTGTCACAGCGTTGAACAAGAGGTGAAAAAGTGCTTGCAGCAGTCCACCTGTCGGTCTGAGGGGTCAGGAAGCAGAGAATGATCAAACCAGTTACAATAAATTAAAATCACTCATGTTTAATCTCCCTCCTCTAAAAAGCAAAGAAAAAAAAGTTCATGAGGGAGGGAGGAGTCACACTATTTTACTACCTAGGATTTAATCAGGAAAGCATGAAGCTCTAGACTTGTACAAAACAAAACATACAGCTTTTTTTTTCTTTTTTTTTCAGTGGACAGGGTTTGACACAAACTAAAATACAATAAATACTCTTTCTGAGAAACAAAAGAGAAGTTTGATCTCTTTACCAGCTAAAAGGACATTAAAAAAGGCAGGTCCGTCTGGCAGACTCGCTCTGAAAGGGAAAGGGTAATCCTTTTAGGGAAAAAAAAAAATTAAAAAAGAAAGGAGGGGGAGCTTTCATCCACAAAAGAGGACCTCCCCCTCGTTCATACGTATGGCACTACAGCGATTCCCTATCAACATTTCATCCTCTCCTACTTCTACCTTTTTATTTTCTTCTCTACCCTGATCATATCTGACTCCTAATTGTACCGTTTCCATCCTGTTGGATTTACTTTTTCTTTAGAATTTTATTTTGTTCAGAATTTTCTATCAGATTTGTCCTTTTTTTTCCATTTTTTTAAGCATAAAGTGCAACAGTGCTTTTGTTCTCTCCTGCAGTCTCTCCAAATCCTGCCTTCACTTGCTGGTCCCAGACCCCATCCTCAGGGTCTGGGTCACAGGTTAGCAGGATCGGGGCTCGCGCTGGTCTCGCTCGTCATGCTGGCGACGCTCGGCTCCTCCACTTCTTCCTCTTCCTCCTCTGTCACCTCTCCCACATCCAGCACCTCAACTTCCTCGTCATCATCATCCTCTCCATCCAGTCCTTCTTCCAGCAGCTCCAACACGGCCGCCTCGCCACCCTCGCCAGTAGCCATCATCTCTTCTTTCTCTTCTGCTGCTGTCTGCTGCTGCTCCTTCTCCACCTCCTCATCCTCCTTCTCTTCCTTTGACTTGTCTCTCTGATGGTAGACGACCGTTTTAAGTGGTTTGACCAGACCTTCTTCGTAAACTTTCAAGATGGCCTCGCACACAAAGCGGTACTGACTCTGGTAAAAAACAAACCCACAACAATTAAAGTTAGGTTTTTATTTAGCTTCATCAAATTTTCCAAAAAAAAAATCAGAAAAAAAGACTTACAGGTGTTTGTATCATCATGGCTCTCTGATCTCTCATGGTTCTCACTATATCTAGTGGATATACAGGCTGGCTGCACTCCATTAGACACAGTGCTGTCTCCATGGTGATCAGAACCCCTGTCCGGCCAATGCCGGCACTGAAAAAGAAGCAGAGTAAAGAAATGTCAGCTTTCTATAGTTTAGTTCAAGCTAAATCCTAGTATTACATGTACGAGTATTACGGTCAATACCTGCAGTGCACCACCATCGGCTGGTCCTGTCCAGCCCGCTTGCTCCGTACCAGAGCCACAAAGTCCAGAAAATCAGTGGAGTCGTCAGGAACGCCGTGATCTGGCCAGGCCAGGTACTGAATCTGAGTCAGTTCTCTCTGCTGTTCACTCTGAACAAACACAAACAGTTTACAGATATAATCTAAAAATTGTTCACTTGTCATGAACTATTGTTCCAGAGGGCAGGTTGTGGGGGAATCAGCCTCTTGGATTTTGTTCTTCTACACACCACCTACAGCTGGTGACCATAAGTAAAACGACTATGGTTAACTAGTAATTAGAGATCTTTGCTTTTTAGCACAGCTCTATTTACATCTTGCTCTTATTTTCGCTTCTTTAAACAGATTTCTTTACTGGGAACCACTAGCAGCCTCATTCTTCTTTTGAAGATCCTGTATAACACATCTGCCCTCACACTCGTCTCAGTCTGCTCTCTGTTGGCTGCTATGAGAACTACAACAATGTCTTAATGAGTTTGAACACATCTGGATCAGCAGTTCTCTTCTATGAAGCCCTTTCCACAAACACAGCATCTAATAATTGCTTATTTTGCATAGAATACTTGTGTTTTCCTGCATAACAGATATCTTTTTAGTTCTGATGAGCACAGCTATGAGACAAGGCATGCCATGGAATGACTATTCAAAGGAGAATATTTGTCGATTGTTATTAAAAACCCTGTAATGTGCAAGATGTGTTTGACCGTTTAACTTCCGCAGTACTTTTTGATGTCCTAGTAATCGCAAAATTTTAGGTAACAAATTTTATGGTCTTGGATAAGTGGAAGACAACAGAACAGACATTGAATATTTAAGATTCAAGAACCTCAACACCTTTATAGGTTAACCACACGACCCCCAATTCCTCACTTGTACAGTTCGACTACAGAAAAAAAAGATAATTTAACTAATAAAAGCAAAAAAGTTCTCACGAAATTCAAATGACACTGAAGATGTTAGAAAGAATAAAGACTTTAAGTAGATCTTTTTCAGACTCCTCCCTCTCTCTGTTTCTGTTTCATTCCTCTGTTCTGCATTTCTGTATTGAAACTGGGTTGTCATGGCAACCATATCCCAATATGTGAACGGCATGCGGCAGCAAGAGCCAGAAAAAGAACAGCCTACACTGGTCACTATAGCAACACACCTCCTCGGGGTCTGTAGCAAGTTCATCCTTCCCAAGACGTCCCTCTCCTTCTTTGTTTGGACCCCGAGTACTTTGCCTTCCCGTCACACTTGCTCTTGCGTCACACACTTTTTTTGTCGTTTCTGTTGTGTGTTTTTACCTGTGCATGCACAAGAGTCATCTCTCGGACCAGGAAAGCAGAGTTGCCCTCTTCGTTGTGGCATGTGACCGTATAGTCCCCATAGGTGGCACTGCTGTCAGGATTGGGCCAATACTGATGACACTTCACCTGTAAACACAAAGCGAGTTGGTTCTAACATGTTCTTTTTTTGAAGCCATTCCACTGAACATCTGCTCTTTTTTTTACCATATTTAGCACATCAATAAAGCCTTAAAATTACTGGCAGAAAAGAGTTGTTACAGAATCTAGAAATATTTATCTGCAGCCTGGTGCAAGTTTCTTATGTAATGCTTGTTTCGAGCTGCTAATGTTTCACTTCTTATATGATAAAAAAAAAAAAAATACAATCAGCAGGAAGGTTTTTAATCACTTATTTTGTTTCGTTTCGTCTTCTGAACTGCTTATCCGTAATGAGTTTGCGAGGGGTGCCACATCATCAGTGCCTGCTGAACACGAGGGGTGACTGATTTCAGGCGAGAGGCGAGGTACACCCCGGACAGGTCACCAGTCTGTTGCAGGCCCACATAGATAGACAACCATCCACACACACGCATTCCTACAGGTAATTGGGTAGCGACCAATCAACCTAACATGCATGTTTTTGAAGAGTGGGAGGACACCAAAGAAACCCCACACATATATGAGGAGAACATGCAAACTTCACACAAAAAAGCTAGTGTTTAAAGCCTCACCCCCACACTGAGAGTGATTTAGTAACTTTTAAAACATAAATTCTAACTTTTAGACTAAGTCTTGATTTCTAAGTATCAAAAGACAAGCTCGGTTCTTGAAGAGCATTGCTCACATACCCGTCCTCTCTCGACCTGCGTGGTTAGCATGACCACCATGGAGGAGCCTTGCTCCCAGGTCATTTGCCAAAAGTCAGGGCAGGTGTTGGGCAGTGGGCCCTGGCACGCTATGTAACGGTTTATCAGGCTGGAGGCTGGAATCTCCATCTGCAGAGATAGGGACAGACGAAAACATAAAGATTCAAACTTGTAAAACAAAACAAATAAAAAGTCTGAAAAAAAAACACCATTGCAGAAACTTTTAATGTAGACATCAAGCCCATCAGGAAAAGGCTATTTTTTGGAACATCGATGAACAACTGAATTAAAGATGTGTTTGCAACTCTCTTAGCAAAGAAAACGATCTTACGCTAATTAAAATAAAATATCTGCCTAAAGTTTCATTCTGGCTGGGGGATTTAATGCTATACCTTGAATTAGAAAAGATTCAATATAGGAGAAGAGGATCAACATAAACATTTTACAAAGTTTGTGTCTTTTATTGTCTTTATTTGCATAACTACAAAAGCTTCTATAAATTGATCTCTGTTGCGGCCCATTAAGATCTTTCTTAATGACATCATACCTGTTGTCTCGAATGTCCATCATATTACACTATTATTATAAAAAAAACGTTTAAAATATTCTTGTACATTTTTTTTTTCTTTTTGGGGTTATTTGTTTCAAATTCAGTTTTTTCTACTTGTTTTTAAGCATATTATTGTCACACTAAATTTTGTAAACATAACGTGTCAAATTCTCTGGTAATGCTTGCTTTTTATACAACTAGATGATATTCGAATATGTTTTTCAGAGCAAGTCGAGACGAATTGGCGAGAAGAGTAAAATAATAAAATTTGTTACATACTTGGTACTGTTTTTTCTGATTTTTAAAATAGAAAAGTTTATGAGCTGATGCAAGAAACAAATGATCTATAGAGTTGGTGATAAATTTATTTTGTTTATGTAATTTTGCTGGTAATTTGCCACATTTACTTTTGGAAATGATCTCCAGCTTTTCAAGTATTTGATACTATGGTTAAACCAGGGTTACCAAAAACCAGTCCAGGAGGGCCGGCGTCCTCACGTTTTTTTATTGTGATCCTGGTTAAACACATTTGATACACATAAAGTGAAATCAACAGCCAATAATACGTGGCACATTCACTAGATGATCAGGTGTGTAGATAAAAGAACATATGGAAAAATTTTCAGGACACCAACCCTGCAGGACAGAAGTTGGACCCCCCTGGATTAAATCTAAATAAAGGTTGAGAAACACTTATTTACACAGTGTTTCTCAACTCTTCTTCATTATCTTGTTATTCCGACTGTACATCATCAGAAATAAAGAGCTGACTCACATTAATGTAGTTTGCATTTATGTAGTCATCTGTGCTTTTCAGGATGACCCGTGTGGCATCATCTGCCAGAGAGAAAAAAAATCATTATTTGATTCAACATAGACAATAAAAACTAGAGGAAAGAAAAGTGTGGTAGAAGGAAGTGAAAGCTCAATGTAAGCACACATGTGACAGACAAACACAGCTGGTCACTTACATGGAGAGATGTCTCTGTAGCGGTTTTTGGAAACGTTCTGAGGTAATTTGGCACACAGCATGGTCATCCCAGGCCTCTTCCTGTACAGTTGCTATGGGGAAAGGAAGACAAAAGAAATTAATTATTGGCCGACATCTTTTCTTTCCACCCTCTGTAGGATGAAAAAATGAACTGGAAGTGGGTTTAAAGAGACAAGGTTTTTAACTTTATGCTCAGAAGTTACAGAAATCAGCTTCTCTAGATAAGAAGCTGATACTGTGTGTTAAAGTAGATTTATCTTAAGTGCATTTGTTTCCTCACATCAAACTGTGCCAGCATGGCTCCACTGCACAGGCCTTCCTTCAGCGTGACCATGGAGTCCCTCAAAGCATGCTGGTCGAGCTGCGTGGGATCTTGCAAGGACTTTTCGGGGATGTATTGAAAATCCGGTTCAGAGTCTGTCTTCTCCTCCACCATGTCATAAATGGCTGAACGGAGATCAAAAAATAAAACAACACTAAACTTGACGTTAAATCCTTTAAATTGTGTTAGATAATTATTCTAGTCAATTAAGGTGGCTGGACAAACTGACAAATCAGAATGAATTTAGAAAAGCTCTTTACCGTTTGGTCTGACCAATAAGATGAGCTCTCCAGAGTGGCTTTCACAGCTGGCCTTAATGAACATGACCACCTGGTCATGCGTGTGGTCCGAGATGTCACGCCCATTTATTAAGACTACCTGGTCTCCTTCGTTCAGACGAGGCACGCAGAGGTCCGCCTGGACAGAAAGACAGCGACAAGAAGAAATGGAAATTAAATCAACGCTAAAGTAACTCTTTAAATAACAAAAGGTCACATTTGTCCCAGTTCCCAGGATGGGTGTTACATATTATGCTTTTGTGTTGGGTTGAGATCTAACATGATGTTGTTCGTAACTTACAGATGTTCCTGGTGCTACTCTGGACACAATAATGGGCATCTTCTGGTCGGCTCCACCCTGAAGATATGAACAGATAGTAGATGAGGATCACTCCTTTCAGGTACATCGGGTTTAACCTGATTCAGTTCTCACCTTGACATTAAAGCCAAACCGCCCGTGTTCATCAGGTCTCATTTTTATCAGGACCAGATTGTCGTGTGGCACTACTCCGTTCAACTGCAACACAAATAAATCAAACTCACATGCTGCTTTTTCTTTTGTTGGCAGTATAACTGAGGTCGCTTAGTAGTAAAAAAAAAGTGAAGGCTTACATCTTTCAAGAGAAAAGAAAGTTTTTGCATCCACCTGCTACACAATCTGAAAATATTTTAATAAATTTAAAGTAATTTTGAGTTTATTTTAATATAATTTCTTGTCATTTTATAAATTCTTGAACATGGCTTTTAGGGATTAGAAAAAAAAAACGGAGAACAAGATTTTTCTTCAATAAAAAGACATTTTTCTGACAGTCACATTATGTTCTAACAATTTTTTTTTTTCCACAAGGAGGTGCAGTCTCGCTCTGAGCGGGAAATAAATTTGTCATTTTGTGTTATTCCCTCAATCATTCATTCATGTTCTGAACTGCTTATCTCTTTGGGCATGCAACTTTCAAATTCTTGATACAGTTTAGTATCAGCGAGCATTTATGTTTTGATTTTTACATTTTTATCTTTGATTATAAAGCAGCTGAATCTGTTGATGTATCTGTACGAATCTGTAATGCTTTTATTTCATTGTTATGCCCTGGCATAATGCCATATTTGGTGTTTTATTACAAGAATACATTGGGTGAGCGATTTGACTTCTGGTTCAATCAAATTGTGCGCAAGTAGCTGTCGCAAGAGCATCAAGTGTCTTCTATTTGTGATGCAAAAATAATCATTCCGGCATTTGGGTTGAAGGACATTAATTATGAAGTGCTTCTAACAACGTTTAAATATCACAGACCAGACAGAGTTTTTTAAATGTATAAACTACATATTGGTCAGTGTTTCATCTCTAAAATAATCTGTTAGAGGAATGATTCTAAAAATAAACTTCAACAATGCTGATGTCCAAAGAACAGACAAAGAAGTATTAATAGAGATCTTTTAGATGATTTCTTCTAAGTAAATTTTAAAACAATGAATGGAAAATGTAAGTTGTGTTGCTATAGTAACCGACTCCGATGAGTCTTCTCATTTATCAGTGTATGGACTTTGAGAGTGCCCACAGACTCCTACATCCCACCGCCATCTTTTGATCCATCTTCTTCTCTCTCCTCTTTAACTAACAAAGCGTCTCTTGTTGTGATGTGAATGCACCAAGTTTTATTGAGATAATTTGTCTTTTTTCCATGAGTGAACTCTGCATCCCCTTTTTCCAAAAGATGTTTTTTTTTCCAATTTATCAACTCATCTTTTTCCATTGAGTTGGTTTTTGGTTCTACTTATAAGCTTTGGCATATAAAATGGCTGCGTTAATGATTGTCTGATTAGACTAAAAATGAACTTTGTTTCAGGACACTGAAGCAATAATAAAAAATAAATCTTTATGTACTTGTGGACTCACCGTGGTTTTGTCAGTGTTAACAGGAACATCGTACATCTCATTGAGGTGGTTGTCCAGAAGGCTCTGTTGGGAATGGGCCTGGATAATCTGGCTTAGAGTTTTCCTGCTCAGCTGCTTTGGGGGCAGAGCTGGGGGTTGACCATCCACCCCATCAGGAGACCTGACGGAGGAAAAGCAGGAATGAGGTTAATGAGGATGTGGAATAAAGTCCAAATCAAAGCATCAAAGTTCCATCCAACCATTTACAGAAAAAAAAAAAAACACATTTTAAGGGAAAAAAATTTGATTACACAAGGAATTGCACAGGAAGATGACTAAATAATTCTGGTAAGCTAAAGGTGTTAAGGAAGATCACTCTATTGCATTGTCTTCTGCTTCCCTGAGGCTGGGTCGTGGGGGTAACAGCCTCAGACGGGAAACGCAAGCTTCTCTCACCTCGGCTGCATCCCCCAGCTCACCAAGGAAGATCCCGTGGTGTTTCCCAGTCAGCTGTGAGACATAGTCTCTCCAGTGGGGGTACATTTGGGTCTCCTCCCTGTAGGACATGCCCAAATACCTCACCAGCGACGCTTTCAGAAGACCTCCTAACCAGATGTTCGAACCCCCCCATCTGGCTCCTCTTAACGCGGAGGAGCAACGGCTCTACTCTGAGCTCCTCACTCCATCTGTGAATGAGAGCCCAGCCACCTTGCATAGGAAGCTCATTTCTGCCACTGGTATCTGTGATCTTGTTCTTTCACCCACCACCCACAGCTGGTAACCATAGGTGAAGGTAGTTAGGTAGATCCACTGGTAAATCGAGAGCTTTGCTTTTCAGCTCAGCTCTTTCTTCACCAGAACGGACAGATGCAGTGTCTCAATTGTCCTTTATAAATTTCTTTTGCGATATTAGTTAAATCTGATGTCACTGGTTGGACTTGAGCTTATAAATAAGTGTACTATTATAATTTATACATGTGGAGACGGAGTGAATTTTTAAAAGAGCAACGTAGAAAAGTTAAAACAGCATTAATTAGAAGATTAAATAAAACATAGAACCTCAATAGTGATGTAAGTTATACTGGATCAAACTCAGTTAAAAATGTAAAGCCCAAATACAGTAAAAGCCCATCATGCTTCAAATAGTGAGACAATTTGGTCCGTGACTTTTGGCTTTCAGCGGCATCACAGCTCAATTCTTGGTGAAAAAAAGCCATTGGCCTCACTTTGTGAGTATAAGCACGAACTAGTTCTCCTCCGGGGCAGGAGCACCAGTCAGAAAGCATTGCCTTTGTTTGGTCTGCTGCTACTGGTGCCACTTTGTGTCTTTAAACACATGCACACACTCAAAGTTACAGACATTACAGGTCAAAACCAGGTCAAGCTCTTAGATGGATGATGGAGCACAGGAGGGCTCAGACACCACCGCACATCCTTCTCTTTTACTTCTTTCTCTCAACAACGTCTACGTCGTCATAAATATGCAATCACCTACATACATTAGCCTGACTTAGGAAACGTTCCGGGGATAAAAGAAGTAGTCATCTACATGGAACATATTGAGGTTTCATTATTAGTCATTTACTTAGAGTTAAATATTAAAATGTTTATGTTTTATGGTATGGCACAGAGTGCAACAAATAATCTTTAGTCAGAAAAGTTACAGATCAGAAGTTGCTGGAAGTGTAAATTGTAATTTAAATGGTGATCTGCTCATAGATCGTTAAACAACATATCCATCTTTAACCACAGCAGCCCATTTTCTCTTTCACCGTTGTGTGCATCTTTCTGGAGCAAGTAGCCATTGGATGTTTTTACTGTGTCTATAGAAGTACTACGGGCTCAAATTAGCATTAAACGCTGGGCTGTCATTGATGTAGCAAACCAGAATATAAGCTTTTTATGTCAGTCTTTAATTGTCTCACTTTGGTGCATCCATAAGAAGAAGAAGCGTTTTTGATCATTAGGAAAGAGAATTTCTTTTCCTCATTTATGGCTGATAGAAAAAAAAAATTTTCTTGATGCCTTTTATTGTTGATCAGCTTAAACACAACCGCTTGTCACTGAGCAGAAATTTCTGTAATTTGCTGCTTATTTTCAAGATGGAAATACGCTGAAATATGACATGAAATATAAAACAGCCAATCGAACAGCCTGCCTGGATACTGTGTACGCTCCCTTTAGCAGAGAGCAGGTGATTATGTCATCTTTTGGCTCTGAAACGGAGCGATGAGCCACTGAACTTGGCATTTGTTTGTCTGCGAGGAGCTGCCACTTTGATGTTATTTAACCGCTGATTTCCAACTGAGAAATGTTCCATCCTTCCAGATCCTCTCCTTCAAACCCCACAGCTTTGAAACAGCAATTTGGAACTTGAAAGAACTTTGCGAGATGTTTTATAGAGTATGAGAACTCTAAGGATGTGCAGCCAGCAAAAATCTAGCTCCTGGTTCAGCCCATTTGAATAATCTCTCCACCCTGCTATAAACATGTTTTATAGAGCGAGTGACACTGAAAGCGGGTGTGAACTCCCGGCGAAGAAGCCACAAGTACCAAAAAGAAATAAAAATAAAACAGTGAAAACAGTGGCCGAGTCAGACTGAAGCCAACGTTGATGAGTGAAGTGTAACTTCTAAATTAAAGGGTGGCTATTCCTATCACATCTTTTATTTATAAAACTGTCAAACCGTGACCAAACCAAGTCTCTACACAGTGATTTTCCCGTGCAGACAAAACTCTAAACTATGTGATCATTATAAAAAACAGGTTAAGCCCTTAAGAGTGTACTGAAGCAGAAAATTGTTTCTTTTGTTGCTTATTTGCCATCAACCAAAACTAAAATGAGAAGTGGGGTTGGAAAAAAAATTCTTGCGGAGAGAATAGTGTGATAGCTGCTGTAATCTGATCCTCCCTTACACACATAGGTACTCATGGTCACGACCTCTGGTTTTTAAAAGATAAAATAGTTCATTCTATTTCCGCCACTGGTGTAAATAGTAAAGTTACAAAGTAGTGTAGCATAGACTGAAAAGGGCAAAGCCTCATAGTTTGCTTTGGTCCAATAAAATCCATCGGCGCCAATTACCGATGTTTCTTGAGAGTGTATAAATAAAAAACAAAAAAGTGTGACATTAATTCAATTAAGGTGTTTGTCCTGTAGGTCTGATACTTACGGCGTTGAATCTAGACTGATGCTGTTGGCCTGTGTGGATGATGCCGACTTGTGATTGGAAGAGAAAACGGGTAGGCTGGGTGAAGAGTGTATCACATGATCAACCAGGTGGCCCACTGATGATGGCCGTAGTCGTGTGCCTTCTTGTACAAATAGTGAGTTCCTGTAAAATGCAAAATATATTTTGCATTTTATTTTGGCATTTTTCTAATTAAAATGGGAAATGGTGAAATACACAGAGACGCTAAAGTCTTTTCAATTGTAGGTTTTTTTAAACGTAAAAACTCACTGGTTTGGTGTGCCCGGAGGTGAGCGAGTGGGCAGACTCTGGGTCTCCAGTCTCTCATCTGATAGGCTGTTCCTGCTCACTGACTCCCAGTCCGTTCCGCCCACTAACTTCCTGGCCAGTGGCTTGCTGGGAGATCTGCTCACACCAAAAACAGAAAATCATGTAAAATCCTGTTCAAAGTAACAGCCCACCTGTTTTCTGATTCCTTTTGGCAATATGAGGATGTTTTCTTAAAAAACATTTGAGCGACTGTATTTGATGTGTTAAAAACAACATAAAAAGTGAATGAAGTTCAAGTGTAAAAAGTGCATCAGATGCTTGCTGTGTTTAGTAAACCAGTACCTGGCAAACACTCTGTCCTTGATGCCTTTCTCCTTCCCGTACTGCACAGACTGCACTTCTGTCCGCCCACTGAAGAGTGAAACAACACAAACAGAAATTAAACAGCTGGTAACATATACAGTATTGTGTTGGATGTGAAATTACCAACACAATACCACTTTTCAGTAAGTGGTATTTTGTTCTTACAGAAAACTGTTGTGACAAGTAACACTTTATTTTGTTAGTGTATATTTGTGATTGCTTCACTATACATCAAAGCACCAAACTGGAAAACAGAAAATGTAGATCAGGCTACCAAACCACTTGTTTTGACTAACTTAAGAATGCTTAATAGAACATTGAAACAATTTTCTGCCTTCCTCTCATTCCAACACTTCACCTTATTTTCTATCTTTGTTTTTTTAAATGTTTCCTGTCAATACACAATAAAAGCATCAGTACAGTCAGGCTCACCCTCTGTATTAAAAAAAAGATGTTTTATCATCAAAAACATTAAGAAAGTGCACAGATTCCATCAGAAACAACTTCACCCTCTTTTGTAAAGATTTGAACTGTTTACATCTGTGCGGTGTTTGCAATAATCAGAACGCTGCATTGGTTCATTCTGGTGAAGAATGAGCGGAGCCAAAAAGCAAAGCTCTCGATTTACAAGTCGATCTAAGTCTCTTACCCTCACTTATGGTCACCAGTTGTTGGTAGTGACCAAAAAAATAAAAAACGAGATCACGGATACAACCAGCTGAAATAAGCTTCTTCCGCAGGGTAGCTGGGCTCTCACTCAAAGATTAGAGCTGTTGCTTCTCTGGGTCGAAAGAAGCCAGATAGGGTGGTTTTGGTATCTGGTTAGGATGCCTCCCGAACACCTTGCTAGTGAGTTGTTTAGGGCACGTCCCACTAGAAGGAGACCCAGACCCGCTGGAGATGCTATGTCTCACAGATAACCGCCTTGGGAGTCTCCTGAATGAGCTGGAGGATGCAGCCCAGTTTGAGAAAAACTCAAGTTTCCTGCCTGAGGCTGTTGTCCCCGCAACCTGGCCCCGGCTAAGCGGAAGACAACAGAACGAAAGGGAACAGCACATCTGTGATGAGCAAAAGTCCTTTGGTTCTTTTTGTTGACTGTTCTGCGAATTATTAATACTCATCTTATTTCTCGCTAAAAGGAAGTACTGAAATATAGGTCTGTGCACACTGTTCTACAAAAATGGAGTCACTGTTTTTTCATAGATAAATGAAAAAAAAGTAGGCATTTTTTTTATATATACATTCAATAAATTACATCATACATTCAATAAAGTAGGCAAAAAAAACTTTAATCTCATGTTTAGTGTACCTATTTTAGGTCTTAAGTATTTTGTTTTTTTTAAACTTCCAACTAAAAAAATCTAATCAGTAAAAGTAAGTCAGTTTGTTTTCCCAACTCAGAAACGCAGCAAGTTACACACTAAAAAACTGCTGCTTCAAAAGAGAAGAGTTAAAAGAAGAGTGGCGGTATCTGGAGGGCAAAACTCAAAACATCAAACTAAATATCAGACAAGACTAATTCACTTTGCATCGCTACCACTCAATAATACATCACAGGAGCCTCAATTCATCTTTCATGCTTACATACCATTAAAAGAAAAATGTTGGCAGAGGAGTAAAACAAAGCTACAACAGATAAAGTTGTAATTCAATTGAGGCATGAGTTTTCATTTTCACGCTCTTAATTAATCAATATAAAACACAATTTTTAGGTTATTAAAGTGTAATTATAGTAAGGAGTTTGTTGTGTTTCTACTAATCTGTGCAGAGGATTACAACAAGGCCTGGTGTTTGTGTGTGTGTGTGTACTTTTGCTGTCTGTTTTCTTTTTCATACCAGTATCTGAACTTTGAGCCCAGTGTGAAGTAATGAGCGAAGAAGTTTTTCTGTGGGGGGATGGGCCGCTCCAGCCTGAAGAAGGTGTGGTGCTCCACGCAGGCTTTCCACAGGTTTTTACAAGCCCGGTAGTTGACCATGTTGAAACCTAGCAACGTCTCGCGGGTCTCCGTCTGCACACACGGGAAAATCAGAAAAAAATGTATGGATTATTCCTAAAGCCTATTAATCATCTAATCCAAAAAAAATCATCAATTTGAGCTAGTGGCATTGTTAAATAATCACTTTAATTCATATATCATTAATAGTTGATATGATAGTTCATTAAATCAATTGTTTTAGTTTTTTTGTAGGCTTTTACTCACAACTGATTATTTTAGTAACTTTTTCCATCATAGTTTTGCTTATTTTTATCATCAAAGTGATGCAAACAAATGGTAGAGCTACAATTGAGTATCAGATTGAACAAATTAAGTGTCATGACAAACTTGCTATTTGAATTGTTGAGTCTATCTAATTGAATTTAGTGCATTAGAAACTTTTTTTCTTATAATTTCTTTTTTTGACCTGTTTTAATATTCGAGCTATCTATTCAGCTTTTGTTACGGAGAACCCAGTGAGGTAAGGGGAGTAACCATACGTCAAGCATGACCCTGCAACTAGCTCTCTGACCATCTATTTACTGGTAATAAAGTCATGATTTATGAGACAACTCATGCATTGTTCATTAAACTCATATTTTAATTTTCTTACCATGTTTGAATACCTTTTACCTTCTTTAGAAAATGTTTTCAACCCTTTTCTTAACACTAAGAATTTTTCACTTGTGGAAAAAACTGTTAGCTTGTTTTTTTTTTAATGTACAGTAACTGCTTAGTACTTTTTAGTGACATAATCTTATTAAACTATATCTATGCGTATGGGACGTAAATGATGAGAAATGACTACAGCAGGTAAATCGGGGCTAAAGGTTGAGTATTTATGTTAGAGACGAAGGGTTCATTGTAAACAAAGAGATTCACATGTCAAACAAAGGATGCGAGCGGGGGATTAAAGATGAGATGACAAACAACAGGCAGGGTTAATCTGATGGAGATTAGATTAGAAACAACACAGTTCACGTGCTGTAATGTGTGACACTTCATACATGCACCAGAGCTCTCAGTACGCTTAAAAAAAACATGCGTTGGATAAACTCCATCTGTTCACAAACTAGGTTGTGAGTGGGAGGTGGTGATCAAGAAAACACATGTGTGTTCGATTGTGTGTGTGTTCGTTCGATTGTGTGTGTGTGTGTGTGTGTGTGTGTGTGTGTGTGTAGTCTTACCCCGTCTCTTCTCAGCTGGATAAAAAACTGTTTACACTTGAAGGAGATTTTCACTATTTTCAACCTGAAAAACAAACAAACAAACAAACAAAAAGTTAATTCTACTTAAATGTTGATTTTACTTTATTGGTCAGACAAAATTGTATAAAACATTGGAAAATAATTAGAATATTTAAAATAATACAGTAAACTTGAATGTAAACTTTTAGGAATGATTTGTGGTCTTTCCACAAAAAATATTTTGAATGGATTAATAATTTCTAACTTTTTTTCAATGAGTAATTCCAAGATTTTTTTTTCTCAGGATGACAGAAGACAGTCTGATTTCTTAGAAAAAAATAAATCCTCTTTTTTCTCTCCTTAACTGACCCTCACAGCACATCCAAATTGTTCATTTAACCTTCAACCTTCCTTCTGAGTGTAGGAGGGTTTAAATAATGCAACAGAGATACCCAACACCTCAATACCACACATATTTTACATGTTACCGCACACAAAGACTGACAGTATGAATAATACTAAAGAAAATCAAAGGACTCTACAAACAGTGGCTGCAGTAAGACGTCTTGTGATGAGCAGCAGCAGAGTAACATAATCCCTTCCTAGAGATCTGTGAGTCATCGCTCTCTGCTAAATATATTTTACATACTCTCTCTCCTTCTCTCGCTCACAGACACTGTTGGATGGACAACCACACACATGCTAAAGCAGTATGTGAGTCACCCCTCATCTAAGAGTGGTTCATTTGTCAGGCTGCTGCAAACAAAAATAAGGGGGGAAAAAACAATAAAAAAAAATCCAAGTGTGGTCTTTCCTAAATGGCCTGAAATTCAACTGACATGGAAAAGAGATAAAAGAAATTATAAATGGTATGAGACGTGACAGAGCTCAAACATGTAGAAACAAGAGCTTCTTATGTATGAAGAAAATGAGAGAAAGAGAAAGCACAGAAGGCGGACTATTATGTTTCAGTCTTTCTGTCTCACATATGATGCTGAACAGCTGCTGGTGACACCATTGCTCTCTAAATTTAGCTCCAAATCAACATGGGAGGACTTAGTGCAGCATGAGGGTAACAAAAAACAAAGAAGGTTTAAATTTGTGCAACTGTCCTCATTTTGTCTTCCACATCAGAAATTTCCCCTGATTAAATAATTTTAAGGAAAGTCTTTCATTTGAAGAGATTGCTAAAAGAAAAGGTCAAAGTGGAAACCAGTAGATTTGAATGATGTAACGTCTCCAGAAAATGTTTAATGTTTATTTAATGAAAGTAAAAGAATCGGATAATATTAACAGGTTTTTCTGGAACAATGTTTCTCAGGTTAATAAACACTGTGTGAGAGGTTTTCAGAATATCATACAGCCTTGTCTTTCAGATAGATTTCCTGGAGAAAGATCAAGCGGACCTGGCAGTAATAGATAGAGAGAAAGGGAGGTGGATTAGCATCAAAGACATCAAGTTAAAATAACAGAGAAAGAAAATATCAATGAAGATTTTTTTTCCTTCACCTGATGGCTGCCAGGCTTTCTTCTGGACTAAAAAGTACAAAAACCTTGAAACAACCACAAAGTTTTGATTGCAAATGCTTCAGTTCTGGAACAAAAAGCCTTCCCAAACACAACCTAACTTAGTTTTCTGTCTGGCTTTAATAATTCATCTCTTTTGCTGTCTGATAACACGGCCACTGATCAGTAACCAATACAACCAACTACTTTGCTTAAAATACAACATGGGCATCAGCCAATAATCTAAAACTAAGCTGTGACAAATCTGATATGATCGTCGTCATCATCGGGGTGTGAAGCGTTTGCCAAAAAAGCATCCACAAATTGCCTCTCATCATGTGTGGCTTCCCTCCATCTCCGTTTTCCTGACTGTGTTTAAATCAGATCTGCTTTACTTATCCCCTGCTGATTACAGTTCTTTATTCCCTCTAAGTACAGTAGAGGGCTGGAGGAAATAGCATCACATAAATCTGACCAGGAAATGGCAGTGTTGCACGTGATGATGTGTGTTTGTGCGACTCACCATGGGAAGTAGTTGATCCGTACCCTGTTTTTGTAAACCACAATGCCGGCGGACATGACGCCGATGAGAATCTCAGTGTTACTCTGGTCCTGGAAGGAGGTGAAACAAATAGTTTGGTCAAAGTAGAGGGAAATATTTCAGTAGACAAATCACATAAAACTCTGCAAGTGATGCTGAGCCATCAGTTTGAGTGGTTATTCATAAAACTATTTATGGATATTTTAACAAAGAAAGATTCATCAACCAAATAGGTTTGCAAGTTTGTTCCCTGGTATAGTAGAGTCTTGTTTCTCACAGGAGTTTAATTCTGAAAAATAAGTTGCGGCAACATTTGCAAAGTTTTTCAGTTATTACTGACATCTTAAAACTGCAAAACCCAGCACTTTTCTTAGACAGACATTACTATTTTTATGCTTATCTTTCTTTTTTAAAACACTGAAAAAGTTCAAATCTTCATAGGAAAAAAATGTGGAGTTAAACTCATGATCGCTTCAATTGCATCAGATTGGTGTAACTGTGCCAACTAAACAAACACTTTCAAACTATACCGTATATGTTTCACTGAAAAGCTCAGACTTGGTGACAACAGCTAAAAATGCATATTGTTAAAAATAAAGCATCAAAATTGGATTGAAAAGATTTGCAAAACAGCAAGGCCACAAAAGACTAAGCGCCTCGCGATCTTTATGAAGCAAACGGGGAAATAAACTTTTTGCACATTTTATTTGATTGTTTGTTTCCTTGAAGTTAAATATTTGAAAGTTTGCAAACTAGCCGCCACAAGATGTGTAGCTGCTGATGATTTCTACGCCGCCATATCATATTACACAAGTATTTTCTTTTTTTGTATTTCTGATTTGTCTAAAACAAGCAAGACATAAAGGATAGTGCACGTCAGATAAGTACTCTCTAAGCTTAATTTGTTTTTTTCTCTGTGCCAAGCTAGCAGAAATATTCATTAAGAGGACCTAAAAAAAAAAAAAAAAAAAAAAGTCCATAAATTTTTCTACAATTTGTTGGTGGTGAATGTGTGGCATTTCTGCTGAGTGTGAGCATCAGCCTGTAAACACTGCAGCCTGATCTCATCCCACTTCTCTATGCAGCTGTTAGCCTAATAAAAACAGTGCAGACTCATCCACGATGTGTTGATGGACAAATAAAAAAGTGTTACACACTGAAGCCTTGTGGGTATCAATTTTAATCCTGAATGACTGTGGGTGGTTACAGGTGCTAAAACACTTCTGGTTTTTATAGAGAAGGGAAAGAAGACTGTCAGCTGGAGCAAAACGACCAATAAAATCTGGCCCTTTGTTTAACGCGAACATGGAATAAAACCTTACTCACCCTTGCATAGTGCAGCTCTACCCCGTAGAGCTCCAGCGTTCGTGCTGTGTTCAAATAATTAAACTCCGACTGAGCAGGAGAAAGACCGCTGAGAGAGGGAGAAGGGTAAAGAGACAGACAGGGATGGGGAGAAGAGTGTGAAGAGGAAACGGAAGGGCAGTGTGTTAGAAGTACAGAAGGAGCAAGGAGTCAAGGAGATATAATCAACACAAGCAATCAGAAATAACCTAGAGTAAAGGTCAAATGATGTGTAACATATGAGCCGCTGGTGTGTGGGTGCATGCAGAAATGTCAGTGCACATTAAAGAAACGTTGAGTTGGGTTTTTTTTCCCCCCACTTGTTTATGCTCATTAACCTCTAACTATGCTGAATGTGAGATCCATACACAAGACAGGGTTAATTACAGCTTCATTATCTGGACAGTTCATGTTTCTGATGCTTGCATGTGTGTGCTCTACCTATGCTGCTGGTGATGTTTGGACACTTCTTTGTGGAAGTCTTGAGGGGGGTTAGGGATGAAGCAGTAGTCAGATAAGTAGCCAGAACTGTGTTCTGTTTCGCTGTAGTCTCCCAAATCAGCTGGAAGGAGAAAAAAAGAACATATTAACATTGTATTATTTAGACCATTTTCTTTCTGCAGGTTGAAAAGAAAGGTGAGGTTTTACATAGAGATGAGCAAACTACAAATACAGCCTATCGACTTTTCATCTATACCATTGATAATTAGTAGTTATTGATAATTAAAGTGATAATTAGTGTTGCATTTTTCTTGCAATTTTAGTCTTTCACAACAGACGTTGAACACTTTGACTGCTGGAATTGTTTTTGCCAACTTCTAGGGTTTTTGTAAAAGTAATTTTTTCTATTATTCGGGCCCCACTTGAACACTTATTATTCTCAATTGGATCTGTTGGGGAGCTGGTGTGGAGACCAAAGGACGCCAGCGAACTAAAACTAGCTGACCGGTAGGGCTGGCTCTGTTGGCTTGGCAATCATGCTGAACCCCTCTCAGACCCTCCGTGAATTTGTGGACCATATTGGGAGTAGCTTCATCGACAGACTCCTGCAACCCCACTGCTCGGAGGAGGAGTGCAGGGAATCATTTCTGCCATCCTTCATCAGACCCTTTGAAAAGCCTTTCATCTTCTCATCATCTTGTCTTTCTATTTGCAGTGCAACACTCAAATTTCTCTTCGGGGATCAATAAAGTATTTTCAATTCAATTAATCTGAATCAGTGACTCAAAAAGAATGTACTAGACGATGACTTTGTGTTAGAGATGGGGAGAAATCTGGAGGCTCTGAAGCTGGTTGGATTAAAATAAACAAAACAAAAAGAAGAAAACTTTTTTCATTCTGCTGCACCTCAGTTTTTTTAAACAAACACTTCTGGAATCGTTGTAATAAATTAATTTATACAAACAAATTTATCACATGACCGGTCAGTTAAAGGTGTTTAGTTTCATCTTTTGAACTGCTTCTCCCTAATGGGTCGTAGGGGTGCACTTTCCCAACTCAGGTACTCTGAAGACTGAGAGAAAACTGCTCTAAAATGGATTTAATGGAAACCTCACTTAGGTTAAAATGTCTATAACCTTGTTATAATTCACTTTGTCCAAATGTGCCTCTGCAGGTGTAATGTTCACATATTAAAATGTAATTAAGAGACAGGGCAGAACTGTCAAATGTAAAAATTACATTCATATAGTGTTTGACTTTTCTGTCATGAGCCTGAAACCTCATTAATTATTCTTCACTAGTAACACACAGAGAGACATTTACACCTCTGGCACATACTGTATCTTTACTTTGACAGTAATTAAAGAAAAAAGTCTTTACTTTGAATTCAATTCAATTTCAATTCAATTTGCAGAAGAAAAGCTTAATTCAGGGGCATAAAATGATCTAAAAGAAGATAATAAGAGGAACAGATGCATGTCAAATGATCTATTATTAAAAAATGTGCTATCCACCAAAAAAATACAATATATTGTGATAAAACTTGTGACTTAATACATTCATAATGCCTCTCTGACTTTATGATTGTTTGTTTCTTATGCATTTGATTAAAAGTAAAAGCAATCATCAACCAATAGAATTTAAAAATGCAATTTGTTTATCAGGCTAAAGTAAAATTTCCTTTTGAAAAGTGAATATAAACATGAAGAGGAGTTGATTTCTACAAACTAATCTTCATACATCTTTTGTTTATATGAAGAGCATAATCACCAAGGATAAACATGCACTGTGCACTTAGCATTAAAGCAAACATCAGGAGATTAAAAGCACAAAGCTCATCAGATTGTGCAATAATGCCACATTATTGCTGAGTGGGAAGTTGTTATATAAATGTGTACAAGTGGGATTTCATATCCGGACAAAATTTCAGATGTAAAAAGAGTAACAAAGCAATGCTACCTCATGCAATAAACAAATATTTGCTGAGTTTAGAGAGAAGCAACGCTACCACATGAGGTGTCTCTGTAACAGCCTTGAGATGGTCAATCTATATTCATCAAATTTTTCTCTACATAATGTATTTATTCAGCCTGTACAGACAAAGAGGGCAAAATACACTGTCTATCATTTAAAAACAATTAAACAACTGAAGAATACTCACAATTCTAAATGTAAAGCTTAAGGTTCATCTCATCAAATCACCAACTTGTAGCTGAAGCCTAAAAACATCAATTTTCTCAAGTAGTCCCCTGACTGACCGACGAGCCGGTGGCCTAAGCATATTGACCAACAAATCAATCCCAGCTTAGATGCTTATTGATGTGTGCACGCTGCCAGGGACATGCACTGTTCAGTAACACAAGGCCAAATGACTGGCAGGTGGAGTAAAAACACACAGTATCTTGTTACGCTGGCATTTGTTAAGCAGATAAGTGAAATAGGGGAATACATAGTTCTTTTTAACTGTTGGTATATCTCAGAAAAATAACCTACAGGCAATAAATTTTAGATTTTTTATTGTAATAATGCGAGGACGCTAAAATTTGAAAAGATTCCTGGCTATAAGTGTAAATTATATTTCCGTTGTCTTTGGCTTATCCAGGGTCCAGTCACCGGGGCAACAGCCTCAGACGGTAAGCCCAGGCTTTTCTCACCCCTGCTGCATTTCCAAGCTCACCCGCGAGGATCCCGAGGCGTTACCTAGCAAGCTGCGGGACATAGTCTCTCCATCAGGTCCGGGGTCTGCCTCTGGATCTTCTCCCGGTGGGATGTGCCCGAAACACTTCACCAGCAAGGTGCTTGGGAGGCATTCTAATAGATGCTCGTACCACCCTAGCTTCTCTTGACCTGTAATTGCAATGGGTTTGCCTCGAACTCCTCCTGGATGGCAGAGCTCCTCACTCTATCTCTGAGTGAGAGCCCAGCCACCGTGCAGAAGAAACTCCTTTCGGCCGCTTGTATCCGCGATCTTGTTTTTTCGGTCACCACCAACAGCTGGTGACAATAGGTGAGGGTAGGAACGTGTATCAACTTGTAAACTGAGAGCTCTTTCTTTACCACAATCAACCGATGCAGCGTCAGTCTTTTTACAAAATATAAAAAGTAAAAATTAAAACTGGCATCAGATAAAAGCAGCACAAAGATACACAAATGGTGCCATGTCTCAATAAACCTCTAGATTCTCTATAAATCTAACAAATCAATTGAACTGAGTTGAAGTGAATCCACTGAAAATGAGGCCAGAGGACACTTAAGATCTTTTAGGTCCTACATTTTCCATAGAACAACATGAGAAGTCACCACATGATGCCTAGCAGGAGCTTTTAATGTTACAGCTTATCTGTGGTATGTGCACGGTCCCCAGTCTTCTCTCTCAGAACAGTGAGCCACTGTTACATGTTGAATCCAGTGTTAACGCTTGTGTAGATCAGAAACTAGCCCGCATCGCCACGTTCATTACATCCACAGTTTGATGTGAAATCCAAAGCTTTAGATAAAATGCAAAAACAAGCAGCAACTCATGGCGCGTTCTGGTTTAAAAACCAATTTTATGCAAAATAACTCTTATTGTATCTTAAACACATGACCACAGTTTGGAGTTTTAGAACATCTATTACACAATAGTTATTAAATCTTACTTAGTTATAAACCATTATCACAAACCAGCAAATGTGAAAGCCCGACTGTTGCGTATCCCCTATCTCGATAAAAAATACAGGCTCTGCATCTAAAATGTGTCCCTACTGAACCGCCAGTTCACCATTCAACTCATAAAAGAGGGAGAGGAGGTAGGAGCATAAGAGGGATCTGTGTGTGAAATGCTTCCTGCTACGTAAAGAGCATCCACAAAGTAGCTAGCATGTCATCATTAGAACAACCACTTGTTCACTGTCATGCAGGAGAGAGGCAGAAATACTGATGCAATTTATTCCAAAGCCAATGAATCATTCTTAAATCTACTGGTGACAAATAAAAGACTGACAGATCACTATAAGAAAGTAGAGGGCTCAAAAAGTCTATTAAAATGTTAACTTAACCAAGAAAAATGTGTTTAAAGATACATTTATTTATCTATGTAAAGGACAAATAAAACCAAGCTATTTAGTGTGAAGAAGTTTATATTACTTTTTCATTTTTTTTATTCCTGTCCACTCTCTTACCAGATGAAAATCAGCTACAATGATGTAAAAGTGGAAAGTGATGCAATATTTTGGAAAACGTGGTAAGCTGCCCTTACAAAAAAAAGAAGAAGAAAAAAAGAAAACTGGCCTGAAACTTTCAAATGAAAATCTTTCTTTCTTATTTACCTTCATTTAACTTGTTAAAATATCCAGTAAGACCAAGTTCTGCTACAGGGACAACCATTAGAAATGATCAAAACAGAGAAATTGATCAGAAAGTTGGAAGACAACAATATAATATAATAAATAGCCATGTATTACTGCAGGTTATGTAATACTGAAGTTCATTCATAATGAAAGACGCAACAATTTCAAAACATAAACACTGTTCATGACTTGTTTGCTTTTCAGAGTAGCTTACAAACCACAAAATTGAATAATTCTGGAAAGTTTCAGCTCGAGTTCCACGTAGAAGGTGCAGCATAACTACTGGCTCGTTTCCCAAATTCAGTCCAAACACAAGGCACAAAAAGGTGGTGTCATATCAAAAAAGTGTCATACCACTTTTTGGGCTGGGATGAAACCACAAAAAATCTTATAGATCGGGCACATCCAAAGAGTAAACCTTCATTCATCTTGACCTTTTCCTCAAAGAACACAATGTTGAGTCAGTCAAAAAAAGAAGAAGAGAAAATTTGAGTCAACCAGAAGGGATTTGTGATGATCTGAGTAGGCCAGCTTTAGTGGGGGGATTTAGAGTCATCTGTGCTGGCACTTGGGCTGAATTAGCAGCATAGCAGCTGCTTCAAGCAGTTTTTTCCCTTCTCTTCTCCTAAAGTAAACATTTATCTCCATAATCTGTGCTGGCACAGCCAAGAATGACAACGTGGACCAAGCTACACAGTTAGTGTGCGGAAGTGTAAAAGTAGTGGTGTCAGGGCAATGCCAGTCTAGGTCAAATCGCCTCTTTGACCTATATACCATAGCACTGCGGCTGTGCTGATTTCCAGCTAAATATGCCACAGAAGGAGGTGGGGAAAGAGAGGAGAGCAGGCGTGGGGGAGGTAGGGGTAGTAGTGCATATAGGAGGGAAGGAGGGGGAGACGGAAAGGGATGGGGAACAGCTAAGAATAAAGAAGCAGGCAGAAGGCAGAAGAAAGACTTAGCAATGGAATGAGGGGAAAGAGGATGTAGAGCAGTCAGACTACTGTATCAGGGGTCACAATCTGAATGATTCACATTTGAGTGGTCACTAAAAAAAACATTGAAAAAAAAAAAAACTAAAAGAAGAAGAAGAAAAAAACATGTCAGACTGAATGGGATGGTAAACTGGTCTCCATGTGCCTTTAAATGCTGAATTTCCAAATACAGGATTCCAATGGAGTATATCTAGTGATATAAAATATTCCTCCACAACTTAAATGAAACTGTAGCGGTTTCAAAGAGTAGTTATAAAAGCACTTAAGTAGCCACAGCCATTACATTTAACAGTGCGTGCAGCTAAAGAAAGACCTAATGAATTGTTTTTCCATTGTTGTATGGGATGGGTGCACTCAGGGGATAATACTTACACTGAACAGCGTAGGATGCCAGCAGTGCGGCTGTGTTGTGAGGACAGGGCAATCTGAAAATAACACAGAAAATAAACTGAAATAAATATATGAGTCATTCTTATATGAGTCAGTGCATTGAATAATTATAAAGAAGTCTTTGTTCTTTTTTTTTTTTAACAGAAAAATTTAAATAAAGATTTATTATCAAGACACAAGTAAAAAAAAATATGCAACAAACATTCAAAGCCGCTTTTTTACAAAAAAAAAAGACAATGCATGGCAAAAACATAAAGTAAAAAGTAATGCAAACTACCTCCTGAAGTTAAACTGAGCAGAAAGAAAAAAATAAAGAACTTTGAACATTTCACAATTATTTCAACCAGATGAGCATCTAAGACTAACTAGTATTTTTGCTTGTGTTCAATGGGGGAAAATGGTACGAAAATGAAAAAAAAAAAAAATAGCGAAGTAAAGCCATCTGAACCAAAATGTCAGGGTACAGGGAGGTTTAAGATGATACTATAGGAACACAAGATGAACTTAAACCACTGTAATATACAGTAAATGTGCAGAGTAAAGTCTCTGAACTAGAGTTTAAAGTAGGTGGACAACCGTGTTTTAACTTAGAAACACACAAGCCACAGCTCACACTGACTCAGTAGTGCAGTACAAAAAGATTACATTTGATGGGTTTAAATTTGAGGTGTGGAGTCAGAAAAGAAGACCAGAGAATAACCCATTTTGCTTTGATAATCCTTTAAGGCTCATATGGGTGTGATAGAGAGGGACATACTTTCTCAAAGCGCATATGCACAAAGATTATTTTTTTGTTTTATATAACTTGTACAGCCCTGTGATGGTTTTTAGGTTTGTTTCCTAAAGAAATTCAGCTTGACTTCAATCAATCAAGGTTATCTAAAAAAAATGGAGGAGGTTTCAACATTGTTCCAGGTAGAACAACCCAATAGAAAATAATAATCTCTTTGAAGCTTCAAACCGAGCAAGCACATTCTGTTTTATATGTTAAACTCACACTATTTTCAGTCATATACATTTTCACTTGGGTTATAAAAAACATCTTGCTCTTAAAGTGTGACATACTCACCTTCCAGTTAAAATATCCTGTTTGATCTGAAGAAAATATTGGTACCTGAGAAACAAAAATAAAAGATTAAAACGGGAAAGTGGTTGTTTGAGTTTAACTATAAATACAAGATATTTAGTTTTGTTCCAAAAAATCAAAAATGAGAAGAGGCTAGTTTAAAAGATGTTTTTAAAGGAGAACGCCAATCCTAAAAATGTTCTTTTAAAATGTGATGTTATAAAATAGAAAAGTATTTAAAAGTTATTTCACAGCCGTGTGTTTTATTAAAAACTTTTACAATAAAAGGTGAGAAAAGTTCTTCCTCTTCTCCTTTCGATATTTCCCTTCAGGGGTCGGCACAGCAAGTCAGTTTCTTCCACCTAATCATGTCTCCTGCATCCTCTTCGGTCACGCCAACTATCTTTATGTCTTCCTTCACTGTATCTGTGAACCTCCTCTTTGGTCTTCCTCTAGGCCTCTTTGCTGGTGGTCCCAAACCCAGCCTTCCTCTGTCGATTTACTCTCTCTCTCTCCTCTCCACATGTCAAAACCATCTCAGTCTGGCCTCTCTGACTTTATCTAGAAAACCTCTGACATGTGCTGTTCCCCTGATATACTCATTTCTGAGCCTGTCCATCCTGGTCACTCCCAAAGAGATCCTCAGCATCTTCATCTCTGCTACCTCCATCTCAGTACTACTGTCTCAAGACAAAACAGAATGGCTGGTCAAAGATGAGAATACTAAAGGACATAAATGAGCAATTTAAATTATTACATGATTCCTAATAGTTTCCTTCTTTGGTACCGTTTCACAATTTTTTCCATTGGTCATTTTTAGTAATGTAACTTGTCAAAGCTTAGACTAAAATATAAATCTTTTCTTTCAAACCTTTTATGTTAAAATCTGAAACTCTCATCTCCACCTCTTATTTACAATTCCATGGGAGAATTACAACGGATAATGGTAAACTTGTGTTGTCAACACACGATCCTGATGCTTCAGCAGGAAGTTTGAAGCAAAAACATCAAGAAAATAACTGATACAAGCATTCCTTGGACAAATTGCTACAACAACAAGAAGAAACATGGATTCACACTTTCAATCAAGATATAAAAACCATTACTTAAGACTTTAAAGACAAGAAAGGAAGAGTGATTTAGAGTTGTAATTAAACAAATTAAATCCAACAGCTATTTCTTCAAAACAGTATTTTAATGACAATATAAAAATTAAAATCTTCACCGTGTATATTCTTCCTGAAGTTTACCCGGATCGGTCACAAAGAATTTGACTCTGAAGCTCATGTGGTGGGGAGACCCTCCTGAAAGAAATTGGGAGGTGAGGTAATAAACATTTAAACTAGAATGTTTTCAAGAAAATGAAGAGAAAAAAACACGTGTTGATATTTCTAAATATCTGTAAAACTGCGTATATGAATATCTTTTTATGTATGCAGTCAAGTCCAAAATTATTCATCTAGCAAATTCAGACTTAAAGTTACATTTAATCAAACAAAACTTTTTTTGGATGGGAAATGACAGAGGGGAGGACAAAAAGGAAATCTTTGATCGCTGGATAGGTAATAAACACTTTCTACTGATCATTGAGAAGGGTGGGAATAATTTTGTGTAGCATCTTAAACAAAAAAACAAAAAAAAAATTGTATATAACAAACGATCAAAAATTTTTTTTTCCTTCCAAATATCAAGTCATTGACAGTAAGGGATTATAATTGTTACGTAAAGTGGGTATCCAATGTTTAACAATGCCCAAATCAATTTTTATATGCCCATAAACAATCATGAAAACATAATTAGACTGATGCACATCGTATAAACATGTAACAGATACATTAACAGCAACACAGTGTGAGCTGATTCAGTTCTTACAAAAAGACTTGAAATCAGCAACTAAACCCCTACTACCCAACAACCAATAAATTATTATAGTAAATAATAAATCAGACCAACACACTGGCCTTTAAGACATTCATTACCATAAACCAGCTAACAGGTGACACAAAAGTGTAACTATGACGCTGCTACCAGTGTAACATATTAAACTCCCCAATAAACAAACACATAATTAGCACTTAAGGGCAGGAGAAATGCTTTTGGGCCTTTCTTACAATTTATATAATTGTAAAGGATGCTCAGTTTAAATGGTGTGTATTGATCTTCTTCCCAAACAGCCAGAAGGATGCTGGTTTGAGGTCTGAATGGAGGAGGGTTTTAAACAGTGGCTTCTCTGTGGGGACTTTGCACGTTCTTCCTGCCAATGTATGCATTTTCTTTCCGTGCTTCCAACTTCCTCCCAGCATACGAAGACATGCACATTTGATTAATTGATTACTTTAAATTAACCCCATGGGTGAGTAAGAGTATGAATGGTGGTTTGTCTGTGTATTAATCTTGTGAGAAGCTCACTGCCTCCAGACATAAACTCCAGATTCCCTTGAAACCCTGATTTTTAACAAGTAACATAGAAAATCAAAGAATGTTTAAAAGTAATACTGATTGTAAAATCGGGGAATTGAAAGTGCCAAAATTTAGCCTCTCTTTATGCATTTCTAAGTTGCTTTTGTTCAGTGATTCAATTAGTCAAGTTGAAACAAAGTTCAATTGTTGCTGGCGGATGGATGCTCACTTCACTTTAGCTACTCTTCAATTGTTCTATCAAAGGACAGAAAGAGAAAAAAGCAGAGTTGAGATATAGTTTAATCATTGCTCACAGCACATTTCTGACTTGTACAAGACAACAGGAATTAAAGCCATAGAAAGGATTGTTAACTGCTGGTGGAGCCAAACCAGCTCAAATTGAGCATTTGAGTTAGCCCAGAGTGAAATTCAGCCTTAGCATATCCGCTTGTTATTTTATAATTCAGTGGAAAGGGTTATAGTGGTGTGCTGTGGATGTCACCTACTTTTTAACTGTTTCCTGATGGGCTTGTTGGGATCCAGCCAGCGCTGTAAAATATTGATTGAGAGACACTTAGAGGCACCATAAAGTATTGCCACACAATCTAAATTATTAAACCAAAACCACACGACACAAAAACAGGCAGTGAAAACAAATACAAATCAATCTACAATACGATTTAAATGCTTTTTAATTGCTAAAAAAATGGCATTAAATAAGTTGGTGCATGTATGTGAATACTCTATGCATAAACTAGACATTTCTTAATTTATCCATTTTACGACTGAATTCACACACAAGAATTTAAGAATACTAACTGGTGCATCAGAGGCGTCATCAGCCAAGTGCAAACCAAAGTAGTCCCTCTCGGTCAGCTCCAGGTGCTTAAAGACAGCGTCCAGCAGCACCTGGCCATGATCCGACTTCTGTGAAGAAGAACAGAGAACAAAAGTTGAGCTAGCTTCTCAATGGCTCTGGTTTAGAGGTTTAAAACATCTCTGTTAAATATGTAAAAAAAAAAAAGAAAAAGAAAAGGAATTAAATCCCCATTTGCCGCCACAGAAATCTAAAATTATTTAGAAAAAAAATAAAAAAGAAAAGCTCATTGCTGCAAAAAACATTTCACCCATTTAAAATTCATCTGCAAATCCTCTTGTTGAGCTTTATTTATTATTGTTCCAACCACATAGGGAAGAATCTGGTTCAAGAAATTCAGATGATGAATGCTTGTGGGTGAGTCTTGCATATTCTTAAACTTGGCTGCACAAACGGTATGTATAATGCAAAAAAAGGGATCTCACTAAAATCAGCGAGTTAAAGAGAAAAAGAGGCAGCGCAAATGACATGAGTCAACTTTAAACTGACTTTTACTAGCTGGATGGGGCTCAGAATAGTTGTAGAGCAAAATAAGCTAGTGAGGGGGAAAAAAATTGCATTCTTCTATTCACAATTTTATTATCATATTTTTTAAAAAAATGTACTGAAGTAAAATGTTCCCCCTCTACTTTTCATTTAGTGATTCCGAAGGATTAAAACAACATTGATTAATCTTTTAACTTTTCAGTTATGAGTTGTTGCTCATTAACATAGACCCCATGCAAGGCGTTAAAAGTTAAAACATTTGTTTTTGTTTAAAGAAAAACAGCTTAGTCTGAACTTTGCTCAATCTTACAGACGTTCATGCTGAGATCAATGCAACCTAGTCTTTAAAACAAATTGAATTCCATGTGGAAGAATGTGCCTTTTAATGAAATATTTTTTAATGATGGATTGATTAATCCCATTATGGTCGTTGCCATTGAAAAGCCACCAATACGGCATAATCTACAAACAAAATATCATTTTAGTAGCCCTAATATTACTATATTATAAAGAGTTCAAAAGAACCAAAGAAATCAGCACAAGTTTCATGAATAGGAAAACAAGAACAACTCTTTGCCTCAACACAAGCTACGTCTTGTAGGACAAAAAAGTGTAAAAACCCCATGCAGAAAGTTGTTTGCAATTATCACTAAACTGGGATGGCTAAGATGGGATAAATGAAACGTTCCCTCGTGTGCTGCAGGCAAAACACACACAGATTTATGATCTCCAAATGGACAAACAATCCTAAATCATTCACAGACATTCCAACGAAAAATAAAAAAAAGTTACCCACTGTTAGACCTGTACAATCATGAGTAATAAAGAGACCACAGTGCTCAAAATATCAGCTTCTTACAGCAGAAAACCAAACCAGTTGCCACACCACAGAAACATAAATTCAACAAAAATCTGTTGTTGATATTTTACGCTTTTTACTTTTTTTGGAGAAAAATAGGATGTCTTTGTCTCTCCCTCATGAGGTGGGGAATTTTTTACCCCCCAGTAAAATGAGTAAAGCAGAAAAAGAAATAGTTGTAGAATCTTTTTGTTTCGTCTTCTGAATCGCTTATCCCTAAAAGAGTCACATGGGTGCCGGAGACTACTAACCAGGCTGATTTAAGGCGAGAGGCAGGGTACAATCTGAACAGGTCGCCAGTCTGTCGTATGGGGGAAACACACACACGCACACTCATTCCTAGGGGCAATTTCATTGTGGTCAACCAACCTGACATGCATGTTTTTGGAGGGTGGGAAGAAACCGGAGTACCCGGAGAAAACCCACACATACATGGAGAAAAAATGCAAACTCCACAAAGAAAGGCCAGTGTTTCAAGCCTTGTCCCACCTGGGACTCGACCCCAGACCTTCTTGCTGTGTGGTTAATGTGCTAACTACTGCGACACTGTGTTTTTGCCGCATTAGTTAGCTTTTGTTTTTGATAACTGACATGTAATTTTTTATTGATAATGCAAGATTTCAGAAGATTTTTCTACGGATCAACGGGATTATTGTCATCGGAGGAATGGAATAGAAGGATTGTTTTAATACAAGTGAGTATCCGCATTACAGACAAGCTGTAAATGGAGAGTTGTGTTTGATGAAGTCTAAAGCTGTAAATAATTTATTAAATCCATCATAAATATCAAATAGATTTCTAAGAGTATACGACGGGCGTGAGGATAAACTGTAGGGTCTCAAGTGGAGCAGAAATTCACACCTGATCCTGCAACTTCGACAGTAGTAACAGAGAGAGAGAGTGCAACTTCACCATTGCTCCCTCGGGAAACAAGTCACACACAAACACACGCAGCTACTGCGCCCATCCACAACCCCCCGCTCCCCTCGTCCTGGTGACACAGTTTTACAGCCCGGCATGTGTGAGAGAAAGAATGATAGCTGACAGTTGACATGTTGACATGGCAGCCCTCTGGAAGGACTGGCAGCCAGTTTGTGTGAGCAGCAGCCATCGCTGACTGAACTGTGAGTCAGTCGCAACGTTTGTGCTCATTTCGTCTTTTTTCTTGGAGTTGCTCGTTTTTTCTTTTTAATCCATTTTATTTAAGCGTCACTAGGAATGAATCAGGCTTGATTATTTTTAAGAAAAATGCTTTTTAAATTCTACGAAAGTGTGAATCCACAATCTACCAAAAAAAATCCCAAAACACTAAAAACCTATCACATCATTGACATTGAGGACAATGGAGTGGATTTAATTGATCTCAAGAAGGAAGCAGGTGATGACGGGCAGGCACAAGAACAGGTAGTGTTTGGTGTAAAAATCACTGGTTGGATGATTTGTTCATTTGGTTGTCCATTTGTAGTCAAACAAGTCATAAAATAAGGACATAAATAACATGCAATTTTCTCTAAAGTTCCTTTGAGTAAAGTTAGTGTTTCCAGAGTTTCTCCTTTGTATACGGTAGCTTCTCAGCTGGAAGTACAAGTCCTGGTAGACTGTTCTCCCTGGAAACCCCTTGCCAGCTTGTGTGTGTGTGGGTTTGGTCTGGTCTCGTTCTCTAAAAGCGTGAGAGCCAAATGTGTGATCCCGATGCAAGAGCAAACAGTCATACATTGTTAAAAAACTGACCCATTATCCCCTTGCGGTTTTACACAGCAAACATCTCGAGAATAGCTCTTAGGGTAGCCTCAGAAAGAAACTGTCACAATGGGCAAAGCAGCATAAACTAAGACAAAAAAAGAAGGGAAAAAAAATACAAATGTAAGAAGAAGACAGAGAATCACAGAAAGAGGAAAGAGAGAAAGCATGGAAGAGGAGAAAAGGGGTGATTGACGATGCGAGCGGGTGAGACAAACGCTCTTTGTGCAGTCGGCTAGCGGGGCGGATTGAAACAGGGTCTGTATGCGTGAGATGGGAAAAGAGGAAGGAGACATGGTGACAGAGCAATCAGAGTACAAGAGACTGTCTGAGAGAAGAAGAGAGTGTAAAAGAGATGTGCTGATAAGTTTTATACCCTTAGGGTTTATCTTCACAAAAGAAAAGACCCTCAAACACAAGATAAAGTGGCACATGTGGGGGAAATCCCAGTGTTTTTATTGCGGGTTAACAAAAGAAAAAAAGGAGATGTGACAATATTACTTCCCTTCTTCCACAGGAAACAACCCAATGTGTCTGCGTGTGCTTGTGCAAGTGTGTGCGCGCACGTGTGGTCGTGTTAAAGAATGAGGGAAATTCAGGAATGTGTATGGCAGCTTGTTCAGACAGGAAAAGAACATGAAGAAGGAATTACTCCCATCTGCATTTATCTTTCACTTTAAGTCAAAAACACAGCACTACCAAAGACATATCATCCTGAGCCAAAGTGAAAAGAGACCTTCTTTTCTCAATAATTTACCAGTTCAATTAAACTATTATGGGCATACAACTGATTTTATGATGAAATGATTATCAAAGGAAACATGGATGTGAAAACTGATGATGGTGGCTTGTATAGAACTCTGAAAGAATAGGTGATTCATGGACAGAATTCAAATAATATGTGCTGCTGTATCTTCTCAATGAGAAAATTCGAAACAGCAAATTAATAACCAAAACATGAAGAAGTACTGACGAAGTACTTTTTCTTCAGTACTTCGCCAATAAAACACATTACACAATGTAACGTGTTTCATTGGCGAAAGAAGAATGTATTTGCTGTTGATTTGTCGTATTCACCTGAGGTCAAACATTACATTACCGATTGGTGCGAGTTGTCAATGCAACAATATAACGAGACAAGGCAAATATGCCTTCCTGAGCAAGCTCAGAGTTCAGCGAACTACTGAAGATGTCCTGCCAGTCTGTGATAATATTTCCAGTACAGCAGTTGAAATTAGAAAGCAACACAAGTAGTGGGTTCTGTCCTCTAATTCCATCTACCTCCTCTCTACGTCTCCTCTATATTCTCTGTCATCCTTCATTTAATATTCCATAATCACTTTTTGGTACAGTGCAATTCACATGTTGTCATTCTCAGGTCGGCTTCAGATTCCGAATAGATCATCTGTCTGTTACCGGAAGCCCATATACTGACTTCCTTAAATTCATCATGTTTGGATTAAATGAGCTAATCTTTAATTAGCAATCCGAGGTAGATTGCCTGTCCATCCTGAGAAGGGATCTTGCTATTGTTATGAGGGTATTCATGTGGTTTCTTCTCTCCCCGTAACTATCACCATTTTTTATGATTTTCCACTCATCAGAAGAGTGTATTGGGTTTGTTTAATTTAGTTTCAAAATTATTTTTGTTTGTCTTTAGATTGATTTTTATGACTAATTATTTCAAGCTTCAATTAATTGTGTGATGTTTGTTGAGAGAATTCTGTTTCAATAGTGAGCTATATGGATAAGAATAAATTGAACATAGAGGAAAAGCCAATTCACGAGGCTGATCACGATTGTGCCACTGAACTAGAGATGATTGTGTCAATGAGAAGCAGGAGAACACTGAACAAACAAGTCTCCGTCATGGACAACCCACTCTATCTAAAGTACTTGGTCAGTTGTTTTGTTATTGAGGGTTACATTTTATGTAAAATTATTCTTTCTCATTTAATATTATGCAAAAAAAAAAAAAAAAAAGAACCACAATTTGAAAGCATGCATTGCAAACGTAGGTAGTTAAGAAATCGAACTGATTTCTTGAGTAAAATCACATACCAGTATGTGTGAAACCTATGTACTGCTCATCCCTGACCCGTCTGGTTTGATAAAACCCATGCTCCGCCTTCAAAATATGATCTAGCTCCAAGTAAATTACGCTTCTTCTGCTCACATCCAAAGGAACAGTGAGAAGGGGAAATGCTTCTTGCTACTTAAAGTGTCATTTGTGTAGAAACGCATCATTGATGTAACAAATCCCTGTGTGTTGGGAGAGGGGCAGAAATAATATTAAAATTTATTTTAAAAAATGCTGAATTGTTCTAAAAAACACTTCACATTTTCACTTATGGTAAATGAAATATGGTAAATAAAAAAATGAACCTTTCTGGTATTTTTTTGTTTTTAATTTGCACATAATTGTTGAGGTAACTAGCATTGACTTTTTGGGGTTAAAACCAGTGGAATTTTCTCTTCAATATTCTGCGGTTTTATTTCCAGAAAAAGACTTCGGTAAGTCCATCAATATGACTCCTCATGCGCAGACAAGCTCCTTGGTTTCCATGGTAGCGAATGACAGCTTCTGGATTCTCACTCTCCACTAGAATCACGACCACTCGGCTGGAGAAGATCAATAGAAGTATTGTTGCTTGATTTTCCAGGAAGTTTGTGCAGTAGGGGTCTGATCAATGACACAGACAGACTAACTGAGACCAGGTCATTCATTCAGTTATCTGTGCAGAGACTGGGATAGATGGGTGGATAGATGGGGACCTCTACAGAGAAAGAATCCCGCAGAGTGCAATTCACTCTCTTTCCGGACACTGTGTATTTACCAAAACCTCAAGAAATTTACTCTAAGGTTTGGGAGAAACAGACGGCAAAATAATTTCACATGGGATCAATAAACTATCATAGCATCCATCTATCTAAATACCAGTCAATAAAAGAAAAAAAAGGTGAAAACAGGTCCTTGAAGCTGCTTTATGGCTGTGGCTACATTTAAGAAATTAACAAGAAAAAAGATAGGCATTGTATACCCGTCATATCCTCATTGCATTAAACAGGAGGTATTGTGCGTATATGGGGTGATATACAGTGCTGCAACAAATCATTGGATACTTTTGGGTTGACACACACATAATCTGTGGACAGATTCAGATCCACAATCACTTATTATCCCAGCATTTAAAACACTCCTTGCTACCTAATCTGAACGGGTTTAAATTTTTTAGGACATACAGTAAATGAGCTCATTTTCAACCACATTACAACATCCCGTTGTGCACCCACTTCAAGATAAAGATTTCACCAGATTTTTATAAGTTGATGATGAAAAACGTTGTGGATGAACAATCCTTACTGCCAGTAAAACACGGGGTAATGTTGCATGTCCTTTTGGTTTTGCTGATCTAAAATAACAATCTGATGCATAAAATGATCCTTTGCGCCCTTTGCACTCTGAAATTGGTTTGAACCAGACTGATTACAAACAAAAAAAACTTGTATTATCAGACAGTTACAAACAAGGAAATTGATTTACTGCTGTTTCCATTAGCACAGTAACAGTTGTGCGTTTCTTTAGATGTACAATTATGCCCACAGACTCGTAGTTTAGAGGTGGCAGGATGTGGTGAGGGAGAAACAGGTTTTATTAGGACTTTGTTTCTTATTTCTTTTTCCGACTCAAAAAGGGAATTTCCTGCCCTAGGGTGTCAATATGTCTCACAGAAAAATAAGATGTGACTGATACCCGTGATCTCAGTCACAACGCAATTTGTCATTTTGTTTGGAGCCGGTGCAACACACACATACATGTTGTATTTCACACCCTGTAAAATGCTCCTGCGAGACATCTTGCAAAGCTGCTTAAAAACTGATGTCACTGCCAGAGGGCAGAAAGAAACAAAGCGTATTTGTGTAGAAAACAAATAGTTAAAAAGGAGCGTTTGCAGAATTTATTAGAAAAAACCCCACAAATCTAAAGTGAGCAGTGTGTCATCATTGTGCTAAAGGGTTTCACCACCAACTCATGAACTAATGTCAGGTAAGTTCAAGGGAAAAAACAGAGGAACGATTGTCAGAGGAAAAAAGAGGGGGAGTGATAAAGGTGGCATGAGTTCCAGAATGAAGAACAAAAAAAACCTGAAAAAAGTCTAACTTCATAATTAATCAAAAAACATGCCCTGTCTTGCTTCAAAATAGTAAAAGAACAAAAATACAAAAAAATTGTAAGTATATTTGGAGAATAAAACAAAAAAAAGTAAAAAAGAAGTTTAAAGAAATTAAAAAAAAAAAAATTACACAAATTTACTTACAAATAAGAAAAAGATTAAGCAAACACAGAGAAGTAGGAGTGATGGTCTGATACTCACGCTGACTTTGAACGCCTGGACGGTGTTGTCCAGCAGCAGTACGTTGCACACAACCTGTGTGTGCTGCCTGTCTCGCTCCAGCTCCGTCGCCCGGACATTGTACGATCTGCCAGCAGGCAAGCGGAAGCGTGCGCTCATCACGCTCCTACCAGGGTCTGCAAAAAACCAAAGGCAAAGCACAAAATAATGAGTTAGAGAAATAAGAACAAAAGAAGGAATTAATAAAGCTGTGTCATTAAGTTATTGTCTGCAGTGCATACATTCAGCATTTAAAGCACTTTAAGTGAAATTCATCTAGTTTTAAATTCTGTAATTTTCTGCAGTAAAGATCTTAGAAGAAATCCACAGCGTAACACAAGCCTGTACAGGTATGGGGAGGGAGAAATGAGCAGAACTACATGACATAGGAATGTCAGTGGGCTGTAGACCAGATCAGACAGCTTCAAACTTTTTATTTTCTGAAAAGAACTGAAAATTAAATTAACTTACTGTTTATTTTATATTTTTATTTTCAGACGGAAAAAAGAAAGCTAAAATTGGCTGCATGTGGTCAGAAAGAGCTTACTCATCACTTTTGTCATCTGGAATTGCTCGTGATTGGCTTGCCGATGTCGCCACCGAAAACAGTTGTTTCTCCCAACGGGAATAAAAAACAGTTTAAAGGAAACCTACATCATTGAGATGCCTTTGGTGTTTTATTTCTCCTTCTGTGGCGAGCCAATCAAGTTGGCATATTGTTTTCATAGTTATACACATCTAAGTCAGACGACTTAACAACCTTTCTTCAACACGGTTTAGAGTTGTGTTTCTCTGATGCAACATCAATGTTGTTTATATTTGTTTGCATATTATATGCTGCTGACTCAGCTGCTGTGCTTACACTGTCTCCTTCTTGCTCGCCATGCAATCTGTCGTGACAAGAGACGGTGACCCAAAAGGGGTCGTGGCCCTGTCATGAAGGGCTGCTGAAGTTGTTACGATGGATTTATGTGGCCATATTTGTTTTATATGTCATCTCCTTGTCTGCACACATCAGCTCAAACCTTACCGACAACTGCCAGATGGCGTTGTCCTTTGTGAACATACACATGACTGTAGACGTGTTCAAGGCTACTGCTGACAGTTATTATCATTCTAAAAATATCACAGTGCAATGTATTGATGTTTATGATTGAGTTTTTAGAGGAAAATTGAAGAAATATATGAAGTAAGAGTGTCAGAAATGTTCATTTTAAAACTCCCTCACTGTTTCACACTGGCTGCATTTTAGGCCTTTCCTTGGCCTGACCCACCATGCTTGAAAGCTTGTCCTCATTTTGAGGTTGCTGAGCAACCCCGTGGGGCTAACTGTAAAGCTTAGCTAAGCAAAAAAACTGAACTCATTTACTCTACGAAAGACATCACATTAGTAACAAAAATTTCTGTGCTTACAAAAGTTCCTTTTACTCTTAGTTTTATAAGTATGCACTAGGGTACAAAAAGAAAAGCATCATACATAGGCCTAAAAATAAAAAAATGAAGAGTAATGGCCTATGTGTGTGAGGCAGTGTTTAATCATTGCTTGTGATGTTATTAGGTAATAATTAGATGGGATGGGATGATGATAATCATTAATTCTAAAACAGGAAGCAGACTTAGCCTGCTCTCATTTGTGTTATTACCAGTAACTTCATTTACCAGTCGTACATTTGATCTTCCAGTAGAGATCTAAATCAATGAATTCTGATTTTCAACACAAAAATATTCCAAGAACATCTCCTCTGAAGCCTGGGAATTTTTAAACACATACCCCTAAATACAGTACACTGTATAAACTTAATCCGGTTCTCAGACAAGCATTTAGCAATCTAACTTTTTTATCTTGCTGTTACGGTCGATGTTTAACCTATGTAACTAAAGTTTTAATATTTAAACAATCAACTCTTAACAAGATTGTCAGTAGTCAATATAACATGTTTTTATTTAAATCTCTACTCAAATCCAAGAAGTTCTGGGGGAAAAACATGAACTCAGACTCATTAAACTGTTTGTGCAATGTCCCACAATCATAGTGTTGTAAAATTATTTCTGCATAATTGCTGGAAAAATTGTACAATATCATCTCTATATCATCAGTTAATTTGGGCCTTTGTTAGATGAGTCAATTACTGCAGTGTTAAGTATTCAAGTACATCATATGGGCCAGGACGTTAGAGAGGAGGCGGTCATTGATTTTGCAAAATAATTAGGAAAATTGTCACATCACAATACAAACTTGATATTTTATAGAGACAGTTGTATTGGTTCCAAATTCACTTTTTGTGCGAACGTTTTTTCTTTCAACACGTCCATTTTTCCACCACATTTGTTCTTGTCCTGTAATACTGAACCATTTTCAGTAGCACTCTCTAATATCCATGGTGTTCTGTAACGTTCTGCTCTGCTGGGTTGTTTTTTAGTGTTGCTCTGCTGAGCTGGACAGGACAGCCTCAATCCCGTGAGAGAAGCCTCCGGAACTCCGGAAGCAAGCTACCATTATTGCTTCCTGCAGTCAGCAGAGCTTACAAACAGGCAGGAGAGCATCTGTGTATCTGTGTGTGTGTGTGTGTGTGCGTGCGTGTGTACACTATATGAGGGTCCTTGACCCTGGAGCTTGCCCCACTGGTGGGTTCCTCTCAGCTTATTGCAAATGCAGACAAACGTGCAGTCTTCCTGTCTATGTCCTTCATAAAAGCCAATGAACACTTTACCAATCCATGTGTTATCCATCATCGCAATCAGCTGCAGAAACCCGTACACACGCAGCCATAAAACGCCAGCAGTAATAAGCCGACCCAACCATTATCCTCCTCACATTTCCTTAAACTGGATGAACGCAAGTCTTCAAAGACAAATTTACAACTTAGATATTTCCTGATTGTGCAACTAGATTTGCCCCATCACTTCACATTTACGCTCTAATTTTCTGACAAACATACAGTGTATGTACTAAATTCTTTAGTGTAACTTGCAAACACAGATGAGAGCTTTTAAAGATTTTGTGAAAACTGTCTCTGCAACATTTTGAAGAAAACCAGGTTATGCTAGGAGTTGCAAAATTCGCTTAAATTGAGCAGAAAAAAAACATGTGAATCACTAGCCTAAATCTTTGTTGCAAGGTGCTTTTTCAAAATATTGATACACACTTCCTGTTCTCTTTATTGTATGGTCAAGTGCCAAGTTAACCCAGATAAACTTTTCATTTAGTAGAGACAAACACAATTTTAACACAAGGCATGTATGTACAAGAAAATTCATTTGGCCAAAAGATAAATCAAACTGCATAAAAAAAACTTTATTATAGTCAATTCACAAATGGAAAAAGCTTCCAAAGAAAATAACGCTGGAACAAAATAGAAAAAGATTGAAAGTATTACTAAAACACTTTTTAGGACATACATGAATTGCGAGTTTGAATTCACAGTTTAGTTTTATTAGCATTGACATATAAAGCCACAGATTGGGAAGTACGTTTGCTTTCATTTGTGAATATACTGTAAGTTTTAGATGAGATTGATATTTTATATGAGATATGTGTATCTGTACTGTATGTGTGTATCTATATGCAAGCGTTTGTGTATACATGCTTATTATAATGAATAGACAACTTATTGTAAATCCTGGAACATGTCAATTATTGGCTTACTGTATAGAATGTATTTCTGTAGTTTAAATTTGATTATTTTAAGGACCCCAGGAAGAATGGCGTTACCTAGACTGCGCTAATGGGATCCATAATAAACAATAACAACGAATGACTCGGGTTTTCTCAAAAACCTTCTTCAGAAGCTACCTGCTTAAACTTCCTCCAGTAAAATAACGTATTTCCAAGACCTAAGAGTTACGGATACGATGAAGGAGAACATGAATATAGTTGGCGTGACTGAAGGGGATGCCGCAGATAGGGTTAGATGGAAGAAACTGACTTGCTGTGGCGACTCCTGAAGGGAAATGTTGAAAAGGGAAGAAGAAGAGTTACTTTCTCAATGGAGATTGGTTGCTTTCATTTGTGTTGTTCTTTTGTTTGTTTGGTTTTTTTTATGACTGATTAAAACTATTAAAACCCGGAAGTTCGCGGGTTCGCATTCCACTGAGTGCACATCTAGGGTCCTTAGAGAAGACACCTAATCCCTCATTTCTCCCACCATTGGCGCTGTTATAGGTGGCAGCCTGCTGCGGTGAAATGCAGCACATAAATTTTCCGGTGATGGATTAATAAATAAAAATTAATAAAATAAAAAAAAAATAATAATACTGAGGTGAAAACGTGGCTTGAGGAATCTGTGCATTACTTGTTTAGGGTTGACAAAGTGTCACTATTTCTAACTGTAGACATGCTATTGTCTTTTCTCTGAATAGAGAAGTAAAACAATTTTTAAATGTTTCTGTTTCAATACATCTTCTGGTACAATTATAAATCCATTGTAAATATGTTTGAAATTTCCAAGAAATAGGAAGTGGCTTCCAAAGAATTATTATATAAACTCATTTTTCTCTTGAATTTCAAGCAAAGTAGCTGAAAAACATTAAAATAAACAAGGAACAACAGAAAGATTTCTATGAAATAGCAATCCCTGCTTTTTATTTCTAATGTGACTACTCTTTGCCATTTTTTTTTTCATTCCAAGAGTCTTGTTTTACGTGTGTCTTATGTGAGATACTCTGCAAGAATTGTTTACAAGATAAAGATTAAGTGAGAATTTATCCAACAAGAGACATTGATTTCAGTTAACTATTCCTACTAAACGAGATGGCTTCAAACCAAAACCTCTGAGAAAAGAGGACTTGTTTGCAAAAAATGAGAACAGATTATGAGGGTGACTTTGTTCCTCAACCAAGTTCAACTCCTTTTAGATCCAACGGATGTCTCTCAGTGAAAGAAAAAAGTCTTGCTGTGTGCATTGGGGTCTTTTAAACTCCTGCTGGGCCCACTTGTATCTTGTTCTCTGAAGCGATTTGCTCTCTATTTATACCTGTTTACATTTTGTTTTTATTTCCCAATAAAAGAGTAGTTTTGCTCCATATCTCATCAGTCAGCTGTAAAATGTATTTAAAGCAATTTTTCATTCTTGATCAAGCAATTTTTTACACTTGAAATTGCTGCTGCTTAATGTAAAACATTATTTAAGGCCCAATGGAAACAAACATGACTTTCTGAGTAACAAATGAACTTTTTTGGAACACTTTCCAGTTGTTAGATTTGGCATGTAAAAATAAAAAGCGAAATTGTTAGATATTTTCATCTCATCTTTACTCTGATCTTTACAACTCCGCTTATAGAAAAAAATGCTTTGAAGTAGTAATTGTGAATATTTAATTCCACTAACAACATAGTTTCAACAACATAAGAGTGAATGTTCAAAAGTCTGTGAAATGGATCAGTTTAAGGATGAAGAGTTGGAGTAAAAACAAAGCTGGCTGGAAATGTTTTAGAGGGCGTTTTTTTTTTTTTTTCTGAATTTTGTCAGCAAACAGTTCAACTTGTGGGTTCAAATCAAAGTGTGTCTACTTCCCCAGTACTGTTTAAAGTGAAGGAAGTTATACAGAAGCTGACTACAAACTCCCAATCAGAGAAAAAATGTTGCTTTAGAAACAAATGAACCACATGGAAAAACAATGAACCAATGTTCTTGTGGATGCGTTAGTATCCACAAGAAGTTCACCTGAAGAACTGATCAGTTTCAAAGCAGCCATGCAATGATGTAATCAAGACTTATTAAGACCCACAAAGCCTTTACAGCCTTTGACCAAATTGTTAGAAATACATACATTTCATGTTATAAACTGCTATTATCAAGAAGGAATAAATGCACAATACATGTTCCGTTGTCTTCCGCTTATCTGGGGACAACAGCCTCAGATGGTAAATCCAGGTTTCTCTCACCCTGCCTGCATCCTTCAGCTCACCCGGGAGGATCCTGAGGCGTTACCTGGCCAGCTGTGAGACGTAGTCTCTCCAGCGGGTGCGGGGTCTGCCTTTAGGTCTCCTCCCGGTGAGAGGTGCCCAAAACACCTCACCAGCGAGGCGTCCAGGAGACTAACCAGATGCCCGAACCACCCGATCCAGCTTCAACACAGAGGGGCAACGGCTCGTCTCCCGGATGGCAGAGCTCCTCACTCTATCTCTGAGCGAGAGACTAGCCACCTTGCGGAGGAAACTCATTTTGGCCGCTTGTATTTGTGATGTCGTTCTTTCAGTCACTATCTACAGCTAGTGCCCATGAGTGAAGGTGGGAACGTAGATCGACTGGTAAATTGATAGCTTTGCTTTTCAGCTTAGCTCTTTCCTTCATCACGACGGACAGATGCAGCGTCCTGACTATTGCGGACGCCGCACCGATTCATCTCTCGATTTCCCGCTCCATCCTTACCCTGCTCGTGAACCAGACGCAAAGACACTTAAACTCCTCCACTCGGGATAAGACCTTGTCCCTGACAGGGGGCATACCACCCTTTTGCAGGCGATGACTGCGGTCTCAGATTTGGAGGTGCTGATTCCCATTCCAATACATCCTTTCAGATACAAAAATAGAGGAAATCAATCACAGGCACAGATAATGAAGGAAAAATGCTGTAGAATGAAGAAGACTATTTCTTGCTATGTATTCATCATACTGTTATTTTAAACAACAAGCTCTACCGAAAGTAACCAGTCATAGGGTTCCTTAAAGAAATCCCTGCTATTTTACTGTTTTTCAACCAAGTCTCCTGATCTTTACTGCTGATAAGACCTGTGGGTTCAATATGCAAATACCAGGCATGAGTAGTAGAGAGCAGCCATTTACCAACACACGCAAATGCACACTGAGCCATTCATAAAAGCTAACACCTGTCACAGAGAACCCCGCTGAATCGAGGATGCAGATGATAGAGCCTCGCAGCAGCTCTTTTCAAACCGCTCTGACCCCTCAAAGACATTCTGCAAGCTCTTTCCTCAGACTGTCACAAAATCTTTAATATGTCATCCAGTTCAGTTCACGGTCCACTCCTCAACAATTTTTCTCCCCTAATAGCTTCTGTATGCTTCTACTCAGATCTGATCTTTTACATGCTTTCTCAGATACATCCCTTAGAATAAGCATCTCTTTTCCATCAAGAACCTCTCTTGCCCTTGCAGACAGATGAATGAGAAGCGTCACTGTGTGCAGTTATTTAAAGAAAAATATTTTCAAAAGGCTGTTTGAAAACTATCTAAAATGTTATTGATATTTCATAAAAATGCAAATGTGATTTTAAAGGGTGGGTGTTGTGTCTTTGTGGGGTAATGATACTTATCTTATAGCTTATAGAGATAAACATTGTACCTTTCGTTAACTCAGAAATGCAACACTTGTCAAAAAAAGCTCATAAAGATATTTATTCAGTATCACTCCATTTCATGATGACGTGAATTACCACCTTCCTCTCGCACACTGCTTAGTTCAGCCGCTTAGGTGCATGCACGACTACCTAAATCGCATTGGAAGCTAGAAACACAGAGCAAATTGCATCAAGTTAGTAAAACTAGTGCATATTCTATTTATGTTGCATCTGCATGCAACATAAATGCTTCTTGCTAAAATTGGAATGTTGGCGTGGCGGGGAACACCCTAGCGTTCAAGCAGTACCCGAATACTGAACGAGAATGTACACAAATGAATAAAATCGAAAAATACTTTAAGATGTGTTTTGACAAAAACGTTCAATAACATGAATAACATTCAAACAAACTAGAACCCCCCAAAAAGTTGATTTAACATTTAAATGACAAATGTTGGAGGCCTTTCTGTAGTTCTAGTATATCGTCCTACTACTTTTTTTTTATTGTTTCGATATTACTAGTGTTTTCTAGCAACATAACAGATATAAATGGTATGCACAATGTAAAGGTGCATGACACCATTTAGTGACATTATTTAGTGCAACTTGCCAAAGCGCAAAAGGTTAAAGTCATAGTTTTTAGCAGAGAAGGGAAAAAACCTCGACATTTTGAGGTTTCCTGTTTCCACGTGAAACATGTAACACACCTTTGGGTGCTGGGCACTTCACACAACTCTCACATTTACATTTATCCAATTTATATTTTCATAGAAACACAATATACTGTAGTACAAAAATAACATTTGTTTAAGGACATTTTTATTTAAATAAAAAAGAAAGACAGCTCATGTTTGTCTGTCAGTATGTTTCCTTTAATTACCACATTTTTTTTCTTTACAATGTTTAATTTTCCTGAGATAGGGGTCAAACTAGAATGGAGCACTTAGTCTGGATACATGAGCAGGGTGGGACAGTGTTCCCTCATTTATATAACAAGAGGCCCTCCTCACTACAGTAGGCTGCATACACACACCTATGACAACACACACCCCAGTGTACACAAAGAAAAACAGAAAGCAGAGAAACAGAGATGCAGGTCTGATTCAAGTGGCACATTCTCATAATTTTTTTTTTGTTTTCTGCTGATGCTGGCATCTTTAAATGTTAGCAGGAGTCATGTTCTGAACATGCTGCAGATTTACACCCGTATCCACCCAAACCCCACACATTCCTGTTCCACCAGCAGGGAAGCCCAGGTGTTCTGCAGCAAGCACACGCTGCCGGGGGGCAGGTTAATCATGAAACACGTTTACATCTACAAAACACTTATATTCAAAATAAAATCTTGCTTGGAGGAAGAATCTCCATCTGTCTAAATACGCCTCGTTTCGTAATTGTTTGAAAGACTTGAGTAAATTGCATATAATTTATAGAAGAACAAAAAATTTAAAACAACCTTCTGATCCATCATTACAGGATTACTAAACAGTGTCAAGCAAACAGTTTGAAAAGACGTATACAAATTCTCATAAAATAATCAAACTTTTAATAAAATAGCAGGTCAAAGATTGATTTATTTATGTTGTGGCTGTTTTTTTTATTATTATGACACTTTAATTACCCCTGATAAGCAGGATTGCTGAAATGAAAGAAATACTTTTAGACTGAAAAGTAATTAGATGAATAAAAGAATGACATTAAAAAAGGTTTGGGAAGTTTATAATTGCGTCTTTGGAGAACTCTGTTTCTTAATTTCTGAGTCTTGTTTGATGGCGAGCAACTGCAGTAAGAGTGTAGTAATGATGAATCATGAGCAAAGAGATGGAGTTATCGAGCATCCTAAAAGAAACACACAACGTTCGTACAGCAGCAAGACTTCAGTTAGATGAAGAAATTGTTTTGATTATTAAAATAAGCCTAAATTTAGAGAATAAGTTTGTTGCACACTTGTGGTTTTTATGTTTCTAATAAAAAATTGTAAAAAAAACCCCAAAAAACTTAGACCCAAACCTCGCAATAATTTTTTGCAACTTTAATATGTTGTTGAGATTAAGTAAGAAGGTCGCAGAAAATAAATGCCAAAAAACCCATTTGAAGCCTTTTGGAAAAGACTATAATATTGAAATAGTTTTGTTTGGTTTACTTATAAATTCAAACTGCCAAAAAAAAATTAATCTGTTAAATTCTTATTGTTAAAGAAGAGACATTTTCATTTTCTTTATTGGCGCAGTAAAATATTCTGCTATTTTCCATAGTGCATCAGGATGTACAGGCCTTATCACAAAGTATTTTACCAGGTAAAACTTGTGATTTGGGTTGATCACAACCGCTTCACTCATATGTGAAGCGGTTACGTCATTCATCATTTCTGGCTGAATGTGCAGGTTGTGAAAAATGACAAGCTTTAACAAGATGTGGCTGTAGTTTGGAAAGTTTATTTAAGAATAACCGTCAGTAAAAAAGCAAACAATGAGCATATTCCTTGAATTACTTTTTTCAACATGTAAACTAGAGATATAGCTGTGACCATCATTTAAAAATATGACAATTTATTGCATTCAAAACTAAATTTAAAAAAAGCTCTATATTGACTTTAAAAGAACAGAAGTCTCACATTGAATAGAATCAGAATTTTCACCTAGAAACTCTGAAGATGATATACACGACCTGCAGGAATTTTAGCTTATCCTCAAGCACTGGGCCCCACCCATCAAATTCGGGGGTAAAGGGTGTGCCTGAGTGTCTCCTTCCTGATAAATAATATGGTGCCGTGGTGGTACAGTGATTAGGACTGTGACATCACACTTTTAGGAAGTTTTTTGTGAAGAATTGCACGCATGTGCCGAATTTGCTCCAACAGTGAATTCCCAACAGAAATGATCGGATATTTAGTGGCCAAAATCTTATCAAAAGTTCAGATAACTGTAAATTGAAATCAACTTTTCTTTACCGTTGCACTGGAATGGATCAACAACATGTTCATTAAGGATGGATAATAAACAATAAAAATGTAAACAATTATATGTTTGTGAAAAGCATTTATAAGTCACTAAATTCCAAAGGAGACAATTGAAGCAAAAATGATCAAATAACCTGAAAACGTATCTAACCTTCTGTAAAAACACGTTCATACCTCAATACCATTTTTAAAAGTATAACATGGGGCTGCATAGTGGCTTCACAGAAAAAAGGTAGAGGAGGTCGAGTCCCGGAGTGGGGCAAGACTTGAAATACTGGTCTTTCTGTGTGGAGTTTGCATGTTCTTCCCTTATTTGCGTGGGTTTTGTCCAGTTATCCCATTTTCCTCCCACTCTCCATAAATACATGTGTTAGGTTAATTAGCTTCTACAAAATTGCCACTAAGAAGAAGTGTGTTTGTACAGTAGATGGTTGTTTGTATGTGTGGCTTTGCAACAACTCGTAACATGTTCGGGGTGTATTCTGCCTATCACCTGAAATCAGCCGGGACAAACAGTTTTACATTTCCCTCCATCTTGTCAATTTTTGTGGCCATACCAGCCTATCAATGCCTGATCCTGTCAGACCTCAGAAGCTAAGCAGGCTGGGCCTGGGCTGTATTTGGATGGGAGACCGCTGGAACCCCAGGTGCTAGGGTGGGACGGCCATTGAGATTAAAATTGCTGTTGTGTCCCTTGGCAAGACACTTCACCCACGTTGTCTAGTCTGAATGGTGTGTGTGCGATTGGTTGGTAGATGGTCAGAAGGGCCGATGGCGCAAAATGGCAGCCTCGCTTTTGTCAGTCTGCCCCAGGGCAGCTGTGGCTACAACAGTAGCTTACCATTACCTGGTATGGAGTGAATGAATAATGCATGTGTGAAGCGTCTTTAAGAGTCCTAAAAAGCGCTATATAAATACAATGCATTATTATTATTAATTGTGTCTTTTTACTCAACTTTAAAAGACACAAATGAAGAAGAAATGAATGGTTGACAAACTGTTCATTACAAACAAGTCATTTTCCTAGAAACTCTGCTGTTCCCTCAGCAACACAGAGCTAAACTAAAATGGGAGCATTTCATTAACCCACAATTGTTCCTACAAAATTAGCCACCACAGACTGAGCCAGCATTTACCTAATTAGTTTCTCATAGTCTGCAAAGAAGTTTTCACTGAAAAAGTCAAAGTTACATCAGATAGTCACAGAAACTAAAATAAGCCCCTATGTTTAGGGTACATCCTGATGTAGAGGACAGTTATAGGAGTTGTTTCCCCACACTGTATCTGGATCTTTTGGCCTCAAATGCACTATCACATCTTTTTGTATTAAGGTGAAAATGAATCACATTTTTAACTCATGACAAATACAGAGGAGCAATCTTTTACAACATTTAAGTGTGGTATTTCGGTGGTAGCTTAACTCCAACTAGCAGCAAAAATGCCATCCTTAGTAGCAACATTTAACTTTTAAGATTACGTCATTTGAATAGACGACTAGCTTGTTTTGATGCCTTATGTAGAACATTTAATATGAAGTGTATATGTTAAAAAAATATATTGAGGGGTACCTTCCTGCTTCTGATGATTGTGTGAGAAGATGAGGAGATGGAGGTGGGTGGAACACGTTGTGGTTGGTAAACAGGATGGCGTGGGTTCATCTTACAGTTACCTCTGAACTAATACAAGGTTAGCACGATGGTGAAAATAAAAGAAACCACAGCCAAATTATACTCGCATAGCAATTTTTCCACCATAGGGAGAGATTTAACTATACATTTGAAGCTATGACTAATAACTCAGATTGATTGTTGATTTACTGATAAAAAAAAAAGTTTCAGCTGCAGGCTTTAGTGTTAGTCTGAAATAGATCACGCAAGTAAAAGAACAGGTATACTTGGGCCAAATGTAAAAGGCAGTATGGAAGATCTTGCACAGAAAACCCAACAACTCTCTGTGAATACTGGACCACCATTACGACTTCCCTTTCATGCCAAATCTAACTGCATATTCTTAAACATGTTTTTGCGGTATTTAAACAGGTTGTGAGGCATTCTTTGAATGTACACATCTTTTCACTTATTCTTAATTCACTATTTAAACTCAACCATTTTTTATAGTAATTAGTTTTCTGACAGAAATATGAAGCTCCGACCAATAAAAAGACATTTTAATTAAGAAACAATGCAGGACAGTACGTGCTGATAAAGTATAATCTATGAAAGGAAAAAATGTCAATTCTTCACAAAGGATTTGAGATACGCTATAGCGTACCTTTAACTGGCTCTTTTGAAGATTAGCTGCCAGTGAAAAGGTTATCTTAGGAGGAACAGGTCGAGGAACATGAACATGGCTTATTAATTTGCTTCAATAGCCCAGTCAGACGATATAAAAAACTTATAAAAGTCTACTTCAATGCCGTTTACCCAGTATGTGTTTCATCTTGAGAGAAAAATCAAACGGCAGGAAGCAATTACTGTTTTACTTGCTGTTTTCTAACCCATATTTCCACATGTAGATGCAGCTAAGTGGCTCCAGTCTTTTGCAATCTTCTAAGCATTTGTAGTGGGATCCACTCAAGAGCATGCATGTTTAGATTGATGTTGGCTGAAATGCACACAACCCCAACAGACCATGTTTTACAAACACATTATATGATTTAGCATGCTCGTTATTTATCTGATCTTACAAAAAAGCGATTAGACTAAAGTACCAGCCAACGTGCTTCAAATGTGCACACACTCTCTGAGATGGTATTTGCAACAGTCAGCGTAGAGTTTGCACCTTTCACGTAGGGGGAGTCCCTTTTCTCAATCATGGACCCTCCAAACCAAGCACCAGTAGCCCTTTGGTTTGAACTCTAATTTCAGTTAAAATACTAAAGAATGAAAACATTCATACTCCTTTAATTAATGTATTTTAGATTGAAGTATCGCTTAAATGTCGTGTTGTTGTCTTGGTGACATATACAGCCACAGAAGCTAACGAAGAGGGAGAGAAAGCAGGCAGAGTAGGCATGAGTCAGCCTGAGCCGGCCCCCTGCCTCATGCTGAAATCAGAGAAACCACAAGAATGTAACAGCTTCTGTTATTATCCCTCCCTGCTGCCTTCAAGCCTGATGGCTTGCCCCAGAAAATAGCAGCGAACCCGCCTGTTTCTCTCCTTCTCTCTCACTCACAGACACACTTGTTTTCATCCCTGGCAAACTCCATTCTCTCAAGGTATGCCTGCCCATGGTTTTTGCTTCCACCTGAGCACACACATACCACATCATATGTAAAACACTCAGTGGACCTGACAGAGCAAAACTCACACACTTTAATTTGTTTTTGTTGCAAACAACTAAAGAAGGAAAAGCACTGACTGGATCCAGAAAATACTAGCCCGCTGCATCAAATGTTTTCTTTCACAATGTGAAAACAGTCTGACCTTGCATCATTGGGGTTTGTTCGCTCTGCTTTCTAGTAGGTACTGGACATGACAAGTGTAATGCGCCCAAACATTCAGTGTACGATGGAAAGCAGAGTGTAAATAAAACTTTCCCCAACTGTTTGAACCCTGAATAAGATTCTCTAACTTTTGTCATTGATAACACAGATTGTACAGCTTTGGTCTACCTCCATGCATAACTACCGGACTACAAATAGACAAAGTTGGACACTTGTTTTTTTACATTGTTTGCAAATATTTCTTTATTAAGTTTGATCTAAACAATGTTCGTCAGTCACAGGGGTAAAAAAAAAACATAAATTTTGACAAATATTTGTATGTTACCATCAATGCTACTTTTTCACACTAGTGAATTAAAAACATTGCCTAAAATCCAGAAAAATCCAGACAGGACACTGCAAAAAAATTGTTTACTTCTGGTATGTGGATTAAATAAGTTTTCTTCCTTCCACTCCTTTTCAAGCTTGGTGAAGATTTACCTGTTACCTTTGTTGTATTTATTGTTTCCTTCTTTGTAAAAGTTGTTCGAAACAAATGAATAACCTAAAAAACGGACGTTATTTCTGCTTGGCAGAAGTTTTCCCAATATCTGAATGCAAGATGGCACAGCGATGAAATGACAGATTGTTCTATTCAACATTAAAATCTTTTTTGCATCAACAAAAGTACCGTAATTAGTTTTGCTCGCAAGAGCCTTTTTCATTTGCCTTCTTAAATAAAAGTGCTATTTTAAACAGACCTGAATTTCTGCATTTGTAAGTCGTTTTCTGTTTTTAATACTTCAATATGACTAACGTATATGCTCATGCAATTATTTTGCATGTAAAAAAATACCAAGAAGTAGTGCTAGATTTAAAGAGTCATCATTGTCTTTCAATATTCAATAATCAATCATTTCTTTTACAAGCGTGGCAAGAAAAATAATTATCTTGGAATTCCTTAGTGTATTTGAAGAAGCACACTGTTATTTCTGAAGAATCTGACAGAAACAAGAGCCTCTTGTGTGTGCAGAGTTGTATGTGTGATGCTCTTTGCTCCACACTGACGCTCTTCGTGTGTCACAAAAGGCTGACTCAGCAGCTCTTCTTTACATTTTTTTCAGGGTGGTGGGGTATCCACCCTGTGGCTTTGTTTCAGCTTTTGACACAAGCCCAGCTGTAGAAAACTACAACTAGCCAACTGTCTGTGGCTCCCAGCTTTGAGCTGCTGTACAGTAGAGATGAAGTTGGGTCTAGACTGTTTACTCTGAGAAAAATAAAATAATTGAGACAAAAGTTAACCCCATGGCTCAGTGAGGTCAAACTAATAAAAATATGGGATGAAACTAGGGCTAAAACAGTTAATCGATTTAATCGATTATAATCGATTATCAAAATAGTTGTCGATTAATTTGGTCATCGATTAATCGTCTAAAACGTTTTTGCTGTCAACTGCACTTAAATTGGTCTCCATGTGGGGCAGTAGAGAGCAAATTGACGACGCGCGCTACCAAAATGGGAGGAGAAGAAGATAGCAGCCAATCATTGGCTTTCATTTCACCCCGCCTCACGTGATCAGGCAGATTAAACAAGATGGCGGAAAGAAAAACTCACACAAAATCATCTAAGTTTGGATCATTTACCGCTAAATTTAAAAAAGAATCGCGTTAATATGCAAAGTTTGCGAAACGGACACGTTTTGGCACGGAAGCATAACGACGCTGCACAAACATCTTAAAAAAAAAAACATGTCGGACTCGAAGCGGGAGACGGCAAACCGGAGCGATACACAATGTTATTTTAATAAAAACAAATTTACAGGTCGCAAAATACACTTTATTGTCTTCAAAATGTTCATTTTGGAAATGAACATGTCTGATATGAGGCCGCTGTCAGTAGGAAGACGAGGGGTTTTAAAAAAAAGATCGCTAAATTCAAACCAAGATACAAGACCCCCTCCTCTACACCGCAAAGCACATTTTTTCTCACAAAAAAAAGAGTTGCCACTAACTAAAAGGCACCCCTTTACCGATTAGTAGATCTGTGTTTGTAATATTATAAATGATAAAGATGGTCATTTTATTTATTAAAGTTACTATTTTTACAGTAGAGATGGTGGGGATTTTTTGTTTGTTTGTTTTTTGCACTAATACTTCACAACTTGAATGTTTTTGTATATTTTTTTCTCATGTTAATCTGGGGCCTTTTTTTTTTTTTACAATACTTCTGAACAAGGTTACATTTTCGAATCCAGAAGTGTTAAAGGTTTCTTATTTTCAAATGCGATCCAACAGTTTACATTTGATGTTTTATTAGCCAATACTACTAAAGCACATTTTATGGCTGCCTATGATTTATTTTTACTGTATACAGTAAGTAGGTTTGTCATTTTCTAGAAATGATAATATTCTATCTCTTTATTTGATTATTTTTTTGAATTACTCTATTCATCCCTCACCGGGGAAATTTGTTTGCTGCACTCCTTACACCGCAGCAGGTGTAAGGTGGTCCATAACTGAAAACGGTCTCCACATGTCAAACTTACACTTAGAAATTCCACCAACGGCGCCAATGGTGGGAGAAGCGGGGGTTAGGTGTCTTCTCCAAGGACCCTAGACGTGCTCTCCGTGGGACCCAAACCCGCGACCTTCCGGTCCGCGGGCGAACGCGCTAACCACACGGCCACCGTCTCCACCAAACAGAAAGAGTAACATTTGCTCTTACTGTAATAAACCTTAAGTGTTGTTTAAGTGGTTATGAGCTGCGTTTTACACAATTACATTCTATAATATGCCAAAAAAGTAATATTTATTAAATTGCCATGTTTATCCAATTAATCGATTAATCGACCCAATAATCGACAGATTAATCGATTACCAAAATAATCGTTAGTTGCAGCCCTAGATGAAACCGAATGTCAGCGGAAGATGGCAACAGTTTACAAATGCCGTTGACCCCCCGTCGACCTCTGCCACCATCCCCCTCTGTTGAATCTTCTCTTTAAACAGAGGGAAAACTACTTTAAATTGGTCATCCCATGCAAAAATATAATAATTTGATTATGAAGAAAATTATTAATGACGAAAGATGATAAAAGCAAAAAGTTTGAGAGGAAAAAGACAGAGAGATGAAAGAACAGGCATACAGTGAGGTCAATAGATGCAAAATAGTCTTAATTTTCTCTTTGTGTTCTAGTAATAACACTCTCAGTTGCTGCAGGCAACCAGAAAAGTAACTACAAGGTAAACTAACAAAAAGGCAGTGTAATATAATCCAAAAAACAGCTATCTGCCTGCAACTCTAACTCGGATTAGATGCAATCCTAACTCGGACACGGCAAAGTGAAGAGCTATCCATTTCTGGCTCTGACCCTCCATTCTTAACCAACTGTGTCCTTTGCCCTCCTGAGGTATTCAAAGCTCTTTAAGCAGCTGTTTGAAAAGAAGACCTTCGGAGCTGAAACACACTCACACACACACACATGCACAAGCGTGGAGCTCAAATTTATCCAAGTGGCAGGTTATAACGGGCATGCAGCGAGGGGGTTGACAAGTCCTCACTAAGCCAAAGCGAACACACCAGGGCGTGTGCATGTAAGTGTCTGAAAAACAGTAAGGTATTTGTATTGCTGTGTGTGTGTATACGCATGCAGGGGCAAAATGGGATGGACGACACAGTGGAGGAAAGGACAAGCCGGAACCTGCGCTAGTAAGACAGAAACCAGCTGTACTCGCATACCTGAGGGTCGTAAAAAAAAGACAAAAGTTTAAGAGAAGAAACCTTTTCTTTCAGACAATACAGCCTTCTCCTGTTAAACACGATGATGCTTATAGAGAGGCCGATATCTACATAGTAATAGACATTCATTTGTTTAATTATGCACATGGCTGTATTCTTGTATTTATCTGTAGTGGTCATTCTAGTATCAGTTTACCTTTGATGAAAAACCCATGTACTCTTTTGGTGAACGTTGCATTGCTGGATATTATTTCACTTACTACAATAAAACATAAATATGTTTAAACTATTGCACTTTGTAATCTTGGTCACACACCTGCCGCTTTTGTTTCTTTTTAAAAACCAGATGCGTATTTCCCTATCGGAATATTTTGATCATCCAAAATTATTTACATTTAACAAAACTTAGCCAACTTTGAACAATTGTATAAATGCTGACACATAACATGAACTCAGATCAAGTGCCATAATAAGTCTGATGACCAATAAAAAACATTTATTTTTAGGATATTGTACTTAATCCCAAAGGGAAAATGCATTGAAATGGGAAATAGGAGGAAAACACATCTGCCAAACTAGGCTCAGCCTTTATGACATGTTTATTGAAGCCATTCCTATTAAAAGTCCAGCTTAGTGAAAACGGGGTTAAAGCTTGGGCTTTTTTTGGTTGTACTCATTTTCATAGGGGAAAATTTGAAAAATCACAGCTGTATGACTTTTACACTTCTTTTGAGAAACTCGATCATATCAATTTGACCATTATGCTATTGGCATATCCATCTTCTATCCAACTACCAAATATGCTTTTATTTTGGAGTAACACTCATCTACCATCCATAAGAAAGATGCCCTGAAAATCCTTTCCCGATCCCGTCTTCACTCCTATATGTCCATTAAATAATCTTAAAGTGTGACTAAAAGGGTAGTTGGGCTGATTGGGTAAAAATGTGTGTCAGTGGAAGAAAAAGAAATGCTGCTGACAACATTAATAAAGGTTTGGTATTTCAATTTTTCTTTTTTGTTAAAGAAAAAATAAAACATGTGGCGCCAGCAAACAGGATCATTTGGATATTTATGGAACTATGAGTAGTCCTCGCTATTGTAAAGTTCTTACAGGTATCTTGTCGTATTTGTTGTAGTTGTAACATAATGAAATCACAACAGAAATTTATACCGTATGAAACTTAACCACACCCCTAGAAATAATTTAAACAACTAGTTCATACTTTTTGACACCCATGTTATATTATTAAACTTTACTTTATTTGCAAAGCTTGTTGGATAATTTATTCTACAAAAATGGCTCGAAAAATTATTGAACTTGACTGTTATCTGTAAATCAATAAGTTATCAAAGCCCATGCGTACCGCCCACTTCTCAGTGAATTAAACTCTTCTAAGACTGAAACTTTTTTTCTTGGCATCATTTGAACAGAATGCCCTTTCAAACCCAATCCCCCGCAGGTCAGAAACTTCACCCTTGCATATGAGGCAACTACACAACCTGTTTATAATGCAAAGAGGAGCTGAATTCATGAGTCAAAGTGTTTAAAATGAGTTTAAAACAAGTTTTAGTGGTTCGTAAAGTCAGAGCTAATAAATAATAAAAATATCAGATCAGCTCAAGGCTTTTTCTTGTTTAAAGTAAAAGTTGTATAACCTAGTATGTATAATGCTTTTCTCTTCACAAGTTACTGTTTCACTTTGATTTTTTTCTCCTTTGGAATCACATTGGAAATGTGTGATTTAAATATGTTCAGTACATAGTACATTATTACCCAAAAAGTGACTCATATGCGGGGTTTTCCAAACTTAAAGTTAGGAACCAATGATGCTTGTTCGGAAATCCTTAGAAGATCTCTCTTCTGATAAGAACGTGATAAGAACTTTACAATACAAAACTTTCTTACAACCAGAGTTGTGAACAAAAGGAACCATGCTTTCATACGCTCTTCTGGTTCAATGATCTTGCATAATAGCCGGTATAAATAACAAGTTTTTTTTTTTTTTCATAAACTATAGAGAGACACAGATGATGGTCAAATTTATTAAGAGGTGAATGCAATTTGATTAGTTTTTTTTTCTCAGAAGAAACACAACATGTATATATATTTATATATGTTTATAATAAAAACTACATACAAAAATTGTATACAAAACAAGTCAAAAACTCAGTTTTAAAATGAGTAGATGCTGATGGTCAAAATCATGGAGGAGCGATTTGTTCCCTTTTCTTCAAGAGTTTTGTTATACGGTTGCAAAAATTACAAAAAGATATATATTCTGCACTGGAAAAGATGCTTTATCGATTTAATTTAAACACCACTTTTCCACAAGTTAATCATCTATAAATATTTTATAGTATGAATATTGTTCTTTAATAAATAAATATTACTCAGTACCAGCAAATCTATATGTTAGAAATTTTACTCAAAGACACTCGAACATACCAGAAAAGTCTACCATTGATAGTGTACATTTAATTGATAAATATGTGACTGTGTCTCTCCTGAGACAAAAATTCAATATAGAGTTTGGGACAAAAAGAAAAATGTTTGCACTGACCTAAAATATAACAAAAAAAATTAAAAACGGTAATCTTTTGTTTCATCTTCTGAAACACTTATCCCTCCTGAGGTAAGCAGCTCTGGTATTGGGGGGTGCCAGAGCCAAACCAGCTGGTTTCAGGCAAGAGTTAGGATACACCCCGAACAGGTCGCCAGTCTGTTGAGAGGCCACACACACACACACACACACAACCATCCACACACACCAATTCCTTGTAATCAGTGAAGAAAAATGGAAAGTAGTTGTTTTTGTTTTTGAACGGACCACAGATTGGGAAAAAGGTTTTATGGCGTAATTCTCACGTTTTCAGCTCACAGAACTCAAGGTACAAAAAAGGTGATAGCAACTAATAAGTTAAATTCCTTTTAATGGTTTAAACAACTTAAAAAAGTAAACCATATACGTAGTGTGTTAGAAATGCCCAAAGTATTTCTTCAAACATTCTACAACCAGGTGAGAACTGGTAACTTTTCTCATGCATGATGTATCAGGTTAGTCTTTCTATTAACTGAAATCCTCTGCTAAACTGGAAAAACCATGTATGAAATTTGCATGAAATAATGCTTTAATCAAATTCATGCAAATAAAAATCCCAATACTTCCAATTGTGTGGGTAATTATTTCTCAGCAACAAATACAAACAAATGTGTCAACACTTGCTTCTCATTTTGGAAGATTCAAAATCTGTCAGGGTAGTGTCATCCTGGCATTCTATTGCAGTGATATCACTCAGATAATAAACAAAGCTGTGTTTGGATTTTGGTAGATAATTTTGCTGGTAGAGTCATGCCACGTACTCCCCAGCAACAGACTACAATTTAGCGCCTTTCTGAGACCTATCCAACTAGATGTTTGTGAAATTGAATATATGTTTTGCAGGGCCATTTGGAGAGTATTTGTGAAATAAGAACAAATTGTAGCAATGGTGCAAAAATGACATACAAAGTTCCTTATTTAATTGGGTATTATTGGTATATCAAGAGTCAAGACAAACAGATTCAGTGTGTTTTATTAATCCATGATGAGAACATTTGTGTTTAGTAGCGCTCCAAGCAGTCCAAGAGAGAGCTCAAAAACAGCTTCAGGACAGTTGCTAGGTGGTGCCAGATTGGGTGGAATGGAGCTGGAACAGCTGCTTTGTAGAACAGAGCTGGAACAGCCATTGGAGGAACATGCAACAGTTGAATCTGCACTGGTTGGAATGTGGATTACTGTGGTAATGATGTTTGAAAGCTCATTATTATAGTTAATTGAGATGTTCTATTGTTGCCCTGGTGGTGTACAGAGCACCTTGAGGAGAATTTTTCTCACTTTCTAAATACTAGTCATCAATAATTTGGATTAAAATAATCTTTACGACGTTATTGGGTCGACAGAAAATAAACTATATCTATTTTGATTTGCCTTTTAAAATGTAAGATATAAATGCTTGCATTGTTCAAGCTTGATGATGAATAATGTCTCTGGCGCCCAGTCTGCCATCTTCCTACCAACACCCAGTTAACACCAAAATGTTGCCATCACTGCTACAAAAAAAGAAAAGGAAGGTGTGCCTCACCAATCTAGAGCACAAAAAAAAAATCAAGAAGCAGATAAAACTGAAAGAAAAGAATAAAAGTCCAACAGATAAGCAGCTATAGATTACATCTTTCTGATTTTATGTGATTATGACAGCATAGAAACCACAGCGGTAGTTAGCTTTGGTCCATTGGCTTAATTCAAAAACTTTGTGCAAGACTCACTTCACATTGTTTGTCTAGCTGGGGTTTTGCTTCCAGCCCATCCCACAATGTCTAAACATTTAAGCTTTTAAAAACACAACCAGAACAAAGACCGGCCTTTGACAACTCTTTTATATGTTGGCTAGTTTATGTTTAACCAAAGCTAGTGGACTCGTTTTGTTTCTTACCTTCAGCTCTTTGTTAAACTCTTAGGATAACGGTATGAGCAAAAGTTCTTAAAAATGGACAGTAATTTCTTGCACCTCTAGAATTTGTAGATTATCATTTATCAAGATGAACATTTTACTGTATATTTGGTTTCTACAAATTAAATAAAGATCAAAATCTTTTCATTTATAGCCAACATTTTTAACTGTTTGTGTTGAGCTGTGCGTTCAAAAGACATCTCATCCACACACCAATGGCATACACAAAACAGTTTCTTTAGTGAAGGTAGGACTGGTTTTTAAGTTTCTGCCAGAGAACTTACCCCCTGCTGGTTCAGTTTATTTACCCCTGGCCACACCTGTTCCCCACCTTCTATATTTCATTTTTCACTTATATTTATATTTCACTTATATTTTTCACTTATATTTCATTGTTCACCTCCCATTCATTTTATTCCAAAAGCTTCTATAACTGGTTCAGGTGTGAAGCTCCAGTAAAACAAGAATGTCGCCACTGGCAACTTCACCATCACCAGCTGAGTCCATCCATCCTTTAAACACAAGACTCCAGCAGAGCAAAAGAACATCTTAAGTTCAACACAAATTCTTCTGCACACAATTTATGAATTTATAATGTGTATAAAAATAAGAAACGGCAAAGAGTCCATTTTTATTTTATGAAACAGGCTTTGCTCGTCTTGATTGTGTTTAGGTCCAGACAGCCCCACAACCCGATCTTTCATATTTTTATCCAAACCACAACATCCTATATCTACATTTTTGCTTTTTGAGGTTTTGTTTGAAATAAAATCATCTAATTTCAGTTTGCCAGCAGCATCCTTTCACATTCAACTAGAAAATGACTCTTAATGTGACAGTAATCCTTATCTGGACAAACAGCAAAGAGGAAACAGAAAAGAAAACATGTAATCCCTCATTTGTCCAGGAGTGATTCATCATAGACAAGGCTGCAAAGTTGTCTTCTGGACAGTGTATTTGAGGATTGGCATCAATCCTCAAATACACTGTCCAGAAGTCCACTGTCCAAATTTGCAGCCCTTTCTACAAAGCAAAGAGGAAACAAATCGAGAATAATTTCCTCTGTAATAATATGCAGGGTGACAGACCTAATTCCCATCGGTTGCACACTGGGATTCCCACATGAATTCAGGTCAAACCAGCAAAAAGAGACGTAACAGTAGACTATATAAAATCTTCTGAGTTCTAACTGGTAAGACATGTTATTAAACTGTCTAGTAAAAGCATTGCAAGAAGAATTTAAAGGTGTCAAATGAGTCAAAGCATAAAATCCCACAGATTGCACCCACCTCCAACAATCTCTGGGGGATTCCCAACCACAATTTGGTATCATCTTAACATTGCACAGCATTGAATTGTATCCAAGGGGGAGGATGAGATCTCCTTCTCAAGACTAACTGCGACATAGGCTTCTAGTGATGTTGCAGTTTAAGATGGCGAAAAGGACCAGAAAGAGGAAAGAAAAAAAGAGGAGGAGGGGTTGAATAGAGGCTAGACAAACAGGACTTAGCAGGATCCATATGATCTCAGCAGTGGCAGCAGACTGGCAAGCAGCAGGCAGCAGCAGAACCAACTGAGACCTGAAAGATGTGGCATGGATGGTGGTGGTGGGGGGATTACGTCATCGAAAAAAAAAAAAGACCTCATCACAGCAGATCCTCACAGAAAACAAAAATTACCTCGCAATCAACACGTCGTTTGGATATTTTTCCTCTCAAAATGACTAATTTCTCCCTCCCCCTAGAAGCTTGATAAGCAGCTTATCCAGGCAGGCCCTCACTGGGATGACATTACCAACCAGAATGTGACAGAAACATGAGATTCACATCCAATTAATTACTTTTTATTCACAAAAAATATCGCTTTCATCTCTGATTTCAGCATACAAAAAATAACACCAGAAACAGCCTAATCTTTGAATAAAACACACAATCTTTTTTTTTAAAAATGACGTTTTATCAATGATAATTCTTGCCATGTTTAAAGCCACGCCGCACTGATCCCACTAAATACTGACTGAATTAAAGATATTGTTGTATCCGTTCATCTGAAAATTACATTAATGAATTTGTGAATGAAATTTAAATTTAAAACATAATTTTTACAGTTTAATTCGCATTTAATTAGCTTCAGTAAATTAAAACGCAACATAATATGAATGGGCTAAGAAACAGCTAGCCTACAAAACAGGGTTTATTTCATCTTAAATTTGTATATATGTATAAATATTCAAAAAATAATACAATTTTGTTTCTACTGGAATAAAATAATATAAAATAAGGTGTTTTTAGTCGTTTTAACCAAACAGAGAGCAACTTAGATGCAAGTGACAGCGCTAAGCTAACATGCTAACTGACAGTCAACTGACTGATGAGAGAAAAAAATGGAAAAAAAATATTAAAAATAATATAATGCTTTATGAATGAGTAGTTTTTCTTACCGTCATAAACTGCTCCAGGGGCGTCCAGTTTTTAAAGAATAGATTTGTTGCTGTGTGAGAAAATGTTTTGTGTAAGGGCGATGTAGCCCGAACATCCAAGATCAGTTCGCCCACTGCCGATGAAAGCCGAGCATCATCATCATTCTCCCGGTCTACATCACACATCCATCCGGCAGAGAGGGGCCTCCACCGGGCTTTACCATGCGACTGGCTCGGTGACGACGGATAATCCACAAAACAGGAGCCCCCGCAGTAAGTAAGCATTGGCTAGACACGCAGCCTAGCAGTCCTTTTAGGCCGACAGATCACCAAATACAATCCAGATATCAAGCAATGTGTGGTGGAAAAAGAAGATAAATATTAAAAATGTGGCTTTTTTGCCCCCTTCTTTTCTGACATGGATCTATGTCTGTTGTTGCTAACCTAACGTTGCCTGATCGCTCTGCAGCTGCTTGTCTTGCAGCACAGCAGCGAGCTGGACACATACGTAATGACGTAAAGGTTACGTACAGAGGCGGGGCGATGTGCAGCAATAGAATTGGAATAAAAATATGTGCAAAGTGTAGAAACCCATCTTTATTCAAAGATTGAAAAATGCTCTATCTTTTTCTTAAATATTGCATTTTTCTTTATTTAAAAAAAAAAATCCCATGCAACTACTAATCTATTGATCTGTTCCGTCATCTTCCGCTCGTTCCGGGGTCGGGTCGCGGGGGCAACAGCCTCAAACGGGTAGCCCAGGCCTCTCTCACCCCGGCTGCATCCTCCAGCTCACCCGAAAGGATCCCAAGTCGTTCCCCAAGCAGCTGTGAGAAAAAGTCTCTCCAACGGGTCCGGGGTCTGCCCCTTGGTCTCCTCCCGCGAGGCGCTCGGGAGGCATCCTGATCAGATGCCCGAACCACCCCGTCTGGCTCCTCTCGACTTGGAGGAGGAGCGGCTCGACACCGAGCTCCTCCCGCTCTATTGATCTGGTCAATAGATATTGACTAATCTATTGATAAGATAGTTTATACATTTTACATAAGTATAATGCAAACATGCCAACATTCGCTATTTTTTGCAAAAGATCCATGAATACAAATGCAATAAATATATTTTTGAAATGCAAACTATGCAAAAAAAAATTATACAGTATTTGACTTGCCAAATGTTAAAGCTATTACAACAAAAAGATAGCAAATTTTAAAACATTTAAATGTGCAAATGGTGTTTAATATTTTGATTAGAGTCATTAATAAAAAGGACTACGCATTTATTTAAATCCATAGCTCTCAAGTTATACGATTTTGCCGTTTTTCTACCATAAGAAAATGTCAATTTAGCAAATACGGGCATATCAGCCTTTCTATACGGCAAAAAAAAAAAAAAAACATAATACGGAAGATGACGGAACGGAAAAATACAGTTTTATAAACGCGTGTCATACATTAAAACGCTTCCAAAATGACACGCTTTCAAGCCTAGGTACATTCCAGGCGGCCGTTGTAACAGCGCAGTCAGAGCTATACTGCTTACCTTTCCTTATGTCACTCGTTCATTATGGATTAACTACGCATGCGCCATCTTCAGTGATTTTCAAAAATGGCTTGTTATTACAGTTTTTAAGTACAGTAAGGTGTCAAAACTTTCCCAATACAGGAGGAATGCCTTGACAGGTATGTTAATTCGATTTCTATATTTTGTCAGGATTTACGGTATATGTTTTATTATTTAAGTGAATTTTTGCAATAATTTATTAATTTAATAAATTTTTAATGTTATTTAATTTAGCCATTCAGTTTGAATTGATATGCTTCGTGTCATTCATGAATTAGTGTTGAAAGGAAAGCTGCTAGTTTACTGACCTCTAGCGGTTACCAAAGTAACATGATGCAGCACAAGAAAGGCCTATTGTGCTGACAATTCTGCAGAGGCAAACAATGAAGTAAATTGATTGAGCAGAGTAGAGTAGAAAGAACAAGATAATAATCCCAGTGTTGTTACTACACGTACTTCAAAAGCCACTTTGTTGTTTGAAAATGATAGAGTTAAATATTCCAAGCTTTTTGAATGGTGCTCATTGTTTCCTCATGTAGCTTTTCTTTTCCCTGAATAGTCAAAAAATTGATAAAAAAAAGAAGAAAAATGTGTCAAACCCTGCTATCTGCAGCAAAAGCATTACACTGAAACAAATTTTGTAACATGCACAAGGGCAATAATGCAGAGAGATTGCAAGCACTGGGAGCTGATGCACCCATCTTTTCTAATCCCAATGCCTCCTATACAAAACTAGTTCCTCCTATCTACATGCTTCCTATCTGATCGTTTAATAATTTATTTATCAGAAAACATGCGTTGTAATTTTGATCTCATTAACCTAAGAGTAAAAAAGAAAAGTGCCGTCTGACTTTCCGGCTCATTGGTCTGTCCTCAAGAGGAGCAATAACATAAAACCTATCTACAACACAATTAATTATGCTCTCCTATATTTAGCTAAGCCCACAGGGCCTAAGCTTGAAAATGTAATTAAAATACCATATCTGAACCTCTTTAATATGCAGACAGATGATCTACAGGGTATATAAGAGCCACAAGACTTCTGACTCTGCATATTAAGATTTTTATCAGATACTAATGAATGTCCCTCTTTTTCATTATGAACATATAAGAAAAACAACTTCATTTCTTTCTGCTGTTCAGAGTCAATTTTTATATATACATATTGAGAGATTTACTAAATGCATCAAGAACCTGGTGTATCTTCTGCAGGCAGAGGCAAAAAAACAAAGAATTCAGCAAAGCATGTAAACACTTTAGAATTTGGGCCAATCTTTGATGCTGAATGGTGCCTCTGAAGTGCTTCCAGTTTTATCATATGAAAGAATCAAATACTTGTGCTATGAAACAAAATAGTAGGAGTTAAATCTCTAAATCTCTTTTTCTTTTATAACTAAAACAAGCAAAATAATAATAATAAAATAAAAATCAAGATCATACATTATGTGTGATGGGAGAATTGTCATGGAAAGTAGATGTTTGGTAAAAAGATTATATAGCAGTTTATTGCTTTGGTTGATATCTTGTATAATGGGATAAAGCTTACTTTGAATGAAAATACATTCAATTTTTGCCCCAAACCAATATGTAACCTCAGATATGGTTGCATATGACAATACTAATACTTCAGAAATCTCTGAAGCACAAAGTCAAACTTTCTCTTTTAAATCCTTTTTTTGATGCTTAAGTTTGATAATCTCACATTCGCACAGCTACATGCAACAAAATGCAGTTCTGCGATTGCCTGATTAGCAGATGAATAAGTAAACCTAATGAAACTGTTCATGCATTTATCTATGTACGCAATCAGTAGGATCCACAAGTGTACTGTGTTTGTGTGCTTTGTTTCCAGCAGAGGGTGCCTCACATCTAAGACTTGTTCTGCCACTCCTACTTACACATGTAATGTATATATGCATGGAGGTTTTTTTTAATGTGTACACAGTATACATATGGAATGTAGCACCTACTAGAACTGAGTAGGTCAGAACTAATGATTAAATTACTTTAGTTCCACGCTGTGTCATCCACCAACTTGAAAAAACAAAATACATTATTTTACCCTAATGTTCATTTTGGATCAATACCTAAACTGTTTTTTACATGTTTTAAAATAACATCAAGGCATCGGAGTACACTACTTTACAAACATAAACAGCTTCAAACTTTATTTCTTATATGTTGTAGCCATAAATGTGTTTTCTGTCATTTATCAGCATCTTTACATGTCAGGAGTTTGTAATTCTTTTTTTTTCTTTCTCAAGCAATTTTCATTACTGGCATTTACTTTCTAAAGCAATTAATTAAATCTGTTTTACTCTTCAGTTATGACAAAAATTTCAAATGTAAATGTGTGAATAATTGTAATTAATAATTTACAGTTACAGTGGCGCTTACCTTTTCATAAATTATAACTCGATTCCACTGAGTACATGTTAAGAAAAATAGGAGTGTTATACCAGCTGGTTTTTAGCCTTGTATCCCTGTAGCATGAAGGCAAGAAAAAAGACAAGTAAAGGATGATTTCATGTCATAAAAGATATTCTTTCTTTAATTTAAATAGACAAAACTAAAGAGAAGAACACACTAAATTGTACATACAACAGTTACAAGATGATAGATTTCTGAGGTTACTTCCTTTGGAAGGAATATTGAACTTAAACAAAATGTTGGAAAATAAGTGCTTTACTTTCCCTTGAAGACCAGGAGGTATAATTTCCCAGGTTTGGTGTGATCAGTTGTAATATCCAACACATCTTTTAATTTTGCACTTGTTCTTCCTTGAGCAAAGCAAGAATGCCTTCTCTCCTGGACGTGTACGGTGTGTGTTTAAGCTGGAGGATATGAGCAGGAAACAGGTTTCCACTGGGTGCGTACATCTCCTCTCCCTTCTGTCCCATCAGTGCACGTAAAGTTTTGTTCCTGGACAAGATCTTGTCATAAAACTCTACTCCTCCTTTTGCATATTCCTTGGACACGCCAGCCGCACGTCGGTCCGAGCTGTAATCGATCCACTGACTTAAAGCATCAGATGTGAGAAAGTATGAAATGGCACCAATTGTGATTGCTACGAGGTTTACAGCACCGCGGAACAGTGCAGGGCCGCCGTGCAAACCAAACACCTGCTTTAGCACCACACTGTAGACCCACACCCCACCCAGGCACACCGGGGCCACAGCAGCACCCATCACAGGTCCTCCGGACTGTAAGCGGGCCACCTCTCGGGCTATGGCAAACTTCTGTGCCTCAGATGAGAACACCAAAGCTTCTTTTAGGGCAGAACCAGATTCGCTGTTCCAGTCTACGGTTTTGCCGTTGATGAAAATGTTACGGTTTGTGATACCGCTTGGATCTTCAGGAGTGCTGTTGAAGTTCGCTGGGATGCCGATTTGAGCCCCATTAGGAAGCCAAGGAACACCAGCACCAACAGGGTGGAACCCAAAGGAGGCAAAGGGAGAATAATTCTTTGTTGAGCCAATACCATATTCCTTTAGTACCTAAAAAAGAAAAGCAATTTTGTGACCTTATCAAACACCTATGGTTCAATCTTTGTGTTCGTCTTCAGAAATGCTTATCCCTAACGGTGTTGCGGGCAGGGTGCCGGAGCCTATCCCGGCAGATTACAGGCGAGAGGCAGGATACACCCTGAACAGGTCGCCAGTCTGTTGCGGGGCCACACAAAAACACACTCATTTTTAGGGGCAATTTCTTCACAACCAATTAACCTAACATATTAATTGGTTAGTAATCAACAAATACTTTTATGTTCAAAGTTACGGTATTTGTTGATCAGAATGAGTCATGATCAAGAAATGACTAACTTAAAATTGTAGAACTTTTATTCTATGTTAGGCGAGTTAACCTAACATATTGTTGCTCTGGTAGGAGGAAACAAGGGTATCTACAGAAAACCCACACATACACGTGGAGAACATGTAAACTCCATACAGAAAGACAAGTGAGTCAGGCCTCGCCCCCACTCTGGGACTTGAACCATGGCCTTCATGCTGTGCAGCCCCAATCTTTGTGCTCTATCAATAAAATTTGTGATGCAGAATGTGTAACTGATTCGACTTCCATTTTTTAAATAAACTTGTGAATGCACACTACCTGCTGAAAAACCTCTTCCAGTTTTCCTGATAGCAACACCGGCTCTCCTTTGTACCAAGCTTGATAGAGTTGGCGGAAGGAAAGATCTGGGCATGCGTGGTAGAACATGTTCGCTGCAAAGACCCCACCACAACTTGCAATGATCAGCGGAGTCCGGTACTTCTGAAGAAGTACAGAGTACTTCAAAAAACTTGATGCCATGTTGTGATTTTGGTCAGAGAGCTTCAACAAGAGATATCTGTGGAGGACAAGGTTTTATGCACGTGTTTGAAGCAATGTTACTTTAATTACAGTGTTTTTACGACTATAAGGCGCACATAAAGCAGATTTCAGAATAAAAGTCTCTGAACACGTTTTAAAATAAAAAAACTTTTATTTGTTTGAAAACAAACAGCTAGAGAGGAAAATTCATAGGGGACTTCCAGGAAGGCCAGGTTAATGGGTGGAAAGTCAGATCCACGAGGATTCTGTGTTGTTATAAAGTAGACATAGTAGTGACAGGGTAGTTTGCATCTAAAACTCGTGTCTTTTAATCAGGTGCACCAATCAGGTGTTCTATACAGTAATGGCACACACACACACAAAAATAAACGAAACTCCCCCTTTTAGGACAGTACGCCATATAGTCGTGAAAACACAGTAAAAGAAACATAAAACTGATCATAAAGCAAAAACTTGTGGACAATGACAATATGTTTTTTTTTCTCCTTTTTTACATCTCCTTTTTTAAACAAGTTAGCAAAATTTTTCTGTGCATTGATTTAAATTTAATTTATTTCACACACTTCTTACAATTGTGCAAAGTACAGTTCAATGCCATTAAATCTACACACATAAACAATTATTAAAACAGTAATAAAACATAGAATATTACCTTAATATATCTGATTCATTAATTCTTTAGAACCTAACAAGCTGGTGATCTATATTATTTTCTACTCGTTTTAATTACATCTTTAATCAATAATAAATAAATTAACAATATAAAAAGATCACATGGTTAATGACAATTGTGAAGTGTATCAGACTCCTGCAAGATTTAACATGAAATCTAAGTTGAAAAGGCAAAAAATAAACACTAATCCTTAATCCTTCTTTTTAAAATCGCATTGTATTTAGTAGTTAGTCATAACTAAGCCACGGACAGAAAGTGTTATAACATACTCACATGTATGAAACATCCTTACAAGGACAATCGGTGCAAAACTAGCATCAGTTACATGACAGGCATCTGCACCCGTAAAGCGAGTTGACTGCCGTAAAGGAGTTTAACGACACTTTTACGACAAAGATTTTTTTTTTTCTTGTCGGTTTTGTAATGTTTTTTTTTTTACGGCAATTTATGGCTATCAGCGAGTCAGTCAATTATATTTGTAGAGCCCAATATTCCAAAACAATTGTTTCAAAGGTCTTTGAGATTGAAAAATAATAAGATTGAAAAAAGTACAAAAAACGAACAAAAAAGAGAAAATGTTAATTTACTGATACAAATAGAAAGCTAAAAGCTAACTAAACAAAAGCTAGCTAAATAATTTCAGCACTTTCCTGCCCTTAGACACTCTTTCACGATGAGGAAAGAAAAAACAAACAAACAAGCAGTGAGGGGGAAAGGGAACCTCATGGAGACCCACATAAAAATAGAGATCCTCCCCCCAGTACAAATTCCAAATGTGTCTATGACTTAATTGAATATTAGCTTATTCTTCTTTCGGCATTTTCCTTCAGGGGTCGCCACAGCAAGTCAGTTTTTTCCATCTCATCCTATCTGCTGTATCCTCTTTGGTCACACCAATTACCTTCATGTCTTCCTTCACTGAGTCCATGAACCTCCTCTTTGGCCTTCCTCTAGTCCTCTTTCCTGGTGGTTCCAAATCCAGCATTCTTCTTCCAATGTACTCTCTCTCTCTCCTCTGCACATGTCCAAACCATCTCAGTCTGGCCTCTCGGACTTTACCTCCAAAACCTCTAACATGTGCTGTTCCCCTGATATACTCCTTTCTAATCCTGTCCATCCTGGTCACTCCCAGAGAGATCCTCAGCATCTTCATCTCTGCTACCTCCATCTTTGTTTCCTGTCTTTTCCTCAGTGTCACTGTCTCTAGACCAAACAGCATCGCCGCTCTCACCACGGTTTTGTATGCTTTCCCTTTCATTTTAGCTGAAACTCTTTTACTAGTAGTCCTATTTCCACCGGCACCCTGTTGGTCAACAGTACCGATGGCGGTCGTTGTTAACCCGGGCCACGACCAACCCAGTATGGTACCACGTAAACTGACTTGCATATTTGTATTTGGCATAGTTTTACGTCTGATGCCCTTCCTGACACAAGCCCTGTGACGATCTGGGCTAATGCCCATTGCACACGATTTGGATGGTTAGCGTTGAAATGTTTCACTGAGGATTACAACATCTAAACCTCCAATGAAATGGTAAACGGACTCTACTAATAAAACGCCTTTCCACCTGTGTAGGCACTGAAAACTCTCTTGAGTGAAGCTCACATTTACCCACTCACACATACATTCATACCATGAACTCAAATTTGTTTGAAATGACTCCAGAATAGTTTGAACATTCGAAACCTTCAATTCTAATTTCTGAAAAACAATTAGAAGAGTTAAATTGTTATTCGAATGTTCGAACTATCGAATTAATCTTTCTCACAAAGTGACTAACACAAGAACACATACAATATACAAATATAGAAATACATCCTGTTCTAACTAACATAACATTGCTAGACACTATGGAAATGAAATGTTAAGATTTACATTTCTACAGGCAGCACACAACCATGAAACTACGTCAACCTCAGGCTGTAAAAATACGTTTACAGTTTGCTGTTATTAAAACACATTCTAAGATATTCTAAGAAATCTTTTCTTCAATTGAGCTAAAAATTAAGATTGAACCTTGATTGAACTGTTATTATTTGAGGTTGGTGATCCCGCATAAATGACAAACACACACAACCATGACGGTCATCCTTCCTGGAGTGGAAGGATTAAGAGTTGTTTGGGTTTTGTTATTTTTGTGAAATAGTCTTAGTTTTCAGTCTTTGACTGAATGAAGCTTTTTGGCTCTTCATACTTTTATTCAAACAAACAATTGACTTGATCTAAAACTGACAAAAAGTCAGTTTGTAGGTGATCTTTGCAACTTTCTTTATGCAATATGTCACAATAGATAGATAGATTTACTAGTATTGACATACTATTGACATACTATTGACAATAAGCTGATATTCTAATAAGAATATACTAATAAGAATATTAGCTTATTCTACTCTCTAATTATATTATATTATGAATAAATCAAAATGTGGGCTTCATTATGATGGAAACAGGATAGTAGATCAAGCAAAGAGGACTTCTCAGTCTGGCGACGCGCAGGACAAGAAAACCAAGGATCCATCGGGATTCTGAAACAGAATTCTCTTCCTGTATTTGTCAGTCTGCTCATGGAAGTTTTGTCCATTTATGCTTCTTAAATGATTCTGATAGAAATGGTCATTGATTAATCTAGCTTGAGTGTGTTGCAATTATATTGAAAAGGTCAAATTATTTGCTCATCTTAACATGATTAAATTACTTTTTAGTTCTTTGAATTGAAGACTCAGTCATTTTCCTGTCCAGCACTGATTTGATTGAAGTGGAATGTTTTAATGTGAAACAATATTTTTCTGGTTGTATTTGTAGGAAATTTGAAGGGGCAAGTAGGTTGGCAAAAATGTGTCATTTCAATTTCCTTTAAAGGGAAAAGTTTAATTACCTTTAAAGTAATTAGTACAGTGGTCTCACAGCAAGAAGGTAGGGGGTTTGAGTCCCGGAGTGGAGGCAAGGCTTGAAGAACTGGCCCTTCTGTGTGGAGTTTGCATATTCTTTCTGTGTATGCACCAGTTTTCTCCAGTGTCCTCCCCCTTTCCAAAAACATGCATATTAGATTGATTGGCCGCAACAAATTTGCCCATAGGAATGATTGTGTGTGTTACTGCAAGACTGGTGACCTTTTCAGTGTGTACACTGCCTCATGCTTGAAATCAGGCAGCATAGATTTTGGCGAACCCATTAAGGATTTAGGATATGTGGTTCAGAAAATGGAACTAATATATTTTTAGTGGATGAAAAAACACTGTTTAGTATACTAAAATGCTGTTTATTATAAAACAGCATTTTAGCATTCAATTTTAGTATACATAATGTCTGACTCTGTGCAGAATCAATGATTAAATAAACATTCTATTTAAAAGAAAACAAACCACACTTTTTCTATATAGCATGATAGGGCAGGTGACTGTAGTAACACCCAACATACCACAAAGTGAAGAGATACCACAGCACAGGAACTCTAGGGAGGGGTTTGCATTGACTCTACATTTAGTTTATTTCTAGGAGGGGCAAGATTCTTGGCGTTGTTTTTGATTTGTGAATGTCTTGACATGTCTTCATATCCAAGAATGTAGGGTGCAAGAAGATAAAATAAATATTACAAAAGTGGTAGAAATTCCATTCTCCAGTCTAAAAAAAGACTATGAAATCCAGGCTTACAAATAATGTAGTCATGTGGATTCAGAAAGGAATGATTCTTTAAACTATGTTTGTGATATTTCTTGTATTCTGTAGATCACATTGACTTTGACAATGAAAAAAGAATTTCTTTAAAATATTCTTAAGATGGAATTGTATCCATTACCACCAACTGATTTTAATAATAAATTAGAGACAGTGAACTCAAAGTAAGTTTAACTTACACACAGAAAGATGTGGATGACATCAAGAAACATACGCAAACTCAACAAAGTGATTTTCAGGACATTAATAAGCAAATCAAGGATATGAAGTCAGAAATTCTTGTTAAAAGGTCTGATGAATAGCTAGATTATTTGGAGCATCAGCGTAGAAGAAGCAATATCGTGATCAATGGGCTAGGTCCTGACAAAGTGGAAGTGACCTGGGAGCAAACTAAAATTAAAGTAAAAGACTTAATTTAAAAAAGTCTGAAGCTGCATGAAATGGTAGAAATTGAGCATAAGCATAAACCGGGAAGTTCAAAGGTGAACATAAAAAACCCAGATCTATTGTGGTTAAATTACTGCGCTTTAAGGATTTTAGCTCATGCTAAATCACAACTGAAGAATGCTGCCATATTTATCAATGAGGACTTCTCAGAAAAAGTTAGGTAGAAGAGAGCAGAACTTCTCCCTGCACTAAAGAAGCAAGAACAAGAGGAGACTATGATGTCGTTAGTTACGATCGCTTGATTATAAAACCCAAAAGCAGGAACTAGTGGAAAAGTACTTACTGCTGTTTGATGTACATTGTGGGAGACTTAAATCAAATATAGAACTTAATTTGCCAAGATAAGGTCTTAGAATAGCACATTTAAATATTAGGAGTCTAAAGAATAAAGTTCATGAATTATCTGATTTGATTCACAATGAAAAAATTGCCATTATGGTTGTATCTGAAACGCATCTAAACCAGACAATTGATGACGAGTGTGTGGCTATGGACAATTACAGTATTTTTAGGCACAATCGGAATCTTTTTGGAGGAGGAGTGGCCATCTACATTGAAAACCATATCACGGTTCAGATGAGAAATGATCTGATGCGATTATCTATCTCATATGTGTAGAAGTGCATTTACCATCAATTAAACCAATCATTGTTGGATGTGTTTAGAGGCCACCAAGCTCAAATGTATTGTACGTTGAAGAGCTGTGTTCCTTTGTTTCAAATGTGTCAGATTTGGGTGTTGAAATGTATGTTTTAAGTGATTTAAACATTGATTGGCTTGATACGTCATGTCATCTAAAGAAAAAATTGAAACATATAGTACGTATAAATAATTTAAAAGCAGCTTGTTAAACAACCTACTCGGATTTTTTGCAATAAATGAGGTCATATGTCTTCAACATGTATAGTTCACAATTACACAAACAGGTCTTTTAATTGCTCAAAGGTAGAATCAGGCTCGGTTGGGTTCACTGGCCACAATATTATTGCACTGATGAAGAGCTCAAAAGCACCCAAAAAAAGGGCCAAAAATATTACATAAGAGATGTTATAAGAACTTTTGTCAGAACGACTTTGTACATGAATTAGACCGAGGAAAAGGACTGGAAACAAGTTTTATCAACAACAGATATGGACATAACTGTCAAAGTATTCAACAACTTGTTTCCGTCAGTGGCAAATAAGCATGCACCATGAAGGAAGTTTACAGTAAAAACGAAAAAATCTCCATGGATTGATGAGGTGCTCAGAGAATGCATGAGACATTGAGATGATTTAAAAAAAGAAAGCTACCCTTTAAGCAACAACAGAAAAATTAGTAAAGTGTAAAGAATATTGCATAGCAAGAAATGAAGGGACAGAGTTAAACAGGAAAAAGAAACATAATGTTCGAAATGCAATTGAAGGAAAAAAGAATGATGGGAAACAACTCTGGAATATTTTAAATGAATTAATGGGTAGAGGAAAAACCAAAATACCTTTGTTCATAGAAGAAAATGGTCTTTAGCTCACAAAAGGCACAGATATTGCATCTTATTTTGGAACGTATTATAAAAATATGGTAGCTAAATTGAGGAAAGAAAACAATTGTTACAGAAACTTTGGGACCTCGTCTAAAAAAATCAATAACCTAATATTTAAATAAAATAAAAATGTAGTTTTACTTTTAAGCTATTAGGCTTCAAGGAAGTTGAAAACATGCTCAACTTCCAATGACAACATGCCATCAGGAATGGAGGATGTCAATGGTCGATTACTTAAAGCGGATGCAGATATAGTCTCTGTGCCAGTCTGTCACATATTTCATTTGAGTTTATTCCCTTAAGTGTGGAAATACTTCCTTTGTTAAAGAATATAAATGTCAATTTCTGTGCATCCAATAGCTTACCTTTTAGTATTCTTTCAACACTTAGCAAGGTACTGGAAAAAGCTATTTTATACAAAATATTTTAGTACCAATGAATTAAAATGTGTTTCTTAGCATGCCCACAAAGAAAGTCATTCAACTAGTACAGGATTAGCAGAGATTACAGATAACTGTCTGTCTTATCTAGAAAAGAAATTTATGATTGGTACAGTTTTCTTAGATTTTAGTGCAGCTTTTGATTTGGTGGCTCACCAACCGCAACTTGAAAATTTGTTTGCATACAGATTTGATGAACCATGTATAAAGTGGGTAAAGAGCTATTTAAATGGTAAATTGCAATCTGTATTTAATAACGGAAGTTAGTCTGTACCTAAAATTTTCCAATGTGCTTCAGGGTAGCTGTTTGGGACAGCTGCTTTTTCCAATATTTATTAATGATATGCCTTACATTTTAAAAAGGTGCAAAAGACTCTTTACGCTGACAATTCAACAGTCTATTGTGGAGCTCCAAGTTGTCAGAATGAAGAGAAACACTGCAGACTGATCTACAGATCTTACAAAATTGGATAAAGGAGAACAGACTTGTGTTGAAGACTTAATGTATGCTCTTTAAAAAAAAGCCATCCGCATGGTGAGTTCAAACTTAGAGCAGGTTAAGGAAGTCAAAATATTAGGAATAACGTTTGAGGAACATTTATTCTGGGAAAAACATATTGATACAATTGTGGGAAAAAAAATTGGTAGAAAAATGGCCTGTATTAGAAGGTGTAATTGGTATATGACAGTGTCCTCTAGAGTCCTTGTAGTCCAGGCCTTAGTCCTGTCTTATCTGGACTACTACTCTGCTGTGTGGTCAGGTGCCGCTAAGAAACACCTCAGGAAACTACAAACGGCACAAAGCAAAGCTGCGAGGCAAGCACTGAACTGTCCTCTGCTCTGGACTCAAAATCTATTAGATCGTCTCTCTTAGCTCAAAATTGGAGACCGACTCAAATGTCATTTGCTTTGCTTTTTAAGAAATATCTGTAAAAGAGAAAGTCCTGTTATTCTGTTTGTTTGTGTTGAGTATGTCAAAGGACATCGCAATTATTCAAACAGACATTTTACTTGACCCATTTGTAGAACACAAGCTTTGTCCAAGTCTGTGATGTTCAGAGCTTTGACTTTATGGAACAAACTACCTCTTAACATAAATGATACCTCAAAAAAAGCAACATTCAAGAAACTTGTGAAACAACTGTTGATTAAAGGAGGATTGTAATGAGTGCATAATGTATAATCACAGTTATGTATTGTAAATATAACCTTTTCAATTTTTTTACCAACTGTAGAGATGTAAATTGTAGTTAGAAACCAAGGAAGAGTAGCTGTCAACTTAACAGCTAATCCATGTAAATAAACCAGAAAATAAGTGATTAGATCATTTTACATTACTGGACAGAACACTGTCGTTTAAAACCTTCGCAGATCCATTTTGTCTTCACATGTTAATAATATCGGAATAAGCTCCCGACACGAGCAGACAGGCTGCACCCTCATTGATGTCAACGCACACACACGTTCATTGTTTCGTGTCTGTCCTTGTTCTGACGGACACAGTTCATAGCGTTGACGCTGTATTCTAAGATGTTTTGTTGCTGCTTTTTAAAATCATTCTTACATTTTTTATTTGTTAAATCCTCGTTTAAGGATGTGCACTTTTTGTTTATAATAAAAGGGTTATCAAAATTGAGAAAATGTTTACATTCTATAAACTAATGGGTGCCATTGTTCAAATAAGAGACACTGGTGAAAAAAGAAAACCTCACATACAGCAGCCAAGCTTTTGCATTGCAGAGCTGCACGTGCTTGGGTGTCACAGAGAGAGGGAAGTGAAAGTGCTGCACATGGATATTAGGTTTGAACACTTCTTGTATCACATGATAACAGTAAGAGCATAGATCACAACTAATGTCTCAAAGAACAACTTTTAGAGGTTTCGAATAGTTTGATGTCGTAACCATTTTGCAAATCAGAATTCTTTGAAAAACATCAATAAAATGGGACTTGGTTTTTTCTGCTAATGTGGAAAGCGGCACACCCTTTTGATGTGTTGGGTGTTGGTGCAAATGTTTTTTGGTTCACATTCTTGTTGAGAAAAACCTTTTTACAACCACAAAGAAGTAAATGAAAATTAGTTTTTTGTTAATCAATGGAAATTCCTTTGCTTTCCTTGACAAAAAAATTCCAACATTTACATTGACAATTACATCTTGGCACACTTAAATTTCCAGTATTCCTGGATTTATGAGCATATGTTTTAATAGTGGTATGAGACATAGTAGCGGTTTGAAAAATTATATAAAAAAAACAATACATGACAAAAGAAAAGCAATTGAAAACACTTGAAACCAGTATTAATGCTGTCATTATGATGACTTGTCCGATGTACTCAGACTCTCACTTCCTTCAAAGTTGGGTTTGACCCAAGACCCTCTCCGACTGTGTTCTGGATCAAGTAGTAGAAAATGGATGAATATCCAACATAATCCAAATGTAACACACGATGACATTCCTACTAAAATGGCAGAATTTAATCAGCTCTCGCTGTGTATGTGCACATTGTGATGAAGTCATGCAATCTGTTTACTTTTCAAAGAAAGAGTTCACTTCTGTCTCCATGGAAACAAGCAAGAGGCACTGGTGTGAATCTTTTTATGTGTATTGCATGCTCGGCTGTCTCTGAAGGGAGATTTTAAGGAAACCCTTTGTTTCTTTCTCTCTGATTAAATTCTATTTTGTTGATTTTTAGAATATTGCATTTCAAATCAAGGGTTTCTACAACTGGGAACAATAAGGTGTAAATTTCATTACCAGCCATTAAAAAGTTGAATGTAGTAATCTCCCAACCTTTTTAAAAAGTTTTGACTTTATCCTTTTTTCTTTTAAATTTATGCATGTTCATTTATGGTTAACTCACCTACGGCAATATGTTACAGATATTGAGGGTCTGGACATTGAGTTTATACACGGCAACCTGATTTAATTTGCAGCTGTTTCCATGAACAGGATTAATTTGGTACCACTGTGTTCATTTACAATAGGAAGATTCAAGAGTAGTTGGACAGATGACCAAACATTTGTCTTTAGGACAAAAACATATGTATTTGCAAATACCCTTTATCTACATGGATGGATAAATCCAAACATACTGATTACATTATATCGACAGTAAGTGTATCTTGCATTGTTAGCCCAAAGCAGTGTTTTTCAACCTTTTATATAGCGACATACATTTTTCCAACAAAAAAGAAAGTCTTCCATCTAATCCTATCTGCTGCATCCTCTTCGGTCACACCAACTATCTTCATGTCTTCCTTCACTGTATCCATAAACCTCCTCTTTGGTCTTCCTCTGCCCTCTTTCTTGGTAGTTCCAAACCCAGCATCCTTCTGGCGATGTACTCGGTCTCTCTTCTCTGTACATTTCTCTTAGGAGTATACCCAAAAAATACCCATCCTCAAAAGCCCCATCCTCAGTGCCAGGTATTTGCACGGTTAATCCCCAAGCCCCAACAGTGTTTGTTTCTTTGGTAAAAACTTCTTCATTTGATTTATTTCAAAACATTAATATTTGAAATTTGCATTCTGATTATTTATTAATAAAATAAGTTTGATAAAGATTATTACAGGTTTGTGTTAAAAACAAAAAAGCATTTTTTTTTGCTTTTGTTTTGGCCCATTACTTCAGGTAATGCTTTGTTAACCCAAAAGAAAATAACAATTGTTGCAAATTCAAAACTTTGCATAGTAACCTTCACAAATGAGACATTCAAATTAGAGTTTTGGTGACAGAAATGTGCTGACAATAAAAGAAAGAAAACAAATTTTCCAACAAAAAAAAAAAAAATGTATGAAAAGTACGTATGTTAGGATTTGGATTATCTAATGCTCCCTTCCAAATGATTACACACACAATTATAAATACAATACAATACATACTTCCCATTGATGAAAAAGAAAAAAAAGATTTTCATGTTTTATGTCTTGGGCATGATGAAAATCTTACTTGGTTTGAGTAAAGTAGATTTTCATAAAATTGCAAGATGAAGAAAGAAAATCTCAGGTTAGTTATTTGTTGTTTCGGATTGATTATACCTAAACCGAGCTGTTCCACACCAAAAATGATCAACCTACTTCTCTTAGTCTATCTATGATGCTTTTGTAATTGCATTTGAACAAACACACATTATTACATTGCACCATACTAATTGTCTTTTTAATGGAGATTCTGACGTTCATTCATTTTCTTCTTGTTGTTTTCTGGGTTGAGTCTTCCATTGCAGCTTGGTATTAATCCATCCCTGTTTTCCAAACATTTCATTGATCTGGTGGAGAAGACATTTTTGATAAAAAATGGTAAATGAACTCTTCTTATAAAGCACTTTTTCCACCTGCATTGACACTCAAAGCGCTTTACATTGTAGCTCAGATTCACACACACATTCATAGTTGATGACAGGCGCTGCTAGGCAAGGCGCATACCACTATCGTCAGGAGCAATTGGGGATTTAGTGTCATGCTTAAGGACATGTGGGCATGACTTCCTGGTGGGGGATCGAACCGGCGACCCTCTCGTTACAGGACAGCCGCCAGTCACCCTACCCACCGAGCCATCCTTCCATTTTTGTCACTATAGACATGAGGTTTTGGAGGAACTGTAATCTATTCTTCATATTTTTGGCGTATTCTGCAGTGAATAATAATTGTATCAGGTTTTTAGTCATCAGGTTGCCACAGGAATGTTTCTGATCTTTACATTAATGGATTCAAAAGTTAAAGAAGTAAGTTTCACCTGCTGGAGAAGCTGGATATTGATAGCTGGATCTGAAAGGTCAGCACTGGACTGGAACTTTATCTTGACCACCGTCTTGAATTTCGGGACTGAGTGATGCATCCAACATGGTAAAAAATTATATGGTTAGTGAGATGGATGGAGTTCTTTGTGAAATTTAAAAGTCGTATTACCGTCATAGCACCAAAAAGGGTAGTTAGGATGGCAGCTGTCATCGTGCCAGCGATTTTCTGTATTTTCTACCACACAAAACTCGTCCCCATGAAGGTTATCTGGCTGCTGACCAGCCCAGTTTCTGAAGGGGCTGCTACTCTTGTCAGACCATTGCCATTGTGTCCGAAACAAACCAATCCAGACAGAAGTGTTAAACCTTATTGACTGTACGAGAAAATTTTCTTCTTTACTTTGAATCACAGCCAAATCCGTGTAGTCTTTTCGACAGTGAGTCTGGGCTTCATTCCAAGATAACAAGTCCTCCACAAGAGTGTATGCTTTCTGGCTGGTATTGGTCTCTAAAACACAATGAGCACAGCTTAATTGCTTTCACAAACTGGACCAAAAATTAATAATGGAAAAATAGATTTTTCTTACCTTGATAACAAACAAAAAATAATCTCATGCTACAAAGCTCATTGTTCCATGTTCCATTGCTTTCCATTTTTGCACAGTTTTTTGGTACTTGGGGATAAACTGGCCAACCCAAAGTCCAGTTTTGGTAAGTAAATGCCCTTGATTGAATTATTGTCGACCATCTCCAAGAAGTTGGATCATCATACAGTCCGATCCAGACCAACTTGAAGTTACTAGGTTTTTGCAGTTTCTGGATGTCATCCATGTTTTCGATGGTGGCTAGGTCACTGTATTTTGTTCTGCAGTATTGCTGTGCATCAGTCCAGTTTAGTTTTATGTCAATAAAGTGATATTTTTTTGTGGTATCAAGACAGCAGATAAGACCAAATTCTGAAAAGTGGAAGTAAAAGAGCATATTTTTCGCAGAAAAAAAACTCCCATCACATAGGACTCAGAATAATTGTAGTAATTTTAAAAGTGTTTTTGTGGCGAAAGCTGTAATCCCCCTACTTTGTTTATTTGTGGCTTTTTATTTTTGTGGGGATTTTTAAACATAATGTAACATTTGATCTCGTCTTTTTTGTGGTGCAATTTTTTTTTTTTTTCCATATTATATAATCTTGGCTTCTTTTTCTGGCATTGTGAGATTTCTGACCTTTCATGAGCCTGATCAGAGCTAATTGTCAAATGACCACCACGACTTGTACCGCGGGAATAGAAATAACTTACCACAAGTTAGGAGAACCAGAAACAACATGTTGGCCATTATAGATTTTTTTTTTCTGAAAACCAAAATATAAAATTAACAAGAATTATTTAATAATGCCGTTATCACATAAAGATTCAAACAAACATACTTTTCTCTTGTGTTTCAGATTCTTTTAAAGCAATGATTGTCTGTTTTGAATGTAAATAAGGTTATGGAAAACACTGGAAATCTCTCAGAAAAGAGCAACATACATTTTCTTCATTAGATTAAGCCAATTTCTTTCTCTTTTTTTGTTATCTTCTTCACCTGATTCAGCTTGTCTCCTGTTCGTCAAAGTGGTGAAGAAAAGTGTGTATATGATAAATGGAAGATTAAACTCACATGTATCCAGTAGAGAAAGTGCTGTAGAAAAGTGATTTTTTAAATGGAAATGTCCTCTCAACACAACCCTCACCACATCTTTGCGTTTAAACTTTGCATGTTCAATTTAAAGTATTCAAATAAAAATTGGGCTCGTTGTTGCAGGTGAACGCATGAAATTGGGTAGTGTTACATGCATGTGGACTTAAATGCATTTTTTAAGAAAAAAAGATACGCGCAAACACACAAATGCTCCCCATTACACAACCTTCTCAGCAAAAGTGACTGTGGAATCCACAAAAGAAATTAAATCATTGCATTTCATTGCTTTCAATTCCTGAAAACAACAACTGAGTGGATATCTTGGAAAAAAAACAGTTTGTCGGATAATGTGGCCATAATGTGGCTTTTATTTACTTGAAAAGACAGTGCAGGCCAGAGGGAGCTGCACTGTGTCTTTGTAGATCTAGAGAAAGCGTATGACAGGGTACCTAGAGAAGAACTATGGTATTGTTTGAGGAAGTCTGGTGTGACAGAGAAGTACGTTAGAGTGGTTCAGGACATGTATGAGGGCTGTAAGACAGTGGTGAGGTGTGCTGTAGGTGAGACAGAGGAGTTCAGTGTGGGGGTAGGACTGCATCAGGGATCTGCTCTGAGCCCTTTGCTGTTTGCTATGGTGATGGACAGGCTTACCGACGAGGTTAGACAGGAATCTCCATGGACAATGATGTTTGCAGATGACATTGTGATCTGTAGTGAGAGGAGGGAAGAGGTGGAGGAAAAGCTGGAGAGGTGGAGGTTTGCACTAGAAAGAAGAGGAATGAAGATTAGTCAGAGTAAGACAGAGGTACACGTGTGTGTGAATGAGAGGGATCCAAATGGAAAAGTGAGGTTACAGGGAGAAGAGATAAAGAAGGTGGAAGATTTTAAGTATCTAGGATCAACAGTCCAGAGCAATGGAGAGTGTGGAAACGAGGTGAAGAAGCGTGTTCAGGCAGGCTGGAACGGGTGGAGGAAAGTATCAGGTGTGATGTGCGACAGAAGAGTTTCAGCTAGAATGAAAAGGAAAGTGTACAAAAACCGTGGTGAGACCGGCCATGCTGTTTGGTCTAGAAACAGTAGCACTGAAGAAAAGACAGGAAGCAGAGATGGAGGTAGCAGAGATGAAGATGCTGAGGATCTCTCTGGGAGTGACCAGGATGGACAGGATTAGAAAATAGTACATCAGGGGAACAGCTCATGTTAGAGGTTTTGGGGATAAAGTTCGAGAGGCAAGACTGAGATGGTTTGGGCACGCACAGAGGAGAGAGAGAGAGAGTACATCAGAAGAAGGATCTTGGATTTGGAACCACCAGGAAAGAGGACTAGAGGAAGGCCAAAGAGGAGGTTCATGGACACAGTGAAGGAAGACATGAAGATAGTTGGTGTGACCAAAGAGGATACAGCAGATAGGGTTAGAATGAAGAGGCTGACTTGCTGTGGCGACCCCTGAAGGGAAATGCTGAAAGAAGAAGATTTACTTGAAAAGAACAAACCATATTGTGGATTCAATCATTAAATTTATGCAGAAATTACATTATCCTTATTAACTAAAAAAAAAAAAACATGTTATGATTCTGTTTTGAAAAAACAGACTTCTGATTTTGTTGGACTATTAAATTCAGAAAGTTTTCCTGGAATTGCTACTTTATCATTAAATATTTCTTTTCTCATGACTTAGACCAGGGAAATTGAGGATGTGTCCAATTCCTTTGTATTTACAAAGGTGAAATACATATCATACGTCCTCTTGATTCATTCTTATTCCAATTGAAATATTTACATCCTTCTCTTCCACTGTCTCCAACACATCCTGAGCATTTAGAGGCAATTCAATGCAACAATCCCATATTTAATAGTAAAAATTTGGTGAAATTACTGCATACGTTTATCGGATCAACATTTGTCACATCCCAAATGCATTGATATGTTTTAAATAAAGACTTTATGATAAACAATGTCTCTTTAAATATTGTATACAGTAAGTACTGGCATATCTCATGAGGCGTCCACATTCCTGAATATTTGCTTTTTTCTTCTGTGGCTTTAGAGAACTTAGTGGCAAACAACCTAAAATGTCCACGATTTATGAGAAGCTCTTCCTCTTAGAGGTTGCTTCTAAGAGTGACTAACAAGCTGTGCAGATGCAACTGTTTCAAAGTGGAAGAATTGGCTTTGCCTTTCAGATTCAGAATTATTGCACTCCAAAAGTGTCACGGACACTTTTTTCTGTAAATAAAAAAATATCAGTTTAAAACATAAAAAGCACAATTCTGTTATTTGTCATAATCTATCCAAACAAGGCCATGTTAAATACCATAAACAAGTGTAGTGACCAATACCAGGTCTTTTTTCTTTTCTCTGATCAGTAAATTCAGATGTCTTGAAAAAGCAAGAATTAAATTTATAATTTATTACTGCTGTGATTACAAGAACATGTGGAATTATACTCAAAAAGCACAACAAAGCTTTTTCGTTTTGTCTTCTAATCTGTCTAGCTTATTGTTTTTGTGTGACTGCTTCCAAGCAATAGGAAGGGTAAACCTTGCACTGCTCGCCTGTGGGGCCACTTGCGCACAACCATCCACATACACAATCAGTTTCATAGTGACCAAATAACTGAACATGCATGTTTTTGGAAGGTGGGAAGAAACCGGAATACCTGGAGAAAACCCCCTCATACGCAGGGAGAACTCCACACAGAAAGATCAACGTTTCAAGCCTCTCCCCCATTCCAGGACTCTAATGCCAACCTTCTTGTTTGGGGCCAAGAATGTTAAGACAAAAATTTAATTAAATTTTAAAAAATAATGATATTTTTCTCGTGGGAATTAATTTTGTTTGAAACTTGAGCCCAAACTATGCTGCTTTGCGGTAGTGTAATTTCTAATTACACTCGCCATCCAGGAAGATCTAAATGCCGCCTACGATCAGGGCATCACCAAAGGATTCTGGAAACCAATACAGTTCTGCGACTACGGAACTCCTGTTGTTCCAGTGCGCAAAGCACAGCAACCTGGTCAGAAGATACCAGCTATACGTGTATGTGAAGATTACTCAGTTACAGTGAACCCACAGTTAGAAACACATAGACAACCAATGCCCCGACCAGAAGACCTTATGCAACGGCTCGGCGGAGGACATTGTTTTACCAAGATAGATTTATCGGATGCATACAACCAGATCAGATTGGCACCAGAGAGTCAACGACGACTCGCACTCAGTACCCACAGGGGAGTGCTGTTACAAATGCGACTACCATTCGGAAAAAAGTCAGCCCCAGGATATTTCCAGGAAATCATGGAACAGCTGACGGCTAACCTACCAGGAGTAGCAGTCTACCTAGATGACATCCTCGTCAGTGGAGCGAGTGCAGATGATCATCTTAGCAATCTCCAACGACTTTTGCAACGTCTACATGACCACGGATTGCGATGTCGGCTGGCAAAGTGCAGATTTGCAGAGTCCTGTGTGGAATATTTGGGCCACTGTTTAACAAAAACAGGAATCAGAAAGGGTCCAAAAGTGGATGCGGTGAGAGCTATGCCCACACCATCAAACATCTCAGAACTAAAGTCTTTTCTGGGATCAGTACAGTTTTATAGTAAGTTCCTGCCAAATCTAGACATTGGCTCAAGATTCCCATTCAACATGAAATGATCTTTTTGAAAACACTATCGTTCAAATGCAAATGACTACAGTGAAAAATTAATCTAGTCATAAAAGAAAAGGTATTTAGTTTATTTCCTTCTAAAAATGTTTTTCCCCTGTTCTCATGACAAAACCACTTTTACATACAAACACTTGTACAAACAAGCAAAACTTTAAAGTGGCTAATTGTGAGAGAAAGAGGCCATTATGAGTTATACATTATTTAGAGACATGTCTACTGACCACTTCAATTCCGGCCATTCAGGTCCACAATCCCTCAACAAATGATGTCCCAAGTTCACCACTTCATTCTGGCATTCCCTCCATTTTTTTTTTTTTTTTTACTTTTTTCTGTATCATTTGGTTACTTAGTCATTGAAAGTAATTTGTCATTCATTTTCTTTTTCTAATTGGTTTATACATCACTTGTGAGTTGATTTCAAGAAAACAGCATCCGACTGACTAGACATAAGTTTAGAGGCAAGCATCCTAACCCATCCTCACTGTCATTAATTTGCTGGTTAATCTCAGACTGTGTTTGTATCTGTGGTTAAGTCCTTCTTTTTCTCCCCTTTTTTCTGAACATTTATATTTGAAATTTGTATTCCAATTTATTTATTAATAGAAGAAAAGTTTAATCAAGATTTTTGTTTTACAGACAAAAATATGCGGGGTTTTTCCTGCAATATGAGTCATTAATTCAGGTGAAGCTTTGTGAACCCGAAAAAAAGAAAGAAATAATTGCAGATTTAAAACTTTGCATAAAAAGCTTCACAATGAAACATTTAAAGTAGAGTTTTGGTGGCAAAAATGCCAACACCAGAAGAAAGAAAACAAACCTACAAATATACAGATGAATACCCAAAAACAAAAGTATGAAATGCATATTAGTTGTCAAATCATCTGATGTCTCTTTGCAAATAAATAAACCATACAAATTGAAAATGAACAAAAACTATACTAACACTTGATTAAAAACACAAAACCAACAGTTACCATATTTTATATTTTGAGTCCAAAGAAAATTTAACGTAGTTTGAATAAAGAAGATTTTGATTTTCATAAAAGTACAAGATGAAAAAAATAAAATCTCAGGTCTGTTATTTCTCGTTTCTTCCCAGTAGGATAATTACACCTAAACAGACCTGTTCCAAACCAGAGTTTATCAACCTACTCCTCTCAGTCTATCTATGATGAAATGAGTTACATTTGAACATACACAAAATATTCCGTTGCACCATACTAATTGACTATAAACTGAGCAGTGTGTTTTTAATGGAGATTCTGACGTTCATTCATTTTCTTCTTGTTTTCTGGGTTGAGTCTTCCATTGCAGCTTGGTATTAATCCAACCCTGTTTTTCAAAAATTTCATTGATCTGGTGGGAAGACATTTTTGTCACTTTAGAAATGAGTTTTTGAAGGAACTGCAAATCTATTCTTCATATTTTTGGCATGTTCTGCAGTGATTGGTAATTGAACCTGGTCTGTTTTACACAGAAGTCAAGAGGGCGAGTCTCACCTGGTGGAGAAGCTGGATATTGATAGCTGGATCTGAAAGGTCCGCACTAGACTGGAACTTTGTTTTCACCACCCTCTTAAATTTTGGGACTGGGTGAGGCATCAAACATGGCAAAAAATTATATGGTTAGTAAGATGACTGGAGTTCTTTGTGAAATTTAAAAGTCATATTACCGTCATAGCACCAAAAAGGGTACGTTTGATGGCAGCGGGCATCGTGCCACCAATTTTCTGCATTTTCCACCACACAAAACTCGTCCTCATGAAGGTTATCTGGCTGCTGACCAGCCCAGTTTCTGAAGGGGCTGCTACTCTTGTCAGACCATTGCCATTGTGTCCGAAACAAACCAATCCAGACAGAAGTGTTAAACCTTATTGACTGTACGAGAACATTTTCTTCTTTACTTTCAATCACAGCCAAATCCGTGTAGTCTTTTCGACAGTAAGTCTGGGCTTCACTCCAAGATGACAAGTCCTCCACGAGAGTGTATGCTTTCTGGCTGGTATTGGTCTCTGTAACACAAAGAGAACAGCTTAACGTTTCGGCAAACTGGACCAAAAATTAATAATGGAAAAACAGATTTTTCTTACCTCGATAACAAACAAAAAATAAGCTCATGCTACAAAGCTCATTGTTCCATGTTCCATTGCTTTCCATTTTTGCACAGTTATTTGGTACTTGGGGATAAACTGGCCAACCCAAAGCCCAGTTTTGATAAGTAACTGCCTTTGATTGAATTATTGTCGACCATCTCCAGGAAGTTGGATCGTCATAAAGTCCAATCCAGACCAACTTGAAGTTATTAGGTTTTTGCAGTTTCTGGATGTCATCCATGTTTTCGATGGTGGCTAGGTCACTGTATTTTGTTCTGCAGTATTGCTGTGCATCAGTCCAGTTTAGTTTTATGTCAATAAAGTGATATTTTTTTGTGGTATCAAGACAGTAGATCAAACCAAATTCTGAAAAGTAGAAGTAAAAGAGTTAAATTTTTCTGTGAAAAAAGCTAATCACATTGTATTCAGAATAATTTAAATAATTTTTTAAGTGTTTTTTGTGGCGAAAGCTTAAAAAAAATTCACTACGTTTATTTGTGATTTTCTATTTTTGTTGGAATTGTTAGACATTATGTAACATTTAATCTTGTCTTTTTGTGGTGTTGTGACATTTCTATTTTTATTTATTTTTTTAAATTACACATCATGTCATCTTTGCTTCTTTTTCTGTCATTGTGAGATTTTCACCCTTCATGAGCCTGATCAGAGCTGATGTCAAATGACCACCACCACTTCTGTGATGTAATATAAATTGATGCATTACTTACCACAACTTAGGAGAACCAGAAATAACATGTTGGCCATTTTATTATTTTTTTTTCTGAAAATCAAAAATAAAAGTAACAGGTGTGACTTAATAATGCTGTTATCACATAAAGAACCAATCAACAAAAAAATCAGTTGTCTTTCAGACTCTTGTGAAGCAATAATTATCTATTATAGAGTATTGAGATCTGACTGATATCTCTCAGAAAAGATCAATACAAATTTTCTTCATTAGGTCATGCCAATTTCTTTTTTTGTCATCTTCACCTGATGCCGCTATTCTCCCATCTGTCTATTCACAAATTTCTCAAATCAAAGTTGAATGAAAATAGTAAAAGTAAATGAAAGATTAAACTCACATGTATCCAGCAGTAACAGCGCTGTGGAAAAGTGATTTTTTTAAATGGAAATGTTCTCTCGTAACATGGCCGACCTAACTTTGCATGTTTAATTTAAAGTATTCAAATGAAAAATTGTCTCATTGTTGCAGGTGAATGCATCAAGTTGGGTAGGGTTACATGCATGTGAACTTAAATGCACACTAAACTTTAACATACGCACTGACACACACGCACACACAAATGCTCCGTATCACATAACCTCCTTAGCAAAGGTAAATGTGGAATCAAAATAAAATTTCAATCCTTGCATTTCTTTGTTTTATTCAAAAAACTTTGTAAATTTCAACCAATACAATTCATACAATTCTTCTGTATTTACAAAGGTGAAAGTCATATAATGCTTCCTCTTGGTTCTTTCTTATTCCAAGTAAAATATTTACATCCTTCTCTTCCACTTTCTCCAACACATCCTGTGCATTTAGAGGCAATTCAAAACCACAACCCCAAAATACCATAATCATTAAAAAAAATATTGGTCCAGTTACTGCATACTTTTATTAGAACAACTTTTATCGCATTCCAAATGCATATGTATATTTTATGACAAACCATGTCTCTTTAAATAATGTATACAGTAAGTACTGGCATATCTCATGAGGCGTCCACATTCCTGAATGTTTGCTTTTTCCTTCTGTGGCTTTAGAGAACTTAGTGGCAAACAACCTAAAATTTCCACAATTTATGGGAAGCTCTTCCTCTTAGTGGTTGCTTGTCAGAGTGACTAACAAGCTGTGCAGATGCAACTGTTTCAAAGTGGAAGAATTGACTTTGCCTTTTGGATTCACGTGAATACAAAATAACAATTTTTTTAAAAAAGTTACTACGCATGCTTACCCTAATTTGTACGGGTTCTTTTGTGTGTGTGTGTGTTTTACTGTCAGATACTTTCAGTCACAAATACAAACCTACAAAAAAAGACAAAAATAAGAAATACATATTCATTCATCTTTTAACCACTTTTCCCAATATTGGAGAACGTCCCCATTCTGTAGAAAAAATGTGAATAGTAAGTTTTAACATTAGACAAGTATGAGAATTTTAAAAAATTGCAAAAAATTTACTTTCGAGATGATAATTTAATTTTTGACATTTTGACTCAAATTAATTCAAACTTGAGTTTTGTATTGAAGGCCAGAGTAAAGTTTAGGTTTGATGACACCTGAAACAGACACAAAAGAAAGGTTGATAATTATACCAGGCAATAAGACAAAACTTGGTTGACTGGTTGGGGATCAGTAGACTAACTCACTTTTTGCACTAGCAGAAGGTAAAACAAGAAATTATAAATTTCAGAATCAGAATATACTTTAATCATCCCACACATGGGAAATTTGTGTGTCACAGCAACAACTTTCTATGTGCTAAGTGTGTCGTTGTAGAGCCCGATCACGTATGGGAAGAAAGACCTCTGGTAACGAGATGTTCTCGAGCGGAGCTGTCTGAGCCCTGAGTCACAAAAATTTGTGACCTCAACCTTTGTGACGGTTGCCTTTGGTCGTATGACCCTGAAAACTAAATCAGTTCATCTTTATTTGGAACTGGATCGATGTGGGCAAAATTCATCAAATCCCTTCAGTGGTTTGGAAAATATTGCGCTCACAAATGTGTCATGTACACATTTTTATGTAAATAAAATAAAGGGTAGCACAGTGGCCTCACCGCTTGGATTGTGTACCTTGCCCCTTGCCTTGAATCAGTCGGGAAAGGGCTCCGGCACCTCCCACAAACCTGTTAGAGATGGACGGTTAAGAATGTAAGGCAATGTACACCCTGTACATGTTGCCAGTCTGTTGTGGGGCCACATACAACCACACACACACACACACACACACACACTCACTCCTATGGGAAATTTCTTAGTGGCCAATTAACCTAACAAATGTTTTTGGAGGGTGGGAGGAAACTGGGGTACCTGGAGAAAACTCACACCTACACTATGAGAACATGCAAACTCCACACAGAAAGGCCAGTGATTCAAATCTTGCCCGATTCCAGTACTCGAACCCCGACCTTCTTACTATGAGGCACCACTGCACCACCGTGCAGTCCACAAGAAAACTTTATTAAGGGCAATTAGAATTCGGGTTTGCCTCTGAGTCTCCTCCCAGTGGGGATGTGCCTGAAACACCTCACCAAGGTGTTCGGGAGGAATTGTAACCAGATGCCCGAACCACCCCAACTGGCTACACTTGACTCGACTCGCTATTATAAATACAAAATTTAGTAATAAAAACATGTTCAGTTGAAACGTTATGCATACATTTTAAACACACTTTTAATATGTTTTCTTCCAATTCTACCAATTTAACTTTCCTCAAACGAGCAGAACTGCTCCTTTAAAGAAGTCACACAGGGGAAGAGTCCATTTCTTTACAAAAAAGGGGGGCAATTTGATCATTTCTACGGATTTAAGAACATATCAAGAAAAATATTTGATTAAAAAACAGCAAATGTTATGATTTGACATCCAAAACAAACATATAAATGCTACTATTTTTAAACTGAGAGTAAACTAAGAAGAAGAGTTTTTCATCTCTTCGGGGTTTTTCTATTTTTAGCCTCAGCTATAGAAAGACTAGCTAGTGAAGGGTTTGTTACAGATGTGCAGTTCACTCCCATCTCTAAAAAACCAGAGATGAAAAGCTGAAGAATGTCGATCTGAGAAAGATTTCACCATTCCACTGGAATAAAACTAGTACTGGTGAGTACTTTGATTGTTTAAATAGAGAAGATCGTGAATTGCGTTTTGAAATATTCATCCGATTTTAGTATCAATAACTTCTACTAAATCTGAGCTAATCCACTGTAATGACAAGATAATAATCAAAGCAGGATTTAGAGAAAGATCAGAATGAGAAAGATCCGAATGATTTCTGTTTAACTTGAAGAAAAAAATAAGCTGTTTAAAGCCGTTATTCAAAGAGCGATTACAATGCTCACTCACTCACACACACACACACACACACACACATACATACACACACACCGGGCCTCCGTCCTGGGTGTTAAAAAACGTTTATCTTTTATTTTTTAATTCACTACTACTTAACATCTAACCATTCTTTTTTTGCTGCTCTTGATCTCGTGTTTTTTTTCCATCCAGATGTGTCTGAATGAAAGCAAACAGAGAACATGTTCTTCATACATTAGATCATAGCAGATCATTCAGAATCAGCAATGTGCAGAAAAAGAAACACATTGTTAGTATCAAAGCATATTAATCTCATGATTTTTCTATGATCTATTCATAGATATGTCAAACTCCTAAAGCGATCCCTGTTAATGCACATGTTGCTGATCTCTGATCTCTGAGTATCTGATGGTTACTATTATATATGAAAATGGTATGGGTCATGTTTGGCTTTTAGACAAAAAGCTTGCAGCTTTTTAAGCAAATGATCACTATCCATAAGAGCTTGCTTCGTCATAATTGCTAATACATGTCTTATTGGCTTTTTAGCCACTCAAAGTCATCATCCAGTGCTATTCCCAATAGTCATGTTTAATATTTTCTTCATGAATACTTCAATATGCACATGTGCATTAGTCACATCATTGGAAGGGCAGTCCTAAGTGAGAGAAAATCAAACCAAGGCAAGCCAAGTTTAGTTGTAGCACAGTTCATACACAATGCCGTTAAAAGTACTTTAAACGACAGAAATGAAATGAATTGAAATCACAAAACCCATAATAAAAATTAAAAAGATAGGTAAAAACAGTAATTAATCTTCAGTCAAAATGCACAATTAAACAGAACTGTTTTCAGATTAGAATTAAACATTGTGGCAGTAGAAGCCTGTCTCACAGCCTCAGGAAGTTTGTTTTCCATGTTTAGTCCTGACTGTAGACACCAGCAGGAGGCCAGTTCCAGAGGTCCTCAGAGTCCTAGATGGTTCATAAGACACTAATATTTCATACTGAAGCACAAACAGACCAGTTTTAAAGTCTGTTCTCTGAACCACAGGAAGCCAGTGCAGAGTCCTGAGCACAGAATCAATGTCATCATATTTTCTAGTTTTTGGCAAACTAACACATCATTTTACTTTCTAACTTGGAAAAATACTTCTTTTTTTATGACTAATCTGTGAGAAATGTCTGTCCTTGGCAACATGCTGTAGTGTGGTTTGCCATTAGTTGTGCTATTCTTTTTTAGTTTTAGTTTTTGTAAGTTGTTATGCAGACTTTATAACGTAAACTGGTTGTGTTTTTGCTTAAAGCACAACTGTGTTGAACGTTTTTGGCCATGAAGAAGTACATTGCATGTGGAGTAGGGTGAGTTGGTTGCCAAAACTTCGAAACCACCCATTTTTTCTATCTGACCAAAATTGTAAATGCAAATACAAATGCCAAATGTTTACTGAAGCTCAATTTCAATGCAGTCAAGCTCTGCTTATTTCCTTCCTGTTTAGTCTAAAAAAGCTTCAAAACCAGAATCAAATTTGCACAAACAGTTTTGGGCTTCAGAAAATGTCTTTTTTGCTCTTCACAGTAACTGAAAATTCTTTCATTTACAGCAAAGTAGAATTAAAAGTTCTTAATGCGCTGAAAGAAGTAGAAACATTTATACATCCATAAATTATATTGGATAACTGCTCAGAACATGTTTTACTATTTACCATGCTGCTTTTTTTTTTACCACATCAAATCAAGGAATTTGACAACATACTTTTAATATTGTAGTTGTAAATATATTCTGGAATCAAAATAGAGTGGGAAAGAGAGGTGACCAGTTTGGGTTGTATCCCATATCTCTCCTGAAATCAGCCGGAATAGGCTCCGACACTCCTGGCAATCTTCACTGGAATAAGTGGTTTGAAAGATGATGACGGAGAAGAAATAGAGTGGAGTGTATTTATTATTTATGTCTCATATACAGTATATAACCAAAATGTACAAATAATTTGAAATCTAAGGCTTTTTTTGCGATTGATGTCTCCGCAAAGACTGAAGTGAAAGCCCATTACGAGTGTTGGAGAAGACTATAAATCAACATATTTGTTGATTTAAATTAGAACATGATAAAGCAGGAATAACTTTTCTATGTATTTGTAGATCTGATCAGTTATAATTTAGAAACTGAGTCCTTTTGTCTTGTAAGTGAAATAACCAACCTGAAACCATTATGGGCTTCCCATACATTCCAGTAAAACTGTACACATTTTATTTTGTAATTGTGATCTCCTTCTTAGAATTTTTTACCACCATTACTTTCTTCATGGTACGTAATGTGTTCATATCAGCTGTAATTTGAGTCTCAAAACTCTTTAATAATAAAAGTTTTTTACTCTGGAAAAAAAACTAATTATGAACATATTGTTGCACTTTTTTCTTTCTTTTAATTTGTTTTATAAAATCTGCTAACTTGTTATAAGTGTGTGGCAGTGGGGGTGGATCAGACATGAAATTCTCTTAACCTGGTTCACATTCCTGAAAGGCAGAAAGATACAAATTTATCAAAGTGAAGACAAAGGTCAGGGCGGGACATGGCCTCCTGCAAATCTCAGTACACAGCTGAATGTGTGCTGTCCTAGTTGTGAAATCAAAAGTAGATTTCCTTCAGAGAGGGAATATTTTCAATTCTTAAAACATTTTCAGATACAAATCAATCTGAAGAAATTGAAATGATGCAGATTGAGCAACAGCACTGGTAAAGATAGGGAGGCTGAACCATAAGCAAGAAATAAAAGCATTAATAAAATACGTTTATAAAATAGTTAAATCTTGAATGTATCATCCCTGTTTGTTTTTGTGTTAACCTCAGCTCTTCAAAAAGTAAGGATCCAAATATCTTTTAAAGCCACAATGATATACAACATATTTGTAGATTTTCACTTGGTTTCACAATATTTGAAATTGATATTACAATATTAACAATTGCAATTATCATATTTTGAAAAGCCACATTTGTTATGTAATTGTCATTCCTTTTTTTTTTTTTGTTTTTACTATATAAAACGTCTCTCCCGCAGAGTGTTTTTTCCCGCCCTGTGTCTCCATGTGCACTATGAGGAGCCAACTGATTAGTCAGAGCTTAGTCAGGAGGTGGGGTCAGATGCCTTTTAAATGAATAAACATTAAAAGCAGTTTTATTTGTTTCTTTATAAAATAAATATTAAAGCTGCTTGGTTATTTTTAATACTTTCCACTAGTAACATTTTGCAATTGTTGCTGAAACACCATTTTAAACAAACAAAAACAACCCAAAAACATATGTACATATTAAATATTGAATTAGTTTCACAATATCTGGCAGAAAACTGAGATATTGTAAGATCCTATTAGTCATCAAAAGTTTTTTTTTAACTTTACAGGACCTAAACGGTAACTTATTGTAACAGTAACTTAGTTTTACTTTGCTTTTACTCTGTCTAACCTAAAATGCGTTGTCCAAACTTGGGAACTCTATCTTCTAGGAGGTTAAATCCACATTTAGGAAAGAACCGTCTGTTTGAAATTCTATAACTCCACTAAAATGATTGATGAATGTGAATCCTGCTTTACAGGCCAGGGTGTGTTTTCCGTGTTCTCACTCTGTGATTTATGTTGCCGATTTGTTCCCACGTGAAGAGGGAAATCACTTTATCCGTTCCCAAGTTAGTCCTGTAACTTTACTCAACATAGAGGCAGAGACAAGACGAAATCTTGATTTGTAAACAAACAAGTGGTACTTTTGAACTCTTTACTACTTAATTTCAATAAATATATAATACAAATAAAAACTGACTATAGATGACTATATTTGTTTCAGTTTTTAGGTTCAGTGAAAATCCACTCCCTTTTTAAAGTCTCCACTTTTAAAAGTTTTTTTTAACCATGCCAATCATGTCAAAACAAGCTAATTTTCTCTAAAATATCCATATGATGAGTCATATTTTCATTTGACTGTTGGTGAAAACATGTTGATGGCTGAACCACAACCCGAGTAGGAGTCATTGTGTTGATCATTTTCATGGACCAACTGTGATCAGATGAGTCTGTTTGTTTCCTCCCATCCTTTCTGCCGTAAGCTATCTTGTCAGTGCGAGGTGTTTCAGAGAACTGTTCACCACCCCACATAAACGAGAGAGGGAAATGCTGACACACCTCACAGGGTTCTGACCTATCTTTGCTTCTGTTAGGTTACCCCATGCATGAGTGTGAAAACCACAGGCGGTAGCTGGAAGTGCGATTTGCTTGGTTTTCAGAGAGGCCTCACATTGCTACAAATCTTTCTTCTAAATGTCTCTTGAATTCATGGTTATTGGCGGTCGAGTAAATGAGTGAAAAAGCTTTTGTATGTGAGGAATGTAGTTGAGAAATTCTCTGCTTATACACTGGCGTACTACTGCAGACCGGCTGGATGAATGGTTTGGCTTTTGGAAAGGAAGGAAACATCTTCCTTCCCTTCATTGTGCTAAGCAGGAAAGGATGGACTTGAGCCAGCTGACAGCTGTTTCCTGGTGGATGGAGGAGGAATGGGTGCGTGGGTGGCAAAGAGGGGTAGTGGGTTGTTGTGCAAGTGGTAAAGGAATACAGGTCTCTGTATGTCTGCTTTGTACTACAATAGGTTGAAACTATTACAAGAAAATTTATATTTACATTTCTAATCGATTTAGATTACTTTGAGTTTGGTCCTTTAATTTTAGTGCCTGCATTGATTGAAACAATAAAAATAACAATAAAAAAATGGTTTATTAATCAGTTCAATGGTGTCTCCTGTTCAAAACTGCTGCAAAACTGCTGCCAATATAAAATTGTCATAAAGTTTGTAGCGATCGTAGCTAAACTTTTACATTTATTAGTGTTGCTTTTGAACTACTCTTTGAAGCTTTGAGTTGCCCAGATTACAAACTACAACTAGTACATTAAGTTAGCATGTGTATCTCTATGAGAAAATGTACCATAGTTTCTCATTGGGGCCGTAACCGATTCAACATGAGAAGTTTGTATTTTTTATACATTTTTTCGATATAGTGTTTTTTGTATGGATATGTAAATCCACACAATGTTTTGTTCCATCTTCTGAATGGCCTATCTCTATGAATGGCCTATCTGAATGGCCTATGTGGTTGTGGAGGTGCCAGAGCGTATCCCGGCTGATTTCAGCCAAGAGGTGGGGTACACCCCAAATAGGTCACCAGTCAGTTGCAGGGCCACACATGCACAACTATCCACACACTCATTCCTAAGGAGTAATTTTATAGCGTCCAATCAACCTAACATGAATGGTTTTGGAGGGTGGGAGGAAACCGAGGAGAACATGCAAACTCCACACAGAAAGATCAGTAGTTCAAGCCTCCCTTAGACTCTGAGACCTAAAATCCCAGACCTTCTTACTGTAAGGCCACTATGCTAACCCTGGCCACTGTGTCGCCCCACACAATGTTGGATAGATATAAATTTCCAAATGGTCAAAAATATATAATTTGTCATAGTGTGCTTCAGTGTATTAAATGGGTTTTAAAACATTGCTTGTACACATTTTTGAACAATAAGATGATAATGCCACTTCAAAAGATACTGTAACTACTAACGAAATGGATTCATTGCCTGTATGTATTAGGATATGAATCTTCAAATGATATCTGCTCCAAGTGGTCCAATTTGCACCACTGTTTTGTGTAAGTTTTTATGCAGGCAGTATTTACCATAAAGTTTGAAAATTACAATACATTTTTAAACCCCTTCTGTTAAACCAGCATTTTAAGGAACAAACACTGAAACACTTTCTACCAAAGAGAGAACTGGATTTAATAAGATTGTTTTCTGAAACTCTTGGATCAGTTTTGAGAGTTTATAGTTTGCTTTGGCATTGACCCACCGTGTTTGCTGGTGAAAATCTGCAGGAGGAAACCACAGCTGGTCAGTTGTTATCACAATTTTAGCATTTTACTTTCTCGCTGTTCATTCTTGCGTTTGTCCCTCTTTAGGTTGCTGTGTGCATTTGTAAACTTAATAAAAGTAGACACACTTATCCACTCAAAGGGCTTGTTAGCCCCATTTTTGTGATTGACGGTATTGACTAAACTCCTCGAAATATGTTTTTACTCAAAACAGGAAACTGACTATGAAAAAATAACGAGTTGCTCTGTATTGTGACTCAACAGCAATTTTCATATTTTTGGCTCTGTCCTCCTGTGCTCTTACTTCCTGTGGTTCACTCTGCTTCTGATTGGTCTCTTTTCTCCTTCTCCTCATATGTTCCACTCGTTGAAGCTTTTTGGTAAATCCTCTTGGATCTTTTTTTCATTGCTTCATATGATGCCTCGCCAGATATGGAAGCGTTTAGGGTCAGGACTCCTGTTCAGCATATTGCATTTGGTACTCGAGCCACTACAGATTACTTTTATTTAGCATGAATATTTTCTCCCTCTGTAGAAGCTAAAATATTATAATGAGGTGTTTACTATTTAGTAAACTAAAGTTAGGAGCTAAGCATTTTAGAATTGTTCTCTTCCGTTGATGGTTTTGTGACTTTATAAGACCAAAGGGACTTTTAAACATCCGGGGGGCGGGTCACGGGGGCAACAGCCTCAGATGCTAAATTCTGGCTTCTCTCACACTGGCTGCATCCTCCAGCTCCAGCATCTCCCACTTCCTCCAACAGGTCCGGGGGTCTGCCCCTGTGTTTCCTCCCGGTGCGACATGCCCAACACCTTACGAGTGAGACACTCTGGAGGTATCCTAACCAGATGCCCAAACCACCCCATCTGACTTCTCTTGTGACCTTGACTGTATATTCGATACAAGGTTTATAAAAAGATTGAAAAATTAAAATTGTCAAGAATGAAAAACACAAGGATATAATTGTGTAAGATAAATAACTTGGAAAAAAAAAAACAAGTAACAAAACCAATTAAAAAAACTATGGTGAATGCCATATTTTATTGTCCCATTATTTTTTTTTTTTTTTAAAGAAAAAAACATAATGTATCTCTCTTTTTTTTTTTTCTTTCCCCAGCCAGGTGTTCTGCATCACCCAGTCTCTACCCTTCTGTTCCCACCTGCACCACCACTGGCAGGGTAACCATGGCAACCAGTGCTGTTCCCAGTGACAACCTGCCGACGTACAAGCTAGTGGTGGTGGGGGATGGAGGTGTGGGGAAAAGTGCTCTGACCATCCAGTTTTTCCAGAAAATCTTTGTACCGGACTACGATCCGACCATCGAAGACTCGTATCTTAAACACACTGAAATAGACGGACAGTGGGCCATACTGGATGGTGAGTCAGAAAGAAACAGGGTTATTTAAGCAACAGAAGAAGTTTATTTTCCATACTGGAAATGATAAAACAGTAACAAAATTGCAAAAATAAAATAGTATTTTTAATATTTGACCGTATTTAATTCATTCATATTTTTCTTTTTAAAAATTACGTACTTAGCTATTTTTCTGGCTTGTTGTTAAGGCAAGTTATATGATAAAAAATATCATATTTAATTATGATATATAATTTGTATAATTTGAGTTTTCTTTTCAAATCATTTTTAACTGGACAGTTCAGAGCATTTTGACAATCCAAATTTTAACCTTCAAAAGAAAATAACATTTAGAATAAATTCATTTGTTTTTTTCAGAAACTCGCAGCATTACTTATCATACATGCTGTTCTCATTTTCTGAGTTACTGAGAAAGTAAATACTAAGATCCACTGCACACAATTCTACCAAAGTACATACTGTGTTGACATCTTTTGTGTATCCCGCTGATTTGATTTTTATTCTTTTGTGTTTCTCCATCCACTCAGTGCTGGACACAGCCGGCCAGGAGGAGTTTAGTGCAATGAGAGAGCAGTACATGAGGACAGGAGACGGCTTCCTCATCGTCTTCTCTGTCACAGACAAGGCCAGCTTCGAACATGTTGACCGGTTCCATCAGCTCATACTACGGGTCAAAGACAGGTGGGGTGCAGCAACGGAAGAATACGTTTTATTTACATGAGAATTCAACATTTCAATAAAGCAGATTAAATACTGTTTAGTTGATACTTTGAAAATCCAGCTGTGTTTTTTTGTGCATGAATGTGTTTAGAAAAATTTAAAAAGCTGAAGCGATCATACGTTTAAAACAGGATTGTCTTTGTCTTGTTCAATTCATTCTGCTTTAGGGGGAAAAAAAATCCCATTTGAAGCTTTTTATTTATTGATTTTTAATTGAATTCTTGCTATTTTTTCTATTCTGCAAAAAACTTCACAACACTTTAGTAGCTGTGGCTTTGCTTATGTATGGATTGATCTTCTCATCCAAAAGATTAAAACTGTTTGTTCTTGCTTGTACTCGCTGGACTGATGCTGGAAGGTAGTGAGAAAACGATTGGACTGTTTAACTGACTCACAGTTTAAACCAGAACTGAGCAAGTGTCTTTCCAAATCAGTTGTCGCTCAAAGTGTTACCAACTTCTCCAGAAGAGTGAAGCGTTACAGAAATCTGACACTTCTTGCAGTTTGTTAAGAACAGACTGCTCTTTTTACCATTGGCTAGCTGTTTGTTCTTTCTTTGGATGGTTAAACAACTAAAAACGTTCATTTATAAACTTTTTCCTTTGAAAAAAATCTTTTCTGTTTTTTTTTTCAGAGAGGCGTTCCCCATGGTGCTGGTTGCAAACAAAGTAGATTTAGTCCATCTGAGAAAAGTCACATCAGATCAAGGCCAAGAGATGGCTGCAAAGCATAGTGTAAGTAGTAAACTTTTGTTTTGTTTCGGCTTCTGATCGCTTATCCCTAGTAGGGTAATGGGAAGTGCTGGAGCCCATCCCTGCTGATTTCAGCCAAGAGGCAAGATACACCCCGAACAGGTTGCCAGTTTGTCGCGTAGTCACACACACGTAGTCAATCTAAGGGGAAATTTCATAGGGGCCAATAAACTTAACCTTTTTGGTAGGTGGGAGGAAAACCACAGTACCTGGGGGGAAACTTACATATACACGTAGAGAACATGCAAACTCCACACAAAAACAGTGTTTCAAATCTCGCCCCCACTCCAGTGCTCTAACCCTGACCTTTCGCTGTAGAGCCATTATGCTAACCACTGCGCCAGTAAAAGCTGTTCACATAAAAAACTTCTGAATTTGACTTTCTTGCTCGCCTGTTAACTTGTTTACTGTAATACTGGCAACCAATCAGAACAATCCTCTGGTCTTCTTATTCTCTCTGACTTAAGATTACGCTTGCCTGACAAAATTGAAGAACAGAACAACTATTTTTTTTAGTTATGTTTGTATTTTTAAAGGGTTTTTTTTGTTTCCGCAGATAACTTATATAGAAACTAGTGCCAAGGATCCCCCAATGAATGTGGACAAAGCCTTTCATGAACTGGTCCGAGTTATAAGGTAACTTTAATCCTATTTGTTCTACTGTTTGGGATTTCTTTTATTTTTGGAGGTGTATTTTCAGAACTGGCTGAAGGAAATTAAACAATTTCCTGTCCTAACGTATAATTTCAGATGAGCTATGTTTATAGACACATGGTCTGGTTTTTGTGCATCATACTAAATCTGTTTTATTACATCTAGATGGTAAAACCGGTGCTGTTTAGCATTAAAGTTTTTAACCACACACATGCAAACAGAAGAGTGGGGAGTGTTAACATGCATGTCACCACACACACACAACACACTCACAAGAAAACTATTTTATAATTGACCAAATATGAGGAGAAAAGTTTGGTGAATCAGCATTGCCCTCTTGTGGACACATGTGTGTAGCTGTGACTGATGAAGTAGAAAAGGCTTCAAAGTGTTTCTGAATAGTGTGTTTGATGATTGAGACGTTTTGACTTCCATTCAGAAATCATCTGGAAATTATTTTCAATCTGGTAGAAGGAACCCAAGCACTTTGCCAAACCTATAACTGGATAGAAGGAACCCGAGAGCTGGTTCTCAGGTCTGTTCTATCAGATTGAAAATGATTTTCGTCATGATTTCCAAAGTTTGGCATGAGGTCAATAACGTAGTTGAAAGTTTTCTTACTTTTTATCCATTTCCCGCCTGGTCAATCAGAGTTCTGAGTTTGTTTTGCTGGAACCAGACAGTCCCATCTTGACCTGAAACCTTAAGAGTGTTTCTAAGGTCCAGTTTGCTTCGTAACTCTGTAACTCCTCTTAGTAAAGAAGCTTCCTATTTTTTTTTTGTCTTGACTCATTTTGCTAGTTTAGGGGTTTAAATTTAATGGGTAGATGCGTCAGTGGTGAGTCATTGATGGATGTAAGGAAGAACATCCGGTGACTTTTCAAATTAAAACAGCTTTATGGATCGAATAAGAAACCAAATGGAAATGATGGAAGTTATTTCTTCTTTCTATGCGGCCCGGTTCCACATGACCCACGGACCGGTACCGGCCTGCAGCCTGGTGGTTGGGGACCACTGCTTATAACAATTTCATAGACAAATGATACTAATTATAGTCACGGCAAAGAGTGGGAGGAGCGGGGGGTGCGGAATACTTTCTTCCTCCCTGGGGGGAGGGGGAGGTGCGCAACAAGAAATAATTGAGAAGCACTGACTCTATCTCTAATTGAGAGCCCAGCCACCCTGTGGAGGAAACTCATTTTGGCCGCTTGTATCCACAATCTCGTTCTTTCGATCACCACCCACAACTGGTGACCATACTGTAGATGTGTCTCTGTATAATAAATGAATGTTCATATTAACTGCTTAGATCATCATTGTTATAATGATATTATTTTCATCTGCAGACAACAGGTTCCAGAGCGAAACCAGAAGAAGAAAAAGAAGATGAAATGGAGAGCGGAGCGTTCAACTGGTTCTCACAGGTTCCACTGTGCCATTTTGTGACCTTCTTTGTCTTCTTTCTTCTTTTATGACACACATTCTTTGATCAACATGCACATCTACATAACATTTTTGGGATGTCAGGAACGTCCCGAGCAGGGGCGAAGCTGCGGGAAGAACGAGAGTGCAATTAGCATTTGGTTGATGGATGCAAAAGAACGAGACAGTCCAGCTTCTGCCTTTTACAATCCCTCTAAATGAGCGCTGTATCTCATTACTCTCTCATTCCTTCATTATGTTGTATTTTATCTCCAGCTTCAACCATGAACTACTTAGTCACCACCTAGTTTTTTTTTCTTTTTTACTTTAATCCCAAATGTGGAAGAAGAGGATCCTTTTTTTAGGGAGGAACACCAATGAATCACCATTTTTGTCCCTTCCTCATTCCTTATTCTGAAAGAAAAAAGCACTCTGACCTTCTTCCTAACAAGCTCTCCTTGGTGAAAATCTGAGGCCATCAGATGAAAATGAAAAGTGCTGATGTCGTTGGTGGACTTTAAAGTAGTAGTAAAGTGAGTGCAAGAATTCTGAATGAGAAACGTACGTTTTGATCATGGTTTAGTTTGAAATGATGGAAGATGGAATGTAGAAGAAATGTGTTGAAGAAGTTTTGGATTTTGGCTGTTTTTAGATGTTTCAGTGTGTGAACTTTTAAAGGTTAATGTAGATGTTTCAAGGTTTAAGAGTTTACATGGACTATCCGGATTATCTCTCCACATGGACAGGATTTTGGAGGCAATTCAATTGTGCTTTCAAATCTTATCAACCAGTTCCTGGTTTAAATGACTCTTGATCTCTTGAGTGATATTAGATGTTTTTTTATTCAGCAAACTCTTTTTTTTTCATCCTAAAACATAACATATTTAAAGTACCTAATTATAATTGTATGTGGCAATGTGGAGAAATTCACTGCGGTTTCACAAAGAGGAAAAAGCAAAAGGGATGAAAAGAGCTCCACGCTTCTGAGCCGAATCAGGTTAAAGAAGCAGATTTGCACTGGCCACTAACCAAAATAATGTGATGTCACTTTATTTTCAATCCAGGAGTTTTTCGGACTCCATCACTGAACCCAGGACTATGTTACATAATAAATCCTACTCAGTAAAAAAAAAAAAAAAAGAGAAACGGTGAGTACCGCTGCTCTGTGAAAACACATCAGTGTTATAAAGCCCGCCAGAACAGAGCGCTGTGGCACTCCTCGGGCTCTAAGCCATGCTAGTTGTTAAAGAAACCTCACAGTGGAAGCAACAACACATCGTGTCCGTGTCTCGTTGTGATGAGGTCGATGGGAATGTACAATTTAATAACCTATGAAATGGCTCGTACTGTTATCGGACTAAAGTTTTTTTTGGTGGACGACTTTCTTCTGGACGTCTCATCAAATCCTGAGGGAAAACATTTTTTGCACTTTTAATACAATTCCTGACTTTCCTATTGGCATGTTGCTTAATTATCCAATGCGTAAGTGGGCTGAATGTAAATCACTTAAACACCTAACAGATTCCGTGGAAACGTGTGCCTGTGTACGTTTGTTGCTGTAGAAATGATTGTAACACTCAAGAAATCTATTCAAGTGTTAGAAAGGCTGCATTTAAGCTTGTTTCTAAATGAAGAGAAACATATCTGAAAAATATTAAAACCTGACCAGGAGACACATTGCCTGGTGGCTGGTAGCAAAAAAAAAAACCCTGAAATGAACAGATTGTTGACCAATGAAGCAACAAACCGGAAAAAAAAAAACACATTAAAAAAATAGACAATGCATTTATTGAAACTGTTGTATCATGAGTGTTTCATACCATTTTTGTATTATAATTTTTGCTATGTTTTTTTAATTAAACAATTGAATAATTTATTATCCATGATACCTCAATGTGTTTTGAACCTAAGAAAAAAAGAAATCGACCTTATAACCAATTGTTTTACCCTGAATTATGTGAGCCAAATTCAAACTCTTACTTAGAGAGTTTTTCATTTTTTTTTTATTTTGATGTCATGTATTTCATTCAAGTTGTGCACATCTTGAAATGTTGTCAAGTATGTGAAGGGCCGTGAATCTTTGAATAATGACAAAGAAAAAAAAACATTTGTGTAAATGTGTGTTTGAACAGGGCTGTTGTGTTCCAGCCAGCTGTCAGACTGTGCTAGACGGGCCCCAAGCAGACCGTGGCCTTTTTATCTAGCAGTCGATAAGATTTCAATAAAGAAATAAAAATGATTGTGATTTCACACATTTTGGTAACTTCACTTCCTCTGCATGTGTGTGTGATATCATGATTCTAGTTGTGGATATCAAAGCAGTGTTTCACATTCTTTGTGAACATGGCCAGATGTGTTTCTACAGCCAACCAGCTAGGTCAGCAAAAATCCCCATCATTAATCTTCACAACCATCCACGGTTCTTAGAGTTCATCTCTGCAAGAATGCTGAAAGCTTCATTTTTGCCTCATTGATTTCATGCCCTGGAGGAAGCCGGGCCAGCCTGCAGCCGGAGCGACTGTGCCATTGATGTAATTGATTTACTTTATGTTCTTGTCAAGAGTGAGATTGGTAAGCAGGGGAAGCTCAATGGAGGCCTGCAGCGACACAATGAGCAGCTGCTTTGATAAGAGACCACAGATAATTTCACCTTCTGCAGATGAAGAAAATCTATTTGATCTTTGAATTTAAAAACTAGATTTCCGGCTCATTTGATCCTTTGACCTGGCTGTAATAACGTGTGAACAGTAAGCTGCATTTATAGGTAGAAAAGGTGTTAAAAATGTTTGACTTTTTTCTGACTTGGACTTAATTGATGTTCTAACTTTTATATGTTTCTTTTTATTTTTAGCCTAAATACAAAATTTACGATTAATATCCGTCTTTGACTGCGGTTTTTCATTTGATTTCCGTCGCGTCGTCTTTCACTAACCCCAGCTTCTCTCACCCCAGCTGCATCCTCTAACTCATCCAGAGGGATCCCGAGTCGTTCCCCGACCAGTTGTGAGACATAGTCTCTCCTGCGGGTCTGGGGTCTGCCTCTTGGTCTCCTCCGGGTGGGACGTGCCCGAAACACCTCACCAACAAGGTGCTCGGCGGGCATCATGACCAGATGCCCGAACCATACCATTTGGCTGCTCCCAAACTGGAGGAGGAGCGGCTTGACACCAAGCTCCTCCCGGATGGCAGAGCTCCTCACCCGATCTCTGAGTGAGAGCCCAGCCACCCTGCGGAGGAAGCTTATTTTAGCCGCTTGTATCCGCGATCTCATTCTTTCGGTGACCACCCATAGCTGGTAACCATAGGTGAGGGTAGGAACATAGATCGACTTGTAAATCGAGAACCTTTTCAGCTTTTTCATCTTTTTCATCTGATTGTTAGACTTAATTCTGAACACTTCCTCTTTAGAAAGTGGTCAAGAAAGAAATGCTTTGACACACTAAAACAATTTAAAAAAGTTTTGTCTGGTGCAATTTTGCATCAGACTAAACTTTTTATACAAAATGGTAGGACATCTACCTGCTCATTTTACTTGTATAAGAGATAAAAACAGTCTGTTGTGCAGGTAAAATTAAGCCCAACATGAAAAGGTCTTTTTGCATCTCAAAAACCAACCTTCCTTGTTACCTTTGGAAGTGTCCTATAGTAATACAAAATCATTTCACATGAGTATTTTGCACTTTTAAACTGTAAGTACATGTGCACATTTTAAAGTAAGTAACAAGTAGCAAATTAAAGAGTTTTATTTGTGTTTTTGGCACCATTTTTTACATTCAAATGTGATACTGTACATGTAAGTATTTCTTGCTGTTATGTGGGCAATTAATACATATTTCTTTGATTTGGTTTCTACCTCCTTCTGAATGATTTCTGGCTAAAAATGTTAAAAATCATTTCACAGACCATTTTGATGTAATTTTTCCAGTAAATATTTTGTTTGATGTACACATTACACTCACTACATACATTCCTTTTCGGTGTTATGCTGTACATATTTCATATTTTCAGTATGAACAGCAATTTAGATGAACTGTGCTGAAAAATTAAAAAAATTACAAGGTGCTCCTTTTATTTAAACATCCTTTCACTTTAAATCTGGATTTTGTTTGACAATGAAACAGTGTAAATATTACTAATTTCATATATTCAAATGAAATAATTTCTATTTTTTTAATCAAGATGCAATATGTAAGGATCTGATTTTTTTTATGTAATAAGGGAGTGAAAAAAATTCTCAAAATGTCGTGCTTTAATTGCTGTTTGATAGTTTTTCCACTAGAGGTCAGCATTTTACTACCTATTCAACCTCATAACCTGAGATGATCCAAACTAAATCTGAAAAAAAAAAAAAATTCCAAAGGCTGAAACTATAATTTGAAATAGTTATATGAGCATTTCTTATTGTGGAAAATGACAAAACATTTTGTTGGTTATTTCACATATTTTACATATAAATGAATCACAGTTAGTTTAAATGGAAATAAGCAGAAAAGTAATTTCAAATACATATTTAAAACATTATTTTGTGACATGTACTGTCAAAGATGGAGCAAACAATATAATTTTTAACAGTTCTTTTCAATGTAACGTCTCATCGCCCAATGAGAAATAAATGTGCTTCATTCGAACAACAAAACAAACATTTTGATTAAAACAGTATTATTTCCCTCCTTTGTATTTTTGTCCTGACAAGAACATTTCTTCAACTCGAGTCTTTTTTTTTTAATTTTTTTATGACAAGTATCAAGATTTTCTTTAAAGTATCCTTTAAAGTTTATTTCCTTTAAGTATCAAGTGTGATGTGTGATAGAAGAGTTTCAACTAAAATGAAAGGAAAAGTGTACAAAACTGTGGTGAGACCAGCCAGGCTGTTTGGTCTAGAGACAGTGGCACTGAGATGGAGGTAGCAGAGGTGACGATGCTGAGGATCTCTCTGAGAGTGGCCCAGATGGTTAGGATTAGAAATGAGTATATCAGAGGAACAGCACATGTTAGAGGTTTGGAGATAAAGTCAGAGAGGCCAGACTGAGATGGTGTGGACATGTTCAGAGCAGAGAGAGAGTACATCGGCAGAAGGATTCTGGGTTTGGAACTACCAGGAAAAAGGACCAGAGGAAGACCAAAGAGGAGGTTCATGAATACAGTGAAGGAAGACATGAAGATAGTTGGCGTGACCGAAGAAGATGCAGCAGAAAGGGCTAGATGAAAGAAACTGACTTGCTGTGGCGACCCCTGAAGAGAAATGCCGAAAGAAGAAGAAGACCAAGAGTTCCTTTAAAAACGCGACTTCAGATCAAGTTGAAAATGTAAAACTTTGCTGTTTAATGTACTGTATTATTCCTTTTTTTTTTAAACATGTGAGCTAGCTGAAATTAATTAGCATTCATAATGTATCTTTTGTGATAAATCCCTAGTAGTGTGATAGAGCAATAGTCCATCCATACTGTACATACAGTACATACATATATTTGTTAGTGTGCAACCTTCAACCCCCATACAATATCTTTCAAACATCTTCTTTCAACTGTGCAATCTCTTAACAGTACTAAAAGTTTTTCTAATACTGTATATGAAGATAAGGTCAAACTCATTGAAATGTCTGTGTGAAGAAATTCAATGGATAAAGAAAAAAAAAAGTTAATACATTTGCTACAAAAGCAAATGAAAGCATCAATCTTTTACTGAGCGATTGTATGCGGTCAGATTAAATGTGGGTTCAGGAATAAACTAAATGAGCACATTGGTCAGAAATAAAAGTAAAAAAGAAGGAACAAGATATTTTAGCTTATAAATGCCACTCTCACTTTATTAGTCTTGGCATCATCATTTCCATGACACATAAGGAAACTGGTCACTCAGATATTTCTTGCATTTCAGCGAGGCAGACTTTAAGACAGAAAATGACACTGAAAGAAAAGAGGATTAAAAAGGATAGTGAAAGAAAATCTATAGTTTTGTTAAGTGAAGTAGAAACATTGTGCAGACAGAGGAAATTGGATAAAGTGACAGAATAACTGAGCATAAATGGCATCACCAGGAGCTATTAGTCATTATTTTAGGATTAGAAAGAGATGAATTTCAATCCTAATACCAAATAAACAACATATCCTTTTATGATTACTTCTTAAAGTGTAGATTTAAGTGAAGCAATGATGTGAAAAAATTAAGAAAATCTAAAAGTGTAACAAGAAGACATGACAGCTAGGTAAAGACTCCAAGAAAATAATTTTTTTACATTTGAAGCAGATGTTTTTGCTGCACCCAAGGGTGTTCTGTATACTCTCAGTCCTCAAATCTCTGTTTTACTAATAAGTTATGCAATCGACAAAGCATCGGAGCATCTTGTATCAGAGGATTGAAGATCAAGTGTGAAAACAGAATTTTAAGCAAACGGGTTGCGCTAAAAGGATTCATTGGGAATAGTTTAGAAGAAAGAACACCATTGTTTTATTTTATGAATTCATCTTAAGCTTGTAGCAGGGAGAGGAGATAAAGAAGGTGGACGATTTTAAGTACCTAGGATCAACAGTCCAGAGCAATGGAAAGTGTGGAAAAGAGGTGAAGAAGCATGTTCAGGCAGGCTGGAACAGGTGTAGAAAAGTACCAGGTGTGATGTGTGACAAAAGAGTTTCAGCTAAAATGAAAGCAGAAGTGTACAAAACCGTTGGTGAGACCAGCCATGCCGTTTGGTCTAGAGACAGTGGCACTGAGGAAAATACAGGAAACAGAAATGGAGGTAGCAGAGATGAAGATGCTGAGGATCTCTCTGGGAGTGACCAGGATAGACAGGATCAGAGAAACAGCACATGTTAGAAGTTTTAGAGATAAAGTCAGAGGCCAGACTGAGATGGTTTGGACATGTACAGAGAAGAGAGAGTAAATTGGCAGAAGGACGCTGGATTTGGAACCACCAGGAAAGAGGCCTAGATGAAGACCAAAGAGGAGGTTCATGGATACAGTGAAGGAAGACATGAAGATAGTTGGCGTGACTGAAAAAGATGCAGCAGATAGGGTTAGATGGAAGAAACAGACTTGCTGACTCAGGCGACTCCTGAAGGGAAATGCCGAAAGAAGAAGAAGATCTTAAGCTTGAAGCCGTGCTGATTTGGATGGCAAACCAATATTTTACAGCTCAAGAAGCATGACTTATTCAGTCTATGATAACCATGGAGTTTAGTGCCTTTCAATTAAGAAAGTTTAGACGAAGCCTTTGGTGGACAGGTTGATGATGCTGAAGCTCGGGAGTAGATGAAATAAAGTATTGGAAATGAACAATCCACATACTGTAATACACTGGAGACTTTAAACAAAAAGTCCAATGCAAGCTAAGTAAAACATTGTTTACCAAATACCATCTTCAGATGTCAGGATCATGTCTTCTCAGATTTAAACAACTGGCGTTTTAACCAAAATCTTCCCTAGAGAGAGCAGAGTTCAATGAATCGGTCAGGAGCACAAAAAGAAATACATTCCCTTTTCTTGAGCTTTAATCCTCCTTGAATCTTACATCATATTATAATGTAAGGTTTTCAAATCAAAATGGCAATGTGGTTCATTAGTAACATAAAGATTTAAAACGTTCTTGAATTACTCTTTGAACTGTGTGATTTTTGGGGAAACAAAATACTCATTTGTTTTAATAATGTAAAATCTTATCGACTGATCCAAAATATTAGATGCTTACCCTCAAACCTGTGTGGTCAAAACGATTTCTATTGTAATGCAAATTAACAAACACATTAAGCATATTTTGGTCAGAGTTAAACACAATTTTTTTCTGTTGAATATGAGTAAAAACTCCTCTGTTGTTGATGGTTGTCAATTCAGAAAGAACTGGTTGGTGTACAGGGGCGTATCCAGCGGGAGGGGATGGGGGGCGCACACCCCCTCACCATCCTTTTGATCCACAAAAACAAAAAAGAAGAAGAAAGGAGACAAGTCAAGCTATCTCCTTGCAGGGCCAGTGAATGGGCCACCAAAATGCAGGAAAATGACTCTTATTTTTCAAATAAGTGCGGGGGCGGACTTGCTTTGTCAATGTCCTCACGCCCCCCTTTTAGAAAATCTTCGATCCGCCCTTGGTGAAGATTTGATTTTGCTGACAATCTGGGCTAAAAATCATAATAAGGCTCTGTTTTTTGATCCAGCGAAAAGGTTCTCAATAATGTGAGAAAAAAAGTACACATTTTGTATCATGAAAGAGAGACAAATCCTTATCACATTCAGAACTAAGCTTAGTTTTTATCCAGAATGCTGCTGATCGGCTTTAGGTGATAACCAGCAGAAAAGATCCTATTTCCCAGATTTATCTCCTCTTTGCTGTCTCCCTCCTTTTATCTGAAACACTTGTAATTTCAGTCTCCATCTTTTCATGTGGGCTAAAAAATATCCAGTTGATAAATTGCAAGACTTTGGGATTGTGATCTTGCTCTATTCTGCTTTTAAAACAGGTATTTCTACAAAAGGTTAAATCCTTTGTTACCTACAGAACATGTTATTTCAAATCTCAGCCAAATATGTGTCAGCCAAAACCATGTAACACCACTGGAAGAACTTTTTCTTCCAAACTTTTGACCACATTTTCATGCAAGGGGACACTGGTAAAAGAAAACAAATGAAAACTCAATAAAATAATTTGGTTTTGTGGGAATTTAATTTGTGAGGAATTTATTTTGACAATTTAGTTTGAAAAAACATTGTAAATTTGAGCCACGTTCAATAATAGAATAAATTACTTTTAATTAGATTACAACAAAACTCTTCAGACTGAAACGGATTTAAAGATGGGAAATGGTGTGGAGAGGGAATGGTGATGAAAACACGAACAAAAAATAGAAAACACTGGGTGAAATAAGGTTAGTAAATGTAAAAATATCTTCTCCTGTGTCAGTTTGGTGGCTGATTTACTGGGTTTTATGGAGCTGTCAGAGAGAAAACATGTCTGCCCAGCAGGAAAATGGTTTGCCAGATTGCCAGTTTGTCCTAAATGGTGCAGTAAACAAACAAACAAAAAAAAAAGCTGAAAAATCTATAATTGCATCTAATTTGTTTTTTTACTTTCATACAGCAGTTCATTGATTAATTGAACTTTAGTCAAGTTATTGTCAACATGCAGGATCTTAAAAATGCTTTTGTCATGATCTCCCTCTCATCTGGAACACTCCTTTCTTCTTATCCTGCCCTCAGCCCTAAAATAGGACACCTGGTCCCAGTCCCCAGGTGTGTCTTGTTTCCTTTTTGGCTATTTAAACCTTGGTGTCCCTTACTTCCCTGCTTGATCATTCCCCTGCATCACTCCCTGGCTCAATTCCTCTGCTGCTTCTCCATCTGCACACTGCTCCTCAGGCCTGCAATGCAGCCTTCACATAGCCATGATGGCATCCCCCTGGCTCACGGTGCACTCTGCCTTCCTGCTAAGCTCATGGCTCTAGTCCTCGTCCTGCTCCAACCTTCTGGTCACTCATCGTCTAGTCGAGCGCCATCCGTGTTGTCCCTTGACATCCAACTTTCTGGTTCGTCTGACCACTGATCTTGCCAAGTTCTGTCTAGTTCTACACTTCCTTCAATAAAGTGCCATTGCATCTGGCTCATACTTACCCCCTCATCACCTATTTCATGACAGTTTTCCTAAAAAATATTGAGCAAAAGCCATGACCAATTCATTAAAAAAGTTAATCACTGTTTCTTTTATTATCTTCTTCAACCCAGAATGAAAGCAAGACAGAATATAATTTTCGTCCAAGGGTTTATACAGTTGTATGGATTGGGACGGGACAAAAAATATGTGGTCCGTTCGTAGTTTGTAACAATCCCGCTTGTTAATTTTTTTTTTGTTTGCTATATTAGCTTTTTCTTTAAAGTTTTCTCACAATACTTTTAATTTTCAATTGCATTTTGCTGCTTGCGTGTCTCAGCAGACAACAAGTACTCTCAATGTGAGAAAGTGTAAATGAACAGTTTTTGGTGCAAAGTTAGGTTTACTGATTTCCTGATCCTTTTTAAAGATTAGAGTCAGGAAGAGCTTTTCAGTAAAGCTAAGCAAGCCTTTTCACTCAAGAGAAGTAACTCTTATCATATTCATCATTTTGGAGTAGGACACGAATTTATTGTAATTTAATATGATGCACTTTCCTACCATCTTCATTTTTAATCTCTGAAAATACTTAATATTCGGACTTTGGTCATTTAAGCCTGCTGATCTGCAGGTTTCAAATCTGTTTTGTCCTCAAACTTCGACTTGAATGTTTAAAGCCAGCTAAATACCCTCTTGACAGTGAGACTGACACAGAGGTGCATGTGCTAAAGTTTATTGACATTGTATGGATGCCGTTAAGCTGTTTATGAATATGCATAGAACACATGTCCAGAGGACTGAAATCAAACTGTGATGCAATCAAAGACAGGATGAACAAACAGTTGCAATTCCTTTGTAAATATACCAGGGGTGGGCAAACTTTTTGGTTTGCGGGCCACATTGAGTCCTAACATTTCACAAAGTGGCTTTTGACAGTGTAGGCATCATGGAGACACACTCATTTTAATGGGAGCGATGTTGTTGTTTTTTCAACAAATATCTGGAGTGCGCCATCTAGTGAGGAAACATCGGAATTGCAAGGAAATAAAACATTAACAAGGTTTATTTGTTTGTTTGTTTTTTAAGTTCGGCGGGCCGGATTAAATTGTTTAACGGGTCCCGTGTAGCCGCAGGCCGTAGTTTGCCCATGCCTGGTATATACTGTCTCACCAACACAGCAACTTTCTCTGGGACAGCTTCATGTAAACCAGAATCTAAGCTGACAAACTCGAAACGTTTATTGTGCCACAGTCTAAAATGTATGGAGGGTTGTCTGTGTGTGTAGTCCTGCAACAGGCTGGTGACTTGTTTGGAGTATATCCTGCCTCTTGCCTAAAATCAGCTAGGATGGGCTCTGGAAGTCCACTGCGATCCTGTGAAGGGATGAGTGGTTCAAAAGATGAATGAACGTTTTCGTTAAACATATCACTTTTCTTTGAAAAGTGTAATGGGCTACAAAGTTTGAGGACTAATGAGCTGTTTACACTGGTATGTGCAAGATATGTGCTAGTATTTTTCAATGCTGTCTTTCTATGTGTGAAGTGAGAAGCTGTGAGTTATAAAATGAAGATACGACCCATTTTAGATTGAAGCAAGAGCACTGTATTGAACATGCAATGTTTTCATAAAAAGAAGAGCGCAGTCACGTATATGATTACAAAAAAACTGTAGAAGAAATATAGGTTACATAATCCCCTGACAGATTCAAACGCCTTTATGTATAGATTTTTTTTTAACACGGCACCAAACTTTCTAAACCGAATAACTACTCTCACATAGAATTTATGACATCACAACTAGATGTTTGTAATGCTTTATTAAACTTTTAAACCAACACACCAGTAATTTTAATCATGCATTTACTGCACAAGATACAATATTTTTGTGTGCACTAACAAAATAAATTGATATGCCTTTTTTTTTTTAACATGGAACTAGTTTATCCAAACTAATTTTCCAACAAAACGTGTGAGAAAATAATTATTTTCATAAAAGGGATGCTGCATTTGGGTTTGCTCCTCAGGGTAATGAATATCCATGACAAATATAATATATAATAAAACTTTTTAACCTCTGAGCTTCTTTGTAGACACTTCCAGTTTCATCAGAGTGCAGAAATCCTTTTTGCTTTCAGTTTTTCTGCCGCCTGTTCACACTACGTCGTCTCAAACTACAAACACATTCACACACACAAACTCAAGGCTGATTTTTTTTTTTTTTTACAATACACAAGACATTTTTTTTCCCACACATTATTAGAATATTCAACATAGGAAATGTGTGAAACTATAAATGCCAAATGAAAGTTTCCAATGCTTTTTCTTTTTTTCCAACGTGCTTGTGCTGTCTGAACTCTGCAAATTGGGGTCACATTGTGGTCTCATTCATCCAGGCTTAAGTAATTTATGTCTAGAGTCAGAGATCACCCTGAATAGTTTCTAACTCCGCATATGTATGCATAGAAATGTTATCATGAATTTATTTGGCTTCTTATTATGGTTATCAACCTGGCAAAATGCTTTTCTGCTGAGAAAATTACATATTCTTTAATTACATTTTTCAAGCTCATATGTCATTTTCATCAAATTCTTTGTGATAAAGTTTCTTGTATATATTTAATCAAGTCAAATAACTGTACTTAAAATGAATTTAAAAGCGAGTCTGAAGCGGAATTTCTGGATAAGTGACCAACGAACGTCTCAAATGATAAGAGTCACTTGTGAAATATATTTTAAATGAAGTGTCTTTCCTCTTCTCAGTAAAAATGATAAAGAAAGTGACATTTAAAAAAACTCCAGGCCAAAAAAGAAAAAATTGGAACAAAGGATCTCTGTCAGATGTTTCTGAAAAAAAACTGAATGGCTTCTTCTTTTTTTTCTTCTACCGCCAGACAGTTTTTTGACATTTTGCTAAGTTTTTTAAAGGATTTGCTAACAGGTAGTGAAAAACTGCTTTTTATTTTCATCTTTCAGGAAGAAAAAAAAAATGAAACATTGTGTACCTTGCTTGGCATATTGTGTCTTCAACACGTCAGGGGTACAGCTTCTGGAAACTAAATCACAAATCCAAAAACATTTGTGTTGTGCGTCCTATTTATTGTTTAACAAATTTCCAAAGATTTTTTTCTCGATCCTTTGGAGAAAAAGATACATATCCGGTTTTGATTTAATATGCATAAATTATAAAACCAGGTGTGATGTGTGATAGAAGAGTTTCAGCTAAAAGGAAAGGGAAAGTGCACAAAACCGTGTTGAGACCGGCCATGCTGCTTGGTTTAGAGACAGTGGCACTGAGGACAAGACAAGGAACAGAGATGGAGGTAGCAGAGATGCAGATGCTGAGAATCTGTCCGGGAGTGACCAGGATGAACAGGATTAGAAATGAGTATATCAGAGGAACAGCACATGTTAGAGGTTTTGGGGATAAAGTCAGAGAGGCCAGACTGAGATGGTTTGGACATGTGCAGAGGAGAAAGAGAGACTACATCGGCAGAAGGATGCTGGGTTTGAAACCTCCAGGAAAGAGGCCTAGAGAAAGACCAAAGAGAAGGTTCATGGATACGGTGAAGAAAGACATGAAGATAGTTGCCCTGACCAAAGAGGATTCAGCAGATAGGGTTAGATGGAAGAATCTGACTTGCTGTGGCGACCCCTGAAGGGAAATGTCAAAAGGAGAAGAAGATGCATAAATTATAATACCAACATGTGATCATATCTGAATATATAAACATGCCCTTAAAGATAAAAACAATGTTTAAATGTCAGAGCTGCACTTCGATCACAAATGATACATATTTTTTCAATTTTACAATCTTTAATCACAGCTTATGAGTTAATAACCCTTTCTGACTCACAATGTTTGAATTCCTTTTATCTCTATGGTTGCACAGTGGGAGACAGAAAAACTCCTCAGAAGATCATCATTTTCACTGATTCCCTCCTCATTTATGGGGTAACAGATCCTGCATAGATAAAATAGAACAAAGTTTTTATGGATCCACAGCAACTTGGATCTCATCTTCAACTCTCAACTCTCTCAACTCATTTTCAACTTTCTTACTAAGGCTTCAAGACAACAAGACAAAAAGAAACAAACCAAAATAAAAGTCTTACAGTGTCACAGACATCAATGAAGTAATTCTTTAATCTACAAAATGATTGTGCATTTTGTCTAACTTATCTCATGTCAGTTTACTCCGCCTTCTTCACAGATTGATTTTAATCACATCCATTTGTCAAGAGTTGACATACGTGTGGAAGTGAGATTGAGTAGATGAGTGCTTTATACAGCTTGAATTTCAAGTCACTAAGGGATGTCTGCGGATTGACACCAGTGTCTACATTCAGCTATTTAAAGCTCTGACTTTACTGAGTCACACTGGCTTCTACACCTACCTCTAAGGACTAATGTCTGATATAGCTATCCACACAGCAAAGTCTCAGTCCACACCGCTTGTACTTCCCGTCACACTACAACCTAGATGCATACGTTTCATTTACTACATAACATACAGTCCATACTGAACCAATACACTCACAGTTGAAAACCTCTTAGTTCCTGTAATACACCATTATTTTTTTTAAATTGAAATCAACAATATAGATAAAATGTAAATCGTTAAGAATAATTACTTTTTGTTTTTATTATTGTGCAGGAGTTGAGTTTCATCAGTAAAATAGTACACTTAGTGTGACGATCCTTCTCTCTTGCGGAAAATAGTCTTCTTCCTGATCCTACCCTGTACCCTAATTCGGTACCCCTGGCCCAAATTGCCTCTCCCTGGTGTCTCTCCGTGTGTCTTATCTTCCCTGTAGTAATTGAACCCTTGGTGTCCAGATCATCTCCAGCTCTGCGCGCCTACTGCAGCCATGATGGTATCCTACCCCATCTGGTTCCTCGGCTTCATGTTACCTCTGTCTGGTCCTGCCAAGCCTCCTCAGCATGCAACAAGCCTGCCCAGGATGGCTTCCAGACTGCACACGTCTACCTCCTCCTTCATCACCCTTATTAACTGCTATGAACTGGTTAAAACTGGATATATATCTGGATCCTACATCTCCACCGTCACCACTTCATGGCGTATAGTCAGTCAGATTCATAGGGTCTTAAAAATGTAAGAAATACTTGATCATAGACTCATAGAAAACTTTTGGTGGAGTGTGGAAGTTTGGTGATCAATATTGAAAGATCAAATTCAAAATTTCGGTTGTTGGTTTTACACCAGGGGTGTCAAACTTCATACCTCAAGGGTGCTGAAGGTTTTTTTTATGTGTTCCTAGTTCAATACAGCTGATGCACACAAAGTGAAATCAACAGCCATTAAAATTTGGCACATTGACTCAATAACCTGGATCAGGTGTGTAGATCCGGTCAGGTATGTAGATGCAAGAACAAAAACCTTCTGGACACCAGTCCTCGAAGACCCGAGTTTGACACTTGTGATTTACATATTGGTTAATGACTGTCATGATTCCCTCACCTGCCACCAGATGGAGTCCTGGAACTTCCCTCATCACCCTGATTGAGACACCTGTGGGTAATTATTTTAATACCACACACCTGCGGACCCTGCTGCCTATTTAAGGGCAATCACCCTGGACCTCCACGTTGGGCCATACTATCCCTTCCAGCCAGGTCTACCTGACCAAGAAACACATACTGAACAATAACCTCTTGCCATGCCACTGAAACATTGTTTTTCTTTCTCAGCATTACTGGACTGCCATTCTCAAATAAACCATGTTTTCTGTCCTGCAATTGGGTCCTCCTCCTTCCACCTGTACACCGCTTCATGACAGTGACAGCTTGACCTCTTACTTTCTATAAAATTTTCCAACACAGGCATGTCTGAGAGTCAGCAAGATGTTGGAAAATCTAGTTTGGGAATGACTTTAACACATTGCTCATGAGAACTTCCTGTTAACATGTCTAAAAGATGTACTGTTGCATTGAGATCTGTTGGATGTAAAGAGTCATCCAAGAACTTTCTGAAAAGCCATAGTTATAACTGAGTTATTCATTTCAAACCAACTTGGACCGGACAATAATTTCAGTTACACACGTTTAGAGTTAAGCTAAATTTAACACCAGATAGAAGCTAGTTGGCTTTTCTGATTACATGATTAATCTTCAACAGACATAAATTTTGAGCACAAAAGTCTTTTAAGAAAAGAAAAGGTTAGAAAAAGTCACCTTAAGAATGGGGTGTCCATTTATCACCCTGCATGTACATCCCATGAACAGCAGGACTGGCATTTTTACATATGGGAGTACACTTTAAACTGCAAATCATCAATGGCATCAAAGGCCCCAGGAGAAGACACCATTCGAGTAAGGGATTAGGAAATGAAGAGGAGTTTAAAAAATTCATGCTTAACTGGATACCAAGAGAAAGGAGGAGACACAACTGGCAAACAAAGACACCAAAGAAATGTGGAGGGAGATGAAAACATCAGAGAGTAGAATGTGAAGAAGCGTCAGTCTGTGGAAAATTTTGTCAAAGCCATAGCTTCAACTTGTGCTGCATCAGGTTTATGGGTGGAGCATCCTTCATCTCGACAGCTGCTTCGCCTACCTTTGGATCTAAGATTGATTTCTTTTACTCTTTTGGAAAATGATCTTTATTCTCTGACATTTTTCATACTAGAAGTTTTTCAAACTACAAAAGAAACTTCTGGTTTTGGGAGTGACTGTGTCTCTGACTATAGACTGGACACCGTATCACAGTCTGCCAGTCAAACAGAAATGTTTGGGAGATATGTCCTACCACATGTACAGTACTTGGATGGAAATGTAACAGCTGCCATGGCATGTCGGAGACATGGACAGAAAAAGGAGCACAGAGGTCTTACAGAGGTCTTCACAAATTCAAGTAAAAGAAGCTGTCTTACTATCCAACTTGTCTGAATTGAAAGGGAGGATTTCAAAAGAACCCAGAACTATGAATATCCAGAAATAATTCAAGACCAGAAACTAGAGGGGTCTTTTAACTTTTACATAGCATTTGAGACAAAAAGAGTTCCCTTTTCCCCCTCAGGTGGATCAGATTCCTGATTGTCTGCAAAGACACGCTGTGGAGATTTGATCACGCCATCACTGCCAGTGTGCTCTTCTTTATTACTCTCTGCAGGAGAAGCAACACTATGAACTAACCTGCAGGTGTCTGGTTGTAAAGCTTGATTCTGTCCAAAGTGGAAACAGGGATCTTTTGGTACTACAGGCAAGAAGTAGGTAGCAAAAAAAACTACAAGAGATCTAACTGTGTATCTATTTCCCACAATCTTTCTGTGCCAATCTGAACAGTTGATTGGATAGATTCATGCTTCCATCCTATTACGTTCTGACTTACACATGATTAATATTGCAGCTGAAAATTATTTAGTTGTGGATATCGAGTTCGGGTTCATTTTTTAAATATCCGTTATCAACGATAAAATAAATATTTTTTCTTTTTTCCTTCGGTTCTAGATGTTTTCAAGCTTCTCAAATAATTGGACAACCACATCTGCTACCATTCCAAAAGCAAAATGAATAAAATCCCTCAATTTCGAACATCAGTTTTTTTCTCCACATAAACACATCAGAAGACAGTCATTTATTCTTGTGCATGATGATTATCAAACCATGTGCACCTATTAAATTGATCAGAGCGTCTACTATCATTTACATATGGTTGTTTTCTGGAGAGTGATGCAAAGATTATCCACAGTTTGTAATTTTAAAATCCTCTGGACAAGCAGCGTTGTTTTATAATAAGATAAGAGCAATCTGAGTGAACGTCTGTCACGCAAACTGTCCAACAATCTGCCAATGTTTTCTCCTCTGACTGACAATCTAAAGGGTGAGGCCTCATTAAAATTCACACATGAAGTCTGACCAACCATCTGCATTGTAGAAAATAATGATTCATGTTCTGTCTTGGGTAATTGAGATGTAGGTTCATGAACTAATTACTTGAGAAAGCAACAATCCACCATTTTTAAATTATTTTATTCCATACCAGCGTGCCAAAGGGGCTGGAGCTTTGTCCCGCTGGCCCATCGGACAGAGGAAGAGTATCCATGAACAGTTCACCACTCTACCACATGCAGGCATGAATAGACAAACAACCGCACTGTTTGGGAAGCATGTATGAACCCTGATTAACCTAACATGCATGTTTTTAGACTATCGATGTAAACTGGAGTGCCCAAAATGAAACAATGAATACACGGAGAGACACACAAATTCTAAAATTATTTGATTTTCTTAGTTTTCAAAACTAACTGGTGTTTATACGTATATTTTAATTGGTTGTCCATCTGGACACTACATTAATGAGCAAAAAACATCCTGTTCTGAGGATAACCTCGGCCATTTGGGTTCAATCAGGTAGGATTTAATTTTCCATCAGACAAATCACAGTATAGTCATTCATCATCTGAATTTAGTCACCTGCCAGTACCTTTTTCGCCAGGATATATAGCACAAACGTGCTATATATTTTTCACAAAAAAAAGCAAGTTTGTCACGGAACATCATACAATTATATATAGGTGTATTTTCCTGTGTGTTAACTGCCAACTGCTACCACAGCCATCCAGCAAATTTCTACCACTAATGTAGTGTCGACTTGCGGGAGCAACAGTCTCAGCAGGACTTCTCAGACTCTCTTCACCCGGGACACATCCCCTAGCTTATCTGGGATGATCCTAAAGTGTTTCCTGGCCAGCTGGACAACACAGTCTTTTTTCCGGATTCTGAGTTTGCCTCTGGATCTCCTCCTTGCGAGATGTGACCAGATTTGGAGACGTTGATCCGATCCTGACCGCAAATGTGTGAATTGCCTCCTTAATTTTGTGGAGGAGTGTTCGTGCCCCAGTGATCCAGGAGGCTTTGTTATTGGGGGCTAAACAGGTTCTATGTAAGAGGCTTGACCAAGCGTGGCTTGAAAGATCACTGGAAAGAAATTAGAGACGTGGATCCTCTTCCAATGACCTCTCTGCTGGCAGGAGGGGTGAAGGAGCCCACTGTGTGAATCCTGACCGTCCGAAACCAAAAGAGGTACAGTAACATAAACAGTGAGGGTTTAAAATCAACATTAACTTTACTATCAAAAATGTATGAAAACACAATAAAGCAGTCACCAGTTAAGTTGGTAAGTTTTCACAGCGAAAACTGGAAGCTTCATCACACCACTAATCAGCTGCCTTATGAGACCAAACCAATTAATCCCAGCATAGATTTCACTGGTGTGAAGTCACTGTGTTGTATAAAAGTTCTGCCAGTGATCAAATAAAACTTAGTGTTCAAAGCACTTCATTTATTTTACATTTGAACTGAGTAAATGAAAATATGCTTGTGAAATTTTATTCCAAAAAGGGTGTTGGCTGTTCAAGACTTTTCTGAGGTCTTACGGCACTTTTGAATTATTTGTAGCCCAGTTTTTATCTTCTATTTGTTGGAAAAGCATCTCAGAACTTTGCCAGATTTTTCTCAGAGGTGTTTTTTCTACGGCTTCTTCAACGTCCACTTTGGATTCTATCTGTACTCTAAGCTGTTCCAGCAAATAAAAGTCTATTCAGTGTTTGCCTTTATCTGTTGTTCTTTTCCTCTTTTCTCCTCCAAAACTGCTCTATCGCTTGCTTTTCTTTTTAAAAAAATCTGCTTTAGTGCGTGCTCCAAAAGGATAATGGAGATATTGACAAGTTGCTAGCTTGTAAAACATAGTACAGCAAAACTCAGCAGCAATTGGTTCAGGGCAGAAAAACAAAGCTACAAGGTGAGCTGTTTCAGCCTTTGGAGTCTCCTGGGCATTGGCAGCTCTAGGAATGTGCAATGTAAACATTCCTGTACACATTTTTAAAAAAAGGCAGAAAGACATTGTTTTAACCTCTGAAAGTTACCTGGTAACACTTTAAACTACTTAATACTGGCCTCAACACCATTTAAACATAAAGTAGTCAAGTTTATGAGATGAATTGGCGTGTCAAAGATCACAAGTGAATTTATAAAAGATGAAGTTTTTAATAAATAATTGTGCAATGCAATGTTAATAAAATAGCACACTAAAAATGAAACAACTCAAAGTTGTACATGTTTAAAAAAGTTTAATTGTAGACATTAAAAAGACTATTCAAAATTTTGAAAAGGAATGGAGGGCAGTGAAAGATCACAAATAAGGGTATTGCAAGAGGAATCATCCACTATTTGGATCAAAAGTTATGGAAACAGCAAAATTTGAGGACTTTATTCCAACCAGTTTGCCTCAAGGCCACAATTTCAAGATCTGTTTTACTAAAGATAACAGTTAGCAAGCACAGCGTCTGATGATCACATACTTATTAGAATATAAACCTTAAAGAAATGTTTGAGCATCACTCCCATAAGCTGAGATGTTGGTCCCCCCCGACCCAACTCTGTGTTCATGCGAGCTTGTCAATGTCTGATCCCAACAGACCTTAAAAGCTAAGCAGGCTGGGCCTGGGCACTGCTTGGATGGGAGACCGCTGGAACCCCAGGTGCCACAGTGGGATGGCATTGATGGCAGCAAGACAGCCCAACCACGTTGCCTAGTCTGAATGGTGTGTTGGTGATGGTTAGAGGAGCCAATGGTGCAAAATGGCAAACCGGCTTCTATCAGTTTGCCCCAGGGCAGCTATGGCTACAACAGTAGCTTACCATTACCTGGTATGGAGTGAATTAATGATATAATTGTGTGAAGCATCTTTGAGCATCCTTGAAAAGCACTATATAAGTACAATGCATTATTATTATTACATAAACAGCTAATATCCCAAGATGACACAAGGTTTTCTGTTGCCAGGCAACAATTACAACATTCTAATGGATTTTTTTGAATTTCTGCAGACTTCGACAAAGGTTTTGTCCATGTTCAATTCTGGAATAACAACATTTGTTCCACCAAAGAAAGCATAAATGTGCACTTGGTTTATTGAAAAATTAAACACACAATCAGTTTTTTTGCTGCTCCCGGTGGAGGGAAAAAAAGTAATTGCAAGACTTGTAGCTGCTCAAAGTCCCAAACAAAATTATGAAATATAAACTGTGATGAGATCAATGCACTGAATACAATAAATAACACACATTTGTGTATGGATCTAGTTTTCCATGAATAGTGAGTTGGTGCGACTCTAAACCTTCCAAATAATACCCAAAACCTGCTAAACGAGCCAGGAAGTTATTAACGATTAAATAAAAAGAACAGGATGAAATTACAACCTGCTCCAGCAGAAAGATATTTGTGATCACTGGCAATGAAATCCCTTTATGCTGATGGCTGATCAGAAGAAATGGAGCTTTGGGATGAGCTGAGCTAATGAACTGAACACACTCTTTAACTGGTACAAATTTTCTGGCTTTAGTACCACAGATCACACCCACCCAGATGTTGTGTCATGTGAACTATCAGACTCCAGAGCAGTTGTTAAAAGATCATAAAAAAGGTTGTTGTTAGCTCACTACATGTTTCAGAATTCATTACAATTATTATATTGTGCTATTGCGGTACAATGAAGCTAGTGAGGACAGATATTAGTACGAAATGAGAGGCCGTGCGGTAGTGGTCTGGAGGTTTTCAGGGACCAAGAGATGAGGTGGAAAAATACTTTCAGAGAGGAATTTAGAGTTACAGAAAAATATGTTTGTTAAAGAAAAAATATAACAGTAAATTTGGTGAGCTCTTGGCAAATTGTCAGAGTGCTGGGTAAGAGTAGCAGTTAAGTATCCGGAGTCACATCTGAGAAAGTGTCAGGCATTAATTTTTAAAGTGCTGGGTTGAAGGCTCTGGCCACTACTTGACTTACGGTACATATTTCATTCAATTAGATTAAGGCAGACAAAGAAAATTCTTCAGAATCTGGTCTCATGACTAAGCTTCCTCGAGGTTGCCGGATCGCCCCTAAATGTTCATAAAGAAATGACCCTCTGTTCACCAGAGTTTGATGTCCCAATGGTCTACTAGTGAAGGGCTCTCAAGATTAAGAATTCCCGTGTTTAAAGATTTTGATCTATTTTAAAATGTTTTATCTGATTTTTTTTTTACATAGTGTAACTTTTAGGATACCTCAAAGGTGTTGAGCCTTTTCACCACAACTTTTTGCTGAATAAGTTTGCATAATTACCTCTATTTGATTTTGCAGTGAGGAGTTTGCATATGCTGCACGTGTTCTGATTCCCTCAAATGATGCAAACCAATGTTTATCAGGTTGATTGGTGAGCCCAAATTGACTGTGTATCTCTTTGTTAGTCCTGTAATGTGTTGGCAACTTATCTGGAAAGGGGGATCCATTCGCACAGAAGCAGCTGTAACAAGCTCCTCTGTCATCTCTCACAGGAAAAGAACGCATTAGAGAACGGATGGTATGGGACTGCCTAATTATACATCACCAGATAGAGGTACTATTTACCCTTTTTTATATTCCTTTTAGTAAAGCCGCTGACCACTGTTTACACTCGCTGATTATACGTTACAACTGCAAGTGTATCCACTTTCAGAGCCAATACACAGCCACCACTTCTGTTTTCATCACCCCATCTTCCCATCGGTGTCCTCTCTGCTCTAACAGAGTAATACCAGTGTTAAGTTGTACTCCGTTCAACTTCGCCGGGATGGCTGTCACATGTGGCAAGCACAGTGGGAAAACCTTCATTATTTAAGACTGATTACATATCGATTTCTTCTGAACAAAGTTGGGTGCTTTGACATCTTTGATCTCACCAAGTTCTTTGGTTGAAGCAGAGCAACAAATCAGTGTGATGGCTGATGAAACATGAACTAAACTCTGATTTCACCAGAAAATGCTCACACTAAGCTACAGGGGAAGGCAGGACTCTAAGGTGACTCAGAAATAATTTTATTTTATCTATAAAATATAGCTTCCTGTTGACCGCAATGAGGCTGGGTGATGAAAGTAATACAGCTACAATCATACCCTCTAAATTAGACTGATTAGACTTTTGAAAAAGCTTCATGATCACACGTCTACCCAAATACAAGAGCCTGCAGCGGCAAGATAAAACGCCAAGTAGGAAACACTGAAAATGGATGCTTTTTGCTACCATAGAAACTGTGAGCTACACTACATGAATTTCTATGACGGAAAAAAAATTGATTAAATATTATGTCCTGAATAGGTCTGTGACTATTTGAATTACAGCATGCTTTTTTTTCTTCTAAAAAGCAAGTTTTTGTAAAAAAAAAAATAAAAAAAATAAAAATAAAATCAAACTCAGAAGTCTTTAGGGTGCAATGAGTAATCAAATGCACAACACGTCCTATTGATTGTTTTAATACTTGAAAGCTCATTAAAAAAATTAATAATTAAAAAAATTATACCAGCACAACTACACAAACAAATAAACATACTGTCCACATGTAACATACAAATGTCTCTATTCCAACGACAAATAACATTTTTTTTTTAATTATTTTTATTTTGAATTACTCTATTCATCCCTCACCGGGGAAATTTGTTTGCTGCACTCCTTACACCGCAGCAGGCTGCCCTTCAACGGCGCCAATGGTGGGAGAAGCGGGGGTTAGGTGTTTTCTCCGTGGGACGCGAACCCGCGACCTTCCGGTCCGCGGGCGAACGCGCTAACCACGCGGCCACCGTCGCCACCTCCTCCAACATGTCCTCCAACATGAGAGAACAGAGTGTGCTGATTATCTTCTTTTTCAATCATGCGCTTTAGATATGGAACATTAAATAACTTCTACAATGTCAGAGATCAAACGCGGGTTTACAGTGCAGTTGCCTCATGGTCCCGCTCAACACACATACCAACAAAGTGCTGCTGATGGTACTGACATGCAGACACAGACCCTGCTCAGGCTGGGATAAACCTCAAGTTTGCATCCTATTTGAAAATGATGACAAAAAAGTAGTCATTTGCTCAAAATTTTAAGTTTTTTCAGGCATTTCTACCTTTGTTTGTTGGTGAAGCGAATGATAGTTTATACGCGAGGCTGACCGGCATGAAAATGTTGTTTACCTCTTTATAATGATTCCAGAAATTCTTTTGGCTAACAATGTTGATACAAACCACAGAGGATCTCCAAACAGCGACAGATGAAAAAAATATGAATTTTGGTCAGCCATTTGTAAAAGGCTTCAATACCCCTCTCAAATAAGGTAGTGGAACATTGTCCCCCCGGGAATCCTATGCATTTTTTCCTCATTATCTCCTCAGTCATGGGAGCATACCTTTCAGAGTTGTATCTGGTAATCATTTTTACTGATGTGCTTTTACTGAAAATCACAGTTTAGTGAACCGAAAATCAAAGCGAAGGCCCCGAGGTGCTTCTTTTTGCTTTCTCTTTTCATTGAATGTTACATAAAAGCATACAGTTTGTAAAAGCCATACATCCAGCAGGGTGTTATGTGTTGACTGTGATATGAGCCTCTTTGTTGCAAGCCAGTTTGGGACAAACATCCTGCTGTATTGTTTCAGAAAAACCCACACAGCAATGTCTAAATTGCTTTTGGATTATACTGTAGGTGACTAAAAGCCCTGGACTCAAAGGAGAGATCGGTCTATTTGCATGAATAAAAAAAGACTTGTGGCATGTGTGACATAGCTTGTGAACGTCTTCTGTCTTTGTGCCACTCCGTCTCTCTCCCACCACCACCCACACCGGCACTGGGGATTGGCACTCATTGTGAATTTCTAATTGAGACTTCTGTGTCAGTCGGGATTGAAAGCCAGAAGGGAAGAGATTCAAGTCTGCCCCGCTACATAACATAAGACTAATCAAAGCTAGAAAAACCCACAGCCACGGGCTACAGTAGGACAGTACAAAGCATGTGGAAGCTAATGAGACTTTTGGTGATATCTGTTAGCATTTCTTTGTAAAAGTGTCATAAAATCATCCATATACTTTTGACTTCAAAAGGCTTTCTTTTTTTTCTAAAAACCTTACTTACTGTCACATCCATGTACCATTGCCAACCGCATCACCCTGTATTTTCTTCCCTCTCTGTCAAATTCTACTTTCTATGCTGCTGCAACCTTCCTAATCCTTCAAAAGTCTATATCTGTGCTGTGTGCCTCATTTCCAGCTTAGAATTGGATGAATAGTCCATGCAGAGTAATTTTATTTTAAAGTGATGGGCTATAGTTTGTGAGTTTTACATTTTTGTTGTAAACTAGACTGCAAACCATGCTGCACAGCAATTCCGCCTCAAAGAATAATTACATAACACATGAGCGAAAGATATGAGGCAATGTCTCAAAGGACAGAAAAACGTTCTTTATGTGTGACATATATAGGAAAGACTTCTCGGTACTTAGGGAACAAATATTATTTTTATTTGAGTATGCTTCTTATTCAGTGGCTGCCATGCAATCCTGTTTTTTTGGGTTCTATAATCTACATTTTGTTGCTTTAGGGCAGGATTTTAAGCGCGTGTGCAAAGAAACATCCCAATTCTGGCAGGCTGACTGATGGCTAATTTATCACAACATCATAAATTTTGCTCCTTAAAGACCTCTTGTGCTTTATGTCAATCAGTTCCTCTAATCTAATCTCGTCCCAGAGCTGCAACAATCTCCAGACAATCATCGACTTTAGGAGGTAATTCATCATTACTTGAACAGAATCCCTGCAAAGAATAATAGATACAGCAATTTTCTGAATATAGAAAATGAAAGTAGTGCTTGCAACACATGCATGCTGTTTGTCAAATGATTCTTTCTAAGAACACTTTTTTAGGTTTTCAGAGACTTTCTGTCCTTCACATCACAACCAAACACAATTTCATCAGCTGCTTGTTCTCTTTGTTAGTTTGAACACCCTTTACCTTCAGAATAACTTCAATTTGTTGTGTCATTTTTTTCAAGTGCGTTGGAAACATTTCTTGGATATTTTGCTTCGTTATAGTGCAATAGCATCACCCAGTTGTTGGAGATTTATTGGTTTCAGTTTGCTGTAACACCACATCTCAAAAGTACATGGAGATCTGGTGTGGCCATTGTGGAACACTGAACACATTTGCTTCATGTTGGAGGTATTTCAAACTGTGTGAGATCCTGACTTATTCTGCTTGAAGTTGTCATTAGAAGACACACAATGCAGTCATTAAGTGCTGGACACGGTCAGCAACAACAGCCAGGTGAGTTGTAGTCGTTAGACAATCCTCATTTACAGTCTGTTAAAGCACAGCGTACTAACGCTCCACAAACCTGTTGGAGATAATCTAAATTTAGGGGCCATGATGGATTTGGAGAAGATTGAAAGTCTTTGTGGGGTCTGCTAATGTTACCCATCTGCTGCACTATGTCTTTGGCCCTCCAAAGGAGACCTTTGGCATATACAGTGCCTGACAAAAGTCTTGTCGCTTATCCATTTTGTAGAAACAACAGCTTATAACTTGACTTTTAAGTCATCCATTGTTTTTAGAAATGGCTCATATGAAAGCTAAAACCCTCCAAAATTATGTTGAAAATCTACAATAAATTCCATTAACTGAAGAAAGAGTTATCCTTTAATGAACACAGAATAGTCACATTTTGGCAAGACAAAAGTTTTGTCGCCTACATAGAATAATGTGAAAACTGAACAAATAATTTACTTCAAATACAAAAAAATCTTGCACAACATCAGTGAATTAAGTAGTGGTGCTGTGAGATCCATATTTAATATCTTGTATGACTTCCATGAGCCTGAAGAACTGCATCCATGGGGTTAGGCAACGATTCATACAATTTATTAATGAAGTCATCAGGAATAGCAAAAAATGCAGTCTTACATGCCTCCCAGAGTTCATCAAGGTTCTTTGGTTTAATCTTCCATGCTTCCTCTTTCATTCTACCCCAGACATGCTCAATCATGTTCATGTCTGGTGACTGGGCTGGCCAGTCCTGGAGCACCTTGATCTTCTACGGGATGGAGCACCATCCTGCTGCAAAACTTGAGCCCTTTTATGGTTGGGAATGTAAGAGGTAGCTAATACTTCTTGATATTTTAGGCTATTGATATTGCCTTGCACCCTGCAAATCTCTCGGACACCTCCATACTGGATGTAACCCTAGACCATGATTTTTCCACCACCAAACTTAACTGTTTTCTGAGTGGATTTGGATCCATGCGAGCTCCAGTTGGTCTCCTGCAATACTTGTGGCTGCTGTGATGTAATTCAACCGAAGACTCATCAGAGAAATCCATCTTGTGCCACTTTTCCAGCGTCCATCCTTTGAGCAAAATTATGGTTACATCCAGTATGGAGGTGTGCGAGAGATTTGCAGGGTGCAAGGCAATATCAATAGCCTAAAATATCAAGAAGTATTAGCTACCTCTCACATTCCCAACCATCAAAGGGCTCAAGTTTTGCAGTAGGATGGTGCTCCATTCCGTGGAAGATCAAGGTGCTCCAGGACTGGCCAGCCCAGTCACCAGACATGAACATGATTGAGCATGTCTGGGGTAGAATGAAAGAGGAAGCATGGAAGATTAAACCAAAGAACCTTGATGAACTCGTGGAGGCATGTGAGACTGCGTTTTTTGCTATTCCTGATAACTTCATCAATAAATTGTTTGAATCATTGCCTAACCGCATGGATGCAGTTCTTCAGGCTCATGGAAGTCATACAAGACATTAAATATGGATCTCACAGCACCACTACTTCATTCACTGATGTTGTGCAATATTTTTTGTATTTGAAGTAAATTATTTGTTCAGTTTTCACATTATTCTATGTAGGCGACAAAACTTTTGTCTTGCCAAAATGTGACTATTCTGTGTTCATTAAAGGATAACTCTTTCTTCAGTTAATGGAATTTATTGTAGATTTTCAACATAATTTTGGAGGGTTTTATCTTTCATATGAGCCATTTCTAAAAACAATGGATGAGTTAAAAGTCAGGTTATAAGCTGTTGTTTCTACAAAATGGATAAGCGACAAGACATTTGTCAGGCACTGTATGTCCTCCAGGTGTGTGAGTGGGGAGCCAATGACCCATTGCAGTTGAATTGAGTTGCAGAGTTTAGCTGCTCTTCTGCAAAACGAGTGGCCAGAACTCTCTCTGTCGTGCAGCGGTAGACGCATTTCATCAGAAGTGAAATGAGTTTGTTTTTCTTGAACTATCTCAGGAAGAATAGAATAATAGAATGCTGGACCTTTTTAACCATATTGCAGATGATAACAGAACAGCTGAGGTCCTCTGAGACGTTGAGGCTCAGACACGTAAAGTTCTTGACCCACTGCACTTCTTCACCACTGAGATTTAGGTTTAAGTGTACGTCGTTGTTCTCGTGAAGTCAAAAATGATCTCCTTCGTCTTCCTGGTGTTGAGTTTGAGGTGGTTGTTTTTGCACTAGGCTGTAAGAATTTGGACCTCCTCCTTGTATAGACTTCCATCCACATCACTGATCAGTCCAACAATAGTTGCGTTGTTGGCAAATTTGATTAGGTTATTGGATCCAATTTACACCTCACACATGACTTATGCAGTGCCGTGTACGCTAAGAAGTGGTCCTGTGTTAAGTTCTGCTATGGGATAAGAATTATTACCCTCCCCCCAAAAAAAACAAAAAAAAAACCCCTCTTTAACCACTCATTCAGGTTCGGACAACTTCCGCCCAGTGGCCGTTTTCTCTTTTTCAGACCATTGCTAGTCGTCAAAGTTCTTATAGATCAGTGTTCTTGGTTCTCTTAAATTAATATTCTGTGAGTTTTCATACCGTATTTGAATTACTAATAAATTTAGTTACTGTAGTATGATCTGCCAATTAGTTGTTGTGTTAAGGGTAAATCAAAAAGCATACCAAATTGTAAGTGGAAGAAGGTTTTTTTGTGACCCCAAGCATCATAAACATGCAAAAGTATGATTTTTTCTCTCATAGCAACCTAACCATATAAAACATTTCATAGTTGAGATTGAAAAAGCACATTCCTTAACAAAATATTTTTAAAAAGCGATTGATTCTAAAATGTTTTTTATGATTAAAGTCTCTTGTGGCCTGCCCATGGCGCAGGGGTTAACACAGTGGCCTCATGGTAAGAAGGTCGGGGTTTAAATCCCAGGTGGGTACGAGGCTTGGAACGCTAGCCTTTCTGTGTGAAGTTTGCATGTTATCCCCATGTATGTGTATAAAATCATGCATGTAAGGCTAATTGTCCGCTTCAAAATTGTCCCTTAGAAGAAGAGTATGTGTGTATGGTTACCCTTCCTCTTGTCTTGAATCAGCTGGGATAGGCTCCTGCATCCCTGTTAGGGAATAAGCAGTTCAGAAGGTGAATAAATGAAATAGTGCATAGTGTTCAGGGAAAAACAGCTTGATCTCATTGTAGAGCAAAGAACCCTGATAGGTTTCTAGTTGTGTCAGAATCACAAAAAGTCTATACAACCAAAGACAGTGACAAAAAAAAGATCCATTGATGAGCATAATGAAACTAAAGTTTCACAAATAATAAAACCACTGATCCACTCACACTGGTTATGACAGAATACTTTTCTATGCGACATGGTTTTTGGGTAAAGATTTTACATTTTGCCTATTTTTCGCTGACTCACACTGAGTCATGAGTGTCCATTTGGAAGTGACAAACATCTGCTTTGTGTTACTCATGTCTCTAATATAAAAGCAAAGTACAAAACTAGGGTTTAAAGAGAATCAGAGTGCTAGGCGACAAACAGCCCCCTGAGATGACAGATATTGCAAATCAACTTGATTCAAACTGATGTAGAAGGTGAAGAGTCTAAACGTGCATGTGGCGAGAAGGGAGTCATTCCAGTTAAAACAAATACAGCTTGCTAATATAATAATGGTTCATAGTCAAGTATATTGATGAAGATTGTGTTCCAGTTGGAAGTGTTTGTATAATGTGAAAGTCATTAAGAAACGTCACATCTCTCGTGCTAATTAGCAATTCAAACAGATGGCCAAGATGCAACAGGTCAATAAGGCAGCTATTTTAAAAGACAAAGTGGACCTTAAATGCAAAACATAACGACTTAAAGACCACATTGAACATCATAATCACAGCTGGCATTCAAAGAGGAAGAGAACTGATGACGCAGGCTATGATATTCAGTGAGAAATAAGATGTTCTCTTCCTGTTATATGCACAGGGTTGCGTAGCATGCAAGAAGCAGACAAGATTAGAATGCTTAAAACAGTCTGGTTTTCAGTATGTGCTTTATAAGAGTAATTTAAACATTTTTGTTTTATTCTGCTGTCACAACGGGAGTCTGAAGAAATCAAATGTGGAGATTAAACATTAACAAAATCGACATTATTTGTTACAATAAAATTCTAACAAGACTCATTTAATCCAAAGTAACTGTAAAGTAACTGAAAAATAACACAATGCAGATTCTGTGAAAATATATAGTCAAATCAAATTGTCAAACTTTAAGAACTTACTCAATAAGAAAAAAAATATTTAAAGGGAAATACTTGAAAGCAGGAAAGAGATCAGCTGACTTCGTTTTCATGTGCAAATTATTCCTGAATCTTGAAACCAACATGAACGACTTGCATCTTTTTGATGTATTTCTATTCGATCTACATCTATTTGACTTTTAAGCGGGAGGTCCAAGAGGCCAAAACATTTAGGAAATAATGAAAGACATCTTAAATCTAGATGATTAGATCCCAACACATCTTAAGTGTATAGTTATTGTTATGTGTGTGTGTGTGATGCGATCATATTTTTTAAGGTCTACATGTGCTTCTCATTCAGATATTGATGGCATAATCTCACAAATTTACTGTTTAGATTAAAGGATTTTGTTTAAACTATTCAAATTGTTTGAAAAGAAGGCAAAAGTTCTGGAATTTTTAGAAAATACAGCCAAAAATTCAGCACATACCAATTGATGCATTTGTAATTTGGTTTATAACAAGTTTGATCACATTTTTAAATATTTTACAGCTACATGGTGTAATATGTATTTGGTTTTTAAAAAATATTTTACTGCAGTATATCCCATCCCGGTGGTTGTAAAAATTCCATTTATTAATGCATAAAATATGGAGCATCAAAAAAGTCTAATTTATACTGTATATCTCGCTCTTCTGCTTCTCATCAATATTTTCAAGATGTTCATAGACTAGAAAGCTAGAAAAATGTGAAACATCAGGAATGGATTTGACAGATCAATATTACAAGCTTAGTAGAGGAAAAACAAATTTCAACATTGAAAATTTGAAAATCTGCAAAGTTTTCCTTTTTTTAAGTTATAAATTTGATTCTGGATCAGTAAAATAGTTGCCATTCTTGTTGAGATAAACAGAAACATAGAAAAAAAATGTTTTTAAAGATATTCTGTATATGGACACATTTTATTGATTGTGATTTTACAAATGCAACCTCAAATTCGTGGTGAAACAGCAATCAAACTTCAATTGAAAAAAACAGGAGTGTTTCACTGAAATTATGCAGTTATTTTAATAGAAACAAAATTGAGGAACAACATTCAACTTTAAATAGAAATAAACAATCTGCTAACATTTTCTAAGAATTAAAAATATCTGGCATCAACTCTTTTATATTGAGATGAAGGCCACTGGCTGCCTGATAGAGGAAACTCTGAAGAGAGCACACACATTTTATCAGCGTAAAAGTTTAATCAAATTAAACAATGAAAAGAAAAAGAAAGAAAAGTACTTGTGAGAAAAACCAAATAGTTTTCTGAGTAACTGGCTGAGGTCCAGGAACTCATCCACAAACATGGGACCATCTTGGAAAGGATGTCTGCTCAACTGGACGGGAAATAAAATCAAATCCCCTGTCCACCCCCTCCCCAACCCTTTACAGCCCCCCTTGTGTTTCGTCTGATTGGAGTCGCCATTGAAAGTCCTCTGACGGACTGAAGACATGGGAAACTTCATGCCTGAAGGGATGCAGGACTAATAAAGGTTTTCTTGATTCTTAACAAGTCCTGTTGCACACCATTTTCTAACATCTCAAAATGCTGAGAACCAGTCAATGTTGCCCCCAAAGCAATTTTGTTCAATTTTATTTGTACAGCCCGATATCCCAAAACAATTGTCTTCACAAGCTTCACTTTGCAGATTAAAAACAAGTACAAAAAACAAAACAAGGAACAAAAAAGAAAAAAAAAGTACAAATACACAGCCAAAAGCTAACTAAACAATAGCTACGGTAGCTCAAAAATTTCAGTACGTTCCTGCCCTCAGAGCCTCCTTTACAATGAGGGAAACACTTCAAAAACCCAGCAGTGGGAACAAAAAACTCATGGGAATCCATGTGAAGGAGGGATCCCTCCTCAGGGACGAGCAGCCAATATGTCTAAGAATTTTAATAGATATAAAGTTATTGTACTTTACAGCTATATATATCTGAAGAAATCAGTGGATGATATTCATTTTGACTGAAACGGAATGGTAGATCAATCACGGAGGCTTCCCAGTCTGGTGATGCTCAAGATCATGGAGATCAGTGGATAGGCTTCATCCTGATGAAGATGGAATAGTAGATCAAGCACAGAAATGAAGAAGAAATTAAAGTGCTTTGCGGAGTATTTTTGTATAGTAATAGGCAACCACAATGACCAGACGTCAACCTTAACAAAATTTATTTTAGGTTCACGACATTTTTCTTTGAATAGGTAGTGGAGCTATCTGCTTGATAAAATAACATAACAGTAAGTAGACCAAATATCATAGAATAAATAATTGTCTCAATAAAATTAGCCCTCAAAGTTGACTCCAGTGACTCCACTACACGAGTTTCAAGAGCTTGCAATTTACACTCAACAAAAATGTAAACGCAACACTTTTGTTTTTGCTCCCATTTTTCATGAGATGGACTTTAAGATCTAAAATTTATTCCAGATACACAATATTACCATTTCTCTCAAACACTGTTCACAAATCTGTCTAAACGTGTGATAGTGAGCACTTCTGCTTTGCTGAGATAATCCATTCCACCTCACAAGTGTGCCACATCAAGATGCTGATCTGACATCATGATTAGTGCACAGGTGTACTTTATACTGCCCACAATAAAAGGCCACTCTGAAATGTGCATTTTGTTTTTGCTTTATTGGCGGTCTGGGCACTCAGAACCAGTCAGTATCTGGTGTGACCACCATTTGCCTCATGCAGTGCAACACATCTTCTTCGCATAGAGTTTATCAGATTGTCTATTGTGGCATGTGGAATGTTGGTCCACTCCTCTTCAATGGCTGAGCGACGTTGCTGGATATTAGTGGGAACTGTCGTATACACCGGTCAAGCACATCCCAAACATGTTCAATGGGTGACATGTCCGGTGAGTATGCTAGCCATGCAAGAACTGGGACATTTTCAGCTTCCAAGAATTGTGTACAGATCCTTGCAACATGGGGCCGTGCATTATCTTGCTGAAACATGAGGTGATGTTCATGGATGTATGGCACAACAATGGGCCTCAGGATCTCATCACGGTATCTCCGTGCATTCAAAATGCCATCAATAAAATGCACCTGTGTTCTTCGTCCATAACAGATGCCTGCCCATACCATGACCCCACCACCACCATGGGCCACTCGATCCACAACAATGACATCAGCAAAGCGCTCACCCACACGACGCCACACACGCTGTCTGCCATCTGCCCTGAACAATGTAAACCGAGATTCATCCGTGAAGAGAACACCTCTCCAACGTGCTAGACGCCATCGAATGTGAGCATTTGCCCACTCAAGTCTGTTACGGCGACGATCTGGAGTCAGGTTAAGACCCCGATGAGGACGACGAGCATGCAGTTGTGCTTCCCTGAGACAGTTTCTGACAGTTTGTGCAGAAATTGTTTGGTTATGCAAACCAATTGTTTCAGCAGCTGTCTGAGTGGCTGGTCTCAGACGATCTCGGAGGTGAACCTGCTGGATGTGGAGGTCCTGGGCTGGTGTGGTTACTCGTGGTCTGCGGTTGTGAGGCCGGTTGGATGTCCTGCCATATTCTCTGAAACGCCTTTGGAGACGGCCTATGGTGGAGAAATGAACATTCAATGCACGAGCAACAGATCTGGTTGACATTCCTGCTGTCAGCATGCCAATTGCATGCTCCCTCATGCTTGTGGCATGTGTTGCATTTTGCTGTGAGACAAACTGCACATTTCAGGGTGGCCTTTTATTGTGGGCAGTATAAGGAAAACCTGTGCACTAATCGTGATGTCAGATCAGCATCTTGATGTGGCACACTTGTGAGGTGGGATGGATTATCTCAGCAAAGCAGAAGTGCTCACTATCACACATTTAGACAGATTTGTGAACAATGTTTGAGAGAAATGGTAATATTGTGTATCTGGAATGAATTTTAGATCTTAAAGTCCATCTCATGAAAAATGGGAGCAAAAACAAAAGTGTTGCGTTTATATTTTTGTTGAGTGTACATTAGCTCATTTTTCCACAAAAATACAAAGCTCTTTAGAAAGAAGCGGTTAAAAAAGTTATGTTCAAGAATCAACAAAGTGAATAATCTTAAACTAAGTGGTCACAGCACTTAAGTTTGACACAAAATTTTTTACGTATGCTGAAAAGAACTTTGTATAAGTGGGTGGCAATAGATGCTTAGTGAAAAGGTCATACTGCAATCACAAAGTATGATTTTTTTTTTCAAACAAGCAATTGCACTCACTAAGAGTTCCCCTCTCTTACAAAAAGTGTACAAACAAAATTTCCCTCAGTTTTCTACTTTGTTTAGAGTATTTGTCTTTCTATATTTTTCCTCTTCATTGCCACTGAGAAATTTGCATTAAGTGGTTTGATTCACGAATATTTAATTTGAGGCTAATATTTTCCGGCAACGGACAATTTGACAGCTGCATGCTATCAACAGGCACAATGTGAGCACAATGCAGTTCACAGTGTGACGTCCGGGCATAAGTGCTAAATGCATCAGCTTGTTAATGAGTCACCACATGTGCATTTTGTGCTCACTTCTGGTTTGACACCAAAGCACATAATGAACAGTTGCTGGTCTTTTAAAAAGCAGGTGAACAGACTTGGGGGGGGTTCCAATTTCACACAAACATTCCACATGTGGAGGAAAAGTTTAAGCGCTTCTGTCTTAAATCATACAGGTATGCTGTAATGAACGTTATGCAATCAAAAGACTGCCATGGTTAAATGACAAACACATTTTCCAGCTTGCGTACTTCCAATGTGAGCATCATGGAAAGTGGTTTTAGCAGTTTGATATTTAAAAAAGACAAATGTCACTGCAAAAAACGTCAATTTTTGTGGTGGTAAATGAAAGCATTAAAAATGTTAACATGTACTTTGGGAAATACACGTTCCTAAACTTCTGTCTTTTTTTATTTGTGTTAGATCTTTTCTTGAAAAGGATGTTTGTGATCTCAATACAACTTTCCTAGTTAATAGTTGACCACTTATGTATATCCCAACAATTCATTTCATGACCAAGTTTTAAAATATGGTTTCTAAAAAGTGTATTTTGGTAATCTGGCTCATAAAGTTTGGATGATAAAACAAATAAATATAATGTCTTCATTTGATAACTTAAAAATTGAGTATAATGACAATGTTCATTTTAAAAATCACGTATATAGTTTACCCATACATTTATACCACCTTCTTTCTGTGTACATGTTTTTTATTTGACAAAATATACAACTATTTTGTGGTACAATCACAAACCAAACTGTAATTTTCAATTACACATAAAAAATGTTCGATTTTCATTCTTTGTTTTTTTTTCCTATTTATTTAACTATTTGTTTAATAAATAGAAAAAAAAACCCTATCCAAGATTTCTTTTTAAAGAAATAAAAATGATAGGGGCTATTTAAAAAAAACAACAAAAAAAACAAAACCTCTGAATTAGTGTAATATGAGTAACTGAATGTTTTAGAAAATATCTCTCAATTAATGGCTTCTTTATTTTACTACATAAAAGAGCCTGTGTCATTTCCCTGCTATATTTCAAATAGACATAAAAGTCAGATTTCTGATTTTAGTTTGAGGACATCACCATACAGATCCGACAAAAGGTCCAGACATGTGGAACCTTTTTTTAAAGAGTTCCAGTAGAATCAAACCTTCAGCCAAAATATGTTTTTTTTTTCTTGTTTGCAGACAGCCATGAGCATGTTCATTGCTGTTTTTTCATTAATTATGGTGGTTAAAGATCCGGAACGGACTCCAAGAGTGGCATTTGCATTTGGAATCTGTTGCTGTGAGACCCCAGCATGTGGTTAAAGGGCATGTTAGAGCAAAAAAAAAGAACAGGAACAGGACAAATCACACCTGCAGTCAGTGATATTAAAATTATTTAAAAGATTAAACTTCCCAATAAATCCAAGTGTGGTTAAAAATACATTTTCATTCACACAAAAGAGAATTTGTGAATCAGATTCAAATCAAAGTAGTGGCATGGGCATTGAGTGACACAAAGTTGTGTTGGAAAACGAAAGCTGTTGCACAGACTATGAAGTTCGCAGTTGATACCCTGAGGTACACCTGTTAATAAACAAGTGCTTCACGGGATCATGAACAATACCCCGAGACACTCAAATAAGCCTGGAAACCTTGACGTAAACAACAGAAAAGTCCTATTGTAGAAGAGTCAATCATAGGTTGTTACTCTCTGGGACATCACAGGGTGTTACTTTTACTGGGGATCACAACTGGGATCACAACTACCCACAAACAAACGAAACAAGATAAAGACTTGTAAGAAACAACTCACCATCAAACCAAGACCTTTGAGGAAAATTGCCTCTAAATTATGTTTTTACAAAGTGGGAATTTTTTTGGTATTTTGTTTAACTTGCCGAGATTGATGTCGCCACACAAAAAAAAAAATTATAGAGAAAACAATGTCCTGCTTATTTAGAAAATGATAATATCCAGTTGATTATGAAGAAATGATTGTAATTAATTGAAAGGATTAATGTGGATTTGCATTGCCAATGCAACCACGAATGTACATAGATACATCAAAATGGTTGCACTTGGTTTTGAGTTGGTTGATAATTAATTATCAAGATTAGGTGGATTTAATCCATTTAAAGCAAGTTTAGTAAAGAAAAAAGGCAGAGCTAGCATTATGAATTGTTGTATGCATCGGTTTGCTCCTAGTACTTTGGTTTCCTCCCACCCTCCAAACACATGCATGCTAGGTTGATTGGCTGCTATAAAATTACCCTAAGGAATAAGTGTGTGTAGATGGTTGTGTGTGTGTAATCCCACGCAGACTAGTGACCTGTTTGGGTTATACTTTGCCTCTTGCCTTGAATATGCCTCTCACTGGAATAGGCTCCGGCGTTCCCCACAACCCCTTCAGGGGTAAGTGATTCAGATGAGGAATGAATGAATGAATCAATCAATTGATAAATGATTAAATCAAAGTTAGTGGTGATCAAAATGGGAATTTGAATTAATTTAAAAAAACTAATTAAAATGAATTTCCATTAAACTTTTCTAATAATCAACTAGTTCAAGAAAAAAAAGAAAACCTTTATTAATCCCACACTGCACAGCTTTTCGAGAATGACACATTCTCACTAGAAACAAGTGATGACAGATACAAGCTGTTCTAGTTTTTATTTACATAGTTTTAATTGTCTTTTTTTACTTTTCCATGCATAAAATGCAATAAAGTAATTTCTGCGAAAAACTGAACGGCTAGTTTATTTTTAATGTAATTCTAAACTCTTGAAATGTGCTGACCACAAAACTTCATACGGAAATCGAAACATTAATATCTGAAAAGTGGGGATAATTATTAAGCTTTGAGAATTTTTTCCTGCATATGTAATTTATCAAATCTAGGTAAACAGAAAATGTGATAGTCGTTTATACCTACAGGTGAAGTAAAGCTTATTTAAATCTTTATTTCGGGGGAAGTTTATGCAAATCCTGAACATCTGAACAGATATAAGCAAGATATGACCCTCTGGTTCATTTCCGTCCAACTTTTCCATCCACACTGAGCTGTGATACCTGTGATACCTGATAAATGTTACTGTAGCTGCTGATCTGTTGAGTAAACAGTGAAAGCGGTTTGTTGGAAGTTACAGTTTGTAAAAATATGTATATGCTATCAGGGTCCATGATGGGGTCAAGAACTAAATACCTACAGTGTACGTAAAGAGGAAGGGAAATGCAGGAGGTATAACTTTATTCAAATTAAAACTAAAGTGGAAAAAGATTGAACTATTACATAATGAGAATATTTTGACACACAAAGCAAATAAACGTGTCTTTGGAATATTGAAGTAATACCACCCATTACCTTCAAAATCTTGCTGGAAAGTCATTCGGATCTTGCGGTCAGCTTTGCCTGTTACTCCTGAAAGTGTTTTGAAGGGCTGTTGAAGTTGTGACTAACACAAAATAGAGGAAGAACAAATTACGAGGACAAGTTGAAAGCCTTCCATTTAATATAGTTTGGTCAGATGGTGCCTTTGTGGACATCAACAGATATACTGTATAAGAAGAAAACTTATACATTTTAGGGGAAAAAAAATTGGAAAAAAACTCTCTCTATGTACTGTACTTCATATTTAAAAAATAATGGCTGTAGGCAAATCGGACCATCTTTGTCCACTTGTCTGGAGTTGGGTTACGTTAAGCAAGGGAAGCCCAGACTTCCCACACTGCGACCACATCTTCTAGCTTATTCGGAATATCCTGAGGCATTCCCTAGTCACCTGTGAGACATAGTCCTTCATCGTGTGTCTCACCCTGGTGAAACCTGTCCAAGATAGGATGGAGGAAGAGCACTGGCTCTATTTAGAGCTTCTCCTTGGTTGCAGAGCTTCTCACCCTTTCTCTGAGCAAAAGCCTGGCGTTCGTCCTCAGCCAGAACATTGTTTATCCAGCGCATACCTACAGCTGGTGACTATTAAACAGCCCTGTTGGGATGAACATCAATGTCAACAAGATTCTCATGCCTCCAACCGCGGTCATCGGGCATTCTCTCTGAAGCCTGACAATTGAACATTGATCAAGCTCAGCCCAAACAAAGGACAGGCGTTTCCCTTCTAAAATGCTCAGCCTCAACAGGGAAGCCTGGACTTTCATCACCATGACCACATCTTCTAGCTCATTCAAAAAGATCTCAAGTCATTCCATAATCAGTTGTGAGGCATAGTCTTCGTCATTAGACCCAGAGGTCTCATCAGGACACCCCAGGGCTGGGAGTCACACTGACCAAATGCCCCGAACTCCAACTGGCTTTTGTCCCTTGGAGGAGGACTCTACTTTGAGCTCTGCCTGAATGGCAGAGTGTCTCACCCTTTCTGTGGGCAAGAGCCTGGCTGCCCTTCTGAGGATTTTCCTTTTGGCTGTGTCTGTTTGGGAGTTTGTTCTTTCAATTACCACCTACAGCTGGTGACGATCAAACACCCCAACCAACAGCTCTAAGCTTCTCTTTTCCCGGCCAGCATTACTTGGGATCCTCTCTGAAGCCGGGCCTGGAAATTGGACAGAGGAGTGAGCAACTGTTGGTCAGGCTCAGCCCAAACAAGATCTCCCTTCCAAAAGGCTCTCCATAGAGCCTGGAACCACAGAGGTCTGGTGAAGAAGGTGATATGCAATGGCCAACAACAGGATGAACCTCAAAAATAACTGTTCAGTTCACAACTGTCTTGGATGAGCAAACACACAGTAGGGAAATTTGACCAACTTTCAAACACATCACAAATCATTAATAAAACAAAATTAAAGTGCACATTTATTTATTATTGAAACTGACTACAAATAAACCTCTAGCATAAATTTTCAAATGCTAAACAATGTATAATGCATGCCGGGAAAAAACAAAAAAACATTTAAGGTTGCGTCCTCTGAACCGCTTTTCCCGATTGGCGAGAGGCAGGGTACAGCCTGTACAGATCACTAGTCTTTTTAAAAGTAAAATAAAATAACCTGACCTAATTTTAAGGTGATTTAAAGTAATAGTGTTTTGATTAAAAAATAATTTAATCATTAGTAGCAGATTGTTTCCCTGATTGAAAAGAGATGGAGCATCAGAGATGCAGGTTCCGTTTCCCTTTTTAGTTTGTGATCGGAGAAAAAAAAACCCACAATGACATAGAACCAAGCAATGATGTAGGTTGGCCGCACAAACCCTACACACAGAATTCACTCCTTTCCAGCGCGGCATCACTTAGTTTTAGATTCATTCTAACGGTGCGTAAATCTCACGCTCATTTATTTTTCTCCTTTTTTGCGCACAGGATTTTATTCTCGTGTTTGCTCCTCACAGTTCCACTGGGATTTACCATCCTGTGATTATTCCTCTGGAGAGGCAGCAATGAAAGCATCCTCAGAGATTTATCTATTATTTTCTATCCTTTTTGGATCTTTTTTGTGTCGCAGGAGAGATGCGTCCTGATGGGGAAAAGCCTGGATATCAGCATGGCTTACAGACTAGTAATTGAGCAGCAATCATGAATCACAACTTGGAAAGAAACTTTTTAATAGCACCAAGATTTTTTTCTTTTAAATCAACGCATGGGATTAAAGTGAATTTGCAACTCAACATTGTTTAGTTCAGTTTTGACTTATTGTGGATGAAATAATCTTAAGCAACTATGAACTTGTTTTTATGGATTTTAAACTTTTACATCTACTGGACACGGATTGATGCACAGGTAAAAATTCATGCACATATTCATTACATTTTGTTCAAGTAGTAAAAAGGAAGTAAACCAAATGGACTAAAGCACAAAACCAAATCATAAATCTACTAGCAAATCCCTTGAGACTGTGACTCAATTTTATTTTTAGTGACAGTAGTCAGTTTTGTGTTAGTGAGGAGTTTGCCCCTCTCTATTTTGCTCCTATCCTTTCAGAAATAATTTAGATGTCAATAAGAGGAGAAACCTTGAGTCTATGAGTCATATAGCAGTCATTCCTGATGGCACTGCAAACAATCTGCTCACTGTTTTAGAGATCCATTCTTTGCTTTTTTTTCCACACTTAACTGGTACTGACAGTCTTTCCCAGCCTTTTCTATTAATTTAGCCTTCTGATTATATCTGCAACACCCTTAAGCCCACTGATTGCAAAAATATTCATATTAATACATAATATGTATTAATATAATACATAATACATAATTAAATCTAGACATTGTTTTCAAATGTAAAAAAAACCCTGTTTTTCCTTTAATAAAAAATGGTTTAACTAAACTATGCATTTAAAAAGACTGAAGAGCCTGTTCATATCTCTGCTGATGGGATTTTAAGATGTATGAATCAGATTTGTCCTTTCAGACAGGAACAAACAAAACAAAAGTTTAGAGTTTAAGCTCCATTGAAGTCGTCACTATTATTGTTTTATGAGGTGAAGGGGCTTTTGACTTTTACATGAATGCGAGTGTTGGCTTTACCACGCAATCATTCATATTATAATGAATAAAACAAATGACCTCAACAAGGACATAGCAGAAATTTGTCATGAATAATGCAGAAGGGTGACTACGTAAATATGGCATAATTGGAATTGTTTGACTGATTTCAAGCTTTAGTATTTTACAAATGTTTTAATTTATGCACGTTTGCATAAATTGTAAATAAGTATTAGACTGAGGATTATGGGGACATTCGATTGTTTTCACTTTATAAACATAAACCAGCTTTGGGTGGCCAGAATTTTTAAAATTCTGATTTACACAGTATACTAAACCAAGAGATCTAAACACTTTTATGAGTTATTAAAAAACAAAAAAAGCTGGACAGTTAATCCACAGATCATAGTTTTTATATTCTTTTAGTCAACCGTATGACATAAAAAAAGATATCTTGTCAGAGAATGTGTTGGCTTGATCAAACTTTGAGTGGGAACCTGCATTGCTTCCTCTACTTAGTATGCTTTCTTTGAAATCTTTGTGCAGTAAAAAAAGATTCTCATCAATAGAGTTCACATCCTATGAATCACCATGGCAGCAAGTAAATACAGTTTCTTTGAAACCCAATGGAAAAAGATGTTCTCTAAAGATTTTACCCTTTCTGCTTTGGTCATTTTGCTGCATAACGACACGATTTTTAAGTAAATGTACAATCCATCTGGAAAGTATGCACATTGCCTTTGTCACAGTATTATTTCAAACTGGATTCCTTCATTATTTCAGTTTTCTTCCAAAAAATTATTTTAGAAATGCCCCATAATGACAATCTTGAAGAAGTTTTTTTTTTTAAATAGTTGCAAATTTATTGAAAATAATAATAACTTTTACAAGCGATTTCCAAAGCTTGAGAAAAGCTGCAGAATTTTCTGTCTTAACTCAAATCCTTTCTTAGTTTCTGCTCATTGATGCCTGAATCGTGAACGCTGAACAGTACATTTACAGACTTAAGAAATAATTTCCAGTACATGATGTGATGTTCAACAAAATACACATTTAGATATCATCAATGGTGTTTTGTCATTTATTATAGATTTATTGTATTTATTTTTGCATAAATTGTAATTCCATCTGCGTCAGATAATTACTGATGAATATAAAATGAGACCTTAAGGACACTCCATAAAATATCCCACTATCAGTTTGGCAAGAACATATGTGGTACATTTTTTTAAATGTTTCAGGTTATGATTAGATAAAAAGTTAAAAAATACATTATTCAAACTTTGATACTTAAAGTAGACTTTCTTGGATGATAGTCTTTGGAAATGAAAGTATCATTTGTGTGTAGGTGTAAAAAAAGGTGAAAATGGAAAGTGCATTGGTGACATGATGGAGCTGAACACATGCTGTGTGACTGCTTTTGTGCTTCTGGATGTGGGAGGTGTTGGACATATGAAAGAATGATGCATTCAGAGAATTACTAAGAACCATTCAGGGTGAAACCTGATACTCAATGTCGAGTGGAATAGATATGATGTAAATATTTTTTGTTGTGAATTTAAAGTATATTGTCTGTAATCAAAGACAAATATGTAATATGACAAAAAATGGTTTTGGCAGAATCAACTCTGTTAAATTGAGTTGCTATAGAAATAGAACAAATGCAAGACTAATACAAATTGATGATAAACAAACTGTGTAAAACAAGCCATGGTTTGAAGTCATAACGCCCGACATTTGAAAAAACTCTGTTAGAAAGTTAAAAGTTGAACCCCGCAGGCATTTGATACTGTGCCTTGCTAGAAATTTGAGAGTGAAAAAGCAACATAAATATAGCTAGAGACCTCCCTGTGATTTTCAGCATTAAAGGCAGTTAGCGAGCTGCGGGATGAAAGCATGAGCTAAAACTTTGCTTATTTGCGGAGAGTTGCTGCTGCTGCCTCTCATCGAGTCAAATCTGGTTTTTGAAGTCAAACTGATATAAAACTCTAAACCAAAGATACATTAGAAACAAATGGGATCCTTCCTCAAAAGTCATTTAATGATGATCTTAGCTGTTGTTAGGTTTTTTAGATTTAGTCATTTTAAATAATTTGTCTTTTCCAATTAGTGTTGTTTGCTAATGACACCACTATTTTCTTCTAGAGGCGATATTATACAGCGGAACTATTCGAAAACATAAAACTAGAACTAAATGAAAAAGTTAAAGGTAGCATGAAAGAGCTTGTATGACCGACAGCATTGGAAATCTTTGTGAACACTGGACAAGCATTGGGACCCACCTTAGATTTTTTTCTGGCTTCGCATCTCCAACAAATAGAAACTTGTTACTGAAACCAGAAAGTAATTGACTGGCGATAGGCCAATGTTTTTTTGTTTTTTTTTTGTTCACCAGTAAAAATGATTAGTTGAGGTTTTCAATGTATCACTCTATAGTTTATTATAATCAGCCAACAATTTATGATTTTTTTTACACTGATGGAGATGCTGATTTAAAGAGTATGAAGGCAGATTTACAATCAATTTCTTAATTACTCAGCCCGAATTCTCTTCTTTCTCTATCACACCTAGCACACCTAAAAAGACGCTGGGTCTGTAGTTCATCGCCGTTCTCCCCTAGTCACCTACTCCCCCAGGGAGTCAGACACTCTCTCCTTGCCTGACTGGGACCACCCACCAGGTGAGGGAAACCTGCCATTGAAACGTAACCAGCACAAGGTGGTTGGCCCATAAGGCTTCAGGACTTGGATGCTGAGGAACTGTGCTGACCAACTGTCTGCAGTTCTTCAGCGTCTCTTCAGTCTGAGATTCATACTGAAGTTGCCTTCACTTCTCCTGTGATGAATATGCTGAAGAGGCTTGTGTTCCTCTCCGCCCCCCTGTAGTTTGCATACTGCCAACCTTCATTACTGTGTGATAAGCTGCGGTTGATTGTTGCTTGTGGGTCTCCTGGATCACTGACTACTCAACAGACAAGCTGCAGTTCATCCGGCCGGGAGGATTCCTGTCCAATATGGTGCTGAGTAGTGTGGGAGTCCCTTAGGGAGCTGTGCTTGCTCCACACCTGTTTACTTTGTACACCTCAGACTTTCAGCACAACAGAGCTATATACTTACAGAAATTTTCTAATGACTCTGCAGTTGTGGGGTGTGTGAATCAGACTCAGTAAACTCAAGGAAGCTAGTACTGTCAGTGTCTGCAGACGGGAGACAGCAGCGGCGGAAAGGAGGTCACTGAACAAACTGTTATCCATCATAACTCAGACCACAGTCTACCCTTTTTTTAGGCATACAGAGGAGCTCTTTCTTCAAAGAACTCAGGCAGCTCTGTTCAAATACTGTGCAATACCGGGAATTCTTCCTACCATTGTGTTCCATACTATAGTATTGTAACAGTTAGCTGTTACTGCTGGACCATTCAAACTCATCACACTGGATTTGTTTGATCTGTGCTGGTCTGCTTCAACACAATCGCAGCCAAAGAAATCAAACATTTACCTATCCTACTACCCTGGAATTTTGGTTGTTTATTCCATTTTACACAACACACCGCTACCATGTAAAACTTTATTTACACAAGTATTTATCAATATAAGTCGACATTTATTCAAGTCGATTTAGTTTTTAAATCTTGAGTAGCTTCTATTATTCAGCTTGCTAGTTTTGTTTTGCAGAACTGTATTCCTTTGAACTGTCTCAAACCACGGCGTCAAAGTTCTAACTAGGTGTCGGAAACATTCCTCTGAAATTTGGCTCCACATTGACATGAAATCACATGATTGCTGTTCACTTTTTAGCTCCACAGCTACAATTAAAATCTCAGTGGTACTCTTATAGATTGGAATCTGGTGACTGTGGAGGTTGTTGACAGTGTAGTGAACATTTTTTCTTTCAAGAAAGAAGTTATTGCTGGAGTTTTGTGACATGATGCATTATCTGGTTGGGAGCAGCTTTCAGCAGGTGGTCTGCTGGGAAGGTAATGATGCTCAGTCACTCTAAAATATCACAATGTACCAAGGTTTTTCCACCATCATCCTCCTTCCTGCCTGAATCATTGTTAAAAGTCTAAATGGATCCACATTGTCATATTTTGAGGAAATTTCGACCCTCACTGGCGGACCACAAAAACTCTAAGCTTTTCATCTTCTATTGTTCAATTTACAAGAAATTGGGTACAAATTATATCCCTGTTGTTCATTCTTTGCTAATTGGAGTGACACTTGGTTGTGGTCGCTCTTCTACTTGTTGATGTTCCGCACTTTGCTTCAGTTAGAACTATCAGATGCTTGAATTTAATCGTGTACTCTACTCTTGTTTTTGAGACAATGACATTAAAATTTTATTGTTTTGTTCTGATGGCCTTGCTGTGGGAGTTCTTACAGTTGGTTCTCAACCCAACAGGGAAGTACAACTTTCCTCTTGATTAGCTTTGAGATAGGTGGTGGAACAGATAGTAAAGATGGAGTTGAATAATGAGAAATGCTGAGGAGAAAAATTTGTCATATACAGTATCTACTGAGACAAGGATTATTACAAAGGACAAATGAAATGCAACACTATGGAGTTTAAAGAACCGTGCTGTGTGATATGCTCCATGTTAAATATAAAATAACATGTACTATATAGCAAAAAAAAAAAAAAAAAAAAACCACGATGATCCTCCCATAACGATACCATGACGACAGTGGGCAAAACCTTCTGTAGAGAAGCAAAGTTTTTTCTTGCTCTTGTGCAACAAGCTCAATGTTTCTGTTCTTTTATCACCTCCCACCAGTATGCCCATACTCATCTGACCTTTGATATCAACGAGGCACTTTCATCCATACTTTTTTTCTGACCATTTTCTGTGAACCCAGACATGGTTGTGTGTAGAAATCCCAGTAGATTAGCAGTGTCTGAAATAACAACCAACAACCAACCATGTTCAAAGTCACTTAAATCCTCTTTCTTCTACATTCTGAATCTCAGTTTGAACTTCAAGCTGTTGCAGCATTGCTCCAACAAATTGTAGTAGAGAAAATAAAAGTATGCAGCAATTGTTGGATTAGAGTTTTTTATGTAATAAAATGAGAGAAAAATTACTTTGAAAAGGTGGTTTTTGATATTTGTATTTGAAGTTTTACATAACAGAAGTTTTTTTTTTTTAATGGAAAAGTTACTGGTAAAAAGAAAGAGCTTATTTGAAATTTTAGTTTTAAAAGCACGTGGACATGTTTTTCTTGTGTGAAGTCTGAGCAATGCTACCTGGTACGTTGGGCAACTTTCGCAACATTTTTCTTCATATAATTATTCAAAAGACTCACAAACTTTGGTCAATTTTCCCCCAAATTTTATTTTGTTGGCTCTACAAATGAGACAAAAATGAGTGAGAAAATGATAAATACGGCGTATTAATTTTCTGACGAGCAACAACAAAGACAGGCGAGCAAACTTTCTAGTAAGATAATTTTTTTTTTCCAGATGACAATAATTAAGATGGAAATATGAAGATTTTTCACAATAACAAAGAACAGGTGCAATGTCAAAAGACAAGGCTATTACAAAAATAATTAGAACAATTAAATTCTAAAAAATCCACAATAATTAGGACGCGGCATCGGTCTCTTATGGTGAAGAAAGAACTGAGCTGACACGCAAAGCTCCTGACTTACAAGTCGATCTACATTCCTACCCTCACCTATAGTCAGCAGCTGTGGATGGTGACCAAATAAACGAGATTGCGGATATAAGTGGCCGAAATGAGCTTCCTCTGCAGGGTTGCTGGGCTCTCACTCAGAGACAGAGTGAGGAGCTCTGTCACCAGGGAGGAGCTCGGAGTAGATATGCTGCTCCGACATATCAAGAGAACCCGCATGACCTGGTATCCTGACTAGTTTCAGACACTTGGTCATGATACCTCCTGAATCCCTGGTTAGTGAGGTGTTTTAGGCATGTCCCACTGGGAAGAGACCCAGAGGAAGACCCTGGACCCACTGAAAAGACCATGTCTCACAGCAGGACAGGGAACACCTCGGAATCCTTCCCGGTGAGCTGAAGAAGGATGCCGGGGTGAGAGGAGCCTGGGTTTCTCGTTTGAGGCTGTTGCCCCCCGCGTCCCAGCCCCGGGAAGATGGAAGACTACGAAACAGAAAAATATCAGTAGAAATAGTGCTGAAATTTAACAAAACTTAAAAAAAAAGTCCTCCTTTAAGAAAATCTAAAAATGACCAATACAACTATCTAGACAAGGATTTCAGGCTACAAAGTGTTAGAATTGTAACTTTAAATTGCTCAGAGACTAAAAAAAAAAAAAAAAAAGGTGAATGTCCAGCTATCAATGACTAAATTCCTCCTTCAATTATCTTGCAAACGTCTTTAAAAATACATGCATTGAATCAAATTATTAATTTAGTTTTAACGCCTACAAAGACTGTCAAAAATTTCCTTACCTTATCACTGAGCAAAACCCTGGCCATTCTACAAATGAAGCTCATTTCAGCTGTGTACATACAGGATTTTGTTATTTAACTAGTCACTGCATGCAAGGGTAGGAACATAGATCGACTGGTAAACTGGGAAAACTTTGCTTTTATTTGCAGCTTTCTTTTCACCACAATGAATCAATGTAGAGTACTAATTATTGCAGATGCTGCATCGATCCACCTACAAATCCTCTGTTCCATTCTTCCTTCACTCTGAACATTCTGAGGTAATTACCTTTCTCCATTTGGGGTAGTACCCTAACTTTGACCGTTAGAGGAGACTCCACTCTTTTCTAGCTGAGGACCATAATTTTGAATATAAGGGTGCTGATTCCTATCTCTGCTTCACACTAAGCTGTGATTCGGTCCAGAGAGAGCTTGAGATTACAACCCAATGAAGCCAACTGGACTGGGCAAAATATTAATTGTAAAACTTCAGGACATTTTTACAGATAATTTTAGAGACACAGCAAAGTCGCATTAGATAAAATCACAGATAACTTAGATGGAAGTCCTGTTGAAAAAGGACTTTATACTTTAGCAGGAGCTGAAAAAGACTTAGGAATTTATTCCAACCTTTGTCTAATCTTACAAATCAGGTGCACATCGTGATACGTTGGATTTTATTTGAATCGGCACTGATTTATGGAAAAGATTTTCTGCCTTTTATGTTGAGTTTGCTTTATTGCTTTTAGCTTAAACCTATTACTTTGAAATCAGTTGGTGAAGTTTAGTTAATAAGCATTGTCCATTTCTTTAGACGAAATATGAGCTGAGTTAATGCCTTAACAATAATCATGTTTTGATAAAGACCATCAGAAGGGTGTCCTGCTACCATCCTGAATGATTTGTTGGAAATGACTGAAAGTAAATGACTATAATCTACCTCCCTGGGAAGCAGTGAGACATGGATTTTTTCATTGTATCAATGGTGCAAGCGTCTGTTAAGGCTCGATTGTTCTATTAAATCGCCTATGAAAAATGTAATTTCACATGCTTCTGTAAACTTGACATGGAATAATATACGGGTGGATCTGGGGGACGGGGGCAGGGCGGAGGGTATGCTCTACCCTTTTGGTCCACAAAAAAAAAAAAGAAGAAGAAAGGAAAGCGGACTAATAAAGCTATCCCCTTGCAGGGCCAGCGAATTGGCCACCAAAATGCAGAAAAATGACTCTTATTTTTCAAAATGTTCTGAGGGGGGAAGGAGGGGCAGATGCCCTCAGCCACTGGCTTTGTCAATAACCTCACGCCCTCCTTTTTAGAAAATCCTGGATCTGTCCGTGTGATACCAAAATGGTTTTCCTTAAGACTTTGACAGGTTGGGACATAGCTCTCATGTTCAATGACTCCTTTCTTTATTCAGCATTTCAAAGCATGTAAAAAAGATCAATGCAATTATTGCAAAGTTTGCAGACAGTTAGAGGATGAAAACATTGATTTACTTAAAACTTTTCCTAATCTGTTCAGTGATGACAAATGACAAATCTTATTTTTCTCTCACTTGCGCCAATGATGTAGACTGACTACAGAAAATCTTTTAAAGTTCAGAATGTCAGCAGGTAGATAAATGCAAAGTTTTATACTAAACTCAATGCAAAAATGGAACCAAAAAAGAACTCACTGTTTGAGTGGAAATTTAATTTAATGCATGTAAAACATTCTGAAATATTTAAAAGAAAATGAAAAGCAAGTTGACATTATTGAACCAAATTTAAAACAAAATAATTCAAGGAAATGGCACACAAGAGGCTTTAGATATTCAGTTATTTCATAAAATAAAAGCCAAGCGTGCAGATCAAAGACATCAAATGCCAGTGCTTTATACAGTTAAAGCTCTTTATGTGACCCTGTCTCGAGTGAACTTGAGAATGTAAAGGCGAGAGATTGTATTTTTGGTAAATGAAAACAAAGGATGGCCTTTAAGAGCACAGAGCCATAGAAATCACACAAAGATGAAGATTAAGAAATGCTTTCTGGTTCCTGGTGGAATATTATGTCGTAATCTATGTCCTCCACTTTGTTCAAACTGAAATACCACCACAGCTTTTTGCTTTTAGCATTGAAATGTGCTGGGACATACTGTATATGATCTTATCAGAGTGACCTTGACATTTCTGGGTCTTGCCAATTTTTTTATGAGGTTGCTCAATTCCGATTTTGACTTTTGATTTTGAGATTGTTTTAATTTAACATCATATTAAAACAGTTTTTGAACAGTGTTAACTACATTTAAAAATGTCCTCTACAGTGAACTAATTTCTCTATTCTTTTGTTTTTTTAAACGACAAAATGACAAAGTCGTTCAAAGAATCAGAGAAAATTTGCACTGTAGTGCTATCCATTCAACATAAACACTGGATGAATTTCTTTCATGCTTCAAGCTGTCACAGATGTTGCTGTAAAAGAAATAAACACATGGTGGACGGAAAGAATTCTTGTGTTTCTAACAAAGGGAAGGTTACTGTATTTACAAAAAAAAGTACATGAAAATAAAAACAACTTGATATTGGCAGTTACATATCAAGAGGCGATGGCACAGTGGTTGAACATTTGCTCTTGGACTGGAAGTTTGCTGGGTCGAATCCCACTGAGCTCATGTCTAGATGTCCTTGATAGAAGACACCTAACCCCCCCTGTTTCTCCCACCTTTGGCATTGTCCTGGGAGCCAGCTGTGATGTAATGCTGAACACAACTTTTCCTGTTGAGGGATGGATAATGTTGACTTATGAAACTTTATGGCTTATGGCTTTTTTTTCATTCTGATGATCAGGAGCCTCATACTCTTGCGTTCATACTTGCATTTTATTTGTTCAAGCAGAACTTTTTTAAAATTTCTTTTATGCAGTCTTTTTGCTACAGGTTCCCATTGAATTAGTTTTTTTCAAAGCAATTTATAAAAGGTATATGTTAATAATGCTAAAAAATGCAGAAAAACAACTGTTTTCAGGATGATTGCAGAGAAAAACAATTCACAGCTGGTTGATATTTCCTATGTAATATTAATTTAGAATTTTTAGCATTGGAAGGCAAATTGTTTGATTATATTGTGAAACTGTCACATTTATTTCCAGCAAAATTCTGTTTTATAACCACCAGAATAGTCTGAGGCTTCTGAAAGTGGGTTTAAACTTATCAAAAAGTACAGAAACGCAGAGAAAGTTTTGTTAGAAACGTCAAAATTTCTCAATGGTTAGTATTTGAACTATGTGTTTAAATTATGCCAGTTTTTTTTTCTCCCATATTATTTGACAGCTTTTTCAAAGTTGTTTTTATATCCATCTGTCCAGAGCAGATGGATATGTTAAGATGCCAAATTCTAGGAAGTTTTCAAGCCACAGTTGATTCATCCAATACTTCACGGACACAGGGTTACTGAATTGATCTGGTTTGTTGTGTTCCACAGATGGGGTTTGATGGTCCTCTCTCTGCTCAGGAGCAGATGTTCATCCTGTACGAAGTCAAAATGCAGTGCTACCAGAACCTCTCTAACATGGAATCAGCACTTGTGGGTAAGAGTGGTTTAAGAGTTGTATAAACTTAGTAATAAAAAAAGTGCTGTAAACATAAAGAGGGATCAGAAGTTTTACATTTTAATAACTGACCCCTACAGATTGGTGAATAAAGCCAAAGGTGGATAAATACATTTAAAGTTTGTTTGCTGTTGGGCAATGATGCAGGAAGGTTATGTCTTTAGGACTAAACTATTCTGCTTTGATGTCAAAAGCAGAATACTTGTTTATGTATTTTGTTAGCTCTAAGGTGTTTAATCTGTCATTATGTATTCGCACAAACCTGATCGATGATGCAATAAACAACCACCGGCTTTGAAAGCTTTTCTACACAAGTGTAATTTTTTACATTGCAAAACCCTCATTTTTACAACCATCAGTCATTTTTCAAACCGCTGCTTTTGATGCAGTGCTTTCATCATAAGACTCAAGACAACCTGTAGAATCTGATTAAACCAAAAAGGTCAAATTTGAGAACACATCAAACTTTTTTATGCCAACATTTGTGTTTTTTTTTTTTTTTTTTCTCAGCAATTGCGAGCAATTTTCTGCTTCTTTCTGTCTTAGCATTAAACTTGCACCTTGTCTAACTTGTCGAACCTGTCTTTTGCCTGGTAGCTGCTGGGCATTTTTTTGTAACTTCATGTTTGAATCGGATGGATAAACAATCTCTCCGATTGTTGGATGGACCTCTAATCTCTTTCCCTTCAAAATCCATGCTTTCAATACATTTCTAGGCTCAAAGTGGACAAAATGAGCTTGTTTCTTGTTATGAATTTAACTCAGATCAATTAATAAATGGACAAAATTAGCTTCCTCTGCAGGGTGGCTGGACTCTCACTCAGAGATAGATCGAAGAGTTCTGCCATCTGGGAGGAGGTTAGAGTAGAGTCGTTGACCTCCGGGTTGAGAGAAGCAAGATGGAGTGGTTCGGTGATCTGGTCAGGATGCTTCCTGAACGCCCCACAAGTACGGTATTAGAGGCATCTTCCATTGAGAGGAGACCGAGAGGTAGCCCCAGACCCGTTCGAGAGAGTATGTCTCACTGCTAAATGGGGAACACCTCGGGATCCTCTCGGTTGAGAGAAGCTGGGTTTTCCAATGATGCTATTGCCCTCAAACTGGCCCCGGACAAGTGGAAGACGAAAAAACAGAACGAAACAGTTTATATTTTCAGTTTGGAAGTTCCTTTCTAATGAAGCATTGGATATAAGAGGTTTAATTAACTTTCTGCTAGAAATGACATATTTCCATTTGCATTTACATTAAAAATATAACACTGTATGCATCACATTTTAACTTCTGTTACCCTTCAAAATACTTTTTATCATCAACATTTTAGAAAATAGGAGTTTACAAGAATAACTGTTTCCAACATAACTAGAAAACCTTTTTTGCTCCTTTTTGTTGCAGACGAGGTGTGCCCTCCAGATTGGGATGGCCTGATTTGTTGGCCCCATGGCTCACCGGGGCAGCTTACTAAAGTCCCCTGTCCATCCTACATTTATGACTTCAATCACAAAGGTTAACTTTTTTTTTATTATTATTTTACTATGGTTTGGGGGTGTCATCTCCTAAATGACAACTAGACAAGAAGATAGAGAAAAATATTGCTAAAAAGCTTTTTAAACAACCTTTTAGCAAAAATCTGAAATGAAAAAAAAAACTTTCTTTTAAAAATAGATGTTCTTTTTATATTACATGTCATGTAAAATGTATGTGGCGTTACAAAAAGTACATACAGGAGTTAAATAAAATCTTTGTGTTTGCAGGACATGCTTACAGAAAGTGTGACGCTAATGGTTCCTGGGTTTTTGTGGAGCTTTGGAACAAAACATGGACCAACTACTCAGAGTGTCTACGCTTTCTTCAGCCCTTTAGCGACGAGGAGGCAAGAGTAAGTGTGATTGTTAGCAATGTGTACATAATACATCTCTAACTAGCAGCTCCTAAAGTACATGTTCTTAGAGAAATGTGGAGTTACTTACATGGATGTCAGGCTAATGTGGCACAGAGAATTACATTTCTAAACCGTTAAATAACAGGGGTATTTTCTAGCTTTGCAAAACATTTTTCTTGTGTATCCTGGTTGCACATCCTTCTCTGAGTAGCAAAAGGCTGCCCAAATGTATAAAAAGTGTCTAATTAAAATAGCAATACCGATTTCTGTTTACAAGGCAATTCGGTTGCATTGCTTGATTTTTTAGAACTTCTTTTCAATTGAGTTTATAGTAACGTAATGTGAGCCATTCCTTTTAGTCTAATTTTTATTAATAAGCAACTTTAATAGTGAATGAAGGCGTTAGCAGAAATCTAAAACATGCAGACTCCGTACAATGTATTCCCTTTTCCCTTTGTATACGCCTGACAGAACTCACCTCGAGCAGTGAATGTGAAAGTGAACACATGTGCAAAATAAAATTGGTTTGCCTCAGCTCATTCTAGAAATGACCATCTATAGTGGGATAACAAGCCCATCTTTCTACCTTCATTCATTTTATAAAGAAAATCCTGCTGCAAACAAGAAGCAGAATATCAGAGCACATCATCAAATGATTGATCACAGAGGTGGAAGTCAGACGAAAAATAATTTGGTTGTTTAGTCTCTGCATCTGTGTTGAACAGAAAAGGACGTCTGCTGACTCATAACGATGAGTCATAAAAATGTACAGTTCATTAAACAACAAAAAAAAAAAAAAAAAAGAGGAAGGATTGCATCGACATGAGTTTAAATGTTGGGAAATGTAAAAGATGGCTTCTATTCTATGTGTAAGAATCCAAGAAATGGAGAGAAAAGAAGCTAGACTGGAAAGTACACAATGTAACAATGATTACGCTCACAGATAATAAAGAAAACACGAGGTCATTTGCTCGGGGAAAACCCATCAAAATACTTCTAATTAGAGCTGACTGAGAAAAAAAAAAGAGGAAAGTGGACCATCAAAAGGTAGTGTTGCATTGCCATAAATAGTACGATCTGAAGCTTGCTTGTGGAGAGTTGCCACAAAGTTTGAATTTAGCCTAACCCTAAAATTGGTACGTATATCTTTTTTAATATGCCTGCACACTGTTTATTAATTAAACAATTAATTAATTAATTAATTTAGCATGGTGGTGCAGTGGTTACCACAGTGGCCTCCCAGAAAGAAGGTCATGGGTTCAAATTTCGGGTGGGGAATGAGGTTTGAAACACTGGTCTTTTTGTGTGAAGTTTGCATGTTCTCCCCATGTATGCGTGGATTTCCTGCCATTCACCTAAAACGAGCGTGTTAGAATAAGGACCCCTTCAAAATGAGATGTCTCATCACAAGAGGCTTATCCTCCCGTTAAAATGAAAAAACTTTGCTCTGATTAATTCTCTAAAGACTTCAAACCCAAATCCTGGAGGCTTGTGCTGCGACTGCTTTTATCCAACAATTTTGCAAGTTGTCTTTTTAACTGTCATTGTGTGATCATAACCTGATGGGATGAACTTTTTCCTTTGCATCTATCTCATTTATGCTTATTTAAACAAGAATTTTAATTACACAATTATTTGAGCCAAACATATTGAAGCAGGAAAACCTTTATTAACTCTGGTCATGACCTTTGGATTATCATAGTTTGAAATCCCTGTTAATTCCCGAGCGGCTGTTACTAATGAAAATAATTAACATCATCAAAGACATTTGCCTCAAAAATGCAATGATTAGTCATATAAGTGGTGATATGAGTTAATCTTCAAAAGGACTTGGTAGGGAATGATAAACACTACTTATGGATTTTTATTCTGCATCTGAGGAAGAAATACTTTTTTCTCCATAAATCTTTTTAATTGGTCCTGGCAACTTACCTAAACCAGAAAAAAGTGACTGAACGATGCCCCTGCCAACCAGACTATGCCACTAAACCATATTAGACCACTTTTTCTCTTTGAGAATTGAGGATCAAAAGCAAAACTTAAAGTTTTTAATTAGAGATGTTTTGTACAAGTTCATAGTTCTGTTATATTAAATTTTTGGGGTAATAAATTATTCAGGATGCGACTTATTAAGTTATTCAATTGGTGGTGACTGTAAGAAACTTAAAAAAGCAACACTTTGCTGTTGAGGTTTGTCACTCATATTCATATTTTGAGTAATTTTTTGGCAGTGTTTAAGCAAGTTATTTTCCTTTTCTTATGTCCTTAGTCTCTGTCAAAAGTTTTTGCAGTCATTTGGGTTATTACAGGCTTAGAAAGAGGGAACTGTCAGAGATGGTTTGTCCAGCAAGTCGTCTTAATCTATAAACTCTGAATAGGGGCTGATTTTAGCTCACCAATGCCGCCCAGACTTTCTCCCTGGTTTCAATTCAGACATTGGATTTTGAGACCAAATGTGATTTGATCTGACAGATCTGAATTAGTTGAACAATCCACACTATTGAGGAGTGAGCTAAAGATTGAACCTCTGATACCCGTCTGAGTGTTGCCCTTCGAGAGTGAAACCTTCTACTGACTGCTTGGAACTGATGGAGTCATTTTAGAACTGAAAAGGACTGAAAAGAACTCTTTTCAACCTAACAGCTGTCTTTCTTGGTTCACTTTAGTATTCACATCACCAAGGGAAGCAATGTTATGTTCACAGGTCAAAGTTACTATTAGTAATTTCTTAAGGAGACTATGAACATACTTTGATGCTGATTCAAAGGGACAGAATGAGTCAGACATGTATTTGCTGCTGTCACATTTGTTTAAATGTCTCTATTGTCAGTTGATTTGATTAGCAAAGGGTTGTGTGGAATCCATCATGTGAGAAAGCAGATCTACAAAGTATTACACATGCAGACAACATCTCCTCTAAGGCGATTCTGTTCATCTGCTTGAGATTGACACGCTGTTCTGCACACATCTCTGCAATAGAGGAAATACCAGATGTTAATATTCTACAGTGGTTCCTTTATTGATTAGACACCAGAACGACTTGATCTTTGACTTGTGCGAGACAACTCAGGCATTTTAAAATTGCTGCTCAAAAACTTTTTGCTGATGCAACTTTCGAATTGATCTGCCATACATATTTTTGTCAATTGGAAAATTAGAAATGCGAGAGTGTGATCCTGTCAGATGTTCGTTCAGTTTACCTTCTGATTTTAAGCTGGTGTAGGAACATACATTTTTTCTGCAGTACATCGTTGATTAAAACAAACTGACATTTTTATGAAGAGTCACAGTCAGGTTTTGAAGGTGCTATCGAGAAAATCTCCTGATTTCTCACTGCTTGAAAAGATGGTATTATCTAAAGTTTCAGTTCAACAGAAATACCCTGAAATCTTCAGTTTGTCCTCATTTCAGCCCTTGAGTAACAATTACTTCTCTTTTTGCAGCAAGACTTCTTTGAGCGACTATATGTCATGTACACAACTGGCTACGCCGTGTCCTTCAGCTCTTTGCTTGTGGCCATCATAATAATTGGATACTTCAGGTAAGAATGGTTCTTTTCTTTGTAGTAAGTGTGTTGTGTTTCACAAATTTTCTGATAACTCCTGCCACGCAAGTCTTAGGAGAAGCCAATTACCTTCATTCGTTACAAATGCAGGCTTATTAGCTCAATTAATTTCTTTCTATAGCTTCAATTTTCAATAAAAGGTTTTCTGGGATACTTTAAAAAGAAACCAAACCAATTCTATTTATAGTAAAGTGAATTAAAAGACGTATAGCAAAAATAATTTTAGCTTCCAGCAGAATTTTATACAGAAAATAAACCATATAATAATTTCAGAAAGCTCATGAGAGCTCAAGTTCGTGAGATTGTTATGGCTGAACCGACAACAAAGTGAAAGAAAACACAGTTAATGACAATGCAGCTTTTGTAATTCGGGTTGCAGAGACTTTTTATTTGCAAAACAAGTCTCTGCTCCTTTTATCTAAAAACAGATTTTGCTTAAAAAACAGAAATCTTAAATCTTCTACAGATGTGTGAAAATGGTTCTAATAGGTCACGATTCCAGTAGAGCAGCAAAAAATACAATATAAATTTTGATACTGACGGCTTTCATGAAGCATGCGATATGTATCGGGTAGGCTACAAAGTAGGCCACATTGATTGCATCTAAGCTGAAGTACAAGAATGAGTATTCATTATGCAACCAACAGCTATTATTCAGAGTCAATAACTAATGAATATAAATAATGTCAGAGGAAAAAAAATATGAATGTGTGAGGTGAATCTGTATCAAATAGATTTGAATTGAATATACTTATTTATTTGGTTCTATGAGTTTGTCTGTTCCGTTTTATTCAACCCCAGATGTCTTCTGTCCTGCTCAAATATACAGCGATTATCCTTTCTAAGTATTTTCTTTGCAACTTAAGATTAAACATTAGCAAAATGAGACATTAATCTCAAGAAATCACTAGCAGCCCCCAAGATAAAAAATGTAGGAGGGCTCTCAGGAGTTTGATGCATTTCTTAAAGACCCAATTTATTATTTCAAACAACTACTCGCTGTGTGAAGATATAGTGGTGTATTGATGTCCTAACCAAAGAGCACAGCTACGCTCGTTCTTTTTCCTTTTCATTTCCACTCATAAGCCGTCTGTTGCTGTTAGATAGCTTCACAGCGTGTGTGTGAAAACCCCAGCCTGCACATCTCTCCCAAAGTGAGCAAAGTTCTGGCTCTTCAGACATCCTATAAGCACATTTTTGATGATTAAACGATGGGATTGTATAGTAAGATTTATGGTCTGTTTGTGCCAAACGTGGGCTCCAGGGCTCTTGGGACACCCTTAGTGTAGCCCAGACTACATAGAATTTAAAGTTCTGCCAGAAATGAACAACAGTAACATGTTCATTATGAAAGGCTATGATGTATTTACTATATTTTACAGAGAATGGATCAATTATACTTTTTTTAATATATACAGTATACAGTTATGCTGGAATCACATTATAACAAGTCAATGTCAAGACGTCAAACGATATGCCTCCACCTACGTTACATCACAGACTTCAGTAATGATGAACGATTCAGGCCTATTTGACAACTAAGTTGAAGTATTCATCGGTGTAACCTTTGGTCGTGTGACTTTGAAAACCTAATCAATTCATCTGGAGTTAGTATGAAATAATTGTAGATAGTTTCATTAAAATTCCTTCGGTGCTTAAAGTCTCATTCACATTTAGTGTGAAAAAACTGAAAAAATCTGATGGGGTTCAAAACATCTTGAATGACTCATCCACTTTCTTTCTTTTCACCTGATTTGTTTAGTCTTCTGAACCGCTTATTCCCTGACAAGGTTTCGGTGGGTGCCGGAGTTTATCCTGCCTGATTTCAGGCGAGAGCTGGGGTACACCCAAAACAGATCATCAGTCTGCTATGGGGCCACAAACACTCACACACAACCATCCACACACACTCATTCCTAGGGGGAATTTTGTAGCAGCTAATTAACCTAATATGCATGTTTTTGGAGGGTGGGAAGGTACCGGAGTACCTGGAGAAAACCTTCACCTGATTCTTTATTCTTATTTCTTATTTATAAAATAATCTCCTTCCCTTCACCAGAAAGAAAGAAACAACTAAATTTATGTTTAGCATTATGATTCTCATAAGATACCATAAATGTTTAACAATAATGAGGACACTCAGTCTCATTCTTTAGTGCAGTAGGTTGTGGATAATAATACCAAAGGGCACAGTGTTTAGTTATATAAGTTAGGACAAGTAAAAATGTGTAGTTACTGATGCTGCCATAAAAAACTATAAAGAATATAGAATAATAATAATAAATAATAATGATGATAAAGAAGAGTTTCAGCTAGAATGAAAGGGAAAGTGTACAAAACCGTGGTGAGACCAGTGATGCTGTTTGGTCTAGAAACAGTAGCACTGAGAAAAAGATAGGAAACAGAGATGGAGGTAGCAGAGATGAAGATGCTGAGGATCTCTCTGGGAGTGACCAGGATGGACAGGATTAGAAATGAGTATATCAGAGGAACAGCACATGTTAGAGGTTTTGGGGATAAAGTTCGAGAGGCAAGACTGAGATGGTTTGGACATGTGCAGAGGAGAGAGAGTACATCGGAAGAAGGATGCTGGATTTGGAACCACCAGGAAAGAGGACTAGAGGAAGACCAAAGAGGAAGTTCATGGACGCAGTGAAGGAAGACATGAAGATAGTTGGTGTGACCAAAGTGGATACAGCAGATACGGTTGGATGGATGAAACTGACCTGCTGTGGCGACCCTTGAAGGGAAATGACGGAAGAAGAAGAAGAATTGAAACTGCCATAATTGGAATCAATATCAGTTGGAGTTATTTCAAAAACCTCAAATGCTTTACCACAAAACTGTAATGAATGAGAGGTTACTGGGGAAAAAAAGAGGGTTTTGAATCTCTAGTACTAAATTGTGCCGTCATTTTTTTTTTTCTATTTCACCTGCTACCACAACTAGACTCAGTGGCATCCAAATTGTTACAAAAATCATAGTGCAGTCCCTTTTACCACCTAAAATACATTTTCTAAGCTGCTAATAAATCTGTAAGTGTAAGGGTATGATACTATGTGAGCTAAAAGAAACTGAAACTTTTTTTGTAACTTTTTTAGACTTCAGACTACAAAGTAGTTCCCAATACAAACACTGAAGCCATTTCTTTTCAACTTCTACAAATGGCCAAAAATCTTAGTTTTTATGCAAATTCACCTAATAATTAGTCAGTAAAAAAACTTCTCATGATTTATGGCATTAAATATATACAGTAACTTAGAACAAGAACAAACACACTCCAGAAGTAACAACCAAACTTTCTAGGTCAGGGATCAATGAAAATAACCCAATTCTATTAGATTCTTTTCTGTGTGGAAGCCTACAAGACAGAACAACAAGAATTAGGGAGATCTGTATTCAGGAACAACAGGAAGAACCCAAACAAGTATGGATTACGGCACCATTCTTTTTAAACAAGTCAACATGACCTGACATACTAATCACTGCCTCCCAATTACCATGAAAAACACATGGCTTAAATAGCCGCATCTAAATATGCATAGCGTGCTGACAGAGGTAAAATCCCACTGACTACAATGTGGTGGTCCTAAGTGGGGCAGAACATCCTGAGCTTATGAAGAAAGTGGTATTATAAGTTGGGCTACTCATCGGTAGCTAAAAAACAAGAAATTCAAACAAAAATCTCTCAAACTTTAATTACTGATGATTCTATTTTAAATAGAGAGGAATCCAATGGTATAAACATGCGATAGACTTAACACACATACATACATGGATGTATGTTTATGTATTTAATTATGCACGGCTCGAAGTAAAGTCGTCACTCCTCCGGGTCAAGAGAAACCAGATGGGGTTTCTAAACCCCTGGGCACGTCCCACCGGGACCCGCTGGAGAGACTATGTCTCACAGCTGGCAGGGGAACACCTCAGACTCCTCCCGGTTGAGCTGGAGGATGCAGTCGGGGTGAGAGAAGGCCAGATTTCCTGTCTGAGGTTGTTTCCCCTGTGACCCCGCCCCGGATAAGTGGAAGACAATGCAACAGAACCAATCAAACATTTGGTTTGGGCCTCGGCTGGATGTGGCCTTTCTGTGATCAGTTTGGATAAACATTATTCTTGTCTGTGTGTGAGCAAAAACCCGTAAGCCTCCAAAAACATGCAGGCCAGAATTACTGGTTATTGTGAATTGCCCCTTGGAGCGAGGGGGTGTGACTGTGGTTGTACATCTTTATATACTCATGTGACAAAATAGTGAGCTGTTCGAGTTGCACTACGCCCAAAACTAGCTATAATAAACTCCGACCTACTAGAGACTCAACGTTCTGAAAAGAATCTGAAAATAAATGCATTAAAAGCAAGAATACGAAACATCAAATTACACTTGAGGAAAATGAATTTATTTTTGCTTTAATTTTGGAAGTTAAAATTCAACGCTACACCAACTAAATTAATTGTTACAACTTCATCTGGTGTCCTAAAGCTTTTTTTGTGATTAAATACAATTTAACATTACACCATCCACAAGTTCTCATACCTGAGCTTTCCTCCTCATTTAATAAAAGATAAGTATACATACGTATGTAAGTATGAACCTGTCCACCTCACACATCTTCTCTGACATTGTAAAATCAGCACAGCCATTCTCATTATGTAAAAAGCAAACCGCAATAATTATAGGGTCATTGATATCTTTTCCTATTCAGCCAAAAGCAGGTCAGGCAATTTGTAGAAGAGCCAAAAGTCTTCTTTGGTCACTTCTGGGTCTTAAGTGGAGCTGACAGTCTGGGCGTTTGGCACATGGGCCAGCCAAGTTTATTTCGTCACTAAGTGGTTTTCTTCCACAGAAGAGCCCAGTCTACAACTTTGTGTTATATCTTTCAAATTGTTGTATTCAGATGAAACCTCTAACAGTATTTAAGCAATGTTTTTTTGCACCGATACCAAGGAATTAAACTTTAAAACCTGCGCATAATGTATAAATTCCCAAATTAAAAAAGTTTATACCATCGTCTGATGGCTGTAGATTTTACGGTAGAGTACACTTCTGATGCTAACAGAACCAGTTTTCCCCTTGTGTAATAAATCCTCTGACCCTTGAATTGAAATTAAATTAAGTTTTTACACTTAGACCGTTAAGCCCTGGATTACAAATGGACACTTGCTTAAAAGAGCTACCCCGTGGTACGAACATGGCTACTTAGTGTGATAATCATGAGCTTTCTTACAGCTTTGTACTCACTTCGTTATGATCTAGAAGCCATCAGCATTGCTGTCAGGGATTAAGGTGAGGTTTTTGAAGCGATTATACCCTTTACATCATTTTCCATCTATTAGAGTTTGTAGGCCCATCTTTCAGGCTATTTTCCTTTATTTTGAAAAAAATTGAAAAAATAACCATGTTATTTTAACTGCCCCAAGGACTGTGTGCGGATGGTTGTCTGTGTGTGTGGCCCAGCAACAGACTGGCAACCTGTTCAGGGTGTACACTGCCTCTCGCCTGAAATCAGCCGGAATAAGCTCCGCTTCTCATCGCCCCGCCACCCCAACAACCCTATAGTAGGGATAACTCGTTGAGAAGATGAAATGATTGTTTTTACCTATTCATTCTACTTAATTATTTATACATTATCAATAATTAATTATTTATACATTGGCAGGACTGCACAACTTTTTAAAACTTGTGTTATCCAGAATGGTAGCTGCAACATTACAGGGTGAGAGTTGTGTTTTGTTTGAACAGTATTGCATTTGTGGAAGAAACTCTTGGTGTACATAAGTTTGTCTTGATATCGATATCCACCACTGTTTACATCTTGCCTTCTCCACTTTCTTCCACCGATTTCTGCCATCATCCATTCCTCACTTACCAACGCAGTTGTTCCTACTTTCTTCAAACTGTGGATCTAACTCCCATCCTGAAAAAAGCTGGTTCAAATCCCAACAATTTTAATGATTTCTGTCCTATTTCCAATCTACCCATTGTTAGATATAAAAGTTATTGATCTTTATCACAAAGCAGTGCTGATCAGAGACCAAATGAGAGACTCTCTTTTACTTGTACAAGGATAGACCACCCCAGCCAACAGGCCGGAGTGACTATGAGAGAATATGGTTCTTGTCTGCTTTATTTGTAAAATAGTAGAGAAAAGAAAGGCGTGTCCTTACAGAGTGGTGTGGGAGACAGAAAGGTTAGAGACCCCCACTTACAGATGGTGAAAAGAAACAGAATCAGACCCCTGCTTTCAAGGGGTGAGAGTAAACAAAGGTGAAGGGAGGCTATAAACTCATTCATTATTTTACCAGATAACATTATCACCCAGTCTTAGTTCACAAAATATTCTCAGGATCAGTGGGGTCTGGACCATCCTCAATAAGGCACAGAGTAAAAGACACTTTTGAATGATAAAATACAGAAATATATAAGGATGTACATTTTCTACCTAACACCCATCATATCATAGGAGTTATGAGTCCATTTTCATTTAACTTGCATCTGTGGACTATTTCCAGTGTGGTTTCCATCCAAACCACTGTGAACGAACTGGCCGGGTAAACTTCACTAATGATCTTCTTGACTGGTTCTGTTCTTATCTTTCTAATCACTCTTGGTTTATTAATTTCTAATTCTCAGCCTTCCCTTTTACCTGAGATGTTCCCCAGAGCTCTATCCTGGGGCCCCATTCTTTTAATTTATTTACCTCCTCCCCCTCGGCAATATTCACTAGGATTTTATTGTTAATTTACTCTGTTTGGTAAAGATGTCACCCAGCTCGACTTTTCTGGCAAACGTGACTCCATTCTCCCTCCTTGCTCCAATACTTGCTGCTTTTCTGAAATAAGAAAGTGGCTGACATCCAACTTCCTCTAACTTAATTGCAATAAAACAGAAATCCTTTCTGTTGGCATCAAGTTCACATTATCCAAAGTTGACCATTTTTCCCGCCAAATCTACAGCTTGTCAAATGTACATATCTGTTCAACAGCTCAATTTTCACATCCAGAAAGAACCAATATTGACTGTCCACAAACAAGTTTGTCTTGTTGTGCTCTCGGTGGGTGCATGGGTAGATAAAAGTGACTGTCAAGTTTTTGCTGTTAGTATTAAACTAACAAACAATTCCCACCAATGCCAATCAGATAGTTTAAAACCCTCCAACTCACCAGTGGCAATGCAAATGAGCAATATATTTATTTTTTTAAGACAATTCCACCTAGAGGGTTTCTTCAATGAGTGGTTTTAGAAGGAAATAGTTAAATTTTCATTCTTAAGATACACTGATAACCTTTTATAATTAGGAGTCCTTACCAATTTTACACCACAGATACACAGACCAAAAATATTCACAGTTCTTAGTTATAAAAAGATAATTGGGGTCTTATTATTTGTTTGAAAAGGGCCAAGTTTACTTCCCTCATCTTTTATTTTTAATAAATTTGAAGTCGAATATATTGTTTAGTTTTTAAAGCTAGCCTCACCTTAATAGATTGGTGATCTATCCAGAGTGCACTCTGTCGTTGCCTGCTTATCAAAAGGAATTGCAAGACGGACTCCGGCTCCAAAGCAACCCACTTTTGATTAAAGGATTTTAAAAATTGGATCATTTATAACTTTACTTGTTTGGGACTTTCAATCTACTAAACAATGATTATTGTAAAACTTGATGTTATCTGTCGATAAAAAAACAAAAAAACAAAACTTTTCTAACTTAACAGTTTACCTGAATTAGTCTAAAATTAGCTTGTGGTGTGTGTTTCTCAGGATTAGTGAGGGTCCGTGGAGCATACTAAAATGAACCCAAAGATGTGTTCTGGATTCAGAATTAGAAATAATAAAAGAGGGAAGATTGACAAACAGGGTCAGGGTGACTGAGCACAGATGAAGAAACCTGCATATTAATAGTCTCATCAGCATGTCCGTGATGCCCACTGAGGATTGCTTCGTTTATTTCTCTACACTGCACTACATAAATGACAACTTAAATCTGTGAAAGGGGGAATAGTACCAAATTTACTTTAATCGTAAAACAACTGGGTGATAAACGGTTCAAGTCATTTGGTTTATTTGATGTTAAGCATGAAACCAAAAAATATATCGTAGATAGCCACAAAACAAATAGGTCACCTTTTTCAGTTCAGTTCAGTTCAGATTTATTCATTTGGTCATACATATAATCACAACAATGACACAGATTGCAACAAAGAAACAAACAGACCAAAGAAAAGGAATAGGCTGAAGCATAGCTCACTGTATATGTGCCTATCCCTATACATGTTAAATGTACACTTTTAACTGAACAGCATTTCTATAATCAAACAAAAAATTAAATTTACAAAGTACACATCTCTAATCAAACAGAAAATCACAATAAACTTTATATTATCATCTTTTCATTGTTATTTTAATTTACTTTGTAACTTAACTTACTTTTTTGTTTGTAGTAAAATAAAAATGAACTAATTGGTTCAACAATTTTTAATAAATTATGGTAACAACAGAAAAATTGATCAGAAAGAAAAAATAGCAATAAATTCACTGAAGGAAATAATTGACCCAAATATTTTTTTTAAGTAGAACCCATTATACTTTTTTAAATGACAATTGTTTTTACTTAGAACCTTCCAATCCTACAAAACTAATTATCTTCTGTAGTACTGAAATATAATTACAAGACAAATAGATATTACTATTATCTTATTATCCGTCAGTCCCTTTTGGGGTTGCGAAGGGTGCCGGAGCCCATCCCGGCTAATTTAAGGCGAAGAGCAGGGTACACCCCGAACAGGTCGCCAGTCTGTCGCGGACCACACACATACAACCATCCACACACACACTCATTCCTAGGGGCAATTTGGCACCGGCCAATAAACCTAGCATGCATGTCTTAGGAGGGTGGGAGGAAGCCGGAGTACCTGGAGGAAACCCACACAGACACGGGAAGAACATGCAAAATCAGAATCAGAATCAGAATCAGAATATACTTTATTGATCCCACACAGGGGAAATTTGTGTGTCACAGCAACAACTTCCTATCTGCTAAGTGAGTCGTTGTAGAGCCCGATCACGTACGGAAAGAAAGACCTCCGGTAACGAGATGTTCTCGAGCGGAGCTGTCTGAGCCTCTTGGAGAAGGAGCTCCGTTGTTCGTCCAGGAGTGGGTAGAGAGGATGGTCATGGTTTTCCATGATGGACAAAAGTTTGTTCAGTGACCTCCTCTCTACCACTGCCTCAAGTGAGTCCTGTTTGCTGCCAATGACAGAGCCAGCCAGTCTGATTAGTTTATTCAGTCTGTTGGTGTCACTGGCTGCGATGCTGCTCCCCCAGCAGATGACAGAGAAGAATAAGGTGCTGGCCACCACAGACTGGTAGAAGGTCTCCAGGATCTTGCCGCACACATTGAAGGACCTCAGCTTCCTTAGAAAGTAAAGTCGGCTGCAAGTCTTCTTGTACACAGCAGTACTGTTGCTCCTCCAGCTCAGTCTACTGTCGATGGTCACTCCAAGGTATTTGTACTCAAAATCCACACAGAAAGGACAGTGTTCCAAGCCTCGTCCCCACCCGGGACTCAAACCCAGGACCTTCTTGCTGTGAGGCCACTGTGCTACCCACTGCGCCACCGTGCTGCCCAATAGAAATTACATGCAACATAAATTTAATTGGTTGTATCAAAGATTACTTTTTTTAACCACTTGTTTGCATAATTTATTTGTTCGTAGACATTTAATACGTGGAGAAAAAACAGCAGTGTGTAGGTTCTTCAGAACTCATGTCACACTTGTTCATGTCAGGTATTCACATGAATCCTGCATACTAATTATTAAAAAAAGAGGGCTGGAGTCAGTTTTTTTGTTTCTGATTTTGTTGCAGCTGTCATTTCTTGTTCAAAAGTCCCATTTAATGCAACATAAGTTTTCTCATTGTATCCTACACATTTTACAATGTGTACAACATGTACTTCATTTCTACAACACAGCTCCTCACCACAGAACATAGAACATGATGATCCTTTCAAAGTGGATGTGTAGCTGCATCAGCTAAACACGTACCACATTTTTCGGACTATAAGTCGCATCCCCGACCAAACTTTGAAAAAAAACCTGTGATTTATAGTCCGAAATATACAGGGATTTTTTTTTATTACGTTGTGTGTTATAATAGGTTATGCTCTTTTTATAATTTTTGAAAATTTTTGTATTTTTTTAAAGATGGTTCCAAAATATTGTTTCTTTTATTTTCTTTAGGGTGTGTAGGTTTTCTGTTTTTTTTAACCTACACACACTTGCTGCTTCTTTTTTTCTGCTTGGATTAAACATCAGAAGCATTTGCTCACTGGTGTGTCTCTATCTTTTTTATTCTTCATCTCACTCTTGTTTTCTTATCTTTTCACTCTCTCTGCCATTAGGTTAAGTATTAATATGTAAATTTAGCAAAAAAAAAAAAAAATTACACAGAATAATAGTTTGGCACCAAGAGAGCCGGACATTCATTTAGCTCCATTAGCAGCTGGACTCTGCAAGACATTTTAGAACAAGTGAAAAGTAAGTAAAAACAAATCACACACAAAAAAATTAATATTTAGGAATAGATTTTGTAGCTTTAAAAATACAACCTGCACTGACAACATCAGCAGTTTTAATTAATAGATGACTGAAGAGAGGACAGCATCAAAAATTAGGATGGAATTCTTTTTGGCATGTTGCAATGATAATCCCTTTTTAAAGTCTTCTGATATTGCACTGTTTATTTTTTTTTGTGTGAAATCGGATTTAAAACTAAATAAGTTCATTCTGAACTAAAAGGTTTCATGTAGGTGAGAGCTTAATCTGGTTTCACAGACGCCCCTGAGACCAAAACAAAATGCCAATAAATTAAAATAGTCTTAATTTTAATACTTTCATTGGATAGCTATTAAAATTTATTGGAGTTATTCTCATTTGAAGATGCCATTTATCAATATTTGAAGAGCTCTTTTAGAAATCCCTGCCAAATTGAGCCCTTGTTTACAACTGAGGTGCTAAATATAGATGCCCTTAATCAGTTTTTAGCGTCTTAGGAAAAGAGTGTAAAGGGCAGGAAACACATTGAAGACTTTAGAGAACATTAATAACTAAACATTTATTTCAAATGATTTTCTGTAACCTGAGATGACTTATTTTATGCACAGCCTGAAAGACATTAAAGCAATAATCTGCTGATTCTGCAGTTATGTTAAACGTATAGATGGAGCATTGAATTGTTAATGTCATGACAATGATGGGCTTCAACACGTCGACCTTTTTCTAAAAAAACCTGAGTTATTTTGCTCTAATGATGCTGTGATTAAATTAGATTGTGTGGATGTGACGAGACTTTAATTTTTGATTAACTGAAAAAATAGACGTTACGCAAAAAATGATCTTTATTTGAATTTAAGCATAGCAGCTTTGCTGGTAATCATATAATGGAAGCTTGATTGGAAAATTTCAAGCTAGAAACCTCATTTAATCAAATTAACTTTTATGCCGAAGTTACAGGATCTTTTAGTTTAGCACTTGGTGATGTAAGCATACCACATAGGTTGTTTTAGAGGTTAATATTAGGTGGAAAATAGATGAAGGGATTTTGTCTGTGATAAAATTGAGGTTTGAAAAGGGATATGAGAAAGGATCTAGACCAGAACTTTCTACTTGGTAAAGACCTTCTCTGCATTTATTAACATATTAACACGACTGCTTTGTTGGTAATGTGGGTTAAAAGGATTTGTCATAACCTGTGGCCATGCTTTTTCTGCAAATAGATAACCTCTCGGTTCCATTTTCACCTGCTTTATGGATAATACATTAATACAAATTTCAACCAGATGTTTTTTTTTTGCGGTTTCAAACCGATGAATTATTAATGGATGTCCACCTTTCATCACCATTTGCACATCACTGGCTAGCTGTTTGACAACTATGCATTAACAATAGCTTTTTGATGCCTAACCCATATGTGCAATGCGAAAGCAATGATGTCCACTTTGGGCCAGTCAACATCTACATTTTGTTCTGGAACTTCAACCAATCAAACATTTTGACATGGTTTGGATGGTGTATACGAAGCAAACTTCTAATCAAAACCCATTCTCTGATCATTGGTTGATTGATACCAACAGTCTCGTTGTTTTTGATAATCTAAAACAGAAAATGTCACATGTTTGCTTCATATCAGGACTTAAATCATTCCTGTGCTGCAGATTGTACACTATTTTGCCAAAAGCATGTGATTACCTATCTTGATTTGCATATGAACCCAAATGACATTCTTTTGCTAATCCTTGGAATTAGTAAAGATGTTGGCTCATTGTTTACATGAAAAACAGCTGTAGCTTATTCTGAAAGAGCTGCTCACAATATTTAGGAGTGCCTTGATAGACTTAGGTTGTACGATGGTAACACCGTATACTGGTGAATCATACTATCATACACCTTGTGTAAAAGAAAAAAAAAAGAAGCTAGATTTAAGGATTAAATGTTAAATAAAGGTAATCTACTGCCCAAAATTGTTTCTATATGTGTTGGTACAAGCCAACAGTTTGGTGACTGTCAGAGGCTTACATAATAATTTTAATTAGTTCTAATAAACCACAATAAATTGAAGGAAGATTGACGGTATCAGAGTTTTGAAAAACTTGGTTACACTAATGTTGGAGGAGAGGTTCCCATGCTTATTCATTACAGAGGCGTGGGCTTCAGGTGAAGGTTCCATCTCTGAACAAGCTGGTCAAGTTCAAACACACCCAGCTGTCATTTATTTGTCGGCGTTACTTTATGTGAATTTTGGAAGAGGCAGTATCAATTCTATGCTTTTAAAGTTAGAAGCATAGAATTGTCCAAACTGTCTCGTGATACTGAAGTGTTCAGCAGAACAAATACAATCACTGTAAAACAACCGTTTTCCAAAATCACTGTTCTCTGAACCTTCCGTTTAGCACAATGGATGAAGATGTGAACGATTTTTGTGATGTTCAGGTTTATCTGGGTCATTGGTATCAACTAAACTAAGGAAAAATAGATCCGACATAGTTCTGAACAGTTTTGTTCAATTTGAACATTTCTTGGTTTTTGAGTTTTGGATTTACTTTTCTTTTCGGTTTAGTTTTTAGTTTTCGGTTTAGTAGTTCCAAAACTACTAATTTTTTTCAACAAATTCCTCAGGTTGGGCTGGAGGGTTGCACAGTGGTTAGCAAGAAGGTCGTGGTTTGAGTCCTGGGTGGGACGGAGTTTGGAACGCTCACTGTTCTGTGTAGAGTTTGCATGTTCTCCTTGTGTACGCATAGGTTTTCTCCAGGTACTCAGGTTTCCTCCCAACCCTCCAAGAACATATTGCTTAGATTGATTGGCTGCTATGAAGTTGTCCCTAGGAACGAACGCGTGGATGGTTGTGTGCGTATGGCCCTGTGGTAGACTGGCGACTTATTTGAAGTGCACCGTCCCTCTTACTTAAGGATGCACTCCGGCAACCCTGCGACCCTGTTAGGGAATAATTGGTCGAGAATACAAAACCAAGTTTCTCTGGTCTTTCTTAAGTCAATCTCAGTCTAAGTGTTACAGCTATGGTTCTCTTCAACACTTCTGCTCAGTTTTCTAGTCTCCTTGTTTTGGATTTTTTTTTTTTTTTTTTTGACAGTTAGCGAGCAGCTTAGTTGTTACTTGCAATAGACATGAGAATGCTGAGATATGCACAATCGGCTCTGGGGGTGGATTGCTTGAAAATGACTCATGCTTAACATCAAATCACATCAGTATGAATTTAATCACAATGTAATTTTGACATTGATTTATCGCAGAGCCCTAAGCCTTTACAGCTTGGACTATCAAGATACCTTCTTTAATCTGTCTTTGATCCTTTATAAAACTTCTCTAACTTTAGCCTTTGGCATGTTCTCATAATTTCTTATGGTGTAAAGCTTCATTGTTGCAGGTAAAAGCTTTTTCTCATTTTAAACCCTAAAGGGAACACAAGGTTCTTCTTTATAAACAGCGGTAGTGGAGTGGATTGTCAGTCTGAAAATGCTGCAGACCACAAAGTCTTGTTTTTTGCAGTCACTGAGAGGAGTACAACCAGTTTTAGATTTTACTAAGAAGAAGATTTACCATGTATACAGGTGCTGTGCTGGCTTCTTTAGGAGGACTTTACAAACAATGTGCCAAAAGCTCAAGCTAAGTTCTCACAGCAAGACAGCTTCCTGATCATTTTTACACCATTATTCGCTGTGCATTGAAAATCATAGACATATTTTTATGTTATGATGCTTGTTAAGTCAATAGTTTGCGGTACATGCTTTTGCTACATCAGCGGTTTACTTTTGCTGGCAAAAAGTTGGGTCTCTAGGGAACCATTTGCTACATGAACAATACCTTCCACTTTTTATTTCTGTCTAGCGGACAAAGGAAGAATTTTAATTTTGTTTTGCCGTGCTTGCTTAACAGTAGGATACATCTCAGATATGGTATACATTGTCTATTAATATAATAGAGCAACAAAAACCCCAACTCGAACATCAGTCTGTACGTGTCCTGACGAAATGTTTAGTCTGCATAAGTTTCGTCTTCTGAACCGCTTATCCCAAACGGGTTCACTTGAGGTACCGGAACATATTGTGACTGATTTAAGGTGAGAGGCAGGATACATCCTGAATAGGTTGCCAGTCTCTCGTGGGGCCACACACACACAACCATCCACACACACTCATTCCTATTTTATAGTGGCCAATCAACCTAACATGCAGGTTTTTGGAGTGTGGGAGGAAACCGGACAACCTGGAGAAAATCCATTCATGCAATTCACAAAAAAACTTTTAAAAATGTACAGAAATGTCTGCTTCAACCTAATTATCAAAAATACATTATTCATTATTACAGTTTATGATAAAGGGAAGGTGGAGGCATACAGTCCAACGTTTTCATGTTGGCTTCTTCTTATTACTTCTTTTGTCTTTCTGTATGAACAAGAGTAATTAATGCAGCTGTTTTCACTTTAAAATTGTTCTATTTCTTTTCTTCCCCAGACGTCTCCACTGCACCAGAAACTACATCCACATGCATCTGTTTGTTTCCTTTATGTTGCGTGCTGTTAGCATCTTCGTGAAGGACAAAGTTGTCTACTCCAGTGCTGGGTTGCAGGACTTTGATTCCGCACTTATGGATAATTTGAAAACAGTCAGTATAGCATCGCTCGACAAGTCACAGTATGTAAGTATGATGCACTTATCTTAGGATCATTCATTCATTCATCTTCTAAACTATCAATCCCTAACGAGGTTGAGGAGGTGCCGGAGCTTATACCAGCTGATTCAAGGTGAAAAGCAGGGTACACCCTGCACATGCATGGTTTTGGAGAGTGGGAGGAAACCGGAGAACCCGTAGAAAACCCACTCATACGCCAAGAGAAAATGCAAACTCTACACAGAAAGGCCTTAGGTTTATACCCCCTCCCTTTTTTTTTGGTATGTTAAATTGAAAATAAACCTAAAACAGATTACTTTTTAGCATCTGGAAAAATTATTATTTTTGTAGCTTCTTTTTTTTGCTGAAAATTAATTTCAAAAACTGATTTTTCTTTCATACCTCAGCAGATGGCCAAAGATGTCCAGATGCTAACAAGATAATTAACAATCCGAATTTTATTTACCAACCAAAATTACTTCTAAAATTTTACACTAAAATTTCAGTCATACTCACTCCTGCACTAAAAAGGCACAAATAACTATTCTTTTTTTTTTTTAATTGATAGTCTCTACTCCATACTCCAGGGAATATATGGTAGTTTTGTAAATGATGCTAACTAGGAGGCAGATATTTTGCAAAAATACTAATACCAGCTTCAACAAAAACTAGTATTTTTCAAATATTCAAAGAATACATTGTTACTCCATTAAATACGTATAAAGTATGTCCATATAAAGTACAGTATGTCCGTATAAAGTCTGTTCACCATATATTTTATATGCCCAAACACAGTAAACAACGACTCAAAAAGTTCAACACATTGCTAAAAAAATTTCTTGATTAGATGGCAAAAAGTAAAATCACTGGGTCTAGGTTGTTTCCGTTTCCATGGAAGCATTTTCCTGCCAAGAGGGGAATAGTAAAAACCGAGTGAGGAGTTGCTTCATCCTGCTGATGGCAGAAGTTTCCAAGTGTGAAATGTGGACTAAGTATGTTAGATCTAATTAAAAATGTTCACTTGCAACATTTTTAATTGAATGATTAAAACAATCTATTAAACTCTACCCGTAACTGTGGTGGCAATGACATTGTTTTATGTACATTTTTTTAAAGTGTGCTCTACACTATATTCTATAATCTTGAGCTTTTTATTCACTGGAACACATTCAAGCCATATGTAAATCCAATTACATTCTCTATTTTACATCTGAAAAGAATGTTTTAGGACACTCATTATTATCACATTGCACATTATTAAATTCTTTCTATCTTAACTTATCAAATCAAGACTGAAAGAGGCCTTTGTAATAAAAATTTGAAAAAAAAGATTATAAAAAGGTTGCATTTGCAATTACAACATCTCACATTTTCTGGTGATTTGCAATTTAAATGTAATCATACATAAATTAAAGTTCTAAAATAATCAAACTGTACATTCTAAACATCAATTGCAAAGCTAAAAAGTCAGCTCAATGAGTTCACCTAATTTACTTTTAAACTTGCAGATTAGCAAGTTAATTAAAGAATACCATGTTGTAAGAAAGATAAAAATTTCTTTTATCCTAAAAAAAAAAGTTCACTGTACTGATGGTGGTATTATCTGAATGTGTTTATGAATTTAAAATAGCAATGTAAATACAAGCATCTATAACCCTGTTGTTGCTTTAATGTATTTCTTTAAAAATTTTATCCTAAAATTCAGCCTGTTGGTGTATGTAAATTTTCTTGTAATTTTCAGGTAACAAAGTGAAATGACTTTCTGGATTTCTCAGATGAGGTTTGTGAGCAACATTATGTTGTTGTTCAAATTTGCCAATTCAGCACTTGACACGGTAAAACAAAAATGCAATCTTGGCCATGTAAAAGACCTATATTTCTAGGAATAAGAAAACCGTCATTAATTGATATCACAAATGGCATTAACACATCAAAAATGTTTGAATTTCAAACATGGGTTGTTGTGTATATACCCTGTTTCCTCCACCTACGTATGATTAATAAAAAAAACAAAACAAAACTATAATTGCCCGCCCTGTGCTGGAAAAGGTAAACAATGCTCTCATTTTCTCTCATCTTGATTACTGTAATTCCCTCCATGGTGGTCTAAAGTCCAAATCCCTCTCCCTCCTCCAACCGATAAAAACACAGCAGCGTTTTTTCTAACTGGTTTAAACACAAGGGAGTACATCGCCCCTGTTTTAGTCTCCCTCCACTGGCTCCCTGTGCATTTGATTTTAAGATGTTACTGCTTACTTTTCAAGCTCGCTTAGATCTTGCAATCAACTCATATTTTAGATATTTTAACCCGTTATGAGGCTTACCGCAGTCTTACATCCTCATGCAGGTTCCCGTTTCTTGTTCCAACGTTGAAACTCTGGACTAAAGGTGACTCTTTGTTTTTGGTCTGGGCTTCTCAGCTTCGGAACGGCCATACTGAGAAGATACTTTGTTTTTTGTCTTTTATCTCTGGTCCGTCTGCCTATTTGATCTTCTTTCATCGTTTTAACGCTCTGTTGTATTTTATTGCCATATTATGTTCAGCACTTGGTGATCTTGCATAAGAAATGCTATATAATTAAAGATTATTATTATTGTTCTGTGCTTTTTACATTATTAATTCTTTATAGCACAGTGTTCAGAGTAAGATAAATTTTTATCTCTGCAACATTTGTGGATAAATAAGCCCCCCTTAAGCAGATTTACGGTTTACCAGTTGTGTTTAATTCCTTCCTCATGTTACAAGTTCAATTCATGGGCATGTACAGTAACATAAAATAAAATGGACTTCTTAGGCAATTGTTGCGCTTGTGCAGGTTCACACCCACTGAGAGAAGGATGAGGTTATCAGACTGGTTTTGATCTACAAAATATGTTTGTTAATTTACGTCTCAAAGCATCAAGGTATCTGAAAATAACCAATGTTCCGATGCTGCTGCTACTCCTGTCTGACAGTGGTAGACATGGGTGAGAAAGACAGCAGTGATGAGGGCTAAAGGCATCAAACACAGCAGACAGCTGTGAGTGGGAGTCGACACCCCTCAACAAATGATGTCATTTACGATAGCAAACATTTTCAGAGTGAGGAGGCATGATCATTATATTTCTCAGTTGATGTTTAATCAACTAGAAATATTCCCTAGTGGGAAAAACAGGTGTTGTAAGAACAGAAAAAGAAATCATTTATCAAATTAAATTCTGTATGGTGGATGGTAAAAGAAAGGTTGATTGAAATAGTTTGAAAAAATTTAGAGACACGTATGGATGGATTCACTCAGCATATCCCTGTCTTCCTCCATAAAATCTGTAGATAAGCAGATCAGTGGGTATATTTGTACTGTAGATAGATGAATAGATTGATATAAATAGATGACATTACAGAAATATGGATCTGATTTCAGTGTCTAGAGGTTAGCTGTTACCATCAGTCCTGATCAGTAGGTTTCCATCTTGTTGGCCAACACAAACTCTGATCACACCCACAGAGCCAACAGAGTTGATCAGTCTGTTCACTCTGTTTGTGTTTCTCTTTTTGGTGGCTTGATCTCACCAAAAGCAAAAACATTGATTGCTGGCAACCAGACTGGTAACCATCTGGACCAGCTTCAGTAGAGCCATTAAGCACATTCTGGCGGACCCTCTGTTCTGCAGATGCTCACAGTTACTTGAGCAGTATATTTTGTTATCCAGCTGTGGATAAATATATTTACACGAACACCACCACGCCTAATCCTCCACATAAGACGACAGGTTGCATTCGTTCACTCGTCCTACTGACGAGTATTATCATCTCCTTGGTCTTTGATATGTTAATCTGCATCTGCTTCTGATTACACCACACCTCAAAGTTGTGAGAAAACTTTGTTTATCCCCCTGCTGCCCTCCCACATACTCACAATCATCAGAAGTTATAAAAAATACATAACTTAAATCAATGTCGATGGTTGATTCAGTTGTTTTGATTATTTTTTGCGTACTCTATTAACTCATTGGACCATTTCTGTAATAAACTTTAAAAGAGTAACTCAAGTTTGACTTCACAGACATGTTTATTATTATTATTTTTTATGGAGCAGTTACAGAGCTTTTGTTAAATTTCGGGTTCGGTTCGAGTCTTGGTTTGTTCACTAACCTTTCTGTGTAGAGTTTGCATGTTCTCCCTCTGTATACATGGGTTTTCTCCAAGTACACTAGTTTCTTCCCATGCTCCAAAATCATGCATATTAGGTTGATTGGCCACTAGGAATGAGTGTGTTATTTGTTTGGTGTTTTTTCTTCATGGGGCCTCGCTAAAGATTGCTGACCTGTTCGGGGAGTACCCTGCCTCTCACCTGAAATCAGCTAGGATAGGCTCCAGCACCCCCTGCGATCCTATTAGGTAGAAGTGGTTCAGATGATGAAACAAAACTATTATAACTGCCATTTAATATAATCTACTTTCTATTAAATTCTTGAACTGTTTGATGAATATGGTACAAAAAATAAGCAAGAAAAAAATCCAGCATAAAGTCTGTAGAAAAAAATCCCCAAACAATATAAATTTGTTGCAGTCTTTCATATAAAAAAATCTTTTTAAATATAAGCGCTAAGTGTAAAAAAGTGCTACATTTGCCAATATGTTCTGCTAAGAAAGTTCTTGGCAGGATTTGATAAATTTCCTGCCTCCTTCACAGTTTCTGCTTCTTGCACTGCTTCTTCCTCCTCACAGCAGCTGCCATGGTTACATCAAATGTTAATTTTAAAGACGTTATTTAAAAAAAAAAGACCTAACCACTGTGATTCATTCATGTATTTGTATTGCCAAATTTATGTGCCAAGAAGGCAAAAAGTGGACAAAAGATCAGAATAAAATAAAAAAAATGTTCAAAATAGATGTAATTTGTGTAATTTTCTTTCATTAGATTGGGTGCAAGGTGACGGTGCTGCTCTTCATCTATTTCTTGGCCACTAACTACTTCTGGATCCTGGTAGAAGGTCTTTATCTGCACAGCCTCATCTTCATGGCCTTTCGGTCTGATTCCAAATACCTCTGGGGTTTTATACTCATTGGATGGGGTAAGTGAGAAAGTAACAAAGGCATGTTTGACATTAGTGTGGATATTGTTCGTTGTGGAATTGCAGACGTCAGAAACACATGATTTTACACTTTGTTGTACTATTTTATAATGTTGGAAGAAAACTTTTGTTCTTTTTTTGTTGGCATTAATTTGTCTACTCTGATGTATTATTGAAAAAGCAGGAATGTAGGACAGATAGAAGCAACACCATAAGCTCTCTGCTTGCAGACCGCTACTTGGTGGATTTGTCATTTTTAATCACCTTGTGTATTTTAGGTCCTGTGGGTTTTGGAAAACCAAAACTATGACCAACCACTGCTTCATCTCAGCCTAGAATGAAGAAAGCAAAATATGCCATGCCTCGTTTAAAAAGAACAAAAAAAAAGTAGTACAATGCATCCACAGTGTTCATGTTTTCAATATAATCTGTTAGGTTGTCTGTTTCTTGGTTAAGAAACTGACTTGCTGTGGCGACCCTGAAGGGAAATGCCAAAAGAAGAAGTAGCTACCATCAACCTACTCATAAAACTGTTCAAATTTGGCAGCATTGGATCATAAACATGTCACGTTGTTTGTAGTATAAAAATTTTAATGAGCTCTGGGACTGATCTTAAATGTTTTTCCGAGATAACGCTGACATTGACATTCAAGGCACCGACTACAAACTTTGGCTTTCACAATTACCTCTTGGCAGCATTGTGTACTCCTGTGATGTTTATCTCCTGCATGATGACAAAACAATCCTCACTTCACCCCATAAACCAAAGGGCATTTTATTCACACAGATTAATGCAAATACTAAAAATGACAAAATAATGCTTCTTGTCTAGAATTCATTAGCGAGGAACTTCTATTTATTGTGAGGTCAAGTGCTTTAAAAGCATCAACTAGACCCACAAAAGATCTGTCCTTGATAAACATTCTGACTCTCGTTTGGATGTAAAATTATCTTTGGCTTTTAAATTAACCTGGATAAAGCATCACATTGTGTTTTTAATAACCCTAAACAGGGCTACAGGTTGACAATTATTCTTGGTGTTTATTTTGACCAGCTTTTTAAAAATGACGAATAACTACTAACATCCATTTAATTTGATTTAATCTTCCAAACAGCGCTGATAGAATTTAACTTGGCTAGTTGGGCAGAAAAAGATTTGACCGTTAGATCACCTAGAATTAATGTCTAGTCTTTAAGATCCTAATTGCATCATTGCTTTCTTGTCGTAAATAATATTTTTTAATTTCTTCCACCTCAAATATATTTAAACATATCAGTAATTTTTTAACAACTTTAGAGTCGCCTTAAATAACAGTTGGCAAAAATGTTTTCGCATTTAATTTTTTCTTTGAAGAAACTATTTACATAATTCTTCTCTTTTTTCTTTGCAATGTCTTTGCAATTGTTGTCCATGCTTTCGAATAGAAATGCTAAAATATCTGGATTTAGAGTTCGGTCATTACTCGTGTTTGAGGGCTGTGTTTAATCTGGCTTGACCCTTCACAAATTTAAAATACCTTTAAAACTCAGAATAAAGCTCTCATCACATCTGTATTAAGCTGATACATTCTACTGTTACACAAAAACTTGCTCAATACAAAAAAGAACTCCACGTTATTTCCATATAAAGAACATTATTCTGCTCCACGTTGTGGTTTTTATAGTAGACATAATGACATGCCACTTCATATTTTGGAATAGCTCTGTTTTTGAGCGTAAAGTCACACTGAGCTGAAAATACCATCAGATTTGTCGCAAGAAGTCGAGCCAGTCTATTTAACCTTTTAACAAATCTATACTGTATTTACAACAAATGCACATACAGATAAAAGCTAGCTAACAATGAATGCAAGGCATTGCTTGTGTGGAAAACTGTGATCCAATCATGATGTGGGAGGCGTTGGCTTAGTGTTTTTTTTTTTCTTTGACCGGAAGAAGAAGATTCGATTCCAACTGAGCCCCTTCGGTATTCCTGGACCTGACAACTAACCCCTAGGTACTGCCACCATTGGTGCCATCGTCACTGCCTGCTGCGGTGCAATGCCACACAGAAATTTTCCCATTGAGGGATTAATATAGTACCGTTAAAAAAAAAAAAAAAACTGTAAAAATTATGTTTCGTTAAATGCCTCGCCGAGATACTGTAAGTGTGACTATTATAAGGGAAAGCACTTTACCAAAAAAATCCACCTACAATGAGAGCAGAGTTGCAATAAATTCCCTGTAGATAGCAAGTGGAAAACAGAAACATTAGCATTTGTCTTGCATTTAAAATAAATATGTGAAATTATAGTTCTTCTATTTCAACTGTTAAACATAACTTTAAAAGCCCAATTGACTTTCAAATGATCTAGAAACAAGCTAATAGATTAAATTGAACAGATGCCATATTAAGTTAATCTATTAAGTTTAAGGTTGCAATTTAATGCATGCTCTTGGTACCCACACGAAGTTTCTCCAACATAGACGAATGTGCTGCAATCCAAAAATCTCCCTACAGGCTTTAGGATTATATGTTTGTATTGCTAAGAACCCACCAAAGACCATGTGTTAAATTGATACATACATTTTTGCTGGAACATGGGAACATGTTGGAAAAGCAACAACACATAGTATAAAAGTTAGCCTTTTTTGGATGTTTGATTTGTCATTGAAAGTCAGTCTGCCACTAGTCCCGCCATGACTAATACCGCATACCGGTAGGAGCTGCAGCTCCTACATTGACTTATTTAGCAAAAGCCGACACTGCACTGATAGATACATATCCAGGTGCAGATTTTATTGTCTCTAGAGACAGAAGGATGCCAACACAACTGGATTGTTTGAAACAAACATGATTACATATCAAAAATTTGCTAAAGAAGTGGGTTTTAAATGAAGCCCACTTAAGAAACCAACAAGGATTTGATTAATAAAAGATGAGCATATCTTATTTTATTTGACTTAGTGATTTATTTTGAAAGATCTAATCTGTACAAAATTAAGAGAAGGAATTATTTTTATCTAAAATGAAAAAATTCCTACCTCTTTTCATTTATTTAAACCCAAAGCACTTTTTTATTTTTTGCCAGACAAGTTTGCTTTGCTTTGCATTGCTTTGACAGGATTAAACTGGGAAAAGATAAGCTGGAATGAAAAAAATTTCCCCAACCAGCCAGAATTTTAATTCAAATATAAACGAGTACTTTGTATTTATTCATGTTTGAGTAGTTTAAGCACTTTCAATGCTTTTTTTCAGGAATCTTCTTCAATTATTCTTACTTATTTTTGTTCATAAGATTAAAATAAAATCTTGTTTGTCTTTTAAAAAATTAGATAAATGCCTTGAAAAGCTAGCAAAACAAGGCAATTTTATTTTTTTTAAGTGAACAAAAGTACTCTTTCTAAGTTTATGCCTCCACTTTTTCTCTGTTCTCATCCTCTCATTACATTCCAAAACTTCTTCTATTCTGAGCTGCAGGTAAAATACACAATTAAACCAAAATGTCCCTAGCTGGCAGACTATATATTAAAAGATGGTTAAGCACTCATCAGGCCATTAGAGTTTTGGTCAATAATTATAGTCAGTGTAATGAGGCTGCCACATTTAGATGAGTTTCTGAAGAGGAGGACAGATGGAAGTGTCTTTGCTTCTGGGAGAAATTAATCTTACCCTTTCACAATCACAACCTTATCCCTATTGCTGCACGCACATCTGCTTATGCAGCTGAATATTTAACAGACACCAGATGTACTTTCAGCTGTGTTGACAGCGTTGGAGTTACACATTTAGATAAGATATATGAGCGGGAACTTTTTCTGACTCATTTTGTTAAACTTTTTTCTTATTATTTTTGCTTAATGCACAGTATTGCTTCTTTCCGCACTTGTGTTGGATTTAGAAGTTTTTAAACTTGAGTCTGTAGGAACTTAAACAAAGAAAGTAAAGTACTTTCTAAAATAAATTTGATAAAGATAGTCTCCGTTTTATTAGGTTTTGCCTAAGTAAGTGCAATGACAAATCAGCCGTCTCTATCAAACCCTGTCTTCTGCATCTAACCATCTCTCAACTCTCCTCTTTCTTTTGGTTTTCTGTCTTGAGGTTCCAAACTCAGCATTATTCAGCCGAAAACGTTCTCTCTGTCTCTTGTGTACATGTCCGAACAATCTCAGTCTGGCCTCTCTAACTTTATCTCCAAACCATCTGTATCTCTATGTTTGGCATTAAACCATACTTCTGCTCACAAATTATTCTGCTGTTAGTCTAGCTATCACCACTCATTCCCAAAAACAAAACATCATTCGTCGGGTTTTCAGGTCATGTTCTCCAGTTTCCTGTTCCACAAATGAATAAAATGGTTCAAAAGTTGTTTTATAGCTGCTAAAACACGGGTTGGGTGTCTTTGAAAACAAAAATGAAATGAAAAAACCTAAGTGAATACTTAAGTAGCTTCAACTGATCTCCATGTGGACTTGGCCTTCATTTAAATCATTCTGGTTCATCACAGCAAAAGCCTTGGGAACCCCTTAAGTTTCTTAGGGAAGAGCCCCAGGTCTCTAGAGGATCAGAGTTCTTAAGAGTGTTGAAAAGATTTAAAAAGTCCCATCAAAAGTTTAAAACAAGTAAAAGTAGATTTAACAAGAAGTCTGAAAGCCAGTGGAAAGACTCAAATATTTGACTTTGGTCAGGAGACTGAGATTTTTGGATTGAACTCACTTGTCAGTTTGCGAGAAAATACTGTATTATTACAGAACAAATAATTACAAGAAGAACCTGAAGATGAGTCATACAACATTTGTTTGACCTTTTTCACCTGCCATGGACTAAAACTTCTTCTTTCGTGTTCTTTGTGTATTATTTCACTGTCCTAATGAATTATTAATGTAAGAACATAGTAAAAGATTAATTTTTGTTAAATAATTGTAATTTTAAAAGTACACTTTTTTACAATCGACTCATGGTACATATTCACATGGTGACTCTTCTTCTCTTTTCCACTATTCCCTTCATGGGTTCACCACAGCAAGTCAATTTTTTCCATCTAACCCTATCTTCTGCATCTTCTTTGGTCACACCAATTATCTTCATGTCTGTCACTGTATCCATGTCCACTGTATCTCTCTTCTGCACATGTCCAAACCATCTCAGAGACCTCCCTAACCCAGAGTGAGGACACTGAGATCCCACTGAGCTCATGTCCAGGTGTCCTTTGGAAAGACACCTAAGCCCCCATTTCTGCCACCATTGGTGCCGTCCTAACAGCCTGCTGTGGTGTGATGCAGCACATAAATTTTCCCGTTGAGGGATGAAAATAAAAAATAGAACCTCTGCTGTTCCTCTGATCCTGTCCATCCTGGTCACTTCCAACGAGATCCTAAGCATCTTCATCTCTGCTTCCTCCATCTCTTTTTTCTGTCTTTTCCTCAGTGCCACTGTCTCTAGAACAAAAAGCATGGTTGGTCTCACCACCGTTTTGAACACTTTTCTTTTCATTTTAGCTGAAATTCTGCTATCACACATCACACCTGATACTTTTCTCCACCCCTTCCGGCCTGCCTGCACACGCTTCTTCACCTCTTTTCCACACTCTCCATCGATCTGGACTGTTGCAGCATTTTGGACAAGGCAGCCCATTCACATGGTTCTGCTTTGTGTAAAATAACAATTTGCGGATTTTAACTACCTTTTTAAAGAAGAAATAAAAGATAGACCACTTGTTAGTCTGAAATGTCGATCAGGTATTCCTTAGACATTACACAGCATTGATTATTAGTTCTTAAGTTAAATACAATATAGATTTCTGTTTAGTTCTTTACTTTTAAGGCATTCTTCAATTCAGTTTTAATTACAATGTTTGTTTGTTTTTTTTTCAATTTGTCTCCTGCTTTTTAAATAAAAAGTTAACCAAATAGAACTTCAATAATGTTCCAGTGGGTCTCTTTTTTTTACTCTTACCCTGAACGTTTCTGATTGAGCACATACCGTCTAATGGATACAGAGCACAAATGGAAATATTTAATTGTATGTCATTACACCACCGATGTGAGGGGTTGCTAACAAGCTAGTGTTTTTCTAGGATGCACGAGTTAGTGAGGTTTGGACAAATTTGTCAAATTAATCCAACTTACATTTCCATGTCTTTGTAAAACCAGGTGTTCCAGCTTTGTTTGTGGCTGTGTGGGCAATCGTTAGGGCAACACTGGCAGATGCAAGGTAAGAAAGCAAACCATATTCAGATTTTTACAGAAACTAGACACCCAAATAAAAAATAAAATTCTATTAATTTTTTTTTTCTTTGAAAGGACAACCTATCTGAAATACATGCCACAAAATAGGCATCAACAGAGATAATGACAGACTAATTGTGATGACATTTGAGGCATCGGTAAAACGCAATTAAAAACGTATGATTGAGACCGCATTACAGTCCTGAATAAGAACAGGCATACAACAGAGCAGCTGGAAGTTGAAAAAAAATGCAGTGTGTGAAGCAAGTTACAGACGCCATCAGTTTAAGTGAAGTTAAAAAGGAGAGAGAAGAAAGTGCAGCATTCATATTAATGCATCAAATTGTTTCCTCAAAAATGACCCTTTTCACAACTTCATTTAAAATATTCAGGTGAAAGATGACCTAAAGTGTCCTGCTTTTCAGACAAAATTTATTCACAAGGTCAAAACAAGCAATTGTAATGTAAAAGAGAAAATCAAAAATGCACACTAAAAAGTGAAAAAAAAACTGAATCTAAGTAGTGTTTTTTATTAGGCTTCTTCCTTCCTCTACGTAGCTAAATGAATCCTTTTTAAATTTATTAACCAAGTTTTTATTTGTCACTTCCACTTCAAATCAATCAGTGTCTTATTGTTACCTCACAATCGAGTCTTTCTTTCCTTTGAGATTAATTTTCTTTATTCTTGCAGGTGCTGGGAATTAAGTGCTGGGAATATAAAATGGATTTACCAGGTGCCCATCCTAACAGCTATTGGGGTAAGAATGTGAAAAGCAGAATTTACAAGTGAACAGAATGCAACTTAAAAGTTTTTATTGTCATAATCATTGGTTCGTACTGACATTGCTAATGCATTTTCATACCCATGTTGTCAAAAGGCTGTATTCGTATTGGAATAGCAAAAAATTGGTAGCATATTGAGAAAAGTAGATAAAACTTAGTGTGTACATTTCAAATCCATGCTTATGTGATTTTTTTGTGGAGGAACTCTAACAGAAAGTCAGTAGCAGAGGATATAGAGTAGCCTTTGGCAGGAAGATAGACAGCTGCAGTAAGTCATTTGGAAGAGGATCAACATGGCAATGTGGATGGAGAATCAGAAATTTGTTGCATCAATTTCGGACAAAAGAGCCTATGGTTTTCAGATGCGGCCTTTACACATAATGATAGAATCAAAACTCAGGGACATAGCAGTAAAATAACTTGTCGTACTAGTCATCACCAATTTAAATTTAAACTGACTTTGATGCCACCATAACAGAGTAAAAATACATTCAAACACTACAGAACCGGTCTGCTGATCTCATTCATTCAAATTCTGTACCGTTGTTGCTCAAATAACATCTTAGAGTCTGGTTTTCAACTCCTGTTTCAAACAATTCATCTTTTATAATCATTTGAATATTAGATCTTTGATATGTGAGATGGGGTGGTAAATATTTATTATATTGAAGAGATGGTCATACAATATAAATCAATTATTCAAACATGTACAATTTATAACACAATAATTACGAATACATGCCATCCTAAATAAATTAAAAACATGAAGCACAATCTTCTACAGATGCAGATAAACTCAATGAAATAAACATCGTGCACCATTTTAGGGACTTGCTATTCTTGATTTTCTGCTCTATAGAATTATTTAAATTGTGAAGTACTTTTTGATTTACTTTCAAAATTGCGAGCCTCAGGGTAGAATTTATCAATACAGGTTATAAAATTTTAAACTAGTACGAGAGATAGAGTGAGGAGCTCTTCCATCCAGGAGGAGCTCAGAGTAGACCTGTTACTCCTCCGAGTTGAGAGAAGTCAGACAGGGTGGTTTGGGTAACTGGTTGGCATGTCTCCCGAGCACCTCGCTGGTTAGGTATTGCAAACACGCCCCATTGTGAAGAGATCCAGAGGTAAGCCTTCTACCTGCTGGGTCTTATTTTGGAATTTGAATTAAAGTTCATACCTCTGTTGGAATTTCACAAAACTCAAGCTGGCTTTTTACTTTTTTTTTTTTACAAAATTGCACAATGTTCTCTAAAAAAAAAGGTCTTTTTAGTTATGGACCTTTTATACTGAATAGGTTATTTTTAATTGACCAAACTACATTTTAAGAAGTAATTATTCAACAGAAAGCCACGTAAATGTAATTTATTACTGAATAAATACATTTATAAGCTTTTCTGGGCAAACAAAAGATACCAAGTATGTCTGTTTGTGCTACGGAATAAAAATGATTTCTACACAAAAGCACAATTCCTCCTCTTTAGTGAAGATCATTTACTCAGAGGCAGATGGCAATAAAAATGTCCAAATCTCAGTGTTGTCAATAAAATACGTATTCACAGTTTGGATTTTTTTTTTTTTGCATGTTGTTTGTTCCATTTTATTTCTTGCTGTGGTTTTAGTTACCCCTCCTGCTTACTGGGTATAAAAATTGGTATTTTATTTTAATAAACTGGGACTCTTTTTAAAGTTTTGTTTCACTGACATTCATTAACAAACAACACCCCAATTAAAAAAAAAAGCATTTCAGTTCAATTAACATTTAGACAGGATGTAGTTTTAAAGTTTGTCAAGACTATTTTAATTATGTTTGCTTTACTTGAACAGGAAGACAACTACATGATGAAAAACAAAGAAACGGAAGAAAAAGTAATTAACTGGCTGAGTCCAAGAAAACAATGCAGTACGGCTTAAAAAATAAGTGTACGCATTGCTGAAATGGTGTGTGGATTATGGAGACGATTTTCAATGTGGCACAAAAATATATGTCTTATTGCATTAAAAACTATTCAAATTTATCTGACAGGCAAAGTTTTTATCTATAAACGCACCGTGTCACTCGTATTTAAATACAAATTAGCTTTATCATTCAGAGCGAAACCTTTACCGCCAATGGAAAATTGTGCAAATCAGGAAGTCTTTCATCCACTGCGTAATGTAGTCTGATAAACCTTGAGGGGGAGAAGATTCTTCTGGCAGTCGAGAGGGAAAAACAGATAAATTATGGCAAGTGATGATCAGAAATGATCTCTGCTGACGCATTGTCTTGCTGCGAAGGACTACTTTTTCAAACAGCTCCAAATTAATGACTAGACTGCTGAAAAAAAATTACACAGTTGTTGAAGGAACACTTTTGAGTTGAGCTGTCAGTGCAAACAGGGGTAATTAAATTGCCACCAAGCTGTGACTGCATGCTCTTCCCACTGATTCCAATCAGAGACGTTTACATTATGTACCCAAACCAATTCCCCACCGGCTTTACCGATTATCTTCTGAAAACAGACAAAAAGTGCAAATCCTCTTAAATTACACCATGCTTTAACTATCTTTGTGCACTGGTACAGAAAGTTACATGTAATTGCTCATTATACCACAAAACTTGCAAATTTGTTTCGTTTGTCTCTAGTGTCCGCAGAGATTTTAATTTCATTCAGTAATTATGTAGATATACCAGAACTAAATGAGAGCTGGGGTAAATGTTACCTGCAGGATGGCAGAAGTTGTGTTTTTAATTGCATCTGTTTGATCCGAAATGTCATCCAGATGTACAAAGCAACATTATTACAATGTCTACTTTGATGGTAAAAAATGTTGAAAGTTGAATGATGTGACTTTAAAAAACATTTCTTCTATTGGCAATCAAACTGTTTTTCATACAGACAAAACTGTGTGTTGCAAACTTTGAAAAGAGACATATTTTCACTGAAAAAGTTATTGTCCTAAAATACCTTGAAAAAGAAAAGCAATGTAGAATTTTATTTCCATTACATCCAAAACAATTTGTCTCATAAGAACATCTGCTCAGTAAGATGGACAGCGTCTCAAAGTCTATAACTTTTTTGAAAATGTTTTTCCATCTTCTGAAACTCTCATCCCTAACGGGGCGGAGGACGGGAGTGTGCGTGGGGGGCTTGTGAGAGTTGGAGCCTATCCCGGCAGTTTACTGGCTAGAGGCAAGAGTCTTCCCGAACAGGTCACCAGTCTGTCGTGGAGCCATACACACAGACAGCCATCCACACACACACTCATTTCTAGAGACAACTTTTCAGCGGCCAATCAACCTAACATGCAGGTTTTTGGAACGTGAGAAGAAACTGGGGTATCCACAGAAAACCTACGCATACATGGGGAGAACATGCAAACTTCACACAGAAAAGCCAGTAATTCAAACCTCTCCCCCACGCTGGGATTCGAACCCCCAAACCTTCTTGCTGTGAGACCACCCTGCTAGTCAATATGCCATTGTGCAGCCAACTTTTTTGAATACAAAGTAAAAGAGTTTAAGGTTGGATGCTAAATGAAAGATTCCGCATTAAATTGGCTTTTTTAAAATGAGTATTTTGAAGTTTTATGTGTGGCATAAGTTTGAAAATTCTAAATTATTTGGCGTGATTAATTTACTTTTAGAAAGAGATTCTAAGTTTTTTTTTTTTGGTCACTATTCTTGCTGCAAAAATGAGGCAGACTATTAGTGGACATATAAAATGCAACAAAAAGTCAAGCTACAACCATCTTGCTGCTTGAATGTCCATTTTCTGTGCTTGCTACTGTTACAGTTTTTAATAAAAAATAAAAGGCAGACATCCAAGTTTTTTGGCTCCAGAAAACTTATAATTCAGTTTACAAGAAAAACTCATTGTCTCTCAGTTCTCATGATGTATGATGTGATAATAACTGTGCAAAATATAAAAATGATGATTATAATCTCTGGACGCTGAATGTTATTGAGAAAATGATCATGTGATTAACAGAGATGAAATTATACGTCTTCTTTTTCAAGTAACACCTCTTTTCAAATACCGCAAACTAAGATGACAGCTTTCACATAGTGAGTTCTTTTTACACTTTATAAGTAGAAATGTAATCAGTTTATCTCTTTCCTTCTGTTTCAGCTCAATTTTATTTTGTTTGTGAATATTGTGCGAGTCCTGGCCACAAAGATTCGTGAGACAAACGCCGGGAGATACGACACGAGGAAACAGTACAGGTTTGTACAAAACTGCCCACACTTATTAAATAAGGTTTTAACTTCTACACCAATTATTTTGTGAGTCACTATGTTTTACTACGAAGCTGCAAACAATCTACTTGATAATGCATCATTTGTTTTGGTTGAGAGGATACACATCGCAAATACTTTAGCATACCTGAATTAATTTTTACTCAATGCATTTATTATGATGATGACTCAGCAACCAACAAAATAAAACCATTTAATTTGGTTCAACAGAATACTAGATCTTCATTTCTGAAGTGTCTTTTTTTTCTTTTCTTTGTACCAACACGGTTCTCTAGAGACCTTTATTAGGGTTTTCTGGCCGATCTTCAAGTTGTGTTTTTTTTTTTTCTCACAAGCGAAGGAAAGAGTTTTAACTGGTTTGTGCACTAAGTGAAGGAATTAAAGCAAGGTCAGCCACCATGAGAACAAAGTTTAGTCATGTGTGTTTCTTCTTGTAAACAATTATACATATATATCTATATATACTGTACATATATCGTATACATCCTACAAACCTTCTTACAGTTTTACAATTTTTTTTTTCACAAATTCTTTAATAATTAGTCCTCTGTGGTTGAGATTTTTTTTTTCAATTCCAACTATGTTCAGTTTTAAACAGACAATGGAAAAAAGTTTGATGTGTTTTGACATAACTTTTGTCTTTAAAAATGGCGGTCAAACATCCTTGCAGTATCAAATCCTGGAGTTCCAGCTATCCATCAGCAGCCCCCATTGGGTTCTTTTTTCAGTTCTTTTTTCAGTTCTTGTAAAGTCAGTTTTTAAGACATCAGTTCTGTCATACTAAACTTCAGTTTGTCACCTAAATTGATGAGCTTACTTTCTTCTAAACACCACATTTATCTCTCTTTAAAAAGAGGCTCTGTATGTACAAACTGACGAACAAAGAAAGGGCACCGCCTGTTGCATGTATCACCTGTGTATTTCAGCTGCGATTGAAGGATGTCCAGTTGTCTGGAAAAACGAAGATCACTGTCAACAAAAGATGCAGGCACATGTTCTGAGTTCAAAATTTTTTGAGTTTCAGAAAGTATAGAAAGAAAAAGTTTGTCATTTTCATACCAAGACTGTAATATACAGTATTAGATCCCAGCTGCACGCAATCCAATCCTCTTTCTTATTTTTTTCTTTTTGCATGTTTTTTCTGTCAAGCATGTGTCCTACAAAAACCTCTTGTGCCACATAAGTTCAGAAAAAAAACATGTGATTTCCTTTAGAATGGTAGTGAGAGGAATAAGAGAAGAAGGTGGAGAGGTGGAGGTTTGCACTTGAAAAAGAAGAGGAATGAAGATTAGTCAGAGTAAGACAGAGCACGTACGTGTGAATGAGAGGGATCCAAATGGGAAAGTGAGGTTACAGGGAGAAGAGAGCACTCTCCAGTGCAACGGTCCAGAGCACTGGAGAGTGTGGATAAGAGGTGAAGAAGCATGTGTAGGCAGGCTGGAATGTGTGGAGAAAAGTATCTGGTGTGATGTGTGACCAAAGAGTTTCAGCTAGAATGAAAGGGAAAGTGTACAAAATCGTAGCGAGACCGGCTATGCTGTTTGTTCTTGAGACAGTGTCACTGAGAAAAAGACAGGAAACAGAGATGGAGGTAGCAGAGATGAAGATGCTGAGGATATCTCTGGGAGTGACCAGGATGGACAGGATCAGAAATGAATATATCAAAGGAAAAGCACATGTAGGAGGTTTTGGAGTCAGAGAGGCGAGACTGAGAAGGTTTGGACATGAGGAGACACAGAGAGAGTACATTGGAAGAAGATTGCTGTGTTTGGAACCACCAGGCAACAGGCCTAGAGGAAGACCAAAGAGGAGGTTCATGGATACAGTGAAGGAAAACATGAAGATAGTCGGTGTGACTGAAGAGGATGCAGGAGACAGGATTAGATGGAAGAAACTGACTTGCTGTGGCGACCCCTGAAGGGAAACGCTAAAAGCAGATTGCATTCAGTTTATCATTCGTTAAGAGAGTCAAGGAAAATTTTGAGGGTGTTATTAAAAAGCAATGCAATTTTTTAAGTTTTGTGTCACATGTGTAATAAAAGCATAAAGTTATATCATGTTTAACGTGGAAATTTATGTCCTAAACATTATCGTCTTAAATCAACCAACTCACAAATCTATGATAAATAAAAAAGCACAATGTGTGAAAAGCAACACACCCTGATCAGTTCACACTAACTCTCTACTCTATTTACACACAGGCACATCCATATACATTTAGATATAAGCAATTATATGTAATTTTCCCAACTGCTGGCGTCAGTATATTAGATAAAAACGTTCTAAATTACAGCGGGTGTTCTAAAAAAGATAAATGCTTTGATGCAACAATTTGAGGAGATGAGCTAACAATTTGTCAGAGAAATGATGCAAATTAAGTAAAGGGAAATAGGAAACCAAATATAGCACATGCCTTACAAATATTGAATTGAATTGAATATACTTTATTTATCCCCGAAGGGATATTTGAGTGCTGCAGGGTTATATTTATACAATCTCATATAATGTGAATGGCAAGTAATTACAGGTTTGAAAGTGAAAGGCTAAATAGTTTGATGGAGGTTGGTAAGAATGATTTTTTGTACCGTTCCTTTGAGCAGCGGGGTTGCAGGAGTATGTCGCTGAAGCTGCTTATCAGATGGTCCACAGATTTATGGAGAGGGTTGGAGGGATTTAACATGATTGATGACAGTTTTGCTTTCATTCTGTCCCTCGCCACCTCCTCCATGCAGGCAAGGGGTGAGCCAACCACACGTCCAGCTTTTTTTTTTTACCAGCTTGTTCAGTCTGTTGGCAATCTTTGTTTTAATACCAGCTCCCCAGGTGGCCACAGCAAAGAACAGGACACTCTCCATGATGGCTTGGTAAAACATGGAGAGCATCTTGTTGAGGACCTGAGCTTTCAGGTATATACTGTATACAATATACATAAAGCAAATGAACATTTGCTTGGAAAAAAATGAGGGCTGGTCAAATCAAACTTTAGACTAAAAATGATCATTTTTAACTGTGTTCATGATGAAAAGGACCTGAAGCTCAAGAAACCTTTTCAACTTGGATGGTTCTAGAAATTTAATTATTTTAAATAATTAGTACATAGGATGAAGAGTGATGCATCTTGTTCATCTTTTTTTATTCTATGAAAGACGAGAAAACAGTTTTTATCTACTGGCAGATAATTAATGTTTTAGAGGACAACCTGGACGGTGAGCCTGTAACAAAAGACCTATATCTGGTCAGAATCACCACAAACTATTTTTAACAGCTTGAATGAAAATGATATTTTTTTAAACGTAAAGATTTCAAATAATTAATCAAAATAAAATGTACCCATACTTGATTTTTTTTTCATCTGAAAATACATTTTAAATACAAAAAAAGGTTAAATAATCTACATAAAATAAGTGCTTGATATGCAACAACATCTTATATACAAGCTACCATATTTTATAAAATTTATTTTTATTTTTTACACACGTGTATCAATGTATCTGGCCTGATAACAACTGTCATCCATTTATCGCATGGATACACATAACATACTGCGTTTTCTACTTTTTGTTAGTTAGTGGTTAGTTATACTTTTATCAGGCACAAGTATATTTTAAAACGTGTACGTTGATAAAACAGTAATAAGAAAATCTTAGTAACCTCATTTTGCATGCTGGGTTGTTGGCATCCTTTTGTCTCTAGAGACAACGGGGCCTGCACCTGAATACTTATCTGTTTGTACAGCATAGGCTGTGGCTGAATAAGCCAATGAGGGAGCTGCAGCTCCAACCTCACTTGCTGCAAAAGTGATAGGCAGTATGAGTCATGCAGGGAGCAGTGGCAGATTGACTTTTTTGCTGTTTCCAGGTCTTTATGTTCTTGTGCTGGATTTGTCTGTTTTCCTCGGCCTGCTCGAAACCAATTTTGAGACAAACTAATTATTTGGAACCAAACAAATCACTATAGCAAATATGGTCAGGTTGTCCAAAACATTCAATATTGCAAAATAAACATGTGTATGATGAGACATGATTAGATAAAACATTCAGATTGATGCAATCATTTACTAATTCTTTTTCAAAAACTATACTATAATAAAAAAATGTCTAATGCATTTGATACCTACGAACAAACGGAAGCCCACCATACTTTTTTTAACTACAGGCAAGAAACTTGATTGTTAGAGGTCTTTTATTATTATTACTTTACAAGATCTCATTCATTGGAGCAGCAGCAGTTGTGGTTCTCCATCTGTGTGCAACCACAAGGCTGACTGGTCAAGGGTTGATTGTAAACATCTTTGTTTAGAAGTGTTAATTGTGAGTTTCACAATTACTTTGACAAAAAACAGAATAATGTAACATTTATTTGCATGTGTGGGTGTTTAGTAAGTATGGATCCACATCTGACTCATTAAAACATCTTCAAATTGTTGCTCAAAGTGAAGCTTATTAGAATCACTGCTGGAAGTTAATCTTTTTTTGAGGTGTCACTTAGAATGGCATAAATAAATTATTTAAGTTCCTCAATTCTCAACTAAATTCAAAGCAGGTAATACGTTCCTCTTTCTTTTGAGACCTGTTTAAATCTCAATGAAAGATTGATGATTGTGTTGTGTCATGTTTTCTGATGCATAAAAAAATATCCCCATCCATCAGCAGTTAACAATAGGTTTGCAATGCTGATTAGGTTCAAGTAGTGTTATAAACATGTACCACACACTCAAGAGGCTTTGTGTTGGCATCCAAATGCTGACGGCAATTTTCAGCTGTCAACACTGCTGGAAAATTGGAGAACTAATACTGCAAATTTTCACATCTCTGAGAAATGACTTTTTTTTTCTTTTTTTAGTATCACAGCTCATATGAAAGAGAACATGGTGTTCTAGACGTGGAAAAAAATATTAAATCAACCCACCTGTTACCTCTTGTGTGATTTTCCACAAAAAGTTTTATTAAAGGCTAGAATCTTTAGGTCTATATTTAAAAGTCAAAGAACTACTTTATAACAAAAGTCAGAGCTGAATTACAATACGGGTAATATTCTCAATAACTTGAATATTAATTAAAAAGTTGAGAGTGGAAGTTTTTATTACACCAGGCATAACTTATAATTCTCTCTCACTATTCATGCAAAGCAAATAGGAACTTTATATTCCCTGGAGACATTTTTAAAACTGTGTCCTCTTCATATCAGTCAGAAGACTCATCTGAAGGTAAGGAAGGAATATGAACTTGGTTATTAAAAAAGAAAAAAAATGAGAAAGGAATGAAAGGCTTATGAAAGGGATAAACCTATTAGTTGTGGTGTATCGGCCGTTCCAAACCATTAATCTTATAAATTCCAAAGTCATTTTCAGCTAGTTTACTTCTAATGCAGTTGTTTAATGAATTCAACACAAAATGTGATAAATGTCTTAAGTACATCCCACAGGAGTTCTAAATGATTTGATTTATCCGTGTTTAAATTCCTGTGTCATTTATTGATCTGAATTTTGCTTTATGAAAAAGTACACTAGTTGTGATACAGTTTACTTGCACAAATTTATTTGACTATGTAAAAAAAATATGCACACAAATATTAATGCATGAAAAAAGATAAAAATAAATGATCAATACAAATTCAAGGGGAAGTGAGTGGAACATTTTGTTTTTTAAATTATTTATCATAATATATTCAACCCTCATGGGGAAATTATTTTTGCTGCATTGCAATGCAGCAGACAGCCATGACGGCGCCAATGGTGGGAGTACTTGGGGGTTAGGTGTTCTCTCCAGGGACACTGAAGCATGAACCCAATGAGAATCAAACCAGCTTCTCCTGGTCCAAAGATGGAAAAAAAGAAAAAAAAATTCATGCCGAGATTTTTTATGTAACCTTCTATACGGCCTGAGAAAGAAAAAATTGAACAGATAAATGTCTAAACATACACACACAAAAATCCATATGCCTACCTAAACCCAATTCAAACTCAGCTGATGAACTACAGTGAATGAAATTAATGTTTTTATAAATAAATATAATAAAGAACTAATACCACATGGATCCGATTTGTCGTTTTGGCTCAAAAATGATGTCTTTTAAACAAACTTGAAATTGATTTGTGACTGTATAAATGTTATGAATGTATGTGTGTGTTTATCTCCTTAGGAAACTGGCCAAGTCCACCCTGGTGCTGGTACTCGTGTTTGGGATTCATTACATCATCTTTGTTGGGATGCCGCACACATTCCAGGGACCGAGTTGGGAGATTCGCATGTACTGCGAGTTGTTTTTCAATTCGTTTCAGGTACTCATGTGTTATTTTTCCTAAAGCAAAAATAAAATTTCTCACTAAGTCAGGATCTAAAATGACTCAAAGTTACTTTATTTGGCTTAGAAGATGCTGCCACTTAAAAAGTTGGAGCATGTACTTCTGCCTGCAACATCACAGCAGCTGATAAAACCCTAAGTATCTGTCAGTCGAGGCTGCGTCTAGAACTAATCTTTCTTTAGGGCAGGTTTTTACAACCTGTCAGTTACAGTGTAGCTCCTGGCGAAGCCTAGAAAGAAAAGATTGGCTGACTCTCATTTAGTTTTATTCAAATTTGTCCATTTGTCCCCAGACCGTGAGCATCTGTTCTATCTGCTTTCTGACGTGCTCGATCCTGTGCAGTGTCAAACTACACACTCACACAAAGCAGTACTGCCACTGTAGGGTGCAGATGCTGTTCCACAGAACATTGTGACCATCTGTTCATCAAACTCTACTTTATTTGTTCATTTCTTTCTTTCTGCTAATCAACAAGTTTCTCACCAACAGAATTAGTGAATGAATTTTGGAAAAACACTCAAACTTTGCTAAGAAATAAAAATAAAGGACATTTTAAATTGCATGTTCGTAGTGAAACAAACAAGTCTTATTCAGAATATTAAAAGAGACGTTAATGAGGTTTATACTCAAGCTCATGGTGATTCATACAAAATGAGGATTAAACATTGTGGAAAAACATAGCTAAAATTTAGACTGAAAACTAGCCATTGACAAATACAAAAACAACAACAAAAAAATAGACAAACGGAACAAAAAGTTAACCGAGAAGCAAAATAAGGACATTATGGTCACATTAATAGAATAAACCCTAAAAACAACAGTTTCCTGTCAAACAGAACGTTTGTTAGATTTGCTACATATTCATTAAGTGTAACATGTGAGCTTAAAATCAGAATATACTTTAATGATCCCACACATGGGAAATTTGTGTGTCACAGCAACAACTTCCTATCTGCTAAGTGAGTCGTTGTAGAGCATTTACTGTAAATAATGCATCGCTATCCCTATAATCAGAATCAGAATGCTTTTATTGCCATGTCAATGAAAAATATCAGAGACTAGGAACTTGCTTTGATACAGGTGTGCAATAATATAAGACAAAAACAACAAAAAATAAAATAAATAAAAATAATTTTAACAAAACAAAGACTGCTCAGAAAGAAAAAGAAAAGTAGTGCAATGTCATAGAAAATAATAAAAAATAATAAAGATAGTAAAGTGACAAGAGGGAGGTGACTAAGAGATGTGGGGATCAGGTTACAAAGTATTCATTAGACCAATCTACAGTATATCAGACTATATCAGGGATATTTAAAATTACTTTGAATTAATATTCTGCGATCAAGAATGTTCAAACTCCATCTACTTTTAATATACTTTACCTTATTAATCCCTGACCGGGAAATTTGTGTGCTGCACTACACCGCAGCAGGCTGCCACCTATGACGGCACCAATAGTGGGTTAGGTGTCTTCTCCAAGGACCCTTGATGTGAACTTAGTAGCAACCCATTCCGATTAATTTTTGATCCCCGGGCGAACGCTCTAACTACTGAGCCGCCGTCTCCCACTTTTAACTATATAAACTACTAATGCACATCACCATCCTTTCTGCAATCAGAAAAATCACGTTTCAAATTCTTTAAGCCAATCAGTTACTGAATTACAACAGTATTTTTATTTTATTAAAAGAAAGACAACTGAGCGCTTATTGTAGATAGTATTTAATTTTACTGAAACTCTATAAATTTTGATGGAATTTAAACCCTTGAGCTTAAAGATACTAAATTAAGAAATACATTTGATGATAAATGGTTTTTCAGTGTATTTTGTCTGCATCTTATGGATTGGTCATTTTTAATTATTGTTTGGATGCAGAAAATAAAATTTTACAGCAGGACATTTTGATCATAACAATTAAGATTTTTTTTTTTTATGTTGACTATCATTGAAACTTATCATTTGAACCAATGTACTTTTATTTGAAACAAAATTGGTAAAAAATGGTGATACCTGTGTAAATTCGGTCTTGGCAGAGATTTGTTGCAGCTGTAACCGTTTTATTTCCATTACGAGGAGAGAAACAAAGCTGGAATAGTCTACTGGGAATTAGACAAGGTTATGTGTGCAAGTGATAATTAAAACAAAGCTTTGTTATTGTGAAAACATGTCCAGACAGTAAATTGATTTACTTTAATTAATTTTCTTTAAGAATTTAAGAAAATTAAAACCCACCTAATACATTATTGGTTCATTGTCCTTAACCAACCTCTGCAGACTAAAGATTCCCGCTTTCAGCTCACAATCTATTTTGTGAAACATTTGGTTGTCTAATCAGGAATGTGCTTGGGAGATGAATGACTCCAAGCAAGCTTTATAAAAATAAAATATAAAATAATAGCACAATTCTTTATTGCGAGGTTATTAATGTTTTGATCATTTTTTAATAGCATCGATTCCGAATCAGACTGGCGTAACAACTGGAAATGATCCAACCTGTTAGTAAGCCAAGCAAAAAGTGCAAAGTAAGACTAGCTGCCTTCATAGATCCAAATTCAATGGTATGTTTTCAGCTTGCTTTAAATATTCCAAAAAGCCAGAAAGTAAACTGAAGACCCCATGCATGTATTGTAATTCATACACACACTTAGTCAAAAATAGTTAGAGCCCCTGGGCTTTTAATGCAGTTTATCAAATTTTGAAGTTCAGGAGCTGTTAAAAATTCTTTGCCCTGAGGCTAAGTTCTGACCCTAAACCTAAGCAAAACCATCAGACTGGTGAAAATCTTGGACAGAATGAGGTTGAGACAGGTCAGAAAGTTTTTATAGAACAAGGCCATTCAGACCATTCCAATGCTTGAAGGAGAATTTCAAAATCAATTCTGCACCTCACAGGGAGCCAACAATGGGGAAAAAAATGTGTTCACATCTGTTTTCTCCAGTTAACAGGCGAGGACGAGCACTTTGTACAGTGTTGCTTGAAAGGGAGTAGTCCAGGCAGGTTGTGTTAGAGTATGAATTATTCTTGCAAAATTTCTCTATGGCAGAAAAGATTCTTTCTGGACATAAAAAGAAAGTTTTTGAACCACAGAACAGAAACTATTGTCAAGTCTAAAAACAGAAGTTCACATGGAGTCCTGTGTTACCAGCTAAACATAGTTTGAATTTTACTCTTAGTTTACTTGTATTAATGATGCAGCTTCAAAATGTTTAAAATGTAAAAAATACAGTACACAACTTTAAATTACAAAGTTTATAGTTTAGCTGATCTTTTTGGTTTTTCAAGGTCTTATATACATCTGCTACTTTTTGTTGTGGAAATTTTCTTATTTCGTGAGAAATCATTTCAAAACAGATTTTGATAAATTATCTGAAGGGATTTTTTTTCATTTGTTTTCAAAATTTCTAGAACGTTAACCTTCATAACCATCGGTAAAATTTGTAAGTAACAATTTGGGTTCCACAAAGAAGTTTGCATAAAACCATCTGGGTGAGGACATCGATATTGTTCACTTTCACATTTCAGATTAGTTTATTATCCACCTCCACAGAGTTAAAAAATCTTGACCTTGGTGTTTGCATGTTGGTGCAACAAAAGCTGTATGTTCTGATGGAGAGGTGCTAAAACACCTTGTTTTCATACAGTCATGATCTGAGGGGGTAGTGAAGATACAGTAAATAAAAATCATATTTTTATATTTTTTTTCTCCCATGAGCCACACACGCTGTTCCTGTGAGTAATAAAATGTGAAGTTCAAAATGAGTGCAAAAAGTCTCCTTTTCAACTTAAAAAGTTTGATGATTATTAAGCATTTGTTAGTGTTTTTTAGAGAAGGAAATAACACACAAGTCTGAAGGAAATAACACACAAATCTGTGTCAGCATAAGATAAGATTTAAAAAACCCCCACAAAAAACACAAAAAAAGAAACGGGAATGAAGTAGACACGCTTGAAATTTCAAACTGCTGTATACTTTTGTACTGTAAGTGATGTTTACTTAAAGCTCATGCTTATTAACATTGATTTTCTGTTTACATCGTCGGTTATAAACTACAATTTATTAAAAATTGAATGTCTTCTGAGGCATTTTTTAGATGCTGAATAAATAGTTACAAAAATGGTTAAATACGTCGTACACAGCTTGCATAAACATTACCCAAATTATTTTCGGGACAAGGCACACAAATTTCTCACTTCAAAAGATTTACTGTTTTTTGGTGTAATTTATTTAGTAGGAATAAATTAAAAATGTTTTCCTCTCTATACAAAGTCAAACCTTTTAATAGATTTTCATTTAAAATTTCATTTAAAATTACACTTGCACTACTTTAAAATTTCGGATTTTTTTTTATTCCATGATGAGCTCGCAGTTAAAGTTTTTACTCCTGCCTAAAAAACCCTTTCAGTCTTGTCTTGTTTTTTTTCCGTTTTTTTTTTTTAAATTATTAGACTTGTATAGATGTTCTGTTAAATAAATAATTGACTGAAAGAATAAAAATTTGAAAAAATCTAAGGTCGCTCTGTTTCACTATGAGATACAAATACAATGTTAAAAAAATAACCGAGATTAACACTAATCAAACTATACGTGTATATTTTATCATCTCGCAAGTAAAAATTTGACTTTAAAATAAGCATAAAGTTATTCTTAACATAACCTGATGACCATTGGAAAAAATATATCTTCACACATACATATTATTCAGTCAGTCACCTTCTTATCCGTCCATACCTTGCGAGGTTGCCGCAATTGCCAGAGCCTATCCCGGCTGATTCAAGGCGAGGGGCAGGGTACACCCCAAACACATCGCCAATCTGTCACGGGGCCACACACATGCAACCATCCACACATACACTCATTCCCAGGGGCTACATATTATTCAAATATTTTAAACTTTAAAACTACTTTCCCACCAACTTAAGTATTCTTTTGTTGTTTTTGTGAGAAGTCCACACTACCAAACACAACACGGGATAACAGTATAAAAAGTTTTTTTCTTCGCTCAGCACAGTGAAGAATCCATTTAATGCCTTTTAGTATCTGCAAACCCTGTGGGAAGCCTTTGCTAATGAGCACTTTGTTTGCTCATGTGAAATAATTGCAACAAAGCACCAATCCGAAATTTATTTTCTTACGGTGGCTTTCATTCCAAAGATTGCTTTTACATCCCCAAGGTTTTATTTATCACACCCACAATAGCAAAGGTTATGTTTTTGGCGGCAGTCTGTCTGTGATGAAAATGAAACAGGAATGACTTGATGTTTTTAAAAGAAATGTGATAAATGGCTGTGAGGAAGATTAGACGGTCGATACGGACGGAAATTTTAAGAATCCTCGGCCAATTATTGCAATGTCTCAACTGAGATTTGAACTATCTGAATGCTTCTGGAAATTTGTGGTTTTATTAAACTTAATCTGATTTATTTTATCTGCCTGCTTGTCCTTGCTGCTCCGTTTGTGAATGATGAAATATTGAGGGTTTTTTTTTATACCTTGTTAAATCTAGTGCCTGTCTGTCGGATAAATTGTATGTTTTAGTTACGGGATAATCAGTATTTTCATCTATCAAGAACATAAAACAGAGTAAAACATTGACAATATGAAGCTTTCTGAAGTCATAAACAACAATACACTGATAAACTCAAGTATGAAGAGGAAAATAAAGTATCTACGTGTAAGATCAGACATCCACAATATGTTTGACAACAGATTAAAATCTCCCCAGCATGAGCGACAAATGGACTACACACAGACAAAGACAAACAACTTTCCATCTTTCGGTAATCTTTCATTTCAATAAAATGCTCACTGTGGTCTTTCCTGTGAATCCGGGCGCAGTGTGAAGCAGGTCAGAAGAAAACAAACCAGCGAGATTATGGTTTCCATCTCCTCTCATAGACAAACACCATAGGGAACAATCCCATTACCCTTTGGCATTTTTCTCAGATGAGTGTTTGTACATTTTAAATATTTAAAAAGATCTTACTGCTGACAGTAAGTATTTGATGTCAAACTCTTTGTGAGATCAAAGTTACATGGCTTCTTTTTTTTCTTTCAGGGTTTCTTTGTGTCCATAATCTATTGTTACTGCAATGGAGAGGTGAGTGTTTGAAATGGTGTTCATCACAAGGGTTAGTGTTCTGTCTGTAGCTTCATTATGATGAAAGTGAAACATTGTGCTAGCAAGAATCTCCCTTCCAAAATGTGTGCAGTGATTAGTGTTTTCTTTTTTATTTACTATTTAGCTGCCTACAAAAGCAAAATTACAGACATTTTTCCTGGATGCTTGTTGGATACAAAATGTATATCTTTACATTCTTCTTTTATTTTATCATTCAAAAGTGTCTCTTACGATGTTTTATATACTGAAGATTTCCAGACCCCAGCTGCGGGCAGTTCATGGCCTGCAGCTGTGTGACAGTGTTATTTGCTAATTAACGAATGGGTCAACACTGTTTGTTGAACACTCCAACCTTTCCTTCAACTTTCTTTCACCTTTCTCCACAACCCATGAGCGGGAGTCTGTAACTGTTTGCTCCACCATCTGTAAGGGTCTGTAAGGCTTTTCTTTCCCACACTATTCTGTGAGAACACACCTCTCTGTTCTCCAAACCTGTACAAATAAAGCAAATGCATATTCCCATGTAGACAGTCTGGTCACTCTGCTGGGGTGTACTATCTTTGTTACCAGGAAAAAAATGAATACGGGAATCTCTTGTTTTTTCTCCAGTCAGCAGCACAGCTTTTAAAACTTTTTTCATCCAACAATGTTCTAGTTTCTTTTTGCTACCAAAAACAAGGACATTGAACTGATTGGTTGGTTCAAATTACCCAAAAGTGGGACCTTGCAATTGATTAGTGACAGGTCTTTCTAAGAGACCCTGTAACAACCTATTAGCCTGTTGATAGTGTACCCCTCCTTTCACCAGCCAAGGTCTTAAAATAACTTTATTTTTATTGCTTACATTCTTGCAGGTCCAAACAGAAATAAAGAAAACATGGACACGTTGGAACCTGGCGTTTGAATGGGAAGGTCCGGTGGTCTGCGGCCGCTATCGCTACGGTTCTGTGGTTGTGGGTCTTAACAACAACAGCACCAGCAGTCAGTCTCATCTGGCCGGGCTCTCTACACGTTCTACCACGATTGCTTCGAGCCGCGTTTACCGGAGCTCAGGACCTCCCACGATCAACACTCACGCCACACTCCCTGGCTATGTGATCACCAACTCAGACCCATCCATACCAGAAGAACCGGAGGACAGTGGAGCAAAAAGAGTAGATGATATCTCACTAAAGGAAAACCTGCCGGTCCTAAATATAAGCCCTACAGGAGATTATGAGGAAGAAACTCTGTAGCATTCAATCGAAGTTGGTACTGAATAAAAAGACAGATGGCAAAGTATCAGTAAGGAATCTGGCAACCTGTTTCTGTCTTGGGAATTTTAAACTTGGAAGACAACAAAAATCAAGTCAAATTAACGAGAAACAGAAAACAGTCTTAAACTCTACATTTAAAAACTTAATCATAAAGCAAGTGAAGCAATGATTATGGGAGACATTAATGGAACTGATTTAGTTCATGCCAGATAAAGTAACCCAGCACATATCTTAGTGATATCTGAGACTGTGGATTATACTTGGACCTAATCTGCAAACCTGAGCCTGTCGGTGCTGTAAACAAACATTGTAAGCTTTTCGAAAGCCTTCGTATGTGATGACACAAACTGTTGAGAAAGGATTTAAACAGCTGGCATTTGAACAAACGCTTGATGAGCGTAATCTGGTGAGTTGGAGAGAAATTGAAAAGAAGAAGGGTCTCATTCAACTAAAGGGTCCTTGACTGTCTCTCACAGGAATAAACAATAATGTTCATTCTTTTTTAAAAGACATAAAAGGCAGCTGACTAGGTTCAACCTAAAGACAGAAATGCAGTGCCAAGTGGTTTTATTCTGACTTCGTTCAACCTTTTTGTAAGGTGCCTTCACCTTGCTCAAGTTCCAAATCAGAGGAAAGCTACAATTAGAAACAAACACAGACTCTTTTTATATAAATAAAAAAGTTAAAAGATTACAGCACATTGTAAGAAAATACTGGCCGCATTGGTAGCATGTTTGCTGTGATAAAAAAAAAAAAAAAGTTGTAAAGTGATGCGGTGGTTTGGATCCACGTTAGATGTTGTGTAGGGTATTACTCCCACATCCTTCAATCAGATTGCAATTATATTAAGTTGATGGCAACAATCAAAATTTTAATGCATTTTTGGAAATGTCTTCACATTTTTTGTGTTACCAAACAAAGTTACTTATTTATTTGCTATTTTTTTATTTGCAGCGAAAAGTGAACTACATGGAAATATGGCAATGTGTGTAAGCCTATTTTATTTTGGTGTATGAATGTTTTTAAAAATCTAGAAGTCATTAAGATCTAAACAAACATGGTCTTTCTCACCTAACCCTCACCTAACCCTCACCTAAACCTCACCTATGGTCACCAGCTGTGGGTGGTGACCGAAAGAATGAGATCGCGGGTACAAGCGGCCGAAATGAGCTTCCTCCGCAGGGTGGCTGGGCTCTCACTCAGAGATCGGGTGAGGAGCTCTGCCATCCGGGAGGAGCTCGGTGTCGAGCCGCTCCTCCTCCAGGTCGAGAGGAGCCAGACGGGGTGGTTCGGGCATCTGGTCAGGATGCCCCCCGAGTGCCTCGCAGGCAAGGTGTTTCGGGCACGTCCCACCGGGAGGAGACCAAGGCGCAGACCCCAGACCCGCTGGAGAGACTATGTCTCACAGCTGGCCAGGGAACGACTTGGGATCCTTTAGGGTGAGCTAGAGGATGCAGCCGGGGAGAGAGAGACCTGCCCAATTTGAGGCTGTTGCCCTCACGACCTGACCCCGGAACAAGCGGAAGATGACGGAACGGAACGGAACGGTCTTTCTCACATACTGTAATTACATGACACTTGATACATACATGTTATGTGACGTGGTAGCTCTCCATTTGTGCATCTGTTTAGGTAAATGCCATAATGATGAGAATATTCTTTTGTGTTTGGTGCTCAAAGTAGCCATGCAGTGTGCTGACTTGGACAATTATCCATCCAAAAAAAATTCTTAAATTACAACAATTTTTCTAAAACATAAAAAAAGCTTACAGAAACTACAAAAGTTGTGTTAAAAATCACCCACTGTGTTATAAAAATTGAAAGGCTATTACATTCCATTTTTCTTTGTGTAAAAAAAATTGTGATCACTGGCCACTTCAAAATTGTCTGAAATTAGACTGGAAAATTATTTAAAAAAAAAAAAAAAAAGAAGTGTAGAACTTACATCGAGGCTAAGAGCAAGAGACCCAGCAAATTGGGTCTAAACAGCTCTGTAGCCTTGGTTAAAACAACTAATAGTCAAAGGTGGAACTGGAAAAATGAGCTTCAATTTGATTTGGAGCATGAAGATCGAACCGAGAAGCAATGGAAAAAGATTGATGAATACATTGTTTTAGCCAGGCAATGTATTGCCTTGCTTTGAATTAGTGACAATAACACATTGAACAATTCAAACAGCAAGAAGAGAATAAATCATACCCATAGATGGAAAATCCCCTTTTGAATGAGCATTTCAACACCATGCTGTTTCACTTTATAAAAATTGTGTTTGGCCTTCATAACAAAATGCACCCATGATATAACATTGAACATATTTTGATGATTTCTCCATCTACAGTGCAAAACAGCATCAAACATGGATTAAATGAGGATGAATGAGTGTGCATGGATGGCAAAGGTCGAAACTGGAACGTTGTGATCTCTGAGCTTTGAGGCAGCTCTGCATCAAAACAGATATTCAGAGAACTCAGATACACTTTTAGAAATCACAGTCTTTGAAGTCAATTTCCACCAAAATCAACAGATGTAGGTTAAACTTTTGCAAAATCAGATTTGAGCTTAGCTGTTTTAGACAACTAAAAGCTTAATGTAATGATGTAGGGTGTCACTTGAAAGATAATTAGTTAATTATCAGATGGATAAATATTTAAAGCAGCTACCAACTTCAATGTACCGTTCATCTGCCTGGTTTAATCTCAGAAGAGTCTGTACTGATGCTGCCAAGTAACAGCACAAAAATTCCACCACTTTGAAAAATAAAACCAACCATTGAGTATGCTTCAGCTAAAACAGGGTATGATCTGCAGACATCGGCTATATGGAGGCTGTTGTTGAATCCCATGGAAATCCCATTGATTTCTGGGATATTTCTGTCAGATGAAAAATTAGCTTAGGAAAATCAATAATAATAAAAAAGAATCATTGAATCAATTGGTTTTGCAAAAAACAATAATTTAAATAGAGCCTTTTTCACTATTTTTTTAAACAGTACCTTAAGTTCCTTTGTAGCTTATTATACAGTATTTACAATTTCCAACCATCATTGTACTTTTTTTTTTTTTTAATTTTCCCACCAATAATTCTCTCGAGTTAATTATCTAGTTTTTGAATACACAAAATTTTACAAATACCTCCAGGGCGTGCCTTTTGTCAGGATAAAAAATTACAGCCGCAGGTTAGACGTTTTCTGAGAATTCATTTACAAACATGATTCATGGAGAGAACACCTGACATTCCAAGCAATTCCTCATTTTGCTATGTCAAGAAATTTTCATTTCATATAAAGTGGGGTTAGGATACAACAATAAATCCACATGAACCTTTAAATGAAACATTTTGTTCTAAGAATCTTAAAACATTCACATTATCATCAGTTTAGGAAAAGAAAAGATTATTCTCTGTTGTATAAATTTGTCAGCCAGCTTTAATGTGTGTAAGGACATTTTTTATTATGTTAATAGATAGTTGCCCAAAACAATCAATTCTTTATTTTAATGATGAACTCAGTCACTTTTTACATTTTCCTTAAATACATTCCTAAATCAGAGATAAAGGAAATTTTCTCAGGACTGGTTTGCAAATTTATTTTTTTGTTCCAACTCATAAAAATTATTGCTCTAAAAGTGTAAATTTTAATGTGTGGGCAATAATTTCAAAAGCAAGTTGTTAATTCCAGCCAGGTTTCTAAATCTTTTAAAGAAAAGCATATGTGCAATAAACAATGCTAACTCCATTTTCTGAAACTGAAAACATGCTTTCTATTTTTTGAAAAAGAAAAAAAATTACATAGATTAATGCTTGGAACATTAGATTGATGTGGTAAAAGCTTCTCTATTATTGGTTATGACAGATAATTGATGCGGTTGGCAAATTATTTACTGTTCACAGTCACGTATGTTCTCTAAATGGGTTTGTTTCTTTATACTTTTGCACCTAATGACAGGAAAACCAAGCCAAATTTCCTTTTAGCTTTGAAAAAAAATGGTGTTTTTTTTATTCATAGTTCAAGAAAATTACATCTTGCTCATTGTCATTGCCTGAAAATGTTAAACATCATGAGAAATATAAATGCTGAGGTTTCATTTTAGTAAGGAAGTGTATATTTTATTTTTCTTTTAAATGTGCATACAGCTTCATGACACACCATTGCCTTATAAAGAACTGCTTCTGGTTTAAATACTTGACTGGAGCCTTTCAAAGAGGGAAGTTTGCATGTGCTTTGTGCATGTGTGACATTTTTTCTGAGTAGTTCAGCTTTTCCCTGCAGGCAACATTCATACCTTTCAAGCTACCTGCTGATTTTAAATTGACCGCAGGAGTTGGTTTGAGACTGGTGACCCAGTGGGAATAACCTGCCTCATGCACGAGCACAGGTGGGAAACTCCAACCACAGTATAAAGTTAGTTATGAATGATGGATGAATTATTGAATTAAATTAGTCACCATGTGAAACTCTACAATACCAGAAAATTTTAGTGTCCCAACTAAATGCACCGTTGCACACAGGTTGCTGGAATAAGAAGAAAAAAATTCTTACAAGCTACTTGTGTTGCACAAACTGTGCATTATGGGAAGAAAAACATATTACTGGAAAAAAAAAGGAAAATATGCAGGGTACTGATTTTTTCTTTTTGCATTAAGAGAGAATTGTTTGTTCATGAAAATTGTGATCCAATCATTCATGAGATTTATTATAAAGGACCTTTGGGTGAATCACCACTATGAGTGGCACGGTTTTTAATCAATATGACATTAAGATTGTTATTTTTCTTTTTGTTTTCATTTGAGAGACTGTAAACAGTATGGTATATTTGATAGCTACCTAAATGTTTGTTTATTGCATGCGGTCAGTGCCTCTCCTGCTCACACCGAAGCTTTACAAACTTCAAATGATTCTTTGCTATCTTTCCATGTGCAAACTGCTTTCAGCCGTTTCTCTCTTGTGTTTTTTCGTTCTGAACTTTCTTACTGTATTTTCCTCTATCACCCGCTCTCCCGTCTCTCTCCAAGCTGCTAATAAATGTTTAATGTTTTTTTCGGAGACCGCCTGTTGAGCTGCTCTTTGATATTCCTGCTGTTAATGTACAGGATGTGCTAGAAAAGTATTATCTACCTGAAGCATTAAATGCCAGCAAGTTAGCAAAGCTACTTTTGAAAAAGCTTTTCTTTGAGATTGCTTTTACCTTTACAATTGGAAAAGACTAAAAATTTTATGTATGAACCTTGTATTCTTTTCAGACATTCAAAAGACAGGCAGTGGGGTGCAGGATTGGCCATTAAAAAGGAGAGTTTCAGTAACCTCCTGTTACCTATTTGAAATTCTTTCTACTAATCAAATCCTTGTCTGGTGAAACAGTTTATTGATCGGGCCCACTGTGTTTTCTCATTAAATCTACTGGATAGAATGTGATTGTGATAAAAAGGAAGGGATTGGACTGAATTTTTACTGGTTAAATGGAATTGTTGATACTCTAAATCACTGAATTTTCTTTATTTTCCAAAACTATCTTGTTGTGACTTGGCACAAAATACATTGGCTGAATTGATGTAAATGATCACAGACTTTTCTGTTTTACTACTGAGGGGGAATCCTTACATTTTTCTCACTTGGACTGTCCGTTTATAAAAAAATGAACTAATGACAGACAACGCTTTTGCTATTTCTGCAAAAAAATAAACACATTCTCACTAGACAAATTGCACCAATGTTTGTCTAGGTGCAAATAATTGTTCAAGGGGGACGTATCATTCCAAATACATCTATTCACTTACTCTAGGTACTCAAAACAATCTGGATTTAATCCATAAAATAACAGCAAAGATATTTTTGTGTAATCATTGGCACTCTATTTTTAGATACCAACTCTCACAAGAATGCCATTATAAAAATAAAACCAATCTTATTGGAATAAAAAATCTTTCATGCCTCAAATCTGTCTGGAGAATTGTTTATAATGTTGTTGTCTAGTGTGTTTTTCTCTATGGTCGCACAGATTAGAAAAAGGGAGCAGTATCAAATACTTCTTTGTTGTCATTTAAACAACAAAACAAGCTGTGATTTTCCAGTACTTAGTTCAAATGTTGCAGATCGTAACAAGATCACACGAATGTGAGAAATTAGGAGCACATGACATGACATTAGAATAATCACATGCAATGCAAACATGTTTTAATATGCTTTAAACATTATTTAAAAACATGATGATAACATGGTTTAATTCATTAGGAAAAGTTTAATAAATTTTAAGCTCGGACAGCAGTGCCAGCAGACACGTTAGCCTAAACATCTACAATCCACTGGCAAACTGTGGTGTAACTTGCCCGGCGCTGCCTTCCACCCTTCGTGAAGCTGTGGTCTCCTCTGGTCATCCATCGCTTCCCCGCCGCCCGCAGCCTTACCTTGAATGGCCGGTTCACGCCGACGTCCAGCAGTTGAAGTTCCTTTCTCTTTAGTTTCCCGCTATAGATACAACAGCATTTTACAACCCAAAGCAAATTTTTTTATTCTGCTGTTTTTACTGTTGTGTCTATTAATCAGATTCTTCTAACACCAAAAAAACCAAACACACAACTTACGCTGTGTTGATAAACTGTAAACAAGTACAAAACTCTTTCATACACAAATGAATTGAACAGAGATCATCAAATTTGTATCTCTACTTTTAGACATAAAAGAGTTATCTTATATGTTTAAAAACTGATGTTAACTTTCTCTAAAATTGTTTGAACAAGTGTGAATTTTAATGTAATCTAATTCTGCACCATTTTTTCCCCTCCCATTTTGTTTTCCTGACCTATCTCAAAATTGATTGATAAAGAACACATACTGTACTACATTGTGGAGGTTCCTGAAGATTTGGCCATACTCAACCCTTAAGTCAGTACTGATGCACGGGCACAGACACAAATAATGATCCAACTAAATGATAATAAGAATAAACTCAAAAAGTTAAAACAATTTTGTAATTTGTTACAGACATTGTCATCAAAGTACAATGATCAGGTCCAATGAGATTGATTTATGGTGATCATTCATATTTGATATAGTGCTTTGCTTTGAAACCGCTGCTCAGTTTCTTCACATTCAGAAAGCCTTTTATAAAGCAAGGTGACAATTAGTTTTTGTAGAGAACCAGCGGATTTAGAAAAGAGCCTACCAGACTGTGTATTCAAAGCACAGATTCACATCTATAATCATAAATGGAAGGAACTCGTTGGCTTCGAAGCCTTGTACCTGTAAAAAAAAAAAAGAATTTGGTCTCACTTTTGCTTTTTGTGATTCGAAGCTCAAGAAGCTTTCCTAGACTGTAATACACCATCAATTATAATTTTGGTTTGGTAAACAGGCAAATATGAAACATCATGTGTTTCGTTTCTAACTGTCTAAAAAAAGAGTGTGAAAGTAAACAATGCAACTGTTTGAGCTTATATGTGGTATGTTTATCATTGAGATTGGTGATGCATAATTTAAAATATTCTTTTCCCACAATCTCCCCACCCACTGCAGCCACTTTGTTTTTCAGTTAATTTTCAAAGACATGCACTCGGCCTCTTGTGGTTTGTCATCCAGCCCCATTAAATTGCAGCCACAGCCAAGAAAGAAAAAAAAAAAAACCCACAGCAAACACTCGAGAGCAAGCACTCACAGCAATACCAAATAAGATGCCTGTTAGGCATTCATATTATGGAAACATTACTCTAAGGGAGGAGGGTATGGAGGTATGGAAAATCTTTCCTGCTGAAGTATTTTCATATACATACTTTAAGCTTTTTGCAAAATTTCATATTTTGAATTCGTATTGATTCGTAGTTTTACACCTTAATGAAAAACAAACTACTCAACTAGAGCCGGTGAATTTAGAACAAATGATTAAAAATTAGAGCAAAGAAACAAGAATGATGGGAGAAAAATGCAAAAGGTTAAGTACACGTGATTGACGTTAGCAGACGTTTGAAATAATTTTGAATTTTTCTGCTTTTCTGTTCGGTCGTGGGGGTAACAGCTTCAGACGGGAAACTCAAGCTTCTCTCACCCTAGCTGCATTCTCTAACTCACGCTGGAGAATCCCGAGACATTCCCTGGCCAGCTGCGAGGCAGTCTCTCTGGCAGGTCTGGGGCCTGCCACTGGTTGTTCTGTCGGAGAGATGTGCTCAAAACACTTTACCAGAAAGTTGTTCGGGAGGCCTTCTAACCAAATGCCCAATTCTGGCTTCTCTCGACCCAGGGAAGCAACGACTCTTCTCTGTGCTCCTCACTCCATCTCTGAGTGAGAGCCCTACCACTCTGGGAGGAAGCCCTTTTTGTTCACTATATACTTGGTCTTGTTCTTTAGGTCACCACCCACAGCTGGTGACCATAGGTGAGGGTAGGAGCGTAGATCGACTGCTAAATCAATAGCTTTGCCTTACAGCTCAGCTCTTTCTTTACCACAATGGATCAATGCAACATCCTGATTATTGTGGATGCTGCACAGATGAAATATACATTGGCATTACATACATACTATGTCCTAAACCATCTTCATCATGTAAGATCATATTTAAAAAAATTCACATTTCCTAAAATATTACATAAAACTGTTTTCCTGGTGGTGTGATTATTAATGGCTCTGGAAAATATATTCTTCATATCATTTATTCATCCTTGGCCTGCAACTTGACAATCTCTTGAACTGTCTGGTTTTGGCGTGCTCAGTTGTTTCAAGATCTGGATTATTTTTGGGTTTGGTCTTGACATGCAGACCATTCCTGCATGCATTCACCTACTCTTCAGATGCATGTGATATTTGATCATTTTTCAACCCTGCGTTACAAAAAAGAAAATATTTTTAGATTGTAAAACCAGATATACAGTACCTCATTAATCTAATCTTTGTTGTTAAAAATTCTGGACAAATCTGGAGATTTCAAATTGCATTTTCGCTCATGTCTGAGCTCCATTTGTAAATCCTTCCATACTGGTTTCTGGTGGAATAGCTTCACTAAGACTCCCTTGTGAAAATAACAATCCATAACAATCTCATCACGGCAGCCCACTTTGGCCTGCTCTCCATCTTCATCATTCTTAACCTCAGCATGGTCTTTGACGCCATTTCACACTCCTGCCTCTCTTAATGGACAGATCTATTTGCATCACTCATACTTCCCACTGATCCCATTCTTATCTCACAGGCTGCACTCAGCTTATACAGCCTAAAAGTCTCAGATCGATCTCCTTTCCAGGCACTGCAGGTGTGCCCAGGGGCTCTATTCCTCTTCTTTATCACTTATCTCCTTATATTCTACAATACGTGTTGCAAATCAAATGTCCTAATCCATAGGTTTGCAGATGGAACCCTTTTCTATTTTTGTAAGAAGCCAGATTTCCACCTTTTCAAGACAAAATCCTAATTTTTAATATTCTTTTTTTTCTTCTATTTTTACAAAACAGCTTGTAAAGTTGCCGTTTGCTGTTGTTTTTATCTTGGCTGCTTCATCCAGTGCTCTCACTTTGATTTTAAGATTAGAAATGGACTTTACTTCAGTTTACTCCACCATTTTTCATTAAAAAAAAAAAAACTATTTAAACCATTACATTCATTTAGAAAAAATGTTATTTTTTAATTTCTGTCAGGTGAAGTTGTTATTTAAAAAAAAATCCAAATACATACATACCTATATATACGCACACATACTGTATATATATATATATATATATATATATATATATATATATATATACCACTGGCAATGGCGATGTAATTGTCATCAATTGGTAATTGTCGTCAATTGTTAATTTTTTAAAAGTGTCCAAAATTAGCCTGGTACATCAGACTGTTTCTTTCCCTTAGTGGAAACAGTCTGACCTTGCAGCACTTCTTGCTGTGCAGCCACAGTGCTGAACTACTGCACAACCAACTTTTGTTATGTCTATTTGTTTTGTTTTTTGAATCGCTTATCCCTAACGGGTTTAGTGGGAGGTGCCAGAGCATGATTTCAGGCGAGAGGCAAGATATACCCCGAACAATTCACCAGTCTATTGCGGGGGGTTACACACTCACACACAGCCATCCACACACATACTCACTCCTAGGGACAAAATTGTCCCTAGGCCAATCACACAGCCTAGCACACATGTTTTTGGTGGGTGGGAGGAAATCGGAGTTCCCGGAGAAAACCCACGTAAAAAGGCCAGTGTTTTATGCCTCATACCCACTCCAGGACTCAAACCCTGACCTTCTTTCTGTGCAGCCACAATGCTGACTAACTGCTCAACCAACTTTTGTTTTATCCGTTTGTTTCCTCAAATTTTGTGAGAAAGGGTTTTCAAACGTGACACTGTGAGAGAATGTTGACCTTTCAAGCGTGAACCTCGCTTTTTACATCACACAAACTGCTATGACTATTCAACTGACTCTGTATTAAATGAAAGGTTCAAAGCTTGAATGGATTGACAAAGTATTCCTACATTTTTAATGTGTATGTATTTTGTTTGATAACCAAATAATAATTTACATATTCATGTATAAAATATTACATCTATAATTATTCAACGTGTGTTACAGTTTTTGCAATAGAAATATTTCCTCTCTCATCAAAGGCAGAATTAACGAAAACTTTCCAGAGGAGTAAAAATTTTTGTCTGAGAACCTAGGGGTGGATTATTTCTTTTTTAAACAAGGTCGCAAGAATTTTTTTCTTTGCATATATTTTTCTGCACTTGTTTTGCATGACCTAAAGTGTGCAGTAGAAATTGATACTTTTTGAGTGGGGTTTTCACTACAGTGATAATAAAATCATTAGAATGAGAAAATTGAAACTAAACATGCAGTAAGATTGCAAAGTAAGCTCACCAAAGAAGTTCTTGTGAGCCACTATGGAGAAAAATGACCAACTGGTAAATGGAAATAGATGAATATACTGAAATATATGCAAGGACTTATTTCTGATAGAAATAGCCTCCTTTCAGAAGCTCTGACATACTGCTCAGAGGAATGCAGACACTTCATAAAGGCACCAGTCTTTTAAGCTCTAAAGAAAAAGAGAAAAGGAGGAGGAGGCTGAGCAGCTACATCAAAGTCATAGGCTTACAGATATAGGATCATAGCTCAGGGACACAGAGACACAAGTGCTTGATTTTCACCACCTCTTTTCTAACTATGGCAAAGGAATGGAAAGAAAGGACGTGAAAATGACGCGCGACCTTTCTTGGTAAATATAAAAAATCTCACAATCTACTTCTTTGTACAAAAATAAAATGGACAACAAAAATAGCTTTTGAAACAAGCTATCACATGATCACTGTTACATAAAACCCAAATCCAATTTTTATTTTTTTTTTACCAATGGTTCAGCTGATTTAATCACACGTCATTTTGCATGTCTGCTTTAAACAACCAAAAACATCAAAGTGGTTCATTTTCCCTCTATATAGCTATTCTAAACCCTTCTTTTAGTTGGAGGTCAATTAACATTAACATTTTAAACCAAAGTAAATGGATTTTTTTTTTACATATTAAAAGTAGGAGAAATTTGATTTCTCACTTTTGTTCAACTTATTTCAACACAGGAACAATTAAAAAAATTTATTATTTTTTTTATGTTTTTGGTTTTAAGACCAAAGCATATCTTATTCTGGGTTTGTTGTTATGGCAATTGTGTTGCTGGAAACCAGAAATTTGGCCAAAACTTTTCCAGTGAAACACAGCAATACAAATAAATCAGTTTTCTACCATTTAGAGTTGTTTTTTTTTAAGTAATCTCTTTTGTTACAGAGGGTTTACATCCTTCGGGTCAAGTACAAGGCTCCTAATAATCTTTCTTTAAGCAGACACCAATGTGTTTCATGGTCTGGATAATATCTGTGAAGGACATGATATACGTAAAGGGTTGTTATCAGCACATGTATAAAAGAATCTTGCTCCTTGGGAAACTCAGGTCTCTGTGGATTCCTCCACCATGTTTATGGTGTTCTCATAATGAATCTTTGTTAAAGGATGCTCGACTGTTTTTCTTATTCTACTGATTGTTTTCCACAACACTTTATAAACTTTACATTTGACGTCCAATTCCAGACAGATGAGTTTAAACTCTGAGATATTGCGTCCAACCTCTGCTGAGACCAGGGGGATGGTGAGTGGGATCAAACAATTTGTCCACAAATAAGAGGTGTATCATTGCAGCACCTGGGTGTCAGTTGGGCAGAGGAAGTGCAGAGGTAAATTGGAAAAATTGCAAATGCAAATGGCCGCCAGCTTATGGTGATTATTTTTAAAAAACAAATTGAAAACCATTTTTTTCTTTTTGTGATAAATCTGAACTCGGCTTGGAGGATAAGGATATATGTGCTTTCACCAGCTCTGGGGCTTCATTTACTAAGTCCTTACTCGATGTAATAATTCTTCTTCTTCTTTCGGCATGTACCTTTAGGGGTCGCCACAGCAAGTCAGTTTTTCCATATAATCCTATCTGCTGTTAATGGTATTACAAATTATATCTGTAAATTGAATGTAAAATATTGCATTGAAAAGAATGCATGATTTGAAAAAGTGGTTATTGACTCTTCAGTGATGTGTTCCATTTTTTATACAACAGGTATGTATGTGTGCTTTTTAATTGTTTCCCCGCTGCTTCAAGTGCTTATTTTTACTGTCCTGAGTTCACTTAAGGTTCTGTCCACACGTGTCATCTTTTCCCCACGTCTTGGATTCATATACAGCAGCGCCTGAATTGCCTTAAAATCCCACAGTAGTTCACGAACACACTTGATAAATGAGGCTCCTAAACAGTGAGCAACCTCAAATATTGTTGAAGGAAGTCCATGTTTACCTTTTCTGATAGATTCCATTAATGTAAAGAACAGCAGAAAGACCAAAGACAATATGTTCTCACTTTTACCTCAAAATGTCAATGACTGGTTCAGTTTCAGACTTCAAGTTGGTGAGATTATCTAATATTAGCAAAAAAAAACCTGTCTTGACGGCCCAATGAATGACATATTTGCCTCAAATATGTCCTAAAAGGTTGTCATGCTGTTTGAAAACAGGTTTGTAGTGAACACATAAGAGATTTTAGAAAATCCAGAGATGCAATGGAGAACATTTTCACTGCGTCAGCATAATAGTTTAGGTTGAGGGACTGTATTGATCAGCGCTCAATGAAGTCACAATATGGATTCCATTTATATTTCTACTGTAATCTTATTCATGGTAAAAAAAAAAAAAAGTCCCATGAATAAATGTTTTCAATGTAAAAATAAAGGTTTTCAATGTTTTCAATTTAAAATGAAGTTATTAACAAAGAAAGGCATCTTGATCAGTGATCAAAAGTGTTGAAACAAATATGAAAAAAGGGAATTGCATATTCAGAAGAGGTGCAGGGTGCACCCATTGCAATTCAGGTGGTAAATCATAAATTTGTTAAAGTTTTATGTCCCAATGAGTTATTATTCATGAGCATGTTAGCACTAGTCAAAAAAAGATGAGTCACTCACCATCACTGCATTAATGAAATATTAACATTATTTTGTCAGAAATAGAGCGGCAGCTCAGACCACCCACCACACGCTGGAGAAATTATTCTCCCAAAACTGTCACCATGTTGACAGGCAAATACATCACTCCATCGGTCTTTTCTCAGGATGCATGTCACTGGGTCTCTTGTGTTCTGATGATTTATTGACATTGGCATCCATTCTGACCATGTCCTTAACAACCATGTCTCCAGTTTGTAAAACAAATCACCTCAATTTTTAAAGTCAGTCTGTGGATTTCCTGGTCAAACTGCCACTTGAGACATGCTCCAACCCTCATGAAAAAAAGAAATTTTGTCTCTGCTTATTTCAAGTTATTGCTGGGGAATTTCGGGGAAAGCGGAGTGTGTGAGATTATTTCTAATTAATTTTTGTATGAAGACTTAAGTGGTGCTTCAGTTTCTGTGTCACCTGTTGAGCATTAATTTATAACAGACTAGAAATAAAATCAAATGGTTAGGAACAACTTTCACACCCTCTTCAATTGAAACAAAAAAATGCTCTTTCAATTTATGTTTTTACATGTTTTGCTTTAACAGGACTCAAGGTTTAAAAGACCCGATGATGAACCAGAGCTATTTTGTGTTACACTTTTCCGTAGAGATAAAATGTTTATTTAGATACTTCAATTTCTTAAATCTAACTTTAATGCAGACATTGCTCTTGATTTTTAACTTGATGAATATACATATAAAGAAACCAATCACAGACAAGAAAATTTACTTGGACTTAGAATAGTAGAGAACCTCAGAGCTGAAGTCATTTTTGTGAAAATTTTAACAGTTGTTTTTACAATTGTTGCAAATGCCCGTGAGGAAAAAAATACAAATGACATTACTGATTTGTTAAAGTACACGGAGAAACAAATCTAGTGTGAATTTTATCTAGTCTATTTAGCTTTAGAGTAGAATAACCTAATATTTAAACAATAATCTTTGACACATTGGTTGCTCGTCCCGGGGGAGGGATCTCTCTTGCATGTGGATCCCCATGAGGTTTCTTATTTTTTCCCCCACTGATGGGTTTTTTTAGGAGTTTTTCCTCACCGAGAAGGAGAGTCTAAGGGCATAAATGTGCTAGTCTTGTTTAGTCAGCATTTGTTAGTTATTTTTCTTGCTGTATATTTGTGTTTATACATTCCTCTTTTTCTTGTGAAGCCCATTGAGACGGAAATTCTGTGATTTTGGGCTATACAAATAACTTGAATTGAATTGTGAATTGGATTTTTGACACCCTCTGGAGAAAAAGATTTTGTCAATAAATGACTTGCTTACTGTGACAACAACTTGTCCAAGATGCACACTGCTGCCCACCTTCTCATTACACGGGAAAGTCTACAGACCTTGCATCGAGAAAAAAAAAAAAACACCTCAGGAAATAGATGGATGAGCAGCTGGGTCAGTCAGTCAATCAGAGTTGGGGATCATGAGCACATGGTTTCGATCCAAAAAAGGACTGATTTTAAAATGAAAACAGTCAGACAGAAACAGCCGCATCAGATTAGCAGACAATTAACTCAGCTTCTATTCCAGAGAAGATCAAATCTTTTAACAATCAATTTTTTTCTACAAGATGAATTATGCCTTCTGTTGGGTTTTTTTTTTTACCGCTGTGTTTTAGGGCTGTGCCAGAAAGAGCAATGTGGTGCCTAACTTGATAGAAAGGCTCACCTGCCGGTCAGCTGGATTCTGGAGAGGATGAAGTGGAATGTCCAAATGACAAGTCCACTCATCCTCTGCACACTGTGATCACCTGGCAGAGGAACACTTTCACTGATGTGTTGTGACAAAGGTGCTCCACAGACAGAATAAGAAATTTATTTGTCTTGTGAGTCATCTGAAAACAAAACATCTGATGTCAAGTTTTGACTGACAACGTTGCCAGTCAAAATATTTGAGTTCCACTTGTAATTTTATAACTGAGATTAACCCCATTTTGGCTGGTTTTTCACATTATCTCTTCTGTTCAGACACAAATTTGCTATTGCACATCTAAAACTGAACTTGATGCCCTTGCCTGCAACTTGCCAAGACTGTGAACCTAAATGTGAGACTTGCTTGATTCTGTATTTTTTGGGCTATAAGTCGCCCTTGAATGTAAATCGTATCAGTAAAAAAAAAAAAAAAAAACATATCTAAGTTGCTCTGGGGTATAAGTCAGATTTTTCACGGAAAGTTCTATTCCCTTGTTTTCTTTGCGGAGGCTAAAAACTCATATGGGAAACCCAGGCTTCTCTTACCCCGGCTGCATCCTCCAGCTCACCTGGGAGGATCCCGATGTGTTCCCAGGCTAGCTGTGAGACATAGTCTCTCCAGCTGGTCCAGGGCCTACCTCTGGGTAGTAATCTAAGAAATATTAAGAGTTACTCAGATGACTATAGCATAAAAAAAAATCATGCTAACAAATTTATCAAACCATCAGTTTCAATTCAAATCACTAGATCAAATGATTTGATCTATGTTTAAAAGTTGGGGGACTTTTAAACAAGTCCCCCAACTCTGGGAAGAGACGATGAGCCGCTTCCTCTCATGTCGCTTATTCCAAACTAACGCCAAACTTTCTTTCTGCCGCTCAATTACCATTTCCAGCAGCATATTTCACTATTTGTTGCTTGTAATGTGTGAAAATAACATGTGAAATTATGCTAATAATGTTGTTATAATTTTCACATATAAGTCGCTTTGGAGTATAAATCAAATCCCAGCCAGACTACGAAAAAAACTCATACTTCAAAAAACCTGTGCGTGGAAAACACATGTTTAATTCCTGCTGAATGCAAAAAAAAAATCATTGGCCCATCGGCTCAACTCATCATGTTATTGTTTGCTCCTGACCACACAAGATAACAATGTTGATAACATACTAATTTCCCATGTGTGGGATCATTAAAGTATTTTAACTTAGATTATCTGTCACTTAATTGTTTTTCAAGAAAGATAAAAACTCTTCTCAGATTGCATTGTTACAGCATTCCTTTTGGCAGCTTTAGCTGCCAGCATTTAACCGTAAAAACAAACCCTTTTTATTTTGGAGTCTACAAGAGCTGGACCTATTGCTGTTTTCTGTGACAGCTGAAGCTTTTCAACTATCAGCAGAAGATGGTTGGTAGGTTCTATGTGAGGCGATTGCTATTCTTTATGTTGTGCGTGGGCAAAAGGGCAGACTCAAAGTGGCCGATGCCACCAGACTCAACAAACTCATCCGTGAAGCCAGTCATGTGGAGCAGTATCCTCTCACAGTGGTGTCATCTAGAAGAATGCTCTTAAGCCAGACAGGTCTTCACACCTTTTCTGCAATGTGTTGTGCAATTTTGGGGAGCACGTTAGGCAACAGATTGATTTTGCAAGCGATTTATACTGAAATCCCCACTTTTGTTTATTTAATCCTCCATCATAATGCACTATGAAAGAATGCAAGATTCGTGATTTTACTTTCATATATTTACAAATAGAATCACAAATGTTCTTTTAGACTTACTTACTTTAAAATTACTTTAAAAATTACTTTAAAAATGGTAGTCCATCACCTCACGCATTTTAAAGGTTCATTTCTATATCTCTGCATTTGATCATATAGACGAGCATTGAATCACTTCTGGTTCTATTATTTCTTCTTGATTAAATTAAACACTAATTGTTCAAATCCCTATTTCTGTATTCTGTAACACAACCAAATTATTTTTGAGCAGATCATCAGACAGCAAGGTGATGGAAAGCTGGAAAGGTAGAAAAGAAAATTACAAGATAGGATGCTGGACACAAGAATATTACCTCTTAGAATCCTACAGAAGAATACTGGAGGTTATTTTTTTATTATACAAATGTGGTGCAACAAATGAAAAGGAATTAGCCTGCAGCCTTTTTCTTTTTCCTTTCCACTGCCTGTCTTTAAGACGAGACTTTATTGCTTCTTTAGTTTTTCTCATGCTGTGAGTTTCAATCAGACTTTACTCAGATTGATATTTTCTCATGCTCTTCTGACATCTACCTGTAGAAAATGTTCAAATTAGGTGTCTTATTTGCACCAGTTTCTTGTGTTACTATCACATATTGACTTTCAAATTTCTTATTGTAGGTACTTAATGACAGGCGTTTCATGAAAACCTGCGGAAATCTCATGCAATATTCCCAGAACTGCGTCAAATGTGAAATAATCTGTCTTAATGCTTTTCACACTGAATATCTTTGATTGGTAGACAGACCAGGGGTGTGTGACCATTTCAATGTAACCACACACCCATAGCACATCTACTGCTTTCCTCTGAGTTTATACTCTGCTGCATTCATTTTAAGAGGTTAATTCATTCCTACTTTAAACAACCATAAAATAACCTTTGATAATTCCAATTTTATGCCTATGTTTAACAATGCAACTGTTGGAAAATAGAATATGACTAATCTGAAATTTAGTTTAAATATTTATATGGCCTGGGGGATCATATAAACACAAAAGCAGCAACTTTGAGATTCTCAAATTTGGAAATTTGGATTCTCTGCCACATGTAGTAGTTGTATATGTACTGACAAATGCTTAACTTGGGCTCTCCAACTTGTATGTTAGGTTGATTGGCCACTATGAAATTTCCCCTATGAGTGTGAGTGTGCGTGGATGTTTGTGTGTGGCCCCGCAACAGACTGGCAACCTATTCAGGATTTACCCTACCTCTCGCCTTGTATCAGTCGAGATAGGTTCCCGCAATCCCATCAGGGATGGACGGTTCAGAAAATGAATGAATGAATGCTTAACTCACCAGATATCAATATCAATCAACCAATCAATATCAATAACAACTTTATTTATCCATTAGGAACTTTGTTCGCAGACAAAGTGTCGGGATGAACACAGACCGATCAATAAAAACCCCATTCATTAAATATATTATAAAACAATAAAATAAGATCATTTAGTCATCAGTCATTGCTTCTTCAACGGGTGGCCACCCGTCACAAGGCCCCTCAGCCATTCAACAGTCGGATTGAGGTAGCTATAAAGCTAGATGTGGCTCTCTTGGTGTGATGTACCTGAACCTGTGACCAGATGGTAAGAGGGTGCAGAATGTGTGAACTGTCTGTGAAGATCTGAGTACCTTTGCTCAGGAGGCAGTTATTGTTAATGGAAGTGAGTGATTCTTGTTGATATTCTTGATATTGAAGGAGTGTTTAAAACTACTCTGATTTATTCCTGATTTATGGTTACATGGTATGCCTTAACAAATAGAGGTTTAAACTCAAAATTACAACAGTATAAATGTGAAGTTTCTCTGAGCAGTCTTTCCTCTTTGTATTACCACAGTAACGTATACTAAAGCAAAAAAAAAAGTTAAGACTTTTTCCAGTTTAATAAATGTTTTTGCCGGTTGTTTTATGTGGTTTTGCATCAGAACACCTATTAAATATTTCAGGCATACTGTATATGCAGTAAATTTATCCATTAATATTAGTTTTTCCTGTTTTTAGAAACATACTTTCTCTAGTGACCACTTAGCAGATGTGATTTTAGTTCTATTCAGAACTAAAATTCAGGCTCAACTGCAAGCAACTGATTTGGCGGGGGTGGAAGCTGATTTAGGTTCTAATAAAATAGGTCTGAATTATCTAGTTTGTTTGAAAGCTTGATCTGACTTTAATTATAATTTCACAGTCCGATCCTGGATCAATGTCTCTGAAGGTGAAAATTATCTGTCAAAACAAAGAATAGGTTTGATTCCATGTTTCTTTCCACAGCTAATGAATCTTGTCATGCATGGTGTTTTACAACTCAGTGTGACCAGAAGAAAAAAAAACACATGTGACAAGTTGCTGCTGTGGATGGGAAACATTAATTTTTCACACAGCGTGTGTAGCTGTGAAGCTGTAGGAGACTTTTCCCAAATCACTTTGTCAGGTTGTCATTCTGTCACTTAGCTGAATTTATGAAATATATACTTGTTGTTGACCCAGTGTGTGAGTCAGTAATCCGTGTTCTTCTAAGCTGTGTTGAATTTGACATATTTGTGTCTTGTTTATTAGTTGCTTACCTATAGCACTATAGCGATATAATCCCATACACACCCCTGTAGCAGACTAGTGGCCTGTGCAGAGTATACCCTACTACTCACCTGACACTGGTCTAAATACATTTTGACATTCCCTTGACTTAATGTTGGTTACGCAATACAAAGGATATAGCTCAGTGGCAAAAACATCTTCGGGCCGGGAAAAACTGTTTCAATTTCCACTGGGCTCATACCTAAGTGTCAATGCAGAAAACACCTAACCCCCAGTTATTCCCACCATTCGTGCCGTCATGGCTGCCTGCCGCACTGCAATGCAACAAAAAATTATTTCCCCCTGAGGAAATCACGTTGAAGTACGTACATTAAGTTGAAGAAAAAAAAAAAAAATTGAAAATGCCATTGAAACTTAAACCCAATTCAACCAGAAATAAAATTCACTTGCTCCTCTCTGTGTTAGGATAAATTGATTTCCATGATTTTTACCTCTACAAAATACATTTTCTTTTGTTTAAGACTATCAAAAAATAAAAGTTTTTTGAGTAAGGGAATATTAACCTACATTTTCTGAATTTATGATGAACAAAGTAGAATTTTTTTTGGAACTTGATTCAGTGATCAAAGTCTGTATTTGTTCCAGTGCCAATAGGAAGCTTGCTTTAAGATTTGTCTTTAAGCAGACTACTAAACTGAATCTTTTGATGGTGTTATACAGTACACCCTAACTGAAAGGGTGCTTGAGGTTTCACAATGTTGTTTTTTATTAATATTTGCTTGTATTATTTATCAGAGCACAGAGGCTCTGCTGTTCATATTTGTCATGTTGCTGAGCTCTTGGTAATGATCATCATTAATAGTGGCATGATACTCCAACTGTTTATGATTTGTGCCAAATTGTTTTCCAACATTAATCATGCTTTATCCATGCTTGAAAGATGTTACTACAGAATTTACTACTCAAGAAATTACCCACTTGGGATTTATGAAGTATTCTCAAATGCAATTTAAAATGGCAAAATAAATGTGACTCTCTTGCTGTCTTTTAGTCAGAAAATAAACACCAAAATCTGAAAAGTATTACACTGATTTTACATTAAATCTCCCCATTTTTAAAACTGTTGAACCAGAAACAAACTCAACTAGCATTAGTGTGTTGCTTTCATCATCAAACTTGTGACCAAAGTTATATCAAATAGCCTCCTAAACAATCAGAAAAAGGTTTCTGTCAATAATAAGTATATTTTTTTTCCTCTTGGATCTGATTTTTGTAATCTCTTACCAACATTTTAAAAATGTTTCATGTTGAATGGGTGAGGGAGATCTCTCAAAAAACTTTTCTTGTATCCGTGGTGGTGCGAATGGATGTACAGCATGCATACATTACATATATATAAATAAAGGCTATTTTTTCTGAGATTTGAAGTCAAAGACCTCTCAGGAATTGCACGCAACTGTTATCTTCCGTTAACAAAAACCAATTAAGATACAAAACATCGACAGAATGAAGAAATTGCTACTTAAATAAACTTCATCACAGCTTCGTTGTGGATGTAAGAGCTTGTAATGTCAAACTAAATGTCACTTCACATAAAAAAAAAAAACCAGAAGAAAAATTATTTTCTCAACTTTAAATGCTTTAATTTGTATTTTTCTTCACAAGATTTTTATTGTAATGTAACATCAAGTTTTTGAACAGGAATTGCAGTGATTGCCTCAAAAGGTTGTGCAACAAAATATTAAGTTATGGGCACCATCATTTTGTCCAGCCCTATTTCATTAGTTTTTTTTTTTTTTTTTTAATAATTATGTTAATCAACAATTCAAAAGTAAAGGCTGGGTTGATTGTTTAATTTTCAATACATTTTTATTTCTTGTTACTTTTGTGAGTTTCAAGTGATTTCAGTAAGAATTGTGGATATTTCCTTCTTTAACTGTGGTGGAACCAACAATTATGTCCACGTGTGTATTTCTTAAATTTGGTGTCAAAATCTCAACCAGTCATTTTTGTGTGGACAGCAAAATTAATTGGCGCAGGGCTTATCATTCACTCCAGCTTTTGGTTTCAGTGAGGCGTATGACTGAAACCCAGAAGAAGTAAAAAAAAAAAAAAAGACCAAAGTGAATCTTAGTAATTGTCCGGAATCAACTCAGAGTTGCAGGATGTTTGATTGTTTGTTTGTTTGTTTGTTTGAAGGATTGTTAAACTTGGGAGATCTTCCACACTGTACACTGTTGTTAATTTGTGACTTTATGCAAAGATATCCAAAATATGAGAAATTTTTACGAAAAGGATCATTCACAATGTATTTATGAAGTTAAATACAGCATTATAACTGTCGGTTAATTGCACCCATACACTGAGTCCTGAAAAGGCCTGTTATTGCCTGATCAGGGGAAATCTTTGGAGATTTCGATCTTCTTCCCACCTACTCAGAAGCAACGAAGAAGAACAAACTCTGAGCAGATGCTGCTGTCTAACAGAGCGGTGAGTAAAAGATGATCTTCTGGTTTATTAGCCACCTGTGTGGTGGAGGCAATTCTCACAACAAGCTTTTCTTCATTTCAAATTTAAATCAAACATTTTTTCGGAGTTCCACATTCTGAGTTTGGACATAAATCGAAAAAATATTTATATCCAATTTTGGAATAAATGAAAATACAAATTTATTAGATTGTGATCAACCACAAAAAACATAGTTTCAATAAAACATCAAATGTTTTAATGCTATGTGTTGTCATAAAAATTCAAATATAAAATAAGAGAGGCTCCAAAATGAAAGCATTTGGAGTCGTGCCGGGTAAAAATGTTCTGTCAAGAAACCATTAAAAAATGTTGTAAAAAGCAATCATGCGCAGTGCAAAGTAAAAATCTTCATAACCTTTGGTGTTCTTTGCTGCATTCGAATATTTTCCTCTGGCTTTTTATGCATCTGACTGGTTGAGAATAATAAATAAAATTTGAAAGACACTTGTCTATTGAAAAACATGCCACTTTTCAGATTAATTTTCTTTCATCCACACAAATTGAACACAATGCTGTGTAGTTGCATTTGAATATGTACAGATAGTCTATCAAACCATCTCAATATCTTCACAAGTTTTTCCTGATGAAAGTCTAATTATTAATCTTAAACAACAGACGGTTTCTTCAAGAAATGAAAGTGGGTTATTGTGTTCAAGTCCTTTTTATTCTAAACTTCACAAAATTACAATGGTTTTTAGATGTTGAACTTTAGATTGAATTGCTGACTGTAATCTTAAAAACTGAAAGAGTCGCCAGAGGCTGGCAGAATAATGAATCAGCTTTCAGAAACTGGTTTGTTCCCCCAGTCCTTTTACATCAAGGTTTACAGGTTCAGGCTGCGGGAGACAAGTTTCATATTCAGGTTACAAAAGGATGGATGGCAGCTTGCCATGTCAAATCACCTCAAGTGCTCCCAAGAAGCCTATAAAGTTTCTCCACCTATCTTGTATTTGTTTTAAAGTTAAGAGTGCATCCCGGCTTTTGATTCAGATGGTAACCCAAGGAATGGTCACTCAGGATGTTACCAGAGTGCCTCGCAGGTGAGGTGTTTCGGGCATGTCCCACCGGAAAGAGACCAAGAGACCACGCAGACCCCTGACCTGCTGGAGAGACTATGTCTCACAGGTGGTGAGGAACGACTCGGGATCTTTCCAAGTGAGCTTGGGAATCATCCGGGGTGAAAGAAGCCTGGGGCTTCCCGTCTGAGGCTGTTGCCCCCATGACCCAGCCCTGGATAAGGGGAAGACAACATGACGGAACAGTCACACGTTCCGTCACGTGGCTTTAAAAAGTTTCCTATTACCCACTTTATTATATTTTAAAAGTTGGACCTCTACACTCCTCAAACTTGTTTCTACATTTCATACTGCATTAATCTATTTGAACAGAGTATTCTAAGATTCCTAAATCTTTTATGGTCAGTTTCCTTTAAGTTTTTGATGTTTTCCCACTGCAATCCAGCTGATTAAGTTTCAGACTCATATAGAGTTGGGCAGCAAACTGTGCCCTCCTCCACACAAAGCTCTACACGAACCTGATTCGTGTATACATGGCTTCAGAGCTACTTCGAAAATAGATATCAGTATGTACAAATAAAGGAGGAAAAATCTGATTTATTAAAAGTCAAGGGAATTCCACAAAGCTCAACGCTGGGGCCTAAACTCTGTTATGATTATGTTATGTGTTACGATTATGTGTTATGATTATGTTATATGTTATGTGTTATGATGTATTATGATTATGTTATGTGTTATGATGTATTATGATATTATTATGTTATGTGTTATAACAATTATGATGACTTAGTATTTACTTATGCCTTTTTGCTTTTATGATGACATAAAAAAAAAAAAAAAAAAAAAAAAGGGTAGGCGTAATAAGCGTTTGCTTCAGCCGATACCTTTTCGGTCCTTTGCTGGAATATGGTTGTTTTCTTTATTTCATTGATATAAGGTTGCACTGTGACCGAAATAAATAAATAAATAAATAAATAAATAAATTCTTAATCAAGTTTATTTCAACAGGGACACTTCTAAAAACTGCAGGACACCAACACTTTTTTTTCTTGGACTATTATAAACATCTCTACTATAAACATTCCACCTGCATGCCTGTTTGCGTCATGGAAATATTATGGAAAACAAAGTTTCTCCTATTGGGAAAGGAAGGAGTTTGATGAGAAGAATGGAAGAGAAAACTATTTATTCTTGGAGTCATGGTCTTGAAAATTTGTTAAAAAGAGAAGGAATATAGTGGCACGAGAAGGTGCCACGAGACTCACAGAGGTATCTGGAATGTCATTAACCTGACAGCTAACAGAGACCAGTAGAAAAAGCTGACATAGTGGTGCAGGAGTCTAAATTAAAATGTCTATTTTGGGGGTATCCAAAGTCAGCTTCTGTCCTGAAAGTTTCAATAAATTTTTGCTTCAACGCCTCTGATTCAAATTGGATTGATCTAATTTAGTTTTCACAATGGATCATCAATCTGAGCGATAATTCTTAGATATCCTCTGGGAATTCTGCCTCTGTTTGTCCAGAGATTAATTTATTTAATGTACAGGGCATTAGTGCTCAGTAGTTTCTACCCTTACTAAGTAAGGAAAAAAAAAACAAACAAAAAAAACAACCAAGGACCCTAACCCTTGGTTTTGCCGTTAGGGGAAAGATGAACATCAATGAAGCCGTGGGTGTCATAAGATGGTTGAACATTTGTATGAAAAGGACAACCCAACTGTACCGATAATATGGACATAGATCAGAATCAAACATTCAGGCAGGGTTTCTTTTTTCCACACTGAGGTACATCCATAGCTGAAGAAATACTCATAAATTTGACCTGAGAATGTTTAAATGTAATCAAAACCATGGAGCTTTGTCAGTAATTCCATTATATTCACAATCTGTGAAATGGTTAAATAATTTCTGTCAGTGCATCTCTTAGTTTGGAAAATATTCCAATGAGCAGATCTGTTTGCCAAGCTTATCAAAAGACGGTTCTGCGAACACGTTTCTGTTGATGTAAATAGAAATGCCTAGTTTGAATACTGATTGATGCTCTGGTTACAAACAGTTTGTTTTGTATAGAAAAGGCACCGGTCTTCTACAACGTTTGAAGTGAGAAAAAAGTAAAGTCCAATTTCTTTCCTCAACAGATAAAATACTGAACATTTTCAGTTTTGTCTTTTGTTTTGTCTTTTATGTAGAATCAAACTCTGCTCACAAGCTGAAACATTTAAAGAGAAAAACAAAAAGTTTTTTGGTGGCTACTATTTACTCTAGTTCCACAAAGTAAATAGGGAATTTGGTGTTGCTGTGCTGTAGTTTCTGGAGGAGGAAATGTTAAGTAGTGGGTTGCAGGGCAAAGAAAGGTCAAAAGTCTCCTGGGATGCTTTCCTCTCTCTTAAGAGGAGCTCTATCAGCAGCAGAACAGATTCCAAACAAAGTGGTGAAGGCACAAACCTCCAGAAAAAAACCCTAAAACATTCCAACTGACAAAATTGGATCTAATAGCTCCTGTGTGATACGTTTGTAACATTGGTCACCTTCGAAAAAAGTTCAAACACACTTCAAGTTCCTCTGACAGACATAGCTTTCTGATCTCAACTGAATCAAAATTGACTCAAGTTGACTAGTTGACTAAAAGGTGTTGTGCCTTTTAGACACTGACTTGGAGTCCTCCAATTTCTCTGTCACAATTAGAAACTTTTTTTCCCCTTTTGCCATCGACTGCAGATAAAAAGTAGGACTGGGTTTTATCACAAAATATTCAATCGATGAATGAATTCTTTTTAGAAATGATAAGCATTTTAATTCATATTTAAGGATTAATGTTGCTCAATCTAACTTTCTTGGATTCACTATAGCTGGTCTGATTGATTGAAAAAGAGGAGAAAACAAAACTTAAGAACACAATGAAACACATGCTTTTTAGTTCAACCATCAGAAATGTAACGACAAAAAAAAAAATATGTTATGGAAATAAGTGCAATAAAAATAAGTTGAGCATGTTTCCTCTCCCTGGTAGGCTCAATATTGTTTAGTACTATCGTGCTGAATAATCACCTTCCACCTTCCTAATAAAGAAATACAGTCTTGACCTACTATGTTATTTATAGAGATATCCAAAACAATCCTTCTTTTGCATTTGACATTTGAATATTGTTTGACATTTTATTTGAGATAAAAGCCTACATGCTGTAGCTGAAAATACAGGACGTGTATCGGCAAGCAATTTTCTGAAACAGACGACTAGCATTCGCTTTTCTGAAAAGGTGGTCTGTTCAGAAGGATCACTGCAGGGGGCTTCATTCCTGTCAATTTTCTTCACCTTGTACACCTCGGTTTTTCCAGTCTCTGAGCTTTTTCTTTGGAGGAAACACTCTGATGACTCTGTCGTTGTGTGTCAGTGATTGTACGTGTGAACACTGGAGAAATCTGCAGGACTGCATTGCGACATGGTTTTTAGTAACAGTGTGAACAAGAGAAGGAGGTTATTGTGAATATTTGACCAAATTTTAAGATAAAGACAACTTTAGTTGTTGGTCTTGCATTCAAGATTCCCTGGATTTTGTGAAACTTCCGTAATAGGATCCTCTAGTTCAGTGTGTACTGTGTTGGGTGGCATAATAAAGTGATGCAGTGAGAAAACTCAAGAAAAAGTAGGACAAATTTTAATAATAAAACCGCTATGTATCAATGATCAAAACTAAAGTATCTGTGGAAATTAACAAAACAACAGAAAACTCTACATGTACACATTTAAAAGTCAGCAGCTACTTAAAGCTTTTGGTTCTAAAGGAAGTGTGTTCTTCTAATTTGGTGCCTTTTTTCATAGTGTTGCACTTCGTTAGTCACCTTGGTATTTTTACTAACGGCAGTGAAAATGTGCAATTTTGGGGAAACAAGGGTATATTTGATTTTAAAAGGCTTCGTTTTTATTCCAAAGTTGTCTAATGTTTAGTTGTAAATGCAACGACTTGTCATCTAAGGAAAATCTGTTTTGGTGATGACACAAGTAATATTTAGATTACACTGTACGATTATGTGTAATCCCTCATTCATCCAGAAGTGATCCATCATAGAAAAGGCTTCGATGTTGTCTTCTGGACAGTTTATTTTCTGATCAAAAAGTTTTGACTTGCATCCGGAAATCATTTTCAATCTGATGAAAATCATCAGATTTCAGAATCAATTGTTGTGTGTTGCAGGGGCAGAGCCTCCTGCAGGGGGGGATGGGCTGTCTGAGTGGACCCAGCTGTGCTCATTTTTTAAGAAGATGCCTACACTAATTGTTTTATCTCTGTTTTTCGATCTGCAGATCAGGTATGCTTCTGGTTTGTCAGTTTCTTTAATGTTAAATTTGTATTTATGTTGATTGTGTCTTAATTTTACAGTAAACTTAATTTGATTTGGCCCATACTTTGTCTCTGTTTCCCTAATTTTTGTCCCAGACCCAAAGCCAGTCTGTGACACAATCATGAAAGTCGTTAAAGTCATAAATCATGAAAGTCAATCAATCAAGAAAGTCTAAATCTGGAGATGAACACAAAATATTAAAAACATTTTCCACATAAAAATCTAAAGTGTCAACTGAAAGTTATCCCATGCTTTTTTCAGAAAAAAAAATCTTAAACACAATTTTGTTTTGAACTATCTGTGGAAATAATTTGTATCCTATTGTCAAATTATGTTTCTCAGCAAAAATTATTTTACTCTACTAAAATTGTTCTTCAATTTCTGATTTCTATCCTTATTTTTAGAAAAGAACGTTCATTTCCCATTTCTCAGTCTACCTCTTCTTCATCATTCAATAAAGACAAGACAGAATGATTGAAGATCATCTTGACCGTCTAACCTGAATGACTTTATAACCTGAGTGTGATTAAGTATCAATTCCTGGACCAGGAAATGTCTGGGTTGCCATTAAAGACATTTATAGAGTAGTCAATAACTGGAATAATGGTACAAATATGAAAAAGTCTCAACTGATTAAACCAGAAGACCACAAACAGAATGAGTAAACATTTCTTTAATGTATAAAAGTCAGCATGCCGCAGGAGGTGGAGCACTTCATCAAACAAGATAGAAAATCTGTGGGAGGCAAGATGTTTAGATTTCTTTCATGCTATTTCTAGATCTAAGTCTCAATGTACAGAACTCTTTTAAATTTCCAGTACCGTTGATGCATTCAATTCAATTGAATGTTAAACAACACTTCAAATAAATACTGTAAAAAAACATACTGTTAATTGTAATGCAGCTCCTAAAACAAGTTTTACGTTCTTAATATACTGTAACTGCATAGAAAAAAATAATCCTGTTCATCTTTATCCCCCTATTTATTTACACACAACAAAAAAATAGATTTGGAAAAAAAAGCTCTAACGATGAAAAAGCAGGAAATTCAGCCAACAGTAGGTTACTGGAAATCTATTCAAATTTGTGTTTGATTTTGATTCAGTCTACATGTGCTTCATTTATGAAGTAATATTTTATTTGGGACTCTTTGTCATATGCTTATCATTGATTTGGTTTAAAACACAATGGTTTGCCAATTCACACATACACGTCATCTCAGTCACATGCTTTTGAATAACTACTGTATAAATAGTTTATTTGAACATATGTGGACTGAAAAATGTAGTTTCAACCTTCAAATAAGAACAATTTAAAAAAAACAAAACAAAAAACAAATAGCTGCTAAAAGTTTCTCTACACTGAAGAATTTCCAACTGTATCTCACCAAAATCCATCTTCTTGCTGAGTGCTACTCATTTCCTGGATTTATATTTTCACCTTGTCACTGATCTGCTTTGGTGTGCAGAGGCTTAAATGTGAAATTCTTTCAGAGCTGATTTGCACTGCTTCTACTTAGGAATACTTCCATGTGATCTGTCAGTTTATGACTGCTTGTTTCTGGATTTTTGGATCCTAATGCTGAATTTGTGCAGAAAAGATATTGCAACACATTGGTACAACTGTGTGCTCAAAGGCGTGAGCAAACTCTCCAAGCATCAGCTATTTCAGTCCTACAGAATACTGATGCCACCAGAGTATAAATTCATCTAAAAACAGTTTTGAAGTTATGATGCCACTGTCTCTGCTGGGCAAACCGCTTAGATACACACTGCTGGTCCTACAAACAGGACTTAAAGATCCCAATAGCCATCATGCAAAGTAGGACAAAAATACTTACAACAGCTCTTGGCTAGGCCTATACAGTAAACTGGAAAGTCTTGATTATGAAATGCATACAAATGTTGATTAAAAATAGATTGATCCTAAATTTGTGATAAATTGTGACCCACATGGGGAGCCAGGCCGGTACAGGAACTGATTTGCTTCAATGAGAGATATTTATTCGTGTGCAAACTTAAGAAACCGTAAACAAGGATGCTAATGACCAAAAAATAAAAAATAAAAATCTGAATGTGGAAAACTTAAGTAAAAAATAGATTAACCTACCACACAGTGGCACGGTGGTGCAGTAGTTAGCACTTTGACCTCACAGCAAGAAGGTCGGGGTTCAAATCCAGGTGGGTATGAGGCTTGGAACATTAGCCTTTCTGTGTGGAGTTTGCATTTTCTCCCTGTGTATATGTGGGTTTTCTCCAGGTACTCTGGTTTCTTCCCACCCTCCAAAAACATGCATGTTAGGTTAATAGGCCACCATAAAATTGCCCCTAAGAACGAATGTGTGCGTGTAAATGGTTGTGTGTGACCCCGCGGCAGACTGGTGACCTGTTTAGGGTGTACTCTGCCTTTTGCCTTGAATCAGCCAGGATAGGCTCTGGCACCTCATGCAACCCTGTTAGGGATGGACGGTTCAGAAGATGAAGGAATGGATTGCTTCAACAAGCACAGATGGCATCAGACCACAGTTCCACACAGGAATTCACTGGATAACATTGAGTTACCCATTCTTTAACAATAAAAAGGATGTGGACATGAATTGAACAACTGTTTTTTTTTTGTTATTTTGGTATCCAACTGTCATCATTAGCAGTCTAAAATAACTGTCAGTTCAGGTGTTTTCTGAAGAGAATTAACAAGATTAAGCAAATTGGGAAAGGAGTCCAGATGAGCTTGTCAATGGGAAGAAAAACCTAAAAGCAAAGAATTCACTAATTAAACAAAAAACTAGAAAGAAAAAGATGAGGCAAACCATGGCAGTAGTACAACAATTACATTTCAGCTGAGACAGGATGTGAAAGATGAACAACAACAGAAATAACATCTGACTTGTTTATTCTTCAAATATAAAAATTAGCTGCAATTTTTTTTCAATAGAGATCATAGAATTTTCATCAGAGCAGCTTCAATCTAAAGATACATATTAGTCACTGTCCAATCATCTTAATCAAATGATCCAAGTCATTCCCAGTTATACATCACTTCTATTTGAAATGCAAAACTAAAATGAACAATCTCAAGCACTGAAGACTGTGATTTGCAAACCTCCTAATTGCACAAAATCCCAGGGTTAGTACATTTTTTGTGCATTTGCTTTAGCTTTCAAGCATTGCTCAGTTTGTTTTGTGTACAACACTATGTCTTTGACTAGAAGTTTTTGTTTTGTTTTAATGAACATGAATTGGTGATGACTGTTAAATGTCTCATGAATGAAGCACATCCCAGAATGCTTGTGTTTTGTGGAAAAACAAGCATGCACTTTCATCCTCATCCTTCTGTCTGAATCAAAAGTTCCGAGCAGAAGCTGTTCTTCACATTTTGTTTGTAGATCAACAGCTTATTTTTAACACCAACTCTGTACTTTTTATTTTTTGAGGAGGTCGAAAGTTTTGATTGTGCTTTCCCAAGAACAAAATCCTTAAAGTAAACTGTCCATTTTTATTTTAATCAGATGAACTGTATGCTCTTATTTCTTTGAGGCTTTATGAGAATCTACAGGAACTTTATTTTTTACCAGATTGTCTGGCTGTTTTCTTGAACAACGGTGTCACTTCAGCAATCAGTCACGGTAATTTCCAATTGTCTGCCCTCCACAACCCGTCGGTTTGCCGTGTAACTTTCCTCTTACTCTTTGTAATACTGCTTAACCTCCTCCTGCAACGCAATCTGCTCTCTCTGAATATTTTGTCCATCTTCCACTTCTAAAGCAAACAATCTTTTCTAAACCTCAATTCATGCAGCTGGTCATATTTCGTCTCTGTGAGAGAAAAACCTTTTTTATCAGATCACAACACGTCAATCTGCTTTCAAGTTGAATCTCTTTTCCTACCGGAGCTGTGAAAAAATTATAAAGGAAATTCTCTCTAAAAAAATTGATCTTTGACATGGTTAAACTTTTATTTAGGACTTGGATTTATAAAAAAAAATATATAATTTTCTGTTTAAAATACAATCTTACTTTGAAACTAAATTCGCCTTGGAAGCACCAACTTATAAAATTATGAACATAAAAACGGCTGGATTGCCACATGTGATTTTTAAATATTTAACTAATGACACAAAGAGCCCCGAAGCATTTATTTTCACTAGCTGCTATTAGGTATTTATATTTTGAAGGCTGCTGAAGTGATGAGATTGTCACCGAACCACCTGGCCCTCCAGTGTAGTGCGAAGGTCAATGTGACCTTGGAGTTGTTTGTTTGGTGTTTGTGTTCCAAAATTCAAGCTGTAAAACTGTTTGTAGAAGAAACAGAGCTGCATGCTGGATTCCAGGAAAAAAACAAAAACCAGAACATTTGATTACAATTATTTAGAATCTCAGATAAAACATTATAACGAAATACACTTAAAGCCATGTCAGAAAAATGGTTTGAAGGAGTCAATGAAGCTTTCACAGTGTTGACAGTCAGAGAGGTTAGGAGATCATGTAGAATTACGCGGGTGCGCTGGGCATTGTTTAGCTTCAATTTAAACAAAGTAAGCCTAAGCATCCACTCTCAATAACCAATAAATTCCTATTGAAAATTTTTTGTCTTCTGAAACGCTAATCCCTTATGGGGTTGCCGGAACCTATTCTGGCTGATTTAAGGCAAGTCACAGGGTACACCCCGAACAGGTCGCGTATCTGTTGCAGGGCCACACACTAACAACCAAGCACACACACGGGGCAATTTTATAGTGGCAAATCAACCTAGCATGCATGCTATTGGAGGGTAGGAGGAAACCAGAGTACCTGGAGAAAACCCACACATACGTGGGGAGAACATGCAAATTCCACACAAAAAGGCCAGAGTTTCAAGCCTCATGCTCACTCCAGGACTAGAACCCCTGACTTTCTTCCTGTAAGGCCATTGTGCTAACTACTGCGCCACCGTGCAACCTCTCTAATCAGAATGGTCGTCATTTTAACATAAAATATGCACAAATGCTTCACTGGCAATAGAATATTTGCCAAACTTGTGCACCAAATATCTGAAATAGCAAAAAGCTGTAGAACTCATATGTTGTAGCTGTCAGGATCCCTCACCTGCTGCCAGGGGGAGCCCTGGATATCCCTAATCAACCTGATTAGTATCACCTTGGGATGATTCCTGATCCCACACATCTGTGCACTCTGCCATCTATTTAAGGAGAATCACCCCGAAGTCCCCTGTTGGGTTTTACTATCCCTTCCAGCCAGGTCACCCTGGTTGCCTGACCATGTTTGAAATTTGCTATTATTTGGACTTTGAAACCTCGAGTTAACCCTGTGCTTCTTTGCTTTATAGACTTCCTGAATTGTGTTAATAAACCTTGTTTGAAGTACTGTAATTGGGTCCTCATCCCTCCACATCCATAAACCCTGACAGTAGCCATGTATTGTAGCTATAAGTACATACAAGTGGGTGGATGTATTCATTACTGATTGTATCGGAGTATCACAATCTTAAAAATATGTCAGGAGTTACTATAATTTTTACTGGAAAAAAGTAAAGTATTAAATAAATGTACGTGCTTTACACAAACAATATCCATGATGGTGATGATGATAATAACAAGTAGGATGGTATGCAGTTTATACCTCTTCCTTTAACTGCAAAAAGTTTTGACTTTTGCACCAGTTTCGTCGTTATTTACCCTAAATAAATTTAATAGTTTCTCTGTGAGACTCATTTGCAAATTCTCTGGCTCAAATTTTCAGCATTAAAAAATAATTACATGCAGAAAATTCTCCCTGAAGTTGTTTGATAACTTAGATAAAAACAGAAAATTGGTTATGTTGATAAGTTGTCAAAGGTAGAACACTGTTGAGCGGAACTAATTAAATGAAAACACTGCCAATTTTCAATGTCATTTTAAATGATATACTCCTTCGCTCAAATAAAGTAAACCAAAAACTTCCTCAGACTGTAACACACCTCTCCTACTAAAGCAGATTGGATGCATTTCATTCCAACCCCTGTGTCCATGAACATAGCAGATCAGGCATGGGAAATGAAAGAGAAAATGAATGATTAAGAAATCCAGAGTTCAAAACCCCAAATCTTTGGTTGGCAGATGACAGCTGTTATCCCCTGTATTCTGTCATTTTTAGATTCTCAGGAGTGATTCTTTGAAGCCTTTGAAATGTATAAAACTGGACCTGAAATCTCTGTGAAATTGATGTATATCAAAACATCCCCACCTACTCTGTGTCTCATGATGCAACATTATGATAACCTGGACTTGATTTGTCTTTGATGAGGTTTCACTGCTGTCAGGAAGTAACACAACCAGTCATTGTTATTGCATTCTTTACTGTACTTTTTTTTTTTTCCTTTGACCAGTGTTCCCCACTAAGATGGTTTCATCACCACCTTCATCTTACATGCTCAGTACATTGGAAAACTGTCTACTCACCCTGGTAATCCAGCAACTCTCTTAAACACAGACTTGCAGTGGATCACCATGACAGCACAGTGAGTTGTCAATGCTTCTCCCAAACTCAAGAGACAACCACCCACCTCAACCCGTTTCACAAGCTGACCACAAATATCATGAATCACCACTCATGGTCACTTTGAGCGTTCCACTCGAGCTCCACACATTAACATATAGACTAGAAAACATTTTTGTTCCCTAGAGTAATGAGCAATTGTTACAGTTGTTTGGAAAGCTTACAGTTTATGCAAGCTGGTCACTTGTTCAACTAAAAAAGATCTAACATGATACTAGTTGATTTAATATTCATTTTCACCCATACATCCCTCTCCCACACAAAAACCTAAAAGCTGATTGGAAAATATAACTGATGCATTAAAAAAATAAATTTATTGCTGTATGTCAAATTGTACAATAATATGGCCAAGTCATGGGATCAATAGAACCCAGGAGAATTATTCATTTTTAAAAATTGAATTAGTCATTTAATGATTACATCAATAGTCTGCATTCAAACTCATATCTGACCAAAAAAAAACAAGAAAAAAAAAACAAGAGGGATTTTGTCTTCCAGCTGAAAATGCAGTAATGCAGTCTGCTTTGTTTTTGTCTATGTGTACACATGAAATTGGGAATTGAGAGAGATCATGAGCACCGAACACTGAGATCGATGCAGCTTTACTACAAATATGGCTGTCTAGCATATCAGAAATGATTTCATTGTCCCTTTTAACAAACAATCATTTCTAGCTTTGTGAAGTTAAGCTCTTGTTTTTCTATTTTCTGTAAAGAATAAAGTGTTGCCACGCATGAAAAGGGAGAGAAAGCGAGATAAAAATGCTTGCTTTGTGACAGCAAATGAAGAAGAAACTGCACGGCTGAATGTGCGTCAGTTTTTGTGCTATTGTATCACAGAAAACACTGTATATGCATAAAGATAATAATACACCCTATTAATTCCTTCAGCTGGTGTGTATTCGATCTGGTGCCAAGGTGTTCTCTGTCTCTGTATGACCCTGTGATGGATTCGGGATCTATCCAGGATTTATCTTGCATTTTCACAAGACAGTAAAACTAAAGTGCTCAGTAATACAAAAGTAAAAATAAAATATATACTTTATTGATCCCTCTCTGGTAAAATTTTTGTGCTGCATTACACCACAGCAGGCTGCCAGGACAGAGCCAATGGTGGAAGAAACAGGGGGTTAAGTGTCTTTCCCAAGGACACCTAGATGTGAGATCAGTGGGATTCGATCTTGCAAATGGCAAATATTTTACCACTGAGCTATCACCTCCCCTTAAGCATAGCATGAACATTGGCCATGCAATGCCATGACCAACAAACAACTTGGTCATGCAATGCTTATAGTGTAATCTGTATGTGATGAATCAAGACTCATAATTTTCAACATTGTGTGAGTTATTCGAGTCACTTTATGAGAGCTGTAGATTATGGAGTTAAATACTGGCTCAGTGGTGTAGAGTGAACCACCGGAGCATACACCTAACTCCAAGTTGCTCCTACCATTGGCACTGTCATGGCTGCCTGCTGTGGTGCAATGCAGCAAAGTAATTTCCCCAATGTGCAACTAATAAAGGGAATTCTTCTCGACACAATTTGGTTGAATGTGATCCACCGTCAGCCGGTTTTTTCTTTGTCTTTAGAATTTTAATATCGCTTAATCACACATGCTTTTTTGTCATATCACCATTAGCCTCTGTTACAACAACCCAAATATGCATTTTACTGTATCTACTGTAGAACCATTCAAGTTTTTCTTATTAGTGTACAAAACATGTTCTTTTAGTAAAAATAGACTTTTGGGAGAGATTTTTTTTTCTCTTTAAGTTCAATTAATTAAGTTCTGTATTTAATCAGCACAGGGTCATGGAATGTACTGGAAACTTTCCCAGCAAGAGGCAGGAGGGATGCAGCGTACACCCTAGACAGCATACCAGTCCATTAGCTTTCTGTAAAATTTAATTTGTAGTTCAGGTGCTCTGTAATTGCATTTCAAATCTTTTAGATGATTCACTTTAAGTGGATACACGGTTTCTGTAATGACCTTCCAGTTACCCATTGAAGATGTTCTGAGTTTCAGCTCTCTCCCCAAAAACCTCTGCACTCGTTCATTTATTTTCTGTACCTCTTAGTCCAATTCAGGGTCGAAGGGGACCTGGATTCTATTCAAGCAATAAGTTTCAGGACTATGATGGCATTATTTTGGCATAAAAAATGTTACTTGTGCAAAAAAGTTTTTTAGCTTTTAACCTATTTTAAATGTAAGAACATTTAGAGATGTGTTGTTTTATGCAGAAACATGTGTTCAAGTTATTTGGATGAGTTAATTACTTGTTTTTTTTTTTTTTTACACAAACCATGTCGTTTTTGAACAAAAAGAACTAGGAGTAATTTTTTGAGCATTTTGTTTTCTTTTAACTGGAACCTCCCAGTTGTTGTTGTTTTTTTCTGTCCATTGTTTTCTTTCTAGTGTCCTTTTTCCTCTCTTTCCTGATCCTAAATGTCAGATGGCAATTTATCATTAGTCTGGTTTTGTCCCAGGTTTCTCCCTTACTGCTAACGGTGAATGTTTCCTCCTACACAATCGCTAGGTTACTGTTCAAAGTGAAAGCTCCCAGAGTTTCTTTGACAATGCAGCTCTTTGGCCTTGTCACTCACATAACGGAAGCAAATTTGAAGTTTAAAAAATGATATACGATGTACAAGAGAATGCACAAAATGCATTGCACTTATTAAAAGGAATAATATTCTGTATGAAAGGCACATTTTTAAACACGCAGTCGAAAATAATAGTCAAAGAATACCGACATGCATTATTAGAATATATATTTTTTCTGTTTTTGAACTGTATCTTTAAAACAAGTTTGTGTGTATAAATGCAGGAATTTCCGGCACAGCATGCAAACAAAGGGTTTTCTTGAATATTTTGAAGTTCCACAAATTGAAGAAACTTTATTATTGTGCTAGCTCAGAATTTTTTGTCTATGCTACAAAATTAGAAGTGAGTTAGGATTTGAGTTGGAGGCCAATCCTTCCAAATTAGAATTGTAGTATCAAGTATGACGATTATTCCCATTTTTTGTGAGATTAAGTTTTGGTAAACAGAAAAGAGGTAGAACTATTGTCTTGTGTACTTGGTGACATGCAGCTCCCTAATCACTTCTTATCCCAGGAGAGGTGTCAAACCGCAAGCATTTATTTGTATTTTTATACCATGCAATGATGAGATAAACTGGTTTGTTCTAGCTTATTTTATTAAGAAAATTTATATTCAAGTCATAAGCTTTGAAGTCCAAACTCCCTTTATATTCTTCTTGGCAAAGTTTTTGGTATTTTTGTCCATTTAAATTTTTAAGTCCACATGTCACCTCACTTTCTGATGTAATGAGTTGGTTAAAATGCTGTGCACTGTTGTCTCTGAATGCAACTTACATCAAATCATATTAGATAAACCTCAGACAAAGAACAAATCAATACACCCAGTCACCTTCTGTGACTGATTGATTTATTGAGTCCTGTCTGGCCTGTTTTATTGCACTATGTGGGAGTTTTGAAGACTTGATTTTAACAAAATATGTCTAAATGTTGCCTCCTTCGAAGTTTTTTTTAATGCTAGGCAAAAAGTATAACATATTGTAATTTCAAACTCTTTTTGATCGTTAATTTTTTTTCTATCATAAAATAGATGTCTCTCTTTTTTATTTTAAATTATTTCTTCTTCTTTCGGCCTTTCCCTTCAGGGGTTGCCTCAGCAAGTCCGTGTCTTCCATCTAACCCTATCTGCTGCATCTTCGTCGGTCACACCAACTATCTTCATGTCTTCCTTCACTGTATCCATGAACTTTCTCTTTGGTCTTCCGCTAGGCCTCTTGCCTGGTGGTTCCAAACCCAGCATCCTTCTGCTAATGTACTCTCGCTCTCTCTCCTCTGCACATGTCCAAACCATCTCAGTCTGGCCTCTCTGACTTTATCTCCAAAACCTCTAATATGTGCTGTTCCTCTGATATATTCATTTCTAATCCTGTCCATCCTGGTCACTCCCAGAGAAACCCTCAGCAAAATATCTAAATGTCTTTAGTGCAGACTCCTTTCCCAGTGCCACTGAATCACTGAATCAGACACAAAATCTCTTTCATTTAGTGAATAAAAAAATTTTGGTCCATAAATACTAGACAATTTTTTTTTCTTATAATTTTTTGTTTGAGCACATGAACATCAAAAATAATTCTAGTGAAAAGTAGTAAAAACAAGATAGCAGCTGTACTGAAACACAGAATTGATTCAATATTTTATTTGTTGAAATTGCTGTATTTCTCCCTCTCATACCGTAGATTGTAAATCAGCTCTCGGATGTGCTGATGTGAACACAGCATGGATCTGCACATCAGAGAAGATTGCACCAGTTTGTACCACCAGCACAGATTAATAGAAAATTGCTTCAAAATATTTACGGAAAACTTCATACACTGTCGAACAAGTTGATATTATGAAGGGACTCTTGTCGGATTTTGTTATTAAGGGAATGACGTCAAGACTGATTTGCATTGAAAATGTAAGAATTTGTAATTGTTTTTTGAGAATAAGTTAAAAAAAAAAAAAAAGTCTTTTTTATGGTCATTTTATTTAAAAAATTGTTTAGACTTTCGATTGTTTTCAAATGTGCTTTGTTGCACGCCTTGCTAGCAGTTTCATTCTATATGTTATATTTATTTTCTTCAATGACCACTGATTCATGTGTGGTCATTGTATTGAACTAATTATGCCAGGATATACTGTACAAACATGGTAATCAGTAATGTTTTTTGGAATGAATTGAGTATTAGACGAAGGTCATCGAACAATTGTCCACTGAACTCCTCCTTTGTCACTCAGTTATGACAGAGAAAACTTTCTAATAGAAGTATAGCATCTAGAAACCAGGTGGATTTCAGTGAAATTCCTTACCCCAGTCTCATTCATAACGCAAGAAAGAGTGTTGAAGTTATTGTAGTCCGACAGTGGTTACATACAAGCAGTACGTCTTTGGTTATGGGGCGATTCTGTCCCCAACTCTTCAATGGGTAGTCTCAAGATGTCAAGAGTTTTAGAGGAAAGTTATAATCTCATCTTCTGTAAAACCAGGCAAATAATAAAACAGCTATTTATTTCTCAGAGTGCATCTTGATTCGTGAACAATCTCACAGAGAAATAATAACAAAAAACAAGTAAGTCAAATAACACACCTGTTACACTGCGGGGCCAAAAATTTGTTGCGTGACAAGCAGTAAAAAAATCAAATATGGTGTTTCCTTCTCTCCGTTTTCTTGGTTTGTGTGTGAAAAACAATCAGCAAGCCAAAGAAAAACAAAGGACCATCATTACTTTTGGAAATGAAGGTCAGTCAGTCCAGAAAATTGCATAATCGTAAACCGTAAAACGGAATCGTAAAACTATCAACAACTACAATTAAACTGGCAAACATGAAGACCAAACCATGAAAGGTAGTCTGAGGCATCTCTGCTTCTGAGAATAAGTTCATCTAAATCAGGGGTCACCAACCCGGTGCCCGCAGCGACCGCATCAGTCGCTGGTAGGCCAGTTCTTAAAATAGCACTAATCACAAATTAGCTCCGTCTAAAATTTTATTTAATTGTGTCGCTAATCTCTTTGAATTTTATTTACAGTGATGCAAGTTTAAAAACAAATACATAAAACCGTAAACGTGAGCGCTGCAAAGATGAGGTTACAAAACGTTTTCTCCCCACAAAAACATGGCAGAAAAGAGGAAGAAAACTTATCATTTTCACAGTGAATGGGAGGAAGAGTTCTTTTTTACTAACGTGAAAGAAAACTGTGTGTGTCTCATCTGCGGTGCGACCGTGGCGATGCACAGTCGCACCATCCTTATTTTTTAAATGGAGTAGATTTTTGTTAAATTTTAATTAATTGATAATTTGTACAAACACGGTTCGGAGTTTATGATTTGATAACTGTTGGTGGCTAGTAAAAATTGAAAATGGTTTCCTGCAAAATGTTGTGTAAGTGATCATTTGAAAATCAAACACTTTGATATTGCATATTGAAATGTATTTGTTTCCTACCTTGATTAATCATACTGAAATAATTATTGTGATGGATCATAAACAATCAGTGTCTTCACATAGAATATCATTAATAATAATATCAAATTAAAGGTATACTGTGTAACTTTGTTATTTCAGAAGTGTATTATCAAAGTGGTAGCCCTTTGCATTACTCAGTGCCCTTGAAGTAGCTCTCAGTTTCAAAAAGGTTGGTGACCCCTGATCTAAATCATCAGTCTCAGAAGACGGAAGTTAAAAGTAGCTCAGATCAGAGACCGAGTGAATGCCTCATAGAATTCTAGCAGAAGACACATCTCTAGAACAACTGTTGAGCGGCGACATTGGACCCTAGAAACATGTGCCTTGGTTTGATGAGTTTAAATCGGAGATGTTTGATTCCAACAATCATGGCTTTGTGAGACACAAAATTGGTGAAAAAATGGGTTCCACATGTTTAGTTTACACTCTAAAATCTAGCATGGCTACTGCAGCATCCTGCAGCAACATGCATTTCTATCCGGTTTCCATTTTGCGCCTGTTACGTATGACTTATTTTTGCGCATGTTTAGATCATTTTTTGCATGAAACCTTTGATAACGGGCTATAAAAATAAAAACATCAAATTGAATATATCATTTATCCACATTTTGTAATTTGCATAAACAATCTGCAACTGACAGGAGTTCAATAAATAGTATTTTACAAATATCTTTCAAAAGTGGAAATGAAATAATTATTCGAACACTGTCTCGCTCATGAAGATGTTGTAGAGCTGTCATTATGTCATAACAGGACATCTATCAAAGTGTTTTCACAAATCACATAGCTCTTTTTTCATTTTGTGCATTTCTGAAGATGTGAAATGATAAGTTTGGGCCGCTAAAAGCAAAAAACAGTTGGTTTCACAAGGTTTCTTTGTATTGGTTTTCCCACCATATGCTGCACCCTACAATTTTTTATGATCAGGAAAGTCGCATACTCTGACTGAAGGTTGCTGTTGAACATATAATGCGAAGCAATTATAATTGACAATCTGCTTTCATCCAGTTTATGAAAGCCAGCTCACGGTATCAGCACGTTTCATGCTGACTTGCCACAAAATGAAAAGCTGCGTATGTTTCCCACCCACAACTTCACTGATAAATACCACCTTGATTTGTGTTAATTTTCCAATAAATGAAAGGAATACTTCATTTCATTATGTTAATTATGGGCACAATTAATGATCTGTATTGGACTAATTATACCAAACGTATGATCGCTTCTTTTTATTAGTAGGTTTGTCAGCCTACGTTAGAACAAGGTGTGCACTTTGAGATAATTTTAATGACTTGTTCTTTGGCTTAATTGTTATTGCTATTAGAAAATGAATGGCTGCATACAAAGGTGACTAGATAAATATTGCAATGGCTTACATTTTTAATGACTTTTTGCTTTGTTTTCTGCTGTTATTCAGTGTGGTGAGTATGGCTGATATTCTAGTTATCATCTACTTTGCGGCTGTACTGAATCTCAGTAGATATGCAGCAAAAAGATTGTGGTGATGCAAGCATGGCGTTACAATTACTTCATAAATGCCACTGTAGCACAATTATTACCAAAGACTCAAGGATCAAAGCAGATTTAGACAAATAGATGAAGATAAAATTCCATTTGTTCAGTTCGAACAATTTTGGCTCTAATTAAACTGTGGAAAACTAAAAATTATCTCACTTATCTCTTGTTTCAGCTAATCACGTAAATTTGAAAAACTCAGTTGATCATACCTGCTCAAGATTTCGATCAAAGCTTTTTTAGTTAAAAAAAACCTAATTCAAGTTAATGAAGCTATTAGCAAAAATTCCATCCAAAAAACTGGTCTTTTACCACAGTTCACTGCTTTCATTTGTCCACCATTTCTCCTGGTCAGGTGATGCATTGAGAGCACCTCCATTGCCAACCAGCTCTGCTCCACTGGCTTGCGTAGCCAATCATTGCTGATCAGCACTTATAAAATATTTGTTATCGTCTCTCCAGCTTCCTCCAGAAGTGCACTGGTCTCCTCCTTCACCCCATCCACCACCGGTATTTCATCAGCTCATCTCTCAGAACTTTGGTTTTCGTTGTTTCCTTTCTTTGCTTACTGCATCTTCTCAATAACCTTCACTTCTTTTGTCCTTTCTGCTTCAATTTCACTGTGCAGTTCAACTATTAGGTAGATCTTTCAGGTGCTGGGTTTGTTGTCCCTTCCAAGAAGGGATCCGTCATTCAACGAGTTCTCCATGAGGTTTCTTCACGTTTATTCCCCCTAGCAGGTATTTTCTTCCCTATCAGGTAATTTTCCACACTGCAAAGAAGGGTTTAAGGATCGGTTGTCCCAAGGCTGGTTAGTTCAGTTTCGCTTTCGTAGTTGCAATTTTTCACTGTTTCATGCGGGAAGCACTCTGAACACCCATCTCAAATCTGTTAGCATAGTGTTACTAGGCCTACGTTTCCCTTACCAGATCAGACCTGGGGATAACATGAAAAGGCTCCTCTCACTAAACACATTCCTCTGAGATGGGTATCACGCCAGGATCTACCTTACCAAAACTTTTATATTCTGTGCTCAATAAATGCTTCAGTTCACCCGGTCTCCTGAATCGCATCTGATTGAATTAACTTTGGCCAGACACACTTTCTAGGTCACAACATGTCTGAAATTTGGAAATTTGTTTTTAACAGGAACTTGAAAATGTGACAGTTTTTCCGTTTTAGCTTCACTTCAACGGTTTTAAAATGTGTTTTAAAATAGATTTTAATATACTTTAAAAAATGCTTGCATGTCCAAACTCCAACTGACTGACAAACTTGATTCAACCATTTTTCAACAGACAAAATGAAAAGCTTTGTGAGGATTGGTGGAGGGATAAGGAGAGGAGGGCGGTATTGTGCTTTGGTACAGACAGCTCATAAAATTAGTTTGTGCCCAATTTTTAAAAGTTCTTAGAAATAACGTTTATTACCCTTTAGAACTGGAATGTAGTTTTCTTTAAAAAAATAAAACAATCTCATTCTTAGTTTTGCTTTTTGCAAACCTTTTTATTTGTATAGGCTATCTTTTAAATTTTAAAGTGCTCTATAAAGTTGTTCTAGTACAGTTAGAGTGGGCTGAGTCCAGACCATATCTGCCTGTAATCTGCTGAGAAACACAGCTGAATGGGTCAGAGAAGCTCAGGAATGTAGAATCTAGAGACTCTAGAATGAATGCTTTTTAGTTTCATTAATACTCATACAAAAACCCTTCAGCTGCAAACCCCAAGCAAGAAGTCTATTTGAACCAGTAAATTAGTCTGGAGAATATAGCAGGATAAACAATTAATCTGACTTGTTCTTCCAAGCACGACTCATGACTTCAAAAAGTAGGACTTTCTGCTAGTGTATGAAAAAAATGTTGAGCTTCATTAAGAGTAACTCAAATGAAAGATGTAGGGATAAAAGAAAGACCCTATTCTCCACCTTCCCACCTTATGTCAATGCAAAGTCAAATGAAATGCTCCCACATTAAAAAATAATGCAGAGAAATATTTTAGGTCTGAAATTACTGAATGTATTGAAGGTTTTATTCATTTTAAACAGCAATGACAAAACTTTATTTATTTAACTGGATTAACAATTGTTAATTACAACTTTCCAGCTATAACGAGAAACTCTAAAAGTTTTGCTGATGGTTTCATAGCTTTTCTACCCTGTTCCTCCTCATTAATGCAGAAATGTGACATTCAAGTCTTTATTGTGTCACAAAAATCTGGCATGAAGTACTCAGATGAAAACAAGATTATTGCAAATCAACCAAAATTAAATTATTCCTTCCTAATTAAGTGTTTGCGACAATAATCTGTTTACATGAGATAAAAAGGTAAGTCATCCTGCAAGTCGGAGCAAATTTTAATTATTTTTTCACCTGAAACAAAAACTTCACAATATATCTAATGAGAAAGTCCTGACTTAATTTCTTAAGAAAAAAACAAGAGCACATAGAGTCTATTCACTTTTTTATTTAATTATTTTTCAGTTTAGAACAAAAAAAAAAGAACAAGAATAAGCAGTTTTATAAGCAGTGATATAAAGATAATCAACCACAGAGTTCAAAGATTTTGTTGTAAATCAAGACACATGATTACCAAGCAAGTACATTTTAGTTTTTACAAACAAATGTCTACATTTTTGTTTGGTCACTAAAAATACATTTTTGGTAAAAGCATAATTAGCAAAGCATAGCTAACTTCAAATGAATAGTTATAAGTATTGAATATATTTCAAAAGCGACAAAAAAAACAAGTTTCCCATTGTCATCACATCTAAGTGTCATACTGTACCTCTGAAGGTTTTGCTGATAACAATTACCTCAGATTTTGTTTAATCTTTTTTTCTAGATTTGATTCCAAAAAAATTGCAGATGTTTGTCAGCATGACATCAACAATCTCCTCTTCTTCTGAGGGCTGTGAGGAAACAAAAATGCCGTTTTTAATCATAGCAGTTACTAATTGTGCTGTTAATCATATATTCACTTTGTGCTGAAAATTAGGTCTGCATGGCTGAGAACCCAAATTGACAACTTTGGATTCCCGACTATTTGTAAAGTACTCCTCACAGTTTAATAAAATGGTATTTTCAGAATTCAGAAATAATTAGTTTTAAACTTCATAAAAATTTACAACAAAATTCAATCGGGGCTGAACAGTGGTGCAGTGGATTGCAAGGTGGCTTCAATGCAAGAAGACTTGAAGAGGCTTGAAGCAATGGCCTTTTCCAGTGCGTGCATGGGTTCCCTTTATGTTCACTGGTTTTCTCCCCCCCTCTAAAAAATGTGTGTGATGTTGAGTGGCTGCAATGAAATTGCCCGTAGGAATGAGTGTGTGTGTGTGTGTGTGTGTGTGTGTGTGTGTGTGTGGCCCCTGAGCAGACTGGCAACCTGTTTGAGGTGTATCCTGCATCTCGCCTGAAATCCACCAAGATAGGATCAGGCACCCCTCGGTGACCCCATCAGGTATAAATGGTTAGAGGATGAATAAATTCAACCAGTTTTTTTTTTCAAACTCTTTTGTTGGCATTTCTTAAACAAATGATACGGATGCTATTCAGCATCATAATCAAGCAGAGCAATTAATAATATGTGGTGGAAAAAAGTGGAGTTAATGTCACAGCGATGACAAGTGGACTTTGAACATGATGCGGTCATGTGAATCATTTAATTCTCTTTGTTTGAAAACATCAAACAAACCTCCTAACAAGTTTCCATATTGCTTTAGTCTTTTGTGTTTGCAAATTCTCTTCCACACATGTACAACTTCTCATTCATCTACAAGCAATAAAGACTGGAACGTTTTGCATTTGTTGTAGGGCTCTCTGCTCAAATGCTCAAAAATTTTTGCAATGCCTTCACAAGGACAACACAGACATATTCCCAATAATTTAAAACTGATAAAAATAATCTGAACACAGCTTTCCACCAATAACAGCTGAGTTGTCATTTGGCTGTGATCCAAAGTGTCCTCAAATTTGGTTTGTGTTATTTTTACTACATTTTGAACATTTCTCAGTCAATGAAAAAATTCCAGTTAGAGAATACTTTGCAGACAGGAAGGGAGACTTAATGCAGTCGCTATCCTGGCACAATAAACTATTTTTTGAACTTCAAGTTGTTTGAAGAAACTTCTTGAAAAGTGCTTTAACACTTAAGTGTTAAAAAGAGAAAAAGAATATTATCAACAAAAATCCCAGCCGCTTTTCAGCTCCCTGATTGGGCATTCAAAAGAATCATTAATGTAAAAAAAAAAAAAAAAAATTCCCTACAGCGGCAAATCTGTGAGGTGCTATTATTACCTTTTCATCTCTACATTGAATGAATTAGTCTTTTTTCTCTTGTGTTCCTGACTGATGAAGGGGATTTTTAATGAAAGAAAATAAGAGTGCTTCTACTCCACTGAGTTATAAAGTCCTATTTTAAACTGTAAAGACACTGAACACCATATCTAAAAAAAAAAAAATCTACAGCTGAACTAATGAATACGACTGCTTTTATAATATGAATAGAATAAGTGTTCATATCACAAAAAATCTCATAAGAAGTAAGAAACGCTTCACCTACCTTGTTAGCCTCTAAATGTTAATTAGTCATGTTGGAAAATTATTTGGACATGAAAAGGTATGAATTCATTCAAATCTTTGTGGGAAAGTCAATTATGGATTAAGTTGATTGTTGTAGATCATTAGGATTTTTTTTTTTGGTTCTTGGTCTTACCAGGGTAATGACAAGAATACCAACAATGTGCTCATTTTACATCTGTAATTTTAGTTGGTGCAGAGGTTTTTGTATTTTGTCCAACTTTCCAAAGGATCAAACAAAAAGATAGTTATATTTTTCTACAAAAGCAATAATTTTCTTACTTTGAATGCATGTTAGTCTGCTTGATGAATATCTTTAAAAAGCATGCAGTGAAATGTGAATACAAAAGTACCTCTGACCGAATGATAATCTCATCTAAAGTTAAGACAAACTTTCAAATCAAACTTCTTGACGACACACACAAAAATTCTCCCTTGAAAAGAATCTTAAGTTAAATTTACCTTATGATGTTCTTGTTCTTGATTGAGCGATACGAGAATAACTGAGATGAAAAGGTTCAACAACACAAAGGTCATGAGCACAATACAGGAACCAAATAGCAGTCCACCGAGAAGAGGAAGGTTTTCCAACACCTGGAAAAAAAAAATTAATTTAGCCAACAACAGTTTATATTGGTTGTTAGATTTTATTGGAAATTTGGTTGTTTGCCTTGTTTTGACTGACTGACGCTCTTTTTGATGTGTTAATTTTGCTTTAATTTTCAACTTTATATTCATTATTCCTCAGGGGAAATTACTTTTGCTGCTTTGCACCACAGCAGGCAGTCATGATGATGCCAAGGGTGGGAGTAACTGGGTCTCCAGGGATACTTAGTCACTAACCCAGTGCGAATCGAACCAGCTTCTCTTGGTCCAAAGACGGGCATTAGTAACATGAATATGTTTATTTAATTAATACGTTTAGGTAATTGAGTTATTCTACAATATTTTATAGCCTGTTGTTGTGCTTTGTTTCTTAAAACAGTGTGCAATTTCCAACTCAAATGAGGGAATCCAACATCTGCAGCTAATGTATTTGTTGAACCAGAAATCAGACATTAAAACCAGAAATCCATCACAAGGCAACAAAGACCTGGAAACAGCAAAAAGAGTCAATCTGCCATTGCTGCCACAACTTATTCAGCCACAGCTGACGCTGGACAAACAAATACTGTAAGTATATACATGCAGACTCCACTGTCACTAGAGGCAGAAGAAAGCCAACAAGAACCAGAAAAGCCTGGATCATGATTGGAGTTCTGGTGCTCTGACTGATCAGAAACCTCGCAAAAAAAACATTGGAATGGTAAACAAAATACTAAAAAAAAAGTGTTTTGTTTTTTTTAACTTAAGATATGATGGTTTTACAATTGTCAGAAAGTTTTTTTGCATTCTTCAAATGTTATAATCCCTGGAGCTTCAACAATATCAAAAAAATGTTAAAAGACTTGCAATGCCAGTGAACAAAAATATGTTGTGTAACAGACAATGTCAAGATCACTCACCTCTTGATAGTTAAAGATGCCGACCTGCAGACAGATGATGGTCATGAGAGAATCTGATAATGTTTTATAAGATGAGATGTTCCAGCCGTAAATCACGTTGCTCTACAAAAATAATGAACATTTTATAAGGATAAAGATCCTTCAAGACACGTTTCTCTGATACAGTTCTGCTTGAGAAAGGTTATATAACCTAATGATAGTAAAAAAAAACAATGTTCGAGAGAATCAATAAACGTTGGTATGGAATACGTTAAGGAAAACTTTAGAAGTACTGTCTCAATAGACAACAGAGTTGTAAAGTTACAAAATCATTTATTGGGGTGATTAACAATAAAAACCTTCAGCCATATTTGAAGCTTTGAATCTAAAGCTGAATGAAGTTGAAGAGGTCAACAAATGTACGTGTTGTTCAACCAGACTTATTGGCATCGCATTGTAAAACAATGAAAGTGAAATTATGTGATAAGCTGAAACAGCAGATTCAAATATTAATGAACAAGCAATTAACAAACATTTGCATGATGAAAAAAGCTTTGACATTGGGCTTGATTAATATAGCCATGTGTTTCAAATGTTGCAACATTATCTTGTCTTAGATCCTAAAAGATGCTGCGTTTTTTTAAATTAGTACTTAAGAAGTTCAATTTATTTAGCATCTCTGCCAATTGACCAGTATCCTGGTCAATTGGCAAGGATACTGGTCAATTGGCACCAGTATTGACCAGTATAGACAAGACATGGATATATTACATGCAAACATTTCCAAACAAATCCATCACAAAACTAATCGACCCCTTAAAACTAATGGATACAAGAAGACCGTCTGCTACTTCAAAAACTCAAAGCATTATAACATATGGATATTGAATTGAATATACTTTATTCATTCCCGAAGGGGGACATGAGTGCTGCAGTGCAAACACCTCGATGCCCCCTGACTCCCATCCACTGGCCTGGCGACCCAAAAAACTGTGGTCCGGGATGGGTCCACAAAGCCAGGCCACAGTGAAGAACACCAAACTGGCCTCTCTGTATTTCACTTAGATTCTTATTTTTGGAGTGATTTCAATAAAGTATGATAAGTGTCGTGTTTTATATCTGTGTGATGGAATCAAGCTACACCCCAATGACTGAACAAAGAATACAAGACTAGTTTTGTTCCAAGAGGAAATTTGTTTCTCATGTAACTAATAAGAACATTTAACACTCATGCTTAGTATTTTCATTTTTTTCAGGCGCTTACTGCAATTGAGTATCCGATGAGCATAATGAAAATGATGACGAGATAGCTAGAAATGTCATTCCAGGCCCGGTGCAATGCAGATGTCATCATGTTCATCTTGGGGTTCAGTCGAAGCAGATGCCACAGTTTAACAGTGGAAAGGAGGACGATGAAGGCGATCAGGTACTGAAGTATCAAATCAGCTGCAGCGGTCTCATTAAAACTAGCAAATCTGCTCGGAAAGTAAAGAAAGTTTTAGTAAAAAGTTCAAACAATCACCTCAAAAAAGTATGCAAATTCAGAGACAGGAGAGCTACGAAATTACTCAAACATGCTTAAATGAAAAAGAAAACCACTTTATGTTTACTTTTAATAGCAAACATGGTGGAAAACTCTGAAAAGTTTATTTAGTATGATTACTCTTTTAAATTATTTAAAGAAGCAATCACAGGTCTTCATGTCCCATTAGCCTGTCTGAATCGCCCTCTTTCCTGTGGGTCCCCATGAGGTTTCTTTTTTTTTCCCCACTGCTATTTTTTTTTTCTGACTGTGATGGAGGGTCTAAGCCTTAGACCCTCCTAACTAAACAGTTTCAGCTTATTCCTTCCCTTTGATGCTAAGGGAAGGAAAATGCTGAAAGTGTTTAGCTAGCATTTTGTTTATTTAGCTTTTAGCTGTGTATTTATGTTTGTACATTTTTTTTTCTAATATGTTCATTTTTGTACTTTTTTTCAAACTGCAATGTGAAGCCTGTTGTAACAATTTCTTGTCATTCTGGGCTATTGAAAAAGAATTGTATTAAAGTTTATTAAAATGTTATTCTCACTGGTCTTTGTGGTTTTGGTAGTAAGTCATATCACGGTCTCCAAGCAGGGTCCTCTTAATAAAGACAGCTACGGCACTCCAGCTCAGTAAGATGATACTGAGCTCCAGGAGGTTCCACTTGTTTTTAAAGTAAAGCCAACGCTGCTGCTTCATTAATTTGCCCTTTTGAGACGAAAAAAAAAACAGTGGAAAAAATATCACAAGGGGCATAATGGCATTTATTGCTGCATGAGTCAGTTTCACTGCCACAAAAAGAAATATTGTGTTGAACTTCCTTTTGAAAAGTGTGCATAAATTAAAATGATATCTAATCATCTTAACAAATTGCTAAAATAACCCTTTGGTTATTGAAATCAAAACCCAGTTGAATTTGGAGGTTCAATATTGATTTATATTTAAAAAAATAAAAAATATTGAAATAAAGTCGACGTTGTAAGAAAAAAGACATACTTATATGCCATATCCTAAAATAAGTGAATATGTAATCATTTTATTAACCAAGTGAAGTGTGAAATTATTTTGGCATTATATCGTATTACTGTTAAATCCCAGCTAATTCTAGACAACCGCAAGCAAAAAAAAAAAAAAAAAAAATGAATGAAAACGAGAACAAAGCAAGGAAAGAAACATATAAAAGAAAATGACAGAAAATGGTTGCAATTATATTTGGCAAGAAAATGCTATTTAAGCAGCTTGTTTACAAAAGCTGAGCGTGACGTACACAAAAAACAACAGTGGTGTATCTCTACTCAATTCTATTTAATTTTTTTTTATTTACACCAAATCAAAAAGAGTTTTATGTAGTTTAATTAGTGCATTTTAATACATTGGGAGTTTGTAAGCTTTTGTTTTTTATTTTTTTCTTTAGATCTTTAAATAAAGATTTTTTAAATTTTTAATCTTTAAAAAGGAATACAAAGAAGGTTTGCATGAATTGAGTTAGCAACAAAAAATTAAAGACTAACCTTGCAAAATCCACATTTATAAATATATGTTGATTTATGCAATTGTGCATGTCAACATCAAATACAGTCAAGCATCACTTTTCTAATCTTGTAGATTCATTCACTATTGCAGGGCATCCACAAAATAAAAGGAAAGTAACTTAAACTTGAAATAAATGGCTTTGCTTTAATTTTGACTGAATTTTGCATGAAAGGACAAATGTTGGAGGTAGAGATTGTGTTATTGTGCTAAAAGTATGTAACAACATTAAATTTGTTAGTCCTCATGGATATTCACTGCAACGTGATTCCTTTGTTTTCTGTATACTGTGCATAGACACATACGGATTACCATTCTGTTTATCATAATGCCAGCAATATTTTTTTACAAAAAAAGAGTAATTCTTTGTAACATCCTCCGTGGTATCCTTTAACACTGCAGCATTGACCCTGCTTTTGTGTGAAAGATTCTGAACTGTACATCTTTCATCACCCAATCACTATTTGAAACAGCATTACCAGATCACAATTTTTTTCACGGTATCATCAATAACAGCTGTATTCACATCGGCTGTTTTATGTTGAACTTTGATATGAGGATGTTGAGATTACACAATCCAAACTTTGCATTATGAGACGAAACTAGACAATTCAAAAAAACATATGCATAAAGGCTGTATTAAAAGACTTTTAGACAGCTTAAGGGTTAGTTTCCTCTTTATTTGTACCTTATTTTTTATTGGTTAACTTGCAATGTAAATCAATCACGATTAGCTGACTAATAAGATGTCGACAATCTAATCAAGAATTGGTACCACTTTACCGTTGCATTTGCGGGCTATTTTTCAGTGTCAGCTATATTAACAGCACTTTCCGAGTGTTGGCACAGATCTAATGAAAGGCAAATAAGGTATTTACCTGTAGGAACATGTAATACAGAATGAAAATCATGTAGATGATTTCTCCAGCCATGACAAAGAAATAAAGGCCTCCTGTTGAGGGATAGAGGCGAATAGTCTGCAGCTCGCTATTGAAGAGAAAGGAACCTAGAAAAGTTGCAAGTTGTTTTTAAGCCAAGACACATTAAAGACATATCTTGAATGCACTTGACAAAATATTTAAGGAGGCGTACAACGATTTAGAATAGCAGTGAAGTACTCTTTACCTACAGCTGAAGTCTCCATTATGAATGTGACAATACAGAATAGGTTCACGTTTGCGTTATATACCGTAAACTCAACAAAGATAGCTCTCGTGTACATATCCAGCCACTTATTCATGTAAAGGTCCTCTATGGTGCTGCAATGGAAGAAAATAAGAACACGTTAAATTTAAAAATTATATATACATGAGTCAAACTAGTTACGTTTTGGTAGTGATTATACCTGCTGGCGTTTGATAATTCTGGGCCTAATTCTACAACAAAACCTCCTCCTCTGTAGAGAGCCAGCTGCCCCCAAACAGGGTAAGCCCTAAGCTGCGCTTGTGATCTGTACATCCATGGATTAGAAAAACTGCTGGGGTTATCTCCATCCATTTTGTGGTTCCAGCCAGGTCCATAGGAGCCCATATCCTCCACCTCCCATGAATATGGAGCGTGACAGTCCGGAACCAAGTTCAGCATGATGTCTGCTTTTTGGCAAGTGTTGTTTCGCACACGCAGCTGACGGAGACGGGCATTGCCCACCAGCTTAGAGTTTCCATCCGTGATAAATCCTAAATGAAAGTTTTACAGATTCATACTTATGTCAAACACTCACCAATTTAAACGACCAGCCAAAAATAAAGCCTTTTTTCACCCTATACCTAAGAAAGGGTTTAATACACTGCAAATAGATTTTAGTACAAACACGTTAGAAGTTTTGGCTTCCAAATTAAATTAGCGTTTTTGGAATTGTGTAAACATGGATTATTGACAAGAAAAAGTAAGATTGCCTAGCTTAACATTTTTTGTTAAAAGTGAGCTGGTTAAGTGTTTTACTAATGTGGCTGAAATGTCCACATACTTCATACATTGGTCTTGTTTTTCTCCACTAAATGTATTAAGTAGCTGAGGTGTGAGTTCATTTTGGCTAAAAGCAGGCAAATTCTTGCTTGTTTCATGGAGAATAATTTCTGTTAAAGGTTATAAGGGATCATTTTGAATTGTTAATCATTTTGACACAAAGTCTGCCAAAAGTACTTTGGGCAATTACAAATTTCCAGATGGCTGCAAACTAAACAGTCCTCTGGTCACAGTTTATAAAACATGATGTGACATCAACTGGTATCACAAATTATAGTTTCATCCTGAATAATCCCACCTAAAAGACTCTAATAAAACCTAAATCAAAGTTAAACTACCGGGTGACATGGAAAACAGGCCAATTAAATCTGAAATACTCAAAGCATTCTGTTTAATTGCCGGGGTGTTTAATTCCTTTAGATAAGAGCCAAACATTGGCTTTTCGGCTCAACACGAAAAGTACAAAAACATACAAATTGTCAATATGAACAACAAAAATTCTTTTAAAGTTGCTTTGACACAAAGCTTACCAAATCTCCTTTCAATGTTTCGCGTCAGGGAATTAAGCACCTTATTAAATTTCAGAAAGTAGCACGCTTAGCATTACAATTCCACCGACTAGGCTGAAATCTCACAATAAACACATAGAAGTCTCCCTTTTACATCTCATTGCAGGTATTAATTATTTGGATGAATTTCTACCTGGATAGCTTCCAAACATATTTGTCAGCAGAGAGGTGTTGGCCCAAGTAAACACATCTTGAAGACTCATGCCGTCTGGTATGTTTCCTGTGAAGCTGTCCCTGATGTGTCGTTTCAGGAAAAAAGCGTTGGGATCCTTCTGTCCATACGCCACCAGGAATAACATCCACATGAACCCTGCATAGGCTTCAAAACAAACATACGTTTCTCATATTCATAAAGAATGATGGGAGTGATATATTACAAATGTAACAGTCCAAAGAAGTTCCTTTGTTCCGTCATATAAAGCATTACAGAGAAAAAAAGTTGACAGTATATTACTCTATACAATTACAATATAATAACCGTTATGATATTGATGTTAAGGCTTGGTTTTGCAACTGTAGCGCATTTTTAAAGACCCTGTTCATGTTTTTATGATGGGTGGCTGATAAGATGGGAAAAAGTTATTACTTGATTCAACAATTAATAAGGCCATGTACTGTGGTGTCAAAATTGCTTGAATTAATTCGTGACCAAGTACAAATGTGTTAGAGGGAAAAGAATTAATATTTATCCCAAAGCTGTGCTGATCAGAGAACAAAACGAGAGACTCTTAAAATTTTACTTGTTGGACAAAGATACCACAACCTAACGGGTTTTACCAGAGTATCTACAAGGGGATATGCATCCTGTCTGCTTTATTTATACAGTTGTGTAAATAAGAGGTGTGTTTTTACAGAACCTCACTTACAGATAAATGGAGACAGGATAAAGGCGGGAGATGCTTAGCAAACAGTATCAGCACATTCGTTAGTTAACATAACACTGTGTCACTTTTGAATGATAAAAATAAAAGAAGTAACAAAAGAAGTAGTAACAAAAGAAGTTAACAGACATTTTCTGCCTAACAAACTTAAAAGTAAAACTATTGGAATTGTATTTTGTCTTGTATTTTGTCTACAACTTGGGTTTGACAAGCTGAAAGTGATTTAAGGAAAGTTAGTTACCATTTTGAAGCAGTAATATTGTAATTCAAATGTTTTGCATTTTTTACCTCTTCTTCTTTGCTGTTTTCTGGAGTGTATCACAATTTTAGATAAAGCTGCCCACCACGGTTTATAAAATACATTAAACAGAACAAACTTGTAAAGGTAGCTTAATAGACATGTTTTTTAGATCTGACTTCATAACCAACCAGAGTAGGTGTTTTATTTTATGAGCCCAGAACTTTGTAAGTTGTGTATGCTTGCAAATTTTCTGTCTTAAGGGCTAAATAAAATTTAATAAAAGCACACACTCACTGAAAATTTCTCTGAAGAGAGCAGAGGCCTTCTGTTGCATAATCTTGTTCCTTTTCATCTTCTCAATGTCTCCTGCAGGAGGTGGCTCATAGAGACGCTCATCCCGTTTACTTACCTCTACAACCTTAAGATCAGCTGTGGACAACATCAAATAATCAAATGGTATTTTTTATTGGAAACTGATAATATTTAATTGACTTTTATAACTTATTACCTTTATTTTGTGGAACTTCTACAGTTTGAAAATCCTCCTCATCAACTTTTTTTATTACCAGTGCAAAGAAAACTGCGAGCAAGATCACCTGTAGGATTCATGCTTAAAACATTAACTTGATTTGAAAGGATAAATTGTGCAAAGTTTGTATTTGGAAACTGTGAAATCTTGCCAGAAAAAGGGGGCAGTCACGCTGTTACAAATTACTTTCAGTGTAACTTTGTTCACCTTTAGTGGCTGAATGAGTAGAAGACTCTGGAAGAAAGAGACATTCATGGACACCAGCCAACTGATTGAGCGTTCCTTCCCAAATTTTAATCCATACAGCATTGTGAAATATCCTGATACCACACTGGTTGCTAAGACAAGAAGCCAACCAACAAAAACAAACCACCAGGGAAACATCCCACTACAGCAAGGCTTTTTTTTCTGATCTCGTTTGGAACTTTTTTCATGGCTGTTGTTAGACCTGGAGACGAATAGGACAGGTTTTGTTTAATACCAACATAACATAGTGTCCATGTGTAATTTTATAGAAAGATGAATACAATGATTGCTGTACTTAGATTTCGGTTCATCTAGTGTGATGCTGCTAGTGGGTACAAGTTGACATTCAAGAAAGCTCCTCATGCCCTGAACTTTCTGGATGGCGTCGTTGTAACTGTGAGGACTGGGAAAGGTTGAAGGACCCAGCAGATTCATTTCTTTCTCAATGTGGCATAGTTTATTGTACAAATACTGTGTTTTATTGTTCTTCTGAATCTCCTTTTCTGGCAGTGCAGGATCCTGACAAAGATTGTTTCCTGGAAACATACAAAATCCAGATTTGGCAGAGAAGACCATTAATTCAGTTCAATTAAATTTTATTTGTATAGCCCAAAATCACAGAATTTCTATCTCAATGGGTTTCACTTTGCTGATTCTAAAAGAAAAAAAACAAGAAAAAAGAGGAATGTACTGTATAAACACAAATACACAGCATGAAAACTAACTAACAAATGCTAGCTAGACAATATTAGCACATTCCTGCCCTTAGACTCTCCTTCACAGTGAGGAAAAATTTGTAAAAAAAAACCATCAGTGGGGAAAAAATAAGAAACCTCGTGGGGATCCACTCGAAAGGGAGATCCCTCCCCCGGGACGAGTATCCAATGTGTCTAAAACTATTGTTTTTGACTTATTAACTTACTGCCTGCCATAAAAATGATTCTTAAAGTCCTGCTTTTGGGGCGATTATGATCAGATGTATCATTTATATATCATTATATATCATTTTTATATCATTGCATCTTATACTTAGCTGAGTCTTAACATCACAATTAGTTTTTTTTTGTTGTTGTTGTTGCCCATCCCGGCTGATTGCAGGCGAGAGGCAGGGTACAACCTGAACAGGTCGCCAATCTGTTGGACGGCCACACATGCACAACCATCCACACACACACACTCATCGCAATTAAATAGAGCCCAATTAACCTAACATGCATGTTTTTGGAGGGTGGGAGGAAACTGGTGTAACCGGAGAAAACCCAAACATACACATGGAGAACATGCAAACTCCACACAGAAAGGCCACTGCCCACGCTGGGACTTGAAACTCAACCTCTTTTCCGTGAGGCCACTGTTTTAACCACTGCGCCACCTTAATAAGTCCACAGTTTTCAGTTTTTTTCCCCCATATATGAACATACCTGGTGGCTGTAGGCCTGACTGGATACCATTACTGATTTTGTTGTCCTTTTTCACAAAGTCTTCCAACTCAGAGAGGATAGAGACGATATCATTTTCCTCCGCAGGCTTAGATTTTGGCTCGGCCGACAAATTGTTGCTTGTTTTAGGTAGAAAATAAGTGATTCTTTTAACGTCCTTTAAGAGAAATTGTTAAAGGAAAAAAAAAAGTTTTTACAACAAAAACATTTCAAAGTACATGTAATTACAGAACTTTCAGCATGTTTTGTCTGACCTTTTATTAAGACGTATAATAGCAAAAAAGACAAAAAAAACTTGCCTTCATAATGTTGTCCATGGTGACATTATCATTCTTGCAGCTTTTGGTTGTTGTGTGCAAAGAATTTATTTGCATAGGATTTTTCCCCTTGAGATTTTTTTTCTTCTTCTTCTTTTTCTCACAACAAGAAGTCTCTCGACGACGCGTGTTTCTGAAGATACTAACTATGAGAATATTCACCGGAAACATAATGAGGGAACTTTGTACGCCAACCATGAACTGCTGCCATGTAAACTCAAATTGACCTGTAAACAGAGGGAAGGTGAGTTAAATGCTATACAAGTTTGCCTTTTATTATTCACGAGTCATAGCTAATTAAAATGTTGTTTACCCAGATCCATGACCTGGTCGGACGGGTCTGTGGGGATCCCGTAAAACATGATGCTGGTCAACATGGTGCAGAGCAGCAAGGAGAAACAGCATGATACTCTCTGCACGCATGTGAAGTTGCTGCTTGGTGGTCGACTGATCACTGAGAACCAGAGATGTCCATCACTAAAATCTTTTGCTGTCTTCATGAAGAATAAATTGCTTGAAAACAAAAGTAAAATGAGGATTTAAGTCTCCCAATTAATTGTGGCTTAAGCATTTTTTTAAACCCTCAAAAAGTAAGATTTGTTTCTCTTATTCGAAAACAAAAAAAAGGGTAATCCTGACAAACTCTTCAATTCATAGTTTGGTGGGAGGACCAGCTGCATCAAGGATTAAGTGACAAATTGTATTTAAAGTTTTACTTTAAACCATTAAGAATTCCAGAGAAGTAGATCCATGTTGCTATGATCTAATAATACCATACATTTTGATAAAACTATACTCATCTATATTAATCATTCCCTACATTCAGTTTGAATGGTTTCGCTCAAGTACACATCCATCCAATACAGTGACGTTCCATAAATGTGCTTAGTCTGCCAAACCCACATCTTCCGAGTTTCACAATGATGGCACATCTCCCTCCTGTGTGAAATAATGATCAGAGCTGCCAGCTTTCACTCACTCAGTTCAAAAGCTTTGAACCCTGCATGGAGGGACCACTTATTCCCTCCTCATTTATGGCACTGACACTCACAGAAATGTCTTGGTCACATCTCTGTGAAGTGCAGCAGAGAGTTAGAGCAGAAAGGGCTTTCTGATCAATAGGTTCTGGGGGTGTACCATTTATTAAATCAGGAAATACAATGAACGGATGACTGCATTTTAGTCAGCAGGTTTGGAACTTCAGCCAAAACCGGATTGCATTGTTTTGAGCATTAACTTGTCTTTTTCTTGATTTTCTCAGCAAGACAGTTGAAAAAAATTCTGCACATGTTTGATAGATATTTAATGGCCTCTGAGATTTTTCTGCAATTGGTCATTTGGGATCAAGCAAAACCAATCCCCAGAATATTTTCAGACCATCTGGGTAGCAAATCTGAACAATCATGACAAATTTATGCACCTTGAGGGGCGGAATCATCAAAACATTAAAAAATGACCATGACTATTCTTTGCAACAGATCACTGACCTGTCCATGTTGTACGCTGCCCCCCATTGCCTGATACTAGCCTGGATAGCCTCTAAACAATTCTTGTACTCAAAGTTGGACAAGCGGTTGACAAAATGGATTAACGGCCACAAATATCAAGAATAAAGAGAATGTTTGATTTTTAAATCTGCCTGTGCACTCACTGTTTTGAGGGATTACGACAAAACAAATTTTGTGTGTATGAGCAGTTTAACAGAGAAAACCCTGTTTGGTTGTTTTCTTTTAATTTCTCAGCCAGATTGAAGGAGCTAATATTTGTATTTTAACATTAAACCTACATGCAAATTCTGTCATTGGTATTTTAACAAGAAAACAAGGATAAACATGATTACCCGCTGATTGAGCATCTTTGAAATAATTACAATGGTTCAGAAAATCTCCTTTTCCCCCAGCACAACTCAAACAAGAGAACAAGGGAGAATCATGCTTGCCTTTGGACTTCTTTGGGACTTGACAGTCTTTCTTTTTTTCCCCAGTCGGTTTCGGATGCTTCAAAAAATATCCTCCACTGCATGAACCTTCTGATCTCACAAGGTTCCCACAATTTACTCTAAAAATAGGCTTTGTCAACATTTTGATTATTTGATTATTTGATTATTTTGAATTACTCTATTCATCCCTCACCGGGGAAATTTGTTTGCTGCACTCCTTACACCGCAGCAGGCTGCCCTTCAACGGCGCCAATGGTGGGAGAAGTGGGGGCTAGGTGTCTTCTCCAAGGACCCTAGACGTGCTCTCCATGGGACGCGAACCCGCGACCTTCCGGTCCGCGGGCGAACGCGCTAACCACGCGGCCACCGTCTCCACCCAAAGTAGTTTGGGTGGAGACGGTAGAGTAGAGTAGTTTGCAAGTAGTTTTGCCAAACTACTCTAAAATCTCCATGAAGTGGCTAAAGCTAAGCTCATGACAAAATTGCCAAAAATCCAGCAGTCTCTCATCATTCATCATTCAGTAGTCAATGAGCAGGCCAGCACTTGTCAGCACTCATGCAGGTACAGCTGAGTTTGCTTTTATATATATATATATATATATATATATATATAAATATATGTAATTTCTATTTTGGTCAATATAAGCAATGTTGGGTCTGAATATGGTCATATTTTATGAGCACGTTTTATTTAGCCAACAATAGCAAGAGACCAAATCTATTGGCTGCAGTTACGGTCTCTAGTAACAGGTGCATGTACTCTTGGAAAACTCGCTCCTGGTTGCAAGGTGGTTGCCATGCCAACGCAGCCTGGAACACTGAGTGCTTGATTCCGACTCTATAGATTCATCATGGTATTGTCCACAGAGGCAGATAATGTCTATTAAATTGGTTAGATTTGGTTACAGCCAAACTGAGTCCACCTGTTTTAAATCCAACATTTCAATTTTACTCTGTATGACACAAATTTTCAGCCTACAACCACATGTTGGGTAGAAATGTTTAGAAAAATGTATAAATTCATTTTCTGAAAATTTCTTTGCTTTTTGGCTCCTTCAATTTTGAGTTTTTATCTTTACACTTGTTTGTTTTAAACAGGGAAGGATGGGTGAGTTGTTAGATTGATACAGTATGTCCTGTAACCAGAGAGTTGCCAATTCCATCCCTACCCGGAGTTCATGCCAAGGTGTTCCTGGGCAAGACACCAAACCCCTGATTGCTTCTAATAGTGGTTTGTACCTTGAATGGCAGCTTCCACCACCAGGAATCAGTGTGTGATTGGGTGAATGTGAGCTACAATGTAAAGCCCTTTGAGTCACAACCAACCTAGGTTGGTTGGTACCCTTTGGTTGAGCTCCCAATTCCCACTGGGAACTCATTCCCACTGAGTTCTCATCTAGGGTCATTGGTGAAGACTCCTAACCTCCCGTTCTCCCACCATTAGCGGTGTAATGCAGATCACAAATTTTCCCGGTGAGGGATCAATAAAGTATATCTTATTATTGATATCAATTGACTGTTTTTTCTGATTTCACAATCTGGTTTCCTGTCATTTCCTCTGCCCATTAATAAAATTTTATGTAGTATTAAGCTCAACATTTTTGTTGCTCAATGTAATTGTGCTAAAATTGCAGATAGACTCGTGAGGTGACGTGCAACCGAATTTTCACTTTCTTTTCAAACTGAAATAAAATCCATACATTGTATTTCCTTTTGATTTTGGCTTTTCTCTGTTCAAAATTTATTCATTAGTTGCGATTATATTTTCATGAAAATTCGACAATGCACTTTTGTATAGAAGTAGTACTATTCTTACCTGAATGTTTTTAGATCCGTGTCTGTTGAGACAGCAAAGAGTTTATCTAGACAGCAATCACCCATGTCGATTGCTAACCAGGAATTACAGAGAAAATACCACTTCTGGTTTGTCTGTAAATCCTGCACCATCACGTTGCCTACAAACCTGAAAAAATATATATAAAACGTTATGGTTTTTTTTCATTCATTATTTTCCACTTGACACCACAGCAGAAGTCTGTTCAGGCAAAAATAAGATGCAGTTTTCATGTGGAAATAATCAATCAATAGAAACAGCTTTTCGAAGTTGTTCTATTATTGTGATATTACCAAAGTCTATGAAAGAATTATAATTTTTTTGTACCAGGATGGATGACTTCCAGAGTTGTTGTGCCATAGCCTGATGCCCTGCAATTCCCCCAAAGCAAAGGGTGTTGAAAGCAAGAACATGTCCGTCGCACCCCTTTCAAATACACATTTTTTTGGATCGGTCAAGTGGTGAGGTTCACTGTTTCCTTCTGTACCCAAAAGTGTTATGACAACCTGAAATTGTTAAATACCAAAAACGTGTTTTCAGTGAGGATTTTGACATTCTTGTAGCTGCATAAACAAAGCAAACGGGGTCTCTCTCATTCCAGGCTTTTTAAATAAAGACGAAAATATCCAGTAAGCATTTCTGGCCCCAAAAGAGTAAACCTGTAATATGCATCAGCATGGGGGGTGAAGTTCATTCTTTCTTGCAGAGTCAGTGAGTCAGTATTTTCACGACCTTTTGAAATACTCGACCTTGACTTAAACCAGTGTCACAAAGCTTCGCTGTGCATTTTACAACGTAGAATGTGTAATGAAGTTGTGTGTTTTGGAAAGCAGCGGTCTTAATTGAAATTAACAAGTGCAAATGTGTTGGCTTTTCCGCTGGCAAATCAAAGCTCCAGCTAATTAAAACCTTCAGCAACGGAAGACTTCAGTTAAAATTTGACTGAATGCTAATTAAAGCATTTCCACAGATGTTGGCTGTTTGCGGGGCCTTTTGGTTCAGAATAAACAGAGACCTATGATTTTTGTTTTGCCCAGCTTCAGAGTTCACAACATTTTGTGTCAAAAAATAATTACCATGTCTCTTTTAAAAACCGTTTAGCCTAATTAGTGCCATAACACAGGACAGTTTTCAAAGCAATTTCAAAAATATTTAGAGCTTTTATTTTCCAAAAAGAAGTTAAAAAGCAAAAACTAAAATCCCCCATACTGTCAACAGAAAAAATGCACAAAAATAACGAACTAAATAACAATTAAAATGCTATTCTGCCCGCTGAAACAAAGTGGTCTTTAACGTGGTCATTGGGGGTGCCGGAGTGGATCCCAGCTGATTTCAGGCGAGAAGTAGTATACACCCCACACAGGTCACTAGTCTGTTGCAGGGCCACACACACAACCATCCACATACACACTCATTCCTATAGGCAGTTTTGTAGCGGCCAATCAACCTAACATGCATGTTTTAGGAGGGTGGGAGAAAACCAAAGAAAACCCAAATATACACGGGGAGAACATGCAAACTCCACACAGAAAGACCAGTGTTTCAACTCTCGCCCGCTCTCCGGGACGCAAACCCCCAACCTTCTTGCTGTGAGGTCACTGCGCTGACCACTGCCCCACCACGGAGCCTGCAATTGGGGTGTCAAACTAAATTTCACCTTTAGTTTAATTTCACCTTTAATTTAGTCTAAAGTTTTATTTTTCAATTTTGTCAATTTTGTGTTTAGTTACAATTTTTGTAACTAAATAATTTGAGGCATAATTTTAAGGACAATAAATGACTGAGATTTTGCTAATTGTTAATTTTGAAGAATTTTTTTCAACATTTTTTTGCCAGTTAACGTTAACGTTAGTTAGAGAAAAAAAAAGAAATACATTTAGTTTTTGAGTGAGACTCAAACTACCTTCTATAACACTAAATTGGACATGTGCCAAATATTTTTTAAATCCACGCCAAGAAATAAATACTCATATATCTGTGTCATCTGATTTTTTTTATTTTTTGTTTGTTTTTGGCTTAGCTGGTGCCTTTTCTTATCTACATTTTAACTGAGGACTATTCTGTAAATAAAATAAGACTCTTTAGGGGCTTTGTGCTTGGTGTGCAGAATATAAAGTTTCTTGAGGTGGATGAAATGATTTAGTTGAACACTCATTATCTTAATGAATGTCTGCTTTGTTAGTGTTTTTACCTGGGCAGAAGTGGAAGCCCCAATACGATATCCTGTACTGACACTCAGTAGGTAATGGTACTCGTCCATAGGATTATTGTCCTCCAGAGAAGTCACTTTGACCTGGACAACGGGTAATATATGTTAATAAAATCAATAAATACAATGTCGTCAGAAAATACAACTATTAGATTGTTACAGTTGTTAGATACATCTCACCTTGACTACGTCTTTCATGTCTTTTCTCCGTGCCCACACAACCACTAAGAGATAAGCGACAAACAGGGCACCAACAAAGCACACCACAACTGGATTCTCAGCAAATGTTGCAAAAAGTTCAGCAGTACGCGATGGGTCCACAAGGTTTGGGGTGACAAAGAAAGAACCCCCAAAGAAGGTCAGATGGTTACAAAGACACTGTGTGACAAACTTTGTGGTGTTGACTCCAACCTTGAGAAATTACAAAGAATAGCATTGAACAAAGTAAAGATCTGATGCGTACTATGAGAGATTTTACAACAGTACTTACTTTGCATCCATTATCACTCCACATAAATTCTGATTCGTTCCAAAATTTACACAATGATGTGATGGGAGTGATTGACAAACTTGCATTGATGGATTTTATACCAGGACCCACAATTGGCCTCACCAAGAGATAGTGCACTCCAACGTTTCCTTTTAAGTCTTTAGGATCAAGCAGCCATGTGTATTTCTCCTCTATCCAACACACAGCAACACTACGTTAAAAAAAATTCTTTCAAACAGGAAAGTTTTATTTGGCTTATTTTTTTTACCTTTTGTTGTTCCTTGCTGGGGCATTTGTGTCATTGCTACGTAATTTGTCTCAGTGGGATAATTCATGTAACCAAGAAAAACTTTGAATGGTAAAGAATCCGTTGAAGGTATCATCTTCAAGAGATAAGTCAGCATATGTACAGTAGATGTAATATCAGTATTTTATGAAGGACAGGTACGTTTTTTCAGGTATTACAATGAAAAAAAGAGGAAAAATAAAATCTGGGCCATTGTGACAAGCAAGCAAATCCGATATGGAAGTACATTTTAATTTAGATTAATAGTATTGCTGTGAAGGTTGAGATGAAGTTTCATGTCAGATTTAGTCTTTCACTGTCCTTAGTTAAGGGAAGAATGGTGCGTATTTTCAAACTTTTTCAGTCATCTCCAGTTCATCCACGTTTGCAATAAAGATTCTGGTCTATCACTCTGAGTCTGCGCATGGATTCCTTTTCTCTCACCTCGACATAACACCATTTCTAATTCTTATAGTTTGGTTGTTTTCCCAAGGTTATTTTTTTCCCTTGCTTATTGAAATTTCTTTATTGCTTTTATTTGTTTTATTGTTTTCTGTTTGGATTTCTTTTTACCTCAAAAATAACTACAGCAAGCAGAACCAAACACTCAGGTATCAAACAAGATGTCTAAGATTACTTTCCTCTCAAAAGCAAGAGTCATACAAAGTGGCTCAATCAGCTTCAGCTGTTTTCAACTCAAGAAGACAATCATCCAATTTTATAACTATAATTTGTTAAATTATTATTATGAAAACTGCAGCATTTACACACTTGCTTCTAGCAAGCATAAAACCAGTTTATTTTACCTTTAAAACCAAAGTGGTGTCTGCAGAGGGGATGTCTATGACAGTGGTACTGAAGTTTCCAAGATCTAAAACAGAGGTGTTCACCTGCTGATCAGCAGGTCTTAGCAACAAAATCTGATGTTGAAAGACAGAGAAAAAAAAAACATGTACTGACACGTTTTTTAAGTTAAAAGTTTTCAAATGAATTCACTGAAAACTTTTTCAAAATATCTGTAGCACATTTTTTTGGAATCATAATTTATCATTTGTCTTTGTATTTTTTGTGGACAAACGTAGTTACATATTATATACATAATTTGAAGCGCCTGAAACACCCCACCAATGAGGAGTTTGACAGGCAACCTATCAAGATGCCTGAACCACCCCATCTGGCTTTTCTCAACCCAGAGGCGCAACAGCTCTATTCCAAGCTCCTCCCGTATGGCAGATCATCTTAGTTGTATTTAAAGTAAACACCTGCAACATGTCAGGAGGTAGTAAATAAAATATTCTCCCTGAAAAACTACTGTCTCCTCTCTTGTGATCAGGATTACATTGTTTCCCCACTTCAATGATTAACGTGACCATTTTGGTGTGATAAACATTGATGTGTCTGTTTTCACGCCGCGAGTCTATCAATACAAGATGGAATACTAAGAATTCATTACATTTTACCTGCGGGCATGTTTTCTCTTAAATGTGTCCAATCTATTACTAAAAAGATGTTGTGGACTTCGTGGATGCTTCCAGTTAATTTTCTTACCTATGCACATCACAGTGAGAATTATAGCCAAAGTAAATATTTCATTTGATTTTTTAACAAAGATTTAACTCAACAGTAGTTAAGTAAAGAATTTCTTTCTGCTAAACATGGTGACGTTTTGAAACGGTAATCCTTTTCTCACCACGGAAGAAATCTAGTAGGCGTCATGATTCCAACATGTTGCTATTTCTGACTTGAACATGTGTCCCACAGGTGTATTCTTCATAGAATCATTGGTCTCAACAGGAGATCACAGTTTGCAACAATCAGATTCTGTACTAACCTCAATGTTTTCACTTAAGTCCTCCACAGGGATACCTGATCCATTTGTTGTTGTGAGAGATAAAGCTCCTATTTGGCCAGTAATGTTTCCTTCTTCATTCCAAGAAAATGGATTTTTGTCCAAACTAAGCATCTGTTAATATGTGCAAAAGCAAAGAAAAAGATTTTTTTTAATTCAAGATCTTATCAAAATATTGAGAATAAATGTGACCATGAATGCTGGTTCTCTGCAAAAAAAATATTAGAAAAAGATAAATCAACACTCTTTAACTTACTCGTACATCCACTGGCTCCTCTGCAGCAAACATTTTAGATGGCAGTTCAGGGAGTGAAAATGTTGGACTGGAACTATTGGAAATACTTATTGACTCTTTGTGTAACCTGTCAGGTGTCACTCTGTTCCAAAAGATGAATAAAATACATCACTTTAATTTAAAAAAAAAAGAGCAGGAAAGATCTCTGTGGTAGAATTTCTATCCTTGGACAGGGAGAAACCAGTTCAATTACACTTGGGCCCATGCCTAAGTGCCCTTAGGGGAAAACACCTAAACCCTGTTTCTTCCTCCATCGGTGGCTACCTGCAACAATGTAATGCAACACAGAAATACTCCCATTTGAGGGATAATTGCAGTATGTTACAAAAAACTCCCAAATGAACCTTCAGTCAACGGCTGCTAAAGCAGATTTGTTTGTTTCTACATTTTTAGAGCATAAAACTATATTAAGTGCTTACAAACTGAGATGAAACAAGAGATAAACATAAAATGTAGCACAATCAGTTAGGTATTTCCAAAAAAAAAAGTGGAAGAGGGTGGGATTTTTTTGCACATTATTAAATTGATGTCTGAGACTGTTGCTGATGGATAGTCAGGGTAGAGATCTTTTTAAAAAATAAAATAAAAATCAATCCAGTATTTTTTTTAGGAGAAAGCACTGTTAGTTATTACGTATGTCAATTCATAAAATTTTGTCATCAGGAAAATTGAAGAAAATCTTCCCAGTTGAGTAATTGGAATGCCTGGTCATACTGAGTTCTGCTATGTTTGAATTAGCTCTGTTCTCTGCCTGTTAGTGGAATTGTATTCAGGAGGTTACATCTCAGGACATTCACAGAATGTTCTGACCTCGACAAAGGCCAGGTCGATATAATCCACGAGTTGATTGTTTAAACTTTAAAGTAACATGTTTAAACATTAAACACATTTATTTCTTAATTCTGCCAAACAACCTTGACATCAGAACATCTAATGTTCTCTTAAGGTCATTTATGGCACCTTGAGTAAGCTGAATAATGTTACCAGAGTGAAACTAAATGTTTTTAAATTTGACAGTTGACGAAATTGTCTAACTCAGTCGAGAACCCGGTTGAGAAATGTCCCTTCTGTTATATTATTGTCTTCTGAGGCATTGCATGCTGTGAATTTCTGTTTAATAGTGAGGAAGGTTGGCAGCGATAAATTGTGCAAACTTGTACTCCAACATAGTAGCTGGTACATTCTTACTGAATGAGCACGTAAAGACCAGCGGCAGGTAGCTTGTTGTTCCTGACCCTTTCACTTCACCAGGAAGTGCAGATGTCATTGAGCATTCCTCTTAACAAAAGAACAAGAAATCTGAAAAGGTAGACTTTGGAGTTGGTATTGACGTAGACTGGGGCAAGTCAATTTTCTTCCCCTGCAGTCTATTCAAAGCTTCTTTGTTTTGCTGGTGTTCAGTGTTGAATTCTTGTAAGTTACCAGGTCATCAACAGTTACACCATCTCTACACAGAGATTTATCACCTTTTGAGATCAGCATGACCATTCTGGCGTCAATACCATATGTGACAACGATGACAATGTTGTTTTGTGTTGAACTGCAGTCATAAGTGTAGAAAAATTTCAACTGGAGTGGCATTAATGAGTGTGTGCTGATTTTCAGTTAAAGCTGTGTTTAAACCAATCATTTGTGGTTGTATGTTGGATGGATGACGTCATATCAAAATGACTAATTTGGCAGCAAAAATGTATTTGTTTTAAAATAAACTGTTCCCTAAGCTTTTACATTAACATTTTTTTCATTTAATTTAATTTATGAAACTTGCCTGACATTGAATAAAAAGCTTTCACTATTCGCACACAATTATCTTGGTTTTGTTGACTCTTATCTTACATGCTTGAATGTCTTTTAAAGGCTGAAATGGGGATTTCTTCATAAATTCTTCAAAATTTGCAACACTGGGTTAAATCATGTGCACAAACGAGTCTTCAGTGACGTAAAACTTTTCATTAAAAACACAAGTCATTCCCGTCTTTTTGTACAGTTTTTGATGGAAGTTAAACTTACCTGTTCACAAGCAAACTAATTACGGATCCACTAATGATAGTCGGTCCCTCGTTTGTTTTCTTAAATGCCAAAAGGGCACTTTGCATGTTGTCCAAAGCTCCGAGGAGTGCATCAGACATGTTTTTCTGTGAAAGACAATAAAGAATTTAAATGAAGTACAGATTTTTTGTTTTTTTGGTTGCTATTTTAACTAAATTTTGTCTGTCCAAACAAAGGAAAAAAAATCCATTTGTGTTTATTATGATGAAAATTGAGACTCACACTGAGAGAGAAGTCCATCATATTAGACATTCCTTCTAAAATGTTGCTGACCGTCGTTAACATTTTATTCTTGTTTTCATCCGTTTTGTTCAGATCCATGTTCACCAATGATGAGGTAAGGCTTTCAAACAAAGCTGATGCAGTTACCTAGAAATGATAATTAAATGGCAATAAAAACAACACTATAACTTGTTTAGATTTTTAGAAGATATGGAAACTGTGAATAAAGGCACACAGTTGAGATGCTCCATAAAAACATGTTCTTATTCAATTTCTACCATCAACACATTTTTAAAAGGAAAAAGGGACGTGGAAATGTTTACCTACCTGTTGCATCAGCTTTGTCAGCAAACACTTATAATTGATGATGCCGACAGCAGTTGTATTTTCAGGGTGATTTAATTTTCATATTCTTGCCTTAGACATATTTTCTCTTTCCAAGGAAAGATGTTTTATTTGAAATGTTTCATTCCTTTTGGATTTCCTCAACCTTGCAATTTAAATGTGCTCCATAAATATAAAGATGTAAATGTCATTTATTTTTTCCTTTTTTTTAAGCGGTCAATGACAATTCCAATGATCTTTATTGTATCAATCTTGTTTTCATTATATTTTTGGTCGCATCCATATCAAACCTTTTCCCTTCAGTAAACAATTTCCCCAGATTTTATCTTCTAAAAATGTTTTGCATTAAATGACGAAAATGGAGAAATTGTTTGAAAAGACTATAAATTCTCTGAACAGCTAGAAAACTCTCATGGTTCAATACAAACTTGGCATCAGGCAATGGGTAAACTAGGCACCCCTACAATATACATGCTAATAACCTGTGAAACTGCCGGTCCTAATGAGAGCATTAAATCTGTGCTAAGAATCGTTCTCTTTAGACCACGGCATGAGAATGCTAGTATATTCTCCACGTAAGTTGCATCTTAGACCGCCACTCTTGTTCCAAGAAGTTGTGTAGCCTGTCAAAAAAGTTGTTGCCAGGAGGTTTTGTTGGAGTTGGTCACTCCTTGGGGGTTGGACAAACTTAGGTTGGTTTGTATGGTACCAATATTCAGCTCCCTTCTATCAGATTGAGGATGATTTCTGAATGAGGGAGGGACATCTCGGTCATCGAGCACACAGATCTATGTTTTTATTTATTCATTTATACATTATACTGATCAATATATCATCTCATAATATATGTAAATATGATGTGCGGCAACTTTCAGCACCCAGAAAGATGGCTGAGAAAAAAATTTTAATATTATTATTTGAATTCAAGTTTATAAAAAACAAAAAAGAAACCTCTGTTTCCCTTAACAATTTATTTTGCCAGTTATTCTCATTAATAAAATATTCACAAGTTTTTTTTTGTTCTTTGCAATTCATTCTTTGGTTTCATTTTTATCTTCTGAACTGCTTATCCCTAAAAGTGTTGCGGGGGGTGCCAAAGCCTTTCCCGGCCGATATCTGGCGAGAGGCAGTGTACACACCGAACAGGTTGCCGGTCTGCCACAGGGCTACACACAACAAAATTTTGTCTGAAAATAGTAGTAAGAAACAAATTTTGCACTACAAAATTGATTGGCCATATTTCTGATGCAGCCAATTAACCTAAAAAGCATGTTTATGGTGGGTGGGAGGAAAGCAGAATACCTGGAGAAAACCCACAACATACACAGGGAGAACATGCAAACTCCACACAGAAAGACCAGAGTTTCATCCCAAGGTCATTTGGGACACGGGACTCGAATCCTGACCTTCAAACTGTGTGGCTGATGTGCTAATTACTGCGCCTCAGTGCTGTTTTTAATCCAAATTACAACTTTTTAATGATTACTGATGTCAAACACAAGAGAAAAAAAACTCATTTAATTCTAGTAAACCACCACTTTATTATTTTTAGGATTTAAAAAAAAAAAAAGTGAGCCCAGTAACTAAGGCTTTAAAAAAAGGGAAGTTGCAAGTCTGACAGTGTGTTTGATACCTGTGCAGTTGAAGTGAGTTCACTTCTCTCCTGGATGAGAGCCCTAACTCCTTCTGTTACCACTTGTGCTTCTTCAGGAGTTTTAGCAGGAGCTTCTTTTATTGTTTCAATCATCGTGTCCATCATCATTTCCCTGAGCTTTTAAATGAAAAAAAAGAGATTAATTTATCTTGTTGTTTCACTTTTATTACAATAGATAAATCACATGGCCTTAAAAAATTGTGCAAAATGTATTTTTTCTTTCTTTGAATAACACATCACAGCAATGACATAACAATCCTAGTTTAACAGAATGAGGATTACGAGAAGGTAACACATATCTCCTTTACTTGAATGATTTTCACTAACTTCCATTCGTAGCAGCTCATTCACTAACTTCCGAATACAAATGAAAAAAAAATCAAGGTGAAATTTTTATTACTCTTCTCAAGACCAACTGCCAAGCCTGTCCTTAAGTAGCCAGTTTGCAGAGCGGTGTTGAGCCGCATTTTGTAATAACGGTGCATTTTGTAATAAATGTCCAAAATGTAATAACTTTTTCATTTTATTTTGTAATAAAGCCGCATTTTGTTATAAACTGCCGCATTTTGTAATAAACTGCCCCAACGCATTTTGTAATAAATTTTGCCGCATTATGTAATAAGTTATTACATTTTGAGCAGATTATTACAAAATGCACTTGCAACTTTTTTATTTTCTAGGAAATGTAATAACATGGTGCATTATGTAATAACAATTCTAAAGCATAGTTTATTTGTTTGTTAATTGTATTTTATTTTACTTTAAAGTATTTGTAAAAGCTAGGCCTATTATTAGTATCACTGTATTAGCCTAGTAGCAGTACTTAGCAATTACTATCAGTACACTATTCAAAGGTTGCATTAACAGAGAATATTATGTAAATTCCAGATTTTTTTTATTGGATACCAAAACCACATCAAGAATAGTTATAAAGATCCAACAAACCTTATTATGCTTCTTGTAATACAGAACAAAACTCTGGGTATCAAAATTTAATCCATTCGTAAACATTAACATATGCACATACAAAATAGAAACGCTGATGAATAGGTAAAGAACAGCTTTATTTATGCATTTATAGAACCTTTCAACAACAATAAATGCAACCAACACATGCAGGCTTGCGGCCAATTTAAAATAATAATGAACCAATGAATATAAGTTCTACCTTAAACAACGTAAGTGTCTTCTGCTTGTTTAGAGAGCTGCTGTGACCAGCAAATTTCTCCACTAAGATTAATTTTAAACAAATATGAAATTGCCTCAAAAGGCTAAACAAACAACAAAATTTCTATTTCCAAAATATATCCATAATTTCAAATTGTCCATGTCTAATATGTCTAATTACCAGCCAAGCCATAAACCACTTGGAATGTTTCCCAAACAGCTCCTTGAGTTTTAATGCCACACCACCAAAGCGCCCTGCTGCTTTGTACAACCTTTGTACACTAATTGTGTGCTTTCCAACGACGTCCAACCCAAGGCTTCGGCTTAATGTTTCCCTTAGATAGATTGATGGATGGAATCGATCTGCAATGTCTTTAAAATGTTGAGACACTCTGTTAAATGTCCCAAGCATTGACATGTCATCCTCAAGGGTCATTTTGATAATAGACTGAAAGATTTCAGTTGGTAGGACAGGCTGAACAGGGGGTGTAGTCAGAACAGGGTCCTCAGGCTCATCAGGCTGGATAGGTGGGTCAGACTCATCTGGTGAGGCAGGCTGGATAGGTGGGTCAGTCTCATCTGGTGAGGCAGGCTGGATAGGTGGGTCAGACTCATCTGGTGAGGCAGGCTGGATAGGTGGGTCAGACTCATCTGGTGAGGCAGGCTGGATAGGTGGGTCAGTCTCATCTGGTGAGGCAGGCTGCAGTGGTGAAAGTGTGTTGTTGTCATATAACTGTCCTGCTTGAGCATCCAAAACATGCTCTATAAATGGTGTGACTGGTCCCTCCAAACTCAGATAATGTTCTCCATGCCCCTCTGCCACATGACCAAGTACTAGCACTGGATTGTTGTGACAATATATGTTTGACTCTGATACAATAGTTGAGGCATTGATTCCCAGAGAGGAAATTACAAGAAACTGGACCTGGAAAATTTCAGATGCTCTTTGCAATGTAATGTGGTCACCATAGGTTCCAGTTTGGGCCATTCTTTCCAAGTATCCATCCCAGTCATTGCCCTCGACAAAGTTGAACAAGAGTGTTCCATTTCCATTGTATGGATAATTCCTGAGGTCTTGGACAATTTCATCTCTTAAGCTTTCTGGTGATCTAAATATTCCAAGGGTGGATAGCTGGTCAGCCATGGCTGCAAACTGACAATTTCCATCTGGGTCAGGGTCATAGCGAATGCTTAACTCCATGGACATAAATTCCTCTAGTCTGTCTGTGTGTGTGTACTGAAACAAAAGTGGGTTAAGGCCTCTCTTTGATGGTGCTGTCTTTGGTTTTTTAGAGTGTGTCTTTTTTCGCAGCCGGGTCGCACTAGTTATATCCGACACGAAGAACCATTTTTGTGTTTGTCGGAGGGTCTTTGGGTCCCTAAAACTCACTTTGTATTTTGAGAGCTTTCGATTTTTTTTCACAATTGTACCACGCCTTACGTGATACTTTTTGGAGACTCGATGGGCACCATCCCTCATTCTGACCAAAACAGCGTCCTTAACATTGTAGTGTTGTGATAGGTTTTGTTTGAATGCACGCTTGATCATTAGTTTAGCACAGTGCTCAGAGGCCTTCCGTGCCATTCTTCTCACCCTTTTTCGTTTAGTATCAAATTTTGCTCGATGTCTCAAGGATGGTAAAGTTGAATGTTGATTCCTCACAGACTCCTTACGAACAGAAGATGGAGAACCGCATAAAGGATGCCTTATGCTGTTGCTTTTTCTTCCATAGTATACTTCAAATGGAGACCTCCAGCCTAAAACTTCTTTAAGATCCTCATTTAGCACTCTTGAATATACAGGTAGGTGCTTGACCCAGTTAACTCCGTTCCTTTGAAATTTCACCAGATCATACATGATCTTCTTTCTTAGCCACCTATGTGTCCTCTCAACCTTTCCTTGGCTTTGTGGATGATATGCTGAACTTTCAATTATTTTCACTTGCAGAGATGTCATTAGAATTTTCACCGCCCCTTTAAACTCAGTCCCTTTGTCATGTTGTAATACTTTGGGTGGTCCATGTTCACGATAAATCTTGGTAAGGTGTTTGGCAATTTCAACACTACTTTTTCTTTTCAATGGTTTCAGCCACATGTAACGACTGAACACATCCATCAGTGTGAGAATGTAACGGTATAAACCCTGACCATAACTAATTTTCATTTTTCCCATGTCCAATAGGTCAATTTGGTGTCGATCTTGCACTTCTTTGGCTTGAATGGTCATCAAAGGGGGCTTATTCAGAAACTTTGCATTTTGAAGTTGGTACCACTCAGTTTTGTTCAAGATTTCCTGCACCTTTCTTTCACTTATGCCACTATGATGCATTTTCAGTCGTTTGCTCAACTTTCTTGCTCCAGAACCCTTAGTATCATCTAGACCCTTTTTAACAACACAATCAACATTAGACTGTAGCATGACTGGCTTGCCGGCACACAGCAGTGTCTGCCCATCCTCACTGAGAGAATAGACCCCTTGATTTCTCCAGAGACGCACCAAGGCATTTTTTTGAATTCTTGTGCGTTCAGCAACTGGAACATGAAACTCTCCTCTCAACTTGCAAACTATGACATTGTACATTTCCTCGGTCATTGCTTGCTTTAGTCCATGGCCTACAATGAGCCCCAGCAGGGTGCAGGTCAGGGTTATAATTAGCAGACCTACAAGGGTGACAAAAGAGGGAAAATGTTTAACTCCCAAAACTAAACTGCATTTTGTGCCTTTTTTTTTAAACTTTTATTTTATTTGTGGAATTTCATTTCAAGTACTAAAATATTTTATCTTGAATTAATATTTAAGAAGGTATTTTAATTATTACAATTTTGATAACCCACCACCACCTGCGGCATCACAGTACCATAATTCAAATTGCTTTATGAATGTTGATCTTCTGTTATAGCCCTAGATTTGTCTCAGTAAAGGATGCTATCATTAAAGAGGACGCTGCTTTTGTAGGAATACTGAAAAACAAGGTTTTAACAAATGTATTGTTTGTCACACCTGTTATAACATTTTTAGCCTTTTAATAGCTATTTCGATGCTTACTATTTATGACTGTGTTAATTCATTGCATGGAATGTTAGGTATTCAGCTTCACTCATTCAGCCAATGGTTTTCAGTGACTTCACACAGGGAAGGTAATGCTCTCTTATCCAACATTCTCCATATGGCTAAACTAGGAAGAAGTGAATTAGTAAGTTAAACTATGTAATTAGACTTACAGTGAAGGGTGAAGCACAACTATCAAAGCTGTTGTTCACAATGAAGATCTACCCACGGAATAACACATGAGAGGGGTGAACAGAGAGGCAAGCTTTGAAACAGCTTGGAACTGTAAAGTTTGGCATTCATCTTAAACCATTTTAGAGCAAAACAGCAAGTTATTTGTTATCCAAATTAATTAAGATCTGCAAAGTACAGTTTATGTTCTTACAACGACAAAAAATGTTCAATCCCAAAGTTTTATTGGCATTTAAAATATAGACGGTTCATAACTTTTCATTCCTTCTGTTAAAAAACCCTATAATGTACACTAGTCTACTCAAAATAATAAAAAAATGAAGGGTTCCACCCAGTGTAAGACCATATGCTGGTGCAGTGAGCCCTTCCTTCTGATGCACATAGTATTTTGTTTCCAACTCATTCCACTATGTAAATAATATACATTATTAACCAGAATGCCTCATTCATTGTGATCTGGGATGTGTTGTTTAAATGTTCACTTTATTTTTTGAGCAGTGTACTATTGTGTGTGTGTGTGTGTGTGTGTGTGTGTGTGTGTGTGTGTGTAGTTTTTTTTGCACATGCACAGTTTTCCTTCAAATGTGTCCTGCTTTAAGTTATTAACTTTTAATATGTACTTAGAGGCATAGATTTCAGTTTTACTTTACAAACTGTTTTTAATGCAGTGAGCATAACTTGGACAATGCAGGTTTAAATTCAGTCATATAATTTCTTATCAAGGGCAAAACATCTACATAACTTTAGATCAACTGCAAAATGTCTTTATACTTCCATATATTCAATTACACAGATAATATTTGGCACAGTTTTTTCATACCTGGCATCATGTTGAACTCTGTTGGCTGTCTCAATTAAGCATGCAAGCAGCGCATGATCAGCAGCCAATCAGATTACAGCCCGCCCTCCCCTCCCTGGCTGAGTGACAGACCATGTAGAGCTTTGAATTTGGCCACAAGTTATTGGCCTATATAATTCCAAATTTCAAATAGGCAACTAAAGTTATATTTGGAGTATTCTGTCATACATAGATTTGGGAAATTGCATAAAATTGCATAAAAAACAACAAAAGTCACTGATCAGCGCATGATCAGCAGCCAATCAGATTACAGCCCGCCCTCCCCTCCCTGGCTGAGTGACAGACCATGTAGAGCTTTGAATTTGGCCACAAGTTATTGGCCTATATAATTCCAAATTTCAATTAGGCAACTAAAGTTATATTTGGAGTATTCTGTCATACATAGATTTGGGAAATTGCATAAAATTGCATAAAAAACAACAAAAGTCACTCTTGTAGAAATTCATTGTTTAACAAACAACAATATTAGGTATTATTACATAATGCACCATGTTATTACATTTCCTAGAAAATAAAAAAGTTGCAAGTGCATTTTGTAATAATCTGCTCAAAATGTAATAACTTATTACATAATGCGGCAAAATTTATTACAAAATGCGTTGGGGCAGTTTATTACAAAATGCGGCAGTTTATAACAAAATGCGGCTTTATTACAAAATAAAATGAAAAAGTTATTACATTTTGGAAATTATTACAAAATGCACCGTTATTACAAAATGCGGCTCAACAGCGGTGATACTCGTTTCTAAAGCCAATCTACATTCTATTCACCAGATAAGTAGAAAACTTCTTTGATGATGTTCACTTTGTAAATTTACAGAGTTGAGGAAATGTTCTTACTATTGCCCTTCATCAAATTGATGCTATCTAGAAAATATTTTAAACAAAGACTCTTTCTTTCAGTTCTCTCGGGTCAGTCAACAAGATTAAAAAGAAACAAATGTGATGAAACAAGAAGCAAGAAGAACCTAAATTTTTACTTCTCTTATTTCGGGAAAGGCGTGACTTTTCTTGCATTCAGATGAATCATTTGTGTAATAAATGTGAGCAGCCTCGTTGATAAAAATCTTTCATAGATAAGTTGAGTCTTTAAAAAACAGCCTACTATTCTGAAAAACTGCAGACAGGAGGTCTTGCACATGCTAAAATAAGAATGCGTATTCTATGTCAGCATGTGATATAACTTCAAAGTTGTTGTCAAGTTAAACTGTTCAATCAATTTGATTTTTCTGATCAGTAATTTAAACAACCAAATGACAAGCCCAGTATCGTTATCTTGCTTTTTTTTTTTCTTCCACCCACATTTGTCTCATGATAATTCTCTCCTCATCTGCTGGCCCAGGCAGATGGATAAATGGATTGTTGCTGTTAAAAGGAAATATTTTTCCTTTTAACAGTCATCCACCTCCCTGTGTGTGCTCAGGAGGAATGAATCGAAATCTAAAATTGATGCAATTTGTTGTTTCCCGAGCCAGACTTTAGTGAATGAGCTTGTATGGATGCTGATTGAATGACCATGATTCTGATTTTTCCGTAAAACAGCCGTATGACATTGTTGTAAATTTGGTGTGGTAGATTGTAATGTAAGATAATCTATTGCTTTGGTGACTAAGTACTGACTATTGTCTCATACCTTTTTGTTTTAAAAAGTTGGGAGAAAAGTCTCCTTCTCTTCATAATACATTATAAGTGGCAAAAAATTTTACATGATCACACATGCTAAGACTAAACAAGCTAAAGTCAAAATGCAACATGCCTGATTCGGAAAAAAAACTCAACCGGTTAAAGTCTGAATTGAAAAATTCTAGAAGGGATTGTTCACACTGTTAAATGACAATAAAAAGCAGATTATTTACAGATGAATTCACAGAGAGTGTTTCTGTAGATTAGTCATTTTTTTTGTCAACGTCAGGCTGAATGTTGATTAGTTTTTTATAACTGTCAAACAAGCAGTTCCGATACTGAGGCATTCTAGGCGAACACTCCTAAAAATTAGAAACTAAAACACAGCAATCAAGGAAAATGTGATCATGTTACACCAGGGTAAAAAAGTAGAAGCTTCTTTCACATTTGTTTACAATTAAAAAAAAAAAGTAAAAAAAGTAACCTCTCTGTTTGACTAATTTGCATCAGCGTTCTTCAGTGTACACTGTAAAGAAGTCAATTTAAACCATGACATACTTAAGGTTATTAAATTCAAGTTACTGGAGCGCTTGGCCAGTAGGCACGTAGTAAAGAGCCTGGAACCATATCCGAGAACTGTGGCCTCTCTACAGATAGCAGATGCTATGCAAGGTGAGCCAAACATCGCTCCATGACCGCATTAATTAGACTGCATGTGGAGGTTCTGGCTCATTTCCAAAGTGTGCAGCGCAATTTGCAAAATGCATTCTTGTTAAATTTGCACAAACTACAGGATATTCAAATGCATCTGATAGAGGCTCGTTTGAACAGTGGTATATTTACATTTATAATAATAATGTAAGTTTAATCTTTTGATTGGGATGCTTAGTTAGAATCTTGAAGGACAAAAGTATTACTACATTGAAGCAAAATTTTCTAAACTCATCTTTCCTCTTTATCACTTTTAGATATAATTCTTTCAGCATCCTTTGTAGGTCTCTGTTTAAATATACTGAAACTGTGAAAGAATATACCTTGGCATCAAAATTTACCATAATGGTTGCTTTACTTTCATAAACAGTTCTCCTACAACTTTGCATAATGAAAATTAGACATACGTATATGACAATAAAGTATGAGCATTAACAGCTTTTTCTGTGTTTTCAAATGTACTCTGTGATATGTAATCTCAAATTAGATTAACAATGAGCACATTATGTCATGTTGTTCAAAATTAAGAATCACATGTAAAAAATTTATAACAGTGATTTAAAAAAAAAAAAAAAAAACCCAACTCTCTATCCACTCGGAAACTCTAGAAAAGGGGTGTCAAACTCCGGTCCTTTAGGGCCGGTGTTCTGAAGGTTTTCTTTGTGTTCCTGGTTCAACACAGCTGTTGCGCATAAAGTGGAATCAACAGCCAATCAAATTTGGCACAGTGACTCGTTAACCTGGATTAGGTGTGTAGATGCAAGAACACATGGAAAATCTTCAGAACTTTGACACCTGTGCTCTAGAAGGATGGAATGCTGAATGCTACTGAAGTAAAAGTCCACCTGAAGGGATGTGGGGTATTTGTCGAGGAATTCACCTTAAAATGCTTGTTGATGAGCTGCTACTTGTTCGTGGGGGCTTCACACTTGGTGTTTGTGTTAGATAAAAAATTCCGTGGGTTTTGGTCTTCGAGTGTTAAGAAAGACCTTTTGGTTTTATTGGCCCAACTTTTTTTTTTTTTTAATGAAATGAGTTGCTTCGTTTAACAAATTTGTCTCCTTGTACCCTAAAATTTATTTGAGTGCAACAAATTGGGTTTAAATTCATCAAAAGTATTCAAAGAAGCTCATCATCAAAATTTTACCAGAATTAACTTGGGTTATTTAATGGAGTGACACATTTTGAAAAATAAATTACAGACGGATGATGGAAGTGAAAAGACAATAAAGAGCCGAAACACCAGCTAAGCTCTTTTATTAATCAGGAAGCTTTCAGAGTGAATTAATATCCGCTGGCTTGGTCACAACGGGTGGTCTATTAAAAATATTTTCAGTTCCAAAAAACCAAAGAAACTTTTGCAGTCTTTTTAACCTACTTGTTTGAAAACAGATGTTAATGGAATGATTTTTAATTATCCTTAATTTATTATAACTGAACCAGCAAACGTCCTGGTTATAACTTGCATCCCATACACACTTCCATTAAACATTCATATACCAATACATCTGACAGAGGCTGTGTGATTAAAATGTTTTGCCTAAGGATACAACAGTTTGACTGGGAGGAAACAGGATTTGGACTACAGACTCTTCAGAGGCTGAACTCTCCACTCTACTGCCTGAGTGGCTGAAACCTCCAGGTGCTCTTTATTTATAGACATATTCTCATCTATTTGAACCTTCCTGACACATAATATGGACCTATACAGTGTGTGAGTGTAGGTAAAACTCTTTTTGCAAGTGCCTCACATTTTTGGCCCCAACACCTCACCATTGTAGGTGAAATCTGCCAGGAGAAGCAAAAAAGTTCTCCACACTTGCTATATACACACTGAACAAATTCAATTGCACGTGTGTGTGCTTTTGTGTGGTTGGTATGCAATATTTTGGAAAATAATAATTTTATTTTACTAGTCATCAAAGCTGCCTGTTATTTTTTTCTCATTCATCTTGTACCGCATAATGTCATTTATGGGTTTTTTATGCCTTCACTGAATGTGAAGCAGGCATCAAGCACTCAGGCTGTCCATGTATTTGTGCTTCCGAAACATTGATTGTCTATGTGATATATCTCCTAAATGCACTGAAGGTATTTTGATGAAACTGCCGACAGTTACTCAGTACCAGCAGCAGATTAACTCTTTTTTCATTTCAAGGTCATGTGAGGATGGCACAAGACTGCCTGCAATTACTAGGTATCAACAAACCGAAAGTTTGTTTTATAGAGCAGACAGAGCCACATTGTTTGACACTGTGGCATCAGCATATTCTTGTTACACATAACTTTATTTTTAACCTGTTTCTTTCAGTGTCTTTGTGCAATTGATTGAGTTTTTCCAACCTGTTTTCCAGAGAAATTTTCCAGAGAAATTTTCCAGAGAATTTTGGAAATGTTTTCCCATATGCTTCATTCAGCAATGCATTGTACTTATTGTAACATTGTAAATATTTATAACTAGATGAAATGTTACCTGTTGGTTTTCGTTTTCGTCCGAACCAGTTGGTTGACTGTTGAGCATTTCGGCCACTGAGGCAAAGAGTTGTCCGATGGATTGTCCAGACAACAAATCTTGTTTCTTTAACAAGTCTACAGTGTTCTTCACAACGTCACCGAGATATGCAGGGCTAGGGTTAGAAACAGTATTCTTAACCTGAGAGGAAAAAAAAAATGTATATTTATGGATGCGCCAGACATAAAGTAAAATGGAAAACCTGATTGGTTCGGTGTACGCAATGATCAGGACACTGCATCTGTACCTCGTGGTGAAAAAGAGCTGAGCTGAAAAGCAAAGCTCTCAATTTACCAGTTAATCTACGTTCCTACCCTCACCTATGGTCACCAGCTGTGTGTGGGGACTGAAAGAATGAGGATAAAAGCAGCTGAAAAGACCTTTATCCGCAGGGTTTCTGGACACTCATTCAGAGATAGAGTGAGGAGCTCTGCCCTGTGGGAGAAGCTCAAAGTAGAGCCAATGCTCTCCCAGGTCGAAAGAAGCCAGATGGGATAATTTGGGCTTCTGGTTAGGATGCCTCCTGAGCACCTTGCTGATGAGTTGTATTTACTAGCGAGGAGAAGACCCAGACCGAAAATAGCTTTATGGCCGTGCCTCAGGATCCTCTCGAGTGAGCTGGAGGATGGAGCCCGGGTGAGAGAAGCCTTGTTTTCCTGTCGGAGGCTGTTGCCCTAGCGACCAGGCCCGGATAAGCAAAAGACATCGGAATGGAACTGTAATATCTTTACATCTTATAGTATGAACAACTAACCTGTGCAGTTATGGTGGTTTTCACAGAAAAACTTCCATGTTTTGCAGTTACTAGTATTTCCAGGTTGAAGTTGTCACTGTTGACTCCAACAGGGAGGAAGATCGACTGCACCTCACTGCTTTTACTACACAGAAGATTTTTACCTGCCATTGAAAAAAATAAAATCAAATATTATTTAAACAGTGAAAAATGTCATGTTACATACATTTGAGATACCTACCTCTTGCCCTAAAACAATATTGGCATTTTAGACAAGGCTCTTTCACATTACATGTGAAGGTAAAAGGATCAAAGACTGTTCCCGTCAACGGTGAGACAACACATGACAGATCTTCAGGGGCTTTTGTGGTTGTAGCTGTTGTTGTAGTTGTTGTTGTAGTTGTAGCTGTTGTTGTAGTTGTAGCTGGAGCATTTGTTGACGTTGTAGTTGGAGCATTAGTGGTGGTGGTCTTGTCAGGATCGGTGGGACTCTGTGAGCTTTTTGTTGTTTGTGTGGTGGTGGATGATTGTTTTGTTGTTGTTGTTGTTGGGTCTTTGGTGGTAGTAGTTGCAGATGATGACGTTTTAATAACATATGTAAGATATGATAGTTGACCGGTTCCTTTGGAGAAAAAAATGTAGGTTTTTTTGTTTGTTTAATTTTAACAAACTTGTGTTTTTCATCATATGGCAAAAAAATAAGTAGAAACAATAAGCCATACTTTTTTCTTGGTGAAAAAAACTGAGGGTTTTTTTTTTTTTTTTTGCGATAAATGTTTTATAGGATTTCGGAAGTTCCTAAAAATGGGTATGTTTGATGTCCAAGATAAATGACAAACACGTACCAAAAATGATCACCACGGTAACATCCTGACCATTGGCTTTTGCTGTTTCAATGTCGTCTGCTTTCACCTTGTAGTCCTTTTTCCCACTTTGTTTTTCAATCAGTGGAACTTTGTTTGCTTCTTTAAAACAGTCTTTTGTATAGTCCTTTAGATAATCAAAGATTTAAAATCAAATGGCAAAAATCATCTCTATAAGAAATAAATAAAAAAAATTCTTACTTTCCATTTGTCTTCCCCTCTCGGGTCCTCAATGAACCAGTCAACATCTGGACACTGACTTGTACACATCAGTTCAATGGTTGCATGCTTTTTATCCTCTACTGGCTCACATCCATCAGTGCATTTCAGGCTAGAATTCAAGAAGTATTAAGAACCTTCATGTTACATGTCATGTGAAACAAGACAAAAAAAAACTTTAAGAGATTACCTTAGATCAGCTATTGCGGATGGCAAGGGGGTATATGTGACACATATAGATTTTGTAGAGTCGGGCCAACCTTTGAAATCAACTTTTAATTCATATTTATCAAAGTCAAACGGATCTGGTAGGCAGTCAGCTTGGATCATGTATTCACTGTTTGTCGCAGACTTCACTTTACAGTTACCAGTTTTGTCTGTGTATAAACAAAAAAAATTCTAATAAATGAATATATTTATACATGTGTATGCGTGTGTGTAGTTATTAGATTTCATTTAGACTCACCTGATGTCCACTCATAAGAATTGACCGTAATTCCTGGAGGGAAAGTGTTTATCCAAAGTTTAATGTTTTGTTTGACAGTTATTGAATTTGATGGATTTGCGTTAATTTTCCAGACTTCTCTTTTGACTCTGACATGTTTGCTCTGAAAGAAAATAAAAATATGAGTCATTGACAATGTTAAATTTTAAAAGGTAAGACAGGAGTTTTTTTTTTCCCAAATGCTCATTAGGAACCTTTCTTTTGGTGTCTTTCTTTGTGTCACAAAATTCAAAAACTTCCACTTCCTGAGATGATAAAGCGTTCCACGCCTGAACTTTAACTTTTGCAGACCCTACACAAAAGCAGAAAGAGAAAGAGTTCAAATTTGAATAAAATTTAAATGTTAGGTGTCTGTGTGTTGAAGTGCAGGGGTGTGTAATAAAAATCACTTATACCATGAACTTGTCGTTGGATGCGAAAAATTTCCCTGTTTGTGTTCATTTTTCTACTTTCAGAAAATGATTTATTTTCTCCAGAGAATGAGAACGAGAGCAACACTGGGGCACCCTTTTCAAGCCAAACATCGATTGTAATGTAGGGAGACGACACACAGTCTGTCTCTTTCAGTACGGCGGCCTGAAGTCCAGATACCTTCTCCAAAATGCAAACCTGTGGCAGAAATAAGTTATGTAATTTATCCTTAGATTTTTGAAAAACTTAAAATATAACAAACTTTTTATTTTAGTGGATTGAATTACATACAATTACATGTTTATTTTTGGGAGTGTTCGTTAAAATGAAAAGAATGTGAATAGTTAAATTTTTTATTCTGTATCTTTATGTTGGCAGGTGAACATTACTGTGGTGAAAATGAACTGAAAACTAAACATTTGCATGACATAAAGCTAACATCAAACAGAGTATTGGAAACAACTTGCATATTAGTAAAAGTTTTTTTTTTTTTTAAATACGTAAGACAAATGTACGATAAATTCTTAAGATAAACCACACACTCATTCTAGTCACGGTGTAACTCATGCTTCACCTTATTGGGGGAACTTTCACATGTGTACAGAGAACTTAAAAACTGCATTCATAAGCAAATACTTTTTAGAAAAGTATTTATTTTATGGGAACATGTGGCAAAACCGAATCACTTGACGGGGATACACACTATGGAAAATGAGAAATTCTGGCTTAAAAAAAATAAAAAACTGAAAGTTTAGCTCTTAATTTAATCCAAAACATAATTAAAACTTTATACAGATTGGTAATTTATCTTCTCTGTGTTTATTGTGTGGTTTTTTTTTTTTTTTACATTTGGCTGAGGGATAAAATAATGAAGGCTAAATTTAATTTACAAATTAAAAATCTACACAAACTTTTCAATTAATACCAAAGCTGGTACCAAAAACCAACCATGCACGAGTATATTTGTGTTTCTACAGCATTTTGTTTATTTGTTGTTTACCTGCAGCTCCGTAGTCACTTCAGAAAAACTGACCATGTTGGTAGCAAAAAGAACCAGGTGATGGCATCCCCGTCCAAGTTGCATCACTATTTCTGGGGTGACTGTAATGTTCTGGGGGGCAGTTGCTTTATTCACAGACAAATCAGCCAACAGTTTTGTGTCCTTTTGTATTTCATATATCATGTTGGCCTCTGCTGAAGAAAACAGAAGATATAAAAGAGAAAGCAGACTGTCGTTGTCTTGTCAACCAACAGACCAACAGAAAGTGCACCATGTTCTCTTGGCCTTCACACCTACCAGCTTTCACTTTAACCTGAATGTGAAATGCTTCTCCATACAGGGCTCTGCAGTTGGTCCTGTTAGAATATGAATCTCCAGCATAGCACCCGATGACATCAATCTCTGTAACAAGCTCTTCAATGGTAATTTTCTTCTTGGCTGTAATTTGTATTTCGCTACCAGTGCATTCAACGGACAGGGTAAATGTGTCTGGATGAGTGTATTGATGCAGCACACGGCTCTCCAACCTGGGAAACAAACAGATGGAAACGTGCTGAAGTGACTGCAACATGGACATCATGTTCATACAAATATTCTGGAGGAAAAAAGATAAGAACGTCTCTGATTTATAATTTGTTTACAAAAATAATTTTGTATGTAAGTTGTTAACTACTCAAGCTGTTCATGTGTTTGTGCTTCCACAACATTTTTGTGAATGCAATATCTTCAAAACCACTGATGTGATTTAAATAAAACTTCCTATAGTTACTCAGTACTGACCATACATTAGCTTCTATGTTATTTTGTTTGTCCGTTTGGTTGGTTGGTTGGTTGGTTGGTTTTTTTAGGGTAATCAGAGTCATGCAACTAAAGGTCAATGTCCTAAATTTGTAATTATTTTTTTATATCTCTGCATCAACCAATTCTTGTTGTACAATGACATGTTTCACATTGGCTTTAGTTTAATTTCAATAATCTTCTGAGTAATTTTTTAATTATATGCAAATAATCAAGCAAAAAAAATAGTTTTTGTGTAAAGTGCAAAATTAAACTGATACCCTTTCGAACATTCATCAATTAAAAAATCAGACATATTTTTCTTAAGCTCTGTAATCAGATTCACAGAGGTTTGATTTGATTGTAAGGAACTGGAAATACTAACTGCAAGTGCTGAACAAAAAATGGAAAAACATTATTAAAATTAATAATCAATTTTCAAATTATTTTCCACCTGGTGCATTCCGTTATTAGGTTCATTTGTTACCATTATTTTCTTTTTTTTAATTTTTGAATGAGCCAATCGCATGATAGTAACTCAGAACACTTGGAATGGTCATGATGTTCAATCTCTGCCCTAAAATTAGAAAAAAGAAATGATTCACAGGACTGAATGTGACCTGGTTGTTCATGTTGGATAGAACTTTAATGCAGATCCATGATTCCAGTTTACAAATGATGGCGATTAGAAGAAGAACAAAAGAACATTTCCAGTTTGAAGGTGTCTCCTGGTCCAAAATGCCTCGTTGAGTTTGGAGGCAAAAGACATTATCATAAATCAACTAAGAGGAGTTGATGAGCAAACAACAGCATGAAATATAATCATCTTCAAAAAAGTTATCTAACGCACAAGCCCAGAAAACATATCATGATCAACTTTGATTAGTTACAATACAGAAACAAAAGACAACAATCACTGCCAGTTCTTTAGGCTGAAAACATAAAACTTTATTACTTCAGATTAACTTTATGATAACTTGTTTTAACTTGCTGAAAATGCAAGAGGGGAAAAGTTTCTCAAAGCACTTCTACTTGGCAGGAAAGAAAATAATGCTAACACATCCTAAAAAAGTAATCAAAATCTTTGTTAAAGTTGGCCGACTTGTGTGATAAACCAAGCTCTACAGTGAGCTGGGATGCGGACAGAGTGGATATTCAAAAGTCTGACGCCATAAAAAAAACATTGTTCTGAAAATACAACAAAAAATAAGTTCAGCAATGCGCCAGTGTTTCATCTTGCATATTATTTCAATATTGTTTAGTCCTAGTTTGTTGTTAGATTAGGCAGACTAAGACTTCTGATCTGGGGCCGGGTCGCAGGGGAAACAGTCTCAGACGGGAAGCCCAGGCTTTTCTCACCCCAGCTGCATCCTCCAGCTCACCCGAGGGATCGCAAGTCGTTCCCTGGCCAGCTGTGGAACACAGTCTCTCCAGCAGGTTCAGGGTCTGCCTCTTGTTCTCTTCCCGGTGGGACGTGCTCAAAACTCGTCACCAGCGAAGTGCTCGGGAGGCATCCTGACAAGATGCCCGAACCACCCCGTCTGGCTTCTCTCAACCTAGAGGAGGCGCAGCTCAACACTGAGCTCCTCCTGGATGGCAGAACTCTTCACTCTATCTCTGAGTGAGAGTCCAGAAACCCTGCGAATGAAGGTCTTTTCGGACGTTTGTATCCTTGTTCTTTCTGTCACCACGCACAACTGGTGACCATAGGTGAGGGTAGGAGCGTAGAATGACTTGTAAATCCAGTGATTTGCTTTTCGGCTCAGCTCTTTCTTTAACACGACAGATCGGTTGCAGACAAAATTGTATCATGCAAACATGATGTAACACTTGTGTCTGAATTGAAACAGCTCATGAAAACAGCAACTCACCAGTTGAGACTGTTGAGATGAAAAATGTGTCCATCTCCTGTGTTAAGCTTGCAGTGGAGGGTTCTCCGGGGTAAAAGCCCATGCCATTTCAGAGTGATGGGGATGTCATCAGAAACAGCCGCCACCTCTTTCATAGACAATATGAGACCTGGTAATGTAGAAGCAAAAACAGTGGTTGGTAATCATAAAAGAACAACACCATTAGTTTTTGGTGTTTTCTCAACTAATTACATGCACTAGTTTACTGTTTTCTTCCAGTTACGCTAGGTTGGATTTGCTGTGGCAGCAACCAAAGCATGGAGTCCCAGACTTCACTCACCCCTGCCACATTTCATAGATCACAGGAGCATCAGGATGCATTCATAACCAGGTAACTGCACCACGCTATTTGGCTCTTCTTAATGTTGAGGACTATCAGTTCTGCTCAAACTCTATCGGCTTTGTGCATGACTTGTGGTTTGGCTGGCCACGCATATGTTACATGTGTGACATGACTTGGCCTCATTGAATGAGATGCGGTGATAATTACTGTTCGGTTGCTCTAATGTAGGTCTAGTTGCTCATGCAGGTGTGACGTGCATTTCTGAATGAGTACATGGAACTCAATTTGTAAGTGTATAGGGTTACTGTCATTTGGTGACAGAAAGTTTTCTATTGGTCGCATGGCAGTCAGTATAAGCAACATAAGGATTTCTAGCCTCAGCAATATAGAAGGTGATTTTTTTTTTTTAACCAAAAGCGTGAGAACTTTAAACTGAAAAAAACAATTATGAGACGATGCAATTGTGAAATGGAGTATGAGTCAGTATGATTTTCTAAAAAAAGGTAGTTTAAACTAGATGTGTAAAGCTGTGCATGCAAACTTTTTTAAAAAAAGACGGAAAAAAATCCACCCACATTTCGTGTGGACGTGGATCGACTTGTGGATTCAAAGTTTTGAACTCTCTTCACCTCTGCGTGCCAATGAGCATCCTAATCACACAGCCAGGAGATTCATATTTTTTTCTTAAATGTTAATCAATTTTTAAATGTCATTATGATGCTGATGGGAAAACCTTCAGCTGTTTACTGGCCACATTCAGCCTTAGTATTTGTAATAAAATAACAGATCCTCTTTGCATCTTTTTCCTTTCATTGTATATTGTTCCACTATATATCCCTGTTTCTTTGTCATTTAGAAACCTTGCAAAATGCCCAAACCAATGGCTACACTAACAGCATACACAGACGGAAAAGTTATAAAAAGTAATGCAAGAAAGTAATGAAGAAAAGCAAGATGAAAATTTGGATTTTTTTTTGAATGGCAGCTTAATTACAGAGTAATGATTAAATACAGAAAAAACTTATTTAAATGACAACTTAAAACTTTCCTTTTTTATTTGTGAAGGTCATAAAAATAGTACTTCAATTTACTGGAAAAATTGTCATTGACAGAAAGCAAATTGTTTTCTTAACCTTGGACTTGTTTAAAAGTGGGTCCTCGATTATGCTGATTAATCTCAAATACCAGTCATAAAAGCCAAAATAGATTTTTTAGTTTTTACTCTCAGTCTCTGCAACACGAGATGATGAGTAGAGATCACATTGATGATATCTAAAAAAAAAATTACACCCTATAACATATTTGATTGGTCTTTTTCTATGATGTGAAAGAAGCAAACAAAAATGAGCACCAAGGAAAGATGTCAAGTACTTGAGTCATGAGTGGAAAAGCACAGAAAAGTTTCTGCCATCACTTGGTGCTTATTCTTTGTTTTTTGGTCATATTTGACATCTCATCAGCATTTTGTTAACATTGTTAAAAAATATGTAATTCATTAATCTACAATGTGACCAAATGAATGGGAGCCTTTTGGGAAGCTGTTTATTCAAATCAAACTTTTAAATATAGATAGATAGATAGATAGATAGATAGATAGATAGATAGATAGATAGATAGATAGATAGATAGATAGATAGATAGATAGATAGATAGATAGATAGATAGATAGATAGATAGATAGATAAAAACTTTATTAATCTCCCGCAGGTGAAATTCTGGTGTCCAGCAGCAACAGAAATCACACAAACTGTACATACAAAATAAATAAAAACAACATACATACATAATAAAATAGGACTCAGTTCATTCTAAAAACATCTAATCTTTTAAATTGTCTGAGGGCTGAAGGGATGAACGACCTCCTAAAGCGCTCAGTCCTGCAGCGCAGTGAGAGGAACCTCTTATTTCGGATTGTTTTCTGGGTCGTGATAACATCATGAAGAGGGTGACGGGGGTTTTTCAGGATACCCTGCATTAAAGCCCTCATCCTCCCCTCCTAAACAGCTCCCACAGAGTCTACATTTCTCCCCACCACAGATGCACACTTCCTTATTAGTCTGTCCAGCCTATTGCTGTTCAGGCTGCATAATTTATTTTGTTGAAGTATATTACTTAATTTTTCACTAAACTGGGAAGTATCCAAGTCTCTTGACAATACTTAATAAAATGTGGCACCTGTTAGATTGGTTTAATTTCCATGCATTGGGACTTTTGCTTCTTGTTAATTAGAGAAAATAAAGCCAAAGGAACAAGCGAGAGACAGGTGGGTCGGTCCGCAAAGGATCCGGAAAGACAGTTACTTCCCATTGGTCTTTCATGGTGAGGAAGGAGCTCAGACAAAAAAGCAAGCCTCCAAATTACAAGATAAATCTCCGACTCTACCAGAACTGAAACCTGTTGCTCTACAAAGTTGTTTGAAGCAGGTGATCTTATTTTTTATTTATAGTAAGGTCTTTTTTGCTTCATACATCTAAAAAAATATATGTATACTTTACTCTTCCTCAATGGGAAGATATGTGTGCTGCATTACACATTACACCGTAGCAGGCTGCCACGACGGCGCCAGTGGTGGGAGAAACTAATTTAATCTGTATTGCCATTATTTGAAACCAGCCCACAGTGGGATTATAGGTTAAAATTAACATTCATGCTGGAGCATAAATCAAGCACCAGCAGCTATTATGACTTTGTCTTGATAATGTTAACTTGTGCATTGTCCCTGTATAAATAAATTAAGCAATGATTTAAAAAAGCAACCACCGCTCATTCGAGTAAAAACGAACCAGTTTAAGTGACTTAAAGTCATTTAAGTGAGAAATTCTGCATTTATACCTTCTGGTCAGTTTTGGAAAAACCTTTTGGCTGCAAACCAGTACAACAAGACCCTAGCAAAACCCAGAACACTGTGCGGGGTTTCTTGATCTCAAGATTTAGATGTGTAGTAGAAAAGAATGGGAAAAGAGAAAATTTTGATTTTCCTGCTCTCGCCCCAACTACTCAACCTTGTATAAGTGGTGAAAGCACAAATAAATCTTTTCAACCATTTGACTAACAGTTTTCAACATCTATTAATTTTGTTTAATCAGAAAATATAGACAAATGATAGTGTAATAAAAAGACCCACCATCTTCACAATGAAAATCTACAGCCAGGTAGCTGCTCAGCGGTGGACAGATTTCTCCAAACGACTTCATAAGTTCTGCAACCCAGCAGACTTGTCGGCCATGGCAGTGCACTGGGAAAAATAGAAACATAATGAACTCTTTGTGACACACTCCAGAGGTTACAAAACAACAAAACTGCTATAGCAACAAAATGTATGTCAGCAGAAAATAAGACCAGTGCAATCCACTGTAACCCCACAATCTTTGGGGAAAGTGGAAAAATAAATTGTACTTTTTGCTTCTCTTTTAATGCTTCTTTTGACAATTATTTTTTCTCTTCAAAACCAAGTTTTTTTTTCTTGTAAAGTCCTCATTGTCTCTTTTGGGGAATTTATATTGGATTGCAAAGGCACACAGCAATTTCTACATGTGAGTTTATTGGTGGAAAATCTGAGCAATGTAATAGCTTTTTGCTTTTTTTGTGAAAACCTCATGTCTATTTTCAAATTGGCACATTTTTCTAAGGAGCCACACAGACGTTAAATAAGTTTGCCAAAGGTCATTATTTTGGTTCCTCCCTTGAGCCTATTGAGCTCTAAGTTGACTCTCATGACCACTTCTTTGCTCTCCCACTTTAAAATACACTGTCATGCGAGATAAGAACCATTTTTTCTTTTTGGGCGGATCAAGTTGTTGTCTAAACCTATGATGGAACCCTCCGTTAGGTGGGTTTGAATCAATTTATCATTGCAGTCAAGTGGAGATAAGCAGGTAAAAGGATGCACCTAAAGACCCACAATAAATCAGAAAATTTGACATCCATGAGCCTCAAAGGTTTTAAAAATAGTTTCCCTCCAGGTCTCTGTGATGACAGACTCACAATCAGGAGTGCTGGATGTTTTCTGTGATGACTGCAGAACAATCAGATTGAAACTAATTTGATAGATTTGGTGACATGAAATGTAGAGAGTGGGTATTAATACACCCATTACTTTTTATGTTTCACATAGTGTATTGTTGTTCCAGGTTAACTTGGATCAATGTGAACGCATCCCTTTTCCTTTCCGCTGATGTAAAAAAAAACAAAAAACACAACAGGACATAAAATAGATGCTTCAACACAAAGAGAAGAAAATGGACTTATTGCTTCGAACTGCTCAGTAAAGAGCAAGTAGATCAGTTTTTAATTAAATTTCCGTGAGGAGTTCTTTTTTTTTTTGCCACCGCCCACAGAATGTTGTGAACAGGCATTAAGCACCCATCCTGTGTCTGTCTTCCAAACCACTGAAAGCATTTTAAAGAAACTGCATAAAGTTACTCACCGATTACAGTTTAACTCCTTAGGGTGAGGTTTAGGTCAGAAAATTTGAAAACCTCAGACAAATGACTGCTTCAACCTCATTATTCCCATGCGTGGAATGATTAAAGTATAATCTGATTCTGATTATGAGATAAACCTCAACCATTCAATATTAATAAAGTTTGGGATATGGTGCAGGCAAATGAATATTATTTGATGCGTTGGCGTGAACGGAATTTTGTTCATTTAGGTCTAAAATCACCATGTTCTATGAATATTAGCCTGCAGACATATACAGTATATGATAGTTGATGGAATTATTGGGAAAAAAATTAGTGGCAAATCAAAGAAATGTTCAAACTGGTTTACAATTGTCAAAAATCTTGGTAAATAACCATGTCATCCTGTTCAGGGTGTACCCTGCCCCTCGCCTCGAATCAGCCAGGATGAGCTTCGGCAACACCTGCAAACCTGAACGAGATGGACAGTTAAGAAGGTGACTGACTGACTGACTGACTAACCTTGTCATTTAAGGTGGAATTCTGACACATTTTACAAATATGGATGATTTGTTTTGTTTCATCTTCTAAACCACTCATGCCTAATGTCCTGGCTGCTTTCAGGTGAGAGGCAGAGTGCACCCTGAACAAATTGCCAGTCTGTTGTGGTGCCACACATTCACAGCCATCCACACACACACTTATTTCTATGGGCAATTTCATAATGGCCAATTAGCTTAAGACATGTGCTTTTGGAGGGTGGGAGGAAACCAAAGTAGACATGCAAACACCACACAGAAAGGCCAGTGTTTCAAGCCTCGCTCTCACTCTTGAACTCCATCCCCAACCTTCTTGCAGTAGGGCCACCATGCTGACCACTGCACCACCATGCAGCCCTGGAAGATTTGCATTATACAAAAATCACAGATGTCAGAAGTGACATTTACAGTTTACCAAAGGTTTCTAGGTAAACTAACACTGTGCAAACATGGCTTTGAAATATTTCAGTTCCATTCAATAAAGAAAATCAGAGTTGTGCTCTGTGAAATGAATGGTCTGCTTGGGTAGTGAATGAGTACGTAACAGAATTACAGAGCACATAATGTGCTTATGGTTATTGTTGAGATCCTAGAACTATGCACAAAGAGAAAGCTTTGTGGTTAACGTCAGCCTTAATGCAGTTCTGGATGGTTTCCAGAAACAAAGCTGATATCCTCCGATATGAATCAGTTGGTGCCAACTATCTCCTTTGCTGATTGAAAGACCAGGATCAGTGCCACTAGAACATTTAGTCAGATGGTACTTTTCCAAATAATTATTATACACAGTTGGGGTTAAACGATATGCCACTGCAGCTGTTCTTTAGTCTGTTCCAAACTGTCCCCACCAGCCAAACAGAAGAAGCAACCCTAGTGTTTGAGGTGGTTTCCAGGAATGTGAAACAAAGGCTGGATTTCTTCCATATGGGTCTGAGAAGGTGGAGGGAAATATTTCACAGTTCATACACTTCTTTGGTGTTAGCAGTGTTGGCAGAAAAGGCAGTGCAATTCTTGCAACAGTATTTCTTATCACTGAAAGCATAACCCCATATGACCGTTTATAAAGCCTGGACTGCATAATGTGTCAGGAAAGGGAAGTGAGTGGGTGTGAAACTATTAGTTTGTTCCTGAAGCGTTAAACAAGACATGAACCTATCAGATTAAAATCCTCTGAGGTTGTTTTTTTTTCTAACCAGGCAGCTAGTGAGAATAATTTAATTTCAATTGAAGTCCAGCAGATTTGCAAACAATGCATGTTGACGCCAGTGTCAAAACGGGCTTTTTTTAATATGTGCTCGATTTTTTAAATTTTTTTATTGTTCTTGTGAACATGGGTGTCATAAAAAAGTTTCGGTATGTCAGGGTTTTTCTTTCTTTCTTTTGTGAGTTTTTAATGACCATCTATCAAGGTAATCTATTGGGAAATCATTGCGGCAGCACAACAAAATGTTTTAAATCCACACCATCTCAAAAAGAATACTACTAATAAAATTTCCATGAACCTGCTAAAATAATGCCATGGAATGGAATTTAAATTGTTTTAAAAATAATTTTATTCAGCAGGAAAATGTGTTTTTTTCCAAACTGGATCGTTTACCAATGCCCCCACAACTGTTTCTAGTGGTGAATGAAGGCTAAAGCAGAGGTAGAATTTCCTGATTAAGGATAATTGAATGAAAACATTAAATTATTAAGAGATGACTATGTGATTAAGTGCAAGCTAAAAAAAAGAAAAAAGAAATTGCGCAAGCACATTCTCTTCTGTTAGATTGTTACAGTTTTCGACCATCATTTATTTTGTTTGTCATAACTGTTTTTGTTTTTTTTTGTCATCTGAACAGCTTAATCCATAATAGGGTCGCAGGGGGTGCTAGAGCCTATATCATCTGATTTAAGGCAAGAGGCACGGTACAACCCGAACAGGTCACCAGTCTGTTGCGGGGCCACGCTCACTCAACCATTCACACATTCACTACAAGGGGCAATTTGGTACAGCTAATAAACCTGTTTTCATACATGTTTTTGGAGGATGGGAGGAAACCTCTCGGTAACCCAGCCATACATGGAAAGAACATGTAAACCCCACACAGAAAGACCACAATTCCCAGTCTCATGCCCACCCCGAGACTCAAATTCCAACCTTCTTTGCGTCAAGCCACTGTGCTAAACACCGCACCATCGTGCCACCCTATCATAAATGTCTTAAATCAAATAACAAAGACATAATTGATACCATGCAGAAGTACAAACATGTTTTTTTTTAACTGTCATTTTCTTGATATTTTTTTAAACTAATTTAACCCATTTTAAACAGTTTTTTAACCACCTGAAAAAATCTGAATTATTATTGATGATTTTATTATTAAAAGTAATATATGATAGAAAACACACATATTCATGCTTGTGTATTCTTTGCTTTTACTGTGCAACATGGATCTAAAATGTATGGGTCGCTTGTTTTAAACCAGTAATTTCTACTACACAGATAAGTACAGGTTATTGGTCTGTCGGGCTTTTCCTTGAAACTGCACTTAGCCTCATATCATCGAACTCACCTAAAACATTTTTACTTCAAAATGAGCAAACATGGTTCACAGAGTTAAAACCATAGAATGACCCTAAATAAACTCATCCTTTTACATCAGTCGACCTTTTGTGAGCAAAAAACAAACTACACTTCCAAAGCTGAGTCTTTCAGACTTTCCATCTTTATCACAAACCTTTGTCAGTCTGTACAAAACAAGAATAGAATTAGGAAATGTATACGTCAGTGCTAGTGTTGGTTTTCTTTTAGGATTGCAACCTGCTGTCGTTGATTTGCTGTACAAAAGTAAACTTAGAAATAAATTGTTTTCAGCTCATTGCCTCCTAAAACAAGTTAGGGGAGCTCAGTTTACAACGAAAGCAAATGTAGCGTATAGATGTAGCTTTTGTCAGTGAAAGCATCAGTCAATATTGAACAAGGAGAGATGGATTGTATTCACGTATTTGTAAAATGATATATCAGACTCTGTTTCTGAAAATTGTTCTATTGGGATGATGTTACTTTAAAAGCAGTTTGTGGAGAGATTGAATGTGTTTTGTTTTGTGCTTTTGGGCATTCAATGCATTCACAGTGGGATTTGCTTTCATCAGCTTTCTAATTATGCTAAACCTTTTTGGTTTGGGAAAAAGTGAATAGCCACGTACTGTGAGATCAATTCCCTTTTCAAATGAAATACAGTGCAGCCACAAACTCTGTGCATTATCTGAAATTTCACAAGAACTAAACTTATTAGAATTTACTAAAATGTATTTTACCTTTGAGGGAATCTGTAACATCCACCCAGCCACAGTTCTGCGGGGTGCATGCTGGTGTTAAGGACCCCAATTGACAGTAATGGACATTCTTGCGACCGTAGAAGCCACCATCTATGATTAACACTCGACCAGATTCACACTGTAGAGAAGTGTTATGACCAGCACACACAATCTGGCTCCCTGACTCTGGGAAGAAAATAAAAGCAATTCAAAGAGGTCCAAAAAAAAAGTAAATCGCACAGTTACTCACTGTACAATTTTCTTCAGAGACTGACTTGGGCTACATACCAAATTGGCAGACAAATTGCATCTTTTTGTCGCAGTCTTTTGTGGCCTCCCATTGGTAACTTGAGTTTCCAAGAATGTATCCACAAGTTTCACCTGGTGATGGGCTATGAATCCAGTTTGAATAAATGACAGATGAACCATCCAACCAAGAGAGACAACCTGAGGGTTAAACAAAGAATTGGTTATTTTCAAGGAAGCAAAGTTAGGGAACCTCGATGATAGTAATTCATCATCGAGGGTCACTGAAATAAATAACTAAATAATAAATAACACCTCGGGATCCTCCCGGGTGAGCTGGAGGATGCAGCTAGGGTGAGAGAAGTCTGGGCTTCTCATCTGATGCTGCTGCCTCTGCAACCTGGCCCCGGACAAGTGGAAGATAACGGAATGAAAATACCAAAGTCTACTGTTACCCTTCTTCTGATAGTTCAAAACATCTAGCCTTTATATCCCACTACATGCATCTTATTGGGATTCAAATTAAAATCAAAAGCAGTTTAGTCTCCATCATATTTGCCCACACATCATTAGTGCACCATCAGTGCCATTAGGAGCAGGACTCTGTAGTGAACTAAAGTTTATGCGCACAGACCAAAAGGGGCTTTTGAAAAATGTTTTCTTTTACAAGCTTTGGCAAAATACTTTCTATGGTTATATGTTCTACGTTTAAAGATGAATAAAACTGTAAAAGCCATATTGGATCCTTTGTTGCACGTGAGCTGAGGCAGCTTGACATTATTAAAAAAGCTGGGCGAAGTCAAACACAAACAGATCCCGGAGAATTACACGAATCAACTTGAAGAAAAAGAAGAACTTGCAGATGTTAAAACTCAGCACAACACATGCCAGCATACAAGAATAATAATAGCCATTTAAATAAATTAATTAAAAAAAAAAAAAGTAGAGTCATTTAATTTTTTAAGAATGTTTGATGGTTGTAGATTAATAGGTAATCATGTTTGCCTGGAAAAAACATGCATTGTATCTACATTTAAAAATATTGAGTTTGAAGAGGGCTTAAATGCATTTTTTTTCTCTGTATCATCTAAAAAAATAATCTTGCTGTAAAAACAATAAATGAGTTGTAAATGTATTACTTATTGTTACTGTGGGAGGATGTGCAATATTTTTGCAACCTTACCTCCATCATTCATTAAAAGTTGTTGGTTGGTGCGAAAAGACGGTGTCAGTCCAAGCCACATGTCTTTGTCTGAGTCCATCTGACTTTCAAAGAAATCTTGAGTACCTTTATCCAGGATAAATGCAAGGTGTCCTCCTCCCTCCTCACACCAATTTTCAGCATTGTGAAAAGAGAGTTCCAGACCTACAAACTCGAAGCAAGAGCCTCCATAGGGCCTTTGGTGTGCTTTGCAGGATGAAGGAAACATGTTTTCAGCTGAAAACTGACATGTGAGTGTCAGTAGGATCACCAAGTTTAGAATTGCCCTGAACATCTTTTTTCCTCTCACATTTAAAAAATGTAAGCCAGTCTTTCAGTTTTTCTTGTTGTTTTTATCCGTCATAAGATTCAGAGTAGGACGAATGTTTTCTTACACTCACACTGTCTCCTTTTGAATGGCTTTGACATGAGGATCTCCTACATTCTGCTCTCCTCTGTTTCACTTTGTTTGCTTAACGCTCAGTGTCACTGGAAAGTCAAAGACAGTTTCGCTTTTGTACACACTAACAAAAGAAACACCGGTAGAGTGGCTCTAGCCAGCAGGTGAAGGCACCCAAGTTAGATTTTAGTTGCAACTTTAAACATAAAACATCAATAAAAAAAATGTACTTTCGCATATCCACGCCCTGTTTAGTATTTATCACATTATCTGCATGTTTAACATTGGCCCTTTTGCAGAAGCTGACAGATATGAACGATGAGGAAATAAAAATATTAAACAGAGTGCTGACAGCTAAATATCTCAAAGATATCACTCATCTGTTTGAGGCAAAAATGCATGATGAATATGTATGCTGCAATCTGATGTATCCGTTCTCCTTTTGAATGTCTCAATGTCATACACTAGAACAGTTCTGGAAGTGATTTGCACAGATTTGAGGAATTTGTGTATTATTTGACACCATTGCTGAGGAAAACAGGTACTTCTATTAAATTACATTTTTAAATGATTGAGATTGGTTGTAGTCATCTAAATTATTTAACAGCAGAGATTTTTGTCATTAATATTCAGTGGCTAAAAATCCTTTGCAATGTCTTCACCTTGGGGCCGCACAGTGGGTTGTTTGTTAGACCTGCAGTGTTGGAAGATTTTAGGTTCAATCCCTAGCTGAATTTAAGCTGGAAACACAGGCTTCCTTAATGGAGTTCATAGGTTTAGTCTGTCAATCTGTGGGTCCTGTCCAGGTTCTCCAGTTTCCTCCCACTGGCCAGAGACCTATGGGTTTGGTTAATTGGTCACAAAAAACTTTCTAGTAATGAGTAGTTTCTGAGTTTCTCTCAGTTTCTAAGGTCCTTGGAAAATAAATGACAGACTTTTTAACCATCATGGTTGGTCAGGATTGCAATTTTATCTTTATGCTTTTCATGCTATTTTTGAACCTCAGGTCATACTAACGACCATTTACAACGACAATTCCGATCTACCCCAGAGATCAAAATCATTGGTTTGAAATTTTTCCAGAAATAAAATGTCCAAAATCCTGTCAAATTACCCTTTTGTGTTTATAGAAGTACTGTAGAATGCCATGTCTTCCTATTCCAACCTTGATGTGAACATGATGACAAAACATTCTTTTCCCCAGTCACTTACTAAATCACTTTTTTTTATTGTCATCACTGCTTCTCTTTGAACTCCTGACATTGTCCCATTGTATTTTCTTAGAGCTCAATCTAAAAACTGATAAATAATAAATCACTCTGCCATGTTACATCTCTTGATAAATATTTTCCATTTTACCAGCATATTGCTTGAAGTGTGTGGTTTTACGCTTTTGACATGTTTACCTGTGTCTTCCACTCTTCTAACCTTCCCCATCTGTTTGCAGATATTACTCATTTCTGATTCTGACACGCTGAAAACAGCAAACATTTTTTGTTAAATCAAAGACAAATTGCTTTGTTCTTGGAAAAGAAAGTCACACTTTTTTAACAATAGTATCCATAAAGTTTTTAAGTTGATATTTACTTTGAAATGGTTCAAACAGTTTGTTTAAACTCTCAGGGATTATTTCAGACTAATTTTATGATTTTTTTTTAAAAACAATCTGCATAACTAAATAGTAACTATGTGGTAATTACACTATAATCTGAATCTATAAATTTCAAAATAAAATTTACCGTCAGCAAAATGACTAAACATATTCAGCATTTTGCAGAACTTTTCGATTGAAATTATAAATCTGGTAAATTATCTTGAGTCAAATTTTTCACACCAAGCAAAAAATCCACCATCCTCTAATTAAAAGTTTGTTGGGATTCCACGCTGAAGGCAGGATTTTCTGCTTCAGATGAATGTGTGAAGTAGCTCCATGCAAATAAAACAGAAGACAACAGAATAAATCTTTCATTATCATCACAGATGATAATGAAAGATTTATTGAATTCTGAGAAGTAAGTATATTAAAGAGCTGATGACTCAGGAAGAGAAGGGCAAGTGTTTTTGTTAAGGCATAAAAATTAAGCCCAGATGACAATATACGAGCAAGAGCAAGGATGAGTAACTCGAGTCTGACTCATAGTTGTACAAACAAAATTCAAAGTGGCAGAAACCCCAAAATTCTGAAAAACTCGACAAAGAAAAATAACAAAGATAAAAAGAAAAGTTCTGTAAAGTTCTCTTGTCAAAGGCAAAATTCTTACATTTTGGGCACAAATAAGCAGATGAGCCGTGAGCAACTGAAAAGCAAATCTAGGCTTTAAAATAGAGGCTAATTATCAAATTTCAAACAAGCCGTGAGAAATCTGGAAAGATCTTTGGAAAAGAAAAACACCCATACCTTACAGATTCTTTTAGACTGTGGATTTTTTATGAGGATAGCATGACTTTTAAAGACAGCCAGACCTATTTCTTTTAGTTTACATCAACAGTCTTTCTGAATATGAACCCATAGAACCTACGGTGTCCCTCAGGGGTCAGTGTTAAACCCATTGCTTTTCATCCTTCATGCCAATATTTGTTGGTTTCCGAAACCTATATTTTACTATATTTGCAACTATACAAATACGATCAAGTGTAAAAATGAATTAAATGGATTTTTTTAAGTGTAAAAAACCCTGCCCTCAAAAAAAAAAAAATAAAAATACTGGTTTGACTCAAATAAATCATTATGAAAAAAATTATACCCAAATTTAAAAATGATCCACAAAGAATTAATTTTCCAACTGGCAAACTGAACAAGTAAAAGAAAATAAATCCCAGAGAACAGAAGTTCTTAACAAATCAGTTGGAAAAGCTATTTACAACTTACATAGACAGACCTACGTATGTGAATTATTTGCAGCTATTTCAAAAGTGGAAGAATCAAAATCTTCTTCAATACATGACATATGGCATAGGAGAGTGTGGAAACAGTTTTCATACAAACCCACTAAAAATTACTTTAGTCCAAAATTGAGCAATAAAACTTGTTTTTACGCCCACATAGTTTTTTTTTTTTTGTTCAACACGATGAATTTGTACATTTAAAGTCAGCTTCTGTTTTCTGGTGCACATTTGTAAAGAAGATCTGTTCAAATAATTAAGATTTCTCATCAAGAATTAATAGCAAGGTGATTTAAAAGGGTAATGTACTTGCTAGCTTTGCAAGACACATACCAAACAACCAAGAGAACTGCAGACTGGTTAATAAACAGGCTCGCTCCCCGAGGCCTTAAGAAAACCAAATAATAAATTACGAGTCAGAATCCTTTCTGAATCTGAAGGTCAAACTGTCCCTTTCTGCCCTACTCCTATGTTGCTGTTATGGATTGTTTCTGCTTTTGAACACAACATTTTTTATTTTTTTATTTTGCTGTAGTTGAACACACGTTACACACTTAGCACACAATGACAAACTGTGATCCGGGTGCAACTGTTTCAATCCTAAGTGCTGGAAGGAGCCCAGAAAGAAAGTATTAGCCTCTAAAAGACCCCTCCTGTGTCTCTCTGTTGCAGTATGTTGCTTGGATCAATCGGTGCTCTGAAAGCTTCCCTCCTGTGGTATTATTGACTGCACAGCAGGCCTGAATTTACACACAAAACAAAAAATCAAAGCTGTCGCCTTCAAATTGTTTACTTTTCTAAAATGAATCGCCTCCTGTGAATCCGGTGAAACAAGAAATGAGAAGTATGCGTGTATTGATGATGCCTTCAACAAAAAGTTTAGTAAATTCTCCAAAGGGGGTGTTTAAAGCTGTGTTTGACTATAAATCAGGGAGCACCATAGACGTGGATAAATGTAGTGTCAAGTGATGTTTTATGGAGAAAAACACTATTGCATAATGATGTTTAAACACAAGACACGGACGTTCAGTCAGTCACCTTCTTAATCGTCTATCCCTTACAGGTTTGCAGGGGTGCCGGAGCCCATCCCAGTTGATTCAAAACAAGGGGCAGGGTACACCCCAAACAGGTCACCAGTCTGTCACGGGGCCACACACATACAAACATACACACACTCATTCCTAGGGGTAATTATGTTGTGGCCAATCAACCTAACATGCATGTTTTAGGAGGGTGGGAGGAAACCAGAGTACCCAAAGACAACCCATGCATACAAGAGGAGAACATGCAAAATCCACATAGAAAGGCCACCATTCCAAGACTCATCCCCACCCAGTATTTGAACCGATGATTTTCTTGCTGTGAGGCGACGGTGCTACCCTACTGCGCCACCATGCCATCCTGATTTCTAGTTTTAACATATAAGATGCGCAGCTTCAAGATGTCCACATATACGTACAAGAACATATTCCTAATTCAATAGGATATGATTCAGAAATAGAATAGACTTAAGGAAATGAATAGACTCCAAGTTACAAAGTGATAATGACAAGATTTAGGAGAACAAAAAAGAAAGAAATGAGTGGGGTGAGGCCTAAAATTATTGGTAGCATAGTATTGTACGTAAAATACACTGTAGATGAACATTTGAAACATTCAAATTATCTGAAGTGAGAATGGAGATGATTTGTGTGGAATCCATCAAGGTGACCAAACACAAATCGAACAACTGTTGTCGTAAACGTGTCTATTCCATTCTTTTTTTTTTTCACCTGGATGACATTCTAAAGATCATCAGAAAATCACATGCACCTATTCTAGATAAAGATGGATTATTGCTAACAAAATTCACTCTAACAGTATTTAAAATTAGCCTACTGTTAAGCTAAATTCAAATTTTTTATTTTTGAAATTTTCACAAAGTTTTATGCTTCTAAAAATGTGATCTGAATTTGACTGGAACTCTGATCTAATTTGTTCAAGCAGGATCTCATTAATCAGTTAGGATGGGATGACATCCACATATCGGTTGCTCTTTTCACCAAACTCAATAATGTGCCAACAACAGTCCAGGAGCCGCAGCTGACCCTTTAATTGGACCAACCAACCCTGCGCTAACTACAGCTTTCACACTCTCTCGGTCTAAAGATACACACTTAATATATTCCTTTTGTCTCACATTTTCCTCATTTCCTCTCGATGCTCAGACTATGTATAAGTTATTAACTCAAATTGTTACCATTTTACAAAGTGGCCTTTTTTAGAGTCATAAAAAAAATTTGCTGCATGTAATTATTTAATACATTCAAACAAGTCAGAAGGCCAGTTTTATTGGCAGTCACTGGAAGAAATTTTCCACAAGGGGTTTTAAAAAATTCCATATGCATCACAGTCGAAATTTACATTAAAAATTTAAAGTTAGTATGAGGTTACACTGTGTTCTATTTAAAACTTAATCATTTTAAAATAAATCTATCTGAATAAATGTTTCTTATGTAACTGAAGATTTTAAAAGTTTGAGCAAATTTCTTTTAAATAAATGCAGATTTGACTTATTATGTGCCTTCTTTTACCGATAAGTACTTTTACTTTCATTTATTTATTTATTCATTCCATTTATCGCAACATAACAAAACAAATGCATCTTGAATATTTTCAGCACAGAGACGATAAATGAAAGGGCACAGGAAGAAGCAAAAGCTTATGATATCTTCCCCTTATCAACAGAACTTGTACATTTACAGGACGATGCGCTACAAATGAAAGAAAAAAATTCTGCTGTATTACGCAAAATACGTCTTAGGATCTCATGCTATGCAACACTTTTGTATCTTCCCACTAACAGTTTTTTCACACCTTTCTTCAAGATATTGATTCACTTGGAGGATTTAATTTTGCACACCAGGTTGTTCAACAAACTGACTCCTTGAATCGAAATACATCTTTGCTTTGGTTTTGTTCTAAGCTGTGGCTTAGTAAAAATATCAATTACTTTCTCTCTTTTTCAATTGTTTTTGAACTCTATCTGGAAACCGCTCTTGATGAGCTTTATACATGGTTTTGAGGATGTAAAGTAACCCAAAGTGCTTTAGAGTCTCATCTTCACTCATTCACACATTCACAGCTGTTCACCTGATGGTGAAAAGCTGCCATGCAATGTGCTAACCACGTCAGGAGCAATGGACTTAGATTTAGTAGAAATAATTCCCCTTAGCTTGATTTATTCTAAATTAATAATTTTCTAATCTATGTTCAAGCCAGTTAGGTTTCTTGGACCTTTTTAGTATTATTTGTTTCACGCAGTACTTTATATTTTGGCTTGTTTTACAACCTACCCGTCCTTCAAAATCCAGAGTGTATGTACAAGTAAGTCAAAAGTGGATTTATTTGAAAATGAAAAAAATGGATGGATTCAAGTTCCTGTATTTGACCTGGCACACCTGCATCAACATTCCTAATAACAGTCCTGCAAGAAAAGAGCAGTAATAGTACAAAGATGTCTGTCTTAGAGATTAAGAGATTTTGAACAACTTGTCCCAACAAATCCCAGAGTGGCATGGTGAAGGTCTAGCTGGCTTGCATCTGGACTGCATTACCATCGGAACGGCTCAATACCATGTCTGCCGCATAATCTGAGGGATTGTGTGAGAGAACTAATTAGTGTGTAAGCATGGGTCGAAACTGAGCTTTCAAACAGACAGGTTTTTCTGCAGGATACAAGCATATAGAAAAAATACAGCCCACCATCGCAGCTAAAATCCCTTCCTGTGTCAAGAAACCCTCACCTGGCGTAAGAGGGAGCCCTGGCTGGATCTTCCTCCCTCTCCTGGATTTCCAGACTTATCTTGAACACCTGGGTGATTAGCCTGATACCAATCAGCTGTACATCGACAGTCTGCTACCTATTTAAGGGCAACACCCTACTCTATGTAGGGTCATTACCATTGCTTCCAGTGAGGTTTTCCTGGCTGCCTGACCATGATGATATTAGGATTGAACTCTGTTATATTATTTGACCTTTTGAATCCTGAGTTAATCCTTTGCCCTTTGCCTTACAGCCTTACTGGACTTGATCAGTGTGCACCCAACCTACAGAAAGAGCATTCATGGATAAACATAATGACTATGTGCATAAAAGTCCAAATGATTGTTTTAAACCATTTACAATGAGTGTTTATTATTTTCTTCAAACATTGTCACTTGTCCACTGCCTGTTTATTTAAGTGATTGGTCTGACGCTCAATGCTTCACAAACCTTTCAGCAGTTTTTGCTCACATTGCTGTAATTTTGACTCAGTACTTGTGAGTAAAAAGTTGACCGTTAATTTTTAAAACCACTTATTGATAATTCAAACTGAGTTATGAATTGTTTTTTTATTTATTCATTCATTCATCTTCTGAACGTCCATCCCCATCGGAGTTGTGAAGGGTGCCAAAGCCTATCCTGGCTGATTCAAAGTGTGCGGCAGGGTACTCCTCGAACAGGTCGCCATTCTGGTGTGGGGCTACACACACCTAACACACTCATTTTATACTGGCCCATCAACCTCACATGCATAGTTTTAGAGAGCGGGAGGAAAAAAAACTAAAGTAAATTCAAACTAGAGTACCTGGAGAAAACCCATACACACATGCGGAGGACATGCAAACTCTACACAGAAAGGCCAATCTTCCAAGCCTTGTGCCCACCCGAGATTCAAACGCCGACCTTCTCACTGTGATGCCACCGTCCCAACCACTGCCCCAACCACTGCGTCACCGTGCAGCCCTAATTGTTTTCATCCAACTGAAAAATGCAAACCCGACTCAAATTGCAACCAAATGTGTTAAGTCTGAGAACAAAAATAGCAAATGATATTAAATATGGTTGCCTGTGTCTCGTCTGGATTTATTTTAAATTTTACAGTCATTATACTGAACCATAGTAACACATGTCCACTCTGCATCAACAAGAATTGGAGTCCAACATGTGTGGCAAGCTCCCGTACTGCAGGCCTTCTGTCCTAAGACATGAGCAAAGTTTGCAAAGTACTTTTAGTCTGAAGGGCAGCAATTACTGCACATGGAAGAGCAGAAGCCACCCACGCAGCTTTAATGTTTTCTGCATCCATATTAGATGAGACTGCTGTGCTTAGTTGCTGTATAAAGCTGTAATGTTCTCTCACTGCTATGCTTCAATTACCCTGTCTTACATGTTTTAATAGCAGCAGGGACACTTTGTACGTAAATGTTAAAAGGGACTTTTTTTTTTGCATCGTCCTTGTTCTTAGTGTTATAGTGAACTTAGTTCTTTAACAAATTGAGACATAAAAAGATATCTTTGTTCATATTTCTTAATTTTGAAATTGTTTACTGTCCTCAAATTTGTCTCTATGTTAGTTAGATGTACACCTTCCTGAAGACATTTCTTCAAATTACGATTTTAAATCATTATAAAAGTATGATACATTTTTGTCAAGACCCCCTCACCTGCCGCCAGAGGGAGCCTTGGACCTTCCTCCCTCTCCTGGATTCTAGCCTTATCCTGAACACCTGGGTGATTAACCTGGTACCAATCAGCTGTTCATCATCAACCTGCTGCCTATTTAAAGGCAATCACCCCAGACTTTCTTGTTGGGTCATTACCATCCCTTCCAGCCAGGTCTCCCTGGTTGCTTGACGATGATAATTTTATGATTGAACTCTGTTATATTATTTGAACTTTTGAATCCAGAGTTAATTCTGTGTCCTTTGCCTTACTGGACTTGTTTAATAAATCCTGTTTTAATGTACTGCAATTGGGTACTTCCTCTTTCCTGTTTTTAAAAATTACTTTATGATAACTTTCTTTAAGCGAAGCATTTTAATGACAATGGTTTAGTAATACCTTCAATAATATTGGAGATTAAACAGTGAGCAAAGACGTTGATGTTTGAAAAAATATGTGATGTATTCTCCTTGTAATACTAAATCCTCACAGCTTTACTACAAACTAAACACATAGCTGTTTTGTAAACTATTTGCAATTTTTTTAATGAACTTATCCTATTTTTCACTAATTTATTTTATTTTTAAACACATTTCCAGAAACAGATTTTGCTTTTTGTTTTTTTTGTTTTTTTGAAGAATACATCATAATTTGTTTAAACGACTATTTTTTTTTTTTTAATTTTTTTTTTTTAATTTTATTTTTTTATTAAACTTGATGTCTTGCGCGTTTATTTTAGCTAAACCTTGTCTGATTGCCCCAATCTCATTGTAGCTTGACAAGAATGACAGGCTCAAGGCTCAATGTGACCATAACCTTAATAGAAGTTCCATCCCCAGTTGTCATGGTTTCCCACAGTAGAAGAAAGACAAGGTCAACTAAAGATTATTGTTAAAAAAAAAAAGGCCAAAGCCGGCAAATGCTCATCTTTGCCATATATACACTAAACAACAATTTTTTTAAAGTGGCTTTGATCCAAACATGCTTTTTTTTTTTTTTTTTAATCAGAATCAGAATGCTTTTATTGCCATGTCAATGAGAATATCAGAGACTAGGAACTTGCTTTGATACTGTACAATGAATTACTGTACATTTTAGTTTTGCTTCATGTTGCTATAATGATGTTCAGTTTTAAAAGAAGTCACATGGAACAAACTTTTTTCATATATATTTAAGACATTTTAGGGCCAAATGGTGGCCTTACAGCAAGAAGGTCAGGGTTCGAGAACCAGGTGGGAACAGACTTGGAATACTGTGAAGTTTGCATGTTCTCCCCATGTACAGTGTGGGTTTCCTCCCATCCTCCAACAACATGCATGTTCGGTTGATTAGCCACAATGATAATTGCCCCTAGGAATGAGTGTGAGTGTATTGTTGTCTGTGTGTGGCCCCGCGACCGACTGGTGAGCTGTTTGGGTTGTACCCTGCCTCTTGTCTTAAATAAGCCTGGATCGGCTCCGGCACACCCTGCACTCTTGTTAAGTCAAGCTGTTCATAGACAAAACAAAATTTTCAAGAGTTCAATTTAGAGCTGAAATTTTTACATTTATTTTTAAAAGGGTTCTAATTGTAACAAAAATGTAATAAAAATGCATAAATAGATTTGACTTTTTTTATAAATAGAAAGTGCAACAAGAAAAGGACAATTATTTTCTTGAAGGAAATGAGTCATGTGTAACATTTTTTAAAAAAATTTTATGCACAAAGTTTTCATTTTTTTTCATTCTGCCAAAATAATCGCAATTTAAAAAAAATCAAGTTACAGCTGGAAAAAACAGTCCTGTTTACAGTGTTTTTTCTCTCCTTATCCCACAGATGCTGGTCCAGGCTTCAGAATAAACGTGTGGTTTCCTTGGGAATAGTTCAGTGAAAGGACTTTATCTGCATTCACCACATTCAGGCGCATAATCGTCACTCATCTACCTTCATACATTGACCAAAACAAATAGGAAATTTAAAACCATTAACTATGGTGTTTTAGAAATATTCTCACACCTTGTTGGACGTTAAAAACATTTCTTACCAAAATCCCATTCGTTTTCTTTTCATCAAAGATTTTTGCATATTTTGCATCACCATTTTGGTTTTTGGAAGTAGACTTTATATAATTTTAAAACCGAAGATAGCCTGCCACACATAGATCATTGATCTGAAAGAAAACCAATCAGAATTTAAATGATGAATGGACTCTACTTTTGTATCACTTTTCCACCTGAGTTGGCACTCAAAGCACTTTACAGTGTACTAGTTCACATTCACCCATTCACACACACACCTGATGGGGATGCTGCAATGCAAGGTGCTAACCACCATCAGGAGCAATTGGGGGTTCAGTGTCTTGCTTAAGGAATAACAAGACACCGGTTCCCTACAACTCTCCGGTTACACGGTGGTCGCACTACTCACTCAGCCATCCTTACCCATTGTGTCATTGAGTCATTACGACATGAAATTATTCATGAAAAAATATGAGTGGATATGAGTGTGTGACCCCACTGATCCAAAAACAAGTGCTTATCTGGTAATTTAACATTTAATAATTGCTCATCAAGTAATGACTCATGAGGACTGAACTTTCGTCAACATGTGCTCGTTTTTGTTAAACTATCATTTTCTCTACAGAATAGGTTATTGATTGGCTTGATCTCAACATTTGGTCAAATATCTGAGAATGCTGAAGAGAACAACGTGTATTTTGATTAAATAGGATTTCAAAGAAAAACTGTCTCAAAAGAACCTTTAAGTGTATCCTGGTGTGAGGCGGGTAAACCATCAAAAGTTTTACCAGTTTCATTTTCATGTGAAAAAAATACTTGAAGGATGAAGTGACAAAAAAAAATGTTAAAAATCCACACTAATAGAAGAAAGGGGGATTTTCACCTTGGAAAGGAGATTAATAGAAAGCCAGCATCTGAGACCAAAACAGGGTAGAGACAACCAGAGATGGTTTCAGACATAAAAGAAGCTGTCACAGGTGATGATGAAAGATATGGTAAAAAAAAAGAGAAAAAAAAAAAAAAGAAAAAAGACAGAGTGAAAGTCTGAAAGAAAAAAAAAAGGTGCTTTCGAGAGGAGTTATGGCTTTTTAAGAAATGTGTAGACATGCCATTAAACAGGAAATGCAGAATGTTTGAGAATCAATAGATATCAGAAATAAAAAATTTAACAACTACAACCTAAATTCTATTCCGTCGTCTTCCGCTTATTCAGGGCTTGGTCATGGGGGCAACAACCTCAGACTGGAGGCAAAGGCTTATCTCACCCCATTTCCATCCTTCAGCTCAACCAGGGGGGAATTCCGAGGTATGAGACATAGTCTCTCCCCGGGTCCAGGGTCTGCCCCTGGACGTCCTCCCAGTAGGACGTGCCTGAAGCACCTCACCAGTAAGGCGTTCGGGAGGCATCCTAACCAGATGCCTGAACCACCCCATCTGGTCTCTCTCGACTTGGAGGAGCAAAGATTCTACTCAGAGCTCCTCCACAGGATGGCAGAGCTCCTCAATCCATCTCTGAGTGAGAGCCCAGCCATCCTGTGGAGGAAGTTAAATGTTCCGAAAATATCCCCATCAGTCTGAACCTAAATATCACTATGAATTTGTTTTAAATCATGACAAGTAAAAAGAGCAACTTCACAATTTTGCCCAAAATTTTTTACCTCACTCCTTCCACTTAAATGTCTATTAAATGAGAAATTGAAGTTTTGGTCAGAACCGTCATAAAGTAACACTCATCTTTGATTTGTCACACATGCTTGAGTGCAGCTGTTTAAGAAATCTAAAAAAATTCCAGCTTTTCATGCAATAATCAACTTCTGCTTGTCTTTTCTTTTTGTATTTTTTTAAATTATTTTCTTTTTGGCATCATTTTATTTTCTTTCTCTCACTCAGTTTTGAACATTGTATTCTGCAACACACCAAAAAAAATGACTTTTCCACAGAACATATTAAGGAGATTACTCTAGATTGTTTTGCCCTCTGTTGTTTCAATGTTTCTGCATTTCTTTGCAGAACATTTTTTTGCTGACCCGCTGCAAAAATGCAGTATCTTACGTTGTGCTATATCTCTTCCTATTTCATCACCGTGGTGATACATAACTGTCGGCTGCACAATGTGCTGCATTTATTCTTATCTATTGTTTCCTCCGGACTGGGAATTGCTATCATGTTTTTATTTTTTGCTGCAATCGGTCCAGGAGGAATTCCTTTTTTTTTTATTGTATGCTGTTTCTATGCGGTGTTTCATTAATATCACTGAGATGTGTAACTTGCATGTCTCGAATGGTCTTTAATGACAATTACACCATATTATTATGAATAACATCATTGTTTGCAGCTAAATATAATTTACAGATTGCACGTGGAACCAGCTGAAGGGTCTTTAGTCTCAAATACAGTAAATCTAGTGTTCTACTGAGATTACTTTTTGTCCTTTGCTACTTTGTTTTTGGATGAAAGTAAGCGTTTATACATTGTACACCAGTGCTTGAATATCTAAGGTTATGACATTGATTTGAAAGGGGTGTTCATGCAAAGTTAACTTTATGGGAGTTGGTACCATGTTTGAACATTACACCCACATCCAAAACATACCTGAAGGGGTTTTCTATTTTATCCACTCATATTTGAGTGTTTGAAAACTCTCGTCTCGTGTTTGGATACCATTTGAACACCAGGTTGTTTTTGGCCATGCATTTTGTTCTCAGCCACGCCCACATTCTGACATCAACAAAAAGTGTTTTAGTGCATGGCTCTGCTACTATTTAATTTCAAAAGAAAATATTACTTTTTATGCTTTAACTTTATTAAACTTTTTTGCTTCAAACAAGGTTTGGGTTTTGACATCCACATGCCTAGCAGGTGAGGCTATGTGGGTAGCTAACGGAAGTGTCAAAAACAATAAATGAGACTGAATACATATAGGTTTTTCCAGCAAACATTGCATTTCTATGCTGACAAAACTTACAATGAAATTAGAATCATTACCCCATGAAAGCACAAAACATTTTAACTCAATGCAAACGTAGACTTCCTCAAATTTGGTTCGTATAGGCAAGCAGGAGAGATATGCAGAATTTTCTAGGTAGCCAACCTGGGCAGGTTTGGTTCCTGGGCAGGCTTGGTGACACCAGATGTGGGGGAGTGAAATACGCCAAGGCTTAATTAGTAAAGGTGATACAAGACACAGGTGCAAAAATCAAGGACCATGTGAGGAATCAATTCAGAGGACAGAACATGAGGTAGCCTAAAAAAAAAATGGCCAGAAAGGGTGGAATCTGTATGTTGTGGAGCTGAGGCCAAAAATATACCCATGACACAACAGACAGGCTCAGATGAAAAAAATCACAAGTAGATGTATTAGATTGATAAAAAGTCCAAATAAAGAAGACAAAAACAGATTAATTAGGCAGGTTCTGATGTAGGAGCTGGAGCCAAAAACTGGATAACAGGTCAAACATGATAAACAAACGATCTGGCAAGGAGTGTGTCAAAAACTGATCCATTTATGCAGATCAGATGAGTAGATGAGTTTCAGGTGTGACTTGTGCACAAACACAGACAAGAGGGAGGGGGAAAGAGGACACAGAGGGGGAACAGACTACTCCCCTGACAGAATAATGTTTTCTCATCAAACAATCAGCTAAAAGATCTCTCCTTTTTTAAAGTCTTTAATTGCTTCAATGTGATATAATTAACATATTTTAGACAAGTTTTTGCCTTGCCTCCAATGGGACAATAAACTAAACTTTTAGTTTATTTTTAATTAGAAGGTTTCTTGGCGTGCCTGCAGTTAAATTTCTCACACATCCCAGTTGGGTTTTCTGATTCAAGTCTTACTGGAATCCCTCCAAAATGCAAAGTATGTTGTGCTTTCAATCATTTTATTAACACTTTCTGATTCAGATTATTGTTTGGGAGGATCTCAAAAGTCAAACGAGAATGTTGCTTTTAAATATATTTTCTTTGTAAAGTTCCCAAAGGTGAAGAAACGCTTTGCGGAAACTGAACGTTAGAAGTCTCTGTGGAAGAAAGGAAAACGAAGGGCTATGTTTTCTGTGTACATAGATTAAATTTCTTCTTTTTGTAAAAGATCAACAAAAGAAAGTAGTAAGTCTCTAGTCTGTGGTTGACTTGGCACAAAAAAGAATCCCTTTGACACAAAGGTAAGAGAGTTTGAAATATTCAGACCAACAGTTTGCAGTTGACAGAAGTGCAACACTTTAAAGCTCACCTTCAGTGGACAGGGACATTTTTCAAAGTAACATGAGCAAGAAGATAGACTGTTTTTTTATTGTGAAGGATAACCTCAGACAGTCTGCTCTGAACTTTCCAGCAAAACAATTATCTGAAACATAAAACCCGATCAGTCGATAAATGGTAAATGAAAAGGCGTGTCTGCTTAAGTGTCCAAGACAACACTCGGACCTGAATCCAAATGAGATCTGGAGAGGTGACAGAGACTTTTTACCCTCACACACCTGAAGCTCTCTGCATACAGAGTGGATTTAATCTTGGAGTCAAAGTCTTTGCTTGTCATTTCAATTCTGAAGAAATAAAACCTTATCAAACAAAACCTTTCAAGGAAAAGGCAAAATGTTGTTTATTTTTTCACAGTAAAATCACTTTTATATTCTCTTGTTATAATTTTGAAGAAGCCTGCATCAATTCCAGTTGAATAAATCTGTTTGATTAGACATAATGTTAAGTCATAATTTGCCAAAGGAATGAATAATTATAATCATCACTATGTAGAGGAGAAAATAATGCATTTGCATCAAAGGTCTGCCCTGCAAAAGATGTTAAATACATTCAAATAGCACATTAATCTCAACAATAACCATGCATTAAATGACGTCCGTTAAATTTCTGATTATTTTTTCTGAGTATTTTTAAAATCAACCAAAGGAAAGTGTAACTGTAACCTTGATTGAGAAATCTTGGTAAAATCTGTTCAAATTCCTCTCCATTACCTGCAAAGTATTTAAAAGGTTTCAAGTGTTGAAATCATACGGCCGTATTGAAACTTAAAAAAGAGCATGTAATTCTTCATTTATAGCAATCTAAAGTCATCAAAGAGGTGGGGGATTTGTTTTTAAACTCAAGCAGAAGAACTGCAGGCAGAATTCACTGTATTAATTTTTACTGCCATCATGTGGTGATGCTTACTAACTGTAAAATAATAGAAATACTTGAGCTTAATAAAATATGTTTAGTTTTTCTTTATTTCAATTCATAAAATTTTGGGTGTTGTCTACCTTGCGTGAAAATGAATGCTTTTGGATACATATTTTAAAATTATTGAGAATGCAGCAAGTGAATACAATTTTTAGAGTTCTCAAATTTGATCAAATTGTGATAAATTCTTCTGAATTTTATTCCCAACTCTTGTAAAAAGGACTCATCTTTGCAGACGTTTTTCTTAAATTGTCGGAATTTTATAAAACCATTTCAAAGATGTCCAAAAACACATGTGCACAGTGACATTTATGACTTCTCCAAGTCTCTGTAAATAAACACAAGTTTTAACTTCATACCAACTTAATAAAAATGACATTTACTTCCACACAGATACAGTTAATCAGTCACCTTCTCACGTAACCGCCCATCCCTGCTGATTCAAGGCAAGGGGCAGGGTACACCCCGAACAGGTCGCCAGTCTGTCGCAGGGTCACACTCATACATCCATACACACACACATACACATTCATTCCTGGTGGCAATTTGGCCCCGGCCAATCAACCTGACATGCTTGTCAAGTGAGAGGAAACCGGAGCACCCAGAGAAAACCCATGCAGACACGGGGCTTGATCTACCATCCTGTCTCCATCAGGATTAGCCGATCGACTCATCTCCGTCCTGAGCATCGCCAGACTGAGGAGTCCTCTGTGCTTGCTTAACCATCCCGTTTCCATCAGGATGAACTCCACACAGAAAGGATAGTGTTCCAAGACCCCACCCGGGTCTTGAATCCACAACTTTCTTGCTGTGAGGCTACTGTGCTACCCACTGTGCCACCATGCCGCCCCACCTAGATATAATTGAACAAAAAATTAAAACTCTCGAAAAAAATGTGTTTCACTATCTGACATATGTGATAATATTCTGATTTATTTTAAGGATGCAAAGTAAAGCTTTGCACTAGACATCAGACATCCTCAAAGAAAACATCTGTTAATGACAATTCAGACTTTCAAGAAGAAAAACTCAAAGGGAAAGACTTTTGGTAAAAGAGAAAATCCAAAAAGCGCATTTTGAAATGACAAATATATTGAGACAGAAGATAGATCCAACCTTGCTAAGAACTCATTGCTCTTACAGTGCACTCACAAACACTTGACCAGTTTCTCAATTTTGAATGAATGTTTTCATTGAGCTCTCAAACTTTCATCTCTATTTAAGTGATATTTTAGGTCTGTACCACATATTATATTACCCTGCTAGCAAACTTGTGCAAAGATTGTGAAAAAAACATCTTTTTTTTATTATTCTCTCAAAAACAAACCGTCTAGAAACTGTGGAGTGCTCTTAGGAACATAATAGTGCTTGAATCACTGTTTGTGTTTCTTCCATTCAGTTCATTAGGATTTAATGATGGAAATGTTTCTGTCGGACTGAAGAGAAAAGACAAACATTTCCAAGGTCTATAAATGTATGCATCAATTTTGCAAATCACATCTAATTCAGAGCCCACAAATACACGTGGGAGACTAATAAGCAGAGTTCAAAGAAACATGTTTGAGAAGTTCAACAAAAAGATATTGATGTTTAAAACTTAAAGCTCAGAATTTGTTTCTTGGTCATGTAAACCTAATTTACAAATCAGACAATTCCACTTCTTTTTTACCAATTTTGGACTATACTTTGAAGTGTGGTACTTTGAAAAAGGGCTGCACGTTGACCCATTGTTTAGCTCAGTGGCCTCACAGCAAGAAGGTCGGGGGTTGTGTCCCGGATTCGGGCCGAGGTTTGAAACACTGGTCTTTCGGTGTGGAGTTTGCATGTACCCCCTGTGTATATGTGGGTTATCTCTGGGTACTCCAGTTTTCTACGGTTTGTATATTTTACTGATGTGCCTTTCATTTAATTTTGATTGCACGGTAACATTCAAAGTGCCCTCTTTTAAAGCCAACATTTTGTCTGCATTTCCTTTTAAAAAATAATTTGCTGATAACAACGCAAATGCAAAAGTTTACACGGTCTACTCGTTTGTTACTGCTTATTACTAAAAATACTGCAGGAGCAACTCTTGGAGAAAAGTATGAAGTGTCACTGTGTACAAAAAAGTGATAAAGAAAAAGAGAAATAAATGTTTTTACCTTCTGTCACAACTTTTTAAAGTGTTAAATATCAGTGGTGTTGACACGGCAGGGTGAGGGCAGGATGGAAATGATGCAAACACAAGAAATGTTGTCTGAGAAGGTGAGACAAAAAGGAGAAAAGGTTGCATTTTGTTTTTATTCAACTATGTTAATGTGTTGTGGAAATTTTCATCATGGCAATGGTATTTGTTAGGCAACCTTTCCAGAGACGTGACTTCCTGAAGGTCACAGTTTGAATAATGCAACATTTGTTTAAAGTCTGATGTCGAAATACAAACTGAACTATGATGAAAACATGTCTGACTAATACGTCTACTTACATGGGGTTCACTTTCCACTGGTAAGTAGATTTGATGGGAATTCCTACTATGTTTTGATGGTAGGAATCAACCGTCATAAGTTTATAGATTTCTGTCATGGAGAGATGAACACGGTCAGCAGAAAGCAGAAAGTTGATATCTTTACATTTTTACATCTTTACATTTTTCTAGGCGTGGACCAATGAAACAGCACATACTGGTTACTCCTACTGTATACATTAATAAAGCAAAAGGAAGGATCTGTTTTGACATACGATGACGATTCATACAGAAATTATACAATGTTCCTTCTAACCATGATTTTTTACAAGTCATTTAAATATGGAGCTAACTGAATAGCATAGGTGAAAGGAATGAAACAGTCTGATTTGCTGCAAAAATGCTCAACATTTGAATACAGATTGGTACCACAGGTTATTTGGGATTTTTTTTTTTTATCTTTCTTCTATTTTCAACCAGTTTGCCTGTTTTATCAGCTCTCAGTTCCTTTCTCAGGGATATGTAGCTGGTTTGCAAAACAAGACAAAGTAGTTATGTAGTATTGCAATCAAAAATGCAGACATAAAAATATTTTTCAAAGTAAAACAACGGTTCAGTGAATGGTTTGTCAAAAAGAGTGAATGCACTTTTGTTCAACATTTAAATAAATAAATAAATATAAATGAATTACTCTATTCATCCCTCACCGGGGAAATTTGTGTGCTGCACTCCTTACACCGCAGCAGGCTGCCCTTCGACGGCGCCAATGGTGGGAGAAACAGGGGGTTAGGTGTCTTCTCCAAAGACCCTAGATGTGCTCTCTGTGGGATGCAAACCCGCACGCAAACGCTCTAACCAATGAGCTGCCGTCTCCTCCCAAAATTTACAATTTACAATTTCTCCCAAAACATCCCCCCAATTTACACCTTATATTTAATATTATAAATGCATCTTATTGTTCTAAACATTAAGATGTAACATAAAAGGAAAAAATTGGGCCAGTATTTATGCAACTATACTGTAATATCTAATCAAGGAATTTTTTAAAATGAGAAGATTTTTGTTAGTTCTGTTCCGTTGTCTACTACTTGTTCGGGGCCGGGTTGCAGGGTTCGGTGAGGTGGCAAGCCCAGGCTTCTCTCACCTCACCTGCATCCTCCAGTTCACCCTGGAAGATCCCGAGGCTTTTCCCGGCCAGCTGCATGACATGGTCTCTCTAGCAAGTCTGTCAAATTTTTGTCTGTTATTCTAAGAAATTACAACAATATGAGTTGAAATACGACAAATGTCTGAGAAGTTTCTGTTCTCTGAGGTACAGTCTCTCCTGATTTATGAAGGGTAGGTATCCAACAGAAAAACACTTTCCAACACTGATGGTGACAGCTCAAGCCCAAGGTCAAGAATCCCAAAACTAATTTTTTACATCTTTCGGCCAAGCCTATTGGAGAAGGTTTTAATTTTCTGAAGACAAGTGAAAAGAAGTAAGAAGAAGATTTTGTTTACCTCTGCTTTTGTAAAATCTTGTCTATTCTGACATTTCAAGGACAGTAACATCATGTGTTTGTTCTAAGTAGAAGTGTGTTGTGCACTCTTTGGTAGAAGAGGTGAATTAAAACAACGTTTGTGTGCATATATTGTAATTACTGACGTGAAGCGTGACTCATTAAAAGCAACTGACCATGATCTGTCTTAATTATTCCTATTCTGTTTGAGGCTAATTGTCTCTTAATAGTTGCTATAACTCGAACAAAGTACTTACAGTACAACATAATTACTCACAAATGAATGTCGAGAAAAAAATCCACACCTCTCAAAATGATGATGATTAAGCAGGAAAAATCTTTATTATGAGTCAATAAAACTCTTTGACGAGAAGAAAGGTCCTTATTGTTCTTTTACATAAATAAACTGTGTTTACATAATCTTATATACTGTACCACAGATACTATCATTATACAAACAGACATGATCTGTTACACGATCAATCTCTTGTAAAGTCACTTATACATTTCTGTGCATGTGTGTGGCTGCAATGCATTTGCACCCACCAACACTGTACGGGTATTTACAAGCCCATGCAAAGCCTGCAGCAACAAAGAAGAAGTGGTTAGTATTGCTATAACTTCATGACAAAATGATCAGTCAAGGTTTTTTTTAATATCCTGGTTTCATAATGAAGTTTGTCTATTTTACAAGCACACCTGAAGGAAGCTACAGAAAGTGGGTGTGTTTCTGAGCAGTTTCAATGAAATATTAAATACATTTATGTGGTATATGATGAGAAATTTCAACACATTTTAATCACTTTTAATATGGAGCAATAGAACAGAGAGAAAGTGTTGAAGTGATTTTTATGTGATGCAACTGCAATGATTATGTGATGTTTGTCACATTTTTCTTGTTTCTGACATTCATTTATTACAGAACTTGTAATCTGCAGCAGTTCATCATATTTTACAATAATACTTCAAGTCCCTGCAGTAATCAAAGTGTCAAAATTAATAATTAGATGAAAATAAATAACAAATAGTACAACGAAGAGAGGTAGAAAGAATTTTTTTCTCAGCAGGATCATAAATAATTGTCATTGTCTATTCAACACAATCATTTGCTATTTTATCAACTTAGCTACGGCAAAGCAAAGAATCTGCGCAATGAAGCAATAATGGGTTTGTTCTGTTGTAAAGATTGTCTTCTGAGGTGAGGGGTAGAGGGTTTATTACAAATCAGTGTGCTGATGGTGAGTCAAACTGGTGTAAACTGATTTACAACTTCTCACATTGGAGCTAAAGATAACTTTACACCTTGTTCAATACTTCAGAGTCGGAGTTGTAGGTGCGATCACAGTCACTTGCCAAGTCTTCAAAATGATAAAGATAGAAATATATAGAGAACCAAATATGCCAAACCAAATGGAAAATAAATGTACTCATTTAGAAATGAGGATGAAAATAAATGTTTCGTCTTCTGAACCGCTTATCCCTAATTGGGTTACAGGGGAGTGCTGGAGTCTATCCTGACTTATTGCAGGCAAGAGGTGGGGTACACCACTAACAGGTCACCAGTCTGCTGCAGGGCTACGCGCACAGATAACCATCCACACACACTCGTTCCAAGGGGCAATTTTGTAGTGGCCAATTAAACTGTTTTTGAAGAGTGGTAGGAAACCGGAGAAAATCCACACATACACTGGGAAAACATGCAAAATTCACACAAAAAGGCCTGTGTTTCAAGCCTTGTTGCCGTCGCGACTCGGACCCCAAACTTCTTGCATTGATACCACTGTGCCAACAACTGCACTACCACGTATAATTGTAATCTAAAATCAATACATTGATTTCATTTGCAATTTAAATATGAGTATATTTTTATCTCATTTGTATTTGGAAGTTTTGGTCCTCTATAGAAAGAACTCTTTCATTTTAGTCTCTATTATTGTCATATTTCTTTCAGCCACAAGAGGGTGCACATCTTACATATAATGACTTGTGAAGATTTGCTCTTAATTTAGAGTTTTTGGAAAATAAAAATGTATATTTCTTTTAATGATACCCTGTAAGACCACAACAGTTTACGCGTTATCTGAATACTTTTTAAGTGCAAATATACAGTCAAAATAATTACAATTAAACCATTTCACTAAATCGCCAGTATTTCTCTGAAATAATCTTGTATTTACACAAGACCATAGTCATAATTTGTATTAAGTCCAATTTAAGCAGATCAAATAGGAATTTATCCAGCTAATTCACAGATAAGCTGTTGGTTGTTCTGTCAGATCAAACTATAATCCCAATCAGTAACGTTCAAACTGTGGGTGCAAAACAACAGTAAGACATGTCATTTCATTTCACCAGTTTTCTACAGGTAAATGTAAATTTACAGTATACGCACACTTAGAGTAAACATATTTCATTATACGCAACATTAATCAGTCTGGACTTTTCCTAAACACTGTCTACTGTCAAAACAGTGTAATAAATATATATACAGAGCATGTGCTTCGTAGATACATTCTAGTCATTGCAGGTAAAATGAGATGATGAAGATGTAGAGGATGGGCAAAATAAAGAGGTAAGAAATAAAAGGACGACTAGGTAAAAAGAAATGTCTGTAAAATATTATATTAGAAACTGCTTTAAAATGATCTCATTATTGTGCTTGGATTATTTTTCAAGTTGAATCTTTTATATCAATTCAGAAGAAAAGAAGAAATGATCTTATTAAGTGAATCCCTTCTGGATTCAGTGCAGCATCGTCAGGGAAGCGATGGAACATGGCAAAAAGAATAATACCGAGCAAGATCCAAATTATTGTACTTATTATTGCATGGTGATGTTCGACTTAGTCAGCATTTAGTTCTAACTGAAAACAAATAAAACTACTGGAAGATTTCAATTGATCACCTAATCAATTCATTTTTTTTTTCCAATTAAAATGTGCTTTTTTGACGGTAAAAAATATGAGTAAAACTTAGTTAACCTGTGCTTCTATGTATCATAAACTAAAATGTATGGCAGTAATTTTTTGTCATCATGTCAAAAGATTTTGTAAATGTGCTTGATTTTTTTTTTCTCCCAGTATGATGTCAAACATTGGGATTCCGTAGTCATCTTCTGTATTTAAGACAGACTTCTACAGCAGGATTTAAGCAGCACAAATGGTTCTCTGAGGAAGTAGAGTTTGCTGACTCAGCAGTGCTCTTTTTCCTTTAGTCGGCCTTTTTTTCTTTCTCCAGTTTTGTTTGTTTCTTTTCTTCTACTTTTCAAAAGATTGGTTATTCAAATGATTTGTACCTAACAGTCTATAGAAATATTTTGACAGAAAAAAAAAACTTTAGTGACCCGAAAGCTTGATGATGCAATAAGTCAAGAAATTATGAAGAATTTTTTAAATATTTGTTAAAAATGATCATACCTAGATTTTGTTTTATTCATTGAGCAAGAATGTATTTTTTTCTGTTGAAATGAACATAAATGAATTAAGAAAAGAGGAATTAAATAACTGGTGAGCTCACACAAAATTCTGATCAAAATTTAGTTACAGAAATGTTTAGTCCAAGAAAGGGCAAAGTTTTCAACTCGGGTTCTATTATTTGGCCAAAGAGCTTAACTCAGAGCCAAGTGGAGTATGACTAGTTGGAAATAATACTTTTCCACTGGGAAAAATTCACATAAAACACCCCAGATGTTGAAGAAAATAACTCAAAAAGTCTAGTATTCTGACAACAAATGAATCAACCCCAAAAAATTAATGCATCTACAAGGAAAATCTGGAATTACACGAAAGAAAAAACATTTGAAAAAAGTTTATGTCATTTTTTTTATGTTTATCAAGCCGGATTAAAAAGCTGAAAGGGCCATTTATGGCACTCGGGTTGGCTCCAGGGCCCACCCCTGGTTTAGTTTTGATCAAAGAAACGAACTTGAGCAAAGGGCTGAAAAGACCAAATTAATAAAATTTTCTTCAATTAAAAAGATGGAATAAATTTGAATTGTTTTTGAAAACCCATTTGTACTTGAACATATTAAAATTTATGAAAAAGAAAACCACAAAATGAGGTCTCTTTATTCCTCTTGAAGATCTCCAGTCATGTGCTTCTCTCAGATGTCTGTACACATGTGTGAATGTACGAGTGCACTATGTACAGTATGTACAGTACGTGTACCCGGATCATGAGCATGGACTGTCTCTGCTGAAGTGTGATGTTGTGCAAAAAAGTGGATGTGTGTTTCTGAAAGAGGCCAAGAAGCCCCTATAGGTGTGTGTGTGCAGATGTTGGGGTATGAAACTGCTCATCTTGTCTGCATTCAGGTCTCATTCAAAGCGCTCGTAGTTCCTGGTTTGTCTGACGCGGGGTACCATGTCCTTCAAGAGTCTGAGGAGATAAAAATAAACAAGTTAGCATCTTGAACTTGGTGCCTTAGAGAAGCATTTTCTTAACAAGTTTCCATGCCCTAAAATGACTTGTACTTTACGTATCACAGCCAGATGGCAGTGTAGGCCAAAATGAGCATTTACTGAAATTGTTGAAAACAATTTTTTTTCTTCCTCTCTTCTAAAACTCATTGACAGTTTGCCAAAAAAGTCACATGGGATGAACAGTTTAAGTTAATTAATTTGAGTTTTTCCAGTTGAGTGAAGTAGACTCTGAGAGCCTCTCCCAGCTGATTACAAGCAAAAGGCATCCTGAACAGGTCACCAGTCTGTTGCAGGCCAGGCACTTCAAAAGATGAATTAATCAGAATTTTTTTGGCTTTGTATCCAATTTCTGTGATTGATATTTTCTACTTACAAATCAAAATGTCAACAAAAATGTGTTTCAGCCTTGCATCTCAGCTTATACAGTATGTAGATGTTCAATCTAATTATGAGGCCAGGGTTGACATAATTACAGTATAGGTACAATTTGCCAGACGCTGGAGTTCGGTTGCTTACTTGACGCCATAGCCCAAAATGATGAGTCCAATTAAAACTCCAATGGTTCCATCAAGAAACCAAACGTCGGGATGCTGTTTGAAGACTTCCGCGCTGATGAGAATGGAAAATCCCATTATGGCTCCAACCAGAGAATTAAACCCTGAAAAATACAACAAGTTTGGAAAAGGTTTCTAGAAGCAGAAAATCACTTCAATATATTTAAACTAGCCTTTTCCTTCGAAGGGCACTGAACTGTCATGATCCCCTCACCTGCCACCAGAACGAGCCCTGGACCTTCTTCCCTCTCCTGAATCTTAACCTGATCCCAAACACCTGGCTGATTAGCCTGATGCTGTTATATTATTTGAACTTTTGATCATGTGTTAATCCTGTACCCTTTGCCTCACTGGACTTTTTGTTATTAAATTCTGTTTTGTTGTCCTGCATTTGGGTCTTCTTCCTTATCGAACACCGCAATACTGAACTCTATACAGTGAATAATTTTTAAGAAAGGTCTTTCTACTTTTTTCTGTATCAACTATTGTTTCACAAATTTCACAAATTTGCCACATTTGAAAAAAAAAGTACTTTTTTTTTCAAACAACATGGCCAGTTTGCTCGGTGTGTCTACCCTCGAAAATATTCCCTCTTTCTTTTATTCACAGGCATTAAATAATAACTCCCAGGTCAGTCTTTCCAAAAACAACCATAGTGACTCAGAACATTTAGGAAAAGAGTGATATTTGAATGGTCTTTAACATGAGCTATGTTTAGCTGTTGTGTCGACCTTTTTCTTACTTTCACCCTCCTTTTGTGGTCCATATTAATTATTTAGATGCCAGCATTGCAGAAGGATGTTTCTTCATCATGATTTACTGTCGATGTAGAGAGTTTGTCACCGCTGCAGAAGGATTTATGTCAACATTTAGACCCTCTCCTCATGTTAAAGAAACTGACTTCATGATTTTCTCATATTTGAAAACTGAAGAGCAGGTAAATTTGGGATGTGAACATATTCGAAGTTCATCTTGATATTTGTAACCTTTTGTTTTTAGTCATTTTAAGTGATAAATCGACATGCAAACTAAATCAACTTTTTGCTGATGTATTTTGTTATTTTGTTTGTAAAAAGAAAAGCTAAGGCAGTGGGTTATTTTCTTGCCTACAGTGAAGATATATGGTCTTGTGGGAAATAACTCTAGACTCTCAGAACAGCAACCTTCGGTTTATTGGACTGATGCCCTGTTGTATTAGTAGACGAGATCTGGTATCTGCACTGCATGTAGATCGGTGCTTTGTATGCCTCTGCTGAACTATGCATGTTTCTCATCAATACACAAGCGAATACATGGAATGTTGTACTTTTACTTTTCTATTTGCATCCTATCTGACTGACATGGCATCTATCTTAACACCCTTGTATTTCCTAGAATATTCCTGCTATGACTGAATTTGACTAGTTCCCTTTTATTCATCTGTGTGAGAAGGGATCTTACCATCGGTAATAAGTGCCCGGCTAGTCAGCTTTTGGCCCAGCAGGAACTTGACGACAGCCAGCACAGCACATGTGAGCCCACTCACTACCGACACGCTGTAGAGGAAGTCATCCTGGAGACAGTAACAGAGAGAAACAGGCATTTTGTTCAACACAAGTGGGATAAAACACACCAAAGAAGTGTTGAAAGAAAACAAAAGACAAGGGCAGGTGTAGGTAAAGTGGATTAGTCAGATAGATTGACTATCTACGTAGATGCCAATCTTATATTTTTCGTACATAGAGTTACACCCTCTCAAGGTCACACAGATGATGCCTCTAAGTGATGTGAAGCTTTGAACTGGAGGCTCAGCAAAACCACACTCATACCCTCCTCTTAGGATTTAGCTTCTACATTTAATTAGCCCCCAAAGGGAAACAACTTATAAAAACCCAGAAGGAAAGAAGACGAAACCAAGAAAAGGGGACAGAGGACATTAGCACATCATCTCTGTCCAACTACAACCTTCCACGGAAAACATCTAGTAACAGATTTGAAAAGTGTGTGATCTAATAAACCGTCAGGCTGAGTCGAGTTCGGTCAGAAACTTAATAAATGTTTGACTTTATTAGATCTGCATACGTGCAGACGGAGTCAGGAGAAAAGCATCTGAACTCTAGTTTCTGGTAAATCTCTAGAGTATCACGTGAGATGAGGTAGTTAATCTGTCTTGCTCTGTGTTTGGTTTTTTATTCTATATCTGGCATTTTCTCTGAGTCTAGCAAGACTGAAACTGCAGGAAAATCTTCTTTTGTGCAAGCGTGTATAAGTTGCTTTTTGTCTATTCTACTATTTTTAGATTTCAGTTTAAAAAAAATCAACATGACTAGACACAAAATTGGATGTTTTTATTGATGATACACAGACAGAAAGTTATGAATGTCCCTTGTTCATTATGTTTTCCGTTAAATATGAATATTGCACAAACAAGTCTTAAAATCAAGTCTGTGTAGTCCCTCATTCATCCAGGAGTGATCCATAGTAGAAAAAGTTTTTAAAAAGTCTTCTGGACAGTTCAGTTCTTGAACGAGACGTTTCGACTTCCATCCGGAAATCATTTTCAATCTGAATGAAATGGACTGGAAACTGGATCTATTGATACTAACCTGAGTAAAAGGTAAAAAAAAAGGTAAAAAAATAGTAAGGCAGGGCTCGACCAACGAGCCTGTGTTACTTAAGATGGCCGTGAATGGCTCCTATTTTTTTTTACCTTTTTTTACCTTTTTTTACCTTTTAATCAGGTTAGTGTAAATTAGATCCAGTTCCAGTGTACAGAGAAGAGAGAGAGTACATCGGAAGAAGTACTCATTTGGAACCACCAGGAAAGAGACCTAGAGGAAAACCTAAGAGGAGGTTAATGGATTCAGTGAAGGAAGACATGAAGATATTTGGCGTGACAAAAGAAGATGCAGCAGATAGGGTTAGATGGAAGAAACTGACTTGCTGTGGCGACCCTGGAAGGGAAATGCCGAAAAAAGAAGAAGGATGACCAAATGTCTTGTTATCCCAGAACATATTCACTTTTCAAATCCTGTCCTAATTTTTATAAAATTATGAAAACATCCATTTCATTGTCTTTTTCTCGAGCCATCACATTGACACCAGTGCTGTATGGATAAACACAAGGGGGAAAAACAATGACTAAACATACAGATTTTTGGTAAGTCAGTTTTTGCATATTTGTCAGAGCCTTTTTTTGTTAAATTTGGATTGCCAAAATAGCAGAGGTGGCTTTTTTTTATTATTTTATCAATTGAATTTTTAAGACAAAAGAAACATTATTTCTATCGTTTTTTTATATGTTAAATTAAAAAAATGTTGAGTAATTGCTGAGTAGCCTATCAGTTTTAGTTTGTCAGATTGCAGGTTGCAGATCAAATAAAATAAATCAATAAAAAAATAAGTCAATAAATCAAAGGTGTATACGTTAAATGTATTGAAATTATAAAGCATTATAGTAAAGTTTGAGTATCATTGGAGCTTCTTAAAGCCGAGCAGGGCTTTAGTTTTTGTGGTCAAAATATGGTCACCCTGCCAAAAAGTTACTCTTGTAGCTACACATAAAGCTCCCGTCTCTATGCGTGTCCTCAAATGCCCTAGCAAAGGGCACCACTAAGATACTATTCAACCTAGGACCATGTTAATTTAAGGATCCAAACAGAAGTGATTTTTAAATCAACCAAACATACGGTTTGCCCTTCTAAAGACGTTTAAATGATCAGTGAATCAGTGAATGATCAGTGAATCAATGAATTAAAAAGATAACTAGCATATACGACGGAAGAGCACTGCTCATGTTACTTAATGTGACATCTGAATACGAGATACCGCCATGTTGGGAGACAACCGGAGCAAAGGAGACGTTCCCGCCAACAAGCTTAAAAACAGAAACTTGTGAACTATTGTCTTGCCAAAAGCTGTGAGAATAAATTTAAACAAAGAAAACACCATTAGTTCCAAAGTTTGACTAAAGTAAAGAGCAGGAAAGTGAACGGCCTGATCCGTTAAAAGATGAAAAGCAGGCAATTACATGCTAATACTAACACAACTGCCTGACTTTTGCTTTGCTGAGTCTGCTCAAAATACTACTGACACTACCGGCATACTGGTTGTTCGGACAATGTCACAGGGAGACCCTGATTCTTACTTTGGGTTAAGCTAAATGCTAAGTTAATGGCGCTATCTGCCTGAGCAATTGAAAGTACATACCAGGAGGGGAAAAGTGTGTACAATAGAGTATGGAAATGGAGGGGTGTTCATGTAACATCAGTCCATCACTGTGTCTGGCATGATACCAGAAGTCACCATGTTCGCATTCAAACAGGCAAAGCTACTTGATTACGAGGATTATAAATAGCACTCAACATGTGGGGCATTCACAATAAAAGTGATCCATTTCGGATTTATCAAACCACCTGCTAAGTTTGTCTTTTTACATAAAAAAACTAAACTAGCTTTCTTTTCACAGCAAATATAAACACGCTTGCTATCAAGCTAATCCAACGCCATACCAACATCTCACCATCAAACATAACTCACATGTATTTTGCTTGTGGACACAAAAAGTTGTAAGGCTGGTGCCAAATAGTGTCTCTTCTCAATTTGATTTCTCTCCAACTACAAGGTCAGTTATAAACAAACGATCAGTTTAAAGTTAACAGTGATGATTTGCTAACCTTTCATCCTGGTTCTTAACTGGTAATCCTGTTCACTTTTGTGCTTGCGATAGCTGATAAATTTTGAAATAATTTTATAAAACCACATACAGTTGTTCCCCTTAATGTTATTTTAAAGTTACATTATATTCTCCAATGGATGGTTAATTCCAAGCTGGATCGTTAAAGGATTGGTGTTTATGTAAAGAAAACACTTGCTTGACAAGCTCATTTTTTATTATCTGTTTTGCAATCTGTAATGAATGTACAGTATATATTGTATTTATTTTGTCTGCAAACTGCTTCCTCTGAGTTCTCAGTAAAGATGTTGCCGGAGTTGCTTCAAGCTCTGATTTTAATCAGGTATTAGACACAAACAGACAGTCAGAGCTGCATCGAAAGACGTGATGTGAATCAAGGATTCTGATTTTCTTCACCCTTTATCCATTCAACATGATTTTACATGCCGATATGTCAAGCTGGCAACATTTCCCCCAGCCGTTCAGCTTGCATGTGAGCAAAACGGTCTCTCAGGAAAAGAAACTGCACCAATTTTTCTCAATAACACCAACAACTGAGGCGCATCATACTTAGCATTCCCTGCTTGTCATTTCAGATCGCTTGTCACAAACACACAATCTTAGAAACACCAGAACACACATGGGCAAACAGAGCACACAGACGAATCACTTGATCGCTTCTGACTGCTTTTTGATGAAAATTTCAGCGAATAAACATGTTTCTGCCAAGAGAAACCCAAACATTACCACAAACACAAGATTTTTGCAGACAGATACGGAAAGTTTGAGGAGAAACTGGGTAAATATTATTCTGCAAAATAAAGGACAAATGAGTGATGTATAATTATCACAAATGAGGTTTCGGAATAGAAAAAAAAAAAAACAGCGAACAATGTCAGAGGCCAAATCAGAAGCCTAATTCTACTCATTTATCCTGACATTGATTGTAGCAAAAATTAACAAACTATTTACCTTTTTATTCATATTAATAATAACAACAAAGTAATTTCTTAAATAAATGAGAAACAAGCAATATAAAAAAGATTAGAACACACATATACTGTATACTGTATGAGATAAAAAGAAAAGAAATAGGTGCCAAAAAGATAGATATGGGTTGCAGGCTGTTGCTTGTTGTAGAAGGTCCATTTGAGACTTACCATACACACAGATTGTGTTAACACAAAAGAACTGAAGCATCACACACTCTCCAGAGCACCTGCTGCCCTCCTCTCATGGCCTCTATCTCTGGGCTACGTCAGCAGATATCATTTATCTCTCTCATAAATGCCTATGTATGTGTGTTACCACAATTTGTGGTGTTTCTTTAGGTGATTGTTTCACAGATCAACTACTTTTTTCGGACAGATAATTGTGTAGTTGTGTGTTGATGTGCTCCATTAATTTTCAATAAGGACATTTTGATGTTATTTGTATGTATTTGGTCTTTAATTGCATGCATCTAAACCTTAAATTTAGGTTTAGATTTTTAAAGCATTTACTGTGTTTTTATTGTTTGGTTTTATGTAAATAAAAACTGTCCATAGCGTCCATAGCTGTATGTCAGACTGTTGCCATATGAAACTGATCAAAACAAATAGCAGCAGACTGTTTTCCTGGTTGATAAAAGGCAGATAAATTGATGTATTTTATCACACAATCAGTCCTTCATTCACATCGTTCTTAGAAGGAGTTTTAGTCTGTAGCCTCAAGGCTTTCAAAACATCCTCTCTATCAATGGAGTGGCTTAGTAATCTGTTACAAGTAGAGGTTTATGGGCAGGTCACGAGAAAAAGATCTGTATCTGTTCTGCCTTCACTTTGATTTTGCCTGAAAATAAACACATTTGAAATTGACCACTTCACAAAACTTGACTGCAAAACAGTTAAAATGGGAAGATTTTTGCTTGACCACCACCTGCATTTAAACTTCTAAATCTGCATGTTAGATATCCTAAGAACGGTAGAAATCTAGAGACTGATAATCTTATTTTTTCCTCCATGCTTTCGTTTTACCGCTCACTAAAACAGACAGATGGTGGGAATTAAATTATTTGCACACCAAAAGAGTGTTCAAAGCAAAGAACTGGAAGGGATGCACTGGGTGCTTCCCAAATAGTTTGAACACTGAGGAACTGGGCTGCAAACCAATAAATGAAAGATTAAAGCATTTTTTTTTTAAAAAATCCACTTTTTTTTCTCTCTTTACAAAGATTTATTTTGGTGTCTGATGTTATAACAAATTATAAATACGTAAGTAGGTTTAAATGTATGTCAGTCTGTGAATAGTCTAAGTTTTTTTTTTCTCATACATCTTCCACAGATCCATCCATTTCACAACCAATAATCTCCATCCACAGCCAATTCCAAGCTCAAATTCAGCTCTGTTTGTGTGACTCGCAAGTCAAATAGTAACAGCTAATTTGCATTCTACATTTAGATGTGAATGACATGCATACAGTACAGCTCAAGTTGGTTTCATGTCTTGAACCAAAATAAGAATATACAAAAACGAGAGATAACTTTTATAATGTATTTGACACCTAAGATTTTTGCTATTATGTTTCGCATGCACCCATGGGACAGGACTAATAGACGAATATTCTTCCGTAAGCGATTGCCCGCGAACTCTCTCATCATGGTGACCACCGAAATATTGCAGATGTTTGTTGTACAAAGATAAAAATATATAAAACAAATAATTTATAACTGTGCAATCAATACATTTGAATGAAGGCTAGACATTTTTTACTTTGCTAAAATAATTACAGCACATTTAAAGGGTTTTAAACTTTCATAAACTTTTGTAATTTCATGACTTTTATTTTTCAGAGAGAATTTCTTTTTTTTTTACCTGGACAACATTTCTAGTTAAACTTACCAAAGGATTTGATTAACTCAATTTTTAAAAAGTCACAATGGTGAACCAGAACTTTTTTATTTACCGCATTTGGTAAAAGTAAAGATTTCTGTGTCAGAATGAAACTCATTCAGGCAACTACAGCAAAAAGCTCCTCCCATATTTCAGTGTCCCATAGTGATGTCGAGCTTTTTATATAAGCTGCATTAACCAAATGCAAAACCGAACACAGTTTGGGTGTGTGCGTAGATGTGCAGGTGTTTGTGTATAAATGACCTTACCACTTCGGGGGGCATCTTGGTTGCCAGGTCATGAATGGCCTTTCCCAAGATACACAGGGAGGACAGAACAAACACAACACCTAGGATGACACACGCGCTGCAGACAAACAGAGAAAAAAAGTCAGGTATGGTTCCACTCTTTTAATTTTATACTGCTGTATTGTTAACATTTTATGTATTAATTTCTGTTGTTTGGACAATGAGGGAGAACAGTTACAGAGAAAGGGCAGCTGATTCTTTAATAGCGTGGAGTACGCAAACAGTGAATTTGATTAAAAGTTCCAGATGTTTGTTCCATTTTATCAACTGAACCGCTTATCCTGAATGCGGTCACGAAAGATGATGAAGGTTATCCCGGTTGATTTCAAGTAAGAGGCAGGGCACACCCTGAACAGGTTGCAGAGTTTGTTGTGGGGGCAGACACAGACATTCACACACTCTTTCCTAGGGGCAATTTCATAGCGGCCAATCAACCTAGCATGTGTTTTTGGAGGTTGGGAGGATACCCACACATGCACAGGGAGAACATGCAAATTTTATGTTTCAAGCGTTTCCACATTTCACATTCCATATTTCAAACGTTTCAAGCCTCGCCCCACTCCAAGACTTGAAACTCTGACCTTCTTGCTGCGAGGCCACTGTGCTAACCATCAGGCAGCCACAGATATTGGTATAAATACGTATGTAGAGCAAGGCGAATGATGGAGAAGTGTGAGAAATGACCAAATATAATGGATCAGCTCAGGATTTAGTTATTTTCTTGTTACATAAATCAAATCATAATCACATCTTGTTTTCTGTTCTTGTGTTTTTTGTAGTTATTTCAGAAAGTTTTGTAATTTACCTCACAATATTCAGTCATTGGGGCCTAAAAATTTAAAACTCTAAACCGATGTCTGTATATATACAGTACGTATATCTATTTCAAAAACTCTGCTTGTAAAAGAAATACCCCAACATTTTTTATCACCTGGTTTTCTTTTAGGAGACCATTTTTCACACATCTGTCAGGTTCAAATTACTCCATTGTCTCTACAATCTCACTCAGACAGCACCTTGGCAAGCACACTGAGGTAAGGTTAGATTTTCCTTTTTAGGTTTTACAGAAGACATCTGCAGTAAAATGTTGTAGTTGCTGACAAAATTCATTCCTGTAAAAATATGGTGTTTATTTTTTTAATAAGTTTTATTTCACTTGTGTTTATGCAGTATTTATGTGTTAATATAATTTGTTTGTGCAGATTCAAGCGTGTCTGAACATGTGCTACTGTGTTCGTTGATGAGGACAGATTGACAGCTCGGTCTTTTATCTTCTACGCAGAGGTATCCTTGTAAGACGAGCAAAGCTCTGTGCAACCTGGCAGTTAAATAATGAGCTGAGCCACAGAGAGTCAGAGAAGTTACAGACACGATTGGATGCCTCAAGTCTGATTTGTGAACCAATCGAGATAGAATTTATATCTAAAAAAAGCTCAATGTTTTGTTTTGCATTCGTTTCTTCTATTGATACAGGGATGCGGCTAACAATATAAACTATGTGAACATAAAACATAATTTCAATCTGCATAATTATCGACTCTTGCTTTAGTATTTTTTCTAATAACAAAAAAAAAAAAAAAAACGAGGAAAAGAAAAGTGTCAGCAATAACGACTCGGGATTTCTTAAACATTTAATCATATTTATAATATTTTTCTCAATGAGATCATATATGTTACGCTAATAAAAACATTTCTTACCATCTTTCAAAAAATTTCAATTGGATTTGAAGCTTGTTTCATTGTCTACTTGACAATTATTTTCTTTAACAACTATGTAATCTTGTTACAGGACCACAACACCAGTGTGGTCCTGCGACAGACTGGTGACCTGTTTGGGGTGTACCCTGCCTCTTGCCTGGAATCAGCCAGAACAAAATCTGGCACCCCTGTAACCCTGTTATGGATTGACGGATCTGAAGATGAATGAATGATGTAGACTTGTATTAAGAGGACCTCTTACAGTTTCAAATACAGAAGCCAGGCTGGCTCTCTAATAAATTCCTCAGTGAAACATCTAAACGCTAACCATCCAAATGGTTGTGCAATGGGCATTAGCCCAGATCATCACAGGGGTTGTGTCAGGAAGGGCATCCGACGTAAAACTACGCCAAATATTAATATGCAAGTCAGTCCCAGAATTTCACATTTATTTAGGGCAGCACGGTGGCGCAGTGGGTAGCACAGTGGCATCACAGCAAGAAGGTTGTGGGTTCTAGTACCGGGTGGGGAAGAGGCTTGAAACACTGGTCTTTCAGTTTGCAAGTTGTCTAGGTGGCTTTTCTCCAGGTACTCTGGTTTCCTCCCAACCTCAAAAAACATGCATGTTAGGTTGATTGGACGATGCTAAATTGCCATTAGGATTGTGCGTGTGTATGGATTAATGAGTGTGGCCCTGCAACAGACTGGCGACCTGTTTGGGATGTATCCCGCCCCTCGTCTTGAATCACCCGGGATGAGCTCCAGCATCCCCCGCAAGCCCGTAAGGGATAGACGGTCAGAAGGTGACTGACTGACATTGATCATTTGGTCCCGAAATTTCCAGGAAAGTATGATCATAAAACTTATAATTCCTTGGGAATGGCTGTGCGTGTGGATGGAGGTGTTTGTGTGTGTGGCCGTACAACAAATTGGCAGTCTGTTTGGGGTGTACTTTGCCTCTCGCCTGAAGTCAGCCGAGATAGGCTCTGGCAACTCCATTGGGGATAAGCGGTTCAGAAAACGAAACATCTACGATGCCCTCTTATATATACAAAAATAGTATTCTATTAAAGCATGCTTAGAAATTTATGCTCAGTATTGATTTATTGTCTATATTATTTCTCTGAATCCAAACACAAAACCTTTGGCTAAAAACAGCTGATGAATTTTCTGGCTTTCTTCACAACTCTGTAGTTTAACACATTTTGTTCTTGTGGACGAAAAACGCCGATTCAATAGAAGTGTTAATATTGTGTTAAGATTGACTAACTGACAGACAACTGACTGCTCATTTAATAAACACAAATAAATAACTTAGAATGACATATTTAGACATTGTTTTACCAATTTTACTTACATGTACTCTCTGTGTGCAGAGTGGACAGCAGCTGCATTGCTGTAACGCCACAACACGATGGCTGAGGACATGACGTCCAGCGTGGCATCAAACTACAAATGAATTAAAGGCAAAAAAAAAAAACCCAAGATCATTAATTTATCTTTAGAAACATGATAGTTTTAAAATTACTCAGAGAATACTTTGCATTATACAATGCATACAAAGTTGTGTGCATTCATAACCAAAAAATGTCATCAGATCTACAGCAAAACATGAAGAAATTTATCCCAATACCGAACAAAAACAGTTTTAAGATAAAAGTAAATCTTCACACCACCTAATTAATGCCAATTAAAATCCATTCTTTATTTTTGAAAAAGGAAGCAAGGTAAGAATTTTATCACCACATAGTGATAATCACACCCTAAACCAGGGTGTGGATATTTTAATTTTCACCTCGCTGAAATGAAATCTTATCGTTTTCTAATTAAAGCCTCCGTCATCTCTTCAACCAAATCAAATTCATATCTGATTTTATTAACTACCACATTTATTTGACATTCAACCTCAGCCCTGTCCCTGGTTTCTCTTCTCTGGCCTGTTACCCTGGTGACTAAAGGACCAAAGTAACAAGGTTGGGGTGCTTAAATAAATCACTAGCAGCCCAGTTATGACTAATTGATCAATTGAGAAAAAGGGATGAATAAAAGGTGGCACTCACAGCGAATCCAAAAGCTGATGCACTGTGTCTCATGAAGGATACAGCTGTGGAAACAGAAGGAATGTGGATCAGTGTTTTATGTCCAACAGATGATGCTTTGGTACATTTTACACAGAATTTATTATCATGAGGAACAGCTGTACAGATGGGGGCAAAACAGACAAAAATAAAATGCACAATTACGCCTAAAAGATTATTTTAAACATTTAAATTTGGGAATCATCATTCTTATAAACACAGCAGTGATCCAAATCAATATGCAAATTATACTTCCACACTGGGTACTACAGAGCATCAGAATAGAAAAAAAATAAAGAGACACTTTGCATTTTCTTTCTTTTACAAAGCTTGATATAAACTTTTTTTTACACATTTTTAAGTAAAGCCAGGAGACTAGCAAAGATTTCATTGTTTTATTTGGAGAACTGAAAATGTAGCTTTCAAGTCGGTCTAAAATTTGGTCGGTCTAAGGGCAGTTCTGGTGTCTAAATGAAGATTTAGCTCATTATGTTAGGGCCACCAAGGCTCAAATTAGCAATTTCTTTGAGGTAAATACTGAAACATGTCGGTACAGAGAAGTAATATATATACAGTATATATATATATATATATATATATATATATATATATATATATATATATATGCGTGTGTTTTTATTATATGAGTAAGAAGGGTCTTGGTATTTCCAGTGTTGGATGCTTTGCCCCCTCTTCCTATTAAAGCTCTCCAGCATCTGATCACATAATTAAGTGCATGAAGCTTGGAGCTCTGAACAAAAACACAAAATTAATTAATTAAAATATATCTTTCCACACTTGAAGGCCAGAAAAAAAAAAGGAAATAATTCAATTTTATTTAAAGTTCCACTTCCTTTTCAGGCTGCATAGTGGCTAGACTCCGGGATAGACTCCAGCACTCCCCGCGCACCGCATCACCCTATTATGAAAAACCCGTACAGAAAATGAAACGAAACTTCCTTTCATAAACTGGAAAGCATACTGAAACATGGTGTAGCTTAACAGGTTAGCTATTGACCATTCCATGATATAAAGAGAACTTCAGATCCCCTGCACGTAGGTACTGTTTCACCAAATTAAGAATGGAAAAGACTTTCTATTTTTTGACCAATTTTTCTGATTATGTAATTTTTTTAATCACCTGTTGTCTTCACAACTCACCTTCAAAAGATTATCATCTCTCTTTGGATTAAAGATCATTTAGAAAAAACTGGTGTAAAAATGTTGAACTGTTTCCTTGAAGGATTCACTTTGGTTTATTCCTCCTCTGGTAAAATCAAATCACCAAATGATTAGAAAAGAAAGTAAATTTCAACTCAATTTATCTCTTCTTTGGACATGGATTAGATTTAAATTTCATTAGCCCTGATCAAGGGCCCACTACTGCTCTTTGGGGATCACCAGGTTGGAAACCAGAACTCTAAACGGAAGAGCTAAGTTACTGACCTATTTTCTGTAGTTAAAAGAAAAAATTAATCTGTTGTATCATGACAGTGAATTACAATCAACAAGAGTCCTAAAAGAAAAGTTTGAGGGTAAAATATCACATTTGAATCACCATTGAAAATGAACCACATTTCTCACTCCCATAAATCCCACTGTCAGTTATTTTTTTATTATTATTTCGCACAATCTGAGTGACTGTGACCTTTCGTTTTGGTGGCAGGTGTTCTGTTTTTGCCAGTAGTTAATTCTGATCTAGCAGACCTGTTTTTACTTTTCTTCCTGCCTGTCCTTGTTCATTTAGCTCCCTCGCTCTTAATGCTTTCAGGGCAGTCTCACGGGACTCCACATCGGGAGTTAAATCGCCATGGCAACAAAAGATTTGAGGCCGAACAGGGAGTTGGTTTGAGCTAAAGAAATAAGCAGAAAGCTTTCATCTTCCTTCATCCCTCCTCCTCCTTTCTTTTCACCCCTTTGTCTGTCTCTTTCTTTTTCCTTCCTTTTTTTTGTTTCCACACAGGTTCTTTTTTTTTGACAAATATCACTTCCATTTCCCCCTCCTGCTATATTCCTCCGTGATGGCCTTTAAGCTTTTTTATTCCATCTTGCCCAGACTTTATTGCTACACAGAGCTAGGTTTGACCACATTTATCGAATGAAAAAAAAAAGAAATTTAACTTAGCAGCAGTAATGTCAACTGGGGAAACCTTTGGGGAAAAGAAAAGACCCACATTTAGACCGCAAGTTTCATTTGTTTTATTTGATACATTTCTCTTCACGTAGAATTTGTCAAAAAAAAAAAAACTTCACCTCGGTTCACCTCCTTCACTGAAGTCACAACTAAATGTCTGAATTTCTCATTCCTCTCACTGGCTCACATTCACAGCATTCATGAATCTCAGCGGCTCCCCCAGACTTACAATCCATCTGGCCAGACCAGGAACAGACGAATTGACTGTCAGCCTTTACCAATGAGGAACACATTTCTCACACGGTAATCTGATATATGAATCTAGAAGCTGGAAAAGAACCTATTAATCTAAAGATCTAATTCTGGTTTTAAATAAAAAAATCTAGGGGTTAAAATGAGCAGAAAGCAGAAGTTGTAATAATGTTGAAGGTAAAGAAAAACAGACAAAAAAATCATTGGAATTGTTCATGTGAGCCCCTTTGGAACATTGAAACAATGTGCTGAATCTTGGGGCTTGGTTTTATTTTGAAAAAAAAATGGTTTTAATAAAGCAAATTCCATTGTTTGTGTGTTTGAAAAATTAGATGATTTCAGCATGAATGAGATGACCAGTTTCATGGCACCCTCTATTTCACCAGATACCTCTCAGAGGTTCTATTAAATTAAAATACAATATTTTTTTCCTCTTTGTAGGATAGTGCACAGATGGTTATACATAGTGCAATAAATTCCAAAAAGAATGCAATCATTTCATGATCATTTCCTGTATGGACCTGAGTGGTCACAGTCTGTGGGTTTTGTTTTGTTTGTATTTATTTCCTGCGGGTCTTTTTAATTGACAATTTCTGGATAACTAAACATCTCATTTTAATTTGTGGTTTGTTTGATGTTCATATAACTTAGTTGTTTTGATGGTTTAGCCTCCTCCTTCACATGACCGCTGAACCTTCTCCACTTAAAGCTGCAATGAGATGTCATTCCTTCGGTATAATTATTCCAGGTCTTCGTAGTCTGGAGTGTCCTCATCACGTTTCATCTTTTTAAGTCTTCTTAGCAGCTTTGCTGTTTTTTTTTCCCCTCATCTTTTCCTTGTTTGTTTTGTGGAGAACAGATATTCCGACACTTGTTTTCAAACTCTACTCATTTTGCATTTCACCTGTTTCCCTTACATTTTGGTCCCAATGGAACTTTACTCTCATAATCAGAATTGCCTGTCACAACTCTTCATAAGAAGTACCAACATCCATGATGCTCACATGTTCTCTGGTATCTCTAAGCCCCATTCTGTCATTCACCCTATCATAGATTACAGATGACACCATCTCCATCGCCAGGACTCTGCCTTCAGCCACATTGAGAATCCTGGGACACACGTCAGGATGGGCACCATCACATCCTCCTCCGTAATCCTCATTACAGGAGCATATTCCCAGGGTTGTCCTCAGTTCCCTCTTGTACACACTGTACACTCATGACTGTATAGCCACACAGTGATCCAAAAACCTCACCAACTTTGCTGAAGACTATTCTTGGTTTGATCAGTAATGAGGATGAAACTCTTAACAGGTAGGAGGTTCTATTACTTACAGCCTGGTGCAATGACAATCACCTCAAACTCTACATAAGGAAGACAAAAGAGATCCTAAGAATCTCAGCAGGCTTCAGGAGGGACATGACCACGCACTCAGGCCTCAGCATTTATGCCAAATGTCTCCTTTAAAGAGCCAAAATTATCTGGGATGATCCCACCCAGCCAGGACAATCCCTATTCTCCATCCTTCCAGCTGGTAGATCCAGACTTCTGAGAGCCTCTTCATGGTCATGAAGAGGCGATTACAAAACGTAATAACCCAGTCCAATACTCAGCACACATCTGCACACACACAAAGACATACATGCAATAAGTGATAATAATAACCAAAAATGCCAATAATAACCAATAGGCTGGACAGACTTATAAGGAAATGTGCATTTGTGGTGGGGAGAAATGTGGACTCTGTAGGAGCTGTTTTAGAGGGGAGGATGATGGCTATAATGCAGGGTATCCTGAATAACACCCATCACCCTCTACACGACGTTATCACGACTCAGAAGAGTACCCGAAGTAACAGGTTCCTCTCACTGAGCTGCAGGACTGAGCCCTTTAGGAGGTCATCCATCCCTTCAGCCCTCAGGCAATTTAATCGATCAGATTTTTCTGGAAGGAACTGAGTCCTATTTAATTATTGTATGTACTGTATGTTGTTTTTATTTATTTTGTATGTACAGCTTGTGTGATTTCTGTTGCTGCTGGACACCAGAATTTCTCCTGCGGGAGATTAATAAAGTTTTTATCTCTCTAATGATCAAAACATAGCTGATTCCGAAACCACGAAAAAAAAATTTATTGCTTTAATGCAATGACAATAAAGCTTCTTGGATCTTGACCTTTCTGTTGATGATATAGCCTACTGGATCAACCTTTCTTTTTATTTTTATTTATTTTTTTTATTTTGAATTACTCTATTCATCCCTCACCGGGGAAATTTGTTTTGCTGCACTCCTTACACCGCAGCAGGCTGCCCTTCAACGGCGCCAATGGTGGGAGAAGTGGGGGCTAGGTGTCTTCTCCAAGGACCCTAGACGTGCTCTCCGTGGGACGCAAACCCGCGACCTTCCGGTCCGCGGGCGAACGCGCTAACCACACGGCCACCGTCTCCACCCATACCTTGACCTTACCTTGACCTTTTACTAAATCTTTGCAATGCCACCACTAACTTCCTCTCTGCCTCCAACACATAGAGGCCGGCTTATCATCTTTTAATTATTTATATGCATGGTTAGTTAAAAGCAGTGCTTCTTTTTTTTTTTTTTTGGTGAAAATGCTTAGGATACGGCCAAGAGTCACCTCGCTTTTTTTGCATGGCTACATCATTAGCTAGTTGCTACATCAACCGTAAAATACTAAAGTTAATACTTGTTGAAAGCTTACTTGTTCTTTTTCCCTGTTAATAAGAAAAATAATCTTGTTTTAGGTATGCTTTTTTTTATCAATTATGATCTTATTGATAGTCCTAGCAGTGATTTTCGGGGGTTGCAAAATGTCGTCTCGTTCTTTGGGTAGGCTAGGCAAAAAAAAAAAAGAATAGAGAAGCACTTCAAAAAGTCTTCTTTCAAAATAATACTATTTTATCCGTTCAAGCAAGTAGAATTGCTTAACAAGAAAAATGCACACTGAACTTGTTACAAGCACGGTTCATTTCGATTAACAGCTGTTCGTGTGATCACGTCAATGGCATAGTTGTTATGCAGCTACAAGCAAACAACAAGTTGTGATTAACTCATCACATAAACAGTAAAGATCTAATTAGATTCCAGTTGATGTGTAAATTATTTTTCTTGTAACGTGATTGGATGTGGATGCTACGAAGTAAACAAAACGAAGTGTGGCTGAAAGAGGTGTATCACCAAAGAAGTGGGGAAAAAGATGTTTGGGATAAATCATCCTTCATGCGTTGTTACAGTATAAACTACAGTATGTGTATAGAGCACACCTGTATTTTATGTCATTTACACACAAAAAATTTGACATATTTTTTAAAATTGTGGGATGACGGCGTACTCTTTAAGACAAATTATATCTGTTATTAAAAAAAAAAACTTTTAAAAATAGTCATTTTCTGGTTGGTCATGTCTGCTGTTACGCCACTAGGGGATGTACTGTGTATTCCGAGTTCAACTGTGTACAACCGAGACAATCTAAATTATTACACATATAAACTGTTTTGCCCTCTGTGTCTAACTCGTCCACGCTTCTCATGAGAGGGTGTTCATTTTTCATTCACGCTGATTTTCTCTGGAACAGTCATCTTATTCTTAATCTTTAAGGAACTAAAACCAGAGGAAACCATCTGCCGAAATACAAACATGTGATTCAATTCAAGCACAAGTGTGTCTTTTTCTTTCTTTCCTTCAAACTAAAAAGCCTTTTTTGATTTAAGTTGCAGGTTTTTCCTCATGTGAGTAAAGGGTGACCTCAGGAATAATCTGCACGTGATTGGAAAAGCGTTTAGCTTTGAAAGTTTCTCATATTGAAAAGCAGTCGGCCAGAAAAGTTTATTTGCTTAACATCTTTTTGGAAGTACTAGAGCTCATCGTCACTTAATCTTTAGCTCACATGGTTTTGGTTGGAGTGAATATATATCAGTATCGTATTGCCATTATCAATTTTTTCCAGTAAATTCTGGTTAAAGTTGTCCACTGTTTGCAACGTATGATTTTTCAAAACTCACTCTGTAGAAGATGTTGTCACTAAATGTTCAGAGGTATCTTCATAGCACCTTCCCTGCATGCTACTCCTTTTCCTCATAATTCTTTTGAATCATGGCAGACATTTATTCTTTAGCCATAAAACCATGTATGAGATACAGTTGCTTATTTTCTCTTTTCGTTTATTTTCAACTTTCCACTCCTGTGCTCATTTAGATAAACCGTGTGGTTTCCACCTGCCAGTAGATCGATGCCTCTCTCGAGGCAAACAGACACGACTACGTGTTACATCCTTTGGGTTGTTAGTTAATCGGGGCAGCAAGCATGCATGACCAGCTGCTAACAAGACTAAAGAAGCAGCAGTGGAGCTGCTGGAAAAAGAGAACAGGAGAGATTTAAAATGTGCTAAAAAGATGCAGTATGGATTCAGATGCTTAAAAAGCATAGATAAAGATGTAAATGTGGGGAGAGAAAGTGCACAGATCTGCTAAATTCCAACCATACTGCATCATAAAAACCTATGGTCATTAGACTGTCTTAATTAAGAAATAGCACCAACGCTTCACACACATACACTCTATGCCCCCAATTCAACTTTTATTTCTCACTCAGCACTTACAGTATGTAGGCAGATCAATAAATGGATGAAAAGTAAATGACACAACAGCTTGAGGTGAGGTTTTCAAATAGTGGGGTGATTAAGGATCCTTGAGGAACACATCACGCAATACTGATAAAATCAAAAAATATTTATCAGCTTGCCTTCCACTTGAAGAAGAAAACAGAAGGAGATGAAATAAAGAAGGTGGAAGATTTTAAGTGCTTAGGATCAACAGTCCAGAGCAATCGATAGCATGGGGGAAAAAGGTGAAGTAGTGTGTGCAGGCAGGCTGGAAAAAGTGGAGTAAAGTGTCAGAACATGAAGGCAGTTGGTATGAGAGGATGCAGGAGACAGGGTTAGATGGAGGAACCTGACTGGCTGTGGAGATCCCCAAAGGGAAAAGAGAATAATTTTCCACAAACTAAAACTAAATAGTCACTAAACTCAAAATCTAAAATCTTTCCCCACAAGTCTAACCTCCCATCATTTATCAATTCCCCTCCATTACCGACTGTATCGGGGGATAAATCCATATTGTATTAGGAGAATAATTTGCAACCAAATAAAAATTTAATTACATCCTCTTCTCTGTTCCTCAAGCCAAGGAGCTCAATCTGAGGGGGCAGGACTCCATTACATCTTGCGGTGCGAAGGAATAATGTGGCAGCCGAGGAATGAGAAGAAGGTGAAATTATTAAAAAAAGGTGAGATAGTCGGACAAAGAATGACAGAGCTATGGAGATGGCGTGGGTGAGACGGAACCTGAGGCAGAAAGCTGGGAGATGAAAGATGAAGGTGAAAAAAGAAATGACAGAGATTATGGAACGTACTATCATTTAATCACACCTGAGTTTTTATCTGATTTGAGTGAGTCATCTGCAGTAAAAATCCAGATGTCTATTAAAGTTGTGGAAAGGATGTTCTGTATACATGAATGAGGAGCTATTAGGTCTAAAATTCCATTAAAGTTAAAGGACCAATATTATGCTTTTTTCCACTTTCATAGTGTTTTCTCAGAGTGCATTTCTCAAAAGTTATAAAATATTACTCATTATCTTGAGTGAGCCCAAACTATTGAAATGAAAACTACCAAATTTGAGCCTCTGTATTTCTTCTCACCCCCACCTGTGCTGACATCATCCTTTATGCTCACGCTATGACTGTAATTTCTAAATACGGGGTCATTGTAAGTTTAGAAAACCAGGTAATCTACAATGATGGTGCACAGTCTTCTTCAAGTAAACACATTAGCAATTCAGTGGCGTAAAGTAGCAGTGAGAGCGAATCCAAAGTGAAGCAAAACAAACTGTAATGAAATAGACCTGGGCATGGTTGCTAGGTAACACAAACACTCATGAAGGTGTGGTTAGTGCAAGGTAGTGTAAGGAGACTTTATTCATTTTTCTGAATTATTTGTTCCAAAATTGGTGATATTGAGAATAATGATGTTTTTGACGAGTAATTATGTATGGAGTTTTTTTCCGGCAAGATCCTTTAAATTTCAATCAGACATTGTTAGATTGTCTACATCAAGAGAAGTCAGAGGATGTGGTTTAGGGATTACCCATTAAACAATGGAGTGCTATAAGGAATGTGTCTGTTTTACACTGCTCTTCAACACAAAGGACAATTAGATATGCAAACTTCCTCTGATAAGTTTCAGATAACGGGCGCATGGATCGACTGCTGGACGCCGATGCTAAACCATTTGCAAGAACTTTTATAGCTGCATGTATTTACAAATAGTAAGATGCTCGTAAAACCTCAGTAATATGTTTAATTTAATTTAGGATACTTTAGAAAGGAGACATGTCCAAAAAGTTATTTAGAATCTGAGAGCTGATGAGTAACTAAAATGATGCCCATAATATGGAAATGGAACAAAATCTTAACCTGGAAACGTTCGAGCAGATTAAATTATCTCGTTTAAAAAAATTAAGAATAGTAATAAATGTCTCTGCTCACAGTGTCCAATGCTGGTTTTGACCTAAGAGACATTTTTCTTCTGTTCAATCCAAGTATAAATAACGTATAAAAAAAAAGGTTCATGACGTTTAAAGAACCTTTTCTGCTTCTTAATTTACATTTTTTAACAAAATCCATTTTGGTTTCTAGTTTGTACTGTAAGTCTATGAACAGAGGGAGTAAGACAACTCTCCACCAAAAAGACAAAGAAGCCTGGCAGGGAGATGAAATTATGCACCAATTAGGCTGGTCCAAACAAGATTTGTATGCTAATTTCATGGTAATGTACCTACTGGGATTGACATTTTACAACAGGGTTCCAGTAAAGCCATGTTAGAAGAAAATGATCGCTTTCCAACTTTACACGTGCGCCAGTAGTGGTACCACTCTTTGGCAGATGTTAATTCAAACATAAATTATATCAACCACACACAAAACCCCATGAGGTGTCAAATAATGTAAATATGTTTGAAAGAATTACACCATTTAAAGAAAAATGATGCCAGTTTTAAATTTAAGCTTTTTTTTTTTTTTTGCAAAGCAGAGTTTAAAATTGATATGTAAAACCTCATATATTCAATTTGATATAAATGGGATTTTATTTAATTGTCCTAGAATAACATCCTAGGCTGTAAAGTTGATCAAACATAAGCATATACGTATACACGTATGATACAATGACTACAAGTATGACTGAACCAATATAAATCTAAAACAAAGTTTTTATGTCTCGGTTGGAAAATATTTAAATGAAACAGTCATGTAGTTGAACACCATGTAGTTGCACCCCAAAAATGATGACTGGTGAGCGTACCTCAGGCATCGGCAAACTGCAGCCCGCGGGCCACATGTGGCCCGTTAAACGTTTTAATCTGGCCCACTGAACTAGAAAAAATTAAATAAACAAACCTTGTTAGTTTAATTTTCTCTGCAATTCTGATGTTTCGTCACTAGATGGCACACTCTGGATATATTGGCTGTGTTGAGAAAACAAAAACACTGCTCCCATTAAAATGTGTGTGTCTTTGTGATGCGCAAGCTGTCAAAATAAACAGTGTGCACAGATATGGAAGGCTATCGGGCCCAATACACGCACGTAAACAAGCGGGTTAGATGTTAAAACAAGCAAAGTGTACATCAAGCTCTTAGATCTTAAACCTAGCGCTGCTAAATGCATGTTTTTAAGTGCTATCGCACTAGATTTCAGACTTTTTCAGATTTCAGATTTGAAGTTTAACACTCTTGATGTAACATTTAGCGCGCTTGTTTAAAATCTAGCATGCCATTCTATCGGTCTATCGGTCTAATCTAGCTCCCCAGCTCGCCCCGGTTTCGGCCCGCTTATCAAATGTTGGTACTCAATGTGGCTCACGAGGCAAAAAGTTTGCCCACCCCTGGCCTACCTACACGATGTAAATGTGATGGTATTTACTTACTAAATCAACAAATAATATGGTCAGTGGACAAATTTAGTGAGCTAAAACATTTTTAGGAGAATTTTGCACATTTATGTAAGCAGAAAATATATTCTTATGTACAAACCAAAAGTGTATTCCTATTCATAGGTGAGTAATTTTAAATTGCTTGTATTGGAGAGAGGACATGGAAAACCACAGGCCAACGCTTTCACTGATTAGTCCTTAAACAGACGTTTGCTCAATAACCCACAAAGATCAGACTGTATGAAATAACACAACTTCACATCAATTACCAGGAATAAAGACGTATGGTGAAAGGATCTCATGCTGTAATGCAGATGCAGAGCACATAAACACAATCCTCTCTTCCTCAGTAGACATCACCGACAAGCCTGCGTCCGCCTGCTCAGCTGCAAAATATTGTGTTTAATAATTCAGGACCAACAGCTCAGCTCAGCTCAGCACCGTGCCCGGCACTCTGGCTAAGTTCACCCTGCGGAAAACCCTGCTGGGATTCTTCCTGTTTCTTTTCCTCTGCCCCTCATTTCTCCTTCTTTTTAACCTCCCCCTCTCTTCTGTCCTGTGGACGCTCTTTGGCCTGAACGAGTAGCCTATCCAGTCCCACTCTGTCCCTGTATATTTCCTCGGAGAGAAATCAGAGGGGTTTTTTTCCTTCCTGTTCGTGCTCTATCTGAGGCTTGTCCTATTTACTGCAGTCATCCTCATCTTCTCATCCCTCTCCCCTGCTTCCTCTCACTTATGCATTACTATTTATCACCACTCCACACGTCTACCGTTGCTCCCTTTGTGTTTGTCCTTAGTCTCTTCTTTTTTGTTTTTATTCCCACCCTGTTTAGCTTCCAGTGGAGGAGCACACATCTCTGCCACCCCATCAGCTCTCATCGATACTGCTGGTAGCCCGGCAGTATTGATTGGCAGCAAGGGAGTCCTGAAGTCGATGGGTGTGAGGGAAGTACCATCTGTGTGCTGCTTGGCATCACCAGAGTTTGTGCTCAAATTACATCTGAGCCTCCTACACACAAGCAGGTTCTTCTTACCATCAAAGGTTATTTTAGGAGATCACTGTGTCCATAGGACCAAATGCCTGCTGATAAATACAATAACTTATCTTGTTGAACAATGAGGAGGACAAAGCAGTTTAGAATACAAATGTCTGACATATCGATCTAATTTATAAATTGTGTTTTCAACACTAGATCACCAGGGGTACCAGAGGCTGTGTTGGGAAATAAGCACGCAAAAGGCAGGGTACATCCTTAAAGGATTACTAGTCCATTACAGGGTTACACACAAACAGACACAAAACATATGCCTAACACACATGTTAGGGTTCGATGTACTTTTAAGGAGGCTGGAAGAATCTAGACTGATCCAACAGACTGTTTTATTTTCTTCACAGAAACTTTCTGACCTCGCACCATTGAGACTTGTTCTCCTCAACAGGGGCATGTACTTTTTTGCTCAAACCAATTGCTGCTTTGGGTCAGGACCAGAAGGGATGTATGTAATGTGGTCAGTCAGTGTAGTTCAGAAAGCAAAGTGTAAAATCAAACTTCAAATCCCATCGGAGTCGTGCAATTACATTTTTCCCCTATCTGAAACTCTGTAAGTGAAGACTTTGTTCTGGTTTTAAATTCTTCAATTTGGAAATAGTTGAAAGCACAGACTGTCTCACAGAGCCACAATCTGAACTGCAATCCAACCTAAATCAATGCTTGAGCTGGATGTCACAGCATTACCCTTTTCACTGTGTAGCCAGCCATTATTTTTGGGTCTCACAAACGGTCTATCACTAACCTAGTAGCTGAAGTGAAATTAAATTAAAGCAGAGGCTCTAAGCAGTGTGTCTGGAAGGGAACCAGAAGATGATGTGAGCATGCAAAATAAACAGAAAAGCCAACTTTACTGCTGTGATTGAAGTGCTAATCACCGTCGCATTCATCCAGCCGACAAATAGCGTCAAGCTATCTTGAAATAGACGTTTTCAAACAATTAAAATGACCTGGAACTATGAGAAGCACTAGAATGTTTACATCATGTGAACACTATATTCTTACGTCTATTTTCTGCACCACTCATGCAACTCTGGGTCATGGGAAAATTAATTAGCAATACATAAAATTAACTTTGAAGTATTTTCCTCCAACTTTTCTCATCTCATATCAATGGAAGACAGTGTTGTTGTTTTCATTTTAATAAATAAATGTAGCTTAAAAAAAACAAAAACAATAATCATTCATTTGAATTCCACCTGATATTTTTTTATTTATCTTCTTGTTGTTTCATCTCTCCTAATCCAACACATGCAAATGAGGTAGTTGTAATTTGCATACGCAAACAAAGGGCTCTGTTCATTGAATGTGAATAAAAAATGACTTGCAAAAAAGGATAGCCACTATAAGGAAATCTGAAAAGCTTCACTGCTTCATTATTTTGGTAAATGTAGAGTTGTTAGGGGTTACCATCATGCCGGCCTGAGCTGCTGCCTAACCACAACTGAACATTTTTAAGCCCAATTAATATATATATATATATATACTGTTTATATATATATTAGGGATAAGTGATTCATAAGACAAAACAAAAAGCATGTTCATCTATCATTTTGAAGGAATAATGTGTTAATATGTATATATATACATATATATATATATATATTGTGTATATTGTATTTATTCTTTAATATTACCCATGATTTTAAAGTATAAATTCCCATGGATAGCATCTGAACCAGAACATAAAATAAAAAAGCACCCTCTGGATCTCTGTGTTTAAAGGATGATGAATGGACCTGACAACTTGCTCGTAACTACTTGTGTTTTTATGTTTACATCTGGGGTCTTACTTACAGCTCGACTCATATATAACTCATACATTTTATTACATTTAGCTTTTTTCTCAAATTGTCTTTTTTTTTCCATTCATTCATCTTCTGAACCGCTTATCCATGACCGAGAATTATCTCATTTGCTAATTATGGTGTATGCATTTCAAATCAAAAGGCAGTTTGACACGGATTGTTGTCTTGAATAATTATTTGAATGTTAAAAAGACAAAACAACTCTTTCAGAGTTAATATCTGTTTCTGAGGTTTGAAATAAATTTCTACTCTAACCATTCAGTTGACACTGAGCAGACCAAGTACCGGTAGTTGTGTATCTACCAGCACCAATGGTGACAGCAGCATAAATATTCATCCCTCTATTTTCTGTTTACCTTACTAATTAACAGCCTGCAATATTTCAAGACTATAAAGTCTTTAATGACAGGAATAAAGTAAAGAGCAATTAGCAGAAATCATGAAGCTGTTGCGGTTTCATTTGACAGAAAGACTGTGGAGCTAGAGGGCAAACAACTACTTCAGAGAAGGGCGCACAACACTGACACAAGAAGTCCAAAGTATGAAATCAACTCAAATAAACACAGAGAATAATAAAATTTAAACATCTCTAAAGAAGGAGACGTGCAGACACACAAACCAAACACAAGATATCTATTACTGCTGTCTCTTATTTTTGTCATTGATTGAACTCCACAAGGCTTCATTTATTTCACCACAGACACTTTGTATTGGTGTAATCGAACTTCATTTCCAGAGTATTTCTCTTCTCTGCTGTTTTAATAACAGAACTTTCAGTGAAACTAAGAAAAAATTATAAAGGCGTGCAAAACTTTAAAAATGAGACAGTTTTTATCATAGATTTAAAAAAAATTAGGGCTTTATTAACAGCTCAGACTTGTTGCTCTTTCAGTTCTATACAGTGGTGGTCAAAAGTTTACATACACTTGTAAAGAACATAATGTCATGGCTGTCTTGAGTTTCCAGTTATTTCAACAACTCTGATTTTTCTCTGATATAGTGATTGGAACGGATCCTTCTTTGTCACAAAAAACATTCATGAAGTTTGATTCTTTTATGACTTTATTATGGGTAAACTGAAAATGTGACGAAATCAGCTGGGTCAAAAATATACATACAGCAATGCTAATATTTGGTGACATGTCCTTTGGCCATTTTTACTTCAATTAGGCGCTTTTGGTAGCCATCCACAAGCTTCTGGCAAGTTTCTGGTTGAATCTTTGACCACTTCTCTTGACAGAATTGGTGCAGTTCAGTTAAATTTGTTGGCTTTCTGACATGGACTTGTTTCTTCAGCCTTATCCACATGTTCTCAATGGGATTTAAGTCAGGACTTTGGGAAGGCCATTCTAAAACCTTAATTCTAGCCTAATTTAGCCATTCCATTACCACTTTTGATGTGTGTTTGGGGTCATTGTCCTGTTGGAACACCCAACTGCGCCCAAGACCCAACCTTCGGGCTGATGACTTCAGGTTTTCTTGAAGAATTTGAAGGTAATCCTCCTTCTTCATTGTCCCATTGACTCTCTGTAAAGCACCAGTTCCATTGGCAGCAAAACAGGCCCACCGTGCTTGATGGTAGGCATGGTGTTCTTGGGGTTAAAGGCCTCACCTTTTCTCCTCCAAACATATTGCTGGGCATTGTGGCCAAACAGCTCAATTTTTGTTTCATCTGACCACAGAACTTTCCTCCAGACGGTCTTATCTTTGTCCATGTGATCAGCAGCAAACTATAGTCGAGCTTTAAGGTGCCACTTTTGGAGCAAGGGCTTCCTTCTTGCACGGCAACCTCTCAGTTCATGGCGATGCAAAACACGCTTGACTGTGGACACTGACACCTGTGTTCCAGCAGCTTCTAATTCTTGGCAGATCTGCTTTTTGGTGCTCCTGGGTTGACTCTTCACCCTCCTGACCAGTTTTCTCTCAGCAGCAGGTGACAGCTTGCGTTTTCTTCCTGATCGTGGCAGTGACAAAACAGTGCCATGCACTTTATACTTACAAACAATTGTTTGCACTGTTGCTCTTGGAACCTGCAGCTGCTTTGAAATGGCTCCAAGTGACTTTCCTGACTTGTTCAAGTCAATGATTCTCTTTTTCAAATCTGTGCTGAGCTCCTTTGACTTTCCCATTGTAGCGTTTGTGGGTGTTTTTATCCAATGAGCCCTTTTTAAATGGCCTCAGAGAAATCACCAGCTGTAGTCACTCATAATCACTCACAAGAAGTTAAGAGGTCATGCTATGAAGCTCATGTCATTGACACAACTTTCTAAGTCTCCAAAATTGCTCATTCATGTTGCTGTATGTATATTTTTGACCCAGCTGATTTCGTCACATTTTCAGTTTACCCATAATAAAGTCATAAAAGAATCAAACTTCATGAATGTTTTTTGTGACAAAGAAGGATCCGTTCCAATCACTATATCAGAGAAAAATCAGAGTTGTTGAAATAACTGGAAACTCAAGACAGCCATGACATTATGTTCTTTACAAGTGTATGTAAACTTTTGACCACCACTGTATATAAATGTATGTATTAAATACTTAAAACAAAGTTTTAGTGAATCTAAAATGAATAATTGAAAAGCATGTTGCAAGAATGTTGGGAGTTCGAGTCCCGGAGTGGGGGGCGAACTTGGAAAACTGGCCTTTCTGTGTGAAGTTTACATGTTCTCCCCATGTATACGTGGATTTTCTCCAGCTACTCTCGTTTTCTGCCATCCTCCAAAAACATTTATGTTTGGTTGATTGCGCACTACAAAATTGCCCCTAACAATGAGTGTGTATGTGAATAGTTGTCTGTGGAAGTAGCCCCCCCAACAAACAGGCCGAGAGACAGGGTCCAGGGTGTACCCTGCCTCTCGCCGGAACTCGCCCAAGATAGGCGCCGGCACCCCTTACGAAATAGTTAGGGATAAGTGATTCAGAAGAAAAAATGAAAAGCATGTTTATCTATCATTTTGAAGGAATAATGTGTTAATATGTGCAAAGCTGGTGAGAAAAACCCCTGAAGTGAAAAAAAAAAATGACTATGTTTATATAAAGGCTTTAACATAATTGGCATAATACATTCAATTCACACACAAAAAAGCTTTATCTTTACATTATCCCTTATTTACAACATATAAGATGATCGTCCATCTAAATTTTTACTCAAATATTTCAGATATTTTTTTTAATTTGTGAGAGTCCATATTGCTGTGCTGATGAATTGTATACTGTCAACATAAAATTTCAAAGCTAACCATTATTCAAATGCATCCAACACAATAATATATTAATAAAGAGAGCGTGACCAGCAGTGTTGGGATTAGCACGTTACTGTAAATGTACAAAGGACTGATTGAATGAAGATGTCACAGCAACACATAATAAGTATAACACATCACGGTAATAAATCTATATTCAGTAACGCAGTAATATAATATGTCACAGAGAAACTTGGAGTCACCATTAAGAAAGCAGAACAACTGGCTCAAGATTGCTAGGACTGGAAAATTTGGTTCATCTGGTTACCTCAACGCACGCGGATGGGATCCCCCACTCATTGCTGGAGACTTAGATTGATTGATTTGAACCAGTAATATATATTGTTTTATAGATTTAGATTATCGTGCTCAACACTGGTGACTAGTAGTTTTTGCAAGTTTATCTCATTTGTAAGACAAAATTGCATTGTTTTAATACTTTTTTCTTGTAGAAATGTACTTATTGATTTAGAAATGGCTGAGAGACGATCAATCAAAATATGATATTTGCAGAATTTTGAAAGTATTTTTTCCCCTATTTTCTGATTATTGGGAAAAAAAAAGAGATGTTGTTATTTTAAATTATGTGTTTGTGAAGGTGTCAGTTCAAACTAAATTCCCAGGGCTGGCATTTGATGCAGCTCTGACTGCATCATATTTTCTCTCCAGTTGAATAATGAGACCTTCAGAGACTTTTGCACATAATTGCACTCAGACAAACGTGAAACCCAAAGATATTTGGCCAAATATGCACATATTCTTAAAGCAGAATAGTTTTGGTAGGAAGCTTCTTTTTTTCCCAACACCAATCTTCTGCAAGGTTTTGCAGTGAAACTGTGAAAATAATTCTAGGTCCTAATGAGATTCAGCTTGGTCTCAAATACAGATTTAGTTTGGTAATAAACAATGCTAGCAAAAATAATTGTGAAAAGAACATTTAGATCACATCATTTACAACTCCAACTTTAATAGTTGAATTTTTTTTCATTATATCTGCATGGGGTAGCGGGGTAGTACTTTCCACTTTTTTTCACTACACAAAAAAAAAAAACAACAACAAAGTGATTGCACATTAATTTTCCTACATTTAAAACAACACAAAATGAAGAAAAAATAATTGGGGATAAAAGCAAAACAGCAACTTAATAGTGAAAAATGGCACCTCTTAACCAGACTCATTTTTAATTTTTAATAAAGCTTTTAATTTTCATTATCATATAACTATTAGAATCATTTTAGGATTGGGTATGTTTACCCCTTTTTAGTAAATGTTTTAGGAAAGTAAAGTCCAGGTTTTTTTTCTGGAGGCACAATGTGACGAGAAGCCCTGGCAACAGACCTCTTGTTTCATCATTACCATGTCTCCGTGGTAACACCAGCATAGAAGGCGCTGATAGGCTTCTCAGATGAAAACATTGTGTGATGTATTGGACTCCGATGTGTTTGGCAGCTAAGGGAACCCTCTGATGCAGCTAAAACAAAAATCCTAGTTAAAATGGAAAGAAACAGCAGACATTTAGGAAAATATCCCTGACTCTTTTCTGAGACAGAAAGAAAGAAGTATGATACATGTACCTGTTTAAATGCAAACTCCTAGAAAAAATCAGATCTGCACTTATCCATGTCAATGTGCTTTTAAATTCTACCGTGCATTATTACTCTGTCTGTGGAAGCTCTTTGTTGTGAGAAATCCAGTATGACTCTGTTTATAGAATCATATTCACTGCAAACTAACCCACATTTAGCTGAGCAGCTGCAGCCCAGTTTCACCTATCTTTGCACTCAATACAGTGTTTCATCATGCTTAAAAATGAATGAGGAACACGTCAAAACCAACAACTCTTTCCATCCTTTTGATTTTCCGCTGTCACTTTGTTTTAACCTTCATCTCTACCTCCTGAGAGAGTTTCACTAGATAACAAGCAATAGATAAAAGTGGTTGGTTTAAGTTGGAGCTGCAGGATTAATGAGCACTTTAAATAAAAAAGACACGTGACTTCTGTTACTTTTACAAAAAGAAAGAAACCTCAGTTAAATGCAAATTGCATTTAAACCCTTGGCAGACTTTTTTTTTTTAAGTTACTATAAGGGATCACTGTTTTAAACCGCGATAGATTATTTTATACTTAATAGGCATTTACAACTTTTATTATTTTATTGCTAAATCTTTGCACACCAATGATTTTAAAGGTGCAGCAAATATAAATACGAAAATGTATTTGCAAAAATGTCATTTTCTTGCAAATTCGTCATCAAAAACTATAGCAAAAGACGTAATTAAAACTATGATATTTAAATGTGGGTGGTACGGTGGTGCAGTGGTTAGCTAGTTGGCCTCACTGCGGGTTTGAGACCTGGGTGGGATGAGACTTGAAACGCTGATCATTTTGCGTGGAGTTCTCTCCCGGTGTTTGCATGGGTTTTCTCCAGGTACTCCAGTTTCCTCCAAAAACATGCATATTAGGTTGATTGGTTGCTATAAAATTGCCCCTAGGTGTGTGGATGGTTGCACGCGACAGTCTGGTGACTTGTTCGGGCTATACCCTGCCTCTTGCCTTGAATCAGCCAGGATAGGCTCCGGCAACCCCCTACACACACACAAACTGTTAGGGATAGGCAATTCAGAAGACAAAATGAAAATATTTGTTTGTTTTGCTTGAGTAACCATCGTTCATACCTGAAAAATGTATATGTACCAGTAAACAGTGTTTAATCTATTATCTATTTAATTACACACTGTGTATCAATAATCTATTGTAATTTATTATTACCTATTATTGTAACTGAGACCCCGAAGAGATCACTTTGTAAGAATGGTGTCCACTGATGGTGACCATATTTTCCACACTGTACTTGGTTTTGAAAAAAAAAATACTAGGTTCATTCTTTCCTACAAAGTGTTTTCCACATCTTCATTTACTTTCACATGCACAGTCTTGAAGTAAAGTCTAGGTAGTTAAATATTTTTTCTATGGGTGCTGTAACTATTGAAAAAAATCACTCTCTGAACTTAACGAAAGGTCAAGATGAGAATTGAAAAACACTTTCAATTACAGATTGCTTTGAAATTTTCAAAGCGACATAACCTCAGCCCTTGATTATGTGATTGTAACACAAATGTTACAGAGAGAACTTCTCATTTGGGAAAAAAAAAATCTAAAACCTATCTGGCCACTTAAAATGAAGTTTAAGAAATCTCGCAGTAAACACTGATGTAAAGAGCGACGGAGTCATGCCGAGAAATGCATGTACTGTCATTCATTAATTTTCTACACCGCTGTGAGTGACTGTGGACCTCTCCAGGGTGTCTACATCATGCCTGTTAATTGCTGAGATAAACTCCAGCTTCCCCCATAACTTGGAATTGAACACATCGCCTAATGAATGAGAAAAGTTACTGAAGGTTTACTTTTAGAAACAACCAAGATAGAACATCCTCAAAAGTCCCATCTGATGCAAAATGAACATTTCAAAGTTTTCTACCTTCTATTAGTGATGTATGTGTGATTTGTCACCAAAGAAGTTTTTTGAATGATTCGGTAATTTTTTAAAATATTGTATTAGTATTTTTACTCTCTTATGTGACAAAAAAAACCCCAAAAAACAGTGCTACCGTGATGATGTAACCTGCTACATCGATGACCTTTTTTTGCGAAAGATGCATTTCACACTCAATCTCCTCCCCCCGTGCTCCTCTCGATCTGCGATCCTCGCCCTGCCTCAAGGAGGAGAGCGAAGCAAGGGCAGTTCACTTGGAACTAGAGCATGCATGGGCAAACTACGACCCATGGGCCACAAGTGGCCCGTTAAACAGTTTAATCCAGACCGCCGAACTTGAAAAAGTTAAATAAATAAACCTTATTAATGTTTAATTTCCTCTGCAATTCTAATGTTTCGTCACTAGATGGCGAACTCTGGACACAACAACACTGCTCCCATTAAAATGTCTGTGTCTCCGTGATGCGCACGTTGCAAAATGTGCACTGATATGGTAAGCCATCGGGGCCGATACACGCCTAGTAACCAATTGTGTTAGATGTTAAAACAAGCAAAATGTTACATCAAGCACTTAAATTTCAAACCTAGCGCCGCTAAACGCACGTTTTTAAGTGCTATTGCACTAGATTTCAGACCTAGCGCCGCTAGATTTTAAATTTAACGCTCTTAATGTAACTTTTAGGGTGCTCCTTTTAAATCTCCTGTTCCGGCCCTCTAGTCAAATGTTAGAACTCAATGTGACCTCTGAACCAAAAAGTTTGCCCACTCCTAGACTAGAGTCAAATTCCGGGGACAAGAATTTATCAGGCTTTTACAGGCTTTTGGTCTGTGATAAAGCTATATGATCGGTAAGATTTCACAATCATTATGTAACAGATTTTCCAAAACTCAAATTGTGGTTGCTTCCGTGCATAAGATACAAAGACAAAAAAAAAAAATCATCATTTCGCATGAAATGGACCTTTAAATTGGGTTCCAGGTTGTAGATTTTTGTGTTTTTTTAGTCTATCAGACACTATTCAAGGTTCATTCTATACACATTTTGCCACATCCTCACTCAATCTATAAGTAAAAATATTTTCTGTTGGGTCTGTATTTTCTTGGCTTTAGTTCGAATGAAAAACTGGTAAAAGAAACTTTTGAAGTCTAGTCAGAAACATTATAATCTCAACACTCCCATTTGAGATCGAGCAGTTGTACCAGTGCACCTCAATACAACAGCATTATTTTCTTCTTCGGGTCAGATACAGTACATCCAGTTCTTTCAAAATGCACTATTTTCTGAACACGTTTTCAGAATGGGAGAATTTCTTTTACAAACGACAAACATTATAGACTTTATGGAAAATTAATTGGCATCTGGCCAAGATAATTAAGAACTAATAATGTATAACAGTGTCACCTCAATATCCCCACTGGTGGATACCTAAATTTTGTAGTGATGAAGCAAATTTGCTTTTGGTCCATTGACCACAAGTGCAAAAAAATTCAATCTGAAGGAAGCAATTGAAATAATTCCATATTATTGCATAGCTGTAACTTAGTCAATAATTATATTTTCCTGAACTCCTTCACACAAATTCAGAGTTGATGAGGCTGTAGACATTCAGCTACACCTAGAGCAAAATGCTCAATCACAGGGCCAGACAGAGACTGACAACCACATACACACAAATATAAAACAACCCTGTGTGGGTAGAAGAAAGCCAATGGTACCTGGTGAAAACCCACACATACAAGAGGGTGTACTTACAAACTCCACTGGAAAAGACCAGCATTTAAAGCCTTATCCTAGCAATAACCTTCCCAGTGAGACATGGGGGTGCTTACCTTCGCATTATTATGCCAGCCTAGTAACAAAGAACTGCAGCATCATTTTAACTGTTTAATTTCATGGCAGCCTTTTAGCATCTTTAGACATCTGCATTCCCTTGTCTTCATACAACAATATCGCATTACTGCTGTGTCTGGAGGAAAAAAAGAATTTAGTGGCTCGACAATGGTGTCACACAGACTGTCAATGTGCACTCAGACAGTGCACATTCAATGTACTATTCAGTTAAACATTCTGCATCATTACTGGGAGTGTTGAATAGAAATCTTCTGTTCATCAGTCACAACCTGCTCATGTGCGAAAACCCGTATTCAATCATTATCTTTGTAGCTTTTGGCAGCCTCAGCAAAAGATGACTCAAGATGCAATAGAAATTAGTCTGGTTTGTACATTTTCTCTAAAGAAATGCCACACCGGAGGAGGGATGCCTAAACGTCAACTTTTCTGTTTTAGTTTGTCCTGTTGAATGGCTTATTTTGATTTGAGTGTAAAAACTTGCTTTTGAGTCAAAACTGGAGAAAAATGTTAATAAAATTCAATGTTTTTTCACCCTCACTTCCTGTCTGAATGAAACCCAGCTGCTACATTCTACAAATATCAACTGTATTATTGTAGATTTAGAAAAGTGATTTTTTTAATTCACTGATTTTTGCACATAAAAGTTTGATAGTGAAATGATGTTTAAATAACGGAGTGTAAAGCTCTCTGAGATGACTTTGCTTTGATGTTAGCCATATAAAAACAATCAAACGGAACAGAAGTTATGAATTTAGTAGCTTAATGAACAATGTGCACTCAAAAAAAAATACTCAAAGCACACTTTATGTCATTGTGACCATGCACATCTTCACAATAAATACAGCTAAAGAGGGAGAACATTTGTCAAAATGAATATAGTGAAACATTCAGACAAGGTAGACTGCCATTCGTCTCATATGCAAGGAGTTATTGCCACATCATACTTTCCAGATAAATGCTGTTTACTCATCTGACAACCACCCACACTTCGTCACCCACGTATCTCAACCTGTCTGACAAATTGTACTTTATCTGTCTGCTTCACTGAATTGTTACTGGATTCTGTTTTGGCTCCACAGAGCTCCAGGGAAACTAACATGAGCTAGCGGTGAGTGGAGGAACCAGCTGGGTGTCTTAACAATGTCTTTTTTACTCACATTTAAAAGTTTGCTTAAATCACTGAATAAAAAAAAATCAAACTTGAAGCTCTTCAAAAAAAAAAAGTTTAAACGTACAATGAGGTATCTTTTATGTATTGCATGCAAGGAATCAGAATTTGGTTTCTGCTTAGTACATACAGTAAGTGTCTAAATCTACTTGAGCCCATTTGAGATAGAGTGTGGATATCAAATTTAACTTAAAGAATTAGGTTGAAAATTTTCAATTTTCACACAACAAATTATATAAGTTCATTCTGTTCTGTTTTCTTCTGCTTATCCAGGACCGGATCGTGAGGGCAACAGCCTCAGACAAGAAGCCCAGGCTTCCCTCACCCCGGCTGCATCCTCCAAAACACCTGGAAGGATTCCGAGGTGTTCCCAGCCCAGCTGTGAGACATGGTCTTTCCAGCTGTTCAGGGGTGTGCCTCTTGGTCTCCCCCCGGTGGGATGTGCCTGAAACACCTCACCAGCAAGGAGTTTGGGAGGCATCCTAACCAGACGCCCGAACCACCCCATCTGGCTGCTCTCCATCCGTAGGAGCAACGTCTATACTTCGAGCTCCTTCCGGATAAAAGAGCTCCTCTCTCCATCTCTGGAGTTCTTTCGGTCATCACACACAGCTGGTGACCATAGGTGAGGGTAGGAACGTAGATCAACAGGTAAATTGACAGCTTTGCTTTTGACTCAGCTCTTTCTTCACTACGACAAACCGATGCAGCGTCCTGATTATTGTGGATGCTGCACCGATCATTCTGTCGATCTCCTGCTCCATCTTTCCCCCACTTGTGTACAAAACCCCGAGATAATTCAACTTCGACATGAAGCTTTTCTAAAATTGAAAAAAAAAAAAGAATTGCATTAATTGCAAAACTAAAACATTTTAAAACCTTTGCTTGAAGCTTGACTGTATTTAGACTACTGTCTCAATTTGGCATTGGAATGAGAGGGATACGTGTAAAGAGCCTTGAAAAATGGTTTTAGTTTAAATTTTTATTGATTAGTTCCCACATCATTGAGTATTTTAAAATAATTTATTATCCTGTTTTCTAAAGTGACTTCAAAACCTTTTTTCCCTTTCCCCATTTTCTAACAACTACATCTAACTAACCTCACAACCTTTTTCTATATAAACTTACATTGAAAGAGAGGAAGGGAGATGCTGACATCGCTTTTTCCAATTATCCTTCGTTGTTCCCCAAAAAGATGATGAAAGGTTTGGAAATTACCTTGTGCAATGAGGACAAATGACTTTCCCATTCTTTCTTCCTCGCCCCGATTTTACTCCTTTGCTATTTACGAGTTCCATCAGCACCAATGTACAGGGCTCAATAAAACATTCATGCATTAAGGAGAGAATTAGGCTCTCCAAGTTGCTTTCCCTGAGGCCACCCAGGCCAGCACATACAGCATTCTGCTCACAGGTAATAAATGGCAGTGTGAGGGAGTCCGGGCTGCTCAGTAATGGATCCATTGCAAGCATCACTTTGCCATTGATCACAGTGAAACTAGCTGTAGGGTGCTCTTACTTTTTGTTCTTTGGTGATCCCCCACTACAAGAGGCTGGAACAGATACAGTTCAACAAGAGGCTTCTGTAAAGTCTTCATCTCTGAACCTATAATAAATCAAAGGGGTTCCCTCATGTCATGTCACCATTAGAAACAAGATGAATGAAGCTTTTAAACGCCTCCCATAAAAAAAGAAAGAAAGTGTAGTACGTATCTGTCCGATTCCAAATAATTATGAAGAGTGAGCCTCTGTCAGCTGAAATGCAATCCTTATTTTGGTTTAAAGTAAGAAACATCCAAAGACTTACTGATACAAACTAAGTCTGTCTCCAAAATCAGCATTTTATTTGTATACAGTTTTAGGACGCTGCATCGGTCCGTCGTGGTAAAGAGAGAGCTGAGCCGAAAAGCAAAGCTCTCGATTTGAAACTCAATCTACATTCCCACCCTCACCTATGGTCACCAGCTGTGGGTGGTGACCAAAAGAATGAGATTGCGGATACAAGCGGCCGAAATGAGCTTCCTCCGCAGGGTGGCTGGGCTCTCACGAAGGGGGAGGAACTCTGCCATCCGAGAGGAGCTTGGTGTTGAGCCGCTCCTCCTCCACGTCGAGAGGAGCCAGATGGGGTGTTTTGGGCATCTGGTCAGGATGCCCCCCGACCACCTCACTGGTGAGGTGTTTCAGGCACGTCCCACCAGAAGGAGGCCTAGAGGCAGACACTGGACCCGCTGGAGAGACGAGTCTCACAGCTGGCTGGGGAACTACTCGGGATCCTTCCAGGTGAGCTGGAGGATGCAGCCGGGGTGAGAGAAGCCTGGACTTCGCGTCTGAGGCTGTTGTCCCCGCGACCCCCCGGATGAGCGGAAGATGACGGAACAGAACGGTATACAGTTTTTATGTGCTCATCATTCTTGAACAGATATGTTTTTTTTTAAGTAATGTAGAAAAGATTTTAGTTTTTGACCTAACTGTGAAGTGAACTGCGTGTTACCAAATTATGTTTCATTGGTACTTTATCAAGGTCTAAGAAAACTCTACATTATGAAACTGAAAATCTATCAAGACAGATAGATGTTTAAACATTGTAAACATGATATCAGATGCAAGCATTCTTAGTTGAATCTGTCATGAGTTCACACCTCGAAGTAAAAATAGTAAAGCAGTGCTGACTGATAAAAGATGGTATGAAGCTGTCAGAGAGTTTGTTCTAAAATTACTCTGCAGATGGAGTGCTGCTGACAGGGAAGGAGATAAAGCTACTTATGATGAAAAAAAAAATGGCCTAACGCAATTTCCAACAAACCCAAACAGCAAAGACTGGTAATCCTGCAATGTAATGCGTAAACACACAACAAAGCGAGATTTACTCAGCATTTTTTTAGATGTTTTGTTTGATTTTCTAATGTTTCCCTTCCTTCCAGTAAAACCTCAATGTAAAACTATCTTTAGAAATGTTTCCTTTGACATTAAATTAAACTAACATTATACCATTGTGAGTGCTCTGTACTATTGTAAAGGCTGCCGTGTGCTGACTTCAGCCCATTAACCACGTCTAAACTGGAGAGAGGCCAGGTTGTAAAACCCGACAGCCTGTCACAGATACAGCTCGGATCAGGAGGTTAATGTAGTGAGAAACCTAAACAGAAATCCATTCAACATGAGTACAAGGCCGAGCAGTGATGCCTTTATGGGGACAATTATCCCTCCTACAGCGCTGAGCTTCATCCTTCAATTCTGTAAACAAGCAAGTTCCTCTCCTTTTGTCTGGAAACTATTTAACATTTTCTGCAGAATAGATTTCCACATTAAGTAAAGAATGTACCTAATTCTTATTTAATTTACTTTGTGTCAAGTGTTCTTATTTCAACAAGAAAAAGCTCAAGTACACACTCCTATTTAGACCATTTTTACCTTAGAACTGCTTTGACTTAACGTTTGGCTTTTAGTAACATTGATTCAACGAGCTACAAGTTACTTGTACCCTGTATTACTATGACATCCTTCCACAGTTCATAGATCTGTTGCTTCATTAGCATATTTGTGATGAGAATATCCTTTTCCTCTCATCTTCTAGGTTGAAATCTGATGACTGTGGAGGCCAGAAACTAGTGGCTACCGTCAAAAAACTAGTCAGAGATCATTTGAGCTTTCAGACATCCTACGTTATTCCGCAAAGATGGCCATTAGAAGATAATAGACTGTGTTTAGAAAAGGATGAATACTCCGACATGATCAGGAACACCAAAGCCCAAGTACAAAATTATGTACAGACAATGTTCAGCACACCCATATGACATCTTTGTAGATTTAATTTTCCAAAAGTCTGGCTGGATTCATGGTTTCTGTCAAGTCATACATGTTAGTCACATTTTAACTGTACCCCAGCGAGGTTGATCAATTTAATTTTACTCCAGCTTCTAGACCAGGTATCACCAAATTAGGGTGCCCAGAAAAATGGCCAGCCAATAAGCAATTAGAGAGGACACCGTCACATCAAATGCATGTGTCATCACTCATGTTTATGCTCTGCTTTTCAGACTGCATATTATATTCGATAGCTTCACACATCCCGTTTGGACCCAATAAAAAAGCAACAATTGGTTAAAGCAAAAAAAGTACCAGCCATTAACCAAACGAACCCCTATGGTGTGAGATCAGTTGTTTCAAAAGCGTGAAAGAAACAGTATGGTGCATCGGGTTACGTATACCTTTGATCATTGCGTGAAAATCTAAATTTAAAGGAACAGGCCATATCGTTAATTTTTTACAGAATAAATATCTTGTTTTTTGCTCCCAACTGTCAATAAGTACAGTGTTCTGCTTCTGTAGTTTATGGGTTTCAAGAGTAAATGTTTTTTATTCAGAGGTGGTATTCTGCTGACAACGCCAACATTTGCAAGATCTCATAACAATTTCCACCTCATTAAATAAATGAAATTGCTTCCAAATAGTCCACATGTTAAATATTCTGTTAATCAGCAAAAAAAAAAAAAAAAACTGTGTCTGTTTAAAAGAAAGTTAACGCTGAGTTTACTTAAAAAATTTTAGATAAATTTCTGCTATACTTTGTCAATTTTGAATCACAGAAATAAATGATCTGAACATCGTCAGGATGGATGTTGTACGACCTCCGTTTGGATTTTAGTGTTTATCACAGCATTCATAATTTAGATTAATCACATGCTGTTAAACATGCTATGCACAACCACGGTACACCATAAACATCAAAGCTGTCCTCAAAACCCCAGGTGTGTGCAAACACAGACTCTTTAAACACTTTGTACTTACCAGCGAATCTCAATGTCACTAATTCTTCAAAAGCAATTTTTGTCATAATTACAATGCATAAAACATTTACGTACTGGATATCAAAAAAAGATTATACTGGAATTTGCTACCATTCACCTGTATGAACAGTAAATAAGGCCACTTGTGAATAAAAGGAGAAGGCTCTAGAAGAAGGAGACAATAAAGTACCACTCTGACATCACCTTCAACCTTATTAAAATTTCATAAATGTCTTGCCGAATAAAGATATAGCTACAAACATTACCGCATACACGGCCGGTCGCATCAATATTTATGCACATGCACACAGAAAGCAAAATACCCAGTAGACACCTCAGTCACCGTTTTCATGTTACCTCTAAAATGTTTGTGGGAATTTTTAAACATTCTCTACATATTTCAAATTTTACTAAATTAATACAACTTGATTTGAAAATGATATGTGCTAGATTGTATATATTTGGGTGAAACCTTCATATTTTCCCCACGCATCAGTAATGTCATCGGATCAACATGCAAGTGTGTGACTGTGTGTGTAATTGGTCTGTCGCCACTCGGTGTTGTAGAGAAGAAAGCACCTGACTAAAGCATCTGGTGTGAGAATCTTAGAATGCTGAAGACAACTTGCTTCCTCAGAGCTGCAGAGGAGGTGAGAAGTAGGGGATACATTTGTTTTGACATAATATCAAGCTGGAGAAAGGTAGAGTGTGGCTGGATTTTAAGCTGGTGAGAAAGACTGGGACTTCGAGCTGGCAAGAATGCACAACTGTCTATTAGTAGGACTATTGGGAACACTCAAAAAAGTCTTACATTTTCTTCCTTCTGCACTGTTCTTTGAGCTTTCGCAAAAACTGGCATTATCAATGCAGAGCTGCATGGCATCGAGAAGGACTCTGACGATGACAAAAAGAACCTGGTGTGTTTGAAAGAAATTTAGCTTTCTGTTCTTTTGAGTTATAGAAGATGTTCTTTTCAGTTACAGAAAAGGAAAACTTTGATTCATTTTGAGATGCTGCTTGAAAAAATAATTTGTGTACCTTGCTACAAAATAAAAAATTAAATTTGCACATTTAAAAGAAAATGAATAGTGGCGTTCAGAAAACAAAAAAGGGAAAAATTTAACAAACGTATCCAAATCCTGATTTGATTTGCTTTGGATCTTAATTGGGAAATTGCCTTTTCAATAAATTTGGGTGAATAACGTTCACCTGCAAGAATAAATTTACAAACAGCTGACTTGTGAAATAAAAAGTAGTTTAATTGCTTCTTTGGTACAATGGGTACCAGCCAATTCTACAGCTAGTTTTTGTTTAGAAAAGGGTACACGTGAATCCAAAATGTTCTTGTTTTACATCATTTCAACTTACAAAAATGGAATTTTCCTACAAAAAAAAGTACTTTTTGAGTGAGTCATGGACAAAGTGGTTTTCCATCAAACACAAAAAATGCAAAGCTGAGCTTTCAGAACAGGGAAAATTCCAGCCAAAAGTAATAAAGTACTGATTGACTTTTTCTTTGTGAATGTCAAACTCAAAATATAGCCAAACGCTGACTCGTAGTGGTGTTTTCTTGTAAATAAGAACGCTATCTTGGGGGGAGAGGGAGCAATAGCTCAGTGGTAGAACGTTCGCCTTTGGACCAGAAGTTCACAGGATTGAATCCCACTGAGCTCATGTCCAGGTGTCGTTGGGGAAGACACCTAACCCCCATATAACCCCCCCCCCCCACTGTCCTCTTGTGAATGCTCATCAAACAATGTGTCAGTATAATCTGCATGCCTGGAACTCGTCCGCTGAAAAAAGTTCTATTGTGTAAATTAGAGAGCAGCTAAAAAGCATACATTTATAAAGTAATATTTCATCATTTCAGTTAAAGGGGTGGCACGATGGTGCAGAGGTTAGCACAGTGGCCTCACAACAAGAAGATCGGGTGTTCGAGTCCCGGGTGAAGACGAGGAGGCTTGGAACACTTCCCTGTCTGTGTGGAGTTTGCATGTTCTTCCTGTGTATGCGAGGGTTTCCTATGGGTTCTCTGGTTTTCTCCCACCCTCCAAAAACATGCATGTGAGGGTGACTGGCCACTACAAAATTGCCCCTATAAATGTGTGTGTGTGTGTGTGTGTGTGTGTGTGTGTGTGTATGTATGGTTGCATGTGTGTGGCCCAGCAACAGACTGGTGACCTGTTCAGGATGTACCCTGCCCCTCGCCTCGACTTAGCCAGGATAGGCTCTGGCACCCCAGTGCAACCTCATTATGGATAGATGGTTAAGAAGCTGAATGAATTAATTTAAGTTAATGTGGTTAATCCTCAGTCCTAATCAAACTGCTCATTTTAATTTTCATGGCAGGTATAAGCCACCAGTAAATTTTAGTGCCACGTTAAAATGTGCTTAGCTATATTTGACGCAAAATTTGGATTACCGGTATAACTGACGTTACACACACCACCATTTGATCTACATAATTTACTTCCTGGAAAAATATAAAAGAGAAACAGACAACAACTTTTTGAGGGTCTAAATAAAGCTAAATGGAAAGACAACTGTTAATATCTTTTTAAAAATTCTCTTTCAGGGAGTAATTGGGGGTTTTCTATTTTAATACCAGGTTTTAGCATCCGTTTGATTGTTCTCCTGTGTGTTAAATTCCTTATAAAGCAGCCTTTCCACATGTGCGCACCTTGTCTTCCAGCTCAGTTCTTTGCAACCTGGTTTTCTATCACACCTGGGTACAACTGCTAAAAGGTCATTTGAGCGCATAACTAAAGCCAGCATCAAAAAGTGGAATCATGCCATAAATACCGATGTGAAGCTGCTCTGACATATAAGGACAGATTGTGATATGACACATTACAGAGAGTTGAAGCCATGCAGAGCAGCTGGCATGTGAGTAACCCCACTCTGTTCCTGAGAAGTCTAAAGTACCCATGTCCCCATTCTGTCAGCAGTAAAATGCAACATAGTGGTACACTGTGTTATCGAAATCAGCAAGAGTCACACAGAACCCTCACCATTCATCAAACAATAGCTGATAAGCGGTAAATACAGTTTAAGCACATGCCATCAGATCACGGGTAGTTAAATGAAAGCATTATCCAGTTAAGCAGACAATACACAGACAAAGTAAAGAATGAGATGCATTACTCATAACGAGATTAGTTCATCTAAACTGCCACTGTTTCTATTAAACCACTTCACAAATGAACGTTGTTCTCTATTGTTTGACTTACAGTATGAAAGATTTTATTTCGTCATTTTAAAAAAGAATGCTATTTGAAAGCTATTAAGGTATAATAACATGTGTTTAAGAAAAATAGAAGGACATTGTAGAGTTTAGCCAGCTGGTCCATATTTTATAGCTGTTTCATTCATGGTTAGAAAGCAAGCATTTATGTTAAATTACACACTGCTAGGGCCAGTCGACGAGTACATAGATCGTAACAGATCAAGATTGAATAGATTATAGGTTTTATTTAAAGCAGCTGGTGGTTTGAAATAGACAAAGGATTACAAAATGGTAACAGTATAAGAGTAGCATCCTAAAAGAAATGTATAAAAGCATCTTTCAATACAAAACATCATTGCATTGAAAATTGTAATAATCATTCATGCAAAACCACAGGTGGCCGCACTGCAAAGAGGTTGAGGGTTCAATTCCTGGAGCAGGGGTGAGGCTTGAAACACTGGCCTTTCTGTGTGGAGTTTGCATGTTCTCCCCATGTATATATGAGTTTTCTCTGGGTACTCATATTTCTTCCCACCCTCCAAAAACATGCACGTTACGTTAGGCTGCCACTGTTCCAGGACTCTCTTGAAAAGGGTATTCTAATCTCAGCAAGTTTCTTTTGGTTAAATAAAGGTGAAATAAATTTTTAAAAAATGTTTGTGTGTGATGCGTTATGGTCAACAGCTGTTGGTGGTGACCAAAAGAAATGAGATCGCAAATACAAGCGGCCAAAATGAGCTTCCTCCGCAGGGTGGCTGGGCTCTCACTCAGAGATTGGGTGAGAAGTTCTGCCAACCAGAACTCCTCACCCGGCGGCGGAACTACTCAGAATTGTTCCGGGTGAGCTGGAGAATGCAGCTAGGATGAGAGAAGCCTGGGTTTCCCGTCTGTGGCTGTTGCCCCCACGACCCAGCCCCGGATAAGCGGAAGACGTCGGAACGGAATACTGATTTCAAAATAATCCCAATTTATTTGCTTACTGATTAAGGTTCATTGGTTGTCCCGATTTTCACTGTGTGTTTTTTGTTCATAGTCCAACTGGTCCTACTGAAAAACTAAAGTCCAAACAAATGATAAACCTGCAAACTTATGGATCTACCCAAACCTTTCTAAAGTATCGAAATTGATACCTCTAAAATAAGGATGTGTTTACCGAGTTTCAATTCAATTCTAAAATATGCAACATTGCATATCACATTAGGATGAGAGCATGGATGCATGCACTAGCAGTAACTACACAAGTTATTTAGATAATTTTATAAAATGACATTAAAACTGAAAACAAAATAAATACATCTTGGTTATTTGTAATTGGAACATGTGCTCTCCAAAGACACAGTTTAAGATGCTTTGAGCAACAAAGTAAACAGTTTTAATTTTTAAGGATAACTCCATGTATTGTAAAATTCCGTCCCTGATGGCAAGGACCAGGAAATCAGTTAACAATATTGAGAGAAGTAGAGAAAACTGAATAAATAAGTTAGTGTGTTTTCGACTCTGAGACAAACATAGAAGGAGGGGGTGGGCTATTTTTGGATGGAAGGAAAAGGGACAGGAAGTAAAACATGGTGGATAAAACAGGAGAAGTCTAGGTGGAAAAGGAATCAAAGATGAAAAGTTGGTGTGCACAAACACAGGGAGAAGAACTGGAGCAGGAGAGGTGGGGAATAAGACGTGTGCTGGTATGACTTTTTCTGCAGCATCCACTCGGTTATGATTAATGACTTGGCTGAATAGCAGAGACCGTACAAGTAAATGCAAACATCTCTGCTGTGTGCGCCCTGCCTGCTGTGAGGCACCATTTGTATCTGTGCTGGTACTCTGAGAGATCAAGTGTTTAAAATTATGAAAGCAGAAAACAATTATGGAAAAAAAGCATTTCTAATGTTTCTTCATTGATAATTAAAAAGATAGGGTTTTTTTCTGTTTTTCAGAAAATGAAAGCTTGCAGCGTTTGCAATAACTACATATATAAAGAGAGGATAGTACTTTCATAAGAAGTTATTTTTAATGTAAACTACAGTTTATCACACTGGTTTCAAGCAAATTTTCTGGTCTGTTTTAACAAACCTGATTTGTCTAGGTGTATTCCCTGCCTTTGCACGGTACCAGTATGCACCATGGTATCTACCTTGGCTGTGCACACACTATCGTCCCAAAAAAATTCATATTCTTGCACATAAATCTTAAATGTTCAAACACACGTAAAAGATTTGCTGTGTTTTGATTTATCATTTTGAGAAGGTGCAAAAATACATCATCTATTTTCCACACAAGGGGGGAATTTCACTAAACTGGGTGTGAATGACAGCATGATTTTAACCTGTGACAGCTGGATCCCACCGTGTGTCAGAAGCGTAATTACTATGTGGAAGTTGTGTCATGTCCCGGTGTTCAGCTCCTGTCATCAACAAAAAAGATTGCGGTGCGTAGACGTCTAAAAAAAAAAAAAAAGGAGGCATGATGGTTTATTTATAAGTGTGTTTGGGTTTTTATTTTATGTATCTGGGTTAAGTTTGTAATTACAGCTTCAGCACATCGATGGAAACAGCAGAGCAGCAAACACGATGGAGAAAGAATAAATAGAAAAGCAAGCTAAAAAGCCCAAATTCTTTCTTTTTGATGTCTCCCACCTACTTTTTTTTTACTTTCATCTTTCACCCAGTTTTACTTTTCGTTCTGTTCTGCTTCCCCGGCTGCTGCTGTGCATCTTATTTCTTCATTTGTCTCTTTGCTACACCTTCAAGTTTTCTATCACTTTTTTTTTCTTTGCTTCTTGTCTGTCTCCCTTCTATTTTCATTTTTATTTGTTTCACCATAGCTCCCTCTCTTTCTTCACCCGCTCACACAATCTTGTCCTTGCTTAAGCAACAAACTGTTTCTGGCAGTGGTGGTGATGGATCATGTGGCGTCCTGTTAGAGTGCAACTTCCTCCTAGAAGTCCTGTAAGGTAATCTGAAAATCATTCTTGTTGGTGTGCTGTGTGTTCCCAACTTTGAATATGGAACAGCTTTTTTTCTGTGGTTGCGTAGCTAAGCACAATGCAAATGCGTCACATTAACAATGCTGAATTGCTTTACAGCAGCCTCTTACACACATTTATCTTTAACCTTATGAAAAAATAAATAGAACTGCATGAAGAGCATGGAAAGGAACATATGTGGGATTCTTTATTTAGGACACTCCAGACCCATAGGTAAGTAAGTGCAAAGTAAAAATAGAAAACAGAATAAAACAGTTTGGGTTTTTTTAGAATTCATGGAACGACGTGCCATCTTCAACTGCTTAAAAAAAACCTCTTAAAATGCGTCTTTTTATCAACTGGATTTTTTTTTTTTTTTTGTGTGTATTTCACATTTTTTGTTTAAAAAAAAAAAACTTTTTTGGGCAACTTAAGGAACTTTGCTAAATCTCTCTTGTGTCATTCATTGTCTGTCTCAGGAGTGGCAGACTTCTTGCGTTTGGACAAAAACCATTTCATCAGAATTTTGACAAAAAGAAAAACAGAAGTTCAAACGTTTGATGCAATCAGCCATTTCTACAAGATCCATTTTTATTATTTCTTCCATCATCACCATCACCTCTTTCTTTTTGCAAATCAGAAACCTACAGCACTAAAGCAAACAATTAATTAGATGTATGTTCATAAAGCTGTGGTTACACCTCCGCTGAGAAGGATAATTATCACTACCTCATCTTTTCTGATTGAGTCTTATTCTGTGTTAAACTCTCAGACTTTTACTGCTTTCTGGGGTGAACTAGACCAGAAATGACTGGTCCCTGGAAAAAGTTGGAAGCTAACACCAAGCAGTCACTCATGGCCAAGATATTAAAAAGTCACCACTGCAAGAAGTGGGGCAGAAGACTGGTATGAGCCTTCATTCCCTTTAAATGTTAAAGTCTGCTAAAGGTCACCGAACAGCAGATTTGCAGATTCCCTCAGACAAATAAGGTGGAAAAAAAAGTCAAAGCCCAAAAGATTGTCTGAAAACTAATTTAATGCTTTGTTTTTTTCATAAAAACATGTTATTGAGGAAAAACCTCATTAAAGATTGATGGAGTTAGGTCAACTCCTTTTTTTTTTTATTGTTTTTTGCTACCACAACAAGTATGATGTTCTAAAACATCAAGGAACCAATGAAGGAAAAAATGAACACAGCACTTTAAAGGCAAGGAAAAAGTAGGGCAGGAGAAATAGGGAACAAAACATCTGTGTTCTTTAAAGTTGAGCCATTACAGCCACTGAATCCCTGATGCTGCCTGCCAAAACTCATCCTCCCATGGCCTGCTTCATCCTCGACTGAAATGGTACCTTGCAGGATTTCACTTTCTCACATTAATCTGCCTCTCCTTTCTATTTCTCCTATTCACCATGCACTAAGTCTTCCATACTCTTTGGCATCAGCAAACATAACGTTTCATTCCTACACAAATTTACTAACCCAGAGCCCTGTCTCATCCTCTTGAGGAGCTGGCTCTAACAAGCAGGAAAGTTCTTCACGTCTCACCTCATTCTGTCCCTCAATGATCTTGTTTGGGTCATTTTTACACCTCTTTAAATCCTCCCTGACTGTTCTGCCTATAGTTAATATATTTGTATCCACTTTTGATCCACTTAAAACTATGCTGGCTACACCTTTGTGGAAAAAAATTTGCTTGAAGTAATGTGGATCTCGTTGAAACTAAGGAACAAATTTTGAACTGATAAAAAAATGGGGTCTTGGCTATTTTTTTCATGCAAAGTCAACCATTTTTAGGTTTCTGCCATGTTTTAATGTTATTCACATTTAATGTAATGTTATTGTATAAGTTAAGACCATACCTGTCAAGTTAACTATTCCATTATGTTTGAACAATTTGTGAGTGCTGCCGTGAAACCAAAATGATACTGAAAAAAAGGCATTTATAACCTTTTTTAATCAAATATTGCTAATGAGCTAATGAGCTTTTCTATAAACGCTATAACGTGCAACTTTAATAAAGGAGCGTCATTATAAACACCAACTACTCCACATACTTTTAGTATGGATAAAAAATCATGTCCTTTAGGTGTCCCGTTGGAAAGCAATTTAAAAGAATATGTTTTAAGGTGAAGAAGCATGTGCAGGCAGACAGGAACGGATGGAGAAAAGTCTCAGGTGTGATGTCTGATAGCAGAGTTTCAGCAAAGTAGCAGAGATGAAGATGTTGAGGATCTCTCTGGGAGTGACCAAGATGAACAGGATTAGAAAGGAAAGGAACAGCACATGTTAGAGGTTTTGGTGATAAAGTCAGAGAGGCCAGACTGAGATGGTTTGGACATGTGCAGAGGAGAGAGTACATCGGCAGACGGATGCTAGGTTTAGAACCACCAGGTAAGAGGCCTAGAGGAAGACCAATGAGGAGGTTCAGATACAGTAAAAGAAGACATGAAGATAGTTGGCGTGACGGAAGAAGATGCAGCAGAGAGGGTTAGATGGAAGAAACTGACTTGCTGTGGCGACCCTTGAATGGAAATGCCGAAAGAAGAAGAAGAATTTGTGGCGCTGCCACTGTTTGAATCATTTCTAACAAAATGAATATGCAACATTTCTAGGCACTTATTGCCTAATCAAATGTCAGGAAAGTAAATCAGACGTTACTAATGTGACTGTTTCAAAATGCTTCACATGTTTCCCAACTGACTATTTCCTACATGATTAAACAGTGATGAAAGAACAACAGTGTGCTTGATAAAAATCAAATAAACACTGAGGATCATTTTCAGTGGATTCCTATTTATGAGATGTTTGGCAAAATAGTTTGTTGATGAATTAGTACAAATTAAGTTATTGGATTTGTGTTTACTAGAATACAAAGAAAACAACTGAAATTATGTATTGCTTTGATGGTAGAGATCTTTTTTTTGTTCAAATATGAAGCTATATTTTTTTTTAAAAAAAAATACATACATCTTGTCCTTATTTCTTAGAGGACAAGAAATCTGAACCAATTTTTTTTCACTGTTCATGTTCAAGCTCTCAAAATGCAAATAATAAGTAAAGTAATAACTACTATCCATAAGTTAAAACTTTTCATTTTGTCTTTTGAACCACTTGTTCCTACAAGGGTCGCAAGGAATGCAGGAAGTATGCCAGCTGATTTCAGGCTAGAGGCAGAATACACCCCAAACAGGTCGCCAATTATGTCATGTCATGTGTGTAGCCCCCACTGTTATTGAATGGGGCCACCACACATAGTCAACCATTCACACACACTTATTCCTAGGGGCAATGTGGTATCAGCCACTTAACCTAACATGCATCATTTTGGAGGGTGGGAGAAAACCAGAGTACCTGAAGAAAACCTACGCAGATACAAGAAGAACATGCAAACTCCACACAGAAAGGCCAGTGTTTGAAGCCTCACCCCACTCTGTGACTAAAACCCCTGACCTTTTTGCTATGAGGCCACTGTGTTTACTACTGCGCAACCGTAAAGTTGAGTTACAACTTGTTTTTAGCATTAACCAATATCCATCTAGCATCTTAGCAGATATGTAACTTTCACCTTGTGACCATATTTAAGAGAAACCTAGTTAAAAATATGGCTTTTGTCTTTCATCTACTATTAGTTTCAGTCCTCTGATGAAACTCATTTTGATTAAAAATGTGTCAGGTGTGTATCATGGATACACCATGATTAAAAATGTGTCAGGTGTGTATCACATCCCATCTTCAACTAAATCCTATTAAAGATTTAGGAAATTATAAGCTTAGATTCCATCATGCTTTATAAGAATGACAAAGCATCACCTCTTTCAGGCAGATGACTTACCGCACAAACACACACACACACACATGCACTACACAATGCAAGAAACATCATGAGCCGTATGACTTCTTCGCTTGTGTCATTCCTTTGTGCAGACATTGCTTACAATCAAACTCCGATGACAAAACTGATAAAGTGATGAAATGGTTTTACATTTTTCTATATGACAAAACTTTATCTATGTATTTTTAAAAAAAGAATTTTAGCATTAAATTATTTAAATGACTTGAGGTGTCCAGTCACAATTTGAGCCTGAAGGTCATCAGTTTTTTTATTTCTGTATATTTTTTATTATAAACAACATGTTGGGCAGCACGATGGCCTCACAGCAAGAAGGTCAGGGTTTGAGTCTTGAAGTAGGGACGAAGATTGAAACACCCTTGGGTATGCGTGAGTTTTCTCAGAGTATTCCATTTTCGTCTCACCCTCCAAAAGCATCTGTTAGGTTAATTGGCCGCTACAAAATTGCCTCTAGGAATCAATGTATGGTTTTCTGTGTATGGCCCCACAACAGATTGGCGAGCTGTGCTGGGTGTATCCTGCTTGCCACCTAAAATCAGCCGGGATAGGCTACAGCACTCACTGCAACACCATTAGGCATAAGCGGTTCAGAGGATAAAACGAGACGAAACAAAATTAAATGTTGCAAAAACAGAAAAAAGTGAAGAAACCATTGCTAATATGATGAAAAATTTCTGCGGGTTTCATAAAATATCCAGAACCAATGCACAAATTACAAGGCGACACAAGAAACTGCAGCGTCATGGCCCAAATGACCTCCAGCACATCACAAGCTATCAAATATATAATCACTAATAATTAATTGTTTCATCTTTCCCAGAAGTTAACCAAAATGTTGTCCGCATAACCTTTTTGACATTTAACAAATCGGATTATAAACCCATTCCCAAACAGACGTGAAATGTGAAAGGTAGTTACAGGCCAACAGGAAAATCAAAATTGTATAATGAGACAAAATGGAAAAACTGCTTTGAGGTGTGACTCATTCACAAAGTGAAAAATCACACCATCTGTTCTTAGAGCAGAAAAGTAAACTGTGTGACTTGCTATCAGTTCACAACTGATCTTATGTGATGATGAGACGGCAGATTCCTTCATATAATCCTTGTAACTTGTACATTTAAAAGTCATTCAAACCAAAAAATGGTATACAATTATTTCAAGGTTTCTTTTAAGAAAAAAAAAATCTGTTTTCAGTTGAACTGTGACATTTCGTTCTTGATCAAACAGATCATCTTATGAAACATTTCTACTCCTCTGTAAGCTTTTCATCCACCTTTTGTGTCCTTAATGTGAGGAATTCTATCCCTTTTGTTCCAGTTCAACAGGAAGTTCTGAGATAGAGCTGTGAACACTGGTATGCAGTCTATTAAAAGTGTTAACAAAGATGACATTATACCATAATCACGCAAATAATGTTGTCTTTGTGCGGGATGCATAAAAAGATGAGTGTGGTAATGTTTGTAATAGGCGTGCCTAATTAGATAAAGAAAAGAATAAATGTCCCTTCAGTAGTAAAAAAAAGAAAATGAGACTTGTCAGTGAATAAAAACATTAAAAAAGGAAATAAAACTAAAATTTATCTGAATGAATTTATATTGATAATGAAAAACAACAACGATAGGGTGTTCTTTCAATACAGTTTTATGGTGTTAAAATAAGTGGAAAAGCTTCCTTTTTAATTATCAGTAATAAAATCTGTCTCAAAACTTGACAAAGTTTTCTTGGATCTTCTAAAAAGAAAAAACAAATCTTGTTAAACAAACTTTCTAAAGGTAACATTTTCACTCAATTTTATTATCGAGAAGTACAAATTGAATATTTTATGTGAATTTTTTAATTTTTGTTAAAATCTAAGAAACAACTTTGGCCTGTGTGATGGCTGAAGCCCTGCTATGTCATCATGGGGGAGCAAAGTTTCCTCCCTGGCTGACCAGGACCAAACCATTTACTGCTGGACAATGGGGGTGTCTTTGGATTTCGTTTAGTTAAGTCTTTGTTTAGTTATTTGTTTCCCCCTCTGGTTATCTTAGTTAGTTCATCCCCCATTTATAAATTCTCATTTTGTGTCCTTTAGGTCTCTTCTGTGTTCAATTAAGTACAGTTTCTTTGACCTACACTTTTTTGTATTCTGTTTAGCTAACTTTTTACATAATTTGGGTAAATAAAGGAACCTGTTGGTTATCTTGACTCACTGTGTCCTTCACTGCTCAATCCCTAACAGCCTGAAATATTAAAAATACTTAAAAACTTTTTTTAAAAATTGCATCATAAATATCAAAAAAAGCATTTGGAGACTTTTATTGCATGTTTGCATTCTTACCAACTCATGTATTTAGATGGAATTGTTTTTGGTTTCCAGGAATTTGAGAAATCCTTGTCTACACTGCTCAGAGCTGAGCAAACAAAGCTGAATTCAAGAGAATAATTGTGTCAAACACAATACCCAACCATCACATGCTGGCATCCCACATACACAGTGTCTGCTTAAAAATGTGTTTTATACTCACTGAAAGCTGCAACAGCCAGAATAAGTGTGACCACAATGGAGATCCAGGAGACCCACAGAGCTTTCTTTCTGTAATTCTGTGCCTCATGAGGCTTCAGGCGCATGCTGCTCTCCAGAAGACCTGCAGAGAAAGAAACATAAAAAATCTATTCACCTGGAATCAGCTTTCTTAATCTAATTTTCCAGATCTTTTTTTAAAAGAACAATATGTAGTTTTAATTGTGTAGCCACAACAAGAAAATCAGTAGTCACATTGGAAATTATTCTTTGTCACACAATAGGAAATTATTGTTTCTCTAGTCATCTTTTCTTTCTGGACAAATTTAGATAACATTCACTGAGCATTGCTGTGTGTTCCCTAACACCAGATAAAGATCATTGAATGTATCAGATTGTATGCTGAAAGTGAATCTGACACTTATTGATCCCATTACCAGACAGCATAATACAGCACCACATGTAGATTACATTGATCTCTTGGTAGTGCCCTGTATGTATACTGCTCAAATTTAAGCTACAGTTAGCTACTACCTCATGGCTTCTTTAAATTCAAACACGTGGAATTATCTATCTGTGAATATCACTTTAAAATATACATCATGGAGAAGAAGCTACTTTATTGTGTGAAATTTCAAATGTGATTTAATACTTTCTACATTCATTCATCTTCTGAGTCGTCCATCCATAACAAGGTTGCGGGGGGTGCCAGAACCCATCCCGGCTGATTGAACACGAGAGGCAGGGTACATCCAGAACAGGTCGGCAGTCTGTCACGAAGCCACAAACACACAAACAACCATCCACACACACACATACTCATTCCTGGGGTCAATTTGATTATAGCGGCCAATCAACCTAACACACGTTTCTGAGGAGTAGGAGAAAACTGGAGTACCTGAAGAAAACCCACACATAAACAGGAAGGACAAGTAAACTCCACTCAAATAGACTAATGTTCCAAATCCTTTCCCCACCCAGGACTCTAACCACCAACCTTCTTGCTGTGAGACCACTGTGCTAACCAGTGCACCACTGTGCTAGTTTTCACAGATGGAAACAGATCACTTGCATTGATTAGAGCAGCATTACATATAAAGATTTTTTTGCATTTGTGACACTTGAAGGTGCTCCAAACCTTTGAGATACATTGTCAACAAAAATTTCTTAGGGTTTGTTATGGATTTGAGAAAGCATCTGATCATGCCTTATGGTAAATCATTTCTAATCACTCCAAAAACTTTAATAAAATTTTGAAAGTTTCTACTACATTGTGAAACATGTGTCAAAAGAAATATTGAATATTAAAAAACATGTAGTATGTTGCATTTCTAGGAGCATACAAAAATTATCTCAGGAAGAAAAAACTTAATATTAAAGCATTGCTATGAAGTCATAAAGAACATCTAGTAAAAGAGAATCTGTAGATTTTTAATCATGCATGGAAACAACTATTCCTTTGAAAAGATCCACATATCCTGTCATTGCATTTTTTCAAAGAGTATAAACAGAATACTAAATTCTTCTCAGAATCAAAACATTTCACTTCACCTGGATTCTGGATCCTTAAACTCCACTAGAATCCAAAAAAAGCAAAAACAACTTTTTGTATTGCTGTTGTATTTGGGGTCTGACCCTTACCATAGTGAGACCGGCCATGCTGTTTGGTCTAGACAGTGGCATTGAGGAAAAGACAGGAAACAGAGATGGAGCAAGCAGAGATGAAGATGCTGAGGATGTGTCTGGGAGTGACAAGGAGGGACAGGATCAGAGGAACAGCACATGTCAGAGGTCTTGGAGATAAAGTCAGAGAGGCCAGACCAAGATGGTTTGGAAATGTGCAGAGGAGAGAGGGCAGAAGAATGCTGGGGTTTGGAACCACCAGGAAAGAGGCCTAGAGGAAGACCAAAGAGGAGGTTCATGGATACAATGAAGGAAGACATGAAGATAGTTGACGTGACCAAAGAGGATATGGGAGACAGGATTAGATGGAAGAAACTGACTTGCTGTGGCGGCCCCTGAGAGGAAATGCCGAAAGGAGAAGAAGAAAAAGATTGTGTTGTATTTGTATACTGTATATAGGAAAAAGGAAAAAGAAGGAAAAAGATTAATAATCCATCCCTCTCAGTTTTACTGCTGTGTTAAAGCACCCTTTGTCGAATATCACATGTTTTTCAACCCAGATGTCTTTGTCTACAGCTCTTTATTTTTTGGAAAATGAGAGAATTACTCCGCATATTCAAGGATCATTTATTGAATTGAACTTTCAGACCCAAATTAGAGTTCAGTTTTGTTCATTGTCGCTGAATCCAGGTATTTGCTCTTGTTTATTTCCACAAAAACAAATGAAAAATCTGAGTTTTAATGAAATAAAAACATCCCTGAACTATGTGAACCATTGCTCATTGTTCAGAAGATGTATCAGTAGCTTCACTCTGGGGTTTCAGCACAATTAAAAACAGAAACTGTGATGGTTTTTGTCCACCATACAGGGATTCTTTTAATTATCTATTTTATAAAAAGGAAACATTGTCTGCCTGCTCTTTGTTCCATGTGGCATTTGGGAGCCTGAAATCTATCCTAGCTGCTATGAAGATGGAGTTCAACAAGTTCTGGTATTACAAGTCTGACCATCTAATGTATTTACAATCCTTTTATCTTGTATAGTTAATGGCTGATCACATTTCTTTGTAAATTAAATTACAATCAAAAGTATTCAGTCATTAGATAATCAAAAAAGAACACATAAATAATTTTTAAAACAAATCAAGATATTGACAGCAATCATCAATCAACTTTTGCTCAAAGTTTCGCCATAATTTTACTGAAGATACTAAACTTGTTTCAAAGAAAACAAAAAAGAAAAACTACGGAAGAACTTTCACTAAAACAAAACTGTGGTCATGCGTCACTAAACTGATGAGTCACATGCATTCCAATGCAGGGATGAATGCACTTATTATACCACTATCAAAGTAAAAGAATGAATTAATTGATTTAGGTAAGATAAGCATGCAACAACCAGACTCCAGGCTGTTTTTTCCAAAAAGTTACATAACATTTTTAAAACTGTATTTACTTGTATTCCTTTCTGACTCATAACATTTTAAGAGGTAAAGAGTCTTTGTTAGATAAAGAATGAGGATGGTTTCTGAAAGGCCTGTACTTTTGTGTTGTGAAATACACTGGGATTGAAAAAAGTCAGAATTGTCAGATGTACATAAGTGATTAAGTGGTGGACCAACATTTCACACTGGGATGTATAATAGATCTCCATTTGCATCAATCAACCCCTCGATTACAATTTTGTGGTTATAAAACCATCTCGCTGTACGTAAATAGTACAGGAAACGAATAATTTAGGCATCACAGATAAAAAAAAACCCTACAATAAAAACCATTTCTCAATCAATCCAGTGGTAAAAACCAATAGTGCAAAAAGCCATGACACACAAACCCATCTTAAAAAAAATCTAATAAACTTCAAGAATATAAAATAATATGACATTATTTCATTCACCAAAACTTTGGTAATTGTAAATAAAACCCATCTCTCTCCTCTCAAATTCTAAAAGTCCAAGTTGTCCTGTCATATTTCAGTACTCAGATTTCTACACTTGGTTCGACTTCAGTTAAAGTCTGTCTCAAAATTAACTTTAAAAGTAAATCAGCCACGATTTTTTTCCATTTTTTTCCCTCCAACCACTGCCTGCTGAAAAAAAAGGTTTGAGCAATAAACATTTTTCCAACCACATCACTGACATCACTTGAAATTTAGCTCCAATGTGTTTGACTGTCCAATTAGCAGGCCTGAAAACGGTGTAGTAGCTCAACATGGCTGAAGGCTCAAAATTTGGTTAGTTGAAGCAAAAGTTTTGTTTCTGTTCACTTTATGTTAAAAGCAACAATTGCATGCCTGCAGAATGGACTCTGAGGGCCTCAACGAAAGTTCGACTGGTTTTATTTTAGCTATGTGAAGCAAAAACACTCTTTGAAAGCAGAACACCCATCAGGATAGCCTTAATCAAAAATGAACAGATCATCTGGAAATATTTTATAAATATTAATGGAGAAATTATTAAAACCAGTTTGGGATTTAGATGCTTGTAAGCTAGCAGTGAAGGCTGTGAAGGCATTCATGGCCCGTCATAGTTATGGACAAGAAAAAATTTTTAAATCAGTTCAACTTTGTGACAAGATACATTAGCCTGCAAGGAGCACCCAATAGATGGTAGTTTGTGTCTGTACTAATGTTGCTATGTTGGTAAAACAATACTCATTTAGGCTTTGTGCAATATTAGTAGAGAATGAAACTGTAACAAAATTAATAGTCCCCAATGCTGGCAGTGGCAGTTTGACATGATCCATGAATTTATGTAAAAAATGGAGACTCATGCATATAAGCAACACTTTCCCATCTGTTTTGTCTTGAATTGATGACTGTCTATAAATTGTAACTGAGTTTGCTGTAGTGACCATATTGACAGGTGGTATGCACTTCTACAAATGACCATTTCCTCAAAAACTCAACATACTAAAAGTTTATAAATGGTCATCTGTATTTATAAGTTGTTCGATTGGATCCACTCCAACCAAGCCTGTTTTCTTCTGACTTCTCAACTAAATACATAGTTTTTTTTCATCAAACAACTACTGTTCACTGTTTATTTTCAACATTTCAGACAGTCCTATTTTTTGCTAAAACTCAAGCGACGTTCCATGTTGTTGAAATCCAAATTATTTGTAATGTTATTCACTTTGAACAGTATTGATCCATTCAACAGGTAGATATTGACTTCCTGCTATAGTCTTGAACTATCAGCCGTTTATGCCAACAATTCAGCCAAATTCTACGTAATCAAGCATACACAAAAAAAAAATATCTATGCTGCTCACTCTCATCACTGTTGTCACACAAGCACATATCACATCTCTGATTTCATTAGCAAGAAAATAAAGCCTGAAAATTTTATTAAAGCAAGAGACTTTAACAAGAGTCATTCAAGAAGCTCATTAAGTCAAACTTGGCAGTTTGTCAAATGAGGGTCCAAACTACTCTAGTCATCTAACTATCTTTTATTACACTCAACTTTATGTGAGTTGAATGCAAAAAGGGATTGTTGCCTTCATATAAGAAGGCATGCAGAGTTGACGTCACAATGTTAGTTTAGATAGTGTATTGTGTTTCTGTTAAATACGTAGATAGATACGCAGAGAGCGATTCAGAACAAACATTACTGCTATGCTGCATTAGAATAGCCAGACGATAGAAGACGTGAACTGTGTTAAAAGCATGACTGGAAAGGCAGCATGTTCTCGTGTGTTTCAATATGTGTGTGTTTGTGTGTGTGTGTGTGTGTGTGTGTGTGTGTGTGTGTGTGTGTGTGTTGTGAACAGAGGAAGTGAGACAGCATGGTAATTCACTCCACTCACATGATCCCTGGCTGGGAGAAGAGACAGAAGGCATGTGCTCAACATCTCCTTGCAGCCCACATCGCTCTCTGACACAAGCACAGTCAATGTGTGTGTGTGTGTGTGTGTGTGTGTGTGCGTGTGTGTGTGTGTATTTGTGTTGCTTGCACTTGTCTCTGTCACAGTTTTCTCTTCTAAAAATGACTGAGCACTCAAATGCAGCTGAAATGTTCCCAAATAAACTAGACAACAGAAATTTATGAGTGAAAAAATAATTCAACAACGAGGAAAAATAACAGTTATTGTATTCATGTTTGAGAAAATAGAATGAAAAAAATCAATGTTCAAGATCAAATACTTTATAGAAAGAAATTCAAGTGCAAGTTAACCAATCACACTCTTGACCATAGACGTAAACTCAATGGATTTTTTTTTTTATAGCAGCAAGAAATCCAAACGAAATACTTTTGCATTAACGAGAAGTCTGGGCACGACTTTAAGTTTGCTCTCTGTACACAACTAATACTTTAGTTTGACTTTTATAGGTTTATTCTATAAAATTACATTCGTTAGAGTATAACGTTATTGCTGTGGTAAAAATGAATCATAAAGGGCACAATCTCACAGAATTAGGTTTTTTGTGGCTCACATGCATCATCTGAAGAACCTTAAAGTTTGTGGAAAAGCATTTGATAACAGCCCTTTATAACATTTTTTTGCAGACCAAACCAACTAAAGGTACTCAAATGAAAAAAATAAATAATTGAGTTGGAGGGAAAATGTGATGTTTTGTCTACTTTCAAAATAAATTGGTATTCTGTTGCATTTCAAGCCCAAGATTTGCAGTTTGTGTAGTCTCTTAACTATAATCCTATACTTATGAGGGCTACATGGGGGCTGTGTTGATCTTTATTTTTTCCACATATGCAATCAAAGAATATTTCCACAGTTTATGAAAAGATGACATCTCATTTCCAAATCACTAATGAACATGTCTGTTCATTTATCCTTAAAAAAATCAGGTGCTAGATTTGGGTGTAAAGCCTGATCCACATGTTATGCTTTGTACGTCCTATGCAAAGCAACCACTCTTGGTTAGCAATGAAGTCGGTCATATCAGACTATGTATTAAAAAGTTTAGCCTGTAATTGTCATTGTAATTGATATCTCAGTAATAATCTGCCCCTGACTTATAGGTAAAGGGACCAACTAATTGGATTTTTTTAAGTAAAGTCATTTTAAAAATCCCTATGTGTAAAGTTAAAAATACAATTAACAACTTAACTACAGAAACACATAAATTACCTCATTTTAAGGTCAGACTTGTTATCATGGTAAATTCCGAATTCAAATCTATGCAGACAACTTGTTGGTTTTTTCTTTGAAAACCCACTCGTTTACACTAGTTGAACCAGAAATAATATAAAATGGTCTCATTCAGGTTCAAGTTTTCCTCACTAGTGTGAACTGAGACCACAAAGAACAGCTCTGGATCATATTTTGAGATGTATAGTAATAAACAATGTTTTTCATTTCAATTGAAAAGCTGCAGAAAATCCAATGAGCACATAAAAGGTCAAATATGATCTAATTTGTCAAAGTACTACAATAGGTTGGCAGGATACTCTCTGTGCACACAAATTGCTATATTCTGCTAATGATGGAGAAACACTGATTTAATTTACTTTTTACACTTTGAATCAAGATCTACTTCATGTCAATTTAAGATAATAACCAGAAAATTAAATCAGATTTATTTCCTAATGAATACTTATTGTCCTCTGGCAAAAGCTGTAACAGATTTTCTGCATGTTAGATAATATATGGGTGGGAAAAGTCCCACAAAAACGTGCACACATGTTCTTTAGAAAATGGAAAAGCACACTTAAAGGTTTAACGTGTGACTGGTACCAGAATCCTGCCTTAAGGGAGGCCAGTATGTGCGTGATTTAACACTCAGAATTCCCACAGGCAACTTAGTCCATGCATGATTAGAACAGAAGAATTTCACATTACATGTAGAAGATTAAAGTAACTTTTGAGTAGCTTTCATATGAATCCTGCTGATGTATGACTGTCATGCATTATTCAAGGAGCAGGCCAAAAATATCTGGCATGGATAAAAATAACCATCATATCCCCTCATCCTTGTTTCTCTCACACTGACGCACGCTTGTATCCCACCCTAAGACGCACATTCATAACTTTTAAAAAAGCAAGCTTCTCTATTCATGAAGTTACCTTCTCCATCCACATTGTCTGTGATCTTCATTTCTTGGTTGATAGTGAATGATTCGGGCTCAGTGGGGGACTTTGCTTGCTGCTGCTGGTGGTTGGTAAAACCATCCGCGGCGCACTGGCCGTTCCCCACTGTGGCCGGGCATGGATCCACAACAGTGGCATCTGGGACGGGGTAAGACTCCTCCAGCACCTGATCACTCATTGTTGTAGCTTTTGTTTGGTTATTTAGTCAGGGGGGAAGAGGTTCACACCGGTTTAAGTGCAGCAGCCATCCAACGCATCCAATCTGCCACCGGTGGAGACTCCGTTGCGCAGAGGGGGGGAGATAGAAATGGCGATAAGAGAAGATAGAAGATAACGGATTTATCTCCGCAGCATCACTCCCTTCACCATACGTCAACAGGGCAAGTTCAAGGAAGAAATCTTGTCCGCTTTAGCCGATGGAGGTAATTTAGGGTTAGATCCTGGGATGTGATAAATTCTAAGATCTGCTATGAATCTGGCAGGCGGTGCCAGCAAGTTTTTTTCTCCTCCTCCCTTTCCTCTGTCTCTCCTCCTCTCATAACTCAGCACCTGATTCCCATACAGAAGCACTTTTTTGCAGGACTTGCTATCCTCAGTGATCGAACATCTGCTTTTTTGCAAGTTTTTTTTTTAAGTTATAGAACTGCATCATCAAACCACATAAAAAGAAGAGCACATTATTTGATCATTTCATCCACAAAGCTTCCACTCTCACACTCTCTTAAACAAGAGGTAAATCAATTAGTAAATCAGTCTTTTTGTAAGACAGTGACTTTCAGCTGCGCAGTCTCACTGTGTGTAAACTGAGAACCAGGTGGGACTGCATCATCAGTCAGCACAAACTTGTTCCTTCACTAAAGCAGCAAACACTGAGTCAGGTAAAGGCAAAGAGCCAACCAGGAGGCAGCTATGCATCCTAGGGTGCAGCTGGAAAGCTATATGAACAAGGTGTGGCCAGACCAGACTGAGATGGTTTGGACATGTGTAAAGGAGAGAGAAGGAGTATATCAGCAGAAGATTGCTGGGTTTGGAACCACCAGGCAAGAGGCTAGAAAGAAGACCAGAGAGAAGGTTCATGCATACAGTGAAAGAGGAAATGAAGATAGGTGGCTTGACCAACAGAATGCAGGCGATAGGGTTGAATGAAAGAAACTGACTTGCTGTGGGGACCCCTGAGGAGAAATGCTGAAAGGAGATGAAGAAGGTCTATTCATTTATCTATATAACAACAGGTAGAGATGTTAGTAATACATTTAAAAAAGACAAAACTCAAATGATCATGACAGACTGGTGACCTGTTTGTGGTGTACCCTGCCCCCCCTGGCCTTGAATCAGCCGGGATGGTCTCCGGCAACCCCTGCATTTCCGCAACGGATAGACGGTTAAGAAAGTCACTGACTGCCTGTCTGACATCTCGAATGAGTATTTGCTCTTAGAATATTAGTAAGACCAGAAAAATTCCACAAAAAGGCACAAAATAAAAAGAAACTGATATCTGACCACTCCACAAAAAATATTGTGATAATAATACCAAATATCCCTTCATTTTGTCTCATCGACTGAATTCTGTCCTGCAAATTCTAGATAGATTTTTTTTTCTTGCTTAGCATTGATTGCAAACAAAACAAACAAAATATCTTTTAGCTCTAACAGAGTGTTGTAAAAAAAAGCTGGCCTAAAGCTGCTTCATTTTGTCAGATGTGTGCTGTGACCAGATCAGGAAGCGAGAAGATGCAGCAGCATATGAGATGCTTTGTACACTACAGCTGTCACACCTTCAAAAAGAACGAGTGGAAATGACAAAAGCTGAAATGAAACCTGCATAATATTTTTTTTTCTTTTGCATTTGGTATTTAATTGTTCAAACATTCTGAAATACTATTATTGCTTTTGTCTCACTAGTTTTACTTGTAGAAGACAAACAGATTAGGAGTTTTTTGCCACACTTTGAGAAATAAACTAGCATAATATTAGTTTAATGGGTCTTTAAAAAAAAGAAAGCGTGAAAGCATCTCTTACAGAAGAAAAATTCAAGATGCTGAGTGAGTGTTACTTGAAATGAATGAATAAACATACAGCTGGAGTTAAATGAAGAAATATGCTAAATTCAAAAGATTTTATTAAGATTCCATTCTGTTCCGTCATCTTCCGATCATTCGGGGCTGGGTCGCGGGGGCAACAGCCTCAGACGGGGAGCCCAGGCTTCTCTCACCCCAGCTGAATCCTCCAGCTCACCCGGAAGGATCCTGAGTCGTTCCCTGGCCATCTGTGAGAGATAGTCTCTCGAGCAGGTCCGGGGTCTGCCTCTCGGTCTCCTCCCGGTGGGACGTGCCCGAAATACCTCTCAAACAAGGCATTCAGGGGTCCTCCTGACCAGATCCCAGAACCACCCCATCTGACTCCATTCGACCTGGAGAAGGAGCGGCTCGACACCAAGCTCCTCCCAGATGGCAGACCTCCTCACCCGATCTCTGAGTGAAAGCCCAGCCACCCTGTGGAGGAAGCTCATTTCGGCCGCTTGTATCCGCAATCTCATTCTTTCGGTCAACACCCACAGCTGGTGACCATAGGTGAGGGTGGGAACATAGATCGATTTGTAAATCGATATGTTTGCTTTTCGGCTCAGCTCTCTCTTTACCACGACGGACCGATGCAGCGTCCTAGTTATTGCTGACGCCACACCAATCCGCCTGTCGATCTCCTGCTTCACCCTTCCCCTACTCGTGAACAAGACCCGAGATACTTAAACTCCTTCTCTTGGGGCTGGACCTTGTCCCTGGCCCACAGGGGGCATTCCACCCTTTTCCGGACGAGGACCATAATCTCGGATTTGGAGGCACTAATTTCCATCCCGGCCGCATAACACTCAGCAGCAAATCGATCCAGTGAGAGTTGGAGATCATGGTCCGATCAAGCCAACAGGACTATATCATCCGCAAAAAGCATCTTTTATCAAAATAATCATGGTAAATTATGATAAATAGAAAAACACACCAATGTATGTGCTTGTTAGTATACATTACTTCTGAGATTAGTAGTAAATTAAAAGTCTAATTAGAGAAAAAGATACAAGTACTCAAAGAAAAAAATAATTTCAAAATCCTCTTCATAATCATGTGTGTCTAAATTACTAAACTGTCTCAAGTGAAATTCCCATTGCTGGAAACACAATTAATATATAATTAAGGAAGAACTAGTACAACCCCAATTTAAAAACTATCAGTGAAACTGTTAAACAGAATAAAGTTGTGTGTATTTTCTGTTTTATGAAGCTCTAAAAGATTTAGAAAGGCAAAAATTCCCCCAAAGACAGACTAGTTTAGCATACGGACCACTCAATGAATAATAATGAAGAATTTGTTTAGTAAGATTTAGTATTAATATCTAGCTGAAATTTGTAGAATATTCTAGGGAAATTATCCAATGCAATGGACATGCAGAAGATACTTCTCAATTTTGTTTCTTTGTAGGGGACATGATCTGCTATTTGCACATTTTATACCACAACTGTCAGGATCCCTCACCTGCCACCAGAGGGAGCCCTGGATATTGCTAATCAACCCGATTAGGATCACCTGGGGATGATTCCTGATTCCACTCATCTGTGCACCCTGCCATATATTTAACCCTATAACGCCAAACGTATCATATTTGATACGCAAATTTTTATTATTATTAATTAATTAATTAATTAATAATTATTAATTAATTATTAATTAATTATTATTATTTAATTATTTTTCAAAAAAATTAGACATTTCTGACATTTATTTCTTTGGGTGGGCTTTATAGGGTTAAGGGGAATCACCCCAAACTTCCCTGTCGGGTCTTACTATCCCTTCCTGCCAGATCACCCTGGTTGCCTGACCATGTTTGAACGATGTTATTATTTGAACTTTTGAAACCTTGAGTTCATCCTGTGCTTCTTGCTTAACAGACTTTCCTGAATTGTGTTAATAAACCTTGTTTGAAGTCCTGCAATTGAGTCCTCCTCCTTCCACCATCCCCAAAACCTTGACAACGCTGACTTAGATTGGAACTTTCAAGAATACAACTGCAGAAATAAAACCAATATTATTGGAATAAAACATCCCTCGAACCTACCTTAGCCTACTTCAAAGTTAATTAACAGAACGTCTGACTGGAGAAATATTTGCAATGTGCTAAAGTCTGGTGTGCATATGTCTATGATTGTTCAGGTTCATTTAAAAAGAGCTTAAAGATGTTTGTATAAGGTTCATTTGGAATTTGTGGGGTTTTTTTTCAATCAGTAAAACAGAAATAGATCAGATTAGCAAAAACCTGCCAGAAAGACGCAATTAAAGGATACAGAATGAAAAGTCTTACTGAACAATCAAGTCAGTAAGCTGTTGGGATTGCTACTGATGGCAGTGAGGGTTCGGCATGACAAACAAGATGGGCTATTCATAGAAGTCAAAGGTGAAGTGACTGGTATGTTTGCCACTTGGATGAGTGAACAAGCAAAGGAGATGGACGACGTGAGTTTTAAAATCAGTGCAAAAATAATTCAACGACAAGTTATTAATGCAATCAAAATCATTCATATATTCATTCATCTTCTGAATCGCTTTTCCCAACAGGGTTGCAGATATTCCAAACCATCTTGAGCCAAAACAAAACCCCAGCAGAGTTACTTCATTGGCCATGAGAGAACTTTGTCTTTAAAAAGACAGCACCACTCATAATTAATATTATGTGGAACTCTATACAGTTCATTGATCTGTGTGTCCAGGAATGGAGATATTTGAACCCCAAACACAAATTTTCATTATCAACAAAACATTTTTAATCTAACTTTGAAAGACATGAGATGTATTTGTAATAGTTTTCCAACCTTTTTTTATTGATATTGATGAAACCAAACAGTGGGAGGTGACTGATGGCTGTTTTCCTTCACATTCAAATCAAATCAAACTTTGTGATTTGAGCGCCATTCAAATACAAAGTGCTTTACAGATCACATAAACATGCAAATCCAGATTAGCCTTTAACTGTCTGGACATCTATATATTTCAAATATCCATATTTAGATATACTAGATATTTGAAATATATATATATATATATATATATATTGGAAAAGGGAGGTTACAGGGACTCAAGAGATTAAGAAGGTGGAAGATTTTAAGTATCTAGGATCAACAGTCCAGAGCAATGGAGAGTGTGGAAAAGAGGTGAAAAGCGTGTTCAAGCAGGCTGGAACGGGTGGAGAAAAGTATCAGGTGTGATGTGTGACAGAAGAGTTTCAGCTAAAATCAAAGGAAAAGTGTTCAAAACCGTGGTGAGACCGACTATGCTGTTTGGTCTAGAGACAGTGGCACTAAGAAAAAGACAGGAAACAGAGATGGAGGTAGCAGAGATGAAGATGCTGAGAATGTTACTGGGAGTGACCAGGATGGACAGGATCAGAAATGAGTATATCAGAGGATCAGCACATGTTAGAGGTTTTGGAGATAAAGTTAGAGAGGCCAGACTGAGACGGTTTGGACATCCACAGAGAAGAGAGACCAAGTACATCGGCAGAAGGAAGCTGGGTTTGGAACAACCAGGAAAGAGCCCAAGAGGAGGACCAAAGAGGAGGTTCATGAATACAGTGAAGGAAGACATGAAGATAGTTGGTGTCACCGAAGAAGATGCACAGATAGGATTAGATGGAAGAAACTGACTGGCTGTGGTGACCCCTGAAGAGAAATGCCAAAAGGAGAAATATCTATCTCAGAGCTCTTTCTCCTTTGGGTGCTCTAAATACAGTCTGTTCCGTAAATTGAACAAGCGGTTGAGGGTTTTTTTTTTTTAACGTTTTGCAAATCATGACCTGCTTTCAATTATGTGGTAAGTTTTGATTAAATTTTACTTACCAAAGTAGTTTTAAGTAACATTGAGGTTTGATTCTACTAATCTAATCCAGAAAACTACTGTCAGACTTCATGTTATTTTAATAGGATAACAGTCATCTGATAATATAAAGTTTTATACCAAAATAATAATTTAAAAAATGGTTCATTCATGCTTGTAAACCTCGACTGTGTGCAAACCCACATCCACTAAAGACTGATTAAAGTCTATCGTACTCATTTTTTACAGTACAAATTGAATTAACATTTATTCTACTTGTTATATAATGTGTTTTTTTCTATAAAAAAGAGAATGAATTAAATATTTACAGCTGCAGGTACTTCCCTCAGAACAGTACGCTCAGCATAACAATCATGTTTATCGAGGTGTCATCTTTACATTCCTACCAATAAGACATGGAGATGATGAGCACTTCTGACCTCCATGAGGTCGTTGGATCTGCGGCTGAAAGTAGATTTCATCTTTTATTGCAGGGCTCAGCAAAATATGACTTTTTTTCATTTTGCTCAGTGTGAATAGGTTGGTCAGTCTCACAGCATCAGGAAGAGAGAAACACTCAATTACAGGGAAAAGAAATCCACGCGTTATTGCATTTGTTTGCTGACAAACACTGAAAGAAATAGACATGCTTTGTGCATTTCACTTCACACAGATGAAAACTTTGGTGGGCATCATTCATTGACTTAGCTTAAACAGCCTTTCTACCAAGGCGATCAGAGCTGCACTTTTGGAATTGGAGATAAAAACAAAAGAGGGATGCTGGTTTTCCTGATGTCCATAGAGGTCTTGTTCTGTTTCCTTTGTGCACGTGAGGTGGTCCTTCTCCTCAGATGACTGCACACACAGGGAGATTTGCAACTTGAAGACAGATCAAAAATCACTTAAGCAAGCACTTTCTCTAACTCATTATACTCCATTTACAAATCACTGAGGACATTTATAGTTTATAATCTCTTTTCTCTGGTGAGTCCTTTCAATTTTAGACCCTTTTGTGTCATTAGGGAAAAAAACCCTTGCCCCAAAAAGGCAATAAAAAAAAAACATTCAAGATTATTTTTATTTTAACACAAGCTTGTTAAAAATACCAACTAGTGCCATTTTATTTTTTTTTGTGTGTGTGTGAGTAGTGAAGCAAGTAGAAAATATGAGTGTACATGATTGTTCCAGAAGGTCAAAAGGCTTTGACAATGTTTCGTTAAATCTTATGAACTGCTTATCCCTAATGGAGTGCTGGGGTCCAAGAAGCTTTCCCGGCTCATTTCAGGCAGGAGGCAGGATACACCCTGAACAAGTCACCAGCCATTCACACTCTCACTCAAACCTAGGGGCAATTTTGAAGTGGCCAATAAACCTAACATGCATGTTTTTGGAAGGTGGGTGGAAACCAGAGTACCTAGAGAAAAGCCACACACGCACGTGGAGAACATGCAAACTCCACACAGAAAGGCTGGTGTTTCAAGCCTTGCCACTCCTCTGGAACTTGAACCCTCGACCTTCTTGATGTGAAGCCACCGTGTTAACGTCTGCATCACTGTGCAGCCAGCTTTGACACAGTTATAGTATCAATATCCCAGAAAAGATTATTGTGGGTCTTGATGCTTGACCAGTTTTCTCAAAGACTATCTTCCAAACTGCCTTTAACATTAGAAAAGTGTTGATTTAGTCAAATTAGAACACACTTGCCTTTGCATTGTTATGATTTTGCAAAAAGAAAGCTCCACACAACACACAGTTGTGTCGCGTTATTGTTTTAATGTCTGCGTGTTTTTATTGTGGGACTAGATAATAAATGACCAGCATGTCCCAATAGCAGCCTTTCACCCGTCGGTCATTGGTTTCTAGATGACGGTGGGAGTGTGTTTGCTATTTGTTCATATAAAGTACTTTAATCAGCAGAGCGTACGATTCGCTGTGGCCGACACCAGAATGAAAGTTGATATTCACAATCATATTTTACCAAAGGAATGGCCCGACTTAAAACAGGTAGGCAAAACATAGAGCTACAGCATTTTTTTAAGACTTGGAGTTGTCTTTCCAATTTGTTTCTCTCTAAATACACTGATTGCACACATGTACATTAGTTTTGTTGCTGACAATGCCCAGATAATGTGGAATAACATAAAATCCTCTATTTTTTTTATCTTGAATGTGTAAGAAAATGAAGATATTTCTTTGTCAACCTGCTGTTCATGGATGGTTAAACTTTAATCAATAACCGCCGGCCTTGGTTTATCTGCTCTTGCGTTAAAGTCTGTCAGCAAATGATTTACAATAGAGGAGAACAAGTTTTTTTTTTCTCTCACATTAAGTTGTCCCAATATCTGAACTCCCAGTTTTTTTTGTTGGATCTATTTTATCCTCTGCTTTCTAATCTTTTCCAACCGTGTCAACAATCTTTCATCTTCTTAAGAATTTTTTTTTCCATTGATGACTTTGATGAGATTTCTGATTTCAGCTCATTTTCCCAGAAAAGGTTGATTGAACTTTACTAGACTTTTTCTAAACTTGAAAAAAAAACAGGTTTGAGGGCCCTTTAAAAACTTTTCAATGCATTTCTTGTACAAACAAATGCTTTTAAAATTGATTTCATCTTCCAAAGTCTAAGGCTTCTTAGGATTTAGAACTTTATACAGTACACATCTACGGTGATTAAAAGAAAGATTTTACATGCATTGATTATTTCCAGATTTATCTCTATGCAGCCACAATGTAAATACCAAACAGCATGCATGTGTTGTATTTGGATCATGTGAGCAGCTCTGCAATGAAATAAACACATTAATGCATGCAAATCATCACACATCACACACATCCAAATGACTTTCATTATGATTTTATGTTTTGCAGAGATATGGATACGGTGGATTTGTTCAACTTCATCATCACTGTAAAGTAGGTGACTTTTTATGTCTGACAAAACACAAATATGTGAACTATTTAGAATTGTGCATTCGCTTTGAGCACAGCTCGTCCACCGTGGGACATCATCAGCATGGTCCCACATGTGAGCAGCTGCAGAACACAACATGCTGCCCTGCATCAGCAGACTGATTCAGTTTAAACAGAGTTCTAAGTTGAACGCAGTGTGACCTGGTAAATGTGGGAACAGTGAAACTTTTAAAACCAGGGCTTGACTAAGATTGAGAAAAAAAAGAGTGTAATATAAAACTGCATATTGAGCAGTTTTAGGCTGATGTTGGTGTTGAATACAAAATTCTAGATGTCAGTGTTAAAATAAGATCTAAGAGAAGTCTAACAGGCTTCACAGCAGGAATACAAATTTCATTTTGTGAGAAGCTGTTCCTTAAAACAGTATCTGCTGTCATCTAGTGGTCATAGATGAAAATCCAATAAATCTCAAAAGTCCTTAAAAATTTTAATATTATTGCCAACACATGATTAAAAAAAAGTTTTATGTTGTTGTCTTTTAGGGAGAAGCCAAGATGATGAAAGATGGGAAACTCTTTCGGGTGATCCAAGAAAACTGTTGGGATGCAAATGCTCGAATAAAAGACATGGATCAACATGGTGTGTACTCAAAAACATATGGGTAATACAAATAGTTATTGCCAACACTATCAGTTCCTACACATCACATTTAATTTCTCATCTGCAGGTGTCACAGTTCAAGCTCTCTCGACTGTTCCTGTCATGTTCAGCTACTGGGTCAGTTTCCACAAAATGTTTCTTAGATCAGGTCGATGTAGATTCTCAATCATCCAGGTCATGATGAAAAAGAAAAAATGTTTTAATCAACGGGACAAAGTTTTAAGGATAGAACTTCACAACTAATCTGTTCTATCATATCCACAATATAGTGTTCAGAAATTTTCAAAATAGCATAATAAATTATGATAAGTTTTTCTTAAAGTCTAACTATTTCAATACGTACATATATAGTATGGGTGTGGTTCCTCACACACAGGCGATTTTGAGTTTTTGGGTCTATGTTTCTTGAAATTTCCCCCACATCAATCTTTTCCTGCTAAACATTTTATACTAATCAGTTCAATATTATTCTTATTTGATTAGAACATATTTCTGAATTTAAAACAATAGTTATTAAGTGAGTGAGGTGAATGGTTGTGTGTGTGTGGCCCCGCGACAGACTGGCGACCTGTTCGGGGTGTAACCTGCCTCTCGCTTGAAATCATCCGGAATAGGCTCCAGTGTCCTGATGAGATCTGCAACCTTCGAGATTTGCAACTTTGCACCTCTGCACATGCCCAGAAAGCTCCCCCTACCTTCCAAAGATGATGGAGTTGAGTACTTTGAACACAAATCACACATTTACATTGTTTTCTAATTGCAGGCCAAACCTCAAGACACGTTGGATCTCTGTGTGCTTCTAAATGATGATTTGGCAAACACAGTGAGCAGTCATCCTAAGAGGTTTGTGGGGCTAGGAACGCTGCCCATGCAGGCTCCTGATTTGGCTGTGGCAGAGATGAGACGCTGTGTGAAGGAACTGGGATTCCCTGGCGTGCAGATCGGCTCACATATCAACAACTGGGACTTGAATGCTCCTGAGCTCTATCCATTCTATTCTGTGAGATATTGCACATGCTACCAAACATAAATGCAGTGACCATGGCAAAATAGGTGATTATGAAAATTGTGGTTTACGTGCAGGAGGCAGAGGAGTTGGGATGCTCCATATTTGTCCACCCATGGGACATGCAAACAGATGGGAGGATGGCTAAGTACTGGCTACCCTGGCTGGTAGGTGAGCGAACTGGAGCAGGAACAGTAGACTATGCTGATTTATGCATAACAAGCTATGCTGACTGCAACATCTCAGCTGTGCATATAGTAATACAGTAAGCGATTAACTTATATGTTGCACTTAAAAACAAAAAAAATCTGGTGATTTAATTGTTATCTGAACATTCGGTTTGAAAGAGGAGCAATGGTACTTTGATGGCATCTGTAGTTGTTGTAAAAAAAATTTAATTCCTGTACATTGTGTTGAAATCAGAGAACAATATTGCCAGGAATAAAAGTTCTTTTTTTCTGTGTATTTTCATTCTTCAAGGGATGCCATCTGAAACAACCATGGCTATTTGCTCGATGATATTTGGAGGTATCTTTGAAAGATTTCCAAGACTACAGGTCTGCTTTGCTCATGGAGGTGAAACTTTTCCTTTTTAACCAAGAAACATATTTTTAGATCGCAAAATAAATTTGTTTGACTTAAAATTTTGCTTTTTTTTTGCGTCTTTTAGGCGGCTCTTTCCCGTTCACTGTTGGCAGAATTGAGCATGGTCACAAAGTTCGCCCTGACCTTTGTGCGGTTGACAACAGTATCAGTCCGAGGAAGTACCTTGGATCATTCTATACTGACTCACTGGTTCATGATCCCGTTGCCTTGAAGTTGCTGATAGAGGTCATTGGAAAAGTGAGCTATGCCAAGTTTTACTTTGTTTCACTTTGATGAAACAACAGTCTTCTCTGGTTTATTTAAAAGCCAGATCGTATCAAACTTTAATATGTTATTAATGTTACCATTCTGTTTTAAGCAATGCAGATATGTGTATTTTTTTTCCAGAATAAAGTCATGCTGGGAACAGATTATCCTTTTCCACTTGGTGAGCTGCAGCCTGGATCACTGATAGAGTCAATGGATGAGTTTGATGACACTCTTAAGGTGATTGATTTTTCATCTATATTTAATCTAGTGAGGCAGTTTCAAAACTCTGGATGAACTCTACATATTTGGTTTCCATAAGTTGTCTTTTTGTTTTGCAGGACAAATTGCTTGCTGGAAATGCGCTGGAATTTTTGGGACTGAAGCGAGAGCAGTTTATGTAACATACTTTACAACAAACTCTTTAAATTTCTGTTCCATTGTCTTTTGCTTATCTGGGGCTGGGTTGCGAGGTACCACCCTCAGATGGGAAACCCACGCTTCCTCCAGCACACCCAGGAGGACCCCGAGGTGTTCCCCAACCAGCTGTGGGACATAGTCTCTCCAGCTGGGCTAGGGTATGTCTCTGGGTCTCGACCTTGTGGCACATCCCCGAAACACCTCACCAGCGAGGCATTCAGCGGGCATCCTAACCAGATGTCTTAACCACCCCATCTGGCTTCTCTCAACTCGGAGGAGCAACGGCTGTACTCCGAGCTCCTCCCCAGATGGCAGAGTTCCTCACCCTTTGCTTTGAATTTGACTGAATTCATTATTTGTGTTTTATTTGACACTCGGTTTGGATGATTCTAAATTTTGTGCTTTTGTTTAATACACGTACAATATTAAAAAAAAAGTTTAGGAATACTGTATATTGTTACTGCCCAGTCCTGATATTTGATTGAGAAATAATAGCTAATATTGGACAAACACTATTTTCTCCCTTATCTCTGCTATGGTTCAAACTCCAGTTAGGAACCTTGTACTTTGCTTTTTTCATGTTAGATTGTGCAGCTCTATTTTAAAAGCAAAAGAACATGCTTTTATTTCACTGTTAAATTAAACACATTTAATTTGTGCACATTTCTTAAAAACAGAATAAAATCATCTTGTTTTGAAGTTATGTTTTTAATGAGCAACATTAAATGACCTCTGGCTTACTGAAGGGTAATAAATTAGTTTTGCAGCACTTATTAACAGCATCATTCCAGTTTATGTGGACTGTTTCTGAGAAACTGTTTTATGTGAGTCCACATGAACAAATGCAGATTGATCGACGTGTAAAAAAATGTTATTTGTCATTTGTATAATTTATACATTTTTCACAAGTTAACATTTTAATTTCGCTTGACTGCTTTTAGCCCTTAAAGTAAATGATTAAAATGTCTCAATGAATAGATTTTTCTATGTTTCTTTCTATTTTTGTAAACTGATCTCAAATAAAATCAATGTCATTGAATCATGAATGTTGATCAGAGGACAGACAATGCCTGTTTACAGTATAGCTTTGATAGAAAAATCAAAATGAGAGCAATCAAACTTTTATTTGCACAAAGAAACAGAAGCAAGCAAATATTTTGGAATACATAATTAATGCAAAACTGAAATATAAATTAAAACAAACTGAATTAAATGACATAGCAGTGATTAAATATGAACTACAATAGACATTTTTTAGATCTAACTTATTAATAAAACAGGAAGAAGAATGAATTCTAACAAAAATCAGAGGGGATCAAATTTAGGTTTATAGATGCAACCATTTTCAAGTTTTGGATTTGGATCCAGTGTATTGTCATTTGATATCTGGCTAATTTTGCAATACTGTTTTTATGAAACTTATCATACACAATTTTTTCAAAGGTGATCAATAAATGATACTGAATCTGAATGCATCTGAATGTTTAAAATGTATTGGCTCATTTTATATTTTAAAAAATCTACCACTTATATTGAGAATTATAAAAATGAATAAAAATGTTTAAATCATTATGAAATAAAGTTTATTTTGCATTCACCTGTAAAGTTTGCTACATTATCATTGCAAACCCTTTTGCTTCCTGTGCGTCATTACGTCACATCCGCGTTGCCGATGCCGAGGTGGACGTTCCAGGGTAATGGCGGCGTGCCGGGGGTCTTCGTCAAAATGGTATTTCACCCGGGAGCAATTGGAAAACACGCCGTCCCGCCGATGCGGAGTAGAACCAGACCGGGAACTGTCCTACCGACAACAAGCGGCAAATCTGGTCCAAGATATGGGCCAGCGACTTAACGTGTATCCTTTGTAAACAAAGTTATTATTAATCTGAGGCAGACATGGCGTAAGCTAACCTTAACACTAGGCCCGGGAGCTGATACTACAGACATTAACCAGGTTTAGAACTTAAAACTCGACTGTTTAAAATTAATGTGTGTTAGTTAAATGTATTTCACTCGATCATATTCAAATCTAGTTAAATGAAGCTGTGATTGCAGCATGCTGCTGCTATGCTAACATAGCTAATGTAAGTTAGCGCCTGAAAGGCCACTACTCGTGTTTATGGCTTGTTTTGTAGAAATGTGATCATTTTTCCCTTATATTTAATATATTCTATTGTCATAACATCTAGATCTATGCTATCTTTGGTGGGGTTTTGACCAGATTTTCCTTTGATCGTTCTCTTCATAGATTTATCTAAAGATCCCACGTACACGTGCCTGTGGATTATGTAACAATTATCTTTTTTTCCCTCTTTTGTCTGATGGTTGCAGATCTCTCATAATCCAAACTATAGATTTCCTTTAACTCACTCCTCAGCTCCCAATTAACAATAAATACAGCTATTGTTTACATGCATAGATTTTATATGCACCACTCTTTCACCAAATTCCACAGGAATGTAAGTATCCTGGTCTAATGTCATTCTGATCATTTTTAACTATTTAACCTACAAGATCCATTTGTTTTTCTATTTCTACAGATGATATCTCCAACCACCTTGTTCTTGGCTGCAAAAGTAGAAGAGCAACCCCGAAAATTGGAGCATGTCATTAAAGTTTCACATGCTTGTCTGAATCCACAGGAATCTCCTCTTGATACAAAATGTAATGTAAGTGCAGGTTACCCAGTCAGATTGGGATTTTTATTCTTTTTTTTCTTCCTCTATGTATCCAGTTGTCTCAGTGGTCATGGTTAAAAAACTGGCTGTGCCACATTGTACTGCCTTGTCCAAAGTGCCTTATTTTTCTGCCCTGTAGTGCGGTTGATGTGTACTAAACACCTGCACTTATTAAATCTGGCACTAATGAGCCTCTCTGTTTGGAGTTTTGGCCATTTTTGAAACAGTTGCTAGGGTTATAGATTAATAGACTCATTACAATTGTGTTGTAATGACTGTCTATCAAACTTCAGGCATACCTCCAGCAAGCTCAAGAGCTGGTGATACTTGAATCCATAGTGCTGCAGACCCTGGGTAAGTAGTGGCAACTGGAGTGGATGACTTGAGAGTACGCTGTTAATAATGACATTGATGAATAATAATAGTAAATTCTTAATGGTTATTTGTAAAGGGCTTGGTGTCACAACCTGTTTTTTTTTTATCTTATTTATCACAGCTTAATGTTTTATCATCTACTCTTTGGCTACTTTTGTCAGTCTTTTTATGTATTTTAATGAGTCGTTTAAAGGTGACATGTCATTCATATTTTTAATTTAGTAGTAAAAAATATAATTTTTTTTTGTTGCTGCAAACAGCCCATTTGCAGTTTTTGTTCTTAATTTGAATTTTTTCCATTTATAATATGAATGAGATCAAGTCTGCTGATTTGCCCAAATGATAAATTATTAAAATTGATTTTTTTTTTTTTTTTTTTCATCGCAGGAAGGAAACACATTTTTGATTACACACTAAATGACATGTCACCTCACAACTGTGTCTGTGTTGAACTCACCTGTTATGTATTTTGTTCCAGGCTTTGAAATTACTATTGATCACCCACACACTGATGTGGTGAAATGTTCCCAGCTAGTGCGAGGTAGAGGCTTCCTTCTTTGCTCTTTGTGCCCTCTGCTCTTGTTTGTCCCACCTCAGACGTGGGCGGGGGAGGGGTGGTAACCTTGCTGACGTAACAGTTACCTGGACACAAATGTTTTATCCTTGTGACGTCCTACTGAATTTTTTTAAATTATTATTATAATGAGACCAATTATATTTTGCCAACGCTGAGTAGGCCAAGACCAAGACTGTAAGCTTTTACAGGTTCATCATTAACAAAAAGAAGTGAATTTCGTAATTTTTTTTAAAAGTATTGATAGTAAAAAATCCTATTCTATGTCATTTGGTTGGTGTTGATATGAATTTTGTTTTTAGAATCAACAGTTCTTAGTCATTGTTTACTTGTAAAACTATTAACGACCTGAGGTTTACTAATGCAACATTAGTTCAAATGCTGTCTGCATTAAAAAAAAATCTTGAATTAACAAAGTAACAGTATTTACACTTAAAACTATGAAAAAATATACAGCATACTTTGTTTTGTTTTTTTTATCCTCACTGTCGTTTTATCCGCTTTTTTAACCATAGATAACCTCTTCCTACTCCTTGGATTGACATATTTTTACGGCAACTTTTTTATTTTATTTTACTGTATAAACTAATAAAAAACATAGGTTTTTTTTTTTTTAAACAATTAACGGATTAGCTACTTTGTTAAATAAACTACGGCCCCTGTGTGCCTTACTTAACTTTTCACATTAGTTGTTTTGGTATGTGATAAATCATTAGAAACCATAAATCGGGGAGGAGGCATTGGCTCAGTGGTAGAATTTCCGCCTTTCAACTGGGAGAAGCCTGATTCGAATCCCACTAGGTCCAAGCTTAAGCGTTCCTGGGAAACCTAGGAAAAAAAGGGAAGAAAAAAAAAAATCAGAAATCGGATCGAGAGGAGCCAGATGGGGTCGTTCTGGCATCTGGTCAGGATGCCTCCCGAACTCCTCGCTGGTGAGGTGCTTAGGGCACGTGCCGTAGGGAGCAGACTCCGGACCTGCTGGAGAGACATTGTCTTACAGCTGGGTAGGGAATGTCAGGGGATTCTCCTGTGTGAGCTGGAGGATGTAGCCGGGGTGAGAGAAGCCAGGGTTTTTACATCTGAGACTGTTCCCCAGCAGTTTAGCCCCAGATCAGCAAAAAACAACAAAACTAATAATCAAATAACAAATTTTTTATTAAAAAAAATCTTGATAAGAGAATTTTGTTTTAGGATTTCTAGTCATGGTCTTTGCCTAATCAGCACATTAAAATCGGTAAAGAAATGGTAAATGTTGAAAGGAATTAACCTTTCAGATATTTTACTAACTTTCCCCCGCTTTTTGTTTCCTCCCTTTTTTTTCTCTTACAGCGAGCAAGGATCTGGCACAGACTTCCTATTTCATGGCTACCAACAGGTTGTTATCCTGCCCCTCCTTTGTTGCACTTTGACTGCACACCATAGCTTCCTGTAATGCAGGGCACCCTTTCAGTGACCAACGGGCCCTACTTGCGCTGGTGGTTGTTGGGACGCTCGCCTCCTCCCGTTCAGCTCCCCTCCCTTTCTCTGAGGTTGCGGGATGCGGTGGCTCATGGCGTTACCGGCCCCAGTCGCAGTGCGGTGTATTGTACAAGGGACCACGTGTTGGCACAGATGGGTTGAATGCAAGATGCGAAGTGTAGTGGTGCGCTCAAAACCCACATGTTTGTTTGGTTGCAAAAAAGTGCATAATTCTAAACGAAAAGACACTGGTAGCCTGAATAGCAGCTAAAGATTTCACAGATGTAAACATTTCTCGTAGAGGTCGTTCTGGTAAGTACCACAGATGAATTTTTAACGCTTTTTTTTTTTTAAAGAAAATAATTTTTTTCAGAATTTTTTCAGCATTTGTAACATTTGCTTTTTTCCCTAGCTCCGCAATATTGAGCACTCGGCATAGTGTAATTTTTTTTGTCCATTTACGACTTATAAGTCCATCTGAAGAGTTACCTTTAGCAGGGGTCCACTGCAGTCAAGTTTACTGTATTTTCACGACCATAAGGCTCATCGTACTAAAAGGCGTAGTCTTATTATGTCGGCTATCACTATAATTAACACATACATAAGGCGCAGGTGTTAATTACAATCCACACTTCCTCCTTTAATGTTCTCATGGTGTTCTCTACTATGTCTGCCTTACAAACACACAAGTGTACGTTTTTAAAAGTAGAAGCAAAGCTGAGTTTGTGCTCAATCATCAAAAGGTGCGGGCATGGTAAAACACACAGAACTAAACTGAACAAAATTGAGTTTTAATTATAATCTGCTAGAAGTTGCTGCGCTACCATTTTCCAGTTTTCTCCACTTGCAAACTTTTGACTCATTAATCTTAAATTCTCTTTCGACTGCTTAATTTCTATGTTCTGCCACGTAGCTGATGGCCTTCAGTTTAAAGTGTGTCACTTTGCCAGTTTCAGGGCACAATGTTCTGTATAATGCACTTAGCTGTTCTTTTATATACGATCCCCTTTACGTTGTCATGATGTTCTCTTTACATAAGCCTTACAACAACATACACACACACAGGGCTCACGCTGCACATTTTGAAGAAGACTTTTATGTGTGCTTATAGTCGTGAAAACACAGTAAATTAAACATTTAGTTTTTTGGCTTTTTTTTTTTTATAACTTCCTATTCACTGTGTTCAATTTTTGTTCTATGTTCACTGATGAGTTATTTTCAGTTGTTGGTCATCAATTTATTTTTTATCATTTGCGTTTTTACCTTAAATAATCTTGCAGTGGTTTTTTTTTTGGATAAACTTTGTTATAAGCTGGTACAAATGAGAGACACATTAATTATGGAAAGCTTCTCATTTAACTGACCATAACAACTTTCCCACCAATAATACATTTTTCTAGAGCTGTGATTAAAAAAAATAAAAATAAATACTTGTTTATATTCATCTATAAATTTAGATATTATATTGGTAGCATGTCTACTCTCATTTTCCTAATCTTTATTTCACAACCAAGTGGCACCACAATTTTTGTTATTTTCTAATTAACAAGCATTTTATTAAATGCACTTTAATTGCTCTTCAATAAATAGAAGATAAACAGACCACTTTAATGGCTTTATTTTGTAAATAGGGTGTTAAGTAAAAAGCTAGTTTTTAATGTATTAAATATCATTGGCGTTAAAAATATAAATATTAAATAATATTCAATCAAAAGTGCAGTGTATTATGTATATGTATCCTATTGTGAGCCATAGGTGCCCTAGGTGTGTTGCTGTAGATAATAAAATGTTATCCAGAACTGGATTGTTAGTTTCAAGTCTGTGTGTGAGCATGAAATGGGTATGTTGTCTTTAACTCAGAATTAATCGTTATGCACATCTGCATCAAGTGGGTTCCTCTCCACAGTTATACGTTTGGCGATGTGTAACTGTTTAATCCACGCCTAATATTTTAAAATCAAGCTACCATCAGACAACAGGCATGCCTCCTTTTTAAGTAAAAGCTATTCTGGATCATCGTCATTTATTTATATAAACTTTTGGGTATGTCATTATTTGGGGAGATGATTAGATGAATTTTTGAATAATTTACATCTCTGAAAGATGTTCCAGTCAAATGACCTCAGTGTTGTATTTTATTGCATCTGCCTAATGGCTGATCTAACAAAATAAGATACTAATAATCAATTTAATGTTTATTTTTGCTTATCTGCCCAGCAAGACAAGCAGGTTGATGCAGTTTGAAGAAGACAGTTCACAACTTCATGTCATCAATTTCAGATAGTGTAACCCTTGTCAGGCATAACTCCTTAACTCAGTCCTTCTTCCACTGTGTACTTTTGCTACGCTCAAAAACTTCACTCAAACCTGTGCTCTATTCCACATGTGTTTAGCAACAAAGATGCTGCAGTAAAAAGCATTTTCTAAGACGTAAATTACCACGATCTGCGTTCTCGACATTTAGGCCATTTAAACCATTACTGTTGACATTTTACAGTATAGCATGAAAAATTTAACAAGTTTTCAGTACGAACCAGTTTACCAACCATTAGTATTGTAAATATTAATATACAAACTTTACATTTACTGAAAATTACTTGCAGTTTTTGGCCTGATACAACTGGAACCCCTGCTATACGTAATCTCATATTATGTTTGACACGTGGTCATTTAGCATCATGGTTATAAATGTAGTTTGTTTGATGATTTCCATCAAAAATGCACCAAACACATTTCTTAAATACATTTATTTTAGTTGAAGAACCATACTCTTTATTTATTTTTTTTTATGAGCTGATTTGAACTACTTTTTCTCATTGTCCTTGCGTATCATTTTATTTTGCAAATGTCTAGACACTGAATTGTGCAGTGCAGGGATTTATAAAGAGCAGCATTTTTATTTAACTCGTAATATTAAATGCATATGGATCTTGCATACGAATGCATTTAATCTTGCAGATTCTTATTGACTATGATTAAAATAAAAAAATAGTTCTTTACCTTTAAAAAGCTCCTCGACCAGACCTTCAGATTTCAGACTCTATTTTGTAAGACTTACCATCTAACCAAAGCAAACATGTTTGGATGCTAGCTAACATATTTACGTAGTTATTGTATTATTGAAAGTTCTACACTTTTAGGACAAAGAAATTTGGATGACACCATTCTGTGATGTATAAGTTAATATTTGCATTTTACAAGAAGAAAATAAATAAAAGTTTTATTTTCGTGGAAATTTACCTCTCTCTATTTTTAATGTTAACAGTGTTGGATGTATTGTTGTTTCTGTAAACAAACCAATCCGTTGCCTCTGAACCTGCTTTTCATTTGAACTTGCAAATTTGCACCATGCAATGTTATTTAATCAAGATTGCGTGTTGACTTAACTAATTACAATTCAAAGTAAATTCTCAATATTAACGACATTCACACATTGATTGGCGATAGTTTTCCGAATGAGTAAAAGCAGAATTAAACATGCACTGGAGATCTGTTAATGTTGGAGTAGAATCTGCCACGTTATTACAGTGATGTAGTTCTTGGGTTACCTTTGACACAGTTTGCTTTACAGTGCTGAAACCTGTCAGGCACCACGACTGATATCCAACCCCGACTTTCTCACTTTTCTGAATTTAGTGGTCTAACCCAACTTTCTTCAGTGCTGATTTGTTCTAAACTCTTAACAATTTAAAACTTTTGTTTTCTTCTATAGATTTGTTGTTTCTAACTCTTTACTGTACTTCCATAATTCAATGTATTATCTGTTCTGCTACTGAGATGTCTTGCCAGTAGAATTTCACTCATAGCGTGCTCCCGTCTGTTTTTTCTTTTTCTCCTATGTAATTGGATCCTCAGTCTACACCTCACTACCTTCTGCCTCCAGTATAAGCCCACAGTTATTGCCTGTGTATGTATACACTTAGCCTGCAAGTGGTCCAATTGGAAGATTCCAGTTTCTACTGATGGTAAACACTGGTGGGAGTATGTGGACAGCTCCGTCACTCTGGAGCTGCTTGACGGTGAGAGAATCTATCTATTTATAATCGACTCTTCTAAACTTGTTTCACAAATCACAATTAAGTTCCAAGACTCTACAATGTTTGTTTTTTTGTTTTTTTTTAAATTCCTCTCTACTCTTGCAGAGTTGACTCATGAGTTTTTGCAAATTCTGGAGAAGACTCCAAGTCGGTTAAAGAGGATACGCAACTGGAGGGTAAGCTTCAGTTTATAAAAGAACATTTTCTAATTCAGATTGTAGAGAATGTTTCTACCAATCAAATAATAGATGATTTGAAAATTAACATGTTTTAAAAAACATTTGAGAAAAATTTAACTAGCATGCCCAAACAAATCCAAGTAAAAAAAATCTCCAAAAAATATTAATTTACATATAAAACCTTGAATTAACTAAAAATATGAATACGTTCAGAAAGAGTTGAATGTTTTAAATGCAGTTTTTTTTCTGTCACTAAATAGAATTAAATGTAGAAAGATTTATCAAGTAAACTGATGAGTAATGTTAAAAAGTTGTTTTTCTTACCAGGTGAATGCTTACTACATATTTTTTTAATTTCCTGTGTGATGCTTATGCAAATCTCTTAAATCACTCAACAAAATAAAATAATCATTGTCTCTACTTTTCTGACCTCCAGGCCACACAAGCTGCTAAAAAACCCAAGACTGAAAACGCCCAGTTAGCAGACACTTCATTTGCTGGTTCCTTGATGCTCAGCGATCATGGTGACAGCGGAGTTGTGCTCCCCGGAGCTTCGTCGTCCAATCCAAGTTTTTCCAAGGCCTCTTTCCCAGTGCCCATACCTGACCAGTCCAGAGGAGGAACCCTGTCCTTAGACTCTATTGCAGCCACATTCAATCCAGTTTCCCACAATGACTGGTCTCAAGGTGGCCAGTCAGGGTACACCTGTATTAAGTCAGATCCGGTTAGCCTCCCCCTCCAAGACCCAACACTGAACTTACAACCTTCCACTTCATCTTTGCTTCACCACCCCTCAACTTATAGGACTGAAAAAACTGTAGATCTTAGTCTGGTCAAACAAGAACATAAAGGAGCTGGTGGGAGTGGGATGACCAAGCATCAGACGGCACCCCATTCTGCTTTCCCTGCCCAGCCTCCGCCTCCTTCACCGGCTCAGAAGCTGACGCTAGATAAATATAGAGAGAAGCATTCTGCCGAGTTGGCGATCACTGTACAGAAACGTAGGCAGGATTACCATGGGGGGCTCATGGACTGCGACTTGAGGGGTGATCTAACTTCTAGCTATGCACCATCCACCGTTAGCCAAACAGATCATAGAAAACATGCACAGTCCCACAGCAGCGCCTTGGCCTCACCAATTAAAACAAAAGGTCCTTCCACAACTTCAGGCCAAGAGAGACGTCACCACAGTGACAAGCGGGACCGAAGTTTGCTCAAACTTCGTTTGGCAGTGCCCGGGCCCAGTGGGGGTTCGCTGCTGGAGAAAAGTGGACACACTAGCAAAGACGAGTTGAAGATGAAGATTAAAGTTTCATCAGATCGCCACAGCTCGTCAGACGAAGGTATGGCCGCCAACAATAACAAGAGTAAACATTCCAGTCCTCTGGTGAGCAAGGAGAAGCAACATCGCGGAGGAGAGTCTCATCGGTCTCACAAGCACAGTCATCCTCACGTATACAGCGGTAATGGACGTGGAGCCACGGAGGGGAGCGGGCTGGGCCTGCTGCGAGGGCCTCCGGGACTGGTCCAATCAGAAGGAGCAACGCTTGGTTACCCCGCATCCACCTCTGTGACCTCATCGCGCAAGAGGGCGTACCCCGAGGCCAGCCACAACCACCATCTCTCCTCCAGTTCCTGCTCCAAAGTGAGCAAAATCTCCAAGGCTGGCACAGGTGCTGCAGGTACTTCAGCCTTTTCTTCCCCCTCTTTTCCTCTTCGCTCCTCTCCTGTACTGCAGTGTGTCTCATCTGGCTCGCAGCACTCTGGCTAATCTCCCCTCCTCCTCCTTTTTCTCCTTCTTATTCTTTCTCCTCTTCCCCCTACTGTCACACCCAGGTGGGCTTCGGACCTCTCAGCAGTTCCCTCCTAGTGAATCGCCACATGAAGTCGGAGAGCAGAGGCACTGAGCAACCGCTCTGCAGTCATGGCCAGCTTATGGAAATGGCAAGAAAACTACCCACAGCTCAGACTTTGAAGACTATGCTTCACCTCCTTGTCAAGTGCCCTAGAGAAAAAAAAAAACAATGTGATGATAAACCCTTTACTGAAAGGCAGAACAACTTATCTGCAAAAACAAAAGGAATTGTATTGTTGGACTTGTCAGTTTCTCAGACTAAATAATGGATAATTATGCTTCCTGACGGTCACACGTGTCGGGCTGTGATACTCAGTCTTGTCTTTGTTAGTAATGAATACCGCTCGATTCTCTTGTTTTCCTCAAATGGGTTTAGGAATGTTAAGAATGGATGTGTGTAAGACGGAAAGTGTTGAGTGTGTATGAGTGCGTGTTTTCCAATCATGGCTACAAAGTCCTTATATCTAATCTCCAAATGAGCAAACTAGTATTATGATTTCTTTAAAAGCATGGAAGGTGCATTTTGTTCTTCCTTTTTTTTTTTAAAAAAAAAAAGCATAATTTAAGTGAATCCTTTTGAGTTGACGGCCAGCTGGAGATGTTATGTTTGTTTGCTTGCTGGCATCCCATTTGATCATGATGGATGCACGTTTTGTTTTTTTTAAAAAGTGTAACGTTTCATCTCCCAGATTCTTTTTTTGTCTCTATTACTTTTTATACGTTGACACTGTGCATTTGATTAGCATGTTGTCGATCATCAAAGGGATTTCGAAGGAGCGTTTACTTGCTGTTTACAGAGTATGGAGATAAATGTACATACATTTTTGTATGCTTAAAGAAAAAAAAGTTATACCGTGACTACTCAGGTTTGGAGCTGCTTGTATCTATAAGATAAGTGAAACTTATAAAAGAGTTTTATTTTGTTCTGGAGTGGATTTGACATTATGGCGTGAATGATTGCAGCATTCCAGTAGTTTGTGCTTCTTCCAGCTTTTATACTGTTGGTTTCCACCATATGATCCGCCCCCCAGCAGCTGACACATCACACACCCACAACAGCAATCAGAGGGATGCAGTATGACCAAAAACATTTTCAACCTCCTAGTAGACCTTAAGCTAAATGCCAAAGGTTGTCTCCACAAGGACAAAACCACACATACAGCAAGGATAATAAAACTTGCACATGCCCTTTTACTTTGATTTTACCAGATCACACACTACATCAGGCTGCGGGCCTTTCAGATGTCAGCCTTTAAAGGGACTCATTGAAACCTTATTTATTTGATCATTAACAGGATAGTTGTTCATAAAAATGAGAGAAACCTTGTTTCCATGTTAGCAGGTGCTTTCAGAGCAGTTGCTAATTGGGCTTTTGCAATCATCTATGATTTTACTATCACCTTAATTAGACACTGTTCCAAAAGTTGAATAATGACCTGATATTCCATGTTTCTACTGGGCTGTGTATATTATTCTGGTGTGTGAAATTACCCAATGAGCCTGATGCTGTAGTGTTTGTAACCAGATTAAGGGGTTTAAAGTTGGGCAAAGAACAATAATTGATCATGGTCGACAGATTAGTGAAAGCCCAATCCTTAAAATCCCCATGTTCTTGTTTAGACATGACTTTACTTTCATCTTACAGATTGAGAAATGACTCTGTCTTTTCTATTCTGTACAGGGATGTGTTTATTATTTTGGTGTGTGTAATATCCAATGAGTCTGATGCTAGAGTGTTTATGACCAGATCAAATATTGGCTGGTTATGATCATGATCAACAGTTTAGTTGAAGCCCAATCCTTAATGTCTTTTTTTCATCTTCATTTCAACATTATGAATAAACACCTGAATTGCCACTAACCTGACACTCTTTAATTTATTACATACACTGTTGTCTATTCATGTTTCAACTTTAAAAACATTTCTCACCACTAGCCCTTGAAGAGAAAAGTGCTCGAACAATTTATGGAAATGCTACTTAGGATTTCAACGGCAACTATTCTTGTCAAAAATAATCCACAAACACATTTATAACCAGTGTTTATGTAAATCTGCACTCAATCAATTTCAAGTTTCTCTTTTTGCAGTGCCAATTTATTTTACTGCCACAACTTGTAGAAGGACTGAAGTGCTGTGGATTGTGAGGCGTACTCTCACTCAGACAATAAAGTCAAAATGTTGAGATTGAACTGGAAAACAAACACAATTTCCAACATTTCTTTAAAGTATCGTCATCTTCGCCAACCACATCTTCCTGCTCATCTGGAAGGATCTTAAGGCATTCCCTTGCCAGCTGTGAACCATGACGTATCCTACCAGTCCTGCAGGTTAAGCGTTCTGGGCACCTTGCCAGAAAGGCCACCTAACTAAATGGCCCAACTCGCCCCTTCTGGTTATTTTCTAAACTTAGGAGTAACTATGAGTGCCTCCCAAAAGGCACAGGCCCTTACCTTTTGTCTGAGCAAGAGCTTGACCTGTGGCCAAAGTTCATCTCAGATGGAGTCAAGAGCTTTACTTTTTTACTCAAATCTCTTCACAATGACAAATCAGTGCAGTGTCCTAATTTTTCTGGACACCACACCAATTCACCTGTCTGCTGCTTAAACATTCTCTCACTCATGGAGAAGACCTCAGGGACCAAACTTCTTTACTCTGGGCAGAGTAGGACCATTTCGCTGTCCATTTCAGTCGAGAGCTTTGAACTTGGAGGCACTTATGCCCATCCTTTTCATTTCTTCAAAGTTTCAATACCTACAATAACACTATGTTGTAAGAGGAATTGAACTCATTTACTTAGCCATTTTTTGTTCTAATGTTCACAAGTAGGTAGGGTTTATTACTGTTTATGTGAAACAATTAAAATCCAACTGAGGACATTGGCTTTGTGTTGATGAACCTTTCTTCATTGTAAACCTTTCAAATGTATTTAAACGAGAAAAGAAATAAATCTCCTGCTAGTTTTTTTTTTGTGTTATCCCAACTATGCCTGTCAAGTAGTTTGCGACTGTCGAGTCTTTTGGGTTTTTTTTTTTTGACTGCCCAGTCTTTTTACACGTGAATGCTGGGTCGTTTAAACTCGGCTGCTTTTCTTTATTTTTAACTGTTTCTTTCAGAAGCAGTTAGCCGTTTGCGGTTGGCCGTTAGCAGCATTTAAAGAATAAATGTCAAGTAAAATATCCCATACTTTATACACTTTCAAATTGTACCATTCAATCAATGAAATACTCTAAATGCAATGTTCTTTTCAAAAATTCAAATATATTTATGCTCTTCCCAACATTAAGCTATCAATAGACAATTAGATCTAACTTTTAATTCCAAACAATCTCAACTGCCCAATCAAATCACTTTTTAACCAATCTCTAACAAATTTGTTACATATTTCCACATTTTAATGTATAAATCACGATCTACAACTCTCAAAACAGTCCAGTGAATCACAGATAGTGCCTGCTAAACTTTAAAATAATTTAGTCCCATAAATTGTACAAACTTTACATTTTTCTAAGCTATTTTTGGAGAATAACTCACCGGTAACGTCTCTGTTCTCCCTTTACGTTCGTTGTGTGTGTCTCCGCCCCTTGCCCGAAGTAAATGAGCCAACTTAAAGGAACACACTACAAACTAACTTCAGCTGGCCCTGTCCACATCTGGGGATCTGGTAAAACGAATATATTTTTATCCATTTCAGCCTGTCTTCCACACGAACCCGTCGTTTCTTCCCACTACAAACCGTTGTTTTTGAAAACTCCGGTTTTGCGTTTGCGTGTGGACATGCATAACCAGCGTTTTGCGTTTTTAAACGTCACTACCTGCGACAATCAATGTATAAACGTCATTTGTGTGCGTCCTTGTTTTTTAATATCAGACAGTGGGCAGCGTGGATCCTCTAAAAAAAAAAACCGCAATTTTTTTTTTTCCCCCTCAAACTGCTCTTGCTTCTTGTTGAGGAGCAAAGGAGACGAAATAAGTTACAGTCGGTTATTATCCGTCACATAAGTCTTCCTAGCAAAGAACTTACGTTTAGATAAATACTGCCCACTATAGGTCTGGCATGCGTGTAGCCGCACTCAGAAGTGTATTTATATGGATGCGGTTATATTGAAAACAGTTACGTGTGTATGCCAGAGTTTTTCTTAAACGGAGGACAGCGGATATGCATTTTCAAAAATACCCGGCTACGTGTGGACATGGTCTCCATCTGCTGGATTTGGGATAGAGACAGAATGAAAGATTTACAGGATAGATTGAAAAAAAAGAGGTTTGACAGATTTTGAAGTCCTTACAAGTGGAATGAAACACTTCAGTTCCTTAGAAGCCACTATTATTTATTTAATATCTTGGATACAGGTTTTTTGTTGGATCAAAATTTGTCCTGTCCTGTTTTTTCTTGCATGTTTCCTCCCAGGAAAGAAAGGAATGCTGAAGCAACTGGTCAGCAGATGGTCGTAGTCTCTGGTCACTGGGGATGAGAAAATTATACAAAATTATTGAACAAATCTCATTTTTAAATTGACGTGTAAAAATATTTACACTTTTACCTTGTAAAACAAATTCTTACAAAGTCCCTGGCACTTTCTGAGAATTCATCTGGCAGGGATGGCATCAATCCTCTCTGGGCTCCAATGTAGAACAAAGCCGCCATCTTATCCATGTGGGCAAGTGGTGGCTTTCCTGTTGCCATTTCAAACACTGTGCAACCAATGCTCCAAATGTCTGACTTCCTCCCATACCCTGACTGGTTTATTATCTTCAGAGTGAATAAGTTGAGAGTGAATGAGGACAAAGCGACAATACAGCAAATAAACTACAATTAACTCTTAATCTAGAAGGAAGATACCTCTGGTGCCATCCAGTAAGGTGTTCCATGTACAGATTTGCGCAGGTCTCCGCTCATGGAGGCTGTTTGATTTAAGCAGCTGAGACGACAGGCACTTCCAAAGTCTATAAGCTTGATGATACCGGTAGGCATCAGCATGACATTGTTTCCTTTCAAATCCCGATGAATCACTCCGTTAAGATGAAGGAAGGCCACCCCTTCCAGGATTTGCTGAGTGTACAAAGTCAGGACTCGCTCAGGAAGTGGACCGAACCTAGGAATGTTGGGGACAACATGAACAAAAAGCACCCTTATCGACTATACATCTTGAAAACAGTGGAAATTACTTCAACCTATGAATTATGCTGGCGATAGATCCTCCGGGGATGTACTCCATAAAGATCGAAACAACATGCTGCTTGAGCAAAGTTCCCAGGAAACCAACTATGTTGATGTGTTGAAGGGTTCTCAGCATGTTCACTTCTCCCTGCAGACGTTGGTACTCTTTCCTGGCAGCATCAGGATTGGAGGAGTCCAAACTCACTTGCTTCACAGCTATCAATTGACCCTGACTAGTCAGACCACAATACACCTGTGAGACCAGTTTGAGACAATGTTTTATACTGCCATGCTTTTCTCAACAGTTAATTGCTACAAATACTTACTGTCCCATAGGCACCCCTTCCAAGTATGTCACCTTTTGTCCATGTGATGGTGCCTTCTAAAACCAACTCCGAGCCTGTCTGGTCTTTTGGGAGAGCCTGAAAAAAAGTTAGGTGAAAATAAATTTCCCACTGGTTCAGGGCATTAGAAACAGCATCTCCGAGCAAACACATTATCTGTTTTAGCACATGGTCAAGCGTGACAGAAAACCATATCGGGTGCCCCCCCTCTCAGGCAGTTAATGCATTCCCCTAAACTGGACTCACAATTATCATTGTGATTTTTGTCTGTTATTACATGTCTAGAAATGATCTCAACAGCAAAGAAGACATTCAATTACCTCAAGAAATCCATTTTGCCTCTGCCTGCTGGGTTCATCCTCACTGCTTAATCCTTTTACATCGTGCTCTTGCTCTTCAGATACATCTGTCTCATCCAAAGAGATCAGCTCTTCTGCTAAACACTGCAACAAGTCGTCTGTAAGTGGCCCATCTTCTTCCAGGTCATCCAGAAACTTCTGGAAAATGGGTGATGCACTTAGGTAGCTACTGGTGGTGGACATTGTCTTGATCTTTGACTGGAGAAGGTCGGGCAATGCCACTAACTCTGGAACTTGTTGGATTGAGTTTTCTCCTGGTGTGTTTACATTTGTTTGGCATTGGTTTGGATCATTTTTATCCTCTGGGCAGGTTCCTGGTGGTTTTAGAGGTGTGTTGTGTGACTTTACTGTTTTAGATCCAGATGATGAACTGGCCTCCTCAGGGGTTGACAATGAAGGTTTTTTCTTCTCATCCTGAGCACTTTCATAATTATTGCTGGGATTCTTTGAAGAAACAAAGACACTCCTTACTTTATGACTCTGCTCTCTACTCTCCTCCTTTGGCAATGTCTTAACGGCAGGTTTTATTCTCAGTGGCACATATCTCATTTTACTTTTAAGTATACCAACTCCTCTTTCTCCCAAGATCTTCTTTGTGCTTCTCTGAGCTAATCTTAATGATCTATGCTTAACATTATGACTTGGTAGTGACTTTCGAGGAGAAGAAAGCATCAGCTCTTTAAGATTTCCTTGTACGGGTCCAACAAATATCTCATGATCGACTGGTTGTTTATCAGCACTTTGTATCTGCTGTAACAGGTCTTTGTAGGTGTCGCGATCTACAGCTGATTGAGATTTGAGAGTTTTTCTGTCTGTAGATGCTTCAAGGCAGACACTTTTTAGCTTCCTGCCTGCTGAGTGGTGGCTTCTGCTGCTGCAGTGTTTGTCAAGATGTGGTGCTCCACTGCTCTGTGGGAGATCACAAACTTTTTTACATGGCGTAGGAGCGGCACTGATAAAAGCAGTAGTGCTGACAGATTTCATCTTTAATTCATCTTTAGCTCCAGCAGTCTTTTGGCTACGTCGTAGCTCTGAGTTTTTTCTTTCTTTATTTTTGGCCAAAGTAGAATCAATGTGGCTTTTGGGTTCATTATAATTATTTTGATCTTGGTGGGAAGCTTCATTGAGTGACTTTGTGTCACCGCTGGTTATCTTCTCCATCTTCGTTTTATATCCAAAGGCAGTGTTTCTTGTTTTTTCCGTCTGTTTTGCCTGCTCCTTTTTCGACCAGGGATGTCGTTCAGGACATGCGTTTTTTCTATCACATATCCATCTGCCCTTTGTCGTGAAGTTTACTTTATGATTGATTTCATTGGTGGTAAATGACGTGGTGGGTGATTTCTTGTTTCTTTTTGAGGAATCCCCCTCAGCGGAATCTCTTGTATAACTCACAATGTTTGCTTCACGGTCTGAGTTGGTCATCCTTTCACTGCTTTGATAATGAGATGTTCGTTGAATAACTTTTCCCTCCCTGTGATGTGTTGACCCGTAGACTAGTGGATTTTGAGCTTTGAAATGAAGGCGTGCGTCTCTTTTCTGATCTATCGCAGTGGAATTCAGTTTGGTTGGGTTTGGTAAAGGCACATCTTTAGAGGACTTATAGTTTCTGTCACTGTAAGAATTAGTACGGATATTTGTATCATTGTCATCATCCTCAAGGTCAATAGAGCTTTGGCTGCTAGTGGACCTGCTTTCCTCACTGCCGGTTCTACATGTAATAGGTGAGCTGTGGCTATGGGAGCCCCAAGACAGCCTTTCTCTATTTTGCCTGGAGCAAAATGAGCTTCGGCTGATGGGCTTCAGAGGTACTTTTGGTTTAAGCACTGATAGAACTGAACTGTCTTTGGAGTGGCCATGAAGAGGTGCCAGACGTTTGGGAGCTCGAGTGTTCCAAGCTGGCAACAGACCCTGGCAAGACGGTGGAAAAATTATGAATTAGTGGTTCTTTATTTGACCAGTAACTGCAGTGAAAATGATTACTGGAAGTTGGCGTTTTAAATATAATTTACATTAAAATAAAATGTCTGGCAGGTCATTTCAGTTTTTATCCAACCTCCCAATGCGAAGTTGTACAAACTGGTTTTATTGCAATTTTTCTTTAAATTGCTATTTCTTTAAAAAGAAAAACGAGAACTGATGTATAACTAAAAAAATATATATTTTTTTAAGTTTTATGACTGAAACTTACTTTTTGCTGAGGAGCAAATTTTTGAGATCCCAGACCTGGAGATGAATGCATTGTGTTAAAATTACAGGTTTCATCAACACAAAATGTAGTGCAACTTGTGGATGTACCGATCTGGGTACTGGAACAAAGAAGTGGCTCCATGATTGTGGGGGTTGATTGACTGAGCTGGATGGACCCTGGTACAGACATCAAACCATGGAGGGGCTGAGGAGCATTGACCACAGCTCCTGTTCTTTGTCGACTGCGCACACATTCAAGTCCACGAATGATTTAAAAAATTCAAAAACACTTGATTAACAGATTAATAAATCCCACAAGCTATAATTGTTTTGTCTAAAGGCAGCAAATTGTCTTTTTTTTTATCGAAGATCTTCTTCTCCTTTCAGTATTTTCCTTCACAGCTCACCATAGTAAGTCAGTTTTTTCCATCTAACCCTATCTGCTGCATCGCCTTTGATCACACCAACTATGTTCATGTCCTCCTTCAATGCATCCATAAAGTCTCATAAAGATAACATATGGCTGTCATTTGAGAGAAACAGAGACTTTCAACTGGCCTTTCCTGCACCTGTGTTGGGTTTTTGTGGGTTTTAAAAGGAAGTGATACGAGGTTTTGAAACTAGCAGTTTTAGTTGTTGTGAAACATCTGTGTATTGTATATTCTTACTCATCCTGGCAAGTTTCATTCAATTAAAAGGTTACAAGTAAACTTATTGCCTTGTGCATGCTGTTAAAGTTTTTATGAAAAGTGGAGAACTTATTGCTGCCTGTTGTTCTAAAAGATATATCCACAATAAGACGTTTGATCATTAATCGATCACATGTATTTTGTACCTTATTTTCAGTGTAAACCAGAGGACAGTCTAATTAATTACAAAATTTGTTCAATAACATCTGATTAGCAACTATGCAAAAGAAGACTAAAGCAGCTAACCCCAACAGTTTGACTCATGGGTGTTCCAGAAACTACAGAATAGACCTGGCATGCAATTCTGGTGTTTCCTCTCTAGATGGCACACTGTAAATATGGAAAGCCATCTGGCCCAATACACGCACGTAAACAAGCCCGTTAAAACAAGCAAAATGTTACACCAAGCTCTTAGATTTAAAACCTTGCCCTGCTAGCTGCATGTTTTTAAGCGCTATCGCACTAGATTTTAGGCCTAGCGCGCTAGATTTGAAATCGAACGCTCTTGATGTAACATTTAGCGCACTTGTTTAAAATCTAGTGCACCATTCTATCGGTCTAATCTAGTGGTTACCAAAACATGCGATCCATCTGCTCCTGTTCTGGCCTCTTTGTCAAATGTTAGAAGTCAATGTGGCCCGCTAACTAAAAAAGTTTGCCCATCCCTGGAATAGACACTACTACCAGTCAACCTTGAGTGAAGGAATAGTCCCTAAAACTAATAAATGAGAGTCAAAAGGCTGTTTCTCTGTACCTTTTTCTAGGGGGTACCGGCCGGTAACCATTTCCAGACCACAATGCAGGCTCTTCATAATCCCAGTGCTTGTTATTGTACAAACTGGGGAGAAACAAACCTGTGCTGGAGAAATAAGAAGGAAACAATACATAGTGAGACCAGTATTTATATTAAAGGAACTAGCCAGTGTTTTTTCCATATTCCAACTTGTTAGACCCTGAATTTAGTTTAAGTGATATATGCCTTCCACATCTTCGTAAAGGCCCTCAATTGCTTAAGCACATGACATCACTATTGAATTGAAACACCACATTTGTTCAAATCCTGATGGTTACATGGTGATAATTGTTAACGAGTAGTGCCATAAGCTAGACAAGTTGAGGGACGTATAAAGTTAGATGGGATGTATGAACTTGTCTAATTTGAGGAATTATTGAAATATTGATCAATTTATTGTATCTTATGCACATAAACAACCATGATTTGGGTTTTAGTACATCCATCACACAATAGTTATGAAATCTAAGTGTGAACGCCTGACTGTTAGTTATTCCCTCACCTGTCCTGAATAAGTACAACCTCCACCTCTGAAATTTGATTTGGGCCCTGAGGAACCCCCCCGTCCTAACTCATAAATCCCAACTCATAAATTAATGGTGAGAGGGGGAGAGATTTGGCAGGACCATGGAGCATGTGAGACATGCCTCATGCTACGTAAGAAGCATCATCGATAAAATACTAATACAAATTTCTCAAAAGCCTCTGAATCATTGGAAAAATCATTTTGTTGCCAAATACCATTAAAAGACAAAAAGCTCTGACAAGCTTATTTTGCCAAAAATGGGATGTGTTTTTGTGGTGTTCACTGCAAATTTAAGAAACATGACTAATCATTTTGACCCACGTTTCCTCATGTTCAACTGATTCACTCAGATCTTTATTAATTTCTGGAAGCCCCTTCCATGAAATATGAAACCAACTCAAAGACCTTTATTCCCCTCCGAGAACTTGGGCTTGATTCAGTGAGAGCTGTACATGAGAGACAATGGGCTGATTCACCAGAACTTTCTCTCCTCCTGTCTGTGAGTTTCCAACCTGTTTGGGCAGAACAGATTGTCCTCTGGACACGGTGACAGGTGCATGTGTGCAAGCCTGTGAATGTAACAGGATAGGTCACCTTTCTGCTGCTGGTGTGAAAGCAGGAGGCATATGTTAACTACCTGGAAGGGGTGTATCATGTACTGACAAGGACTTGAGTGTCATCTATACACATTTAAAATGTTGACATGTAAGCACCAGCTGGTGGTGAATCGTAAAAAGATGTTAGGAAATTACTCAAAAGTTTTACGTAAAACAAAAAAAACCTTTTAAAAAAATGTTTACCTGCTGCCTCTCCTCCCTTTCTGATTGGACAACCGGTGTCTCAGGGTTTCCATGGCGTCTTGAAAGCAGGTGGGGATTCCCTTATCTGCATCAGACTCACATGAACAACCATTCCAAGCATCAAATGAATGCAAATGCAGTTTTTATCAACATAAACAGGTCTGTTTTTAGAAACACCATATAAAGTAAAAAAAAAAAGATGAGGAAAATCACAGTAAACAAATTGAATGTATATATCTTAGGGTATTGATAGGTCCAGCTTCCGTGACGTAAACAACTGCATATTTAAATTATTAGAAATGGCATTATTCATACTAATTTATCAAACCTATGGGAAATAAAGTATTTCTTTACCTTTCTTTTAGCCTGATGCTCCACTTTGCTCACACATTTTGTAGAGTAGTAGGTCTCTCTATTCATAAGTTTAGCCAGTTACTCACCAATCTACTCAACATTTACACTCGTCATCATTCTTTGCCGTCTGGAATGTTTCTCTGCAGTGATCTGGTAAACTATTCTGCTAAGAGTATAGTTCTTAGGCAGGTTCCTCAGCTGAGGGGTTTGTGTTTTATGTGAAACACCTCCCATCCAGGCCCACATCCTCCTCCTTTCCCACCTTTTCCCACCCATCCCTCCTCTCACAAGGAGATTTGATCCCATTGCCTATTCACATACTGACCATTACCAGTTTTTTCACTGTACAATAAAACAACTGATTGTTTAAAAAAGCAGAATAGGAGTCGTTTTCTGAAGAAAACAAGAAATATTCATGTTGGTGTGTACGTACACTTGTCCTCAAACCCAAGCTAATTACGCTCACAAAAAAAAAAGGTTAAAATCAAAAGAGTTAAATATGTGGAAAGCAAAACTTAACTTTTGCTTACCAGTAGGTTTATAACAAATGTTCAAACCCAAGTGAATGCTGCACATTAAATTATAAATTTTATTTAAAAAAAAAACATTTTATTTGAAGCACATTTCAAAATCTTCTACTTGCTTGCAGTTGCTTTGTAGATATTCATTATGGGCCCATGCAGCACTGTCATTTTCATTTCCACGTGTGCAACTTGACTGTGGACAATTGAGTTAATTCTTAACTACTTGTGATTTTTCTAGAAACTTATAAAACTACCAGAAGTAGCAATTGTGGAAAGCTGAGTGATGATGATGACAAAATGTAGGAGAAAAAATAATAAAGAGATTTATAAAAAATATACATTTAAAAGGACATGAATGTATGATTCTTTAAAGAAAACATTTCCTGAATTATTTAAATTTGATTAAAATCATCATTTCCATTGAAACTCTTGAGTTTAATGTACTTCTTTTACCTTTGATGTCCCACAGGTGGTCAGAAATCATCAGACATCCTGTTGGCTCTTGAAAATCTTTCTGAAAAGATGACACAATTGGTGATTAACAATAGTACTCAAAGAAAATCAAATTGTTACAAATCTTGGTTCAGAGCTCACATTTTGAGACTAAATAGATCATCTATTTTAGAACAACAGAATGTGAGAGGATCTTCAGTTATTTCATCCAGTTTCTAACACCTTGTCCTACTTTGAGGTTATTCTAAGAGATCAATGTAGCTTTAAGGTGAATGTGTTGGACAGAGTCAGGTTTACTAAAGCATCATCATGTTAACCATCTGCTCTTTTTTTCTCAGTTAAACATCTCCTGGTTTTTGTAACATCTTTTTAACCACAGTGCAGTGAGGTTGCAAGAAAGTTTCATTTTTGCAGAACACACTTTTACTCAAATTAGGAGCCAATTATTGGACCACACATCTGTTTACTCAACCTTACATTGTGTTCTCTAAATCAGATTTCATACAGGGTGAATAAATTTAAGGTCTTAGATTAATGATACAATGTATGTAGTAATTAATTTTGCAAGAGTAACTTTCTTGCATCATTAAATTGCAATATCCTGGAGACTCAGCATTTCTCTCAGTTCTACTTCCATTTTAATAACAGAAAATGCATTTCTCAAAACAATTAGTGCAAACTGCTAAAAAGAGTTACTTGCTGAAAATCAAGAGATAATTCCTTAAAATGAACTCTTTATGTAAAAAAAAAGTATCAGATAACCAATCACAAGCTGACTCATAACTATAAGTAATTTAAACTCAGTAATTACAATTTTGAGAACAGATTTTGAGAACAAGATTAACAACTCAAACAACTAAATAATTTATATTAATTTCATAGAGAAAGATTAGTCAGCTGATCCTTTTGGCCAAATGACTGACTGTTGTTGAAGTTAAATTAATTGTTGAATAAATGTGTTAAATCTATAAGAAAAACTTAGTCCCAGAATTGTTTTTACAATATAGATACTTACTCTGATATGATGATGACTTTCTATTGTGTCCAGGGGAATTACATCTCTTTCCAAATAGTAATCTTTAAATTAAAAACCAAGATCTTTAAGAAACTCAAAACTTAAAGAGAGCTTACAATCAGGTTCTGCACAAAATGAACTTCTCTTGTGGTTCAAAACCCACATTTGTTCTTCATCTCAGCTCTATGTGCTGCTTAAAAAGTTGGTTCATTCATAGTAAAAAGAGTAAAAAGCTTCACCTCCTCACTGTGTTATTGTGTTTCTGTAAAACTTCTTGACACAGATTACGAAGCACAAACTCATGATTGTTCTTAGTGGAGGTCGCACACATTCACAAACAAGCCAGTTCAAAACTTTCCAGCTTTCTGTGCTACTGTTGAGATTTTCTGCTAAAAATAAGGACCAGGAATAGAAGGCATGTGTGTGTATCAAGAACAGGGTGAATCAAAGTTTTCCTAAAATCAATATAAAATATAACAAGGTATCAGTATTATGCCTTAATTTGATAATGAAGGATTAATAGAAACTTTTACATTGACTTCTTTTTAAATTTGAACTACACTTTAGTTTGGGCTGTACAGTGGAGCAGTGGTCAGCACAGTGGCCTCACAGAAACCAAGTCAGGGTTCGAGTCCTGGGTAGGACGAGGTTTAAAACACTGGCCTTTCTGTGTAGTTTGCATGTTCTGCCCGTGTATGCCTGGGTAGTCCAAGTTACTCCATTTTCCTCCCACTCTCTAAAAACATACAAGTTGGGTTGATTGACCACAACAAAACTGTACCTAAGAATGAGTATGTCCGTGGCCCTACAACAGACTGGCAAGCAGTTCGGGGTGTACCCTGCCTCTCACCTGAATCAGCCGAGATAAACTCTGGCATCCGCCGCAACCACGTTTGGAAAAAGTGGTTCAGAAGACAAATCTATACTTTTTTCTCTACACATTTTAAAAAATTTTTTGAGGTCAAATATTTTTCAATATCAAAACATCCTTTTACGGTTGGAGGTCAGGACCTCCAGTGGACGGTTCAGCAGAGAAAAGTTTAACGTTTATTTAGGAAACAGACTTAACTGCTCAGAGAAACTCATACACAGCATGTCATAAATGTCACTGTTTCGCCAAAACATACTAGAAGTCCGTTTTTCTGAGGTCAGAGTTCTGACAAAGCTTCCAGGTGGGATAAAAAAAAAAATTTTTGTACCTGTTTGTCTTAGAATTTTTACTTTAATCTGAACGATGCCTTCCATCATGGAGCTAAAGACATTGGAAGCATTGTGTCCAGCAAAAGAGGTCATGTGAAATCTGGTCTGAAGATAGAAACGAATAAGTCTGATGTTTTTATCATTCAGGAGAAGATAAAGCGTTTCTTTTAATTCAAAAATTTCATACAGTTCATGCTATGGAAAATATAAACTTCCTTACACTGAAAGCATCTCGAGCACCTCTACAAGTCGGTGGAGGTTTGCACTAGAAAGAAGAGGAATGAAGATTAGTCAGAGTAAGACAGAGTACATGTGTGTGAATGAGAGGGATCCAAATGGAAAAGTGAGGTTACAGGTAGAAAAGATAAAGAAGGGGGGAGATTTTAAGTACTTAGGATCAACAGTCCAGAGCAATGGAGAGTGGGAAAAGAGGTGAAGAAGCATATGCGGGCAGGCTGGAACGGGTGGAGAAAAGTATCAGGCGTGATGTGTGATAGAAGAGTTTCAGCTAAAATGAAAGGAAAAGTGTACAAAACCGTGGTGAGACCCGCCATGCTGTTTGGTCTAGAGACAGTAGCACTGAAGAAAAGACAGGAAGCAGGGATGGAGGTAGCAGAGATGAAGATGCAGAGGATCTCTCTGGGAGGGACCAGGATGGACAGGATCAGAGGAACAGCACATGTTAGAGGTTTTGAGGATAAAGTCAGAGAGTCCAGACTGAGATGGTTTGGACATGTGCAGAGGAGAGAGAGAGTACATCGACAGAAGAATGCTGGATTTGGAACCACCAGGAAAGAGGCCTAGAGGAAGACCAAAGAGGAGGTTCATGGATACAGTGAAGGAAGACATGAAGATAGTTGGCGTGATCGAAGAAGATGCAGAAGGTAAGGTTAGATGGAAGAAACTGACTTGCTGTGGCGACCCCTGAAGGGAAATGCCGAAAGAAGAAGTTGATCATTTATGTTGCTACAGGTAATTTAAAGAGTTTTGAAGTTTTCAAAAAGTAGAGATAAGTGACTTTTTACCAGAGAATTTTAGAAGCAACAAAATATTTTTATACAAGTCTTGTTTTTCATATTAAAGTGTATCTATCTAGTGTGAAGGGAACTTTGCAGAGCCTGACTTCTAATACTAGTACTTCTTGATCCAAAGAAGGTCAGCGAGTTCAGAGTTTTTTTTCTGCCAAAAGGAACTGATTTGATATGCTGTATTTAAACCCATTCAACCAACTTCTCTAAACTTCTCCAGCTTTGATAAATTCATATTCTGAATCATCAGCCAACATCCCAGGAAGCCATACAAAAGGTGAGAATAACATTAGCGCAGATGAGTCATCCTTTGACTTTTTGATTTCAATGAAAATGCTTTCTGATTGAACTCGAACGAAGTTGATTTCAAAGAGAAGGAGCTTTTAAACACTTCAAAAAGCAAAGTCACAGTTTTAACCTTCATTTCAACGAAACAATTAAAAAGATTCATTTGGTTAATATAAAAACAAAAAGTGTTCGACCGATAAAAACTCTGCTCGAGGTCGTCTTTCAGTACACCAAAAAAAAATAAATAAATAATTTTGTAAAAATCAGAAAAAGAAGTGCAATTTAATTAAAATGGTTTTTAAAGAGTCAATTTGTTCAAACTTGGACTTTTTAAACAAATGTGCAGCCATCACTCACCTTTTGATGTAGTCTGCCCTTTTAACTCAATGATATTTTTCGAATACATTTCACATTATTTTTTTAATGTGGAACTGTATAAATAAATAAAAAAACTAATTAAAATTTTTTTAATAGAAGTAATATGAACATGATGTTATACCACATGTGACCAGCAGACGGGAGTGTTTGACTGTTTTCAAATATAATTTTTAAACTGAAAAGTGTATGTGCATGCATGTGTTGTGCGTGCGTGCGTGCATGCATGTGTATGCAAGCGTGTTCAAGTGCAATTAAAATTCGTTTTAAAAAATCAAGTTGTTTAAACTCAGACTTTTAAAACAAATTTGCAGCTGATGCACAGCCTTTTACGTCATTGATAGATTTTCTTATAATTTATTGATGTAGACTTGAATTGAATATTCTTTATTATTTCCCAAAGGGATTAATAAAAAAAACTACATATAAAAAAAAAACTTATTAAAAAACCTAAACAAATTTAAATATTTTCTACATGACATAAATGGGATGCAATAGTCCTTGTGACCAGCAGACGGGAGTGTTTGACTGTTTTTCAAGATCATTTTTAAAACAAAAATTGTATGTGTGTGCGCGCGCGTGCCCAAGTGCAATTTTATTAATTTTTTTTTTTTTACCTCATTGAGATTTTTCTGAAACATTTTATATTTGTTTTTGGACTTTATAAAAAAAAAAAAAAACATAAAACAAGACATTTTCTAATAGTGACGTAGATGGGATGCAATATTATATATGACCAGCAGGTGTCAGTATTTAACTGTTTCTTTCAAAGATAATTTTTAAACCAAAAATGTGTGCGTGTGCGTGCGTGTGTGTGTGCGTGCATGCGTCCATGCGTGTGTGTGTGTGTGTGTGTGTGTGTAGAGAGAGAGAGAGATCAAGATAGTTTAATAGTTTAAATCAAGTCATGTTTAATCAGAAAATATGAAAAGCAAAGAAAAAAAAACTCATTACCACTAAAAAACTAAATAATTTTATACATACAAGTGTGTGTAACAGTTTTTTTCTCGTTTCCTGAAACATCTTGTCCAGTTTGTCCTCCAGCCCCCCTCTCTGCCCTTCTCCTCCTTCCCTCCCTCCTCCTTGCTATACAGGTCCCATGCTGCGCGTCCCGTTACGCACGGCGCACTCTCCTCCATACGCACTGTCCAAACCTCAGGACGGCATGGCTCTCAGACAGGAGGGAGAAAGGAGACAGCTCTAACTCCACGAGTCCATGTTTCACGTCTGGATGACACACGGTCGGTGACAGAAAGCCTCGGGGGAGTTGTTGGAACCAGGTCCGAGTCTCAGCTCCCCCTGAGCTCTTTTACGCACAGTGACCCAGCAGTGGATTCTTACTCTTGTTGTGTCTGATAAAGATCATATGATGGATTTATGAAGATCTAATTACTTTATGATGTTAGAAGCTCCTCTTTGAGCTCTGCTTGGAATCTCTAAAACTTCAGATCGTTTTTTTAAGGAGCGACAAAATGGTTTTACGCACAGCTTCAGTTCTGCAGAAACACACACTGATGTGCTTCATCATTGGTGAGTTACACACTTTTACACAATTACTACAAACCTTGGGATGAATTTCTTTAAAGATAGTGTGCATACATTTATTAAAATAAAAATGCATTCAAGTTCAACATGTGATTATAATAATTTATACAACCTATTAATCATTATTCCAAGCACAGAAATATGATTTCTAACAGTTTTAACTATAAATAAGAGTTATTATAATGTATTTTTTCAGATAAAAGCTAAAACTATGAATTAATTGCCTGGATTCCAAGTAGATTGTAGCCCATAGCCAATTTCAAATGATCACCCTATAAATTTATTGAAGGATTATTGAGGTTATCATTATGTTGTTTGGCAAGGAGAAGAAATCCCCCTTGTTTAAAGCCTACAAGGGAGATTAAATGTTACGTAAGATAAAGTTCATGCAAGTTTCTGACATTAAAACACCTTAAACTAACTAGTAAAAAAACAGATATTCTAATTTTTTCCCACCAGACACACATCGATGTGTTTCAGGGTGAGGCAGCAGGTGGCTAAAGAGATTTATTTTACATTTGCTCTAAATTCCTTCAAACCATGTTAATAAAGCTGCAGAAAAAAATGAGTCATTACACCTTACATCACTTTACAGTCAAAGCAGAAGAATATTATTTACATCAAGAAGTGGAAGTCATCTTTCCTTTTGTAACTAAAACCGAGGCAAGTTGTCGAGATAAAAACAATCCTGTAACATAAGCTGAGTTTTAAAACTGAGCTGAGATACAGGTTTCTGTTCAGTAGTTCCTGCAGATTTCTGTGTAATTACTGTGTACAAATCAGTTGGACATGTGGGCTCTCCAGTTTAGAGTGGCCTTTATTCTTTTGTATGGATTTAATGAAATCAGTCATTCTAGTGGAGATGGGAATGTCGAAATTCTTTTGAGTCATTAGCAACAGTGTAGTGAGGAATGAGGCGCTCACTGGGTGAGAAAATAAGAATGAGAAATTGTTTGTGTGCATCAGTAAATTCCATTTAGCTGTATTTAAATAACATTTATTGTATTCAATAGTTTTTGTTGTTTTTTTGACGAAAGCACTCTGCAAAGCAGAGCTACAATATAAAAAATGGACCTTAATGTCATCGAACTTGTGGGAATTTTGTTGAATCCTTTTTTGGCATAAATAGCTAATCATTTAATCACAAGGTAGAACCTTTAGTCACAAAGATACAAAACGATTCACACAAGTTACATTTTAAGTTAACTTTCTATGACACACTTAATCCCAGAGAGAAATTTAATACTTTCTTTTTTTTTTTTTTTTTTTTTAGAAAAAGCTGACTGTGGAAAATAAACTGATGATCAACTCATTTTTACCCCAGAATATTTCTGTTTGATCTTATGAAAAATATAAAAATATTGTTTTATAATTAGATGCATGAAAAAATGTAAAACAAATGCACTCAATGCAAACACCTCCGAATTAGGAATATAGATAATAAAGTCGTAAAGTTTCTGTTTTAGTCCAGATAAATTTCTCACATAGTTCATCAACTATGTGAGAAAGAAAAGAAAGACTTTTTTGAAGTCTTTCTTTTGTGAAGTATCCAATGCTTTTCTTTTTCTCAATAATTACAGTTTTATCAATTGTTTGTGCAAAAAAAAGACTTACTGTACAAATGAGCCTTTTACTTTAATAAGAAATTGAATTACAAATAATGCAACTTATTGCAATCTTAATTAAATGAGATTGATCACATCTCATGTGTGTGAGATATGATCAAGATACACATCTCGACATATTTTACGATACAGTTTGACAAAGAAAAATTTGTCCTGTGAGGACCAGCTATCTGTTTGCCAACTATTGTAATCTCACGGCTTCATAATCTGTGAGGAATGTTTCCAACACCATGTTGGATCTGTGTCACAGAGAATTACCCCCGACAACAAATGAGGGCCAACCTTTAGTGTCACTAAGCTTTACTGTCTAAAGTAAACCTTAATCAAATATGTTTGTGCTGTTTCAGGTCAATTTTTGATTGTTTTAATACTTGGAAACCAGGCTAGCTGTACAACGACCTCAGAAATGTGTCCATTTGAGTTTTATCATACTTATTTTAACCAATTTTTGTTGTTTGATATTTTTGTTTATACAGCACTTTTCACAGATGAAAAACACAAAGTGCTTTAAATGTGCAATAAATCAAAATCAAGAGAATGTTAAAAGCAAGTCATAGAAAATAAAATAAAAGACATTCAAAGAAAGAAACATTATCAACCAAGGTTTTTTTTAAGCAAGTGTGTCATCAGCTGGACCTTAAATATCTAGAGCCATATAAAGTCAAAGTAAACCTTAGTTTGAAAGAACAGATCCCTCCGAGTTTTAAATAGAGATTTGGGAATCTTAAGCAGGTTCCGACTGGGTTGTAACTTTTTTATGTCCTGTTATTATTAGCACGGTCTATAAAAACACATTTTATCATCATAAAGGTGGCAGTTTGTTTTTATGAGGTAATAATTCTTATTACATAGAAAATATAAATTTTCGTCTGAAAAAAACGTACAAATTTTTGACTGAATGAATTTGCCCCTCCTCTAGATCTCTGTGTGACAGGGTACGGTAAATGTTATTTGGGGGTTAGAGTTTTGCTGTTAGCTTTTTTTTTTTTGCTGTAAAACATTATGTCGTCCTGATTACATCGGAATGCAGGCATGGCAGAGAACAAACTCCATAGCCAAGAACAACCTGACTTTCGAATAGATCCAGATATCAGACAGGAGAGCTTGAGAGGAGACCCATCTCCTGCTGTACAGTGCTGCTACTGATGATCAAAAACCATAAAATGCACCACATGGCAATTTTTAAACCCTTCAAGCAACCAATCAAACCATTTTAAGCAGTTTAAATCATGTCTTTCACAAACTGATTTTGTTCCTATACAAACTCACTTTTTCTCATATCTTAATCAGTGATGGCAATATGTTTTACATCCTGTAAATAAATATCCTGGCAAATTAGTGACCCTCATTTGCCAGGGTTTTAGGATTTTGTTCCTATACAAACTCACTTCTTCTCATACGTATCTTAATCAGTGATGGCAATATGTTTTACATCCTGTAAATAAATATCCTGGCAACCACAGGAATCTTTTTCCTAAAGCTGAACTGAAACTCAAATCCAATTGCAAACCCCCAGGACGTAAAACTGTGGTGAAAAAAAGACCATCACCCTCGACAGAATTTTTTTTTTTGTTGCTAAGGAAACCATGAACACACAGATGTGATGTAGATTGAAACTTTACCACGTATATGCAATATGACCCTGAATTAATTGTTCAGGTGAGCCTCCACTGTTCCCACTTCCGAAATAAAATGAAGGTGTTCACACCATCGTGAGTCACCATCACCGCCTGCTTTGCCTTATTTCTGTTTCATTCTGTTCTAACTTCAGGTGGTCCATGCTTTTATTGGACGTTTCTCAAGATGAAGTACTGAGTTCTCCTTTAGATTATTCATACTTTGACTCTTTGTGAGTTACAAAACATGCAACTCTAAAAATAGCATGCTTCTTTTTATAAAATCATTTACCCGTCCCTATCATTTTTTATTTTCTGTGGTATTTGTCACCATCGTTCTCTGGTTCAGGGGGTACAATATGGGCGAGAGGGAGGAAATTACTCTTCATCCATCTGAGCGTAGGGGTTGCCTCGGAGAGTTGCTTTAATCCTTTTTCTCTGAGGTGATCATCTTTCAAGTGACAGTAGAGGTTAATTTTGTTTTGGTTGTGGAAGTTTTCCTCTTAGAAGCAACTTTCTGTGTGCTGGTGAAGAAAGAGAGAGAAAAAAAGGAACATTTAGTGGGCGACCCACAGGAAAACATCTGGAAAGTCAGATTGTTGGCAATGTAAATGTTTGCACAATGTGAAAACCTGAAAGTGTTTTTGTTGGGGTGACTTTTTTGGAATCAATCAAATGTTTGTGAAAATAAATATGAAAAGCTAAGACTCTAAATTCTAAGTCTGAACACCTGGTGAGCTGTAAGCAAGTTAAATGTAGTCTTATTCTCATCAAAATCACAGTGATAGTGACTTAAATGAGATGACGAATTTGTTTCGTCTTCTGAACCACTTAGGACCACCACTGATTGTGAGAGGCAGGATACACCCGAACAGGTCGCCAGTCTGTCGCGGGGCAACACACACACACAACCATCCACACATTCACTCTTAGGGGCAATTTCATAGTAGCCAATTAACCTAACATGCATGTTTTTGGAGGGCGAGAGGAAACCAGAGTAAACCCTCACATACACAGAGAGAACATGCAAACTCCACACAGAAAGGTCAGTATTTCAAGCCTCACCCAGGACTTGAACCCCAACCCTCTAGCTGTTCTTGCTGTGAGGCCACTGTGCCATCTACTACACCACCGTGCAGCCTCGAGATGATGAATTCATTAATTTAAATAAAAGCCTCAGCTAATCACGTGTGAATGTGTGAAGCCCGTTGAGGCAACAAGGTTATTATTATATTGGGCTGTGTAAATAAAATTAAATTGAATTGGAACATTATCACCAGACAAATTTTTGTCATTTATGATTTTGGTTCAAATCAGTTTTAACCTCCAGACATCTAAAATAAATTTTAAATAAAATATTCTGTCTTGTTCTACATCTGTCCTGTGTGGATGGAGTACATCATTCCGGTGTACAGGACTTAGGGGGATATTTTTGAGAAGTTTCATAAATCAGTGAGGGTGGGTTAGAGCCGGTGACAGGCAGAATTCCTTTAAGAAGACAGAGAGAGATAAATGGGATGGGTGGGACCGGATAGTGAAAGTTTTAATGGCGCTGATATATAACAGTGTCTGCGATACGTGCTTTGTGTATTTGTTTGTTTGCAACCTGTGCAACGGGTCCGCCCCTCAGGACTCTGGCTGATTAGATGGATGGTGAGCAAAGCATTTTGGAGGACTGACAGGAGAACTTAAGTAGTCTTTCTCTGATTAAAAACATCTTTTTGTTTGTTTTTTACCACATTTGACATGTTTTTTCTTACTTACTGTAAATAATTAGTTGGTTTTTCTTTTTTTTCTTTCTTTTTTAATAAAAAGTACTCAAATTTATGATGCTTAATTTTCAAATTTTGTCAATTTTTATGAAAAGGTTTAATACACTATCAACCCAAGACTTGTCATAAATTACATTGTATACTGTATATGATTTTTTTTTTCGGTCTTCTGCAGACAGTTCAGCACATGTCGGGCCTAACAAGATTTAGAATATTTTTTTGATTAGCAAATTTCCTAAAAAGACAAGAAATAAATGGAGATTTTTCTCGCTGAAAAAGCAAGAACCAGCTCGTTTGGATTTGTTGTAGATCAATGGTTATCGTACTTTCGAGGACAACCAGCTATGTATGTTATTACATGTAAATTCATGATGAGCCAAACCTCTCGTTTTTGCCTCACCCTTCACTTAGTTGAACATTTTCCATCCACCCCCCAACTAGAAGGATCTTTTATTTTGTATCAAATGTCAAATGCAAAATGATCATGGATAATTCTTCAAGTGGGGTCGTGAACAAGAGATTCATTGGATTGACAACTGCAACGCTTCCACGTTTAACCCCTTTACAGAGAAATGTTCAACATTTTGCAATGAGCTGTTTTGTCACTTTGTAGAACAGAAAAACATCCATCAGAGTCACAGCCTTCAGTTACGTTTCAACGCACAAAGATTGGCTTATCCATCTCTCCTGAGAACAAGGGCTTATGTTGAAATAAAGTCACACCTTAAAAACTATTTTTGTTTCACATTCTTTGTACTATTCCTGCATGTCTTGACCACTGCTTCTTATAAACCAGAAAAAATGGTGATTGATCATAGAGATGGTTGTGTTCATGCATCTCTGCCTGAGGGCAAAGAGAGTTACAAAGCAGGGTGAGCACGAGAAGAGCCAAAGCCAAATCAGTCAACAAGGTGAAAAATCCACAAGAGCAAAGCTGCCAGAGGTTGTACGGATACAAAATAGTCCTGTTTCCAATGTTGTTGAGTTGTGAGAAATGGAAGTTTTTCTTAGACACTGCACCCATGTGTGCATCTGCATCACAATGAAAACCCAGAGATTGTAAAGTTATCACCAACAACGTCAGTGGGATTATACTGTTTCAGAGGAAATGCTGCAAGAAGCAATGTCCATGCCACCTGGGGAGGAGAGATAGGCCTAATGGGCACCCGAACTCTCCTCCGGTGTAGGTGTTCTGCCCAGAATAGCTCCCCCAGCAGTAACCGTTCCCAGGATACTGTGCAGATCACAGGGTGTCTGAAAGAAACCTGGCTTACCAAATGTTTAATGAGTCTACATTTGCTACCTGAGAATGATCTGAGGGTTCATGCTCAGCATGGATAATTGTGGTAATGCATCTGCAAAGTAACTGAGTTCTAAACTAATGGTGATTTCTTGTTCAAAGAAAAACATTCACGAGTCGTGGTGCAATAAAATTTCACATTCTAGTTCTGAGGAAAATTCTCACCATCTATTTAAGTTTCAAATGCAATCTAATGATATTTAAAAGAAATTGAATCAAATCAGCAGACGATAGCATTTGGTCTCCAAGGTGAATTAGTTTGAATAAGTTTGCATCTATCAATTAAATGAAACTACAAGAGGTTGATCAAGTTTGAATTCCAACCTCAAGACATTTTTTTATGTGTATGGTTAAGGTCTGATTAATTTACAATATTAAAACGTTACGCTGTACTGTCCAGAGTTATTACAAGCAGAATGGTGGGCAGAGTGTTTACTGGATAGATTGGCACATGTAAAAGTATATAGCGTGCACATTTGAATAATCATGTGTGTGACATAACAGGGTCGACACAGGAGGGAAAGAGAAGTGACAGAGGGAAGAAGACAATACAGATGGAAAAGAAGATAAAGGAATTAGGGGAATGTGGGTTCTACGCTACAATTGCTTGTCTTTATTGCACATTTGATCACCACAATTTTCATTCTGGGTATTTTGGGATTGGACGTCTTTAAACTAGAAAGTAAAATTGAGACACACCAACATCTATCACACTATTGTGGTGCATCCGTTCCACAGGGAGTGGTAGTTTTTGGCACTTCTTTCTGGTCCAGACCAAACGTGATGATTACAAAGTGCTAACGGGGCAAGCTGAAGAATCAAACTTTTCCTGAATCCCACAACTTAGTTTTGAATAAAACTCTCTAAACATTGTCTTTCTTCTGGCTTTAAAGTCTCAATTTTCAGAATTGTTGCTAATACGCTCCCTGTTGCTTCGGTCTATTTCCATGCTTAGAACAGAACTACAAACAGGCCTGAATAGATGTTTGTATTTGATATCACAGTGTCATCTCTATATGCTGATTGGTCAGTTATTCTCTGGGGTCTTTCAGTTGCGGGAATCATGTGTGATCCCTGACCTAGTAGCTGGAGTGAAACTAAATTTAGCAAAGGAACCAGGTGGTGCAAGCACCTCCTGGAACCCAGTTAGGGATGGATGGTGCAGAAGATGAATGAATAAATTTTTGATCTTGAATAGTACAAAAAACATTGTGATGATTCCTTATCAATGCTGTGGGTTGGGAGCTGGAGACATAGCAGACAGGAAACAGTGTGAGATTGTATGACTGTGTAAAATGTTTACCATGTGTTTAATGCACCCCTTATGATTATAAATAATTAAGATTTTAAACCTTTAAAGTGCAAAGAAATTTCTTATGAATGCTATGTGGGCACAACTCAAGCTGAGTTCCTGAATTAAAACTGAAATATTTTTTAAAAGAATCTTCATTCAGCGGATGCACAAAAAACTCTCTTTTACCATATGATTCTTTGGTGCTTCATCGACAATGAATGAGCGAAGAAATCAAGTTAGATTTCAATAAGTACTGACAAAAAATATCCCAAAGAACCATGACAAGATGGGAAAGAAATGTGGTGTAGCGGAAACTTCAATTTGTTCATATGTCCTTCTGACCGTAATATTTCTGAACTTGTGTTTGAAAGGGCAGCTTGTGATTGAAATCTTAGTCATTTCGAAGAAAGACTGAATTCTTGGTAAACTGTTTACCTCGGGCATCTGCTCTACATTTAACCTTACATAACGCCACATAGTGAGCCTGTCAGACTGAATCACTACACTCAGCTGGAATTTTCTTTTCAGGATTTTGTTTCTACAGTTGATTTTTTTTCATACAACAAGTTCAGAACTCTGATACATATCTATCTGATTTCTCAAGAAGTCGAAGGAACATCAAAGCAGCCAAATAACACATTAATAGCAACGACCTAAAGGGGAAGTGTTGGAGATGACCTCACACATCAAGTTCAGAAGCTGCCTTTTTACACTTTTGCACGTCTTTTTGCTGAGTTGATCTTTCTGAGCAGATTGCGGCTACTGGAGACGGTACAGAAGTCATATTAAGAGCTTTTGCTAAATATTTCATCTGGAGCTGAAATGTTTTCACATTGCCATGACATTCCCCTGAAGATGAATCCTTTTAACACCGGTGATCCCCACTGACATGTCCTAGACCATCACCAGGGTCATTCACCTTTTCATGCATCACATTCCACCTTTTGACTCAGAAATACAAAAATCACCAGAAAGAAATGATCAAACTGTATAATGCCTGGAATTTCTGAAATATGATTGTAAGTCCATCTCATTTGACTGCAAATTGTGGTTGGTCAGCTTTAGCTAATGCTCACATAATTATGACTAACCTGAAATAAATGGTTAAACTCGATAATCTTGCATTTATTTTTACGTGATATGTCAGATTTTCTACGTATTACATTCTAAGAAGATAATAAACGTTCTGCCCATGTGGCTTATTGATCCGGAGGAGCAACAGCTCTACTCCAAACTCCTCCCGGCAGAGGAGGAGCACGGCAGAGCTCCTGGTTCATTTGGTCACCACCTACATCTGGTTATCACAGGTCAGAGTACGAACGTAGATCAACTGGTAAATCGAGAGACTTGCTTTTTAGCTCAACTCTTTCTTCACCACAACAAACCGATGCAGTGTCCTGATTATTGCGGACGCTGCACAGATTGGTCAGTGGATCTCCCGCACCATCTTTCCCCACTCGAGATACTCTAAGTCCTCTACCCTGTCCTTGACTCGCAGGGGGTATTCCACCCTTTTCTGTGTGATGAACATGGCCTAGGTTTTGGAAGTGCTGATGCCGATCCCGGCCACCAATTCACACTAGGCAAATTGATCCAGCAACAGTTGGAGATGTAAAATAATTTGTCAAAAATACAGTTGTTTAAAGTATGTATCAGATAGTTACTGTCGATAATTGTCTACATTTAAACTGACTACATTATAAACATATCATTCTCTCCCTTGCATACGTTGTTTGCCTCTGTTCATTCCCCTGTAGGTTTGCTCTAGGTTTCTTCATACATTATGCAGATCATTGTATGTGTTAGACACCACTCTGTTTGTGAGTCTCAAGCAGTTTCTTAGTCGTTAAGTCTATTTGCTCTGTAATCCAGTCTTCTGTTGTCTTTTGTCTAATCGAGTATTAATCCTGCTTCAACCTCGGTCTCACATTTAGCTCCAATTTTCTCATTTTAAACTTCACAGTTCATTATTTAAAAGAGGTTTCTATTGATCATTACTGTCACATTGAAAACATACCTGAAGTAGTTTTCTATTTCACAGATACATACCAAGTAATATGCGAGCATTCCCATCTTGAATTCGGATACTTTTTGAGCTTGTTCTTGGCCCCGCCCTTTCTTCTTCACAAACCCATATTGTAAAATAAGCAGGAAGTGTTTTAGTGCACGTGTTTTGCTGACGCTCTAACCCTCTGCTCAGGTGCTGGTCTATCTCCCCTCACATACTCAGGAAGCGGGACTGAACAAGGAGCGAGAGGAGGGGAAAATTAGAGTGTCAAAAACAAAATTGAAATACAGATTTGTGGGTTGTTTTTTGGAGGGGGGGCAAAAATATAGAATTTCAAGTAAAAAACAATGTACCACTTACATCGATACGTGTTGTGACTAAAGAATTATTACTCTGTGAAAAAACCCAATAACCCTTTTTTGAGGGAGATGTTGTTTAACAAGAGTCCTGATGTAACCCGGCTTGTAAATGTGCCATTTCTAGACAAATGTGTAAGTTAGAACTGGCCTTTAGTCTGGAGAACTTGTTCCGAGCTACATCCTGCATGTTTGGGTTAACACACAAATTGGCTGGTTAAATGTTCACAAGTGGGTCTTGATTTGATTTCTATCTCATCCAAAGTTAAATATTTGAGAAAGAAATGAGTGTTTTTCATTAATTTTTTTGCAGCTGCTTAAGCGTTCTAAATAATGCATGATATTTTTGGGTGGTATTCAGTCTCTGCACACATCGCATTGAGATCATGTTTAAGACTTTTAACTTTTAGTTTTCTCTATTTCTGTACAACAGATTTCAGATTTCTTAGATAAAGTGCAGGGCTTTACTGACAATTTTGTGTTGAAAAAAATAGTCTAAAAGTGTATGTGGTAAAAAGTACAAATTCTTTAAAAGAAGTAGGAGTATCATGAGTCAAATAAAATACAAAGACACTGTGATGGCTACAGCCACACAACCATTTAGTTTGTAAACTTTATAATTTATTCACTTTATGAATATAATTTAGATATTTTGTTTGTTAAACCACTTTTCTTTACTTTGGATTTAATACAAGTTTAGATTAGCGCACATGTGTGATTTATGTTGTTGATTCACATTAATTTGATTTTCTTGAGTTTTGCAGGTGCTCCAGTTCCTGGGCTGAAGGATCACCTGCTGTCCTGGGCTGGAGGCACCTAATTGGACTGAACCATTTATTTTCTTTAGGGGTGAAATTGGTTTTGTTAGTTTAGATTTAGTTAAGCTGTTTTGTTAACCCCCCCCCCCCCTTTTGTGTTGGCAGTGGTTTAGTATTCTTTCATTTAAGGTCATGCTGTTCTCAGTCAGTTAGGTCTGTTTGTTTGAGTTAATTCTCTTTTGTTAAACCTTATCTTGAGTTGAGTTAGTTATTTTGACCTCTTTTATAATTGTTAAACATTTGATATTTTTTTGGGTTCAATAAAAAGACCCCTTTTTTACTTAAAACCTTGTGCCTGTCTATTTGCACTGCTTGGTCCATCACAGACACCAATAAATTGGGCTCCATCAGAGGAGCTTTGATTATTCCTCTTTTCACCGTGAAGCGTGTCTTTGCAATTTTCTGGTGAGGACTTTCTGTCAAATTGAACGAGACACTGCTGAAAATCCAACATTGAACCAAAGAAAGGTGATTGTTTACTAAAATTATTGAAGACCTGCAAAAGCAAGCAACATGTCAGGTCTAATATTTATCTTAGTACAAACCTGAGTAAGGAAGCAGATATATTCAGATTGGCTCGTTTCTTCCTCTTGACACACATCACTAAACACTTTTGTTTTACCAAAATAAAATCTATTGGGTTTAAATTGAGACGCTTGATGAAATAAATCAAAAAAGTAGTTTCATAAGCCCTCAGCCTGTCCTTTGATAACATGTACTATGTAGCTGCTGGTAAATTTGGACAAATGGTCCACTGCTCATTGTGAATACCTGATTTAACAGTTCATCAGTCTGTGACCGCCCAGCTCATATATCGCTTTGACATAAGGTAACCCAGGCGCCTTCATCACCTTCCAACGACTGGTGGAAAATCTTTTTACTGTTTGCCTCATGTGGAAATTAAAAAATGAATAATACAGTAGCTCCTATGTTATTCTTGAGTCCTGACAGTTCATTAGTATTAAATTAACAATAGATAATGAGTAAAGGTTTTATTCTCTGCTACTTTTTTTTTTCATATCGCAGCCAAATTCTCATCAAATTATTTTTAAATGCTATTAATTGTGGAGGCAGCAGTCTGGGGGGAAAAAAAGAAAACGCTTCACAATGCACGTAAGAGTTCACCCCAAGTTCACAACCTGATACTCTGTATGACACACAGGACGGGAGCCCGGGGTGTGATTAACATCAGTGCCACCATTCAAAACAAAATAACTGAGATCTAACAATTACAGAAAGATGATCTCTTCAACAGAAAAAAGTTACATGTTGCAGGAAAAAAAAAACAACCTTGGAAGAAGTTGTGTAAAGAACCACTTTTAAAATGAGGATGTGGTCACTACTGCAACATAGGTTCACTATTCAGAAAAAAATTAGGGTGGCACGGTGGTGCAGGGGCTAGCACAGTGGCCTCACAGCAAGAAAGTTGGGGTTTGAGTCCCGGGTGGGATGAGTTTTAGAATACTGGCCTTTCTGAGTGGAGTTTGCATACTCTCCCCATATATGTGTAGGTTTTAATAGAACTGAATATACATTATTTATCCCCAGAGGGAAATTTGAGAGCTGGAGTGTAACATTCATACAATCTCATCCAACGTTGTGAAAGGCAAGTAATTACAGGTTTGAAAGTGAAAGGTTAAATAGTTTGATGGAGGATGGTAAGAATGATTTTCTGTACCGTTCCTTTGAGCAGCGGGGTTGCAGGAGTATGTCGCTGAAGCTGCTTATCAGATGGTCCACAGATTCATGGAGAGGGTGGGAGGGATTTAGAATGATTGATGACAGTTTTACTTTCATTCTATCCCTCGCCACCTCCTCCACGCAGATAAGGGGTGAGCCAACCACACGTCCAGTTTTTTTAACTGCTTGTTCAGTCTGTTTGTTCAGTCTTGTTCAGGAGAGTCTGGGACTCTCCTGAGATGAAGGCAGTTTGTTATGGATTTTGGTGAATGGTGGTCTGTGTGTGGCCTTGCAATAGACTGGTAACCCATTTGGGATATACTACCTCGCCTCTCGTCTTGAATCAGCCGGGATAGGCTCCGACACCCCTGTCACTTCATTAGAGAATAAGCAGTTTAGACAAAAAAAAGAAAATTCAGTCTGACACTTTTCTTTTATTTCCCCAATAAAATCTACCAAATCAACATAGTGAGAAACTAACGAGTCTCAGGCAGCTTATCTAAGGTGTTGGGAGGCGCCTGCAGAACATCCTAATAAAGTATCTTATACAGACATAATTATTTATAACAAGCACTGTGAAAGTGTCCTGATAAGCTCAAATAATGAGTATATTCAATCCTCAAAAGCAAAGCAATGCAACTTGCTGAGACCGTCATCAACTGCATTATAAAGCAGTTGATGACACCGTTACGCTGATAACAAAAGTTTGATGCTGTACAATCCCATAATGTTTCAACATACCAGAAGTGAAACTTTCTGCAAAGAATAGATGATGACAGATCAATTTTTTTAATGAACTCCTTCCTGGTAGTATGTTTTTGGTTTTGGCGTTGTCATCATGTAGAAATCTAAGGTTTAGCAATGTAACTTTAAATCTATTTAATTACAAGAACAGTTAGCTGGTTACATTTTTTGTGCTTTAAATTGCATGTAAATAAATTTGCAGGCTTCTCTAAGTACCAAAGAGGGTATAGTGTATATTTTTTATAGTGTACAAACACGACCACTGTGATGGGGAAACAAAGAGGAGGCGAAACTAATTATCTTCAGTTGAATTTTCACCTAAATCTTTGAGGAATGCTGGGACCTCCCCACATATTTGGGCTCTTCAGCATTAACACGAACAACTTGTTGGAGAAAATACAAAACATAAATAAAAAAATAAATATGGTTGAAACTCCCCCCTTTTTTGTTTGCACATTCGTCTGTTTAATTGCTGGTGATGGCTGGTGTGTTTGCTCAGAAGTCTGCGTGTGTATTTATGTTTGCTCGATGTATGGAAGTGTGCTTTTGCAAAGCAGTAACCTAGTTTTCACTGTTCCGCCTCAGCAGCTAATGAGCAGCATCCAGGCACAGCTAGCTAACGAAGCATGTGTGAATTGCCCTGTGCATCATTGTGTGTATGTGAATGTGTGTTCCTGTGTGTATATGCAGTGTGTGTCCTGTCTGCAGCCATTAGCAATTATCCCCGCCCTATGAAGAGGATTTCAGCCCCGTAGTAAGGTTGTACACTATGGCACGCACACACTACCATCCGCTTTAATATGCCTCTGTACTCGTACAACCACTCTCAGGCAATGGGTGAGAGATGTGCAGACAGACGCACACTGACACACATACACACCTTTAGCCATGACATGTAAGTGAGCCGTATACACTGTGAACACATTGGTGATGTAGCAGATTAATCAAAAAGGTTTTGCCAGTTTGTAGCAGGCCTGGAGCAAGGTACACATTACCCATTTCGACAGCAGGTGATATACCTGTGGCCTGTTTCATGTATGGTAACTGTTGAGCGTGGAATTCCATCAGGAAGCTTACAGTATTTTTTAAGTGATATGCCATGTAAATGACACACACATCTGTATGTGCAGATGATATAAAAATGTTTGTTTGTTCCTCTAGCTTGGATCTCGTCAATTATGTGAAACAACAGAAGCTACCGGGGATGAACGAAAAATTTAAATTGAATGGTGTAAAACCAAGTGTATGCTATTAGGTTTTTGGAGTATTTGGTCACAGAAATCCAAAAGTTGCTAACATCTCTACAGCAAGGGTGGCCAAACAATTGATTGCGGTCTATCGGTAGCGCGCGGACGGATCCCAAGTCGAACGCCAGGTGTGTAGTAAAAAATAAAAATAAAATCACAGGAAGTCAGTGTTGCCAACTCAGTGACTGATGCTATTTTTAGAAAGTTATCAGCGCTCTCACAATCTTTTTATAAAAAGCGACAATCTAGCAGCTTTTTCTAGCGTTATAGGAGATTTTTGGAGACTGTGACATAAAATCACATTGTTAAGCCTATTCTCAATGAACAGCGGCTGCTGCCGCTTCGGTCTAACTCCCTCCAAAAGCACTGCGTACATGCAGACATGTCTGTATGTGTGTATTTCAGAAGATTTTGTTTGTGTGTGGGATGTAATGTCTAACGGTTGTGTAACAACAACAGAACATTTTGTGAGGGGAGTTTTATTGCAGACTGGAATGATCTGCGGGGGTTTGCGATGTTGATACAGTACCGGTAGATCTCCAAAAGTTTGATACTTGAAAAGGAGCTCTTGGGACAAAAAAGGTTGGACACCCCTGCTATAAAGGATCAGAAAATTTAACAAGTTAAGGAGGTGAAACTGTTGGGATAACAATTAGATTAAAAAAAATATCACAGAAATCACAGATATGTGAAATTGTCATCAAAATGAATAGAGACATTTAAATGATTAGACCAGGGGTGCACATAATGTTTCTGGTTCAGTTCTCATAGGAGAACCCAAAGGTATTACTTGGTGCCTACAGAGCACCTGAACAAGATATCCGAAACAAACTGCAAAAGTCTGACATCCTTAAATAAATGGTAACTAAGTGACATGTATTTGCATTTTTAAATAATTCAAATTTAACTAAAAAGTCTATATTTAAGTTTTAACAAAATTAAATTTGAGAATGAACGAAGCTGTATGGTCTATGGTTTTGGTCTCGGACGTCATGAGTGGGCTGATGATGAGAAAGCATCTTGAAGTGATAGTTATCTGACCCAGCATTAGGTCAAATCCTTTATTTCTTTTATGGACAGTTAGAGACAATAGCTGGTGGTTAGAGAGGAGATGGGAAGGATTTAAGAGGGTGTCAGTGTGAGTTTTTGTGAATACAGGGAGGGAGTTTTTTTTTTTCACATGTCAGTTTAAAAAAAAAACAACTTCTAAAATGACTTCAAAAGTGTGTTTTTACACTAAATAAAACCAAATATGATTACATTTTGTATTAAAAGGATTTTATAAGTAGAGGATGATTTAATCAGATTGCAACACATATATTATAAATGAATGTCTTTGGGGTGAAAACACCTTGTTAAATTTCTGCAATCAATACATGGCTCACTTTCTGGTTGTGAGGTAAAGGACACACCCACAAATTCATCTATGACACAAATTTGGCTTACACCGTCTTTTTGATGGCTTTATCACAAAATTTCTATTTAATCCGATCACATTTTAGAGAATTTGTATTGCAAAGATTTGTCTCATCTTCTGACCAGTTACGGAGCCTCTCCTGGCTGATTTCAGTTGAGAGCATGGTACACCCTGAACAGGTCGCCAGTCTGTTGCAGGGGCACACACAAACAATCATTCATACACACATTCATACGTATGGGCAATTTCATAGTGGTTAATCAACCTCACATGCATGTTTTTGGAGGGTGGGAGGAAACCGAAGTACCAGGACAAAACCCACGCAGGCACAAGGAGAACATGCAAACTCCACACAGAAAGGCCAGCTTTTTAAAGCCTCGCCACCACTCCGGGACTAAAACCCCAACTGTTTTACTATGACACCACCATGCTATCAATTGCACCACCGTGCAGCTGGTACTGATATGTATTCAGGCCAAATCATGTAGAGACAAATACACTAATGTGATGGCTCGTAAACTTTAACTCACTAACAACTTTGAACTTTAATAAAACTCAAAGCGTAAGTCAGTTTATCAGCGTAAACAATCTTGATGTGATTTATTTTTCCACTTAACAAAAGCAGAGGTGAAAAGTTTGACTTTAAACTTCAGAGTAATAGATGGATAATAGCTCAGAACAAGTAGGAGAAAACAATAAAACGAAGGCTAAAGTGGAAGCTTCCACCTTCTCTGAAGTGAGATCTCATGTGATGCATTATCTCTCTTCTGCCCTGGTGTTTAACTAGATACTCGGGCAGAACAAAAGAAGACAGGATTTATGCTACTGTTTAGTTCTGAGGGAGAACAAGAGAGAAACTGGAGAGGATGGACTCATTTGCATTCTTCTTTACTCAACCCGCATCACCTACAGCTGTAAATTTGAATAGACACATAGAGGACCGGAGAGCCATTGCAGCAATAACTGGTGCAACAAACATATATGTAATAGTACAAGAAAAGTGCAGGTCTAGACCCTGTGAAATGCAGATGTTTGAACAGATTTACCAGGCAGAATGTCAAAACATCCACAGGGTCAGGTGACTCATCATACACACATCAACACGTATCCGGCAGAGGAGATTTACATATACTGTATTTATTGTGGCTACTCATATGTTGAAATATGAAGTTGCATTGCCACCTTCAAATATTGGATTCTGATATTATGATCTATTCATTAGTCATCTTCTTATCCGTCTGTCGCTTTCGGGGTTGCGGGGGGTGCCGGAGCCCATCCCAGCTGCTTTAAGGCAAAGGGCAGGGTACACCCCAAACAGGTCGCCAATCTCTTGCGGGGCCGCGCACACGCGCACACACACACACACACACATTCCTTGGGGCAATTTGGCACCGGCCAATCAACCTAGCATGCATGTCTTTGGAGGGTGGGAGGAAACCCACGCAAACACGGGGAGAACATGCAAACTCCACACAGAAAGGACAGTGTTCCAAGTCTCATCCCCACCCGGGACTCGAACCCATGACCTTTTTGCTGTGAGGCCACTGTGCTACCCACTGCGCCGCACCATTATAATCCAATTTTAATTAATAGAAATCAGAGGAGCAGCACGGTGGCCTCATAGCAAAAAGGTCAGGATTTGAGTCCCGAATGGGACAAGGTTTAAAACACCGTCCTTTCTGTTCGTAGTTTGCATGTTCCTCCCATGTACTGTATGTGTGGGTTTTCTCCAGGTGCTCTGGTTTATTTCCACCTTCCAAAAACATGTATGTTAGGTTGATTAGCCACCATATGATTTCCTCTAAGAATGAGTGTGGGTAGTTGTGTGTGGCTCTAGAATACTGGTGACCTGTTTGGGGTGCATCCCAGCTCTTGCCTGAAATCAGCCAGGATAGGCTTTGGCACCTGCACGACCTCGTTGGGATATAGGCGGTTCAGAAGACGAGTCAAAAAAGAAAATAGGAATTGGAGTATAACCTGTTTAGTTATTTCATTGATGCTTACAGTCAAAAAATCAAGTCTTGCATGATAGTGATAGAGTAGATGCCCCCTTTGTATCTCTGGACAAACCTACTCCCACCCTAAAAAAAACAGTCATGAATTGGCAGTCGTCCATCATTGGGTTTAGCAGAATAATCCCGAAACTACTGCTTCCTGTTTCAGAGTTCTGTGTATCATCACCACAAAGGGTGTAAGCAGACAGGTACATGCTTATTGCCGCTAGACATATTTTTGACTATTTCTACCCTTTGTTGTGTTTGTTTTTCCATTTTGAGCTGATATATTTGAACCATGCTCAACGGCACGGCACATCAGTGGGTGTAGGCATGCACTGTGTCTTAATCTTTCTCCATATGGAAAAGTAAACTAAGCTTCATATCCGCCTGCACGTATTCATTCATCCTGTGATCTGTCATGTGTGGTTACAGCAGGAAAGCCAAACAAGGGGTAAATAAAGATGTTCTCATGTTCAGCACAGCTTTTACACATGTTCTTACATGTTACGGAGAAAATATGGTGCTGTAGTTTAGCTTTTAAATGTAACAGATGGTGCATTAAAATGAATTGATTTCTTGAGGAAAATTGAGCTGAAATGTGAACCTTGATTTTACTGCGGACGTTCACTCAGCAGCAACTTTGTGTAATTTATTGTGTGATTTTGTCAGTCTGCTCTGGAGTCTGATTCTCCTTTCAGGGCTGTTTCGGTTAGTTGAGGTGTGCAAATTTAGCTTGAGCCGTCCTTTTTTAGTTTCCTCTGACAGCATTTCAATCTTGTGTCATGGGATTAAAATGTTTGGATAGCTCTATTGTCACACCTTGGCTTTTTAAAGTGGCCATTCTCTTTTAAATTTGTTACTGTGACAGGAACAGTGAGTGTGTAAGTGTGCTCGTTCCTTTTTTTTTAAGAACAAGGGAGATGTGCAGAGTTGTGGTAACTACAGAGGAATAAAACTGATCAGCCATACGATGAAGTTATGGATAAAAGTTATTGAAGCTAGGCTTTGTAGGAATTTGTGAGCAGCAGTATGGTTTTATGCCTAAAAAGAGCACTACAGATGCAGTATTTGCCTTGAGGATGCTGATAGAGAAGTACAGAGAAGGTCAGAAGGAGCTGCACTGTGTCTTTGTAAATCTAGAGAAAGCGTATGACAGGGTACCTAGAGAAGAACTATGGTATTGGATGAGGAAGTCTGGCGTAACAGAGAAGATAGTGGTGAGGTGTGCTGTAGGTGAGACAGAGGAGTTCAGTGTGGGGGTGGGACTGCACCAGGGATCTGCTCTGAGCCCTTTGCTGTTTGCTGTGGTGATGAACAGGCTGACAGACGAGGTTAGACAGGAATCTCTATGAACAATGATGTTTGCAGATGACATTGTGATCTGTAGTGAGAGGAGAGAAGAGGTGGAGGAAAAGCTGGAGAGGTGGAGGTTTGCACTAGAAAGAAGAGGAATGAAGATTAGTCAGAGTAAGACAGAGTACATGTGTGTGAATGAGAGGGATCCAAATGGAAAGGTGAGGTTACATGGAGAAGAGATAAAGGAGGTGGAAGATTTTAGGTACTTCGGATCAACAGTCCAGAGCAATGGAGAGTGTGGAAAAGAGGTCAAGAAGCACGTTCAAGCAGGCTGGAACGGGTGGAGAAAAGTATCAGGTGTGATGTGTGATAGAAGAGTTTCAGCAAAAATGAAAGGGAAAGTGTACAAAACCGTGGTGAGACCCGCCATGCTGTTTGGTCTAGAGACAGTGCCACTGAGGAAAAGACAGGAAGCAGAGATTGAAGTAGCAGAGATGAAGATGCTGAGGATGTCTCTGGGAGTGACCAGAATGGTCAGGATTAGAAATGAGTACATCAGGGGAACAGCACATGTTAGAGGTTTTGGAGATAAAGTCAGAGAGGCCAGATTGAGATGGTTTGGACATATGCAGAGGAGAGAGCCAGAGAGTACTATCGGCAGAAGGATGCTGGGTTTGGAACCACTAGGAAAGAGGACTAGAGGAAGACCAAAGAGGAGGTTTATGGATACAGTGAAGGAAGACATGAAGATAGTTGGTGTGACTGAAGAGGATACAGCAGATAAGGTTAGATGGAAGAAACTGACTTGCTGTGGTGACCCCTGAAGGGAAAAGCCAAAAGGAGAAAAAACTGTGACAGAACCTATTTTCTACAAAACCTTAACCTTAAGGTTGTGTCATAATTAAAGAGAAGTTTGTAACAATGTAAAGACACCCAATCATCACAACATCATTTCTATGCATGACAATGAGCTCAAGGTCAATGTGCGGTCTGACAACAAACATCCTGGGGATCGCAGTATATGTTGACAATAATTACGATTTCAAACACGAACGGTGCATTTTGTTCACTGGTTTCTTTTGAATCTCAACTTTATTGATTCATTGAAAATCCCTCTTTGTCCAGATCAGAATAAAATGCTTTTTTCTTTCCTGTTTCCTTTTTAAATATCTACATCTTTCTGACAGCATCCTTGTACTTTCACAAGCCCTCTTTTCACCTCTCAGTAAACCTTTGACTCTATTTGTAGTTTCCCTGCCTTCACGGACGTGCCGACTTATACTGCGAACCATCTCACAATGCCCTTTTTTCTCTAAAGTCATCTGTTCTTGTACTTCTCAGTAAAGCATGGTCTGTTTTGTTATTATAATCATTATGAATACAGTCTTTCCTTCTGTTTTCTTTCCCTGCATTTTAATGACTACTTCTTGTACGCTCGCACAGGTTTATAAATGCAGGAACATTGAAAATGTACATGAACATCTAACTCTGCCGTGTCGTAGATTACCGTGAGCGGTAGCACTTATAATGCTGAGAATTTCTCAGAAACGCCAACAAATAACAGTGAGATTGATTGTGATCAATGGATTGTCCTCCAAGGCGATCGACAACGGTTTCTCAAGCATTTACACTCATGTCCAATCAGGAGAGACTAACACGTGGGAAGAAAAATGAAGCTAACTAAAAATAAATCCTCAGCCATAATTAAGCCAAGAGGACATTTTTAATGGGTAATGGCACCATGATTCATTTCTATTGGAATTAGTTTGGTGAGGTTACCTAAATAGAGTTTTTATTTTTGTAAACAGCAAAAGATGCCTTAAGGAAAAATTGTGAAGATGTTAATAATTTTCGATTGTGTATCTCTTTTAGGATTAATTTATTCCTCCTAGAAGTTTAAAATGATGGGAGTGATGAGAATATAAAGTATTTTTTGTTAAGATTAGCTTTTAATGGTTCATTTTTACAACAAAAAATGAGCAGGTTAATAAAAAGATTTTTGAGAATTAAGAGACATCTAATTATAAAATAAGGTTATGCGCATTAGTGTGGGGTGCACGGTGGCGTAATGTAAAGAAGGTTGAAGGTACAAGTCCCAGAATAGGGGCGAGACTTGAAACACAGGCCTTTTTGTGTGGAGTTTGCATGTTCTCCCCGTGTATGCGTGGGCTTTCTCCAGGTAATCCAGTTTCCTCCCACTTTCTAAAAACATGCACAATAGGTTAATTGGCTATAAAATTGTTTCTATGGATGAATATGTGTGTGGATGGTTGTCTGTGTGTGTGACCCTGCAACAGACTGGTGACCTGTTCAGGGTGTACCCTGCCTCGTGCCTGAAACAAGCTGGGATAGGTTCCACACCCCCTGCGATCTCATCAGGGATAGCAGGTTCATAAGATGAAGCGAAACACTTCAACAGTTTTTTTGTGTCTTAAACACTTAAAATGTCAAATTTATACAAAGAACTGTTTTTTGAGGAGAAAATTAGATGAAGCGTGTGTTCCTATCTTTAAAAGTTTCCAGGCACGTCGTGTCTAATAATTCCGTGGTTTCCCTGCTGAGCTCCGTAGATAACATGTTCTTATTCACTTTATTTTCTTTGTTCGTTTTATCCACAGTAATTGCCTGCTATTACCAACGTGATTATCTTAGGCTTGGGTTTTTATCAGAGCTGAAAGCCCTGCTTACTGTAATGATGAGCTGCTGATGGATGGAGCTCAACTTGACAGAAATAAACATCGTAGGCACACACACGGCTGTACACACAGGCATTGTCCTTGTGACGGGAACAATGCCGTGCATTTTATCTGCTGGATGTTTTTATGCTTGGTGTGCACAGATAAAGGTGTGAATGTGTACACGGGGTGGCATCTCTTTTATCTTTATTACGGGGTGTGAAGAACATGCAACAGTGTTTATCTGTGTGCCCAATTAAATATTCTGTGAAGGTCAATGGAAAAGAAAACTTAAATAAACACAGAAAGCAGAAACATTGGTTAAAATGGAAAATAATTAAAATGCAACCCCATAGCTGCAAAAGAAGGTCAGAAGATATTCAACACCAGAAAAGAATGATAAAATAATATTAATTATAACCAGTGTCAAAAATGTCAAATCAAAATTTTAATCACTTAAAAAAAAAAAAAAAAATCATATTATGTATGTTAACAGTGTTATTTTTGACTCCCAGAATTCAAGTGGATTGTAAATTAAAAGGAAAATAATTATTTCCTCCATCATTTTGTCAAGATGAAAACAGCCTTCCTCACTGACCGTCTCTCGGCTGAATTTCAGATCTCATCCAGTCGTGTAAATGTTGGAAGATCCCATGTTCTTTTCTCTTGGAATAAGAGCAATCTTTCTTCAGCTTTTAGTGAAAATGACATCTACTTGGAAGAGTCACTTCAATTATATTTAGAGAGCCAAGTTTCACAACAGGGCTGTCTCAAAGGGCTTCACACACAATTAATCAAACAGAAACACACAACCAACTCAACACGATCAATAGAAGTAATAACTAAGCTAAACAGAACCAGGACATCACTGTCACTGAAAACCCAATTACTATAAAAAAAAAGGACCCATGTGGAGATCCAGTTGAAGGAGAGATCCTCACACAGACAGAAGGTCAGATTGAGTACAAATTATCTCATCTCACTGTGCAGTGACGTAGTTCATGTTTATACGGTATGTGGCAGTTGGACTTCATTCAAATTCAAATGGACATTGCAGATTTGAAGAGGTTGAGATGAGGCCAAGCGCCTACAGTTCAAGACAAGCACCCAGATGGGATAGCTCAGGTAGAGACATCGGAGAAACATCTAACCGGATCCAAGCATCTGGAACAGTCCTCACTAGCTCAAAGGACAATGGAAAAGAGGGGAAATCAAATGAATGGATGAAACAAAGCCGCAATGCATATGACTTGGTTTTGTTTTGTTTTTTAAACCAATTTTCATCAATGATGTAAATTTTATATATGCTTCTATGACATGTAGAAAAAAACTATACCACCGTATGTGATTAAAACCTAATACTTTGAATCACCTCTATCCAGCATAAAATCAATTTCCTGCACAATTGAAGTGATTTTCTAAGGTATAGATGCTAATCTTCCCTTCTCAGCGTAATCTATGCGATAAAAATCTAATTTACTCTCTCGCTGGTCACACCGGGAAGAACCATCCAGCTTTTCCATCAGCAGGTATTGATGCTTGCATGCTGTGTTTTAAATCTTTCATTTCTTTCACGTTTTTTCTCTTTATCAACGGCTCATGATTAGTTCCAATGAAGACAAAGGTATAAAAATAAACTCTGTTTCTGCTTCTCCATTAACACTTTTCAGAGCACCAATTGCAACCTCTCAGCAACCAGATGAACCCTCTTTATCACTCCTCCTCAAACACTTATCCTGACTTAATCAGCTTCCTGTTACAGCGTGTCACAAATTCAAGAGGAGGAAGGATTTTTTAGCATCAGGTGCAGCTTGAACAGATCACAGGCTATGTCGTTTCAGATTTTAAGATAATCCACAACTTGGCTATGAAGCATGAAAAACTTTAACTGGATGTAAAAATTATTCCTATCCTGAGGTTCTTCATCTGAATGTAGTGTTGTCAGATTATTCCAGTATCGTCAGCCTTGTCCCTTCTGGAGGACACCTAGAGGCAGACCCAGAACCGGCTGCAGAGGCTATGTTACAGCTGGACAGGGAGTACCTCGGATCCTCCTGGGTGAGCTGGAGGATGCAGCCAGGGTGAGAGAAACCTGGGCTTCCCATTTGAAGCTGTTGCCTCCTCAACCCGGCCAATGTAAGACAACGGAACGGAAAGAAATACAAACTATTAAATGTCATGATCCCCTCACTTGCCACCAGAGGGAGCTCTAGATGTTCCTCATAACCCTGATTAGGGACACCTGAAATTGATTCCTGATGCCGCATGTCTGTGGACCCTGCCATCTATTATTTTTTTTTTACTCACTCTATTCATCCCTCACTGGGGAAATTTGTGTGCTGCACTCCTACACTGCAGCAGGCTGCCACGACGGCACCAATGGTGGGAGAAACGGGGGGTTAGATGTCTTCTCCAAGGACCCCAGACGTGCAGTCAGTGGGATGCAAACCCGCGAACTTCCGGTTACTTCCAGTCCGCGGGCAAACGCCTTAACCACTGAGTCACCGTCTCCCCATTTAAAGGCAATCACCCCGGACTTCCCTGTAGGGTCATACCATCCCTTCCAGCCAGGTCTCCCTGGTTGCCTGACCATGAACACATTCTGACAACAACCTTTTGCCATGCCACTAAAACTTTGTTCCCCCCCCCCCCCACCACCACCACTTTATTAATGGACTGCCAAATTCAAATTAACCATGTTTTCTGTCTGCAAATGGGTCCTCATCTTTCCACCTGCACACCGCTTCATGACATTAAACAGTGTATTAAAGTAGTAATAAAGTACAATTGTAGTATTAAATGACACTTAAAATATTTGAAATCATTTTTAGATAATAAGTTTAAGATAACATTTATTTATTATTTATTTCAGGATTTTTTTTTTGTTTGTTTTTGGATTAAAACTGAAGAGTGAAGACGTTTTTTATTACTGTCTCAATCCATCTTAGAAAAGTAACCAAATACTTGAAACTTCAAGTCATCATGATCCATTTAAAATAAATCCTAACGTGCAGTAGGGTTAAACACTGGTTTATTTATGTTTTAAGACAAATATTAGGATTGATTTATGCTCTTCCTCCATCTCGCTCCTTTCTTCATTTCTATCTACATCAATGTAAATGCCAGCTCCATCTGTGTCGTTTTGGTTTTATCCTTCACACAAGCCTCTTGCTTTGTTTCTGCACCTGTAAGCCTGCCATTATTTAACCTGAATTCAGGTCCAACTCCACACCACATGGCATTTCTTTTTTCTTTCTCCAATCATTGAAAGAAAAGAGAAGGTGGTACTTGAAAGGAATGATGGCTTTTCATATTAGCTGACTTAAATTGATTGAGGTAATTCTCTGGTACATTTCTGTGTATACAGCTGGCTCAGGCTCAAGCAGCAGATTAGAAGAAAGCTGCACTTCCTTATAGCCAGTGATGGAAATGACTTTGTTTTGTTCCGTCTTCTGAACCTATAATCTCTAATGGGGTTTCTGGGGGTACCGAAGCCTATCCTTATTTCAGGTGAGAGGTAGGGTACATCTCAAACAGGTCACCAGTCCGCTACAGGGTCACACACACAACCGTTCCTAGTTGCAATTTCTCAATGGCCAATCAACCTGACTTGCATAATTTTGGAGGGTGGGAGGAAACTGGAGAAAGCCTACGAATACACAGAGAGAACATCCAAACTCCACACAGAAAGACCAGTGTTTCAAAACCTCGTCCCATCCAGGACTCGAACCCCCAAACTTCTGTGCTTGGAAATTACTTAAAAAATAAAATGACAATTTGTATTTTCTTTTTTATAACCCAAATGTCACTTCATTGATACCAAACATGGACCCATACAGTTTTGGGAACCTTTGCAATGATGGGAAATCTAGAGAAATCAAAGCAGAGTAATAAATAAAATCACTGCTTCAGTACAAAAAAAAAAAAATTACCTCCAGAAACTGCATTGCCTTTGACTAAAATTTAGTGTTGGTTGGAGAAGATTTCTTCTAATTTTGATGGACTGAAAATAATCTATTCTTTTGGAGGCATCAGTTTGTCAATAATTGATTCTGATGATTTTACCTATTCTCATATTTTTCTAATTCTAATTCGTCTCCAATGAACAAGCATGAAAGTGAGTTTAAAGATAAAGTTTTATTAAGAAAAACATAATTAAAGATTTAAAAACTTAACACATGAACTACTTTCCTGATGTTACTTTTCCTCTAAGGCTCTAACTCCTTAACCAACACCGTTTCCAGAATGAACATGTCACTATAATAGATTATGCTATTCAAAGTGATGCTACCGACGCTGCCTAAAAGACAGATTATCCCATCAGAAACAGAAAATCAAACCACAACGAGGGAAATTAATTATATTTTCAGATTGCTAATGAAAATTTTCTTCAATCAAGACAACAGTTGATCCTCAATTATGCTGTAAAAACATGATTGTTTCTGAAGAATAGATGATTTATTGGGGATAAAAGAGGCAATTATGACTCATTTGGCAAAGCAACCATTTTAATCAGAGTGCCCAAAATGATTTCACTTCATAAACACCTGCAAAAAAAATGACTTCAGTTGTAGATGATGCATCTGTTGCTTTCGTTGCACGTGTTCTCTGATGTGGGAGTTCACTGCACTGCTTTGAGTTAAAATTCTACTGCATTCTCTGTGACTGTCTCTAAAGAAACGTTGAAACAGTAGAGCTTAATGATAACACTGAGAGGATATTGGAAGTGGAGCGAGGCTTGTTTTGATTCATGGCCATTCTAATGTGTTGTGTCAAGAATGGAAGATTGAGTTATGTTGAACCCAATTTTACCACCTAATGATGACATATGAGGATGCTTGCTTTGATATTAGCCGGCAGGGTTGACTGTGAACAACAATTCGGAGAAGTATTAAGGTAGGAGAAGTCTGACATGTATTATGTTTTTAACATGCACAACAGGAGGGGGTGTTTCGGATATACGTATATTGTCTGAGCTTGACAAAGAGACGTAAAGCTGAAGGTGGACTTTAAAAAAGCTCTATAAAAAAACACAATAGACATAGAAACAGAAGAAAGTATTAAGAAGAAACCATATCTATTGAGTTTCTTCCTTTTTTTTTCTTCACAGTTTTGTGCCTAAAAGATTTACACAAACAAAATATTTGTTTCCCTTTTAAATTATGGGGTAAGTTATGGAGTTTGAAGGAGGCGTTGGCTCAGTGGTAGAATGTCCATTCTTGGACTGGAAGTAGCTGGTTCGATTCCTACAGGGCCTGTGCCTAAATGACCCTGGAGAAGACACCTAACCCCCTAATCGCTCTCGCCATTGGTGTCGTCATGGTAGCGAAAGTACGTAGCACCGTACTTTTGCCACGGTGAAATGCACCAAAAGTATACAAGTACAAAAATGTATTCCTCTGTCATCTGAAAATCACAAAAAATTGCACTTAGGCAGTCAATTTATAACAAACCAGAAGGACGTGAGGGGAGGTACCAGTCTAGCGCTGACTGCACCATAACAATGGCCGCATGGAATGTACCATGATTGGCTTGAGAATGAGTCAGTTTGTAGGCGTTTTATGACACAAATTGACAAAAAACTCTTCTTTTTTACCATGTAGAAATGCCATTATGCCCATATTTGCTAAAAGTACATTTTTTTCCATATTAAAATACGGCAAAACCATATAACTTGACAGTTTTGCATTGTAAATTGAACAAAAAATAGTCACATACTAAAATCAGTTGTAAAACAGACAATACCTAATTCTAAAACTAACTGTAACAAACTCGTTCTGTCCTAAGACGCTCCATATTGGTGAAGAAAAACGTCCAAACAAAAAGAAATCTCAGTAACAGTAAAAAAAATTTAAAAAAGAAGAAACCTCATGGAGATCCATGTGTTCTTCCCTTTCTCTCTGCATGCAATTCCCTGCCTACCTTCCCAAAGGGTCAGGGGCTTATCAAAACTGAGTATGATCACTTTGAAATATTTATGAGACATTAACTGGGATTGAGATTGTGTTAAACATCAGAAAAATAACGAGTTATTGTAATAGTTCTTATTTTCTCTGTTACATACTGTAAGTTCCTGTTGCATTCTGAGTAAATTCTCTCTGAGTTACCGATCCATTATTTGTAACCTAATACATCAAAATGATAAAGTCGGATTTTTGTGTGCGAAGATATCATTTTTATACTGATATTCTTATCAACCATAATTTTTAAACTTTTTGGTTGTGGGCATTCGTTTACATTTAGATTTTCTTTACACAGATTTAATTAGGTTTTCTTCTTTGATTGTCTGAAACACAAACAGCTATTAACATTTTCTATAGACACTGATAAAAATCATACAAAAGTGAGCAAATTTATTCTCAACATATAAAGTTATAGTAAGATGTCCATTGCAAGCTGATTAAGATGATTTATATGCAGCAAACAAAGAAGAGCAAGTTAACTATCTTTTTTTGTGTTCTATTTAGCCTCTTGTGAACCCGACATATCGCTCACAACAAACCCAAAGGGACACAATGATGGCTGGAAAGTAAATAGGTACACACATTTATCTCACACTACACCTAAGGCTGAAATTGAAAAACAAAACTCCAACAACAGTAATCTCACTTGGAGCAGAAACTAGTCTCCTGGAAGACAAACTGACACCCTGCATGCTAAATGGGATGATGTAGACGAGCAGCAGAGCTCAACGAGATGCACAATGACTCATTTTGATGTATCTTTGAAGGCACTCATTCTTCTGTTCTCAAGATTTCTTCCCATTCAATTATTGAAATGCTTTCAGGAATGTTCCATTCTGCATGAACTGGGTTTCCAATGGGCTGGAATGGGAGAATCATTCATTTGCGTGCATATGAGTGATATAGCTGGAGGTGAAACTGTGATACAATTTGATGACAGCAGCTGTTATGGCCAGTGGCATGAATCTGCAAAATTATCATCTACATTGAACTTCATGCCAAACAAGAAAAAAAGCAATGATGCTCACTTTTATGCAGAAATTTGTAACCTTTTTGCAGAAAAAATTTGATTATTTCCATTGTTTTGTTTAATAAGGAGGCTCAAGAACAGAGAAGTAGAAATCTTGTGTATGGCTTGACCTTTATAATTTCACAGTACCGTAGAAACATGTAAAATTACTTTGACATTTCATCACTTCAATAAAAATTTGAGTGTTTATAAAATTATCGAAACAAACCATTAATCACAGTATGTTTATATTAAGGCCGTCCTATTCTGCTCTACTGCTCGCATCTCACAACTAAACTTTCAAATGCCCTCATTTCCTCAGGTTATTTATGAGAACATTTTCTAAAATGAAAGCAGCAGCTTTGCTACAACCTCCGTCGTCTATAAACCAGTAGGAACGCAAATAGAAATGCAAATGTGAACCCACAATTATTTAAATCTACACCAACTGCATCAAACTGCATCAAACTGCATTGACTTCTTCCTTCTTTCTATGGAGTTCTGTGTGAACATGATTTTTTTTTTTTCCATACCATGTAGAAAGGATTTATGAAGCTTGTGCGTGCGTGACATTGTCCTCATGCAAATCTGCAGGGCATTTATATTTTCATAGATGTTATTCGGTTTCCTTTTAATTACAATTCCTCAGATTTCACTGCACTGCTGGAAATGTGATGGATCATTAGATTGATGTGATTTTTTTTAACTCAACCTGAGGAGAAACACAAGTAGGGGAAAAAAAGGTACACCTTATTGTGAAATGATAAACAGCTAGCATGTCTGATAAAATGAAAAATAGTTTTATTTAATAGCCATCCAAGATGAGCTCAGAGTAGAGCCGTTGCTACTCCGGTTCGAGAGAAGCCAGATGGGGTGGTTCGGGCATCTGTTTTGGATTCCTAATGCCTCACTTGGGAGTTGTTCTCAGCACAACCTAAAGACCTGCTGGAGAGAATATGTCTTACAGCTGAGCTGAAAGATGCAGCTTACTCAGCAAACTGAGAGAAGCCTGGGTTTCCCGTCTGAGGCTGTTACCCCCGTCACCCATCCCGAGATAAGCAGAAGATGACAGAACGGAAATTTACTTGACTAAACCACATATCAGATGTTTGTCACAATCTGAATTACTCTTAGAGTGTAAGCTGGAATCAAAAAAGACTCGATGCAAAACTTTATTTTATGCATAAAGTCACGTAAACGTCACAGACAGTTTCATTCAGAGAGCAATTCACCTTAAGCATCTCCACAATCAAGGAGATGCTGGTTAATCCCTGCATGCTGCAAAGAAGCATGCAGGTTCAGAAAGCCTTTTGTTAGAGTATGTTTGTGTCACATTTGTCACTTGCCTGCCCAATTTGACCAGTTGTGAAGCCCCATTCATATGACATAAAGATCACCCCTTCACTTTAGTGGATTGGGAGCAGAGGTGTCAAAAGTACCAACATTTTCTACTCATGTAGAAGGATAAATACCGAGTTAAAAAACTACTTTAGTAAAAGTAGAAGTATCAACTCATGTTTTCTACTTAAGTAAAAGTAAAAAGTAATCTATTTTAAAACTACTTAAAGTAAAAAAGTAAAAGTAATTTTTAGAAAAAAAGGAATATTGTTAACAAAAGCATATGAACATATTTTTTAACTATTATCACATGCTTTAAGGAGCAGAAAATATGATAATAAATGAAAGCGTTTTGGTGTTAAACTTTATGAATCAGAAACATTTTTCTCTAAATAATCTTTATTGGAAATCGATTAATGAACACAATCAAATGTATTAACATAAGCAGGGCATTATGTAACGTCCCTTCAGCTACCAAGCTTCACTCTGCATCACCTAATTTAACCAACTTCAGCAGACACAAACACACTCAATGTAAAAAATAAATAAATAAATGAAAAAAAAATGACCAACAGGCTTTTTCAAGCCTTGAAGGCAGCTAGTTTTCAAAGTTCTTTGAGGCAATACGGAATAGTCTTTAACAAGTTGGTAAGTATGGGAGTGCCACATACAGCCTGGGCAGCGTTGCCAGGTGGGAGGTGCTGGATTATCATACTAATGACGTAAAATTATTGTATTTTACAAAAAAATATCGTACACCCAGTAAAACCACGCCCATTGACAAAATAACACCCTTTACATGCACTCGTAAGGCAGTGGGAGTGAAGGAAACACACAGGAGGCAAAATCCTTGGATTCTTTTTCTAAAATTTTAAGAACTGTAAAAATGAAAAAATAACCAGGGAAATAAGATTTTAAGAAACCCAGAAAGAAACCAGTAGGGGCGGGACTTAAGAGATGGTATATATAAATTTATATATATACATATCTACATATATATGTGTACATATAAGGTTTTTTTTAATGTTAACCCAAACATCTACACTATACAAAATCTAAGCGATGTGTAGTTTTAATCTCCTCAGTCAGTCTTTATAAACTAATCAATAACATTTTGGATGCTTTTAAGCACAAATACTTCATCCACTACTATTTATGGATTAATCAGTTCAATCAGCTTTGTTTCTAAAGATAAAATAGTATACACAGATCAAAGTTATTTTTATAAAAATACCATCTACAACATTTTCAGCAAAGACGTTTACAATAACCGCAGACTGAAAATAATAATAAAACATTTCTTTGCTGTTGTTTTTTTAAAAACTGATAATTCAATCAAAGTTCAGTGTTGCAGCATCAGAAACACTTTGATTTCTGGGCCCGCAACAAGTCTTAAACACGCAAACTAACGTTCCTGCTTTTTAAAAGTTTGTGGGCGGGGCTACTCGGCCCAAAGTAATGATTGACTGGACCTATCAGCCAATCATTCATCTGTTCCTTTGCTTGATGCAGTCAGGGTTCATAAAAAAAAAAAACTCCGACAAACAGTCGCGGCTTTTTAACGGTGACAAAATGGAGAAAGTAGCGACTACTTTTTATAAATTTAACGAAGTAAAAGTACAGATAATTGCATAAAAAAGTAGTGAGTAAAAGTAAAAAGTAGACAAAAAAATAATTCGTTAAAGTAAAGATACCAAGATCTTCTACTTGAGTAAGGTAACGAAGTAGTCTTACTTCGCTACTTGACACCTCTGATTGGGAGATATCTCCAAATACAGTATTAATGTTATTTAGTTGCCCTTTTACACAGTTAAAAAATAGATGTGGCCTTTATTTTGTGAATTATATCATAATCAAACTTGCAGAGAAAATCACAGTCGGAAAAAAATGAGAAACAATACCATGTCAAGGCACTCTATGGTTTATCTGCTTTAACAAAGACACAAATAGACTGATAAAATGTCCATATGGCAATAGAAATAAAAGGATAGGACTTTAAAACATATTGATTCACACAAGATTAAAATAATCAGATGGCCATGTTATGTTGGGCGATTACTGGGGAAAAAAAGACATCTTTTACGTACAAACAGAGCAGATAATATAAGGGTATGTCAAATTACCAGCAGCCAGCTGGCAAAACGCCATGAGCATAGGTTTCCGTCCAACTGAGGTAACATCAAAAACAGATTTCTCATGTTTTTTTTGTCCATATGGTCAATAAATGGCTTTTACAAATGTGTAATAACACATAATAGATAGTAATAAATAATGATTTAGAATCTTAATTTTCTTACATCTTACATGCATAAATCTTTTAAATGTACTTTGATTTTCATCGCCGTAGATTTAAAGACTCGAACATGAATATTGAGTTCCTGTTTTCAAATCTGATAGCAACAACCACAGTGGATTTATTATGTTATTACTGGCTTAATAACAGCAGGTCTTAAACGGCGAAAGAATAAAATGAAATGATGAAACTCATTAGCCATATCAGCAATTTCCTGTTTACTGAATGCACAGGAAGCAGATATTGATCAAATTCACTGTTATTGACATTGATGTGAAAAGCTCCTTATTTACTCCCACAAACGCTCACACCCAAACATTACACACATCCTCTCACAAAGCAAAAGTCTAATTTATTTCTGGTCGGAACAAGTTTTTCTCAATCATAACTACGCCAAAATTTTTCTTTTTGCTCTTTCATTTGAATTCAGAGCAAAGCTGCAGATTTGGAGCAAAATAATTCTATATTTAACACTTGACAAGCCTGAGTTGTCACGTTTTATTAAACACGGTGCAAAGTGAACCTTGTTTTTCTGCTCGCTGCTCCGGCTTCAAGTGGTCGACCACAATTGAGGCTTTCAGTGCTTAGAAATGGAACACGGTCTGATTTCGTTGCAACTGAAAAGATGCCGAGTTCATTCATGTGTGCTCGGAGAGAACCCCAAACTTTTCTGAGAATGAACACAAAACAGTAAAAGTTACAGGCTGGATTAAGTTAACCGTGTTTTGTAAAGGCAGAGAATCTGTGAAACTTTGAAAAATTTCAACTTAGCATTAAATAAGTTGCAGATTGCTTTTATATTTTCTTTCCTCAACAAAAAAAATGAGATGATTCACAACTTGGTGAAAAGTCCATGTGGTGGGTGCTTGATGGTGAGAGGGCAGCGGTGGTCAACAAAAGCCAAACGGGAAGGGTATGTTTCTCTGAATCATCGAGGGAGAAATAATGACAAGAGTGCGATGAGTGGGATGCTGAGTAATTTGTGAACAGATTTGGTAACTAATTACTCTGAAAGATAACTGTAGTCATTTTGTTGCTAAGTGAGGTTATAAACTCTAGATACAAGAGACTGTTTTTTATTCACAATTCCATAAATTATGATAATTTATACATAAATAATTTTAGTCTCTCGAAGAAAACTGGAATTCAACCAGCAGTTCATGTTTATGTATTTTTATTGCATTAAGAAAGTTTTGAATCAGATCAGCTTTCAATGTGTTACTAATTTATAATTAAATAGCCTTTTTTAAGATAGAAATTTTTATTTAACTTAGATTGTGGTTAGTAGAAAGGCACTGCTTGAATTACACCCAAAGTATCATTTTTCTGACGTTAAATTGAAAAATCCTTGATTAAGGCTTGAACATTCCAATTTATTTGATTTGAGACTTAAAAATTTCATCAAAAAGGTTTAGCAAAATAAAGTTTAAAAAATGGCATTTTTAATAACGCTCTTTCAAATCTAACAATAGGTCATTTGTACTCGGTTTATTTGTATTTTGTGAATTTGGATTTATGGATAAACTTGTTTTTGGTTGTCAAAACTTTCCATTTGTTCAAATTGGAGTCTAATTGGTTTCTAAAGCGTCCAAGATGGTCAGTCAGTCAGTCAGTCAGTCATCTTCTTATATGTCTATTCCTTTCAGGGTTGCAGGGGGTGCTGGAGCCCATCCCGGCTGATTCAAGGCGAGAGGGACAGGGTACACCCCGAACAGGTCGCCAGTCTGTCGCGGGGCCACAGACATACAACCATCCACACACTCACTCATTCATTCCTAGGGGCTTTTTGGCACCGGCTAATCAACCTAGCATATATGTCTTTGGAGGGTGGGAGGAAACCGGAGTACCTGGAGGAAACCCACTCAGACACAGGGAGAACATGCAAACTCCACACAGAAAGGACCGTGTTCCAAGCCTCGTTCACACCCGGGACTCAAACCCAAAACCTTCTTGCTGTGAGCCACTGTGCGACCCACTGCACCACTGTGTCGCCCTCGTCCAAGATGGATTTCTGTTATTATTCCAAGCCTTTTTGTGTGTGTTTGGGTTTTTTTTTTGTGTAATTTTTTAAGTTGAAATTCAGTCTTTTCTTCTCATTATATCTGTTTCTGTGCATGTGTGTAGCCTCTTGCTCATTGTGTATTTGCAACAGTCTGGACTTCTTTTTTTTTGGCATTTCCATTCAGAGGGTCACCAAAAAAATAAATAAATTTGAGTCATAGGTACTATATAATGCAGGTCAATGATGGAACATGATCATAATTAATTATTAGTGATTTAAATAACAGATCATTTGTCATGTTCTAGTCTTAAAGGACTAGACCTTAGGTTTCACTTGCATGTGAAAAAAATAAAAACATTTTCTTGATTCTCTGACACAAGCTGATGTCTGGTCGTCTGATTCACTGAGCTGATGAGTTTTTTGCTTATTCTTAATTTCATAACTCACAGAGTTGATTTTTCCCATTACTGAGTTTCCTTCCGGAGTTTTAGTCCTGCTCATGATTCAAGACTATCAAATAAAACAGATTTTCTTTTTTTCTGCCTCACTGAGTTTCCTTCATAAGTCATGTTCAGTGAAACTGGGCTCTGTCTGCTGCTTGAATGAAGCTGTTTGACACATGTTTTCTATCTGAGAGCAGAGTGTGCTGCTGGTTTAAGATGTTTCCAACTGTTTTAAGTGTTTCAGCCTCACTTTTTACTGCCCATGTTTTTTTTGTCTGTGTTTTATTCTTTTATGTAAACTAGACCTCTAGCTTACCTTTTTTGCCATTTTTTTCAATCTGGTTCGACTGCAAATAGTGATCAATCCTTTTTCTTGTCTCCTTCCACCACTATATAGAACCCATTTTCCCCTTTCAATCTAAAGTTAGAAAACCCAATAGTACTAACTCTCTCAAACTACCAAATAAACCTCACCATAGAGGCTAAGAAATGTGATTTAACTTCTAGTGCAAGATTGAAATTACTGCTGCAGGCCACAAACTATAGAGTAGTGTCAAACCAAGACTGACAACATCCAGAACCCAAAGAAACTCTGTGAGGATGTTGCCCCACATGTGCTGTGCCACTATAGAGCTTTATTACATCTTACTGATACTGAGACTTAAAGATAAGAGAGACCACATTGAAGTTCCCTCTGAAACACTGCTTCCTTGTTGAAATGTGTCTGAGGGATTGAGCTGGTCTTTGAAGTGTTCCTCTATCGACTCACTTCTTCCCGAGTCGTGATCAGCAGCTTCCATGTGAATTATTTTCAACTTTTTACATGTAAGTCAAAGTCTTATGTGGAACGTTATATCTAGATTATATCTAGATCTAAATTATGATTTAAATATTGGGTTTTTTTTTCAATAAAATCCAGATCAATAAAAATACAAAAATGGACAATAATGTTTGCAGATGACATTGTGATCTTTAGTGAGAGGAGGGAAGAGATGGAGGAAAAACTGGAGAGGTGGAGGTTTGCATTAGAAACAAGAGGAATGAAGATTAGTCAGAGTAAAACAGAGTATGTGTGTGGGAAAGAGAGGGATCCAATTGGAAAAGTGAGGTTACAGGGAGAAGAGATAAAGAAGGTGGAAGATTTTATTTACTTAGGATCAACAGTCCAGAGCAATGGAGAGTGTGGAAAAGAGGTGAAGAAGAAGAGTTTCAGCTAAAATGACAGCAAAAATGTACAAAACCGTAGTAAGACCGGCCATGCTGTTTGGTGTAGAGACAGTGGCACTGAGGAAAAGACAGGGAGCAGAGATGGAAGTAGCAGAGATGAAGATGCTGAGGATCTCTCTGGGAGTGACCAGGACGGACAGGATTAAAAATGAGTATATCAGGGGAACAGCACATATTAGAGGTTTTGGAGATAAAGTCAGAAAGGCCAGACTGAGATGGTTTGGACATGTGCAGAGAAGAGAGAGAGTACATTGGCAGAAGGATGCTGAGTTTGGAACCACCAGGAAAGAGGACTAGAGGAAGACCAAAGAGGAGGTTCATGAATACAGTGAAGGAAGACATAAAGATAGTTGGTGTGACCGAAGAGGATGCAGCAGATAGGATTAGATGGAAGAAACTGACTTGCTGTGGCGACCCCTCAAGGGAAATGCCAAAAGAAGAAGAAGAAAAAATACAAAAACACACAAAGAATGTGAGAGCTATTACCTCGTGTTGGTGAAAAGCAATTGGAATGTTAAGCTCTTAGAGGTGGAATCAGGTGACTAATTTAGTGTCACAAGCGTTCATCATCAACTTATCACACTGAAAAGCTAAAATGTGCTGCCTCATAGGTCCATTTAAGCATTTAAAAAGTTAAGTCATTATGAGAAGAAAAGCATACTTGCCATTAGAAAATTTGGATAAAAAGTGCACAAATACATGAGAAATATGAAAAACATCCCTCATTTTCTAACACTGTTGGTTGCATTGGGTTTCTTCTGGGCACAAACTATCCAAGGACACAAACATAACTTTCTAAAATACCCCCAAACTGCTTCATCAAAACATCATCACATAGAACATTGAAGTTTGGGTTTTTCTTCTTTCCGAACCCCTGCTGCTGTTTGTATCTTTGCTGGATGCCTGCAGAGGAACACGCAAAAGATTCAAATATGTTCTATCTTAACAAAACCCACAAGATGTGACACAATGTTATTCATCGTACGTAGTCTCAGCAACATTCATAGAGAGATTCTTTGAAAAAGCAAATTTTCAATTCAACGAAAACAGCATGCATGCTTTCATATGTACCATCCAGGCTTTTTAAAATTTAGTCTGCTGTAAAAAGTAGGAAATAAATAGAGGGGGAAAAAACGGGTTTAGTTCCACAGAGTAAACCCACCAAAACTTCATTTAATACTTCTGAATCCTCTTCCAATGTTAAGTGTGACTATTATGCTACGTCTTCAATTCATGTTTTGTGTCATCCTCTGTTCCAGCTTCACATTTAAGCTTTTAAACATCTGGAACTCAGGTATTTTTCTTAATATCATTCATTTTATTTCAATAGCTTTTCATGAAGTCTGTACTTGTGTCACATGTAAAAAAAAATGATCATAAGCATCACCGGTCGGTGGGTCATCGCGATCTCAGAATGTTGCGAAGATGCACAAAACTAAACTGAGTAAATGAACACAAGACAACCAGAGACATCACAAATCACCAAGATCTCTGGTCTTGGTGTTATTCAAGAGAGGAGTGATGTTCTGATGCGGTAATCCCCAGGAGATGATCCTCTGAATCATTTACAACAGACATGATTAGTAATAAAAGTGGGTAATGGGGGTTAGACCATGCTACTTTAGTACCAGCAGGTCATAGAAATGACTCATCAACAGTATTACACCTCTAGCAGACTTAGGTGTTGATACGAGATGAGACAAATGATTGGTTTGATTATTTTACCACTCTATTCAGATTCCACCATCTGGATTGAAACTAAAATATTTGGTCCAGTTTGTGTGAGTTGTAGCTTTAGAGTTACTGTTTTCAGCTTGCAGGAGTGAAAATGTTTTCTATTGCAGCCTGCCTTCTTTGAGGTCGAATGTTTTATGTTCTGAGATGCTCTTCATTATTCATTTGTTTGCGCTCGTGCGTAATTGACTTCCTGTTTCTTCTTTGACATTTAAAATGAACAAGGTAATTTAAGATAGACAACAGCCAGCAGCTGCTTACTGGTTGTTTTCTATAACAGAAGATCCTTTGTGAATGTTAGATGTACTGTAGTTGTGTGAGAACATGCCCATGCACACCAACCAGCATTCTTCAAAAACACATCTTAATCTTTGAATCTTTCCTCACGTAATTATGCTGCTAAATTTGGACTTCAAATCATCGTCACCATGTCTGCAGACGGTAGCTTAAGCTGAGATGCTATATATGCTATAAGTGTTTGGAAGTAATCAAACATGTGCACCCATGCAAACTCATGAGAAGAAAGTTAGAGTTAGGATTTGTGGTTTTTGGATGGAGTTTGTCTTGATCCCCTCGCCTGTCACCAGAGGGAGCTTCGGAACTTCCTTGTCACCCTGATTAGGGACACCTGAGATTAATTTCTGATACCACACACCTGTGGATCCTGCTGCCTATTCACGGGAAATCACTCCAAACTTCCACGTCGGGTCATTGTCATCCTTCCCAGCCAGGTCATCCTGGCTGCCTCACCATAAGTTATCTTTGAACTCTGTTTTATCATTTGGCTGTTTGGATCCTGAGTTAATCCTGTGCCCGTTGCCTTACAAACTTACCTGACTTCTGTTAATAAATCCTGTTTTTGACCTGCATTTGGGTCCTCCTCCTTCCACATCACAACAGAAATAGGCTATAGCCACTGAGTAAAAGTAAAGATGAGCTAAATGCTGATGTATAATGGAACATTCTCTCAGAAAACCAGAGGATGGATCGATGGAAGGAAAATGGTCAAATTATGAATACAGTGTGTGTTTTTACTCCTGGACAGGAGCCATGTTTTTGTGGTTCTGTTAGAGAGATCAACCTAACAAGACATTTGACAGTTTGAGAAACAGCTTACATTTACGGTTAGAAAATCAAAACTTGCAAATGGAAGTGTGAAATGAATGCAACACATACATGTCAAACTGCCTTGCCCCCCTCCGGATGTTACTCTTTTCATGATAATGGAAGAGAAGGCAGAGATGGATGGAACACATGTGCAACTCTGAGTCATTGTTGGGTTTGAAGGTGATGTTATTTCTAGTCGAAGTTCCAAAATCAATAAAACGGTTCCAGAAGGAAATGGGAAAAATGTCAGTCCATCACCAATTTTTTCCTCCAGGTTAATCATTCTCTCCCTCGCTCGGAGTCTGAAACACAACATTGATTTGACAAGGAGAAAAGCAATGTTTATACATTTAAGTGACTCATGTTGAGGAAGCAATAAACCTGCTCCTACAAACTGTTCGGGTTGATTAAAAGGACACATCAGGCCGACAGCTGTTACTTCTTATTAACACATTCTTACCACAAAATCATTTATGACACTGGAAGACATATTCCTCTTGCAGCCAAATAACTTGCTGTCTTGCAAAATCTGTTTAACGTTGTCTAATCACCCAATTATCTTCCACCATTTGTCTTTTCATCCAGATTGCATATGCAAACTTGAGTCATTTATATAAACCTTTGCAGCCCTCGGGCCTTCTCAAGTCGGAATGGATCTACTGAGCCGTGATTAATGGAGTCCAATTTGCCCACTCATGTGAAGTAGATGTTCTATAAGAATATGTTGGTAGCCTCAGGGGCCTGTATCTGTTACAGATTCAAGCAATTATCAACATGTATTTTAACAAAGATAATTCACAAGTGTTTTGTTTTCTATTAACGTGCATAATGAATGTGACGGGAAAGTATTCAGTTAATGATGAAGTGCTTTTTTATTTGCTTAACTTGTTCAAATTTTACTTCAGAACTTTGGGATAGTAGTTTTTAGATTGATTTTCACTTCAACATGAGATTATATTATTGTTGATTCAACTCTGTGCCGACTAAAAAGTCTGAGGCGTTTCACAAATTGTGTGTCTAAAGATTTTGTTATTATGTATTACATCTCCATACGAGAATCTCTTTTTAATATTTTTGAAATTACAATGAGCCTCACAAATTCATTTTTACAATTGCTTAGTGAAACACATCATCAAGATAAATATGCCTTTCAAATGATACAGCTGGGCCTCTACACTCGGATAGCCCAAAATACTGTAATTATCTCTGCAAGAGATGACTCTAACACTGCGATGCAAAACAAAATTGAAGATGTTTTCAGAGACAGTTAGAATGATAAAAAGTAATCTTTTAAAAAATTGCCCAATTATTTTAAAATATCAATGAAAGATGAGACAAGTAATTTAAAAGTCTTGTTTATCAAAATGGAGCATATTTTTGTAGATTAATTTGTGCATTGGTGACATAAAAGCATTTCAAAGAGTTTATCAATGGAAACAGGTTTGTCTATTTCATAGGGACACTGTTTGATTTATGATTTGATTCCATTGAGCGGTCACCATGTGGCCTGTTTTCAGCATTTCGAAGTTGTGAGAATGAAATTATGAAAGCTGTTGTGTATGATTAGTACACAGGCGGCACGGTGGCACAGTGATTAGCGCTGTGGCCTCAAAGCAAGAAGGTTGGTGGTTCAATTCCCAGAGTGGGGACCAGGCTTAAACCACTGGTCTTTCTGTGTGGAGTTTTCTCCAAGTATACCGGTTTCCTCCCACCCTCTAAAAACATGTAAGGTAATTGTCCACTATGAAATTGCCGCTAGGAATGATTGCGTGTGTAGGTGGTTGTGTGTGGCCCTGCAACAGACTGGCGACTTATTCTGGGTGTAACATGCCTCTCGCCTTAAATCAGCCAGGGTAGGCTTTGGCACCTCCCACAACCCCGATAGTGACGGATGGTTTAGAAGATGAATGAATGACTAATACACAACTTGTGGGATGTTCATGACCTTTTTTTCTGAGAGTGAATCCTGATCCTGACAGTTCTGAGACCCTCTAAAATCTATCTGGCATGGGGATTTAAATCAGGCTCCTGGCATAAACCAATTATAATGTAATATTATTTCGTCCAGATCTTGTTTTAAGATTAAAACTAAAGGTTAAAGCTTAAACTAACGTGATAGGCTTTTTAAAATAACGTTCGTTTAAATGTGTCTCTTATGGTAATTAACATATCTTTTCATAGTCATGGATACAATATGAAGCGAGCAAACAATCAAGAGCATGATCTGGATTTTAATTAGGTTGCTTGGATACAGTCAATAACCTTTCTCCAATTTAGACCTTCTATTTGTAATAATTATCTACATGGTGATTAAAAAAGATAAACAGGGTGTTGGATCCAAGAGATCCTCTAACAATTTATCTTGTAATTTTTCAGCAATCACTATAATCCTTAGGTTTATTTATTTTATTTTGTATTCCTGTATTTTGTGTTTTATTATCCAAAAAAAAAAAAAGACGATAAACCATTCCTGCTGTAACCAGATTTATTGTATTTAAAACCTGTCTTTTTTTTCAGTTTTGTATGAGTACGTTCAAATCTTCGGACCTCCACTGCTTTATAAATTGTCTTCTGGTCTAATTTAAACTGAGATTTTTGTTCATCTTCTCTGTTTGCACTTCCTTCTATTTGTTTTACCCCTAACTCATTTTCTCATCATCTTATCATTTCCTCCGTTTTCCTTTTTCTCTCTGCAGTGTCTCAGTGTGTGCTCGCCCTGGGGTGCGGATCCCACTACGAATACGCAGTTGAGGAATTCTGCCTGGCCAAATTCAAGCTGGACATGGAGGAGCTGGATCAGAGGCAGTGGTGTAGTTGGGAAGACACAGTCGAGTGAGTATGACGTCAAGTTAAACAATAAAAAAAAACTACCGAATAGTAAACAAAAGAGATATTATGACAATAAAACGACCTCCCGAAATATTTCTCACCCCGCAAAACATTTTTTTCATCTCTCACTGAACACTGAACTCTCCTGGGTCATACATGAAAACCAATTAGATGATCCTCTGACAGGTTTGACCTTAAGCTGTGATGTTCTGGTCACACAGGCAGCCTTGTCTCTGCCATCATGAGGTTGACCAACCCGAGATTTTGAAATTATCAATGAGCTTTGGTTGTGAGCCAAAGATTGTGGTGGTGATAGACACTTTGGCTCGTTGGCTCTTTGATGGTCCCATCTCTCATATCATCCAAAACACACATCTTACTGGACAACAAGTGGTCAACATTGAGTGACTCATTAAAAAAACGTGAAATATGCTCCAAAGCATGGATAATATAAAAAAATAAAATAAAACGTTAGTTGAAAAAAAGGTCAAATAAAACAAAACAAAAAAAACCCAAAGATTTTGTCATTTGAAAATATTTTCGTTCCGTTCTGTTGTCTTTCGCTTATCTGGAGCTGGGTCGTGGGGGCAACAGCTTCAGATGGGAAGCCCAGGCTTCTCTCATTACAGCTCTATCTTATTGCTCACTCGGAAGGATTCCGAGTCGTTCCCTGGCCACTGTCAGACATACGTAGTCTCTCCAGCAGGTCTGCGGTCTGCCTCTTGGTCTCCTCTTGGTGGGATGTGCCCGAAACACCTCACCAGCGACGTGCTGGAGGGCCATCCTAACCAGATGCCTGAACCACCCCATCTGGCTTCTCTCGACCTGGAGGAGGAGCGGCTCGACATCGAGCTCCTCCAGGATGGCAGAGCTCCTCACCCGATTTCTCTGAGTGAGAGCCCAGCCACCCTGCGGAGGAAGCTCAAAATTTTTTTATTTTGTAAAATCACTGGCAAACATATATTGTCATTGTTTCCAGGTGTAAAAAAATGAAGAAAAATATTCTAAATTAATCTGGCAGGTTCACTTACCTGTTATATTTATGATGTGAAAGAAGTTAACCTCAGATTGAAATTACTAACAGAAAAACTGTCATGATGAAATAACTCCCCTGTTTCCAACTGTGTCCCACCGACTGCTGCTTGTTAGTGAGATCGCTCCACTAACATCCACACCACTACACCCACGCTACCACAATGTCCAATTCATGTTATTGTGCAGATGACTGCGGGACACGAAACCATCCATGAAGTCCTTATTAATATTTCACAATATGTCAACATTTTCCGTATAAAAAATTTGGATCATTCGTAAATAAAATCCATCGTTCCCTTTCCTCACCAGTGGTAAAACTCTAGCCTGTCCTGTCATGTTTCTGCATTACTATTTTACAATTCTGTGCAACCCTCATTCATCCAGGAGTGATCTACTGGACTGTGGATTTTCTGATGACATTTTGACTTCCATTTAGAAATAATTTTCACTCTGATAAAATGGCATGAGAACTGGTTCCAGGTGCGGATCCAGGTGAGTCCTAGGGGGGGGGCACACCTCCCCCTTTGGTCCACACTAAAAAGAAAAGAAGAAAAGAAAAGGTGACTAGTCAAGCTATTCCCTTGCAGGACCAGCGAATGGGCCACCAAAATGCAGAAAAATGACTCTTATTTGTCTAAATATTCTGGGGGGAATGCCCCGAGCCTCCCCTATGCTCGCTTTGACAATGACCTCACGCCCCCCCATCTTTAGAAAATCCTGGATCCGCCCCTGGGTTTTCTGAAGGCCATTTGACAACTATAGAGGTTATCTGGAGCCACCCCAACCTTTGTAAACAAGTTACATACCAATCCAATCACAGTTGGATACTGGCTTGTTGGGGTTAGCCCCTCCTTCAGGGGTTTGAACTAACACTAGTTTCTATAGAACTAATTCTCAGGCCATTTGATCAGATTGGAAATGATTTTCAGATGGAAGTCGAAACATCTCGATCAGAAAATAAACTGTCCAGAAGACAAATTTGAAGCCTTTTCTTTGATTACTTTTTTACAGATATGGACAACTGTCCTCGTTCATGCTACTCGGGCTTCTTTACTTTGTTCATCAGTCACCAAATCTATCTGTTTTCATCCTGCAGATGTTGTTTGCTGCTTAAAAAGTTTTACAGCAATAAAACAATATTTGTATTCCCTTTTCCTGATTCTGACCTTGTGTTTGCTGTTTTAAAGTAAAAACACATGTTTGAAAGCAACGCAGCAATTGGAAAAGTCTTCAGAGAAAAAAAGACAGAAATAATAATCATCAAAAAATAATTAAAATCTGTTTGTGCTTCAAATATTTTTAGGCAAAGAAGATTAGAAAGGCCTTCAGGGTTTGTCATGGGTTAAATGTTCAGCTGTTCTGAGGTTTTCTAAGAGAATATTTGGGATTAAACAGCTTTATGAAGTCCAAAAAGCAAAGCAATGCAGGTCAGGTATGTGTAGATGTTTGACAGCGAATGGGATGTGAAAAGATTTAGCAAATTTTGACCCCGATGTTTTAATTTAATTTTAGAGACAAATAACTTTACATCAACCCTGCGGATTATTATAAAAAGTGAGTTAGCTCCATAATTGAAACAACTGTGACTTTCTATGTTTGTCTCTTTGGCTCTGAACTCTTTGTAAGTCAAAAGAAAAAGCAAGATAAGAACAGAAAACGTCAGAAAAAAAAAATGAAAGACTGAAATGTCAAAAATGGGTCAGCCGTGAAAAAAAGGTCAAGCGCTGGTACTGCTCGTTCCCGCTGGAAGATTTTTCACATTCTAGCAAAGATGCCTCTGGAGATTTTTAATTCACATGAAAGGACATTTGGATTTTTGTGCTCAGCACCTTCTCGGTGAGTCTCAGCTGTCAAATGGTTTGCTTCCTCAGCCTTCTTGTCTGTCTTTGGCTGTCATATCAGTCACATCAACCCAAGTTTATATCCCTATCCTACCTTATAAAACCTTTCAACTTTACGGGCTGCATTAATAAATTATTTTTTATCCACTTACTTTTTATTGTTCTTTACAGTTTTTTTTTTCTCAGATTAAGGACACCACCTGCTTTGCATGACCACTTCTCCTCTGCATTAAACATGAAAGAAATTAAATAGTCTTTTTTATCTCCTGAAAATGAGGAACCACGATCCCGTTTGAAAGTGTAAAGCTATCACTTTCGCTCTTCACTCTCTTTCTCAAAAGCCTTTCATAGCATATTTTACTTTTCATCTGGTTCCTCTTATCTCGTTTCACCGCTTCCTTATCACATCCCCCTGTGCCTCTTAGATGTTAATGTTAAAATATTACCCCTTTAGTTTAAAAGACATCTTTTATATTTCTGCTTTCCACAAGTCCCTGAAGAAAGCCACATTGTTATTAAAGTGTCAGTATGTGGGGGTGTTCTTATAAAAATCTCATGAATCATCAATTAATAAACACTAGGAAATGATGTACGTTCACCACAAAATGCACAATTTAAAGTCAGTCAAAGTGCATGTGAGAAAGTTTTCAGACAGGCCGATGAGCTGGGATTAGCCAGAATGACAGGATCAATAAACAAGTAACTTGGTGACGGCACTAATCACCAAGCTGCTGTAAAGCTCATCAGGAGAAAATCCCTGAGTCGCATCTTCGCATTTTTAATCAGTCTATTTGAGATGCAAGCAAGCAGCGAAGGCCCTAATGACAGCTGTTAGCGTGAATTATTTTTGAATCATAAGCTATCCAGCAACTCTTAGATGACAAGAAAGCTAGCGGCATCAGACAAGTTGACATAAATGTGATCCTTTTCTCTGCAGTCATTTGGATCGTGATAGAAAATCAACAAGCTGGAACAAAAAAACCTACCCAATAACAGCAGAAAAAAGTTTGAATATATACGTATATATATGCAGTTCATGGTTCAAATTCTCTCACAACAATCATCTGAATCATAAAATTACCGTAAATGACCACTGATGTGACCGAGCAGGTGGATTTCATTTTCAATGGAAACATTTCAGGAACAGTCTGTAAATATACACTTATTTGTGCCAACCTCTGTTCAACAGGTCCATCCAGATTGAGGATCCTAACATAACTGCTTCCCGCAGGTTGCAGGACTAAATGCCAATGTGATTTTAAAAAAAACATGCATCATGCTAATTAACATTTAAGTGTTGGACAGCTTTGAAAATCAATGAAATATATACAATTGTGTTCTGTTGTTAATGTCAGCAATAAAAGCAACCAAAATGTCACATTGTTTTATCACAACATAAAAAAAATGTGGTGTGATTCATTGATATGATCCGGCAAGAAACACCAGTATTTATCTATCTGTTGTTAAAGCATTGTGTTTATTTATGGAGGTAGAATTGATGATGAAGAGCTGCTATACTGATCAATCTACGTGCTGTGAATAATATACATTTAGAGACCTGCTGATGCAATCAGCAAGTTTAATCCAACAAGTATATTTATGGTTCAAACTCATTAAAATGACTCATTTTTGGCCTGTTTTTCTGACCTAAACGCATAGCAGATAGAAATGTATTGTAATAACTGCTTTGGTGGACAAAACACAAATAAAAATATATGTACAGTTCTTACATTTGTCAGGTTTTAGTCTGAATTTCCAACATAATGGAAATATTTTAGGTAAATTATTCCACTTTAGCAAAAGGTGTAAATTTACACTCCTAAAATAAAGAAAAGATGTGCCAAATGTAAGTGAGAAAATATCGATATGCTTAAATATCATGTTGAATTGTCAATTCATTTATTCTTTGATACAACTTAGGAACTGGGACATTTTATCAGAAAGGGGTGACAGAAAGTGTCTTGGAGCAGGACGTGTATCAGGACTGTTAGACAGTGATGAGGTGTGCTGTAGATGTGACAGAGGAGTTTAAAGTGAAGGTGGGACTGCAACAGGGAACTGCTTTGAGTCCTTTTGCGTTTTACATTGAAGTGGGTTAAAACAGTTAAGAAGCCCATGCAGGCAGCAACGGACAACAAAAGTATCAAGTGGGATATGTGATAAAGAAGTTTCAGCTAAAATGTAAAGAAATGCGCACACAAACTATGGTCAGAGCAGCCATGTTGTTTCGTCTACAGACAGTGTCACTGACTTAAAGACGGGATGCAGAGATGGAGGTAACGAAGATGATGATGCTACACTTCTTTTTGGTTGCTCTGTCAGACATCTAACAGCACATACTGTGTTAGAGATTTTGGAGATAAATTCCGAAGGTTCAGACTGAGATGGTTCAGATGTGTCCAGAGAAGAAAGACAGAAAGATGCTGAGTTTAATACTGCTGGTCAGGAGGCCTAGAAGAAGATCAAAGATGAGGTTGTCGTGATGGTGGTGGGGAAGTGGGACCCAGATGCAAAGCCAATTTTAACCAGTCAATTGCAGCTAAGGAGTGCAGGACAGTAGGCTGAAAGACCAGGAGTGGAGAAACCAGGCGTGGAGGGACCGGACGTGGAGGGACCAGGCGTGGAGGGACCAGGCGTGGAGGGACCAGACGTGGAGGAACAAGGTGTGGAGGGACCAGGTGTGGAGGGACCAGAAGTGCCTTCAACAGTCAAAGATGATCCAACAAAGAAGTGAAGGAAACCGGGGGAGGGTGAGACACCAGGGAAAACGAATGGGACCATGTGTGTTGAATTACGGCAGGATTAGGAATGAGGAAATGTTCCAGATGAGGACCGTCATGCAGTGGTTTATCATTTCACTTTGCCATAAAAAAAACTTGAGTTTAATTTTTTACTTGAAAGAGGGAACACAATCTTTAAGATGCAGGAAACAAGGACAACTAGAAAAGAATTTTTATAAGGGGTTAAGTTGGTTGACACCCTCATCCCAGCTGAGGGTCCTAGGTGAAAGTTGAACCGTCCCAGTCAGAATTGTGGAACAAGTTAATAAAAGAATTTAAAAAATGTGCTAAAAATGTAAAAATTAACTTGCAAAAATGTTACTTTATATCTTCATCAACATCATCTTAGAAAAGAAAGACAGCAAACATCTGATGCATTGTTTTTATTCATTATCTGCTACTGTTTCAAAACATCTCCCGACTGAGATGACAGTACATATTAATCAAACAAGTCACACACCGGCTGACTCTGACCGACCTTCGCAGCTCCCTGTGCTCAAGATCGAGTTGCTTAAATGTTCTTGTATGTTTCCTTGTTTGAATTCCCTAGAAATATTTCACTTCCATAATAATATTTTACCCCTCAGTTGTTCAAGCTCTCAAAGGTTTCTTTCCCCCTGGTACTACGGAGGTTGTTTAAAACTTATACAACACGTGAAGGCCACAGCGAAGGTCACAGTTGATATTGCCTCCACAGTGGAGGTTGTGGCATTTACTGTGGTGGAGAATTTAACTTTAACCTGTCTGAAAATGTAAGTATCTGAAATCCCACTGAAACCAGAAATCACAAATCAGCTGTTGCGATTTCTGGTTTCAGTGAGATCAAACTTCTTCTTTCAACATTTCCCTTCAGGGGTTGCCTCAGCAAGTCAGTTTCTTCCATCTAACCCAGGCATGGGCAACGTACGGCCCGCGGGCCACATGCGACCCGTTAAATGTTTTAATCCGGCCCGCCAAACTTGAAAAAAATGATTAAATATACCTTTGTTAGCTTTATTTTCCCTGCAATTTTTTAAGTTTCGTCACTAGATGGCGCACTCTGGATACATTGGCTTTGTTGAAAATACAACAACACTGCTCCCATTAAAATGTGTGTGTCTCCGGGATGCGTATGCCTTCAAAATAAACAGTGTGCACAAATATGGAAAGCTATCGGGCCCAATACATGCACGTAAACAAGCGTGTTAGATGTTAAAACAAGCAAAATGTTACATTGAGCACTTAGATTTCAAACCTTGCGCCTGTAAATGCACGTTTTTAAGCACTATCGCACTAGATTTCAGACCTAGCGTGTTAGATTTGAAATTTAACGCTCTTGATGTAAATTTTAGCACGCTTGTTCAAAATCTAGTGCACCATTCTATTGGTCTAATCTAGCGGTTACCAAAGCCGCTCTTGTTCCGGACCCCTGGTCAAATGCTAGAACTCAATGTGGCCCACAAGTCAAAAAGTTTGCCCACGCCTGATCTAATCCTATCTGCTGCATCTTCTTCGGTCACACAAACTATCTTCATGTCTTCCTTCACTGCATCCATGAACCTCCTCTTTGGTCTTCCTCTAGTCCTCTTTCCTGGTGGTTCCAAACCCAGCATCTTTCTGCCGATAATATCATCATTTGTTTTCCATCCTAAAGCCAAAAAGAACATTGCACGCTCATTTCTGTATTTGTCACAAAAAACTCCAACACATTGACTTATTAAAACCCTTCTTAGTCTTGAGTTCCATACAATGACTATCATGACCAATATCCAAATTTGAAGTCCTTATGTTGAAAAAAGAAAAGAAGAATTCCAATAAAAGCACTTGCACAACATTTATGAAACAGCCCAACAAAACCTGGATTAGCCATTTCTCCCTGCAGCTCAAACTCACACCAGCGCACAATGAAGCCATTATTCTTCCAAAGGGGCCTTTGGAGATAAATGAAAAATGCTTCTCCATCCTGTAAGCCTCTGCGTAGGCAGACATGTAAACATGTCTGACTGACAGATGACTTAGTTGGGTTAATGAGAGACAACCCACACCTTTCTGTTAGTTTACCAGCCTGCCAAGGTGTTTCTCTAGATATGTCTACAGTCCCGTACAGAATGTCTTTCTCTGGAGACTTTCAGAGGAAGTCTTGTTTATTTTGTCCATAAATTGTTGCCTGTCTAGTTTTACTTTGGCTTTTTTATATTAGCTTGTGAAACATTCTTGGCTGAGTTTTCTGTTGAACTACAATATGGTGAATACGCTTCAGATTGGAACAAGCCGGCTCTTTGCGAGGCATTAAAATCCCCAAACACTCTGAGCATTCTTTCCAGTGTTAGTAGTTATAGCTTTTATTGCACGATGAGTTGGAAAATAGAATTGGCAGCCTTATTTAAAAGAAAAACAAACTACTTGAGATTTTCTGTTTCCTATCAATATGTCATGATGGTGGTGAAGTAGGACCCAGATGCAATGCCAGTTTTAACCAGATTATTAAAAGAAGTGCAGAACCAGACAGAACTTGGCAAGATAAGTGACCGGGGTGAAAACTCGGCTGGACGTTGAGGGGACCAGGGCTATAGACCTCAACTGGACAGTGAGTGACCAAAAGGTTGGAGCTCAGCTGGATGAGGGACCAAAAGGTTGGAGCTCAGCAGGACAATGAGGGGCCAGAAATATGAGCACAGCAGGGTATTGGGACCAGGTGTACCAAATTAGTACTGAGGGCAGGATAGGAGGGAAAGAGTGTTCCAGATGAGGGTTAGTGGCAAAAAATTTAATTTTATCCACTAAACATCATTTTGCTGTTGTGAATTCATCAGTTAAACTCAGTGGAACAATAGTATTTAGGCTTGATTTGCACATCTATCCATCATCTTGTTGGTTCGCCCTGAAAACGGTAGTGTATTATTAAACAATTGGGCCGTGTGTGGCCCTCAACGTACACTTCATAAACACTGCAAAAATGACTCAACCTCTTTATTTACTTTACATGCGCAATAAGCAAAACAATTAGCCAAAAAGTTTCATTTAGAGACTGAAAACTTGGTGTTTTAGGATCATTAGTAATCCCAATCCAACGGAAAATTACTTTTAAACGTTCCAATTAGTCAAGCACCTTCTCAATTATACATCAGGATACATCATTACACAATAAGTTATTACACGATATTGACGTTCTGTAATGTAAAATCTTAGAAATACAACCACAAAACCGAAGTGATGTTTGAGAGTGAAAAGTAAAAAAAAACTTGGATAATTTGAAGGGAATTTAGAGGATTGATTCGCAACGGTACAACCTGTTGGTGAGGCTAATTAGTAAAAGATTTCAGTACCCTAAATGCAGTTTGATAGAGTACACCCAAATTTACCCTGATTCAGAGTGATGAGGATTTAGGTTGAAATAGGGGGGTAGCTAGGGTATAGAATATTTTCAGCCCCTTTCTTTTTGGAGACAGTCTATTATTAGGGGCTATTGTTCACATCTATGCTCAGTTCAAGGTTCATACAGGAGGTCAGCAACATTTCAATCAGGAGAGACTCTGGTGACCAAAAAGGGATTGATTGTAAAGTGAAACAGATACAGAAAATAGTGAGACATAAGAGGTTATTAAGTAGTCATAATTATCTCTTGCCATTCTTTACTATGGGTTTTTAATTTTCAAACATCTCTACTTTTCAATTGTGCAAATGAATGGAACTGTTCATGTTTTTTTTGGTCAATCAGTCGTGCTTCCAGTACTTGGTAAATTAAAATCCTCTGTGCATACATCGGTTTATTTATGAAATGTTCTAATTTATCTGTGGAACTGAGTTCTAATAACAGTTAGTTAGTTTCATCTCATTGTGATTAAACGGTGATTAAAAATGAATTGCTGTTTGTTTTTACAACTCTACAGAATGGGTAACACCCAGCATCGCCCGGATCGCTGCGTGCCGGGAATCGTTATGTAACACATCTTTTGATAGAATTAGGACAAGGATCTGAATTTTTGCCTCTTTATTAGCATTAGCCCCATGATGACAGAGGCACTCACTAATGATAGATCAGGAAGCAGCTTGTCACTGTCGTCTTTCAGGCAGAAAATGCCAATTACCCGCTGTTTGATCCTAATTTATTATCATCATGTTCCTGAATTTAGAGCATCAAAAGGAAGCAGAGAAAATTCTGAGATAGATATTTTTGGGATGTTGTTTAACCAAAGTAGTGGCATTTTTTCTTTTAACTATCAAACTTGTTTTGATTTTTTTTAATCTAATTTTTTGTAATAACTTTACTGTTTGTGAGAAATCCTTTTTAATATTTAAACTTTTTTTGCAGTCCACACATTTTGACATTAGTGTATTTTTTATTCAAAGGCAACAAAGCAAGAAATGTATCTTTACTGTCTGTAAAGTTCTTAAAGGTGCTGTTGCTATAGTTACGATAAGTGTGACCTCTTGTGAGAGCAGTTATTTTTTTCCCCACAAATAGATGTAAATATGCCACCTTGACATGTGCTTACTGTAACTTGATTTGAAATACCGTAATTTCACGACCATTAGGCGCACCGTATGAAAAGGCGCAGTCTCAGTCACACACCGCTTTACAACAACACACACGCAAGCATGCAAATGTGCGTATTAAAAAATAGATCGGGAGCAAAACTGAGTTTGGTTGTGCTTTATTTAAGTAGTAACAATACTAAACAAGCACATTATCGGTAATAGTCTTTATTCAAATCCGTCAAAGTCCTCAACCTCTGTTTCGGATTCGAACAAAAGCGTTTGCTTCAGCCGATACCTTTTCGGTCCTTTGCTGGAATATGGTTGTTTTCTTTATTTCATTGATGTGAGGTTGCACTGTGACCGAAATAAATAAATAAATAATAAAAAACAGCTGCGCAAAATCCAACAGAGCAGGTCCACTTCGCTCCTCGCTGTCAAAGTCACTGACTGTACTGTGCAGCTCCTCAGAAAGGATACCAGCTTTTGCGAAAGCTCGGATAACAGTACCAGCAGACATGTTAGTCCAAGCATCTACAATCCATTGGCAAACTGTAGCGTAACTCGCCAGGTGCTGCCTTCCACCCTTCCACGGCTCGATTCCCACGTTCCTCCGCATAGCTGATTGCCTTCAGCTTAAACTGAGCGTCATAAGCGTGTCTCTTTGCCATTTTCAGGGTTAAAACAGCAATGTTGTGCATACAGCACATACCTTTTTTATACACAATCCACGCCCACACTTCACTGTTCAACGTTCTCATGCCTTTTCTTTCAGGTCCGCCTTTTCTCACGAGCACCGCTTTTTCTTTTAGGTCCGCCTTTTCTCACGAGCACCGCGTTTTCTTTTAGGTCCGCCTTTTCTCACACACAAGGTGCACCGCACGAAAGGGCGCACCACTCATTTTGAAGAAAATGTAAGACGTTTAAATGCGCCTCATAGCTGTGAAATTACGGTAATTAGTATTTATTATGTTGCATTTTAAAAAGTAAGATTTAATATGATCAGAATCTGCTATTTTGTTTCTGACAAAATGACAAAATTCAAAGATAATTTTCACAATTGTCTTTGAATAAACTTAAATTGGCACCACATAAAGTGCAAAAATGTTGCACAATTTCTATTTTAAAATGTTGATGAATAGTAAAATGATTAAATACATCAAAAAACTTGAGTTTTGGAACCTGTTTCATAAAAAAAATTGCTTTACTCTCCCAGAAATTTCCATCTTTTAGCCTCATTCCTGCTGGTTTGTTTGTATCCTGGTCACATTTTGCACTTTTATTTTGGCATTTGAACATTTGTTGAAGTTTTTAGCAAAGTATAATCTGGAAATTTGCCTTAAAATGACTGAGTTTGAGTTCAAACAGGAATCATTTGAAAAGAAAAACATTTGTTTTGCCACAAAGAAATCTCAATTGGTCTGTTTGCCTTTAAAAGATGTGCAAACAGCTCTAAGGGCAAATTATGGCTGCAATCATTTTGAAACCAACAATGTACAAATTGAATACGGACGTGAGTTTGACAAAATATAAAAATACCTGCTGATCTATTCAAAGACCTGTTATAAAACTTCACAAGTACTTTTAGGATGTTTGCTTTTATTAGTGAACATTGCACAGAAGGAATGATTCACAGGAGATGTGTGGAATAGAAAAGCAGAAACAAACATGAAAAAAACATTTACTTGTCTGCTGGTGGATTTGATTTTTTTTTAGTTTAGGATTTCTTTTCATAAATCTCGGGATGCAACCATTATAACAACAAAAACATTAAAAAGTATTCCTTTCTTAAGTTCTACATATCCATTATTTTTGGTACGCAGCATCCCCAAATTCTGAAGCAGAGGTGTCAAACTCGGTTTTTAGAGGGCCGGTGTCCCTGCAGGGTTTCTGTGTTCTTGCAAGTTCTTGCATTTACACACCTGATCCAGGTTAATGAGTCATTGTGCCAGATTTTATTGGCTGTTGTTTTCACTTTATGTGAATCAGCTGTATTGAACCAGGAGCACAAGGAAAACCTTCAGGACACCGGCCCTCGAGGACTGGAATTTGACATCCCTGTTCTAAAGCATGGTCCTTGACTAGTAGGAGTTAAAGTGCCTTCTACAAGTCATTGACAGGGTGCCTGCCGGAGTTGAGGAAATAAACCAGATGATAAGAAAGGGTGGTCTTTGGAAATTTAACTGGTGAAGTGTTCTGGGCACGTCTCATGAGGGAAGCCAGAGACAAACCCAAATCCAGTTGGAGGGACTATGTCTTACAGCCAGCCAAGGAACAAGGCGGAAGTTAGGATAGTCTTGTGAAGGCTGCATGGTGGCGCAGTAGTTAGCACAGTGTCCTCATGGCAAGAAGGTTGGGGTTTGAATCCCGGAATGGGAGCGAGACTTGAAACACTGGCCTTTCTCTGTGGAGTCTGCATGTTCTCCCATGTATGCGTGGATTTTTTCCAGGTACTACGGATTCTTCCCAACCTCCAAAAACATGCATGTTAAGTTGCTTGGCCGTTACAAAATTGCTCCTAGCAGTAAGTGTGTGTGTGGCTGGTTGTGTGTGTGTGTGGCCCTGCAACAGATTGGCGACCAGTTCGGGATGTACTGTGCCTCTTGCCTTGAATCAGCCGCGATAGGCTCTGGCACTCCCCACAATCCCGTTTGGCAATTGAGAACATGAAAGAGAAATTTCAGAAGATGTCTTGTGACTATTAAGCGGGCTGTGTAGGAAGTTACACATGAAGGCAGAGAATACGGACACATTCACAGTACAATCTGTGTAGTTATTTCCGTCTCATTCTCTTCCGCTTATCCGGTGTTGGGTCACAGGGGCAACAGCTCAGACGGGAAACTCAGGCTTTTCTTTATCCTCCAGCTCAGAATCCTGAGTTGTTCCCCGGCCAGCTGTGGGGCACAGTCTCTCCAGCAGGTCAGAAGCCTCTGGGTTTCCTCCCAGTGGTACGTGCCTAAAACACCTCTCCAGCGTGGTGCTCAGAAGGCATCCTAACCAGATGCCTAAACCACTCAATCTGGCTTCTCTCGACCCGGAGGAAAAACGGCTCATTTCCAAGCTCCTACCGGATGGCAGAGTTCCTCTCTCTATCTCTGAGTGTGTGCTTGTACACAATATAACTTTGGAGAAAAGTTCATTCTTTTTCCATCAGCTTCACATTTGAACAAAAATACGTTATTAAGAAACATTTAGATGATCATGACTTCCAAACAGGTACAAAGAGAGCAAGGCATCGTGATAATGTGGTAGCTTGAGAAGTCAAGCTACCACAAGACTTGACTTCTCAAGCTACCACATCTGGCAGGTTTTGCAAAACAAAAATATGAAAAATAAAGTTGTCATTTAAGCAATAAATCAGGCATCATGCAAAGTAAAGTAATTTAAACTAATTCAATTGAAGTTTATGTGATTACTAGCACTAATAGCATCAATATTTGGATTAATTCAATCACCACTGATACCTGAGGTTGGATACACAATAATTTATTTAGCGAAGGAACAGACGATGGAAATTAGTCTCTCGAGCAACAGGGTCATGTCAAAACTTTGTAAAACAAACAAGACATTTTAAATAAGCTTGTGAGATTTACCTCATGTTTGCTCTAATAAACAGAACTCTGGTTTACTTTCTCATCCCAGATGACAGTAGCTTCCAAACATATTTTGAAGTATTGGTCTAGTTTGTTTTTCTAAGTCCCCCACCTGGAGAGGCTCTGACTGAGTCATGGATAAATATCTTTAGGATGGGATCTGCCGTGGGAATTTGACTAGAGAACTGCAACTTGGATAAAAGCTTCAACAAATCGGCTTGGATGAGGCTTTCATCAGAGATTTGAGACCAAAAAGTAGAGAAAGTAACATCAGAATCAGAAGTACTTTATTGATCCCGGGACCAGACATTAGAGCTCAGCAGGATGAGGAACCAGGTGTGGAGGGACAGCTGGATGAGGAACAAGGCGTGGAGGGACAGCAGGACGAGAGCCCAGATGTGGAGGGACAGCAGGATGAGGGACCAGGTGTGGAGGGAAAGCAGGATGAGGAACAAGGCGTGGAAGGACAGCAGGACGAGAGACCTGATGTGGAGGAAAAGTAGGACAAGGCACCAGGCGTGGAGGGACAGCAGGATGAGGGACCAGGTGTGGAAGAACACCAGGATGAGGGACCACCTGTGGAGGGAAAGCAGGATGTGTGACCAGGTGTGGAGGAACAGTTGTATGAGGAACAAGGTGTGGAAGGACAGCAGGACGAGACCAGACGTGGAGGAAAAGTAGGACAACGGACCAGGCGTGGAGGGACAGCAGGATGAGGGACCAGGTGTGGAGGGAAAGCAGGATGAGGGAGCAGGTGTGGAAGAACACCAAGATGAGGGACCACCTGTGGAGGGAAAGCAGGATGAGGGACCAGGTGTGGAGGGACAGTGGGATGAGGAACAAGGCGTGGAGAAAAAGCAGGATGAGGGACCAGCTGTGGAGGGAAAGCAGGATGAGGGACCAGCTGTGGAGGGACTGCAGGATACAGCAGGAGTATTTGCCACATAGCATATTTCTACCAATGCTCCAGATGACGAGGACGATGACACCAAGCTAAGACAAAGCAACATGGCTATAGCGACGCTATTTTTGCCAATTTTAGATTCTAAGTGGCATTAGCATAGTATATACAACTTTTCTGGACGGTTTATATTTGTGGACGGTTTAGAAATGAATTTTATTTTAACAATATGGGGTAGATTATAGACATATTCTCTCCAGGAGGTTTGCAATCCAGTCTCTAAATTAAATTTTATTGGTTTCTATTTAATCGGATGCACTGCTTGTTCCATCGATGCTGGCAATAGAAGTTTATTTGCATAGAGTATTTCCTGTACAAGACAAAGTGTTTTACATAAAACATTGAAAGCTTTGCAGCAGGCTGCAAAAGATAAATTAGAGATTTATTAAAAAAGCAAATGAAAAAGAAATAACTTAAATTAGAATATTAAAAATAGCAAAGATAGACTTTTGTACAGATTAAAAACACAATTAATAAATTATTGATTTAAGAAAATGCAGATTGAAACATTTTACTTTGTATTAAAACTGTTGAGAAGCGTCAGTTTTCCTAAAGCATGGTCTACATGTTCAAACCATAAAATATGAATGTTGTCTCTCCATGTTTAGTTCTCACTCTCTGAATTATAAGTACATGTGACCCCAATGACCTCAGGGATCTGTTTGATTAATAATGAACCAGAGTTACGGTTCATTTTAAAATGACTGCTACAGAGTAGCTCTATGTCCTTGATACATGTCTTTCTAACTATGTTATTGGTGTTTGTTAGTTTGCAGATAAGTGTTGACATTTAAATCTGCCTTCTTTAGCTTAAAAGTTCAGTTTTCAGTTTTGTCTTCATAAATTCAAGTTCTGATTCTAAATCTATGCCTCAGCAAGAAAAAGCAGGCCCCTACTGAGATTATTTTGGTAACAAGCGCTCCTGTTTTAAGTAAGAGCATGTGGATGTGAAACAATGGTGGTTTTAGTATTGTGCCTTGGGGAACCTCACATGGTAATTCAGGGTACAGAGATAAAAATTTGGTGAAAAACTAATTTCTTTACAGACACATACTAGTTTTCAAGCATCAGAAGCTTGAGTAATCGTTGAAAAACAGGGTTTCTTCATTTCGTCGTCTGAACCATTTATCCCCAATAGGGTCGCAGGTGAGCTCGTTGCCTCTTCGGGCTGATTTCAGGCGAGAGACAGGATAACTTCATATGTGATCTTAAAAACTGAAGGGCATGTTTGATTTTTGTCTGCAGTAACTGTCTCCTTTATGGCATGATTAAGATTGTTGTAGTGCCCACAGAATGACACCATAAGTGCACACAATCTTTACATTCTGTGTTTTTATTGGTGGGGATTTCAGACAGAAGACAATCTCATGGTTTTTCAGACTAACTTGAAAGAAACTGTATGATCACTTGGGCAGAAGCTCTGGGCTTAAGAACTTAAAATGATTATTTATTCTTTAAACAGTAGCAAAAAAAAAAAAACTTAGGAATGATGTCTATTGGTAGCTACTGTACCTCTGAGAAGCATTTATTCTTTCTAAATTGATTCTTGATATGTCTTTGTCCAGACACAGTCTGATAATCCTAACCTTTTAAGGACATTTTCAGGCACCAATTTTTGCTTTTTTATTCCCTCATATTTCAGTACAAGAATGCTCTGGTGACCACAGAAAGGTGCAAAACCTGCTTCAGTTGTTCAGGGATTAAAAGCAGCTGGCTATTACAGAAAGTACACCCTTGACTGCACCTTCTTGTAGAGGTGGAAACAGTTTACTGACCTGTACAGTCTGTAGCAGTAATTTGAGGTTCTAGTAGTAACACAGTGCCTCTGCCTAATCTGTGACAAAACTCAGAGTACTAAAAGGCAAGGGGTAACAGAATGGCTTCTTGGGGAGCTCCCGTGTTGGTTGCAAGGCAGTGTCTTTGCATTCTGGTGAATGACTGTATTTAGGAATTGAACATACAAGCATACAATAAAATCTCATTTGTGCACTAATTAGGACGTATCTTCTCGCGTCAAAACACCTCAGCACCTGTAGACCCAGACTTCTATTGAAAAATTGGTAGCTTTTACTCAGTAGCTTTTGTCACTATAATAACCAATCTGGTTCTTTTACCCTTGTTAAAGCACTTGTTCCATAGTTTTTCATTTCTTTTTGTAATAATTTTCATGATGGCATGTCCATTCCGTCATCTCCCACTTGTTCCGGGGTCGGGTCGCGGGGGCAACAGCCTCAAATGGGTAGCCCAAGCCTCTCTCACCCCGGCTGCATCCTCCAGCTCACCCGGAAGGATCCCAAGATGTTCCCCGGTCAGCTGTGACACATAGTCTCTCCAGCGGGTCCGGGGTCTGCCCCTTGTTCTCCTCCCGTGGGACGTGCCCGAAACACCTCGCCCGCAAGGCGCTTGGGGGGCATCCTGACCAGATGCCCGAACCACCCTATCTGGTATTCTCTCGATCTGGAGGAGGAGCGGCTCGACACCGAGCTCCTCCCGGATGGCAGAGCTCCTCACCCGATTTATCTGAGTGAGAGCCCAGCCACCCTGCGGAGGAAGCTCATTTCGGCCGCTTGTACCCACGATCTCATTCTTTCGGTCACCACCTACAGCTGGTGACCATAGGTGAGAGTTGATGGCATGTCAATTAAATTAATAACCAGCCAATCAGATGCAAGTTTTACTGTTTAACCAACATTAACAAGCACAATTGACAGGTTTAAGTTGGTCAATAACAGCAGGAGGTCAGACAGATTTGCGTTTTAATGTCTTCCAGTGGCAACTTCAAAAAGCTTGTTCCTGGTTGGCAAGATGGTTACAATGTAAATGCAGGCTGGCCCAATGACTGCATATTTTGGCTTAATTTGGATAGAGATGAATTTTATTGATTAAGTCAACTCGCTGGGTCCAATACTTCTTCCGTCAATGATCCCGGATAGCTTCCATGCAGGAGAACGGGCTAACCTGTGTTTGAAACACTGAGGAAATCACAGAAAGAAAAAACTCTTCGCTCCATTTTCTGACTCCAGTTGTTTAGATCATATGAAGTCATATAAACCAAAACAATCACAACAAAAATGTTTCTTGGTTGATCTTTCTAACTGGCAAACTCCTTGACCAAAGACATTTTGTGACTTGGCTCTAAAAACATCAGCACACCAGCTGTGAAGTTGGCAGACTTCTTTCAGATAAATTAGAGAGCCTTTCAGCCAGCATGAGCATTAACTAAAAGCATGGGATGACCTTAGAAATGACTACATCCTCAAACCTAAGTTTGATACAGGTTGATGTACAGTCCACTGATCCCACATTCTCTGAGTTTATAGTAAGGACGATATCATAAAAAATGTCTAGAATTAGTGGCCACTCGATGAACTCGTTCTCTGAGTGGTACTGAAATGTGTTTTTTCTAATCTTTAAAGATGTCTTTGCCTTGTTCACGATTCGTGTCCATTAGAAGGGACACAACCAAAATGTTAATCGAACAGCATGAGACTGAAAATGGGCATCTTGCCAAAAATGTCAAGAAAAAATCAGAACGCAGGAATAAATTTTGACGTGTGAAACATGGTAAATTACTTACCGGTACTTGAGAAGACTTTTGTAAAGTAATACAAAACAATATGAAATAAAACCAACTTCAGAAGCAAGACTTGTGAGAAAATACTCAAAAGTAAAGTCTTGAGCGTTGGATATTTCCAAGTCTTTACTTGGCAGATGAGCAAACATCCAACATAATGCACACAGTTTGTGCACTTTCCCCTGAAGTGTTTGGCATGGAAGCAATTTCAAGGTCATCAGTATACAAAAAAAACCCAGCTTTAAAAGCTGTGCAGAAGAAAAATAAGTCACGTTCTTGGAAATTTCAGCATTTCTTTTGGCTCATGTATAAATTCTTGTGGAAAATACCGGTTTTCTTGATTCTATTAAAGATGCTGGTGTGTTAAATTATCTGCTGGATTATGTAAATTTGGCATTAATACATAAATGACCAGGCTCAAAGTACTGAATTGGGATGACCACTAAATAATTTGTATTAGAAATTACAGTATTTTTCATGGCGAACATCTGTGATCTATAGTAGCTGTACAAAAAAACCTGATTGTGTTCTTTCTAATCTTTTTGTAAATTATTTAGGCTGGGTTTTTTTAGACTAATGTCTTGACTCTTTAAAATATCTTGCATTACCACTTTAAAAAATCGGACAGAGAAAGAGCTAAATTTTGAGAAATGATAGAAAGCAGAAACTGGTCCAACGAGGTTACTTATTTTCTTATATTTATCTTTTCTAACTGACCAGAAACTGCCAGCCGTAGGGAAAGCTAATGGTTTCACTCCCCAGTAACGAGCACAAATTCTCAAGCTCTCCAACGTTTACGACTCAGCTTCTGTCATTATGTGTTGACACAGTGTCACCACATCCTAACTACCTGCCTCTGACCTGGTTTTCTAGATGACTGAACAATGTCATCACAGTGATAGGACTGAAAGAAAAACGCGTGCACTGCTTGTGCTTCAATACTTACACGAGTTTGACAGAGAACATTGTGAAACTGGGACGGTGGTTTTCAATGCATTAAATGATGGAGGTATTGGTTGTAAAGACATTACGTAGCTCTCGTTCTTGGATCAGTAAAATGATCCGTCAATGCACTGACTCTGAATTTGAAAGGATTTTTACATTTAATTTTTTCAATAAGATTTTGATATTTTGATATATATTTACTTTTTTTGCTGATTCAACAAAACCCATGATGCAAACACAGGGCATCATGGTGTTTGAAAATGATCCAAAACCTGATGGAGACCTTTTAAGTTCACCAGCATTGAAATGACAAAAAGGAAATTGAGGGAAAACTTAACATTTTGAGTTTCATCTAAACCCAATCTAAAAATGTCTAAAATTGTCAATGAAAAACAAAACAAAAAGCATTTTTTTAACATTTAAATATGTAATATTAATAAATATAAGAAACGATATTACAATTTTTTGGGATGGGAATCAGTACCTCCAAATCCTTAGACCATGGTCCTCGCCCGGAAAAGGGTTGAACGTTCCCTGCAGGTCAGGGACAGGGTCCTACCCTAATGGAGGAGTTTAAGTATCTCAGGGTCTTGTTCAGGAGTGGGGGAAGGATGGTGTGGTCGCATCGGTGCGACATACGCAATAATCAGGACACTGCATCAGTCTGTCGTGGAGCTAAGCCGAAAAGCAGAGCTCTGATTTAGAAGATGATCTAAATTCTTACACTCACCTATCTGGTGGCCAGAAGTATGAGATCGCGGACAGAAGCAGCCAAAATGGTGGCTTGGCTTTCATTCAGAGATAGGAGTGAGAAGCTCTGCCATCTGGGAGGAGCTTGGAGTAGGGCCATTGTTCCTCCAGCTTGCGACAAGCCAGATTGGGTGGTTTGGGCATCTGGTTGCCTCCAAGATGCCTCCATGATGCCTCCAAAATGCCTCGCTGGTGAGGTGTTTCAGGCACCTCCCACTGGGAGGAGACCCAGGTGCATGTCCTGGACCTGCCTTAGAGGCTATGTCTCACAGCTGGCTTGGGAACATTCAGGATACTTTTGGATGAGCTGGAGCGAGGAGTGAGGAAGCCTGTATTTAATGTCTGCGGCTGTTGCCCCTGTGACCTGGTCCCTGATAAGTGAACGACAACAGAACCGAACTTTAATTTAATATTTTTACAAACATGCTGATTATTATTTCCACTTAAACAATGAACAGTATTTAATTGCAACTGCTAAACCTTTGCTTCAAGTTTCAAATTGATATATCAGTAATAATAGTTTAATTTGATTTCTAACGTTGGTTTAGTGTTCTGTAGAATTGAGTTTCCCCTTTGGAGTAGTTACCGTTTTATTTTGTCATTCTTGTGCTGCTGAGCAGGATAAACGAACTATTCTTTAGATGGATAGTATGTCTTTTGTGTTGTTTTTATTTATTCATCATGCAGCGTTTATTTATTCACACTGTGCTTTTCAGTTAACATATCACAGAACATCATGCTCCACACACCCGATTTAGCCTTTGCTCTTTTCTTTCTATTTTCTCAACACTGTTATGATTGAAGTTTAAAATAAAAGCATTTAGATACGTCAATCTAACTTCACAGTTGAAACAAATTACCGAAAAGTCCATTGTTCACATGTATCCCACAGATACAACTGTTTTATTCTATTTCAGCTCATTTTGTCAGTCTAACAATTGGAGACTGTGAAAGCCTCCAAAAAAAAAAAAAAAATTTTTTTAGCTTTTTAATAATTTGAATTACCTCAATGTCACGAGCAAATAGCTTCTGGCCAAGCTTCAAACTTGTGTTAAAAGGAAGGAACGTTTCATTAGTAAATTCATGCCAAAAAAATAATGGAAATTTGTTACAGCGGGTAATTTTGTTCAAGCGGTTTCAAATGAGTGGAAAAAGTTGAGTTAGATAAAAAATACAAGTAAAAATACAAGCCGCGCACATTTGTTGTATTTTTTGCGCATTGCAGAAATAATAATTATAATAATAAATATCCATCCTCATTGAAACTTACGCAATTCAATCTTAAACTTTTTTCTGTAGGCAACATGGTGGTGCAGTGGTTTGCACAGTGGCCTCACAACAGGAGGGTCAGGGTTCGAGTCCTGGGTGGAACGAGGCTTGAAACACTGGCCTTTCTGTGTGGAGTTTGCATGTTCTCCTGGTGTACACATGGGTTTTCTCTGGTTCCTCTGATTTCCCACTCTCCAAAAACATGCATGTTAGGTTGATTGGCCACAGTGAAACTGCTCCTGGGAATGACTGTGGATGGCCCTGCAACAGACTGGCGACCTGTTCGGGGTGTAGCCTACCTCTCGCCTGTAATCAGCTGGGTTAGGAAAAAGTGGTTCGGAAGACGAAACGCATCTCAAATGGACTTCACAGCCTAACTAAGCCTCTAAAACAGGTGTGGGCAAACTACGGCCTGCGGGCCACATGCGGCCCGTTAAACATTTTAATCCAGCCCGTCGGGACTTTGAAAAATTGAGTAAACAAGTCATTGAATGGTTTTACTTCTCCTGCAATTCTGATGTTTTCTCACTAGATGGCGGCAAAGATACAACAACATTGCTCCCATTAAAATGTGTGGGTCTCCATGATGCGCACGCTGTCAAAATAAACAGTTCCCGCACATATAGCCAGCCATGGGTGCCAATACACAAACAATCATTTTAAATGTTAAAACAAGCAAAATGTTACCTCAAGCGCCTAGATTTGAAATTTAATGCACTAGTTTAAAATCTAGCGCATCATTCTATCGGTCTAATCTAGTGGTTACCAAAGCATGCCATCCATCTGCTCCTGTTCCGGGCCGTTTGTCAAATGTTAGAACTCAATGTGGCCCGCAAATCAAAAAGTTTGCCCACCCCTGATCTAAAATGTAAAGACATTTTCAAAAGTTAATCAATTTAATCTATCAGCCCATGTTGACGAAGCCTATCCAATAGTAATAACAAAGCTCCTTTTTAATGCTTCTTATAGCGTGACGGGCTGTTTTTTGTTGTTGTTTTTTGTTAAAAAGTTCTCTTCTGGTTTGATGAGGGTTTATGATCAGAGTCTAATACAAATAATGTAAACGACTACACGCATACAGAATTCAGTCTGAAGTTGTGTATGTACAAAATAGGACACAAAATTTCAGAAATTCTTCTCTAGTTGCTTCTAATCATTAGAATGCGCTCTGAACTAGTGACCAATAACACAGTTTTATATTCTGGGCCAGTTTCTGGACACTGCTGTTCCATCTTTCTTCTTCTTTTCAGTGAATCAGAGACAACCCTGAAACCTAAATGCTCATTAAACCAGCTCAGGGACTTGTCTTCTTTTTTTTTTTCCTCTCCCACAAATAATTTGTATAACTTCAAGACAACAGGAGAGAATGAAGCACACGATCGGACTGTGTAAACTTGTTATTTGAAGAAGAACACAATGCACTGTTGTGCCATTGAAATGCCAAACAGCCTTAAGATATTTACTGCTAGAAAGCTTCCACAAAAAAAAGACTTTGCACTGAGATGCATTCTAAAAAGCTACGAGAGAATAAACTAACACACAACATCTCAGCGTGTGTTTACCTGGCGTAACGAGCAGGTGATTTACAGATAATTTGACAAAAACCACTTGTAGGTCTGAATCTTTTGAGAATTATTCATCATTACTCTTGAGCATTTTTGTCATCTTTTCTAAGTTTCAGGTTTTTTTGGTCCGGAGCCGTATCCTTTCAGTTAAATCCCAGAGGTCTCATTAGTGAGAAACCTCATCAACAGATGTTTTCAGCAAAAATGCCAACGAAGAGTTTGGTTTCTCCCCGTGCTGAAGGGAGGAAAAAAATGCCTTTTAACCTTCAAAGACTTGGATATGGTGGGGTTAGGATGCGTCTAATCGAGTAAATGAAAAAGTCCAACATTCATGTTGTGTTTATCAGCTTTACTTATAAATCTTTACATCGTTAGCTAACAGGCTTACATTGGTCCACTGCTGTTTCAGTCGAAAAAGAAGCATTACATTCATTTTCTTGATGAGATCAAAGGTTTAAAAACACCAGTACATGAATCTGAGGGTTTCTGTCAAAACGTGTGAAATTAAGTTCAAGTTACAATTTTTTTTTTGAGAGAGAGCAAATTTAGAAAACCGGAGTTGAAAAATTATTGAGAATAAAATTTCCAAGTATTTTAACACCTCACAAAAACTAGAATGTGTTTTAAAAAATGGAATGTAAAACATTTTTTAAGGTAACAAGATTGTAAATAATTACATATAAAGGTCTATAGTTTGTGGATAAAAAGTCATTCATCTTCTAAACCGATTATCCCTAACAAGAATGCGGGGTGTGCCGGAGCCTATCTCAGCTGATTCAAGGCAAGAGGCATGTTACACCCCAAACTGGTCACCAGTCTGTCGCGGGGTGTAGTGAAACACTTTTATTAATTTTGTAGGATCGTTGGAAGTCGGCAAAGAATGACACAACACTTCCTGATTATTAAATGCGTTTATTTAGCCTGATTATATATATAAAAGCATAATAGTGGATAGATAAAAAGCATAAGCATAATAGTGGATAATAGCACTTTAAGTTCCCATCTCTTACCGCTAGCAAGGTTGGAGAGCCCACAACCCCGGTAGAGCGTGCATAAAATCCGGTTGGATGTGTTAATCCAAAAGCTCGCAGCAGACTCTAACGAGTATAGAGGAAACCCTGCTTTTTCTACCTCATGACAAACAACAGTCCATGAACAAACTTTTCTCATAACAATGTTCAGTGTTTCTCTCTCCGTACAATTTTCCCCACAACAACCCACATTGAAGGCTTTGTTCTCATAATAATCTTTCTTATAACATTGAATGAGGACATTTGACATCAAAAAATAAATCCCAATACACGGGGCCACACACAATCATAATAAATAGATATTGAGAGAAGTTGTACAGGTGATTGAATGCCCGATGTATACATTTTTAAAAAGCGGCATAGCTCAGTGGTAAGGTGGCCATTTTTGGACCAAAGAGTCGAAGGTTTGACTCCTGCTATGAGCTTATGCATAAGTGTCCCTGGTTGAGAAAGAAAGAATTTTACCTAATTCATCCCTCAATGGGAAAATTTGTGTGCTGCATTACACTGCAGCAGGCTGTCACCATGGCACCAATGGTGGGAGAAACGGGTGGTTAGGTGTCTTCCCCAAGGACACCTAGACATGAGCTCAGTGGAATTCGATCCTGCAACCTTCCGGAGAACTTCCAGAAAACTTCCGGCCCAAGGGCAAACGTTAGGCCGCTGAACCACCAACCCCTAAATCGCTCCCACCTCTGGCCCTGCTATGAGCTGCCAGTTGCAATTTATTGCAGCACTAAAATTTCCCTATGAGGGATCAATAAAGTATGCCGTAATTAATTTAAACACACCTTTCTGACCAAATCCTTTCTTCAAGTGAAGCATTTCAAGTAACAATCACAGCTATGCCACAAAATTTGTGGGTCAAGTTAAAATGTTTTTATTTCTTTAAACAAGACCTGTTTATCGTTGACACAAATTTCATTTCTGCATTTGTCTCTTTACATGCAGACTATATGGAGAACTAACAAACTGCACCTACCTGGTGGCGCTGAACATGGGATGCTACTGGCCAAACCGAATGGTGGATGAGTTCTTCATCGGAGTTCACAGGCATTACTTTTATGACTGCTCACTGTCAGGAAGACTTCTAAGTGACCCTCCAAACCGCATACTGGGCCCTTTTATCGTTATCCCAATCCTGGTCACCCTCCTCATGACTGCTCTAGTGGTTTGGCGAAGTAAGCGCAGCGAAGGAATTGTGTAGCGAAAGAAAAAGTGGGGGACTGGATTCACAAAACTTGAGGTTCGTGCCTTTATAAGACTGGGATTTCTATGTTAAGGACCCAGAGGACCAACTGGATGAGATTCCTCTCCAGATTCTACAATAATCTGTCATAAACCAAGAATAATTTGATTGTCTTTTATTACTGTATAAAGATCAACTGATTTTCCTACTCGCCTGCATTAAATCTGGACCAGAAGATTGATCAATCGAAGGATGTTGTTCAGATAAAACTTATTTTATGGGCAGAAAAATCTAGCAAAAGTCTCTTTTTGATGCTTTAACCAATGCAAAAATGTATCAAACTGCAGTGATAATACTTCTGTAAATGAAACCAGACGCTCAGACTTCCATTTGGAACCCAATGATTTCATTTTCTATGTGTGTACATACATTATATTGAATATATACAAAGTGTGTATAGTTTTGTGATTACATGTGGTTAGTCAATGTTTAATATACAATATATATAAATACTGTTTACCCATCATCCACTATGGTATAACTACACTCTGTCGATGGATGACCTTCGATTTTAAAGAATGAAAAGCACAGCAGAGAGGATTTTCACCAACACACAAGTAGACTTCCAAATATCCAAATTTATGTGATTACGGAGGTTCATTCATGTATAAACATAATAATTATGATATGAAAAGTTCCAGAGAAAGCCTGAGGAAACAGGTAAAGTTAGCTAAAGTGCTGCCCAGCTTTGCGATTACTCAAAGCATTGCTTGTGTTTCCTGGGACGCACAGTTTGCATTGATTTAATACCTCCTAATATGGTAAAGTGTGTAAACTGTTTCTTTATTGATATTTTTAATGCTCCCTGTACTTTATAGATTCATTAAACTGTAACCTGCCTGTCAGCAGAAACACTCTCAAACATACACCCACACTTTGTACCTTGTGCCAAATACACATGAAAAACTGAGGGTAATATTTGTAATGGAACGTCTACGAGTGTTTTGGTTTTTTTTACTTTTATTTTTAACCTTATGATTATACAGTTGAATAAAATGTTTGACTATTGAGTTGAATGCACTCAAAATTGTTATGTTTATTTCTAATGGTTTTAAGCTTTAGAAGCCAAAGCTATTCTTTTTTGAAAGAAAAAACTTCATTGAAAGAAATTAATGATAATGATGCACTCTGTTTTCACTTTGAAAAGACAAAAGACTAAATCACCTGGTTAAATAAGAGTGAACGCTGTGTGTTTAAAGGTTGTGACATTTCGTTTAAGTTGTTGTCAAGGTAGACACAAAATCAGGCATGTTATTTGATCCAAGCCATTAGATACGAGATGGAGGCTTAACCTTGATTTACGCTCCCATTATGTGCTTCAATTGGTGCGTTTACTTCAAATGTCATTGCCCTCATACATCCTTGCAACGTTTACAGGTTTGGCTTTTCGCCAGTCCTTCAACCAAAAGACAAAGTGAAGTTTGTTCCTCGCATCTAAATTCTCACATTAGTTTCAGATGGAATGGATCATGATACAGTAGGTTCATTCTAAGAGAGATAGCTAGGAAAACATAGCACGATAGCCAGTGTCAAGTCTATTTAGTACATTTCAATGTTTTTTTTTTTTCAATTATGAAAATAACAGTTGTATATCTCAATTATGCCACACTGTCGCAAGTTACACTGCTTGATTTATAGTCCCGAGCTGTAACTCAGCAAGAACTCTGAAAACCATCTGCAAGAGTATGCAGCTGAAAGACACAAGGCTTCATTCTAATCTCGTGTTTAAAGAAATAATGGGTTTTCAATAAATTTAAACCCAAAGTAGAGCAAAGTTAAGATGCGTATTAAAGTCTTAGATTTTCTTCAAAAGGAGCGGCACTGCTATCGTGCAGTGTGCCCTATATGAGTAGTGAAAAAACAAGTGAAGCAGATGAACGCTACACTTGCTGTGATTTCGTGAGGTCTGACAAAGGAACTCCAACTGCTGGACATCGGCGTGAACCGGCCATCGAAAGTAAGGCTGCGAGCGGCGTGGGAGCGATGGATGATCAGAGGAGACCACAACTTTATGAAGTGTGGAAGGCAGCGCCGGGCGAGTTACGCCACAGTTTGTCAGTGGATTGCAGATGTGTGGGCTAATGTGTCTGCTGGCACTGTTGTCCAAGCTTTCGCAACAGCCGCACGGTACAGAAAGTGACTCTGACAGCGAGGAAAGTGAACCTGCTATGTTTGATTTAGCGCACCTGTTAGATTCCGAAACAGAGGATGAGGACTTGGATGGATTTGATAAATGACTTTATGACGACTGTAACTAATATTTAAATGAAGACAACCAAACTCAGATTTACTCCTGATCTATTTTTAAATACGCACACTTGTCTGCTTGTGTGTGTGTTGTTGTAAGGCGGACATACGTACGTAGTAGAGGATATGTATATAAAACCCGCGCCCTACCATCAGGTGCGCCTTATGTGTGTGTTAAATACAGAGCACACAAAACTGGTACTGTGCCTTTTAATACGGTGCACCTTTTGGTCGTGAAAATACGGTACTCTACTCAAAATCTCAATATTTCTTTGGTTACAGAAAAAGGCATATTTCTAGATTGCCAATGTCTAGCAGATAATGATAACTAACACGCTAATCTGCAGAGGTAAGAGGTAAGTCACAACCTGCCCAGAACAAAGACCACACCAGGTGTTGCTAACATCAAATAGTTCATCAAATAGAGTCAGTTCTAACATTGAAGCAAAACAAAACAAACATGAAAGATATGTTTTGAAAGAAAGTGACTGAATGCCTTCACTTTGGTTTCTACTGCTTTTAGGTATCAAATCTCCAATGGTTCACAAATCCTACAGCCCAGTCCTCTAATAAAGATTTTTAATACAAGTTGTATTTCATATGTATCTTATAAATACATGAAAATGTCACAATGTTCCGGTTTAGTCCTGAGGGTACCTTATAATTGCTTTGATTTCACATTCCTTCACATTTTCTCACACGGTAGCTTTGGGATTGATGGTATTCCTTGGTCGTCACAGCTTTACCCTGACACATGTGTCAAAGGTTAACAACATCCCAGGCTAAAAAAAGATGCAGGCATAAAAACTCACATGCATTTAAAATGACCAAGGACTTGCTGGGAGGGCTAACCTTCTCCACCGACTCCAGCTGACCTTATTAGGGAGTTGACTCTCCTTGGTGAATTATTTATGGAGAATGGAGGCAATCTGAGGAGACTTGGACTCCACAGTGGCAGCTGATATTGTTACGTTATTAACAGAAATGCTGCCGTAGTTTGGATAACTTATCATGTCTGTAGTCGTGATTATTGCGTAGAAATGTTTGATAAAAAAAAGAGACCATCTCCTTTACGAAGTGGTGGGTCACTGATTTATTTACGTTAAGTGGTTATAGATGATGCTGGTTAAAGAAAAATAAAACAAGTTTATTGAAATAGAACTCAAGGGACCTTTTAGTGACTAACATGAAGTATTTAATTGGCTTCAAAGAATGCTTGAAAAGAACTTGACATAGCGGTACTGAGTCTCCATATTTTCTCATTTTGCAACACAAAGCCACACATCTTATCTGGCTTCTCAATCTGGGTCACACTGACACTTAATTACTGGTCCTGATGGTTCTATTGTTGCCTCCTTTTCTTTATTGCAATCTGATTTTCAGCTTGAAAACCGTGCATAATTCTTTTTCCCTGTTCACAATCCGCACTGCGGTGACACAATCGTAAACCAGGAACAAACATACTGACAATACGAAGGTGTAGCAGCACATGGTGAATACAAACTTTTTGCTTCTGTCAGCAAGGTCTAAAACAATACTGATGAAAACAGCAGCGCACAGTCACCGCGAGCTCATAAATCAATGGGCCAAATGTCTTTTCAGGAGCTTTCTGTTCGTTGAAGAAGAGTGTAAGATTAATACATTACAGAGTCTAATCTACACAATGGTATTACACCAATTTTTCAAAATGCAATTTTATCTTACATGCACGCCAGACAGGACACACGGATAAAATGTTGAATTTTTCTCAAGTTTTCTGTCTTCTGTAATTGATCATTTTATCTCAAAGATGCACCTCGTCAAAAATCAGTTCAACATTAGTGAACCAAAATGTTAATGATTTATGTATGTTGATGCCAGTGGCAAGGTGCACGTTTCATACCTCCATCAATCCGGCCCTCAGTAAATATTTTGTGTGATAAAAAATGTTGTGGTGATATCTCACACTTTACTACAGTTATGTGGGAAAAAATGCTTGCACATCACAGATATAAAACTCACCAATAAGTGCCCTTACTAAATAAACAATCCAGTGGTGAAAGAGTCTCTGAGTGTGCATTCAGCCACAACACACAAAAACATCCTTTAAAGTAGTTACTTCAAAAATACATAAGAATATAACAACATTTTACCACCAGAAACTTTTATTATTCGTAAATCTTTCGTCTTTCATCTTTCTCTCTCCTCTCCAAAAAGGTCGTCTCACCAACTGCTAAAAGTTGCAGATCAGGCAACATGTCGCCTGGCTTGCCCGAGTTTGCACTATGAGCTTTCAATGATAAATCCTGGTAAAAAAAAAAAACTCCAAGGTTCCTAACTGTGAGGTCGGAGGCCACAGCTACTCCATCAACGAAGACTGCCTGGTCAGTAAAAATATCTCCCAGATTCTTGGGACCGACTATGATGACCTCAGTCTTATCTGGGTTTAAAGAAAGTAATTGATTGTCATCCAGGTCTTTATGTCCCTGATGCGGTATGGTCGTTCTGGTCAGATTTACCTGACAAATACAACTGTGTATCATCTGTGTAAAAATTAATACTGTGTTTTCTGATTATGTTTCCCAAAGGCAGCATGTAGAGCATGAACAGAATAGGTCCAAGAACTGAACCCTGTGGGACACCAAAAGTAATTTTAGTAGAAGTAGAGGAGTGATCATTTACATGAACAAACTGGTATCTATCAGATAAATAAGATTTAAACCATTGACGAGCCGCTCCTCTGACCCCTAAGTCATATTCTAATCTTTGAAGTAAAATGCTGTGGTCGATTGTGTCAAAGGCTGCACTAAGGTCTAAGAGAACTACAATTGAAACTAGTCCCTTTTCTGGGGCTAATAGAAGGTCGTTTGTCACTCTAACTAGCGCCGTTTCTCTGCTGTTATCTAAATCCTGATTTAAATTCTTCAAAAAGACTATTGTCCTGTAGGTGACGGTTCAGCTGCTTCACTACAACTCTTTCTAGAGTCTGTCTACAGTTGGCCAGAATGCTGGGATTTGGCTTGGGCTTTTTAAGGAGGGGGTTAAACAAGGTTTGTTTAATAACTGGGGAACATCTCCTGTTTCTAGAAAGGTACCGGTATTTATTAAAATCATTATGAATTAATTTACTAACGGGAATGTTTTTAGTAAAAAGTTTGGTGGGAAATGGGTCTAAAATAATGACTTGTGTTACTTCAGCTGGATCTTTAACTTCCGCAGCTCTGGCCTGGTATGGACTGATTCCGTTCTGTTCTGTTGTCTTACACTTATCCCGGGCCGGGTCATGGAGCAACAGCCTCAGACGGGAATCCCGGGCTTCTCTCACCCCAACTGCATCCTTAACCTCACCCAGAAGGATCCTGGGTCGTTCCCTGGGCAGCTGTGAGACATACCGTAGTCTCTCCCGTTGGTCCGGGGTCTGCCTCTTGGTTTCCTTCTCATGGGACATGCCAGAAATACCCCACCAGTAAGGCACTCTGGACTGATTGTAGGAATAAATCAATTCAAATTCAATATTTCAGATTTTATCATAAAAAAGTTCAAGAAAATCCTCACAACTGAGTGTACGGTAATTGGGATAGATGGTTTTAGCCATAGGATTATTTCCATTCTCTGTTATTAAAGTTGAATAAAATTGGTTTCTAACTTTTCGCAAAGATTTTTAATAATTTAAGAGGCCACATTTCCAGGCGTTACCAGACTGCTCTGAGCCGGAACTCTGCCATTTTCTTTCTAACTTATGAGTTGCTTGCTTAACGTGACTATGTCCCCCTTCTTTTTTTTACACAGCTAAACTAGCTCCATGATGACTGGCACATCAATCTCAAACCTCTCTGAACTTACACACACAGGACATGATACACCACTGTTTTGTAATGAACTGTGTGTGGGGGGGGACTCGGGAGGCTGCAGCGAGGCGAAGACTTTGCTGGAGGCAGATATCTGATCTTTGTTAAGCATCTGGTGTCACATAGCAGGCTGATAGTGGGAAACAGGATGGAGACAACTTGTTTAGGGAGGGAACCAGCATCTCAGTGCAGTGGTTCTCTATGACTCCTACACACAAATACACACTGCCAGATACATGTGTTCATCACAAAATATGTGCCTTTGTTTTTTTCTCAATCTGAAAAAGAAATCTTGACATTTGCAGATATGAGATGACAGACGTGGTATTTCTAAACGCTGATTTGAGTTTTTTAACCTGTTTATTTTCATCAGGGCCTGAAGGCTCTTTGACAGGTATTTAGTAGACAATGAAAGGAAGAAAACAGATCGTGTTTTTTTTCTGTCTGAGAACAATCGTCTGTTGTTTGAAAGTCATTTTTTTTCCCAACAAAAGCAAGCGAATCAAACAACCAAAATCAAGTAACAGGAAAATATTTCAAATTTGCCAAATCATATGGTCAACTTGGACTTAAATATGGATGTGTAAACACCCAAACTACCAGACTGCTTATATTTTTTATTGTATTGTAACTGTATTCATCCCAGGGGTGGATCCAGGATTTTCAAAAAGAGTGAGGTCATTGGAAAAGCCAGTATACGGGAGGCTGGGGGCATTCACTCCAGGAAAATACAAGTCATTTTCCTGCATTTTGGTGGCACATTCGCTGGCCCTGCAAGAGAATAATTTGACTTGTCCCCTTTGCTTTCTGCTTTTTCTTTGTGTACTAAAAAAAGCGTGGTGAGGGACATGGATCCGCCCTGCATCCCTCAAATAGGGAAATTTCTATGCTGCATTGTACTGCAGCAGGCAGCCACGACAGCATCAATGGTGGGAGAAACAGGATGTTAGGTGTCTTCCCCAAAGACACTTGGGCATGGGCCCAGTGGAAAATCGAATTGGCTTCTCCAGGTCCAAGGGCGGACATTCTAACCCTGAGCCAACGTCATCAACCACATGTCGAGCCATGTGTCGCCCAAAACTCTCTTGTGGTCTTTAAATGCACAACAAAACTAGACTAATTTTATATAAAGCCATCTTTTTACAGTGTGGATTGATTCTGGATGTTGTTTAACATGTTTCTCTGAGCAGTGCACTGAGATTTCCCCCAAAAATCCTCTCATGGGTGCATTGAATTTGCGAACAAGTTAAGAATTACAATCAAGTAGACATCCACACAAATTACACATTATTTGTCCCATTTTGTCCCATTCTCTTTCATTTATAAAACACAGATTGTATAACTGTATAAAACTAGTGTTTTTATGTATTTGTCTCATTATATTATGGTAGAAAAATCTCCGTTCAGAAGAAAAAAAAACATCGACTGTCGGCCCAGATCAGGTTTTACACTAAACCCGACAGACAGGACCCTACTGAACGTAAATCCCTCTGGAATTAACTTTGAACTTTATAACAGACGTATTTCTAGTATATATTAACTTTGATGCTAATTGGCATAACGTACAAATTAACCTCTCCTTGAACCCCATATTGGAAGAAGGTTTTGTTGCGATGACTCCAAATCGATACACACAAATTTTACATCCACTTTCCTGTACCTGGAGGCTAAAATAATAAAAGAAAAATCTAATTAAATGAGAAAAACAGAATTGTTTTTACTGCTTAGAGAGATTTATGAATGTACTGATGTGATTAACATGAACTCGATGGATTGCATAAGTGGTCACAAACAAAACCATAAACATGTCAAAAGGCAAAATCTCCTTTGGATCCCAACCTGAAGTGTTGATACAAAGACGGGTAGAGAAATTTTTTTATGCTGATCCCATTGAGTGCTGACCTTACCATCCCAATGTGGAGGAGAAACTATGACTCGTGTTTGCAGAAAACATGTTTTCAACTTCTGATACCAAAATTTTGTTGAGTTTTTGTAAGCTTTTGTAAAATTTGATGTGAAGTCTGATGCTGTAGTTCAGGGGTGCCCAACCAGTCAATCGTGGTCTACAGTACTGGTAGCCCGCAGACTGATCCAAAGTCGACCACCAATTGTGTGAAAAAAAAAAACAATTACTATATGAAAGGAAGTCAGTTTTGCTAACTCAGCAAATTTGATGCTATATATTTTTTTGTATACTATATTGATCCCTCACCGGGAAAATTTTTGCGCTGCATCACACCACAGCAGGCTGCCACGACGACGACAATGGTGGGAGAACAGGGGGTTAGGTGTCTTTTCAGAGCACCCCAGATGTAAACTTAACGGAAATTGAACCCGCGGACTTCCGGTCCGCACGCGAACGCTCTACCACTGAGCTACCACATTCCCCCTGAAATTTATACCATTTATACTATTTAAAACCCTCTAGCAATTTGTTTTCTTAAAGCGACAATCTAGCGGCTTTTTCAAACGATATAGGAAATTTTTCAAGTCTGTGACATGAAATCAAGTTGTTAGGCCTGTTCTCAGCAGCACCTCCTCCTGCCATAATCCCTGTGCCTCCTAAAGCTCTGCGTGCACATGGAATTTGTCTGTAGGTTTAAATGGGTGTGTGCGTTTGAGCAAGAGGAATTTGATTGTGTGTGTTTGAGAGAGAGGAATTTGACTGTGTGCGCGTGTGTTTGAGAGATAGGAATTTGTCTGTGTTTGTTTGAGAGAGAGGAATTTGTTTGTGTGTGTTTGAAAGAGAGGGTTTGTGATGTCCAATGGTTGCGTGACAACAACAAAATGTGTTGCTAGAATGGAAACACTGAAACAACATAGGTTGACACTGGACTGGTAGATTTCTGGAGGTTTAATATTTGAAAAGTAGCTCCTGAGAAAAAAAGGTTGGGCACCCCTTCTGTAGTTCCTCTGCTTAAACTGTAGTCATGTTGTGTGTTCAACAATCCTACTCATTTAAAGGTTTTCTACAGCCATCTTTCATCCAGTCAATATTTCTGCACAGGAAAAGAAAACGTGAAAAGTTTAGAATGAAAGACTGTTCCAACCCTGCTGCCACTGATGTCCCTTTTTATCCCACCAACAGAATACATAATGTCAGTCACAGATGTCTGAGTCTTATATTTGTCACTTTTACATACTGAGAACGCAGTTCGTTTTGCTCCCATGTGGTCTTGATGTATTTCTGTCTCCACTAAAGTCTCCCAGAGGAAATTTGTGAAAACATTTCAAACTGTTAACAGACCGTCTGGGAAATGAAATCCCAACAAGAAAAAAATATACAAAAACCCCACATACATAGTATATCTGTATATGTAGCATGATCGTTTGTGATTATTAATTACTTGAAATTTCTGAACATGAAACTCTTCATTTGTGTGTGGAGACAGACATGGGTTATCTGTTCTGAAAAGTGATACAGAATAAAATAAATTGCCAGTCTTCTATTCAAGCCTGCAGTCATCCTGGTGTATGTATCTGTTAAGCCTCCTGTTCCAATTTAAGTTCTCATTACATTAAACAGTTTTATCGGCTCGGTCTCACGCTCTATACTCTGCTGCCCTGCAGATGTTCTTCTCTGGAAACAAAGCAGGAGGATAAAAATCTGGGGACCTGGTGAAAAGAGCAACAAAGGACGGACAGAAAAAAGAATAATAAAAAATTCTAAGAAAGTTACTGCTACTTGGAAAATTCACTCCTTGTCTTATCTAGATCAAACATACAGACGAAGCTGAGGTGAAATATATATAAAAGCCTTGAGAAAGCTCACAGTCATTTCTTCATTTTCAGCTGTTGCCTTCAGGGGCTTCTGCAGTGAATCATCTGCCCCATCTAACCTTTTCTTCTGCATCCTCTTCTCCTACGCCAAATAACGAAATGTCCTTTTTCCACCAGTCTCTTATTTGGTCTTCTTTTAAGCTTCCAGATTAAAAGCTTTGACTTTAACATCCGTTTATTGATCTTTAACTCTGTGAAAATCTAACAGTTCTTAAAGTGATGTCTTTATTCGTGGGGAAGTATAGCATTTATTCTAAAGTTTGTTCTGTTGGAACGTCAGCGGAATGGGTCTTTTATAAGATTATATGGCTGCACTGCCAAACTGTTTCAAGTCGTTGCATGCGTAATATAACTTCAATTTTTTTTAATATACCATAATATATAATGCATGACTCCTTGTTGGAGGACCTGAGACAAAAGATCAACTTTGTTTTGAACTAAGAAAAAGTAATGAAAAAGAAAGCCAATAATTTTGCTTTAAAATTAGATTCAGAATAAACTGAAGAAGAGCTCTGAGTTGATCTAGCTAATGAGGCCATCGTAACAAAAGCACAATGACTTCCTCCTCCATCTGCTTTATGGTCAAAGTGCACACCCACATCTGCAGACAGCAAATTAAATTATGGTTTAGAAAACAAAGGAGTCAAAAACTTTTATGGAAATTTAGAAGCTGCTTTAAGATCAACAATGTCCAAAAGTTTTCAGGAAATCTTTCTGACCTTCATGGACTGTTGTGTGGAGGAGATTTTTTTTTTTTCAAATCAGCAATGAAAATACAAGGATTTCTTAAGGTAATTTGGTAGAAACGATTACAAAGGTAATCTAAAAACTCTAAATCAACTCCAGAAATTAATCTGAACCTTTGTCACTCTGCGGCTCCTGTGATGAACGGAAACAAATCTAGGGATGGCCTGCCGGATGCTGATTGGAGGGATAAACGGTCAAGTAATAGAGTGTCAGAATAGTTTGATCGATTTTCATTCGCATATAAATATATTTGCAGACAAACACAAGTGTTTTTGAAGCTAAAAGAACTCAATAAATTCTAAATACACATCTGTTTGGTGACTGTGTACACCCACAGTGTTACATAAAAGACAAACTTGTAGATAGATTTTCAGTCTTTTCTAATCAGGTAACTGTCACTAGTTTGACTTGAGAAATTAATAACCAGTAGATCAGCAATTTGTTCCTGAGATGATAAATTTAAATGATAAAATAAAAAAAAATAAAAAAAAAAACAACAGGGGACCTCTTTTTTTTTTCACGTGCGATGATTTTTTTTTTAGTGGACAACAGCCTTTCTGTATGGAGCTTGTTGTTTAACAGGTACGTTTCCAACTATAAAACTGCAACTAATCAATAATGTGTAAAATGTATGTTCAGCTCTAATTAACGCTGCTCCCATAAAGAGATGGAGGATTATTTAATTAAAACTATGAGTTTATTGTTTTTCCTAAAGCTGGCATGACTAAATATGTTTTTGTTTGCAGACTGCCGAGTTAATCTCATGGCTCAAATGAAATTCCTCCCACAACTGGAAGCTGTGTGTGGGCAGCTTTTGAAGCAGAACAAAAGAAATGGAGAGGCACTTAGCCTTAGACACACACTCCAGGCCACACAGTGAAACGTGTGATTGAACCTGCTTGCTCACTGAACACACAAACACACAGGCACCTTGACACACATATAGAAGAACTTCAGCCTTTCCTTCAGGAAGTCCTTTGGTAAAAGAAAGTAAAGTAGGCATGCAGTCTTGTTTATCTGGATCCTGCATGATGCGTTTTTGTGTCTGAGTATTTTAAATGTAAATATGAAAATCATTTTAAACTAGAAATGTGCTGTTTTAGATAAAGAATGGTTGATGCCCTGCGGACGCCTAGTTATGCTGAAATGGACTACCATCCTGGTTAGCCCTGCTTGCGCAGAGCTCTGCTCTGTAGATTTGATTAGTTCAAACGCACCCAAACTAAACACAAAACAAACACAGCCCCTCTGTGGTAAATACATGCACTCTATTTCCAGTGTTCCAGCGACATCTGCAGCCTCATTGAGATCTGTGACCGATCGCAGATCTTGATAGATTGGAGTTCCGAAAACTAACCCTAATGCTAATTCCAACAGAAATATGGCAGGTCGCAGATCTCGATGGTTAGATCGTCTGGAAGGGAAGGAGAGCGTTTTAGGGAGATCTGCCAAGTCGCAGATCTCGATGGTCACAGATCTTGTCAGGACACCTGGCTTGCATACACATACACAAACACTGTTAGTTGGCGTACGCACACTGCTGTATATTCCAGATACTCAGAACTGTCATTTATTGTGAAAAGAACAAAACTACAAAACGTACAAAAATAATTCTTTGACTGTGGGAGGAAAAAGGGTTTGAGCCAACCAAGACTTTTAAAAAATATATTTTTAGCCGTGATAGAATTGAATTAACAGCAGTTTAAAAACGACCCAAGTTTTTTTTTTTAGTCTCTCTCAAAATTGCATTGAAGTGGTTGAGAGAAAATCCAGAGTATGGCTCGGTTACATGGCTGTAGCAGCAGTTCGAGGCAGATCAAGCAGTGACTCACGAGACACACATAAGCATTCATGTTTGACTTTTAAAGAAAATAAATATTTAGTTTTATTTTAATTAGTGCTGTCATTTTAACGCATTAATTCGATTATTTAACTGTGCCGCATTTTAATGCATTAAAAAAGTAACGCAATTAATTATGACGTATTAACGGTGGCGAGCCATTGCTTGCGCATTTGAATTTTGGCCTATTAAATGACTCGTAGTCTTCTCGGCCGTCCTACATCGCCTGTTCTGACAAATTAACAAGGCATCAGTGGTCCAACGCAACAGACATGAACAAGACTCAGGATACTGAGACAGTTGGGCCACTGAACGGCAAGTTTTTATACAAAAATAACAGACGGGACAGTAAATAAAAATGTAGTAATTTGTATTTTTTTCAAAAAGGAGTTCTCCTACCACCACAGCAACTCCAGTCTGACATACCATCTAAATGTAAAACATGTTCAGGCAAGTTCCTTTGTTGCAAGTGTGGCTAGCGAGAGCTCGGTCCGCCAAACCAAGCTAGCTGAATTTGGGAAGCGAATGAGCGAATCCACAACAGAGAAATTAACAAATACCATCGCAAAGTGGGTTGCTACTGATTACAGGTCAATTTCTATCGTTGAAGATAAGAACGAACATGAACCTTGTTTTACTTTTTTAATAATGCATCTGACCTCATGAGGCACAGTTCACCAATAATAAATTGGATTCAAAATCTTCTCTTCTTACTGTATTAAATTGATTAGTCATACAGTACAATTTTTTATATACTAGAATTCAAATTCCTTATCAGGAGAACTTTAGCAAATATGGCGTTAAAATGTGATTAATTTTTTTTAATTGACTAACACCACTAAAATTTTTTTTTTTGCAGTGTTTCAATAACTGAAAAAGCAAATGCTGCCGTTTTATGATTTTTCACAATCTGAGGAACTTTTCTCTTTATATTTATAATAGTGTTTTCTTACAAGAAGAAAAGAAGTGTCTTTTCATTCAGTTTGAACAATGAATCCACCACATTGTTTCTATTGGTATTTCACCTCAGAAAATTAATCAATCAACTGTTCAGACAAAAGAACAGAAACAACATTCATCATGTTCTGAATTAGAATCTCTTTATCCTGCAAAGATGACATCTTTATTGATTTGTGTAGATAATCACTCGTTACTTTAACAAGCCTTAAACTGCAAACAATACACATAAAAATAGATGGATGTAGTTTCTGTGCTGCTGATATTTTACATTCATTCCTAAACTTCTTTGACACAATCATGTTCTACCAATATCACAAAAAAAAGCCCAGTTGTACAAAAAATGCTGGCTGCAGCCAATTTGTGTGATAAATGACCCATCATTTAAAATGATTAATATCTTCTTTAAATTGGCTGGCAGGTGCTAAGTCTACAGAGAGAGCAGTTCTGCAGCTTCTCATTAGTTTTTCACTTCCTCACCAAGACTGCACAAAGGATGTGAAACCTGCTTTAATATAATAAAGAATGCTTTAAGAAAACTTGCTTTGGATAATATTCTGACTTGAACATTACTGCTTCCATGCTGAACCCCAAAAAAGTGAGAATAAATATGATTTATAGCACTCAGCTATCTCATTACGCGGCTGACACTGTCAGCTGTCACTGTGGACCTGGGATAATGTGCTATGCTGTAGCCACAGGGCACCTGACTGGAAGGATTGTGTATTCCCTGAAGAGAATGACTGGTTGCATGTGTGTGTGTGTGTGTGTGTGTGTGTGTGATCGACAGACATCCACAATGTCAGTGAAATTCTTCAGTCAACTTAAATATGCGAAAAATGACAACTTGGAGACATTTGGATTTCCTGAAGAATAAAAGAGACAGATTGTGAACACATTTTTTTAGTAATTAAATATTAATTAGATTGTGTGTTATTGTAAATAGTCGGATCATAAATAAAAACTGGTGACAATCAAAGCCTGCTCGTGTATTCACACACTAATCCCTGGTGTGGTCACTATGCTAAGCAGCCATATGGAGCTCCCTGCTTTATTTATTTGGGTCAGAATGAGGGACATATTAGATCGTTGATTGATAATGTTGATCATTGTTGATTGAGGATCTCTTAGAAACTGAATTCACAAGATGAGGGGAAAAAAAACGAGACAAGATTGGGGTGGGAAAGTCAATGCTTATGATCCAAATACTGTCTGTTTTGTCTGATACTTCACTGCTGTTATGGAAAGATTAGTATGATGTTTGCAGATGACATTGTGATCTGTAGTGAGAGGAGGGAAGAGGTGGAGGAAAAGCTGGAGAGGTGGAGGTTTGCACTAGAAAGAAGAGGAATGAAGATTAGTCAGAGTAAAACAGAGTACGTGTGTGAATGAGAGGGATCCAAATGGAAAAGTGAGGTTACAGGGAGAAGAGATAAAGAAGGTGGAAGGTTTTAAGTATCTAGGATCAACAGTCCAGAGCAATGGAGAGTGTGGAAAAGAGGTGAAGAAGCGTGTGCAGGCAGGCTGGAACGGGTGGAGGAAAGTATCAGGTGTGATGTGTGATAGAAGAGTTTCAGCTAAAATGAAAGAGAAAGTGTACAAAACCGTGGTGAGACCCGCCATGCTGTTTGGTCTAGAGACAGTGGCACTGAGGAAAAGACAGGAAACAGAGATGGAGGTAGCAGAGATGAAGATGCTGAGGATCTCTCTGGGAGTGACCAGGATGGACAGGATTAGAAATAAGTACATCAGGAGAACAGCACATGGTAGAAGTTTTGGAGATAAAGTCAGAGAGGCCAGACTGAGATGGTTTGGACATGTGCAGACGAGAGAGAGAGAGTACATCGGAAGAAGGATGCTGGATTTTGAACCACCAGGAAAGAGGCCTAGAGGAAGACCAAGGAGGAGGTTCATGGTTACAGTGAAGAAAGACATGAAGATAGTTGGTGTGACCGAAGAGGATACAGCAGATAGAGTTTGATGGAAGAAACTGACTTGCTGTGGCGATCCCTGAAGGTAAATGCCAAAAGAAGAAGATGGAAAGATTAGTATGCTCACTTTCCATCGTCTTCTGTTTTTCGGAAGAGGGTCATGGTAGGAAGGAGTCTCAGACAGAGAAACCCAGGCTTCTCTCCGGCTGCAATTCAGAGGACTCCAAGGTGTTCCCTCTCCAGCTGTGAGACATAGTTTCTCCAGCAAGTCTGAGGTCTCTAGGTCTCCAACCGGTGAGACGTGCCCAAAACACTTCACCGGCGAGCCACACTGGAGGCATCCTATCCAGATGCCCGAACTACCCCATCTGACTTCTCTCAAACCAGAGGAGCAATGGCTCTACTTTGGGCTCCTTCCAGATGGCTGATCTCCTTACTCTATCTCTGAATGGCAGCCTAGCCATTCTGCAGAGGAAGCTCATTTTGGCTGCTTGTATCCACGATCTTGTTTTTCGGCCGCCGCCCAAACCTAGTGACCATAGGTGAGGGTAGGAATGTAGATCAACAGGTAATTCAAGAGCTTTGCTTTACAATGGGCCCAGGCCTGTTGTGAAAAACTTTGTTCTAATGTCGTGTGCTGACGTGTGCAGATGCACATTTGACATGCAGAAAAATTCTGTCCAGCACTAACATCTAGAAAAGCATACTTTTCTCTGCTCAGATAATGGCATGATTTTCCAATACGGGAGTATTAAAGTGTCTTTTGACTTCCCACAAGTGTGATAGTTTCTTTAAAACTCCTCAACAAGATTTAACACAGGTTGTTTATCTACTTCTCCTAGACCAAAGAGGCGTTAAATATTCGCAGTGGTTGAAAGGAGTGAACACGTTCAGCTGCCAAATAAAAAGACAGTGATTTTTTTCTAAAAGAAAGTTTAGTGAAATGAATAAATAAGACTGATAGAGAATAAATTCAAGTATAACTTCAGAGGTTTAAATCTCAATGTACAGCTTTAAAGGTGACAATGCTGCATGGTTACCAATTCAAATCAAACCTTAACAGAACTGTACCTCCATGTTGGCAGAAACTTATTGTTTTACTATGAGGAAATCACAATGTATGCCCGTTGCAGGTCAGTGATAGGTCAGTGGAGGAGTTTAAGTATCTCGGAGTCTTGTTCACGAGTGGAGGAAGGATGGAACGGAAGATCAACAGACGGATCGGTGCAGCGTCAGCAATAATTAGGACGCTGCATCGCTCTGTCGTGGTAAAGAAAGAGCTGAGACAAAAAGCAAAGCTCTTGATTTACAAGCCGATCTACGTTCCCACCCTCATTTATGAGGCTTATAGTTTCTAATTTAGTAGAAACTCTAAGGTCTGTGACGTCCTAAAAGAATCAAACCATTTTTAATGTTTGGAGAAAAAAATGTAAAACAAACCCTAAACTTTTACATCAGGAGTGTGGAAAAGTGTGGGTTTAAGATCGGGATCTTGTGTTTTGCTTTTAAAAAAAAAAAAAAAAAAAAAACGAACAAAAAACAAAAAGGTTTAGTTACAATTTTATTGTTTCAATGAAAATAAGTGTTTGATTATGAGGCAATAGCTCAGTGGTAGAATGTCCATCCTTGGACTGGGGGAAGCTGGTTTGAGTCCCACAGGGCTCATGCCTAAATGTCCTTAAGGAAGACACCTAACCCTCAGTTTTTTCTATTATTGTCGCCGTCCTGGCAGCCTACTGTGGTGGAATCCACCACAGAAATTTCCCAGAAATGAATACAGTACATTAAAAAAAAAAATCCTGTCAAACGTTCAAAAATTTTTTCATTTTTATATTAAAAAAAGAAAAGTGTAAATTTTTGAAAATGAAATGAACTCTTTAATAATTGCTGGAAACTTCAATGTAATCCTTTAGATACCAAATGAGCCGTTTCCTGGTGATTGGTTTATTATGGGCTGTGTTTTTAGCAGGTTTTCAAACAGTCAGCACTGATTTAAAACAACATGAATACTTAATTAGTCCTTTTTTATTCAGTGGTTTTTAATTAAACTAATCTTGTTGCGGAGCTGCTAAACACCCAATTCATCGACCAACATGTGGTAAATCAAACAAAAGAACCAGTTGGATCGATTAGATCACATTTTTTAATTTTAATTAAATTCATGTGGTGGGAACCAAATAAAACCAAAAATGACATTTTCACTTTTTTAGTCGATCCTCGTTGTACCTAAACACAAAGCAACCTGACCTATCAAATGAAAGCACTTAATAGTAGTGTTGGTTCATTTGAAAAAGACCGTGAACATGATCAAAAATTTAAAATATCTAGAGATAAAAAGGAGAGATGAACCTGAAAAAAAAAAAAACAGATACATTCGGGACGTTATTTTGTCACTGAGTCGTATTTGTGCAGTTTTATGTTTACATGCATACAGGAAGAATGAAAACAAAACAGGCTGTGTGAACGGGCTACAGGCTGGCTAAACTCAGGTGTGACATAAAAACCTGTGCTAACACACATGTGCACACCTTTTTAACCAGCGAGTGTAACAGCATGCTTGAACGCACGTTTGTGAACTTTGTGCGCGCAGGTAAAACGAAGCAGGCACTGGAACGGAGAGCTGACTTATTCTTTAATAAAACACAACGTTGTCGTCTTCTGACATCTTCTCTCGGTGAAGAGATGTTGATTTTTAATCTTGTCAGAACGGACAGACATTGTGGTCGTAATAACACTCAGCCGATAAGAAGAAATAAAACATGTTTCTCTTGTACACGTTTTGTCCTTCTAGAATTTTTTACTTTATTAAATTTCATTCCTGCAAGTGAAGTTTATTGCAACTTGTTGTGAAGGAGGTGGGGGACATGTAGGCAAGGTTGAGAGCCCGAGGGGGGAAATGAGAAGAGAGTCAGAGGTCGATTCACACAAGTAGAGGAGTGGGCCGGGTAAGCAAAAGAGAGCAGTTTGTTTGGTGGCTGTTTGGAGTCAGTGGCCACTGCTGCTATCATCTGGCGTAGTGCTTGATGTAATCTTGAACCTTATTCCGAAAGTCCTCCTGTGGGAGAAAAGAGTGAAAAAAAAAGCAAAGTGTTAGATTCTTCAAATAAAAAAATGTCTTTGACTGGTGTTTCCCAACTGGAGGTATGTGGACCTGTGACGATGCTCTGCTGATGTATTGCACAGGGTTTTGAATTCTTTCTTTTTATCTTCTAAACCGCTTATCCCTAACGACGTCGCGGGAGTTACAGGAGCTTAGCCCTGATTTACAGGAGGAGGCAGGGTTCCTCCTGAACAAGTTGCCAGTCTATTTCAGGGCCATACACACACATCCATCAACACACATGGCGGCCAATCACAAAAACACACATACAGTATTTCTTAAGGGTGCAAGGAAACCAGAGTACCTGGAGAAAAGCCACACATGCACGGGGTAAACATCCAAACTCCACACTGAAAGGTCAGTGTTTTAAGTCTCTACCCCACTCCGGGGCTCAAACCTAGACCTTCTTGCTGTGAGGTCACTGTGCTAACGACTGCGCCACCATGGCACTGGTTTAGAACTGTTCTCCAAAAAAAAAAAGATGTACCAAACAACTATTTTTATCCTGGTAATTAAAATGAATAAGATGAAACATTGACATTATTCATTAACAATAATTGTCATGACCCGTCCCGTACCTGGCAGGGGCAGAGTCTCCTGCAGGCAGGGGGAGGGGCATCTGAGTGGGGCCAGCTGGGCTCATTTTGAAGGAAATGCCTGCACTAATTGTTTTCTCTCTGTTTTTTCATCTGCAGGTCAGGTATGCTTCTGGTTTGTCAGTTTCTTCAATGTTGAATTTGTATTTATGTTAATTGTGTCTTTATTTTAAAATAAACTTAATTTGATTTGGCCCGTACTTTGTCTCTGTTTCCCTCATCTTTGTCCCAGACCCAAAGCCAGTCTATGACACAATGACAATCAGAACAGTGACTGCTGCAAATTTAAAAGTGTTTTTTCCGGAAAATGACATTTTACTAGAGACACACGCTTGGGACAGGAGCCGCAGACCCACAGTTTCTACAGAGTGAGAAACTGATGCATCAAACAACAGCAAAGCACTAAAACTTAACAGGCGGATACTTCAGCTGCTGCGTTGCCAAATGTACCGAGGGCAGTGTAGTCTGAAGTGATGTGACTCATATTGAGGTCACAAACCAATCAAGTGCAAATAGAAGCCTCCTCCTCACTCCCAAACGGAAACATTTTTTCTTCTAAATCACATTACTTTCCAGAAACTCATTAGCATCTCACTCATAACATGTAAAACAAGTTTTCTAAGCAGGAGATTTGTGTTACTCTCAATTCTACAGCAATAATAAATAATTAAATGTCAGCGTTGTATTGATTTTGATGTCACATATGATAAATTGGCCTGATTTACTGAGTGTCTCAAGGATCAAATAACGCTTGTGGCGTGCAGAGATTAAGCAAAACAAAGCCAGTGAATCTTTTAAGAGGATGGGAGTGGTGATATAGTCAGTCAGTCGGTCAGACAGTCACCTTCTTATCCGTCTATCCCTTACTGGGTTGTCGGGCGTGCCGGAGCCTATCCCGGCTGATTCAAGGCGAGGGCCAAAGTACACCCCGAACAGGTAGCCAGTCTGTCGCGGGGCCACTGGTGATATAGTGCTTTTCTAAAAAGTTTTTTTGTTTCAGTTTGTAGATGACATTGTGATCTGTAGTGAGAGGAGGGAAGAGGTGGAGAAAAAGCTGGAGAGGTGGAGGTTTGCACTAGAAAGAAGAAGAATGATAATTAGTCAGAGTAAGACAGAGTACATGTGTGTGAATGAGAGGGATCCAAATGGAAAAGTGAGGTTACAGGGAGAAGAGATAAAGAAGGTGGAAGATTTTAAGTACTTAGGATCAACCGTCCAGAGTGTGGAAAAGAGGGGAAGAAGCGTGTGCAGGCAAGCGGGAACGGGTGGAGAAAAGCATCAGGTATGATGCATGATTGAAGAGTTTCAGCTAAAATGAAAGAAACAGTGTACAAAACCGTGATGAGACGTGCCATGCTGTTTGGTCTAGAGACAGTGGCACTGAGGAAAGACAGGAAACAGAGATGAAGATGCTGAGGATCTCTCTGAGAGTGACCAGGATGGACAGGATTAGAAATGAGTATATCAGAGGAACAGCACGTTAGAGGTTTTGGAGATAAAGTCCGAGACGCCAGACTGAGATGGTTTGGACATGTGCAGATGAGAGAGAAGGAGTACATTGGAAGAAGGATGCTGGGTTTGGAACCACCAGGAAAGAGGAGATTCATGGATACAGTGAAGGAAGACATGAAGATAGTTGGTGTGACCGAATAAGATGCAGCAGATAGGGTTAGATGGAGGAAACTGACTTGCTGTGGCGACCCCTGACGGGAAATGCCGAAAGAAGGAAAAACACATCTCTGAAATGATGAATATATATTTTATATCAAAATGATTGGTCAAAGACAACAAAAAACAACACTTGGATGTCATTTTTTGGGGAAAAAAAGAACAAATTGTTCATGTTGGGATGAGTAAGTCAGTTCCTTGTAAGAAGGTTAAAATCCCTGGCGTCTCCTTGACTCGACTTTATTTTGTCACAATCCCTCCGGTCGTGTGTACTGTCTCCTGTTCTTATTTTTCTTTCAACTTGGTGATGCCCCTTCTGGTCATGCTTGGCATCTCTTCATCCGCCCACCATCCATCTATTCTGTCAGCTCCCCTCTGCAGCACTCTTGACCCATACCTCCTGGTTACATTTTCCCCGACTGAGCTCTATTTGACCTCTCTGTTAGACTCTCATCCCTCTGCTACGTCAATGTTTCTAACCGTCTCTTTTGAGGATATTATGTTGCTTGTAAGTCCGGTAAAACACAGTTCAAGGGCACCGTCATGTGTCCAGATCAAAGGTTGTGGCGCTTTTGATTTGTGATACTAGAGATCTCTTGTTAAAAGGTTTCTTTGGGTCGGTATCTTATAGGAGAAGCACGTTCAAGCTAAACAATACTGCTAGCGATACGCTTTATAAATCATACACACGACTGTAATTGGAAACCACAGGTCAAACAACAGAGCACAGACATTTATTTCTACAAGGTTTAATGAGCCCAGGCCCAGCGGACACAGTTTGGATGGCCAGGGACCTATAGCAATGCTCAACCCTGAATGAACTATTGGTGTCATTAAAGAGGACTGTGGCCAGTTGACATGAGCTGAGATTTGATCATAATAACCAGATACCTAAACACAGTTGGAGGTTTTTACAGAGTGTCTCTCTGCTGATAACACAACGGGGAAGTTTGTCTTATTAAGAGTGTTGATGTGTGAAAAACAGTTTTGTATCAATGGCTGATTTTACAACTCAAACAATAAAAGTATTCCTTTGGCACAACTTTAACTGGTGAGGACCACGGTGGCGAGGAATATCTCTGCAGTAGTTGGATGAGCAGGAAAGTGGAAAAGGGTCCTTTGATCATGAAATCAGTGCAGTGAAATTGAATTTTTAAAGCCCAATTTCAACAAAGAAAACCTCCCACATCAGCGTGGTCCTTGAGGAGGAAACCACTTGGCCTGAACTTGTGTGGATGTACAAAGTAGCTGAAACACACTTCCTAAATCCCACGGTGGCCACGCTGCACCATCTGTTCTCGTTTTGCTCTTGTTAAGATCTGCTCTTCAGACAGATCTACAACTCAGGCACAAAAAAAAAAGCTCTGGAGAAGTGAAACTTTAGACTCCAGTGATGGTTTTAGCACTTTATAAAACATATTGGTTACTTTTAGTCAAGTGTTAGACAGAGAGAGAAAAAAATAAAAGTACAGTGGGGGAAAAACTCCAAATCAGCCGATCTAAAATGGTAATTTTATTTCTTTGAAATTACGTAGTTATGGTACTTTTTCTTCTTCACCTATAAAATCTTAACCTTTAAACAATAACTCTAAATAACACAAGGGTGAGGAGCTCTACCATCTCGGAGGAGCTCGGTGTCGAGCCACTCCTCCTCCAGGTCTAGAGGAGCCAGATGGGGTAGTTCGGGCATTTGGTCAAGATGCCCCCCAAGTACCTCACTGGTGAGGTGTTTTGGGTAAGTCCCAGCGAAAGGAGACTAAGAGGCAGACCCTGGACCTGCTGGAGAGACTATGTCTCACAGCTGGCTGGGGAATGACTCGGGATCCTTCCGGGTGTGCTGGAGGATGCAGCTGGGGTGAAAGAACTTCCCGTCTGAGGTGGTTGCCCCCGCGACCCGACCCTGGATAAGCGGAAGACGATGGAACGGAACACAAGGTCTAACGTATTAAAATTCACCACACGTGAATCTTTAATAATCTTTTAGTTGACTTTATGATCACAGAGTTCAGAGAGTTTATGTCGCAATATTAAATGTATAATCTTTATAAAGCATAAAAAAATCTCAATTTCACTACTTTTTCTACCAAACACATACAAACAAACAGCAGAAATTAATTTCTGTAAATAATTCTTAAAGAGCAAAAAGGATTTAAGCTGGAATCATGGAAACTGGTTTTAAGGTACACTGTTCACTGTTAATCCAAACTATCACAAGAATCTGCAAGCTGCATTGCCTCAAATTGCCTTTACAGGGTTTAATTAAGGCATTCTGATTTTGATCCACCACAGCTAAAACCTCCAAAGAGAAGCAAAAGAGCACAGGCGAGTCTACCACAGTCTCCTGGTATGGACGCTAGTTGCCTGTGAAAATATACAGAGTCTTTGCATCACTTGCCTTCAGAAAAAAAAACAAAAAAAAAACTCATCCTCCAATCAAAAGCCATACCAGTACTTCCATAATGACCTTGGTAAACTAACTCCAAGGAGAACCTACTTTTAGGTCCTCAGTCTCCAGATCAGCATACAAAACCAGATCAGTGAATAACCTTTAAAGTATTCCTCACACACTGTTTCCTTTTCTCCCAAGTTGCCGGATTATGAGCCAGAACTTCCTTGAAGGTGTCTGGAAGTAATTCCCACTATCCTCTCTTTCCAACTGACAACTAAGTTTTTGCCAAGGCGGCTGCTACATTCAGACTCCACTTTATACCAATCGAGCCAAAAAAAGAACGGCTAAACTTTCTTTACATGCAGAGTTTGCACAAAGTAGAGAAATGCTGTGCATTCTAATTTGATCTGCAGATGTTTTTCAAGTTATTTCTCTTTAACTTTGGCTCTTTACTTGTCCAGTTGACAAAGTTGGGGGATTATCCTTTCAGCACACTGACGCACATCAGGTTTTGCATTTTAAAACTAATTCTTTGCTAACTTTTCTATTGTTTATAGGCCACATTGGATCAGACTTTTAAAGCTTTTTAGGTCTGAATGATGAGTCTGAATGGTATTAAGTACCAACAAAAAAACCTGAGGTATTCTTTTAAAAGTGTTAAGAGCAAAAAATCAGAATGAGTAAATCTGTAAGAATAAAAAGGTTGAAAAGAAGGTTTGAAGAAATACAAAAAAACGCAATTAACAAAATAAATCTTGGCTCTTCGACAATTATATGAGTGACTAGGAGGTAAATAAGGCACGATTGTGCTATTGCTTGCACCGACATCAATACAAAGATTTATGCAGCAGTGCTGCTGGCCAGTTAGTGACGCACGGATCGCAGAGGCCCTCGAATGTTCACTGGGGTGCGAGTGAGAAATGAGAATGTGAGAAAACATGGGCCATGGAGAAAAAGAATGACATAAGCAGTAAAAAAAAAAAAAGGATTCCTGTGAGTATGCGAGGAAATGAGCGGAAAAGCAGTAAATGTTAGAGAAGTTAGCGGTGACAAAAATTGCAGCTGTGATGACGAGTTTGAGTAGCTGTCCATAGAGGGACGGGGTAGTCAGCCGTAATGCTGCTGAGGGACTGATCCTCTCTACGAGCTATTTTAATAGTGAAAAAGCAGCACTGAGTGCAGTCCGATGGGGTTTGCTTGGGAATGAGTGTACCTCTAAGTAAATCTGCCTCTAAGATTACTCAAAATGATGCAGTAAGATACAGAAGAAAGGATGAAATGATGAAAATAAAGAATCTATTTTCTGATCATGCTTGGGATGTTACGTAGTCTAACAAATGAAGAGACACTTACCTAAAAGTGTCTAGATTACAGTGAAAATGGTTAAAATTACAGTTAAAATGAACTTGAACAAACATACTTATCCCTCAGACCTGCACAGATAGCATAACAGATGAAGGTTTCTTGTTCCTCTATTACTCTAAATTGGGATAAATCTGCTCATTACACCACATCATCATCTGTAGTTGTTCTAATTTTATGCTTCATTACAAAATGATGGTCTCTCTGCCCAGCTGTTTACTCCTGATCCCTAGTGTTTCCCTTCACATTAGAAATGATCCTATTAGCAATTAAACATAAGCCTCTAAATCTGAAAGTTGAGAAAATGCTGTTAGTGTCAATTTTGAGACAGCGGATGACTTCTTTGCCTTAAGTGGAGGAGTTTAAGTTTCTTGGGAATCAACGCCATCAAAAGAGAAAGAGGTTGAATTTAAACTTTGCATGGGTTTTTCTAAGTGTGCCAATTGCATGTAACAAATATAAAGATACATAATCATTATGCTCCACATTGAGGACCTCTATGTGGAGCTCGCGAGATGAATGTGGCCAACTGGACAGCCTGCCCTGCGGTACAAAGAGCACCAAGAAGGATCTGAAGTTGTGCAACAGTCAAAATCCAACGTCAGGCCACAAAGACCCGGAGACTGCCAAAAAAAAAGGTCGGGCTACCACTGCTCCCCCTATGACTCATACCACCTATCAACTTTGCAGCAAGTGTGGTAGGAGCTGCAGTACCCGCATCGGCTATCAATAAGATAAGTATCTACGTGCAGACTGCACTGTCTATAGAGACAGTCAACTTTAATAATCATTAAGTGATCAGAGTAAGTTATCAGAATCTTTTCTCACATTTCTTTGGGTTTGTGTCTGAACCAACAGAAAGACTCACTTGTCACCAGTATCAAGAAGTTGAAAACTGATAGGCCAATGGTTTCTGTTCATTATATAAAAATGATTGGCTGAGGTTTTCAATATGCCACAAAGTCTGCAGTTTATTTTTTATACATTTTATTACATCCATTTATAGGGATGGATTCCGTTGATTAAAAATTTTCAGAGCTCAGTTCTTTGTTTTTGGCAATATTTCATAAAAATGAAGCAAAAGTAAGTTTTCTGTGTGTCACTGACCTGAGCGTCCAAGTTTTTACTGCCAACAATATGCAAATGAGTGTCTGTGGATGCAAATGATTGATTTAAGACTGTGTGTAGGTTTGAAAGTATGTAAAAAGGGACCGTTTGTGAGGTGGGTGATTTATATAGAGAGGAAAAAAAAGAAGAAAGATGGCAAAAGAAGCTAAAATGGATTTAAACCAGCTTTTTTAAAAGTTATTTATCAAGTTTCACCTTGATAATTTAGCCTGTGTCTCCTGGAACTGGGTGGTTTTGGCCGCTGCGGTCATGGGTAGGCCGACTCCTGGTGTGGATCAATCCCCAGTTATTGTTTCCTCACAGCAGCATCAGGCCGGGTGCTTATTTTTATTTCAGTTAAAGAGACAGTAGCTAGCGGTTCAGGTAAAATGGAGAGAGTAGCGAGGGTGGGAAGAGGGATTGGGAGAGGCGTGTGAATGGGGGGGGGGCGGAGAGCTGTGTGATTTTTGATGTATGCTTGTTTTTGACTTACTGTTTTTTTTTTTAATGATCTGGATTTTAATGTTGTTTTAGTTTTTAATTTGTTCTGTTCAGCACTTTGTGTAACTTAGTGAGTTTGGTAAAACACAATCCTCATGATTCACCTCAAAATAAAGTTAGTTGTATTTTCAATTAGCAAAAAAAAAAAAAAGAAAAGATTTTTTTCCTTATAAATGTGTTGCAAGTGGACAAACAGAACCCCTAACACTCTGAATTTGGCTTTATTTGTGATATAAATAGCTTTCTTTGACTTTCTAGAAAAAAATGTATAAGTCTCTGCTACAATCCTGACAAAAACACAACTATCAATGACAACTTTAAGTGTGAACACAGGAGGAAATTCAGCAGAGTTTCAAACTGTCCCTGTGTCTTCATTCAGGCAGAACTGAGAGATCGAGTGTCACTGCAAGCGGAACCAGGAAAGCCAAAAAATAGCAGAAAAGACAGTCGAGTGAGAGTGGAAGTCAGTTCAGACACGGAGCTGATTTCCCCCCGGCTTTCTCCGTTTGAATGTTCAGATCCGGCTCAGAATGAAGGTGTGCACATGATGATGATTACGCTGCTGCAGTGAGATGTTTGATCCCAAGTTTCCACGGAATTAAATGGATGACTTACAGTGATTGAGGCTGGTGAGATGGAACTCTTCTCGGTGTTTAAATAATATGAAAGTGGAAAGAATGTGTTCTCATAAATCAAGTTTTTGATGTCTAAGCATCTAACTAGTTTGTTATTGCCACAAATCTGGTTTCATGTTTATAAGAACTTTTTCTTTAACCTCGAGCGAACTAAAAGGACGACAGGTGTTTATCTGAATTCCCTGAGGTAAAAACGAATACACAGAGACTTCCTGGCAACTTTCTCAGCTCATAAGATTGTCTGCTTCTCCCAAACAAATTGGTTGTTAAAGATGATTATGGTGTTTTATAATGAAATGGAATTAGTATCATTGTTTCATTTACAAGTCGATCTACGTTCCCACCCTCACCTATGGTCACCAGCTGTGGGTGGTGACTGAAAGAACGAGATCGTGGATACAAGCGGCCGAAATGAGCTTCCTCCGCAGGGAGGCTGGGCGCTCATTCAGAGGTAAAGTGAGCAGCTCTGTCATCTGGGAAGAGCTCAGAGTAGAGCTGCAGCTCTTCTGGGACAAGAGAAGTCAGATAGGTTGGTTCAGGTATCTGGTTAGGATGCTTCCCATGCGCCTCGCTGGTGAGGTGTTTTGGGCTTGTTCTACCAGTAGGAGACCCAGAGAAAGAACCCAGACCCACTGGAGTGACTATGTCTCACAACTGGCCGGGGATCGCCTTGGGATCCTTCTGTGTGACCTAGAGGATGCAGCCAGGGTGAGAGAAGCCTGAGTTTCCTGGATAAGAATGTTGCCCCCACGACCCTGCCTCAGGTAAGCGGAAGATGACGGAACGGTATGTTGCAAAAAAATCCACAAACTGCTATGCCATTCAAGCAAAAAACCAAAAGTTTAGTAAGTTTTTTTTTTTAAATCTTGGTTAAACTTAAACCCAAGTTGATATAAATAATGCCAGAGGCGTTAGATATTAATGCATCACACGTACAGTATCTGTATTTTTTAAATATGCTTGTTTTTTTACAACAGCATACACAGGGGACGAATATAAGTTAGTCTCAATATTTTGTCCAAGTCCTACTAAGTAGGCTAGCGAAAACCTGATCAGACTTAACAAGCAAGTCATTATCAAGTTACAAAGTAAAGTCACAGCTCAAATAAGTACATTGATAAACAGCAAACACTCTTCTCACACACTCCAACAAGAACAACCTTGGTCTTCTTCTTGAGCTGTAATGAGAGCCAAGAGGTCCGCTGTGATCACTCTTCATGGGGAGAGAGAGGGCTGATTATGGGATGAGAAATCCAAACAGGATGTAAATGGTTCATGAGAGTGTGCTATGTGTGTGTGTGCTCGGCAGAGCTATTGACAGAATAGGTTAAGCCGCTACGAATGGCAAAGGATGGTAGGGGTTGACAAAAAGAGAGAGGATCTGTTCATCTGATCAGTTGTAGAGATGTAGAGAATTGGTTATTCGAAGGGGGAATTGTGATGCGTGTGAACTCTGTTGCTCGTCCCATCACAAACCCACCAAGGTGTCATTCTGTCACTCTGTGGCTTTAGAAGAGCATATGGTCTGAATCCCATTAGTTCATGGAACTAAAAAAAAAAGAAAAAACTCTTGCCAGTTTGATTATGCCCGCAACGCTATAAATCCTACACACGACCGGGTACGAAACATGTGCAGAACAACAGACCTCTGAACCAGCTGCTTCCTTACACTTCAATATTTTATTATAATTTATGGCTTTTTCCTGCAAAGAAGTCCATGATAAGTAGAGTGGATTTAATTAATAAAATTGACCTGGTGTTGATTGAATTGTTACATTTGCATAGTCAAACATTTCTTATTACTCTACCCTTCCACATAAACAGACATGCAAAGCATTTTAAAAACTGTAAGGACGTTTTGGTCTGAAAAGAGTTTTGACAACTTCCCTTTATTTGTATTGGTAGCTGATTTTACTGTAAAAAAAATTATAGGTGTGCAGCACAGTGGCATAGCGGTTAAAACCGTGGCCTCACAGCTAGAAGGTCAGGGTTTTGGGTGGGAGGAGGCTTGGAACACTGGCCTTTCAGTGTGGAATTTGCATGTCCTCCTCATGTATGCATCGGTTTCCTCCAGGTCCTCCGGTTTCCTTTCATTCACCAAAAGCATGCATATCAAGTTGATTGGCCACTATAAAATTGCCCCTGGGAATGAGTGTGGCCATGCAACAGACTGGCGACCTGTTCAGGGTGCACCCTGCCTCTCGCCTGATATCAGCTGAGAAAAGCTGCAGCGACCTTGTTAGAAAATAAGCAGTTCAGAAGACGAAACGAACTGCTTCGTCTTCTGAAGCAGAATAGAGGCTGTATTTTACATGTTTTTGCATAATGGAAGACAACGTAAGTTTGGTGACTGCATCAAATAGCATCCACTTATGAGAAAAAAGTATGTTTCAGAGCTAAATGTAAAAAATAAATTATCTGACCTATTTAAAGACTTTAAAGTTATTTAAATATAACTTTCAGCAAAGATAGGCAATATGCTCCCGGAGGTTGAACACTGGTAGTGTTCTCATTGCACAACGGCTCAAAAGCTTTTAAAGAGTTTGAGAGCTGCTGAGAGTTGCATCCAGCTTCTTATTAACATGGTGCTGCATTAATGCAGTCAGTGTAAGAGCACTACCTTTGATCACAGTCTGTGAGTAGTTTACTGCAGCGTACATGCAGAAACTTACAGAGTACCTACTTACTTCAGTCACGATAGAAAAAAAAAACATCTTAAAAATCCGTGTGATGCAAGCCTGTTTGCAAGATGGTACAAGCTAAGGGGGCCCCACTTTTGGTCTTCCTCTAGACCTCTTTCCTGGTGGTTCCAAACCCAGCATCCTTCTTCCGATGTACTCTCTCTCTCCTCTGCACATGTCCAAACCATCTCAGTCTGGCCTCTCTGCCTTTATTTCCAAAACCTCTAACATGTGCTGTTCCTCTGATTTACTCATTTCTAATCCCAGCCATCAAGCCTGGATGTCTGTTTAATTTGCTATGGATGAGAAGATACGATCAAGTTGTCAAAAGCTGGAAGTTTAGTTTAAGCCATTTATTTTTCCTAGTTAGCTGAAACGACAGGCACAGACATTCTCAGTGCAAGCAGGGAGTGTAGAATAAAATGAAACATTTATGCCTTTAAAAAGGTTAAATAATGAAATGATAAATGAATAAATGATCACATGGGGAAAAGAAAAATGATTTATAAGTGAAGGATGAATGCAGTGGTCTCTGCCACAGGGTAAAAAACTGCTTAGAAAATCTGTTGGTGCTACTTCTTTTATTGCCTGCCAGATGGTCGCAGCATGAACAGGCTGTGGCCAGAGTGGGTTTTATCTTTTATTATCCTCTGGGGTCTGCACATTTTACCTCGCTGATATCACTACTGCTTACTAGATGAGCATCGATGATGTTTTCAGCATATCCGATCACGCTCTGTAAGACTCCCAGTGTCAGGCTGTGCACATTTATTAAAAACCGGGGTTGTGTTCTTTTGTGGGGTAATACTTCATATCTCAAAGAGTATGTAGATAAACATGGTACAAGATTTACCCAAGAAAGGTTTATGAAAACATTTTTCTATTTTATCTTTTTTGGACACAGTTAATCCCCTTTTTTCCAACATCCCAATTAGTCCTGCTCGCTGGGCGGGTGCTTGACACAGTATAAATCTTGTTTGACGCCACAAATACAGGGAAAAGCGCATTAAGATAGCAAAACAAGCGCATATTCTTTGGTGTATTTACCATAATTTTTGGAGTATAAGTCGTATTGTTTTTATAGTTTGGCCGGGGTAGCGACTTATACTTCAGAGCAACTTATAATAGAAAAAATATGGTACATGAAAATGTGACAGAAGGCAAGGGAGTGTACCCGAGTGGAGGGACTGAAGGTGAATGCATACGGTCTTCTTCTTCTTCCGGCATTTCCCTTCAGGGGTCGCCACAGCAAGTCAGTTTCTTCCATGTAACCCTATCTGCTGCATGTTCTTCGGTCACACCAACTAATTTTATGTCTTCCTTCACTGAAGACAAAAACTGCCTCTTTGGTCTTCCTCTAGGCCTCTTTTCTGGTGGTTCCAAACCCTGCGTCCTTCTGCCAATGTACTCTCTCTCTCTCCTCTGCACATGTCCAAACCATCTCAGTCTGGCCTCTCTGACTTTATCTCCAAAGCCTCTAACATGTGCTGTTCTTCTGATATTCTTATTTCTAATCCTGTCCATCCTGGTCATTCCCAGAGTTTCTGCTGCTGCAAAAACACTTCATACACACATTAGAAGGCTGGCCCGTCAGAAAACAACATCCGTGGCTAAGAACAACCTGATGTCCGAATAGCAGCTGAATATTGGACAGGAGAGTTTGCATATCAGGTGTGCTCTTGATGTGGAAATAATGTTCAATCTTGATGAAAACCTCCAAATACTAGATTTTACTAGCACCCCTGCTTTAAGTTTAGAAGAAATTTTGAAGTCAGTATTTTTAAAGTCACAGTTTATTTGTGTATTAAATTATTTAAGTCGATGTTTGCCACATAACCCACCACTTACGTTCATCTGACAGAATAATAAAATATAGAAATACATAAAAGCAAAGCCAAAACTTTTTATAAAAGGCATCATCAGCAGCAATCAACATCTCCTGCCTTCATCTCTTTTGACTGTCAAAACCTTTAGGAAATATTTAAAGCAGAAACTATTTGAATAAGAGCTACAAACACAGGGCTTTCAGATGGTGGCAAATGTACACAAAGCACTTGAAACATCCCAGTGTTCTCTGCTCTGTCCACTCATTCATCCCTTCTGCACAAGAATCACATATTCATTATCTGTCACCATAGGTCACCGTAGCCTCTCCATCAGTTTGTCTGCTAGGGATCTCTAATCGCTTGCTCTGCCACTGACACATGAACGACTCACACTGATTGCCTAAACAGTGGACAAAACAAAAACAATCAATTCTTCTTAAATGGACAAACTAAATAGCGTGCCGGGCAGCTCTTGAGTGGATGGGCAGGCATCCCATTTACATTTTAGGCTGAAGCGGATTGATGGAGTTCAAGTCTGGGTCTTCGTGCCCATTACACATCTCTCTCTAAACTAATGTGAAGAAAGGGTCAAAGTTCGTGTAAGTAAATGAGAGCAACAAGTTTGGAAAAAAAAAGACGACAGAGAGGAATGGAATCACCAGCAGAGTGCTTCATCCTGCTATTTCATCAGTTTATTATACAAAGATTAACTATGAAATAGTGTGACCCCGCAACAGACTGTAAACCCGTTGTGGGTGCACTCTGCCTCTCGTTCGTTAAGTGGAATAAACGGTTCGGAAGACTAAACGATTAAAAACAACTGAATTATTCTTATAGGCCTGCATATCATTAAAAGTAAGAAAACTATGAAAAACTGGTTTTGCATAAGATGGGTCTTTTAAAAAGTTAATGATATACAGTACATAAAAAAAGTAAGACGATCTATTCAGTCAAAATATACAAGACAAAGTTTTTCAAGACTGCTGATACAAATTCTCTCAAGTTTATGTGGCCACATAGAATCAGTTTTGTTTTTTACAGTAGATATGATGATTCAGCATTTTAGGTAATTTGCTAACTTGCTCCAACTTGGTCCAACTTACTCACTTCTTTTCATTTATAACTGCAAGATCTTCTCCTTTTGGCATTTTTCTTCAGGGGTCGCCACAGCAAGTCAGTTTCTTCCATCTAAACCTATCTGCTGCATCTTCTTCAGTCACGCCAACTATCTTCATGCCTTCCTTCACTGTATCCATGAACCTCCTCTTTGGCCTTCCTCTAGGCCTCTTTCCTGGTGGTTCCAAACCCAGCATCCTTCTGCCAATGTGCTCTCTCTCCTCTGCACATGTCCAAACTAACTCAGTCTGGCCTCTCTGACTTTATCTTCAAAACCTCTAACATGTGCTGTTCCCCTGATATATCCATTTTTAATCCTGTCCATTCTGGTCACTCCCAGAGAGATCCTCAGCATCTTCATCTCTTCTACTTCCATCTCTGTGTCCTGTCTTTTTCTCAGTGCTACTGTTTCTAGACCAAACAGCATGGCGGGTCTCATCACGGTTTTGTACACTTTTCCTTTGATTTTAGCTGAAACTCTTCAGTCACACATCACACCTGATACTTTTCTCCACCCATTCCAGCCTGCCTGCAAACGTTTCTTCACCTCTTTTCCACACTCTCCATTGCTCTGGACTGTTTATCCTAAGTACTTAAAATCTTCCACCTTCTTTATCTCTTCTCCCTGTAACTTCACTTTTCCATTTGGATCCCTCTCATTCACACACGTACTCTGTCTTACTCTGACTAATCTTCATACCTTTTCTTTCTGGTGCAAACCTCCACCTCTCCAGCTTTTCCTCCACCTCAACCTGAATCTTTCTTTTGTCTTCACTTGTCAGAGACTGTTAATGTAAGCAGAGCGAACTTGTTTCCCAGAAGAAATCAAATGATTTTACAAGGACAAATCAAATCATGAATATCTGGACATCTGGTAAGTTGTGACTTTCTGTTTTTTATCATTCATTAAATGGTGAGTCTCATTAACTGCTAGAGTTTTCCAACCCTGTTATTTTATCTCCAAACACATTTGTTGATGGTTTTTTAAAGCAGATATATACATTTTAGGCACTGATTAATTGATCAACTTGATCAACCTAATTTTATTGTTACAACAATGAAATTATAAAATATTCACCACTAGAACACGTTGAAAAATCACACTAAATATGGACATTATGACAACTTGTAAGTGTCATAAAATCCCCTAAATTATCCTAAAATAAAAAAAAACTTCTAAAACTACCATCTTCAGACATGTGTCTTTGCTTTACTTTTTTTATGGACGCTAGTTTTGAAAGGTAACTTGTGTATTTCTGGTGTCTAAAATCAGACCCAACACAAGGTTTACAGCAACAATAAAAATAGTTATTTGAAAATGTTTCCTTTATGCACATTGAAAAAAATTGTCGTATTTATTTTAAAAACCCATTGGGAGAATTCAGTTTGGACGCTACTTTATCTCTGGGTTGAAAGTTTGCTGAAAGGCATTTCTCGTTGACCTTGGGATGACGGTTTACGGTCTTTTCTTCTGAAACATTTTATTTATTATCTAAGTCAACAATATGTGAAAACAAAGTTATCTATGTTTGCTAAGATAAAACAAAGTCAAGGTTTTTTTTTTCCCTTCTGTTTTTGTATTGTTCATTCAATTCAGGGTTGCACGTTATGACAAACCAAACTTTTACTGACAATTTAGTTTTATTTCACATGAAAAAGTTACAAAGATGTTTTTTTAAGATTCAAATAAAAAAAAGAATAAATAAAAACTGGCACTTGTTTAATTAGCTCTTTCCCAACTTTCTGGTGCCCACTGAGTTCATAACACACATTTTCACACTAAATTAGTAAGCTGAAAGTTTTAATCAACATCTGCAGGGTGCCAGATGTGAATTTTTGCCAACCAAATCTAAAAACAGACAAAACAAAAGAAAAAAGAAAAATGAAGTCAGACTACTGACTACTTTTTTTTGCTGGTCTCGAGAATCACCAGCAAAATAAACAAAAAGAAAAAATAGATACTTCATAACTGCTCAACATCTTTTTAATGTCTTTTCTTTGAAACATGTCTGGCATTGGGGCACTTTGCTTAGAATACTTGCATTCTGACACAATGCAGGGAGTAGCGGCCGAAAGCGGCCGCACTAGTTATCAGGCAAAACTGCCGAAAGTGTCCATGGCAACACAAGTGGGAAAACGAGATTATTGCAGTTTTCTGTTCATTCAAAAGTGTGCTCAAAAGTGTCTCTGAGAGGCTCATTTAAAGTAAGAAAGGTGAAAAACTTTTGCTCGTTAAAATGATTAGCTGGCATTTTTTCAAAGGGTTGAGGCCGCAAATACAGGGTAAAGCCCATCATCTAGTTAGCAAAGCTAGCACATCTGGGTATTCAAATTGTTTCCCCAATACTGGACAGCAAATTACTCATATCTGATTAGAAAACCACGTCAAGTGTGTTTTGATGTGGAATAACGTTCAAACATGATAGTAAACATTTTAAAAGCTTATTTTGCATGTACTTCTTCCCCCGTTTAAACCAACACAATAAATTTCTCTAGGAAGCCAGCATGCTAAACTTTGCAAAATCCTCTCGGAGACCACATCTAAGCTCCTCAGCAAGAACATGGTTAATAATGTCTCACTATTTACTCAAAGTGATTAGAATTTACAGATAACTCGCTCTAGCTGAGAAGTTTAATTATCTATTGTCATGTGGTTTTCAAAGCTCTCGATTAATCAAATTCTTAAAGAGCGTCAAACAGAATCATCACGTGGGGTTCAGTAGAAAAAGTAGACAGACAAAAGAATCACCTGGAGGTTTAACCTCTGCATGTTACTGCAGTAAGCAGTTAAAAAAAGAACTACATTTGGAGATGGGTACAATCCTAAAGGTGAGAGGAGACACGCCTAATTTAAGACTCCACAAAAGTTCATTTTAAGTTCAAAATCATATTTAAAAGATGCTGACCTCCCTCTACTGTTACAGGACATTTATAGTCGTCTAAGCATTTGCATGTACACAAAAAAAAAACCCACCGCCGTCTAACAATAGCGCAAAAGCACTACTGCCAACCCCGCACACAAACTGCTAACACTCGTTCGCTCAGCATCCCCGAGCGAGAGTGTTTCCTTTCAGCCACTTTCACCAGTTAACTTATTCAGAACGCAGCCACAGGAGCAGCCCCACTTCAAAAACCTCCACACACACACAAGCCAACTCGTCCACGTACACAAGTGCCCATGTGCTGACACACACCATCCCACACCTCTATCCACTCGCTGCTGAAGTTGATTATGGCAAGCTGTGACTCAGTGGGAGCGGGTCACGGTTGGACGACTTTGTGTTTTCAGTTGTTGTGACTCTCGAGAAGCACAACGCGATGGTAAAGTAGCACTTAAAGTTACACAAAATAGATTTATGTAACACCTTCAAAAAGCATTGCCTCTAATGCTTTTTATTTTATTTAGATATACAAATATGAAGGTGAACATAAACGGTTTGTACGTTACACACACTGCAGTTCAGACCAAAGGTGATGGAGGCAGATAAAAGTAATGGAAATGTCACAGTGCTGCATGAAGCACAACACTGCAAAGCAACTTGGCTGCCGACAGCCACTAAAGTTATCAGCAAACCAATTTTGAACCTCCTGCTGGCTCAACCTGTACTACTGTCCGTTGTGACTAAATGTTCAGCCCCAGCACTGTCGGGAACCTGGGGCGCGCTGGGCTTTTATAACGAAATTGTAACCAGGCCACACTTATTCTTTTTTGCTTGCTCTTAAGGTGTAGAAAATCTGATGATTTCACAACATGGATAAAGAATGAAGGTTGAGAAATGCTGGCAGGTACAATATTTGATGATGTGGTTTGTAGTACCAAAACCATCAATATTAATGTGAGATGCTTTTTTTCTTTCTTTTTTTTTCAAAGTGACTGCAGACACATGACACATCAATAAATCAAAAGGCGTATGAAAACACAACTCCACTGTTGCCCCCTTGGGCCTGACGTTCTTTGTGGTGTACTCCATTAAACTTTTTAAGCTTCAGTGCGTGTGCAGTCACCAGTTTATTTGGTGCGCCAGTTCAACTGCTTATTAACACTGTATCAAACCTTACAGACACATGGCAGCAACCACACGTGCCATGTAGTCAAGCAGATAGTGCACTGTTTGAAATAGTCAGACTACTGCTGCATCCTTCCTTCAACTGTCAACATCACCCTCAGGTGTTTGAACTCCTCCACTTAAAAGTGTTATAGAAAATCTTTATGCTTTACTACTTTGCATTGCTTTTATTTGTGTATCTCATAAAGACAGTTGGTATACTGGAAATAAATAAATAAATAAATATATAAAGGACTTTGAAAAATGTCAGCCAATCATTTTTTCAAGGTGAACGAAAAACTTATCGGCTTACAGCCTGTCAACCAAGCAATATGCTAATATATATGCAATAATAAAAAGCACGTTCTAGTACTTGTGCATAGATAAAATAATACTCCATTTATGCGGGTAAACCACGCCTTATTTAATAAGCTACATTTGTAGGAACGTAGCTGTGGGTGGTGACCGAAAGAATGAGATTGCGGATACAGGCGGCCGGTTGACATGCAGGAGGAGCTCAGAGTAGAGCCGTTGCTCCCCCAGGTCGAGAGAAGCCAGATGAGGTGGTTAGGGCATCTGGTTAGGAGGGCTCCTGAGTGCCTCGCTGGTGAAGTGTTTCGGGCATGTGCCACCATGAGGAGACACAGCGGCAGACGCCGGACCCACTGGAGAGACTATGTCTCTCAGCTGCCCGGAGAACACCTTAGGATTCTCCTGGGTGAGCTGGAGGATGCAGCTGGGGGGGAGAAAAGCCTAGGTTTTCACCCCGTAGGCATCAGCCCCATCTGAGGCTGTTGCACCCAAACCCGGTCCCGGAAAAGTGGAAGACAATGGAATGGATGTTACATTTGTAGTAACAAACATTATTCCCAATCGCAAGTCTGACATACTAAGTAACAGGTTCATCACAATTTGAGCTGTGATTGGTGTAGCAGCGTTCATGCTCAATTGCTGTGAGACATAAAACCAGTGGAAGCTAGAAAAAAACCAAAGCAGGTCTTGCGAACTATTCCTTCTGAGTTGTGGACTTCCACCAAAGATCTTCTTGGAAAGATCTTCCAAACTGCATTTAGAAACACAAGTCATGCCACTGAATGCAGAGGCATTCTACCTTTTTTCAATTAAGGACCATGGTCTTGAACTTGATGAAACTCATTCCTATGCCTGGAGTCTCAATCTGAGAACAGTGGCATGTTTAGTTTAAATTAATAGATCTTATCTGGATATGTTGAGTCACCAGAGTACAGAGAAGGGTGACTCCATTGAAATTGGAGCAGAATTTAAACTTCTGCTCCTTACTGTGAAGTTGGATTCCTCAAACTCTAAGAATACACTGCCATCTTCTATTTGCACTAACTGACTTTAACGTTGGTGCAATACAAAAGTTTATTAAAAATAAATTTCAAAAAGGTATTGCAGTACCACACAGGTATTTTTCAAGTCTAAGGGTGGGCAAACTGCAGCCCCAGGGCCATATACAGCCCACCAAGTGTTTTAATCCACCAAATATGAAAACGTTTTTATTGAGGGTTCCCCCCGCCCTTAAATTCTAGTGTTTCCCAATAGATAACAATCTGCAGACATATTAACGTCTGGGCACATCTGCTTGTTGTGGAAATACCAGACTTTCAAAGTTGTTTCTATTCTTTTTTTTTTTTTTTACCATATTTGGGTGTGTTTTATTGCCCAGTCGAGAAGTAATTTTACAGATAATTCCGACCCTATTTGGACACATTTCCATTTCAATTCAATTCAATAGATATAATAGAATAGAATAGAATGCTGGCTGGCTGGTTGGATAGATGGATAGATAAATAGATAGATACTTTATTGATCCAGAGGAAAATTGTTATGGCATCTGTTGCGCCCATTCATACATCAGGACACAAAATTATATCTAGTGTATATGTCCAGCATTGTTACAAGATCATTTTTACAGCTTCATCCCAGCAGGTAAAAAAGGGTGAGGTTCATTGTAAACATGAATGAAGTGAAAAAGAATAAATGTGAATGAAAAATATTTGGTATTTAATTAAATTCATTTTAATTGTAGATGGTGTTTTTTATTTATCTGATTGATTTTTTTTTTCCTCTTGAGATTATTTGATTGCTCCACGCAATGTTTTAGCCCTGGATTTGGCTCTTTAGCTTTAGATCAGACCGTTGTAGCCCACTAGTCAAAAATTTTGTCCACTCCTGCTCTAGGAGAAGTATTGCTATCTCAATCCTACAATACCAGACGGAAGTACTCTCCACTGGCACATAATTCAACTTATCCAAGTAAGGACCCACAACACAGTCAAAAAAGCTACAGAAAGTCTTCAGTAAAAATGCCTTTTTCACACATTATATCTTCCGAAGCAGACGTGGAACATCTTGGTCTTCAACCATTTCAGTTGCTGTTATAGCTGATCACAAACTTCATAATAAAACAAACACTAAAATGAAGTCAGAGCCTTACTGCATGTGCCTCACCTTGTCTCTCAGATGATGTTCTGCTGCATCGATGTTAAGCGGATCATCAAAGTTTAACAAATCCTGCAGGGTAAGAAAAGAAAGGTTAGGTAAGAAAAGACAAGAGGGAAATAAAAGCCATTTAGCAATAGTAAAACAATGCTGGACACTCAGGTTTTAGTGGATAAACTAACACATTTTCAGGGATTTAATGCCCCTATCTGTGGGTTAAATGTTGTTAATTAAGAAAAGCTGCAGAGGGAAATGTAACCGCATTCAGCCCCACTCAGTGTGTGCGATGTTGCCCCAGCTTGTGCTGCTGTGACAAACAACGCCGCCTAATTACACGGCCGCCTTAGAGATTCCACGCTTAACAGGAAAGTCGAGGGTGTTTTTAAAAAGATGAAAAAGGAAACGGCCGGGAGGGATTTTTTTTATTATTAGCTTAGAAGATTTGGGGCATGGCTCTAACCATAAATATCAATCATGGACTCTAAAGCTAGCCTACAAATAAAAATTTATTCAGATCTACATTGGCATCCATTTATTTGAGAAACTAGCTTAGTATAAGATTGAATATTTGTGACGAATAATTAATATCAACTATTGCTGTGAAGTAAGTCACTATTTTACTTTTTTTTGCACAACTCAAACTTAATTTGTCATTTTTTTTCTTCATGAGTATTTAATGACTAGCTGCTCATCTATAATTACAAGACGTGATATTCAGAGTTAACCTCGTGCCACTCTAATGTTCTAAGTAATCTCATTTTTTTCCTTCTATCTTTTCATAATTCACTAAGTATTCTTCCTAATGTGCAATGTGTCTTCCCTGAGCAGAAATTAAGGTCTAATTTAAGATGTGAAGACAAGTAAATAACATCCTGTAGTCCAGTGTACGTAGATAAAAATGATTTAGATGGTTTTCTTAAGAGCATAACATTAACATCTGAGCCCTCATCATATTTATCTCAATGATTCCATGTAAATTATTTTGATTCCTAAATAAAAATGTACAAAAGCATAATACTTTAAAATGTAACTTAGATATATTAGGGAAAAAAAGTCAAATTAAACTTACAGTAAACAAAGAGTTTAATCCCCAAACGATATCCTAGAGGAAAAGAAAGTACAAAAAATATTAATGAAAAGTTTTTTACATAAACATGTAAGTACACAACTTACCTAAAAATTTTCTTTGCACAAATTTTGTCCTTATATATGAACTTGTTTTCATCTATATTCAACCAAAGATTTTGGCCTTTTTCACAGTAAAAATAAAAAATCTCATTCTTACAGACTGATGTTCCCGCCATGCTTCAGTGAAGGAATATATTTCCTCAACACGATACACATACTCACTTCTGTTATTTCTAGAAATTTCTTTTCTTGCAACATTAGATTGGAGAAGTCAAACTTACTTGTGCAGCTTCTTTGAATTATAAGATTTGAAATGTTCACATAAAACATTCAAAGCATCACAACGTTGACTGTGCAAAAGAATGATAAATGCAAATTTACAGACAGGGAAGTTACATTAAATTTGCAGATTTAATACAACTCAACCTTTCTTTCTTTTGAACTACTTGCTATAATTTGCTTTGTGTTGACACGGTTATTTTTTTTTACATATTCTATTGATCCCTCACCGGAGAAATTTGTGTGCTACACTACTACCCCACAGTAGGCTGCCACAATGGCCCCAATGATGGGAGAAATAGGGGTGTAGGTGTCTTCTCCAAAGAACTTAGGCGTAAACTCAGTAGGAATCGAACCTGTGAAATTCTGGTTAACTTCCGAACGTTCTACCACTGAGTCACAGTCTATTCGAAAGTTCGCATTTTTTCGGATTTAACATATCCAACTCATTTTTTGTTACTGTACAAAAATGCTATAGGTTTTAAAATAGGTAAACATCCAAAAAAATCAGATTAAGTTTTGATAATAGCTTTGCAAGATTTTTGTTGGATCATTATTTATTTTTAGATTTACTTTTTCTGAACAACTTTGTGATACTTTTAAAATTCTATCGAAAAGAGTACCAATTATCGGAAAATTCAGACCACCATAGATAAATAAACTCAATTAATTTTAAGGACCATCTCATCACCACAAAGACTCATGTGAAATTGGAAGGTTAGCTCTAGATATGCAGAGATGTGAAGTTATTTTGGTACTTGGGACAGAACAGCATTCAGTCTCTAATTAATCTGGCGACACTTGTTGACCGTGTGCCATGAGATACAAGACCATCTGTCCAAATGCTGAACTGCATTTCAACCTTTTTACAGGACATTGAATCTTTGTTCATTGGCCAATCCAAACTGTAGTAACTCAGTAGGAGTAAGTCAAGTGGAATAAATTTGATACAGCCTGGATTTAAACTTTATAGACATGTGATTTGAATTTAACTATGAGACATGTGAGTACTTTTATTAGAGTTAAAATCTTTCACTGATTGTCGTTAATCTTCCAACAAAATGACCGCAATGTCATAAAATTACAGATGTAGTCAACGTGGTTTGTGAATTGTAGGCTCATTAAACATTTATCAACTTCTTCTTTGGCATTTCCCTTCAGGAGTCGCCACAGTAAGTCAGTTTCTTCCATCTAACCCTACCTGCTGTATCCTCTTTGGTCACATCAACTATCTTCATGTCTTCCTTCACTGCGTCCATGAACCTCCTCTTTGGCCTTCCTCTAGTCCTCTTTCCTGGTGGTTCCAAATCCAGCATCCTTCTTCCTATGTACCCTCTCTCTCTCCTCTGTACATGTCCAAACCATCTCAGCCTGGCCTCTCTGACTTTATCCCCAAAATCTCTAACATGTGCTGTTCCCCTGATGTACTCATTTCTAATCCTGTCCTTCCTGGTCACTCCCAGAGAGATCCTCATCATCTTCATGGTGAACGGACATTTCAGCCACGGATATTTCAGCCACGGACATTTGAGCCAAAAAACTGCAAGCTAGGATATTTGAGCCACGGTGACTCGGACATTTCAGCCGCGGACATTTGAAGAACTGCAACCTGGGCGCAACTGTTTATTTAAAGAAAGATAAAAAGCAAAAGATAAAAAGCAACTGTTTATTTAAAAAAAGATAAAAAGCAAAAAAGCAACTGTTTATTTAAAAAATATTTAAAAAAAGATAAAAAGCAACTGTTTATTTAAAAAAAGATAAAAAGATAAAAAAAATTTAAATGAAAAGCAACTGTTTATTTAAAAAAAAGATAAAAAGATAAAAAAAATTTAAATGACTAAAAGCACGATAAAAATTTTTAAGACTAAAAGCAATTTTTCTGTAGTGCAACTGTTTATTTACGATAAAATTTTTACATAAAATATCAGAATTTTTACATAAAATATCAATTTTTTTTTTAAATATCAGAATTTTTATATGAGCCATGGGATAAAAATGACTAAAACCAATTATTTTCTGTAGTGCAACTGTTTATTTACAATAAATTTTTTACATATTTTACATAATACACAATAACAATTTTACACAATATTTTACAAGTTTAGTTGTCCTCCACGAATTGTGAAACTGCAACTAGGCTATTTACAAAATATCACTATGTTTTACATAAAATATCACAATTTTCTACATAAAATGGGTTTTTGGCCCAAATGTCCGTGGCTGAAATGTCCTAAACTAGGGGGCGCACATGGCTCAAATATCCTAGCTTGCAGTTTTTTGGCTCAAATGTCCGTGGCTGAAATATGCTGAAATGTCCTAGAACCCATCTTCATCTCTGCTACCTCCATCTCTGCTTCCTGTCTTTTCTTCAGTACTACTGTCTCTAGACCAAACAGCATGGTCGGTCTCACCACGGTTTTGTACACTTTCCTTTTCATTTTATCTGAAACTCTTCTGTCGCACATCACACCTGATACTTTCCTCCACCCGTTCCAGCCTGCCTGAACACGCTTCTTCACCTCTTTTCCACACTCTCCATTGCTCTGGACTGTTGACCCTAGATACTTAAAATCTTCCACCTTCTTTATCTCTTCTCCCTGTAACCTCACTTTTCCATTTGGATCCCTCTCATTCACACACATGTACTCTGTTTTACTCTGACTAATCTTTATTCCTCTTCTTTCTAGTGCAAACCTCCACCTCTCCAGCTTTTCCTCCACCTCTTCCCTCCTCTTAGTACAGATCACAATGTCATTTATCAACTAATCGGTTTAATTTGGGTATTTTTCAAAACTGCCAATCACATTGCGGCAGTAACGCTAACACCATCTTGTTCGAATTGAGAGTCAAAATGAGAAAGGGAGACGATTTAAGTGGCTTGAAATGTCTCTAGGTCGGAGTATTTCTGGAGCCAGTGACATAATGGGATTTTTACACCCAGCCTTTCTCAGAGATTTACAAAAAAAAAAAACGGCCTGAAAATGAGAAAATATTCAGTGAGCTTTCTCTTTTTTTAAACCAAAAATTTATGCTGATATAAGAAGTCGGCGCAGAATGGGAGGACTGGTAGGAATTAATACACATTGAAAAAAAATATTTAAATAAGACCTGGTTAAAAACAAAAATGCAGAATGTCGTTTTTGAACTTGTAATAGAGCAAAAAACTCAAAAGAAATATTTAAATTTGAATCGAAATGACATTGTAGGCTAATTTTCATCTTAAAAATGCAACTAGTTTAAACACAGCAAAAGCAGCATCTTTAAAACACTCGATTGCTGTACCATTTGGTTTAATTGTTCATCATTTTCTACTTAAAGAGGCACTTTAATTAAATTCTTATTAATGTTAGAAAAGTCAATTGAGCTCCACAAAATGTTGAAAAAAAGTGTTCATTTGCAAGTGAGTAAAGTGCTGATTGACAAATGCAAATGAACACTTTTAGAGCTTCGTTCGGTTATCTTTCATTCAATTCAAATCCGCACATTAATTTACATAATTAGATGATGCTATGAAATGTGAATGTTTTGAAACGCCACAACAGTCATACTCCAAATGGCTTTTTTGTGTGTCGGGAGTGATAAAGGCAAACAAAAGTTGCACTTGCAGAAAATTTTCTTTTGAAACAAAAAGTGTTAAATGCTCTGATGTGACGACAGCCTGCAACAAAATACTATAAAAGTCCTATTTCTTAAAAGTAAAATATAGAAAAAATTATTTAACATTTATTCAAACGTTTTTAGTCACATGTAATTTCTTCAAAAACTTTTTCAAAGAGACAAAATTATTCACTAAGAGGTTTTTAATTAACATTAAGTGCAAACATTTTTAAAAGTTTTGCTTTGGTATTGACCACTTGATCCAAACATTTCACAGACTTGACTGATTTATCTAACACTGTTACGTTAGACAGCAGATTCCTAGCCTAGAAAATAGTCATTACAGTAACAGGAGCACGGACAATAAGCCGATCAGTTCCAAGAGGGAGACTAGCGCAGTGACCTGGATATTCAGTTCTGCACCACTTTCCCTTTTTTGCATTTTATTTTCCCCACATGTCAGATGAAAAGAAAAATGCAATAATAATTTTGATGGTTTAACCTTACAATCCCCTTTAATACAAAAAATGGAAAAACTCATATAAATATTATAGCCATGTACAGTATGTACAATAACATAAAACTACATTGGAAGAAGGTAAACATTGGTCAGAAATTATTTCCCCAGTTTTGATCCCTGCTCCTGCTTCAAAGAGGGAGTTTGCCTCTATGTCAACCAGCTCACAACCTGCAGATGATCAGCAATCAGCAAGCTAAATAAGCCACCCTGCACCCCCAGACTGTGCCAGATTGTTGATTTCCATGTGGTACCAACATCAAGCCTTTTGTAGATCTTTGTCTGCAGATTTTGTTGCCTGTGGTCTTGTATTCTGTTTCCTTTGTTCAAGCAACCTGCCTGCCTCGGACAACTTGCCTGCCCCGGACAACCCGCCTGCCTCGAACAACCCCTTTTTACCTAATTAGAAATAAATTTTTATGTTTACCTTTTCATCCTGTGCTCAACGCTTAGATTCTTTCCACACCTTTCCGGAATATCCCCAGAGTTTTTTTTTTAAAATATGTGTAACTTAAAATAAATTATAATACTCAGCATGTATCAATTTAGAGAATGTATTTTTCTCAATTAAATAAAACATAAAAAAGAAAATGGTATTTTCAATACATTCAAAGACAAATAGTTAACCCTCAACATCACCTTGTTTTGAAAAATATTAATAAAATTCAACACGAGCTTTGTGTCTCTGAGCTAAAGGGAATGAACAAGTCTTAAAAAGTAGACTTTTTTACTTTTTTGGACTTGCAGAGAGTGATTGAATCTGCGAGCTGTTTGAATGTTTTGGAATATTCCGTTATTGAATATAAAGCCAGTCGAGTTCCTTCAAAACAAATTTAATACAGCTGGAGGAGACGCCTCTGGAAATAATACAAGCAGATGAATTTTGATCCTTGTTATGAATAAAATGAAGAAGAAAGCTGCCATAACAAAGACAAAATGTAAACAAGGTGTAGAGGGACACAAAATGTTCTTTTTACATGAGAAAGATGCACAAAGAACTAAAGACGTACACGGTGTGAGCTAAAAGGAAATAAAATGACGTAAAATGAATGGAATGATAGATTGGTTTTAAGATAACCTGGGTCAAACTGAAGGGTTGAAATGAAAACAGAACTGGTGTTGATCTCTTCGGTCCCTGATAAAGTCAGACTTGGGTTTAGATGGATCGGGAACAACAGCTATTACAGTCAGAGATATATTTTATGAATTCAGAGTCAAATAAAAAAAAAACTGGTTAAACTTTCAATTTTACAGTCAGACAATTGATTGGAAGTAACCAATGGTCACTTGCTAATGCATTCATGGTCTAACTTATTTCTTCTGCAAATCTACTACACGATTTGGCTTTAAATGAGAAAATATACAACAATAATGTAATTTTTTTTTGCCTAAAATCATAAAGCATGTCTTAAAGGCTTGTCAACCAAAGAAGAAGGCAAATGCTTGTAAAAATACCAAAAAATTACCATGAACAATAGGTTTGGGGTTTTTATCCAAAGTTATTTGATTGTGATGGTGGTTATACTTTAGTCACAATGTAATTAACTACCAAGGAGAAAAAAAATATCTATGAAAAAAAATCCTAATCAACCCTGCAGTTTTAAAGCAGTCGACTTGTATTAAAACGGTTCACTATTCACATTAATGTCCCATTTAATTCCAGCCAAACATCCCTTTGCACTCTCTGTGCATGCTGTCCATTACATGTTTTATTCATACCTTTATAATCTGCATTTTGAACGTCTTGCAAAGTTCAATTGTGTTTATTTTCTGAATAAGAAAAGAGGGGAGACACTCCAAAGATTTGAAAAAAGCTCTTTTAATAATTTAATTCAACTGTGTTGTAAATGAGTTCAGTCCTTATCGTTGTTTTTCTCTAACCAGAACTATTCAGAAGTCAAAGTCAAATTGCAGAACCTTCATGAATCACCTTGAAGAGCAACAAGTTTCAAATAGAAGTGTTAACCTTAAATGTGTTTCATCTGCGGTTTAGAGTAGAGCCAATAAGAAACGGTGTCACCCACTCAGAACGGTCCTCTGTGGTTTGAAGCTTTTGGACTTCTGTTTTTCTCACATATCTTCGTGCAAACATGGCATGACCCTGAACTCCACCGCTCTCATGCGTAACACTATGTACTAATATAGTGTACATAGTGCACATCTAGTGCACTTCTTCCATTTTAAAATAAATTAAAGCACTTGAGTTCATTCATTCATCTTCTGTACTGCTTATTAAATTGCTTAACTTGTCTGAATACAAATGAATGGCAGGGTACACCCCAAACAGGTTGCCAGTTTGTTGCGACGCCACAAAGAGAGACAAACAACCACTCAGAAACACACTCAGTCAGATAAATTAGTGTAAGTTTTTAAAAGTTTAAATGACTGTTTATTCAACGCTTTTTTAAAGGATAATACCTCTAAAAAAAAAACAAAGAGGAAGATTTTTTCCCTCAAATTTGACCAGTGTTTTCTGGTCAAATCTCTAAGTTATGACTTATTTCATGTCTACAAATGAAATTCCTGGATAGCTTGTAAAAGGTGTCGTATGAATAGTGAAGTATGGAGGGTAGATGCACTATTTTTCTATAAACATTTTTGTGTGCATTAAAAAATCTTATTTTTTGCTTTAATTTAATTGACTCTTTCAAACACTTGCTGGCAATTTTCAGGACTCTGAAATGCTAGTCTGTTTAGACCAATTAGGTTCTCTGGATCATCTTGGTTTAAATGTTTTTCTTACGGTATAAAAAGTGGTCAAACAAAAAAAAAAAAAAAACAGATTCTTTGCTTTCCAAGCATGCTCTGGAATTTCAGCACGTGTGAAGCTTCTGGGAAAATGTATTACTATTACTAACTTAATAGCTATTTTATCCAATTAATTAAACTGAATTACCTTTAACGTTCTGGTTGGCGCCCATCCTGTACCGTCAATTGAATGTTCCCGCAATAAGCTGCAGATGAAGAAGAAGGAAATGTGATTACAGTCATTTGTGTGAGACAGTTTGATTCTGTTTTATTGCTTTTTGCTTCTTGACCTCAAGAGATGTTAAGAAGCATTAGGTTTTATTCGGCAGCATAAATGAGAGCAGTTACACAAGCACAAGTAAAAGTGATGTGAAAACAAGATAACAAACACAGACATGAAACAAGACAGAATACGTAGAGTAGAAAAAAAGAATAAAGAGAACAAAGTACCTCAAACAGATCTCGCCGTTTTCTGTGATATTCGGATGCCATATTCTGGTCAGACATCTAACTTTAGGAGGCTGGAAATGAACAAAATCAAAGCAAAAGAAAGGAGTTTATTAAGAATTTATATCATTAAAAAAGGACAATAAAAAGCAAATTTGACATTTATTTCTAAATCAAATAAAATGATAGTGTTTTAGCAGTTTCTTTCTAAATACAACATATACAGATTTAAATTTTTGTCATTATGAAAACATAGAAAATACGTGCTAAAAAAATGTTAGAATGTTGGTCAGGCAGAACAAAATTCATGGCCAAGATCAACCTGACCATGATCTGAATGGGAATACTGGATGGGAGAGCTACCAAATTACGCAGACATGCATGAGAAAAATAGAAAACCATTTTAGATGTGTTTTTGATGTATGGATACTTTTTTTTTAACTTTGTGGAAGTATGAACTTGTCTAATCGGCATATTTTAGAATAATTCAAAAGGGGAATACCATTTACATTAATATTAGTCTGTCAGAATACTGTACTAACCCATTTAAACTTCTAAAAAGCTGGAGAAATAGGCCACATATAGAAGCATTCCATTGTAAAATGTTTAAAGAAACTTTACTTCAAAATCCAAACCATGTTCAAATATTGTGGAAGCAAAATGACTTCAAATTTTCAAGCTTATTTACAGATTAAGATTAATCACAAATTTGATTGGAAAACTAACTCCTATATTTGTGTGTTTTCTAAACATTGGATTTTATGACTGCACTTTGAGTTGAAGAGTTTTGAGGCTCTTTTTTTTTTTTTTTTTAATAAAAATCATTTTGATCTATTTACACAAAAAAAACTGATGACTCTTGTTAAGCACAAACCTGCACACATGGCAATAGGCTATTATCTTGCCAGCAAACAGAGATGTTGGAGGAACTAGGATGAGAGTTATGAAGCATTAAAGGTACTAGCACAGCTGTTACATCTAACAGGGGGAAGTGAAGTGTGGGTTTCAAGCCGCGCTTGAGGGGAAAAGGCTTAAATCCAATATGTAATGGCCTCACAAAGGACTGCATTAAAAACAGACGCTTTAGAGAAACTCCTCAGGTTCTGAGACGTTCACTAGTTATGGCTTGTGTGAGATACAACAGTATTAGAAAAAAACAGACATCTTTTTCAAAGTGAATAGAGGAGGTATGGCCAAGTTTTGCTACTACTAAAAAAACATCTAGAAAATTTGAAAAAATTTGATATATTTAGGGATCACTCTTCACAGTTTGTCCTTCTCATGAATGTTAATGGTCTGAACCTGAGGCAAGACAAGGGAAAGAAAACCATGTCTGCATTGTTGGAGCTGCTGCAGCTCAGCTCAGCTGTAGTCGAAGATAATTAGGGATAGTTAATGAGAATGAGACAGTGTGTGTGCATGACACTGGCTCATACACCAGAATACCAGGTGTTGATCAGTAGAAATATGCTACATCTTCTAAAAAAGGACCCATAATAAAGTCGAACTTCTGTGGGTGACTGTCACTTTTTTCTTCTGGCGGTTTAGATAGAATTGAAAAAAAAAAAACAGTTTAGACTCCAGAGCCAAATCTTCAAGATTCATGTAGTTTTTATTCAGAAAATCCAACACAGTTTCAAACATGTCTGAATCCCTTGTGGGACTTGTGCTGGGGACAACAGCTTTATTGCGAGTTAGTAATGCAACGTTGATTTTAATCCATGGTTTAAACAAATATGTGTTGTGGGGCTGCTCTGATATAATCCGCAGGGATGTTTCTGTTAAGCGAAACATTAAGTGAAGAGGAGTTTAGGATTTATGAATCATTAAATTAAAAAAAATGTAAAAGGCTAAAATGCTTTATTTAATCCGAGGCAAATTTGGATGCAGCTTTTATTTCTTACTAAGTGAATATTGTAGTTAATACTTAAATTCTTACTCGGAACAATGACGTCTGATGGCAATTTTTTTAGTTGTTTTTCTTTCAGTTTGTCCTGAAGTCAACAAATGTCTTTTTTTTTATTTTGGTAGCGTTCAAGATAATAATCAAATTGATTTTACAGCTTCTTACAAACAAACAAATCAGCTTAATGTCCGCCTTAATCATTGAGCATCCGAAAAAATCTCTGTAAATAACAGAACTCAGAGTTCTATTAAAAGTGTGAGATGCAGTGTGAAGAGAAGTGGTACGAGTACAGTCCCCTGTGGTACTCCTGTGCGACTGACCACCATCTCAGACACAATATTTCAGGAGAGAAAAAAAAAAGCTCTGTTTTTGTTAGGAGGTCATATATTCCTGTATGTGGAGGAATCTACAAAATATTTATGACACTTCTTACACAACAGAGCCAGGGGAGTTGTTTTAAAAGCACTTGAGAAACCAAAGAATATGATTCTCCAAGTGCTGCCGGTTGGTCTAGCACAGATACTTTCAACATGCGAGTTATTAATAAAATAACCAACTCCAAAAGATATACCAACAATAAAATAAGCTAAACTTTTACATATGGGAGACTAAGTCCAGAGAGCTTAATTTTTATATGAGCAACACAATATGGATTATTTCTTAATGTCTCAGAAATTGATTTGACTGATCATCCTCTTTTTATAGACTAGCTTTGAAGGAGCCATGAGCTCCACTGGGTTTTTCAGGAAACAGGGCAGAGCACCAGTCAGAACGGTAGAGGACAAAAGTGTGAGAGCATTGTTTGGTTACTATGACTGCAGTTAAACAAGTCAACAGGCGAGCTTTCTTGACGAACAAGTATACATTTAAGTAAATAAAATCCCGAGATTTCCCACTGATGATAAATATAATCCATGCTTTAAAAAGGTTTTTTAAAAATTGAGGCCTTTTTTTTTTAACTTTGCCATGAAGCTACAAGAGGATTGCGGCAATTGTAATGGGCAGCCTGGGTCTTAAAGGTTAATATGTACTTTAACAGGGCCTGAAACATATCCTCTTGTTTATCGAAGTGAGGCATTAAGAGTCTCTGTTTCCTTTCAGCATGTGCGATACTATGACATTTAATCTATGGTCGATTTGCTATGGTTGAGTGTTTTGGTTCTTTTTTAGGGAATGATATAATGAGATTTTTTTCACAAGACACAGACACATCTGACTCAGGCTGTCGAAAAGGTACTGGATACAACAGGTGTAATGAGAAGATTTTCAAATTCTGCTTACAGCTATACACCGAGACTTTTTTAGATCTGTTCAACCTCAGGATTTACAACTCAAATAATCAGTGCTATTCAGTATTTCTGCACCACTGTTACCATAAAAGAATTTTAGATTGAAACAGATGTTTAGGGAAATTTTTATTCAGTTACAATTTTGTATTTTTTTTTTTTTTTTTGATTATTTTGAATTACTCTATTCATCCCTCACCGGGGAAATTTGTTTGCTGCACTCCTTACACCGCAGCAGGCTGCCCTTCAACGGCGCCAATGGTGGGAGAAGTGGGGGCTAGGTGTCTTCTCCAAGGACCCTAGACGTGCTCTCCGTGGGACGCGAACCCGCGACCTTCTGGTCCGCGGGCGAACGCGCTAACCACGCGGCCACCGTCTCCACCCCTTTATTTGTTAGTTAAAAACTAATCAATTGAAATTGATAGTCATTTATCAAAGCATTCTTTTTTCTGGTAAAATATGATTGAATTTAAAGTTAAAGGACAAGGTAACCAGATAATTCTGGTAATGTAGCTTGAGAAAGACGGTTTAAATGCCGGCAGGATGCTTGCAGGAAAGAAAAACTGCTTTTGACATTCCTGCTAGCTAAAATCCTCTTCTGCATGCTCAGTCACGTCAATCAGGATACTTTCCTCGGCCAATAACTGTGGCTTGAACGCTGCAAATTTATCATTTTGTAAAAAAAATTGGGTCATTTTGTAAATGGCTTAAAAAAATTAGTCTCAAATGTTCACATTCACAGACAGAAAAAAATAAAATGGTGAAAATGAAAGAAAAATGTGAAAGTTGGAAATGAGACCCTCAGCACTGCTCTGCAGCATGACATGAACATTATAATTGGATATAGACCTTGGGAATATAAACTGAGACCCCCTGAAGATATTAATACAATTGGTTATTTATTCAAAAGTGAAATGCTGTGCATTTTATAGAAAGTGTGTCACACACTAACGTGCACAGCTCATCTTTCTTTTGCTGCCTGGCAGGAAGGTCAGCACTTAAACTGGAGAAAATGCTGCTGGGCAATAAACTGATCCTCCACATACTTTTAGATGCATTTTAAATTAGACATCTTTGACTGACCTTACAACAGCATGAACAGGACATTTTTATGTGGAAAATGTGTACGCCACACACTCAATATTAAAGGGAACATCTTCTGATAAATGCTACATTTTTAGCTCTGGCATACTCATTAGGGCAAGGGTGTCGAACTCCAGTCCTGGAGGGCCAGAGTCCCTCTCAACTTATTTTCTTCTTGGAAAAATATATAAAAATAATAATGTAGACTTTATTGATCCCTCACCGGGAAAATTCGTGTGCTGCATTACACCACAGCAGGCTGCGACGACGGCGCCAATGGTGGGCGAACGGGGGGTTAGGTGTCTTCTCCGCGAACCTGCGAACTTCTGGTTAACTTCCAGTCTGAGAATGAACGAACGCGCTACCACTGAGCCACTGTCTCCCTAATAAGTACTAATGTACTCATTAGTATTTATTTATGTCACTTAACATAAAATATTGAGAAAACACAGGAAGAGAACGTGTTGTAAGAAATGGTTTTAAAAACCAATGAAACAATTGCATTTGCAACTTTAACTATTATAGAGATTTAATTATTTTTATAACAGTGACAGATATGGTGGCAAGGAGGTGTTTGCTGGGCAGAAAAATATTTCAGCGCTCACACTGGTTATCTCAGAATAGATTTAACAGTACCATTCATCAGTCTTTGGTGAAAGTCTCAGAAATGCAGCAGATAAAAGAAAAAAACTCAAGAGACTGAGGGTGAGAAGATTGATAAAAGCAATAGAGGATGACAGGACTGGCTGAGGGATTGTAGAGAGAATGTGTCCTCTCTATTCCTCTGCTTCACAAAACATCTTTTTGGTTACTTTTGGCAAGTTTCACAAACGACACTAAAATATTTCCCATAGTTATATGATGTTGATCATTTTGAAGTTCTTTTTGACTAAAAATGTGTTGCATCTAAATACATTTTCAAGCCTTTCAATAAATTTGAAAATATAAAATCAAATTAGCTCTTTTTCTGATTTTTTTCTGTGTTAAAAATACATCAAACAGAACTGAGATTGCAAGATTAGAAGAGATGTATATATATCCTATTTTTGTTTCATAAACTAAGCCCATCATACTTTAATTTCTAGGACACAGATAGAAAATACAAAACTTAACTCAATTCAACTTTTTATTGTTTAAAAATGTGCTAAAAATAAGAAACTTTTACGTGTTTTGACTGTTGTAAAGAAAGAAAGCAGCTATCGTACTCTTTATTGTAACAAAATAAAACATTTAACATTACTTTCAGGCTTCTTTAACAAATGTGAGAAGGAAAAACTGTTGTATTTGTCTGTTTTTGTGCTTTCCACGTCTGTCAGATCATTGTCAACGTTTCCAAGATGACTTCCAGTAACTTGACGAAGGATTCAAGCACGAAGAAAGATCAAGATGTCATGTGATGGTGGAGAATGAGAAAGCTTTGATCAATAATAAAAAATATATATATTTGAGGGCACTCTGGAGGTCATTATTAATTATTTATTAATAACTATACTTGGGGAAGCAGCTTTCCAATTTTTTCTGGCTAAAATCTAGTATGGTCTTCCTGGTGATGTGAGACGGGTCTGTACTCTGACAATGTTCAAGCCCAGACCAAAAACTGTAGTTATTGGTCACGCATGTATTTGAAAGCAATTACTTCAAATTACTTATTAGCTATAAGTTTTGTTTTTTTTTTTAAATCTATTGTTTCATCTGTAATTAATTTCTTTATTTTTGTAACCTTATCTTCGTTTTTGTATGAATGGTGCTTTACATGTCAACTCGCTTTATTATACAAACTCGTTTTTTATAAAAAAAAAATAAAACAACAGGTAATTTTGTGAATAAGCTTCAAACTACTGAAAATGATTTATTTCACCAAATCCCCCTTATTTCCGTTGGGTTTTATTGTCAGCTTATACCATTGTCATGAACACAAAGAGTCACCTTTTCATTCATTTCATCTGAAAGTATAATCCTTATTTTTTTCATTATTATCCCACCCCAAAATGCCTTTGGTCTGCAGTGCAGGCTGTCACAGCTGTCACAGCTTACTTTCCACTGGCAGGATTCAATTTTTTATGTCTTAACAAGATCAAGATTTTCACAAGATTTAAAAAAAACAGTGGAAATACTGGGTAGCGGCTCTAGTTAAAGGGCATATTTTCCCCCATATAGCACAACTTGACAGTTGTCTATTCTTTCAACAATTGGAAAAAAGTGCTTGAAATGTTTTCCTGTAAAATCCTCATGTGAACAAATCTAAAAAGAAAACAATAGACTCTTGAGTTACCATCTGCAAAGCAGGAAATGATGTTAAGTACATTTTTCTGACCAGAGAACGTTTACAAGTGGATTAATCTAGGTCTTTCTACACTAAAGGTGTAGAAAATTCTCCAAATACCACCCCTCATAATTAAAAACCCTCCCATTCCAGTTCTATGGCAAAAAAAAAAAATAAAGGTAGAATCACACACGTCTCTTCAGGATTAGATTAATGGAGCAGAACAGCCTTCTCTCATCTTTAAAGCAGCTCGGCTAATTGAAAATCTGTCTCAAGCATGTCATTTTGCAAATATGATCTAAAAGGTTAAAACTTAAGTATCTGAGCTTCGTCTCTAAAAGGGGTGACTTAAAGCTTCACCTTTTCTTCACCATAATTTTTTTCAATCTCGCTAATAGCATCATTATTGTCTCGTGGTAACTCCAAAGTCATAGTGAGGGAGTAACACACACAGACACATAAAAGCAGGCACATAAAGTGACTTTTCAAAACAACCCCTTCATTGAGAATTGAACTACTCACCACCATGTTGTAAGCGTCAGGGACATCTATTTCAAATTGAAACCTCCCGCTTTGGTAGTAGCCCTCATCTAAAGAGACATGAGGGAAACAAAAAGTGGTCATTAGTGTGTGTTGGAAGAAAAACAACAATAAAAAGAGCTACTGTGAAGCAACAGCTTTTAGCTGTGCTAATAATCATTATCGGGTTAGGAAATGTCATGAGCAACTAAAGTCTGCATCAGAGCCAGGTCAATTTACATTGCGAAGGACAATTAGTACATCCTAAATTACAAAAGTTGTTTAATCAGCTCAAAACTTCTTTTTTGTAAAAAATACCAATACGAATTGTGTTTCTTTGATTGGAAACTCAAAGGAGCTGAAGAAAGAGCTGAGCTGAAAAGCAAAGCTCTCTATTTACCAGTCAATCGACGTTCCCACCCTCACTTATGGTCACCAGCTGTGGGTGATGTCGGAAAGAACGAGATTGCAGATACAAGTGGCCGAAATGAGCTTTCTGTCCAGGGTGGCTGGACTCCCACTCAGAGATAGAGTGAGGAGCTCTGCCATCTGGGAGTTCGAAGTAGAGCTCTTGCTCCTCCAGGTCAAGAGAAGCCAGAGGGGATGGTTTGGGCATCTGGTTAGGATGCCACCCGAATGCCTTGCTGTTGAAGTGTTTCGGCACATCCCACCAGGAGGAGATCCAGAGGCAGACCCCGGACCCACTGGAGAGACTACGTCTCACAGCTGGCCGAAGAACACCTCGGTATCCTCCCAGTTAAGCTGGAGGATGCAGCCGGAGTGAGAGAATCTGGGTTTTAGGCATTTTTAGTGGCTTCAGAAAATAGTTGGTCCTGAACTTATGGTTTGCTTGGTTTGTGCTGATTAATCTGCAAAACATCTCCACGTGTAATATTTTCTTTAAAAAACTTTACTGTAAATAGACATCACAGTTAAAAAAAACATCAAAGCTGGGGATGAGATAAAAAAGTTTTTAGAACTTCAGTAAGAAGCTTTAAATATGCTGAAAAGAAATAGATCAAGACCCAATACTCAAATACTATGAGTTTGAGGGCACAGAAAACCTGTCAGATGAGGTTAAAAAAAGCCATAGGATTCATTAAAATCTTTCAACATCTATTTTTGGGTTAGAAAACTGTGAGAAATGTCTGTGGATAAAAACCATTAAAGAGAGGACCATAGGATAATTAGAACAATCACCACAGTTGAACTCATGATGGTAGAAATTATATTGTATGATGAATCTGGAACTCCCTTTAACAATCTGGTAACCTCATGGGGGTGTAACCCACCTTTAATATGCTTATTAGAGCCCCCAAAACCAGCAATAGATGAAAAAAAATAGACAGGTGAGTATGAGTTAAGTATGTGTTAAGAGTGGTGCGTGCACAGGATAGAAGTCATAGATACGGCTTACAGCAGATCCTGTAAATAGTTATATGAACACGTAAATTAAGTATTTAATCACATAGTCCAATCTGTTCCAAAAAGAGGAAGAACATTTCAGCACTTTGAATATTATGTTTGTTTTTCTTCTTATAAAAAGAAGGTTAGAAGACACCTAACCCCCGCTTCTCCCACCATTGGCACCGTTGAAGGGCAGCCTGCTGCGGTGTAAGGAGTGCAGCAAACAAATTTCCCCGGTGAGGGATGAATAGAGTAATTTATTTATTTATTTATTTATTTCATTCAATTTTACCAATAGAACTGCTTTGCCTCGTTTTGTTAAACAATTTTATTGAGGGTCAAAAACTAAATTAGAAGGAAAAATCACTGTTTAATCAAGAACTAATTTCCAATGTCACAATAAAATGTGGTGCGTTTGTAGATATTAATAGGGGTTACAGACATAGATCTTGAAAAGTGTGCTATTAGATAAAAAATATAACAAATTTTATAGCTCCAAATCATGAAGGAGATTCTAAACAAACAAGCAGTTGAAACTATGAATATGACAGAAAACCGATGTCCTGATTTCTCTATGATTTACTATTCAGAGAAGTTTAGTAGGATGAACTGTGGCTTTTATTTCTTCACTCAGAGACAGCTGAGTTTTCACAAAGGAATGGCCTCTCTAACGCTGTATGGATTTGGACAAAGTAGGTTGTTCATTGTTAGTTTTACTTGAAAATTCCTCTTTTATAACAATTGTTCGGAAATGAGGGGTAGAAATTGCTGAGAGGGTGTTTTAATGAAGTTTCTATACAGGCCATGTCCAGAAAGGACTGTGAATGTGGGCGTGAAGATAGAATAAGATGTCCTGGTGCAGGAAATGAAGTCCAACACCCATGTAGCAAGGGCGTAAACTGATCATTTAGAGTGACTTGTTTTTACTCCCATAGTTCTTTCAGGAATAAAAAAAAAAAAAAGCCAGCTCTTTTTTTCTCATAGAGCATCATTGAATGTTTTTTTTTTTTAAATTGGCAACTTGTGATCTCTGTATAAGACAAGAAGGTTGCTGTCATTGTGTGAGGACATCTTTTAGGCTGAAAACGCATTAAAAGCCTCTGTCAGGAATCAGATGAGGTGAAGCTGGAGGGGATGGGATTTGGGACAGAAAAAGCTGAAATGCCAGCTCAGCTTGTTGGAACTCCACTAGGTAGACTCACTGTGACAACTTCAGAGTGAACTTTGGAAGTTTTGAAGACTAGGAGCAGAGGAAAAGTTAGTAATTGGCCGTGTAATGATCTTACAGAGAGTGGATTCATGAATATAGCCCCCTGCTGCCTCGGCACTCTGAATCAATCAACTTTGCCCCTTAATATGCTGATTCAGCTGTCCGACCATACATAAACTTAGAATATGAGCGCTATATTCACTGCTTCCATTGTTATCATTTTGACACAAATTCCATCTATGGAAGATCTCAAAGTACCTACAATTGTATTGCATATTTGTTTCACATTTATACATTACACACAATTTATACTCTGTGATTTATTACAAGAAACATCAATTCTAAATTTGCGACATAAGGAATGAAAAGAGACAATAGGAGGAGATTATGCATGCTTGTAGTATAAATGGAACAGGACACCTGGTAAGAATGTGTCTGTGTGTGTGATAAAAATGTTTATGGTGAGCATGTGTGGCATTGAACGGTCCAGAATGAGGAAAAAAAGATGAATAGGTGGCCACAGAGAGAAGGATAGAAAAGGAACGAAAAAAGCAACAAGAGACAAACACCAGGAGCATTCGTCAAATAAATACTGCAGTCAGAGTTCATAAATAATTCCTTACTGTCTTCAATTGGCAGTCGGTCTCACACATGCACCTGCATGTGCACAAAAAAAAATCTCACAATATCATCCGGATTTTTTAAAATAAATTAATTCTACTAATTTATATGCCAAAGGTTTTATTAACATTTATTTCTTTTAAAGTTTGTAGGTTAACATTGGGGTTGCATTATGTTGAAAAAATACCTAACCGCAATTTTTTTTTCTGATATGTAATATTAATTTGATATTTCTAACATGTTTGTTTCTTCTTGTTTCACAAAAAAATGGAAAATAGTGAAAAAAAAATTGCACTACTACATTTAACTGTTATGAACAACAGTTAAGTTTACTGGTTGCTCCTGAGCAGCTGTTTGTCAGTTAGTCACCTTTTTAACCATCTATATGTTATGAGGTTGCCAGGGGTGCCGGAGCCTATCCCAGCTGATCAGAGGCCAGGGGCAGGGTACATCCTTAACAGGTCGCCAATCTATCGCCGGCAGCTGTTCGGACATTCAAAAATGTATTTTGTGGCATAATTTGTGCTTTCTTCAGAATTTTTAAAGTTAAAAATTTTATAAAAAAACTACAAATAAATGACCTCGCCCTTTTACTCTTCCGTCCTGCGAACAAGCTAATTGGCTGCAGTAAATGCCAGTACTAATCAGTGGGCTGCTCAAAGTGATTAAAAAGGCGCAGTCTGGTGAAGGTGGAACAAAAACATGAAAGAAGGAAAAATGCTGCTTATTTTGATTTAGTAATTGCATGTTAAAATGATGTTAAATCCTGATGTTAAAATATTGTGCAACTCTTGTTAATTGTAAAATAAAATGTAAAAAAGATGTCATATGATATTTATTTATTTTATTTTTACATACTCTACTGATCCCTCACCGGGAAAATTTGTGTGCTGCACTACTACACCGGAGCAGGCTGCCACGACGGCGTTGTTGAAACGGGGGTTTAGCTGTCTTCTCCAAGGACCCCAAACGTAAAGTCAGTGTGAATCGAACCCAAATTTACATGGACTGATACGTCCATGTACTGATATCTTGATAAAAAACGTAAACTTTTTAAATCATGAGCAGAGTTTTTTTCCCCCCCTTTTAGAGGAACAAGACTGGAGCTGAATGATGCCTTCAGTCTGGTGCCAAAAAGATTTCTCAGAGTGCTGGGAGACATGTCTACTACAGTCGGAACAAACAAGGAAACAACCAGGTGATCTGAAGGATAAACTAGACGGACTGATAAACATTTATCACATCACAGGAGAAAATTTGTTCACTTTTAGTTTCATATGAGGAAACTCTGACTGTAACAGAGATAAACTAACGCTACCAGGCAATTACATAACTATATCTGCCCTACTTGTTACATAAAAATCCCTGATCTATTTACACACAAAAAAATCCCATCAGACATCTAAATCATAGGTACAGAAGAAGAACAAGGAAAGAAAGATAAAAATAAGATGAAAAGAAGTCACCTAGCTGTGAGCTATAAATTTTCCACACAAGTCAAGATGATTTTATCTTACTCTCCAAAAGAGTTATTAAGCAGACTGGACCCTGAGGCAAGCTGCTTTTGCATTTTACACTTTCAAATGCTGCCGATAAACAAGACAAATAGGAAAAAGGTAATTTGAGGGAAGAATATAAGCATCATTGATCAACATGATGGAATATTTATCTACAGACCACCTGTCCAGTATTCATGTCTATGGAAAATAAATTAGAATTTTATCCTCCTCAAAAAACATTTGTCCTACCACAGAGACTTTTTATATAAAATATATGACTTTAATAAACATTATCAATTATATATGAAACCTGTATAAAATTGGACAGTAAACTACTAAATAAATGGCTCAAGATGGGAGAGAAACAGGAAGAGTGGGGACTTACTTAGGTGACAAGAGAGAGCGGAAAAAAAAGATACGAGACTGAGATGGGTGTGTGAACAAGAGGTGACAGGGGTGTGTCGGGACAGACAAGACGTTTTGAATAATTGAGTGAGTCTTTCTCTGAGAACTCAATCTCCATAACAACTAGTGTTAAAAGAGCAGAACACCGATTCTTTTTTGCTTCCTAGTAAGAGCGCTCTGCTTTTTTTTCTGCCAATACTTACAAAACCCTCTGTGAGATGGAATGTGGCATCATTGTGCCCCCTTAAATGAGGTTATACGTTAAATAAATAAATAAATAAATGAATTACTCTATTCATCCCTCACCAGGGAAAATTTGTGTACTGCAGTCTTTACACCGCAGCAGGCTGCCCTTCGACGGCGCCAATGGTGGGAGAAACGGGGGTTAGGTGTCTTCTCCAAGGACCCTAGACGGTGGTCTCAGTGGGAATCAAACCCGCGACCTTCCGGTTCGCAGGCGAGCACTCTAGCGCTGATCCACCGTCTCCCAGCATGTAAATATTAAACTCAATGTCATAAACATCTAAAAGAAAAAACGAAAGTAATACAAATTTTGTCTGTCGGGCTTAAAAATGCAAATTGGAATGTTCTGTTCCGTTCTGTCAACTTCCGCTTATTCGGGGCCAGGTCGCGGGGGCAACAGCCTCAGACGGGAAACCCAGGCTACTCTCACCCCAGTTCACCCGGAAGAACCCTGGGCCGTTTCCTGGCCAGCTGTAAGACATGGTCTCTCCAGTGGGTCCGGGGTCTGCCTCTTGGTCTCCCTCCCAGTGGGACGTGCCCGAAACGCCTCACCAGCGAGGCACTCGGGGGCATCCTGACCAGATACCCGAGCCACCCCATCTGGCTTCTCTCAACCTGGAGGAGCGGCTCGACAGTAAGCTCCTCCCGGACGGCAGAACTCCTCACCCGATCTCTGAGTGAGAGCCAGGATGTTTGTTACTTAAATGTTTTTATCTTCAACCTCACTTGGAAATCACAATGCATTCCAAATTATTGTAATAAATGGAATTTCAGAGTCAACATCATTGCTTTGTTTTTTTCTATTACGGTTTTTGGATTCTGAAATCAGATTTTTGTGGTAATCAGTTTGTCAGTTACTTAACACATCCCAATTAAAGAAAAACTTCAGGTTCCAAATTATTGAGCAGATTATTATTATCTGCAATCAGGAAACAAAAAATGATCTCTTCTTCTCCCTCTAAATCTAAAACTATTGTCCTCGACAAGAAAAGGGTGAAAACAATTTTGCAAGTCAAGGGTAGCGTCCTGCTCCAGGTGAAGGAGTTTAAGCATCTCTGGGTTCTTTTCGCAACTGAGAGAAAAATGGAGCGGAAAATTAAGAGGCGAATCTGTGCAGTGTCTGCAATTATTAGGACGCTTAATCATTGTTATGGTAAAGAGAGAGCTGATCTATAAACCAAAGCTCTTGATGTACTATTAAAGCGATGTTCCGACCCTTGCTTATGGTCACTTGCAGCAGTGACGAAGATCTTGAATGCAAGCTGCTGAAATAAGTTTCTGCGAAAGTATGAGGAGCTCTGCCATTCAGGAGGGGCACAGAGTAGAGCTGTTGCTCCTCCAAGTGGAGAGAACCCAGATAGTAGCAGATTAAGATGCCTCCAGGATGCTTTGCTGGGTAGGTGTCCTGTCTAAATCCCCCAGAAATGAGAATTAGAGTTAGACACTGAATGATCTACATGTCCTGGAACACCTCGGGATCCTCCCAAATGAGTTGAAAAATTTGGCAAGGGTGAGGCAGGTCTGACCGAATAACAGGAACGACCAAACCCTTTGGTGTTGCAGGTCTGACCTTTCCTTGTAAGGGAAGGTCAGACCTGCAACCCGAACCCAGATAAACAACAAGAAGACAGAACGGTGCTACTGTAAGTAGATAGCCGACACTTCTAACCACTGGACAAACATATTTCCTCCTGAGAAACAACAACTCCTGAACGTGTCTGGAACAGATAAGGACCTACGTGAACATCTATTTTGCAGTGAAACTACATAAATAGATTTTGCTTGATTTAAAAATAATGTAAGTAAAGGTTGTTTATTTCCTCGAGGAATAGGGCCATCTGTTACACACAAAGAAATGGGATTGAGCTTTTGTGATACACCAAAAATTTATTGTGTTTGTTGTGTCTAAACTTTAGGAAAACAGAGAAGCTTACTCATTTTAACCCCAGGATCCCGACAACAACAATACCTTTTTTTATATTAGAGATTATATCTCTTACATAACCAAGTGTTCTTACAAATATTCTAATGAGATATATGGTGGTGGGAACTAAATTACTACCTAAATAAAAAAAAAAAAAAATTCTCATAAGAAGTTACATCTGAAAAGGAACTGTTCTATTAAATCCATTCTTTATATAAGCTATCAAATTTCAAAGACTTCTTAATCCAGCTGTGACCTGATTGTTTGTGCCTGTAGCGGTCTATGATAGAGCGGATTAATATCCAGGTTACCATGTTACTAAAAGACCCAGATAATCTGGCTAAACTGTTTGTTTAGACCTGCTAAAACACTGGAGTATTTGCACCGTGTGACTTTTTACACAAACCCTTTTTTATGTGTTTTCGATCTCTGAAACTACTTTGTGTTTAAAACGATAAAATAACTCCATACACAGTTCATGGAAGTTGTGTCTGCTTGATGTTTAACTGAAAAGGATGAAGATGGGATGATGAAAATTAAGTGTGAAAGGTACAAAGACATCCTTCAGTTGTTCAGCTTGTGTTTTGATCCTTTTTGTTTGCTGCACAAACTTTGGAGTTAAAGAAATTCCAGAAGAAATAAGATCATAAAACTTTCATTCAAATCAAAACACAGAAACTCTATCAAAGTCCCTTTCCATCCAACATGGTAGTAACTGACTCTTTCAGGTTAAACACAAAAAGATAAAACACAAACCGGCAAAGAATCATTTTAATCTTAATCATTTTATGCTCTAAAATTGAGTATATTGTTACAGAAAGAAAAGGAGCACAAGCGTTTTTTTTTCCTTACCGGGAGACACAACCAGATGAAAATGATGCAGCTTATTCTCATCTGGAAAACTGGCTTTGCATGTACCTGCAAACAAAACAGAGATGAGAAGACAAGAATTGCAGACTATGTTTTTTGGAGGTTAAAGGGTGAGGGGAGGGTTTACAAGCTAGACATAATAGATCATCTGTTTTACATATGATCGTCTGATTTTGACAATCAAAATCAGTCACCACTTTTTTATTATTTTTAGGATTTATGCTTAAAGGCATCCCAATGGCAACATATTCCCCTCTGCTGTTTAAAAACAGCTACTGCATGCCAAACATGTAATCATATTTATGAGTTTTAGATTTTTAATTTGTTGAAACAGTGCTCTCATAATCTCTTTAAACAGGCATCTTTATGTAATGATTCTGCTTATTAGATCCAAAGAAGGGAAATTTTGGTTTTCAAACATTTGATAAGAGATTATTTTATTAACTCTGTGTTCTTTATCTGACTTACCAGACAGCTACCATAAATTACCCAAGCTATAACTAAATAAAGGACTTGGCTTCTGTTATCTCATGCTGTTGAGTCTTACACATATAGTTGCAAACAAAATCAAGTCACAAAACTAAAACTCATTTCTTCCATCCGAATTGATTCAGGTATGAAAATTACAATCGGGACGTTTAATCAATGACTTAAGCGACTGAGTTGGATTTCCAGAAAAAAAAAACGTTCCTTGAAGTCTTTTCCTTTCAGCATTTCCCTTCAGGGGTCACCACAGCGAGTCAGTTTCTTCCATTAACCCTATGTTTTTATGCAATGACACATTATTCCAAGACGTGTCGGGGTGTGAATGAGGAGTTTGTGAAAAACTCAGACTAACCTGTTACACATCAATAAGCATCACTGTGGCTTGCACTCCTTCCTAATTACTTCCTAATTCTGATGCCATCTTGACCATGTCCGCATGCATGAATGCATTAGATTGCCACTAAAAGATCTGCTAAATAATAAGTGTATCTAATCAAGTGTATATTTAGTGTCGATTGTCGATGTTGCGACTCTTCAATCTCATTAGAATTCAAAACAAGTAGTAACAACAAATTACCGTATTTTCACGACCATAAGGCGCATCGTACTAAAACACGCAGTTTCAGATGTGTGTCACCACTGTATCCATCACATGCACAAAACCCACCTTATTATAGGGCGCGAGTTTGATAAATAATGCCCACTTACCCCTTTAACGTAACATTCTTATGGTGTCCTCTACTACGGCCGCCTTACAACAGCACACATGCACGCACACTGATATACACTCTGGGTTCACTGCACTTTTATGACTTTTATGTGCGCCATATAGTAATGAAAATACGGTACTTAAAGAGATGACATTATTAAATTTGCTTCTACAGGATCATTTTTTTTATCTTCCACATCAATGCCTTTCCTCCAAGTTTATTACTTTTTGTTAACTATGCATGTTACACGTGTCGCCTAATTATCAGCTCCTTCACGGTCGTCAGATATCAGGAGAAACTCATCAAACCCAAAAAAAAAAAAAGATGAGAGTTCGAGGCTCACAGGAAGTAATCGCTTGTCGCTTTGCATGCTGATACATACATGTAGAAAACTCCCAAATAAAGATTTAATTCACATGGATAGATTCTCACAGAAATGCTCTTTAGCAACTCGGCTAAACAAAGACCTTCGCAGACCAGAAATAAAGCGATCCCCCACAGACCAACACCACATATACTTTTTTTTGTACCAGCACTAGTTTTCCTTTAAAAGATAAAGGATTTAGGTGTTCGGTGCTTTAATGTCACATCTAACAGATAGGGACCTTTGATCAAATGGATTTACAGGACTTTCACTCAGTTGTTGCATTTTTGTTTTTTTCCCTGTGTTCATTTGTTGGGCTTCTAAAGAATTATTAAAATACCAGACAGAAAAAAACACGTCTGCATGTACAGTGGTGTGTGTTATACTTACTAGGGAGATTGGCTTCTAGATCTGCAACTTCTGTTGAGAAAAAAAATAACAGGAAATGACTCAGTTGAAGGACAAAAAAAACTTTATCCATAAATATTACAGAATTTATATGCAAATTAAAGTCAAAGCGATAGAGCCAAAACTCCTACACTTTCTTTTTTTTTAGGCTAATGTAGTGACATCGGCTTAGTCAGGAAAGTTTCTCAGTAAACATAAAATGAGATCTTTTAAAAACTGACAAATGCAGTGAGGAAAAATATGCCGGAACGCATGAGATGAAAAGAAAAAGACTAAGAAAAAGCTGAACAAACAAGGAGGATACATCAGTTTAGTTTTCCAATGTAAAAAAAAAAAAGGTTTATTCCTTTTTGTTTGTTTGGGTTTTTTTTTTTAGAAAAAAAGCTTTCATCCCTCACTTTTTACCAACTTGGTAAATCAAGGATTCTATTGTTACTAGAGTGGATATATTTTCATTAAATCAACACAATGTGGACCCAAAACAATCTCGAGAAGTGTTTTTCCCTTATTTTTCTTCATTACAATAAACAGAGGCTATCTAGCGGCTCCATAAAAAGACATAATTCCTCCAGATAGAAAACATGCTTACAGCTAAAATATATTCTGTTCTGGTTACATTATTTTGCTTGTTAATAGTCCCGACAATAACAAAGGTGTGAACTGTTCATACATTTGTCCTATTTTGAGTCCTTTGCATTTGTAAAAAGAGTTTAAAATCAGAGACTATAAATAAAAAATAAAAAAATTCTATTTGACCAGCGGTGATGATTTTAATGCAGCCACATCGGGCAGAAGCAGTAGAGAGCTGCAGTGATTTTACTGATTCCTACTGTTTTTTACTGTTTTTACCAATTGACTTTTTACATTTTTTAGAAGCACTTTACCATTTTTATTCTTTTTACTTGTTTTATTCTTTCTTATCTGTTTTAATCTTTTATTTTGAACTGTTGTTGTGTGTCCTGATGTGTGAATGGGAGCAACAGATGCCAAGACAATTTCCCTCGGGATTAATAAAGTATTTGTCATTGTCATTGTCATGAGGAAGTGCACTTTTTGGTCAGTTTTTGTCGAAGAGACTGTGTAGAGTAGGTTTGTCTGTTGTTGCAAATCTACCAGTATTTACTTTGTCAACTGTCTGGATCACTGGTACAAACTTGTTTTTACGTCAAAGTTTGACTTTGTCAACCTTGTATTTGGGTCCGAGGCCATTATCATCAAAAACTTACTGAGTTTTCTCCTTATCTTTCTTTTTTGTTTTGATATCTATCATCGACGTAGGTTTGAATACACTGCAAGCAAATAATTCTCGTAGCCCGTAAATGCTCATGAAGCAGCTGCTTTTAGCCACAGAAAATACAAACACCTGGATGCGAACCCATGTTCCAACTAATATATCTATTTATGCCCGGATTGATCCGCTGGGACATCTGGAAAAGGAAAGAAAATTTTGAGGATGGATTTAAATGAGAAAACAAATACAGATATTTGTAGAAATGTGTCAGAATAATGAAATCTGAGTAGATATGATGAAGGACAGTCGTTATGACTGGTCAACTGAGGCAGTTACCAGTAATGAATGTTTGTTTTGTAGACTTGAAGTCATTCTGATCAGAATGTTCAATTTGACTGTGACTGCAGGGATGACCTGACTGCGATCCATCCAGTATTTGCACACGAGAAAGGAAATACAATCCTGTGGGCTTATTAAAAGTAATTAATTCCATTCTGATTTGATCTTTATCACTAAATTGAATATTAAATCCTGTTTTAAAAATTAAACCTTTCCTTCAGTAACAATTTGGAATATAAATCACAGCCACAAACAGAATTTGATTAAAAGTATTCCGTGGAAATTTTGAATCAATGCATATTTTGGCTTATTTTAGTCTCTTCAAAGAATTTTTTTTTTTATTTGTAATAATTAAAAAACATATTAGAACAAGGTGCCCAACCGGTCAACCGCGGTCTACCGGTAGATCGCGGACTGGTCCCGAGTTGACCGCGAGACATGAAGAAAAAAAATTATTGCATTTGTTTTTGACAGAAAGTCAGTCTTGCCAATTTAGCGACTTTGACGCTAAATTTAGTGACCATTCAGCTGCTCAAAAAAGCGACTAGCAGCAATCAAGTGTCTTTCTTGTGATACAGAGCGCTTTCACCAACGTGACTAAAACCCAAAAGTCGGCCAGGATCGGTATGAAACTATCAAAGCAATATTTTTTGTTGACTGGTGGAGAAGATCCTTATACAATTCTAAACAATTTATTTTCAAACAATCCCAATTTGATGCCTGCAATTCACCCCAAATTTCTACTCAGCTGCAGATCTGAAGGCTAATAAAGGAGTGGATGCATACTTCCGGGTTGATGACGTTATGCGAGACGTCATCAACCCGAATGTTGTTTGGATAATCAAACTGCAGTTTTTCTAAATAAATTTTCTAATTGGCTGTGGATCTGGAGGAAGTACTCAGGACCAACATTAGTTTTAATACAGGCTGAAATAATCCGTGGTGGTTTGCAATGTTGCCGTGGGACTGGTAGATCTCAAGAGGTTTGCTCCTTGAAAAGTAGATCTAGGGACAAGAAAGGTTGGGCACCCCTGTAGTAGAGCATATAGTAAATAAAAAAGTAACTATTCCTCCAACTGACACAGTAGAGATTTAATTAGAAGCAGTTATACAGTATCTATATTTAGAAATAAAAATATGAGGTACCTTTGGTAAGGAGACGGTCTCTGATGGAGACCCGGTGGGTGGAGTCTGAAGCTCCAGAGGCACGACCTGTCTTCCCTCCATCGTCTTTCTTCAACTTGCTGGAGAGTGTTAGCATGGCTAAGCCGCTGTGACACGCCTCCTTCTGCCCCACGCTGCACTGCTGCTCGAACTTCTGCAAATTACACACATTCAAAAGAATCATCAGCATAAATCACAAAAGAATACGGGGGTTTGAAACTTGATGTCAGCGCAGCATTGAAGTAAAGAGTAAAAAAATCAAGTCAACAACTCAAAAATCTAAAGCAGCAATATTTTCTTTGAGTGTCTGAAAACAACCTAAAGAATCTGCATGCGAACTGTGAGAGAGACAGAGTTTCCAGAAATGAGTCCCATGTATTTACCCAACTGTGCCACAATAGGGGTCAGAGGTAAGCCCGTAGACCTAAGACCAGAACCAGACACTCAGCGGCCCAACCTGAGCAAAGACTCCGGGTGTTCCATTATGAACACAGTCATGTACCCAGACAGCCAACCAGGAGCAAAAGCAGGTCCCAGCCAGTCCATCCCTTGAGCACAGATTACGGAGTACCCTCACTCAGGCCCAAAAGTTCTTATGGGAACCAGTCACTGAGGACAGAGAAAAGCTTTCTATTTGTGATAATCATTATATTACCAGTGTCTACTGGTACTCTCAACTTTAAAAGATGGTGGAATTGTTTTTTATTGTCATCACAACGCTGCATCGGTCTGTCGTGGTAAAGAGAGAGCTGAGCTGAAAAGCAAAGCTCTCGATTTACAAGTCGATCTACATTCCAACCCTCACCTATGGTCACCAGCTGTGGGTGGTGACCGAAAGAATGAGATCGCGGGTACAAGCAGCCGAAATGAGCTTCCTCCGCAGGGTGGCTGGGCTCTCACTCAGAGATCGGGTGAGGAGCTCTGCCATCCGGGAGGAGCTTGGTGTCGAGCTGCTCCTCGTCCAGGTCGAGAGGAGCCAGATGGGGTGGTTCGGGCATCTGGTCAGGATGCCCCCCGAGCGCCTCGCAGGCGAGGTGTTTTGGGCACGTCCCACCGGGAGGAGACCAAGGGGCAGACCCCGGACCCGCTAGAGAGACTATGTCTCACAGCTGGCCGGGGAACGACTTGGGATCCTTCCAGGTGAGCTAGAGGATACAGCCGGGGAGCGAGAGGCCTGGGCTGCCCGTTTGAGGCTGTTGCCCCCGTGACCCGACCCCAGAACAAGCGGAAGATGACGGAACGGAATCACAACTAAAATCTTTCAGCAGAAAATGCAAAATCATCTTCAGTGAACAGCTTGCAGCTTATGTGTAATTCGGCAAGATTAATCATCTTGTTAGTGAAACTTGAGGATGAAACTTTGGGGATATCATCTGCTCACAAGGGAATGGAGGAAAAATTATGCTCCTGTTGAAACTATAACAATAAAAAAGACAGCACATAATTATAGCTATAAAATATAAAAACAGGCCCAGCGCAGAAATGCCAATAAAACATAAAAATGTGATCATCCAAAAGTGCGGTGTTTGAAAAGTGATGAATTATACCTATTTCATCATGTGCGAGGTTTAGAAACAAAGAGAACAGTGAATGTTTTAGAGAAAATAGGCAGCTTTACAAGAAATGGTCAAATAATTCAGCCAAGCACCAGCTCAGATTGTCCACACGGAAAAAAACAAAATATCAACAAAACGCTGGTGACATTCAGCACAGACAAGATTGAAGGAGGTCAAAAAGATAAAAAGGAATTGACCTTATAAGTAATTAAAAGTTAACAATACATTCAGAAATGTAAAATAAGCTGAAGTGTAAAAACACAAACGTTCTACTTTGGAGATGTAGCATGAAATAGATTTTTTTTTTATGCTATATGATGAAGGCAGCGAGTTTTAGTCTAAGTAACTACATAGAGATGTTAATTCCGTTCCATCATCTTCTGCTTATCCGGGGCTTCTCTCCCCCCGGCTGTATCCTTCAGCTCACCCGGAAGGATCCCGAGTCGTTCCCTGGCTAGTTGTGAGACATACTCTCCAGCGTGTCCAGGGTCTGCCTCTTGGTCTCCTCCCGGTGGGACGTGCCCAAAACCCCTCATCAGCGAGGCGCTCTGGAGGCATCTTGACCAGATGCCTGAACTACCCCATCTGGCTTCTCTCAACCTGGAGGAGGAGCAGCTCTCTGAGTGAGGACCCAATCTCTGAGTGAGAGCCCAGCCACCCTGCAGAGGAAACTCATTTCTAGCCATGTTAATGTCCAATAAAATCTACTGTTTCCTAAAACTCAGTGAACACTTAGTCTACAATCATCTATTTGTTATCACAACACAAAAGCTTATTTGTATTTCTTATTGCGCTTCGATTTTTGACTCAATTTCTCTGATTATTTGGGATTCAGACAGACTGTCTACGATAATCACAATTCAGCGCTTACAGACGTTATAGCTCTTAGAAAGTTGTCAGTCCTGTTCAAGACACTCCATAGCATTCACATAACCAGTTTTTAGTAGTTGCACGGTTGAGAAAATCTGTGTCATAAATCAGCAACATATTTAAAATATCAATAGAGTTTTATGGATATTGAAAAAAAGATAAAAACATTTGATGAATGTTTGTTGACAAAAAGTTTGATTTTTCCCTTTTTAGGATAGCTTTATATTTCCATGAACACCCGTACAGACTAAAGACCATGGAACTAATTTTTATCTGGTGCATCCTGCTTGTATTTCTTTGAAATAAGCCCTTTATGTATTCAAACTAAATTGTTGAGGTCTTGCTGGGGCTCAAAAGTCATTCTACGAAGGGTAATATAGCAGATGCTTTGTTTTCATTTGAAGATATTGAGGTGAAGATTAGAACGTTTTCTAAAACTGTCGTATATGTACTGTACAGTTGTTTCCCCCTTTCATCTGGGGTCGTGACGTAGAGGCAGCAGCCTGCCAGGGAAGCCTCAACGTCCATTTTTCCACATTTTTTACTTCATACGTAAGAATATTGAGGCATTCCTGGACAGGCTCTAGGTCTCTCCTTCCAACAGGACATACCAAGAACACTTTCCGTTCCGTTCCGTCATCTTCCGCTTGTTCCGGGGTCGGGTCGCGGGGGCAACAGCCTCAAACGGGCAGCCCAGGCCTCTCTCTCCCCGGCTGCATCCTCTAGCTCACCTAGAGGAAGGATCCCAAGTCGTTCCCCGGCCAGCTGTGAGACATAGTCTCTCCAGTGGGCCCGGGGTCTGCCCCTTGGTCTCCTCCTGGTGGGAGGTGCCCAAAACACCTCGCCTGCAAGGCGTTCCGGGGGCATCCTGACCAGATGCCCGAACCACCCCATCTGGCTCCTCTTGACCTGAAGGAGGAGCGGCTCGACACCGAGCTCCTCCCGGATGACAGAGCTCCTCACCCGATCTCTGAGTGAGAGCCCAGCCCTACTGCGGAGGAAGCTCATTTCGGCCGCTCGTACCCGCGATCTCATTCTTTCGGTCACCATCCACAGCTGGTGACCATAGGTGAGGGTAGGAACGTAGATCGACTTGTAAATCGAGAGCTTTGCTTTTCGGCTCAGCTCTCTCTTTACCACGACGAACCGATGCGGTGAGGCGATGCACCAAGAACACTTAACCATTGAGAAATCATCCTAACCATGTACACAAACATATTCCGAGATGAGCAACTCCCCAACTCTGAGCCTGTTCTGCCAGGCAGAACTCCTCACTTTATCTCCGAACAAGAGCTTAGAGGTCCTCTAAAGGAAGTGCATAGCGGCTGCTTGTATTCGCAATCTTGTTCTTGTGGTCACTATATAGACTCGGTGACAATGGCTGAGGTTTGGAACGCAGATTAACTGATAAATTGAGAAGTTTCCTTTTTGATTCAGTTCGCTCTTCACTGCAATAAACCGCCTGTCGATCTCCTGCTCCATCTGTTTCGATTTTTTTTCCCCTACAAAATATTTTTAATTTCCATCTGCCGAAAAGCCTTAAGGAATTCCTCAAACTGAAACAATCTTAGTGAGAGTTTGTAAAATCTTAGTGAACTTTGTTCTTTTATTGTGCTGTTAAGCAAAAGTAATCAAACAATTTCCACATGGCAGTGGTCCTGTTTCATAGACGACCCCCGTCATGTACCACTCCTATGAGGGTACAGTAATCAGCCAAGTGAAGGTATCAGCTATCACCAAGCCTCGTGAAATGTGTGTCACTGAGCTTACTGAACGCCCAGCTGCCCCAGCTGTCAGTCACTGAAGCTCCCAGCGGCTCACCCAATGTACCAACGTCACATTTCAGAATAAATGCTTCTAAAATTGGTTTATAAAAATGTCTATCAAGAAATATACTTGGCATCTCCGCTGCTCTCACCTTACTTGTTCATTTCTGGTTGGCTTAGTTTCAAAATCGACATATGCTTCACAGACTTTAGTGGGGTTGATTTTGTAAAATATGATTCCGCTTATTCTATTGCTTTGAGATATGCTTTGTGCTGCATGGTGGCGTCAAAACAAGAAGGCAGGGGTTTGACTCCTTGAGTGGGGCGAGGCTTGAACAGGTTTGTAACACTGTCGGTCAATTTAAATTCATTCCATTAAGTAGGACATGGATTGCAGTTATTGGCTTATGATTGAAGCAATTAGAAAATATCCTGCTAATCAGCACGGTAGGGGGTGCATGGTGGTGCAATGGTTAGCACAGTAGCCTTACAGCAAGAAGGATGGGAGTTGAAGTCCCGAGTGGGGACAAGGCCTGAAACCCTGGTCTTTCTGTGTGGAGTTTGCATGTTCTCTTGTCTATTTGTGTATGTGTGGGTTTTCTCCAGGTCCTCTGGTTTCCTCCGCGTTCCGGTCTGTCGTCTTCCGCTTATCCGGAGCCGGGTCGCAGGGGCAATAGCCTTAAACGGGAAGCCAGGCTTCTCTCACCCCAGCTGCATCCACCAGCTCACCCGGAAGGATCCCGAGTCGTTCCCCGGCCACCTGTGAGACATAGTCTCTCCAGCAGGTCCGGAGTCTGACTCTTGGTATCTTCCCGGTGGGACGTACCCAAAACACCTCACCAGCAAGGTGCTCAGGGGTATCCTGACCAGATGCCTGAACCACCCCATCTGGCTCCTCTCGACCTGGAGGATGAGCAGCTCAACACCAAGCTACTCCCGGATGGCAGAACTCCTCACCCGATTGCTGAGTAAGAGCCCTGCCACTCTGTGGAGGAAGCTCATTTGGGCCGCTTGTATTCGCAATCTCATTCTTTCGGTCACCACCCACAGCTGGTGACCATAGGTGAAGGTGGGAACGTAGATCGACTTGTAAATCGAGAGTAGTTTCCTCCCACTCCCCAAAAACATGTTTTTGGGGCCCAGGACACTCTTGAAAAAAAAAAATTACAACCTCAATGAGTTTATCCTTGTGAAATAATAATAATTAAAAAAAAATAGTCTCTATGGTTTGTTGATTTCATTCAAATACATTCAAATCAAGTCCAAATTTAGTCCCTAGACTGTGAATTTTATCTAACAAATGAACTTGGAACATATTTCTCTTGTTATACTTTACTACTTTCACTAGAAAACGCACTTTATCAGAACTGTACAAGAGTTAAAATGAAAAAAGCTCACTTTAAGCTCACAAAACAACTTATTAGACATAATACAAATAATTATAAAGACTAACTAATTAAATCTAGTGGACTATTGAGTCATGATGAGTCAAATAACTAAGAAATTCTCCAGTCTTTTCTGATTCCTGTGGCCTACACACTACTTTATACATACATTATTTGTAAATTACTTATAAGTTTTAATTCAATTTAAAGCTATATTAAAAATAAGAGGGTATTCCTATGAAAACCAGTTTTATTTGGGGTAAAAACTTCATAATAAACTACAAGAAATTGACTTCTTTGGTGCTGCTTTCAGTTCCTGTTATAACTCATTGCAATGGAATTAACAACCCATGTTTAACTTGCCTCTCAGCTCATAGATATTCCTAGTAAATATACGGAAGTAAGTAATGAAATGTGTTATTTTTAAGAGTAAAAGTTGTGTTAATTGTGTGTTTTCTGTGTTTGTGATTACCTGCTGTCTCAGAGCTAGCGCTCCCTGCTACACCATAATAAGCTCTGCTTCTTCGTTCAAAATGCCACCAGTAAAATCAGTCCAGAATCTCCACCAGTACATCCGACTCTAAATAACCAGAGAAATAAGAACGTGTGCCTTAAAAAGTGTGAACGAAATGATTTAGGAATCAACTGTCAGAACTTCGCTCCGGTGTCATGAGCAACGGAAGTGCAGACAATTCCGTCTCTTGTTGTTGTCCGTGTAGAAACAAGTGGCAGATAAATAGTTCCGCAAGAAAAAGAAATGATTCTCTTTTTGTTTCCACCATAGTGGTCGCTCGTCCCTCCTGGGGTCCAATGTAAAATGACAAAATATATTTTAATTAATCATCAAACTAGTTTAAAATTTAAAAGCAACAGTGCAATTTATATTTTAAAAATCCATGTAGTTTATTTTAAATCTGTGATAAAAGTTTGCTCAAGTTTATGTAGCTTTATAAGGTCAACATCCACGATAAATCAATCTTCATTATAAAAAGGAAGAACTAGAATTGTGGGTTTGAGCTGGTGTGAGATCTCAGAGACATTTTGAAAGTACGTAAAAATGAGGTTTGCACTAGAAAAAGGAGAAATGAAGATTAGTCAGAGTAAGACAGAATGAGAGGGATCCAAATGGAAAAGTGAGGCTACAGGGAGAAGAGATAAAGAAGGTGGAAGATTTTAAGTACTTAGGATCAACAGTCCAGAGCAATGGAGAGTGTGGAAAACAGGTGAAGAAGTGTTTGCAGGCAGGCTGGAACGGGTGGAGAAAATTATCAAGTGTGATGTGTGACAGAAGAGTTTCAGCTAAAATGAAAGGGAAAGTGTACAAAACCGTGGTGAGACCGGCCATGCTGTTTGGACTAGAAACAGTAGCACTGAAGAAAAGACAGGAAACAGAGACAGCGGTAGCAGAGATGAAGATGCTTAAGGGTCTCTCTGGGAGTGACCAGGATGGATAGGATCAGAAATAACTATATTAGGGAAACTGCACATGTTAGAGGTTTTGAAAATAAAGCTAGAGAGCCCAGACTGAGATGGTTTGGACATGTGCAGAGGAGAGAGAGAGTACACCGGCAGAGGGATGATGGGTTTGGAACCACCAGGAAAGAGGCCTAGAGGAAGGCCAAAGAGGAGGTTCATGGATACAGTGAAGGAAGACATGAAGATAGTTGGTTGACTGAAGAAGATCCAGCAGATAGGGTTAGATGGAAGAAACTGACTTGCTGTGGCGATCCCTGAAGGGAAATGCCAAAAGAAGAAAAAGAATTAATAATATCAACAACAGCATTAATAAGTATTCTTTTTACATCATTTTTCCAGACGAGGAGTTGTTGAATTTAATATTTGGTACTTAATGATTGAGTAAATTATCCTTATCACTATTGTATATTCATAGACTGAAGAGTTGGATTATTCTTCATCCACAGTATGCATTAGAGTCACTATGGATAAAACCTCAGTGCTCTGATAATCACAGGTACTTTTGAAGTGTTTATATTCCAGGCTTTCAAATTCTCACTGCTGCCTTTGGCCTGTCTTCAATTTCGCATTTCTCATTCAGGATGGTCACATTTATCACAACAGAGTTTCGATGCTCACCATCTGCCACAAGACAGTCTCAGTGAGACAATATTCAATTTTGTAATCTAAGATAAAATGAGACAATGTGATATAACACAATATTTTACAATAATGTGATCATTTAGCATAATTTTCTGTAATATGATTACATAAAACACAAGGTGATAAATCAGGACAAGAAATAATAACATCCTGAGGAAATGTAATTACTCTCTTCATTGACCATTCTGATGAGATCAGAACTGTAGGATTGAGAATAGTTTATTAATCTTCCACTGAGTGATTGTTTTTTGCATTTCATCTCCATCTGTTTAGACAGGTGTTGACCCCGGGACTCTATGTGCGCGCATGCCCCAAAGGATTTGTGTCTGCATCCATGTTGGGATCACTCATTCTACATCACATGGTGCATTCGCAAGTTGATTATGTTATTCAATGCATTTCATGTGGTGACAAAGCATGCAACTATCATATAGAGTGCAGTAAAAAACAAAAGAGAAATTTGGTTTTAATGTGACTTTAATTTTAAAAAAAAGATTTTGAAACAAGAAATCTAAAATCTTGCTGAGTGAAAGGCGTGCAGGTAAAGAATAGAAAAAGTGAAAAATCCAGCAACAGTTAAGTGAAAACATTGAATACATCTAAAACTCTACCGCTTATAAATGACAGATAGCTCACAAATTTCTTAAAGATTCAACTTAGTAGATTTTTTATCCCATAAATACCAGGGGCAGATTTATTTGGTCCACAAAAAACTGTGTTCTTACTACTTTATTAATTATAAACTTCGGGCAAAAATATGTACCGAAATGCAGAAAAATTACTCTTATTTTTTAAAATGTTCTGGGGGAGAATGACCCCAGAGCCCCGATTACCGGCAAGGACCATAGGTGCTCCTTTTGTCTATGACCTCACGCCCCACGTCCCCTCCCCTCTTTTACAAAATCCTGGGTCCGCCCCTGAATACAATTTCAAAACTATAGAGCAGGGAAATGACTAGCTTTAAAACATTTTCCCAAAACATTTACAGGGCTCACACTTCAGTCAGTCATCTTCTTATCCATCTTTCCCTTTCAAGGTCGTGGAGGGTGCCGAAGCCCATCCTGGCTGATGTAAGGCAAAGGGCATGGTACACCCCGAACAGGTCACCAGTCTGTCACTGACCACACACACTCATTCCTTAGGGCAATTTTGGCACCGGCCAATCAACCTAGCATGCATGTCTTTGGAGGGTGGGAGGAAACCGGAGTACCTGGAGGAAACCAATGCAAACACGGGGAGAACATGCAAACTCCACACAGAAAGGACAGTGTTCCAAGCTTCGTCCCCACCCGGTCTCAAACCCACGACCTTCTTGCTGTGAGGCCACTGTGCTACCCACTGCGCCACTGTGCTGCTGAGTTACACTTAGCTCACAAAAATTAGATCATCCCCAAAAAGGAATAATAATTTGCAAAAATTTCTGTATGGGTGTAGTGCTTCCTTAAATTTTCATACTTATAATAAAGTGACAAATACTGTTTGAGAATGAGCAAGTACTACATGGATTTATGGATTAAACTAAATTTAAAAAGTTGTTTTACTTGTCACTGTTACTGAAACAGTGTTCTTTTTTTTTAGAACCACCTTTAGCAAAACGGCAACAAATGAAAGTTTGCTTACCGCAAGGATTTCTCCTCCACGGACTGATTGTCACTTACATTCTCATCATTTTGAAGCTTTATTGCCGTTGGCACTCTGAATAGTTCATTTCCAAGGGAACAAAGAAGTAGTGAACTGAGCTCTCACGTGGACCAGACTTCACTTCTGATTTGGTACAGGAGAATGTGGATGGTGTTTGTACTGTACCAAAAAAAAATGGTGATGTCAATGGAAGCTGGCTTAAAACAGATCACACGGCAGCTGTGAAAATGCATTCAAGACTTTTATAACTCTAACCTGGATTTGCCCCACCGTGTCAGAGATTTCTGGGCAAGTTTACCTCCTGGTCAACCAGTAAGGCCTTCTCCAAATGGAAGTACTCCACCAAACATCCCCCTCCTGCCACTCTGATGCCATGAAGAAAAGAATTACCATAATTTCACGACCATTAGGCGCACCGTATGAAAAGGCGCAGTCTCAGTCACACACCGCCTTACAACAACACACACGCAAGCATGCAAATGTGCGTATTAAAAAATAGATCGGGAGCGAAACTGAGTTTGGTTGTGCTTTATTTAAGTAGTAACGATACTAAACAAGCACATTACCGGTAATAGTCTTTATTCAAATCCGTCAAAGTCCTCATCCTCTGTTTCGGAATCAAACAGCTGCACAAAATCCAACAGAGCAGGTCCACTTCGCTCCTCGCTGTCAAAGTCACTGTCTGTACTGTGCGGCTCCTCAGAAAGGATACCAGCTTTTGCGAAAGCTCGGATAACAGTACAGGCAGACATGTTAGTCCAAGCATCTACAATCCATTGGCAAACTGTAGCGTAACTCGCCCGGCGCTGCCTTCCACCCTTCCACAGCTCAATTCCCATGTTCCTCCTCGTAGCTGATTGCCTTCAGCTTAAATTGAGTGTCATAAGCGTGTCTCTTTGCCATTTTCAGGGTTAAAACAGCAATGTCATGCATACAGCACATACCTTTTTTATACACAATCCACGCCCACACTTCACTCTTTAACGTTTTCATGCCTTTTCTTTCAGATCCGCCTCGCCTCACGGGCACCGCTTTTTCTTTTAGGTCCGCCTTTTCTCACACACAAGGCGCACCGCATGAAGGTCGCACCACTCATTTTGAAGAAAATCTAAGACGTTTATATGCGACTTATAGTCGTGAAATTACAGTAAGTGGCCAAAGAAGTCATACTCCAAGACTTGGGCCATTCACACTAAAAATTTTGCCAGAGAGGGTATAACACCTATAGAGCCAATTAAATAGTGTGCCAATATCTTGCAATCTGACCAACCCTATGAGCGTAGTGTCACCCTACAAAAACAACTTTAGTTATCTGACTTTGTCCAGATTTGTCAAGGACCAGATGCAGTGCTTTTTGTCAGCCAAAGGAAAAAAAGTCATCATCAAGCTACAGTAACTGTGCCGTGGTTGGAGAGATGTGTAGAGGCCTTTGAAAAAAAAAAGTCAGAATTCTGCAGGGAGCTGGTGCAGGACTGTCGTGATAAAAGGTGTGAAAACTTTGCTGTTCCCAAATGAGGTGGGATACAAAGATTTCCCAGCTCAGTCAGTATGAAGAATACTGCCATTGGATTAGGAAAACAGCTGTGTGAAGACTTGGGAAGGTGTTAAATCCGATTGGATTTGGAAAAGGAGAGATGAGTTGAACTGACGGGCAGGAGGGAATTGACCTGCCAACAGGAGATTGTTTGGGTCGACGGTCAAAAACTGAGTGATAGTTGGTAGTCCACATGCTCCAGTCTTCGGTAAATGGTTTTAGGAGAAACATCTGTTTGAAAGTACTTTGTCTAATTTAGCTGGTGACGTGTCTTGTAACCCATTAATGTTCTTTTTATTCAGAAACTGGAAAGAAACTTTTACCAAAACCATTCAGTTAAACTTTCAGTCAGGGTTTTAGTTCTCAACAGTAAAGTCAAAGTGGGTTATTTTCTTAGGGTGCCCAAGGTTAGAGTGGGTAGGGGTATCAGAATTAGCTCACAGAGGAAACCTCATTAGGAGTTTGGGAGTCCTGTTTTAATTCTGTAATTAATTTAGTGCTATTTAGCTTTGATGTTTGCTTTACAGGCCCAACAGCAACTTGGAAATGATTCACCTCCAGGCAGACAGCTGCTGTGTGGATGCCAGATATGAAAATAGTTGGATTTATTTCTGTTGCAATTCTCTTTTGCCTATTTTTGAATTGTCTTGAAGACATTAAACATATCTACACTATTGGACTTTCATCTTTTCACAATGACTACCAAGTGTTTTTAGGAGGAAATATTTCCAGTCTTTTTTTTTGTCCAGGCTCCACTAGTTGTGTTTCTTTTCGGTATGCATCTTGCAAATTTTGCACTGTTAAACTTCCGTCTTATAGAAGAGACTTGCTCTGTCTGTTTACTCCTTATCGTTGCCTTGCACATCTAGTTATTATGCAGAAACACAAACTATGCATTGACATTTTCTCTTCATTTTAACTCCCAAATTTGGCAGAGTGTAAGACATTGTACTCAATTACAGAAGATCCAAAGCAGACAAAGAAGAGCCAAAAGCAACATTGCTTCTAGATAATAAACCAGACAGATTTGCATTGAGTAATTGCAAAGCTTAAGGCGATGGAGAAAAGGACACAGATGGTCATTCAAGGAATGTCTTTGTCCATGACGATTGGATGGATTTCAGTGTAGAATGATATTATTTTGAGGCTCCTTTTGGTGCAATTTTTATAAAAGTGGACTCTCTTAGTGTTTAGTGTGATTCCTCTCACACCGAACAGATTTATTTGTCGAGGTGATTTTTTTTTTGCTATGAAGTGAACTTTTTATGTCTGTCTTTTTTTCTTTTCTAAGTGCCACTGTCTCTAAAGCAAAAAACATGTCTGGTCTCAATCAAACTGAAATATAAATAGGATTGCCAATTATATAACCTCTGTCCACTTTGCACACTCTTTGATTTGGTGACTTTTGTTGATTTATGTGAACACATAGTGGTTAAACTGCGGTATAATGGCTAGAAAGGTTGCTGGTTCAAGTTCTGTAAGGGTTAGACTTAGGAAAATACAAATTTCTGTTCGAGGGTCGCGTAATTTCTCCTAATGTTCCTCCCAATCACCAAATACATACACATTAACTTAAACTGTCTTTGCTCGGTAAACTTTCAATCATTTTATCAAAATGAACTTCAAAACAACAGCAAGTATTATTTTGAGATTTTATCTTCTTCTTTTGGCATTTCCCTTCAGGGGTCGCCACAGCAAGTCAGTTTCTTTCATCTAACCCTATCTGCTTCATCTTCTTTGGATACGGCAACTATCTTCATGTCTTCCTTCACTGTATCCATGAACCTCCTCTTTGGTCTTCCTCTAGGCCTCTTTCCTGGTGGTTCCAAATCCAGCGTCCCTCAGCCGATGTACTCTCTCTCTCCTATGTACATGTCCAAACCATCTCAGTCTGGTCTCTCTGACTTTATCTCCAAAACCTCTAACATGTGCCGTTACCCTGATGTACTCATTTCTAATCCTGTCCATTCTGGTCACTCCCAGAGAGATCCTCAGCATCTTCATCTCTGCTTCCTGTCTTTTCTTCAGTGCCACTGTCTCTAGACCAAACAGCATGGCGGGCCCCACCACGGTTTTGTACACTTTCCCTTTCATTTTAGCTGAAACTCTTCTATCACACATCACACCTGATACTTTTCTCCACCCGTTCCAGCCTGGCTGCACACGCTTCTTCACCTCTTTTCCACACTCTCCATTGCTCTGGACTGTTGATCCTAGATACTTAAAATCTTCCACCTTCTTTATCTCTTCTCCCTGTAACCTCACTTTTCCATTTGGATCCCTCTCATTCACACACATGTACTCTGTTTTACTCTGACTGGTCTTCATGCCTCATCTTTCTAGTGGAAAACTCCACCTCTCCAGCTTTTCAAATCAAATTAAATTTTATTTACAGAGCACTTTTCCAACACAAGGTCACACAATGTGCTGAACAGAACAAACAAAAACATAAACAACATTAAAAGTTAAAAAAAAAAAAAAGCAAGCATCCATCAAAAAAAAAAAAAAAAATCACAACGTCGTCATCTGTAAATCTTCAAAATCTACATATTTTGAGATTTCTCAGACAATAAAAATGATTACAGGTACATATTGAAACTCTTAAAACATTATGATGAATGCATTCTTTTTGGTCATAAAAATACAAAATAGATTTTTAGACAAATGTATTTTAGTAAAACAAGGTTGTTAATTTTGGATGCATGTCAGTACCTGGTAGTGTGTACAAAAGCTGGGTGGATGTCAGTTCAGATCACATGTACTGCAGCACCAGTGACAGAATCCCAGTGGCTCTGGTTTTTATCATGCAGACATAAAGTGTCTCGCCTGGGGCTGTGCTCTTCCTGCTGGACCCAGTGACCCACATTTAAACTTCATGTCACCTTAGTTTAATAATAAAAGTGTTGTCCTGTCTCTCATTGTGTACTTTTTACTTCCACCTCATCATTTCTTAAATATAAACACCTACCTGAAAATAGAATTTATGGTTTTATTGTGTAAATTTAGGCCCAAATATCATAAAAATCTGTCAAGCACTCAATGTTTTATCAGTACTTTGTGTATTGGCATTTGGTAGGACCATTAACTCACTCTTTCCAATAGGTGGTGAGAAACGTAATACACAGGTTTACGGTAATTCCAACCAAAACTTCATAATTTGCACAGTATGAACTCATTTAATCTCACACACATTCAAATAACCACTTATCTTAGCTACAGTATATACTTAATTCCTTCTAAGCCTTGCCATCACTGGTATCTCTAAATTCATTTTAACGGCGTTGAAGCTCCCTTTAAATTATTTGCAGTACCCCTATAATATACAACAATCGGCTGTGCAGACTGATAGGGAAATGTGCATCTGTGGGGGGAGAAACATGGACTCTGTAGGAGCTGTTTTGGAGAGGAGGGTGAGGGCTCTGATGCAGGGCATCCTGAAAAATCCCCGTCACCCTCTGCATGATGTGGTCACAACCCAGAAGAGTGCCAGAAGTAACAGGTTTCTCTCATTGCGCTGCAGGACTGAGCACTTTAAGAGGTCGTTCATCCCTTAAGCCCTCAGGAAATTTAATTTAACAGATATGCCTGGGAGTAACTAAGCCGAAATGAGTAGCTTATTGCTAACGATTGCAATTGTAAGTCAGTTTATTTTTTATTTGTATGTGTGATTTGTTGCTGCTGGACACTGAAATTTCTTCTGCAGAAGGGTAATCTATCTATCTATTTGTTCTAACTGAAGCTATCTCTAGTTTATTCTTGTCACTTACCATGTCTATTCTAACCTCACACGCTCTCTTGCTAACCCAGTTCATTACAATTTGGTATTTCTTCCGTTCCGTCATCTTACGCTTGTTCCGGGGTCGGGTCGCGGGGGCAAAAACCTCAAACAGGAAGCCCGGGCTTTTCTCAAGAAACCTGGGCTTCTTGAGATGTGATGTATCAAGATTTAATGTATCAAGCTATTTCTTGACATATTATATTTACAATAGTTGTGCATTTGTGCACTTGTAATTTGTTCATTTTTTCCTGACGGCTATCGTTACAGTCACACAAAAAGAAATAAAAGAGAGGTTGATCTATAAATAGGCAATAAATATAAAAGTTTCTGTGTGGGCTGTGGTCTTCCAGAATACCAAGTGCAACTTATTTGACACGTCTTCAATTGACTTTCTTAATCCCACGCGTAAAAAATTTGTCGTTTTTCATGGTATTATGAACTGATCTGAACATGATTGAAAAAGTTTTGTCAGGGGTGCAAATGCACATTCAAATCAGTACTGGCTTATATGTGTATTTTCAAACACGAGTGCTTTGAAGCATCAGGGGCAAATCTATTATTTTCAATGGTGCAGAAGCCCCCTTTAAATTGTTTGTAGCACCCTCAAAAATATGTATTATGTAAAATATAAGTAGTTAAAATATATTCGCTATTTCCACTCCATAATAGTGCTATAATGTACCTCTCAATACCTCTACACATGTCAACAATCATTCTTTTCCTGTTATCTTCTATTAAAATGATCTCAAAATGCAATAAAAGCTACAGATTGCATCTGAACATCACACACAAATCCATAATCAGTTGTCTATGAGAGTGAAGAAGACACTGTAGAGACTGATGGAGTGCTCTAATGGGAGAATTCTTTTGTGAGAAGCCATATTTCAAAAACAGATCGATAAAAATAAATCATTGTGAGCCGAGTGTTTGTTGTGTTTTGTCAGCAGCTGAAGGGAGCAGGTCTCGATTCACAGGACGAAGAGTTTATCGATTGTAGCTGTAATCTCGCCAATAATAGCATGTTGTTCGTGAAAGATCGACAGAAAACTGAACAAAGAAAGAGGAAGTTTTTATATCATTTTTTTCAGACAGAATAGACTGATCGACTGATGAACAGAGAAACAGATCAATGAAAATTTAAAACTGCATTATTTAATCTTCACACATATTCTCATATAATAATTTTTTTCAGCCTATTTTTGACACTTTAATTTATTTCCTGTAGTTCAGTTTTTTTTGTTGGTGTTGTTTTACGTCTCAAAATCGCAGCCAGTGACGCCAACAGACTGAATAAACTAATCAGACTGGCTGGCTCTGTCATTGGTAGCAAACAGGACTCACTTGAGACAGTGGTGGAGAGGAGGTCACTGAACAAACTTTTATCCATCATGGACAATCATGACCATCCTCTCTACCCACTCCTGGACGAACAGCGGAGCTCCTTCTCCAAGAGGCTCAGACAGCTCCGCTCGAGAACATCTCGTTACCGGAGGTCTTTCTTTCCGTACGTGATCGGGCTCTACAACGACTCACTTAGCAGATAGGAAGTTGTTGCTGTGACACACAAATTTCCCATGTGTGGGATCATTAAAGTATATTCTGATTCTGAAAATGAAAAATGGTCAAAAGCATCCAACAACTGAAGAAAAATACCTGTGCAAAACTCTCAAATGATTTTTTCACCTCTTAATGTTCTTCTTTATTGTCTTGTAATGAACTCATGAGATTCTGTGTCTGTTTCTATCAGATCACACACTTCATAGTGTAGTATGGCCTTTCCATGTGTCCAGTGTGGTGCACTCGTCTGTAAAATCTGGAAATTGATCAAATGGCTCTCTCTTGTGGTCATTCCTGTGCAATTGCTACAAGTTTCATGAAGTCCACTCTTCACATGCATCATCATCATCTCTCTACATGCTCCTACTCAGTTCTATCTTTAGAAAATGTGTCATTTTTTCCTCACCGGTGTGCTGAAAACTGTCATAAGTATGATTCCCTCAAAAGTGAGGCAACATCAGTTAATCCGTTCATGCCTGAGTTTATGAACCATAATGGAAATCTAAATGTTTGCAGCAATAAAATAATGAGGAGGTAAAACTGGTGCAAAAAAATTAAAAATGAACACAAGGAAGTTCAGACAGAATATGCTTGCATGGAGTGTATTGTAATTACAACAATCCATTAATTGCTATTTCTGCATTAATGACTTGGAGGTATGAAACTCTGCCCACATAGGCCGGTTCCTCTAACTTGCTTCATGATTTAGACCCTCTTAAATAGTTCAATCAGATAATCACATGCATGGTCGCAATAAGGAGTCTAATTTTTATACAAATGCACTTGTAGGAATAAAAAGAATATGCACTAGCTTTGTAAACTTGATGCACTTTACAATGTATTTGCAGGTATTAACAAGTTTTACACTGTGTCGTGAACAAGGTGTGACCAAGCAAGTGGTGAAAAGAGGGAAATTTTTGCTGAGCCAACGAAAGGTAACACGTTTATCTATTCATGCTACGAACTAAGAATTATTATCACACTAAATGTCATGATCCCCTCACCTGCCACCAGAGGGAGCCCTGGACCTTCTCTCATCACCCTGATTGAGACACCTGAGGGTGATTATTGTGATGCCACACATCTGTGGACCCTGCTGCCTATTTAAGGACAATCACCCTAGACATCCACGTTGGGTCATTACCATCCCTTCCAGCCAGGTCTCCCTGACCAAGGTTGCCTGACCAGGAAACACATTCTGAACAACAACCTATTGCCATGCCACTAAAACTTGTTTTTCTTCACAGCATTACTGAACTGCCATTCTGAAAAAAAACATGTCTTCTTTCTCGTAATTGGGTCCTCCACCTTCCACCTGTACCACTGCTTCATGACACTGAACCACAGTATCCCACCTTTAATAACATGAATCTGACAACAAAAAAGGAATAAAACAAAAGCGGGTTGAGTTGGATTTGCTAATTTTATTTTTATTTTTTTTTAAATCTGGAGAGAGTAATTGACGTGCTTGCGTCTAAACATCAGGTTAGGCATAATGTATGGTATTTGATCTTAATGTATTAATTTGATGGAAATTAACAGGTGTTCCTTGGAATATGGTCGTGTTTCTTTTAAAAATCCATATTCTACCTTTACAGATCATTGGAGACATTTTGGATGTTTATTTGGATTATTTGATTAGTTTTGTATTTGTAAAACTGGTTTGGATTAGATTCAGTAACTTTTGCACAGACTGATCATCGGATTAACAATGACAAAGAAGGAAACGCTTCTATATGTAAAAAAAAAAATCTCATAAAAATCCACCAGATCCTCACATTAGCCAGTTTGTTGGTAGACAAAACATCTAGGATTTTTGTAACTCTCTGTAAGAACAGTAAATAGGAACTCTACAAGACATTTTATGTAATTAATAGGTGGAATTAACAAGTTAAATTATCACATTTTTCTAAATTGTGTTTGTTGCATAATATACAGGGAAACGGTTCTCAAAGCTTAACATGCTAAATAAATTGCGCTTGATGATTTTTTTTAAGGTTTGCAGGCCAAGACGTAGAAATATTTGACGGCCACAAGAACCTCTGTCTCTGCAGAGCTCACTTTCATAACGGACATCAACCTGAGGAGAAACAAAGGAGGTCCATTCATACCAGCAGAGTTCGTTAAGAAAATAGATACAGAATTAAACAATCCAACGGGTTGAATTTGGACCCAGTTTACCTCTGACAGATGTCTTGGGATAGTGCTGTTGCTTTCTGTGAATCCTCTTTCAGCAAAGCCTGATAACTGGAGAAGGACTCCACCAAACCCAAGTAGCTGGACAGAGGCATACTTCGTGTGTCCAACACACACTCCTGCCTGCAAAACACTCCATTTACTGTTTGGGCCAGAGACGGTGGCACTGAGAAAAAGACAGGAAACAGAGATGGAGGTATCAGAGATGAAGATGCTGAGTGACCAGGATGGACAGGTTTAGAAATGAGTATATCAGAGGAACAGCACTTGTTTAGAAGTTCTGGGGATAAAGTCAGAGAGGCCAGACTGAGATGGTTTGGACATGTGCAGAGGAGAGAGAGAGTACATCAGCAGAAGAATACTGGATTTGGAACCACCAGGAAAGAGGCCTAGAGGAAGACCAAAGAGGAGGTTCATGGAAACAATGAAGGAAGACATGAAAATAGTTGGCGTGACCGAAGAGGATGCAGGAGACAGGATTAGATGGAAGAAACTGACTTGCTGTGGAGACCCCTGAAGGTAAATGCCAAAAAAGAAGATTCAGAATTGTTTTGCTCTATAATTTATTCTTTAACTTCTTGTATTTGTAATTTTTTAAGGTGAGTGTCCAAAAATAGTTATATGTATTTTGTTACCTCTGTTCTGGTGAACTGAAAAATTTTCTTTAATAAAAAAATGTGATGTTTCGAAGCCTCTTTGCAATCGTCATGCAAAATAAGGAGAAAATGAGAGCTAACCTACAAGAGTCTGACATATTGTTTCCTTGTAGAGACAAGTAAAAATAGATGGAAATAAGCAGAATAGAAATGCTTTTCTTTAGATTAAAATGTGGATCATGAGCATCATGAATTGGGATCATTTAGAACATGTTATAATCCAGTATCTAATCCTTTGTTGCACAATAACTTTTCTATTCTTCACAATCCCTCAATTTTCATTAAGAACAAGAACTTAAAATCTTCAACATTGGATGGAAAGAAATTCTAAGTGGCTGCAAGTGACACTAGATAATAATCAAAATGACAATAACATCAAAAGAGAATATTACTCACCATTCTTTGTCAGGGTATGGAATAGTTTCATACGCCTCCTTGTACAAGTGGATAGAGCTTACCCCCAGATGAGGACTGCGGTATGGTTCCAGAGCTGCATAAAACTGATCAAATTCATCAGAAAAAATAAAAAATAAATAACATGCATTAGTTTTTATACAAGTATGAAGTAGATTTTAACCTGTATGATTTAAAATATTTAAATCGTGTCTCTGAAAGACTTGATAAATTTTTATTGTGACTGATTAACATAATTTTTTTACTTTTTACAATAAAGATTTCAGGTAGATCTTATACGTCATTTACCCACCAGGTAGCAATATTGTACAAGTTAAGTAATATAAAGTTAACAAAGGCATTGCAATAAGTGTATTGGTCAATATTTTTTTAATTAGACATGTGTGAGGTGGCATAGTGGGTATCACAGTGGCCTCACAGCAAGAAAGTTGTAAATTCACCCGCTTTTCTGTGTGAAGTTTGCATGTTCTCCCTATCTTTGCGTGGGTTTTCTCCAGGTACTCTGGTTTCCTCGGTTCTAGTACATTTCAGCCACGGATATTTCAGCCACGGACATTTGAGCAAAAAACTGCAACCTAGGATATTTGAGCCATTTGCGCCCCCGAATTTAGGACATTTCAGTCACGGACATTTCAGCCACGGACATTTGAGCCAAAAACCTATTTTATGTAGAAAATTGTGATATTCTGATATTTTATGTAAAAATGTTATCGTAAATAAACAGTTGCACTACAGAAAATAATTGGTTTTAGTCATTTTTATCCCATGGCTCAAATAAAAAATTCTGATATTTTTTTAAAAATTTGATATTTTATGTAAAAATTCTGATATTTTATGTAAAAATTTTATCGTAAATAAACAGTTGCACTACAGAAAAATTGCTTTTAGTCTTAAAAATTTTTATCATGCAAAAATTTTTATCGTGCTTTTAGTCATTTAAAATTTTTTTATCGTAAATAAACAGTTGCGCCCAGCAAAGTTGCGCCCAGGTTGCAGTTCTTCAAATGTCCAAATTTTTTATCGTTTAAGGTTGCAGTTCTTCAAATGTCCGTGGCTGAAATGTCCGAGTCGCCGTGGCTCAAATATCCTACGTTGCAGTTTTTTGGCTGAAATGTCCGTGGCTGAAAAGTCCGTTCACCGGTTTCCTCCCACCCTCCAAAAGCATGCATGCTAGACTGATTGGCTGCTACGTGATTGCCCCTAGGAATAAGTGTGTGTATAGCTGTCTGTGTGTGGCCCCACAACAGACTGGTGACCTGTTTGGGGTGTACCCTGCCCTTTGCCTCAAATCAGCCGGGATGGGCTCTGACAGCCCCTTACAGGGTAGACGGTTAAGACAGTGACTGACTGACTGTCTGACTTGTAGGATTCCTTTTTTTTTTTTTTTTGGGAGGGTGGGGGGAGGAGGAGAAGGCAATTTCTTCCGTTTTTATTTATCTTTTTTTACATGCTGGAAATGTTAGAATGAAAATAACTACCGGTAAATAAGGAAAATAAAGTCTCATCTCAGCAGGTTGATACTGTGTTCAAAATTTTTCTACATATTGGGACAATTTGGAGTTCTGATTTACAACTATAATAATGATTATTTGTTAATGATGAAACTATCGGCCCATTTTTTTTTTTCCTCACAGGAGATTGGTGTTCCCACCTGGTTTCATGAGGCTGCCCCATATGAGTTAAGGTCACTCTTAATCTGTGGACTAATTAAAGAGACAATAAAAATACAGGAACCTCAGTGGCCTCGTCTTTGGATTCATGAGCCATATCCAAAGATATCAAACTCTCTCATGATGAAACAGGCTGATGGGTTTCAGCCGGACTCACATTGATGCATACATTTTGTTATGGAGTCAGTCTTCACTTGAAAACCTAAACCTACAAAATTTTTTGTCTAACATGATGACAATGAGAGAAAGTATTTTTTGAAGTTGTGGCAAATTTATTTACATGGAAAAAACTGGGGGAAAAAATCACACGTACATAAGTGTTCACAGTGTTAGCTCAATACTTTGTTGATGCACCTTTGGATGCAATTATAGACTCAAGTCTTTTGAATAAGATACCACATGCTTGGCACATCTGTCTTTGGGAAGTTTTGCCCATTCCTTTTTGCAGTATCTTTCAAGTTTTCTCTTTTAGTTGGTGACCGTCAGTGCACAGCCTTTTGTCAGATCTCTCCAGAGATGTTCCAAGGGATTTAGGCCGAGCTCTGGCTGGACCACCCTAGGACATTCACCTAGTCGTTGTTAAGCCACTCCATTGATTTGTTGGCCCGATGCTTTGGGTCATTGTCCTGCTGGAACATGAACCGTCTCCCCACTCTGAGGTCTAGAGCACTCTGAAGCAGGTTTTCATCCAGGATGTGTCTGTACATTGCATAATTCCCCACAACATACCCACAGCATGATGCTGCCACCTCCGTGCTTCACTGAATGGATGGTTTTTGAGTGGATGATGAGCAGTGCTTGTTCTTCTCCAAACAAAATGCCTGACATTCACTCCGAAAAGTCCAATTTTAGACTCATCAGATCAAAAACTTTTTTTTGTGGTCTGAGAGGGTGTCTTTTGGTAAATTCCAGACGGTCCGCCACATGCCATTTTCTGAGGAATGGCTTCCATTGGGCCTCTCCACCATACAGACCTGATTGGTGGATTGTTGCAGAGATGGTTGACCTTCTGGAGGGTTTTCCTCTCTCCAGAGGAGAACGCTGGAGCTCAGACAGAGTGACCTTTGGGTTATTGCTCTGAGGAAGGCCCATCTCCCCCAATCAGTCAATTTAGACGGCCGGCCAGCTCAAGGAAGAGTGCTGGTGGTGCCAGACTTCTTCCACAGTGGAGGCAACTGTGCCCAAAGGAATTTACAGAGCAGCAAAAATTTTCCTGTATCCATCCCCAGCCTTGGACCTCGAGACTATCCTGTCTCCGAGGTCTACAGACAATTCTTTTGTCTTCATGGATGATTTGAGCTCTGACATGTACTGCCAATATTAGAACCCAATATAATGTGTGGCATTTCAAACCAAACTGAATTTGCCACAGGGAAACTCCAGTTGAGCTGCTGAACCATCTCAAGAATGATCAGAGGAAACAGAATGTACCTCACCTCAATTTAGACCTCCATGATAAACACCGTAAATATGTATGCTCATGGGATTTTTTTTTTTACAGTTATTTTTATTTTAATAAACTTGCCACACGTTCAAAATAATTTTCTGTCATTGTCATTTTGGTAAGTTTAGGTAAAATATTGAGAAAATAATCTTAGTCATTTTAGAATAAGCCTGTAAAATACAAAAAGTGGTTAAAATGAGTCACTGAAAATACATTCTGAAAGCACTGTAAACTAGAGTTCACCATGTCTCAAACTAAAAGACATGGTGCAAAGTGACAAAGTGCAGGAGTCCAGCATTTGAACATGTTCCTATCAAGTCAGAAAAACAGGATTTCTTTCCAGCAAATCTAAATTACAAACCCCCCTGATCTACATAGTTGCCATTGTGGTCACTTGAACACTATCATTTAAAAATCAAAAGGTGAGGTGATCACCTGAGGGAGAAGGGATGACAAGAGAAACTGAAAAGGCCGGGACTCCTATTGTTAAGCTAAGCTTGACATGCTTTTGGAATTTTAAGCATGTTTGAGGGGTTTCTTGACCTCAAGAAACAATAATCATTGTAAAAGTTCTATTCTTGACAAAAATCCTTTTCTCTTTCAATCTTCACTTTTAACAGAACAAATACCATAAATTTTTTGTACAAGATTTACTGTACAATAAATCTTGGTGGCTTGAGAGGGTTCAGAACAGTGGCATCAGCATTGTAAGAGGAGAAGAACCTCAGCGTTTTACAACATATCAGCATGCTTGAAGACAATAAATGTACTCAAAGACTTTCTTAATTCTATTAACAAGTCATCCGGAAAGAAAGAAAAATTAAGGTACCTACTCTCTAAGTTTAAATATCTAAAATCAGTAATGAGGATACTATTGGATTGTAATTTTGTTGACAAAAAGCACCAAATCTCCTACGTTACAGTCTGACACGTTTGAATTCAGTCTATGATCACGTATTTGTGGTTAATTCTGTGTATTTTTGATCAAATATTCTGCATGCACCTCTTTGCAGATTGTGTTTAGCTGCTGTGAGCAGCAGTCCGAGTGGCTGAGCTCCATGTTGATTGTGTAGTTGAGCAAAGCCAAGCAGCCGCGGGGCTTCAGAACCCTGTGGGCCTCCTGGAGAAACTTGGGTCTGTCAAACCAGTGGAAAGCGGACATGGCCGTCACCAAGTCAACTGAGTTGTCAGGAAGTGGCAGCTCTTCAGCGACACATTGCCTGAGCATAAAACAAGGAGAGCGTAGAGAAGGAAACTGAACTTTTGACCCGTTTAACAGTCATGGTGCAGGATGTTTGTAAAAAAAAAAAAAAATCTGATTGTACAAGAACAATAGGGTCTTTGATAAGTGAAAGTTAATCATCCTCTGAGGCCTGTACGGCCCTTTCTGCTGATCTAGTCCTGGTTTTGGAGAACTATCTTCACAGGGATTAGCAAACAAGTTGCAATGGTGCAAAGGCGTGTCAGACAAGACAGCCCAACACCATCCAGAGCCCTTAGGAGCTCCGGGCGGATCTCATCCACCCCCGGAACGCGGCCGCCGAATCAGGTGAGGACCTCTGCCATCTGGGAGGAGCTCGGTGTTGAGTGAAGCCAAATGGGGTGGTTCGGGCATCTTGTCAGGATGCCCCCCGAGCGCCTCGCTGGTGAGGCGTTTCGGGCACATCCTAACGGGAGGAGACCAAGAGGCAGATCCTGGACCTGCTGGAGAGACTATGTCTCACAGCTGGCCGGGGAATGACTCGGGATCCTTCCGGGTGAGCTGGAGGATGTTGCTGGGGTGAGAGAAGCCTGGGCTTCCCGTATGAGGCTGTTGCCCCTGTGACCTTGACCCCGGATAAGCGGAAGACGACGTAACGTGTAAAGGGGTTCTTAGAGATACTGATATGCCGGCACTGTTAGCTGAAAAGCTCCAATGTAATCAAATTCTAGGGAGGTCTTTACATTTTTAATACACTGTACGAATGATGCTGCTGCTTTTGAATAAATTGGATTGTAATTCACTTATAAATAAACCAAAAGTTCAAATTTTCTTCAACGCATGCCTGTAATGCTTTTTATTTAAACTTAAATTTCTGTGATTAGTCAGCTAATCCACATGCACACAAAGTGTCCTGACCACATCCCCCCACAATTTCTGTGTGTGCCACAGCCAGTCTATTGTAGCAATTACTTTGTATCAAATTTAGGTTTGAAACTATCTTACCTGTATATGATGTTTGGCTCTTTAGTGTGCTCTAAAGCCAAATCAATCTGAGCTGGACTCACATCTGTACCCACCACACAACCAAAGTGCTTGGCCAGAAGCTGCGTACCCTGACCGGACCCACAACCCACATCCACTGCACGCTCGAATGGGCCACCCTTCCGAGAAAACAGTCGCCAAGTTGTTATGTACGTTCACTTTTAGATACGACACGTATTAACAACACATTTTTCCTCTGTTGGTACTCACATGCTTTTCCACAAAGTCCAGCACTTGTTGCATGAGATGATCTGATGGAGCGATGCGGTACTTCCAGTAGGAAGCAGCATGATCTTTACCTTCAAACAGACGATAAGTCATGCCTCCTGTATCCCTTTTTTTGTTAAGAAAAAAGTTCTGCACTGTAAGAGAAGCAAATCTCTACACTGTATGAGATGAGATTTCTCTTCTGTGGACAGTCACACACATTCATACACACAGACAATGAAGGAAACAGTGGGGTGCTGGGGGCCCAGAAGGACGTGTTATGTTTCATAATGAAGGGGCCTCTGATAGGATAGGCAAAACAAAATATTTTACACCATGGATTTGTGAGTCAGTTAAGTCATTCTTATCCAACCATTTTCTGAACTAATCAACCCAACAGTGGGTCATCATGATGTTTTTGAGTTGTGTGTATAGATACTGATCATGTTAAACAGACTGGGAAAATTTCTGGTTGAGAGTTCATGGGTCAGCTGATAGTGTGTGATGCTGTCAGAATTAATCTTCTTCTTCTTTCGACATTTCCCTTCGGGGGTCGCTACAACAAGACAGTTTCTACCATCTAACCCTTTCAGCTGAATCCTGTTCGGTCACACCAACTATCTTCATGTCTTCCTTCACTGCATCCATGAACCTCCTCTTTGGTCTTCCTCTAGGCCTCTTTCCTGGTGGTTCCAAATCCAGCATCCTTCTTCCGATGTACTCTTTCTCCTCTCTGTATATGTCCAAACCATCTCAGTTTTGCCTCTCGAACTTTGTCCCCAAAACCTCTAACATGTGCTGTTTCCCTGATGTACTCATTTCTAATCCTGTCCATCCTGGTCAATCCCAGAGAGATCCTCAGCATCTTCATCTCTGCTACCTCCATCTCTGCTTCCTGTCTTTTCTTCAGTGCTACTGTTTCTAGACCAAACAGCATGGCCGGTCTCACCACAGTTTTGTACACTTTCTTTTTCATTTTGGCTGAAACTCTTCTGTCACACATCACACCCGATACTTTTCTCCACCCGTTCCAGCCTGCCTGAACACGCTTCTTCACCTCTTTTTCACACTCTTCATTGCTCTGGATGGTTGATCCTAGATACTTAAAATCTTCCACCTTCTTTATCTCTTCTCCCTGTAACCTCACTTTTCCATTTGGATCTCTCTCATTCACACACGTACTCAGTTTTACTCTGACTAATCTTCGTTCCTGTCAGAATTAATCTAATCTTATAGATAAGATTAAAGGTTTGTTTCTCTTTGTTTCCAAAAGAGATCTCAGAAGAATGGGCACGTCACCTTTAGCCCAATTAAGGCAAGAACACATAAAATCCATTTGAAATCTTTAGGACTAAATAAAATTTGGAAAGGCTCCCATTGTTAGAATACTTTTAAATTTTGTGATGAAAGTTAAGAATTTTTATTTGCCAATCCTTCCAACTTGCCCACAAAGTTTTTGTGACTGTTACAACTAAAAAGTGCCTGCAAAAACTTGAGAATTGGATACATAAGTTGAGATATTTGATATTGTGATTATTTAGGACAGAGAATTGAGGAGTATACAAAAACAGAGTTTTTGGAAGTGGAATTAGGCAGAAGGTGACAGGGCTTGCAGGCTGGTGTAGACGGATACTAGATTAGCCTTCCAGGAGTTGAGCTTGTCGTGCAGCTATTACCACTGAGCTATTACCACTGCTGCTTGCCAAAGGTGCGGTGTGTGCTGTGGCTCATGACAACTTTTTGCTGTGTCTGGTCAATTTTGTGGTAAACCATTTTGGTTCGGGCAGCATCTATTACAAATGCTTCAACGTCTTCGACTCCGATCTGCAGCTCCTGTTGCATGGTGTCAAAGGAAATCTCTTTGAATTCCACTGCCATGCCCATGAATGTCAGCAGGCGCATCTTGGCCGTGTTCTGCTTAAATGAGTCGTTGCTCCTCCGCAACCCAGAGTCCAATGGGATCCCGGACCAGCTGGCTGAGGAACGACTCGGGATCCTTCCTGGAGAGCTGGAGGATCCAGCAGGGGTGAGAAAAGCATGGGCTTCCCTTCTAAGGTTGTTGCTCCCACGAACCAGCCCTGGATAAGTGGAAGACAACAGAACGTTGCTCCTTTGAGTAGAGAGAAGCCAGATAGGGTGGTTTGGGCCTCTGATTAGGATGTCACCAAAAACACCTTGCTGCTGAGGTGTTTCAGGCACGTCCCACCAGGAGGAGACCCAGGGGCAGAGCCTGGACCCACTGGAGAGACTATGTCCCATAGCTGGACAGGGGAACACCTCGGGATCCTTCTAGGTGAGCTGGAGGATGCAGCAGGGGTGAGAGAAGCCTGGGTTTACCGTCTGAGGCTGTTGCCCTCTCGACCCAGACCTGGATCAGCGGAAGATGAAGGAACGGAATTTGAGACAATATACAGAAAACTACGGATTCAATCTTTATAATAGCAAGTGATCACACCTACAGCATGTTGGATTAAAACCCTATTTTGTACCTTCAAAGTGGCAACATACAGTATATTGTTTTAACAAAATACTTGTGATCAAATTTAGTTGTTAAGACCAAAATCCATCAATTTTTCCTTTTTCTATTTAACATTCAAATATTTTATACAAAATTCTTATCAATATGAAGGCATGAGAGAAATTATTAAATTAATCAGGCTTTAGTGAAACAACTTTTTTCTGCCATGAAGATCATTTTGATTTCCTTTTTAATAATTATTAAAAAGTTTTGGTTATAAGTTTTACATTTTATCAATTTAGATGTTTCTAACAATAAAAAATTGTATAGTTTGTGTTATTTTTAATATATTTTTTCTATAGATTTTATATTGAAACTATTTGAATTTATTATTTCTGCGAGTAGACGGCACGGTGGCCTCACAGCAAGAAGATCGTTGGTTTGAGTCACAGGTGGGGATGAGGCTTGGAACACTGGCCTTTCTATGTGGAGTTTGCATGTTCTCCTCGTGTCTGCGTGGGTTTCCTCCGGGTGCTCCGGTTTCCTTCCACCCTCTAAAAGCATGCATGTTAGGCTGATTGGTCGGTGCCAAATTGTGCCTAGAAATGACTGTGTGTGTGTGTGTGTATGGTTGTATATGTGTGGCCCCGCGACAGACTGGCGACCTTTTCGGGGTGTACCCTGCCTCTTGCCTTGAATCAGCCGGGATGGCTCCAGCACCCTCCTCATGGGATAGACGGTTGTTAACTGACTGAGTGATTTCTGTGAGTTGGAAATACCTTTTGGTTTCATCCTCACAAAAGTATAGACTAAAAAGGAGGATATTTGGGAGTTAATGTATTACGATTTTTCAGACAATGATTTTAACTAATTAAAGCAAATAAAAACACAATTGAAGACATAAACCGTTTATTTATAGACAACATTCAGTTATTGTGGTTTAGACGCCAGGACGCAGAAATACTCCCATTCTCTCTCAATTTCAGTGTCTGGAGAAATGACCCCCATTTCATTCAAGAACCTGAAAAACAAAGGCTGATTGTAGATTAAATATGAGATTATAGAAACTTGATTGTGAGTGAGACCTCTTTTGGGTGTTGGCAAGAAGATCTCGAGCAGCTTGAGGGTCGTTCTGCTTCAAAGTTTGAAACATTGACCAACTCTCAATGAAACCAACCAGGTCCTTCACTGAGGTAAAAGATTTAGAGTGGAAACTCTCAATCCTGAGAAATAAGAAACACTTCATCAAGAAAAAAACATGATGGAAAGAATGTAAAATAGCTTTTAAGCATTTAGTCATTTTCAGATTACAAATATATTTGTCTAGACCAGGGGTGGGCAAACTTTTTAACTCGCGGGCCACATTTAGTTCTAACATTTGACAAGCGGGCCGGATCCGGCGGGGGAGGGAGGTATGTGTGCGGCCCATTAAAAAAAAGTGTTCTTACTACTTTAATTATTATAAACTTTGGGCAAAATATGCACCAAAATGAAGAAAAATTTTTCAAAATGTTCTGGGGTGGATTGCCTTCAGACCTTTAAACTGGAGAGCACCACAGGTGCTCGTTTCGTCTCCCTTTAGAAAATTCTGAATTCGCCCCTGGGAACAGGAGCAGATGGATGGCATGCTTTGGTAACTACTAGATTAGACCATTGGAATGGCGTTAGATTTTAAACAAGCGCACAAAATGTTTCATTAAATTTCAAATCCAGCGGCGCTAGGTCTGCAATCTAGCGCAATAGCGGTTAAAAACGTGCATTTAGCGGCGCTAGGTTTGAAATCTAAGTGCTTGATGTAACATTTTGCTTGTTTTAACATCTAACATGCTTGTTTATGTGCATGTGTTGGGTCTGATGGCTTTCCATATCTGCGCACACTATTTATTTTGACAGTGTGCGCATCATGGAGACACACTCATTTTAATGGGAGAAGTGTTGTTGTTTTCTCAACACAGCCAATATAACCAGAGTGCGCCATCTAGTGCCGAGACATCAGAATTGCAGGGAAAATAAAAGTAACAAGGTTTATTTATTTAATTTTTTCAAGTTCGGCAGGCCAGATTAAAACATTTAACAGGCCACGTGTGGCCCGCGGGCCGTAGTTTGCCCATGCCTGTTCTAGACGTTAATAAATACCTCTCTTTTTCTGGATAGGGAATGGCATTGTACAAATCTTCCAGTTTATTTTCAGAAAGAAAGACTGCTTTGTTTGTGTATGGCTCCAGCACTTTCTTAACCTGAAAATGAAATGTTATATTAGTATAAAAACACGTACCTTTCTGAGATAAATGGGTTTAAAAAGCGCAAAGCAAATGGGACGACTGAGCACTCAATCAATTAATTAATTATTGAAAACAACTTCTTTCATCTTGAAACCATAAACCAATCAAATCAAGGATGAGTCTGTTTGTAAATCAGTTCTTACTGAATGAAGTTATCTCCCTGATTTTTTATACAAGGCACATCTGGAGACTGTGACGTTTCATTACATCTTCTGAACCGCAGGGGATGCCGGAGCCTATTCCGGCTTATTTCAAACGAGAGGCAGGATACACCCCAAACAGGTCGCCAGTCTGCTGCAGAGCCACACGCACTCATTCCTAAGGGCAAATTTGTAATGGCCAATCAACCTAAGATGCATATTTCTGGAGAGTCAGCGGAAACGGGAGATAACTCAGGCATATACAGGTACAACATGCAAACTCCACACAGCCACACCCCCACTCCGAGACTCGTACCCAAGCCGTCTTGCTTTGACGCCACTGTGTTAACCACTACGCCACCATGCAGCCCCAGAGATCAAGACGTACAAAGAGCAAATTTTTGGGATAGATAGGCTCCGGCACTCCCTGCGGATCAGAACACAAATTAGGAAGACGAATATCTTCATTAATCCCTCATGGGGAAATTACTTTTGCTGCATGGCACCACAGCAGGCAGCCATGACAGCGTCAATGGTGGGCGCAACTATGGAGTTAGGTGTCTGTTCCAGGGACACATAGGCAGCTCAATAGGATTCGAACCGGCTTTTCGCGGTCCTAGAACAAACACTCTACCACCGACCCAACTCCTCTAATCACTATTGCACTTTATAATACCAGACTTACTATAATATGTTTAAAGTTTTAATGTTTAAGTTTAAACCTGCTTAGATAGACCATTAGTCCAAACATACCTCTCTATAGATGTGGTTCAGTCGGTCTCCACAATCCTTGTATTTGAATTTGGTTGTCATGTCAGTGAAGCCTAGCAGAGCCATGCAACCTCCAGGTTTCAGCACTCGATCCGCTTCAACCAGAAACTTTGCCTGATCAAACCAGTGGGCTGCAGAAGCTGCAGTCAGTAAGTCCACAGAGCTGTCTGGAAACGGCATCTCCTCCGCTGTTCCCTTCCTAAACGTCAAAGAGGTCAAATCAAACATAAAATCATTTATGGGATACAAAACTTCAGATCTTATCCAAATCCCATAGTGACATTTTTAAGCTTCTATGAACAGTAAAGAAGAAAAAAATCAAAACACATTTGACAATGTTGATCAGAGAGACATTTGAATCAGGCAAAATTTATAGCATGATGGTGGGATGGTTTAGACCAGGCATGGGCAAACTACGGCCCGCGGGCCACATGCGGCCCGTTAAATGTTTTAATCCGGCCCGCCGAACTAGAAATATAAATAAATAAATAAACCATATTAGTTTGATTTTTCTTGATTTTTTATGTTCGTCACAAGATGGCACCAAAAATACAACAACACTGCTCCCATTAAAATGTGTGTGTCTCCATGATGCGCACACTTTCAAAATAAACAGTGAGCACAGATATGGAAAGCCATCGGACCGAATACATGCACGAAAACAAGCATGTTAGATGTTAAAACAAGCAAAATGTTACATTAAGCACTTAGATTTAAAACCTTCTTCTTCTTCTTCTTCTTCTCCTTTCGGAATTTTCCTTCAGGGGTCGCCACAGCAAGTCAGTTTCTTCCATCTAACCCTATCTGCTGCATCCTCTTCGGTCACGCCAACTATCTTCATGTCTTCCTTCACTGTATCCATGAACCTCCTCTTTGGTCTTCCTCTAGCCCTCTTTCCTGGTGGTTCCAAATCCAGCATCCTTCTGCCGATGTACTCGGTCTCTCTCCTCTGTACATGTCCAAACCATCTCAGTCTGGCCTCCCGGACTTTATCTCCAAAACCTCTAACATGTGCTGTTCCTCTGATATACTCATTTCTGATCCTGTCCATCCTGGTCACTCCCAGAGAGATCCTCAGCATCTTCATCTCTGCTACCTCCATCTCTGCTTCCTGTCTTTTCCTCAGTGGCACTGTCTCTAGACCAAACAGCATGGCGGGTCTCACCACGGTTTTGTACACTTTTCCTTTCGTTTTAGCTGAAACTCTTCTGTCACACATCACACCTGATACTTTTCTCCACCCAGCCTGCTTGAACACGCTTCTTCACCTCTTTTCCACACTCTCCGTTGCTCTGGACTGTTGATCCCAAGTACTTAAAATCTTCCACCTTGTTTATCTCTTCTCCCTGTAACCTCACTTTTCCATTTGGATCCCTCTCATTCACACACATGTACTCTGTCTTACTCTGACCAATCTTCATTCCTCTTAGATTTAGCTTAGATTTAAAACCTAGCGCTGCTAAATGCACGTTTTTAACCGCTATCGCACTACATTTCAGACCTAGGCCACTAGATTTGAAATTTAATGCTCTTGATGAAACATGTAAGGGGGCACACCACTCTACCCCTCCTCCTGGGTCTGGCCCGCTTGTCAAATGTTAGAACTCAAAAAGTTTGCCCACCTCTGGTTTAGACTGTGGTCTGACTAAAAGAAAATTTCCAGTGTGAAGTTACGTAACTAACTTGTCTGTCTGGCAAAATAGTGCAAATCAGTCTAGTTAGTCATCCTAAATTACACTAAGAATTGAATGGGTGTCTTTGTATTGTCTTCCCACATACTGCTAACCGGTCTAGTGAGTATCAAGGACACGATCATGTTATCCTTCAAACTGCAGAATGAATGCTATCCATTCCTTTCTCATGAAGGAATGGATACAGTAGGTGCACACCTCCTCTTGTATAGCAATTCATACATTCAGTACTTAAAAAAAATAATTCTTATTGTCTACTATGGTTGCATGGAGGTGTAGTGGTTAGAACAGTGGCCTAACAGCAAGAAGGTCAGGGGTTTGAGTTCCAGAGTGAGGGTGAGGCTTGAAACACTGGCTTTTCTGTGTGTAGTTTGGACGTTCTCCTGGTCTATGTAAGGGTTTTCACTAGGTACTCTGGTTTTCTCCCAACATCCAAAACCATGTGTGTTAGGTTGTTTGGCCAGAAAAAAATTGCCCCTCGGAATGTGTGTGTGGGCCCAATCAGACTGGCGACCTGTATTGGGTGTACCCTGCCTCTCGCCTTAAATTAGCCAGGATAGCCTCCGACACCCCTTGCTACCCCAATACGTATAAGCAGTGAAGAAGATGAACAAATGTTGAAATTCAAACTTGCTCAAACTTTGTTTATTTTTCTGGTGTTGCTGGGTTTTTTTTAGGTCAGAACAATAGTTTTAATTGGTTCATGAAGACTTTGGATTTATGTGGTTAGATTTTAATGACCTTTGTTCAGAACCAGCTTTCGTATTAACCTGAGTTCACTCTGTAAAAGTAGAAGTTTAAATGAAAACGTTAAAAGAACTGTTTAATTATTTTCTTTTAAAACCTGCTTGAATATGGTGTTTTTAAATGTTCAAACGTGGAAAAGGACTTTTTTTTTTTTTTTTTTACCGTAAAATATTTATCCCTCAATGGGGAAATTACTACCACTGAGCCAACGCCTCCACAAAGAGAAAATATATACATTTGATGAGGTTTAAATGGCTTATTGTAATTTTAATCTACAAACCTGTAGGTTATGTTGGGGCACCCTGGCACTGCTTTGGCCTCTTCTAATTGATTCTCACTGATATCCATGCCGACCACCTCTCTGAAATGTGGTGCAATGAGACGAGTATTCTGTCCGGTTCCACATCCCAGATCCACAGCCAGAACATGCGGATGACCTTTCTGCACATGCACATAAACGTTAGTTGCAGACACAACAGGCTGACACAACTAGTATTAAAATAGTCAAATCAGATTAAAACCAGGCAGGACCTTGTTGTCTAAATACTGAATGATGACATCCTTGAGCTCAGTTGGAGGTGTAAAGCGATACTTTTGGTAGACAGATGCATGGTCTTTTCCTTCAAAAAGCTGGTGTACCATTTTTTTACAGATGTTCGAGCAGCTGTAGATTCTCTGATCTCTGTTTCGAAGCAGTTGTCTTTACTCCACAAAGTTTTTTACTCCTCTCTCACAGCAGCAGGTCTGTTTCTCACCCTGAAAGAAACTATTGCAATTAGTTCTCAGTTTTAAATAGTGTCTATTTCTCATGTACTTGTCTTCTATTTGGATATTTTAGTGGTTTCTGACCTCTAGGATAAGCTTCCTATAAATTGGTACATAAAAAAGCAGAAAAATTGAATGAATACAATATAAAACAGCAAAAAGAATCAAACAAAAGAGGATCAAGTGAAATCAATGTAAGAATTAGATTAGATTAGAATTACTTTATACTTACTTGCTGAGGGCTGTCCTTGTTTTCAGGGTCTGAAAAAACTAGCCAAACTGCAGACATGCCAGTTTAGCTGAACTCAGGATACAAGAGGTGGAGTTTCTTTCTTAACTATTTAATGGCAGATCAAATGTTCATTTGGACATAGGATTAAAAGGTTTTTATATCAAGTTTTTGCCTATTATATATTTAGTTGAACTTTTGGATTTTGCTCAGAAATTTGGCTTTAAATTGCTTAAATGGCAGCAGGCTTTTCAGCAGGATAACTTTGTAAATAAAGGTTTTTTTTTTATTTATTCTTAAAAGTCAATATTATTGATTGTGCATAATATTGAAATGCATCTATAATTGTCATTTGCAATGTTTTTCAATCATAATAATATTTATTTGTTGCTTAAATTAAAATTAAAGGCAAATTTACCAGTGGATTTGTGCAGAGTGTGTCTCTTTAAATCTGAAGACTGGATGTTTTGCAGGGTTACAAGTTTTTTTTAAATATTGAAACACTCCCATCTGGTGGACAATTACTGAATTGCAACTATATTTCTGCAATTTAATGCAAAATAGGTTGTAAATTTATATTTTAAATATTTCTGCAATCCACTCATACATGTGAACAAAATATAAAACATGTTTATTTTTTTAAGTTTTAGTTTCTCTGAAGGCTTCAATGAGGAAAAGTTTTTTTTTAAAAAAAATATTAATAATTCTAAGAAATCTCTTATAATGTTTTGATACCCTGATGAATAAAAGACAGTGGATGTAGACAGGATGTCTCATAATTGCTCAACCAAACCAACAAACATTATGATCATCATTTTCTTTTCTGATTTGGTAAATGTGTTTTCAAAATCAAATCAAATTTTATTTATAAGGCACTTTTCCAACACAAGGTCACACAAAGTGCTGAACAGAACAAATAAAATTATAAACAACATCAACAGTAAAAAAGTCAAAATGAAAACAAGCATCCAAAAAAAACGCTGCACACATGCCTTGACATTCACATAGCCCCCCCACCCACCGTACCCCTCATACGCCCATTCTTTCCCAACCCCCATTAAACCTGAGCTGCAAGCTACTGTCTCTTTAGCTGAAATAAAAATAAGCATCTGGCCTGATGCTGAGAGGAAATAATAACTGGGGATCAATCCACACCAGGAGTCGGCTCGCCCATGCCTGCAGCGGCCAAAAACCACAGGGGTTCGTAAAAGGAATCTATTCCCAGTATATTCCATAAACAAAACCAACAGAATAAGACATGAAGCTGACTATTAAACAGCTTTTTTCCAGCATTTAACAGTCAGTCATCTTCTTATTCGTCTGTCCATTTCGAGGTTCTGGAGGGTGCCGGAGCCCATCCCGGCTGATTTAAGGGGAAGGGCAGGGTACACCCCGAACAGGTCGCCAGTCTGTCGTGGGGCCACACACATACAACCATACACACAGTCATTCCTAGGCACAATTTGGCACCGGCCTATCAGCCTAACATGCATGCTTTTGGAGGGTGGGAGGAAACCGGAGCCATGCAGACACAAGGAGAACATGCAAACTCCACACAGAAAGGACAGTGTTCCAAGCTTCGTCCCCACCCGGGTCTCGAACCCAGCATTTAACAATCAAATCAAACTTTATTTATAAAGCGCTTTTCGTACATAAATCTTTACAATAAGTGCTTTACATGTTAAAAACCCCAGAACACAAAAACAAAATAAGGACAAGTCCCTCACCCACAGATAAAAAAACAACTTACCCACACACAAACACATTCATATATGTTCATATACACACAGAACAAACACTCTCATACATGTACACAGGCACACATACACTCTCACTTAAAAATGCAATAGGTTGGATGCAGATGAAACACCTGACGCATCTGCAATCACCAGCCATGATCCAAGGCCCCGGATAAGAGCCGAATCCAGATCCAGATCCCCACCAGGACCTTGGGGCCAGGATCTGCAGCCACAGATGACCACAGGCCCCCAATGCGGAGGCCCTGCAGAGGCCCGATATTTCCATACTGGAGATGATAAAAGATTAAATTAAATAAATAAAAGTAACTAAAAGCTTAATAAATAAAAATTCCTCTTGTCCTATAAACTATTAGAAGCATTAATTTCCACAAAAATCTCAAGAAAAAAACTCTTTTTTAGTTTTGTTCTATAATTGATCGAATAAATCCTGCAATTCTAATCCTTAAATTATAATTAAAATGCATCATAAATGGTCATTTTTCTGTTTCAACTCAAAATAACTACTTTAAAGATATGATTAAATGTGATTAGTTTTCAGTCATAACTTCACTTATCATCATTAATTTTAATTCTCTAGTAAAATAAAGCGTTTTCATAAAAAAAAAAAAAAAAAAAAAAAAAGAAAGAAATGCTTGGACAAAAACTAATACTGATAATACAAAAAAATTATAAGCTATTTATATTTTTAAATTGATTTAATCAAAGAGAAATCAAGAGATAGTGTGACACCATTTTTGGGTGCTTTGTGCCTTTAAAAAGATAAAGAAGAAAAAGAGATTAAATAATCAATTGGCAGGAGAAAGATTTCTATTTGAAGGAGAGGTCAAATTAGTCACAGCTGGTTTGAGGCCAGAGCATTTTGGGGTGGAAAACCATTAATGGCATACCAGCTTTTTGAAGGAAGAGACCATGCCTCTGCCTATCTTAAATATCGTTCAACACCTCCAGCTGAGCTCCGAGACATCATCATTGATTACTTGGACAAAAAGGTGAGCCTAAAAATAATCTGAGTTTAGATGAAAATGTAACAAATTATTAAGATTTCTTTCCACATGTAGAAAGGTCAGCCTTATGACCTGGCTGTGGATCTGGGATGTGGAAGTGGACAGAATACCCGTCTGATGGCACCATATTTCAGAGAGGTTGTTGGAATAGATATTAGTGAGAGTCAGCTGGAGCAGGCCAGAGCTGTTCTGGGTCATTCTAACATCACTTATAGGTATGTGGAAATTGTTCTTTTAAATTCTAGATGTAGATGTGCATGAAGACTGATGGATTTTTTTCATTAATTTATTTACATGCTGCACAAAATCAAAAATTTCTGCTTGATTCTTTAAGTTAAATCTTTTTTTTTTCTGCATATCCCAGCATTTTATAGACTTATTTGTAGATCATGAATCTTGATCATGATTTTACTTAAATCACGTCACAATGCACACATTTATATATAAATTTTTTTATATATATAATATACTTTATTAATCCCTGACCGGGAAATTTGTGTGCTGCATTACACCGCAGCAGGCTGCCACCTATGACGGCGCCAGTGGTGGGAGAAAGGGGGGTTAGGTATCACCTCCAAAGACCCTAGACGTCAACTCAGTGGGATGCAAACCTGCGAACTTCTAGTTAACTTCTGGTCCATGGGTGATCGCTGTAACCACTGAGCCACTGTCTCTCCCCCTTTTTGATTTTGAGGGATAATCAGTTTTTATTCAAAATAAATATTGATATTCTTAAAATCATTTTCACCCACCCCCACCATAAATCTGTGGACCAGTTGAAGAACAGCTTCAGGAACAGACTCCTGCAACCCCACTGCTCATAGGAACGGTACAGAAAATCATTTCTGCCATCCTCCATCAAAATATTGAATCTTTCTAACCTATGTACATATGATAATATGTTCTAGATATTTTATTTCTTTTTTTTGTACTCCGTTCTCTATTTTGCACTGCAGCACTCAAATTTCCCTGTGGGGATCAATAAAGTTTTTAAATTCAATTTTATTTTCTTTCAGCTAAATTTTTCTAAGAAATTACAGTATTTTAAGTTAGATTTATTCACATGATCATTTTCTCACACAGAAAGGGGACAGCAGAGGATTTGCCTTTTCCAGATGGTTCTGTGGACTTGTTAACAGCAGCTACTGCTGCCCACTGGTTTGATCAGACAAAGTTCCTGGTTGAAGCTGATCGAGTGTTGAAACCTGGAGGCTGCATAGCGCTGCTGGGGTCCAGTGTGACTAACACCAAATTCAGCTTCAAGAACTGTGGAGACAGACTCAATCAAATCTTTGAAGAGGTACGTATGTAAGACCTAAAAGTGTTGTGGAAAGAAGCAACTGTAGTTCAATAGAACAACTTTACAGAGTGTAGGGATGGCGCCACCTACTGCCTTTGGTCAATTTAATTTCATTCCAGCAAGTAGATCATGGATCGCAGGTATTGGGTTATGATTGATGCAATTAGAAAACGTCCTGTTTATCAGCACGGTGGTGCAGTGGTTAGCACAGTGAGGCCACTGTGCAAAAAGTCAGTTTGAGTCCCAGAGTGGGGGCGAGGCTTAAAAAAATGGCCTTTCTGTGTGGAGTTTGCATGTTCTCCATGTCTGTGCAAGTTTTGGTACTCCGGTTTCCTCCCACCCCCAATTATTTGGGTTGATTGGCTGCTACGAAATTGCCCCTAAGAATGTGTGTAGATGATAGTCTGAGTGTGGCCTTGCAACAGTCTGGCAACCTGTTCAGGGTGTACCTTGCCTCTTGCCTGAGATCAGCTTGAATAGGCTGATTTCATCCCCCACGACCCCATTCCTAAAGAAAAATGTTTATCAGCAAACTGATGACACTGTAATGTCAAACATGAGGGTGCGTCCTGTCCATGTTTGTAGTTTGGTAGGTAGACACAGACCGACAGTGCTTCACAGTTCATAGTGATGATTCCCTAGATTGTAAGTTTAAGCCACAACAAACGGTACTTGCAAAGCTTTATTCACAGAAAAGGCATGGCTATCTTGCTGCTGACAGGATTAGAAAAAAGTTTCATTTTACATCCTCCTTTCTGGACTACTTTTCAATATTCCATACGTCACATCTGGTCCCTACCAGAGAGCGGCGAATGCTTGAAGCCAAAAAGTACGCACACATCGTGGAGTGAGTTAATCTCAATGACTCAACAGCTGACTGAATGAGAGAAAATTTAAAACAAACTGGTAATGAGAACTGTCATCTTGACAAATGAGAGCATTTTTCTAACCTAGTCTGTTTCATTTTTCAGATTAAGCAGGAGCTGCAGCCATACACAACCAACCCAGTCTTTGTGTCTGCCAGTAAGCTGGAGGAGCTGTACTCTGCCATCCCTTACCCAGATAAAGAAAGGTTTGACTGTTTTCATCGTCCAACTTTCACTTAAACGTTCCGTTCCGTCGTCTTCCAATTATCCGGGGCCGGGTCGCGGGAGCAACATCCTCAGACGGGAACCCCAGGTTTTTCTCACTGCAGCTGCATCCTCCAGCTCACACAGCAGGATCCTGAGTCATTCTCCAGCTAGCTGTGAGACATAGTCTCTCCAGCGGGTCTGGGGTCTGTGTCTTGGTCTCCTCCCGGTGGACGTGTGCCTCTCCAGCGAGGCGCTCAGGCATCCTGGCCAGATGCCCGAATCACCCCATCTGGCTCTTCTCGAGCTGAAAGAGGAGCGACTTCACACAGAGCTCCTCCCGGATCGCAGAGCTCCTCACTATCTCTGAGTGAGAGCCCGGCCACCCTGCGGCAGAAGCTCATTTCGGCCGCTTGTATCCACGATCTCATTCTTTCGGTCACCACCCACAGCTGGTGACCATAGGTGAGGGTGGGAATGTAGATCGACTGGTAAATCGAGAGCTTTGCTTTTCAGCTCAGCTCTTTCTTTACCATGATGGAGCGATGCAGCGTCCTAGTCGTTGCTGACGCTGCACCGATCCGCCTGTCGATCTCCTCTGGTACTTAAACTACTCCACTTGGGGCAGGACCTTGTCCCTGACCTGCAGGTGGTATTCCACCCTTTTCCTGGCGAGGACCATGGTCTCAAATTTGGAGGTACTGATTCCCATCCCGGCCGCTTCACACTCTGCAGCAAATCGATCCAGTGAGAGGTGGAGATCACGATCCGATGAAGCCAACAGGACCGCATCATCCACAAAAAGCAGAAATCCGATCCTGAGGTCACCAAACCGGATCCCTCCAACGCCTCGTCTATACCTAACTATTACACAAAATTAGATTTTTTTTCTTTTTGTTCAGCCAGAGGTTGTGGACGACTTGTGAAATTACAACTCACCAAAAATCTACTTTTTTAATTTTGTCATCTTGTTCCCCCACCCCTCTCTTTCCAACTATCTTCCCAGGATTGAGTGTTTTCAGATTAAATCTTTCATCACTGTGAGGAATCTGGTTGGTTTTATTAAGAGTTGGTCGATGTTCCAAGCTTATAAAAAGAACAACCCGCAGATGGCCGAAGATCTTCTGGTCAACACTCAAAAAAAGTAAGTAAAATATTGTCACATTCACTTTGTAATTACAAGTTTTGAGATGGAAAATTTGTTTTAAACAAAAAATTAAATTCCAGGTTCTTGAATGAAATGGGAGTCACGTCTCCAGACACTGAAATCGAGCGAGAATGGGAATATTTCTGTGTCTTGGCGTCGAAACCACAATAAATGTGATTTATAAATAAACAATTTTTGCAATATTTGTTGTCTATGTACTTTTTAGAGATTGAAATCCACCAATACCCTGCTTCATCCTCCACCAAAAAAGTTCTTTCGATAGTAGAAAGTCTTGATCATCAAATACTGTCTAGAAGACACTTTGAAATTCTTGCTACAATGGATCACTGCTGGCCAAATGAGGAATAACAGACTTCTATAGTTAGAAAAAATACTTTTCTCCTTGAAGGTACTTGATGTCGCGGTCAGCTAAATGTGTATTCATTAAAATGATATCAAATATTTCCTGAAAGGTAAGTTACAGTCCAGAGCAATGGAGAGTGTGGAAAAGAGGTGAAGAAGTGTGTGCAGGCAGGCTGGAACGGGTGGAGAAAAGTATCAGGTGTGATGTGTGACAGAAGAGTTTCAGCCAAAATAAAAGGGAAAGTGTACAAAACCGTGGTGAGACCTGCCATGCTGTTTGGTCTAGAAAAAGTACCACTGAAGAAAAGAAAGGAAGCAGAGATGAAGATGCTGAGGATCTCTCTGGGAGTGACCAGGATGGACGGGATTAGAAATGAGTACATCAGGGGAACAGCACATGTTACAGGTTTTGGGGATAAAATTCGAGTGGCCAGACTGAGATGGTTTGGACATGTGCAGAGGAGAGAGAGAGAGTACATAGGAAGAAGGATGCTGGATTTGGAACCACCAGGAAAGAGGACTAAACGAAGGCCAAAGAGGAGGTTCAGGGATACAGTGAAGGAAGTCATGAAGATAGTCGGTGTGACCAAAGAGGATACAGCGGATAGGGTTAGATGGAAGAAACTGACTTGCTGTGGCGACCCCTGAAGGGAAATGCCGAAAGAAGAACTTGTTTTTTTTTTTTAAATGTGTAGTTAACCTGTCTCCAACCACTTGTCAAAAGCAAGTATTTTGTTGTTTTTGTAACCAAGATGGGTCTCCAGGGTAGGCTAAACCATCCCTAATTGCTCCAACGGGATAATGATAATGACCTATTGACCATTTCCATATCAAGCACTATGCCTTCCCACGGGCTCTCATTAGTTGAACAACATTAAGCATTGCATCAGAGTTTAATTAGACAAGCACTGTTTTGTTCCATGGCTAAAATCTAGGTTGTACTCTCTGAGTGTTGGCCTAAGGCCCATTCAACAAGAGGGTCTTGGTATAAATGGACAAAAACCTCTGAGGGAACTCATTATTTCATCAACTTTACATCATACCTAATCATGTAGGTTTAGGCCATGTCCATATGTAGCCGGGTATTTTTGAAAACGTATATCCGCTGTACTCTCACATACACGAGTAATCGTTTTCAAAAGAACCGCATCCACACGAATCCGTATAAATGCGCTTCCGAGTGCGGTTATAAGCATGCCAGACCAGTAGTTGGCAGTGTTTTTTTTTTTTCAGGGGATGCATGCTGCCCACTGTCTAATATTAAAAACAAGGACGCACACAAATCACGTTTATGCATTAATTGTCGCAGGTAGTGACGTTTAAAAAAATGCAAAACGCCGGTTATGCATGTCCACACGCAAATGTTAAACAGAGTTTTCCAAAATCTTTACCTTTGTCGGAATTTTCAAAAACAGCATTTTGTAGTGAAAAACTACAAGTTTGTGTGAATGAGGATACCCGGCTACCCGAATTTTCAGGATGCCCAACTCATGTAAGCATCGCCAAAAAAACTATTTTGCAGGCCACTTGGGTAGACATGCCCGCAGCTGTTAAAACAACTAAGTTGGAGCAAAGGTTTTTTTTTTTGGAAAGGAACACAATGAAAAGCTGCTCCAGAGAGACATTTTTAGGAATGGTAGTAGTAAGCCTGCTGGAGGGCTCCTTTAGGGGTGCATGATAAATGTCAGCGAGGTGTTTGGATGAATTTAAAGCATATAGTTTTAAGATAGGAAGCACAGGGGGGTTGTTTTAGGTCTTTGGAGTGATTTGACCAAAAAAAAGAAAAAAAATTGCTTAGCATTATATTTTTTTCCCGTTCCGTCGTCTTCCGTTTATCTGAGGCTGGGTTGCAAGGTTGCGAGCTTCAGACGTGAAATCAAGGCCACTCTCACCCAGGCTGCATCTTCGAGCTCACTCGGCCAGGTGTGAGACATAGTCTCACGGTGGGATTTGCCCAAAACATCTCACTAGCAAAATGCCACACCCAAACTACAAGTAGATGCCCGAACACCCCCCTCTGGCTTCTCTCGATCCAGATGAGCAACAGCTCTACTCCAAACTCCTCCCAGATGGCAGAGTTCCTCACTCTATATCTGAGTGAGAACTCAACCAACCTGAGGAGGAAGCTTATCTCGACCCCTTGTATCTGCGAGAATATCTTTTTATACCTATCAGAACTAATATTTTTAAATTTCCATTAGTGGATTAATAAAGTATCTATCTAAAACTACATCCAAGCTATTTTCATGCATTAATCAGATCGCAAAAGAGTTTTGTACTAACTGGCTTGAGACACTGGCATTTCTGCATAGAGTTTGTATGTTCTTCCAGGGTTCTGAATAGCTCCTCCGGCTTTCTTCCATTTCGTTCCGTCCCATCTTCCGCTTGTTCCGGGGCCGGGTCACTGGGGCAACAACCTCAAACGGGGATCCCAGGCTTCTCTCACTCCGGCTGCATCCTCCAGCTCACCCGGAAGGATCCCAAGTCATTCCCTGAACTGCTGTGAGACATAATCTCTCCAGCGGGTCTGGGGTCTGCCTCTCGGTCTCCTCCCGGTGGGACATGCAAGAAACACCTCACCCGGGAGGCGCTTGGGGGGCATCCTGACCAGATGCCCGAACCACTCCATCTTGCTCCTCTCAACTTGGAGGAGGAGCGGCTCGACACTGAGCTCCTCCCGGATGGCAGAGCTCCTCTGCCGATCTCTGAGTGAGAGCCCAGCCACCCAGCGGTGGAAGCTCATTTTGGCCGCTTGTATCTGCGATCTCATTCTTTTGGTCACTACCCACAGCTGGTGAGGGTAGGAACGTAGATCGACTTGTAAATCAAGACCTTTGCTTTTCGGCTCAGCTCTCTCTTTACCACGATGGACCGATACAGCGTCCTGGTTATTGCTGATGCCGCACCGATCCGCCTGTCGATATTTCTTCCACCCTCAAAAACAGTCAACGATTATGGGAAAATTACCCATAGAAATGAGTTTGTGAGTTTTATCTGGCTGCACAACAACCAGGCAACTTGTATATGATGTACCCTGTCTCTCACCTGTAACTACCTAATTTAGGCTTCACACCCAGCAGCTCAGAGTGAAAAAGTGATCAGATGGATGATTTATTCCCAAAAATTTTCAAGATTTTTTGTTGACGTTCACTTCATACTTTAAAAACTAAGAACTTAAACAATCATAACTGTTGTCGACGTTGAATTAACGGTAATTTTCCACCCCAGCAAGCCTTCAGCCAATCCTTGTATGAAATGATCTAGCAGAGATCTGATTGGCTGTGGTAAGATCTTAGCTCAGGTGAATGTAGACAAAAGCCTATTGAAATGTGTGAGAACTCAGTTGCAATTGCGCAGCAGCTTCATGTTTAAGAGACCCAAACCTCTTTTTTTGATAATGAACAATATCTCTGTAACTACAGTGTTTTTTCTTTCAGGTTTGAATGAAACAAGAAATTACAGATCTGCTCTTTTCTTCCTCAGTTTGCTGTGTTACTGCATAATAATTCTGGTAAATGTCTCTCTCATTCTGATCATCATCTTTGATAACAGCCTCCATGAACCAATGTACATTATGTTGTGTGCATTTTGTGTAAATGGACTTTATGGAACGGCGGGATTCTTCCCCAAATTTCTGTGGGATCTGCTTTCTCCTGTTCATGTCATTTCTTATTCTGGATGTTTGGTTCAGGCTCAAGTCATTTACTCCTTCGCTTGCAATGATGTGTCAATTCTTGCAGTCATGGCATATGACAGGTATCTGGCTATTTGTCGCCCACTGGAGTACCACTCTGCGATGTCGAAAAGGAAGGTTTTTCGGTTGTTGTGTTTCTCCTGGTTCACACCCTTCTGCATTACAGTGACCAATACTTTCCTGACATCTAGACTGAAACTGTGCGGCTCTTTAATTCCTAGAGTTTTTTGTGTGAATTGGAGTATCGTTGCACTTGCTTGTTATTCCTCCCAAACTTTTATCAATGAAATAGCTGGAAACATTACAATTATAATTTATGTGCTGCATGCTTGTTGGATCATATTGTCGTACATTTATCTAATTAAAACTTGTGCTAATTCTTTAGAAAACAGAGCAAAGTTCATGCAAACTTGTGTCCCACATTTAGTGTCTTTATTAACTTTTGCTTTCACCATCCTTGTTGATATATCGTTAATGAGGATTGGTTCCATTAGTCTTCCTCAATCCTTTCAAAACTTTATTGCGATTGAGTTTCTTTTCATTCCTCCCATTGTCAATCCTTTCATATATGGTTTCAAGCTGACCAAAATTCAAAAAAAGATTCTTAGGTTTGTCACTTTTAAAACAAAGTGATGTATGAATTGCATGTTGTTTAAAATTCAAACTTTGATTATAATTTATCAATTTTAAGGGGTTTCAGTCTTGCTACGAATAATTTAGAGATTTGAGGAAAAGATCAAATGTTCTTTAATCGAGTAGAAATCACGACAATTTTGCAACTTTAATTTTTTAAACATGCGGCCCATCTTGTCAGCAAAAACGATGGTCAGTTTTTTTTTTTTTTTTTTTTTAGTTCTATTTCTCTCTGAGAATAATGTATGGCATCCACTCCCTAATGGAAATGCAGCAGAAACAATCCTGACTTTTCTTCAAATCAGAAAATGTTTTGCCCATTCTAACCTCCCATTTGTGTGGTGGATCAATTTCAATAGCTTTCTAGTTGTCGTTTAAAGTATTTTCCAAGAGGAAAAAAATGGACTCTCCTTTGTAAAGAATCCAGCTTGTGGAAGTTTGGTTCATCAACAATTCATTTTGCAAAATGAGATATTTGTCTTGTTTAAAATTGTGTTACATAAAGCCGTTAATTTCTAATTTGTGGATAAACGCTATTCTTAATTTTAACAACAAAATTGTACAAAATTATTATTATAAAGTCAAACTGTCTGACAATGTCTAATCATGAAATCTGCAAAATAATAGATTTCAAGTCACGTGCTAATTATTTTCACATTTTGAATGACAAGGTTCGATAAAATTGTAAAGTCACACCATAAATATGTTAACGTGTTAATACGGAATCTCAAAGCAGTTCGTTTACGTCAATGCTTAAATGGTTTTGTGTGCATGCTGAAGACTTTTTGTTTTTGTGGAGAGTCAAGCTAATTTAATTGTACTTGTTGTTCTGAGACAAATGCAATACAGTAATCTCACAGATCGCCCTCTGTGCATTGAGACAACCACTGATAAATTACAGATTTGAAGCTACAAAAATCATCTGCACAGTCGTCATGCCTGTGACTCTATTGATTCCATACCAAAATACTTTTTGGTAGAATTTGTAGAAGAAATGGTGTCTTCAAATCTTTTTTGTCTATAAACGATTGAATAAACAAAACAATTTCAAACCTTCTTTGTACATAAATGAAATGTGTGTGTGTGTGTTTTTTTTTACTGTAAACTCTATTGACGTAATTTTCTTTTTTGCAATTTTTAAAAAAAAAAAAATTTTGAGGGCCTTCTCATCTTATCGTTTTCTTATCGTTTGCTTCCTGAAAAGGATGCCTTTTTATGCTCATCAGCTATTGGTTCCCAAAGTTCAACATCAAAGTACTGATTTCAGCTGATGCTTCAAGAACAGCAGATTCTTTGTAGATAGAGTTTGTCACCGGCAGCTTGTCACTGAAATTGTCCTTCTCTGGGTGGCTGGTTGGCAATGTGCTGCAGATCTACTCATTCCTCATTGGAAACATTTGTTTTGATGCCAACAACGCTGTTGAACGAACTCTGTTACCTCTCATTTTGTAGCCAGACCAGCAACAGAAGAAGTCGTGGCACCCCAAACTTTTAGAACGCCTATGACGAGTGCCAAAGTTTATCTGAGGGCAGTCTAATTGAGAAATTTTACAAAAAAAGTGGTCCTCAGAGGGGTCAAAAAGAACAGTGAGTACCAGGATGGAATGATTTCTGCCACATTAGAGAGTGAGGCACTCCAAAGAGAGCCAGAGGCCAAGCACAATTGACCCAACTACTCAAACCTGGGAAGCCTCCTATCTAGGTCAGCACAAGAAAACGATGCAGTCATCTTCCATACTGTTTATCCAACATTGGGTCAATGGAATCCCAGGGGCTATCCTGGCTGATATCAGCTGAGATAGTGTGATCTTGAACAGGTCACTAGTCTGTAGTAGGGGCACACATGGCAGATAACCATCCACTCATTCCTATGAGAAATTCTCCAGTAAATACTTAGCCTACTATGCATTTTTTCAGAGAGTTGGAACAAGTAGCAGTGCCTTTAAAGAACCCATGCATACGTAAGAAGAACACTAAGTAGGAAAGTGCTTGAATCTAAACTTAGCCCGGGGTAATACCAGCAACCTTCTTATTTCAAGGCCACAGCACTAACTACTGCACCATCATACAACCCTGGAAAAGCACACATAAAAATTAAAATGTTACTCCAGTGAGGCTGCCTCTGGAGCCAGAAAAGGAGAATGAAGGCTTAGACCGCCTTGTCTCCTTTTTTTAAGACTATCATTGGGCACCAAGTTTATAGACAAATATGGCTGGGGGCTCCGGTTTGGAGGCCTCAGGACATGCACTGCTTTTTGTGGATGATCTGGCCCTGTTGGCTTCATCAAGTCATAATCTCCAACTCTCATTGAACCTATTGAAAATAGAATTGAAAGGTTGAGAAGGAAATCAGTCTCTCCAAATCCAACCGGAAAATGATGGTGTGCCGGCTAATTCAGGGACTGGATCTTGCACTAGTTAAGGTGTTTAAGTATCCTGGGTTGTTGTTCACAAGGACTGGAAGGATTAACACAAAGATGGAAAGATGGATCTGTTTGACCTCTGTAATAATTAGGATGCTACATCTGTCCATCGTGATGAAGAAAGAGCTTTGCAAAAAACAAAGCTCTTGATTTACTAGATGATTTTTGTTTCAACTCACATGTAAGGTCCCTGGCTGTGGATGAACAAAACCCCAAAAAGAAGCAGCTAAAATGAGTGCAGGCTTTTTTAAGTAATAGATTGGGGAGTTCTGCCATCAAAGTACAGCCATTGCTCCTCTGCCCTGAAAAGGATTTGGTGGTTTGGGCATCTGGTCAGGATCCTTTCCGGATGCCTCTTAAGTAAAATCGTCTGGGCATCTCCAACTGAGGCACAACCCAGAGGTAATTCAAGAATCCACTGGAGGGACAATGTCTTGCTGGTGGACTGAGAACACATCGAGATCTTCTCAATTGAGTTGATGCGACTGAGTTGAGGGACATTTGGGCTTTTGTGCTGAGACTTTGGCTTACCCTGGATGAAGTGGAAGATGACAGCTTTGTTTGGTCTTCTGAATCACTTATCCCTATTTGGGTCACAGGGGGTCCCAGAGCCTGTCCCGGCTGCTTTCAGGTAAGAGGTGAGCTACACCTTGAACAGGCCACTAATTTGTTGCAGAGCCACACTTACAGCCAAATACATTCCTACGGCCAATTTCATTGCGGCCAATCAATCTAACATGCATATTTTTGAAGGGTGGGTTGAAACCAGAGTACCCGGAGAAAACCCACACATACAAACTCCATACCGAAAGGCCAGTGTTCAAACCCTTGTCCCCCACTCTGGGACTCGAACTCCAACCTTCTTGCTGTGTGTCCACCGTCCTATCCACTGTGCCACCGAGTAGCCCTTGGAGGATGACAGTATGGAGCCAAATTGATTTACATTTAGTTGGATGAAACAAACATGAGTATAATACAAATTTTAGCAATCATAGCTTGAGCAAAGGCAATTTGTTAACCAACACAACCAACCACTTTTTTTTTTGTCATGCCCTCTCAGGTGTTTTTCACGAGGTGCTCCCTAACATAAACAAGTCGTCAGTGATTTTCCGTGACAACAGATTTTTAGCCAATCCGTGAAGCTGAAGTCAGCTGGCAGAATGTTGATTGGCTGCATCAAACTCTCCGATCAGGAGACTTTAAGACAGTAATATATTGAAAAGCAAGAGATATCCAGTCACAGTTTCAAAGCAATTTGATGATCAACAAAAAGACAGACATCTTGGAACAAGGATGAACAATATTTCTGTAATCTCAGTGCTTTTTCTTTCAGGCTTGAATGAAACAAGAAACTACAAATCTGCTCTTTTCTTTCTCAGTTCGCTCTGTTACTGTCTAATTATTCTGGTGAACATGTCTCTTATTTTGATCATCATTTTGAACAACGGTCTGCATGAACCGATGTACATTATGTTGTGTGCTTTTTGCATTAATGGACTAATCGGGACGACGGGGTTCTTCCCAAAATTGTTGTGGGATCTACTCTCTCCGATTCATGTCATCTCTTATTCTGGATGTTTGGTTCAGGCTTACGTGATTTATTTCTTCGCCAGCAGTGAAATGTCTATTCTGTCGGTAATGGCATATGACAGGTATCTGGCTATTTGTCGCCCTTTGGAGTACCATTCTGTCATGTCAAAACAGATGGTTGTTAAATTAATGTGTTTCTCCTGGTTAGCATCTTTCTGCATTGTGGGAGTCAATATCTACCTGGCATCTAGACTCAAACTGTGCAGCTTTTTAATTCCCAGAGTTTTCTGTGTGAATTGGAGCATCGTGGCTCTTGCTTGTTTTTCCTCTCAAACACTTGTTAATGGCATCGTTGGAAACATCACAATAATTATTTACGTATCTCATGCTTTATTGATAATTTGGTCATATGCTTATCTCATTAAAACATGTGCTAAATCCATAGAAAACAGGGCAAAGTTTATGCAAACATGTGTTCCACATATAGTTTCTTTACTAATCTTTAATCTGGCCGTCCTTTCTGATGTAACAATTTCAAGAATTAATTCAACAGGTTTGCCTCAATCAGTAGAAAATTTTGTCGCGATGGCCTTTCTTGTTGTACCTCCCATCACGAACCCTCTTGTTTATGGCTTCAAGTTGACAAAAGTTCGGAAGAGAATTTTTAAGATTGTTAGTTTAAGAATGAAATGATGTCTTTGCAGATTTTTATTGAAAAAAGGTTTGTTATTAAACGGCATGAATTTACTAAAATAGTTTAGTTTTTAATGTATTTAATTTTTTGTTCTTTGTTTTTGTACTTTTTTTTTATCTACAATGTGAAGCCATTGAGACTACTGTTTTGTGACTTTGGGCTATGCCAAGAAGATTGAATTGAATTACTTAAAGAATTTGTTGAAAACTTTTGTAATTTATTTACTTTAAATGTAATACATCTGACATAGAAATGTACTGTTACATGTCAAAAAGTCCTTTTTTTACTGTGTTCCATTGATTTACATAGTGTCAAACAATAATCATAAAAAAAAGAATTGAAAACCCATTTTTTGTCCAAAATGAGCATCATTTTTATGAGAAATGTTCTGTGTGATTGTCAGTTCAGAGAGAAGCATGTGCAACAAGATTCGCTCAGTTGATTACAAGCTCTCTTGTTGATCAGAGGCCTGTAAATCACAAAAGATAAAACACAAGCTTAACTTTAAGATTGATTTACGAATGGAAAGTTAATTTTTTTAATCCCATAATATTTTGGAGTGGTACTGGAGTATTAGCCTAAAATCTTCTTGAATTTCTCTCTTTAATAACATTACTCTTGAAATAAATTGCTTGAAAATAGAAGTCCGATTTTGTAACGGTGTAAAGATTGCAGTTGATCAGGAATAGTTTGTTCTCATAAACTGTATTTTCACCTGATTTAGGCAAAAAAAATACATTAAGGACTTGACCGTGACAAACAAAATGATAGAAGTTTAAAAAGCCAGAAGCAAGTTATGATATCATCAGTAATCAAGATATTCACTGCAGATTTTACTTATACCAAATAAAACAGCATAATTTACTTGAACAGCTGAAAAGCCCGATGGTAAGAATCTAATTTATTAAGCGGCTTATTAAACTATGGGAGACATTTTTAGTGATAAAAAATAAATTTTTACACAACAAAACCCAGCATTTTGTTGCCCTTTATACACAAACTCCCCAGTTTTGACTCCTTTAGCTTGCTATGTCGGTACATAAAGGCACTTCAATGCATTTGACATTCAAATGGATTGCACCATACAATAAGTGAACATAAACTGATGAAAATGCTATTTTAGTAATGAACATACTATCCAAGTGAGACCAAAATGCTTTCTACTAAAACAACATACTACTTTTTAAACTAAATTGAAGCATTAACATATCAATATGGTACTGCCCACAATAGTTTGATGTAAGTATTTTTCATTCATTCATCTTTTGAACCACTTATCCCTGTCAGGGTCACAGGGGTGGCCCAGCCTATCCCGCTTTGTTACAGGTGAAGGCCAAGGTACACCCTAGACACGTTGCCAGTCTGTTGCGTTTGGTACATATCTGTCATGATCCCCTCACCTGCCACCAGAGAAAGCCGTGGATGTTCCTCCCTCCCCTAGATTTCAGACTGATCCCAAACACCTAGTTGATTAGCCCGAGGCTAATCAGCGGTGGGTCGTCAGCCCAGAGCTTTTTTATAGGCAGTCTGTCCTGACTTTCTTGTCGGGTAATTACCATTCCTTCTAGCCAGGTCTTCCTGGCTGCATGGGCAAGACACTATCCTTGAACTCTTATCATGTTTGAACAAAGATTTTTTGCTGTTAATCCCGTGCCCTTTGCCTAACAGCCTTACTGGACCTTTTAGCTAATAAATCCTGTTTTGTTGTCCTGCAATTTGGGTCCTCCTCCTTCCATATCCCACTGCACGTACAGTATTTATGAAAAATCGGGGAAGGTGTCTCATTTTGAGTCACCTCAAGCCAAAATCACTGCTCGAGAGGTTCACGCCTTTTTTAACGCTGAAGTTGAATGTTTTGAGCAGATTAGAGACGGCATTCATATGGACCTTCATTTTTTATGCACATACATTGGAATTTACATTTGTTTCTGGACTGTTATTGGTATCAATGCTTCAAATGATAGTGGAGGGTACTTTCTATTTCTGTAGTTGTTGGATGTAGTGTCAAAAGAGGCTTTACCAGGTATCTTTCTAGAGACCTCAGTGCTCGTTTGGGAAAAGACATCAATATCTGGTGGAATGTGACTCATTGATCTTAACCCAAGTCGTATTCTGTTGCTGGACTTCTGTACTCATGGAATTGTCAAAAGACAACCTTCATGTTCCGACATGAGTGTTCACTTGACACCAGAAAACGGCAGTCTACATTTCTTTAATATGCTTTGCAGTTGTGCTCTTAAACTTGCTGATGCAAATCTTCCACACCAAAGTAAAGAGAAAGGCAGTGGTGTTAACAAATCATCATTTGGTGGAAAGGGTTTGTGTAATCTGGGTGATTCTTCTTGTCAAAGAGAAATTTAACTCTCACATGTGGCAAAGATTCTGTTATGGTTCCCTCTCCCACCACCAGAGGGAACCCAAAGCCTCCCCTCATTGGCCTGATTTTAGACACCTGAAGGTCTTTGTGCAGCTGCCTTTAAATAGGCAGCCTGTCTTCTTATCAGGTGTTGGGTCATTACCCTCCATCCCAGCCAGGTCTTCCTGGCTGCCTGACCATGATGTACATTTTGAACAATAATTTCAAGACATTTCCACTGATCCATGTGTTTTTCTTCACTGCAATAATGGACTCCTTCATTCAATACAGCATGTTTCTTGTCCTGCAATTAGGTCCTCCTCCTTCCACCTGCATCCATGTCATGACAGATTCAACCAAATCTGAATCATGGGTGTCCAGTTTGTCCATGGGTGCCTCTCAAATAATTTCAAACTGTTGTTTGGAGCCATAATAATGTCATGAATACATAACATTTAAATCTATTAGAAGAGATAAAAGATTTTTCTACAACTAATAATAAAAAATCAATTCTGAAATGAGTACTACAATTTTTCTAAATAATGTAACAAGCTACAGTAAAAGACTTTTCCATTCTTCATTTCTAAGAACCTTTTTGTGAAGTTATCTGTCTGCAAAACCCCATCTACTGTAAATGTATTGCCTTCCTCTATCAGGCTTTCCATGTTGATGCATGTCAACAAAAATATAAAGAAATCCACCAGTGATTTTATCAGCAACAAGCTTTCGACCAATTACTGTCTAGAATCGAATCCTGTCACAAAGCTGATTGGCTGGGTTGGAGTACTAGCCCAGGTACATTTGATGTCAGACACAGATAAAAGTGAAGAAAGAGAAGACTCCAGCAGCGGGTCCATGAGAACTTCATTTTGATAGAAAGCTTTAAATCTGTTGATAATGATGAATAACATCTCTGTGACTTCATTTTTTTTTCTTTCAGGTTTGAATGAAACAAGAAACCACAGACCTGTTCTTTTCTTCCTCAGTTTGCTGTGTTACTGCAAAATTATTCTGGTAAATGTATCTCTTACAGTGATCATTATTTTGGATACCAGCCTCCAAGTGAACTTTAGGAAAGTCACAGCTCCCATTAACCCCCTTGCACTTACAGACTCCCCCATCACCACTGTAGACTCTTTCCGCTTCCTCGGCACTACCATCACACAGGACCTAAAGTGGGAGCCGTTCATCAGCTCCCTGATCAAAAAGGCCCAGCAGAGGATGTACTTTCTGCAGCAGCTGAAGAAAGCCAAGCTGCATGCCCAGATGTTGGTGCAGTTTTACAGAGCCATCATCGAGTCCATCCTCACGTCCTCCATCACCGTGTGGTACGCTGGAGCCACAGCCAGGGACAAACACAGACTGCAGCGCATTGTGCGCTCCGCAGAAGGTGATCGGCTGCAGCCTTCCTCTTTCGAAGACCTGTACGTCTCCAGGACTCGGGGGCGTACAGGTCGAATAGAAGCTAACTCTTCCCACCCTGGACATGGACTTTTTGAGCGACTTCCCCGGGCAGGAGGCTCCGGTCCATTCGGACCAGAATGTCCCATCACAAAAACAGCTTCTTCAGTTCTGCCGTTGGACTAATGAATGCTTTATAACCTGAACCCCACATCTCTTAGTCACTTCTCTCTTGTCACTTTACTATCTTTATTATTTTCTATTATTTTCTATGACATTGCACTACTTTTCTTTTTCTTCTGAGCACTCTTAGTTTTGTTAAAATTATTATTATTTTTATTTATTTTATTTTTTATTATTTTTATTTTATATTTTTGCACACTTGTATCTAAGCAAGTTCCTAGTCTCTGATATTTTTCATTGACATGGCAATAAAAGCATTCTGATTCTGATGAACCAATGTACATTATGTTTTATGTATTTTGTGTAAATGGACTTTGGGAACAGCAGGATTCTTCCCCAAATTTCTGTGGGATCTGCTTTCTCCTTTTCATGTCATTTCTTATTCTGGATGTTTGGTTCAGGCTCAAGTCATTTACTCTTTTGCCTGTAATGATGTGTCAATTCTTGCAGTCATGGCATATGACAGGTATCTGGCTATTTGCCGCCCTCTGGAGTACCACTCTTCAATGTCAAAGAAAATGATGGTTAAATTATTGTGTTTTTCTTTGGGAACATCCTTCTGCATTATTGGAGCCAATATGTTTCTGACTTACAAACTAAAACTGTGCAGCCTGTTCATTTCCAGAGTTTTTTGCATAAATTGGAGTATCGTTGCACTTGCTTGTTTCCCTTCAGACACATTAATCAATGGGCTATTTGCAAACATCACAATAGCCATTTATGTATTTTATTCTGTTTTAATCGCTTGGTCCTACATCTATCTTATCAAAACTTGTGCTAATTCTTTAGAAAACAGGGCAGAATTTATGCAAACATGTGTTCCACATATGGTGTCTCTTTTGACTTCTCTCTTCAGTCTCCTTTTGGATGCGATGACCATTCGATTTAATTTCAGAGATTTGTCACAGTCTGTCCAGAACTTCATCGCAATAGAATTTCTCATCATACCTCCAATCATGAATCCTGTTATTTATGGATTTAAGTTAACCAAAGTACGTATAAGAATTTTTAAGTTTGTTCGATGTGAGAAAAGACATTTTAAATGAAATTTGAAAATCCAAGTGGTAAAGTTATTGTTTGACAGTAGAAATAAGTGGAAAATTTTATATCATTCTCTTTGGTTTTAATGTGTTTTATGTGGAAAAAAATTCTATAAAAAATATTCAAATTTTCTTTGTGTATTTATGGTTTTGAGTTAAAGGATATGGTAACCCATGGTATGTGTAGTTAGTCCTTTTTTTTTTTTTTTTTTTTTAGCTCATAATGTAGCTACCCTTTTCCTCGCCCAGAAAAGGATTAAATGCCCCCTGCGGGTCAGGGACAGGGTCCTGCCCCAGGTGAAGGAGTTTAAGTATCTTGGGGTCTTGTTCACGAGTGGGGGAAAGATGGAGCGGGAGATCGACAGGGGGATTGGTGTGGCGTCAGCAATAACTAGGACGCTGCATCGGTCCGTCGTGGTAAAGAGAGAGTTGTGCCGAAAAGCAAAGCTCTCGATTTACAAGTCGATCTACGTTTGACGCTCACCTATAGTCACCAGCTGTTGGGTTGTTACCGAAAGAATGAGATCACGGATACAAGCGGCCGAAATGAGCTTCCTCCACAGGGTGGCTGGGAAGTTGTGACAAAATTTGCCAATGAGTTTCACACCCGGGGTAGTGATAGAAGCAATGTCAAGACCTGAACGATAGAGATTGGTGTCTGAAATAATACAATTAGAAAACCAAAAAGCTTGTTTTTGCGATGCCAGATGTGTTTTTGAACCACAATGTGAAAAAGCATTCAAAAGAAACATCCCATCACTTGTATCAAGGATAAGTGGGGAAATTAAAACGATAAATACAAAATTGGAAAAAAAACAGAAAGTATACCCATTACCATAGAAATTAGTGGCTTCTTTGATACTGAACAATTTTGTAAGTGGTGCTGTGAGAATGGAGCGTGTGCTCAAAGACGACAAAGATGACTTTCATCGCAGTAGAGTAGGGATTCTAGAACGAGGAATGTAAGTACCTTGTTCAAATGTCCAACTTTTTTAGTGTAATTTCAAAAGCTTTTAATAAAGAGGGTTGAAATATTAATAATGTTCACCTGTAAAGATGACTTCTTATAACTTTTAAGGCAAATAATGGATGAAGATCAGTGGCTTGAAGAAATCCGGTCATAAACATGACAACCTCATTCAATTTGCAACAGTTTTTTTTTTTGAAGACTTATTATGCCTTTCTGTCATTGACAGAGTCTTACCTTCTGCAGCTTTTGAAACATTTATTCAAATACTTTTTAGCCTTCATGTTTTGATTTCAATTGCTTTTCCCCAAATGCACCTTGAATAATGTATATAGACCTCTTATGATTTGAAAAAAAACCCAGCAACTTAAGATATCTTGATGTATTTTATGACTAAACACTTATAATAACTAGAGAATGCTGTTTCAGAGAAACAGCGCATTCGATGCTGCTTTGATGTTTTTTTTTAGTTTGTGTCAGACTGTTCCTGTTTTTCATCCGCTAACTGATGGAACCTTGCACCCATCTATGAACAAAGCAGAAGAAATTGAAATTTGTAAAATAAACTACTTGTTTCAGTACCAACATGTTAATCTTAGCCATTCACACTGAAACAATAGCAAACGATAGCAGCTGACCCTTCCCACCCTGGACATGGGCTTTTTGAGCGACTCCCCTCTGGCAGGAGGCTCCAGTCCATTTGGACCCAAATGTCCCGCCACAAAAATAGCTTCTTCCCTTCTGCCGTTGGACTAATGAATGCTTTATAACCTGGATCCCCACATCTCTTAGTCACTTCCCTCTTGTCACTGTACTATCTTTATTATTTTCTATTATTTTCTATGACATTGCACTACTTTTCTTTTTCTTTCTGAGCACTCTTAGTTTTGTTAAGATTATTTTTATTTTATGCAGGATGAAGAACATCTATTGACTTCTTTAGATATTTAGCTGTAGAGAAGAATAAGCTGATATTTAAACAATAATCTTTGACACATTGGTTGTTTGAGAGAGAGATCGGGGGAGGGATCTCTCTTTCATGTGGGTCCCCACGAGGTTTCTTATTTTTTCCCCACTGATGGGATTTTTAGGAGTTTTTTCTCAACGTGAAGGAGAGTCTAAGGGCATAAATGTCCTAGTCTTGTTTAGTTAGCATTTGTTAGTTATTTTTCTTGATATGTATTTGTGTTAATACATTCCTCTTTTTCTTGTGAAGCCCATTGAGATGGAAATTCTGTGATTTTGGGCTATGCAAATAAAATTGAATTCTTCTTCTTTCGGCATTTCCCTTTAGGGTAGCCACAGCAAGTCAGTTTCTTCCATCTAAACCCTATCTGCTGTATCCTCTTAGGTCACACCAACTATCTTCATGTCTTCCTTCACTGCGTCTGTGAACCTCCTCTTTGGTCTTCCTCTAGGCCTCTTTCCTGGTGGTTCCAAATCCAGCATCCTTCTTCCTATGTACTCTCTCTCTCTCTCCTCTGTACATGTTCAGACCATCTCAGTCTTGCCTCTCGGACTTTATCTCCAAAACCTCTAACATGTGCTGTTCCCCTGATGTACTCATTGCTAATCCTTTCCATCCTGGTCACTCCCAGAGAGATCCTCAGCATCTTCATCTCTGCTACCTCTATCTCTGCTTCCTGTCTTTTCTTCAGTGTTACTGTTTCTGGACCAAACAGCACGGCCGGTCTCACCACGGTTTTGTACACTTTTCCTTTCATTCTAGCTGAAACTCTTCTGTTGCACATCCCACCTGATACTTTCCTCCACCCGTTCCAGCCAGCCTGCACACGCTTCTTCACCTCTTTTCCACAGTCTCCGTTGATCTGGACTGTTGATCCAATTTATACATTTGGTTTTGTCTTCTGAACCTCTTATTCTTAATGGGGTAACAGGGGTGCCAGAGCCTATCTTGGCTGATTTCAGGTGAGAGGTAGGATACACCCCTAACAGGTGTCCACCAGTCTGTTGCTAGGCCACACACACACATGCATACTCATTGCTAAGGGTAATTTCATTGCAGCCAATCAACCTAACATGCTGATACTTTCCTACACCCGTTCCAGCCTGCCTGCACACGCTTCTTCACCTCTTTTCCACACTCTCCATTACTCTGGACTGTTGATCCTAGATACTTAAAATCTTCCACCATCTTTATCTCTTCTCCCTGTAACCTCATTTTTCCATTTGGATCCCTCTCATTCACACACATGTACTCTGTTTTACAAATAAAATTGGAATTGAATTATTTATTTTATTTTTTATTTTTTTTCACACCTGTATCAAAGCAAGTCCCTAGTCTCTGATATTCTTCATTAACATGGCAATAAAAACATTCTGATTCTGAGTTAGAGACCCTTTGAAGTAAATAGTGAGTTTTTTAAACTCCACACCAACAGGCGGCGGTAGGGAGTAAACTACAGCATGGTGAGGTGAAGGGAGATGAACACCGCAGTGCATGAGACCCAACCAGCGCTCCGAGTCCCTGTTCGCTTTTCTCCAACACCAGCGAACACCCGGAGGAAAACACATTTGACTGTTTAAAGAGAAAACAGCGGACATTTGTTTCCCGTCGCGTCTGAAACTGTGACTGTGTGTAAGTAGCTGTTTATTTGTGTTTCTGCAGAGAATGAAAAACATGCTAATCTGTGATTGTGTTTATATAATATTAGACTGGTAATCCTCTGAAGCTGCGGGATCAGGACTAGCGGTTTTAAAATCAACCTGAATTACAAAGCAAAAAATGCGCGCCTGTGATTTATTTAACAATTATAATAATAACAATAATAAATAATGATAATAGTAATAATCGTTGTGCGGTGTGTGTTGCTGTTATTATTATTATAATCATCCTTCCAATGTCAGCGGTGTTCTTGAAGGTCCAGTCCAAACCACCGCATCGTCTTCAATTAACACATTCAGTGTAATATTAAAGACATGCTGTCTGCCGCAGTGTGCGAAAAACGCAATTGGGAGATGCGCACGTTTGCGTTACTGGATCGTGAAAAAGGGAGAAACAGATTACACACACACACACACACACACACACACACACACACACACACTGGGAAGTGAACTGGAAAAGTGCCTATTTTCAGAGTGAAGGAGGCTAAAAAAAACTGGGTTATTTGAAAGTGTAATTTTATTTTATTTTTTTTTTTATATATAGCGTGAGATTTTTTTTTTACTAGTTAATAATTATTGCTTGTATCTGTTAAAAGCAACCAGTTACTTTCCAGTTGAATTAAACACCTTGATCTCTATCCCGCCCCCTCCCCTTATCCAAAAAATCCAATATATTTTCCTATTTGGATTTGGTTTAGGATTTTTATGTGACCAAATCCACGATAGATTTTAGATGCATGCACATATATTCATAATATAAGGTTACAGTGGATGCATGGTGTGAAAATTGTTCCGTGATCTTCCGCTTGTTCTGGGGCCGGATCTCGGGGGCAACAGCCTCAAATGGGGAGCCCAGGCTTCTCTCATCTTGGCTGCATCCTCCAGCTCACCCGGAAGGATCCCAAGTTGTTCCCCAGCCAGCTGTGAGAAATAGTCTCTCCAGCAGGTCCGGGGTCTGTGCCTTGGTCTACTCCCAGTGAGACGTGCCCGAAACACCTCACCCGCGAGGCACTCAGGGGGCATCCTGACCAGATGCCCAAACCACCCCATCTGGCTCCTCTCGACCCGGAGGAGGAGTGGCTCGACACCAAGCTCCTTCCGGATGGCAGAGCTCCTCACCCAATCTCTAAGTGAGAGCCCAGACACCATGCAGAGGAAGCTCATTTCGGCCGCTTGTATCCGCGATCTCAGGGGCATTCCACCCTTTTCCGGGCGAGGCCCATGGTCTCGGATTTGGAGGTGTTAATTCCCATCCCGGCCACTTCACACTCGGCAGCAAATTGATCCAGTAAGAGCTGGAGATCACGGTCCGATGATGCCAACAGGACCACATCATCTGCAAAAAAAGAAGAGATCTGAGCCTGAGGTCACCAAACCGATCCCTCCAACGCCTCTTCTATTCACAATTTTTTTTGAGTATACCTTTAATTAAAACCAAATCTACGAACCGCTCAATCGCAAATTTACTGATTTCCGGTGATGTTTATGTTCATGGCATGCAAAGTTTGCAATTTTTTTTTTAGTTTCGTCTTCTGAACCGCTTATTCCTAATGGAATTGTGCGGGTGCCACAGTCTATCCTAGCTGATTTCTGGCGAGAGGCAGGGTAAACCTTGCACAGGTCGCCAGACTGTTGCGGGGCCACACATCGACAACCATCCACACACATTTATTCTCGGGGCACTTTAGTTCCAATCAATCTAACATGCATGTTAGATTACTTGGGGAGAATATGCAGACTCTACACTGAAAGGGCCGTTTTTCAAGCCTGGCAGTTCACAAATTATTAGGGAAAAAAATGTTTTTTTTTGTTTTTTTTTTTTAAGAATGAAGGGATTACAATACAAACTGTTAACAGTCTGGACAAAATAAGGACATTTTATTAAGTATATTTTTGATTAAGAATATTGTCCATACAGAGGAATCCCTCTTTCATCTGGATCCCCATGTGGTTTCTTCTTTTTTCCCCCACTGCTTTTCGAGTTTTTCCTCTCCGTGATGGAAGGTCTAAGGACGGGAATATTCTGAAATTGTTAAGCTTGCTTTTGTTTACCCAGCTTTTAACTGTGTATTTGTTTTGATTGGTCATCTCATGCGAGTTGCGGGAATTGCCGTAGCCTATCCCGGCTGATTTCAGGCGAGAGGCGTAGTGTGTATTTGTGTATCTACATTTTTCAGAAACTTATTCCAGGCAGTTGGTGTTTTAATTAGAAAAAGGAGCGATTGGAGGACAGATATTCTTCAGAATTGTTTTATGCAAATTTTAGCAGGTCTTGGATGACTCTTATTGGAAAAGATTGCAGCATAATAGTTTCTTAGAACAGCAATGCTTGGGAAGCAGATTGCGGAACGTGTGGGCAGGGCGAAGTTTCTCATTTGCTGAATTAAAGTGAGTAATGAAGGTTTTAGCAAAATTTTAGTTGCAATAGTCAGCTAAAACAGAAGCCAGTAACTGGACGGCTGAAAGGCTGACAACACAGGGCCTCCCTTTGGGTTTCACAAAAACTGCCGCACTTCTTGCTGAGGTGACAAGTTAGAAGAGGGCAAAACAGTTTCTATCGCTCACAGAGGGTTTGTGTGCCAAACTCAGCCTAAGTGAGCAAAGTTCATTGTGTTCAGCTGCATGCAGGCTTCCAGAAGTATAAAGAGAGGCACTAGTAGATTGTTGGTGTTCGTTGATGTTGCTGTGCTTCCCACCTAGCGGCTGTGCGGATGCTTTTGGTCACCTTCACACGGCCCTATGTCGACATAGCAGCCTCTGTCATTGATCCATATGTTCCCTGCCCCGTGGTCATCGTTGTATAAATGCTGACAATGGCACCATTGCACGTCAGGAGGATACGGCCCTGTAAAAAGCTTCTCCTCAGGACTTGCACACTGTCTTGTGCTGATGAATATGTACACTTGAAGAAAACCGCAGAGGCTCAATGTCAGGTGGAAGTGAGCAAAGCTGCTAACTGCTGCTGTTTGCTGTCCCACATCTGTTTTGAGGACACAGCTGGCAATTTAAATGTATCTTAATGGTAAATTATTATTTTTCCATAGGGCCTTGTTCAAGGCTTCAATACAGATTTGTACATATTCATAAAAAACTTCTGTAATGCTCCAAAGCAATAACTAGGACGCTGCATCGGTCCGTCATGGTAAAGAGAGAGCTGAGCCGAAAACCAAAGCTCTCGATTTACAAGTCGATCTACGTTCCAACCCTCACCTATGGTCACCAGCTGTGGGTGGTGACCGAAAGAATGAGATCGCGGGTACAAGCGGCCGAAATGAGCTTCCTCCGCAGGGTGGCTGAGCTCTCACTCAGAGATCAGGTGAGGAGCTCTGCCATCCAGGAGGAGCTCGGTGTCGAGCCGCTCCTCCTCCAGGTCGAGAGGAGCCAGATGGGGTGGTTTGGGCGTATGGTCAGGATGCCCTGTAAGCGCCTCGCGGGCCAAGTATTCCGGGCACGTCCCACCGGGAGGAGACCAAGGGGCATACCCTGAACCCTGGATCTTGAGATAAGTTTGGATACTTTAACCAAACTGAACAATGTGATGGCCCCCGTACTGTTTTATGCAGCCACAGTTTGGGGCTCTACAAATGCACCATGTTCTGTGCAGAGGTATGAAATATTTTTCGGGAGGATATGGGCTCACCTACACAGAGGTCATACAAGTGGTGGGAGTCTTGTTTTGTCAAACAAAAACCTGAAATCTTTCAGCTTTGAAATAATCTTGTGACTGTGCCAGAAGACAGAGTTGCATGAAAACGTTTTAATTAGGGAGGTCTTCCTGTTTGAGAAATACAAGGACGAGGCAGTCCGGGTCTTTTTTGGCTCATCGAGCTGCCCACAGCCGGTCACCTCAGGACTCGCCGCCAAGGACCTGAAAGTGGACGTCTCCACTACCCTGATAATCTTATTTCAGTGGCAGAAATTTTCCAGATTTTATAAAGAAATTAAATTTGCTTTTGGTCAGAATAATGTTTGACATATTTTTCACTGTAAATTTAAGGCTAATAATTTAGAAAATGAAATAAGCCGTAGCAAAAAATTATTAACTGATCATTTTTAAGAACAATAGGAACTATAACTATTTAAAAAAACAAACAAACCCGGGTAATCTATTTTTATATTTTTGACATACTCTATTGATCCCTCACTCGGAAAATTTGTGGGCTGCACTCCTACACCGCAGCAGGCTGCCACAATGGCGCCAATGGTGGGAGAAACGGGGGTTTAGGTGTCTTCTCCAAAGACCCTAGACGTAAACTCGGTGGGAATCAAAGCTGCAAACTTCTGGTTAACTTCCGGTCCCCGGGCGAATGCTGTACCACTGAGCCACCGTCTCCCCCAAATCTAATATATAAGTATAAGTATAATACCCAAGTATCTAATATCAAAGTACCCCAAAAATCTAATTATCGTAGGTATATTAAATTAAACAACAAGCAACTGACACACATTCCTAATTGGTTTTTTAAGCTAATCATCAATTTAGCAGCACATTGAACAAACTTAGTAGAAGCTAACCTGTTAACCAAAGAGCAGTTAATCAAGTTAATTATTTGCCCGCCTTATTGCGATGGGATTTCTTCTGCGTGCATATTGTTAGCAGCTGTTCCAAAAAAAATGATACTCATGTGACAACATGGCTCTGAAAAGTAATCTAACATCCCTTCATGTGAGAGGGATTCTCCGAAGTGTCCTGAGAGGAAAAGAAGCCGCCTGTCTGAAGGGAGATAACGCTTCTGATGATAACAGAGCTCTAATTACAAAGGGGACAGGGAAGTTTCTCATATTGAATGAATGCTGTTTCACTTATTTTTAGAAGGGGGGAAAAAAAAAGCATTGTGAGCTTCTTCTTTTCTCCGGGGTTATTCATCCTCCATCCGGTGCACTTTTCCTACAAAAACAGTGCTCATCCTGTTTCCCTCTGTTTTAATTAGGTGTTGATTGAAGTAAACCGCGGTTACCGTCGTGGTGTTTTGTCAACCGCTCGGTCATGTGTGACACACCCCAGCCTCCGCACAGTCACGACTCCTCCTTTGTTTTTTTTTTTTTTCTTTTGTTTTCAGCTTACTCCGGATTTTGGCAGCTTTATTCTCTAATTGTAGTGGATTTGTCACAAAATAAAGACTTTATGTTTTTTTTCTCTGCATCACAGGAAGTTGCAGGTCTGGGCATGAGGAGGACTTTCAATGAACTCTGCATCGGGTATCACGGGAGCTTAGCAGCATGAATACTAAAACACTTTATTGTGTAGCTGCGCAGAAGGCGACACAAAACTTGGATCATTGTGGATTAGTGATAATAATAAAAACTAGCAAAGCAGAAAAACAGAAAGTACATCTAATTAAAGTTTTCTAAACTTTAATTAAGCATGCACTGCTACATTTCTTTATTAGGTAATTTTTTTTTATTTTTGACTGAGTACCAAAACTTTTTGACAATTTATTTTCATCTTGTTTATTTTGGGTTGATTCAGATTTTTTTAATGAACCTGTTTGGTTTAATTACTTATTTTCTTAGCCAATCATGACACAAATTTGTGGCTGAACAAACAACGCTCCATTGTTTCTTGGTCCAACTAATTTTGTAAGTTGCCAGAGAAGTTGAAATTATGGTAGCAACAGGGTTGAAGTAGATAAATTAATATGAACAGAAAGAACGTTACTCAACGTCAGTCGTGTGGTGTTTGTTTGGAGAGTATTTTGGTAAATGGTAAACCAAGGTAGTAAGGTAAGCAAAATCTGTTCCGTCGTCTTCCACTTATCCGTGGCTAGGTTGCGGGGGCAACAGTCTCAGATAGGAAGCCCAGGCTTCTCTTACCCCAGCTGCATCCTCCAGCTCACCCGGAAGGATCCCGAGTCATTCCCCGGCCAGCTGTGAGACTTAATCTCTCCAGCGGGTCCAGGGTTTGCCTCTTGTTCTCCTACTGGTGGGACGTACCCGAAACACCTCACCAGCGAGGCGCTCGGGAGGCATCCTGACCAGATGTCCGAACTACCCCATCTGGCTTCTCCTGACCTGGAGAAGGAGCGGCTCGAAACCAAGCTCCTCCTGGATGGCAGACCTCTTCCCTGATTTCTGAGTGAGAGCCCAGCCACCCTGTGGAGGAAGCTCATTTCAGCCGTTTCTATCTTCGATCTCATTCTTTCGGTCAGCATAGGTGAGGTTGGGAATGTAGATCGACCTGTAAATTGTGAGGTTGGCTTTTCGGCTCAGCTCCTTCTTAAACAAGACAGATGATTAAAGAAGGTGGAAGGTTTTAAGTACTTAGGATCAACAGTCCAGAGGAATAGAGAGTGTGAAAAAGAGGTGAAGAAGCGTGCGCAGGCAGGCTGGAATGAGTGGAGAAAAGTATCAGGTGTGATGTGTGATAGAAGAGTTTCAACTAAAATGAAAGAAAATGTGTACAAAACCGTGGTGAGACCGGCCATGCTGTTTTGTCTAGAAACAGGAGCGCTGAAGAAAAGACAGGAAACAAAGATGGAGGTAGCAGAGATGAAGATGCTGAGGATCTCTCTGGGAGTGACCAGGATGGACAGGATTAGAAATGAGTACATCAGAGGAACAGCACATGTTAGAGGTTTTGGAGATAAAGTCAAGAAAGATGCTGGGTTTGGAATCACCAGGAAAGAGGCCTAGAGGAAGACCAAAGAGGAGGTTCATGGATACAGTGAAGGAAGACATGAAGATAGTTGGTGTGACCGAAGAGGATTCAGCAGATAGGGTTAGATGGAAGAAACTGACTTGCTGTGGCGACCCCTGAAGAGAAATGGCGAAAGAAGAAGAAGAGTTACATAGATACCCTACATGGGCACAAAATTTCAGATGCATCAAAAAGATAAATAAATCTTTTGCCTGGGCGTGAGTTCCTCTGGGATTTTTGGAGGAGTTTTTTACTTTCTGGATGTGTGCCTGGATCTGACAAGTCACGTGTGAAGGCTTAGGGTTACGGATACCACATGTATGTTAGTGGGCGAGAAAACAAAAAAAAAACTAGAAAACTGCCAAAATTATTTTTGCTACTGCACCGCATGCATCTAAAAAGTAACAAGGACAGAAAGGGTTTTTCAAAGTAAAAGTTATTACCAGAGCTTTTTTTTGGGGATCATCATCTTCCACTGTGTCCGGAGAGTCAGGTGGATGGGGCAACAATCTTTAAAGGGACAGTTACGGCAGCACGAGTAGTTGTGCAGTTACTTAAAGACTGTCAAAATCAGTGCAAAGCATCAAATATCTACATTCATACTCTGTGTGTGTGTGTATTTTTTTGACATATCGTCCAGCCACACGTACATATTTTAACTTCTCTCAGGGTTTGGGTGTTTCATGCGCTCCATGTGCCTTATTCTCCATGTCTGCTTCCTATCACATCCTATCAGATCAGCTGCTGTTGTAATTATATGCCTAAAAGTAAAAAATGACCTCATGCTAGCAAACACAACTTAGAGTGTCTCCATCCGAAAATGTAGATTTTGAGAAAAGATGATGCACATATTTTTATTTGTATATTTATTTTTGGACAGTTCCAGAATAGAAGCTCTTCCTGTGCGTGTTGATCCTTCTTTAGATGCTCCTCTGTCATTTGTTTGAGGAGGAGGGATGAAAACGTAGTCACAATCCAACCTGACCGGATTTGTACCGTTATCTGTGTTACTATATTTGAGTTTTTGGACTTTAACCAGTTGCACAGGCAAAAAACATAAGAAAAAAAATATATCTTTGGTTTTCTCATACAAGCTGAAACAGTCATGCGTAACAACTGCACTCTGTTTAGCTCGGACATTGGTCACTAAGAGAGAAGCACTTGGCTACTTTTTAACCCAGAGGTGACTGATAATCTTGGCACAATTTTTTTTTTTTTTGCTCTATGTAGAAATCTTTTTCTCAACTATTGGTCTTCTTTAGCTTTTCTCTGGGTTTCCATGGCAACGACCTGTGAGTTTTTTGATACAGGTTTCAACAGAAATTTTGCTTGAGCTGAGCGTCACTTAATTTATGATAATAATACAATAATTTATTGCTGAATTGCTACCAGGATTAGTTTAAGCGTTGAACGGCCACAGCAACCATTTCCTCCATCATTGGAGTAAAAAAAGAACACTTAAAACAAACCAACAAAAAAATCCTGAGAACTTTTTCCTAAAGCTAGCTTATGCAGCCGAGGATCTGTCCACCAGGGTTTCTGTTGTTGGCTGCCACCCATCTCCTCCAACACCCTACCCTTATGGCACCATCTGCATGTCCACTGGAAGGGCGGCCCATGTCCCATGTTCGATCACCAGGCGCTCACTGTCATGCCCCACTCTTGGGCCTGGCTCCAAAGGAGGGACCCGGTGACCCGCGTCCGGGCAAAGGCAACTTATCCATGGTTGATCTCTTCATAGGGGTGTTTAGAGCCACGCTTTGTCTGGCTCCTCACCTAGGATCTGTTTGCCCTGGGTGAGCCTACCAGAGGCATTAAGCCCCGGACAACATGTAGTTCCTCGGATCATTGGGGCACGCAAACCCCTCCACCACAATAAGGTGGCGGCTCAAGTTTTTTTCTTTTTTTTCGCATCCAATTGAAAAAAAAAAAAAAACTCTTTCTTACTCTGGCTAAACTGTACATTTCACAATAAATTATGTTCAAGATTAAAAAGTTTTGTTAAAGTGTCAAATTTAACTAAAGTTTTGGCTCAATTTAAACTAACTTTGTATAATTAATAAACCTCAATAGTTTTTTAATATTTTTGTTTTAAATGAACTTAAAAAGTTTTAATTGTTGAAAAAAAATACAACTTAAACTTCAACTAAATAAAGATTCTTTTTCCTTTTTTTTTTTAATCCAGAACACCAGTCATGTTTACGACTGGCTGGTAAACTGACCCTCCGTTGATGGATCTGACTCTCACGCCTGAATAGACCCACATTATCTCCATGTCTTCTCCCACATATGCTCCTCACAAAACACAATACACAATCGCTCATATCAGATCTGGCAACATTCTTATATTTTTTTGCTGTTCTTTCGATTTCAGTACATTTTGACGTGTATGTGCTTGAACAGCCTCATTTGTCCCGACACGACCAAACCAAAAAATTTTCCACTGGCTCCAGCGTTTGTTGTGGTTTGGACAGCAAACTGGATAACTGTGTTTACTGGATTGTCAACCAGTTTTTTTTTTTTCTTCATAATTTCATCTGGTACAGATTATCGATCAATTCCGTTCCTTTGTCTTCTGGGTCAGGGTGGCGGGGACAACAGCCTCATTCGGGAAAAAAAAGATCGCAAATGAGACCGAAATGAGGTCCCTCCGCAAGGTGGCTTGGCCCTCATTCAGATAGTATGAGGTGCTCTGCCATCTGGATGGAGCCCAGAGTAGAGCCGTTGCTCTCTGGGTCGAGAGAATCCAGATGGGGTGGTTTGGGCATCTGGTTAGGATGCATCCAAAGCGCCTCGCTGGTGAGATATTTTGGGCATGTCTCACCAGGAAGACACCCAGAGGTCAGACCTTGGACCTGCTGGAGAGACTATGTCTCATAGCTAGACAGGGAACCTCTTGAGATCCTCAGGGGTGAGCTGGAGGATGCAGCCGGGGTGAGAGAAGTTTGGGTTTTCCATTTGAGGCTCTTGTCCCCGCGACCCTGTACGAATTATAAATGTCTAAAATATTTTCATTTAAAAAAGTTTGCTTTTAACCAATCAGAGTGAAAGAGAAAACTTCATGGCTGGAGCTAAACACGACATCTTTTTTTGGATTTTTTTTTTCCCTCTTCTTTTAGATCGCTGCACATTTTTGAGCAATAACTTGATGAGTTATCGTTAGTCAAATTTGTGGTTACTGCTCATGAGTTTTTCTTTCTCGGTAATTCATATTACAAACTAAATTGTTTTTTCAGCTGAATTGTTTGGCTGCATTTGTAGAGCTGCCAGATGTTCCTCTGTCAGTGTGCAACAGCTGCAGCCTTTATTCTAAGTTTGTCATACTGAGTGGTGTGGTGGATACAAAGATGGTTTTGTGCCTGGTTGGAGTTTATCTCTGTATAATTTATTCCCCTTTAGGCCATGGATAAAGATGGCAGAGCAGTAGCATCTTGTTTCTTGGATATTGTTCAAGGCTGCACAGTGTGACGGTGCCTCTCACCCTGATGTGTGAATATGAGATGCCAATTTTTAAGCTCCAAAAATCAGCGTCTAGTATCACAGTCAGCATCTGTGAACTAAAAAAAAATTGCCCGATGTCACAATTTTTTTTTTTATTGAAACAGCAAAGCTCTTCTGGTGTCATTAGCTAAGTAGTGTTGGCTTACTGATGCATTGTCATCAGATGTTTTCAGCACCACGTTGCAGTTCGGCATTCTTTACTATTGATATTCTTTTCAATTTAAAGAGAGATGGTGCATTTAGCGGCGCTAGGTTTCAAATCTAAGCGCTTGATGTAAAATTTTTTATTTCAACATCTAACACTCTTGTGCACACTGTTTATTTTGATAGCGTACCCATCACGGAGACACACACATTTTAATGGGAGCAGTGTTGTTGTTTTCTAAACAAAGCCAATATATCCAAAGTGTGCCATCTAGTGACGGAACATCAGAGTACAAGAAAAAATAAAACTAACAAGGTTTATTTATTTAATTTTTTCAAGTTTAGCAGGCCGGAATAAAAGGTTTAACGGGCCGCTTGTGGCCTGCGGACCGTAGTTTGTCTAATCCTGCTATAAGCCCTCAGAACAAGCACAATGTTGCACTTCATCCACATGTTGCATCCTTCTACTTTGAATTTGGCAAATCAGATAACTTATATTCACAAAGCATTTCCTTCTATTTCAGGTTCTCCTTCAGTTTATTGTGGACAGTTTCTGTCTTTTTCTCGTTATTGGAGGAACATCATTTATGTTCTAAATGACTGACGCTGAATTATCAAGTTACAAAAGTCGTCCGTAGAAAAACTTGAGCTCCCAAACAAACGCAAAGTAAACTGTGTTGGATTTCTATATTTTTTTATTTGAAATTAAACTTAACTTGTGGGGTGTCACCGTGGCGCAGTGGTTAGCACAGTAGTCTCACAGTAAGAAGGTCGGGGTTCGAGTCCCGGAGTGGGGACAAGCCTTGGAACGCTGGCCTTTCTGTGTGGAGTTTGCATGTTCTCCCCATGTACGTGTAGGTTTTCTCCAGGTACTCCGGTTTCCTCCCACCCTCCAAAAACATGCATGTTAGGTTGATTTGCCGGTACCAAATTACCCCTAGAAGTGAGTGTGTGGGTGAATGGTTGCGTGTGTGTGGCCCCACGACAGACTGGTGACCTGTTCAGGGTGTACCCTGCCTATCAGCCGGAATAGGCTCCTGCACCTTTGCTTCCGCCGTTAGGGAAAAAGCAGTTCAGAAGACGAAAGGAAAACTTAACTTTTGTTAATCGCTTCTTAAAATTTGAGTGTTTTGCGTGTCGTACCTGGAACTTTTTAACGGTGAGTTTCCGACTCTTATAAACTTCCTGTGACGTTAATATTTTTGGATCATGCAGTGTTACAATCGCAATTACTTCTAACTGCAGTTATAAACCTGAAAACATCTGCAATAGAAAAAAAAATTGTAAAAAGCCGTGTTCGGGTCAGAAAGAACAATCCGAACAATCCCAACACATTCTGTGTAGCCAGCGGTCAATGTCTGCTTCCCATTTTTACCGGGAAATATTGAGGCCACAAACGACCTTGCTGTTTCACATCTCTCGGCAGCTGTCAGAAAACCTGTCATTCCCCATCTGCTTCAAATTAGAACTGAAATTGATTTTGTTGGTGCTTTTTTTTTATACATGAGAGGATTGAAATCAATGAGTCAGTCTGTCCACTAGATTTGTACCACATAATCACCGCTTTGGGCTACGGTAATAATTACAAACCAGTGTCAAACACACTGTTTGGGACTATCAAGTATTTTAAAGTAAGTCGCTTATTTTGATAGTTGTTGATTTTAAGTTAAAATCAATCTATAAGTGATTCATTTAAACAAAATTAATGAGGATTTGAACACATTGAAAATCCAAAGATTAGGTTGTGCAGTTATTTAATTGTTTTCAAAGATTGCATCATGCAAAAATCTGGAGCACGTTTTATTTTTTCAAAATCACAATTAAAAAAAAAAAAAAAAATTTAACATTATGTCGGGGTATTATGAGCTTCCTCCATAGGATGGCTGGGCTCTCACTAAGAGATCGGGTGAGGAGCGCTGCCATCCGGGAGGAGCTCTGTGTCGAGCCGCTCCACCTCCGGGTCGAGAGGAGCCAGATGGGGTGGTTTGGGCATCTGGTCAGGATTTCCCCCGAGCGCCTCGCTGGTGAAGTGTTTTGGGCACGTCCCAGTGGGAGGAGACCAAGAGGTAGATCCCAGACCCGCTGGAGAGACTATGTCTCACAGCTGGCCGGGGAAATAGTCGGGATCCTTCTGGGTGAGCTGGAGGATGCAGCTGGCAGTGAGAGAAGCCTGGGCTTCCTGTCTGAGGCTGTTGCCCCCGCGATCCGGCCCTGGATAAGCAGAAGACGACAGAACGGAATTATGTTGGGAGTTCAAGTCCCAGGTGGGGATGAGTCTTGGAACGCTGGTCTTTCAGTGTGGAGTTTGCATGTTCTCCCTGTGTGTACGTGGGTTTTCTTTGGGTAATCCGGTTTCCTCCCACCCTCCAAAAACATGCATGTGAGGTGTACTGGCTTCTATTAAATTACCCCTAGGAATGAATGCCTAGATGGATGGTTTTGTGTGTGTGTGTGCCCTGCGATAGACTGGCGACCTTTTCAGGGTGTAACCTGCCTCTCACCTTGAATCAGCCGGAATAAGCTCCGGCACACAGTGCAACCGTTTTACGGATGGATGGCTCAGAATATGAATGATTGAACATTATGTTGAACTCTGCACCACAAAATCTTTATGTGAAATTTTTTTTTTTTTTTCAGAAAACGTATTCATTTGAAGCACCTCTTAATCAAAAGCTATTTGAATCAAATTGAGTTACAAGTAGATCAAATTGAATGCATGTGTTAATAGATTTCTCCATTGAAACCTTGAAAACGTCTGCATTACACAACATCGCTTTAATCCAGTGGCGACCTTTACAGACTTCTGGGAAGTGATGGAGTTGTACAAAGAAGACGTCGGGTATTATCCGTGTACTTTCAGTTTAGATGTCGATTCACATGCTACTTTCTTTTTTAAAAACTTTGAGCTACACAGTCATATTGATCTTTATACATTTTCCAAGAAACATTTAAGCTTTGAATGAGAGAAATAACTGTCAGTTCAGTTTTCCAACAACTTGAACCATCCAGTGCTTCAGATTACTTTCCACATCACCAACCAGATGAAAGCTTAGTAAAAGCTTTGAAGCTTCTACCTTTACGTGCGGATGGGTGAAAGGAGTTTTTAAACCTAACCCTTTATGACAAATCCTTGTTTATTTTCTGCTCTCATAAGTCCTTTTTATTTTATTCCATCAAGCAGCATCTCTACGTATCACCAGTGGTGGATGAAGTACTCACTTTTTGTACTTAAGTAAAAGTACAGATAATTAGGCAAAAAATTTACTTAAGTAAAAGTAAAAGTACCAATAAAATATCTACTTAAGTAAAAGTACAAAAGTAGTTGGTGTAAATTGTACTTTTTAAGTAAAAAGTAAAAGTATTCGACCATAATTCAAATGTTATTTTTTGTGCTATAGGGTGTCACCATGGTAACCAGGATAAATACTCTGCAGGGGTGTGACCCACCCTCTCCCGTCTCTTTTGGTCCACAAAAAAAATAAATAAATAAAAGGAAAGGGGACAAGTCAAGCTATCCCCTAGAAGGGCCAGTGAATGGGCCGCCGAAATGGAGGAAAATGACACTTATTTTTTAAAATGTTTTGGGGGGGAGGCCTCCAGTCACTATATATTGGATTTGTCAAAGCCCCACCCCCCTTTGGAAAATTCTAGATCCGCCCCTGCTCTGTGTAATGATGGCTCAACTTTTTATTTAGAAGTAAACACAACGAACAACGATCTTCTGACTCTTTTTAATTTGTACTATATTTGATGTTAGGTTTTTGGCGCTGAATGAATGCGGAAAATGTTTCTCGATTCATTACTTCTTCTCCCGATCAACTGCTTCTTTTGATTTTGGCGATGCGGCTTAAAGGTGCGCTAAAAAAACTTGTGTATTTTTCAAGTTGAAAGACGAAAATGTAACGAAAAATGTAAAACACACTTTTAAAAAGTAGCGAAGTAAAAGTACAGATATTTGCTCCAAAAATGTAGTGAAGTAAAAGTACCGGTCTTAAATTTTACTTAAGTAAAGTACAGATACACAATTTTTTTTACTTAAGTACAGTAACGAAGTACATTTACTTCGTTACGTTCCACCACTGCGTATCACCAGCTGTTTCCCTCTGCACCGGCCTAGAATCTTTGCAGGAGCCAGTTTATGTTGACTTCATCATAATTATTGTTTTGACATCCTGATGAATGAAGCAAATGCATGAGCTCAAGTTAAAATTAGCCCCGTTGTGGATGTGTATAAAGTGTAAAGCAAGATTTTTTTTAACAAAAGACTCACAACAACAAAGCTTTGCAAAGACCAGCATATTTCTTTGTTCTCCGGGAAGCAAATCCACAGCCACAATTCTCAAATATGTTGACAAATCAGATATCTCAAAGCACGCTCAATTACAAATCCATAGGTGCTGAATGCTCCTATTTACACCTTGTGCTTTTGTGTCAAATGCTTTGCACCCTGGGCAGCTGCCTAATATCTATGCAATGACCACATCGTCCTGTTTTTGTTCCAGCAGCTTTATATGGTGATAGTGATACACTGAGCGGATTAAAGTGCCTCAAGTGAAATACGAAGTAAAGAAGTCCAAGCTAAGCTGTTCTTCTCAATGGAAACAACTCATTAGTGAATTGTTTTTTTTGGGGGGGGTATATTGTGCCAAAAGGAATTTTGGGCTTTGATTAGTTTTGTAACCAAGTGATGAGGTTTTTTTTTTTTTTTTTCCAAATTGCGAGAGTGCGGTTTTGCAGGATGAAAAATCACTTTATCACACAGTTCAACCTTTCAGATTGCCCAGGTGGGAGATTTGGGTCCTCAAGTGGGAGATTTTTTTTAATGCAACACCTTAAATTTCATTCATCTTCTGAAGCGCTGATTCCCTGATGGAGTTTATCCCTGCTGATTTAAGGAGAGAGGCGGGATACACACTGAACAGGTCACCAGTCCATCGCGGGGCCACACGCACGCACACTCAAGTGCAGATACTTCCCGTCTGAGGCTTCCCGTCTCACCCCGGCTGCATCCTCCCGCTCACCCGGAAGGATCCCGAGTCGTTCCCCGGCCAGTTGTGAAACAAAGTCTCCCCAGCGGGTCCTGGGTCTGCCTCTTGATCTCCACCCGGTGGGACGTGCCCGAAACACCTCACCAGCAAGGCGCTCAGGAGGAATTCTGACCAGATTCCCAAACCACCCCATCTGGCTTCTCTCGACCTGGAGGTGGAGCGGCTTGGCACTGAGCTCCTCCCGGATGGCAGAGCTCCTCATCCGATCTCTAAGTGAGAGCCCAGCCACCCTGTGGAGGAAGCTCATTTCGACCGCTTGTATCTGCGATCTCATTCTTTCGGTCACCACCCACAGCTGGTAACCATAGGTGAGGGTAGGAACGTAGATCGACTTGTAAATCGAGAGCTTGTAACTAGTGAAACTAAACTAATTAAGTTAATTAAGCTTGTGGAAAATTCATCTCCAGCAATACCAGTTGTTTCTGTCTTATAAATATTTGAAACCTCACGTTGAAACTTTTAACTTCACGCTAACCACATGGACAGAAAATGAATTCTGTTATTTACTCCGATGTACTATCTTTCATGTTTTTGCAATTTAAAGCAATCTGCAAACATTCTTTTGGTTAAATAAGTAATAACTTGGGGTAGTAAGTGGAAGCTCTCGTGAGAGTGTAACCACTTAGAACAAAGTGTTGAACAAGTGCACGAGAGCCAGCGACAGGTCGGCCAAACAGCCCGTAATTTCATTGTTTTGTTTTTATATGTAATCCCTCTTTCCTTCTGGAGGGATGCATCGTGGAAAAGGTTTTAAAGTTGTCTTCTGGGTGGTGTATCTGATGATGGAGACCAAATCTGAATCATTTTCAATCTGAAGTTCAGATTGAAAATGATTTCTGGGTTGAAGTTGAAACGTCTTGATCAGAAAAATACCGTAATTTCACGACCATTAAGCACACCGTACGAAAAGGCGCAGTCTCAGTTATGTGCGCCATTGCTGTATTTAACACACACATAAGGCGCACCGTACGAAAAGGCGCAGTCTCAGTCACACGCCGCCTTACGACAACACACACGCAAGCATGCAAATGTGCGTTATGAAAAATAGATCGGGAGCAAAACTGAGTTTGGTTGTGCTTTATTTAAGTAGTAACGATAATAAACAAGCACATTAGCGGTAATAGTCTTTATTCAAATCCGTCAAAGTCCTCATCCTCTGTTTCCGAATCGAACAGCTGCGCAAAATCCAACAGAGCAGGTCCACTTCGCTCCTCGCTGTCAAAGTCACTGACTGTACTGTGCAGCTCCTCAGAAAGGATACCAGCTTTTGCGAAAGCTCGGATAACAGTACCAGCAGACACGTTAGTCCAAGCGTCTACAATCCATTGACTCGTTAATGCTGAAATTTCTCGCGGAGGCTCAATTCTCATGTTCCTCCACGTAGCTGATTGCCTTCAGCTTAAACTGAATGTCATAAGCGTGTCTCTTTGCCATTTTCAGGGTTAAAACAGCAATGTTTTGCATACAGCACATACCTTTTTTATACACAATCCACGCCCACACTTCACTCTTTAACATTCTCATGCCTTTTCCTACAGGTCCGCCTCGCCTCACGGGCACCGCTTTTTCTTTTAGGTCCGCCTTTTCTCACACACAAGGTGCACCGCTCGAAAGGGCGCACCGCTCATTTTGAAGAAAATCTAAGACGTTTATATGCGCCTTATAGCCGTGAAATTACGGTACATGTACTTCCTTTTTGTTTAATTAGGCTGTTAAATCTCCTGATTTTGATAATCGTCTTTAGACATTAAAATCATGAGACTCCTGATTGAATCGGCAGTATTGGACTGTGTGCGTCATGTATGATTTTTTTTTTTTCAATGATGGTGTGTGACCATTTCCAAAAAAGGACGTGGCTGTTGAAGTTGTTTTTTTTAGCACCCTTGTGACTGCAGGATGCAGACTCATCTTGCGGGGCAGAAAGTAACCTTTAGATGAGGTGTTTGGGGATAGCAAAGTGATCCTAAGGACATTTTTTGAAGCAGTAGTCAGAAACTCTTCTTGGATTCACTGGAGTTGAGTTCTCAGTGAAAACAGAAGAAAGGACTAATGCACATGCCAGACGTGGTTAGCATCAGAGCGTGAATGTGACATTACAGTCGATGCCATGCACCCACGCATGTTAACACTACAAAGGGCAAGGCAAGGCGACCACTTTTAGATTACAGTCCATCGTAGATGACTGAAACAGTCATGAGCAGAAATACTATGCAAGATAACTACAGCTGTGATGACGTTTTAGACACTTTTTGAGACAAACAAGAAAAACATTCTGTTCTTCTTCTTTCGGCATTTCCCCTCAGGGGTCGCCACAGCAAGTCAGTTTCTTCCATCTAACCCTATCTGCTGCATCTTCTTTGGTCACACCAACTATCTTCATGTCTTCCTTCACTGTATCCATGAACCTCCTCTTTGGCCTTCCTCTAGTCCTCTTTCCTGGTGGTTCCAAATCCAGCATCCAGTACCTTACATACATAGGTACTCTCTCTCTCTCTCTCATCTGCACATGTCCAAACCATCTCAGTCTTGCCTCTGAGTTTATCTCCAAAACCTCTACCATGTGCTGTTCCTCTGATGTACTCATTTCTAATCCTGTCCATCCTGGTCACTCACAGAGAGATCCTCAGCATCTTCATCTCTGCTACCTCCATCTCTATTTCCTGTCTTTTCCTCAGTACCACTGTCTCTAGATCAAACAGCATGGCGGGTCTCACCACGGTTTTGTACACTTTCCCTTTCATTTTAGCTGAAACTCTTCTGTCACACATCACACCTGATACTTTTCTCCACCCGTTCCAGCCTGGCTGCACACGCTTCTTCACCTCTTTTTCACACTCTCCATTGCTATGGACTGTTGATCCTAAGTACTTAACAAGAAAAACATTTTGTTATTAAAGCAAAAACAAAAAATTTGCAAACCTGTTATGCTTGAAAACAATTTATACCCACCTGTGACTCCAAATGTTTGCAATTATAAATTACCAATTAGAAAACAGCATGCTGTTTATTAGAGACTATTTCAATGGATGCTGTTGTGAAGCCATATTGGAAGGAGTCATAACTCTTTGGTGCTCTAAGATACAGCTTATGCAACAGTGCAAGCAAAAATGAAAAGTATTTGGGATCGCGGATGAATCAGAATGCTTATTTATAATCTGTAACCTTTGCCGAGCTGCATATTCATGCATCGTCTGCTAAGCTTCACATTTAAATGGTCGCGCTCATTCACAGCTGCAGGGATATCACATCAGATATAACTTTGTGGCTCTATTCAAACTCCAGCGGTCAGGAATTGTCACATATTTTTTTTGTCAGGTAGGAAAGCAACAATGTCAAAATAAATACTTTGGATGGTTCTGAAGTTGATGTTTTTATATACTGTATGAATCCATCTGACTCTACAGCAGAACCTTGACATTTCTATACAAGAGCCATTCGAAACTAAACCTGACCGTTTTTAGACTTTATCGGCAACGGATTTGACCAAAAGTGTGGACGGTTGTAATTAATTTTTCATTCTCTGTGGCGTTGGTGATTGTTAGATAATTAGGAATTAGGCTGCTGCTGTTTTGAACCGTGGTTGTCCAAAATTGGTTGTCCAGGGTCAGGATCATGCTGGTCTTAAAATGTTTCTTGCTGTAGCTCACTTGGTCTAAATCATTTGGCAAGCTGTTTTAGGAGATTATAATAGGACATCAAAGCTGCAGAGCTATTAACCTTGAGAGGGAAGAAATATGTCTGGTATTGTAAATGATAAAAAAAAAAAAACATTTGTAATTTTGGGCTGAACGGCAAGAAGGTGGGGGTTCGAATTTCAGGTGAGGACGAGGCTTGGTACACTGGTCTTTCTGTGTAGAGTTTGCATGTTCTGTTGTGATCCCTGCCCCTGCTTCTAAGAGGGTGTCTGTCTATGTAGCAATGTGCTCCCCACCTACAGATGATCAGCAATCAGTAAACTACTGTGCTAGATTATTGAATTCCACGCTAAACCCGCCTGCCTTGGACAACCTGCCTGCCTCGGACAACCCACCTGCTTCGAAGAATCTGTTATTACCTAAATAGAAATAAATTTTTAGGTTTCTCTCACCCCTCAGCTGGGGTGAGAGAAGCCTAGGCTTCCCGTTTGGGGCTGTTGCCCCCGGGACCCAGCCCCGGAACAAGCGAAAGATGACGGAACGGAACGATTTTTCCTTTTCATCCCATGTTCCACCCTTGGATTCTACCACACCTCATCATAACATGTTCTCCCTGTGTTTGCATGGGTTTCCTTTTTGTACTCCAGTTTCCTCCCACTCCCCAAAAACATGCATGCTAGGCTAATTAGCCGCTACAAAATTGTCCCTGGGAATGAGTGTGTGTGTGTGGCTCAGCGACAGAAAGGTGACCTGTTCAGGGTGTACCCTGCCTTATGCCTTAATATCAGCTAGGATAGGCTTTGGCTCCCCCTGCGACCCTGTCAAGAAGTAAGTGGTTCAGAAGATAACATAACCATTTGTAATTTTGTGACTTGAATTTTTTTATCTTTAAGAACAAATTGAGAAAAAATTGATTATTTTTAGAGCTTAAAAAAATTCTCAAAACAACTTGAATTTTTTTAGTTAATTAAATTTTGTTTATATCCTTAGAGTTTATTCCTTCTCGTCATATTTCTCAAGTGCCAACACACTCCCCTAAAGTCAACCTGTCACTGTTTTTATATAGGTTTTCATATGTCCACTCTATTTGAGCTGAGGACACATTTCCTCAGGGTATGTTCATGTGTGTGAGAAGTCACTTTGTGTTTTTCCAGAATTCTCTTTGGCATGTATGGTGAGCGTATCTACAGGCAGTGGTGTATGAAGTACTCACTTTTTGTACTTAAGTAAAAGTACAGATAATTAGGCAAAAAATTTACTTAAGTAAAAGTACCAATAAAAAAATCTACTTAAGTAAAAGTACAAAAGTAGTTGGTGTAAATTGTACTTTTTAAGTAAAAAGTAAAAGTATTCGACCATAATTCAAATATTATTTTTTGTGCTATAGGGTGTCACCATGGTAACCAGGATAAATACTCTGCAGGGGTGTGACCCCCCTCTCCCGTCTCTTTTGGTCCACAAAAAAAATAAATAAATTAAATAAAAGGAAAGGGGACAAGTCAAGCCATCCCGTTGAAGGGCCAGCAAATGGGCCGCCAAAATGGAGGAAAATGACATTTATTTTTAAAAATATTTTTTGGGGGGGAGGCCCCCAGTCACTATAGGCTTTGTTATAGCCCCATCCCCTTTGAAAAAATCTAGATCCGCCCCTGCTCTGTGTAACGATGGCTCAACTTTTTATTTAGAAGTAAACACAACAAACAACGATCTTCTGACTCTTTTTAATTTGTACTATTTTTGATGTTAGGTTTTTGGCGCTGAATGAATGCGAAAAATGTTTCTCGATTCATTACTTCTTCTCCCGATCAACTTCTTTTGATTTTGGCGATGCGGCTTTAAGATGCGCTAAAAAAAAACCTGTGTATTTTTCAAATTCCTGAACGAAAATGTAATGAAAAATGTAAAACACACTTTCAAAAAGTAGCGAAGTAAAAGTACAGATATTTGCTCTAAAAATGTAGTGAAGTAAAAGTAAAAGTACCGGTCTTAAATTTTACTTAAGTAAAGTACAAATACACAATTTTTTTACTTAAGTACAGTAACGATGTACATTTACTTCGCTACGTTCCACCACTGTGTACAGGACATCCACCCACATAAAGGTTCACATCATATCTATTGAAAGAGTGTGTATTATCCCCTCTCAAACAGGAACACTGTCATGATGTGACCGTACATGTTTTCATTATGGATTAGGGTAAGACCATCAATAATGCACGTCACGTGGAGTGGCTCTGAAAACACTTTTTCTTGTTTCATAAGCTCTTTTATGATCTTTGGTCTGGTGCTTTTTATAAAACAACCAATCCTCTTCCTGAAAACAGCTTCTTTTTAAAAGTATTAAATGATTTAAGAGACCGCGGCAGGATGAATGAATGAAACGGTTGCATTTCTTTTCACATCCATCATAGTTTTTTTTATTTTTCATTTTCTGTGCTTGTTCCTGAGGCAGGCCCTAAGTCAACTTGTTCAAGTACAAGTATTTTTTTTTCTTTTTTTTCAATTGCCTGGAACGTGTGGTAACCATGGCACAAAAAAATTGCAAACAGCACTTGCATGCCGTGCAGAACACAAGTTAAACTTCATCACTCATGGCTTAACAAACAACTTTCTTATCCAGAGCTTTTTTTAATTTGGATATTTTTATTGTGCTCTAAACATCCTGAAAAAAACTTACTTGACCTGTCATGATGGGGGGGAGACGGTGGCTCAGTGGTTAGAGCGTTTGCCCGCGGACTGGAAGTTCGCGGGTTCGCATCCCACTTAGTGCAAGTCTAGGGTCCTTGGAGAAGACACTTAACCCCTCCCCCCATTTCTCCTACCATTGGCGCCAATGTGGGCAGATACAAATTTCCCTCCTAAATGCTACTAAAGTTTGAGCATAAAGTAAAAAAAAAAAAAAAAGTGTAGAACAATGTGGGACGTTTAGTTCATTTTGGGGAAGGATGGCTCGGTGGGTAGGGCGACCGCTCCGTAACCGGAAGGTCGCAGGTTCGATCCCCTGCCCAGAGTCCATGCCGAGGTGTCCTTGAGCAAGACACCGAACCCCCAGTTGCTTCTGATGATAGTGGTCTGCGCCTTGCATGGTAGCTCCCATCATCAGGAATGGATGTTGTGTGTGTGTGAATGATTGTATGGAGTGAATGAATAATGCATATATACAGTATATATATATGTAAAAGCGTCTTTGAGTGTCAAGAAAAGCGCTATATAAGTTCAATGCATTATTTAGTGTAAAAAAAAAAAATAGTCGTCTCCCTCTTATCCAAGGCTGCGTTGCAGGGGCAACAGCCTTACACAGGAAGCCTAGGCTTCTCTCACCCCAGCTGCGTCCTTCAGCTCACCTGGACAGATTCAGAGTTGTTCTCCGGTTAGCTGTGAGACATAATCTCTCCAGGGGGTATCCTCCCGATGGGACGTACCCGAAACACCTCACCAGCGAGCCTTGGTCGGGGGCATCCTGACCAGCTGCCCTAACCACCCCATCTGGCTCCTTTCGACCTTGAGGAGAAGCGGCTGTACACCGAATTAAAATTTCATCAAAACAAAGAATTTAAATAAAGCGATTTAATCAATAGACAGTGTCCTGCCCCAAGTGGAGGAGTTTAAGTATCTCGGGGTCTTGTTCACGAGTGGGGGAAAGATGGAGCGGGAGATCGACAGGCGGATCGGTGCGGCATCAATAATAACTAGGACGCTGCATCGGTCCGTCGTGGTGAAGAGAGAGCTGAGCCGAAAAGCAAAGCTCTCGATTTACAAGTCGATATACGTTCCAACCCTCACCTATGGTCACCAGCTGTGGGTGGTGACCGAAAGAATGAGATCACGGGTACAAGCGGCCGAAATGAGCTTCCTCCGCAGGGTGGCTGGGCTCTCACTCAGAGATCGGGTGAGGAGCTCTGCCATCCGGGAGGAGCTCGGTGTCGAGCCGCTCCTCCTCCAGGTCGAGAGGAGCCAGATGGGGTGGTTCGGGCATCTGGTCAGGATGCCCCCCGAGCACCTCGCAGGCGAGGTGTTTCGGGCACATCCCACCGGGAGGAGACCAAGGAGCAGACCCCGGACCCGCTGGAGAGACTATGTCTTACGGCTAGCCGCGGAACGACTTGGGATCCTTCAGGGTGAGCTGGAGGATGCAGCCGGGGAGAGAGAGGCCTGGGCTACCCGTTTGAGGCTGTTGCCCCCGCGACCCGACCCCGGAACAAGCGGAAGATGACGGAACGGAACAATTTAACTTGTCTGATTATACTTATCTGTTTTTGCAGTGCCGACTGTGGCTGAACAAGTCAATACCAAACTTGCTATAAATGTAATAAATGGTTTGAGTCATCGGGGGAGCAGTGGCAGACTGACTTTTTTTTTTTTTGCTGTTTCTGGGTCTGTGTAGCCTCGCCCTGGATCTCTCTGTTCTTCTTGATTTTTCACAACAATCTTGTAATTGGTAGACAATAGCTCAGTGGTAAAAATGTTCGCCCTTGGACCGGAATTTCGCCGGTTCGAATCCCAATGTGCTCATGTCTATGTGTCCTAGGGGAAGACACCTAACCCCCTATTTCTCCCACCATTGGTGCCGTCCTGGCACCCTTCTGTGGTGTAATGCCGCACACAGTTTTCCCCGTTGAGGGATGAATAAAGTATATCTTCTAATTTCTAACATATTTTTTTTTTATTAAACCACAAACTGCTTTCATCACCATGTTCAGTATTTTTCATGTACGTGGTAAACGGTATCCAGTCAACTATTATCATGAGACATCTGAAAAAAATCTACTGTGTTTTATTTTATATATTTTCACACCTCAAAAGGTTCTTTTTTCATAAGAAATGTTGTAGATGTTTTATTTTGGGGAATTGTGAGAAGCAGTGCAGCAGGTGCTGTCTGTCTGTGGGGGTATATTTCTGTACTCTGCTCACTCGGTGGGAACATTTTAATTTGATCCTTTTGTTTCTATAAAACAGGTCAGGATTTGCTCTACCCTCCAGCAATTTGTGTTGGTGCTTGTATAGAGTAAAGAATGGTGTGTAATCAGAAACTCTGTTTAGACTTTCTTTCAAGTTTGCACTTTTATGATCACGTTCATTTATTAACACCCCATTTATTCTGGGTTACTGTGAAGCAGCGGGTCAGAATGGTATTTTTTTAAAGTATGTTCAAATTTTAGAATCTTTTATAAAAAAAAAAAAATCAGATCACTTATCATTGATCTTGTGTTTCTTTGCATCATTTTTTAAAACCGTTTCATTCTGAGAGTAAATGTGAGAACAATTAGGAAAGACTGGTTAGTGGAAATTTGTTCAGCATGCCGCCTTCTTTTCACCACAGATAATGGCACTATTGTTTGTTGTCTGAAGTGGAAAACATGCGTACATCGCTTAGGAATGTCCCGTTTTAGCTTCAAGCCATTTGTATCTCTGAATCAATTTATCGCCATCAAAAAAGTGTTTCTAAAAAGTTTAAATGATAAACTTTTATCTGTTACGATCCAAGATTGTTAGATTAAGTTAGTTTTTCTGTAATGAGTCAATATTTCTGTCATGATGTGGAGCTGAGGCCAAAAATATACCCTTGACACAACAGACAAGCTCAGATGAAAAAATCACAAGCAGGTTTATTAGATTGATAAAAAGTCCTAAAAAAAGAAGACAAAAACAAATAAACTAGGCAGGTTATGATGTAAGAGCTGGGGCCAAAATCTGGATAACAAGTCAAGCATGATAAATAAACGATCTGGCGAAGAGTGTGTCAAAAACTGATCCATTTATGCTCCAGCAGATGAGTTTCAGGTGTGACTTGTTGCACACACACAGACAAGAGGGAGGGGGAAACAAATACCTGTATTTATTTGCTTGTTTTTTTTTTTCTTTTTACATACTCTATTCATCCTTCACTGGAAAAATTTGTGTGCTGCATTACATGGTCACGACGGCGCCAATGGCGGGAGAAACAGGGGGTTAGGTGTCTTCTCCAAGGACCCTAGACGTGAACTCAGTGGGAATCAAACCCACAAACTTCTGGTTGACTTCCAGTCCGCGTACAAATTCTCTACCGCTGAGCCACCATCTCCCCCCAGCCACTGTCTCACTGTATCTAATTGCTTGATTAGTTTTACAACCACTTATGATCTAATTAGTGGTGTTGCACAAAAAGTAGCGACTATGGAATTTTATCAAAAAACAAACCATAAAAAAGTTTTTACTACTTACGACATTTCCCTTCAGGGTTCGCCACAGCAAGTCAGTTTCTTTCATCTAACCCCATCTCCTGCATCGTCTTCAGTAATTCTACTTGTTTGAAAAACCAAAAAAAAGTTGTTTTTATTACACACACCGTTCATTGCATAAAAATTTTTCTTATTTGTTCACTTTTTTATTAATTTTTTTGGCAAACATCCGATACTCGTTATAGATTTTGCTCCAAATTTATAGCAAAATCATTGCATTGCTTTGTGCATCGAGAATTTGCATTGCATTGCACATCCATATCCACATCCGTTGCTTCCTAGAGATTTACGGTTGGGTAATAGCTGACGAGTGTGGACGTCTTTATTATGGAAAAATGAAGTGTACAGAATCTGTTCAACACTTTTTGGGCCATTCTTGGATTAAAGCATTGCAGCATATTTCTCAACAGTTTTTCATTTTGCTAATAATTTTTGTGTTAAGCAGCACTTGAAACCAAGAAAATGCCCACTGATGCATTTTAAACACATGGAAACAATCTGGTACATCCTTTTAAATGCATAATGTATCAGCACAACATGATTCTAGAAGTGAAATTGAAGTAGCCCAGCAGGTCACTCTTCATTTTCTTCCACACATCTTTACTGTCTTTCATACACCATCGGGTTATCATTTTAATATTTCCTGCATGTAAACGTCATTTTCTCTTTGTTAGTCACCGCAATGCAGACTAGCGCAGTTAAAAGGCAGCATTGCAGGGACAGTAAGACACGCCACGTGTCTGTCGGGTAGCCATATGGTCTCACTGTGTTGTCTATCGACTCAAGTTCACAATAAATCAGAAGGAACGTCAGAAGACACAACGGGTGTAATTGATCTACGACTTTTGGGAAAGCAAACAGGATCTCATTGGGAAATAAACGACAGTTTGACGCAGATGTTAGTTGAAAAAGAATCTCAAATTTTGAATCCTTGACCCGACCGCTTGTATAAGCTTCCCAAACATTTTAGGCCTACATTTAGTTTTGGATCCGTCGTTTTCCGCTTATCTGAGGCCGGGTCGCGGGGCAACAGCCTCAGACGGGAACCCCGGCTTCTCTCACCCGAGCTGCATCCTCCAGCTCACCCGGAAGGATCCCGGAAGGATCCCGAGTCGTTCCGAGAGACAGAGTCTCTCCAGCAGGTCCAGGATCTGCCTCTTGGTCTCATCCCGGTGGGACATGCCCGAAACACCTCACCAGCGAGGCGCTGGAGGGCCATCCTGACCAGATGCCCAAACCACCCCATCTGGCTCCTCTTGACCTGGAGGAGGAGTGGCTCGACACCGAGCTCCTCCCGGATGGCAGAGCACCTCATCCGATCTCTAAGTGAGAGCCCAGCCACCCTGTGGAGGAAGCTCATTTCGGCCGCTTGTATCGGACCGATGCAGCATCCTAGTTATTGTTGATGCTGCACCGATCTGCCTATTTAGTTTTTTATAATTGAATATTGTTTCTTGGGGAAAGAATGCAACTAAACTAAACCAAACCAACGTGTGCTTTTCTAGATTCCTCCTTTTACCAGTGATCCCAGCAAATTGCAAACACTAATGTTCTTTTGTCTTTTTTTTTCTTTTTTTTTTTTAAAGCTGCACATTGAAAAAAAAATTCTACAACACTGCAATTTTTTTTTGTGAAAGCAACATAATGCAATTAAGTGAAACAAATTCTTAAGCATGTGGAGTTAATCTCCAAGGTTTTTCAAAAGGTTGCACCACGTTCGTGTGCTTTTAATGTGTAGAGCATAAAAAAAAAAAAAACAGCTTCTCAATTGTTGAATTCCACTCTCTCAGTAAGACACCTGGTGCTGTTGCACATTATTTTAATTTTTAAAAAGCCTTAGAGGGATAAAGTGTACAATAGTCTAATGAGTGTGGTTTAACCTTGGTTGCTGTCGTACGATTTTTTAATCAGTGGTATAAAGCAACCCCGAATCCAACGGAAGCAAGCAGACTAGGGCTAAAACAACTAATCGAATTAATCGATTATAATCTATTATTGAAATAGTTGTCGACTAATTTAGTCATCGATTAATCGTGTAGAAAGTTTTTGCTGTCAACTGCACCTAATATTACACAACTTGATTGTTTTTTTTTTGTGTATTTTTACTCATGTTAACCTAGGCCATTTTTGTTTGGTACTATACCTCTGAACAAGGTTAAATTTTCAAATCTAAATCTGTTAATGATTTCTTGTTTTTAAATGTGATCCTGGATGATCAACAGTTTCCATTTTATGTTTTTTTAGCCAGTACTATAAAACACATTTTATGGGTGCTCGTGATTTACCTTTACTGTATACAGTAAATAGATTTATTATTTTATATTTGCTGTAGAAATGGTAATATTCTCCCTCTTTATTTCACAGAAAGATTAACATTTTTACTTATTAGAATGAGCCTAATGTGTTGTTTAAGTGGTTATGAGTCGTGTTTTGCAAAACTACATTAAATAAAATGCCAAAAAACTATTATTTATTAAGTTGTCAATTCTACCCGATTAATCGATTAATCGAACAAATAATCGCCAGATTAATCGATCATCAAAATAATCGTTAGTTGCAGCCCTAAAGCAGACAATGCCGTGCATAAATCACAGTCACACCCATCCCTTTTCAACTCTTTCCTACCTTTACACACAAATAAATTAGGTCCAATTAGTGGTGTGATCGGATCAGATCTTGTTTTTTTTTTTTTTTGCTTGTTAGCTTCACACTTTGGCCGTGTTACAGACACGTACATTGCAGTTTACCGCCTTTTAAAAAAAACAGTCATTTCCTTTCGAAAATGAAACCGCTCCAGTGTTTCCACATCTCTTTATCCCTTTTATCACACACACAAAAAACAGAGCCTTGTGTTGGATGTGATTTATGTAATTTACCATTAAATGTAAGCGTTTAAAGCTGTAATTCTCTTTCAAAGTGGGAAAATGTAAGAGGAAGGATGTGCATTACATGCAAAGGATGTTGTGGAGCCATGACTGGTTGTTGGAGGGGCAATTGTTTGGTGTAGACCTGGCACGCAGCGCAGAGCTGATAGTGTCAGAATCTTGTCTCAGTGGGAAAATCTAAGTCTTTTGACAGCCACCAGGAGGATTTCTGGTCTTTAAGAGAGTGATGGTGTGAATACCTGGATGGGGGGCTGCGTCCTGCTTTCTGACAGTTTGATGGATGTAGTTTTACAGCGTCTTACCTCCCTAGGTTTACCATCAGTGAACAAACTCCACAACTTTTACTGACAAAGTCTGAGTTTTTTTTTCTTCCACTGTATCACAGGCTTAGGTGTAACTTTTTAATGTAAGGAAGTTCACTTTCTAATGACAACCACCAACCATGCAATGGTTATAATAATATCTTTTTTGTTGTATTTTTATTTTGAAAGACAAAAAAAAAAACTGGTGTTACGTTATAACAGAAATTCTAAGCAAACCAGATTAAATCATTGCAAATGGGGGGAAAAAACCCCAGAAAAAAGCAAACATTCTTAGAGTTTATGTATTATTTATTTAAGTATTATTCATCTACGTACATATGAGCGTAATTACTTTTTATTATTTTCATCTCACCCGTTAGCATGTTTTTTTCAACATATTTATTGTGAAGCGGCCAGGATGGGGATCAGCGCCTCCAAATCCAAGACCATAGTCCTCGCCCGGAAAAGGGTGGAATGCCCCCTGCAGCTCAGGCTCAGGTTCTTGCCCCAAGTGGAGGAGATTAAGTATCTCGCGGTCTTGTTCACGAGTGGGGGAAGGATGGAGTGGGAAATCGACAGTCGGATCGGTGCAGCATCAACAATAACTACAGTAGGACGCTGCATTGGTCCGTTGTGGTAAAGAGAGAGCTGAGCCAAAAAGCAAAGCTCTCGATTTACAAGTCGATCTACGTTCCAACCCTCACCTATGGTCACCAGCTGTGGGTGGTGACCGAAAGAATGAGATCGCGGATACAAGCGGCCGAAATGAGCTTCCTCCACAGGGTGGCTGGGCTCTCACTCAGAGATTGGGTGAGGAGCTCGTTGTCGAGCTGCTCCTCCTCCAGATCGAGACGAGCCAGATGGGGTAGTTCGGGCGTCTGGTCAGGATGCCCCCGAGCGCCTCGCTGGTGAGGTGTTTCGGGCACGTCCCACCAGGAGGAGAACAAGAGGCAGACCCTGGACCTACTGGAGAGACTATGTCTCACAGCTGGCTGGGGAAAGACTCAGGATCCTTCCGGGTGAGCTAAAGGATACAGCTGGGGTGAGAGAAGCCTGGGCTTCCCGTCTGAGGTTGTTGTCCCCACGACCCGGGATAAGCGGAAGACGACGGAACGGAAATATTTACTGCTTGCAACATATTCAGGTTGTGAAAAGCTTATGAAATGTAGTCAGAAGGGTCTGCACATGCATTAAAATAGAAAACAAACCGCTTACATTTAGTTCCCCTCTAACATCAACTGCTTTGCAAGCTTTTCAAGCACTCGAGTCAACACATATTTGCACGTAAACGGAGAAATCTGATGTTTAGCATATTGCTCAAGAACATTTGATCAGATGGAAAAGCTGTGGAAAAAAAAAAAAAAACACAAACTTGTGATTGTAACAGATGCCGTTCGTATACGCAGATTTGACCAGTCATTATGACTCCACTGGTAGAGGGATGAGCTGCTCAGTTGAAAATCTCTGAGTGAATGACTGCTATGTTGTCAGCTAAGCTCACACCCGGTCGTTGACTGGCTGTTTGACAAGTGAATAAGTAATTGGATTATATTAAAGTTTAATTTGCAGTCAAATGGTACTCTTCACACCAATATTCCCGGTTTAATTTTCATGTTAACACATCTTTATTGAGACCTGATGATTAAAAATAAAACATGGGGTGTTCTGTATGACACACATGAGTCATCATTGGTGTTTTTTTGGCCTTCTGCTTCGTGGTATTTGTGTCTATTGTAAGGATTTAAGAGCGTTTATGCATGAATAAATCCATTTCAGAACCCACCTCGTGTTTTTTTTCCATGGTTTCTCTCTCCAGTCCAAGTGGGGATGAAAGTCATGCGTGCATTTGGATGTTTTGCTGTAGGAGGGCAGGTGTGAGTTTTCATTTTGCACTTGAGATATGTGTGCTGTATTGTGATGAGCTTTTCATTAGCTGCTTTTCACACATAGAGGCTTAACTTTTTATCAACATGTTAAAAAAGTACCATGTTATTACGGCCTCATCCGTAATAGCTGGGTATTTTTAAAAACGCATATATGTTTATCCGAAAACGGAGATTTGCGTTTTTATGCGTCACTACCTGAGACTCTCGATTTACAAGTCGATCTACGTTCCAACCCTCACGTATGGTCACCAGCTGTGGGTGGTTACCGAAAGAATGAGATCGCGGATACAAGCGGCCGAAATGAGCTTCCTCCACAGGGTGGCTGGGCTCTCACTCAGAGATTGGGTGAGGAGCTCTGCCATCCGGGAGGAGCTCGATGTCGAGCCGCTCCTCCTCCAGGTCGAGAGGAGCCAGATGGGGTGGTTCAGGCATCTGGTCAGGATGCCCCCGAGCACCTCGCAGGCGAGGTGTTTCAGGCACGTCCCACCGGGAGGAGACCAAGGGGCAGACCCCGGACCCGCTGGAGAGACTATGTCTCACAGCTGGCTGGGGAACGACTTGGGATCCTTCCAGGTGAGCTGGAGGATGCAGCCGGGGAGAGAGAGGCCTGGGCTGCCCGTTTGAGGCTGCTGCCCCCGCGACCCGACCCCGGAACAAGCGGAAGATGACGGAACGGAACTACCTGAGACAAGAAATGCTATTGGATCGCAAACAAGGTTTGGGCAGCAGTGACCCAATCTATAATTTCCTGTGTTTTATTAACTTTATAGTCGATAACGACTTTTAAAAGCAATTCCACCTCCTTGTCGGTCCACACAAACGAGATGCCTGGCGGCATGTTTCAGGTTTTGCGGAAGAGGTGCTCTGATTGGATAGCTCAGAACTTACGTTTACATCGATACTGCCAACTACTGGTCTGGCATGCTCATAATCGCACTCAGAAGTGTATTTATACGGCTCCGTGTGGACACGGATATTTTGAAAACGGTTACGTGTGGACACGAGCGTTTTCCTAAAACGAAGGACAGCAGATGTGTGTTTTCAAAAATACCCGGCTACGTGTGGACGGGGCCTAAGCAGGGCTGTCTCTTACATGTTACCTTTACAGTTAGTGATTATTGAGTGAACTCTTAACCCGGTGTTTAACGGCAAACACCCCGTGATGTGCTTGTTACGGCGACTCTCAAAAACTTTAAGTCAGCTGATGTTGGGGTATTGATGAACGCCAGCTGATAAGATTCTTGGATTGTTGTTTCAACTGAACGAACAGTAGAAAGACATTTTTTTACTGTCCTTTTGCTGTTGATATAAAACTAAGCATGGAGCGGGATATTTAGAGATGGATCAATGTGGCGTCAGCAATAATCAGGATGCTGCATCGGTCTGTGGTGGTGAAGAAAAGCTCTTGATTCACCAATCGATCTACATTCCTATCCTCACCTATTGTCACCAGCTGTGGTTGGTGACCGAAAGAAAAAGATTGCAGATAAAAGCGGCCAAAATGAGCTTCCTCTGCAGGATGGCTGGACTCTCTCTCGGAAATAGAGGGAGGAGCTCTCCCATCTGGGAGGAGCTCAGAGTAGAGCCGTTGCACCTCTGGGCCAAGAGAAGCCCAGTTTGGGTTTGGGCATCTGGTCAGGATACCTCCTGAAGGCCTAGCTGGTGAGGTGTTTTGAGCACGTCCCACTGGGAGGAGACCAAGAGGCAGATCCCAGACCTGCTTGAGAGGCTATGTCTCACAGCTGGCCGGGGAATGCCTCGAGATTCTTCCTGGTGAGCTGGAGGATGCAGCCATGGTGAGAGCAGCCTGGGTTTCCCATCTGAGGCTGTTGCTCTTGCAACCTGTGCTCAGATAAGCGGAAGACAACGGAACAAAACTGGTAAAAAAATGGCAAATGGTGATTCAAAATCACGCCGTAGTGGCTACTAGCATGTATCAATTCCAGCGACCGGAATCTGGCAACCTAAGACCGAAGTTGGTTGAACTAAATTGGAAAGAACTTTTGTTTTTATAAGACTCTCATATTTACCTAGTGTAATGTCTCAGATGCAGGCTTTTCACTGGATGATATGGACTTGGAGATTTTGTTATTTAACTGTCGATGCTAGACAAGCTCTCAACCCACTTTAAAGCAATATTTTGAAAATATGCTAAACTATTGACAGATTTATTTTATGGTCACTAAGTTGAATCATTCTGTGAAATTTTGTCTTTTTGACATCTTGGGTTTGACTTGATTTTACTCACTTCAGATTTTTCTGGTGAAATTGGGCATGACTTAAGAGAGGGTATAGTTGCAGGATAGCCCAAAAGTCCTGCAAAGTCATTCTTAACTCTCGCTCTACAACGTAATAGTGCCCTGTTTAGGGTGTACCCTGCCTCTTACCCGGTCAGGCTTTGGGACCCTTACAACCTCGAGTTACATAAGAAGTAGAAATGATGGATGAATTTAAAAATCATTGAAACCCTTTTGTTCATAAGTCATTTGTCAACAATTTTTTATCCAGTTGCACATCCTGGTTTTGGCGGCCAAATTACATTTTTCTTTTCAGGAAGGTAAATTCTTCAGCTTTTCCTTTTCCGTCTTTTCTTCTAGAACAAAAAAAAAAAATCCAACTTAGAATTTCACCTTGTAATAATAACCCTTCTTTCTCATGAAGTTGTTTATCTGTAAAAAAATAAGCTCTATTTGACCGAAAAACAGTCGCGACCGAAAAATGTTTAAATTAGTTTATTATAGTTGTGTTGGAAAAAAATTTTCATGAACGCTCAAACTCGAATCAAACTCAAATCTCACTCAGAGATCGGGTAAGGAGTTCTGCCATCCGGGAGGAGCCTGGTGTTTGGCCGCTTCTCCTCCAGGTCAAGAGAAGCCAGATGGGGTGGTTCGGGCATCTTGTCAGGATGACCCTCGAATGCCTCGCTGGTGAGGTTTTTTGGCCACGTCTCACCGGGATGTGACCAAGAGGCAGACCCCGGACCTGCTGGAGAGACTTTGTCTCACAGCTGGCCGGGGAACAACTCGGGATCCTTCCGGGTGAGCTGGAGAATGCAGCTGGAGTGAGACAAGCCTGGGTTTCCCGTCTGAGGCTGGCCCCGGATAAACGGAAGACAACGGAACCGAACGCTCAAACTTTATTTCATGTTTTCTTGACTTAACAAGAAATTTGTGGGATGTACGTTTTGGACTTAAAAAACCCCAAAAAGAGAAAAGTCTTCATGACGGTGACTATCATTTAGTAACCCAGCCTGGTGACCCAAATTACCCTGCAGGGAGGAAGTTGCTGTCAGGCATATTGCTACGTGTAAACGGCACTATCACAGCAGAGACGATGTAGGAAGAGAGTGTGTGAGTAGGACTTTTAGTAGAACTGGTTTGTTTTGGATTAGTGGGGCAGATGGCAGCTTCGCTCAGCACGTCCCTTTAAACCACATTTACAGTTGTTTGCAAATTCATTTGTCTGTAGACACAATGAGCACAGTTGGGAAATTAAACAGGCATTTCTAAAGGGAACATTACTCACAATCACAGCAGGAGATTACAGTGACATTTATTCCCTTGTTACAAGGTGCTAAAGTTTTATTATTAAAAAAAAAAAAAAAAAGTGATGGAAATTAATAGTCGCCTGTCGGCTGGCAAATTTTGGGCATTTTTCTAAAATGTGTAACATCTGTATAGAAATATTTTTTGGCTTCATTTATTATTTTTGCTTTGTAAACAGAAAGCATGGTTAGTGTCCACTTTAGCGTGAGTTCTATTTGAAGCATTATCTTTGTCCCACATACCAGAGGGAGTATTGAATGTATTGATCTGTGCATGTCTGATATTGGTTCAGGCTGGACTGTCGTGCGAAACATTCTGCTGCTTTGAAATGCTCATGGTGCTCTGAATTAGAGTTTGATTTAAGTTTTGGATCGTCGCAATTTCAAAACAAAAAAAAAGTGTTGGAAAAAATCAATTTTTTTAACTGCAAGATCTAAATAACACTTTTTCATTTTGTTTCATCTTCTGAACCGTTTATTCCTAATGTGGTGGATCCAGGGGCGGATCCAGGATTTCTTTTAGGGGTGGGGCGTGAGGCTATTGGCAAAGCCAGTATTAGGGGTCTGGGGAAATTCCCCCCCTCCAGAGCATTTTGAAAAATAAGAGTCATTTTCCTACATTTTGGTGGCCCATTCGCTGGCCCTGCAAAGGGATTGCTTGACTAGTCCCCTTTTATTTCTTCCTCTTCTTTTTTTTTTTGTGGACCAAAAGGCGGGCCTGGATCCGCCCCCTGCAACCATGCACATACACACACTTATTCCTAGGGGCAATTTCATTGCAGCCAATCAACATTTTTGTAGGATGGTAGGAAACTGAAATACCAAGGGAAAACCCATACATACATTGGGAGAACATGCAAACTCCACACAGAAAGGTCAGTGTTTCAAGCCTCACCACTACTACAGGACCCATACCCCAATGTTCTTGCTGTGAGGCCACAGTGCACCACCGTGCAGCCAAGTTTTTTTTTTTTTTTTAAGTAATTGATTGATATATAATTAATATTTTGTTTTGCATTCATTCACTAACATCTATGAACAGATGTGACGTTTTAAAAAGAGAAGCCCTTCTTTTATTTTGAAAGTATCTTTTAATTTTTTTTTTTTTTGCAAACATCCCGACATTCTCCAATGAAATCCTGTTGCTAAAATCTGGACTGGGACATTTGTTAGCGATACACACGTTATCTAGAATTCGAGGTCAAAACTTTAAATACGTGGATTCATAACATCTTATCTTACGGCAAACCCACAGTCTGTTGGACACTCCAAATTTTCACACAGATCAGGTTGCATGGTGATTTGCTTTAAAATCTACCAGCAGCATAAAGAGGTGGAGTTTTACATCCCATAGATACACTTAATCTTCAGCTTTTGCAACATACTGCAGAGCAGCATGACATAGGCCTTAATAAAATATGTTAGTGTGCAGACTCACTAGTTTTTGGGACATAAAAGAATCAGTGAACGACTCTGTGGCGCATGTTTAATATCCCTTTTTCTTTTAGTTTTAAAAGTGCACATTCAGTGTAGCATTTTTTGCTCGTATCCATTAGACCTGCTGCAGTTTATTTCTTTTTCTTTTAGCTCCAGCTTGCATGTCCACTTTTGTGTTTGCCACACTGACTCCAGCGAACTAAATCCCCTCATTTGTTTGAGCAACATCTGGACACAAGGCATAGGAGGACGTCTGTCCTAGATGGCAGTTGCTCGTAATCGAACCGTAAATAAGACATAGCTCAGGGGGATGTAGAATGCTTGTGCAGGGAAGCGTGGGTTTGCATGTGGGAGAGAGGCCATTTCAATAGAGTGCAGCAGGGCAGGGAGGAAGGGGAAGAGGTGGAAGCGGCCATATGGGAGGAAAAAGACAAAGAGGAGAAATGGACGGGTAAAAAAAAGGAGGAAGGAGAAAAAGGGGAGGACTCAGCGGCTCACGTCAACTCACTTAATGCTCCTTGCTGGCCGCGGGGAATGCTGACAGTACAGTTTTGTTGAATCATCCCCCGCTCTTTGTAACTAGTTCCCCGGTCTTTTCTAGTCACTCTCCTTTCCTGTCGTCCTTCTGCTGCTCTGTGTGTGACGCTGCCCCATGTGTCTCGCTGTCCTCCAGTGTGACCTTGCGAAACTGGAGCCGTGCCCGTCACATCGTCAGGTCAGCTGATGCACATGTCTAACGTCACACAACGTCTTTGTCTTCACTTAGACCGCTTAGTTATATAATCTTCCTACTGGGTGAGACGTTACGAGTACTTGTTTACAATGAAGGTAGGTTAAGAAAAGTGATGGGTGAGAGTGAAGTCAAAGATTGTTTCATCTTCACATTGAAGAGAAATTGCTGATATGCACGAACACAATGGTAATAGATTAGAGGTCACACTTGATGATTCTATACCAGGGGTGGGCAAACTTTTTGGTTCGTGGGCCACATTGAGTTTTAACATTTGACAAGGGGTCGGAACAGGATCAGATGGATGGCATGCTTTGGTAGACCGGTAGGATCCTGCGATAAATTTAAACAATTGCGCTAAATGTTACATCAAAAGTGTTAAATTTTAAATCTAGCATGCTAGGTCCGACATCTAGTGTGATAGCGCTTAAAAACGTGCATTTAGCAGCGCTAAGTTTGAAATGTAAGGGCTTGATTTAACTTGTTTTAGCATCTAACACGCTTGTTTACGTTCGTGTATTGGACCGGACGGTTTTCCATATTATACAGTGCCCCATCTAGTGAGGAAACATCAGAATTGCAGGGTAAAAAAAAAAAAAAAAAAACACTAACAAGGTTTATTTATTTAATTTTTTCAAGTTTGGCAGGCCGGGTTTAAACGTTTAACGGGCCACAGTTTTCCCATGCCTGCTCCATACACTATGTTTCCTTGCAGTGTTCATTAAAAAAGATGGGGTATGGAACAACTCAACAGTTACACCCCGGGTACACCCAGAACAGGTCACCAGTCTGTTGCGGGGCAGAAACACAGACACACAATGATCCACACACACTTATTCCTACGGGCAATTTTGTAGCAGACAATCAACCTAACACGCATGTTTTTGGAGAGTGGGGGGAAACCAGAGTACCTGGAGAAAACCCACACATACACAGGGAGAACATGCAAACTCAACACAGAAAGGCCAGTGTTTTAAACCTTATCCCCACTCTGGGACTCGAACCCCGTCCTTTTTGCCATGAGGTCACTGTGCTAACCACTACGCCACCGTCCGGCCACATAAAAAGGTTACAAGAAAAAAAACTTGTATAAAAAAATAGTTAATTATTGAACTGTTTTGTTTTTAAATTATGACAAATGTCCCAATAGTTCTTTTTTTTTTACCCCTCAAAAGGCGTGGAAATGGGAATAATGGGGCAAGTTTATCTCATCTTTTTTTTCTGTCTGCATGTGTATTTTACTTTGTTTTGCGTGTGTCTTCATGCTGAGACGTCCTTTAAAATGAGATCTCGAGGGGGATTCCACAAATAAATAAATAAATCTAAAAATACTTTTAACACATGGTGTCTATACATTTTAAAGAGATGAGGTTTTAGAGCCAGAAAAAGCAAAGAAAAATCTTATTTCAAAATTCAACAGATGTTATTCTCATCAATTTGATTTGCTTGGATGCTAATATTTAAACAATAATCTTAGACACATTGGATGCTCGTCCCGGTGGAGGGATCTCTCTTTCATGTGGATCCCCACGAGGTTTCTTATTTTTTCTCCACTGATGGTTTTCGATAGTTTTTCCTCACCATGAACGAGAGTCTAAGGGCAGAAATGTGCTAGTCTTGTCTTGATGTGTATTTATGTTAATACATTCCTCTTTTTCTTGTTTTTTTTTTTCATTTTTTTAATGTTTCATGTGAAGCCCGTTGAGACAGAAATTCTGTGATTTTTGGGCTATACAAATAAAATTGAATTGAATGTCTGTCAATAGTATCAATATTCAAACAAATAATTTGGTGGGTTAATTAAGAAAAAGAAAACTTGCAATTCCAGCATTTTCCAACCCCTCTTTAGCTTTACTTTATGGTCTTAAATGGTTTTAAAATAGAATTCTACAAGTCGTATCAGTGGATCAGCAGTCAGACAGCATAGAAAAAGATGCCCAGACATACCAGCTGCATTATCCTACATCTGATGCCGCTTAATGATTGGAAAAATTGGCACAAATGAGACTAAACCTGGACAGAAACGAGGATTGCTGAACAGGCAACTCCTCCAGTACACTACTAAGTTATTTGATTGTAATTATTTAAATCCAATTATTCAGTGCTACTTTGGACGCTGTTCAACTTTAAGTATTTTTTTAAAACTTGGATGAAGTTTTTCTTTTTTAAAAACAAGTATAGAAGGAAACGACATGCAAGTGAACTAATGAAGTTTTCAGATCCACCAAGAAGCACGAAAAAAACCCCAAACTTTTTTCTTTTCTTAGTGATTTACTTCCATTCCTAAATCTCACAAGTTTTCTAGTTAAGCTGAGAAATGATTTTGCAGACAATGCAGTACGACTGCTTACAAGGAGATTTTTGGAGTGTCTTGATTTTTAAATATCACCACAACTTTAGCACAAAAATGAAATCCACTGGTCCATCGTTAACAAAGACTGAGACTGTGAAGGACAATAAAAAAGACTTTATGGAATTCAGCATAGATTTTGAATCACAAAGAGTATATCACACTATTTTTATGTAAGTAACCATTTAGAGTTGCAGCAAAGCATTAAAAGAAGAGTCAACCCACCGTTAGCTGATTGGATTGGAGAGTCATTTTATTACGTTCTATTGATCGGGTACTTCATCATGCTCATGGATTTTACTTGCAGTAAGGTTGTTGATTCAATTCAATGATATTGTATAGTCCAAGATCAGAAAACAATTGTCTTAACGGGCTTCACGTCGTAGGTAAAAAGAAAAAAAAAACACTCACTCTTGTCCTAAACAGGAATTAAATCCACGCATCAAAACCTATTTTGTCATCTTTTAGGAATCTTCTTTCAAATAAAAAAGTGCAGTTACTTTTTTTTCTTGAATTGCTTGCATTAAGTTCAAGATTTCATTAGAATCCACAAATTTTTTTTTGTGTTAAAATGCAACCAAAATTTTCTCTTAAAGTCTCAAAAACATGCAGAAAATTTGATCCACTTACTGGAGGGATGGATAGCAGCATGCAACAAAAAAAGCAGAGAAGAAGAGTGGGTTGCTATGGTTACAGAACAACCCTGCATGTCTCTAAATAAAATGACAAGATTTCATACTGATAAACATAAATAAATATACTTTAGTCCAAGTGCAGGAGTTTAAGTATCTCTGGGTCTTGTTCACGAGTGGGGGAAGAATGGAGCGGGAGATCGACAAACAGATTGGTGCAGCGTCAGCAATAACTAGGACGCTGCATCGATCCGTCGTAGTAAAAAAAAGCTGAGCCGAAAAACAAAGCTTTCGATATACAAGTCAATCTACGTTCCAACTCTCACCTATGGTCACCAGCTGTGAATGGTGACCGAAAGAATGAGATCGTGGATACAAGCGGCCGAAATGAGCTTCCTCTGCAGGGTGACTGGGCTCTCACTCAGAGATCGGGCGAGGAGCTCGGTGTCGAGCCACTCCTCCTCCGGGTCGAGAGGAGCCAGATGGGGTGGTTCGGGTGTCTGATCAGGATGCCCCCTGAGCATCTCGCTGGTGAGGTGTTTCAGACACATTCCACTGGGAGGAGACCAAGAGACCCGCCGGAGAGACTATGTCTCACAGCTGGCCGGGGAACGACTCGGGATCCTTCCGGGTGAGGTGAAGGATGCAGCCGGGGTGAGAGAAGCCTGGGCTTCCCGTCTCAGGCTGTTGCCCCCGCGACCCGGCCCCGGACAAGCGGAAGATGACGGAACGGAATACTTTAGTCCATTTTTTTGTTCGTTTTTGTCTTTCACAAAAACACGATGAGATCAACCAAAACAATTTTTGAGAGCTACCGGTAGATCCCGATCATTGATGAGGTGAAATAGGATCATTTCCCACGAAACATCTATCGATCTCTTACGGTTTGACCACTTGTTTTAGACACTGGTTTCCATCAGTCATGCTTCTTTTTAATTTACACCCTTTGATCTGAGGTTTAGCTTAGATTAGTTCATCCTTCGTGTCCTGATTGTCGAGAGGAAAAAAGAGATGATACCTTGACAAAAAAAAAAAACACGTTTCTTTTTTTGCAGTACTCTAAAATGTAAATAACTAATTAGGTAGCTATGCAAAGTTTGACGAGCTCAGCCGTGTTTACGTGTACATCATAATTAACCTTTACTGATACGTTATCTCCCAGAACAGTGTGTTTACAAGTATCACATTTGTACAGAAGATATGTTGACATACGGTGGGTTTATGATACAGCTAATCCAGATTTGTAAGATTTCCAAGCTGTTAAAGTCAAGCAACCCTGTAATTTTGGCAACGTGGAGCATCACAACATTTCATACCCTCTTCAGAAATCCACTGCAGTACACCTGGTGGGTTTAATCTAATCGACTAGAATGACTTCAATTAGGCGTGTTGAACAGAGGGGTTGGTGTATCCACAAACAGTGAGTACCCTTATCCATCAGCCCCTTCCTCTACAGTAACCACTCATTTAAATTGTTCTAAAATATAGAACAGAAGCACATCTGTCAGCTTTGTCAGAATGCTCGCATGCTTGAGCTTATAAATACTTCATAAGCTGAGCCGGTGTTGCAGGACAGGCTGAAACATGTGCCTCTTTCACCTTGTAAAAATGTACCTTTCCTTAAAATTTCTATGCATTTATGACATTTAAAGTTGCTTCAAAAGGCAGGTTGTAAGTTAGAGCTTCAGTTTTTGGTGACTTTGGTCAACTTGAACAATCAGAGATGATGGATAAAGCTCTGCATGATGGATAACTTCTAATATGGATGTGAAGGTTATAAGATTTTATCTTAACCTGCACAGTCATTTTGCTTTTCTCACCACTTTCCTTTTTTTTTTGCTTCCCAAGTTCAGTATTGTGACCTTGTGCCATTCTGGGAGACAGAATTGTGCGTTGTTTGATGTATTAGGACACATTTTTTGTCAATGATAAAAGTTAGAGAAAAGCTCACATTATGTTTTTATACCAGATGAAGTGAAGAAATACCTTAACTGGATAAAAAGTGTTATAAAGTACCCAGTTTATTCAAACTGTAAAAATGCAGTTATTATAATGCACTAACGTCTTAGTGCACTAACGTCGGGAAAATCGTCTAACGCGGTTTTCCCGCGCAGGTTTGGATCCTGCCGACAACGCCAGTTTGTTACCGGTGGCCGAGTGGTAACAAACAGATTTCTTAGCAGGTTCTGTTTCGCAGGGAGACCACACTCAGGGTAGACAGCTCTTCAAAAGCTTCATACAAACTCCTTCTAGTTCAACTACTATCGAACACTAACAGTTTCGAATACTAACAGTCAGTTAGCAACGGCTAGCTTTCAACTGTCAACAGTCCACTGTCAATATCCATAACACAACAATTGTTGCTGTCATGGTAACACTTATCTCGACTGTAACCAAATGGTTACAATTTTAGAAGCCAAGATTTTTCTTCTCAGTCACATTTTCTACCCCATATGGAAGGATCTTGGGTTGTTCCAGTAGCGAGACAGTCTCTCTGACAAGTCCTGGGTCAGATCCGTCTGGAACACCTCATCAATAAGGCATTCGGGAGGCATACTATCTAGGTGCCCAAATCACCCAATCCATGTGTTCTAAAACCACCGAATCACTCTAAAAACTTTTTGGGTGACAAATTAAAAGCCAAAATATCACTATTAGAAGATAGTTCTGAAACATTCATATTTGCATGAGATGGACCCTTTATATTCTTTGGGGCGGGACCTTAACCCTAATCTGTAGAGGGCTATTCATCCTTTTCCGGTCAAGAACCATAGTTTTGGAGGTGTTGGCCCTTGGACTCATCCCAAAGTCCAAGGGGTGAGTCCGAGGGCTCATTTGGGCTCATCCCAAACCCAGTCTACACTTGGACTGGGATGAGCCGGTTCAATTCCCACTGGGACCATGTCTAAGTGTCCTGGGGGAAGACACCCTCTTCTTTTTCTTTCGGCATTTCCCTTCAGGGGTCGCCACAGCAAGTCAGTTTCCTCCATCTAACCCTATCTGCTGCATCCTCTTTGGTCACACCAACTATCTTCATGTCTTCCTTCACTGTATCCATGAACCTCCTCTTTGGTCTTCCTCTAGTCCTCTTTCCTGGTGGTTCCAAATCCAGCATCCTTCTTCTGATGTACTCTTTCTCCTCTGCACATGTCCAAACCATCTCAGTCTTGCCTCTCGAACTTTATCCTCAAAACCTCTAACATGTGCTGTTCCCCTGATGTACTCATTTCTAATCCTGTCCACTATGGTCCCTCCCAGAGAGATCCTCAGCATCTTCATCTCTGCTACCTCCATCTCTGTATACTGTCTTAGGTGTCTTGGGAAAGACACCTAACCACCTGTTTCTCCCACCATTGGCGCAGTCGGGGCAGCCCAATGTGGTGCAAAGCAGCACATACGTACATTTCCCCTTTTGAGGGATGAATACAGTATGTTAAAAATATACTATGTTAATGAGGTTAGATTCTTGATAAATTTGTTCCAGCGAGGAACTTCTCGCTGTAATTTCAGGATCAAAAGGAATTAGAAAGTACTAATGAATGTTGTTGACCAATAACTAAGCAGCAATGTTGGTTGGCTATCACGTCTTTCTGTTGGCCGACACGTACAATTTCTTAACAATGTCAATGTCCGTTGACCATTCGCACAAGTTTTAGTAACTTTGCAGTTTTAAACTGAAAAAGAATCAAATATTAATCTCATTGAGACCTGCTGAGAGCAGTGAGAGACTCTTTAATATTCATTTTTTTCTCCATTAACTCGCAGCACTGTAAAAAAAAAACGAAAGCTCCGGCTGTGATGAAGACTCTTTTGATTTATGAGACAGACATTTGATAGTGTTTCAGAGATAAATGGAATGGTGGCAAGTCAACCAGTAAAGTGCGTCTTCGTCCTACCTCCATCAACACATCACAGTTGAAAAGGAGCCCTTCGGTGAAGCCGTCATGACACCAAGACAAGAGGTTTTTTGATTGATTATTCGGTGACGGTTTTGTGTCCTTTCTCATCAGGAGGCTTGTTATTTCCTGGTGATTGATTATGTTCATGGCAGCCAACAAATCAGACTTGTTAGAGAAGTGATTCGGATCTTTAAGGTGTTTTTTTTCTTCTTCTTTTCATCCTTTTATTTGAGAAGAAACTAATTCAATTTTTATCGGAATAAAGCTTGTCTTTCGTTTAGATTAGTCAAGAATTCTTTGCTCTTTGTTCCGTTCCATCGTCTTCCGCTAATCCGAGGTTAGGTTACAGGGGCAACAGCCTCAGACGGGAAACCTAGACTTTTCCCACCCCAGCTGCATCCTCCAGCTCACCCGGAAGGATCCCAAGTCGTTCCCCAGTCAGCTGTGAGACATAGTCGCTCCATCGGGTGCGGGGTCTGCCTCTTGGTCTCCTCCCAGTGGGACGTGCCCAAAACACCTCACTAGCGAGGCGCTCGGGAGGCATCCTGACCAGATGCCCGAACCACCCCATCTGGCTCCTCTCGATCTGGAGGAGGATCAGCTCAACACCGAGCCCCTCCTGGATTGCAGAATTCTTCACCCGATCTCTGAGTGAGAGCCCAGCCATTCTGCGGAGGAAGCTCATTTTGGCCGCTTGTATGTGCGATCTCATTCTTTCGGTTACTAGATATAGTTGGACTCGCCTCGTTACCCAGCTTGGGCTCTGGAACCAGACCTCTTTGCTCTTTACTATTATTTAAAAATGGCTTGAGACCTTTCATCCAGATTGTTTTTTTTATACTTTTTATGACCTTTTATATTCATTTTTTTTTGATTATCCGTATGAAACGAACACATCATGCCATGACAGTACAGTCAGCTACCGCTGCTTTTAAAATGCTCAGAAATTGAGCATTTCTGTCCGATCTCTGGATTTAAGCAGTTTTTCTTGGAAATTTCAGCTGAATTATGAATATTCCCTGAAAAGTCAAATGAATACAAATCTGTTCATCTTTTTTAATGGATCACATTCGCCTCTTCAGATTTGGGTCAGTCATTATTCGGAGAGAGACGACATGTGAGGATCAGATTAATTAAACTAAAAGGAAAAGATTTGGTCCAACGAATGGATAGAGATGGATTTTGTTTTGCGTTTCACTGCCTGAATAAAAAATAGTCATCTGTAAGAGAGGCGTAAGCTCGAAATGAAGCCTTTTGGTCAACGAGAAAAATCTGCAAGTGGTTCAATTATAACCTGTTTTGGGTTTTTAGTTGCTGTTGTGCAGAAAGTTGTTAAAAAAGACAATGGAATCCTCTACACGGCAGAGATTTTAGGAGACAAATTTTGTCTCATTTTGGCAGGAATTTTATGAATACGTTTGGGTTTAAAACTGGGAAACTTTTCTTATCTCTTTGCTCAGTCACCCTGTGGAGAAAATTCATTTCAACCACTTGTGTTCGCAATCTTATTGTCACCACCCACAGTTTACTGATACTTTTTAAAAGCACACATTCTTTGACCGAGGAGCTATAATGATACAGTTGCGGTGAACATAGCGTGATGAGATTACGATAATAAAACTAAGGGGGTGTTGTTTTCTCTGCTGTTAGATGAGAACAAGCCACGATGCAGCGAGATCGTGAGAAACGAAGAGTGAGAAAGAGTGGGAGACGACTGTTGAGGAGCTTGGAGATAGGCTGATCCAAAAATAGAACATTAGTTTGTTGCACAAATCCATAAATGTGTAGAAAATGCTTCATCGCTTCAAGACAGGTCATATTTGATCTTTTTTTTTTCTGTTATGAATAAGGTAACTTATGATTTTACAACAGGTGGTTGTTTTGTTCCAGTGTTTTCTGGTTAATCCCAAAAAAATAAAGCATAAAGTCAGATAAAAAACAAGAAAAAGAAACAAAAAGTCAGGGTTTTGGGGATGTGGAAGAAGGAGGACCCAATTGCAGGAAATCAAACAAGGTTTATTAACACAAATTAGGTAAGTCTGTAAAGCAAGAAGCACAGGATTAACTCGAGGTTTCAAAAATCCAAAAAAATAATAATAATAAGTTCAAACATGGTCAGGCAACCAGGGCGACCTGGCTGGAAGGGATGGTAAGACCCGACAATGAAGTCTGGGATGATTGCCCTCAAATAGATGGCAGGGTGCACAGACGTGTGGAATCAGGAATCATCTTCAGGTGACCCTAATCAGGTTGATTAGGAACATCCAGGGCTCCCTCTGGCGGCAGGTGAGGGAATCATCTCTGTACCAGTAGAGAAACAAATATTTTGTTCTAACAATTTTGCTTAATATGCCACAAGTGCAATCATTCATTCGTCTTCTGAGCCGTTCATCCCTAATGAGAATGCCGGAGACTATCCTGGCTGATTCAAGGCAATAGACGGGGTACACCCCGAAGAGGTCGCCAGTCTGTCGCAGGGCCACACACACGGAGAACCATCTACACACATTCATTCCTAGGGGCAATTTCTTAGCAGCCAGTCAACCTAACATGCATGTTTTTGGAGGGTGTAAGGAAACCGGAGTAGATGGACAAAATCCACGCATACAAAGGTAGAACATGCAAATGCCACACTGAAAGACCAGTGTTTTGTACACTTTTCCTTTCATTTTAGCTGAAACGCTTCTGTCACACATCACACCTGATACTTTTCTCCACTCGTTCCAGCCTGCCTGCGCAAGCTTCTTCACCTCTTTTCCACACTCTCCATTGCTCTGGACTGTTGATCCTCAGTACTTAAAATCTTCCACCTTCTTCATCTCTTCTCCCTATTCATTTGGACCCCTCCCATTCTTTATCTCTTCTTCCTGTAACCTCACTTTTTCATTTGGATCCCTCTCATTCACTTAAAGAAAAACCAGGGTTGAAAATCGGCAACCTCCCTGCTGTGAGCCCACAGATCCTTAAAGATCTTAATTTGACTGAATAGATAAATCCGTCAATAGAAGTTTAAATACATCTGATTCAATCTGTCGTGTGTTTTAAACCCAAATAGCATCGACATTAGATTTTTAACAAGCCTTTTTAGCTTTTAACACAGCTGGCGCCTCGTTGAAGAACCACAGTACATTTAACTAATTGATATTAATTGATTTAATTATAATGCATGTGTTTGTACTCGCGGCATTTTAGGATAACGCTTCCAGTTGGGTGATTGTTCCTTCTGCAGCCCTGCAGCTGCCCAGCATCCCTCGGGTACGACCCAAGGGTAGAAATGACAAATATCGTGCTGTGATGACGCGGTGCATTTCTCCGGCTCAGTCACTTGCAGTGTTACTTGCTTCCTCTCTCCTTTGCTCATCTGTGCTGCAACTTTCATTGTTTTTCCTGCGGCTAACTCGTCACGTTTTTTTTTTACCCTCGTTCGTCCCACCAGTCGGAAGAATTTCTGAGACTAAATAGTTTATTAAAATAAATAAATAAATGAATTACTCTATTCATCCCTCACCGGGGAAATTTGTGTGCTGCACTCTTTACACCGCAGCAGGCTGCCCTTCGACGGCGCCAATGGTGGGAGAGGCGGGAGTTAGGTCTTCAATCGCCTTCATTTAAAATTTCAGATGTTTAAGAATCAATGTATCAATAATATTTTTCTTTATTTTTTTATTTTATTTGTTTAGTTCGACTATTCCCTCCTTTTCTTTTCACAGCTTCACCAATTGGCCCAAGGGTGTTCTCCATTGTTTGTCTGTGTGTCACAAATAATATCTCAGACATGGCTGACTGAGTTTGGAGGCACTTGGAGGGTTGATGTGTTTTATCATTGCACGTAGGGATTTACAGAAGCCTCTGGCCAATGAAGAAGAGAGGTTTAAAACATTCTTCCAGCATGATTGCGCTCTTTCTCAGCATCTCCTTCCCACTGTGTCTTCTACTGTACGATTTTTACATGAGGACACTGATTAAAAGATTTCTATTTACATCTTACAAATGTTTCTCTGGAAGAACGTGAAATGTTTTATTCAAGGACATGAAAGCAACTCTGACTGACCCTGATTTGTAGTTTTTCTGCAGGGCTTGAGGCATTATCTTCACAGCATTCCTCCACCATCTTTCCTTTGCATTGCTTTAATGTATTGTGATTATGGGCAAGACTTTTGTATCGTTTTATAGCTAATGGTTGAACCTAGTTCTTTCAGAACACATGTATTTTGGAGCTGGATCGGAATTATTTTTGGGTCCTGCTTCCGACGGGATTTAGGAAAAGTTTGATTTATACTCTGATTTCTGGTACACTAGGGGTGTATCAACTTACCTCATGTCCAGTCCCAACAGTGATTAGTTCCGTTCCGTCATCTTCCACTTGTTCTGGGGTCGGGTCGCGGGGGCAACAGCCTCAAACGGGCAGCCCAGGCCTCTCTCTCCCCGGCTGCATCCTCTAGCTCACCCTGACGGATCCCAAGTCGTTCCCCGGGTCCGGGGTCTGCCCCTTGGTCTCCTCCCGGTGGGACGTGCCCAAAACACCTCGCCCGTGAGGCGCTCGGGGGGCATCTTGACCAGATGCCCAAACCACCCCATCTGGCTCCTCTCGACCTGGAGGAGGAGCGGCTCGACACAGAGCTCCTCCCGTATGGCAGAGTTCCTCACCCAATCTCTGAGTGAGAGCCCAGCCACCCTGCGGAGGAAGCTCATTTCGGCTGCTTGTATCCGCGATCTCATTCTTTCGGTCACCACCCACAGCTGGTGTACATATGTGAGGTTTGGAACGTAGATCGACTTGTAAATCGAGAGCTTTGCTTTTCGGCTCAGCTCTCTCTTTACCACGACGGACCGATGCAGCGTCCTAGTTATTGCTGATGCCGCACCGATCCGCCTGTCGATCTCCCACTAGTGATTGGTTGAAGCAAAAACAATAAGCACTCACTCGAGGTGGAGCAAACAAATCGCAGGGGTGCGAGGTCAGACTACATATTGAATTTTGCTTATTGTGCCATTTCTATTTTATTGTTTCTACTCTAAAAAATTATTACGGCAAATTTATGGTGATACAGAAAGCTACAATTGTTTCGGTGTTGTCACTGTGCACGCACTATAATTTTAGACTTGTTCAAATAAATAAATTTTTTACAAATTAATGTCATCTTGAGCTTTAATGAGACCATGTTTACGTTCTTTTATTTTAAACGTGGTTATGACATGATTTAAACCACTTAGCTCAGGAAGGCTGGGCAATGGACACCCAACAGGTAGACAGTTCATTCTTTTTTAGGAATTGCAAAAGTGACAGTTTCCAGGGGCAGATCCAGGATTTTCTAAAGTGGAGGGAGCGTGTGGTCATAGACAAAACAAGGACCTGTAGTCCTCGCCATTATGGGAGGGATGGAGGCATTTCCCCCGCCCCTCCCAGAACATTTTGAAAAATAAGAGTCATTTTCCTGCATTTTGGTGCATATTTTACCCAAAGTTTATAATAATTAAAGTAGTGAGAACACTTTTTTTTTTTTGTGGACCAAAAGGGGGGCGTTTTTTTTGACAATTCACTTTGAACAAATGCACAACTCAAAAAAAAAAAAAAAATGTGAAGGTGACTGTGCTGCCCTCACAACGTACCAGTATGACAAGGTATACTGCCAGCAAACTAAAAAAGACACTGTTCACAAAATTCACCAATTCAGTTACGAGAACTGGTCGTGTTTACGAGAAATTAATTACAAAGATGTGTATTTTTGGATCTTTATCTGTCTCGGAGGAGCTGGGAGTAGAGTCGCTGCTCCACCGGGTTGAGAGAAGCCAGATGGGGTGGTTCGGGCATTTGATTAGGATGCCTCCCAAGCACCAGCAAACTAAAAAAGACACTGTTCACAAAATTCACCAATTAAGTGATGAGAATTGGTCGTGCATTTGAACATTTAAATTACAAAGACGTGCAGTTTTTGTGTTTTTATCTGCCATCCGGGAAGGGCTTGGAGTAGAGCTGCTGCTCAACCGCGTTGAGAGAAGCCAGACGGGGTGGTTCGGGCATCTGGTTAGGATTCCTCCCGAGTGTTTCGCTACTGAGATGTTTCAGGCACGTCCCAACCTGGAGGAGACCGAGAGGCAGGCTCCAGACCTGCTGTAGAGACTATGTTTTACAGCTGAATAAGGAACACCTCGGGATCCTTCTGGGTGAGCTGGAGGAAGCAGCCAGGGTGAGAAAAGACTGGGCTTCCCGTCTGAGGCTGTTGCCTCCCCGCCTTGATACCAGATAAATGGAAGCCAAAGGAACGGAAGACTTTTCAAAAAAAAAATTTTTTTTTTAAGTTTTGTGAAGCCATTTTTTTCTAACTGAAAACAGTCAAAAAGTTTTACTACTGGAGCAATTTGAAGAAAACAAAACCAATCCTTAAAAGCACAGTTTACTCAGTGACTTTTTAAAAACTACCATAAACATTGAACTTCTTTACTGATTATTCATTTTTCAGTGGTTCATTTGCTTCAAGTTTTTGAACTGACTTATTCCAATTCCTTCTAACCGAAGGCGTTCCAGCTGCCGTACATCTGTCACGGCCGCTGCTTTTCATGTAGTATGTGTGTACACTTAGACGTATGTTTCTTGTTTGTGAAACAACCTCATTTTGAGTAAATGAGAAGACATTTTTGTCAAACTTTCTGAGAATGAACACTCATTTTTAAACAATGGAAAATCGCAATACATATTGTTAACGCAATTTTTATTTTTATTCATAAACGCCCGGATAAGGGTGGAATGCCCCCTGGGGGTCAGGGACAGGGTCCTGCCCCAAGTGGAGGAGTTTAAGTATCTCGGGGTCTTGTTCATGAGTGTGGGAAGGATGGAGCGGGAGATCGACAGGTGGATCGGTGCGGCATCAGCAATAACTAGGACGCTGGTCCTAGTTATTGCTGATGCCGCGAGCGGCTCGCGGGAGAGGTGTTTTGGGCACGTCCCACCGGGAGGAGACCAAGGGGCAGACCCCGGACCCGCTGGAGAGACTATGTCTCACAGCTGGCCGGGGAACGACTTGGGATCCTGTGAGCTAAAGTATGCAGCCGGGGAGAGAGAGGCCTGGGCTTCCCGTTTGAGGCTGTTGCCCCCGCGACCCGACCCCGGAACAAGCGGAAGATGACGGAACGGAAGAATATTAAAGTGATGTGTGGTCAAATTGAGTGGGGCGGCGGTCCTAGTAACAAATACATCAATTAAGTACTCAAAAATATTGGAATTCAAAAATTTTGGAAAAAAATCCACACTCTGTAGATAAAAAGCAAACATTAGCAAAGTTTTTGGATTTTTTTCACATCCTGGTCAAATTTTTAAATGAGATCATTAGCATAAAAATAATTAGGCCTTTTTTTAGTCTGTCAGTTTCTAAGAAGGTAAACACAATTAGCTTTGAAAAAGTAATGACATTCTCCCAAAGCTACTGGATTGTCAACACTTAATGATGAATTCCCAGATTGGGGCTCGTTTACTTTAAATTAAAACCAAGTGAAGAGTTGTGTCCCTTTGTTTCTGTTCTGTTGTTCACAACCAAATTTGGTTTTTTTTTTAGAATGCATTCCTTCCGCAGCTGGTGATTCAGCTACGTTTCTGCATATTAGCCTGCTAAAATATGCACGTAGGCACAGTTTCAGACTGGCATTGAACAAGGAAAGCTTCTTTCTGCTGCGTGAATGAGAACCTACTGCTGAATGGTTGAGTGTTTCCTCTGTGTCTCTGCAAGGTCGACAGCCCAGGGAAGATTAAGAGGAAGCACATTAAATGAATGAGAAGGGATAAAAGAAGAAATGAGTGAGCAGAAAGCTGATGGCTCAGGAAAGCCAGTGAATTACACTCGATTTAAGGGAATTATCCAAACAGGGTCCAGGAGCGGTCATAAACGTACACCCAAATTGCATCCTGGCTTCTTGTTTAATCTCCTCTACATTGATCAGAACAGCTTAAGCTTTGATTTTGCTTTGTAATATGCTTGCCTCGTTTTATTGTAGAATTTGGGACAGTTCTAATGCGATTGGATAAAAGTCAGCCTTGTTGCGCCACGTCAACTTCATTTCCTGTTCTAAGAGTGCAATACTCTCCTCGGTCCTGTTTTCATCACTAACCACAGAGTACCGTCATGAAATTAATCCAGTTTTTTATTTGATCATTGAAGGAAAGAAAACAGCAATTTTATGGGTTTTGGGGAGTTGTGTGGATCTGGGTCTAATTGAACAAACCAAAAGATCTGAATAATGTTGACCTTTGATGTAAAAGACTCCGTTAATATACTTCGGGGTTTGGGAAATTTTAAATACTTATTTGTGTGGGGCAATGGTGAGCAAAGGGGCCTTACAGCAAAAAGGTCGAGGGTTTGAGTCACAGGTGGGATGAGGCTTGAAACACTGGTTTTTCTGTGTGAAATCTGCATATTCTCCGGTGTATGCGTTGGTTTTCTCAGTTCTCCCCCCCCCAAAAACACGCATATTAAGTTGATTGGTCGCTGTGAAATTGTGCCAATAATGAATGTGTGTAGGCCTCCGACACACTGGCAAACTTTTTGGGGTGTACCCTGTCTTAAATCAGCCGGGATAGGCTCTGGCACCCCCACGATGGTTCAGAAGATGAAACGAAACTTCTTTGTTTGGAGGAATGTAATGTTTTAAAAATATATTTCATTTGGTCGTTTTGACCTAAATGGAAAAGTGAGGTTACGGGTAGAAGAGATAAAGAAGGTGGAAGATTTTAAGTACTTAGGATCATGGAGAGTGTGGAAAAGAGGTGAAGAAGCGTATGCAGGCAGGCTGGAACGGGTGGAGAAAAGGATCAGGTGTGATATGAGACACATATTATAGAAGGATGCTGGGTTTGGAACCACCAGGAAAGAGGCCTAGAGGAAGACCAAAGAGGAGGTTCATGCATACAATGAAGGAAGACATGAAGATAGTTGGTTCGAAGAAGATGCAGCAGATAGGGTTAGATGTGGCGATCCCTGAAGGGAAATGCCAAAAGAAGAAGTCTCTAGACTTTGCAAGGTTTTAATTTCGCATCTCTGTGTGTCCTGACACATTTAGTCAATCTGCAAATAATGACGAATACTTTGTTGTCTGGGTGAGGGAGCGTGGTGTTTCTGCTGGTAAGCGGTGTTCCACGCGACGAGGGTGGGGTTGAGCTGTAAATGAAGGCTGTTTTAAACTAGTCTACCAGACATGCGTCACCACAGCAATGCCACAACACATCACCCTAGCCTTTTAGTTTTACTGCTTTCCATATGTGCTTCTGACTCTGTAATGCCAAAGTGGTTACATTTACACTTTGAACACATTCTTAATATTCAGAATAATCAATCACTTATTTATCAAAGGCAACCTCATGAATCAGCCAAACGATTCAGTGTTTTTTTGGGTTCAATATACCGGATTTGAATCTTAAAATACCGTTTAGACTTTTTTTTCTATTAGTCTCCCCTGTTGGTGAAGAAAAGGAGCAAAAGCAGTCTTACACATGCTGACATTTTCTCCAGGCTTTTAATTAACCATTCAATCCCAACTGATGCAATCAGTTTTTAGAAAAGCAGCTTGCATTAAAAGTGGCTTGCTTTGCACTTGTTACTTCATGCATTTAAAGCAATTCCTGTCTTATTTAGGAAGGCGTGGGCGGAGGAAAGTGAGAACATATCTCCTGGAGGAAGCTTGTGGATGCACTCAGATCTTCATACTGTATGAAAATATAAATCCTTTACTTAAACACAGATGCTTCAGCTTAGATATTATTAAAGAGGATTTGTATTGAACTGTGTAAATACGAGACAAAGACAGACATTCTCTAATTGGTCCTACAGCTTGAATGAATCAGGGATCTGGAACTCAATCTACTTTTTTGTTTAGTGTGTTAACTCACCTGTGAAGAAAAGTACGCTCGGCGAACGTCTACTGCTTAGCGCGTCGTCATGGAGACATAACATTATGAGCACATGCTTCCTCTGACTAAAAAGTTTCCATTTAAAAGCCATTTAAAGGAGATTTTACATTTGATTTTGCTTGCTTTAAGTGACTTGGCTCGTGTTGCAACAAACTAATCTTTCTAAATCGTGTTCAAGCTGAAAAAGAAGAATGAATCCATCGTATCGTTTGTAGCTATTTTGCCTCCAGGGCTTCATATTCTTGTTTTTATTCATTACGAGGTTTATGTTCGCAACGGAAAGTAATGAATCCACTTCGGTTTGAAGGAAATTGATCTGATTTCTACATCATTTAAGTGAGGAACTTGTTTACATGTGGTGCACGTTCAAAAAGCAGGTTCACTTAAACCCTCCGGGCCACAGAGGATGTTGGCTAACTCAAACCCTCTGCTGCAGTTAGCGGGCATACGTCATGCTAATCAAAAACTTGTTCACTCTGAGTTAAAACAAATGTCCACGTTTAGATTTTGTTGACTTGACCATTTCACGGTGAATGTACAAGTCGACATGAGTGAAAGTGGGCTGTTCTGCCCGAAGCTCAGAAAAGGACGAGGTTTTCAGATGATCCTCCATCGCCATCTGGTTTCAAGCTAGCAGGGTAATTCCTCTGACTTGTTTTTATTCTACTAAACATTCAGAAAATGTTAAAAACCCCAAACAAACAAAAATCTGCTCAGAATTTTTCCCCTCCAATGATTAAAGCGACTGTTTTCTCACAATTTCTTTCTTTTACTATTTTAAATAAAATAGCGGGTCACGGACAGGGTCCTGCCCCAAGTGGAGGAGTTTAATTATCTCGGGGTCTTGTTCACGATTGGGGGAAAGATGGAGCGGGAGATCGACAGGCGGATCGGTGCGGCATCAGCAATAACTAGGACGCTGCATCGGTCCGTCGTGGTAAAGAGAAAGCTGAGCCGAAAAGCAAAGCTCTCGATTTATAAGTCAATCTACGTTCCAACCCTCACCTATGGTCACCAGCTGTGGGTGGTGACCGAAAGAATGAGATCGCGGGTACAAGCGGCCGAAATGAGCTTCCTCCGCAGGGTGGCTGGGCTCTCACTCAGAGATCGGGTGAGGAGCTCTGCCATCTGGGAGGAGCTCGGTGTCGAGCCGCTCCTCCAGGTCGAGAGGAGCCAGATGGGGTGGTTCGGGCATCTGGTCAGGATGCCCCCCGAGCGCCTCGCAGGCGAGGTGTTTCGGGCACGTCCCACTTGGAGGAGACTAACAGGCAGACCCCAGACCCACTGGAGAGACTATGTCCCACGGCTGGCCGGGGAACGTCTTGGGATCCTTCCGGGTGAGCGGGAGGATGCAGCCGGGGAGAGAGAGGCCTGGGCTACCCGTTTGAGGCTGTTGCCCCCGCGACCCGACCCCAGAACAAGCGGAAGATGACGGAACGGAAATAAAATAGCGATTTTATTTTAAATAATTAACAAATGACAGATTACTTTTTGTATTTAAAACATTACTGAAGAATATTTAGTTTCTTTTCCGAATTCTTTTCCGAATCCCCAAACAGAGTTGTGGGGATGCCAGAGCCTATCCAAGTTGATTTCAGGCAAAAGGCAGGGTACGCCCTGAACAGGTCACCAGTCTGCTGTAATGCCCTGCACACACTAATTCCTAGTGGCAATTTGATAGTGGCCAATAAATCTAACACATGTTTTTTGAAGGTGGGAGGCAATCGGAGTGCAAGAAAGAAAACCAACGCATACACAGGGAGAACATGCAAACTGCACACCAATAGGACAGTGTTTCATGCCTCGCCCCCACTCTGGGACTTGAACCCCGACAAGCTGTGAGGCCACTGAGCTTGCCACTGTTCCAAAATGTCTAGAATATTTTGTTCCGTCATCTTCCGCTTGTTCCGTGGTCGGGTCGCGGGGGCAACAGCCTCAAACGGGCAGCCCAGGCCTCTCTCACCCCGGCTGCATCCTCCAGCTCACCCGGAAGGATCCCAAGTCTTTCCCCGGCCAGCTGTGAGACATAGTCTCTCCAGCGGGTTCGGGGTCTGCCCCTTGGTGTCCTCCCGGTGGGATGTGCCCGAAACACCTCGCCCGCGAGGCACTCGGGGGGTATCTTGACCAGATGCCCGAACCACCCCATCTGGCTCCTCTCGACCTGGAGGAGGAGGAGCTCGGTGTCAAGCTCCTCACCCGATCTCTGAGTGAGAGCCCAGCCACCCTGTGGAGGAAGCACATTTCGGCCGCTTGTACTCGCAATCTCATTCTTCGGTCACCATCCACAGCTGGTGACCATAGGTGAGGGTGGGAACGTAGATCGACTTGCAAATCGAGACTCTGGTAACGAGAGAGCTGAGCCAAAAAGAATATTTAGTTCTATTTGTAAAAGTAGTTCCGGCAATTGAATTTTTAAGTAGAAAAAGATTGAAACAAAAAAAAACATTGACGGAATTCCAACGAATACGGTTACATATAAACTACAATTTTAAAAAAGAAATAAATACAGTAGATCCCATTTACATCTGCACTGAGAGGTATCAGGGCAATTTTACTAATTTCTTCACTTTTTTTTTATTAAAATAGAAGCTAAACTTTTTTTATATTCCCAAAGTTTATCAAATCCAACATAAATTAATGTTGATGTTTAATGTTGATGTCGATAACTATTTCTAATTATAAAATATTTCTTAGTAACTGGAATGCACAATCACGTCCAACTCATAGACATTATCAATATTTCTCTGATTCAACACTTGAATTAATTTACACGACCAAATATTGGTTGTGCAAAACCAACTTTTTTTACGCCAAACATTTAGTTTGACAAGTTCTTCTGATTGAATGTAATTACTCATATAAACATTTCTCTGCATGTTCCATCATTTTATCCAACGCAGAGAAAAGAATAACAGTGCGTCCACGGGTTTGGCTCTGAGCCACTGTTACACAATGTGATGTGGGTTGGAGTAACGTTCACATTGAAGAAAAAAAGTTTGAGCGTTTTTGAAGATTTATAAAAATAATGATTACATTTGACAAAACTGCGAGGATGAGAGGTTCTGTATTTTAAGGAGGAAAAAAAAGGCAAAGAAAAGCTAATAATTATTTTTGGCTGCCTTTTTTTTTTTTTTTTCCCAGAAAAAATGACATGCTCCAAACATGACTGAATTGATTGTGAAAAAAAAAATAACTAGCAAAAGAAGAAAATTTTTATGCAAGCCAATTAAAAGTTGAAAACTAAAATTACAACTTTGCACTGAAGAGATATTTTGAAAAAAGTGTCAAGTTTCTTGATAATAAAAGTGAAGAACAGAGTCCACTCTGACTCAATGTCCCCCACCTCCTTTAAAACCCACGAGAAGCTCTGCCGGAGCTTCTCAACAAATCCACACTGACCATTTGGGCGTGCCAGGTTTGACCGGGTTCCTTCCCACCATCAAAGCCAACCCAAAACCAGAAAATGATCAGTTGGCAACTCCACTCCTCTCTTCACCCAAATATCCAAGACATTTGGCCGCAGGTTTGATGAAAAGCCTATGAAGTTGATCATGGAACAGCGGCCTAGAGTGTCCTGGTGTCACGTGTGCAAGTGGACACTCTTGAACACGGTGTTTGTTAACGACAGAAGTCGAGGAACATAACACCACTCGGGTTTTGTAATCTAAAAAGTTTTTTTTTTGTACATCCAAATTAAACAAGGCACCAAATATTTCTTTGGAGTCCGTTGGAGTATTAATTTTATCCATGAGGTCAAAACTTCAGCTTATTTAGTATGGCTAAAGGATGGCTCGGTGGGTAGGGCGACCGTCCTGTGACCAAAAGGGTCGCTGGTTTGATCATCCGCACAGAGATCATGCCTAGGTGTCCTTGGGCAAGACACCGAACTTCCAATTGCTCCATATGATAGTGGTTTGCGCTTTGCATAGCAGGTTCCATCATCAGGCATGGATGTGTGTGTGAATGAATAATGCATATGTAAAGCGTCTTTTAGTGTCTAGAAAAGCGCTATATAAGTGCAACGCATTATTATTACTTAGTCAAATGATAAAAAGAGCATATTCATTCTGTACGAGCATCACAAATTTAGTTATGCCTTCCCAGGAGTCATCTTAAATCCTTCTTTTTTTTTTGTATTCCTCAAGAAGAGGAATGAAGATTAGTCAGAGTAAAACAGAGTACATGTGTGTGAATAAGAGGGATCCAAATGGAAAAGTGAGGTTACAGGGAGAAGAGATAAAGAAGGTGGAAGATTTTAAGTATCTAGGATCAACAGTCCAGAGCAATGGAGAGTGTGAAAAAGAGGTGAAGAAGCGTGTTCAAGCAGGCTGGAACGGGTGGTAGCAGAGATGAAGATGCTGAGGATGTCTCTGGGAGTGACCAGGATGGACAGGATCATGAATGAGTATATCAGGGGAACAGCACATGTTGGAGGTTTTGGAGGGAAATGCCGAAAGAAGATTTTGTGGTGGTCTAAATTGCCTCCCTTCGAATGTGATTCTCATTAAGGGCAGGATTACATTAAAAATTGTAACTTGAGCAAAGTGCGTGTGTGTATGTGTGTATAGAGAGCTCAATTGTTCATGGTTTGAGTTGTCGTACGTTTACATGATTAGCCACTCATCTACCGCTGACATTGGAGTTCAGTAATGACCAAAGCAGTAAAACCACAGAACATAACTAGCTGTAGACACGTGGCTTAAGGCAAAATACACACAAGCTTTGTCAATGGCATTTGATGCTAGAACTTGTACACACGCACAAATACTCAAAGATGCACACAGATTTGCCCATGGTGACACCCAGGGGTCATAATATATGTGATGGGCTCAGTCGAGCAAGAGTGACCTCTTTAAATGCAGCAGCTCTGTTTAGTTCCCATCCAATGAGTGGCTGTGACTAATAATCTGTTGTGCGTAGAAAAGCTGAAGGGTTAATCAGCCTGATGGTGCGTTTGTGCGTTGTTGTGTGTACCCTTTGTCAAATTGGGTTATGCCGAGTGGCTCTTAGATGTAATTTCTCTTGATAGCGTGGCAGTTTGTAAGCTCTTTGTGTCTCACTCTGGAAGTCGACATTTAGCCTTTCTGGAATTGAGCTTTAACGTCTCACTCATTGATAGATTTGATAAGCTGGATTTAAAAATATATTTTTTTAAAAACTTCCCTCTGTTTTCTTATTAACGTACCAAATAGCTTATATAATGTTTTTTTTTAAGTGACAATACTTCAGCGATTTATCATGAAGCTGTTTATTTTTGCCACCTCATTATAGATCATGTGAAGCCGAACCCACTTTAGCTTCTTGTCAGGTTTCAGCTGAGATGTCTTTCTGCCTTGTGTACTGGTGAGATGCACAGAGCTGTCAGCGAAGGTGTCAAACAGTGACAAGTTTTTCTGAACAAGCAAGAAAGCAGATGGGTTAGGGAAAAAGAGGAGGGGGATGGAGAATTTGACTGAAATGTTCTTCGCTTTTTATAAACTACCTGTTTTTAAACTGTATTTTTTTGTTCTGCTCATTACAATTATTTGTTTTTTTAGAAATTTTTTCCTGTTTAATTCAACACCTTTTTGCAAGTCATTTGCAGATGACATTGTGATCTGTAGTGAGAGGAGGGAAGAGGTGGAGGAAAAGCTGGAGAGGTGGAGGTTTGCACTAGAAAGAAGAGGAATGAAGATTAGTCAAAGTAAGACAGAGTACATGTGTGTGAATGAGAGGGATCCAAATGGAAAAGTGAGGTTACAGGGAGAAGAGATAAAGAAGGTGAAAGATTTTAAGTACTTGGGATCAACAGTCCAGAGCAATGGAGAGTCTGGAAAAGAGGTGAAGCAGCGTGTTCAAGCAGGCTGGAACGGGTGGAGAAAAGTATCAGGTGTAATGTGTGATAAAAGAGTTTCAGATAAAATGAAAGGGGTAGTGTACAAAACCGTGGTGAGACCGGCCACGCTGTTTGGTCTAGAAACAGTGCCACTGAGGAAAAGACAGAAAACAGAGATGGAGGTAGCAGAGATGAAGATGCTGAGGATCTCACTGGGAGTGACCAGGATGGACAGGATCAGAAATGAGTATATCAGAGGAACAGCACATGTTAAAGGTTTTGGAGATAAAGTCCGACAGGCCAGGCTTAGATGGTTTGGACATGTACAGAGGAGAGAGAGAGAGTACATCGGCAGAAGGATGCTGGATTTGGAACCACCAGGAAAGAGGACTAGAGGAAGACCAAAGAGGAGGTTCATGGATACAGTGAAGTAAGACATGCAGATAGTTGGTGTGACCGAAGAGGATGCAGCAGATAGGGTTAGATGGAAGAAACTGACTTGCTGTGGCGACCCCTGAAGGGAAATGCCTTCTCTGTCGAAAGGAGAAGAAGAAGAATTCGACACATTTAGATTGCATTTCATCCCAGTTGATGCAGTTGCTTTTACAAGGTCTTTTTTTTTCTGATCGTCCCTCCCTTGCATTGTTGTTTTTTGGCAGCCATCTAAGTTTTCATTTTAGTTTTCGTCTTTAGACGAGAATTAATTTGAGTTTTAGTCACGTTTTCGTCATCTCTTTATATTTTCGTTTTAGTCACAAAATCCCAAAAGAGTTTTCGTCTAGTTTTAGTCAGGGAAGACTTAAAACGTTTTTGGTCTAGTTTTAGTGTAAAAAAAAAAACCCAACTTACTTTAACAATCGTGTCTATTACTGAGAATGATGCAGGTTATTTGTTAAAAAAAAACTCTGCTGAGCTTTAACTTGCGCAAAAACAGCAAACACAGTAAAACAACGTCAAATAAATAGAAATTCTTCAGTGAGTGAGGAACGTTGTAACTTATGCATATTTAAAAATGACACCTCTTAATAACCCTGTAAACAAAGTAAACACTGCATTGTGTCTTTAAATCAGTCGTTAGCGCAACCAAGCTAACTAATGAAGTTAGCAGCGCCGACAAGCTAGCATTAGCTTGAAGTTAGCATGCTGTTTGCAAAATATGTGGAAAACTTTAAGTTTCTGACCACCAAGCCCCGTTGTTGCTGTTTTTACCATGGTTTGTGACTTCCTCATGGCTAGAGGTGTGTTGTGTAGACGGTGTGAACGTGCCGCATTGTGGGGGGCGTGCCGCCGTGAGAGACAAAAACAGCCGTTGTGTTTTTTTCTTTTCATAGACAGAAATGTGAAAGTCTGACGCCTATTTCGTTACATTTTCGTCTCATCAACAGAAACTCGCAAACGTCTCGTCACATTTTCGTCACCAAAATGTCGCATTTATTTTGTTATTGTTACGTAATCGTCATGAAAAAATGCTTCGTCAACGAAGTCATTTCGTTTTCATCATTGTTGACAAAAACAACACTGCTCCCTTGCTCAGTGATGGAACGTAATGAAGTAAATGTACTTCGTTACTGTACTTAAGTAAAAAAAATTGTGTATCTGTACTTTACTTAAGTAAAATTTAAGACCGGTACTTTTATTTTTACTTCACTACATTTTTAGAGCAAATATCTGTACTTTTACTTTGCTACTTTTTAAAAGTGTGTTTTACATTTTTTGTTACATTTTCGTTCAGAAATTTGAAAAATACACAGTTTTTTTGCACATCTTGCCAAAATCAAAAGAAGCAGTTGATCGGAAGAAGAAGTAATGAATCGAGAAACATTTTCCGCATTCATTCAGCGCCAAAAACCTAACATCAAATATAGTACAAATTAAAAAGAGTCAGAAGATCATTGTTTGTTGTGTTCACTTCTAAATAAAAAGTTGAGCCATCATTACACAGAGCAGGGGCGAATCTAGAATTTTCCAAAGGGGGGTGGGGCTTTGACAAAGCCAATATACAGTGACTGGGGGCCTCCCCCCCAAAACATTTAAAAAAATAAGTGTCATTTTCCTCCATTTTGGGGCCCATTCACTGGCCCTTCTAGGGGATAGCTTGACTTGTCCCCTTTTATTTATTTATTTTTTTGTGGACCAAAAGAGGCAGGTGAGGGGGGTCACACCCCTGCAGAGTATTTATCCTGGTTACCATGGTGACACCCTATAGCACAAAAAATAACATTTGAATTATGATCGAATACTTTTACTTTTTACTTAAAAAGTACAATTTTCACCAACTACTTTTGTACTTTTACTTAAGTAGATTTTTTTATTGATACTTTTACTTAAGTAAATTTTTTGCCTAGTTATCTGTACTTTTACTTAAGTACAAAAAGTGAGTACTTCATCCACCACTGCTCTTGCTTTCTTCAATCTTCAACACATTAATTCCCCGTATTTTTTGGACACAGCAGATGTTCAATCTTTTTTTAAGATACCTTCAAAGCTGAACTCAGGCAATAATAATCAGTCTCTCACAAACTTTTTCTTTTTTTTGTCCTCGTCTCTTTCTTTTTTTTTTTTTAGAAAAAAAAAGCTTTTTGGCAGCAAACAGCCTTAAAAAAAAAAAAAATCTTGTCATCTGTCAGAGTGTCTGCATAATGATGCTGAACCGGGCTGAAGTTTGCTGTAGTCATGTGTCACCTTCACAGCTTCATCTGACCTGTCACTTTGACCTTTGACAAGTTGCCGAGTTGTCATATTTGGCGTGATCTTTCAAAGAGATTGGTGCGCGCACATCACCAGAGCAACGCGTAGCAAAACAAATAAAGGGTTATTACGCCTCAGCGTTACAGACCGAATCCCGTCACTTTAAAGTGGAACTCTCTGGAAGAACTCATCTATAATTAAACCATGTTTACTCTAACTTTCATTGTTATTCATCATTATCATGAGCTCTCGGCATCTCATTGTTTCCTTGTGTATTCCACACCACAGTCCCCAGCTCAATAATACCGCCAGCTAAGAGAGAGTTGAAGCATAACCAAAAAAGGCACTGTAGTAGTGGTGTCATGTGCATTGAAATAAACTCGGTTTAAAGGTCACCAAAATATATTTCCAAGCTGTCAAAGTCCTAGAAGAGGCTGTTAAGAACTGTAGTGGGATAAAGAATTACTTTAGGATTCATTAACTACTGCTCATATAAAATGAGGTGCATTGGCATCCAGGAAAATCGAGTGAATCACGTGAGCTGAAATGGTTGCGATAAATGTTGCTCACATAAAAGTGACTCGTTGGCATCTTGTCTGCGTTTGAATTGGGAGATGAAGTGATTTAAATCGACTGCATGCCGAGAGAAAATCAAACAATGCTGTCTTACCCTTATGGCGACAATCGATTGTAAAGTGCTCGAAGAAAGGCTTTGGCAGACTGTTGGCTATGCATCGCAAACATAATTCCGACACATTGGTGACGTATTGCCTATGCGTATGCGATGCTAACGCCCGCAGCTTCAGTATAAATAGCGGCTACCTAGCAAGTTGTACATTGTTCATATTGCTAGTTGTACATATTGCTGCGAGGAACACAATATTGTAGTCTGTACAGAGGTGGGCAAGCTGAAGATGCAGCGCGATAAGACGTCTTCTTGGTGGCATCGTGAACTTCACAACTCAGCAGATCTACACTCAAAATTTGGATTTTCCCGCAAGCAGCTTCTTTTTATAAGCACTTGAAATGAGTGCCTATGTTACTCATCTGCAATTTATTGCCAGCTGATTAGGGACACACTGCCGAATACACAATGACGTGTCTGCGATTACTCAAAATCGATCGATTAATGGCACAATTTTGATCAAACATCTAAATATAATTGCACGACGTTCGTCCGATCAATGTCACCACTTACCGGTTATTAAATCAAACGCTGTTCGATCGTTTGTCTTGTGCCTATCTGTTGGTAAGCTGTAGTCGACAATCGCACGACCTTTCCGACTTGGAGATTTCAGAAAACCCCAGCGACGGTCAAAAAATTTTAAGTCAGAGTGATAGCTCAGTGGTAGGACTGGTGGTAGAAGTAGCTCATTGGGAGAACATTCGCCCTTAGACTGGAAGTTCTCTGGATGTTCGCGGGATCGAATCCTACTGAGCTCATGTCTAAGTGTCCTTGGGGAAGACACCTAAGCTCCTGTTTCCCCCACCACTGGCACCGTTGTGACAGCCTGCTGCGGTGTAATGCAGCACACAATTTTCCCTTTTGAAATATGAATAAGTATATTTCTTCTAATAGTATGATCTGTCGCAAAAGCCCAAAAATTAAGGTGAACGACGCTCAATGAATGAGATGGACGCCCGAGCTGCGCTTAAATTTGCCAACCTTTTTCCCAAATTGACACATCAACGCCCCATTGTTTTGTTTTGTTTTTTTCACGAGTGTAGGGCTTTAGAAATGCATTCAACAATACCGCAAGGCAAAAAACCCAGCAGAATTATCTAGTAGGATTGTCATTAGAATTGTCCGAGAAATGAAGAAAATTGTCAGTTTCATAGGAAAACAACAACACTTTTTGACGACAACATTTTTTCGGACTATAAGTCGCACCCGAGTATAAGTCGCACCCGAGTATAAGTCGCACAGCCCAAAATGCACAAAAAGAAAACGAAAACATATGCAGCATAAGTCTATTCAGAGTATAAGTCGCATCCCTGACCACTCTATAAAAAAACTGCGACTTATAGTCTCAAAAAATACAACAAATATGGTTGATAAAAAAAATGAAGGAGAAAATAATGATACTACAATCCAGTGTTAAAAATATTTGAGAAAACTCGTTTGAAGTCATCCTGATTTGTTTATAATTCATTAACGATCCCTTGCGTTTGTCTCTTAATAATAGAGACTGACATCTGCCTCTGTGTTTGGTTGCTCATGTGGAAGCTCCAGTAGGAGAAATTCAAAATCGGTGGAGTTGTCTCTGTTGGATGTATCTGTCAAAGAACTTCCACTGCAGTGAATATTACTGCCAGGGTGATCCACACAGGATGGAAGACAGGTTTAGCTTCCTAGAGATTGTATTTCAGAACACACATCTTTATGGTTGAAGAGCAATCAGGACCCTCTGCTGTCACCACTAGCCTTCGTTTTTATTTCTCCACTCGTGGTATTAAGTAGGAGGAAAGGAGCAGAATCGCCCCGGAGGAGGTTGTAGCGGTGGTTCGATGCTCTTAAACTCAAACTGATGCATTCACCACTGCTAAATTAGTGGTAGTGTAAGCGTGTGTCCTCTGAGATGAGGCAGGCAGCGTGCACGCTGCTCAATCCTTCCCTACGCCTCTCTTACATTTACTTAGGCACAAGAGGGAAAAATAAAAAAGGTGAATCATAGCGACTCACTGTTGACTTATGTAACAAATCTTATTCGTATTTACTCAAAACCGACTTCAAAATCTCTTGTAGCTGGTATCTTAGTTTTTTTTATGACCGTTGTAGTTCTAATATTACATAAAAAGTATTAGAAAAAAAAAATATTTAAAATAAAAATGGCACCCCTTTTTCTACAATTATGTGAACATTATGTAGAACAAAATCCATAGGCATAGGTGTTCAAATAGTTTTGATGTGAGAATAACGTCCAAACATGGTAGAAACTTTCAGAAGGTTGATTTTTTTTTTTAGCACCTCCTCTTTAAAGTTGCTGAAGGACGATGCACGAAGTTCTTGTGGCAGCTCAGAGAGATGTGGAGCACCTTGGTAGATGATGTGAATATAAATGGAATGAAAAATGCATATAAACACATTCATTGGGAGTTGAAGACAGGGGGTAGTGAGGGTTTTATTTTCACCCCACCAAGCTTCCCATCTGTCCAAGTAGATACCATATGGCTCGTAGCGTTCAGTCCACCAGCCTCTTTTTTCATTCATGCAATCTCCTTGCAGTTGAGTTGCTCTGATGTTCATTGCGGTGGATGTTTAAATTTAAAGTAGCTAAGTTAGTTAAAAGTAGGGCTGTAACTAACGATTATTTTGATGATCGATTAATCTGGCGATTAGTGGCTCGATTAATCGATTAATCGGGTAGAATTGACAACTTAATAAATAATAGTTTTTTGGCATTTTATTGAATGTAGTTATGCAAAACACAACTCATAACCACTTAAACAACACATTGGGCTCATTCTAATAAGTAAAAATGTTAATCTTTCTGTGAAATAAAGAGGGAGAATATTACCATTTCTACAGCAAATATAAAATAATAAATCTATTTACTGTATACAGTAAAGGTAAATCCCGAGCACCCATAAAATGTGTTTTATAGTACTGGCTAAAAAAAACAAAATGAAAACTGTTGACCATCCAGGATCACATTCAAAAACAAGAAATCATTAACAGTTTTAGATTTGCAAATTTAACCTTGTTCAGAGGTATAGTACCAAAAAAAACTGCCTAGGTTAACATGAGTAAAAATACACAACAAACAATAAAGTTGTGTAATATTAGGTGCAGTTGACAGCAAAAACTTTCTACACGATTAATCGACGACTAAATTAGTTGGCAACTATTTCAACAATCGATTATAATCGATTATTTCGATTAGTTGTTTCAGCCGTAGTTAAAAGCTTTTAAAGTTTAAGTTAGATTTAAAATCATTTGTATAGCATAGGTCCAGATTGCGTGCCAAATGTTGTGTATGTTTCTGTCAAAACAATTTTGACCCATCTGGACACGGTCACAGTGATCTGGTTTCTGGGTTTCTGGCTCTTAGACATTGGCAGTAGTCCTTGAGGTCCTGTAGCTTTGCAGATAGGGATTCTGTGGATTTGTCTTGTTTGGACTCCTGCTGTATATGCTTGAATCAGACTAGTGTCCGGAGAGTGTGAAAGCTGTGCCAGAGTTGGGATGTTTGCCGAGTCCCTTCGGCTTATCCGTAAGCAGTTCTTTCATCATAGCAGGGTTCATGCTTCTGCTCGGCAAGGCTGTTGCTACAGGGGGTAGGCTTGGCTTGTAATAATGTTTGAAAATCCCTATAGATGTTGAATTAACCAACTCCAGACGAGTTGTGTTCGAAGTGCAAATGCCAAAAAAATAGAAAACAACAAAAGAGAAAGTAAAAAAAAAAAAAAAAATTGTTTAAGATTCTTAGAATTTCAAAGAGTAAAAATCTATCATTTTAATTTTGATATTTAAAAAATTTCATATTTTCTATTTGTGAGATTTTTTAAAAATGAAATGTGTTTAAGCCCTGTGTTTAAATTTTTATTATAAAGTCTCAAGAAACAAAATTATAATAAGTCCTGTTTTAAATTTAAAAATTCTCTATTATCACAGCAATAAAAGCTGGGTTTAGAGGAAAATGATGAGGTGTTAACGCATCTGCAGATGCGTGAAAACAATCTAGACACGTACTGTACATCTTTAAACATCCTCAAGCTAAACTAGCAAACAAGATCATCCATCTACAATTTTACTAAATGTACTTAACCCAAATCTCAACGACAACCCTCATAGGACTGTTAACATGTAACATCTCATGTTTAATTTGAGGTTTAATGAATAATTTAGCACTTTTTTGCCATAAATATCTTTGGATAATTATTATTATGATGTTTGCAGATGACATTGTGATCTGTAGTGAGAAGAGGGAAGAGGTGGAGGAAAAGCTGGAGAGGTGGAGGTTTGCACTAGAAAGAAGAGGAATGAAGATTAGTCAGAGTAAAACAGAGTACATGTGTGTGAATGAGAGGGATCCAAATGAAAAAGTGAGGTTACAAGGAGAAGAGATAAATAAGGTGGAAGATTTTAAGTATCTAGGATCAACAGTCCAGAGCAATGGAGAGTGTGGAAAACAGGTGAAGAGGCGTGTGCAGGCAGGCTGGAACGGGTGGAGAAAAGTATCAGGTGTGATGTGTGATAGAAGAGTTTCAGCTAAAATGAAAGAAAAAGTGTGCAAAATCGTGGTGAGACCGGCCATGCTGTTTGGTCTAGAGACAGTAGCACTGAGAAAAAGACAGGAAGCAGAGATGGAGGTAGCAGAGATGAAGATGCTGAGGATATCTCTGGGAGTGACCAGGATGGACAGGATCAGAGGAACAGCACATGTTTGAAGTTTTGAGATAAAGTCAGAGAGGCCAGACTGAGATGGTTTGGACATGTGCAGAGGAGAGAGAGTACATCGGCAGAAGGATGCTGGGTTCGGAACCACCAGGAAAGAGGCCTAGAGCAGGGGTGCCAAACCTTTTTTGTCCCAAGATCTACTTTACAAATATCAAACCTCCTGAGATCTACCAGTCAAATGTTACCATTGCAAACAGATCGTTTCCAGTGGGTGGGGCCATAACAGCACTGTCGGCTGCTTTTAAATTACAGGCTTAACAACGTTATTTCACGTCACAGACTCCAAAAATCTCCAGTAACAACAGAAAAGCTGCTGGATTTACACTTTAAAAAAAAAAAATAGAGTTGCTAAATTTTAGCAACTCTGGCGGCTGACTTCAGGGCAGATGTCATTGCGAGGCTGATGATAGGGTGGAGCCAACTTTTTTTTTTTTTTAACTTTTTTTCAATGCCATGCGATCTACCCATATTGCCTTTGCGATCGACCAGTCAATTGCGATCGACCAGTCAATTGCGATCGACGTAATGGGCACCCTTGGCCTAGAGGAAGATCAAAGAGGAGGTTCATGAACCTCCTCTTTGATCTTCAGTGAAAGAAGACATAAAGATAGTTGGTGTGACCGAAGAAGATGCAGCAGATAGGGTTAGATAGATGAAACTAAAAAACCAAAAACCTTTGTGCCATCTAATCTTTGTCACTTGTTCTTTTGTGTTTCCTGCAGTTGTAAGTCAAGTATAGTGTGATGGATGTATCTTGACTTTAATCTATCTAGAAACCCGTCAGTCATTTTCAGTGTATGAGAATCCTCACCAGTGTCACTTCCTCTTTTTTTTTGGTTGCTGTTGTTTTTGAGATAGCGCTCTGTTTCTTTGCCTGTAGCTATAGAGTCATATTACTAATGAGATTGGACAATGGGGCAGCATCTGCTCCCTTTTCCCACTCCCTTCAGATGTCTCCTGCTTTCAGTACTGTGGTGTTACTGCTGGTCAGTCACACTGCCCAGGGCCAAGTTGGCAGGATGGTGTCCAGCATTCCCTTCATTTCTTCACACCACAATGCTGTAATCCGTAGTTTTTATTGACTGTCCAGAAAAGGCTTTGCTGACATGCTTGGTCTTGGCTGATTTTGTACACTCGTTTGTGAAAGTCTCATTGTATGACACATGATCTCGTTTTTCTTGTAGGTGGTGCGTAAGAAGAAATCAATGAAGACTGGTGGATAAATCTGGTGGTGCTAAGTACTTACTGAACTGGTGAGTCCATACTTTTTACATTTTAAGAGTTTGATTTGAGTGTTTATTCTAGGTCATTATGGAATTGGGTTTTTCGTTAACGTCATGGTTAAAATAATCAACTGGACAAAGTTTCTCGTTAGAATATGTTTCACCTCACATTCAAGTGGCTTCTTCATTTCTGTCTATCTGGTACTGAGCTCACAGTATACATGCTCCTTGCTGGAGTTTCCGTTTCTTGATGTCCAACAATATCTTAAGAGCAGCTTCATTTACTGACTCCTGCAAACCAGTTGCTCAAAGGAACGGTATAGAAAATCCTTCCTTCCATTGTTCATCAAACTCTTTAACCAATCATGCTCTAGTCTGTAACTACCACTCTGGATGTAATCAAGTGCTTCTCAATTATTTCCTGTTGCGCCCCCCCCCCAGGAAGAAGAAAATAATTTGCCGACCCCACCCCCTACTCTCCGCCGTGACTATAATTAGTATCATATGTCTTTGAAATTGTTATAAGTACATCCCTGCGTAACATTTTATCCTCATTAACATTAAAGAAAACAAAAAAAGAAAAACAGATGTACACCCCTTTATTCTAGTACGGCAAAAAAAAAAAAAACATGTTCCACAGGGTCACACGTGCCCCCTCTGGCATCGCGGGCGGTGCGCCCCACTATTTGAGAAGCACTGATGTAGTCACAGGTTCTTCTTTGGTCTTACTGTTCAATGCTGCACTCAAATTTTCCTTCAGGGATCAATAAAATATTTTAAATTGAATTTCATCAACCCTTGACAACTACATCATCTCCCCGTGTCGTTTGGCTCTGTCATACGTCTTGGGATTCTCGTACTTCTCCCATGATTGCGATTCACAATTATGTATGCATGCTTTTAAAATATATACCAGCAATATGTTATGGTCTGGTCATTAACAATTTAACCTTTTAATAAATTTAAATATTTATATATAGAATGCTTCAATGTCAAGATATGGTTTGTTTAAATAATCTATACTTGTCTGAAAAATCAAAAATGATTGGAAGCTATTCTCAAACTTGGGGCATGTGTGAATCACTTGACTTGCCCCAAAAGTGTTATTGAAAATTCTTGCACTGGATCATTTCACAATTTTGTCTAAGTTGGAAGTCTGGATGTAAATATGAGCCACTCAGGTTTGGAGCTCCTCCAGCGAGTCATGGCCAAACCAAGGGTAACATTACTATTCAATCAAAAATGTAAATTAGAAGACAGACTCCATGAGCATGGTGGAATACGTACTAGCTTCCCATGCCAACACTCATTTCCTCGTAAAGCGATTAGAAATTAATATATTTAATTTCTAATCAATATTTTTGATCTTTCTTTCATCCTTTTATTTTTGAAATATAGTACCATATTTTCCGCACTATAAGGCGCACTGCATTATAAGGCGCACCTTCAATAAATGACATAATTTAAAACTTTTTCCATATATAAGATGCACCGCATTATAAGGCGCTAAAGTAAAGGCTGGGGTTACGTTATGCATTCACTAAATGGTGCAGTGCTAAAGGGAATGTAAAAAAAAACAAAAAACAGTCAAGATAGGTCAGTCAAACTTTATTAACAATTACAAAACAGCTTTCTGTTTTTACTCCCAAAATGAATAAACAGCTGTTTTATTATTTTATAAAGTATTAGTATTTTCGTGACACAGTTTATCTTCCATTGGAGATAAACTCTGTTTAGTCTTCTTTACTTGGCGCAGTGCATCCTCTTGTTTCCTCCACTTCCTCACCATTGATTCATTGTTGTTAAACTCTCTCGCTGCGGCTCTATTCCCGTGTTCTACTGCGTGACCGATCGCCTTGAGTTTAAACTCTGCGGTGTAACAGTGTCACTTGGTAGGAGCCATTTCCGGGTCTTTACACAAACACACAAATGGAAATAGGTGTGTTCGAGATGACACAGGCAGACGCAGTTCTGCTCGGCGCAGATCGGTGCGCAATACATGCCGGTTAGGTTTTGCATTCAAAAACTAACCGGCAGGCATTGCGCACCGATCTGCGCCGATCAGAACTGTGTCCGCCTGTGTCATCTCGAACACACCTAATGAGACGCCCTTTCATATATCCCAGCATGCACCGCGCAGTACTTCATCTACGGGGGAAATGGAGTCGGCGGCTGCTTACTGCAGTTACGACACCTGTTGTAGCTCAATATTAATCCATATATAAGGCGCTCCGGGTTAAAAGGCACATCGTGGACTTTAGAGAAAATTTAAGGTTTTTAGGTGCACCTTATAGTGCAGAAAATACGGTAAATATTGAATGAAAAAAGAAACTTGTTCTTTTTTATAACCTATGTTTTCTTTATTTCCTTTCATTATAACTCAGACATTTTTTTTAAATCAAATAAATGTATCGTAATAAACATAAAAAGTCTACATGTAATTTGTGCAGTGATTTTCTTTTTTTTACTAAACAAGATGAGGAAAGTTTGAGTCATCTGTAGCAGCACCATTCAGCTTGTTTAAAACCAACTATTCCTCCTTGTGGCTCTTGAGTGGTTTTTAAAAAGCCTGAGAGAATAATCCTGGATGGTACTCTGCAGTACCTCCTACAGTTTCACAACTTCGATCTCACACTGAGCTGGAAATAAAACGACTGCACATAAATTATGTAAATTATGTCAAATACTTCCAGGTTAGGTTTCAGAGCAGCCCATCAAAGAGGCCTTTAAATACCAACAATTATTGGCCATTTTTTGCTTTGACTTGAGGGTTTGAAATCTTGACAAAGTGGATGTTTGACTTAGATTGAAGTACATGTTTACCAAAGCATAATTAACGCTGCAGGCTGGTAGTGTTTTTGGAAGGATATCATACTATTTACTGAAGCTAAAAAATGTTGGCCTTTGCTTTGTAGTATTGCCTGAGTTTACCTCGGGAGCGATTTTATACCCCCAACTTTAATAGAGCAGTTATTATTACTGCTGAGACCTGGGCACAGGTGCTGTTATTGACAAGAAGAGACATTTACCATCCCTTCCTGCATTTCTTTTTAAACTGCCCCCATTTTCCCACTGGGTGCTACAGGGAAGGAGCTGTCAGGTAGAGGAGGATGGGTTGCCTTGAGAAGAGTCTGATCACTGCGACTCGCTGCATGGGGGTCGCACCCGGCGGTGTTTTGATGATGGCACCCTGTAGTTTCCTATTTTTTTCCCCAGTTCTCCCAAAGGAGAGATGAAAAAGAAGTAAAAAAAACAAAACAAAACAAAAAAAGTCGTACATTTATTGCTGGCTCCGGCTGGTTTTCTTATCCTAAATTTCTGCAGCAGCTACATTCCACTTCACCGCACCACAAGCATCTGTTTCAAGCCAAACACAGTCATACTTCACATCAGGAGACATGAGCACATATTTGCTTGCTCCCAGCTGCTAATTGTAAAACAGACAAATTTTATCGTCTATGAAGCTGATGTTTATTTCTTTTTAAATATCACTGTGTCTGTGGCGGCATAGCACGGTAGTCGACTCATAGTATGATAACACCGTCCTTTATGTCCTCCATTTGTGTCATGGAAATATTCTTAATGCAAACACATCATACGTAAGTACTTTCAACTCTGTAAATTTAATTATCTATGAGTTCCAAATTATTCTGCAGATGTAATTTTTTGTACAGGTATCTGTAGGGGATAGTTAAAGGGGTTACAGTTCCTAGACATCTTCTATATGTGTAGGATCTAGAGCAGGCGTGGGCAAACAACGGCCCGCGGGACATATGCGGCCCGTTAAACGTTTTAATCCGGCCCGCCAAACTTGAAAAAATTAAATAAGTAAACCTTGTTAGTGTTTTATTTATCCTGCAATTCTGATGTTTCCTCACTAGATGGGGCACTGTATCATATGGAAAGCCATTGGGCCCAATACACGCACGTAAACAAGCATGTTAGATGTTAAAACAAGCAAAATGTTACGTCAAGCACTTAGATTTCAAACCTAGCGCCGCTAAATGTACGTTTTTAAGCGCTATCGCACTTGATTTCAGACCTAGCACACTAGATTTCAGACCTAGCACACTAGATTTCAGACCCAGCACACTAGATTTCAGACCTAGCGCACTTGATTTGAAATTTAACGCTCTTGATATAACATTTAGCGCGCTTGTTTGAAATCTAGCGCAGCATTCTATCGGTTTAACCAGATGCTTTGGTAACCGCTAGGTTAACTATCTGATCCTCTTCCGGCTCCTTTGTCAAATATTAGAAGTCACTGTGGCCCGTGAGTCAAAAAGTTTGCCCACCCCTGATCTAAAGGATCCTACACATTTCCTTTTGCAATGTCATTTTAGCAGCTGCATATTTGTCTGACTCAGCACAATTTTCTCCTTTATTTGGGCTCAGCTGACAAATTTTTGTATTTTGTCTACTGAACCGTCTATCCCTATCAGTTTACGGAGGGTGCCGGAGCCTATCCCAGCTGATTTAAGGGAGGAGGCAGGATACACCCTGAATAACATGCACACAATCGGGTCCACACACACAGGAGTAAATTTTTATAGCGGCCAATTAACCAAACATGCATGGTTTTGGAGAGTAAGAGGAATTCGGAGTACCTGGAGAAAACCCACCTGTACACAGGGAGAACATGCATACTCAACACGGAAGGCCCAGTGTTCCAAGCCTCGTCCCCAACTGGGATTTGAACCCTGATTTTTTTGCTGTGTGGCCACTGTGCAAACCACTGTGCCACCGTGCAGCCCAATAAACAGTGGCCGTAATTCCCTCAACTCTTACTGAATCGATTCTCAGCTGAATTTGAAGCTACCGGGATGGAATCAGCGCTTCGAAATCTAAAACGATTGTCCCCAATTAAAAAAGGTGGTGTTCCATCTGCCTGTTTGTGAAAAGTTCCTGCCCAAGTGGTGGAGTTTAATTTTTTTTGACCTCTTGTTGATGAGGGAAGGACGGATAGAGATGAATGGGGGGTCGGTATGGCGTACTCAATAATTGCGACACTACATCAAGTTTAGAGAAACCAGAGCCAAAAAACGAGATTCTTGAGTTCTCGGTTTATCTGCGTTTCTTTGTGGATGGATCTGTATTTTTTGTAATTCCACCATATTTTAATAATAGCGTCACAGATTGCAGGTGAAACAGACTCAGAAAAATCTGCATGATTTTTCCATCTCGTATTGTTCAGTTTTGGTAACTTTATGCAAATTGTAGCCAGTTTTCTTTTTTAAGCTGACAGCTGCGCTCTTTGAATCCTAGTCTTTTTCCCACAATCATAAATATACCAACTTGTCCCACTTCTCCTGCTATATTATGCGTAAAATTGAACAGAACAACAAAATAGAAGGCAAATAAAATAAAAGAAACGCAAGTAGGACAGAAAAAACTGTCATATTCTTCCATGAATATCTCTCTCCGGAATTGTGTGTGTGGTTTATAAATCATTTAGTTTAATAAAAATGGAATGAAATGTGAATTAAGAAATAAAAAGGCTTCGTGTGGATTTTTTTAAAAATTAACAATGTGATAATATTTGAGATCAGCCATCATGTCCAAGAAAAAGTCAATTAAATTCATTTTTTTTTTTTCTGGGAGCAAAAAAGGTTGGAAAAGTGAGGTTACAGGGAGAAGAGTTAAAGAAGGTGAAAGATCAACAGTCCAGAGCAATGGAGAGTGTGGAAAAGAGGTGAAGAAGTGTTTGCAGGCAGGCTGGAACGGGTGGAGAAAAGTATCAGGTGTGATGTGTGATAGAAGAGTTTCAGCTAGAATGAAAGGGAAAGTGTACAAAACCGTGGTGAGACTGGCCATGCTGTTTTGTTTTGAGACAGTGACACTGAAGAAAAGACAGGAAGCAGAGATGGAGGTAGCAGAGATGAAGATGCTGAGGATCTCTCTGGGAGTGAGCAGGATGGACAGGATTAGAAATGAGTACATCAGGGGAACAGCACACCTTAGAGGTTTTGGAGATAAAGTCAGAGAGGCCGACTGAGATGGTTTGGACATGTGCAGAGGAGAAAGAGAGTACATCGGAAGAAGGATGCTGGATTTGGAACCACCAGGAAAGAGGACTAGAGGAAGACCAAAGAGGAGGTTCATGGTTACAGTGAAGGAAGACATGAAGATAGTTGGTGTGACCGAAGAAGATGCAGTAGATAGGGTTAGATGGAAGAAACTGACTTGTTGTAACGACCCCTGAAGGGAAATTCTGAAAGAAGAAGAAGAGCAATAAAGGTTGGTGTGTTAGTTTTTTTTTCTTCAGAAAGTTAAAATTTTGTGTACATCTGGAGCACAGAAGTGGACCAGAAAGTGCTACAATATGTCGAGCAGCTAGTCTTTCTTTCGTGTGGTTGTCATGGTGTCGAGAAAGAAGCTTGGTAATTTAGAGAGCTGGAAATAATTTTACCTTGTGGCTAGACGGCTCAGTCTTAATGGTGTTTTTGTACAGAGTCCCTTTTTGGGTTTTTTTTTTTTTTCTTCCTTGTGAATGAATTTATTTTGATTGAAAAAAAAGGATCTAAACTTCAGTAGTTTTAATATTTGTATATAAAGTTTTACTTGCTGTGAAAATTTGGGAGTTTATTATTTGTTATGGCAAAAAGGCGAGCGCCAACTTAAAAAAAAAAAAAAGAGCTTTAAATGACTTTTAACCTGGAACGTCCTGTTTTTGTGGTTGTAACATCTGTTTTGTACGTTTTCGGGGCAGTCGCTGCTTTGGCCTCATAATGTTTTAGCCAAAGTTCTTATAAACACACAAAATGTGTTTAATTCAGCAAATACGTGCAACGTACTTTATACTTTCTAGATTGTTAAAGCTTACAGTACAGTCATATGATCTGGAATTGAGGCCATACCACTGCTCTAATAGGGAAACTAAAAATTGGGGTGCATCTTCCAGCATTTTGCAGAGCTTAAATCTGTTAGCTAAGCTTCTGCTTCAAATCCTTTTACTTGGCTCAGTTCTAACACACAGCTCCCATGCTGTTTTTCTCTGCACTAACTTCCACTTTTCTTTCACTTCACGTAGCCGAACACTGGTCCACTAAACCCTCAAACAACCCCTTTCTTCCTAACCTTTTAATCTTTAAACATAAATTCATGCTATAGTCCTCCAGGTACTGCATTTTTTTTTTTGCTTTCTTTTGCTGTTTTTTCACTTAGTTTTCAACCAAGCACAGCAGAAGGATAGACCCATGTCAAAAGTGAACATAAGTGAATTTTTGGCAAAGAACAAACCTGAACTTTTTCTTTTTATGTAGCTATGAAAAGAAAACTCTTCGATTGATTTGTTTTTAGTTCCGAAATGTTCTCAATTAGACGAGTATTTGTCAAGACATCTTCGTAAAAGAAAATCGGGGATAAAATATTGAAGTATGGCAAACAATTACAAGAAGCAGACAAAGAAGTAATTGCCTCATTAGGGGAGACGGCAGCTCAGTGGTTAGAGTGTTCGCCCGCGGACCGGAAGTTTGCGAGTTCGCGTCCCACAGAGAGCACGTCTAGGGTCCTTGGAGAAGACACCTAATACCCGTATTTCCCACCATTGGCGCCATCGTGGGGCGATTTTAGTCCCACAATGGGGAAATTACTATCTGCATTGCACCGCAGCAGGCAGCCACGACGACACCAATGGTGGGAATAACTAGAGAGTTACGTGTCTGCAACAGGAATCCTAGGCGGTGTCCTGACGAGATCTGCGACTTTGCGCCTATGCGCATGCACATAGCGCGTCATCTCCCTGCATCTCCCTCCTAGAAAGCGTCATACCCCTCCTATCCAGATGATTTAAGGGAGGGGGAAGAAGTAATGAATCGAGGACCGATCTGTGACCGGGTATAATTCTAATATTTCTATTGAAATTAGCAGTTTTTTTTTCGCACCTACTCTGCATTTTTGACTAAAAATCTATCATTGAAAAATGTATAAGTAAGTGTTTTTTATTTGTTTAGTGTATTTTTTTGGTTCTGCGACCGGTTGTTCACTTCCGGTTCCCTTCCGGAAGCTGCAGATCTCGTCAGAACCTGGTCCAAGGACAAACACTCTACCACTGAGCCTCCCTCAAAAATACAGATAGCAAGTCATGAAGAGTAATGACTGTATTATCCCTTGGGTCTGGATCTAAACGTTACCAAAGCAACGTTAGATCATCTGATGAAAGAGTAGAGAGTAAAAAAAAAAAAAAACAGTTAGAAGAGCTTTGAAGGATGTTTTAGAACCCTGGAGAACTATCCCCCATGAAATGACAAAAAGCTTTTCTTCGACTAAATACTGACTTTCAAATCTTATTTGAACTGGACAAACTCTACACCTTCTTCCTTTTCCCCCCAGTGGAGTTTAAAAAAAGCACAGCGCTGTATGAAAGCACCTTCGAATGCCCTGTGGTCTCCAGCTGTCTCAAACACTTCCGTCCTACAGCCGCTTGAATGGGTTCTGACTGTTAACGCTCTGGCTAGCCCCTAGTAGCTCACACCGTGTATTGACTTGAGAAAGAGATGTTTTGGGATTCTGGATGTTTGGTTTATCCAAAGCACCGTGTCAGTTTGTGTACCAGGAACAAAGAAAATTTAAACCATTTAAAGCATAAAGAATTCGGTAATTTCACGGCTATAAGCCGCATATAAACGTCTTAGATTTTCTTCAAAATGAGCAGTGCGCCCTTTCGTGCGGTGCGCCTTGTGTGTGAGAAAAGGCGGACCTAAAAGAAAAAGCGGTGCCCGTGAGGCGAGGCGGACCTGAAAGAAAAGGCTTGAGAACGTTAAAGAGTGAAGTGTGGGTGTGGATTGTGTATAAAAAAGGTATGTGCTGTATGCACAACATTGCTGTTTTAACCCTGAAAATGGCAAAGAGACACGCTTATGACGCTCAGTTTAAGCTGAAGGCAATCAGCTACGCGGAGGAACATGGGAATCGAGCCTCCGCGAGAAATTTCAGCATTAACGAGTCAATGGATTGTAGATGCTTGGACTAACGTTATCCGAGCTTTCACAAAAGCTGGTATCCTTTCTGAGGAGCCGCACAGTACAGACAGTGACTTTGACAGCGAGGAGCGAAGTGGACCTGCTCTGTTGGATTTTGCGCAGCTGTTCGATTCTGAAACAGAGGATGAGGACTTTGATGGATTTGAATAAAAACTATTACCGGTAATGTGCTTGTTTAGTATCCGTTCCGTTCCGTCATCTTCCGCTTGTTCCGGGGTCGGGTCGCGGGGGCAACAGCCTCAAACGGGCAGCACAGGCCTCTCTCACCCCGGCTGCATCCTCCAGCTCACCCGGAAGGATCCCAAGTCGTTCCCCGGCCAGCTGTGAGACATAGTCTCTCCAGCGGGTCCGAGGTCTGCCCCTGGGTCTTCTCCCGGTGGGACGTGCCCGAAACACCTCGCCTGCGAGGCGCTCGGGGGGCATCCTGACCAGATGCCCGAACCACCCCATCTGGCTCCTCTCGACCTGGAGGAGGAGCGGCTCGACACCGAGCTCCTCCCGGATGGCAGAGCTCCTCACCCGATCTCTGAGTGAGAGCCTCGCCACCCTGCGGTTTGTTTAGTATCGTTACCACTTAAATAAAGCACAACCAAACTCAGTTTTGTCCCCGATCTATTTTTTAATACCCACATTTGCATGCTTGCGTGTGTGTTGTTGTAAGGTGGTGTGTGACTGAGACTGCGCCTTTTCGTACGGTGCGCCTAATGGTCGTGAAATTACGGTATTTGTACAACTAGAAATGTGACAAAACAGCCTCAGATGTTGTTTTACCACAAAGTTTCGTCGAATCTCCTTTCAGGTTTTCATTTTCATTAATCATTTTCATCACCGTGTTGCTTTTGGAAAGATGCCTCTACTCGTCTGTTTGAAAGTCAACGTCAGCTTTCTAGAGTAACATAAAATAAACATTGCATTTTTTATTTGGATAAAGCGTTATGTTTCTCCTTTGGCTCTTCTCCTGAAGATGATCTAACAGCATATGTTGGGTATGATCCGACAGAGCCATCATATCACAGCGATGAGGAATCCATATGGAGTGTACCTGTGTTCCTTCACACTTGCCTCCCACACTCTGTTGATCGGATTCTCACTTCCCGTTTGGTTTTTGTTTTTTTTTTCTCATTCCCTTGCTAGCTGTCACACAGCAGTATCTCACACATGTTTGCTGATTTGCAGTCCTTCCGAGTCTGCAACTAGACAGGAGATAGAAGAGTCTGGGTATCAATGCTTGTTTTGGAAGTGGGAGCAGTTTCCTGATGCAAAAACAATGTGGTCACTCAGGCAGATCTCCAGCCGAGACTGCTGCCACCGATAACGTACACCCAACCGTGCAGGCTCAGTCTGCTCAGCGTCCCAGTGACATGTGTTGTACACTGTACAAACTATTGATATGACAGTGAGTGAACTTCTTCCTTACTACAGAGGGGCTTTCTTTATTCTAACTTCAGTTCTGTTTATGCCATGGATGAATGGTGAGCTTAGTGTTCGTGCTCAGCACTGTCCCGATTTGCCCTGAGACATTGTATTCGCCACATTTAATAAACAGACTGTTCAATAAACAATCAATGATCCTAAATGTCTTATGATTATATTAATACAAGGACAACCAGAATTCTAGACCTACTAGAAATACCACGGCCGTCAATTTGACGATCAGCGCTATGGCGATGTCGTATTACACTCACAAACATCTTCTCAAATCCATTTTGCTCACCTAGATTTCACCTGAGTAGGGCTACAATGGTTACAAGGTAAACGTAACCACACTACGGTCAGGCGCGGGTAAGAGTTACCATGTATTTAATAGCGTCAAAATGACGGGTGTGGGAGTTAGAGGAAGAATTACTCAGAACTCATTTTCAGTGTTTTATTTCAGTTAAATTGCATAATAGAAAAAATATACCAAAAAAAAATTGAAAAAATTACAAGCCCAGGAATGTCAAAGATCATCGTAACTACAGTAATTCGACGTCAACTTCTGAGAAACGTCAAATTGACGGCGTCGGTAGTTCTAGTGGTAAAAGTACTCCTTTTAAATGTAGTAATTAAGCGTTATAGCTGTAAATAGTACAGTAGTATTAGGAGGCATTGGCTCAGTGGTAGAATATCTGTCCTTGGACTGGAAGAAGCCGGTTCGATTCCCACTGGGCCCATGACTAAGTGACCCTGTAGAAGACACCTAATCCCCTGTTACTCCCCCTATTGGCGCCATCAATACCGCAGAGGAATTTCTTCATTTGAGGGATGAATAAAGTATGTTAAGTATGTAGAGAATTACAGAGGTATGTATCATGGTCGCATCAGCCGCACAGTGATGATGACACATTGTCCTGAGGCATTATCTATCAGAGGCATTTTGACCTCTGATAGTTACTGTTCATCAGTGGTGGAACGTAACAAAGTAAATGTACCTCGTTACTGTATTTAAGTAAAAAAATTGTGTATCTGTACTTTACTTAAGTAAAATTTCAGACCGGTACTTTTACTTTTACTTCACTACATTTTTAGAGCAAATATCTGTACTTTTACTTCGCTACTTTTTAAAAGTGTGTTTACATTTTTTGTTACATTTTTGTTCAGGAATTTGAAAAATACACAGTTTTTTTTATAGCGCATCTTGAAGCCGCATCGTCAAAATCAAAAGAAGCAGTTGATCGGGAGAAGAAGTAATGAATCGAGAAACATTTTCCGCATTCATTCAGCTCCAAAAACCTAACATCAAATATAGTACAAATTAAAAAGAGTCAGAAGATTGTTGTTCGTTGTGTTTACTTCTAAAAAAAAAGTTGAGCCATCATTACACATAGCAGGGGCGGATCTAGAATTTTCCAAAGGGGGGTGGGGCTTTGACAAAGCCAACATATAGTGACTGGGGGCCTCCCCTCAAAACATTTTAAAAAATAAGTGTCGTTTTCCTCCATTTTGGTGCCCAGTCACTGGCCCTTCTAGGGGATAGCTTGACTTGTCCCCTTTCCTTTTATTTTATTTATTTATTTATTTTTGTGGACCAAAAGAGGCGGGAGGGGGGGGGGGTCACACCCTTGTAGAGTATTTATCCTGGTTACCATGGTGACACCCTATAGCACAACAAATAACATTTGAATTATGGTCAAATACTTTTACTTTTTACTTAAAAAGTACAATTTACACCAAATACTTTTGTACTTTTACTTAAGTAGATTTTTTTTTGGTACTTTTACTTAAGTAAATTTTTGCCTAATTATCTGTACTTTTACTTAAGTACAAAAAGTGAGTACTTCATCCACCACTGCTGTTCATGAACCTTTTTATTCCGTAGACATCAGCAATTTGTATATGTCGTCCCTTTTAGGTGGAGTTAAACTACGTAATCCAAGAATCCGATTTGCAGACCTACTCATTTGTATATTCAAGCACATGGTGTGCATGACTAGTTTGACTGGCAAAAAAAAAAGCATTGATATGAAGGTGCATTGCTACTTATGGAACCACTCTGGAGTGAGAAGGATTTTGAAGTCAGTCCCAAGACAGGTACAGACAACCTTATAATAATAGATGCTGTTGGCCACCTCAACAATAGCGGTGCGAAACAGAGCCCATCCAGACTCATTGTCCCTCACCTAGGACATGTTGAAGCTCCGCTGGAGGTGGTGGGGGTTGAAGCTTCGACAGAGTGTCTCCGACAGACGTTCCCAGCAGACCCTCACTACACATTTAGGCCTGCCAGGTCTGGCTGGCGTCCTCCTCCACCATCTTGGCCAACTCACCATCACGTGGGGATCGGTTGACAGCTTTGCCCTTCACAAGTGTCCGAGAAACGCACCAGTATACAGTACATAAAATGAAAAAGAAAAGGTTTGAAAGTACTGATTTGAATTTAATTAAAAAGGAATATGATTGGATGTTACTAATTTAAATATAATTACATTAAATAATGGATAAAAGGCGCAATTAAAATGTCATTGTTGATTAATTAAAAGTAATATAATTTTTTTTTGGTGCTAACAGTCGAGCATCTCTGTGAATACTAGTAAAACATTAAGACCTACTTTGATCTTTTTTTGGAGCTTTTGGGGTTTGCGTTTCCAGCCAATACAAATATTCAATTTTATTTGTATAGCCCAAAATCACAGAATTTTCGTCTCAATGGGCTTCACAAGAAAAAGAGGAATGTATTAACACAAATATACAGCAAGAAAAATAACTGACACATACTAACTAAACAAGACTAGCACTTTTATGCACTTAGACTCTCCTTCTCGGTGAGGAAAATCTCCTAAAAAAAACATCAGTGGGGAAAAAATAAGAAACCTCGTGGGGATCCACGTGAAAGAGAGATCCCTCCCCGAGGACGAGCTAATTTACTATTTTTAATATTTACGTGTTAAAAACCAGGAAGAGTGATTGAGAGGGTGTGGGATAATACAAAGTTTTTGCTCACCCTACAAAAATAATTGAGATTCTAAAGTCCCACAAAATATGCAATTTATTAATACACACATACAGTATTTTTCATTTTCAGTGTATCTAGTTTTAAGCATAAGTCCAAACAATAAAATTAGATTTAAAGATCAGATTTGATGACTTCATAAAGATCTTTCATATTACTTTTAAGCAGTGGTGAAACGTAATGAAGTAAATGTACTTTGTTACTGTACGTAAGTAAAAAAAATTGTGCATCTGTAATTTACTTAAGTAAAATTTTAGACCTGTACTTTTTACTTTTACTTCACTACATTTTTAGAACAGCTAGTCTTTCTAAAAATGACTAGCTGCTCATTTTTAGAAAGCTAGTCTAAAAGCTGGTAAAAGTACTAGTGGAGTACTTCTACTCCGCTAGTTTTTAAAAGTGTGTTTTGTATTCATTATATTTTCATTCAGGAATTTGAAAATTATACAGTTTTTTTTTTTTTAGCGCAACTAGAAGCCGCATCGCCAAAATCAACCTGTAGAGGGAGCAGTTGATCGCCTGGGGTCACCAAGAGGGAGAAGAAGTAATGAATCGAGGACCAATTAGAATCGAGAGTAAACATTTTCCACAGTCATTCACCGCCAAAAACCTAACCTCAAATATAGCACAAATTGAAACAGTTAGAGGATCGTTGTTCATTGTTTTTACTTCTAAATAAAAAGTTGAGCCATCATTACACAGAGCAGGGGCGGATCCAGGATTTTCCAAGAAGGAAGTGGGGCGGGAGGTCATTGACAAAGCCAGTATAGGAGCCTCCTCCCAGAACATTTTGAATAATAAGAGTCTTTTTTCTGCTTTGGCTGGCCCTGCACGGGATAGCTTAACTAGTCCAATTTCCTTTCTTCTGTTTTTTTTTTTTTTTTTTTTTTTTTTTAATTGTGAATCAAAATTTTTTTTGTGGATAAATTCAATTTATCTGTAACTCTACAGCACAAAAATAACATTTGAATTATGGTTGAATACTTTTGCTTTTTACTTTGCAAGTAAAATTTACTCCAATTACTTTTGTACTTTTACTTAAGTAGATTTTTTTATTGGTACTTTTACATTTACTTAAGTAATTTATTTGTCTGATTACTTGTACTTTTACTTAAGTACAAACAGTGAGTACTTCACCCACCACTGCTTTTAAGAACATTTAAAAAACTATCTAGACTTGTTTCAAGCATGCACTCTGGTCCTTTTAGCCCCCTTTTTGACCTTACTCTTGTTCAGCCCAGGAGGTAAATCCTATAATTAAAAAACAGCCTATTTCTTTATAATTTATTTATAATTCATTTATATTCATGACTAAACTGATGAAGACTATCCAGCTGTCGTGGTGGCCGTGTAGAGATGGTAGCTCACACACACACCTCAACTCGTCCTGTTAATCGGCTACTACAGCGAGTCAGATCAGATTGTTTTGGTCTAAAGCAATTTACCCCACAACCTCAGACCAGCCGTCTTTCCTGAGATTCCCCTTCTAGTGCTGCAAGAGGGAACGGCTGTGATTTGATCTTCCTCACCTTGATCAGATTACACATTGGAATTAGTATAATTACAGCTTTCACTGATTAATGAGCGGGTTGTAATAACCGCTCTGGGGTCTTAGTAATGTATGTGTGTTACAGTGAAACAAACACCTGCATGTTCCTCTCTCTCTTTTTTTTGTCTTCAAATATTACTACCTTTAAAAAATTAACTACTAATTAGATTTTTTTTGTAAAAAAATGAAACAATTTTTTTATTAAAAATTTGATTTCTTCCAGCCATAGAATTCCAAACGTAATAAAATCTTAATTGACCAAAAAATCTAATCTGGGATTTAAATAAAGATGTAGATTAAAATGTAGGTGAGCTTAAAACTTTTAATATGTCAATTTATTATGTTTAAATCAGATTATTTTTAATTTAATTTTTTTAATTTAATTTTTATTCACTCTATTTGTCCCTCACTGGGAAAATTTGTGTGCTGCACTCCTGCACCGCAGTAGGCTGCCCACGACGGCGCCAATGGTGGGAGAAACGGGGGGTTAGGTGTCTTCTCCAAGGACCCTAGACGTGAACTCGGTGGATGCGAACCCGGGAACTTCTGGTTGACTTCCGGTCCACGGGTGAACGCTCTAACCACTGAGCCACCGTCTCCCCTTTGTCCAATAAAATCTTATTAATAGCCCGTGTAATTCTTTTAATTTTCTATACACGTACTTATAAAAATTAATATTTGCATTGTACAAAACCTTAGAGCATTTTTTTTACATAATGTAATCCATAAAATCTGAATTACTGTGTTCCATGCGTTCATGTGTGCATCAATACAAGATGACCTTTGAATCTTAATCGTTATCTAAATAGTAAAACAAAATCAAAACAATCAGATTTCATTTAAATTCCACTTAATTTTATGTAACAAGACATTTTTTTGATCTAAAGTTTCTGCTTAAACGATCCAGTGAATCCTCCTGCTCAACGTGGTGGGTAGTTTGCACGAACCAGATGGATTGTGTGGAGGTGCTCGAAGCAAAACAGAGGGAGAAAGGGAGCGATAAGAGATTGAGCTGCAGGATTTTAAATATTAATAGAGGTGGAGTGTATATCAGACATCGTGCATGCATGAGCTGTTTGTGTCCATTTCAGGTTTTCAACAAGCTCAGCACCCCCCGACCGCCACAATCTTAAACCTCTCAGTCGGGAAGCAGCAGTAGTCAAGCAGAAATGGATGAAAAAGCTAAGACCGATTACGAAAAGCAGGAGAAAACTTTGCCCTACATGAGGCTCCTGAAGTGAAGCTGTTTGGTTTTTTGATCTCAAAAGTTTTTCTCATGTAGAAACTGAATTTGCCGGTTCATGTTACAACATACGTATGTTCAAACAGTAAATCCAAAAGCCAATTTTTTTAGAATTTAAAAGAAGGATGCGCGGCGGCTTCACAGCAACAAGGTCAGGGTTTGAGTCATGGTTGGGATAAGGGTTGAAACACTGATCGTCCTTTATGAAGTTTACATGCAAACTCCGAGGAAACTCCGGTTTCCTCCCACCCTCCAAAAACTTACATGGTGGGTTAATTGGTCACTATGAAATTAGTGGCCACTCCACAAGGATTGTGTGTGGATGGTTGTGTGTATGTGTGTGGCACCGCAGCTGACTGGCAACCTGTTCGGGGTGTATCCTGCCTCTCACTTGAAAGCAGCTGGTATTAAAAAAAAAAAAGGATTACTCTATTCATCCCTCACCAGAAAAATTTGTGTGCTGCACTCCTTACACCGCAGCAGGCTACCACGATGGCGCCAATGGTGGGAGAAACGGGGGGGTAGGTGTCTTCTACAAGGACCCTAGATGTGCTCTCTGTGGGATGCAAACCCGCAAACTTACATTCCGCGGGCGAACGCTCTAACCACTGAGCTGCCGTCTCCCCCGGCAACTCCGCGACTACATTTGGGACCGACGGTTCAGCACATGAATGAATGAATGGTATTGAGGAATTGGGAGCAGTCTTATTGAAAGCTCTTCACTTTGGGGGGGTATATCGCGTTTTTAAGAATGTGCAACTTCAATCTTTTTTACCTGGACCTTTGGTTACATCACCCTGAAAATGTAATCAGTTTATCTATAGTTGATACTGAGTAACTGTGGGCAGTTTTGTTAAAATCCCTTGTCGAGTTGGGAGATATTGAGTTAAAAAAAGATGTTACAGAAGCACAGATTAATGGATGAACACGCAAAAATGAATGCGTCCTCCACATTCTATGAACGTAAAAATAAAATTACTCTTATTTTTGTCCAAATTGACTCATTTTTCCATAATATTTTTGGATCAATATTTTGCATGAAACATGTACTTCTTGTGTATGCCTGATTTTTTTTTTTTTCTGTTGCTTCCACCCACCAACCAATGATCGGTCATTGTACATGCCCCATATCTTTGACCATTCAATCGATACTGCCCGAACGGCACTTTAGGGTTGGCTCATCATTGGCGTGTTATGTATACTTGTTATACATGCATAAGGCGCTTTGATTTGTCTTAGTGATAAAATATAAAATTCATCAATAAATTTGAGTTGCGTGAAATTCTGAAGGACACAAACACTTGAAGACCTTGAGTTCTTGTTTCATTTTATGCAAAAAAAACTCAGTTAAAATTAGACTTGTATAAATTTTCATGTAACGTAAGCCGCATGAAAACGATCCCGTCCCCCTCCTCACGTGAAAGCATGACGACTATACCAAATATCTATGTATATGTACGGTTTAACCCGCCATCTTTCATATTCTGCATTGAAATTTAATTTATAAACTACAAGCACAACTCTGGCTCTGCTTACATCACAGCAGATTGTTTTTAGCTGATGTTAAATTAGAGAGCGCCTGAAACCAAATGATTCACATTCTGCAACATCACGCACACTATTTCTTCTTCGGTCTTCCTCTGTCCTCAATGTTTGTGTGATTAAGTTGGAAAAATAAATTCCCAATACAGCCGATTCATATTTTATGAATGAAATTAGAAGATATTTCACTCTCTTTTATTCATTCTTTAAAATCCTCTTGATGTCCTGTTTTTATTCAGAGTCGTAGATAAGAAACCTCACAGCGGCAGTCATCGAAAACAGATTCTCATCTCTCAGCAGTGTGTTTGAAACGTTTCACCGCTGAGTGTGTTTTACCAGTCCCATTGAGTAAATAACATTTGCGATGGGTTGCGATGGCGTGTTGTCCCTGTGGCGGTGGGCCCTTTCGATTGCGTCACGGCATGAATTTGCTGTCACACTTTTTCTGGAATGATCTTCATTATGTAAGAACTGAAATAAGAGCGACACTGATGCCAAATTGACATTCTGCTACACACTCACAAGGCTCCAGCTGGCTGCCTGGCAATGTGTTGAGAGTCCTGCTGCTCGGACAAGACGGTTAATAATGTGCTGCTGTTTATTAAAAAAAAGCTCATTATTTCTGGATTAATGTTGAAAAAATGATGATCAAGGTTGATCGAAAGGATTTTTGGTTATTTGTTTCGATCAGTGAGAATAATGTGATGAAGATGAGCCCTTGATTTAAAGTGGATTTGTGTTTTAAGTGAGGTAATAGATCTAATTTAGCGAATAAACGTGGCATCTTTTTGTTCCGTTCCATCATCTTCCGCTTGTTCCGGGGTCGGGTCGTGGGGGCAACAGCCTCAAACGGGCAGCCCAGGCCTCTCTCACCCCGGCTGCATCCTCCAGCTCACCCGGAAGGATCCCAAGTCGTTCCCCGGCCAGCTGTGAGACATAGTCTCTCCAGCGGGTCCGGGGTCTGCCCCTTGGTATCCTCCCGGTGGGACGTGCCCAAAACACCTCGTTTTGGGCATCCTGACCAGATGACCGAACCACCCCATCTGGCTCCTCTCGACCTGGAGGAGGAGCGGTTCAACACCGAGCTCCTCCCGGATGGCAGAGCTCCTCACCCGATCTCTGAGTGAGAGCCCAGCCACCCTGCGGAGGAAGCTCATTACGGCCGCTTGTACCCGCAATCTCATTCATTCGGTCACCACCCTCAGCTGGTGACCATAGGTGAGGGTTGGAACGTAGATTGACTTGTAAATCGAGAGCTTTGCTTTTCGGCTCAGCTCTCTCTTTACCACGACGGACCGATGCAGCGTCCTAGTTATTTCTGACGCCGCACCGATCCGCCTGTCGATCTCCCGCTCCATCCTTCCCCCACTCGTGAACAAGACCCCGAGATACTTAAACTCCTCTACTTGGGGCAGGACCCTGTTCTGACCCGCAGGGGGCACTCCACCTGCGGGTCCATGGTCTCGGATTTGGAGGCGCTAATTCCCATCCCGGCCGCTTCACACTCGGCAGCAAATCTTTTCGTTTGCTCAGAAATGAAATATTAGCTGGAAAAAGCACCGTGAGTTCCCACGATTCTCATGCCCCAATGGAGCGTACATGACACAAGACAAATCTTGTTTGAAGCCACAAATACACTATCGAGCACAGTGTGAATTCTTTAATATTCCTATTTTGGTGCATTTAGATAAACTGGCATTCCCTGTTGGGATCTACCGTGAGCAGAAGACGTGCATGCTGCAAAAACACTCTCCACTTACTGTATATTAGAAAATAGATGTGGGCAGAGAACAAAATCCATGGACAAGAACCATTGAGCATTTGACTTGTAGTGCTCGCAAATAAAGGGTCTCCTTCTTCTACTTTCGACATTTCCCTTTAGGGGTCACCACAGCAAGTTAGTTTCTTCTATCTAATCATCTGCACATGTCCAAACCATCTCAGTCTGGCCTCTCTGACTTTATCCCCAAAACCTCTAACATGTGCTGTTCCTCTGATATACTCATTTCTAATCCTGTCCATCCTGGTCACTCCCAGAGAGATCCTCAGCATCTTCATCTCTGCTACCTCCATCTCTGTTTTCTGTCTTTTCCTCAGTGCTACTGTCTCTAGACCAAACAGCATGGCCGGTCTCACCACGGTTTTGTACACTTTCCCTTTCATTCTAGCTGAAACTCTTCTCTCACACATCACACCTGATACTTTTATCCACCCGTTCTAGCCTGCCTGCATATGCTTCTTCACCTCTTTTCCACATTCTCCATTGCTCTGGACTGTTGATCCTAGATATTTAAAATCTTCCACCTTCTTTATCTCTGAGCCATTCATCCTTAATGGCTTTACGGGGGAATTCCCAGAGGCAGGGTACACCACAAACAGGTCGCCAGTCTGTCGCAGCGTCCCACACATACAACCATCCACACACACACTCATGCCTAGGGCCAATTTTATTGCAGCCATTCAACCTGACTAGCATGTTTTTGGAGGATTGAAGGAAGCCGGAGTATGCGGAAAAAACCCACACATACACAGGGAGAACATGCAAACTCCACACAGAAAGGTTGGTGTTTCAAGCTTCGTCCCCACCTTGGACTTGAACCCCTGACTTTCTTGCTGTGAGGCCACTGTGCTAATCACTGCACCACCGTGCAGCCCTTGTAGTAATGTTATACATCGTAGAAACCTCCGCAAAATAAATTTTTACATCCCCTTTAAAGTGGGCGGCCATCTTGGTGCAGATCTCTAACAGTGAGTCTGCTTTGCTGTTTGGCATCATGCTGTTCAGACCCTCTCCCATAGAAAGCCTCGGTGAAGTTTACAGATAAAATTAGCACAGCAAATTAGTAATGATGACTCACTCATTATCATTCTTGTTTCAGTTGGCGGGAGGCGGTTTGTGGGCTGCTTCGTCTGCTTAGGTTATACAAGAAAATAAGGCTTCACACCAACGTAAAAATATAATATGTCAGTATGTTTGCAAACGGTTTTAGATCCCCAAAAAAAAATGTCCTTCAAACAGTTGGTTTAATTAGCATGTCTCCGACTGAAACTAGATCGGGTTGGGCAAACTTTTTGAGTCGTGGGCCCCATTGAGTTCTAACATTTGACAAGCGGGCCCCAGGGGTGAGGGGCGAGGAGGGGGAGCCATATCTGTGCACACTGTTTATTTTGAAAGTGTGTGCATCACGGAGACATACACATTTTAATGGGAGCAGTGTTGTTGTATTTTTGGCGCCATCTAGTGACAAACAAAAAAAATCAAGAAAAATCAAACTAACATGGTTTATTTTTTAAATTTTTTTCTAGTTTGGCGGGCCGGATTAGACCGTTTATCGGGCTGCGTGTGGCCCACGGGCCATAGTTTGCCCATGCCTGAACTAGATGATGACACATTCATAACTAAGTCCCCTGAAATCCAGCAAGAAATCACATCTAATCAGCTAATTACCTTCTGCTGTTGCCATTTTAATAAACCATGATGCCAATCCTCCAGAGGCTTGGGCTCAACATTGTAGCGAAGTTCCAAATGTTCCGTACCTGTTCATTTTGTGATCATGTGCATCCGCTTTTCTTGGACCACGTTTTTTTTTTTTCCTCCCCATCTTTTTCACATTTTACTTTGACTGTTCTATGCTACATGTTGTTTTTGGTTAAACACAAGTCCATTTGTGACAGCCCTGCTGCTTTATGAATAATAGATGGTATGAAATGACAAATGGCCTCGCCTTTTAATGTTGCATGTGGAAAAATGACAGGAATTTGCTGGCTAGTTTAAGTGCCCTCCATCGCAGTCAGAAGGCGTTAGACTCCATCGGTTGACGCTAACATCGTTTTACGTCCAATGAAAAAAAAAACGATCTTCTGTTTTTGACTCTTTTTTTTTTAAAGAGGAAGTTCATTGTTGCAGGTCTGGTTGGCTTTTTTTTACCCTCCCCACTTTGGGATAAATGGCTCTTCTACTTTTTTTTTTTTTTTTTTTTTAGGACTGAGCATCATTACCGCAGCGTTTCCTTGGATGTGGTTAGAAACATTGAAAGTAACCGAGTAAGCATCAACTGAGCCAATTACCAGAGAGACTCAAGCCCTGCTTGATTTAGATGCCAAAGCGTAGGAGAAACCACAATAATAAATAAAAATACTCTATGACCTCATTGTCTGCTCATGTCAAAATGTATCCTGTCCTTTACGCTACCGCCCACCTATTTTTTTTTTCCTTGTTTTGCCCCTTAATGTCATTTCACCACCAGCCTATTCTCCGCCTGCAGTAAATTAATAGTGCTGATATCAGCGTATCATGCGTGCAGTCCTGGCTGGAGGACAGTTATGCCATAAATCATATCTAATTCAATTGGTCAGCATTTAATTTCCGCATTTTTTTTAAGCTTCCACCTTGTGTTTCTGGTTTTATTGTGTCATGGCAAAGGAAATTTGGCTTTTAGCAATTTATCACAGCATCGTCCTTGTAGCGATCTATAAAACATCTCCTCAGTGCCAGTCCTCATTCAGAGTCTGAGATTTAGAGCGTAAATAAACAGATTCAAAACAGGAATCTTATGCATACATCGGTTTTCGAAAAAAAAAAAAAAAATAGGATAGAGCCACAGAAGTCCACTAAGGTTTTAGTGACAGCAAAACTACCCATAATGCTTTGTAATGCACTAGAAAACGTCTCAAGGGTCCCTAAATTACCTCTCACATCTGCTGCGACTCGTCGTCATAAATAACTCAAAACCACGCACACGTACACACAGACAAACATGCACGCCATGCACAGCGAGACTCTAAATGCCAATGGATGAGTGATTTAAGTTGATCGGACTCTCATAAGTCACGATGATGTACCGAAATAGAAACGATCAGAGAATTTTCTCCAGTTAATTGATCCATCAATCTGATGATTTCGGCTCATTATATCGTACTGTCAGCAAAATCAGGAGCATCATTTCCTCATTAGTGGAGTCAAAGCAAAGTTAGACTGAATGGCTTTCATTACGGCTGCTGAAACACGAGTGAAGCAATCAACAGACAAGTCCTTCATCATCCAACGGAATCTCTTCATAACAATGGCTAACACAGGGGAGAAGAAAACAAAAGTAGCTTTAGGTGATCCCAGCAGCTCAGGAGAGAGTTCTCTGAAGTTTTAATGTGTTATTTCCTGTCGGAAGTGAAGCGTCCATGCCGAACAAAGGAACCCAAAGTAAACAGGCTGGACCTCCAGAGACGCTATTAAGAAAAATAAGCTGTGCAAGTTCAAGATGTTTTTAAAGCACAATTCAGTAATTAATTTTTTTCGTTGAGTTATGGATAAATGATCCAAAAGAGCTCAGTGGACGTTAATTTGTTTAAAGAAAACTCAATACAAGGACTCAGACTGTCATATACGCTGTAATGAAGTCATGATTAAAAGCCCTTCTAGCCGGTTCTGCTCGGCTACACTTGCAGAGAAATATTTTTCATATCTTTACACACAAAAGCGCACTCGCACATACTCGCACATATCCTTCACTGCCGCCACCCACATTGAACGGATTTAGAAAATTGGCTGAGAATATCACAACCCTAAAAAAAAGGAAATGCAACAAAATGTGTGCAGAGGTAAAAAAATTTATCGGCCAGTATTGGTTTTTCTGCGTTGAAAAAGTACAGTTAAAAAGAAAAAAATGAAGAAGAACATGTTGAAGCAAAGGGTTAGGTCAGTACCCTCACAGGGTCAGGAGTTCGAGTCCCGAGTAGGGACGAGGCTTGGAATTCTAGTTTTTCTGTGTGAAGTTTGCATGTTCTCCCATTGTATGCAGGGTTTCCTCCAAATACTTCGGTTTCCTCCAAAAACATGCACATTAGATTGTTTGGCTGCTATGAAATTGGACTGAATGTGTGTGTAGATGGATGGTTGTTTTTATTTTAATATACTTTATTAATCCCACACCAGGAAATTTATGTGCTGCATTTCACCGCAGCAGGCTGCCACCTATGATGGCGCCAATGGTGGGAGAAATGAGGGGTTAGGTGTCTTCTCTAAGGACATTAGACGTGCACTCAATTGTTGCCCCAAATCTTATATTTCATCAGCTTTAAGGTTTTGAATATTCTGAGAATGTTTGCTCATTTTCTCAAACTACATTTGTGCAGTGGAAGGCTGCTCTGATTGGCCGATTAGTCACAATCATCATCATCTTCTTCTTTCAGCATTTCCCTTCAGGGGTTGCCACAACAACTCAGTTTCTTCCATCTAACCCTATCTGCTGCATCCTCTTTGGTCACACCAAATATCTTCATGTCTTCCTTCACTGTATCCATGAACCTCCTCTTTGGTCTTCCTCTAGTCCTCTTTCCTGGTGGTTCCAAATCCAGCATCCTTCTTCCTATGTACTCTCTCTCCTCTGCACATGATTAGTCACAATCATGACGACTGGTAAAATTTGTTCAACAACTACTTTAGTATTTAATAATTAGCGTATTTCTACTTTAATGATTAAATCTTCATTTTTAGACCTTCTATTTCACATGAAGTTGTAGACGGACTCGGGGATCATGTCTATTTGACAGCGCAGCTCAAAAGAGTGGGAGGAAAAAAACGTGTCCTGTTGTGATACCTGCAAGACAGAACCTGCTTTCCACAGCAACACAATTGTGACGTACAAATACCTGAAAAGGAAACATGTTTTTGCATTGACAATATTGAAAAGGGAACGTCTACTGACTATGCCAAGCTAACATTAAAACACCACGCTAGCTTAGCGTGGCCTAAACCAGCAGTGTCCAACTTCAGTCCTGGAGACCTGGTGTCCTGTAGGTTTTCCATGTGTTCTTGCATCTACACACCTGATCTAGGTTATTGAGTCATTGTGCCAAATTTTATTGGCTGTTGATTTCACTTTATGTGCATCAGCGGTAGTGAACCAGGAACACATGGAAAACCTAGAGGTGAACTGAAGTTGGACACCCCTCGCACAAACGAAAGACTTAAAAATCTTAAAAGTCCATGTTTTATTGAATTAGAGAATGCAATTATTCATCACTGTCAGAAGAGTAGTCTGTTCCCCCTCTGTGTCCTGTTTCCCCCCTCTCTCTTGTCTGTGTGTGTGCACTAGTCACACCTGAAACTCATCTACTCATCTGCTGGAGCATAAATGGATCAGTTTTTGACACACTCTTCGCCAGATTGTTTGTTTACCATGCTTGACCTGTTATCTAGTTTTTGGCTCCAACTCCTACATCAGAACCTACCTAGTTTATCTGTTTTTGTCTTCTTTATCTGGACTTTTTATCAATCTAATAAATCTGCTTGTGATTCTTTTCATCTGAGCCTGTCTGTTGTGTCAAGGGTATATTTTTGGCCTCAGCTCCACATCATGACAATCACAATCTACCGGTACTATTTCATTAAAAGTTGAAGAAACTCTGATTCCAATTGGCTTATTTTTTATTTGCCATTTTATTTTAGTTGAGCTTCATTAAGTTAAAACTCAAAGTTAATGATGGTTAGAAGTCATCAACGAGCGGCTGATGCTATAAGATGTGTATTTTACATCTAATCTATGTATGATCGAATTTGTTGACTTATTTTTTTAAAAACCCACATTAGTCGACCATGAAGACCATTGTTTTTGGCGGCCATATTGCAGCTACATTTCAGCTAACTTTGATGACTGGTTTTATTGCATTTAGTTTGGACTTCCTCTTCACCTCGTCAGTAGTTTAACTTTTTCTAATTACCTCGAACTCCGGCTGTGGTTTTCTCTGCATGATCTAACCAGGGAACAATGAAGCTGTCCTGCCTCAGCAGATTTCGGTTGAAGTATTTGTCTTTTTGACTCCTTTGCTCTTAATAACTAATGAGAACGTCCCCAGGCTGTTTGTGGAACATCCCAAATAAATAACATTTCTAATCTAAAGTAGAAAAACCTTTTTTTTAAGTTTTATGGCTTGCATCTTTAACGTGTATTTTTTATTTTAGGCCTTTTTTTAAACCATCTGTTTTTTTTCTTTTGGTGTTCTATAAAAAGTGTCCATTATGAAGCAGCCTTGACTGAAATCTGTTTGGTCCTTTCCACCGAGGCATTTTGGTTGCTATTCTAGTAACCCTTATGTAATCGGGGCCGTTACACGGTGAAAGGAGACGTCAGATCTACTTCTGCAGCAAAATGGCTTCAATATTTTTTCTCAGAGTAGAAAAGATTACCATATGCAAAACAAAATGATTTTTCACCATATGTTTGCTGCTATAAGAAAAAATGAATAAAATACAAAAAAGAAACTTAACAAAAAACAATTCAAGTCAGTTTTGTTCATCTGTCCGCTCGAAGCGGGCACGGACAGATGGCAAAGCCAAGAAGGTCTACTTCCATCTTTACCTCACTGATACCGACATACCTAATTTAAAGATAGTCTTGCCCGTCTCTTCAACCACGAAGAAAAACATTGAGGAAGGAGTTACTGGATTCAAACGGCATGCAAGATCTGGAACTACGTTATTCAGTCATTGCAAAATTAAAGAGAACAAAAAATAAAATGTTCTAATTTAAGGTTTTTGTTGGCACTTGTTAGGTAAGCAGGAGAAAAAAAAACATTGAATCCAAAATCAGACTTTTTATTTATTTTTTTTTTTACCGAATATGGTTCCTTTCTTTTTGTTATTAAACCAAGAAACTTCTATTGGCTAAATTTCTTCTGCGCTCAAACTTTTTTTTGCTCAGCAAATAAATAAACACATCAGAGTTGTGAAGTTTGAGTGTGAGCGGTGTTGAGTAGAAGGCCTGGAGCAGCAGGGGGCCAAATAGATATCAGTCAGCATCATCTCAGTGGGACTAATCCAGAGAGCACAGCTGTAAATAAGAAGACCCGCCTACGCTAACAGCTCACAGCTTTACTATATTTCTCTTCTTTTATTCACAGAGGTACAGGGCAGAATAAGGAAGCTTTATGCTGTTAAAAGTTTGCACTAGAATTGTCGGCTTTTATTCCGTTTAGTCCCTGGACATGAAGATAGTGCGAAGGTGCAGACTTACGTACAGAAAAACGGGCAGTTCCAAACAAAAGGTATTTATTTTCTAAAACAATAATTCCATAGAGCAGAGGTATCTAAAAAAGGGCAAGGCTAAATGGTCAAAACACTTTGGGTCAAACACAGAAAATCAGAACCAAGATGTCGAAACAAAGGCAGACATTTTCGGATTTTTCTTTATCGAACTGCTGCGACAAATCAATTTCTCTCTGGTGATTAATAAAGTCAATCTTATCCTACGTCAGTGCTTTGCTCTGCTCTAGCAAGAAGAAAATAATATGCGTGCCAACCTGCATCATAGAGCTAACTCTCCCTGTGCACGCTCTGACATTAAGAGCGCTACCGCCAACTACTGTAGTGGATGTGCAATTACACTTTATTCCGGTAGGGCTAAAGCTTGATCCACAGGGACACACACATCCTGTCTGGGGATTGCACGGGCCTGCCCTATTGTTTGAGAATCTCTCTTAAGTGCACAAGACAAACTGGCAAAGGGCGTAGGGAAACACACAGAACACACAAAAACGTTAAAGTCATAACAGCAGAAAGAGTTTAAATCTGCTGGGCCTCCATTTCTGCTTAACAAAGAGCAGGAAATATTTTTTTAAATTAAAGTCATGCTGCTCAATTTCTCTTTCCAAAATGAACTGGACAAAAAGAATTTCCAAATAACTACTTTTTCAGACAATATTCCAGTGTCTAGTTTTGGACCAAGGACAATTTCAATGGAGTTTGTTCCTCCAGTTTGTTTGAACCAGTTCTTTTGCTTGATTTCAGATGACCATATTTTCCAAAAGCGGTAAAATTATAAAATGGGTTTAAACTTTTCAAACAAACTCTAGAACTGTAGAACTTTGACGAGTTGAACCACATACTGTTGCCAGACCTAAGCATTAGTACCAATAAATCTCTTTTCAACTTTCATCTAACTTAATGCACAATGGAAAAAATTCAAAACTCTAAAATCTTCTCAAATTATGTAAATAAAAAAATTCTAGAAGTGTTATTGTTAAAAAAAATTGCAATATTCTCCCATCCTCTAACAGATTTCATATCAAAGACATAACTTCAATTTATTTACTTCAGAAAGTTTTATAAATGGTTAGAACATTGATTCTAAAAAAAAAAAGACAATTTTACCATCTTTCCCACAAAAGTAATTAAAATTTCTGTTTTTAAATAGATTAATTTTTTTTTTTTTTTACTCACTCTATTCATCAATGGGAAAATTTGTTTGCTGCACTCCTACACCGCAGCAGGCTGCCATGACGGCGCCAGTGGTTGGAGTAACAGGGGGTTAGGTGTCTTCTCCAAGGACCCTAGACTTGCACTCACTGGGATGCGAACCCGCGAACTTCAGATTGACTTCCGGTCCGCGGGCGAATGCCAACTGAGCCACCGTCTCCCCCAAAACGGACACGTAAGAAATTTTATGCGACCATCACACTTTTTTCTTCAGAAGTACCAAAAATTTCTCAACAATTTTAAACGTTAATTTTTCCCTTTTGTACTAATTAACAAAATAAATGGCCATAGTTTGACTTTGTTTGTGACTAAATCATTAATCCTATCTTATTGCAGGGTTTAATGTGTCTATTTTTTAGAATGCCTGTTTCCCGGTATATGACTTCTTAGAAATGTTTTTTTTTTCCCAGCAGGTGTAAGATGTAACCTACTTTACTGGATACCCACATATCATGATATCACCTTTACACACACATTCACTCAGATGTGAACACAACATGCTGTGGCCTACTTTTTGAGTACCTCTGCTGTAACCTTATCCATGGCTAATGAATAGGAGGGCTGTGGGAAAGCCTGCGTTGCCATTGTATATCAGAGAAACTTTGAGAAAAACACTACAAGTTGGAAAAAAAAAACCTCCAAGCGGCTAATGAGGTTCAACTTTACATTCTTGACCCGTGGGATGGAGTACCATGTGAGGGACATCCACAGATTTACACATTCTCTTGTAATAATACTCAGGTATTCATCAGATATAAACAGTTTTTCATCCTTAATGGATAAAATGAGGACTCAGGTGGCTGCATTGAAAAGTTGCTCTGGGCGGTGGTGATGCAGATGTTAGCTGGTGGCTTCACGCTTCTCTCTACATGTGTCTGTGTTTGCATTCACATGCCAGCTGTGATGACCAGCTGCCTGCTTCACAAAAACCTCGGCTTCTCTGCTGGTCGTTGACCCTGATAGACATTCGAAGAGACAAAAGGAGCACGTGCAGTTTTGTTAGATTTCAGAAATATGTAAACTCATGTGGAAATGAACCATCCTCAATGTTTTTTTTAAGTTTTTTATTTTGTTTTAATATACTTTATTAATCCCTCACGGGAAAATTTGTGTGCTGCATCCCAACCGCAGCAGGCTGCCACCTATGATGGCGCCAATGGTGGGAGAAACGGAGGGTTAGGTGTCTTCTTCAAGGACCCTAGACGTGCACTCAGTGGGATGCGAACCCGCGAACTTCTGGTTAACTTCCGGTCCGCTGAAGAATGCTCTAACCACTGAGCCACCGTCTTCATTTTTCTATGCAGTTCATTTTTACAGAGAAATAACTTGTTGAACCTACCAAATTTATGAGTTTTTTTTTTTTTGGTGAGAGTTCAAGCTACCAGGTCTAACCACAGACGTGTTAAAAATGTTTCCTTTCCTTTGTTGCCAATAAGATGGATTAAACTCACAGAAGTGTTGTGGTTTGGTCTCTATTTTTTTTCCATTCTTGATGCCTGCTTTTTCTGCTCCGGTTTAGTGAAAAAACAATATTTATGTGGTGTTGTTTATTCTTCTAATATTTCTCTTCTGTCATTTCCAAGAGCATCGGTTATGTTGGCGTCGTGGATTTAGTAACAATGCCAAACTCTGCAGCATCTCTTTGGGCACATTTTTGTTCGGAGCCAAATGTCAACAAGGGGCTAAATCACTCAAAGAAGAAGAACATTTTGCTTGAAATTGTTGAGACTTTCAATTCAAAACTTCATCCATCTGGCTGTGATTTACTAGCTGTGTTACGTTCTTAAACTTTTGTGTCAAGTCTCTTTGGTTTATTTGTTCTTTACGTGCCGTCTTGAATTCTGTTCGGAATCACATCAGCTGGCCTTAAGTTGTGATATTTGTATGAGAAGAAAATATGTCTCTGCTTTCTGACTCTAAAAAATGAGATTTTAAAACAGTGGGAAAAACTAAAAATGCGGAGTTGAATTAGCTAAACATTGATAAGTAATTGTAACATAAACAAGGGTTAATTAATTACTCAGAGACCCAAAAAAGACTAGCAAAAATAAGAAGACAAAAAATTAAACTCACATGTCGAACTCAATGTCATCAATCATGTTAAATCCCTCCCACTCTCTCCATGAATCTATGGACCATCTGAAGAGCAGCTTCAGCAACAGGCTCCTGCAACCCCGCTGCTCAAAGGAACGTTACAGAAAATCATTTCTGCCATCCTCCATAAAAATATTCAACCTTTCACTTTTAAACCTTTAAAATTTCATTCACAACAGGTCGCAAATCTCAATGGTTAGGTCGCAGATCTTGATGGTTAGATCATCTGTGTTCTGGGCTGGCGCAGAAGCGCAAAGTCGCAGATCTGAATGGTCGCATATTTCGTCAGGACACCGGAATGTGGATTTTTCAGGCAACAATGTTTGAAAGCCGTTGTGGATCATAATAAGATCTTAAACTGACCACTGAAAACTCCATATCTTGGCAGCACCTCATTTTCTTTATTGTGGTGGGAACAACATTATTAGTTGTTGTCAAACACCACATGTCCACCAACTTTGGTGCTGCACTTTTTCCACATCTCTGTCCACACGTACTTAATGTAGTGAAACCGGTGTTCTGCCATTTTTTCATACCCTCCCAAAAAAGTCATTCCCTCGGTAGTACTTATGCGCAGTTGTGTTTACATGCTCAGCATAATTAACGCACCAGCAAGGCACCCTGGTAATGTTCGGACAAGAATCACCATTGATGTCGCTCAGCCACTTGTGTAAAACAGACTAAGCTGCACTCGAAAAATTCTGTCTTCTTTTCTTTGCCTTTTGCTCCACTCCAACACGGCCCATCTCGGCATGTACGCTCTGACTTGTTAGATCTCACAGCTGAATTCGCTCATCTTATAAAAATTTATCAAAAAAAACAAAAAAAAAATTCAACAAAAGTGTAAAGCACTACATGGACCTGCTGCCATCGCTGGATGCGCATTAAAAAAAATCAACAGAATACAACCATTGATGTTGAACAATGTGTACAAAATTAAACTATATCTTACCAAATTAGATCATTTGGGCAGGCGGAGAATTGATGTTTAGCAAGATAAACCAAAAAAAACAAAAGTGGTCTATTCTATCAGTCTTTTTAATCACTTTTCTACCAGCGATTCATGTGAGACATACAGTCGAAGCTGCTTCAGATGGTGAATTCCTGCCACTTCACAATTTCATGCCGCGCTGACTTTGACACCTCATCTGGAACTGATCGCATCTCAGTTTAACTAATCCCGTCTGAAATGAGAACCACACAGAGATGTTTGGTGTTGTACGTCTTCACCTGCTTCACCAGCAGGAATGATAAATCTCTTTGCTCCACTGGATCAGAAACATGGTGGATTTAATGTTCAAGTAGGACAAAGTAATTACAAGTACGCTAAAAAAAAAAATGTCCACCTAGTTTTGTTTAAACATCGAGAACAACCATAACTGCAGTGGTCCCTTTCAGAAGTTTGTTTTTTAGTTTTACGTTTGAATTTAGAATATTTTAGACTTGAATGACTTGCAAAAAGAAATACTGAAAATCCCAGTGCCCAGTTTTACAAACACAACTATAAAGTTGCACTTTTATGATTAAACAGTCTTTCATGTGATTGGGGCAGATCAACATGCACTGTTATCAAAAGTGAAAAAAAAAAAAAAAATGTTTCAGAAAAGCTTGGACTTGTTGGAAGTAGTGAAACTCAAAAATCGAATAAATAAGAAACAATACAAAAATGACTAGTGGTCACCAATAACACTGATCTCTACTGATTTCTTCTTCTTTTGGCATTTCCCTTCAGGGGTCGCCACAACAAGTCAGTTTCTTCCATCTAACCTTATCTGCTGCATCCTCTTCGGTCACACCAACTATCTTAATGTCTTCCTTCACTGTATCTATGAACCTCCTCTTTGGTCTTACTCTAGGCCAGTGGTCCCCAACCACCAGGCCAGGACTGGTACCGAGCCATGGGTCATGTGGTACCGAGCAGCACAGAACTGTTATTTTTATTCACTTTGCTTTTATGATGTCTTTTATTTTGAAGGTACATGATTACCGTTACCATGGCAAAGATAGTGCATTCGAGCAGAGAGAATGTTTCCACATTATAAAGATGCTGCTAAAAAAAAATTCTCGTGAAGACAAAGTGGATTTAAGTTTATTATTATTGATTTAAAAAAGCCATTTTTTTCAGGCTGGTCTCATCACTTTAAGACCGGTCCATGAAAATATTGTCAGACACTAATCCGGTCCGTGGTGCAGAAAAGGTTGGGGTTCCAAATCCTGCATTCTTCTTCGGATTTACTCTCCCCTCTGCACATGTCCAAACCATCTCAGTCTAGCCTCTCTGATTTATCTCCAAAACCTCTATCATGTGCTGTTCCTCTGATCCTGTCCATCCTGGTCACTCCTAGAGAAATCCTCAGCATCTTCATCTCTGCTACCTCCATCTCTGTTTCCTGTCTTTTCCTCAGTGCCACTCTCTCTAGACCAAACAGTATGGCGGGTCTCACCATGGTTTTGTACACTTTTCCTTTCATTTTAGCTGAAACTCTTCTATCACACATCACACCTGATACTTTTCTCCACCCGTTCCAGCCTTCCTGCACATGCTTCTTCACCTCTTTTCCACACCCTCCCCATTGCTCTGGACTGTTGATCCTAGGTACTTAAAATATTCCACCTTCTTTATCTCTTCTCCCTGTAACCTCACTTTTCCATTTGGATCCCTCTCATTCACACACGTACTCTGTCTTACTGACTAATGTCTGCTGACTGTAAGATGAAAGAAATCCTTCACCAAGAACAAAGTGGCAGATTGTTCAAACTGTAAAATAATGTGTTTCCCAAGTGAGTAGATTATATAGATGTGGAACTAATAGCTGTCCAGTTCAAGTGATATTATTGGACCACAGACTTTCAGAGTTGCATTTTTCCTCCACGGTCTATTAATGTCATGTCGGCAACAAAGCTGCAGTATTAAAACTTCCAATAACCATCTGTAAGAATAAAAAAAAATACCCTCCAAAGTACAGATTCCCTCCATTGTCTTCTTCCCTCTGAGATCTCCTGCAGCTTGTTAACCTAAAGTGGCCAAAAAACCCTAAATCAATACAACCTTTAACTGCAAGAGGTGTGCGATAAAGATTTTTTTTGGTAATTGACCAAACCTACCCACCTTGACTTTTTTTTTTTTTCGTCTTTGTGTGTTTAGAGTTTTTTTTTCTCTGCAGTCGCACACGTATGTGTGTTTGTGTATGTGTGTGTGTGCAGTCATTACTCTCAATGTCACACTGCATTGCAGTGCAGTAAAATACTTTTTGTGTGTCTGCGTGTGTGTTAGAACTGTTTCAGCTCTGCAGACCAACTTCCATGTGCTTCTCCTGTAAAATCGGATCTTTTGAAATTGAAATAAAACTGATATTTGAGGTTTTTATATCATTTTCATCCAACATATTGTCTTTATTATCGTCTCCAGCTCCCTTCAGTCTATTTTTTCCTGTTATAAAATTCCTTATCTGCGCTCTTATGTTATGTTACTCTTTTTTATTTAAATATTTTAGACAGACTCTTGGCTGAAGATAATAAGAAAACCTGTGTATTTTTTTTCATTTTTGTAATTCCTACGGATGGACGATGCATGCATGGACGATCTAAGCCATACCGTATATAATCTCATCTGTTTCCTGATAAAACGTCCTTGGGCGTCTTCCAAAAAAAAATTCTACTGCTCGAGCGTCTGTCTTTACTTGACCATCTTTCTCCCAATAAAACCACAATACCGTGCTTCTCCTTCACAGTTTGCAGACTCCCTGCAGCTGGTACACGAACACGCAACTTAGATTTTTTTTTTTTTGGGCTGTGTTGCCATGACGACTTGGGATTTCCCAAAGATTGCTGTCAAGAAGCTGCTCAGCTGAGACAAGAGTTGACATGAGGAACGACACGATCGCTGTGGGACACGGTCGAAATAGCTCAGTTTTTATCTGTATGCAGTGTAGCACCCTGTTTAGGCTAAATTAAACCAAACGGATGACAAGGTCAGAGGTTAGGGGATGTGATCGGAGAAGTTCGTGTAATGATATGCTGCTCAATTATTTCTAGTAAAAAAATAAATTAAAAATAGCCTTCGCCACCCGCGGTTCGCTGCCCTTCTCTCACCCTTCCTGTCTTACTGCGTGTTGGCTTCGCCCTTTCAGCGTGTGTACTGCCAGGAAGGACAAACACAGAGCTGACCATTGTTCTCTCCGAGCTTACGCTGGGCAAAAAAAAAAAAAAAAAAGAAACAACCCACACACACTCATGTACTCACACATACTTCTACTTGTCAAGCTGCAGCCAGAAATCCAAACCCACAAGCAGTGGAATGGATGTATCCCAGGCGGAGAGCCCGGCGAGCGGTTGAGGGAGAGGACCACACCCAGCTAATGGTCGATATGGGAACCAGAGGCAACTCCCATCTGACCAATTAAATCGGTCCTATTTAAAAACCAAAAGCAGACTCATTTTCATCAAGGCAAAGAGTCAAATTTTAGAAGCTACTTGTTTTGTAGATAATTTTAGAATTTTTCGCCCTTTAACATTGGGATTTATTTTTAGAAAACTTGAACCACCCTCTCGTTTGGCTTTTCACTCTTAGATCTCCCACTCGCTATGAATCCAGCCCACAGCTTTTTATCTCAGAGTCTGCAATCAGATCAACATAAAAATGTTCACACCTTCTATTTTTTTTTTGTCTCCTAAATTCTTGTTTTCTATAATAAAATCCCACTCCCGGGCGGTGCCACAGAGGCCATGTGGTTTCTCTGATACACGTTGAGCCACCAGCTGCTTTGTCACCTGCTGCAGAGAAGCCTCATCAGGAGGTCGCAACACGCCCGAAAATTCCTACTGCAGATTTATCATCACAAACAGATCCAAGCAGGTGGAGGAGTATTAATAGTAGACCATTTTTTTTTAAGCGAGCCGCATTGCTTTCATAACACCCAAACATTTTCATTTAAGGCCTCTGATTAAACGAGATCTTTATCGGTTCTCGCAGTACATATTTATTACATCCATTTTTTTTTTTTAAATAAAATTGTTTCCTAGCAACAGCAACCGCAGATGATAAACGCTATTAAAAAAAAAAAAAAGTGAGTCAAGAGATTTAATGTTAATTTTTTTTTTTTTTTTCGCATTGTTGGTTCAGTTATCTGACTCACCCACTCAAAAATAGGGTGAGGAGCTCTGAGTAGAAGTGTTTCTCCTCCAAGTCGAGAGAAGCCAGCTGGGGCGGTTCGGGCATCTGGTTAGAATTACTCCCGAATGCCTTGCTAGTGAGGCGTTTTGGATATGTTCCACCAGCAGGAGACCCAGATGTAGACACCTGACTTGAAGGGGAAATTATGTCCTACAGCTGGCCGGGGAACACCTAGGGATCATCCCGGGTGAGCGGAATTATGCAGCCGGGTTCGCTCTTCACCATGACGGATAGATGTAGCATCCAAATAATTGTGGACGCCCCAACAATCTGCCTGTTGATGAGTTTTCATTCTGGGGCTTCTGCTTATCTGGGGCCAGGTCGCGGGGGCAACAGCCTCAAACATGAAGCCCAGGCTTCTCTCCCCCCGGCTGCATCCTCCAGCTCACCCAGAAGGATCCTGACTCGTTCCCCGACCAGCTCTGAGACATAGTCTCTCCAGCGGGTCCAGGGTCTGCCTCTTGGTCTCCTCCTGGTGGGACGTGCCCAAAACACCTCGCCCGTGAGATGCGAGGTATAGTATCAAATAAATAAGAGGCTCCCATTTTGCAGCTACTATCTGGGAAAGTACTACCTGACCAGATGCCCGAACCACCCCATCTGGCTCCTCTCGACCTGAAGTAGGAGCGGCTCGACACCGAGCTCCTCCCGGATGGCAGAGCTCCTCACCCGATCTCTGAGTGAGAGCCCAGCCACCCTACGGAGGAAGCTCATTTCGGCCGCTTGTATCCGCGATATCATTCTTTCGGTCACCACCCACAGCTGGTGACCATAGGTGAGGGTTGGAACGTAGATCGACTTGTAAATCAAGAGCTTTGCTTTTCGGCTCAGCTCTCTCTTTACCACGACGGACCGATGCAGCGTCCTAGTTATTGTTGACTCCGCACCGATCTGCCTGTCGATCTCCCGCTACATCCTTCCCCCACTCGTGAACAAGACTCGAGATAATTTAACTCCCCCACTTGGGACAGGTCACTGTCCCTAACCTGCAGGGGGAATTCCACCCTTTCCCAGGCGAGGACCATCTTCTTGGAGGTGCTGATTCCCATCCCATTGATGATGTGTCTGTTTGTGACCCAATCAGACTGGCTCTTCTGGGGCTTGTGCTTTATAGTGATTTAGGGTTCACTATCAATCTTTCAGGGGGATTTATAATTATTTTTTTGCGTCCAAAGCAGCTGTAGTCTACAAAAAAACACTTTCATTTGAAAATGTGACAGAACTTAAAAAGATAAAAGAGAACGGACCACCATGACGTCTGACGGACTCGACTTAACAACTCACTAAACTGATTGATTTGCACCAAAAAGCTTTGTCAGGAGAGAAGTCAGCAGAGGAAGAAGTGCCTCTGTTGCCAAAAACACAAAGTGATGGCTTTACAGGGTTTTTCTGCTGAATTTTAAACACGAAGAAGCCGTTTGATTTTTTTTTTTCTGCTCTCGGACAGCGGACTAATGGGATGCTGATCAACTAAGCCATCTTTTTTTTTTATCTGCTGCTGTGGACTTTTAACAATTCTACATGACGTACTCGTTCCCAGAGTTTAAAGAGCCTCATAGTTGATTAGGTTGGTTATATTAAACAATTAAGAAGTGATCTAAACGTTTTAACAAAATAAACCAACCAGTTTAAATATTTGAAGTGTACACATCCAATCATTTGTCTTCTAAATCCAACACACACCTAAGCAACCCTCACCTATGGTCACCAGCTGGGGGTGGGGACCGAAAGAATGAGATCACGTATACAAGCGGCCAAAATCAGCTTCCTCCTTAGGGTGGCTGGGCTCTCACTCAGAAATCGAGCGAGGAGCTCTGCCTGCTCGGTGTCGAGCCGCTCCTCCTCTAGGTCGAGAGGAGGCAGACGGGGTGGTTCGGGTATCTGGTCAGGATGCCCCCCGAGCGCCTCGCGGGCGAGTTATTTCAGGCACATTCCATCGGGAGGAGACCAAGGGGCAGACCCCGGACCCGCTGGAGAGACTATGTCTCACAGCTGGCCGGGGAACGACTTGGGATCCTTCCGGGTGAGCCGGAGGATGCTGCCGGGGTGAGAGAAGCCTGGGCTTCCCATTTTAGGCGGTTGCCCCTGCGACCCGACCCCGGAACAAGCGGAAGATGACGCAACGGAACTTTAAGCATTAAGGGATGCAGTGGTTAGCATAGTGGCCTCACAGCAAGAAGGTCAGGGTTCAAATCCTAAGTGGAACGAGGCTTGGAGCTTGAAACTGTGTGGAGTTTGCATGTTCTCCCCATCTATGTGTGGATTTTCTCCAGGTACTCCGGTTTCCTCCCACCTTTTCAAAACCATGCATGTTGGGTTGATTGGCCGCTATGGAATTGCCGCTAGGAATAAGTGTGTGTGGATGGGAGTGTGTGTATCCTGCCTCTCACCTTAAATCAGCTGGGATAGGCTCCACCACCCCCTTGTAACCCATCAGGGATAAGCGGTTTAGAACTCAAAACAAAACCTCAAGCATGTCCAACGATTAATATGGACGTCAATGCTTGAAATCAATCCGCAATCGATATGTTGCACATTGATGCCTACATATATTGTGTTGATTAATATCGTTAAAATTCTGAATGCGTACGTGTAGATTTTACATGTAAAAACAATAAAAGTGATTAAAAATCCCAGATTCTCTACCACTCTGTAGTGTTGCCGCCCTCTGCTGGACAACTACAGGTAGAACAACAACATGATTAAACTAGCATCTATTTTTTTCTTCTTAAATACATTTTTTCACTGTGATAGTTTAAAGAACAGGGTGGATTTTTTTGTTAATTCTTTTATCTTTTTGTGTTGATTTATTAAAATCGTTGGATTTAAGTGGCACAAATATCACAGAAACCAGATCTAAATCAGAATCTCTAATGTAAATAAATGCAATCTAGTTATTAAAAGATTTACTGTGCGACGTTATTTAATTTTGTGCTTGTAAAAGGTAGGTCATGTAGAGAGGGCGACCCTTTCTGGCTTATTGGGACCTCGTGTCGGGGTTTGTGTGTGTGCATGAGCTGCTGATGGTTAGTGAGCCATTTGGCCTAATTTTTGGCTGAAGTCCGGGAGCCTTAGTTTATAGTCACGCACTCCTCTTTATCACGCTCAGTTGACTGACTTTCTGTTTTTTTATAATCGTCCCTTCAACAGACTCAACTTGACCTCATTATCTTCAAGTTTTTTTGCTGGTTACTCATCCTTGCCTGTTTTTTTTTTTGGATGTTTTTTTTTTTGGTTATCCACGTTACCTGCCTCTTAAACATATAAAAGGTCTTTCTTTACTAATTTCTCAAACGCATCTTCTGGTCTCCCTCTTTTTGCCAAACTCCGAGCTCTAGACGAGGCTCAGCAAAAGTAGCTTTGGGAGCGTGACTTCCTCACAAGGCAATGAAACGCTGCTCCTGCTTGGACATTTTCCATCTTCCCTTCAAAGGCAGGTATTCAGACCCTGCAGAAAACTTTCGGATCTGTGAGATGGTTCTTCTATTTGGTCCTGAAGTAACTGCTTCTACGTCATCTCGTTAAAAATATTAAAAAAGGTAAATTTATCTTAAATATTTCATGTTCGGTTTTTGATCGTCTTTATTAATCTAAAGCTATTTGTGTTGATCTTGTCTTTTTTAAGCTACATTATTAGTTAATTGACCATTTGTTTTGTTGTTAAAAATAAATTTTTAGCGTAATCTCGGTGAAACACGTTGTGATTCACTCTTTCAGTTCTGTTCCGTCTTCTTCCGCTTGTTCCGGGGTCGGGTCGCAGGGGCAACACCCTCAAATGGGCAGCCCAGGCTTCTCTCACCCCGGCTACATCCTCCAGCTCACCCGAAAGGATCCCAAGTCTTTCCTTGGCCAGCTATGAGACAGAGTCTCTCCAGCGGGTCAGGCGTCTGCGCCTTGGTCTCTTCCCGAATAGATGTGCTTGAAATAACTCGCCCGCGAGGCGCTCGGGGGACATCCTGACCAGATGCCCGAACCACCCCATCTGGCTCCTCTCGACCTGGAGGAGGAGCGGCTCGACACCGAGCTCCTCCCGGATGGCAGAGCTCCTCACCCGATCTCTGAGTGAGAGCCCAGCCACCCTGCGGAGGAAGCTCATTTCGGCCGTTTGTACCCGTGATCTCATTCTTTCGGTCACACCAACAGCTGGTGACCATAGGTGAGGGTAGGAACGTAGATCGACTTGTAAATCGAGAGCTTTGCTTTTCGGCTCAGCTCTCTCTTTACCACGACGGACCGATGCAGCAATAACTCTTTCAGTTAATCATCTAAATTTAACCAAGCTTCAGATCCCTGGAACAGGCATTTAAAAATCACATGAAGTGTTTTAAAAACCCCTCAGTGGTTCTATTTTTAGAGCGGTTGTGTGTCTTTGGTTGACTGTGAGGATGTCGATGAACTAACAGATGGTCTCACCACAGTAGCCTGGATTTTATCCCTGAAAAACTCTTTTAAGAGCTTGTTTTCGTCAAGGATAGAGTTTCACTGTCTAACCACGGTAAATGCCACCAAAAGTTTAGCTGTGGAGACTTTTCAATTGAACAGGATAACCACAGAGTATTGGCAGCCACTTTTCTCATCGCCATTCAGAATAAGTTGAAAATTGCCAGAATGGAGAGCATAGTGGAACGTCACGTGCTGGGATTATTTCTGCTTGCCTGCACAGTGTAGAAAAGAAAATTGTATAGGAAGTGGGCTGGCTGGTCTTCATCCCTAAAAACAAAGTGAAAGAAAGATCCGTAACCCAGCCAAGGCTATCATGATGAAACTTGGCCAGGAGGAGTTATGATTGGCTTGTTCACAGAAGCATGAATGAATTTTCATCTGGAGTACATTTACGCTCAATATCTTCTTCCTCTACCCCACAAGCTGTATCCACAAACTATTTCAGATTTATTTGTGGTTTTTGTTCTTTTCTTCTGTCTCAATTTAGAAAAACAGATCAAAATAGGAAGTAAAACATTTTGTTTAAGGATAGAGATATTAAAAAATTTGACAGTCAAATCCACTTTATCACCTCACAAGTTTCTAGATCAGGCATGGGCAAACTCTGGCCCGTGGGCCACATGCGGCCTATTAAACGTTTTAATGCGGTCCGCCAAACATAAAAAATTTGAATAGCTAAACCTTGTTAATGTTTTATTTCCCTGCAATTCCGATGTTTCCTCACTAGATGGTCCACTCTGAATTTTTTGGCTTTGTTGAGAAAACAACAACACTGCTCCCATTAAAATGTGTCTCCGTGATGTGCACACTGTCAAAATAAACTGTGCACAGATATGGAAAGCCATCGGGCCCAATACACGAACGTAAACAAGCATGTCAGATGTTAAAACAAGCAAAATGTTACATCAAGCGCTTAGATTTCAAACCTAGCGCCGCTAAATGCATGTTTTTATGCACTATCGCACTCGATTTCAGACCTAGCACCGCTAGATTTGAAATTGAACACTCTTGATGTAACATTTAACACGCTTGTTTAAAATCTAGCACGCCATTCTAGCGGTTTAATCTAGCGGTTACCAAAGCATGCCATCCATCTGCTCCTGTTCTGGCCCCTTTGTCAAATGTTAGAACTCAATGTGGCCCACGAACCAAAAAGTTTGCCCACCGCTGTTCTAGATGAACTGCTCTTTTTTGTGGATTAAATTCAACAAGGTGTTTCAAAAATCATTTCGAGATTGCTTTACTGATTGTGGAGCAAAGACGATGTTCTCCTGACTTCATGGTTTCAGGGATATATGCACATATACATAAACACTAACAAGTTCTGTTCCATCGTCTTCCACTTATCCAGAGCCGCGTCGCTTGGGTAACATCCTCAGACGGGAAGCCTAGGCTTCTGTCACCCCGGTTCTTTTGGCACAACTAGGATACGCTGGAACAAAATTAAAGAGAAAACAAAACAGGGCCTGAACTAGAACAACAAGAAAAAAGAGACCTAATTTAACTTCTCTACAAAAATGAAGGTACCAACTGATAATTAGGGTGCCTAACAAACAGAAACTACGTGATGTAAATTGTACAGGATACCCCAAAACTATACACACCAACCTTCCAACCCAAAATTAAATAACTGTTTCACTTTTCGTTTTCTTTTGTAATAAACATGTATCTACTCCAAAACATTTTTTAGGTTTTTTTTTTGCCACATATTACAACCCTTGGGCGGTGCAGTGGTTAGCACAGTGACCTCACAGCAAGACGGTTGGGGGTTCGGGTCCTGGGTGGGGATGAGGTTTGGAACACTGGCCTTTCTGTGTGGAGTTAGCATGTTCTCCTCGTGTGTATGCATGGGTTTCCTCCGGGTACTTCGGGTTTTCTCCCATCCTCCAAAAAACATGTATGTTAGGTTGATTGGCCACTACAAAATTGCCCCCTAGGAACTTTTGGGTCGGGTCAGGCCTAAAAAAATGTCAATCGTTACTTCGGGTCGGGCTTCTCTCTCGCTGATTTTTTTTTTTTTTTTAAATAAACATATGTTTATAAAATGTAAACTAAAACTAGGTGTGGGTACTAAACCAATAAATACTTGTTATAAAATTATTTAATTTGGATAAAACAGAGAAGAAATGTTTAACTACTAAACAGGATCCGCAGAGCCAGAGCATGCTCTGCGCACATGAACACCTCCTCTTAATTTGGTAATACTCCCCTGCACACGTCTTTATTTTATTTATTTTGAACTGGTATCCCCGATATGAAGGAGTAAGAAGTTAAGGATAAACTAAAGGCAGGAGAACTGAAAAGACAAACACGCACCGGTAAGAGTGAGGTGTGGAAAAGCTTCAAATTTATTGTTCAAAATGCTACAGAAACTTGCGTTGGCTTCGCTGAATGTCGTGAATGTGGCGCTTTGCTTTCATATGAGAGCAAAAAAGACTGGCACCTCGACGCTGAGCGGGCATTTAAACAGCTGGACTGGCAAAAATGATGATCGTTAAAGATCTATTTTATAATTTGTTTTAAAGACCGTCCCTCCTCTTCGCGCTATGCAGGCCATCACAGACAAGTGCGTTAGGGGTCCGATAGTGTAAATTTTTTTTTTCATTAAAAAACGTGTTCTTGAAATTGTTCCAATTTATAAATAACCCTCGCCCTCCTGAGTCCTCACAAATAAATATGACATTTCAGACTTGTTTCGGGCTCAGGCCCGCAAATCACATTGATTTCTCGGGCTCGGGCCGGGTTTTAATATTTGCGGGTTTGGGTCAGGTCGGGCTGGATTTTTTAGGCCCGATCTCACCTCTGGTTGATAGTAACGTATCTTAAGAATGAACAAATAGAAAACATCATTCACTTTCATCCACTTTCCTGTTAAGTTAAACAAGAAGTTGGATCCATACTTTGAAGTACCACTGAGGTGACGTGTTACATGTCCAGTTTGTTATTAAATCTGAACTATTCCTCCACTTCTCTTTGCTCATCTCCTCACCTTGTTTTACCCTCGCCTCAGTTTCCACGTAACTCCTCGTCTTTGTTTCATTTCTTTATCTTCTCATTCCTGCATGTCTCTCTATATTCTCACCTCGTTGTCTGAAGCTTTCAGATTTCCATTTTTTTATGTTTTTATTCAAACGTTATCATTTCATGTCTTCCGCTGTGATGTGTTTTAGAAAGGTAGCGGACTTTAAAAGCATATTTCCTTTTCATCTCTTCTCATTCATCCATGGGTTTACTTTTTATTTGATCTAAGTTTCTTTTCACAATAAAGTGTAAGTCAAATGTTTGTTAAAAAAAAAAAAAAATCACTCCAGTTGTCAGAATGACTCTAGGGGTAAAAATACCTCCAGTTTGCTCCCACCTTCCGAAAATATACGTGATCGGTTGATTGGCCGCTACGAAATTAGTGTCTGTGTGTGTGTGAAACCCCTCAACTAACTGACGACCTGTTCAAAGTTTATCCTGCCTCTCACTTGCAATCAAGCCAAGATAGGCTTCGGCAATCCTGCTATCCTATTGTCATGGTTCCCTCGCCCACCACCAGGAGGAACTCAGGGCCTTCCCTCATTTGCCTGATTCTACACACCTGAAGGTCTTTGTGAAGCTGCCTTTAAATAGGCAGCCCATCTTCCCTTCAGGTGTAAGGTCATACCTTCCAAACACTGCCATAGGGCCAAAAAACATTTTCAACCATGATTCCTAACAACGTCATGGCTCAAGAAATAGAGTCAGATTGCAGAAACACAGTAACTAATACATGTCCGTTTTCTGCAGGAGACGGCATTAGTTAGGATAGGTTTTACTTTTATTTTTTGTTTCTAGAAGCTCTTAATAGAGGCACAAGAACTCCTCAGTTCCTGTTTTCTACTACTTTACGGTTGTTCTCGGTTTATTAGACTTTGAAAAAAAAAACGTTTATTCAACCAAGTAAGTGACTATTTAGGTTAATGTTGTTTCTGACTTGTGACTAGTTTTTAATGTCATTGTGGATGTAAAATCTGACCATATGTCTCTGATTAATTAAATTCAACCATTTTTTTCCAACAATTTTTGGTTTAAAAATTACATATCAGCAGCTAACAGATACGTGAAGATCTTGAAAGAGTAAAATAAAAGTTTGCGACAATAGTTGAATGAAAACTTTTGCATCTATTCAGTTTCTGTCTAAGTGATCAAACAATAGTTGTGTCCATCCAGGCGTGGCAAAAATTCAAGGAATGATTTTTAACTATCTGCGTGTGGAAAAGCTTCTAGATTTTAATCGAATTCCAGCCTGTTCACATTCTGTCATTCATTTATAAAACCATTTTTATGGATCCTCAAGATATTCATATTTTCACCTCGCCAACGTTTCTGCACTTTAGTTATGTTTTTTTTTTCTTTTTTTCCACCAGGTCGCTCTCATCACGGACAGATCGAAACAGTCAAAGGTAAGATTTTCCCTCCTATTTTGACTTTTGTATTTTCTTCTTACACAATTTTTTTTTTTTTTTTAGATTTTGTATATAAATGGTTACTTAATCAAAATGTAATATGTTTAAAAGCTAAACTCAGGGCGGCACAGTGGCCTTGAAGCAAGAAGATAGGGGTTCGCGTCATAGGGACGAGGCTTTGAACACTGGCCTTTTTGTGTGGAGAATGCATGTTCCCCCTGTGTGTGCGTGGTACTCCGTTTCCTCCCACACTCCAAAGACATGTATGTTGTTTGGTCACTATGAAATTGTCCCTAGGAAGGAGTATGTGTGTGGATGGTTGCGTATGTGTGGCCCTTCAACAGACTATTGACCCTGTCTCTCGTCTTGAATCAGTCAGGATTGGCTCCAGCACCCCCGCGACTCGTTGGGGATAATTGGTTCAGAAGATTAATTTGAATGAATGAATAACTAAACTCAGCTCATTTCCACTCATCAGTATCATTTGTCTTCAGACCAATTTTAATGCAGTTCAATCTAACCACCACTAGAGGGAGGCAGAGTATTTCAGCCATGATGATCCCACGTGCATTTTGAAAACAGAAAAATTTTCAAAAATCACAACTCTTTATATTTATTTAAGCACTGATAGAACATGTGTGAATTAATACGTTGCACACATATATGTGATTATAAATCCCTGCTGTTTTATTAGAAGTACATATTGAACAAATCATATGATGTTTTTCTGCTGATCATCAAACGCTAATAAACAGAAAATAGATAATTTTTCTTTATAGATCTGTCTATAGAAACTATTTTCTTTATCAGTCCCCTCCTTCTTTTCCCACCATGCTCCATCGTCCTCTGTCTCTGAGTCCTGATAGGGCAGACATGGATCAACAGAAGAGAGGAGGAGGGAAAGGGAGTATGGATACGAGTGTAGAAATCCTTAGAAACAAAGAAGCGCTGCAGGTGCACAGGGACGTACAAGACAGGCAGACTGTCTGCATGTGAGCTCAAGTTTTACCTGGATCCAGTTTGGTTTTCTAGAGCTGTTTAGTTTTTAAAGAATAGAATCAGAAGAAAGCATGGCGCTTTTTATCAATGATGCACAGAGTCTGGGTTCGTACTATTGCCTTATCAGACGCAAGTTCAAGAGGAGGAGGAAGAAACGCTCGGAACGTAAAGGTAACCAGGAGACGGATGTTGAAGGTTGAAATGAAAGTTGAGCAAAAAGAATTTTAAAATCTCTAACTTTTTACTTGTTTCCAGAATAATCAGAGATTATGTTTAGTATGAAATGTTAAAATTACACTTTCAAACTTTTTATTAAACTGATGCTGGGTAAATTTTGATTAAATCTGTCCATTCAGCTGAATACTGGTCTGAAAAATGTAATTATGGACTTTTGTCAGCTTGTTTCAGGCTGACTTTATTAAACTTCTACACTTTGTACATATTCTATTCAATCATGGCTTAGTTTTAGAAGGTTTGTACTTTTTTTAACTTTCAAAACCGCTGTCTGTGATACACCTGTTCTCTGTATCTGTACCCCCACACCTGCTCCGTGTTGGTTTGAGATCTTTCTTGTTCTGAAGACGCCACAATTAATTTTGCTATAATCTGCATCTCTGTCAGTTTAGTCCTATTTTAACCAATTGTTCCAACTTATTAATTTTGTAGTCTGATGTGCATTTTATTTTGTTTTGTTATTATTTTTTAAATCACTGATCTTAATTATTCCATCCTTTGTTTCCTCTGACACTGTCGCCTCATATCTGTCACTTTGGGCTCATAGAAAAAAAACATACATTCAATTTAAGTGAATATTTCTTTTTCTTCTTCTTTTTTTTCTATCGAAATTAACAAATTCAACATGTGTATTTGGTCATATTTTTTTTTCGTCATAGACAATTTGACAAAGAAATTTGATGTAGCACTTTGGGATTTTTTTCTTTAAATATAAGGCATGTTATAAATAAAATGCATTATGATTATAATATTAATTAAATTACACAAGCTCGTAATGCCTTAATCTCCATCTTCAATCTGTTAACTGACCTGTAAATACTCATGATTTCATCAGACATCCAATATTTTAGCTCTGCATAAAAACCATTATGTAGATGATTTAAATTTAGACATAAGTAATTAAAATGTTTCATTTTTCTTTAATCGTGTTACGTCATAATTAAAACTCTGTGGCCGTAAAGTTTTATAATAGTTCAATTAAATTCAGAAAGTGCAAATTGACAAAATTGACAATAACCAGTATGGGTGGCTGGAACATTTTACAAAATAAGAGTAGTTTTTCTGCATTTTGGTCCTCCCATTCTGTCCCCCCACCCTGGCTGATTTTAGGCACGAGGTATGATACACCCCAAAATGTGGGGACTTTTGTGGAGAGTAATTTCATTGCGACCAATTAACCTAACGCGCATTTATTTGGAGGGTGGGAGAAAGAAAATCTGAGTACCCTGAGAAAACCCACACAAACCCAGGGAGAACAGGCAAACTCCACACAGAAAGATCAGCGTTCAAGTGTTTCCAACACTTCAAGATTTGAACCCCAACCTGCTTGCTGAGAGGCTGCGATGCTAACCACTGTGCAGCCCAATTTTGCTGTAATATACCCTAAAAAAATTCTTGTTCTGTGTGAAGCTAATTAAGACTTTTTATTATTAGAATAAAACTTGTTTACAATAGGTTTAATAGAAGTTTATCTGAGTTTTTGTTTTTTATTTTACTCCAGTAGAAAGTTTTTTTTTATTATCATTATTATTTCTGTAACAGCGTGCACGCATTCACCGTACGCGCGAGCGGTGTTGAAACGCATTATGTTGTTAAAATGAAGAATCATGTGGAAATGATTTATAAAAGTGATTTTTAGATTTAAAAAAAAAAAAACTTTACTCCATCCACTGAGTAACTTCTGGAAAGACAATCCTACTCCAGTAGAAGTCCAGCTGAATGGGGGAAGGGGTATTTACAAAAGAATTCACATTAAAATGCATGTTGATGACCGCGAACGGTTCGCGGGGGCTCCATGCTGAGGGTGTTTGTTGGACGAAAAATTTTGTGGGTTTAGGTCTTCTAGTGTTAACGAATCGCTTGAATTATGTGCTTCACAGAATAATTACAAAGCATCAAATTCTGTCCATGGTCTTTTGGTAACTCAGAAAAAGAAAGATAGTTGGTCGTGTTTCTAAATTGTGGGTGGAGTTTGCCCTCAGATTAGTTACCTTTGAATCAAAGTAATTTATATATTTTTTTAAAAAACAAAAATAGCGTTTGAAGTTCTGAGGATGTTTCTTTTTTGCCCTCTTGTGAGTGATGCAGGTGGCGTTTCTACATAACACATGCATGGTAACAAGTAGTCCTTTGAGGTCTGAGTTTTCTAAGTTTGCCTCTCTGCTTTGGGGATTAGCCCAACAGGAAAGGTAATAATTACTTAGGTGGCCACAGCTCACTGGCAGTATTAGCCGTGTCTCAGCCACTCGCTTTGACATCCACCAACTTCTATCCCAACCCCACGCCACTTCCATCTCTGAGCCCATTCATCCAAGTAAACCCCCTGCTGCTGATGCGGCATTTCCGCGAGAGGGAGACTGGCCACGTCCATCAGTATTACACAGCTCTGTTTCCCGCCTTTTCTCAGCTCACGCTTATCACCGTTGAAAAGAAGGTGGCACTTATTTCCTTCCTATAATGAGAGAAGAGATGACTAAGCAGGTCTTTGGCCCGGTGTCGCTCTTCTCGTTTCCCCTGTCAGCTTTAATGCCCCACAGCCGTAGTCTCCTGATAAGTTGCTTAGCGCTTCAGTTTTTTTCAGAGTTCTCAAAGGGTTAGCAGCCAACACTATGGGGGATGACGAGGTCAAACACTTGAGACACTCCTCAGAGCAAAGTGGTCTCGGCTACACGTCAAATTGTTCTTGTATTTCCTCAGCAATGAAGGTAAAGCTAGGTACTTAAGAGCTTATAAGGAAAGGATCTATACTGGTTATAATTAAATGACAAGGGTCACTTTGACGATCAATACAATCAAGTCAGACATCGTTTGTAAAGTACTTTTTAACCATGGGGTTACACAATGTGCTTTACGGACAAAAAAAATGAAAAGCCTATAATTTACAATGATTATGGAATGAAAATTATTCGAGAACCCTCTCTCACATATGACACACTACGCCCAGGTATCAACATTCACCACCCAGCAGTGACGCCCCCCAACCGCTTTTGACTATCTCTTGACCTGAACTTAAAGTATAATCAAAAGTGATCATGACTAATGTGTAACTGCGGATTTGTATTCAAAATGTTCCTGGATGGGCACATCAAACGCGTTTAAGCGCTTCTGCACACTAACATGAAAATGTTGGTTTTTCGTGACGTTCGCGAAAATTATCATTATCATCTTTATTACAAACTCTAGGTCCAATACAGAAAGGCGAAACTAAAAAACAACAACAACAAAACAGAAAAAATAAAAATGAAATGTATATAACACATCAAACCACTGTTTACGTCAAACAATTGTACCAATGTTTCCACAGTTCAGACCAAGTTCAGGCAAACATCTTCTCGGATGCTTTTGTGTGAAAAAATATTTAATTTGGATTGAAACATCTGCAAATTTTCCGTTTAAATTGCGCAAATATGATAGGGGTATGAGTCATGGGGGGAGCAGTGGCAGACTAACTTTTTTGCTGTTTCTAGGTCTTTGTGCTGAATCTCTCTCTACTCTTTGGCCTTGCTGAGACCGATTTTGACAACTGCAAGCAACCGGTAGCAGTCCGAACTCACTGACTCGAGATTTGTTGCGTTGATGTTGCATGATTTTAGTTCCCTTTCAGGCAACTTTCTACCGCAGGGCAGGTCGTCCAGTTGGCCGTGTTCCTGTGGCCAGCTCCCCCATAGAGCATGTCCTTTGTAATAGATAGAAATAAATACGTACAATTAGACTAAACCAAAAATTAGTAAGAGCTTTAAATAATAACTTTAAAAACCTCAAAGTGACAAGTCTAATTGTATTGAGTACGATGGTTTGTTTGGATATATTTTTCAGGAACAAGTGCATTTTAGCTTCCTTTGTTTCTTTTTACTTAAAAATATATATTTTTTACCCTCCTTCTTTGTCATTTTGCCGTCACAGTCTTCACACTGACAAACTATTCTGTTAAATTCCACATTTGAGTTTTTATTTGTACGCCAGCATAACCAGTCGTCATACAAATGATCACGAGATACCTTCAAGTGAATCGCCATTAGGTGCACAATGACTTTCAAAATGCTGAACTTAACCGTATCTTCCGAGCTCTTCAGAGCATTTCTCATAAATGTTCCAAGCCACGACACTCCCAGACGGTGCTTTCCAATGGGCCGTGTATGAAATATGGAAAATGAAGAACAGAGGCCTTTTCTGCCATGCAAGCAGAATCTCTAAAATGAGCTTTTGCAACTTGAATGAAGCGGGTGGGAGGAGAGCGGGGGATCAGCAGTGCCTGATGCTTCCAGCTCGTTGCTGTGGAGTAAGATTTTGACATCCCACGAAACTCCGATGCATCAGTTTCATTAGTTCATTTCTAATCATTCTATTATTAGCTCTTCTGCTTAAATCACGTACTCATCTACACATAATTAAATGTCTGTAAAATGATACCAAACACAGTTTTTAAACGATTTTGTCACTTTCCTACTAAAGTCCACCAGCTGCCTAACACGAAAATAGATTAGCAGCCTCCCTAAATCGCTCCGACAAACTGATTAACGTTTGACACCGGCCCCGACGGAAGTGAAACAGAAAACACGGGCACATTCATTTACCTTGGACGAAAATAAATAAATAATAGAGCCGTTGATTACGGGCGGTGGCTCATTGAGCACGACAAAACACAGCAGCACTCTGTCATGATAAGAAATGAGTTGTGTCTGCCTGTCTCAATGTAATTAGCTTTGATTAGCATGCTGCTAATGACTGTGACAGCCTGTCGGAGGTGGGAACAATTGGGGAAACCCACCGTGGCGAGACCGCACAAACCGGCAAGGTGTGTGTTTAGTCGGCAGAAACACTTCACCTCCCCAGAGTTGCACGCACGGATTTGTGTGGTCCCCTTTATCGGCTGAGACCGACTTTATTAATGTAGTTGCGAGCGGGAATGGAGATCGGAATAGTTTTTCCCGCGGCGAGTTGTTCCATCCACCTCTGACATCCGTCCTCTTACTGATGGGTGGATGGACACTCTCTCCCTCCCTCTGTTTGCCGTCACAACCTTTTTCATCCAGTCGTGGTTTCCCACCCCTTCCTAGCCGTCCCATCAATTCCTCCTCATCTGTGCGACAGCAGAAAGGGCACAAGGTGTGACAAATCCACTACCGGATGACAATGTTTAACACAAACCTTACACGTGTGTGTGTTCACGTGTTTGCTACAGAGAATATTTTAAGATTTCCTGTCCTCTACATATACTCACGAGCATATTTATGCATAACCTATTCCCACATCCATCAATGGGATCCCTCTGTGTCCAAGTTGGCCTTGAATGTGACAAACGATATTAGGTGTGAGCACCTTGTTCATCCAGGCGAGGAGGACAGAGGGACAAAGGAGAGGACTGTAATTAGGTTGCCCAAGACTCCATAAGATGTTTTTAAACTCCTGCAGTTAAATTTGTGTTGTCAAACTGATAAAAAAAAAATCCTCCAAAGCTTTCGCCACAACTCCATACCCTACGATGGAGACCAAACATTACCAATCGGGCTGCACAATATTGCTAAGATTCCGTTCCGTCATCTTCCGCTTGTTCCGGGGTCGGGTCGTGGTGGCAACAGCCTCAAACGGGCAGCCCAGGCCTCTCTCTCCCCGGCTGCATCCTCTAGCTCACCTGGAAGGATCCCAAGTCATTCCCCGGCCAACCGTGAGACATAGTCTCCCCAGCGGGTCCGGGGTCTGCCCCTTGGTCTCCTCCCGGTCGGACGTGCCCGAAACACCTTGCCCGCAAGGCGCTCGGGGGGCATCCTGACCAGATGCCCGAACCACCCCATCTGGCTCCTCTCGACCTGGAGGAGGAGTGGCTCTACACCGAGCTCCTCCCGGATGGCAGAGCTCCTGATCTCTGAGTGAGAGCCCAGCCACCTTGCGGAGGAAGCTCATTTCGGCCGCTTGTACCCACGATCTCATTCTTTCGGTCAACACCCACAGCTGGTGACCATAGGTGAGGGTTGGAACAAGATACTGCCAAGATACTCAATTAAATTTTTCCATCTAATATTGAGATTTATAACATATCTTTGTTTATTTAACAGGCTTTTTTGGAACATTTATAATCGACAAAAAAATATTCAAAATAAATCGTCCAGTTAGTAGGGTTGCGGGGTGTGTAGGATCCCATCTCGGCTGGTTATACAAGAGGTGGGGTATACCCTTAATAGGTCACCAGTCCTGTTGCAGGGCTGTTCACTTATTTTTCATCCTTAAACTACTCAGGCATAAATTTATTCCAAGTGAAGTTAATTACGATTACAAATAAAAATAACTTACCTTGAGGTGTAATTGTCATCCAGAGGGATTTTCAATTTGTAAAAATTATTTCCAAAGTAATAAAACGCAAATTGTGAATTGTATTAAAACACCAGTTCATGACACCAGTCATTAAGTATTAATTTTTTTATACAGTATAAGCCCTTTTAGTGCGGGGGGGCGGGGGGGGGAGTAGGACAGTGACTCAGTGGTTAGTGGTTAAAGCGTTCGCCCGTGGAGCCAAAGTCAACCGGAAGTTCGCAGGTTTGCATCCCACTGAGTGCACATCTAGGGTCCTTGGAGAAGACACCTAACCCCTTGTTTCTCCCACCATTGGCACTGTCATGGTGGTCTGGTTTGGTGTAGGAGCACACAAATTTCTGCGGTGAGGGATGAATAGCGTGGAAAAAAAAAATTACGCAATGTTGAATACAAATTGCATTTGAAACTAGAAAAAGGATTTTCCACATATTTCTCGACAATAATAAAATATGTTGCTCTTGATCACAGCTCAGAAAGTAATATTTTTATATTAAATAGGATTCTATGAATGAAATATTGTGAAAAAAAATTTCTTATAAACTCAACAATTCTTAAGGCCAAACTTTAAAACTCTAATTCTCCAAATATTCACAAAAGTGGCGTAGAAAAGGTTCCAATTATAACAGAAAAGTCTCTACAACCTGAAAGATTCTTGTAGTGGTTTCAATACTTATTAAAAAATGACTTCCTCTCGAGGTCAGTGTATTGAGTATTTTAAAGTAATGAAAAAGCTTCTGTATTAATGGACCAATCATCAGTAAGCTTAGCCTCTAAGCTGGCAACTATGCCACAACAAATCCTGCATGAGATGTACTTCTAATTGACATAGTTTGGTTCTTTTTTTCTTAAATTCAAATTAGCTCTACATAACTGAGTTTCCACTTTGCTTAGGCTCCCAAAACCTTGTCTTCGTCATGCTGTTTTGCTGATGACATTCCGTTTTGTCATCTTCCGCTTATCCCGGGCCGCCCGGGTCGCTGGGTCAACAGCCTCAGATGGGAAGCCCAGGCTTCTCTCAACTCGGCTGCATCCTCCAGCTCACCCGGGAGGATCCCAAGTTGTTCCCTGGCCAGCTGTGAGACATAGTCTCTCCAGTGGGTCCGGGGTCTGCCTCTTGGTCTCCTCCCAGAGACATCTCCTGCAAAACCTAGACCAGGGGTGGGCAAACTTTTTGATTTGCAGGCCACATTGAATTCTAACATTTGACTAGGGGGCTGGAACAGGAGCAGTTGGATGGCTTGCTTTGGTGACCGCTAGATTAGACCGATAGTATGGAACGCTAGATTTTAAACTAGTGCGCTAAATGTTACATAAAGAGCATTAAATTTCAAATCTACCGCGCTAGGTCGTACCTATCTCACCTCCAGACCCCTCTACAACCACCTGATTGGTCAGTTGCAAACTAAATTAAATCGCGACCTCGCTATTGGCGCATCTCAATATCGTAGTATCAATTCAATATTGACATATCATGAACCCCTTGTCACTGTTTTATGCATGGAATGGCTTAAACCATCCTTCAAAGCTGTCACAGTCATTCAGCACCATCTTTGGTCAATTGCACACACTTTTAAGTTTTCAAAACTTCCCTACCCATGTGCTTTGCTTGGCACGTTGAACATTGAGCACAGCGGTGGTGGTCCACAGTGAGCCGGCCATGCTCACATCCACACAATCACCTACTCCCAAACACACTAAAACATACAGTCTCTTCCCCACAGGCACTCGGTGCCGATGCTGTGTCATAAATCAGAGCTGTCAGATAGATTTTACACCGCTCCCAGTGAAAAGAGGGTAGGCAGCCACCCAACAACCTTGAAAAGATGGAAGGAAGAAGAAAAAGGAAATTCTGCTTATAATCAAACCTGAACCGTGGGCCGAGGGATTTTATAAAGGAAGGTCGGAAACTTTTTAACAGGCACACATTCAGAAACAAAGAGTAGGAAACCTTTGGACTTCGAGATCAAGTCCTTAACCATTGGATTTAATCCCAAAGTCCAAAGGTTGCATTTGGCAAGGCTTGAAAAATGTATTAGCCTTGGTGCCTTCAGTAATTTATATCGATGCAACCTAAATTAGGACATGTCTTGGGTTATACAGTACGTTGTCATTGTACTAGTCTTGGTATATGTACATATCGTGAGCATCTACTTGATGTGATTTGTTCGTGATGATTATGATCTGTTTTTGTCTATCTTTTATTGACAAAAACAGCTAGCTGCCTGGCTAGCTGTAAAACAGACTCTCTAGCGCGGCGGTGTCCAACCGGTCGACCACGATCTACCGGTAGATCGCCGACTGGTCCCGAGTCGACCGCAAGACGTGTTGAAAAAAAAATATTTAATAACTTTTTTTTTTTTAATGACAGAAAGTCAGTGTTGCCAATTTAGTGACTTTGATACTAAATTTAGCGACCATTCAGCCGCTCAAAAAAGCAACTAGCAACAATCTAGCGCCTTTCTTGTGTTATAGAGCTCATTAACCCACGTTAGTCGGGCAGGATCAGGATAAAACTATCAAAGCAATATTTTTTGTTGACTGGTGGAGAAGATCCTTATACAATTTTAAATAATTTATTTTCCAACAATCCCGATTTGATGCCTGCAATTCACTCCAAGTTTCTACTCAGCTGCAGATCTGAAAGCTAATAGAGGAGTGGACGCATACTGACGTTGTGGGATTGGTAGATCTTAAGAGGTTTGCTAGTTGAAAAGTAGATCTTGGGACAAAAAAGGTTGGGCACCCCTGCTCTAGCGGGTCTGGGGTATGCCTCTAAGTCTCCTCCCAGTGGGACGTCGCCAAAACACCTCTCTAGCGAGGCATTTGGGAGGCATCCCAACCTGATGCCCGAACCACATTATCTTGGTTGTCCCAACACAAAGGAGCAACGGCTCTACTTCGAGCTCCTCTCAGATAGCAGAGCTCCTCACTCTATATCTGAGTGAGCTCAGACACCCTCCGGAGGAATTTCATTTTGGCTGCTTGTATCCGCGATTTCATTCTTTTGGTCACTGCCAAAGCTGGTGAACAAAGGTGTGAGTGGGAACGTAGATTGACTGGTAAATCGAGATAAATCCAGAAATCCCTGATCCATTATGTTGTGTTTGGCATATCTGGTCAACTCAGAGACATGATCAGCTCCTCAACCCATTGGCGTGTCTACTTATTGCTTTAACTTATTTTTAAGGTAACCATATTTGTGCTTAGAGTCTCTTGACAATGGACCAGTGAGGATTTTTTGATAGCTAGACTTTATTCCATTGCTATGTCATTCTTTTTTGTATGCTCAAATTTGTGGATTCGTTCTTCCCAACCATTAGGGTCATCAGGTTAAAGTCATCAGGCGATATTAAGTTCTTATTTTCTACTTAGATCGTTTATTTCGGTCTGGTTTCTTTCCAAGTGTTGATTGAATCAGGCTTGGACCCTGAGGTTGACGTTCTTGAGCGAACAATGATCTCATCTCGCTTTCAGTTCAGATTTCGCCAAACTTGGAAAAAAAAAAATGGTTTCAAAACAAAACTATATTATTTCCAAAATGAGTTGTAAGGTTATTACTTTCCTTCTTTTCAAAATAAAAGCAAAATGACTAAATGAAATTTGGTTTATACATCTCTATGCTTTTATTCTGACTTTGGTTTAATGTTGAAATCTTTATCTGAAAATTGCGTAAGAAAAATTGAAGGCCATTTTTTATTAAGTGCTCATTGTCTCAGATTCCTCCTCATTCATGCGCATAAATTCCCTGATTGGAAGAGGCTTATTGGATGTCAGCTGCCTCTTAATATGCAGAGTGGTGGAAAGTAGGAGCGTCCAAGAGTATGGCTCGAAGGCAAATCACTTCTGGCAGCCTAATTCACTGGTCATTAGAAAGGCCAAATTGAATAATGGACTCAGAGGTAAGGTGTGTATGTATGTGTATTCATGTGGAAGTATGTCTGATGAGAATGGACGCTCATACTGGGTGCAAAGGGTGAAGGGGGAGTCTGCTGCACCCTTACTTTGGCCCATCAGTTTCAATCTGGCAACACGACAGGCGTTCCCCACTTTGAAGCAACCCCTCTCCATTAGGCCACCGGTGGCCACACGTGTACTTCATTACACAGCATTGCCTGGTCAGTGTCTGGAGACATCAACCTAGCATGCTAGTGGAGGTGGGGACGCTTTTTTTTGTAAACTTTCTACCTCTTTCTCACACTTTCTTGAGGTAATCACTAGTCTGCCAAAGTCTTATTGAGAAAAGTAATGGGATTGTAGAACGGTGATGGTAGCACTTACTTATCTGACTGCATACATCGACAGTTAACGATGATCCTCGCATTCACTCCCTCCCCTGTCTTTAAATTTCATTACACTCCTCTTTTCACTGCTATTAACGCCCGTTTAGCATCCACCTGCATTTGTCATTTTGTTCTTTAAATGAACATTTCAGACAACCTTTTAAACACCATTAGTGAAAAACATGATTGTAGTAATTATGTGGCAGACTGAAGCAGCCGCAGCTCAGATGGTGGAACAGGTTTTACATCAGGGTGGGAAACTATGACCCGAGGGCCATTTGAGACCCATTAAAGCATTTATTCAGGCCTGCCAAACTTGTATACATGATAAAAATACATTTGGAAAAAAGCGTTTCTCTGCAATTCTAGTGTTTCTCATTAGAAAAATTGAAAACGTTTTCCTAACGGGGAAGATAGTTTTCCAGTTGGAAAAGTTTTTTTCTTTATTATTTTTCCGATAGGTCTTAAACACATTTACATTTTACTTTTGATTCAATTAGAACTAAAAGAACTAGAATTCAGAATTCATAGAACTAATTGAGGTTGGAGGTAAAGTAGTGGTCTAAAGCAGTGGTCCTCAACCACCGGGCCGCGGACCAGTACCAGGCCGTGGGTCTTGTGGTACCGGGCCGTGGGTCATGTGGTACCAGGCCGCATAGAATGAAGAAATAACTTCCATTATTTCCATTTGATTTATTATTTGAGCCTTTATTATAAAGGTTTTCTTGATTATTGATGGCAATGTTTTAATTTGAAAAGTGTCTGAATACAGAATTACGAAGCAGACTGGACTTTAGAAACACTCATCAGGTTGTAGGTCAAAATGGGACTGTCTGGTTCCAGCAAAACAAACTCAGAACTCCGATTGATCTAGTCTTACTGTGGGGACTAACTGGTATTTTTATTCACTTTGTTTTGTGATGTTTTGTTTTGTCTTTTATTTTGAAGGTATATTTACCGTTACCAAGCAGAGAGAACGTTTCTGTGTTAAAAAGACACAGCTAGTAAATTTTGTCGTGAGGACAAACACGATTAAGTTTCTTATTTATTTAAAAAAAAAAACATTTTTTTCAGACTGGTCTTATTTCGTTTTTCTGCTACACCTTGAGACCGGTCCGTGAAAATATTGTCAGACACTAAACCGGTCCGTAGGGCAGGAAAGGTTGGAGACCGCCGGTCTAAAGTATAACATCCTTATGAACACCAACGCCTCAACTTTTTTGCTTTAAGACAGATGGAGATGAGAAAAGTATACCAAGAAGATTAACGAGTTTTTTTCTTGATTTTTTTTTTGTTCCCCCGTTCCATTGTTTTCCGCTTATCTGGCGCTGGGTTGAAATGACAACAGCCTCCGATGGGAAACTCAGACTTCTCTGACCACGGCTGCATCCTCCAGCTCACCAGGGAGGATCCCGAGGCATTTCCCTGTCTAGTTGTAAGACATAGGGCCCTATTTCTGGATCTCCTCTTGGTGGGACGTGCCCAAACCACCCCATCTGGCTTCTCTCAACCCGGAGGAGCACCGGCTCTACACCAAGCTTCTCCTGGATGACATGGCGCCTCACTCTATTTCTAATAATATTATTTTTTAACTCTGTCTTAATTTAGACAATTCAACGTCCTCCGCTTTCATGAGATGTTTTATATAGAACAAAATAGAAGAAATCTTCAAGAGTTTTGAGGAGCATCATATTGATAGTTGTGTACAGTCGGATGGTGCTTTGAAAGATGTTTTTTTTTTTTTTTTGTGAAAAAGTAAAACCAGACAGAAATAAAATGGATTGGTGAGATGGCCTGTTTGGTCTATCAGTCTACGTTAGGACTGCTAAGAGGGTTGTCTCACTGTTGGGCTTTCCTGCAACAGCCATTTCCCATGGCTATTTGTCTTTGTCCTGTTTCTTTCCCTTTACTTTGCCCCTATGTTTTTTTTTCTTCATTTCTTCCATCCCCTCATCTTCGATCGCTCAGTCTGGTTTTTTAGTTGTATTCGATCTCTTTCTCCTCTCGTTATTGCGGTAATCTCATTGCTGCACTGCAACCTGTTCCCTTCTGCACCGGTCCCCCAGGCAATCAGACTTATTCCATTTAAAAGTATTGTTACTCAATTAAGCACTAATAAAATACTGCTGCTACAATAACATCTCTATCAGCGGAGAGCAGTTTAGCAGATTACTTTCGAATGATCTGTAATGAAGCCTTTCAACAAACAAGTTGATTTAGATTGTTAATGGTCTGATACGGAGCAGTGGAAAGGGATGGTGTACCATCAACAGCAACATGATACTTGAGTGGTCTTGTCTCTAAAGACAGGCATCTTCGGACTCTACTGCTCCGATATTTTTTCTAGTTAATTTGAGCATTTTTGTTTTCAAGTGTACTTGAATGAGGGGAAAGTGTGTGTTTGTTATAAGAGATTAAATCAATAGACACAAAATGATTATATTAGACCAGTTATGGACAAACTACGGCCCGCAGGCCACATGCGGCCCATTAAACGTGTTAATCCGGCCCGCTGAAAAAATTAAACAGATAAACCTTGTTAATGTTCTATTTACCCTGCAATTCTGATGTTTCCTCGCTACATGGCGCGCTCTGGATATATTGGCTTTATTGAGAAAACAACGACACTGCTCCCATTGAAATGTGTGTGTACACGTGATGCGCACGCTGTCAAAATAAACAGTGTGCACAGATATGGAAAGCCATCTGGCCCAATTAACGCACGTAAACAAGCATGTTAGATGTTGAAACAAGCAAAATGTTACATCAAGTGCTTAGATTTCAAACCTAGCGCCACTAAATGTACGTTTTTAAGCGCTATCGCACTAGATTTAAGACCTAGCGCGCTAGATTTGAAATTTAACGCTCTTGATTTAGCATGCTTGTCTAGCGCGTCATTCTATCGGTCTAATCTAGCGGTTACTAAAGCATGCCATCCATCTGCTCCTGTTCCCAGGGGCGAATACAGGATTTTCTAAAGAAGGGGGCATAAAACCAGCACCTGTGGTGCTCGCCAGTATAGAGAGGTCTGGGGGCATCCCCCACCACATAATTTTTTTTAAAAATAAGTCATTTTTCTGCATTTGAATATTCTGCCAGAATATTCAATATTTTGAATATTTCCCCATTGCCATGGGGCAGAATATGGAGCCCTATATATGCCCCTTTTTTTCTTGCTTAGAAAATCGCCAAATTATATTTTGTGTCAGTGTTCTTACTCGTAAAACTAATCATGTAGGTCTCTAATTGGGAAAAAAAAAAAAAAAAGAACATGTTTGGTGGCTTCCAAATTTGTCTTAGTTAGTATCCTAAGGGTTTACTCCCACTGAGAAGTTAGAGCTGTACCATCGTGCATTTGACCACAAAAGAGCATTTTGCTTTGAGAAACGTCAGTGTTCCAAATTGTCTCTGAGCTTGGATTGTTTAGCTATCGCTGGCTCGGTAGAGTCTATAGACCTAGAGTACATTTCTGTTGAACTTGGATTTGATTTACATGTACAGTGGTGGTCAAAAGTTTACATACACTTGTAAAGAACATAATGTCATGGCTGTCTTGAGTTTCCAGTTATTTCAACAACTCTGATTTTTCTCTGATATAGTGATTGGAACAGATCCTTCTTTGTCACAAAAAACATTCATGAAGTTTGATTCTTTTATGACTTTATTATGGGTAAACTGAAAATGTGACGAAATCAGCTGGGTCAAAAATATACATACAGCAACATGAATGAGCAATTTTGGAGACTTAGAAAGTTGTTTCAATGACATGAGCTTCATAGCATGACCTCTTAACTTCTTGTGAGTGATTATGAGTGACTACAGCTGGTGACTTCTCTGAGGCCATTTAAAAAGGGCTCATTGGATAAAAACACCCACAAACGCTACAATGGGAAAGTCAAATGAGCTCAGCACAGATTTGAAAAAGAGAATAATTGACTTGAACAAGTCAGGAAAGTCACTTGGAGCCATTTCAAAGCAGCTGCAGGTTCCAAGAGCAACAGTGCAAACAATTGTTTGTAAGTATAAAGTGCATGGCACTGTTTTGTCACTGCCACGATCAGGAAGAAAACGCAAGCTGTCACCTGCTGCTGAGAGAAAACTGGTCAGGAGGGTGAAGAGTCAACCCAGGAGCACCAAAAAGCAGATCTGCCAAGAATTAGAAGCTGCTGGAACACAGGTGTCAGTGTCCACAGTCAAGCGTGTTTTGCATCGCCATGGACTGAGAGGTTGCCGTGCAAGAAGGAAGCCCTTGCTCCAAAAGCGGCACCTTAAGGCTCGACTAAAGTTTGCTGCTGATCACATGGACAAAGATAAGACCTTCTGGAGGAAAGTTCTGTGGTCAGATGAAACAAAAATTGAGCTGTTTGGCCACAATGCCCAGCAATATGTTTGGAGGAGAAAAGGTGAGGCCTTTAACCCCAAGAACACCATGCCTACCATCAAGCACGGTGGGCCTGTTTTGCTGCCAATGGAACTGGTGCTTTACAGAGAGTCAATGGGACAATGAAGAAGGAGGATTACCTTCAAATTCTTCAAGAAAACCTGAAGTCATCAGCCCGAAGGTTAGGTCTTGGGCGCAGTTGGGTGTTCCAACAGGACAATGACCCCAAACACACATCAAAAGTGGTAATGGAATGGCTAAATCAGGCTAGAATTAAGGTTTTAGAATGGCCTTCCCAAAGTCCTGACTTAAATCCCATTGAGAACATGTGGATAATGCTGAAGAAACAAGTCCATGTCAGAAAGCCAACAAATTTAACTGAACTGCACCAATTCTGTCAAGAGGAGTGGTCAAAGATTCAACCAGAAACTTGCCAGAAGCTTGTGGATGGCTACCAAAAGCGCCTAATTGAAGTAAAAATGGCCAAAGGACATGTAACCAAATATTAGCATTGCTGTATGTATATTTTTGACCCAGCTGATTTTGTCACATTTTCAGTTTACCCATAATAAAGTCATAAAAGAATCAAACTTCATGAATGTTTTTTGTGACAGAGAAGGATCTGTTCCAATCACTATATCAGAGAAAAATCAGAGTTGTTGAAATAACTGGAAACTCAAGACAGCCATGACATTATGTTCTTTACAAGTGTATGTAAACTTTTGACCACCACTGTACGTGTTCCAGAGCTCAGAATCCTATGCAGGACGTTGTTTTCTGCAACTCTCCAAAACCATTGTTTTTACCACAAAATCAATCAACCTTTTTGTCAACAGACTGTGAGATGGCCATAGATCATTACGGACCAAACAACCCAAAATCCAAACCCAAATACCAACAAAGAGACCGGAGCCATAGACTATATTCCGTTCAAGAAGAGGACCACTCTTCCTATTTATTGTAAAACCAATTATGATGTAAGAATAAATGGTGAAACCCTATGTGAGTACAGGGTAGAGGGAGAGTGGGCATGAGGCCTGGTTCACTTCAACCACGCCTAGTGTTAGTACACCCTAATGCTGACATAGTGTCAAGCTAAACTTTGTAACTAGTGCAAAAGAGGGCACGTATTAGGACGGAAAAGGAACGTATCAACTTGTCTAAATGGCGGGAATGACACTAATAAATGACTTAGAAAAAAAAGAAGAAGAATCTAAAAAAATGTCACAAATTTGTACTTTATATGTGAATTAAAGCCAAAAAAATATTCTGTATAATTTTATTTCCTTTTTTTGGGCTGTTGTACAACGTTTTGTTTCCTTATTCAGATTAAATTCCAGTTTTAATGCACACAGTGAGGAGGGTCTGCAGCCTCTCCTGTGGTCCTCCAGCTGAATTTTTTTTTTTTTTTTATCAGGGCCACCCCCGGCCCTGCTGGTGTTGGAGAGAATCATAGCCACTCACAGCGATGATTTATGACCTCTTCAAAAGCCAGCCACAAGTTAGCCAGCGTGTTTGTGTCGCTGCGGGTTTTTGTGTCCGTGTGTGTGAAACTGTGGGTCTCTATTGTGTGTGTGGGAGACCAAAACAAGAATGTGATGACAAAAAGAGTTTATAGAAATAAAACATGATTTGAACGTAGAGGGAGTCCGCTCTTAAAGGGAAATAGAAAAACTCCAGGTGTTTTTATTTCAAAGGATTCTGGTTTGAAGCTTTCTGAGAGATTGTTGAGATGAAAAGAGAAGATTTCATCCAGCGACTTTAAAGACTTTTTAAAGTTTTTTGTTCAATCCAATCGTCATTGTAAGAACTTCGCAATTGATTTATCTTAAGTATTTTCTTGAGAAAATGATACTGGCAAAGCTAAGGGTCTGATGATTCTTTGTGTCTTTGAAAACTAGAATTATTTCATTATCATAACGACTGAAAACAAAAATATTACTCTGCACCTCGTAAGATTCATCTAGAGCTTGCAAGCTTGCACGTGAGCTATTTCCCTTCTCCAAGTGGAGGAGCGAAGTATCTCAGGGTCTTGTTCACGAGTGGGGGAAGGATGGAGCAGGAGATCGGCAGGTGGGTCGGTGCGGCATCAGCAATAACTAGGACGCTGCATTGGTCCGTCGTGGTAAAGAAAGAGCTGAACCAAAAAGCAAAGCTCTCGATTTACAAGTCGATCTACGTTCCCACCCTCACCTATGGTCACCAGCTGTGGGTGGTGACCAAAAGAATGAGATCGCGGATACAATCGGCCAAAATGAGCTTCCTCCGCAGGGTGGCCGGGCTCGCACTCAGAAATCGGGTGAGGAGCTCTGCCATCCAGGAGGAACTCGGTGTCGAGCCGCTCTAGATGCCCTCCAAGCGCCGAGCGGATGAGGTGTTTTGGGCACGTCCCACCGGGAGGAGACCAAGGGGCAGACCCCGGACCCGCTGGAGAGACTATGTCTCACAGCTGGCCGGGGAAAGACTGGATCCTTCCGGGTGAGCTGGAGGATGCAGCCGGGGTGAGAGAGGCCCGGGCTACCCGTTTGAGGCTGTTGCCACTGCGACCCGGCCCCGGAACAAGCGGAAGATGACAGAACGGAACCTAGGAGGCTGACCTTTTATGATTTTTAATATAAACATGTTTTCTATTTTATTATGTAGTTTTTGTGTTCTAAAAATTAACATTTCAAAATTTATAAGCATTCTATCAGCTCTAACTTGCTGCGCCCTGCAACAGGTGGGAGGTAGCGCGCATTGCTTTCTGCGGAAAGTTGTGTTAATATTTGTGGAGAGAGACAAGGAGGACTCTGACGCCAATACATTTTAGAAAGGTTGAGTAAGATGATATTGAAGTGATACCATGAAGTCTTGAAAGTTCAGAATAACATAATGGAACATAGTCTAGCCTATTTTTAACGAGGACAATTTTGAAGCAGCAGCATGAAATTCGGAAAAAAAAAGTAGGCTACTGACGAATTAGATCATTTTATTTTGGTGTACTTTTTTATTCTAGGTTTTAAAAATATTCAACATTTTATCATTATTATTACTTTAAAAATTAACTGGTGTAAAATGTTATTTATGCAATATAGCAGCGCAAAATATAATTAATTACATAAGCGGTCAAATTGACGGTCATGGCGCTTGATGGTAGTTTTAGAAGGCGGCCGTCCTAGTGTTAAACTAACACAATCATGGCCAAAAAAGTCTTTGAATGTATGGTAAACTTTAAGCATAAAATAAAAAAAATAATACAAAGAATATGATTTGTAAGAAGGACCGTCTCGTTAAATTTTGCACCCAATTAGTTCCTAAAATAAAAAAAAAATCTTGATTTCCTTCCACAAAATATTCATTATACAAGAAACTCTTAAACCATTGGTCACCGTTTTTAACTTCTCGGGGTTCTTTGTGCTGTTGGGAGTACCTAACGGAAGGTCAGCTGTCAGCATAACACTGCCTTGCTCAGTGGTTGACTAATGCCCTTTTTCTTTAAAAGAACATAATGGCCTGCTGGGAATTTGCCAAATATGTGCAACGACTTCGAACCATGACAAAAAAAATCTATTTTTTTATGAAATAAAAGGTTGAGCTGCATGGCTTCTGGAGAAAACCAGACATGCATAGATTATCTTTTACAGCTGAACATGCAAATTATTTTTATTCATTAGGAAACAAGAAAAATTAATCAATTATTTTGTAAATCATTCACATGTTGCCATTAAAATAGACCATTAAAATTAGGGTACACCCCTATGATCACCAGCTGTGGGTGGTGACCAAAAGAATGAGATCACGGATACAAGCGGCCGAAATGAGCTTCCTCCGCAGGATGGCTGGGCTCTCACTCAGAGATCGGGTGAAAAACTCTGCCATCCGGGAGGAGCTTGTTGTTGAGCCGCTCTTGCTCCAGGTCGAGAGGAGCCAGATGGGGCAGTTCGGGCATCTGGTCAGGATGCTCCCACGAGCGCCTCGCCTCACAGTTGAGGTGTTCAAGGCACATCCCACTGGGAGGAGACCTTGGGGCAGACCCCGGACCCGCTGGAGAGACTGTCTCACAGCTGGCCGGGGAACGACTCGGGATCCTTCTGGGTGAGATGGAGGGTGCAGCCCGGGTGAGAGAAGCCTGGGCTTCGCGTTTGAGGCTGTTGCCCCCGTGACCGGACCCCGGATGAGCGGAAGATGACGGAATGGACTAAACCATGTCTACATTCAATGTTTTTGTCTTTGCATGTCTAATTTTATTTCCTCCCTGTTTTTTTCATTTCACTTCTAACAATTTCTCTTCTGTTCAATTCTTTGCGTCTTAACTCGACCAGGTCTCTGAAATCGAGCCCCTTCCATTAAATCCTGCAAATAAAAAATTCATATTGATACCCTGACTCTGTTTTCCCCTCCTCCTCCGCTTCTTTGCTCCCACCATCAGCACTGGGTGATGATAAATGACCGACTGTCAGATATAAAAGGTTGGAACATAATAAAAGTTGATTCCTTGCTTTTTCCACGCCTCCCTAACACTGCTTTTCTGTTTCCTTTCATTTGATCAATTTTTCATCTCCGCTCAGACTATTTTTTTTTTTTTACATATTCAGATATTACCATTTCATTTTAAACCAGAGTTCTTTATCAAATATTTTAAATGATGACCTGCTGGATTGATTTTTTTAAAAAATGTTTTTCACTTTCTTACATGTGCCGACTATGACACATTCTTATTTTCTGTAATAGATATTAAACATTTACTAGAAAGGATTTAATTAGACAAAAACATAAGTCGATGATGGATTTGAGTAGCAGTAACTGAGGGATGGCACTGTCTTATGTTCCTCCCGCCACCGTTCCGTTCCGTCATCTTCCACTTGTTCCGGGGTCAGGTCGCATGGGCAACAGCCTCAAACGGGTAGCCCAGGCCTCTCTCACCTCGGCTGCATCCTCCAGCTCACCCGGAAGGATCCCAAGTCGTTCCCCGGCCAGCCATGAGACATAGTCTCTCCAACGGATCCGGGGTCTGCCCCTTGGTCTCCTCCCGGTGGGACGTGCCTGAAACACCTCGCCTGCGAGGCGCTCGGGGGCATCCTGACCAGATGCCCGAACCACGCCATCTGGCTCCTCTCGACCTGGAGGAGGAGCGGCTCGACACCGAGCTCCTCCCGGATGGCAGAGCTCCTCACCCGATCTCTGAGAGAGAGCCCAGCCACCCTGCCGAGGAAGCTCATTTCGGCCGCTTGTACCCGCGATCTCATTCTTTCGGTCACCACCCACAGCTGGTGACCATAGGTGAGGGTTGGAACTTAGATCGACTTGTAAATTGATAGCTTTGCTTTTCGGCTCAGCTCTCTCTTTACCACGGCGGGCCGATGCACCACCAGGCAAGCTTTTTTTTTTGGTCCATTAACCCACAGAGAGCCATTTGGACCCCAACAGTCTTCCGAAGCAGAATGCTGCCCAAGTTATTTGTTATACTTGGGCAGCATTTTGAGAACGGGGCTGCACGTTTGCGCAGTGGTTTTGCAAAGTGGCCTCACAGCAAGAAGATTGGGGTTCAAGCCCTGGAGTGAGGGTGAGGCTTGAAGCACTGGCCTCTCTGTGTGGAGTTTCCATGTTCTCTCCATGTACGTGTGGGTTTTTTCCAGGTACTCTAGTTTCTTTTTTTTCTTCCCACGCTCCAAAAACATGCATATTTAGGTTGATTGGCCGCTACAAAATTGCCCCAAGGAGTGTGTGTGAATGGTTGTCGGTGTGTGTGGCCCTGCAATAGACGGGTGACCCTCTTTGGCACCCCCGTGATCTTGTTGGGAATAAGCGACTCAGGCGACGAAACGAAAGTATTTCAAGTCAGTGTTGACATTTCTAAGTTTCAAGTCGTCCTCTGAACTGCTTGTTCCTACTCAGTTTCCAGGTCCTTTCAGGCAAGAAGCAGGGTACACCCCAAATAGGTCACCAGTCTCTTACAGGGCCACACACAGGCAGCTATCCACACACACACTCAAACCTAGCGGCAATTTCGTCACGTACAATCAACCTAACATGCATGTTTTTGGAGGGTGGGAGGAAACCGGAGTACTCAGAGAAAACCCACACACTCATGGGGAGAACATGCAAACTCCACACAGAAAAAACAGGGTTTTAAGATTCACCCCAACCTGCTTGCTGTGAGGCCACTATGCCAACCATTGTGCCACAGTGCATAAATTTATGTTTCAAAAAAGTCTTATGTTTTTCTATTTTTTTGGAATAAAACTCAAACATTAATCAGAACTTCTGTCTCTGAATATAGACCACCTTGACATTTTGTGTTTGCCAGAATGTTTGCTGAAAACCTTCCTGATCCTGACAGGATGAAAACATTTCAAATTTCTAACGGCGTGATTAAGTTGCGATTTGTTGACGAAAAGCGAAATCAAACTGAAAAAAAAATCCCCGCTGATCTCTTGGTGACATTAAACTGACAAATTCTAAATTCTGTGGAGAAAAAGTCATGATTGAGCTACTTTTAAAGTATTTCTTCCATAAAACGCAAGAAGAGTCATTTTTTCTTTCCTGACGTGTGAAGTTTTGATGTTATTTATCCACCTTTTCATCAACGCTCCCAAAAGACGTACTTCCATTTATCGCCACATTTTCAACCTCATCTCTGAAAAACATGTTTTCAACTAAAGTAAAAGGTAAAAATCTAACAGAAGTTGAGTGATTCCAATTTCCAAACCACGTTAGTGGTACATAATCAAGATAGAGCAGTATGTTTATGTAAAATGACTTAACTTTTCACTTGGACTGAACAGCAATCATTTTGTTGAAGAATTGGGGATAAAAGAGGCAAATATTATAATTTTTTCTATTCGTACAAGATGATGGATACTCAAAAAATTTTGTATTTATTGCTTGTAATGTCAAATATATAAAAGAAAATTGGTTGTGACATGATAATTATTACAATAGTGACCAGATGACACCTCAAAAAGTGTGAACGCATGAACTCTGTTTGTCGACCTTTTTTTCGCAGTTTTAAATTCAAATAAATACAAAACCAACATCAGTCTGTAAAATATTTTTTATGTTAGTGGCTCATCGGTTACTCAAAATTATAGTCTTGTTATCTTTACACCAAAACCGCCGCGTTCTAAATCTACCTGCTAGTGCCATGACCGTCAATGTGACGCATACTGTATGTAATTATTCATGTTTTGCGTTGCTGCATAAACAAACTTTTACACTACTTGATTTTTAAAGTAATAATAATGATAACGTGTTAAATATTTCTAAAACTTAGAAAAAAAAGCAAACATCAAAGTAAAATAATCTAATTTGTCAAAGCCTTTTTGTCCCCCGCATTTTGCTCCGCTGCTTCAAAAATGGCTACAGGGTATATTCCAATATGGTAACTTGAATTTTCAAGACTTATCTAGAAAACATGGCATTCTTGATTCAGACAACAATATTTTTACTCTCTTCATGGTATCACTTCAATATTATCTCACTCAAACTTTCTAAAATGTGTCTGTGATGGTGTCAGAGCCCTCCTTGTCTGTCTCCACAAATACAAACACACCCGCACACTTATCTGTGGTAATGTGTTTGTTGCCATAGAAACATAGCGACAACTTCTGCGGAAAGTTGTTGCTATGGAAATTCACGCTTGCTCCCAGTTGCTGCGGAGCGCAGCAGGTTAGAGGAGATAAAATGCTTATAAATTTTGAAATATTCATTTGTAGATCACAAAAACTACAAAATGATCAGAAAATACACTTTTATTTGAGATAAACAGTAAAATTGCCCAAAAATATAAGTGTTTATCTTTTTTGTCCTTCAAACATGGACATAATTCAAAGATTCTAACCTTGTAACTAAAGTGATGTGAAAAATGCTGAAAATTTTAAATCAATACTTTTTTAATATAGTGATACACACTGATACCGTGTTTCACTCTTGTGCGCTACGTCCCGTCACTACAATGTAACTATTGACTTGAGACACGACAGTAATCTGTTGAAATTTTGTCGTTGATTTTGTTCATTTTTTAAAAAAAATTTTGGTAGAACCATCTTTAAGACTAGCGTCCAATCCGAACAATCGGCATAATTCTAAATCGGGGTGGACAAACTTTTTGACTCGCGGGCCACATTGAGTTTTAACATTTGACAAAGGGGCCGGAACAGGAGCAGATGGATGGCATGCATTGGTAACTGCTAGATTAGACCGCTAGAATGGCGCATTAGATGTTACATCAAGCAAGTTAAATTTCAAATCTGGCGCTAGGTCTGAAATCTTGCCCGGTAACGCTTAAAAGCATGCATTTAGCGGCACTTGGTTTGAAATATAAGCACTTGATGTCACATTTTGCTTGTTTTAACATCTAACATGCTCGTTTATGTGCGTGTGTTCTGCCCGATGGCGCGCTGTTTATTTGGGCAACATCACAGAGACACACATTATAATGGGAGCAGTGTTGTTGGTTTTTTAACAAAGCCAATATAAATAGAGTGTGCCATCTTGTAAGGAAAAATTAGAATTGCAGGGAAAATAAAACATTAACATGGTTTAATTATTTAAATTTTTTCAAGTTAGGTGGGCTGGATTAAAACGCTTAACGGGTCGTATATGGCCCGCGGGTTGTAGGTTGCCCATGCCTATTCTAGATTATAAATCTGTCATGCATCATAAATTAGACATTCCTTTTTTGTTTTTCAATCAGTATTAACATGTATGAGAAACCTTGCATCTGCACTTGAACATAGAAATAAAAAGCAAAGAAAGCTCTTTTCTGCAAATGTGTTTTTTTTTGTTTTTTTTTTTTTAAGAACAGGAGTCATTCGGGCACGCTTCGTTGTACAAGACCTATCAAACTTATTTACAAGATGATGTCGGTCAAATTTTCTGTGATATTAAAATTAAGGTTCTCTCTAACCATAAATAAATATAAAAACTATTTTATCTGAGTCAGAGAGATTACTTGTAAAGCTTCTTAGTGAACGTTGTAACTCTCAGTAATGCTAACAGCAGCACTGTGGAGTCGAGATACCACGCTGGAGTGAAAAGGCCTCGTCTCTTAAACTTTGAGCTGACTTACCACAAAATCTGGAGGCTGAGTGCTGCTGAAATCTAAAGCAAACGAGTCTGAAAAGAGCTATTCTCAGAGCAAGGCCTGATGCATGTCTCAGATTTTTACAGCCCTTGCTTATCATTTGTTCCGAAAGGTCAAATAAATAAGGTACGATGGTTGGTTTAAATTTAGAAACCTGCATGGTGAACATACACAAATTGAGAAAATGAGGAAGAGGAACCAAGACCACAAATGCATTTTGGATAAAGCATCTAAATAATGACGGGTGCTCAAATAGAAAAAAATAACGAAGAAAATGGGGCTTCAATGACCTCAGAATTGGTGCACCATTTCCGAAAACATTCAATCTCGATTTAAGATGCATTCACACTAAGGTGGATTGCTTTCACCAGCAAAAGTTGGGAAACTGATCAGAGTGATGAACGAATATAATACTTGCAAATAATCAAAAATAACAAGCTTGCAATTAATTGGAAAATGTTGAAAAAGACTTGTTTTTAATCTTCCTGGAGATTAGAGCCTGAATGGGAGGGTCATTCTTACATCAGTACGCTTTGGAAATTCACAATTGTTTGGATGCCCTTTAAGTCAAACCTTGGAACGGTCTAATTTTGAGTTTGTTTTTTAAAGTCAGCCTATTTTTATTCTTGGTATAATTTTTGTCATTTTATTATTTACCTATTCATATTATTTACAGGCTAGGCTAGGCAGGGGCAAACTATGGCCCGCGGGCCAAATGCAGCCCGTTAAACATTTTAATCCGGCCCGCCGAACTTGAAAAAAATAAATCAATAAACAGTGTTATTTTTATTTCCCCTGCAATTCTGATGATTCATCACTAGATGACGCACTCTGGATATATTGGCTTTGTTGAGAAAACAACAACACTGCTCCCATTAAAATGAGTGTGTGTCCATGATGCGCATGCTGTTAAAATAAACTGTGTGCACAAATATGGAAAACTATCGGGCCCAAAACATGCACGTAAACAAGCGTGTTAGATGTTAAAACAAGCAAAATGTTACATCAAGCGCTTAGTTTTCAAACCTAGCGCCACTAAATGTACATTTTTAACCGCTATCACACTAGATTTCAGACCTAGCGCGCCAGATTTGAAATTTAGTGCTCTTGAAATAACATTTAGTGCGCTTGTTTAAAATCTATGTCACTATGAAAATTCCTGATGTTACTTATATTTTGAAACTATAGGGAAACCTCTAGTGTACTGTATTTTCTGCACTATAAGCCGCACCGCATTATAAGACGCTACAGTAAAGGCTCTTCAACTTTGTCCTCTAACTGTGGCCATCTCGCTTTGTTCCCGCGGAAACTCTGTTTAGTCTTGTTTACTTGGTGCAGCGCATCCTCTTGCTTCCTCCACTTCCTCACCATTGATTCATTGATGTTAAACTCTCTCGCTGCGGCTCTATTCCCGTGTTCTACTGACCGATTGCCTTAAGTTTAAACTCTGCTGTGTAACAGTGTCTCTTGGTAGGAGCCATTTCCGGGTCTTTACACAAACACAAATGGAAATGAGACGCCCTTTCATATATCCCAGCATGCACTGCACACTACTTCTTCTACGGAGGAAATGGAGTCGGCGGCTGCTTACCGCAGTTGCGACTCCTGTTGTAGCTCAATATTAATCCATATATAAGGCGCTCCGGGTTAAAAGGCACATCGTGGACTTTAAAGAAAATTTAAGGTTTTTAGGTGCGCCTTATAGTACAGAAAATATGGTAAATTAATCAAACTTTTTATTTCTTTTTTTTATTTCTTTATTAATGAGTCCCTTATAGTTTTGATATATTTAAAAAGTAATCTATTCAACACAATCTGCAAATTAGAACCAAGAGACTTCAGTAATGGAAAACCATCTCATACTGACCTCCTCAGGCAGACTTTGGCTACATTATGAACTCTCCGGCCAACCAAGGGCAGTCCTTTCCATCTCCCTCTGTTTGAAAAGTGATAATGATTCTTCTATACTTGGAAAAAAGATTGCATTTTCTATATCTTACGTCCTTCGCTCCTCACTCACCTTTACCTTTCCACTGTCCCCCCCTTCACTTTACCTCCTCAGTCGGGCCCTGCCTGTACTCCCCCCGTAGTGACGACGCTCTATCGCTCCGTCACAGAGCGAGCAAGAGATGAGACAAATCAAAACCGCCTTATTTCCCCTCAGCCCCTTTCACCATGCCAGATTGAATTTGAGGTATTTCATCTCCTTTCTCATCTTTCTCCTTCCCTGCCTCCCTCTGCGTCCACTCAGAATTACCTGGAACCAAGCCGTCTCACAACTTGATGATGCACCATCATTTATGCATGCAGAGGGAGAGATAGTCGTCAGTTTTCACGGTCTCGATTCCTTAGACTCACTTTAAACCCTTCGCTTTTGTTATTTGTGTCCAAAATAGTGATTTTCCAAGAAGTGTCCAGTAGCCCGATCATATCTTGGTTATATTTTATGCATTAAAATAGCCATGATATATTTTCTTTGGACTTTCAAGATAAAAAAAGTGGATAAAAATTTTAATCTTCCAATTTAGATATCATGCACATTCTTGGTGACGTATATTTTTGAACAACAAACCAGATGAACACAGTGAAATGTGGTAATTAAAATAGTTTGATTGCAAAGTAGATGCAAAAATAAGACATAAGCCTTTTTTTGTTTTTGATCATTTTTAAAAAACAGTTTCTTTTCTGAACAAAATATAGCTTTTGGAAGTTTTAACGGCATAAACTGACTCAATACACAATTTTTTGGGAATAAATAAAGTCTTTTAATCTCATTGAAACTTGTTATCAGTGTTCAAATTGTACTTTTTGTTATGGTGAGGTGTGGTACAATCCAAGCGTGGAACACTGGATAAAAAGGAAAAACATAAAAATGTATTTCTAATCAGATAAAAACAGATTCTTCGAAGCAGGCGGGTTGTCCCAGGCAGGCGGGTTGTCCCAGGCAGGCGGGTTGTCCCAGGCAGGCGGGTTTCTTGAACAAAAGAAACAGAATATAAGACCACAGCCAAGAAAATCAACGGACAAAGATCTACTAGAGGCTTGTTGTTATTACCGCATGGAATTAAACAATCTACACAGGCTCGGGATGGAGGATGACTTATGTAGCTTGCTGATTGCTGATCATCTGCAGGTAGTGAGCATGTTGCCACGGAGACAGAGACCCTCTTAGAAGCAGGAGCAGGGATCACAACATTTTTTTTTTAAAGTTTTGTTTTTTAAAGAAATAGTTGTTACAGGACTTGTTTGGAACTTTCGTTTTGTCTTCTAAAAGACTTATCCCTGATGGGGTCGCGGGGCATGCCGCAGCTGATTTCAGGCGAGAGGCAGGGTTCACCCCAAAAAGGTTACCAGTCTGTTGAAAGGCCACACATGAAGACAACCATCCACACTCACACTCATTTGTAGGGGCAATTTTATAGTGGACAATTAACCTAGCATGCATGATTTTGGACAGTGGGTGGAAATTAGGGTACCCGGAGAAAACTCATGTAAACTCCACACAAAAAGGTCAGTGTTTCAAGCCTTGCACCACTCCCGGATTCAAACCCATGACCTTATTGTGAGGCCACCATGCTAACTGAGGCCCTGTCCACACGTAGCTGGGTATTTTTGAAAACGCATATATTTTTATCCGTTTTGTCCTGCCGTCCACATGAAAACAGAGAATTTTTTCACTCAAAACCAGCGTTTTTTAAAACTCCGGCCAAAGTGGAGATTTCGGAAAACTCTGTGTATACGTGCGAAAACGGAGATTTGAGTTTTTATGCGTCACCACCAGCCACAAGTAATGCACATACGTCATTTGTGTGCCTCCTTGTTTACAAAAGCAGACAGTGGGCAGCATGGATCCACAGAAACAGGCATTACTTTTTACCCTGTTGCAGACCCTCTTTTCTTGCCTTTAGTCCACTCTCATCAGCTCCTGCTTCTTGTTGTTTACATCAATACTGCCCACTACTGGTCTGGCATGCTTACAACCCCACTCAGAAGCGTAATTATTCGGCTACGTGTGGACGCGGATATTTTGAAAGCGGTTACGTGTGGACGCGAGCGTTTTCCTAAAACGGAGGACAGCAGATATGCGTTTTCAAAAATACCCAGCTACATGTGGACATGGCCTGAAACAGCTTATCCATGCGGTTTAAATAAAAAGATGAAGAAACACTAAAGGTTCTTGACTTTAAAGATTTTACTGGATTTGTCTTTCAAATTTATAAAACTTTACAAAGCGCATGCACAATGCACATGTGAGAATGCAGAAAATTTAGCCGATAACAACAAAGCAGCCATAATTACATCAGCAAATTAAAGTGAACTAATTCTAGAGCGGAAACATAACAGATGTTTCGTAAACTTACAGCCGCCATTCTGCTTTGTATTGATAATCATTTGTAGCCGTGTTTGTTTCTTCGTTTTCTGTCTCATACCCATTTGCTCCCAGATTTGCTTTTAATGGCAGACATGACCAACCTTTCTTTGTGGAGCTGACCGTGCTGGATTTTACGCAGTAGTTTCAGATTTATGACCGAGGTTGTCTCATCGGAAAATCAAACCTGACAGACTTGTTTGTGTTGCACACCGAGCTGCGTGTAGAAAAATGAGAATAAAAAGGGGTGAACAAATAAAATCACTGTTGTGTGAAAAAAAAAAAAAAAAACGTACTGCAGTGACCAGTTCCTTTATCCAGGCTGTAATGCACGTGTGTGGCTTGAAGAAGTTTGCTGAGGTTGAATTCATCTGACTTGTGAAACCTAAGAAAAATGACTCTAATCTCCCATTTTGTTGGACCCACTCCCACCCATCCCACCTCTCATCCCCACCTTTTCATTTTCAATTACGAGTTGGAATATGAATCTTTAATAGGGGGATAATTGTGCTAGCATATTTGCTGTCACCCACCATTAGCCCAGATTAATTAGCCCATTTAGTTTAGCTTAAGAAAGTGTCTGGCTGAGGAATGAGGGCACTGATGGAAGGCGGATAGAGCGACTGGAATCAGCACAATCTGTTCCATATCACAGTACCATCTTTCTCCAGCTTTCCTTTGTGATGCTCCCCCTCTCTTTTTTTTTCTTCCCTTCTTTTTTTTCATTTTACTGCCTTTTTCTCGTCTAACTTGCTCTGTTTCATCAGACTGTACTCATCTTCTCCGCTTTCAGCGATATTTCATGTCGCTCTCTGACTTTTCAAGTCGTACTTTTTACAAGACGTTGGAAGTCATGCCCTCAAAACTTTTTTTCAAACAACTATCTTACTTTGTAATAGACTTGCATGTTGTTTAGAACTTTTTTTCTTACTCAAGTTACTTTTATTACATCTAATTTTTATTTTTTTATTCACTATGTAGAATAATCATCGTAAATTTAATGCCATTTATGTCCTTAAAGATAAATGCATTGGTCTTCAGAACTGCTTATTTTTTGTCGAGATTGCATGGGGTGCCGGAGCCTATCCTGGCTGATTAAATGCGAGAAACAGGGTACACCCCGAATAGGTCACCAGCACGTCTAGTTGTCTAGGAATGAGTTTTCTCGGGGCAATTTCATAGTGGCCAATCAACCTAACATGCATGTTTTTGGAGGGTGGGAGGAAACCCACACATACATGGGCAGAACATGCAAACTCCTGTTAGGGCCCTGGGGTTGTGGCCCTTTAAATCTCTCTGCCTGTCTGTCCTCTCAGAACTTGGAGCTGCACTCGGCCCGCCCACTGCCAACTGCCCACTATAAAAACGCTCAAACGTGGTTCATCTCTCTCTGCTGGCTGGTCTCTGCTCCTGGCGCCACCCTGATCCTCTGCCATTCTTTTGTTTCATTGCACCTTTATTATTATTTTTGTAATAAATCCCTTCAAACCTTTTACTTTGTGTGGCCTTCCCCTTAATGTTGCTGCTCTTTGAGCCAGAGTAGTAACACTCCACACAGAAAGGACACTGTTAAAATTTCAAATAATCCTCTATAAATATTCAGATTTTCTCTTTCTTAGCTTGACCAGTTGTTACCTCTGCATCCACATCAACAATAGACGTTCTTTTGATAGCTTTAAGAAAATCTACCCAGAAAATATTATCTATCTTTAAATTGGATCAGAATTTGCAATATTTTTATTTCTTGTCTTTTTAGCTGTTAGTTTTTGGCCAATCCCGGAGGCTGAGATACGTCAGATGAGCAGTAGCAATTAGATCTCCCCCCTGTTGTGAAGAAGCGTTGAATAAACTGTTTTGATCGTCTGCTAGAGATTTTCTGGAAACTAGACTGAAAGAATGTTTTTTTAGAGTGTATTTATCACGTCAAAATCATGTCACGTCAATGTTGTTTTTTTTAAATGATGAAAATGTGAAAATAGGATGTTTTTAGAAAAAGTTGGTCTCATCAAGTGTATTTTTTTAGCACCCGTTTTGTATTTTACTCACACACACACATATGTGTATGAGATGTGTATATAACTTCAAGCTGGTGTGTCTGGAACGTAACAATGACCCAGAGTGCGTCAATCTTTTCAGACCTGCTGATTAAATACGTACTTTACGTATTAAGCGAACATGACACACAATATCTGAAAAACATAAAAATATATTGTATTTCTGTTCATTTTTTTTCGTCAGCAAACAAATGATGGAAAAAAAACACATTTTGGTGGCTGATTTATTCTCAAGGTCATTTTTTTTTTTTTTTTTACCAATTTTAAAAGAATTTAAACAGTGTAAAATAAATCTGACAGGCATCCACATTGGATGTCTCATATGACAAACAGGATTTTTAGTATTGGTGAAGAGAAAAATGGAAGGTATCAACAAATAATCCAAGTTTTTCTTGCGTATGTTGGATTCTTATACTGTATTATCTTTAGAGTTTAAAGGGTCTTAAATGGTTTTATTTGGGCGGCTATGTGCACATTGTTCCGTTCCGTTCTATTGTCTTCCGCTTATCCAGGGCTGGGTCGCGGGATCAACAGCCTCAGACAGGAAGCCCAGGCTTCCCTCACCTCGGCTGCATACCCCAGCTCACCTGGAAGATTCCCAAGTCGTTCCCCGGCCAGCTGTGAGACATAGTCTCTCCAGCAGGTCTGGGATCTGCCTCTTGGTCTCCACCCGGTGGAACGTACTCGTAACACCTTACCAGCGAGGCACTCAGGGGGCATCCTGAGCAGATGCCCGAACCACCCCATCTGGCTTCTCTCGACCTGGAGGAGGAGTGGCTCTATACCAAGCTCCTCCCGGGTGGCAAAGCTCCTTACCCGATCTCTGAGTGAGAGCCCAGCCACCCTGCGGATGGCTGTTGTTTATGTTGTAATTGCATTTGTTGTGTAGTTTTTTGGGGGATTTTTTCATGTTTTTCTTATCGTGATGCCCAAGAAATTTTTTTTTAGCCCAAAATAGAAATTGGGGGGTTGAGTGGTGCAGGTGGAGCACTGTTGAAGGTCTCTGTGTAAAATGCCCTGTCCACCACTGGTATATATTTCCCTTCCTCTCAAATCAAGATTGAAGTCTTGATTCACTTATTTTGTCATCATCTTTTCGTTTATCTGCAAAACTGCTTATTCCAAATAGGCGGGGTACACCCCAAACAGGTCGCCAGTCTGTTGCAGGGCCATACACACAGCAATCCACACACACACAAACACACACATTCCTAGGGAGAATTTAGTAGCGGCCAATTAACCAAACTTGCATTTTTTTTGGAGGGTGGGAGGAAACCGGAGGAAACCCAGATGTACACGAGTAGAACATGCAAACTCCACACTGAAAGACCAGTGTTTCTAGCCTCGCCCCTATTCTGCGACTCAAACCCTTACTTGACCACGCACACAGGGGGAGAACATGCAAACTCCACACAGAAATACTGTTTCAAGCCTCGCCCCTACTCTGCAACTCAAACCCTGACCTTCTTGCTGTGACGCCACTGTGCACCCCCTGATTCACTTTTTTAAGTTACCTACTTCTGTGGTTCAAGTAAAAAAATTACAAATGTCAGTAAAATAAAATTATTAAAAAATTATCCAGAGACTTGCATCCTTTTGTCCGAATAAGCTAACATTTTAATATGAAAGAAGTCGTTTTGCTTTGTTAGTGTAAAATATTGCTTAATGGAGCTTTAATCGGATTCTTCACCTTGGGATAAGCTGTGTGTGTGAGTGTGTGTGTCAGCACAGTGATTTGGCCATGTCACTTGCTGTATATCTCTCAGCAGGCAGTTGGAAATGAGGTCTAATCGTAGGGATATTAAAGTCACAATAGACTGCTCCTGCTATTAAGGCCTGTCAGGCCTGGCCTCCTCTTTCACCTTGATATCTCTCGGTCGCTGAATATTTAGATGTTTACATCAGGAGCGAGTCGCACAGTGCAGTGTGTGCATGTTTCTTTGTGTGCACGCCGGTGCCCTTAGCAGAAATTTATCCTCGTTGTGGCGACATAAACTCTCCTGAATATTTCGATGTGATTGCGTGTCACCATGTGCTTATGCAGTACATCTTTCTGTCCTTCAACCTGCAGGTGCGGCGGGGGCGCGGCTGCTCACAGGTCAGAACAAACCTGTCGCCATGGATGTGGATGAGGAAGAGAATATGAGTGAGTTCGCCCTCATTTTTCCTCATCAGTTCATTTGTCTTTTTTGTACATATGGTGTTTACTTTTTAAACAGCTGCTTGTTCCTTTTTAACGCCCTCCTGTCTGTCTTCCTGCATGGTTTTCCTTTAATACTTTTCTGTTGTGTAATCAGTGTGAAAAAGTTTGCCACATTACTTCCTGTCCCTTAAAAGTACGTCAAACCAAATCCACAAAAAAATAAAAATTATGTTGATCAGGCTTTGAATGAAGTTTAAATTTCGGAAACACACATTAAAGTTCAAAGAAATAACCATATTGATAAGTACTAAAGATCAACAGTCCAGAGCAATGGAGAGTGTGGAAAAGAGGTGAAGAAGCGTGTGCAGGCAGGCGGGAACGGGTCGAGAAATGTATCGAGTGTGATGTGGGAGACAAGAATTTCAGCTAGAATGAAAGACAAAGTGTACAAAACAGTGGCGAGACCGGCCATGCTGTTTGGTCTAGAGACAGTGCCACTGAGGAAAAGACAGAAAACAGAGATGGAGGTAGCAGAGATGAAAATGCTGAGGATCTCTCTGGGAGTGACCAGGATGGACAGGATTAGAAATGAGTATATCAGGGGAACAGCACATGTTAGAGGTTTTGGAGATAAAGTCAGAGAGGCCAGACTGAGATGGTTTGGACATGTGCAGAGGAGAGAGAGAGTACATAGGAAGAAGGATGCTGGGTTTGGAACCACCAGGAAAGAGGACTAGAGGAAGGCCAAAGAGAAGGCTCATGGATACAGTGAAGGAAGACACATGAAGATAGTTGGTGTGACCGAAGAAGATGCAGTAGATAGGGTTAGATGGAAGAAACTGACTTGTTGTATTTAAAAAAAAAAAAAAATTCAAATCCGAGACAAAAAAGTATAACGAGATTGACATAAGAATAAATAGAGTCAACACATGGACAGCAATAGACGGTCCTATCTTGACTCCCATATAGTTCACTCTGAAGCTCGAAGTGAAGTGATTTTATTAGATCTACAATTTTTCTGCTTTAAAATGCAACCTAAATGTTCTCATGTCTCAAAAATATATATAACATACAATCCACTAGGTGGGGTAGTTTTAGGGAAGGATGAATAGCAGCATGCAACAAAAACCAGAGAAGAAGAACGACTTACTATGCTTAAAAACCAGTGATTTTCAACCTTTTTTATGTCAAAATACATTTTTCCATAGAAAAAATAAAATCTTGAGGCACATCACCAACCAAAAATGTTAAAAAACAATTCTCTGTAACCGCCTTTATTAACAATACAGTGATTCCCACGTAAGTGTCCTGCAAAGGAATCAACACGTCAAGCCCTAATTTGTCCTTTTTTTATGATTCTTTTTTCAAATAAAAAAAGTGCAGTTAATTTTTTCTCATGAACATCTTGCTGAAAATTTGAGATTTTATTAGAATACACAATTTTTCTTCTTTAAATGTAACCTAAATTTTCTCATAATATCTCAAAAACATGTAGGAAATATGATCCACCAGCTGGGGTAGTTTTTGGGAGGGATGGACAGAAGTGTGCAATAAAAAAGCAGAGAAGAAGAGTGGGTTACCATGGTTACAGGACACGACACACCTAATGATCACTCAGCGGACCACTGGTTGAAAAACTGCAATAAACAACCTATTACAGGACAGTCATGCCTGTCTCGAAATAAAATGTCAAGATTTTATACTGGCTTACAAAATTAATACGTTTTCATTCATTTTTTTACACAAACACCATGAAATCAATTAAGGCAATCATTGGAAGCTACCGGTATATTATGATCACTGTATGAGTTGAAATAGGATCATTTTTCACGGGACACCTGGCGATCTCTCACAGCACACTAGTGTGCCACAAAACACCTGGTGAAAAAACGACTTTTTGACCTGGTGGGATTTTTTGTATTGAAGAGACTCATCAGAATAACCTACAAACCAAGGCAACAAGGACACTTAAAACTCATAAAAGTATATCTTAAAATCCAGAAAAAATTATCTGAAGCCTAAGTTGTCAGGGTTTTAGGATGGTGGAAGGATGTGGACCCAATTGCAGGACTTCAAAACAAGGTTTATTAACACAATTCAGGAAAGTCTGTAAAGCAAAGGGCGCAGGATTAACTCAGGATTTCAAAAGTTCAAATAATAACAAAGTTCAAACATGGTCAGGCAACCAGGGTGACCTGGCTGGAAGGGATAGTAAGACCCAACATGAAAGTCCGGGGTGATTGCCCTTAAATAGATGGCAGGGTGCACAGATGTGTGGTATCAGGAATCATCCTCAGGTAATCCTAATCAGATTGATCAGGAACATCCAGGGCTCCCTCTGGCGGTAGGAGAGGATTCCTGACATAAGTCTTCTATAAATAATGTGTAGCATTTTGTTAAAAAAAAAAAAAAAATCATTCACAATTAGCAATTTAGTGTTATTTTCTTCAATAGAAATATTAAATTAATTATTTTTCTAATTGAAAGTCACGGCAAATCTGCAACAAATGAGAATAGAAATTATTTTACTTTTAGAGTTTGTTTGCAAATTTTTCAGATGATACAAATGTATCTTCATTCTTGATCCATACCTAAGTGTGTTATTATCTAAAGCAGAGGAGCCCAATCTTTTTGTACCAAGATCTACTTTATAAATATCAAACCTCCTGAGATCTACCAGTCCCATGTTACCATCGCAAACCCCACAGATCGTTTCCAGGCTGCTGTAACTACCCCTACAACACGATTTGTTACATATGCACACACTCACAGCGCTTTGCGAGGGGGAGGGGCCACAGCAGCACTACGGGCTGCTTATTGATTACAGGCTTAACAATGTGATTTCACGTCACAGACTCCAAAAATCTCCAATAACAGCAGAAAAGCCACTAGATTGACACTTTTTTTAAAAGTTTTTTTTGTTTTTTTATTTTTTTCCAATGCCATGCGATCTACCCATAATGCCTTTGCGATCGACCAAATATCATTATTTAGATCCCCCGGTGAGGGGATTCCTGCCCATCTACACCAATTCTCAAAGCTAATTTTTTTGTTTTTCTACTTTTTGTTTTTTTTAACTTTTTGTTTCCTATCTTTTATTTTAATAAAAGATACTGATTACACAATATCCATGCACGCTGGTGACCATAACTGCATGTGCCTGCTGTCGATCTAAATTTAGTGCATTGTTTCTATTCTTTGAGCTGAGAAATTATTCTTATAACTGAACAATTTATTTTGTACTTTTTCCTAACTTTTTTCAGTTTACAGGAGAGGAAAATGCTTTGTGTGTTTCATCTTTTATAGAAAAATATATATATGCAGTTTTATTTCAAGTGTATATTTTTGTCACTTTTTTGGAATCCAGATTTGAGATATAATTTGTTTGACTTAATCTGACAGCTATATCCCCTTTCTAAAATCGGACAGTAAGTCTACTTGGCAGACCAATATTTATAAGTAGTTGTAAAATCAGAACATCAGTTTACTGAATGCTTGAAAAAAAAAAAAAGCTCTGCATGTCTTGATCTCGTCGGCTGTATGAGTTTTGGTTTGTGTGTCCGGTTTTACGATACATCTTCATTTGTTTCTTTTCTTGCCTTCGGACATGTCAGTAGCAGTGTGCAGATGAGAACAGCATGTCGATATGTTTTGCAACCTAAAACACTGTGCTCTCTGACAAGCTCCACAGGGGGATCTCAGAGGCACAGGGTCTTATGATTTGCATCTCATTAGAGACTTCCATCATTGTAAATAAGGCATTTCTTCTTTTCGAACTCATGTAAAAAAAAAAAAAAAAAGCAAGTAGACATTTTTTTTTAAAACAAACTTTTCATCGTATCGCCAGTCAAGCCTTTAGGATCCTGCAATAGGTGGAGTCTTCTCCTTCTGCCTCTTTGATGTACTCTCCTGTTTGCCTGGTCCTCAGCTCCTCCCTCCTTGCACTACTCCCCTGCACTCCCTCAACCCAACCTACAGTCCCACTCATGCACACTGCGGCCTCTCTTTCTCTTGAGTACCGCAAGGAGTAACCTATCAAGCCTTTGCTGGAGGATGTTATAAATGAAAATTTTTCCCAACGTTCCATCCACTTTGCTAACTGGAATCAGTGATATGTGTTCCCCCCGGTGCGGTGTATTTCAGATCTCTCATTTATCATTGTTTGGTGTCTTGTGTAGGCATTCAGGTGACTAATGATAAACAAAATGGAAACGAAAGCACTTCATTGGTTGGATGTCTGTTAGTGGTGACTTGTGTCTGTGTATTGTGTGTATTCTCATGCAAAAGACCGATAGCACTGTGGAAACGTAACGGAAATTTTAACAGAAATATGTTCCTTTTTTCACTTTCACAATTACAACTGTACTTGTGATTACATATCGACTTTCATTTTTAAATTAGACGCCAAAGGTACATCTATCATTCCACAGAGACAATAGATGTATTTTTGTTCCGTGACGATACGGCTAGGCTTTAGGCTAACGTTAAGTCTTTAAAAAATAAAAACAGCTTTTCTCGCTGATAAAGGAACACAAATCATTGGTTCAGTTCCAAAGAGTGATAAAGGAATCTATAAATTTTGCATTTACAAGATCCTGCAACGAAGGCGTTGTAAGTTACTCTTTCTGGGCACCGCAGGTTCAAGCAGCACAGACGTTAAGGAAAACCGAAACCTGGACAACGTGTCCTGCAAAGACGGGGTGGGAGCCGCTGATCAGCTCCCCAATGGAAGTGGCAGTCGAAAGCGCCCATTAGAAGAGGGTAACAATGGCCACACACATTCCAAGTTCCGGGCCAAGAAACGCAAGAAAACACCGGGGCCGGTCCTGCCCAAGAATGCCCTGATGCAACTGAATGAAATAAAACCAGGTCTCCAGTACAAACTGCTGTCTCAGACGGGACCTGTCCATGCACCTGTTTTTGTCATGACTGTTGAGGTTAATGGACAGATGTTTGAGGGCATGGGCCCAACCAAGAAGAAAGCCAAACTCAATGCCGCTGAGAAAGCTCTGCGTTCCTTTGTCCAGTTTCCCAATGCATCCGAGGCGCACCTGGCCATGGGTCGAACACTCACCGTCAACACAGACTTTACATCTGATCAAGCTGACTTTCCAGACATGCTCTTCAATGGCTTTGAGACACCAGCTGCACCTGAGGAATCTTTCTTTCTAGGCTCTAATGGTACAAACTCATTAGGAGAGTACCCGCTACCCACGCCGCCTGGCAGCAACCTTGTCCAGGCACCGCTACCCCCTCCATCTGCATTCAGCTCACCTTCCACTGGCAAAAACCCAGTCATGATCCTCAACGAGCTCAGGCCAGGCCTCAAATATGACTTTGTGTCAGAGAGCGGTGAGAGTCACGCCAAGAATTTTGTGATGTCAGTAACAGTGGACTCACAGTCGTTTGAAGGCTCAGGGCGCAACAAGAAGCTGGCCAAAGCCCGGGCAGCGCAAGCCGCTCTGTCTGCTCTGTTCAACATGCAGCTTGACCAGACACCGTCCCGGCAACCCATACCGAGAGAGGGGTTGCAGCTTCACCTACCGCAGGTAAGATCTTATTGTAACATTTAAACACAAAGCAGTTTTAATCTTGTGTTGCCCACACCTCCTGTTCAAATTATTAAGCTACATTTCAATAGTCACTGTTGCAACCAGTTCCAACCATACCTGTTCAAGAGAGTCATAAATTTTGACTAAAGATTTGCAGTCTTGTTTATTAGACTGAAATTCCGCTAAGTTAAATTAATAGAGGTTGGACGTAGACTCGTACACATAGTGAACTTGTGCCTGACTTACTGAGAGTAACTTTGAACGTCTGAGCAGGGATGTGCGATAAGGGTCATTCCTTTGTTTCTTTTGTAAACTCATTTTATACCCGCTTTATGTATGTAAATTGATATATCAGTGCCACACAGTGCCAACTTTGCTGCCTGCATACTGCGTCCTTTAACTTGACATTGTTTTTAGGTAGTAATTTCACTACAGGCCACCACGAATCCCTAAGGTTGCACAACACTACTTCATGCTGGTTTGCTTGGTCTCTCCAGGTACTCATCCAAAAGTTTGACCAAATTATACATTGGAAGATGAGGACAGTGGTTAGGTTTGGTACGAAATATATATAATTACTCCCCTGCGTAAATGAGGCTTAAGACATAAGGGCAGACAGTCAACCAGGAGTCTCATCAACCGTCATGCCCAGGTTATGAAAAACGTGTTACTACATTTATAATTTAAACTGAAGAGGAATTACTAATCTTACACGTTTAGGAAGGGCATCGTCTCACCTGGGCAACAAAAGCAAGCCTTAAAACAATTTATAGTGCCATCACTCTTACGTTTATTCTTTTTGTCTTCGATTTGATGCAAATAGCAAGTTCGGTAGCATTTGAAGAAGTCTTTGTCACTCTCTAGTTCAGTAATCATGTCGCTGAGGAAACTGTCCCGAGCTTAAGTAGCATCCAAATTCAAACTGTCTTTGATTCTCCGCTTCATCTGCTGATATCCTGATAAAATGAACTATACCATAGCACAAGGGTGTCAAACTCCAATCATCAAGGGCCGGTGTACTGAAGGTTTTCATTGGGTTCCTGCTTCAACACAGCCGATGCACATGAAGTGAAATCAACAACTAATTGGCACAATGACTCATTAACCTGGATCAAGAGTGTAGATGCAAGAACACCAAGAAACCTTCAGGACACCGGCCCTCAAGGACCGGACTTTGACACCTGTGCTATAGCACATCTTGAAAAAATTGCTGCATCACAACCTTGACAACACTTTTATTGTCATTTCTCTTGCCAACATGAAAATCATGTTGAGATTACAAAGTCTCAGATGACTTGAAGGCAAAGTTCAAAGGCTTGACTGTGGATGGCTCATTAGCGTTCACTCAGACTTTGAAATTAGCTTAAAGGTCATTCTTTTTGTCCAATTCTTGACAAAATTCTAATTGCACAACAATCTGTCAAAAACACGAGATGATGCAAAATTGAAATTGCCTTTATACTGACAGATATATGTAAATTAAAAAAAAATTATAAGGTCGCAAGGCAGCTCGCTCTGGACTTCTTTAATAAAGTTATCATTAAAATCTCATTCGTGCCTGCTTAGGGAGGGGTTGAGGACTTATTACTGTCATGAGCTGGCATGGTAGATATTACTGAAGAGACAAAACATCCAAGCAAAGCTAATCAGCTCGACACACTGTCAACAGTCTCATTTCAAAAGTCTTCTCTTATTTGTCTTCTTCTTCGCTTCTATTGTCAATTATTTAATCACCAAGCAGCCGTTTCAAATGATGACGTCCAACTAATTACTCTTAATAGTCGGATGATTAGTTTTTATAGCCTGTTTCTATCTAAAGAAATAAGAAATCACAAAAAGCTTCATTGTAGATTTTTACAGATGCAATCTATTGGTAAGGATTAAAAAAAACCTCTAATCTCACATTTTTATTATTTGTGATTTTTTAAGCCCCTAAAAAAATCTAAAGGCACCTGGTTCCGAGCGGATGACGATGAAGTAGCTCGGAAGTAATATCACACTAATCTCCATCATTTGTGATCATCCAGCCGTCATATTTCTTCTCGGTAGTCCTCATTTTCCATCGCATTAGCAAAGCTTTAAGAGCCAATGAGGGATCTAAGTGTCCTGTAGCAAATAAAGTACAAAGTTCATTTTAGGTTCACTCCCTTTCTTATTTTCCGTTCAAAAATTAAACTTTATCCGTAACAGGTTCTCAAGTTCTCGTTTGTTTGTTTTGTAATTTATTCATTGAAAGATAGGGAACTAAAATCGTGATGCTGAACTCTTACAGTGCTTCTCAAAAGATGGTTATGTTTACCTCAGGAGGGGTAACCCAGTTTTACTTGTTGCTGTTCCAACTCTTTGATTCTTGTTTGAAGCTGGATGTGAACAGTGTGACAGGTACATAGTGCACTGTGGGAGGATAACATCAGATATGCTTTGTAAGCTGACATATCTGAGACAAGCTTGCGTTTTTGTGGCATGTATGTCGGTGTGTTTGTGTGCGCGCGTGTGTGTGATTCCAGGTTCTGGCTGATGCCGTTTCCCGTCTGGTGGTGGATAAGTTCAGTGAGCTGACAGACAACTTCACCTCCCCTCATGCGCGAAGAAAAGTCCTAGCGGGAGTCGTCATGACAACAGGTAACGTTAGAGGTAGAGATATTAGAAGGTTCTGAAAATGTGACAAATGCCGTTCAAAAGAAAAGAAGGTAGATAGCGCTCAAACAGCGTCTGATAACTGGTAAGGTGCGTTCAACCAACATACGAGAAAAAGGATGGGTTACTGGCACACGCACGGCAACCAAGGTCTTGATGCGCGACAGGGATGAGTTTGCTGGATCCGCTATGTGTCTTTTTTCATTGTGTTTGACGCACGGAAGTCAAATCCTACCGTACAGCCTGTGGCAGTGCCTAACGGTATACGTGTGAAGCTGACACATGGACTGTTTTGTCGCATGCGGTGTGAATGTATCTACAAGGTTCGTTCACACCGGAATTGCACAATTCGTGATAATTACAAACGTGTGCTAACTATTCAACGCCATCACAATAAATAGTGTCTAATTGGTCATAATCATGCATTGGAGTGTACCAATTTAGATTGTCTAACTTCTGTGATTCACGCACCTGATGCAAGACACATTGTCTTGCATATGAAGGATAGTGTACGCTTGGAGACCCAAAAATTTGTAATATCAGAGGCAAAATCAGGGTAGTAAACTATTGCAAAGCTTAAATTATTCTTACAGCCCAATATCAATTGTTTTCCATTGATACTAAAGGCTGTGGATGCCAAACGCTGGTCCAGCTGAATGCAACTTTAAAGTTCTGCAATATGTCGTTGAGTCTCTAATGGTGTGTTAATCCTTTCCAGCCATTATAACATGTTTTGAAGTTTCAAAATCAAAGTTCAGTTTTAAACTTTACAATTAACATCATATCCACATGAAGGCAGGTAAAGGTAAACAATGTAAGGTCATTTACCAAAGTGCTAAAGTTCCTTTTAAATTCTTTGGCCAACCAACACCTGTGCAACATTATACCCCTGATTTAGTAGCAAGAAATTATCTGTGAGTGTATTCATTAATCTCACCTGTCTTTACAAAGAGAATTTACAACTTGCAGTTGAATAATGAAGTAGTTGTTGATTTTGATCTTGGTCTCCCAGATGTACACAGATTAATTCACACGACGTCATCTGAGACACTTAAAACTTGGGTTTTGAGGCTTGAACCTCAGCGATGCGCTACTGTTTGGTCGATTTGTTGCAATGTCTAGTTCTCTTTACTTTTTGCTAAATTATTTAAATTTTTCTTTCTTCCTTTTTGTGCAGAAGTTGAATCCAAAAATACTTTAATTTTTGCATTCAGACTAAGATTCCAGTTGCCGCTCGAACATTGCTAGAACGTTCCTATAGCGGTGAAAAAAAAACTCCTCGCTGTTAACTGATTATCACAGTTTACAAAAGTTTGCTGCCATAAAAGCAATGCAACATATGCTTGGCCACTGTAGGTGTTTTATCAAGGGGCCCTGTCATCGCCAGCTAGCCCTCTCATAAAGTAGCTCACTGTTGCAGGACTAAATGTAGCATATTTAATTTTCTAAGATAAATTCAATGTGAGGGGAAAAAAAGCGGGTTCATTAATAAATCAAGGTGCTGACTGAGGGTTTATTCCTTGTGAATCATAACAATGTATTCCTCTGCTTTCTGGACTTTCTATTTTTAACCTACATTCACACCTGAGCTCAGTGGGATACATTGTGACACCACAGAGCGAGAACATGTTATATGACTTTAAATCACTTCTGGTTTAGCTTTGTTGGTAACTTTGTTGTTATTCAGGAAAGTTTGAATTGCATATGCTACTCTTTTTTAACTTAATTTTAGAAACCTATCATCAGGAGCGGATCCAGAGGCCCCACCTCCTTTTGGTCAAAAAAAAAAAGAAGAAGAAAGGAAAGGGGACTAGTCAAGCTATCCCCTTGCAGGGCCAGCAAATGGGCCACCAAAATGCCGGAAAATGACTCTTATTTTTCAAAATGTTTTGAGGGGAATTGCCCCCAGACTCCCTTAGACTGGCTTTGTCAATGACCTCATGCCCCCCCCCTTTTGAAAATCCTGGATCTGCCCCTGATAACAACCTTTTATTTAAGATACTTGAGTTTTAAAGCTGTGATGTGGACCCTGATCAGGACTGAGGTTCCCCATAAAATTTTATCAGACAAGGTTGTATGTTCAAATGGATGTTGTATGTAGAAGTTTTTACGACACGTAAAAAAAAAAAAAAGACTCCTCACGCTACTCTATTTGTTTCTTTTATGATCTCAAGATTATCCAAATTTATCAGTGAAAATTAATAAACTATTCTATTTTCTATTCCAATCTATTTCTATACTATGAGTCGCACCAAAAAAATTACACATGCCTGTTGCATAAGATTTTGATGTTATTTTAAGCATGTAAAATGTTGGACGTGATGAACTAATATTTGTTCTCCCCGCATCAGGGACAGATGTGAAGGAAGCACAGGTCATTTGCGTTTCCACGGGAACAAAGTGTATCAACGGTGAGTACATGAGTGACAGAGGCTTGGCTCTGAACGACTGCCACGCCGAGATAATCGCCCGGCGCTCGCTCATCAGATACCTCTACACCCAACTGGAGTTCTTCCTCAGGTCAGTAAAATTCTGAGTTTAAAATGTACGGTTTCTGTTCCGACACGTTTTATATTTACCTGCTTTTGTTTCTGTTGTCGCAGCAACATTAAAGACGATCACCAGAAGTCAATATTTGTCCTGTGTGAGAAAGGAGGCTACAAATTAAAAGATAACGTTCAATTCCACCTCTACATCAGCACCTCGCCATGTGGAGATGCCAGAATCTTCTCCCCACATGAGGCTGGAGTGGAAGGTACAGACCTCACCTCTCTGACGTGCTTTTAATTCCAGCTTATTTTAACTCAAAATTTAGACACAAATCACATTTCATTTAATTGGATTCCCATTTTTTTTCCGCTCCTGTTTCATTTCATTTAATTAGAATTTTACTCCAGTTGTGTAAATACGCATTTCAGAAACATTTAAACAAGGCACAAGTAATTAGAGTATTTTGTCATTCTCTGTCTGCCTCTATCAGTCTTTTCCCAACCATTCTGTCTGTCTGATTAACCTCCCCCCTTTCCTCTTGTCAGAATGCTTTCCATTGCACATGGCAGCCTGTATAGAAAACAGCCACATTCAATTAGCCGGTGAATAGATGGTGCCGGCTGGTGAAACAGCAGAAAACTTTGATAACATAATGTGTGAACCAATTCCTGCGTTCTTTTCTGGCTCGCTCTCAGGAAACACAACTATTTACTATTTGGCAGAACATATTTACTCCCTGGCATCTTCATAATGGAAAAGAAAAGTGTGAAAAATAATCTCATAAAGCAAAGCAGCTCATATTATTCAACAAGTGACAGTTATAATACAAAAAAAAACAATTATTAAATTATTGAAAACTCAATTTGGCTTCTCAGACGATGAAGAACATGCTGAAAATACATCAGCTTGAAAAAGTCAATTGAGAATATATTTACTTAAACAAGACTAAATTCTGTTCTTTTTTTCTTTTTTCGCTGAATTAAAACAAGAACACGTGCCATCTTAATTGCATTAAAATTTTTAGTGTGGACATAATCTTTTTTATATAAATATTTCTAGCGTGTAAGAAAAAATATAGTGACATGAGTTTGAGGTACAAACTGAACATATTTTACTAGAAATAAGTCAATTGAAATCTAATAAAATCAATTGAAATGACTTGTTAATTTCTATGAAGAAAACTGAAAAAAACACCGGCCATCCTTATTTCTATATTTGTTAGGAATGAGTGTGTGTGTGGTCCTGTGACAGACTACCGACTGGTTCATTGTGTACCCTGCCTCTCGCCTTAAAATCAGCCAGATAAGTTCCAGCACCTTTTGTAACCCTGCTAAGGATAAGCGGTTTAGAAAACAAAACATTTTTAAATGGCTATATCTTCATTTTTTTGTCCGTCTGTTGTCCACTTATCCGGAGCTCGGTCCTGAGGGCAACAGCCTGGATGGGAAGCCCAAGCTTTTCTTACCCTGACTGTATCCTCCTGCTCACCCAGAAGGATCCCGAGGTGTTTCCCAGCCAGCTTTTAGGCATAGTCTGTCCACCTGGTCCAGGGTCTGCCTCTGGGTCTTCTCCCGGTGGAACGTGCCGGAAACAGCGAAGTGCTCGTTAGGCATCCTAACCAGATGCCTGTACCACCCCATCTTATTTCTCTCAACTCGGAGGAGCAATGGCTTCTTCATTTTTTTGTGTGGTTAAAAATTCTAAAACGAAGCTAGCGGGCAGCGGCAAGTTTGAGGTTAAAATTACACTAATTTTGTTTAGTTTCCTCTTCTGAACCGCTTATCCCTAATCGGGCCACGGGGGGAGAGCCTATCCTGGCTGGTTTTAGGCAAGAGGCCTGACAGGTCGTGTCTGCGACCAGTCCGTGCTATATGTAAAATTTGATGAAACTACTTGGAAACGACAAGTCACTGTGTTTCTTTTTTCTCTTTTCACAAACTCTTCTTAGATCAAGGAGACAGACATCCTAACCGGAAAGCGAGGGGCCAACTAAGAACCAAAATCGAGTCCGGTGAGGGTACTATCCCTGTGAGGTCCAGCAACACCATTCAAACATGGGACGGTGTTCTACAAGGAGAGAGATTACTCACCATGTCCTGCAGCGACAAGATCGCCAGGTAATGCCCATTGGTGTTTATCAGTTACCCCACATTTCTCTTTCTGCTTTACATTACAAGTATTATTAATATTAATAATAAAAATTTTATTTGTAATGCACTTTATATCTCCAGCGGAGATCTCAAAGTGCTACAATGACCAAAAGGAACAATAAACCGCAAAATTAAATAAAACCACAACACAAAAAAACAACACTAAAAACTTTGCTGAAAAGCCTTTAGAAATAAAAATGTCTTCAGTCTCTTTTTAAAAACCTAACGCTTTGTGGAGCCCTCAAGCTCTCAGGAAGAGTGATCCAGATCTTGTCCCCCATAGTGGAGAGTTTGGTCCTTGGTTGGTGCAAGCAGTAGGAGGAGGAGCGCAGGTCTCGGACAGTGGTGTGGAGGGTTAGGAGTTCTTGGAGATAAACAGGTGCAGTGCCGTGTATGCACTGATGGGTGAGAAGGCAGAGCTTGTACTGAATTCTGTATTTAACGGGTAGCCAGTGGAGGGATTTGAGGATGGTCGTGATATGGTCATATTTGCGCCTCCTTATCAGGATCCGGGCAGCGCAGTTTTAGATGTGCTGGAGCTTTTCAGTATTAAAGTATTTAGCTTTTTTTGAGTATTAAACTGCACATCAGCGGGTGGATTGTTGGGAGATTGGTGGGTGGGTCGGTGGGTGGGTAGCTAGATAGATCAAAAGAATGAATGAACAAACTTAGTTTTACCCACAAAAGAAATCGACTTTATACTTCATTTCTAATTAACCATGTTTCTTTCCCCTTGTGAGTCTTGTGTTTTATTTGCCGTTGTCAGAATATGCTGCGCACTCCTCTCTTCTTTCAGTCACTTTATCATTTTAAGTACATGATTTTCTTCGGAGAGTCAGGGAGAGGTGACGTGATGGATAGTCTGTCTCCGGGGGCATTTTTGTTGGCAGATCATAGCGTCTTTAGTCTCTGTCCATGTTCAAGGCAACACTCTTCTTCCCCTGTGATGAATGGTAAAGCTTCGCCAGGTTGCGTCTTGCCAGCATTCATCCTTTTTTATCCTCCTTTTTTGGTCAGAATAAAACTCAGCTTTGTGACTCACTATGTGAGTGAATGTGGACTGTTTGATGAGGAACATCTTTGATATGTCCATTCAGGTGCAGATGAGAAGTTGTTGCTGTTTAGTTTGTCAAATATTTGATACCAGCTTGAAAGGATCCGGTTTTGTTTTCTTTAACACACTAGTTGACACTACTTCGAGATGAAAGGAAAAGAAGTTAAACGTTAAGCAAGTGTGGAAGATCTAGCCCTAACTCTACAGCAACTCTTTGTGAATACCGTGTTCGGACACGCTTTTGTCTTCTTTTGGTTTTTGTGGGTTTGTGTCTTCAATCAGTAGAAATACTTATACATCACCAAATTCAATTTTACTTGTATAGCCCAAAATCACAGAATTTCTGTCTCAATGGGCTTCACATGAAAGATTCAAGAGGAAAACAAACCAAGAAAAATAGGAATGTATAAACACAAATACACAGCAAGACAAGACTAGCACATTTCTGCCCTTTGACTCTCCTTCACGGAGAGGAAAAACGCCTATAAAACCCATCAGTGGGGAAAAAAATGAGAAACCTCGTGGGGATCCACACGAAAGAGGGATCCCTCCCCTGGGACGAGCATCCAATGTGTCAAAGATTATTGTTTAAATATTAGCTTATTCTACTCTACAGCTAAATATCTAAAAAAGTCAATAGATGTTCTTCATCCTGATGGTTACACGGGGACTCCTCAGCCCAGCGATGTCCTGGACGGGGATGAGTAGATGTTCTTCATCTTGATGGAAACACGGGGACTCGTCAGCCCGGAGATGTCCTGGACGGGCATGAGTAGATGTTTTTCATCTTGATGGAAACACGGTAGACTCCTCAGCCCGGAGATGTCTAGGACGGGGATGAGTAGATGTTCTTCATCCTGATGGAAACACGGGGGACTCCTCAGCCTAGTGATGTCCAGGACGGGGATGAGTAGATGTTCTTCATCCTGATGGAAACACGGGAGACTCCTCAGCCCGGAGATGCCCTGGACGGGGATGAGTAGATGGATTTCATCCTGATGGAGCGGGGATGATGAAGCGCGGAGGTCTCCTCGGTCTGGCCATGCCCAGGATAAGAACGGAGAGTATCTATCAGGAATCTGAAATGGGGCTCTCTCCCAGAGAGGAGGGAGAGAGGTGGACAGCATGTGAATTGTTTTTCAGTGCTACTTTTCTATGAGCACGAACCCAACCAGTGAAGGCAGATTTTATACTATTGCAAAAATTATTTTATAAAGACATTCTGTGCTACATTTAAACTAAAAAAAAAGACGGAGAACTAATAGTTGTGCGAGCAGGGCTCTTTCTCTCCTGATAGTGAGTTTTTCTGACGTAGCTATTAGCTGGGTCAACTGTCTACCACCCACCCGCTCCTGTCGGCTTTCTGAGTGGCACGTCCAGACCGTGCCCTAAGTGTTTTCTCTTTACACATCGTTATAGCTGCATGTAAACAGTTGTCTGTTTCACGTCTACTAGCTGACCGATCTCATTAGCAAACAAACTCTTTACGCCTTCACACTATGTGCACTGCTTTTTGTTCGTGCTGGATCTTCATTTCTCTCTGCGTCTTAAATCTTTGAGCATATAAATTGTGAAGCCTGGCATTGAACGGAAAAAAAAACTGCTCAGAAATACAGCAATGTTTGACAGGAATGAAATGGAATGCCTCTAAAAATATCACTCAAAAGTGTGTGGCTCGTGTGTGTGCGCGGTTTGTGTCCTTCACAAGGTATTCAAGTGGGTGTGTATCACTATATCGTCATGGTGAAATTGTGTGTGTGTGTACCCTTATAATATGTAGGGTTCAGAAAAATAACGAGTGGTTTCACTCTCTTAAATTTGCACTTTACTGTCTTCTATTTTTACGTCGGGAGATTCATTTTTTACTATTTTCACACATATTCAGACAGTAAATATTGTGTCTGGTAACGGTGAACATTTCATATTGCCTGAGGGTCCTCATACATAGATTCTCTTCGTTCTTCTGGGTTCATATTGAAAATGTTATACGTTTTCTAACACGTGCCTGAGGTGGAATGATAAATCAGAACAGATTTTTACTGGCAGATAAATTATACCATTGCTATTTTTGCCAGTATTTTTCTACTAAATAACAAATGTATGAAATAAGTTTAAATAAGACCCTATAATAATGTAAGATGACAACGGATCTTCTTGTTCTCCTTTCGGCATTTCCCTTCAGGGGTCGCCACAGCAAGTCAGTTTCTTCCATCTAACCCTATCTGCTGCATCCTCTTCGGTCACGCCAACTATCTTCATGTCTTCCTTCACTGTATCCATGAACCTCCTCTTTGGTCTTCCTCTTGGCCTCTTTCCTGGTGGTTCCAAACCCAGCATCCTTCTGCCGATGTATTCTCTCTCTCTCCTCTGCACATGTCCAAACCATCTCAGTCTGGCCTCTCGGACTTTATCTCCAAAACCTCTAACATGTGCTGTTCCTCTGATCCCGTCCATCCGGTCACTCCCAGAGAGATCCTCAGCATCTTCATCTCTGCTACCTCCATCTCTGCTTCCTGTCTTTTTCTCAGTGCCACTGTCTCTAGACCAAATAACATGGCCGGTCTCACCACGGTTTTGTACACTTTTCCTTTCATTTTAGCTGAAACTCCTCTGTCACATAGCACACCTGATACTTTTCTCCACCCGTTCCAGCCTGCTTGAACACGCTTCTTCACCTCTTTTCCATACTCTCCATGGAACGCTCCTTACAACGGATTCACACTCATCCATTGTAAGATGACAACGAATGGGTTTATATTTTTATAAAGGCAAAATATTAACAACTACATTAAAAAATGTGTTAATACTTAACAGCTAAAAGATAAAAATACATTTTATGAAGTAATTTTTAGCCAGATAAAAAAAAGTTTTAAGTTGATGAATTAAGCTACAATAAAGGCTGAACTAGAATGTCTTAATAAACTTCTTTTTTTTTTATCTTTAAATCTGTACATACTCAAGATTTTATCATTTCACTGGGCAGAGAAATAAAACTAGAAAGATCTTGCCGACATCAAACATCAACCAAATTTTTGTTCCGTTGTCTTCCACTTATCCGGGGCCGGGTGTTGGGGACAACAGCCTCAGAGGGGAAACCCAAGCTTTTCTCATCCCGGATGCATCCTCCAGCTCACCCGGGAGGATCCCGAGGTGTTCCCTGGCCAGCTGCGTGACAAAATAATAATGCATTGAACTTATATAGCACTTTTCTAGATACTTAAAGACGCTTCACATATGCATTATTCATTCACTCCATACAACCATTCACACACACATTCATTCATTCCTGATGATGGGAGCTACCATGCAAGGTGCATACCACTATAATCAAAAGCAACTGGGGGTTCGGTGTCTTGCTCAAGGACACCTCAGCATGGACTGTGGGTGGGGTACCGAACCTGCGACCTTCCGGTTACGGGACGGTCGTCCTACCCACCAAGCCATCCTTCCCCTTATAGTCTCTCCAGCGGCTCTGAGGTCTGCCTCTGGGTCTTATCCCGGTGAGATGTGCTAGAAGTACCTCACCAACAAGGCATTTGGGAGGTATCCCAACCAAATGCCCGAACCACCCTATCTGGCTTCTCTCGACCCAGAGAAACAACGGATCTACTTCGAGCTCATCCCAGATGGCAGAGCTCATCTCTCTATCTCTGAGGAATCTGCAGAGGAAGCTCATTTCGACCACTTGTATCCATGTTCTCCATGACCACCCAAAGCTGGTAAACATAGGTATGGGTCAGAACGGATATCGACTGTGGTACCCATGATAGTAACCCTGGGTTGGCATTTTTTTAGGTGAATTTGCATGTCGACTCATTACACTCTCAATAATATACAAATTATTAGCTTGTGCTCGTGTTTGAACACCAAAAGATGTGGAGGAATTCACACTTTAATCCTTTTTTATCCCTTCGCTCACTTTGAATGGTTTTTTTTTCCCCTTTACTCTCCCACTTCTATTTATTTTCATCTTTTTTTTTTTGTTTGTTTTCTGATAGTCTCACACTCCTACTGATTTTCTTTTATCTGTTTCCTCCTCCTAAAGCCTTCAACACCCCCCGCCTCTCTCTCCGTCTGTCTCCGTCTCTCGCTCGGTGAAGTGCCCGGGCGCTGCTCCACAGAGCATGTCAATGGGAAAATGACTGGGGAGACAGAGCTACTGGCTCAGCATAAAAATACACAGATGTTTGGTGAAAAGTTAAATTGGAATCCTCAGCGGATACACACACACAACTGCAGGATTATATGTGACATACCGAGACATATAGAGTGTCCCCTTTACGGCCTTACATCCTATTCAAATCAATCTCCAAATGGTAACTACAATTTCCTTGAGGTCCAGCTCAGATAGTTTTAATTTGAAGAGTCATGGTAAAAACAAAAATTATACACCTTATCTTAGAATTGCAAAATAATTGGAAACATGTATTTTCACGGAAAATAATCGTTATGTCCTTGGTACGTCTCGTAATTTGGTGTAATTTTTTCATTAAAAATTCTTCCCTAGACTCAATTTTACTGCAGGTTTAATCGAACATTATGTCTTTCGGTGATTTGAAAATGGCTCAATTTTTTGGGTTGAAAGATTTTTATCTTTGAAGTAATAAACGGAATAACAAAATATGAGGAACAGTCATAAAAAGTCTTTTTAGAAGACCAATATGACCATGAAACTGGGTAAATGATAAAAAAAATACCACACATTTTTGTTTCCCGCTCCTTCTTTCCCCCACTTGTGAACAAGCCCCCAAAATACTTAAACTCCTCCACTTGGGGTAGGACCCTGTATGTGACCTGCAAGGGGAATTCCAACCTTTTCCGTGCAAAGACCATTGGTCTCAGATTTGGAGGCGCTGATTCCTACCCGATTCCTACATTCCCGCCCTCATCTACCGTCACCAGTAGTGGGTGGTGACTGAAAGAACAAGATGGCTGAAATGAACTTCTTCCACTGGGTGGCTGGGCTCCCACTCAGAAATAAAGTGAGGAGCTCTGCCATCTGGGAGGCGCTCGGAGTAGAGTCATTGCAGCTTTGGGTTGAGAAAAGCCAGATGAGGTGGTTTGGGCATCTGGTTAGGATGCCTCCCGAACACCTCGCTGGTGAAGTCTTTCAGGCACATTCCACCAGGAGAAGACCCATAGGCAGACCCTGGACCAGCCTTGGGAGACGATGTCTCAGAGCTGGCCGGGTTACTCCAAGATACTCCCAGGTGAGCTGGAGGATGCAGCCGGGGTGAGAGAAATCTGGGCTTCCCGTCTGAGGTTGTTGCCCCCTTGACCGAGCCCCAGATAAATGGAAGACAACGGAACATTCGTTTTCAAGCTCGAACATGTTTGGCTACTGATAAGGGCCAATTATTCACAACTAAGTGAAGTTTTCGGGTGTTCAGTGACCTCAGGCTCAGCAGCAACTTGTTTGCAAAGTCCAGTAAGTTTTTATGTGATTGAAACTGTGTTTGTTTTTCTCTTTTTACCTACAGGTGGAATGTGGTGGGGATCCAAGGCTCTTTGATGAGCTATTTTACAGAGCCAATCTACTTTTCCAGCATCATCCTTGGCAGTCTTTACCACGCTGACCACCTCTCCAGGGCCATGTACCAACGCATTGCAGATATCGAAGACCTGCCCCAGCAGTTCACTCTCAACAGGCCTCTGCTCAGTGGTAAGACGTCTCTGATGTGTAAACAGATTCTAAAAGAAGAGCGAAAACCTTTGAGATTTCTTTCTTAATATTTGAGCTGTTATCACACCTTCACATTTTCAGAGCATAAAATCTCTACCGATGTAAGATTAGCTCGTTAAACTTTGGCAATCACATCTAAGTTGTCCAAATGTCAGTGGGGACAACTTTAATCCTGAGAATCATTCATTGGACTGCAGCAAAGAAAAACACAGAGTTCTTCTTTTCTGTTTGATCTGAGCTGGCATTTACCTTCTTACTTTAGAATTTGAATAGCTTATCGTGTTTTGTAAACTTCCAGCATTGGTTTGACCTTTTGGAAAGGCCAGTTAGCCTGAGGTTGTCAACAAATTTTAGTTTTGAACGTCAATCGGTTGGTTTTTTTTTCATCCAATATGATGCATCTTTGGAATTGAAGATATTTTATATATTTAAAACTAAGTGTGTTTTTCCACATTTTTTTATATCGATCTTGCATTATGTAAAATTAAACCAATCATGAGGTGGAGATGTAGGACCCACATGCATAGCCGGTTTTAACCAGTTTATTGCAGATAATCAGGGGTTGAGAAGAGAGGGTACGCATATGCAGCCTGGAAGACGACATGGAAGGACACCATCTTGGCTAAAACAGGAGTGCAGATCAGCAGATGGAGTGATGAACACCAGGGGTTAAATAACCAGGGGGAAGAGGAGACACAGGTGGAGACATCAGGGAGAGGCAATTTGGACCAGGTGTACAGAAATTAAATTGAATATACTTTATTCATCCCTGGATGGAAATTTGAGTGCTGCAGTGCAAATACCTCGATGTCATTCGCCCCTATCCACTGGCATCCCAATCCGGTTGCACTGTGTGCAACTTGGCAATCCAAAAGCTGGGGTCCAGAATGGGTCCACAAAGCCAGGCCGCAGTGAAGGTCGCTGCGTCTGAGTGTGCGCCTCAATTGTGTAGCAAGCAACCGGACGTTTCCATGGAAATGTGGGGATATGTTCCAGAGAAGTCGAGGATCATGACACAAACTGATTTTAAGCCATAGAAAAAGTTCAAATTTTATTCAAATAATTATTTAAATAGTTTTAAACTTACAATAAACCCACACCAAACAATTGCAATAATAATGAGCAACTTTTTGTCAAGATGTGGAATGCAGGTGGAAGGAGGAGGAACCAATAGCAAGACAAGAAACATAATTTATTTAACGAAGGAATCCAGTAACGCTGTTACAAAAAAAAAAAAACACAGGAATTGGTGGAATGTCATTGAGTTATTGTTCTAGATGTTTATCATGGTCAGGCAGCCAGGAAGACCTGGCTAGAGTGGAAGGTATGACCTGACACCTGAAGGGAAGACAGGCTGCCTATTTAAAGGCAGCTGCCCAAAAATCTTCAGGTGTGTAGAATCGGGCAAATGATAGAATTATAGTTACCATTTAGTTTTTTTTTTTGTTTTTTTTTTTTTTTTTAAAAATCTGCATTGTTTCTTTTTTTAATGTCAGAAATATTACTTTATTTGGTTATTGCTTTGCCCATCTTAACACTAGATCAGCTGCACCTCTAATGTTGAGAAACAGTCACTGTTTTGTACATAAAACCATAAAGTTAGGTGGTATACTCTGTCAAATAGAGGTTACGGGGAGGTTAGAATGGAAGGTATGACCCGACACCTGAAGGGAAGACAGGCTGCCTATTTAAAGGCAGCTGCACAAAGACCTTCAGGTGTGTAGAATCAGGCAAATGATAGAATTTTAGTTATCATTTATTTTTTCAAAAACCTGCATTGTTTCTTTTTTTTAATGTCAGAAATATTACTTTAGCTGGTCATTGCTTTGCCCATCTTAACACTAGATCGGCTGTACCTCTAATGTTGAGAAACAGTCACTACTTTTGCACATAAAACCATCAAGTTTGGTGGTATACTCTGTCAAATAGAGGTTACGGGGGAGACAATCACATTTTCACATCTATCCCCAGTTTTATTACAGTTTGCTCAGGCATGGTAGAAGATGGATGATACATTCTCCGGGGGTCTCTAGACACAAAGAAGTTTCATTTGAACTCTATTACTGTGCAGAAATTATTTATTCAGTTTATTTATTGGGTCTCTTTAGGTAGAAAATCTCAAATGTGGCTGAGGTTAAACGTTACAATACACCTTTTATTTTCTATTTTTAAAAAAGATTTATTTGTTTCTAAGTTAAATCCATCGGTCCAGCTATAAGGTAAACATAGGGAACCAAAATAAACCTAGCAGAGGCAAATTTGACTTTTTGGGAAACTTTACTGCTCACCTCGTCAATGTACCATTTTAAAATGAGGCGGAATTACTCGGGTGGACTGAGTGACACTGTGGTCATTCGTCTCAATCCTTATGAACGGCTCGGGGCGTCACATCGAAGACTTTAAGAGCAGCAGCCCCTCTCCCTCACCGCGTCCTGCTACTCTCCTTTGGTTGCTCTCTAAGTGACGGCTAGAGGAGATAATAGTCAGGGGGTTATTAACCTTTTCCGCTTTAGAGAACTTTTAGCGGTGAAGGGCTGTGGCCTTAGAGCGCTGAGGATTTCATCCCCTGTAAATCATTTTCTGCCACAAGTGCTGCCAAATGGAACCAAGAAGCTTAATACACTGACACACACACATACACTCACAGAAAGAGCAAGACACAGGGATTTATGACAGCCATATATCTGCCATTTATGCTTCAGATACAATGGAGGCCAAAGCCTTTCGGTTTGCTAAGAGAGTGCAAGTTTCTGTCCTCAAAGCCCCCCGTACAAGATGGATGGCATCTTTTCTCCCCACTGTGTCGGGCAAAATAAAAATCCAACAAGCATTTTACAGCAATATGAGCTGCTGTCACTGGAAGGACTCGCTAGATACGTCACTCATTGTTTAGTGTTTCCATATTGGTTGGTGGAGAAGTTGTCAACAACAAATTACCGTAATTTCACGACCATTAGGCGTACTGTACGAAAAGGCGCAGCCTCAGTTATGAGGGCCATTGCTGTATTTAACACACACATAAGGCGCACCGTACGAAAAGTCTTTATTCAAATCCGTCAAAGTCCTCATCCTCTGTTTCCGAATCGAACAGCTGCACAAAATCCAACAGAGCAGGTCCACTTCCCTCCTCGTTGTCAAAGTCACTGTCTGTACTGTGTGGCTCCTCAGAAAGGATACCAGCTTTTGCGAAAGCTCGGATAACAGTACCAGCAGACACGCTAGTCCAAGCATCTACAATCCATTGACTCGTTAATGATGAAATTTCTCGCGGCGGCTCGATTCCCATATTCCTCTGCGTAGCTGATTGCCTTCAGCTTAAACTGAGCGTCATAAGCGTCCACACTTCACTCTTTAACGTTCTCATTCCTTTTCTTTTAGGTCTGCCTCGCCTCACGGGCACCGCTTTTTCTTTTAGGTCCGTCTTTTCTCACACACAAGGCGCACCGCACGAAAGGGCGCACCACTCATTTTGAAGAAAATCTGAGACGTTTATATGCACCTTATACAGTAGCCGTGAAATTACGGTAGTTTGAAATGATATATTAAGATAACTATCTTCAAAAGCTTTTTAGATTTAACAGCTGTTAGAGATGGAAAGGTTCGAGTGTCATCTACCGGTCGTGGTTGGAGGATTTTAAATATCTCGGGGCCGTGATCTAAAGTGAGGGACGGATTAAGTGGGAGTTTGAGAGAGGGAGTGATTGGGATGCTGCATCGGTCCGTCGTGTTGAAGAGCAAGCTGAGCCACAAGGTGAAAGCTCTTCCGACGCAAGTCGAAAGAAAACAATTGTGAATGTAAGCGGACAAAATGAGTTTGGTCTGCAGGGTGAGCAGGTTCTGCAGCTTCTGGCAAGTGGGGCTAAAACTTTACAAGAAATGTTCATGCTTAAACTGGGTCCTTTTACCAATTGAACCCAAACGTATTGCAACAATGAAGTTGCTGAATTTGAATGAAAATATCTGTTAAATAAAGTAGAAAATCGAAGGATTTGAGACAAACAATCAAAATCTCCAGCAAAGGGGAGTGAATTCTGTCTCCGTACCATGGGCTGACCAGATGAACCAAGTTTTCCCGATCCTGGCGATGTTGTGCCAGCTGTTCTGCTTTTTCTATCGTGACTCCAAGTTGTTGGAGGTCCCCCGCGATTACGTCGAGCCATTGCATCTGGGGCTTACTTTATAGTTAAAGACAACTTAATAAAAATAAATTTATACACTATTTTTTGTGATGGTCGTGCTTTTTTTGTGAATGGAATTGTTTTAGTTTAAATAAACTATTTTTTTTTATTTTTACTCACTCTATTGATCCCAATTTACAACGTTGACATACTTTGAATTCCAAAGAGGAGCAATGACACTTAAATTGTCCTCATCTTTCTTTTTGGTTTTGTTTTCAAGCAAAACTTTTTAAAATTTTTTTTTTTTTTTTACTCTATTCATCCCTTACCGGGGAAATTTGTGTGCTGCACTACTACACCGCAGCAGGCTGCCACAATGGCGCCAATGGTGGGAGAAACAGGGGGGTTAAGTGTCTTCTCCAAAGACCCTAGACATGAACTCAGTGGGAATTGAACTCGCAAACTTCCGGTTAACTTCCGCGGGCGAACGCTTTACTACTGAGCCACTGTCTCCCTACTTGACCTCAATAAAGTTCTGGTACAAAATGTGTTGTTAGCATTTCTTTTGTGTTTTGTATATATTTTTGTATTTTTTTGGTAATGTTTAAATGTAAATGTAAACTTGCTCTTGAGGGGGAGACGTTGGCTCAGTGATAGTGTTTGTCCTTGGACCAGGAAAAGCTGGAATCCCACTGAGCAGCCGAGGTGTCCCTGGAGCAGACACCTAATCTACTAGTTGCACCGTCATGACTGGCTGCTGCAGCGCAATGCAGCACAGTAATTTCCCCACTTTGGGACTATTAAAAGCCTAGTGGTAGAATTACCGTCTTTCGACCGGGAGAGCTGGGTTCGAACCCCACTGGGCCAAAGCTCTCCCTAGGAGTACGGGACTGAAAACTGGACTAACTAAAAAAAAAAAAAAAAAAAAAAAGGAAATCTTCTAATATTTTCCACAAAACTTTGATATGAAAAACATACCATGTCAAAAAACACCTTGAATAGTCTCATTCTTTTTAAAAAGAAGAGCAATTCTTTCATTAACGCCGTTGTTTTCTGTCCCAAGGTATCAGCAATGCCGAAGCCAGGCAGCCGGGCAAGGCTCCCAACTTCAGCGTCAACTGGACGGTGGGCGATCAGGCTCTGGAAGTGATCAATGCAACCACAGGGAAGGACGACATGGGTCGCGCTTCACGACTTTGCAAACATGCCCTGTACAGTCGTTGGGTGCGCCTCCACTCCAAGGTATCCTCAGAGAAACTTCATCGTTGGGTTTCTCTCCAGGGAGTCATTTGGATTTGGTGTTTTGTTTCGTTTGTTCACTTTTTTTTCATTTGCTCTTCCTCCTCAGCTGTCGTCCATCTTGCGGATCAAAGTACTAAAGCCCAACTCCTACCACGAAGCCAAGCAAGCAGCCACAGAATACCACTCTGCTAAAAAGGCACTCATCAAAGCCTTCCACAAGGCGGGCCTGGGGGCCTGGGTCAAAAAGCCAATTGAGCAAGACCAGTTCACCCTCAGCTCCTGAGAGAGTCTGTAAACCGAGGGCTTCTGAATGCCCTCACTTCCACCGATCCTCCCTCTTTGACCTGGGTCTGAAATCCAGAGAGCTCCTTTTTATTGACCAGGCATTTACTTTCCGTCCTTGTGTCGGCAACGCACGTGCACTTTTGTACCTGCGTGGTTTTACAAACTCTCCACATGTCATCACTCATTCCTCTGAGGATCTCAACCTCACATCTTCTATCATGTCAATTTTAACCTTTAATTCTATCCTATTCTTGTGTGATTATTTTTTACCATCTGCTCATTTTTTTTTTGCTTCTAAACTGGAATCGGTGGTTTTGGTTTTTTTTTTTTTTCACCACATGGTCGTTTTCCAGAGAATTCTTGATCCTTGATGCTGTAGGTGTGCGAGTTGGACTTATCCAGTTTTGTCTTCCTGATCAATGAGTGTAGCCAGCTTAGGGAGAAATGTAGCCTAGAAACAAGATATTTTTTTGACTGAATGGACCTAAACGTATCTTTATATATATATACTTGCTCAAATTATGGTCTGTAAATTTAACAATCATGGAGATGTAAATTTAGTACAGAGAAGATAAGATGGCTCTAACATATAATGTGTTATCTGATCTGTTCCGTAGGACTACATGTTCTTAGCCCCTCTTTTAAAGATAAAACATCCTCAAATATCGTCACCGGGTTTGAGTCGGTGACTTGAAAGAAAATCAGAGGCAGGTGTGACGACAGTTTAGCACACTCTTGTTGGAGGAGTTTATTTTTTTTCTTTTGACGTTCATTATTTCACGTTATTTTACGTCACTGTCATCTCATACTTGAAGACTGGAGGGTGTGACTGGTGAGAACCCCCTCCCCCACGCCTGGATCCGGGGTTGAAAACTCTGGGAGGTGCTGCACGTTGTATTTTTATTTTCTTGATTTTTAAGCCATGGCTTTGCATGGAAACTGAACTGAAAGGCTTGCAGAACAGGAAACACGTGACGGGGAACGTGCGTCCATAAGCGAATGATTTTGAATGAATGCCAGCAACTTCCTCCACAGGCAGCTTTGAATCTTTGTCTCTATTTTCTACTTCTTTTTTTTTTTTTTCTCCCCGTCGATTGCTTTTGGGGTGAAAGGGATTTTTGTGTTTTCTATTTTTGTCTTTAAAAAAAATAGGGATTTTGAATATTACACAGTAGAAATAGTGACGATACAACAAAACCTCTCAGAACTTGTAAAATGTCACTTTGTGGGAGTAAACCATTAATAGATGTGCTGCAGCACTGCATAAGTACAGTTTCTAGTTATATACCAGTGATGCCAGTCTGTAATGATGCAAATGTGTTGTCGTCCCTTCAAAACGCGTCTTTTTTGAAGGCATTTTCGTAACATCCGAAGTATTATGCAGCTCTGCATGAACTTGACTTTAAAAGTTGTATGCTAATATTTGAAGCCAGTAGTTTGCGAACCAAATGACATCGCTCATCTTGTAACCGTTTCCGAAAGTAACCCCATGCTCACGGAACCAACCACATTGCTATCAAAATACCACACAACAAATAGGTCATATTTATAAGACCCCTCTGGGAATTAAATGCAGAATGGAGGTGATTCTGAAATAGGAGATCTTACAACATGTTTGTGGATTTTTTCTCTGGAGGCATAATATTTTATTAGAATGGTACAGCATGGTCATAATCACATGCGAGAAAAGACCTGGGTCAAACTAATATGTGACGGAGAAATGGAGATACCGAAAGAGACGACGAGGAGAAAAACAAATATTGGATTTAAATAGAGATGTCTGGACAAGTTGGTTGGTAAAGTTTTAGAATCTTAATACTTAGATTTTATTTATTTGATTTGTTTTGGAGGTTTTCTATAAACATTTAAACTAGTGATTAATGCGTTAATTTGGTTAATTAATTGCGCCGCATTTTAACGCGTTAAAAAAATTAACGCAATTAATTATGACATAATAACGGCGGCGAGCCAATGCATGCGCAGTGTTGTTTTCAACGAAATGATTTTGTTGACGAAGCATTTTTTTCATGACAATGACGTAGCGATAACGAAACAAATGCGACATTTTGGTGACGAAAATGTGACGAGGCGTTTGCAAGTTTCTGTTGACGAGACGAAAATGTAACAAAATAGGCGTCAGACTTTCACATTTCTGTCTGAGAAAAGAAAAAACACAGCGGCTGAATTCTGTCTCTCATGGCGGCACGCCCCCCACGATGCTGCACGTTCACACCGTCTACACAACACACCTGCAGCCACGAGGAAGTCACACATCATGGCGGCAACAGCAACAACGGGGCTTGGTGGTCAGAAACTTAAAGTTTTCCACATATTTTGCGCAAACAGCATGGCGACTTTAAGCTAATGCTAGCTTGTCGGCGCTGCTAACTTCCTTAGTTAGCTTGGTTGCGCTAACGACTGATTTAAAGACACAATGCAGTGTTTACTTTGTTAACAGAGGTTATTAAGAGGTGTCATCTTTAAGTATGAATAAGTTACAACATTCTTCACTCATTGAATAATTTCTATTCATTTTATGTTGTTTTACAATGTTTGCTGTTTTGCTTGGCAGAGGTTTTTTTTACACTAAAACTAGACGAAAACTCTTTTGGGTTTTCGTTGACTAAAACGTGACTAAAACAAAAATATAATGAGATGATGAAAATGTGACTAAAACTTAAATAAATTTTTGTTCCAAAAACGAAGACTAAAATGAAAACTTAGATGGCTACCAAAAACAACAATGTGCTTGCGCAATTGAATTTTGACCCATAATCCTCTCGCCCGTGCTTCCGCCAGCCAAATTAAAAAATTTTAATTTGAATGAGATTCAAATAAAAAATTTTAGACCTAAAATGCCGGGCGTAATGTGCAGCATTTTAGGTCGGACTTGGGCTTCTCTCTCACTGACTTTTTTCAAATAAATATATGTTTATAAAATGTAAACTAAAACGAGGTGTGGGTACTAAACTAAGGAATACTTGTTATAAAATAAATGATTTGTATCAAAAAGAAAAGTAATGTGATGTAATTACTATTAAACTACTAAAAAGGATCCGCTGAGACAGAGCATGCTCTGAAAATGTTCCTATTTATAAATAACCCCCCTCCTCCCGAGTCCTCAAAAATAAAATATAGCATTTCGGGTTTGCTGTGGGCTCGGGCCTGCAAATCAAATTAATTGGTTGGGCTCGGACCGGGTCGGGCTGGATTTTCTCGGCCCGATCTCATTTCTGGGTTAGGTGTCTTCTCCAATGATACTTAGACATGAGCTAAGTGGGATTCGACCCGATGAACTTCTGGTCCAAGGGCGAACTTTCTACCACTGAGCTATTGTCTCCCTCTGAGGCTCATCTAGCTATAGATGTAAAACAAGTTCAGGTCACACATTAGTTTGATTTGGGCTCATGGTATTTTAGCTGTGTTTCTTCAAGGGTCTTAAAAATATGTCTTTTTTATTGTGGCTAATATAAAAATGCATGCAAAAGTCCATTTACCAAGAATCTGTACCATTTCCATGGAAAGTTCTGTTTACATAAAAGTGCTATGCAGGAACATGTAGCTTTAGTTTTATCAATCTTTATTGGATTTAAATGAATCAATGTGGCTGGTGATGTGATTTTAGCAAAAGTGACACAAATCGAAAATGATTTCATCAAGTTATTTGGAAAAAGAAAATTGTAATTCATTGTGTTTCAGTGTGTGGCGAGTTGATTGTGGAATTAGCTGCACATGTATGAATTGAAACGTGTTCCAATCTAGTTCAATGAAGACATATTTTGAGGTTCAATTGAATTCCAGCTGTTCCAGTGTGCGATATGTGTGTGCTCAGGTTTCTTTCTGCATACTCAAGTCAAATTCTCACCAAAGATGATGTTTTTGTCCGGTTCTGCCTCCATGTATTCCCTGATCCCTGCATACATGAGTCAAACATCAACCCTTTACCGTCAGATTTTGTAAAAACCCACACAATCTACCGTCGCTTTGTCCAGAAGAACTTCTGTAACCAGTTCTAAATAGGAAGAAAGAAAAAGTCTGACTTCTCTTTCTCATTTGTAGCCATTGGTGACCACGTGTAATGTGACCTGCGATCGTTATATCTGCAAAAGATCTGTGTAAATAAGGAACAAACAAATACGGCAAACCTTTGATCACCTAGAAGCTGTTCTAAACTTTCTAATGTCGCTGATTTCTGTTCCAGAGTGTGTATCTGTGGTTCTGTGCGACTCACTGGGCATCGTAAAGCATGGCACTAACACTGCCGAACGTTAACATGCACCATCCCCACCGTAGCTACACTCACACACTTACACGCACATACACAAAGTAAAAAAAAAAAAAGGAGGGAAAACTGCACTGTTAAGTGCCTCAGCTTAAAGTGGCATCCACCAGCTGGCACTTGTGATGTCATATAAATATAAAACATAATGTATCTTTTTAGCTTTGAGTTTGTATGTTTAGTTTTTTTTTTTTAGTCGATTTAAAAAAAAAAGAAAAAAAGAAGAAAAGAACACCCTAGTGTTGTGTAGTAAGATTAAAACCTTCAAATTAGGTGACCCCCAATGTCAGAAGAGACCCACACCAAAGTTACAAGCAATATCAGTCATTTTTCCCTTTTGAACGTACATCCTAAACAGGACTCTGATTTTCTTCTCTTTGTCTATCGGAGTTCGTTCTCTTCCTTCATTCTTTTGTTTCAAAAAAGCTGTCTGAGGAATTTTTTTTCCCCTTTCTCTTGTATATTTCTTCCTAAAGATCGCCTGCACTTACAGTTTTGGGGCGGGATTGCTTTTTTGACTGCACTAAGATGTCAACCGATGTGATGTCATGATTCTAAAAAAAAAAAAAAAAAAAAGTCCCAATTTATGATTTTAGATGGACTGAAGTAACACTCAACTGAATCGCTTCTGCTTTAAAACAACGATCAGTGCATCCGGTTCCCACATGGGTTGTGATTTTGGTTTTATTATGAAGGCCCTGGATGGTCGATCTACTTTTGTTTCCTTCTGCTGTCTACTGTGTGAAATTCTCCATCAACGAAAAAAACCCACAACCTTGCATGTACTACCAACACTGAAGCTGCACCTAGCATGATGACAAACTTTTAAAGGACTCTGTAGAGAAAAAAAAAAGAAGCTAACAGCTATAGATAGATCTATATAAATCAATAAAAGAGAATAAAGGAGTTCTTAGTTTACTTTTGGACATGGTTGTCGTTATTTCTTGTCTTGCGTCTTTAAATTCTGTGTCTCTGAGGATTTATTTTTGAGTTCACTTCACAGGAAACGCTATTAGATGGACCTACGTAAAATAATTCAGGACGTAATGATAAAAAATCTAACTGATTAGTTCTTTTTATCTTAAGTAAAATATGGCAGACTTGCTGACCACATTTGTCCTTCTGTTTATCAAATCTACTGTGAAAGATTGGGAAATTGTTCTTCTTCTTTCGGTTTAAAGGCGCAAAGCACCAATATACTGTAGGTGTCATAATGTGGAGCTAAGGCCAAAAAATATACCTTTGACACAACAGACAGGCTCGGATGAAGAAATCACAAGCAGATTTATTGGATTGATAAAAAGTCCAAATAAAGAAGACAAAAATAGATTATTTAGGCAGGTTCTAACGTAGGAGCCGGAGCCAAAAACTGGATAACAGGTCAAGCATGATAAACAAACGAACTGGTGAAGAGTGTGTCAAAAACTGATTCATTTATGCTCCAGCAGAAGAGTAGATGAGTTTCAGGTGTGACTTGTTGCACACACACAGACAAGAGGAGGGTAGTGGGAGGAACAGGACACAGAAAGGGAACAGACTACTCTCTTGACAACACGTTCATTACCGCCACCTACTGACTCGCAAGAAACACATATCCTCCTCAACAACCATCTTCTTCTAGGATCATTATGAAGAAAGTAGGGCTTTTCTTCCCATGTTCCCTCCACTCTACGTGGCTTCCGTAGGAGCAACAATAGAGACGATCAGGGGTCCGAAACTTCCCTTGTGTTTTCAAAAAAAAAAAAAGGCGACCATAGCTCGGAGAGAAGGCGCACAATAATAAACAAGGTACTTACCTGTCCACTAGCTGGATTGCAATGGCTATCAGGCCATTGTCTTGACCTAGCAGTACCCTTATGGTTAATTATCACAGTGTCCAAAGGCATTCACACCCCTGATAGTTATTAGCCCTGAGCACAAGTGGCCCTTACAAGTCACAAACAGGTTGCGGTAATAGACAAATAACATTCTATTGCTATATTACTTTGTCATAAATACTATTACATTATCATTTGACGGTATATTACTATGTAACAAAAACCTACTATTACATATTAGTATTACCTCATCCCTGATAAAACAATTCAGAAGGTGAACAAATGACTATTTTACATTTTAATTGTAATAATCTATGTGAATAGAAAAACATACTGCAATCCCTCCTTCTATTTTCACTACCTATTCTAGCAGTCACTGTTTTAACCCATGCTAAACAAAATGCAACAGTTTTATAAAAGGTGAAAAATGTAGAATTATAAGTAGAGTAGGGCTGCAACTAACGATTATTTTGATGATCGATTAATCTGGCGATTATTGGCTCGATTAATCGGGTAGAATTGACAACTTAATAAATAATAGTTTTTTTGTCATTTTATTGAATGTAGTTATGCAAAACACAACTCATAACCACTTAAACAACACCTTGGGCTCATTCTGATAAGTAAAAATGTTAATCTTTTTGTGAAATAAAGAGGGAGAATATTACTATTTCTACAGCAAATATAAAATAATAAATCTACTTACTGTATACAGTAAAGGTAAATCACGAGCACCCATAAAATGTGTTTTATAGTACTGGCTAAAAAAAACGTAAAATGTAAACTGTTGACCATCCAGATCACATTTAAAAACAAGAAATTGTAAACAGTTTTAGATTTGAAAGTTTAACCTTGTTCAGAGGTACAGTACCAAACAAAAATGGCCTAGGTTAACATGAGTAAAAATACACAAAAAAACAATCAAGTTGTGTAATTTAAGTGCACTTGATAGCAAAAACTTTCTACACGATTAATCGATGACTAAATTAGTCGACAACTATTTCAATAATCGATTGATTCGATTAGTTGTTTCGACCCTAAAGTAGAGTATTTTTTTAAACTGAGATACTTGCACTATTGATGCCCAAGAAACCACAAACCCATGATTACTGATACTCAGTGGTGTTAAACTGTAAATCTATATGAAAATATATCAAATCAAAACCTGAGCTGTACTTACCATTTTAGACCTTTTTTCTCTCTCTCTCTCTGAGACTCACTGGTTTTCACATTAAAAATACAAATGTGAATAACAAAGTAGATGTTCATGGTCAGATATTTGTAACTAAGGTACTTTGGTCATGTATTATTAAATTTGAGTTGAATTTGGAAACTTAATATTCTTGCAGAAATCAAATCGTCCTACTTTAGCTATTTACATAAAATGATGGAAAGCGTTTCTCTCCATTTGAAATGCATGTACATTTTTGTGTTTATCATGTCAATATTTCGGATTGGAAAAAGTCTGTAATTACTAAATTAGTGATGATGAGCCATTGATTAAATGAGCAGTGGCTCACAATGTTGTATCTATTGATCGGATAACAATGGGTTAGAGGTCAAATGTTCAAAACAAATTTAGCTCTAGAGTGTGACTTAAAGAAAATAGGAGTATTTAGAATGCGACCTATAGAGATTTGGGAAAAACTCCGCCCAGGTATCACAAGCCTCACAATCCTTCTCGTCCCATTTGATTTTAATAATAATTCAAACAATTGAATAATAATTCAAAGTGCATACTCACTCATCAAAATGTACAGTAAATAAAAGTAAAGTAGTGAAATGTAAAAAAGTAATATGGTCATTGCCTGTCAAAAACGGGCCCTATTTAGGAATTTCTCAGGGGCCAATAAATTTTCAGATGTGACCACGTTTTTACGTAAATACAGATTCAGTGGCCCTCAAAGTTAAGTGTGAATTTCTCTAAAAGTAACTCTTCAAAACTGTCTGCATTATTACTGTCTTCCTCTTCTTTACCTACTCAAAGTATTACTTTAGCTCCCATCAAACTAAGCTGATGCAGCATTTTGAAAGTATTCTCATTTCACAGAATTACCCATTCTAAGATAGATGGTAGAATAAATGTGGCAGCTTGATGTGAGCTGGTGCTATGAAGGGTTAGACTGTTGCAAAGTGTTCATTTCACACATAAACCTTCTGTAGTGCTCCATAAGAATCAGTCTGTCATGATCCCCTTCTCATCTGGATCACTCCTTCCTTCCTATTCTGCCCTCAGCCCTAATTTGGGACGCCGGGTCCCAATCCCCAAGTGTACCTTATTCTTCTTTGGACTATTGAAGCCTCTGGTGTCCCTCAATTTCCTGCTGGAGCATTTGTCTGCATCCCTTGCATTCCCCTTGCTCCTTGTGCACCCTTCCTTCCTGTTGAGCTGCATAGCTGATCCTCATCCTGCTGAGCTCTTGCCCCTTGGCTCCTAGTGCACCCTGCCTTCCTGCTGAGCTTCTTCCTTGTGGTTCCCAATCATCCTGCCAAGCTTCTATACCTGGTCCCCTTCGTCACCCAGTCGAGCTCCATCCCTCTAATCCAGGGGTCACCAACCTTTTTGAAACTGAGAGCTACTTCAAGGGCACTGAATAATGCAAAGGGCTACCACTTTGATAATACACTTCTGAAATAACGAAGTTACACAGTGTACCTTTAATTTTATATTATTAATGATATTCTATGTGAAGACACTGATTGTTAATAATCCATCACAATAATTATTTAAGTATGATTAAACAAGGTAGGAAACAGAAACATTTCAATATGCAATATCCAAGTGTTTCATTTTCAAATGATCACTTCTACAACATTTTGCAGGAAATCTTTTTCAATTTTTACTAGCCACCAACAGTTATCATCATTGCTTCTTTGAGAACCTCCCCATCTGAGAGCGCCTTCTTCTTCTTTATCCAAAAATGTGTAGCTCTAAATGAGGCTTCAGTTGCTTTTTGAGAGTTTTTTACCAGCCTCGTAAAAAAAGACAGCCGGTTGCCCAACGCTGCCTTTAACTTACTGGCTTTTTCAGTCCGTAGTGCGCTGCCTGGTGGGTAGTTAGCATGGTAGCTTTTGTTACATGTACTGAAATGTCTCTCCATGTTGTGCCGCTTAGCCGTCGCCACAGTCGCACCACAGATGAGACACACACAGTTTTCTTTCACGTTAATAAAAAAGAACTCTTCCTCCCATTTACTATGAAAATGATAAGTTTTCTTCCTTTTTTCTGCCATGTTTTTGTGGGTAGAAAACGCGCTCACGAGCTCATCTCAGCAAAGCTGGTTTGTCATGCGCAATACACTGACCTCCGACCCATACTATGTAAGAGTTCATGTATTAAACTTTTTTGGGATTTTTTTTTAATTACGTTTTTATGTATTTGTTTTTAAATTCATATCACTGTAAATTAAATAAAAAAGAATAGCAACACAATTAAATAAAATTTTAGACAGAGCTAATTTGTGATTAGTGCTATTTTTAGAACTGGCCTGCGGGCAACCTGGTGACCCCTGCTCTAATCTAGCCATGCTAACAAAACCTTAAAATGACCACAAAAAAAGCTCTTATATTTTATTGCATGACCAGTTGAATGTTGAGACTTAAGAAAATTCTAACATTTTAAAGAGTTGATGATGGGAAGCAAACAGTCGTTAATTAAATATTAGCTTGTTTGTGCTTGTCTCTGTTCAGGAACCACATCCGATGAATAATAAATAACCTCTAGTCGCTTTAAACACAAAAATCCTGTCAGATCATTCTCCTGTTTACACCATGAAAGTCTGAAAAGGAGATTCAATCGGTTGACTCTAGGGGTTTAGAACAAGCCTCTTGTTCTTAACGTCAAACCCATCTGCTGTCTCTAAACTAGGTTGTTGATTTCTCATTATTCAAAAAATAGTTTTTTTGTAATTAAATGATGATTAGTTACATAATAACTAATATGGTAATAACATAATAACAGTTTAATAAAAACTCCTGTAAACAGGCTCGTCGTGTCAGGGTCTGGATTTAACAGGAGCTTCATTAATGTAGAATCAGACCCTGATGAGACCAGAGTGTGAGCAGGAGAGCATGGTGAAGCTGCTCTGGGAGAGGGCAGCAGCTTGTGCCCCTGAGAGAAATGACAAATCATTAGCTCTGGTCCAGGGCTAAATGGGAGCCACACTCCTCCAAGGCCCACATTTCCATTTCAATTTTCTGCTCAACAGAGTTGATGTATGTGGCGAATCACATGGCAAGACCAGTCTCCACCTCTACCGGCCTGCTCAGGTGTCCTGTTATTCACTGGTTAGAGTGTGTATATGACCTTGTGTCTTTGTGTGTTGGTCTGATTGTGTGTTTTATCCTGTCGTATTGCTGAGGGATTGAATTCAAACCAGACAGAAGAAGTGAGGAAACTCTCTGAGGAGAAGAGCAACCATAAAAGAAAAAAAAAAACCTATATGAGTGTTTGTAATCTAAAATACATAAGGCAGCAATAAAATATTAATCAGTCAGTAAGATGTAAGCTAAGAGAAAATAAAGAGATTCCATACTTGTTCCCAGTATACAGTAGATACGAAAAACAACAACCAACAGAGACGTACGCACCATATGTATGCATACTTTATTTTCATCTAAAGTGTCTAAAACTCTAAAACATAAAAAGAATTTAAATTCACAAGCACAGGAAAGATAACAAAAGTCAAACATCTCAGTTTGATGCCAGTGGAGCAAAAGTAGTTTGTAATGAGTTGCAGTGGGACCGCAGAGTGCGTGAGTCAGGCCCTGGGTTCCTGCAATCACACTCAGAAAGAACGAAGGTTCAAAGAAAGATGGAGTTTTTTTTAACACAACAAAAAAGAAAGTTTTCACAGCGACAGTGATTATGGAACTTTACTTTTCGGATACAACATTTAACAAATGAGATTAACAGAAAAAATGGATCTCGTTATCAGTTGGCAGTTGATTGCTATGAATATTCGCAATTGTTAGTCAGTCATCGTCTTAACCGTCTATTCCTTACGGGATTGCAGGAGCCTATCCTGGCTGATTCGAGGTCCAGGGTACACCCCGAACAGGTCGCCAGTCTGTCGCAAGGCTAACCCATATACACACATTCACTCCTAGGGGCAATTTGGCACCGGCCAATCAACCTACAATGCATGTTTTTGGAGGGTGGGAGGAAACCCACAATGCACGGGGAGAACATGCAAACGGCACACAGAAAGGCCAGTGATCCAAGCCTCATCCCCACCCAAGACTCGAACCCTGACCTTCTTGCTGTGAGGCCACCTAGCTACCCACTGCGCCACCGAGCCGTCCCTATTAGCTTCTTCTTCTTCTTCTTTCGGCTTTTCCCTTTAGGGGTCGCCACAGCAAGTCAGTTTCTTCCATCTAATCCTATCTGCTGCATCCTCTTTGGTCACACCAACTATCTCCATGTCTTCCTTCACTACGTCCATGAACTTCCTCTTTGGCCTTCCTCTAGTCCTCTTTCCTGGTGGTTCCTATTAGCAATTATTTTAATGAATTTGGATTAAATTGTTCCTCCTCTCAGTCTATCTGTGTTTCGTGGATCTGGAAAAGGCATTTAATTGTGTCTTTAGGTTCTTCAATAGGGATTACTCGTAAGTGCGGGAGTCCTTACTATAGGTTGTTCGGGCTCTGTATTACCTGTGTCAGAGCTTGATCCACAATGCCAGTCATAAGTTCGATCAGTTTCCAGGGAGCATTTTTAGTGAGACTTTAGTGAAAAATTTTAACCAAGAAAAATTTTAAACCTTGTTTGATAGCAAAAAACTGCTCAGATTTTGTTATTTAGTTGAAAATTGTCTCAGTTTCAAAATAACAGTTTTAGCTTTTTAACAAATGAGATCACAGATACAAGCAGCCAAAATCAGCTTCCTCCGTAGGGTGGCTGGGCTCTTACTTAGAGAAAGAGTGAGGTGCTGTGCCATCCGGGTGGAGCTTGGAGTAGTAACATAGCCCCTCCGGGTCAAGAAAAGCCAGACGGGGTGGTTCGGGCATCTGGTTAGGATGCCTCGACGAACGCCTCACTGGTAAGGTGTTTTGGGCACATCCCACCAGAAGGAGACCCAGAGGGCCCACTGGAGAGATGTTTGTCTCACAAATGGACAGGGAACACCGCGGAATCCTCTCACGTTAGTTGGAGAATACAGCCGGGGTGAGGGAAGCCTGGGCTTCCCATTTGAGGCTGTTGACCATACGACCCGGTCCTGGATTTGCGGAAGACGACGGAACAGAACGGAAGTTTTCATTTTAATAAAATATTCCATTTTTTTTACTCAGTCATTCTCAGTGGTCATCTTCAGAGCAGATCTGGACATTCTTATGACGATATCCAGATCTGTAATAGCATGACAGATCTGACATTAGGTTGTGTAGACTCACTAATTGGGATGTTAATTGTCAATTTTGTGTTTAATTGTTTGTCCTTCCATCTAATCAGGGTAGGAGATTCTTTGCTGGTATCACACGTCTGTATCCAGCTTGAATTTTAGATGGTACACTCAAGTTTCATTTTTTTTTTCACTCCACTACAATCTGTTAGTGAGTAGAAAAATGTGGTATCTAAAATGTACATTTTTCTTTCTAAATTTTCCTGTGATGTTATCTTAGAATCACAAGTTAATTATTCTGTCATTTTAAGATCAATTATGTCTGCTAGTAAACAGATATTTCATTTTTTGTTTGGTCCCTCTGCCGCAATAATCAAGATGATTTTTACCAAATGAAAAAAGAAAATAACTTCTAACGTAAGTTCAATAAGGACATTAGTCACTATCTTCCTGTCTAATGATGAGAACTGTTCCAAAAATCATCCAAAAATACAATTAGGAGAGCAATTTGTTTCAAATTTAATGAAAATCTGTCACAGAGACAACAAAACTATATGGATAAAAAAAAAAAATCTCTTAGAATTTGCAACGTTCTTACGCAGTATCATTAAACTTTTTTTTTAGAATGGAGGCAGTGCTTAAATTAAAATAATGAAGACAAATTTGAAAAATAAAGCAGGAAAAAGTGATAAAAGAAGGGGAAGATGTTGGAACAAAGAAGAACAAATAGATGTATGTTATTAAGTGAGATTCTCTTTATAGGGATACCTAAGCAGGTTATACACTATTAAAAATTTTTCTCATCATGTCCAATTTTTTCTTTCATGACAAACGTTCCTCCTACAAATAAGCATTCGTCTTCTTCTCCTTTGGCATTTCCCTTCAGGGGTCGTTAAAGCAACTCAGTTTCGTCCATTTAAACCTATCTGCTGTATCCTCTTCGGTCACTCCAACTATCTTCACTGTGTCCATGAACCTCCTCTTTGGTCTTCCTCTAGTCCTCTTTCCTGGTGGTTCCAAACCCAGCATCCTTCTTCCTATGTACTCCCTCTCTCTTCTCTGTACATGTCCAAACCATCTCATTCTGGCCTTTCTGACTTTATCCCCAAAACCTCTAACATGAAATATTCTTCTTCTTTCGGCATTTCCCTTCAGAGGTCGCCACAGTAAGTCAGTTTCTTCCATCTCATCCTATCTGCTGAATCTTCTTCGGTCACACCAACTATCTTCATGTCTTCCTTCACTGCGTCCATGAAAAACCTCTAACATAAAATAAGCAATCAAATTACCAAAAAGAAAAATCTCTCCACTGTTTATTTTTTTTTTTGATTATTTTGAATTACTCTATTCATCCCTCACCGGGGAAATTTGTTTGCTGCACTCCTTACACCGCAGCAGGCTGCCCTTCAACGGCGCCAATGGTGGGAGAAGTGGGGGCTAGGTGTCTTCTCCAAGGACCCTAGACGTGCTCTCCGTGGGACGCGAACCCGCGACCTTCCGGTCCGCGGGCGAACGCGCTAACCACGCGGCCACCGTCTCCACCCAAGTTTATTTAGAGAACTTAAGATAATTCAACAGACATGCAGGTCAGGGTCAGGGTCCTGCCCCAAGTGGAGGAGTTTGAGTGCCACTGGGTCTTTTTCACGAGTGGGGGAAGGATGGAGCGGGAGATCGACAGGCAGATTGGTGTGGCGTCAGCAATAGCTATGACGATGCATCGGTCCGTCATGGTAAAGAGAGAGCTGAGCCGAAAATCAAAGCTCTCGATTTACAAGTCGATCTACGTTCCAACCCTCATCTATGGTCACCAGCTGTGGGTGGTGACCCAAAGAATGAGATCATGGGTACAAGCGGCCAAAATGAGCTTCCTCTGCAGGGTGGCTGTGCACTCAGAGATTGGGTGAGGAGTTCTGCCATCCTGGAGAAGCTCGATGTTGAGCCGCTCCTCCTCCAGGTTGAGAGAAGCCAGATGGAGTGGTTAGGGCATCTGGTCAGGATCCCCTCTGAGCGCCTCGCTGGTGAGGTGTTTTGGGCACGTCCCACCGGGAGGAGACCAAGGGGCAGACCCCGAACCCGATGGAGAGAATATGTCTCACAGCTGGCTGGGGAACGACTTGGAATCCTTCCGGGTGAGCTGGAGGATGCAGCTGGGGAAAGAGAAGCCTGGGCTTCCCGTCTAAGGCTGTTGACCCCGCAACTCGGCCCCGAATAAGTGGAAGACAACGGAACGGAACGGAAATGAAAAAAAAAAAAAAAAAATGTTAAATTCAGAGGACAAACCAGTTTTATTACAAACATAAAAAGGAAATATTTGTCCCTCAACGGATCAAATGGAAGACTGTAATTATTGTGATGCAGAAGCTCAGATCATGACTCGTTAAACATCCACATCCATATTTAGCCACATAGATAGACAGATAAAAAACTTAATCTCCTGCAGGAGAAACTTTGGTATCCAACAGAAACAAATCACACATGTACAGGCCGTACTTACAAATAAGGAAAACAACAGTACAATATGGGATGGTCACCAGGTGTGTGTGGTGACTGAAAGAAGGAGATCCGGTATACAAGTGGCTGAAATGAGCTTCCTTCACAGGGTGGGCGGACTCTCTCTCAGAGATGGAGGGAGGAGCTCGCAGAAGAGCCATTGCCCTTTCGGGTCGAGAGAAGCCAGATGGGGTGGTTCAGGCATCTGGTTAGGTTGCCTCCCAAACGCCTGGCTGGTGAGGTGTTTCGAGAACGTCCCACTGGGAGAAAACCCAGAATCAGGCCCTGGATGCACAGGGAAGACGGTTTCGCAACTGGCCAGGGAACGTCTCGGAATCCGTGCGGTTGAGCAGGAGGATGGAGCCGGGGTGAGAGAAGACACAGGGGGAGTTTATCTGTTAGCTCAGACATTCTTTTGTCAGAGAAGTCTTTTCCTCTGATGAAGGCTCGTCGATTCAGATAGATTATATCAAATTAAGGAGAAAAAACCTGATACTTGTAGTCTGACCTTTCAAAGAGAAATGGGACAGTTTTCGGTAACACCAGTCAGCTCACGCGTGGAAAGGACTATGTATTAATTGTATTTACATACGTGTTTAAATGATTACGTCCACTCCAAGCTTCTACACACATAGAGGTGTGTATTTTTGTGTAGTAATGAATAAAAGAGCACTTTTTGTGCCATTTTAGGTGCTCATTTTTTCATTAGGAACCTGTTTTCCAGAGAATGGGTGATGTCTGAATGGATAAATTGTCCGAGCGGAGAGCAAACAAGCTCTAATGGCCCTGCGTCCTTGTCAGGGACAAAGTCAGGATGAGGATTCAGGAAGTTAAGTGTGTGTTTGTGTTTGACAGCTTGTTAGGAAACAACATTCCTGATCGCCATGGCGATGCGTCCTGCAGTAAAGTGGTGACTTAATTTTTTTTCATCCATCTTTCTTTCACCTTTTCTAAACTTCGCCCTTATCCGTCCTCGTTTATGCTCTTTCTATCGTTCCATCTAATTTCTCTTTCAAAACTCCATCTTAATCCTCTAAACTGTTGCATTCATCCCTCGATTCTTGGTCTCCATCTATCAATCCCCCTTTCTTCTTCCCATATTGGCTTACCCATCCTCTCTTTGTCTTTTCTTCTTTCAACTATCAGTCTTTCTTTCATCTGTGACTTTCTGCGTTGATCTTTTTACCCTTTCCTTTTTCAAATACCATTCATCGTTTCATCTATCTCTCCCGCCATCCATCCATACTTGACCTCATCCATGCTGATGGCCGTCCTTACTCCCTCTCCTTGCCATTCATCCACGTCATTCATCGTGCGTTCCTCTTTCCACCATCCGTCTTTCCCACATTGTTGTTTACTAGGGTTACATTTACTTTATTACATTCTTGTTTTTGGCAGCCATCAAAGTTTTTGTTTTAGTCTTTGTCTTTGGAACAAAAATTTAATTAAGTTTTTGTCATATTTTTGTCATTTCTTTATATTTTCGTTTTAGCCGCGAAAACCCAGAAGAGTTTTTGTCTAGTTTTCGTCAGGGAAGACTAAGAACGTTTTTATTCTAGTTTTAGTGTTAAAAAAAACCCAACTTACTTTAACAATTGTGTCTTTATTACTGAGAATGATGCAGGTTATTTGTTAAAAAAAAAAACTCTGCTGAGCTTTAACTTGTGCAAAACAGCAAACATTGTAAAACAACGTAAAATAAATACAAATTCTTCATTGAGTGAGGAACGTTGTAACTTATGAATACTTAAAAATGACACCTCTTAATAACCCTGTAAACAAAATAAACATTGCATGCGCAAAATATTTGTGGAAAACTTTAAGTTTCTGACCACCAGGCCTCTTTGTTGATGTTGCCCCCATGATGTGACTTTCTCGTGGCTGCAGGTGTGTTGTGTAGACGGTGTGAACGTGCAGCATTGGGGGGGGCGTGCCGCCATGAGAGACAGAATGTAGCTGCTGTGTTTTTTTTCTTTTCACAGACAGAAATGTGAAAGTCTGACGCCTTTTTCGTTACATTTTCGTCTCGTCAACAGAAACTTACAAACGTCTCATCGCATTTTTGTCACCAAAATGTCACATTTATTTCGTTATCGTTACGTCATCGTCATGAAAAACTGCTTCGTCAACAAAATAATTTTGTTGTCGTCATCGTTGACAAAAACTGCTTTACGTTTGAAATGCTTTGGTTTTGAATCATAAAATTGGCAGATTGATCATGGCTGTGTTAGGTTTAGATGGTAGGATGAAGTTCCCTCCCCTCCAGTGTTGCCTTCACTTGTGTGTGAATGTGTTTCATATTTCTATTCTGATTAGAGGACTTGTTGGAGCACACTGTCAGACTAACAAAAGTCTGGCCTTGAAAAAAGAACCATTTTTAATACCAGTCTCTTTTTGCAAAACTATTCCATCTAAAAAAAAATTTTGACTGAGGTTCAGTTGAGAAAATCATGTTCATCACCTTTGTGGCGCAGCCGAGGCGTTGGAGGGGTCCGGTTTGGTGACCTCACGATAGGATCTCTGCTTTTTGCGGATGATGTGGTCCTGTTGGCTTCATCGAACTGTGATCTCCAGCTCTCACTGGATCAATTTGCTGCCGAGTGTAAAGCGGCCGGGATGGGAATCAGTACCTCCAAATTTGAGACTATGGTCCTCTCCTGAAAAAGAGTGGAATGCCTCCTGTGTGTCAGGGACTGTGTCCTGCCCCAAGTGGAGAAGTTTGAGTATCTTGGGGACTTGTTCACGAGTGGGGCAAGGATGAAACAGGAGATCGACAGGCGGATCGGTGCAGCGTCAGCAATAACTAGGATGCTGCATCGGTCCGTCGTGGTAAAGAGAGAGCTGAGCCGAAAAGCGAAGCTCTCAATTTACAAGTCAATCTACGTTCCCACCCTGACCATGGTCACCAGCTGTGGGTGGTGACCGAAAGAATGATATCGTCGATACAAGCGGCCGAAATGATCTTCCTCCGTAGACTGGCTGGGCTGAGGCAGACCTCCGACCCACTGGAAAGACTATGTCTCACAGCTGGCTGGGGAACAATTCGCGATCCTTCCAGGTGAGCTGGAGGATGCAGCTGGGGTGAGAGAAGCCTGGGCTTCCAGTCTGAGGCTGTTGCCCCTGCGACCTATCCCCGAATAAGCGGAAGACGATGGAACGGAAACAGTTGAGAAAAAAGTTGAATTCTCCTATACTTGGTGGGTACCACTGACCCAGTGGACGCTTAAGAAAATGTGGTTACTATATGTGTGTGTGTGTAAGTGTGTGTGTGTGTGTGTGTCTCCTTGTCTACAGTTCACAGGCAACATAACTGAAGGTCAAATAATCCTGACACTGAAGGATCTCTCACATGGTACAGTCCCATCCTGTCCCTCAACAACATGGAAGCTCATGTCAGGCACCATTGCTGCTAAGATAAGTGGGCACATGAGTCAAAACATGAGTGAAGGATTGAAGGGTAATGGTAAGGACACAAGAAGAACCAAACATCAACTCCTGTAAACAGAACAGTTGTTCAAGACTGCAGAACCTGCCGCACCAACCTGTGTAACATCTGGATTGATAAGAAAAACCTACAACACAATGCCACACATTTGGATCATTCAAAGCCTAGAGATGTACAACATCCAGAGTACTCCTTGTGCTTTTGGGCAAATATGGAGGTCAAGAAGACATTTTGGAAAGTGAAGCCAGCAGTGGTAGCTATTTTGATCGGGATACCTGAGATACTAGAAACCCCAAACTGGCAAGACTAAAACTTTGAAAGCGGGTAAAACTTTTACAGAGAGTGAAAAGGAAACAAATGTTTTGTTTTCTGATCCGTTTATCCCTAACGGAGTCACGTTAAGATAAGAGGTGGGGTATACCTCGAACAAGTTGCCAGTCTGTACCTGGGCCATACATGCCCACACACGGACCTAGGGGCAATTTCCTCATGGCCAATCAGCATAACGTGCAAGTTTTTGGAGAGTGGGAGGAAACCGGAGTTCCGTTCCGTTCGTCATCTTCCGCTCATCCGGGGCTGGGTCGTGGGGGCAACAGACTCAGACGGGAAGCCCAGGCTTTCAACCCAGCTGCATCCTTCAGCTCACCCGGAAGGATCCGACGTCATTCCCCGGCCAGCTGTGAGACATAGTGTCTCCAGCGGGTCCGCGGTCTGCCTCTCGGTCTCCTCCTGCTGGGACGTGCCCCAAACACCTCACCAGCGAGGCGCTCGAGGCATCATGACCGGATGCCCCAACCACCCCATACGGCTCCTCTCGACCTGGAGGAGGAGGAGTAGCTCGACACCAAGCTCCTCCCGGATGGCAGAGCTCCTCACCCGATCTCTAAGTTAGAGCCCGATGCAGCGTCCTAGTTGTCGCTGACGCCACACCGATCCGCCGGTCGATCTCCCGCTCCATCCTTCCCCCACTCGTGAACAAGACCCCTCCACTTGGGGCAGGACCCTGTCCCTGACCCGCAGGGGGCATTCCACCCTTTTTTTTCTACCCTTTTTTTACAGTTTCTTTCCACCCTCCAAAAATGCGCATGGTAGGTTGATTGGCCACTGCGTGATTGCCCCTAGGAATGATTGTGGGTGTGTATGCCTGTATGTGTGTGGCCCCATGACAGACTGGAGACCTGTCTGGGGTGTACCCTAGCCTGGCCAATATGTCTTAAATCGGCCAGGATGGGCTCCTGCATCCCCCGTAATCTCGACAAGGATAGACGGTTAAGAAAATGAAAGTGATCTTTTGAGATCCTTCATCTCAAGAGCTTCTGATTGTGGACGATTTGAAACCTGGCGGAAGAACTGTAGAAAGAGAAATACAACACTAGATATTTCCATGCATCTTATTTTTTGCTTCTTCAATTAAATTTAAGATAAATATTCCATCAGCAGACGTCTATGTTTAATTTAAAATATCGTTTTCTATTTTCAGCTGAAACAGGTAGAGATCACTAAAAGAAGACTCCTGGAGAACTATGCTTACAGCTTTGCAGTTTCAGGTGAGTCTGGTACATTGGAGCCAAAACAATTAAATCCAGCTCATTAATCTGAGCTATGACAGCAGGAAACTGTGTTCATGCTATTTGTAGCGACACAACGTGACCCCATTTTTTTTTCTATCTGTCAGAAAGAGCCATTAAAACCATTCCTGCATTTGTGTTTGTCAAGTTTCAAGCTGAGTCTGTTTTTTTTATTTAAAAGTGTATCAGTGAGGAACTCCTTGAATGATTCTAGGGCTGAAACAACTAATCGAATTAATCGATTAGAATCGATTATTGAAATAGTTGTCGACTAATTTAGTCATTGATTAATCGTGTAGAAAGTTTTTACTGTCAACTGCACCTAATATTACACAACTTGATTGTTTTTTGTGTATTTTTACTCATGTTAACCTAGGCCATTTTTGTTTGGTACTATACCTCTGAACAAGGTTAAATTTGCAAATCTAAAACTGTTAATGATTTCTTGTTTTTAAATGTGATCCTGGATGGTCAACAGTTTACATTTTATGTTTTTTTAGCCAGTACTATAAAACACATTTTATGGGTGCTCGTGATTTACCTTTACTGTATACAGTAAGTAGATTTATTATTTTATATTTGCTGTAGAAATGGTAATATTCTCCCTCTTTATTTCACAGAAAGATTAACATTTTTACTTATTAGAATGAGCCCAACGTGTTGTTTAAGTGGTTATGAGTTGTGTTTTGCAAAACTACATTCAATAAAATGCCAAAAAACTATTATTTATTAAGTTGACAATTCTACCCGATTAATCGATTAATCGAGCCAGTAATCGCCAGATTAATCGATCATCAAAATAATCGTTAGTTGCAGCCCTAAATGATTCCATAATGTAATTAAATTACATATGAAAAAGTATTACGTAAAATTTATCAATCATAAATTTAAGATGATTAAAAACAAGAGCTTGTGTTTTAAATTGAATTCAATTATCGAACTGCTTATTCAAAGAAAAATCAGCCAGTTGTAGTAGACTACCACCTTGTGTTAGAAACATGCCATGTTTTCTTTCTAAAGTCTATCTCTAGCCAAAAGATTCTTTTATTCCTGGTTCTTATCAGATGAAAAAATTCCTTCACATGTCCGTGACGTTTAACAGCAGACGATCGGAACAAACTGATGGAAAAAATCTCTCTTTGGATGTTTTATAGCTCCACTTGGACGTGTGTCGTACGATTTTACACTCTCATCAAATTTGAATAAAAGAACAAAGCTGGGAAAAATTGGACACAAATTTTATTTCTCTAAAATTTATGATAAAATTCAAAAGGTCAGACATTCTGGTCTGAATTCAGACGGGTCAAAGTTCTTCATGCAGCAGGAGTTTGGCTTTCTTCATGTTTTCAACCACTGTTTTGGGGAAAAAAAACAGTTAAAATGAGTTACTTTGTCAACAACAAAAAAGTTTTCATTTTTATTAAATTATTAAAGTCCCTTTGTAAACATGTGGTATTGTTTGCGTGGACTTACAATGCTCCATGTCTTCAGGTTTATAGGTGTACTTGCTGTTGCTGTACTTCCCTGTGATGTCCGTGCGTACAGTCATGGATGGATCTGCAGGATGACAAACTTCTTTAGCTAACAACAAAAATCAGCATCATTTCACTGAACTTAAAAAGACTGTTTTTAAGTGTCTTTAAAAGACTTTTACCCGAATTAAAACTGTAACTTAACAAAGGTAGAGACATACAACTGAAGATGTCTTGCTGACATCACACCATAACCAAATTTACATTATCTTCCGCTTATCCAGGGTCAGGTCTTGGTTGCAGCAACCTCAGATGGGAAAACCAGGTTTCTCTCCCCGCGGCTGCATCCTCCAGCTCACCCAGGAGGATCCCGAGGTATCCTTCGGCTAGCTGTGAGACATAGTCACTGCAGCGGGTCCGGAGCCTGGGTCTACTCATTAGGGGATGCGCGTGACACACCTTACCAGTGAGGTGTTCGGGAGGCATCTTAACCAGATGCCTGAACCACCCCACCAGGCTTTTCTCGACTCGGAGAGCATCGGCTCTACCATGAGCTCCTCCAGGATGGCAGAGCTCCTCACTTTATCTCTGAGTTAGAGCCCAGCCACCCTCCTGAGGAACCTCATTTCAGTTGCTTGTATCCTCAATCTCGTTCTTTCGGAGACCACCCACAGCTGGTGACCACAGGTGAAGAAGGTACGAACGTGGATCAACTGGCTGAGCTCTTTCTTCACAACAATAGACCAATTCAGTGTCCTGATTAATGTAGACGCAACACCAATCCGTCTGTTGATCTCTCATTCTATCCTTCCCCCACTCGTGAACAAGACCCCAAAATACCTTGGCAGCCAAATTTACGGTAATTCTTATAATCACATTAATTTTTATCAAGATGAACCCGATAACAGAAAACATTATTTGAATAATCTAGATTCTCTCTAAGGAGTGTGTGTGGATGGATGGATGGTTGGTTGATTGGTTGGTTGGTTGGTTGGTTGGTTGGTTGTTGGTCTTTGTGTACAAGTCTGCAAAATATGGTGGCCTGTCCAGAGTGTACCCTGTTGTTATCTGACAAAAGATCTATCAATTGGAGTTTGACAAAGCGCTTCAGAAAATAAATATATTTATTGCTTCTTTTATAGTTATGCTGTTCATTGTATCTTCAGGTGTCGCCACAGCATGTCAGTTTCTTCCATCTAACCCTATCTGCTGTATCCTCTTTGGTCACACCAACTATCTTCATGTCTTCCTTCACTGTATCCACGAACCTCTTCTTTGGCCTTCCTCTAGGCCTCTTTCCTGGTGGTTCCAAATCCAGCATCCTTCTTCCGAAATACTCTCTCTCATCTGCACATGTCCAAACCATCTCAATCTGGCCTCTCAGACTTTATCCCCAAAACCTCTAACATGTGCTGTTCCCCTGATGTACTCATTTCTGATCCTGTCCATCCTGGTCACTCCCAGAGAGATCCTCAGAATCTTCATCTCTGCTACCTCCATCTCTGCTTCCTGTCTTTTCTCACTGCTACTGTTTCTAGACCAAACAGCATGGCGGGTCTCACCACGGTTTTGTACACTTTCCCTTTCATTTTAGCTGAAACTCTTCTGTCACACCATCACACCTGATACTTTTTTCCACCCGTTCCAGCCTGCCTGCACACGCTTCTTCACCTCTTTTCCACACTCTCCATTGCTCTGGACTGTTGATCCTAAGTACTTAAACTCTTCCACCTTCTTTATCTATTCTCCCTGTAACCTCTCTTTTCCATTTGGATCTCTCTCATTCACACACATGTACTCTGTTTTACTCTGACTAATCTTCATTCCTCTTCTTTTTATTGCAAACCTCCACCTCTCCAGCTTTTCCTCCACTTTTTCCCTCCTCTCACTACAGATCATAATGTAATCTGCAAACATCACTGTCCATGCACAATGCTGTCATTGTATAACTTAAGATAATTTTCTGATGAGTAACGTGAGTTCATACCAACAAAAAGAATTCTGGGGACATAGTAACCATCCGGTGCCAGATTCTTGTCGCTGGTTTCTTTCTGTAAACATAAGAAAAACTGGTATCAGATTTGTTTGTTTGATCAGTTTAACCTTAAACCTTGTACATTTATTAAGGTGTTACATCTATGTACATACATGCATGTCTACATACAAATCTAAAGCAAACTTTTTAATCATAAGAGTCATATGGAACAAAACTAGCAGCAATTAAGATGATTCTGAAGGTAAAAATAATCTCACATATTTTCAATCAGCTAGTAAAATGGTAACTAGAAGTGCATATTTTTTAAACATATCAAACTAATTTTTCATTACCACCACATTCAGCATGATGAAGTCCGCTTTGGCCATTTTTTGGACGGATTTATCAGCGGTAAAAGCCTTCTTCAAAGCTGTGGAAAACAAATGATCTGGTATTATTTCTAAAACCCAACCTGCAAGCCTATGGTCACAATCACTTTGCACATTTTATCTTTTAAACCCCCAAAAAAAGGTTACACAGTCGAATAAAGAGTGACTTTATTATTAATGAAATCATTAGTTTATGCATTGAAGACTTTTTCTAAACTATCTTTCAGGGAAGCAGGCCGAATGATTTATGAGTAAAGTCCTCACCTATACTTCATTGCCTGCGTTGTAGGAAGAAAACATTTGTGGAAGCTAAAGAGGATAGTAGGTGGGTGGTATTTTTACCAAGCTGAACTTACCTTGACTGTGTGGGCATTTCTCCTGATGATGGATGACCATCAGAGGCTTCTGACTGAGAGAACGAAACACAAACAACTTGAAACATTCCTCAACACAATGAGCACACTGATGGGTGGGAACCCGTTCACACACTATCGAAATCACAGCAAGAACAAATGCAAGAAAAATATACATTTTTCAGTCATAATTTGGAATTAAAGTTTGTTATTTTATGATTTGCTGTTAAAAAATGGAGAAATTTCAATATTACATACAATATTACATCTTATGTAATATAGAAAATATATGTCTATATTACATATTACATCTTATGTAATATAGGACATAAGATATTCTATATTCTCACCTTTTGACCATTTCTGATAGACCTTCATCATAACTTTGGACCCATTTAACACTGTTCCCCCAACCTAATGGAAAAAACATTAAAAGTCACTAATTGTTGGCTAACTGGTAAAATACATTCATAGATCTCTTCCAGTGTACGCATGACTCTGACCCACCTCTTGAAAATGACTGGGCCTTTACTTTTTTCTTTTTCTGTTCCCCTGCTCCAACGCAGAGGCTGATGAACAAAGCTAGTAGCACCCAGCGAAGCATTCTTCTATGGCTTTTTAAAAGATCCTCTGAAACAGTTTGGTATTACAAAAAGATATTAAAATTAAAGAACAAACACTTAAAGAATAAGTGGATTTATGAAGCTGGTTAACAGTACATCTCGACCAATCAAAATTACTTTTCAATCCCCAATAAAGTTTTAATGATAACCCACATTAAATATAACTTCAGTGGTCAAGACATGAGAAAACTTAATTTTATCTGAAAAAAACCCTTAGAAATTAAATCCTCTCATCAAGATTTATCCATATTTGCCAATATCTAATTTTTATTTCAAAGTGGTGTTAAATCATATCACTTCAGATAGAAATCCTACCTTGTCTGCAGAGAAGACAACGTATCTGTACCTTCTCTCCTGTTAGTTTTCTCTTTTGTAAGCTGTCTTAACTGAACTCACCAAACTGGTAATCACAATGCAGAAAACTAAATGACAGCAACAGAAAAAAAAAATCTGTTTTGTTGTGTGAAAGATGTGCAAACACACGTATGCACATAGTGATTCTTTTTATGAAACACCACAGAATTTAATTCTCCGTTGACAGGCACACCCAAACTTGAACCACCACCCAGCCATGCCCTGGATAATAACCTTCGCTCTACATTCCACTATAGATATATAAGTGGTTAATCAATAAAATCATATGTACATATAAATGTATATTTGTACTATTACGGAACAAATATTTGCAGAATGTGTAGAGAGTAATTTAAGCAGGATTGACCTCCTATTGTTGCAGATTTGATGTAGCCTCAGACTGAACACCAGTTATTGTTTGATTTCTGAGCAGCAATGTGGTGTTACAAGTTTAGTGACCTACTTTTTAGAGTTGAGTATGAAACAGCCTTACTGTAAGTGTAAGTGTAAGTGTATAATGATTATTTTTTTATTAGGATACAATAGCCTACCTGTATAGAAAAAAAGCTAGAAGTGCATTTTTTGGTTTTGAAGTGTCATGGTTCTCTCACCTAACACCAGAGGGAGCCAAGTATCTTCCTTCATCTCCCTGATTTGGGACACCTGATGGTGATTGACCTGCTGCCTATTTAAAGACAGTCTGCCATGCCTTTGTTGTTGGGTCAGAATCAGAATATACTTTAATCATCCCACACATGGGAAATTTGTGTGTCACAGCAACAACTTCCCATCTGCTAAGTGAGTAATTGTAGAGCCCGATCACGTACGGGATGAAAGACCTCCGGTAACGAGATGTTCTCGAGCGGAGCTGTCTGAGCCTCTTGGAGAAGGAGCTCCGCTGTTCGTCCAGGAGTGGGTAGAGAGGATGGTCATGGTTGTCCATGATGGACAAAAGTTTGTTTTTGTCCATCAGAGAGAGGTAGACCTCCTTTCTACCACTGCTTCAAGTATATCCTGTTTGCAGTCATTGACAGAGCCAGCCAGTCTGATTAGTTTATTCAGTCTGTTGGCGTCACTGGCTGCGATGCTGCTCCCCCAGCAGATGACAGAGAAGAACAAGGAGCTGGCCACCACAGACTGGTGGTTTTAGTGTCATTAAGTGGTCATTAAGTGTATAATGATCTTTTTTTATTATGACACAATTGCCTTCCTGTATGGAAAAAAGCTAGAAGTACAATTTTTGGTTTTGTAGTGTCATGGTTCCCTCTCCTACCACCAGAGGGAGCCAGGAACATTCCTTCATCTCCCCGATTTGGGACACCTGATGGTGATTGACATGCTGTCTATTTAAATGCAGTCTACCATGCTTTCATTGTCAGGTCATCACCCCTTTCAGCCAGGTCTTCCTGGCTGCCCGACTAAGACAATTCTGAACTTCCACCATAAGACATTCCCGTCGAATCATGCATTTTCATTTACAGCTTTACTGGATTCCTTTACTAAGAAATGTTTGTCGTCCTGCACTTGGGTCCTCCTCCTCCTTCTGCACCCACATTGTGATATGAAACGTTTTAGATACCTCAAACAGAAAATTTCCACTATACTAATTTGCACCGCTTTCAACATTAAACATGTTTAAATTTGTTGCTCAACAAGTATCGTCCTTCAAACTTATCAGACCATCTTCTATTATGGAGTTTTCTTTCACAAAACTGAAGTTCTCGATGTACTGTAATTTGATTGAGTTCCAGTGGAATATACCATCTTTTTCTAGTATTGTATTTTTAAATTGTTCATTTGTTTTCAAGGTAACTCAATGTATTTTCAAAAACAGGAATGTCTTGCCTATTCTTGCAATTGTAGAGCATGCCATGCCTTGCCATCAGTTTTACACTGATCTCAGTTTTGTTTTGAAGCTTGAAATACTGGCCTTTCTGAGTGGAGTTTGCATGTTCTCCCATGTACATGTGGGATTTCTTTGGATACTCCAGTTTCCTCCCATTCTCTGATTGGCTATGAAATTACCCCTAGGAATGGTTGTATACGTGTGTGTGGTCCCACAACAGACTGGTGACGAGTTCGGAGTTTATCTTACCTCTCGCTTGAAATATCCAAGATAGGCTCCAGTACCCCTGTAACCTGTTAGGAATAAGAGGTTACAAAGACAAAACAAAATGTATAAATTGGATCAACAGTCCAGAGCAATGGAGAGTGTGAAAAAGAGGTGATGAAGTGTGTGCAGGCAGGCTGAAACGGGTGGAGAAAAAGTATCAGGTGTGATGTGTGACAGAAGAGTTTCAGCTAAAATGAAAGGAAAAGTGTACAAAACCGTGGTGATGCTGTTTGGTTTAGAGACAGTGGCACTGAAGAAAAGACAGGAAGCAGAGATGGAGGTAGCAGAGATGAAGATGCTGAGGATCCCTCTGGGAGTGACCAAGATGGGTCACCAACATGTGGGAACAGCACATGTTAAAGGTTTTGGAGATAAAATTAGAGGCCAGACTAAGATGGTTTGGACATGTGCAGAGGAGATGAAGTACATTTTTAGAAGGATGCTGGGTTTGGAACTGCCAGGCAAGAGGTCAAGAGGAAGACCAAAGAGGAGGTTCATGGAAACAGTGAAGGAAGACATGAAATGAAAGAGACAGATACAGCAACGTGGTTGACTCGGTTCTTTTTCTTTTTAGTGAAACTTAAATTATCCAGGTAGACATGTACAAGTGACTCATCCTATATTTTAAGATTTTTTTTTTTACAAAAGTTTTTAGATCTGAAAAAAAAATCAAATGTCTTTAAAGACTTTCAAAACTACATTTTTCCTTTAATTAAGAATTAATAACAATAATTTAAAAAAAGTTTTAAATAAATTAAAAAAGATTTATCAGCTTGATCTTTCCTGCATTTTTTCCTAGTTGTTAGCTGTTGCTATGGACACCAAACGCTTAGCAACGGTTCAGTCCTTGACGCATGCGCAGTCTTCTTTCGCGGTGCATTGTGGGATAGCTGAATATTGACATAGCAACCAGCAGACAGAGTGTTTCCCTCCAGATTAGTTTTGATCTTACTTTCCTTCATTAAAGTGCTTTGACTTTGCTTTTTTGCTGCTGTTATGAACGCAGCAGTGGTTAAAAAGACCCAGGACACTCTGGGGAAAGTGATAAAGAAACCACCGCTAACAGAAAAACTGCTAAGCAAGCCGCCGTTTCGATACCTTCTAGACATCATTAGTGAGGTAAATATCAACTCCTTTTTATATCTTATATAACTCTAACAAAATAGTCTTTATTTAATGAGAAAAACAGATTATTAAGTTTCTAATTGCGACCAATTCTACCAAAATACAGTTTGTGGAACTAGTTAGCAGGCTAATCATCCCTAGTAGCTCAAACTTAGCTTGTAAAGTCAGTTAGTATTTAAATATTAAGCTGATTTAAATAGTTTAACCTGGTTAAAAAGAAGTATTAACTTGATTAATTTTATCCACACAATTATAATAGTTTAAATCCGTTTTATTTTAACTTAAAACTTGTTTTTTGTCATGTAGCTGCTGTGCTAATTAAGCTGCATTGAGCTGCAGTGTTTACAGTTGCTAAGCAGGAGCAAATCCTTCATCAAGATCAACAAACCCAACATTTTCAGGTCTAATTTAATGCAGAAAGGATTTAGATCCATTTATTAGTTATAGAAATGTTGTAGATTTATCTGTAAATGAACAGATTACAAGCTAACAAGCTGGTTTGTTCTCTGTACAAAGTGTCCAAAGCTGCTTAAAAGAAGATCTAGAATGGACATCTTCTCTATTCATCATCCTGATTGGTTTTTATAGTTTATTTTTAATCCCAGATGTTAATTTGATAGAAAAATAATTTTATGAGCTTATCAGAATCAGAAGAATTTTATCGATTCACACATTGGGAAATGTGTGTGTTGCAGCATCAGCACTGTAATCATTAAAAAAAAGAAGTAAATATGCAAAAATCAAAGGGATCATTTGAAAGTAAAGAATAAAATAAGTAATTTAAAATTTATTAACAATCAGCAGAGACAGTATGTACATTAAGGTGATGAAAAGTGACGTAAGGTAATGGATTGCATGATCCAAAGTAATATATTACTGCGTGACCTATTGTAAAGTATGATCAGAATCAGAATATACTTTATTGATCCCACACATGGGAAATTTGTGTGTCACAGCAACAACTTCCTATCTGCTAAGTGAGTCGTAGAGCCCAATCATGTAAGGGAAGAAAGGATTGGGAACGATAGGAATGTGTAGTGTTAGGGATCAGTAGTGCCGATAAGATTAAATTGGGACTTTTTTGGTTCGATTGTCACTAGTAAAGTTATAATTGCCAAAAAATTCTTTCAAAAACGATGTTTGAATTCCATCTTTTGCTTGTTGATAATTCAATCTAATTAATTTACTGTGGGCTGCACAGTGGTAAGCACAGTGTCCTTACAGCTAGAAAGTTGGGGTTTGAGTCCCAGGATGGGGCGATGCTTAAAATACTGGCCTTTCTGTGTAGAGTTTACATGTTCTCCCCGTGCACGTGTCAGTTTTTTCCGGATACTCTGGTTTCCTTCCACGCTCCAAAAACATACGTGTTAGGTTGATTGGCCATTCTGAAATTGCCCCTAGGAATGAGTGTGTGGAGTGGCGACCTGTTCAGGGTGTACCCTGCCTCTCGGCTTAAATCAGCCGGGATATGGTCCGGCACCGATGCGACCCCATTCGGGATAAGCGATTCAGAAAATGAAACAAAATAAAATTTAAGTACCCAATGTATAACTTATATTTTGCAATCAGATTATACTTAACTTAATTGTTATTAGATTCACATTTATTTTTCATGTTGCTTCATTTTACACGTTTTTTCTTAAATACCACCTGCAGCTTTGTCTTCGATTTCACTGTGAGCTCATGTATAATTAAATAAAGCATACCTCCATGTGTGACATCTTCACTGACTGTCGTGTCGGCATGTCTGGATTCATGGGTTGGAATAATTCTAAAAAAAAAAAAGTGAAACATTACAAATGGTCAATTTTCATTATTGCAATTTAGAGTTTAGATTTTGTTGTGTGTCAAACTATAAATGGTAATTGTTCAATGTGTGTGTTTTGCTTCTTTAGGTAATCAGAACGACTGGTTTTATGAAAGGCCTCTATGAAGACAGTGAAATGAAGTCAGACAGTGTAAAGGTAAGCTGGTTCACCAGCTGCTTCCGTCTGATTTATTCTTCTCTGTTACTTTGTGACACTGAAACTGTGAGTTTACTTTCAGTCTTAAGAGGAGTCTTTGTTGCACTTGAGTCTCCACGTGAGTGTACGTGTGTGTGTGTGTGTGTGTGTGTTGGGTAACTAAACCTACGGACTGGATGACATCCTCTAAGCGAGAAAGTCTAGCAGCGAACGACCGCGAACATTTGTGAAGGTGTCAGAACTCAAGTCTGTTTGCAAGTTGATCTCAAATTAAAACTGGATGGGGTGACGTTCTTTGGGGTGACGTTCTTTGGGGTGACGTTCTTTGGGGTTCTTGTTTTACTGGGGCTATTTGAGAAGAATCAAAACCAGTCCAAAATAAACTGTTCAATCATTTCTTTTTTATGAATATCAAACTACAAACCTATTTGAGCTGCCGTGTGTGATGGCATGGTTTCAGAATTTACAACGCTGACATACTTTGAATTCCAAAGAGGAGCAATGGCACTTAAATTGTCCTCATCTATCTTTTTGGTTTTGTTTTCAAGCAAAACTTTTTAATTTTTTTTTTTTTTTAACTCACTCCATTCATCCCTCATTGGGGAAATTTGTGTGCTGCACTCCTACACCACAGCAGGCTGCCATGACGGGGCCAGTGGTGGGAAAAACGGGGGGTTAGATATCTTCTCCAAGGGTCCTAGACGTGCACTCAGTGGGATGCAAACCTGCGAACTTCTGGTTGACTTCCGGTCCGCAGTAAAACGCTCTAACCACTGAGCCACCGTCTCTCCGCCTCCTTCCCCCAAAATGTTAGGGTTATTTAATTTAATTCTTTAAACACAAAACCGACTGAAATTGATTTCACATCAAAGCTGGGATTATTTTTTAGGAGAAATTTTGCGTACATGGTTTGTTTTCTACCAGTGAACTTTTATTTTATGATGTAGGAGATTGTTGATACTTTGTGAGATTTTTTTTAATTCATATTTTTGTTTTTTACGTATTTTGGGGGATTGCAAAGTAATTTTTTTAACAAGTTTTTTTTTCCAATTTAATTTCTGCTAAATTAAATTATCTGTTGCAGAACCATTCTTTTAGGTTCCATCTCATCAACACTTTCTACCTGCTATTAGAGATGTGTGGCATTTATATTTGTCACCAAATCTTCAAATTTAAGCTGTGGGGGGGATGAGCAATAGTCAAGCTTTTACACTTCTGGTCCGATCTTCGTTTAAAGCTCTGTAAAAAACACAAACATTCATAACTTCTATATCATTGATGTTCAAAAACTCAAACTGTGATCATTTATGTTTATAAAATACAATGAGAAAGTAATTATTGTGAACAAGAAGTGACAAATGGTGGTAATGTAGAACAACAAGATGGTAACACCTGACACAGTCTACATCCTGCAGATCTTATTGTGCTTTAGTCATGTCTCGAGAAGATGATTTTTTTTTTATTTGAATCCACTGTGTCTGTGTAACTTGGTGTTAACCAGACAGCAGCTGCGATACTATTTGACTTGATAACAAAACAAAAAATGATCCCTTCATCAAATGTGACCCTGAAGGGTTAGGTGTGTCCATGTGAGCCGTGTCCTTGTGTTACACAGTTGGCAGACTCTCAGGAGCAGCAGACTGATTAGTCACTGCTTAGCCTTGTTTCAGGTGTGGTATTGCTTAGGGGTTTATTTTTCCTGACTGCATTCTGTAGGGATCTACCGTCTTAAACACATACAGATCTATCCTTTTTATTTTTTAAGAGGTTGTTTGGGTGGCACCGTAATGCGAAGTGCTTCTTTACTCCATCCTAACTGTAAATTGTCTCGCAGAAGATTTCTGTCTTACATATTCATCCAAGGTTCTGAAGAAAAGCAATCCGATTGTTTGATCTGTCTCATAACCATATTAGATAAGTGTGTCCTTCAGCTCTGCACTTCATCACCAAGGAAACCCAGCAAAAAAGAAATATCACCACCTCTGCAGATGTTACGACAACTTTGTAAAATCTTGCTTTTAAAATAACACTGTTAAAATCATTTTTATATTTTAAAGTATTGAGGTGTGTTTTGTTTTTGATTTATATACAATTCACTGACGTCAATGAGCTTCCTCCTCAGGGTGGCTAATGTCTTGTTCAGAGATGGAGTGAGGAGCTCTGCCATCCAGGAGGTGCTCGGAGTAGAGCCGTTGCTCCTCAGGGTTGAGAGAAGCCAGATGGGGCGGCTCGGGCATCTGGTTAGGATGCAGCCCGAACGCCTTATTGGAGAGGTGTTCTTTTTTTTTTGGGTTGGTGACGGAGCAGTCCCAGGGGGAATCAAACCCAGGTTCTCCCAGTCGAAAGACGGTAACTCTGCAACTGGGCCAACTCCCCCTGGGATGTGGAAAGGTGTTTCAGGCACGTCCCGCCGGGAGGAGACCCGGAGGCAGACCCTGGACCCGCTGGAGAGACTTTGACTCAGTTGACCATCGAACACCTCGGGATCTTCCTGGGTGATCTGGAAGATGCAGCCGCGGTGAGAAAACCCAGAGGTTGCCGTCTGAAGCTGTTGCCCCTGCGACCCGGCCCCGGATAAGCGGAAGATGTCAAAACAGAACAATTTACTGATCATGAACCAGTTTGACTGAACTGTGGAATTCAAGATTATTATTATGACTGTTTTTGTTTTTTACAACCCAAAGCAATTTTTTTGTTTGCATTAAGTGGTTAAAATATTTTATTAATTTTTACCTCTATATTTTTAACAATATGCTATTAAATATTTACTCTATTCATTTTTTCTTAAGATTAAAAAAGATCTTCCACAACTTTAATTATTTTTAAGTCATTTTAAGAGACTGATTCATCTTAATTTGAATGAGACCAAGTAAAAATGAGTGTGCCGTTGCATCTCTAAAGATGAAAGATACCACATCTTTAGATGAAAACACACACAGAAAAAACAGTGTGTGTTTTCTGTTTTTAGTCTTTACTGAGTCATTTTTGGGTTGTGTAACACACTGTGAGGTAATCAGAAATATAAGTATAATAAAAAACAGTTCAGCTCTTTGTTTTTTTTCTGCTGGTTAACTTTGTGTCAGTTTGTTTTTTATTAAATCTTTTTTTTTTTTTTTTTTATCCTCTAGGATAAAGACTCAAAGATAGCATTCCTGCAGAAAGCCATCGACGTGGTGATGCTGGTTAGCAACGAGCCGCTGGCAGCAAAACCTGCTCGGATTGTGGCTGGCCACGAACCTGAAAAAACCAACGAGCTGCTGCAGGCCATCGCCAAATGCTGCCTCAGCAAGGTCCGTGTAATCACACAGAAACACACACACACAGTGGGGAATAGAAATCTATATTTGCACAACTAATAATGTATTTAATGCTGAAAATCCAAAGATTGTTTTATTAAGCTGTTAAAAAAATCCGTTCCATTATCTTCCGCTTGTTCCGGGGTCGGGTCGCGGGGGCAACAGGCTCAAGCGGGCAGCCCAGACCTCTCGCTCCCCGGCTGCATCCTCCAGCTCACCCTGAAGGATCCCAAGTCGTTCCCTGGCCAGCTGTGAGACATAATCTCTCCAGCGGGTCCGGGGTCTGCCCCTTGGTCTCCTCCCGGTGGGACGTGCCCAAAACACCTCGCCTGCGAGGCGCTCGGGGGGCCTGACCAGATGCCCGAACCACCCCATTTGGCTCCTCTCGACCTGGAGGAGGAGCGGCTCGACACCGAGCTCCTCCCGGATGGCAGAGCTCCTCACCCGATCTCTGAGTGAGAGCCCAGCCACCCTGCGGAGGAAGCTCATTTCGGCCGCTTGTACCCGCGATCATTCTTTCGGTCACCACCAACAGCTGGTGACCATAGGTGAGGGTAGGAACGTAGATCGACTTGTAAATCGAGAGCTTTGCTTTTCGGTTTGCTGCACAATTTATTTATTTTTAACATGGAATGCAGAACAGCTGATCTTCTCCTGCTAAGAATTCTGAAACTCTTTATGAATACTGGACAAGCTTTGAGACCATTCGGCGTGTCTTTTCTGGTTTCAGGATTCCAACCAATAGAAATAGTCGCTTAAAGCAGGAAGTCCGAGTAATTGATCGGCTGTGGGCCACTGGTTTTTATTCATTATACAAAAAATCCTTTTCTGAGGTTATCATATCGCACAGAGTCCACAGTTCGTTCATTTATGTTTTAATTTTTGTATATCTACAGTACATATTTTTAAGCATGACTGACTTGAGAAGGCAGATTTAAATCATCTATGTTACGCACCATACTGTAGTATGTTTAATGTGTAGTAATATTGAGACATTGTTGCTTTGGGTAAAACTCAGAAGCTGGGATAGATCCTTGGTGATTAATCGTAAACAGAGAAATTGATTCTTCAAGGACGGGCATAACTTTTAGGCATTTTATTTTACTAGTGGTTTGAATTGTTTAAAGTTTGTACTGTAGGAATTACCGTAATTTCACGTCCATAAGGCACACCTAAAAGTCTCAAATATTCTTCAAAATGAGTGGTGCACCATATCGTGCAGTGTGCCCTATCTGATTTGTGATTTGCGGACGTATTAGAGAACCATCAGGCGGACGCAGTTGAGAACATGAGAATGTTAAAGGGGGAAGTGTGGGCGTGGATTATGTATAAAAGAACAGGTGTGTGCTTTATGCAGAACATTGCTGTTTTAACAGCACTGAAAATGGAAAAGAGACACGCTTATGAAGCTCAGTTTAAACTGATGGCAATCAGCTGCGCCGGGCGAGTTACGCCACAGTTTGCCAGTGGATTGTAGATGCTTGGGCTAACGTCTGCATTCAGTGTCTGCTGGCACTGTTGTCCGAGCTTTCCCAAAAGCAAGCATCATTTCCGAGGAGCTGCACGGTTCAGAAAGTGACTCTGACAGCGTGGAAAGTGAACCTGCGAGGTTGGATTTAGTGCAGCTGTTAGATTCTGAAACAGAGGATGAGGACTTTGATGGATTTGATAAATGACTTTATGACGACTGTAACTAATATTTAAATAAAACCAACCAAACTCAATTTTACTCCCGATCTATTTTTAAATACGCACGTGTGTGTGCGTATGCGCGCGTGTATGTGTGTGTGTAGTTGTAAGGCGGACTTACGTAGTAGAGAATATGTATATAAAACCCGCGCCCTATCATCAGGTGCGCCTTGTGTGTGTGTGTTAAATACAGAGCACGCAAAATTTGGACTGCGCCTTTGAATACGATGCGCCCTATGGTCGTGAAAATACGGTATTTGTTATCACAGTCTGTTCTAAGCTTTTAACCATCCCTGGAAGGATGGTTTTAAATCATTGTTTGAAAAATCACATCTACCCTGAATTTTCTTGCAAAAGTTGAATGTCTATTTTCTTATGTTTTCTGCAGATGTGTAGCGAGGAAGCGGTGAGACGAGTGTTATCAGGAGAAAAGTCGGACCTGAAAATGAAACCTAGCACCTCCAGGTCTCAGGGCAAGGAGAACAAAGAAGGCCGCGAACGTACCGCTGAAAAAGAGGTCTGTCCTCAAATTTTAAATTACTGTTGCAAATGGTTTGTACAAGTGTATTTTCTCATGTTGATTATGTGAACACATCCAGGAGAAGAAAAAAATAACGGAGCGGAGCAGCAGCAGAGACCAGAAGGACCCAGAGCAGCACAAAGAGCAGGAGAGCCGCAGAAAAGACGGAGAAAGGGAACATCATAGAGATCGCACCGAGCAGGAGCACAGCAAAGACAAGAGTCGCGACCGAGAGAGGGAGAAGGCACGAGCGAGAGAAAAGGAAAAAGAACGGGAAAGAGATAAAGAGAAAACCAGAGAAAAAGATTCCCACAGCCATCGAGATAGAGAGAAAGAAAAACGAAAAGAACGGGAGAAAGAACGGCATAGAGAGAAGGACGAGCGAAAAATAAACGATGTAAGCTGCATTATTTTTCACACACGTCATCTATCCCAATATCATCATGTATGAACAGACTGTGTTTATGTTCAGGTGAGGGAGTCAGAAGAAGTGCAGCAGAAATCAAGTCCTGAAGAGTCAAACAGCAAGTCAACCAAAACTCTGCAAGCAGTAAGTTTTGTTTTATTCTTATCAAACTGGTGACACAAATTTTAGGTTAAGAGGAGATTTTTTGGAAAAAAAAAATTGGTAAAAATACAACCTGAGAATTTAAACTTGTGTAAATAAATTTTAAATGACTTTTTGTTTTGCTTTCCATCCTGACAAAAGGAATCAAAGCTCTTAGAAGAGGTAAAATAAACCCGTAGAGATGGTCAGTAGATCCGAAATAATGAACCCCATTAAATCTATCACGATCAACCTGTAGCTCAAAGAAAAAGTCTGGTTGATCTCGTGGTTGGTGGTAAAAAAATAGATTTAGATTTCATCTTTATCCTCAGGTTGAGATCCTTTCACTTTATTTAGAGACGGGCAGAGCTGTCCTACGAGAAACATTGCCTTTGAACTTGTTTACCATATCCATAGCAACCCTCTCCTTTTAGTCTGTCTCCCAGTTGAATGTGCTTGTTAAATCTTCTTAAAGGCACAGACTTTTCATTTGGAACAAGCTTATCAAGCGGTTTAACCAAAGATTTCGATAAAAAATAGTTTTCTTCATAATGTAGTTACAGAAAAGAATTACTTTTAATTTAGTAATAGATTACTTTAACTTCAAGTATAACTCGTCACTATTGAGAAACTGCAAGCTTTTGAATTTGGCATCTAGAATGTTTCAGTGGAAATGCACCTTTTTTTGTCAGTAGATCTTTTTGGTTTGCTTGTTGTATTAATAGCTCGCTTGTTAAAAAAAATGTAGGCACCCCTTTCATAGGTATTCATACTGTAGATATTTAGATGCTAGAATGTTATGATCATGCTGCAGCTTTAGTTTAGATTTGTGCTTTTTTTTTTCTTTTATTAGTTGAGTTTCAGTGTAAAACTTGACCAAACTTTACTGTAAGACCTAAATTTTTGCTCTCTATTCGTACAGCCCTCAGATGTAGTTGAAAATCAGGTAAGAGCTTACTTTGCTGTAAATGCAGAAAGCTCAGTGGACATAATGATATTTGTTCAGATCTCGACCATCTGCTGCTTTTCTGTTTGAAAATCTGCTGCAGTAGTATGTGGTCTGTAAAATGTGACTTACTGTATTTACCATTTTTTTATGTTTGGAGAACATACAGCACAAGTAGGATCTTTACCATTCATTGATATGTTTATGGCCTCATCTCAGATTGTTTAGATGGAACTAAATTGAACGGGGATCCCTTATTTGAATAAAAGTTCATTTGATCTGATTTTGTCTCACCTAAAGTGATTGATATAAGAGGCTGCATTTTTTTTTTACATCTTAATTACGCTAAAATAAATGAATCTTTTCTTCTTTAGCAAAACGAGTCTCCAGCCAGAATACCTCGGCCTTCTTCTGCCAAAGGGCAGAGGAGAAAACCTAAAATTGGAGGTCAAGGTAAAATCTTTCAATACTATCAATGTTCATTTTTCTGAGATTGAAAATACACGCCTGGTCCAAGGTTTTATATTAGTTATATTAATTTAGTAAATCTTTTTTTAAAGTTTACCAGGTTTAGACTGAACACAAAAAAACAAAGCAAAGGTGAAACATCAACAATGTAAAAAGTTATATTTAAAAATGTCAGAAAAGCTAGATGAGGTGGTTTGGGCATCTGGTTAGGATACCTCCAGAATGCCTCGCTGGTGAGGTGTTTCTGGCATGTCCCACCGGGAGGAGACCCTGAGGCAAGGCTACGTCTCACAGCGGGTCGGGGAACACCTCAGGATCCCCCCTGGTGAGCTGGAGGATGCAGCTGGGGTGAGAGAAGCCTGGGCTTCCCGTTTGAGGCTGTTGCTCCCACAACCCGGCCCCGGATAAGGAAAGAAAAGGTGTTTTGAGTTTTTTTTGGGGGGAACAATAAAATAAATCCCTGTGTTTCAGAAAAGGATGATGAGTAAAGCTTTGATACTCAGTGACCAAATTGTTTTTAGAACTGTGAAGAAAGACCCGATGTACATAAAAACATGACATTATAGTCGCTGTGAAAGAGTCACCAATAAAAAAATAAATAAATAATTACAAGAAATATTTGTTCATTTATCTTTATTGAATAATGTTTAAACCAGAAGTTATTCAACCATGTGGACTGGATAGCCATCCTATGAGGCACGTTACAACTCATTAAACTGGTTGAGTGCCAACAAGTAACTGAAAAAATGGGGCGTTGTAAATCCAGTTGCCATGGTAATCTCATTGTTGTTCATAAATGTGTGTTCTGTGCTCGGAAAACACATTTTCTTTGAGAAATTGAAAAAAAAAAAAAGTTGTTCATGTTTTTTTTTGGTTCACACTCTGAAATCCATTGTGTGTTTGGAGTTTGGAAGGCTTTAACAAAGTCTCATTTTACTTTACCAACAGATGACTCTGACAGTGAAGGAGGTGAGTATCATCTCTGTCTCTGATGCAATGTAATGCAGACAGAAATACGAGAACAGTTTGAATTATTCAAACAGAAAGTTCAATCATAGGTTGTTGGATCCATTTAAGTTAAATTAGTTTCAAGGCAGAAAAATATTTTTAAAAACCTACATTACACTGAAGTTTGGACACCCAAAGTCTGCCAGAAATCCATCATAAGCAGACTGGTTAATACAAATGGAATGCACTGACACCAGTCACACCAGTTTAAACTTCACTGGACCGGATGGATGGCTTAGAGTTATCAGGTATAACAATACAGTTTGCTGAAGTCATACAAGTTTATTTGTAAAGCCCAACGTTTGTAGGAAACTTTCAATGAGCTTAATGGTCTAGAAATTCTGACCAAACCCAAATTGGGCTGGTGTGCCAGCAGAGCAGCCCAAAAAGATCTACCCTTTAAAATAAATACTTTGGAAATGTTTTAGAGAAGTTTGAAAAGGATTACAGTGCGGTTTGGATTGTTGTTTGTTCCTAGTGTAAAAAAATGCACATAAAGTCTTTGGATCTTCAAAACAATTTTAAATTATCATCCATTTAGTATTTGTTAATAATTGTCATAATCAATATGTAATAAATATTTTCTCATAGCATAGCTACGCAGAACATGTTGTGAGCTCAGAAAAGCAATGTTTGACAAAAAAAAAAACATTGTGTTTTTGACATTGAATTCTCGCTTTCTCGCTCTCCTCACTTGGTCCCGCCTTCTTTTGTCTGTGCATGACACAGCGTAAATCTTGTTGGAAAAACATCGTAAAGTGCATAAAATTAGCAAAGCTAAAACATATTCTCTTACTTTCTTATTTTAGTGTTCTTATTTTAGTCTTATTTTAATTTATTTTACTTAAAAAATATGCAAGTCTTGATGGTTAAATTCAAGCTTATATATAATGTAAACAATTATAGTAACAATTGTATTACTTTTGTACTTGTATTACTTTTTCATTTGATGTTCTAAATTTCATTTTATGTATTATGATTGATTTCTGAATATTTACTTATATGTTTTATGATGGATTTCTAAGTATTTAATTATATGTTTTTTGCTTTTATGATGATTTAAAAAAAAAGGGGTCGGCGAAATAAGCGTTTGCTTCAGCCGATACCTTTTCGGTCCTTTGCTAAAATATAATTATTTTTCTTTCTTTCAATAATGTGAAATTACACTGTGACCGAAATAAATAAATAAATAAATAAATAAATAGTGCATTTACATCAAAAGTGTATTTACAATAGTGCATTTACATCAAAATAGCACGCCGTGTTGGGACCAAGCAGGAGCAGAGTGCGTGCACTGCTTCTGCAAAAAAAACATTTTCTGCTCACTTCAAAAGCGGTAAACAAAAGTTGTTGCCAAGAACATCTTAGCATTTGAATAGTATCCAAATATTGTCTGGGAGAATTTGCAAATGACTTAAATACATTGTACGTGACTGAAAACAAAAAATGACTTGAGGTGTGTTTTTAAATTAGGAATAATGTTCAAACATGATTGAAATGTTCACAAAAAAATATTTTTTCAAATGACACCCTCCTTTAAATGTTGTCCAAACTGTTTGATTAAGTCATTGTAGAGAAATATTGGGGTTTTTTTGCACCTAACTCGTTGCTTTGCTGAGATTTGTGAAAAGCAAAAACACACCCCAAAGACAGTTGTGAACAAACACCTCCTAGTGAATGCTGGGAATTACACTCTCGTTATTTGCATGATGAGAACCACGTATGTTAAATTTCAGATTTGAAAACATTGAATTCATTTTGTAGTGATTTTATTCATTCTAAGAACTGATTCTTCATCTTTTAGAATACAAGCTTGCTCTCGGGGTGAATGTGTTTGACCTGCATTTCATAAACTCTTAAAATCATTTCATTCTTCATTTGGTGTTGTGTGTGATCACAATCAATCTTCATTTTTTTTTTACCATTCATAGCTGACATTTTGAGCTTTTTTCTTTTTCAGATGGAGAGGCTCAGCCAGTTCAGAAACCTGTCCCACAGGAAAATGGAGACGTTAGCATGCCGTCGGTCCAATCCGAGATGGCTTCTAGGTTTGTAAAGCAAACTGAAATTTTCTTGGTTCTTTCTGATCTCAATCAATTTTCCCTCTCACTGTTTTACTTGGATTTCTATTAGAATGATGACATTGGTGCTTTGGCGTGTAAAGTTGCTAGGAGACCATTTCGGAAAGAGCCTGGCTGATAAAGTTTGTAGTCCCTAGGGCAGGGGTATCAAACATACGGCCTGCGGGCAGCATTTGGACCGCGAGAGGGTTCAGTACGGCCCGTGGGATAAACATCCATTATTTTAAAAATTGATTAACGTACTGTTAGTTGTTTTAAAAATTCCACTCGGGACGCTGTGTTTTAGAACGCAGACAACATAAAAGTAATACCCCGGTAGAACTAACCCTAGGAATTTGCATTTTCCATTTTTCCTTCAGCCTTGTTTCTACCCGATCGGTATCTGTAAACCTGATCAGTTCTGAGCATGTGCAAAACTTCCTACTTCAGCAAATATTAAATAAGAGGAGAAATTACTGTAAAATTCATTTATTTGTTCAAACTACTTTCCAGATGTTGAAAAAAATGTGGTTTTTAGTTCCACAAAGCTGAGACTAACTGTTTCACGACTTTGTTACGCTCGCTATGATCAGATTTGCAAAATGTACTTAAACAAATGTTAAACTGAGTAAAAGTCTTGCTCAGATTGCACAAACTTTTAAAAGTTTTTAGGTTCATAACGTACCAAAGAAAAAGTCATTTAATAACAATTTTATAATTGATTCCATCTTCTTTGCACTAATTATTAGTATTAGTAACAAAACAAAGAAAAAAATGGACTTATTCTTAGTTCTATATAATTTTACAATGAAGATACTGGCCCTGCCCGTTTGAATCAGATTAAGCTGGATTCGGCCCAGACCAAAATGAGTTTAACACCCCTACCTAGACCTGGCAGCAGTGGTGGAACGTAACGAAGTAAATGTACTTCGTTACTGTACTTTAGTAAAAAAAATTGTGTATCTGTACTTTACTTAAGTAAAATTTAAGACCGGTACTTTTACTTCACTACATTTTTAGAGCAAATATCTGTACTTTTACTTCGCTACTTTTTAAACGTGTGTTTTACATTTTTTGTTACATTTTCGTTCAGGAATTTGAAAAATACACAGGTTTTTTTTTAGCGCATCTTGAAGCCGCATCGCCAAAATTAAAAGAAGCAGTTGATCGGGAGAAGAAGTCATGAATCGAGAAACATTTTCCGCATTCAATCAGCGCCAAAAAACTAACATCAAGTATAGTACAAATTAAAGAGTCAGAAGATTGTTGTTTGTTGTGTTTACTTCTAAATAAAAAGTTGAGCCATCATTACACAGAGCAGGGGCGGATCTAGAATTTTCCCAAAGGGGTGTGGGGCTTTGACAAAGCCAATATATAGTGACTGGAGGCCTCCCCCCCAAAACATTTTAAAAAATAAATGTCATTTTTCTCCATTATGGCAGCCCATCCACTGGCCCTTCTAGGGGATAGCTTGACTTGTCCCCTCTCCTTTTAATTTAAGTTTTTTTTTTTTGTGGACCAAAAGAGGCGGGAGAGGGGGGTCACACCCCCTGCAGAGTATTTATCCTGGTTACCATGGTGACACCCTATAGCACAACAAATAACATTTGAATTATGATCGAATACTTTTACTTTTTCTTAAAAAGTACAATTTACACCAATTACTTTTGTACTTTTACTTAAGTAGATTTTTTTATTGGTACTTTTACTTTAGTAAATTTTTTACCTAATTTTCTGTACTTTTACTTAAGTACAAAAAGTGAGTACTTCGTCCACCACTGCCTGACGGTGGAGAACTGGTTAAAAAGAGAGTTAAAAATTCCAAATCTGACAAAGCGCAGGCAGAGAGAAGGCAGATTATAAAATCATCAAAACGTCATGACAGACTAACCAAGCGACCGGTGATATGTTGATTGTTGGTGGCGGGGAGGTGGTCTCTTTATACCACCTAAACAATGAAAAAGAAGCTTGAATAAAAGTGAAGAGCTTCATTAGTCTCACATTCTGACCAGAACGTTCATAACAGGGTTAAAATGATTTTTACACTGGATACAATATTTATGGAGTGCAAAATGTGACTTTTGGAGAACACGCGAGAAGTTTATTAACGTGATTTATTTCAGTGTGGACAGTTTGCAGTAAATTTCTCCGGCAGGTCTTGTTCTTTTGCTGACTAATTGTTTAAGATGTGCTGGCTGTGCAGCTGTGCTTCCAGCAGCTGTTATTCAATATTCTTAATGCTCTCCAGAACACTCTCCTTCATGATGTTTTTATCACTGTCACGGTAGAAGTTTAGAAAGTCTCTCAGGCTTTTTTAACACGATCTCTGCTGCTTAAAACAATCTGTTGAAGTAACAGCCCGTAAAATCTGATTTAATTAAAAATGTTTAAATATAAAGTAAACTTAAGCTTCAAACCATCTGCTAGTTTGGGGATTTTTTTCCCCCATGTTTTGTTCATCTGTGAGTTTTGTTCATGCAGTAACAGAAGAACAGCTCGGCCAAGCAGCGCACGTCCAGCCCCACCTCGATTAAAGAGACAAGAGAGTTACAACGATGCAACCCAGAATGAAAGGTGACCGATCATAGATCTGCTGAATTCACTCTTTGGTTCTATCGATTTAATAAAAGTGGTTGGTATTGCTATAAAAATGTATTTGTCTTAAAGGTTGTCGAGTGCCAAGGGCCCACCAACTGTCATCCTGGACGGGAAGAAGCTCTCTGAGGAGGATGACGATGAAGATGAACAATTTCTAGTAGCCGAAGCCATCCAACCTCCCCCAGAAGCATCTGAAATACACAGAGTGTGTAACTTAAAGCGTTTATTTGATTGGATGGAATTTGAAACTCAATTACTAATTTGGGTGCAGTGGGTAGCACAGTGGCCACGCAGCAAGAAGGTCAGGGGTTCTGATACTGGGTGGGGACGAGGCTTGAAACACTGGTCTTTCTGTGTGGAGTTTGCATGTTCTCCCCGTGTACGTGTGGATTTTCTCCGGGTGTTCCGGTCTCCTCCCACCCTCCAAAAACATGCATATTAGGTTGATTGGTCACTATGAAATTACCCCTAGGAATTAGTGTGTTCCGGGAGGCGCTCGGTGTCGAGCCGCTCCTCCTCCAGGTCGAGAGGAGCCAGATGGGGTGGTTCGGGCATCTGGTCAGGATGCCCCCCATCGCCTAGGGGGGGAAGGGTTTCGGGCACCTCCCACCGAGAGGAGACCAAGGGGCAGACCCCAGACACACTGGAGAGACTATGTCTCACAGCTGGCCCGGGAACGACTTGGCATCCTTCCGGGTGAGCTGGAGAATGCAGCTGGGGTGAGAGAAGCCTGAGCTTCCCGTTTGAGGCTGTTGCCCCCGCGACCCGGCCCCAGAACAAGCGGAAGATGATGGAATGGAATTACTGTGTTTGTGTGAATAGTTGTGTATGTTTCTGTCCTGTAACGGATTGGTGACTTGTTCAGGGTGTAACCTGCCTCTTGCCTTGAATCAGCTGGGATAGGCTCCGGCACCCCCTGCGGCCCCTCGGCTGGACAGCTCAGAAGATGAATGAATTACTAATTTGTGTTTCCTTATTTTCAGGAAGAACTGCCAGAATTAGACGGCGACGAAAAACATGGTGCAGTTACATTTTCTTCTTATTCTTTAATTTGACCTTCATTTAAATAAATAAGACGATTGTTTCAACCCGTCTTTCATCCTTTTATTTCAGGTGGCCTTGTGAAAAAGATCCTTGAGACAAAGAAAGACTTTGAAATAACGCAATCAACTCCTAAATCTAAAGAACAGGTTTGTACTGTAAAGTTAAATTTTCTCTTTCTCCACTAGAGAACGCTGTTAGTCTTCTTTCCAACTGGTTCGAACCCTAAATGAAAAATCATCATCAGTTCTTTCCTTTCTGGGAATCTAACCCCAGGTTTTTTTTTTTTTTTCACCACCAACCTGGTTTTTATCAAAGAAAAAGATGTAAACAAACGAAGTGAGGAGGTGTAATCGCGGTGCCTCAAAACCACAAAACCGTTTCCCTTCAGTGAAGCTTGATAAATACACACATCTAGATGTCTGGAGTGAAATCACTTTGTTTATGCGGGGTTGCTCAACATTTTTTGGCTTTTCTTTTGAGCATACAGTGTTCTTTGTGCTCCCTTTTATTCCTCCGGTGATCACCTACCTTAAATCTATGAAAAAATACAGAATCAAACGGATTAAAGGACAACAAAGTGAAATCTAATATTAAATCAAAAAGACATTAGAAACTTGTTGGAATCAAAACTTTCACATGAAACAACTTTTTTTGTGTGAGGAGCTAAGATTAAATTAGAGCAATTTGGGGTGGAGTTAATAAATCTTAACCTTAACTTTGTGAGAAACAAAAATGGATAAATCAAAGATTAAGCAAATAAAAGAGACACATTGCTACAAACACAGAAATCAAGCACCATCCAATTGGGTTCAAATAAAATGTTTTTAGTTCTTTATTTACTGTTCATTTCGGAGAACATCCTTCAGAAAGATGGTGATCTTCCAGTCTCTGGTTTTGTCTTTGTTATCACAATTATCTGCGACATCCAGATTAGTTTCTCTCTGTGAATCATGTTCCAAATTTTCAGCTCTCTGCAGTTGGTTCAGGAATTGCTGATGGTTGGATTTTACAATAGGTTGCACATATTTAATGTACTTTAATCTTATTGGCTGCTTGTAACACCTCTTATTGACTTCTTTTTTGGATTTTTTTTTTCATTTTGAAGTTGGATCAATGTTCACCATTTTTTTGTTTCTACTGCTAAACTAAATCCTGCTTATTCAGGACAAACAAGTGATCGGAAACATCCAACAGATTTCCGTCACTTCTTTTCATTTTAACTTCATATTTCACACCATCAGAGTTTATGTTTTTTTTCTCTACTGATTAATCAGCCAGAAAGTTCTTTCATCAATATTTGGAGTTTGAAACTGTCTGAAGCTTACAGTTTGGTCTGTTCTCTTTGGTGTGAGGCGGTGTATGCCGTCTGCATTGGGTGGTCCCTTCATTAGAGCGTGCACTCCCTGCATCCCATGCTAACTGACCACCCTGTCTGTGATGGACACACTGTTTTTGCCTGTCGCTCATCCAGAAAAGACCCTGATCTATCTCTTCCCATCTGCGACCCGAACACATCATTCCTCATAACTCACACCTGAGGTCGCCGAAGCTTAACCAGCAGGAAACAGAAACAGCTTGCGAGGAATTTACAAGGCCCTGTGTTTAACAAACTTCCCACATGTCGGTGCTCGGATATCTAACCGGTTTGATCACAAGCAAGTGAACAAAAGATTGAAAATAGAGGTCTTTGTGAAACACGAGCGTAGCCTTGTAAAGATTACCCTCATTTTCTTAATACAGCCTCATCAATTTTCAGGGCCTCCATCTCATGGTGTCACCGTATCCCCAACGCTGCGCTATAGCAGCTCAGGGCAGGTACGCCGCGAACCGTCCAGACCACAATCATTACTCGCCTTGCCTCGTCAGCTGTTTAAAGAGCCATAATGACTTCCTTCCTGACATGAAAGGGCGAAAGGGTCAGCCTAATTTCGCCGTTTCTCCTCTTTTACTATTTCTAATACTTCTTTTCATAAACACACTAATATACTGTCTTCACTTCACGAAGCCTGTAAGAATGTTTTTTTAAAAATAGCCTGTATTTGAATGGGTTTAATAAAAATCAAAGCTGTAAACACATTCATTTAGAAATGAAGGTTACATGTAGACGATGGAACTCAACTGAAGAGAAACGTGTGTGTCTGTTAAAGAGACCAAAGCCATTCCTGTATATTTATAAGGATGACCCTCCATGTGACCCTTCGGCAGCATTGTATATTAGTCTAAGATACTTCTCCTTCTATTTAGACAGAATCTGCCCTTTGCAACAGCTGCGTTTTCATAAGAATTTTTGTGTACGCGTTTCCCGCCCGTTTCTTTGCCCTCATCAAATTAGGCCTGATGAAGGTCTGCAACGTATAAATAAACCCAGTGACATTCAAATGGATGGCTGTTGAGTGAGAGTCACGCAGGAGAAGGGCCTGAATACTCTCTGCAGGATTGTCAAGAAAATAAATACCCTTCTCTGCAGAACCCTGTGTCTTCATAAACATCCAGCATTGCTTGTGGAAACAAAGAATTGACCCTGTGGCATTGCATTAGTCGAATTACTTTGGTACAGAATATATAGACTCGTAGGAGTTCAGTCGAGTTTAAGAGAAGCATCCTGAAGGCAGCCATAAGTTTAGATCTAAAGGCGTGCCTTTAAAACTCTCAGAAGTTTCCATTTTCTTTTACTGCTACAAAGCTCACCCCCATAGCGCGGGGTGGTGCTCTCTATCATCTCCCCGGGGGCCTACAGTGACCTTACAACAACATCCTGTGACCTTAATGTGTCTCTCTTCACCTCATTGACTTCTAGCTATTTTTATTATCTAGCTGGATGTTTCTGTATTTTTTTTAATAAAAAAAATGGAAATGGAAGCTCATAAACAACCCTAGTTTTCGTTTAGCTTGCTCAGAACGCAAAAAAAATCCCCAAAAAGACACATTGTCTCCAATTAGACACCAGTAGCCCTTTTCAGAGAGTCCAATTTAACTTGATTAATGATCTCTTACATCCTTACATCCATCAGCCAGTCCGATATTTTCGAATATTACTCATATTTTCCTTTTTATCGAGACTGATTGTTTTCAACAACTCCAATTAGCCATTCACTAACCACCCTAATGTGTATCCAGATTGACACAGCCTTCCCATTGTGAGTGCAATAGCTTTGACATTTGTTTCCAATCCTCTTGTTTTGATCACATCTAATTTAAAAAAATGAGCTGTGATTATCTCCGGAGAAAAACAACGTTAATGAATTTGAACAGGTTTGTTTATGAGTGAAACGGATCTCTCACAATTAGCTGGAGGCCTGGTGGCTAAATTATTGTTTTTCTATGTAATGATACCCTAAAGGCTGTTCGGGTATTAACAGGTTCTGTTCTTTTCGGCCATTTTTCTTGTCCAACGAGTCTTTGAAGAATGTTTTTCTTCCTTTTCTCAGAAAATCCCTAAAAGCGGTTCATAAATCACTTGCTTGCAGTATTTGCTAATGAAACTAATAAGGCACGCAATAACAGGAGCACTTTCACTTTAAACGTTACTGATTTTCACAGTGTTTTACAGCAGTTTCACCTCGTGCTTTTACTGAAAAAAAATGGTGAAAAATTAGCATTGGTCAATTCAAATTTTTTGATGAGATAAAACAGAAACTGTCTTAAAGAAACACATGAAAGTTTTTCTCTATTTCAATATAATACTCTTTCAGTTTAAATGAGTTCATATTTATTTCTCTACCCTCAAATACTTAAGCAAACGGCGCCATTAAGTTAGCATTTAGCTTAGCATTTAGCTTAGCCTTTAGCTTAGCATTTAGCTTAGCCTTTAGCTTAGCCCCAACATTTGGGCACAAACAGAGATACATTTAGAAGCAACCAAACATTTCCATGATTACTTACATGAGTAAGAATAGTGACACAAAATAAAACAAGACCATTTTTTTAATGCAGAAGAAAAGGACACGTGTAATACATGCCAAAAGAGCACTGTAGGTTTTTTTTTTTTTATTACTTCGACTATTATAATTCAGGTCATGATGCTAATAAAATGCTGATTTATCCCATCCGGAGAGGTTTGAGCAGAGCATAAACTCGTCTAAATTGGGAAGATAACTAATTATTGCCCTTCAGGAGGAGCTTGGAGTAGAGATGTTGCTCCTCCGGGTCGAGAAAAGCCAGATGGGGTGGTTTGGGGATCTAGTTAGGACGCCTCACGGCCGCCTCGGTCTGCTCTTGAGGTGTTTCAGACACGTCCGACCGGGAGGAGACCAAGAGGCAAACCCATGACCCGCTGGAGAGACTATGTCTCACAGCTGGCCGGGGAACACCTCGGGATCCTTCCGGGTGAGCTGGAGGAAGCAGCTGGGGTGAGAGAAGCCTGGGCTTCCCGTCTGAGCCTGTTGCCCCCACGACCCGGCCCTGGATAAGCGGAAGACAATAGAACGAAACTTATTAGAATTTGAAAAATGGTGGTGTCTTTGTTTTGGATTATTATAGGCATTATTTTTCATAAAAAATAACACCCAAGCAGTTTTCCAAAACTTGAATGTAGTCTAAATATTTACAGAAAATTGTTGTTCTCATAATGAAATATTTCAACAACCACTTATTCATTGATCCCAGCTCTCCCGCCGGCCAGAGGCTTTGTTGTCTTTTGTTGCCTTACGTTTGGGTCATTCCCACATGATGAGGGAAAACCTGCCCCCTTCTTCACCTCCTGCCCCTCCCTGGTCACCACATCTAAATATTGTTGTGTGATCAGGGTGAGAAGAAGGAAAACTATCTGCGCACAGGTCTCATAGACCCCGACTGAGACCTCCATAAAGCTGTGATTTATATCTACCAAGACGGAGTGCACACAAACAAGAGGTCATGTTTTCACACCGAGTCTTTTTTATTTTCCAACGGTGATGGAGAAAAGGTGGGAGAGAGCAGGGGCGGGGGTGAAGGGACAGCAAATAGAAAGGAACGTTGGTGCTGTCTAGGTTATGCAGACCAAAACCACAGCTTAGACCAAACGAATAAGCCTGTTTGTCTAGCTGCAGTGTTCAGAGTGCTCAGTGGAAAGCCACCCACATTGAACTGGGACTGGTGGGCCGAGACTCTTCAACCCGAACACTCCTGAGTCACCGCAAACGGGCAGCGGAATGAGGCCGTCAGAAACGTACATTCACTACCTAAAATATGAAGGCAAAGAATAATGTTTGATGTCATCGCTGCAGTGTGGTCCTTGTATGTCAAACCGCCTGCAAAGTTCGGATTAGTCAGATATTTGGATTTTTTTGAGGGGAGATACCCACAATAAAGGAAAACGTTGCATCGGTCAGCTGGACCGCGATCTGCTGTGGGAGCAGGTTCTCTGACAGGCTGTGTGTTTTGAAGAGGAAACTGTCACTTCGTTTACACACCGTGGTATGAATTCTGCTGCCTTGTTAAGGCAGGTGCTGCCATCTGTGGATCTAAATAGCACAATTTGGGCCTGAAGTTAAACTTAAAAGGAGGCAAAAGTGTAGTAGTTGTTACTCAATCCTGTAGTAAAATAACCCTACTGTCACAGTCTGTTCCTAAAATAAACAAGAGGTAAAGACTCGAGTTGTGTGTGGACGCACTTTGCCTGATCCTCACATTAGTGTTGTTAGGTGTGTGTGTGTGTGTGTGTGTGTGTAAGAGTGACTTTCAGGTTGTGATGCCGAAACACACACAGGCAAAATCCAGCTGAGCAAACATCCTCTGCCAAGGGAGTTCCTTCCCTTAAACCCTCTCCCATTTACACCATGGAGAGATGGAGACTAATGGGTATACAGCAACCCTCCTCCAGCAGCACACCGTACACTGGAAGCCTTCAATAGCCACGAACTCCGTCCCCCTGGTTTTACCAACACAATCCAGCAGTGTGTTTGATCTTTGTATATCCAACTAGCTGAGTAGAATTCCTCTGTAACGTTTTTAGCCTTGAAATCTTAAACCACTAAATGCTGCCTTGCTCTGATTCTGGGCATTTGAGACCCTGTTGGCAAAGGTGGAATTCCTAAGAAGAGTTTATGTTATGGTCTGGAGGAACACCAGCCGTTTCTGTGTTTGTTCATACGGCTGTTTGATCTGCTGCTTTACTTAAGATATCACAAATAATAATAATAATAAAAAAAGAATCTCAGTGGATTTGTGGTATTACAGAGACTTTAAATTGAGAAATGTGGATGAGGTGCGATGATTGAAGGAGATTACAGATCCCAAGACTGCTTAAAAAACACCCAGCAAATCATTTAGGAGCTCTTAATTCAATTCAATTTTGTTTGTATAGCCCAAAATCACAGAATTTCCGTCTCAATGGGCTTCACAAGAAAAAGAGGAATGTATTAACACAAATATACAGCAAGAAAAATAACTAACAAATGCTAACTAAACAAGACTAGCACATTTATGCACTTAGACTCTCCTTCTCGGTGAGGAAAAACTCCTAAAAAACCCATCAGTGGGGAAAAAATAAGAAACCTCGTGGGGATCCACGTGAAAGAGAGATCCCTCCCCCGGGACGAGCAAACAATGTGTCACAGATTATTGTTTAAATATTAGCTTATTCTAATCTACAGCTAAATATCTAAAGAAGTCAATAGATGTTCTTCATCCTGATGAAAACACGGGCCAATCATCGGCCTTGCATTGATAAGCAGAAACAAAAGACCAACAACATCTCAATTGACTTAGATTTTGAACATAAATCTGACAAATTTAAATACCTTGAGTTACTCAAACACACTTGTAATTGTTTCAACCAAAAAAACATTCTGTCAAATTAAATTTTCAATTGGAACCAACTAGAGATTAACCAATATTGGTTTTTCAGGGCTGAAGTTGGTTCCAACTTAATTTTTTTTCATCCTGTGGCTTGTATTCATTGTGAAAATCTTTGAGCATGCGAACCATGGAAACGTACATCCTTATTTAAATTTAAAAAGAAATAGAACAAAAAAATTCATCAGACCAATGTGTGTCTCCCTGTAACTGGATCATCTAAGCAGGAGTTTAGAAGCACTAGTATGCAGTGTTTAATTAGTTTTATTTGTTGAGTTATTAATTTGGTGTTTCTCACATATCCATGAACTAAGGTAATTCGAATTAAAAGTGTTTTCTACCTAAATGTTTTTTCTCTTTGGGGTCATTTTTATGTCTTTTTTTTCTCTCAGAACCTGGTCTCGGAAGCAGCGCGTAAGAAGGAGCGGGAAATGGTGTCTCGAGAGATCGAGCGTCTTCGCTCATCCATTCAGATGGTCTGCCGGAGTTCTTTACCTTTGGGTAAGATTATGGACTACATTCAGGAAGACATGGATGCCATGCAGGCTGAACTACAAACATGGAAACGGGAGAATAAGGAGCATGCAAAGGCTTTGCTGCAAGAACAGAGGTTTGTATCACACACACATATACACAGGATGTCTGCCATAACTCACAACAAAATCTAGTTACATAATCTCGTTTGTATCTTTAACTTTTTCAGTGCAACAGACCGAACCGTGGAACCACTTAAAACTGAACTGGCTGAGCTGGATCTAATGATCAAAGACCAACAGGATAAAATCTGTGCAATGAGGTCCAACATCTTGAGAAATGAAGAAAAAATCCAGAAGATGGTGACCGGAATCAACTTCTCCTCTAGAACTTAACGTGAGCAACAAGCACTAAGAAATAAAAAGAAAACGGAATAACCAACTCTGGAGATTGAAGCCAAGCAGCTTCTGGTTTGGAAAAATCTTTGGCCATGACGGGTTTGCGCATATTTTTTAGCCGATAGTGGGAAACATCTGTGAAACTGGTGAAGAAAAGTCAAACTAGTTAAAGATAATCAAATTTAAAAAATGGATTGAGTAGATGATAAAATGTGGATCCATCCCAAACCCCCACCTGGGACCATTTTCTCTGCTGGGTCTGTAACAGTGCCTTTGAGCAACATGTCACAGTTTATACTGAAAGTTTGGTTAATCTCACGATTATAATTTAACTTAAAGTAGTCAAATATTTACAGTGAATATTTCCTACTCATAAAAGAATCTGGAATGTCTCTGAAGACGATTAGAAGCCAGGATCAGGACTGCTTTTTACGTTTTAAGTGAACCAATTAGCTTTTATCAAACATCAAAATGACAAAGTAAAGCATTTAGTGTGAAAATCCTGGAAGTTCTTTTCTCTAAAATGTATCATTTCTGCTGCTTGAACTTTTAACTTCAGCTTTTATGGTGACATGCTTTTTATTTCTGTCTGTCTTCAACCCTCAAAACGAGAATATATTTATTTCCTAAACCAGTTTAGGGTTGTTCCGCTTGCGATTCTTCCACTCGGGAAGCACTGCTGCACTTTGATAAATGTGAATAAGGTAGGTACATTTTCAAATTAAAAAAAAAAAAATCATTTTTGCTGACATAAGCATTGTTAACTTGCTTTTCTTTTGTTGTGTTTTAAATACAGTTGAGACAGAACTTTTCTACTTAAAAACCTAACGTTTATTCTTGCAGTGAGCATGCAGTTCTAGAAATCTCTTCTATATTTGTAATGATGGAGAAAACAAATTTCAGTCAAATGGAACCTTTTTTAAACCCTGTCAGCATCTAAAAAATTGTGTATTTAAAAAGACAATTTATAGCAATAGAGTTCTGGGTTGGGGCAGGATGGATTTTGAGTTGGTTACGTCTGAGATTTGTCGCAGATGTGATTTGTGAAGTTTATTTTGCATAAGAAGAGTTACGGCGGTTGTAATAAATTTCCGGTTCACGTATCTATATACGTGAATTTTATCACATGGGCTTCAACAAGCCTTCAAAGATTCAAGTAACAGCATTAACAGTAAGCAAAATGCTTACTCTTCCGAAGATCTCCGCAATTCTTAGTAAATGAGGCCCCAGATTATTGGAATCAACACTAGGACTACCAGAATTCTAGAACTACCACGGCCGTCGATTTGACGATTAGCGCTATGGCGATGACGTCCTACACTGAAGCACCTCGGTGACTGACAAACGTCTTCTCAAATCCATTTTTGCTCATCCTGAGTGGCGCAACAATGGTTACTAGGCAACTGTAACAGCGATACAATCAGGTGCGGGAAAGTTTAAATGTATTCAATAGAGGCGTCAAAATGACGGGTGTGGGAGTTAGAGGAAGAATTACTCAGAACTTGTTTTTAGTGTTTTATTTCAGTTAAATTACAACATATTAACAATATACAAAAAAATATAGAAAAATTCAAAAGCCCAGGAACGTCACAGATCAACGTAACTACAGTAATTAGACGTCAACTTCTGAGAACCGTGAAATTGATGGCTTTGGTTGTTCTAGTGTTTCACTTTTCCACTAAATTGATGGAAATTCTAACTCATGTCTTTAGAAACAACAACTCAGATTTATAACGTATGTTTAAGTCTTGCACTGATATTTTTTAGACTTCTTTAGCTTCCTGTTTGGTCCTATTTCATGAGCTTTAAAAGACAAACAAACACAGCCGTCCTGTGTCGAACCGTGGGACACTGTCAAATTAAGATTGGAACCAAGAATGTGACACAGTGTATTTTTTTTAATTGGTAGGTTACTACATATGAAATAAATAAATCTGCATCTTTTGTTTCACTGTCTAACTGGTAGTGTAGATGTCAAGGATCGTCTTAAAAAGGTCATTTAAAAGCAGCTCATTTGGTCCAACCCACATGTTTGATGGTAGGATCTGAAATCTAATGATTCAAGTTAGTTTCATTGGTCAACAGAATAATGAATGTTTTACTAATCATACCATCATTTAAGATGGACATTTTTGTTGGAATAAAATTCACAAGACATTAAGGGAATTGTGGCATTTCCATCAGTTTCTGTTTGACACAACTAATGATGTTTGGTCGCCATGGAGTCAGGATCCCATGGGATAACGTTAACTGTCAATTTTTGTCATATTTTTTTCTACTCTTGTCTAAAAATGTACGTTGAATAAGTTTGCTTTACAGTGAGTCATATCTACTATATGGGACATATGGTAGGAGGCGTTGGCTCAGTGGTAGAATGTCTGGACCTTTTAAGGCCGGTTCGATTCCCACTGGGCCCATGCCTAAGTATCCTTGGGGAAGTCACCTAACCCGCAGTTACTCCCACCATTGGAAGTAGCCTGTAATTCGCCCTTGAATGAATACAATAGTTTTAAAAAAAAAGAACTTGCAAAGATATTCAGAACAAATAAATTGTGTCGTTGCATTTTTGTTTTGTCATAACAAGTTTTAGAATTTTCCTAAAATCCTGATTTTAGTCTCTTTTAATTGTTACAACTCAAACCAGAATTACCATATTTTCACGACCATAGGGCGCACCATATTAAAAGGCGCAGTCCAAATTTTGCGTGCTCTGTATTTAACACACACATAAGGCGCTCCTGATGATAGGGCGCGTAAGTCCACCTTACAACAACACACACACAGACGCGCGTGCATACGCACACACACGTGTGTATTTAAAAATAGATCAGGAGTAAAACTGAGTTTGGTTGGTTTTATTTAAATATTAGTTACAGTCGTCATAAAGTAATATCAAATCCATCCAAGTCCTCATCCTCTGTTTCAGAATCTAACAGCTGCACTAAATCCAACCTCGCAGGTTCACTTTCCTTGCTGTCAGAGTCACTTTCTGAACCGTGCAGCTCCTCTGAAATGATGCCTGCTTTTGGGAAAGCTCGGACAACAGTGCCAGCAGACACGTTAGCCCAAGCATCTACAATCCACTGGCAAACTGTGGCGTAACTCGCCCGGCGTAGCTGATTGCAATCAGTTTAAACTGAGCTTCATAAGCGTGTCTCTTTTCCATTTTCAGTGTTGTAAAAACAGCAATGTTCTGCATAAAGCACACACCTGTTCTTTTATTTATAATCCACGCCCACACTTCCCCCTTTAACATTCTCATGTTTTCAACTGCGTCCACCTCATGGTTCTCTAATACTTCCACAAATCACAAATCAGATAGGGCGCACTGCACGATAGGGTGCACCGCTCATTTTGAAGAAAATTTGTGACTTTTAGATGCGCCTTATGGCCGTGAAATTATGGTAGTCAAAAGTTTGGCGGTCTAAAAAATCCTTCAGAGTAAATGGGGTTTGCATTTGCAAGCTACTAAATTTGAAATAATGGCGGGTTAACAAAACGCAACACTTTACAAGGTTCATTTTAATCAAATTTAGAGGGAATAACTCATTTGTTACAAGATGATAAGTCCATTAGATATCTTAATTAACACTAAAATCTTTCTGTACCACATGGACTTGTGTAAAATGACATGCCACACCCTTCGTACCACATCTTTAGCCTATATGTAAATACTGTATATGTGCAAACTGTATCATATTTCAAATGATTCTATAATTTTGTAGTGGAGTGAAATAAACCGATACATTGCCATACATGTTTGTCTTTTGTTAGTTTTTAGTGACTGAAGCTTGGTTTAGAAAAGTTTGGAAATTCAGCTTAATAAGCAAACCTGTGAAGTTAAATTTGGGTCCAACAATCTATGTGCACTTCTTTTGGTTCTATGTGGGAAAACTATTTTGTTAAACTCGATTTAAGGTTCTCTGCGTTTCTTTTTCCATTCACAGATGACTGTCTACTGGGACACATGACTCTGTTGACCTTTCTGTATATTTATAGAATACCGATGGTTGGCTGCTGCATTTTGAACCAGCTTGCTGCTGGTTCAAAATGCAGCAGCAAGACTATTAGCAGGAACTCATAGAAGAGATCATATTACTCCCGTGCTAGAGTCTCTCCATTGGCTTCCTATTGAGTTTAGGATCAAGTTTAAAATCATCTTACTAACCTACAAGGCCCTAAACGGCATGGCTCCATCTTACATTAGTGAACTTATAGTACCTTATCAACCAAGCAGAACACTCCGCTCACAAAATGCAGGGCTGTTGGTGGTTCCTAGGATTTCTAAAAGTACAGTTGGAGGTAGAGCCTTTAGCTACCAAGCTCCAGTTTTATGGAATAAGCTCCCAGCTCAAGTGAGAGAGGCAGACAGTGTTCCTACATTTAAAGGGAGGCTTAAAGCATTCCTGTTTGAACAAGCTTATCAACAGGCCAGATAGAAACAGATTCAATTAGCTGATATAATTAATAGTTGGCTGCTAGATAGTAAAAGCTGGGGAAAGTATGGTACATTGGGGTTCTGTCCTCTAATTCTATCTACTATTCTCTGCCAGACTGTCTTGGCTCTTTCCCCGTACCCCCTACTCTAACCCTCTACCCTAAACCCCTGGCTTGCTATCTCATTCATTGTTCTAAATTGTCTGTTTATTTAGAATTACACTGCTAGTTGGTACAATACAATTCACATGTTGTCCACCTCTCTCCCTCCTCTCTGGGAGAGAGCCCCATCCAGGACTCTGCGTTCCTGTCCTGGGCATGGCCACACCGAGGAGACCTCCGCGCTTCTTCATCCCCGCTCCATCAGGACGAAATCCATCTACTCATCCCCGCCGTGGGCATCGCTGGGCTGAGGAGTCTCCCGTGTCTCCATCAGGATGAAGAACATCTGCTCATCCCCGTACTTGACATCTCCAGGCTGAGGAGTCCCCCGTGTTTCCATCAGGATGAAGAACATTTATTGACTTCTTTAGATATTTAGCTGTAGATTAGAATAAGCTAATATTTAAACAATAATCTGTGACACATTGTTTGCTCGTCCCGGGGGAGGGATCTCTCTTTCACGTGGATCCCCATGAGGTTTCTTATTTTTTCCCCACTGATGGGTTTTTTAGGAGTTTTTCCTCACCGAGAAGGAGAGTCTAAGTGCATTAATGTGCTAGTCTTGTTTAGTTAGCATTTGTTAGTTATTTTTCTTGTTGTGTATTTGTGTTAATACATTCCTCTTTTTCTTGTGAAGCCCATTGAGACGGACATTCTGTGATTTTGGGCTATACAAATAAAATTGAATTGAATTGAATTGAATCGATGTCTGTCATCGGCCTGCACACCTCCCTGGTGTACATTACTTGACCAGACATGACTCAGCACACGTTTTTAGTCTAAAAATCCTTGCTTTTTTTCTTTACCACCTCAGTCTTAATGCCTTACATATAACAGATATGGTAAATCGACTCGACTTATACAGCAGTTTTTCACCTGTTATGTCAAAAATAGAACAATTGGCGTCAAAGTTTAGAAAGCCATCCTTGCAAATACAGGTTTAAACTTTCTTTTTTTTCAAAGCGTTATAAATAGCTGAAAGAAATGGACAAATGGCGTCTGCAATATTTAGGACAAAGCATCGGTCTGTCATGGTAAAGAAAGAACTGAGCTGTAAAGAAAAGCTCTCAATTTACAAGTCGATTTACAAGGTAGATTCCTACCCTCACCAATGGTTAACAGCTGTGGGTGGTGACTGAAAAAACGAGGTAAAGGTAGCCGAAATGAGGTTCCTCTGCAGGATGGCAAGGCTTTCACTCGGAGATAGAGTGAGGAGCTCTGCCATCCGAGAGGAGCCTGGCATAGAGCTGTTGCTCCTCCGGGTTTAGAGAAGCCAAATGGGGTGGTTCAGGTATCTTTTTAGGATGCCTCCTGAGCGCCTAGCTGATGAGGTGTTGCGAGTATGTCCCACTAGGAGGAGACCAAGTGGTAGACCCTGAGGCTATGTCCTACAGCTGGACAAGGAACATCTCGGAATCTTCCTGGGTTAGCTAAAGGATGCAGCCGGGGTGAGAGAAACCTGGGTTTACTGTCTGAAGATGTGGCTTCCGCGACCCGGCCACTGATAAGCGGAAGTTAACAAAATGGAACTTTCTGGAAATTAAACTCCTTTTTGCTATTTATTCTGTTTTTAAATTTACTCTTAAATTGATGCCAAAAGTATGAGGGGAAAAAAGTAAAGTTTCTACAGCAATAATGGTCAGTTTAGAAAAGGATAACTTAGAAGCTAATTGGATGATACTGCGTTTTGTTTTTCCAGTCCAAAAGAATTACATTTCTCCCCATGTCACAAGAAGGTTGCTGCTTTGAGACACCTTATGTTAAACCCTTGCATTTTCTCTGTATGTAAGGAACTGTCCGAGTACTTTATGTAGCAGGTGGAGTATTTTATTGCATGGTTTTTATAGTTTAATTCTACACATTTTTTTTAATATCTTGTGTTTTTAGCTTGTTTTAATTGTCTAAATTATTTTATTTACTTCACCTGCTACTAAGCAGTGGTGCAGTCACTGATTGCTATAAGAGAGGCAGCTGGGGGCAGAAGAGCCAGAGCAGAAGCAGCAGCCAAGAGGCACAGTGGGGAGCTCTCCTTTCGAACTATGGACTGGTGGCGCGTTGGTGTGTCAGCCCGCACACCACAGTGCGGTGAGGGCTCTGTGAAAGAAGATAGGGTGTCCTTCACGAACCCCCGGCGAAGAGGGTTTTCACTGTCGGTGGGCCGGACAAATGGTCCCGTCAAAGGGCGGACCCAGGACAACGGATGGTCCAGTCAACGGGCGAACCCGGGACGTGGAGGTATCAGTGGGGTAAACCCAACATGTGAACTGTTTTAAAGACTGCCATTTCAGGATGTTTTAAATAATGTTAAAACTGTTTTTATGGTCTGTCCCTCTGCTTCCCTGGCGCTCCCTGCCCGGTCCAGAACCAGCGGTCCGGTCTAATTTATAAACCTGAAATGCCATCTAGACTTCATTCTTATGAACAAGCCTAACATTTTTTTTCAAACACACTACCACTGCAGAGTCGATACGGCAACCAGAAGTTTTAGGACCTGACTGACCATAGAAAATAAAAATCAACTTGTTTTTTTTTTTTTTTAAAATGATTTAATTTATTTTCCCATCAATCCTTTTGTTTTTACAAAAATAACAGAAACAAATTTTGTTATTTGTCTGACAAATCAGATGTAAATGAGATGTTTTCCACCCAAAAGGAATGCATAGCTTTATTTTAGACACACAAAACAGAAAAATATAATATAATAGGCCACTCCCACCAGATAAAATAATCTTATCCATGACTGCAAAACATTTACACTATAAAACTCATTCAATTACACTTTTTTCTGCATTACCGTAACTAAACTTTTCATATTTTTTTCCATCAATCACTGTTCCACGAACATTTAACGTGATGCGATAAACACAAACTCAGAATTGTCACTTTTTTACTAAATCGAGACGTGAAATAAAGAATTCCTATGTTTCAAATTTTAATTGTTCACAATTATTACGACATAATTTAAAAGTGCAAAAAACCTGATTAGTAATAGTTTTCATTGCGGGCGTCTCCGCCCTCCATTTTCTCGTTCTTTTTAAAGTGCAGTCTTTTCCTATCAAATCATTTAACACGAAACACAGGTTTGTTAAAATGAGTCAAAGAAAGAACAACTTCTACACATTAAGAGGCATGTTTCAATCTTCCTCCAGGCTCAGAGAAGACCTGCAGAGTAGAAAAAAAAGTTACCAAGTTTGTTCACATCATAAGTTTTACTTTGTGGATGTGTAGAATCAGAACGGATGTGATACACACCTCATCAGGATTTCTGCAGATCACATGTCTTTTTCTGCAGAAAGACATAAAATACGTTTTAGTTTTTTTTATTGCTGTAAAAGCTTTTAAAGAAACTTCTAAGTGACTCTTTATGACAACAATCAATCCTGTAGTTGTTAAGTTTTATTAGGCCAGTTTTAATGTTTGCTCTGGGTTTTTTTTTTGCTATTCAAAGTACACCGGCTGTGCCTCCAGCTTGACGGAGTCATGTGTAGTAGAAAGTATGAGGAAGCTTTTCTCTGTTATTACATCAGGACATGAAGTGGGGATTCGTCATACATTCTGTGAGCGGCTAATTAAATCTAATACCAAAAACTGAAATGTTCTTTGCGGTTTAACAAGAGAACAACGTCGTATCGGATGAAAACCGAAATACACAGTGTCGCACACAACTACCATGCCTGCGTTTTTCAAGTATGTGGACAGACAAGCTCTGGTGGTTTGCAGACTTGCTGTTTTGTTATCTTTCAAGTGAAGATGATGATTATTAAACTAAGTTACTTAAGTAAAAATTTAAAAGTACTGAAGCAACCAAGAGCTTTACAAAACCATGAGATTAAATATTTGAAGTATAACATCAATAATTTTATGCCAAGAGTGAAACTTTTGCCATTTAAGAGTGTAGAATTTTACATGCCGATACAGTATCGACCTACCGAATAATGAACGTTTAGGGAAATATTAAAAGAGAAAATTTTATTTTGTTTCGTCTTCTGAATTGCTTATCCCTAACATGGTCGCCAGAGCCTGTCCCGGCTGATTTAATGCTAGAGGCAGGATACACACCAAACAGGTAACCAATCTGTTACAGAAGCATCACAGAACCAACCATCCACACACACACTCATTCCTACGGACAATTTCATAGTGGCCAATTAACCTAATATGCATGTTTTTTGGAGAGGAGGAGGAAACCATACATGGGGAAAACATGCAAACTCCACACAGAAATACCAATGTTTCAAACCTTGCCCCCACTCCGGGATATGAACCCCCAACTTCTTACTCTGAGGCCACTGTGCTAACCCACTGTGCCACTATGCAGTGTTCCTGTAATAATTTCTGTTACCCCCGTGACCCCGGTCCCAAAACACGACATACCCCACTCATAAGTTTTGGTGTTTCCCAGATGTGTGACTCTGCAGGTGAAATGATCTTTTGCCTTTGGGATGATTTTTGCATGTCTGGTCAGGTGGTAGGCCCATTCCCTGTCGAAGGCCAGATCCGTCTGCATGGTGTCAGTCATGACCTCCCCATTTTTGAGAAGCTCGATGAGGATCTCTGGAGGATAGAACCCACTGGCGTGACAAATCAAGGTGTTCTCTTTCCCAAACTCTCCTGGAACACGGGTGTAGACCTGGACCCTTGGATCAGCTGTATGGAAACATGAGTCAGATGTTATGTAAAAATGGAAATCCCCATACGAACACACACAGGCATGTAGATCTACGAGTTACGAAAATAAAGAATTTAACAATGTTTCCTGATATTTCGAAGGAGCTAAAAGTACAATAATTAATACTAAAATAATATAGTTTCAATTTGTTTTTTGAACCGCTTATCCTTAACAGGGTCATGGGGTATGCCGGAGTCTATTCCTCAAATTTAAGGCAATAGGCAGGGTACACTCCGAACAGGTCACCAGTCTGTTATAGGGCCACAAACGCACTCATAGTGGCCAATAACCTGACATACATGTTTTTGGAGGGTATAAGGAAACCAGAGTGCACGAGAAAACACATGTATACACGAGGAGAACATGCAAACTCCACACAGAAAGGCAAGGGTTTTACGCCTAGTCCAACCCTGACCTTCTTGCTGTGTGGCCACTGTGCTAACCACCGCGCCAAAATGTCACACTTAACTGATACTGCGTCTTTTAGTACGGTGCGTCTTATAGTCGTGAAAACGCGGTAATATAAACTAAAGCAGAAAAAGAAAAAAATCTCAATTGAAATAAAAGTTAGTTAAACACAAATAAAACAGGTTATATTTAATTTAGATTTATTAAAAATCTATTATTATTAGTGTCTGTAGATTAAAAATTTGAATCCATCTTGAAACTACGTCATAATTTCCCGGTTAATGACATTAAATCGACGTTCGGATTAAAAATGAGGGGGAAAAAAACAGCATAAAATTTTAACATGATTCTAAAATGATTTAAATTAATACATAATCCTTCTAAAAACATCATTTTAGTGTCTATTTTTACATTTAAGAACAGAATTTGTACTTAAAAACAAGATCTGAGGCCTTCGTGTCTGATCTACTTCCGTGTTGTAACAAAGTTTTTGTATAAAGACGATCGTAAAATAAATAATTTTTTTTACCATTTGTAGATTCTCCAAATTTCACAAACATCAAAACAACCAGGAGAGACAAATTAATGACCATCCCCATCGTGATTTCTTCTCCTGAAGCTGAACTACCTCAGTTTTTGTCAGCTAAGATTAAAAACAAGCTGCTTCTCTAAAATCGAAAGTAAAAATGTTGTTGAAGGAAAAAGAGGCGGTGCCATTTTTTTTACGTATCTCCTACCTGAATACAAAACCCTTACGTATTTGACGTAACTATTCTACGTAAACACTGGACGTGTTGCGGCTCTGCGTGAGCGTACGTCCTTCATCATCGACACAGTCACGCTTGTTTATCTCGATCTTTTAACTCATCCAGATCTCTTGCTTGGTTATTTTTTGTATGTTTTAAGACCATAATTTCAGGTTGAAAGTGTGATATTTCAGAGGATATGGCTGACGGTTCAGATGGTGATGTTGATGATCCTCCCAGTATCAATTTTCCTCCTCTCATCACTGTGTCTGATCTGCCCAGCACTGCAGCAGGTAACCAGATCTACCCCAAATACACACCATACACTCACTTCTACATGGTAGAATAAAGGATATGCATGTGTTATAACATGTGGACTAAAGCTTTAGGAAGCATCCATAACTGTTCAAGATCAACAGATCTTCACATCAAGTTCATCCAGAGATCACTGATGGAACTTTAGAATGTCCAATTTTTTTTTAAAATGCTATCTCTCCACATATTGATTTAGATAGATAGGTAAAAACTTTATTAATCTCCCGCAAGAGAAATTCTGGTGTTTTCTGGGTTGTGATAAAATCATGTAGAGGGTGACGAGGGTTATTCAGGATACCCTGCATTAGAGCCCTCATCCTTTCCTCAAATCTAATATTCTCAGATTTGTAATAAGTATAATAAACTAAGTAAGGCAAGTTTATTTGTCGTACAACTCATTCATTCATCCCTAACGAGGTTGCAAGGGGTGACGGAGCCTATCCCAGCTGACTCAAGGTGAGAGGCAGGGTACACCCCGAACAAGTGGCAAGTCTGTCATGGGGTCATACACACTGAATCCCAGGGACAATTTTGTAGCGGCCAATCAACCTAACTTTTGGAAGTTGGGAAGAAACCAGAGTACATGAAGGAAACCCACACATACAAGGGGAGAACATGCAAACTCTACACAGAAAGGACAGTGTTCCAAGCCTCGTCCCCACCTGGGTCTCAAACCCCTTGACATTCTTGCTATGAGGCCACTGTACTAACCACTGCGCCGCCGTGCCACCCCAGCATAATTTATGCACAAAGCATTTCAAAGTGCAAAACGTGCGTTAAAATCCCAAAACATATAGAATCAAATTTAAAAAGACAAAGAAAATGGTTAATCATCAGTTAAATAAATGATTAAACAGAACTGTTTTTAGTCTAGATTTAAACATGGTGACAGTAAAGGCCTGTCTCACAGCCTCAGGAAGTTCGTTCTCCATGTTTAGTTGTGACTCTAGACCAGGCACGGGCAAACTACGGGCCGCATGTGGCTCATTAGACATTTTAATCCGGCCCGCCGAACTAGAAAAAATTAGAAAAATAAATCATGTTAGATTGGTATTTCCTTCGATTCTGATGTTTGTCACTAGAAGGCGCCAAAAATACAACAACACTGCTCCCATTAAAATGTGTACAGTATGAGCACATCTTCAAAATAAACAGTGCACACAGATATGGAATGCCATCGGGCCCAATACACGCACATAAACAAGCGTGTTAGACATTAAAATAAGCAAAATGTTACATCAGCGCTTGGATTTCAGACTTAGCGCCGCTAGATTTGAAATTTAACCCTCTTGATGTAACATTTAACGCGCTTGTTTAAAATGTAGCGCACCATTCTATCAGTCTAATATAGCGGTTATCAAAGCATGCCATCCATCTGCTCCTGCTCCCAGGGGTGAATCCAGAATTTTCTAAAGGGAGGGGGCACAAAACAAGCACCTGTAGTGCTTGCCAGTATAAAGGGGTCTGGCGGCATCTACGCTCCCTGCCTCCCAACCTTTTAGAAAAATAAGTAATTTTTCTGCATTTTGGTGCATATTTTAACCAAAGTTTATGATAATTAAAGTTGTAAGAACACTTTTGTTGTGGACCTAGAGGGGGGGGGCACGCCCCCTCACCGCCCTGGTTCCGGCCCGCTTGTCAAATGTTAGAACTCAATATGGCCCGCGAGTCAAAAAGTTTGCCCACCCCTGCTCTAGACCCCAGCAGGAGGCCAGCCCCAGAGATCCTCACAGTTCTATATGGTTCATAAGACACTAACATTTCACACTTAAACACAAGCAGAGCCGCTTTAAATTCCATTCTTTGAGCCACAGGAAGCCAGTGCAGAGTCCTGAGCACAGGACTATTGTCATCATCCCTTGGCCATGTGAATGGTCGGGAAATGGAAGAGAAGTTAGGAAGAAAATGGTAAACTGAGTTTGAAAGTGTTTTTAACTTTTTTAAATTCTTTCTTCAGGCCGGAACCTGAAGGAATGGCTGCAGGAACAGTTCTGTGATAAACCTCTGGAGCAGGATGACATGCGGCTCCACAATGCGGCTTATGTGGGTGATCTGGACACCCTGAGGAACCTGTTGCAAGAGGACAGTTTCAAACGGTGAGCCAGAGTCAGTTTAAATCACATATAACAAAGTCAAGGCCCGTGGACCACATCCACTCCACAAGAAGGTATTCCACGGCCCCTTGGATGATATTGATTTATTATTAGAACCGGTCCACAGATCTTTTACACGCACAAATACTACATTTACCACAATGCAACGGGGACACGCTGGGCAATAGGCTGCTTCATTTAAACATTTATTTGCACCACATCTGTTAGCATAACTGTAAAATTAACTTTCAGATACCATAAAAATGGCAAAATGAAAAGTGGTTTCAAACAAGTAGGAGTCAGAGTTCATAGAGGGACCTGGGGTGAGGCGAGGGTGGTGGTTTGGAAGGGAATCTTAAGTCAGAAACAATCAAAATGGGAGTTGGAGGTCAAGGGTAGGAATTGAGTGTGTTGGTGGGGGGAGGCAGGAACAGATGGTTTTGAGCAGGTTAAGGATTGGGCAAACGGGATAAGTGGCGTGTTTAGGTTTTTGGGAAACATTTGAATGGGGGGGGCTGTGATCACTTTGGGGAGGTAGAAGGGGTAGAACACGTTTCGTTGTGTTGTGAGAAGTATGGGATTGAGGGGGGTGAGGCGGGTGCTGGGGGTGTTGGGCTGAGGGTGGTTTGCTTAAGAGAACCCCCCCCCCCCCCCCCCCCCCGCATCCTAATCCACTTCCTATCACCTGCTGTTAAATTGTGCACGCTTTGGCGAGGCAGTGTAAAAGTTTAAGAAAACCAGAGATATGGAAAGCCATCCGGGTCACTACACGCACGTAATTTACCGCGCTAATAAATCTAGCGCGGTAAATTACAAATCTAGCGCACAAAACGATTAGTCTAGCACACTAAATGTTCAAATATTGATAGATAACATACGTGTAGCAGCCCGAATGGCTGTATAACATTTCCTTCCACGTAATCTACCACGCTAAATGATGAATCTAGCGCGCTAAATGTTAGAGATGCAGTCAGGAAAGACATCTGGGAATGAGAATGAGCACCACCTATCAGATGGAAGTCAGAATGGCCGCTTCGAGCCAATCCTTCATCTGTTTCTATGTGACATACATGACGTTTTGGGCGTGATGCATTTTGGGTTCTTTAAAAAAAAAAAAAAATGCGACAAACAGTCGTGGCAGATAAATACAACTAGCAAAATTACATTTGCTTCCAGGCGTATCAACGAAAAGTCTGTGTGGTGCTGTGGCTGTCTACCGTGCACCCCTCTGAGGATTGCATCCACTGCTGGACACACTGCCTGCGTAGTTTTTCTGATTGCTCAGGGAGCTGAGGTGGACCTGGTAGATGTTAAAGGTCAGACGGCTCTTTACGTAGCCGTTGTGAATGGGCACCTGGACTGTGCCAAGGTGCTGCTCGAAGCCGGAGCCGATCCTAATGGCAGCCGGCACCACCGCAGCACCCCGCTGTACCACGCTGCTCGTGTGGGCAGGGTGGACATCCTGAAGGAGCTCATCAGGTGAGGACACGGAAGAGGTGCTATGCTTGGGGTTGAGTGCCAACATTTATTCCTAAATATTCCATATTTGATAACTACATTTTTTAAAAATAATTTTTACTTTTGTGGTTTATTTGTTTGAAGGTTCAAAGCTGATGTTGACATGGACCACCAGCTTGGCCCCCGGCTCCTTCTTAGTGCTCGCACCCTGAACACCTTAGTAGTGTGTCCTCTTTATATCTCTGCTGCTTATCATCACCTGGAATGTTTCCGGCTGCTCCTACAGGCCGGTGCACAGCCTGACTTCAACTACACTGGACCGGTATGTCACGAAGCTCTGACCCGTGGTCTAGCTTCATGCTTACTGGACGCAGTGCTGCGACACGGCTGTGAGGTGACCTTCATTCACCTGCTTCTGGACCATGGGGCTAACCCAGCCCTCGTGCCCTGGGATGGGTCTGAGTTAGAGAATCCAAATCGGAGGGAAGTTGATCCTGAAGCTTTGAGGGTCTTTCTGGAGGCAAGAAGTAAGTGAACATGATGAAGTCGAATCCTGGGAAAATGAAGAATTAATATGTTCTTTTACATTATGCTCCTCTTCTGCTCTGATTATTGTTTGGAGGAAATTTGCAGCAATGGTTAGAATTTTCATACAGTTTTTATCTGATAATTAACCTGAAATTTGCAAATATTATTTTGTGAGGTGTGCTGTAGGTGTGACAGAGGAGTTCAGTGTGGGGGTGGGACTGCACAAAGGACTCTGCTCTGAGTCCTTTGCTGTTTGCTATGGTGATGGACAGACTGACAGACGAGGTTAGACAGGAATCTCCATGGACAATGATGTTTGCAGATGACATTGTGATCTGTAGTGAGAGGAGGGAAGAGGTGGAGGAAAAGCTGGAGAGGTGGAGGTTTGCACTAGAAAGAAGAGGCATGAAGATTAGTCAGAGTAAGACAGAGTACATGATGTGAATGGTAGGGATCCAAATGGAAAAGTGAGGTTACAAGGAGAAGAGATAAAGAAAGTGGATAATTTTAAGTACTTAGGATCAACAGTCCAGAGCAATGGAGAGTGTGGAAAAGAGAAGAAGAAGCATGTGCGGGCAGGCTGGAACGGGTAGAGAAACGTGTCAGGTGTGATGTGTGACAGAAGAGTGTCCAGCTAAAATGAAAGGGAAAGTTTTGTTTTAACGTCACTTTTAGTAAATGAGTTTAATTTTGAACAAAAAAAAATGTGAAAGTACTGCTTTAACTAAAGTAAATAACATAAACTCTTTATGTTATTTACCCCTGGTACGTTAAGTTAAAACAGTGCTTTATGTTCATGATAAACATAATAAGCTTGTGAGCTTGTATTTTCTTCAGTGTGACACCTATGCTGCTGCTCAGTTGCTTCTCCTTCTCTGTTTTTAGGGAACCCTCGTCGGCTGATGTACTCATGCCGCATCATGATCCGCAAAACAATGGGCAAACACCGTCTGAACCACATATCATCTTTACCACTACCAGAACCCATCAAAAACTTCCTGCTTCACCAAAACTGATCAGTTCATTCCTCTCTTTTTTTTAAATTGCTCAAGCATCTAATAAAAAAAAACCTCATTAAATCCCAAAGAAAAGTAATTACTTCCTTATTTTTAACTAACAAATAGTTTTTAGATGTTTAGAAGTTTGAAGTGTCCCTGTGAGAGTGATGAGAAAACACTTTTAAACTTAGCCTTAATCAAGTCTCTATTTGTGGAATTCCTTCTCGTATCCCACAGTTGATGTTTGCCTTGTGATCTCCTGAAGTACCAGGATGTTTGGTCCAATTTCAGGTAGCACTTTTTAGACCAACAAATCACACTGCGGACGTCTTTATCTTCTACGACCTCAAACATGCCGAACAAAGGAGCAAGTCATAAAATAGGAAATCATTTCATCTGATGTTCTTACGATGATTGTAAACTTGTATCCATGCCTTTTTGTGTATCATATCAGTTTGTGGTTTGGTTGAAAATTGTTCGTAATTAAAGAAAAAAAATACCTTCATCCAACAGTTGTAGACTTTTCTGGTGTTTGCTCCATCAAAATGCTCAAGTAGCTTATTTATTATTAAAAATGATTAGCTGGTTTTGTCCCACCCTCCAAAAACATGCATGTTTCAACCACTATGAAATTGCCCCTGGGAGTGAGTGTGTGTGTGGGGGTGGTTTTGAGTGTGTGGCCCCACGACAGATTGGTGACCTTTAAAACTGCATGGTGGCATAGTTTTTAGCCTGGTGGACTCACAGCAAGAAGGTTGAGGTTTGAGTCCTTGAGTGGGCGGGGCTTGAAACATTGGCCTTTTTATGTGGAGTTTGCATATTCTCTCCGCGTCTGCATAGGTTTTCTCCGGGTACTCTGGTTCCTCTCACCCGCCAAAAAAAAATGCATTCTTGGTTAATTGGCCACAATTAAATTGCCCTTAGGAGTATATACTGTATTTGGTTGTGAGTGTGTGGTCCCGAAACGTACTGGTGACCAGTTCCGGGTGTACCCTGCCTCTTACCTAAAATCAGTGGGGATATGTACTCACACTGCTAGTGTGAGTACATACCAGCAGTATGTGTCCCCCCCAAATCGGTTATAGGTTGTTCTGTCTGTCAGTCTGTTCCGTGAACCAATCAATTATGAGCTAACCAGTGACGTGCATTCAGAAGAGGAAGGGGAGTGCCTCCCCTGTGATCATGACAAAAACAAAAGAAAGTGTAATATTGTCCACTGTTGTGATAAAAATCCATTTGGAGTGTGGCTACACATTTCTGCCATTTTATTGTGTAAAAATAGCCGATTTATTTTTTTCCGATCCTGAAGACCCTGCCAGTTCTTCAGTTGACCAAATCTCCATTGAGACAGAGAAAGTCTTAAACTAAGAAAAAATAAGGATGACTTCCACAACTTAGATTATAAAACTTTTCGGCGGATGGACTTCAGTAAAAGTAAGGACACAACTGATTCTGTTTTGTTTTAAGAAAAAAAATATGGGAAAAATAATATAAATACATGTTTGTCCTTGAAGATTTTTTTTAATCATTTTAAAAAGCAAACTTTATTCAAATTTATTTAAAGACCAAGATTCAAAATTTGAAAAATAACAGAATTTTTTTACTGCTGGTCAAAATGAAACCTCTGTATTTTAATTTGTTTACAGTATTGATGAATTTCTCAAAACTATTCATAGCTATAAAAGAGACAGATCTGTTCATGTGTTTATGTATGTGGATGCTATTGAAAGAGGAATATTGATTGGATATGAAGCATTATGAGTAGTTGGATGCTGTTGGATGAATGCTGAAATAAGATATAGTCTTCAGTTCTTACAATTACAAATTTAACTCTTGAGGAGTCAATGCACCCCCAGACAAGAACCTCACCGCACGTCACTGGATTTGACCTATAATCTCGCCCACGACCCGCCCAATATTTTCACTGCTGAATCCATAGAGATTATCGACATCATGGGGAAAAAATAATCACAAATATGTGGGACTTTAATCAGAAGGTAATTAAAAATTTTTGTAGCAGAAAGAAAAAAGGGCCAAATTTATGTTCAAGTAGAGTGGACCATTTACATACATACATATAGCTTCTTTTTTTCTTGTCATGATGACAGGGGAGGCACGGCTCCCCCTTGCTTCCCTGACCGAACGTCACTTACTGAGAAGGATGTGAGTGTGTGGTTGCTCGGTAGGTGGCAGTAATGCACCTTCGTTCGTGCTCCTTACCTTTAAACCAGAAAAAGAAGAAGTTGCTTGAAGATTCTTGAAACCTCGAGAAGACAGTGTGTTGTTCATTTAAATGACGAAACTGTGTTATGATCAACACTTAAACTTTTATTGAAACTAAGCTTGTTACAGTTGTCCTAACTTCCGTGTTTGTTTGTTTTTCTACTAGCGACAGGTACAGTGTGGCAGAACACTCTGTGTTTAAGCTTCTTTCCTCAATATGTGTGTTTTTTATATAATATATTGATATTTTTCACTGTGGCCTGGTGTAATCTGGCTGCACGGTGGCGCAGGGGTTAGCACAGGGACCTCAAAAGAAGAAAGTGGGGTTTGAGTCTGGTAGTGGTGGCGTGGTTGGAAATAGTGGTCTTTCTGTGTGGAGTTTGCATGTTCTTCCATATGATATATCCCACATTAGGTGTGAGCGGTTCAGAAGATGAAACGAATCAATTAAATCTTTCTCAAATAATTCTGCTTCTGTCAGGATAAGTATTATTTTTTGTAATAACTTAAAAAAAATTAGAATGAGTAAAATATTGAAGTTTTCTAAGTTTTAACTGCTAAGAAGTTTTCTATGACTTTTATGTTTGAAGTTTTAGACATGTTGTATCTCAGGTTTCAGCTGTTTTTCTGAACTGAATGTCTTAATTTCGCTTTTTATTTGAAAGAATAATCATAAAAGATGATAAAATTGAGAACATTCCAACAAAAAAGGTCAGTGTTTGAGTACTTGTCCCACCCAGGTCTTGAACCCCAACCTTCTAACTGTGAGGCATCCATGCTAACCACTGCACCACCATGCTGTGAAACATGAATGATTGAATAGAATACATATTTTTCTTTTGATTTGCTTCCAGGCACACCAGTGAAATGTCTTTTTGGTGTTCTGGCAGACTACCATGCTCCTCATGTTGGATGGCGCCCACTGCTGGACACACCGTCTGGTTTTCCTCTATGTTCGCTGAGGGGGATGAGGTGGATCTGGTTGATGTTAAACCTCACACGGCTCTTTATGCCGCCATCTGGGATGGGCACGTGGACTGTGCTAAGTCACTGCTCGAAGCTGGAGCCGATTCTAATGTCAGCCAGGACGACTACACCACCCCGGTGTACCACGCTGTTCGTCAGGGCAGTGTCGACATCCTGAAGGAGCTCATCAGGTGAGGACACGGAACAGGTGCTATGCTTGGGGTTGAGTGCCAACATTTTGTTCCTAAATATCCCATATTTAATGGCTACATTTAAAAAAAATCATTTTTACTTTTGTGGTTTGTTTGTTTGAAGGTTCAAAGCAGATGTTGACTACCAGCTTGGTTCCTGGCACTTTTTTAGTGCTCACATCCTGACCTCATTGGTAGATTGTCCTCTTTATATCTCTGCTTTGCAACACAACCTGGAATGTTTCCGCCCGCTCCTACAGGCCGGCGCACAGCCTGACTTCAACTGCACTGGGCCGGTTAGTCACGAAGCTCTGACCCGTGGTCTAGAATCCTGCTTACTGGAGGCAGTGCTGCGACTTGGCTGTGAGGTCACTTTCATTCACCTGCTGCTGGACCATGGGGCTAACCCAGCCCTCGTGCTCTGGGATTGGTCTGAGTTAGAGAACCCATATGGGAGGAAAATTGATCCTGAAGCTTTGAGAGTCTTTCTGGAGGCTAGAAGTAAGTGAACATAATAAATGAAGTCAAATCTGACACATCCTGGCAAGATGAAGGATTAATATGTTCTTTTACATTATGCTCCTCTTCTGTTCTGATACTTTTAAATAAATAAAATAAATAAATGAATTACTCTATTCATCCCTCACCGGGGAAATTTGTGTGCTGCACTCCTTACATCGCAGCAGGCTACCCTTCGACGGCACCAATAATGGGAGAAGTGGGGCTTACGTGTTTTTGGAGGACATTTTTGGAGGAAATTTGCTCCAATGGTTACAATTGTCATAACTACAGTTTTTCCTGATAATTAGCCCTAAAATTTCAAACATTATATGCACCTAAATTTAATGTTCTGTGCATTAGAGGACAGAGCTATGCTTTTACCCTTGTGTATGTATAGTAAAAATGTATTGATATTTTGTTTTAATGTCACTTTTAGTAAATGAGTTTCATTTTGAATCAGAAAAAATGTGAAAGTACTGCTTTAACTTAACGTAGCAGAGATAATTAACGCAAACATAATAAGTCTGTAAGCTTGTATTTTCTTCTGTGAGACGCCTACGCTGCTGCTCAGTTGCTTCTCCTTCTCTGTATTTAGGGAACCCTCGTCGGCTGATGTACTCATGCCGCATCATGATCCGCAAAACAATGGGCAAACACCGTCTGAGCCACATATCATCTTTACCACTACCAGAACCCATCAAAAACTTCCTGCTTCACCAAAACTGAGCCATCATTCTTTTCCTTCTTTTTTTTTGTAAATGCTCAACTATCTAATAAAAATCCCATTAAATCCCAAAGAAAAGTAATTACTTTCCTTTCTTTAAAGGTCCCCTATTATGCCTTTTTTCCCTTATTTTATCCTGTGCTATGTATCTGATATGCTTAATTTTACATTCCGCCACAATCTCAACACAAAAGGTTATAAATACTACCCTGTTTAGGAGCGCAGTTTCATACCCGGAACTCAAAACAGCTTGTTTCAGTCTTTTTTTCTTTTTTTTTTCCCGGGACCCGCCCCGTTGGTTGCGATTGGTTGTCATTCATTGTGATTTCCCTACCCACCCAGCACAGCGTGGAGCGGGAGGGGCGAGGTGTGCTTCACAGTAGAGTGAAGCACGGAAATGGGTGGATATCAGGGTGGAGAGCAGGTAGAAGTCGGGGAGGGTGTTTGAGCTGCAGGGGGCTGAACAAAAAACAGATGTACGTCACTATGTTCCACCAGTCGTTAGAGGTTTGGAGAACACGCCCCTTACTTTGAATTTAAATATCTCAAAATAGCATGAATCACAATAAAACACACTTTGGGGGATTGTTTGGGGTAGTACTAAGTAAAATAAAAGGTTAAAACCTCATAAAAGTCAGTTTTGCATAATAGGGGACCTTTAACTAACAAATAGTTTTCAGAGGGTTTGGGGTTTGAGTTCCGGAGTGGGCGCGGGGCTTAAAACTAAGCCTTTTTGTGTGGAGTTTGCATGTTCTCCTCCTGTCTTCATGGGTTTTCTCCGGGTAATCTGGTTCCTCTCACCCTGCAAAAACCATGTATTCTTGGTTAATTGGCCTCAATGAAATTGCCCTTAGGAGTGTATTGTTGAGGTTGTGAGTGTGTGGCCAGGAAACATACTGGTGACCAGTTACGGGGGTACCCTGCCTCTTGGCTGAAATCATTTGGGATATATACTCACATTGCTGGTGATCCGATTAGGGATAAGCGGTTCAGAAGACAAAAAAGATTTTTGGTCAACCAGTACTGTCCTGTGACAGATTTGTGACCATAGTAGGGTGTACCCTTCCTCTGATTAGTTGGGATAGGTACTAGTCAGCCTAACCCTAAGCGATTTAGAATCATGGCGATTTAGAAACTGATCAATGTTCAAATTATCGTATTTTCAGAATCAGAATATACTTTATTGATCCCACACAGGGGAAATTTGTGTGTCACAGCAACAACTTCCTATCTGCTAAGTGAGTCGTTGTAGAGCCCGATCACGTACGGAAAGAAAGACCTCCGGTAACGAGATGTTCGCGAGTGGAGCTGTCTGAGCCTCTTGGTGTAGGAGCTCCACTGTTCGTCCAGGAGTGGGTAGAGAGGAGGGTCATGATTGTCCATGATGGACAAAAGTTTGTTCAGGGACCTCCTCTCTACCACTGCCTCAAGTGAGTCCTGATTGCTGCCAATGACAGAGCCAGCCAGTCTGATTAGTTTATTCAGTCTGTTGGCGTCACTGGCTGCGATGCTGCTACCCCAGCAGATGACAGAGAAGAACAAGGTGCTGGCCACCACAGACTAATAGAAGGTCTCCAGGATCTATCAGGAAGTATTTTGTGACAGTTTTTACAATTAATAATTGTGCAGAGGACATAAATATTGTACAAATACGATAATAATACTACACCGACTTGGCAAATTTGTGCGGTGTACGGGGTTACTGACAGTGACTTGCGGTCAAGGGCATGTCTGGGGAGGCAATGACTTTTCAAGAGTCAGATTTACAATTGTAAGAACTGAAAAATCCATCTTATTTCATCTTTCATCTAACAGCATCTAACACTGATGATGCTTCACATCTCATCAGCATTCCTCTTTCAGTTAAACTTACCAGTATTTACGTACATTTTTTTCCCCCATTTTTTTTTAAAACAAACAGAACCAGTTGTGTCCTTACTTTTATTTATAAACGAAGTCCATCCGCCAAAAAGTTGAATGACTGAATTGTAGAATTTGTCGTTTACAGCGCCCGTTCTCTCCCTTGCCCTGACAGACTCCCCCATCACCACTGTAGACTCTTTCCGCTTCCTCAGCACTACCATCACACAGGACCTAAAGTGGGAAGCGTCTATCAGCTCCCTGATCAAAAAGGCCCAGCAGAGGATGTACTTTCTGCAGCAGCTGAAGAAAGACAAGCCTCCCGCCCAGATGTTGGTGCAGTTTTACAGAGCCATCATCGAGTCTGTCCTCACCTCCTCCATCACCGTGTGGTACGCTGGAGCCACAGTCAGGAACAAACACAGACTGCAGCGCATTGTGCGCTCCGCAGAGAAGGTGATCGGCTGCAGCCTTCCATCTCTCGAAGACCTGTACGTCTCCAGGACTCGGGGGCGTGCAGGTCGGATAGTAGCTGACCCTTCCCACCCTGGACATGGACTTTTTGAGCGACTCCCCTCGGGCAGGAGGCTCCGGTCCATTCGGACCAGAACGTCCCGCCACAAAAACAGCTTCTTCCCTTCTGCCGTTGGACTTATGAACTCTTTATAACCTGGATCCCCACATCTCTTAGTCACCTCCCTCTTGTCACTTCACTATCTTTATTATTTTCTATTATTTTCTATGACATTGCACTACTTTTCTTTTTCTTCTGAGCACTCTTAGTTTTGTAAAAATTATTATTATTTTTATTTATTTTATTTTTATTATTTTTATTTTATATGTTTGCACACCAGTACCAGAACAAGTTCCTAGTCTCTGATGTTTTTCACTGACATGGCAATAAAAGCATTCTGATTCTGATTCTGATTCTGATTATAAATTTGTTAAAATTATTATTATTATTTATTTAATTTTTTTTCACACTAGTACCACAGCAAGTTCCTAATCTCTGATTCTCTTCATTTAACATGGCAATAAAAGCATTTCTGATCATTTTTTTCTTAGTTTAAGAGTCACTCTGTTTTAATGGAGATTTTGTCAACAAAAGAACTGACAGGTTCTTCCTCGCTAAAAGAAAGAAAGGAACTGCCATTTTGCTGCGCTGCGCCCCCTTGGGTGGAAGCAGTGTATATACCTCCCTGCTGGTTTTTCCATGTGCTTTTTTGTGCGATTAGCAGCAGTAGTTTTCTCACACAATCATATAAAATACATTATATAGACTACAGAAAATTGTGGTGTTTAGATTAATAAATATTTCTGTAAAGTTCATACTGGTGATTTGCTGAGGAACAGAAACTAGCACGCATCAAGGTACTCTGTTTAGAATCATGCAGTCAGAAGTGAAGCACAGCTCGTTTCTGGAAACATTGGGCTTTATGACCTGGATTTGATCAGAAAAAAAAATCAAATTCGGCTATTTTTGCTCAAATAAATGGTAGAAATGTGTAGCCAAACTCCAAATGCATTTTAAACACATAACAGTGGGAAATATTAGACTTTCTTCTTTTTTTCTTGTCATGATGACAGGGGAGGCACGGCTTCCCCTTCCTTCCCTCACCGCACGTCACTTACTGAGAAGGATGTGAGTGTGGGTGCTCGGTAGGTGGCAGTAATGCACCGTCGTTGGTGCTCCTTACCTTTAAACCAGAAAAAGAAGAAGAAGTTGTTAGATTATTCTAGAAACCTCGAGAAGACAGTCTGTTGTTAATTTAAAGGACGAAACTGTGTTATGATCAACACTTAAGCTTTTATTGAAACTAAACTTGTTACAGTTGTCCTAACTTCCGTGTTTGTTTTTCTACTAGCGACAGGTACAGTGTGGCAGAACGCTCTGTGTTTAAGCTTCTCTCTTTAATATGTGTGTTTTTTACATAATATATTGATATTTTTCACTGTGGCCTGGTGTAATCTGGCTGCACTGTGGCGCAGGGGTTAGCACATGGACCTCAAAAGAAGAAAGTAGGGTTTTAGTCTGGGAGTGGTGGCGTGGTTGGAAATAGTGGTCTTTCTGTGTTGAGTTTGCATGTTCTTCCATATGATATATCCCACATTAGGGGTGAGCGGTTCAGAAGATGAAACGAATCAATTAAATCTTTCTCAAATAATGCTGCTTCTGTCAGGATAAGTATTATTTTCTGTAATAATACCATTCTAAAAAATTAGAGTGAGTAAAATACTGAAGTTTTCTAAGTTTTTACTGTTAAGAAATATTTTACAACCTTTATATTTGAAGTGTTAGACATGTTGTATCTCAGGTTTCAGCTGTTTTTCTGAACAGAACGTGTTAACTTCACTTTTTTTTTAAAGAAGAATCATAAAAGCTAATAAATTAGAGAACATTCCAACAAAAAAGGTCAGGGTTTGAAGACTTATCCCACCCAGGTCTTGAACCCCAACCTTCTAACTGTGAGGCACCCATGCTAACCACTGCGCCACCATGCTGTGAAACTTGAGTGATTTAATGGAATACATATTTTTCTTTTGATTTGCTTCCAGGCACACAAAGAAATGTCTTTTTGGTGTTCTGGCAGACCACCGTGCTTCCCTCGTGGGATGGCGCCCACTGCTGGACACCCCGCCTGGTTTTCCTCTCTGTTCGCTCCGGAAGCCGAGGTGGATCTGGTACATGCTAAACGTCAGACGGCTCTTTATGCCGCCATCTTGAAGAGGAACGTGGCATCTGCTAAGTCACTGCTCGAAGCTGGAGCCGATCCTAATGGCAGCCAGGACGACTACACCACCCCGGTGTACCACGCTGTTAGACGGGGCAGTGTCGACATCCTGAAGGACCTCATCAGGTGAGGACACGGAACAGGTGCTATGGTTGGGGTTGAGTTCCAACATTTTATTCTTAAATATTCCATATATGTTGGCTACATTTAAAAAAATGTACGTTTGTGGTTTGTTTGTTTGAAGGTTCAAAGCTGATGTTGACTACCATCTTGGTCCCGGGCACCTTTTTAGTGCTCACACCCTGACCACATTGGTAGATTGTCCTCTTTATGTCTCTGCTTTGCAACACAACCTGGAATGTTTCCGGCTGCTCCTGCAAGCCGGTGCACAGCCTGACTTCAACTGCACTGGGCCGGTTAGTCACGAAGCTCTGACCCGTGATCGAAAATCCTGCTTGCTGGAGGCAGTGCTGCGACTTGGCTGTGAGGTGACCTTCATTCACCTGCTGCTGGACCATGGGGCCAACCTAGCCTTTGTGCCCTGGGATGGGTCTGAGTTAGAGAATCCAAATGGGAAGAAAGTTGATCCTGAAGCTTTGAGAGTCTTTCTGGAGGCAAGAAGTAAGTGAACATAATAAATGAAGTCAAATCTGACATATCCTGGCAAGATGAAGGATTAATATGTTCTTTTACATTATGCTCCTCTTCTGTTCTGGTTAATTTTAAATAAATAAATAAATGAATTACTCTTTTCATCCCTCACCGGGGAAATTTGTGTGCCGCACTCCTTACACCACAACAGGCTACCCTTCGACGGCACCAATGGTGGGAGAAGTGGGGCTTAGGTGTTTTTGGAGGAAATTTGCTCCAATGGTTACAATTGTCATAACTACAGTTTTTCCTGATAATTAGCCCTAAATTTTCAAACAATATTTGCACCTAAATATCATGTTGTGTGCATGAGAGTACAGAGCTATGCTTTTACCCTTGTGTATGTATAGTAAAAATGTATTGATATTTTGTTTTAATGTCACTTTTAGTAAATGAGTTTCATTTTGAATCAGAAAAAATGTGAAAGTACTGCTTTAATTTAACGTAGCAGAGGTAATTTACACAAACATAATAAGTCTGTAAGCTTGTATTTTCTTCTATGAGACGCCTACGCTGCTGCTCAGTTGCTTCTCCTTCTCTGTTTTTAGGGAACCCTCGTCGGCTGATGTACACATGCCGCATCGTGATCCGCAAAACAATGGGCAAACACCGTCTGAGCCACATATCATCTTTACCACTACCAGAACCCATCAAAAACTTCCTGCTTCACCAAAACTGAGCCATCATTCTTTTCTTGTTTTTTTTAATTGCCCAAACATCTAATAAAAATCTCATTAAATCCCAAAGAAAAGTAATTACTTTCCTTTCTTTAACTAACAAATAGTTTTCAGAGGGTTTGGGGTTAGAGTCCCGGAGTGGGCGTGGGGCTTAAAACGGAGGCCTTTTTGTGTGGAGTTTGCATATTCTCCTCCCGTCTTCATGGGTTCTCTCCGGCTACTCTGGTTCCTCTCACCCTGCAAAAACCATGTATTCTTGGTTAATTGGCCTCAATGAAATTGCCCTTAGGAGTATATTGTTGTGAGTGTATTGTTGAGGTTGTGAGTGTGTGGCCCTGAAACATACTGGTGACCAGTTACGGGGGTACCCTGCCTCTTGCCTGAAATCATTCGGGATATATACTCACATTGCCAGTGATCCCATTAGGGATAAGCGGTTCAGAAGACAAGAAAGATTTTTGGTCAACCAGTACTGTCCTGTGACAGATTCGTGACCTGAGTAGAGTGTACCCTTCCTATGATTAGTCAGGATGGGTACTAGTCAGCCTAACCCTAAGCGATTCAGAATCAAGGCGATTTCGAAAATGATCAACATTCAAAATATCGTATTTTGTGACATTTTTTACAATTATTAATTGAGCAGAGGACATAAATATTGTACAAATACGAAAATAATCCTACACCGACTTGGCAAATTTGTGCGGTGTACGGGGTTACTGACACTGACCTTCAGTGAGGTTCATGGCTGGGGAGGCACTGACTTTTCAAGGGTCAGATTTACAATTGTAAGAACTGAAAAATGCATCTTATTTCAGCTTTCATCTAACAGCATCTAACACTGATGATGCTTCACATCTCATCAGCATTCCTCTTTCAGTTAAACTTACCAGTATTTACTTACATTTTTTTTAAACAATCAGAACCAGTTGTGTCCTTACTTTTACTTATAAACGAAGTCCTTCCGCCGAAAAGTTTAATGTCTGAATTGTAGAAGTCGTCTTTTACAGCGCCCATTCTCTCCCTTGCCCTGACAGACTCCCCCATCACCACTGTAGACTCTTTCCGCTTCCTCAGCACTAACTTCACACAGGACCTAAAGTGGGAAGCGTCTATCGGCTCCCTGATCAAAAAGGCCCAGCAGAGGATGTTCTTTCAGCGGCAGCTGAAGAAAGACAAGCTGCCTGCCCAGATGTTGGTGCAGTTTTACACAGCCATCATCGAGTCCATTCTCACCTCCTCCATCACCGTATGGTACGCTGTAGCCACAGCCAGGGACAAACATGGACTGCAGTGCATTGTGCAATCCGGGGAGAAGGTGATTGACTGCAGTCTTCAATGTCTCAATGACCTGTACGTCTCCAGGACTCGGGGACGTGAAAGTCGGATTGCAGCTAACCCTTCTCACCATGGACACGGACTTTTTGAGCGACTCCTCTCGGGCAGGAGGCTATTCGGACAAGAATGTCCCACCACAAAAACAACTTCTTCCCTTCGGCCGTTGGACATATGAATACTTTATAACTTGGACCAATTCATCACTGTGTCACTTCGCTCTTGTCACTTTACTGTCTTTATTATTTTATATTATTTTCTATACCATTGCGCTACTTTTCTATTTCTTTCTGAGCACTTATAAATTTGTTAAAATTATTATTATTTATTTAATTATTTATTTCTTTTTTTCACATTAGTACCACAGCAAGTTCCTAGTCTCTGATTCTCTTCGTTGACCATGGCAATAAAAGCATTTCTGATTATTTTTTTTCTTAGTTTAAGAGTCACTCTGTTTTAATGGAGATTTTGTCAACAAAAGAACTGACAGGTTCTTCCTCGCTAAAAGAAAGAAAGGAACTGCCATTTTGCTGCGCTGCGCCCCCTTGGGTGGAAGCAGTGTATAATACCTCCCTGCTGGTTTTTTTTTCCATGTGCTTTTTTGTGCGATTAGCAGCAGTAGTTTTCTCACACAATCATATAAAATACATTATATAGACTGCAGAAAATTGTGGTGTTTAGATTAATAAATATTTCTGTAAAGTTCATACTGGTGATTTGCTGAGGAACAGAAACTAGCACGCATCAAGGTACTCAGTTTGTTTAGAATCATGGAGTCAGAGGAGAAGCACAGCTCGTTTCTGGAAACATTGGGCTTTATGACCTGGATTTGATCCGAAAAAAAGATAAAAACAAATTCGGCTATTTTTGCTCAAAAAAATGGTAGGAATATGTAGCCACACTCCAAATGCATTTTAAACACATAACAGTGGGAAATATTAGACTTTCTTCTTTTTTTCTTGTCATGATGACAGGGGAGGCACGGCTTCCCCTTCCTTCCTTCCCTCACCGCACGTCACTTACTGAGAAGGATGTGAGTGTGGGGGCTCGGTAGGTGGCAGTAATGCACCTTCGTTGGTGCTCCTTACCTTTAAACAGAAGAAGAAAAAGAAGAAGAAGTTGTTAGATTATTCTAGAAACCTCGAGAAGACAGTCTGTTGTTAATTTAAAGGACGAAACTGTGTTATGATCAACACTTAAGCTTTTATTGAAACTAAACTTGTTACAGTTGTCCTAACTTCCGTGTTTGTTTTTCTACTAGCGACAGGTACAGTGTGGCAGAACGCTCTGTGTTTAAGCTTCTCTCTTTAATATGTGTGTTTTTTATATAATATATTGATATTTCTCACTGTGGCCTGGTGTAATCTGGCCTGCACGGTGGCGCAGGGATTAGCACAGGGACCTCAAAAGAAGAAAGTAGGGTTTTAGTCTGGGAGTGGTGGCGTGGTTGGAAATAGTGGTCTTTCTGTGTGGAGTTTGCATGTTCTTCCATATGATATATCCCACATTAGGGGTGAGCGGTTCAGAAGATGAAACGAATCAATTAAATCTTTCTCAAATAATGCTGCTTCTGTCAGGATAAGTATTATTTTTTGTAATAACTTCAAAAAAACAATTAGAGTGAGTAAAATATTGAAGTTTTCTAAGTTTTAACTGCTAAGAAGTTTTCTACGACCTTTATGTTTTAAGTTTTAGACATGTTGTATCTCAGGTTTCAGCTGTTTTTCTGAACAGAACGTGTTAACTTCACTTTTTATTTTAAAGAAGAATCATAAAAGATGATAAAATAGAGAACATTCCAAGAAAAAAGGTCAGTGGTTGAAGACTTGTCCTGCCCAGGTCTTGAACCCCAACCTTCCAACCGTGAGGCATCCATGCTAACCACTGCGCCACCATGCTGTGAAACTTGAGTGATCGAACGGAATACATATTTTTCTTTTGATTTGCTTCCAGGCACACCAGTGAAATGTCTTTTCGGTGTTCTGGCAAACTACCATGCTTCCCTCGTTGGATGGTGCCCACTGCTGGACACCCCGCCTGGTTTTTCTCTGTTCGCTGAGGGGGATGAGGTGGATATGATCGATGTTAAACGTCAGACGCCTCCTTATGCTGCCATCTTGACTGGGCACCTGGACTGTGTTAAGTTACTGCTCGAAGCTGGAGCCAATCCTAATGACAGCAAGGACGACTACACCACCCCGGTGTACCACGCTGCTAGACGGGGCAGTGTCGACATCCTGAAGGAGCTCATCAGGTGAGGACACAGAACAGGTGCTATGGTTGGGGTTGAGTTCCAACATTTTATTCCTAAATATTCCATATATGTTGGCTACATTTAAAAAATGTACTTTTGTGGTTTGTTTGTTTGAAGGTTCAAAGCTGATGTTGACTACCAGCTTGGTCCCGGGCACCTTTTTAGTGCTCACACCCTGACCACATTGGTAAAGGGTCCTCTTTATATCTCTGCTTTGCATCACCACTTGGAATGTTTCCGGCTGCTCCTGCAGGCCGGTGCACAGCCTGACTTCAACTGCACTGGGCCGGTGGTTCACGAAGCTCTGACCCGTGATCGAAAATCCTGCTTGCTGGAAGCAGTGCTGCGACTTGGCTGTGAGGTGACCTTCATTCACCTGCTGCTGGACCATGGGGCTAACCCAGCCCTCGTGCCCTGGGATGAGTCTAAGTTAGAGAATCCAAATCGGAGGAAAGGTGATCTTGAAGCTTTGAGAGTCTTTCTGGAGGCAAGAAGTAAGTGAACATAGTAAATGAAGTCAAATCTGACACATCTTGGCAAGATGAAGGATTAATATGTTCTTTTACATTATGCTCCTCTTCTGCTCTGGTTATTGTTTGGAGGAAATTAGCAGCAATGGTTAGAATTGTCACAACTACAGTTTTTATTTGATAACCTGAAATTTTCAAATATTATTTGCACCTAAATTTTATGTTCTGTGCATGTGAGGACAGAGCTATGCTTTTACCCTTGTGTATGTAAAGTAAAAATGTATTGATGTTTTTTCTTAACGTCACTTTTAGTAAATGAGTTTCATTTTGAATAAAAAAAATGTGAAAGTACTGCTTTAACTTAACGTAGCAGAGATAATTAACGCAAACATAATTAACGCAAACATAATAAGTTTGTGAGCTTGTATTTTTATTCGTGTGACACCTATGCTGCTGCTCAGTTGCTTCTCCTTCTCTGTTTTTAGGGAACCCTCGTCGGCTGATGTACTCATGCCGCATCATGATCCGCAAAACAATGGGCAAACACCGTCTGAGCCACATATCATCTTTACCACTACCAGAACCCATCAAAAACTTCCTGCTTCACCAAAACTGATCAGTTCATTCTTCTCTTTTTTTTTTGTAAATGTGCAAACATTTAATAAAAAACCTCATTAAATCCAAAAGAAAAGTAATTACTTCCTTATTTTTAACTAACAAATAGTTTTTAGATGTTTAGAAGTTTGAAGTGTCCCTGTGAGAGTGATGAGTAAACACTTCTAAACTTAGCCTTAATCAAGTCTCAATTTGTGGAATTCCTTCTCGTATCCCACAGTTGATGTTCGCCTTGTGATCTCCTGAAGTACCACCATGTTTGGTCCGATTTCAGGTAGCACTTTTTCAGTGGCACTTCAGAGACCGGTGACCTTAAAGACTGCACGGTCGTGCACGGTAAAGCATTCATGAGTCCAACGGCAGAAGGGAAGAAGCTGTTTTTGTGGCTGGACGTTCTGGTCCGAATGGACCGGAGTCTCCTGCCCGAGGGTAGTCGCTCAAAAAGTTCATGTCCAGGGTGGGAAGGGTCACCTGGTATCCAATCTGCCCGCCCCCGAGTCCTGGAGACGTACAGATCATGGAGAGATGGAAGGCTGCAGTCAATCACTTTCTCCGTGGAACGCACAATGCACTGCAGTCTGTGTTTGTCCCTGGCTGTGGCTCCAGCGTACCACACGGTGATGGAGGAGGTGAGGATGGACTCGATGATGGCTGTGTAAAACTGCACCAACATCTGGGCGGGCAGCTTGGCTTTCTTCAGCTGCCGCAGAAAGTACAGTACATCCTCTGCTGGGCCTTTTTGATCAAGAAGCTGATGGACGGCCCCCACTTTAGGTCCTGTGTGATGGTAGTGCTGAGGAAGCGGAAAGAGTCTACAGTGGTGATGGGGGAATCTGTCAGTGCAAGGGGGTAATGGGAGCTGTGACTTTCCTAAAATCCACGATCATCTCCACTGTCTTCTGAGCGTTGAGCTCCAGGTTGTTGTTGCTGCACCTGGACACCAGTCGGTCTAATGGCATACCTTGTGTTGGATGATATGTTTCTGTTATTGATATTATTTACGTGGGTAGTTTGATCATTGATTGATGGAGTAATGTTGATTTCTTAAGATGACAAATTCAAATTTTTATGTTAAATCAACAGAGTTAATAGTAACTTTATTTAAAGATTGATGCAATGCATTTTTATTTTTTCTAATTTGAATAAGTAATAAATTCAGAGTTATTTAACATTGATGAGTAGTTACATTTGGTTACATAAATACTGTCTTGTACAATACAGGTGGCCCTTTGAGGGGCACCACTATGCTGATGTGGCTGTTGGTGAAAATGAGTTTGACACCCCTGCTTTATAACCTGCATCAACTCATCACTGAGTCACTTCACTCTTGTCACTTTACTGTCTTTATTATTTTCTATATCATTGCACTACTTTTTTTTTTCTTTCTGAACACTCTTAGTTTTGTTAAAATTATTATTTCTATTTATTTAATGTTTTTTTTTTTACATTAGTACCACAGCAAGTTCCTAGTCTCTGATTTTCTTCGTTGACCATGACAATAAAAGCATTTCTGATTATTTTTTCTTAGTTTAAGAGTCGCTCTGTTTTAATGGAGATTTTGTCAACAAAAGAACTGACAGGTTCTTCCTCGCTAAAAGAAAGAAAGGAACTGCCAGTTTGCGTGCGCCCCCTTGAGTGCAAGCAGTGTAAATACCTGCCTGCCGGTTTTTCGATGTGCTTTTTTGTGCGATTAGCAGCAGTTGTTTTCACCCACACACACATATAAAATACATTATATAGACTGCAGAAAGTTGTGGTGTTTAATAAATATTTTTGTAAAGTTCATAATGGTGATTTGCTGAGGAACAGAAACTAGCACGCATCAAGGTACTCAGTTTGTTTAGAATCATGCAGTCAAAGGAGAAGCACAGCTCGTTTCTGGCGACATTGGGATTTATGACATGGATTTGATCAGAAAAAAAAATCTAATTTGGCTTTTTTTGCTCTATACGATGGCAGCAATATGTAGCCATACTCCAAATGCATTTTAAACACATAACAGTGGGAAATTTTAGACTTTCTTCTTTTTTTCTTGTCATGATGACAGGGGAGGCACGGCTTCCCCTTCCTTCCCTGACCGCACGTCACTTACTGAGAAGGGTGTGAGTGTGTGGGCTCGGTAGGTGGCAGTAATGCACCTTCGTTCGTGCTCCTTACCTTTAAACCAGAAAAAGAAGAAACTGCTAGAAGATTCTGGAGACCACGAGGAGATAGTGTGTTGTTCATTTAAATGATGAAACTGTTATGATCAACACTTAAACTTTTATTGAAACTAAACTTCTTACAGTTGTCCTAACTTCCGTGTTTGTTTTTCTACTAGCGACAGGTACAGTGTGGCAGAACGCTCGGTGTTTAAATTTCTTTTTTGAAAATGTGTGTTTTTTATATAATATTGATATTTCTCACTGTGGCCCGGTGTAATCTGGCTGCACGGTGGCGCAGGAGTTAGCACAGGGACCTCAAAAGAAGAAAGTAGGGTTTTAGTCTGGGAGTGGTGGCGTGGCTGGAAATAGTGGTCAATCTGTGTGGAGTTTGCATGTTCTCCTGTATGACATATCCCAATTTAGGGGTGCACGGTACAGAAGATGAAACGAATCAATGAAATATTTCTCAAATAATGCTGCTTCTTTCAGGTTAAGTATTATTTTCTGTAATAACTTTTTTAAAAAAATTAGAATGAGTAAAATACTGAAGTTTTCTAAGTTTTAACTGCTAAGAAGTTTTCTATGACTTTTTTGTTTGAAGTTTTAGACATGTTGTATTTCAGGTTTCAGCTGTTTTTCTGAACAGAACATGTTAACTTCACTTTTTATTTGAAAGAAGAACCATAAAAGATGATAAAATAGAGAACATTCTAACAAAAAGTTCAGTATTTGAAGACTTACTGTATCTCTCCCAGGTCTTGAACCCCAACCTTCTAACTGTGAGGCACCCATGCTAAGCACTGCGCCATCATGCTGTGAAACTTGAGTGATTTAATGGAATACATATTTTTCTTTTGATTTGCTTCCAGGCACACCAATTAAATGTCTTGGTGGTGCTGTGGCAAACCACCGTGTTCCTTTGTGAGGATGTCGCCCACTGCTGGACACACCGCATTCGTAGTCTCTCTGATAGCTCCGGAAGCCGAGGTGGATCTGGTAGATGCGAAACGGCAGACGGCTCTTTACGTAGCCGTCTTCAATGGGCACCTGGACTGTGCTAAGTTGCAGCTCGAAACTGGAGCCAATCCTAATGGCAGCCGGTACCACCGCTGGACCCCGCTCTACCATGCTGCTGGTCTGGGCAGTGTCGACATGCTGAAGGAGCTCATCAGGTGAGGACACGGAAGAGGTGCTATGCTTGGGGTTGAGTGCCAACATTTTATTCCTAAATATCCCATATTTGATGTCTACATTTTTTAAAAATAATAATTTTTACTTTTTTGGTTTGTTTGAAGGTTCAAAGCTGATGTTGACTACCAGCTTGGTCCCCGGCTCTGTCTTAGTGCTCACATCCTGACCACATTGGTAGAGTGTCCTCTTTATATCTCTGCTTTTTATCACCACCTGGAATGTTTCCAGCTGCTCCTGCAGGCCGGTGCACAGCCTGACTTCAACTGCACTGGGCCGGTTAGTCACGAAGCTCTGACCCGTGGTCTAGAATCCTGCTTGCTGGAGGCAGTGCTGCGACTCGGCTGTGAGGTGACCTTCATTCACCTGCTGCTGGACCATGGGGCTAACCCAGCCCTCGTGCCCTGGGATGGGTCTAAGTCAAAGAATCCAAATGGGAGGAAAGTTGATCCTGAAGCTTTGAGAGTCTTTCTGGAGGCTAGAAGTAAGTGAACATAATAAATGAAGTCAAATCTGACACATCCTGGCAAGATGAAGGATTAATATGTTCTTTTACTTTATGCTACTCTTTTGCTCTGTTTATTGTTTGGAGGAATTTTGCTCCAATGGTTAGACTAGTCATAACTACGGCTGAAACAGCTTATCGATTTAATTGATTAAAATGGAATATTGAAATAGTTGTCAACTAATTTGGTCATCAATTAATTGTCTAAAAAATATATATATTTAAGTAAAAAAACAAACAAACATTTTTTTTACTGTCAACTGCACTTGAATTGGTCTCCGAGTGTGGCAGTATTGAGCAAATTGACGATGTAAGCTACCAATATAGGAGGAGAAGTAGAAAGCAGCTAATCATTGGCCTTCATTTGGCCCCGCCTCACTTGATCCGGTAGATTCAACAAGATGGCAGAAAGAAAAACACAAACAAATTTATCCAAAGTTTGGGATAATTTCCCGTTAAATGTGAAAAAGACTCGCGTTAATATGCAAAGTTTACAAAACAGACACGTTTCACATAAACACAACGTCGCTGCACAAACATCTTGAAAGAAAACATTTTGGACTCATTGTGGAAGCCGGCGAACCGGAGCGATAATTAACATTACACAACGTTATTTCTAATAAAAACAACTTTGCCGGTCGCTAAATACGCTTTTTATTGTCTGCAAAAACAACCCAACATGGGCTATTTACGGTTGCACTCCGCAGCAGAGCGCTTCACTCACGCACTCTTATTTTGAAAATGATCGTGTCCGATATGAGGCCGCTGTCAATGGTAGAAGACAAGGGTTTTTTTAAAAAAACAAAAAAATCGCTAAATTCAATCCCAGATACAAGATTCCCTCCTCTACACCACAATGCACATTTTTTCCAACAACTAATGAGTGTTGTTAGTTGGACACCCTTTTAGCCATTAGTAGATCTGTAAACACTGATGTGTTTGTTATATTATAAGTAGTAACGATGGACCCAGGTTATTTTATTTATTAAAGTTACTACTTTTACAGATGAGGTGGTGTTTCTTTCTTTTTTTTTTGCACTAACATTACATAACTTGAATTTATTTTTTACTCATGATAACCTCTGGCCATTTTTGTTTGGTACTTTACCTCTGAACAAGGTTAAATTAACAAAGTGTTAAAGATTTCTTGTTTTTAAATATAACCCCATAAAGCTTACATTTGAAGCTTTTAAAGCCAGTGCTACTAAGCACATTGTATGGTGTTTATGATTTACCTTTACTGTATACAGTAAATAGATCAATTGTTTTATATTTGCTGTAGAAATGACAATATTCTACCTCTTTATTTCACAAAAAAGATTAACATTTTTACTTACTAGAATAGACCCAACGTGTTGTTTAAGTGACTATGAGTTGTGTTTTGCATAATTACATTCAATAAAATGCCAAAAAACTAATATTTATTAAGTTGTCATTTTATCCGATTAATCGGTCCAATAATCGCCCAATTAATCGATTATCAAAATAACAGTTAGTTGCACCTGTAGTCATAACTACAGTTTTTATTTGATAACTAACCTGCATCGGTCTGTCGTGGCAAAGAGAGAGCTGAGCCGAAAAGCAAAGCTCTCGATTTACAAGTCGATCTACGTTCCTACCCTCACCTATGGTCACCAGCTGTGGGTGGTGACCGAAAGAATGAGATCGCGGGTACAAGTGGCCGAAATGAGCTTCCTCCGCAGGGTGGCTGGGCTCTCACTCAGAGATCGGGTGAGGAGCTCTGCCATCCGGGAGGAGCTCGGTGTCGAGCCGCTCCTCCTCCAGGTCGAGAGGAGCCAGATGGGGTGGTTCGGGCATCTGGTCAGAATGCCCCCCGAACGCCTCGCGGGCGAGGAGTTTTGGGCACGTCCCACCGGGAGGAGTCCAACGGGCAGAACCCGTACCCGCTGGAGAGACTATGTCTCACAGCTGGCCGGGGAACGACTTGGGATCCTTCCAGGTGAGCTGGAGGATGCAGCCGGGGAGAGAGAGGCCTGGGCTGCCCGCTTGAGGCTGTTGCCCCCGCGACCCGACCTCGGAACAAGCGGAAGATGACAGAACGGAACTAACCTGAAATTTTCAAATACTATTTGAACCTAAATTCCATATTCTGTGCATGAGCTATGCTTTTATCCTTGTGTATGTAAAGTAAAAATGCATTGATGTTTTGTTTTAACGACACTTTAGTAAATGAGTTTCATTTTTAATCAGAAAAATGTGAAAGTACTGCTTTCACTTAATGTACCAGAGGTAATTAACGCAAACATAATAAGCTTGTGAGCTTGTATTTTCTTCTGTGTAACACCCATGCTCTTGCTCAGTTGCTTCTCCTTCTCTGTTTTTAGGGAACCCTCGTCGGCTGATGTACTCATGCCGCATCATGATCCGCAAAACAATGGGCAAATACCGTCTGACCCACATATCATCTTTACCACTACCAGAACTCATCAAAAACTTCCTGTTTCACCAAAACTGAGCCGACTTTCTTTTTTCTTTTAAATACGCAAACATTTAATAAAAAAAACCTAATTAAATCCCAAAGATAAGTAATTACTTCTTTATTTTTAAGTAACAAATAGTTTTCAAATGGTTAGAAGTTTGAGGTGTTCGAAGGGTTTGCATGTTCTGCCCATGTAAAAGCAAGATGTTTGTATTGATTAACCTGGGCCCTGTCTTCTCTGGACATGTGTCTATCACCCTGGTGATCCGGGTGTTTAATGTGTTTATCTCTATAAAATGGTTAGTTACATAAACAGAATCACACATTGTGTTCTCTATGATTTATTTTCATTACCTTAAAGAGAATTCAGTAAAAAATACAGAAAAACAAAAAACCTTTTCTTATTTCTTTCCCCGTATGAGTCATCAGGGATGGACTTTATGACTGTTGAAATCCTGTCAGACTAAACCCGCTACTCTGTCATCAGAATCAGAATTTACTTTAATCATCCCACACATCGGAAATTTGTGTGTCACAGCAACAACTTTCTATCTGCTAAGTGAGTCGTTGTAGAGCCCGATCACGTACGGGAAGAAAGACCTTCAGTAACGAGACGTTCTCAAGCGGAGCTGTCTGAGCCTCTTGGAGAAGGAGCTCCGCTGTTCGTCCAGGAGTGGGTAGAGCGGATGGTCGTGATTGTCCATGATGGACAAAAGTTTGTCCAGTGACCTCCTCTCTACCACTGCCTCAAGTGAGTCCTGTTTGCTGCCAATGACAGAGCCAGCCAGTCTGATTAGTTTATTCAGTCTGTTGGCGTCACTGGCTGCGATGGTGCTCCCCCAGCAGATGACAGGGAAGAACAAGGAGCTGGCCACCACAGACTGGTAGAAGGTCTCCAGGATCTTGCTGCACACATTGAAGGACCTCAGCTTCCTTAGAAAGTAAAGTCGGCTGCAAGTCTTCTTGTACACAGCAGTACTGTTGCTCCTCTAGCTCAGTCTGCTGTCGATGGTCACTCCCAGGAATTTGTACGCCTCCACCACCTCCACAACACTACCCAGAATGCAGAGCAACTGTAAAGCAGTACTCTTCTTCCAGAAGTCAATCTCCCTGGTCTCCCTGGTCTTGTCTACATTAAGCAGCAGGTGATTCTCTCCCGCCCACACCACAAATCCATCCACCACCCTCCTGTACTCCTCCTCCTGCCCACCACTTATACACCACACAACTGCAGAGTCATCAGAGAATTTCTGTAGGTGATCATGACAGCATTGTCCACAAAAAAGTTTGGATCAGTTAACACACTGTTCTGATTTTCATATTGAAAATTTGAAATTGATTCTTCGTAATTCTGCTGTTAAGTTTTATGATGATTGGAATAGATTAAACTAGTTGCTGAAAATACGAGATTCAAATTTTCAGATTTTATTCATTTGGTCAATATACAAAATCTTTACATATTTTCTCAGAAAAAAAGAAAGGAATCGGTTGACTCATATCTTATAAATTGCCTATCCTTTCAGCTCTATTTATATTTGACTGAAACAGCTTTACAATCAATTCTATTTCTCCACAGCTGTCTGGTACAATTTGAAGTGTTGTGTTTGCATCAAATAAAAAATAAAGATTATGAGCAATTTAATTTCTTCGATATCTAGAAAATTTGGGGAGATGTTTGCTCATTGGGAGTGTTTGTCCTTGAACTGAAAGAAGCTGGTTCGATTCTCACTGTGCCCATGCATAAGAGTCCTTGGGAGACACCTACCCCTGCGTCTCTTCCACCATTGCCTGCCTGCTGAGGTGCAATGCAGCAAAAGTAATTTCAGTAGCTCATAAAGACGCTAAATTAATACATAATATGTACCCAAAATGAGCTGGCTGGATCATTTCATGATTAATTACTTACTTTGTGTCTCTAAATTATTTTAATACAGTATAACTGAGTTATGTATCTTCTTCTCCTTTCAGCATTTCACCACAGCAAGTCAGTTTCTTTCATTTAATCCTATCTGCTGTAACCTCTTCGGTCACACCAACTATCTTCACGTCTTCCTTCACTGTATCCATGAACCTCCTCTATGGTCTTCCTCTAGGCCTCTTTCCTGGTGATTCCAAATCCAGCATCCTTCTGCTTATGTACTCTCTCTCTCTCCTCTGTACATGTCCAAAACATCTCAGTCTGGCCTCTCGGACTTTATCTCCAAAACCTCTAACATGTGCTGTTCCTCTGATATACTCATTTCTGATCCTGTCCATCCTGGTCACTTCCAGAGAGATCCTCAGCATCTTCATCTCTGCTACCTTCATCTCTGTTTCCTGTCTTTTCTTCAGTACTACTGTCTCTAGACCAAACAGCACGGCCGGTCTCACCACGGTTTTGTACACTTTTACTTTCATTTTTGGCTGGAACTCTTCTGTCACACATCACACCTGATACTTTTCTCCACTCGTTCCAGCCTGCCTGAACACGCTTCTTCACCTCTTTTCCACACTCTCCATTGCTCTGAACTGTTGATCCTAGGTACTTAAAATCTTCCACCTTCTTTATCTCTTCTCCCTGTAACATAGTTTTCTCAGTGCCACTGTCTCTAAAAGTGTAAAATAAAATTAATGCAGACTGTTGAAGAGGAACCAAGTTTTCAGTTAAAACTTCACATTATTTGTGCTGTGTACAGATTTCATATGATTTGAATGTTTTTTTTTTACTTCCCCACAGGTAGTTGAACATTGAACCATTGGGATTTTTTAAGACATTCATTGTGATTTCAGTGATTGTGATTCCATTCAGCAATTTTTTTAGTTATAGCCTTTATTTTATGTGAAAAGGACAAATATAATTTGCAGATTTGCTTGTCTGTAAATTTAATCTTTGCAAAATTTTGTCATGTTTTAATTTAACTAAATGATCAATTTTCTAATTAATAAATTTGACTAAACACATTTACTTGCATCTGATAAAAAAGACACAAACAATGACTACATTAGCTCTGAAATTTATCAATGATTAACATCAACAACGAGGAGTAATTTTGAGGAAGATCATTGTACAGTTTAAACAATTTGATTTAAAATTTCCCCCCTTATTCTTAAATTGTCCACTAAGCCACCAGCATGTAACATTCCACATCAAATTAAATTGATGTAGAATAAAAACAACTTGTGAGAAAATAATAAAAGTCCAACATGGAGACCCCGGATAAAGTTCCAAAGTGGGTCAGGGTGTCATGATGGTTGAGAAAACTGGCTTTTGGCAAAAATATAACAGACCCAACGGAAAAAGCTCAGCCTGGGAACAGTGATATGAAGCAGCAGGATGCAGTATAGCAGAAACAGAGGAGGGGTTCCAGTTTGTTTTCTGAAGGAATGCAAAGATGGATCATTTCAGGAAGAATATTCAGAAATTTAGAATTAGTAAAGGTCTATTTGGAGCAATTAGAAGTCTATAAAAATCACATTTAAGATGCTCCGCTAATAGATTTAGTTTATAACCTCTGAGATGAATTGAACCTCATGTGTTAGTGTGGACAAGCTTCAGACCAGGTCTCTAGATGGCACTATTTTCCTTCCAAGCATGGAGACATCACACCTTCCATCATATTTCTTGTTTCCGCTTATCTATGCACACATCTCTTTCTTTTTCTCTTTCTTCCTTTCCATCGTCTTTCTTTCTTTCACCAGCTCGTATCTCTTCCATCTCTTTCCATGTGCTACTCTCTGTCCTCAGAGGCTGTAGACCTCGGCATGTGTCCTGCAGAGCCTCATCCTCTCAGATCTCATTAAAGCAAGTCTTTCATTAGCAGAGCACACACACATGCAGGATGAGTGAAGATGAGACCAGACAATTTGGTAAACCACAATTTTTCTGTGAAGCATTTATTTCCATTGTGTGACTCTGCTCTTTCATGTCCAAGTGATTTTCTGTGTTTATTTGAGGAAAGAGACACCCCGCTGAGCTCCTCAAGGATGGATCTTTTTTGTTTCAATTGAATCTTTTTTTATAAAGTGATTGAACTTTAAAGTGTGATGTTTCTTACATACTTACACAACCACACGATCGGCTCTCTTTTGAAAGCTAAATGTCAGGAGAGTTTATTATGTGGTGTTTTATATCTCAGAACATCCTTTTTAGCCAGAATTAATCATATAGTTCCACTTGAGTGACTCTTTTTGGATGTTCGGTAGCAATAAACAAAAGAAAGAAAGTTCGGGAAATGCTTTATTTCCTCTGAAAATTGCCAGGAGTCTGGAAAATTGAATGGTGTTGTTCATTCCTAAGTTTATTAGTACCGCAAAATGCAATCAGAATCTCAACAAGCTCAGCTAATATCACCACAGAGTTCTGCTTCAAATAGAGAGCAGTGTGTTAAATCCGGTGGGGTCACTTTATGAACCCACCACAACTCTCAGATAAACTATTTCTATGGATTAAAAGATTTCCACACAAAAACTCAGAAAATATGTGGAGATGCTGGACGCATTTCTAAATATTGAGCCAAACTGTGCTTCTAATTCAGAAAAAAAAAAAACAACTTGTGAATTGGTTTCTTTTGTTAGACAGCCTACGACTTACACTGGCTAATGCAGTGTTTTTCAAAGAAGAGGAGTGGGTTGCTATGGTTACAGAGCCGTCCTGCCTGTCTAAAATAAAATGACAACATATCATACTGATTAAAAATACAGTAAATAAATATGCTTTAATCTTCTTTTTTTTCAAGACAAAACCCATGCAATCAACCAAAATAATCATTGGAAGCTACCGATAGATCCTGATCACCATGTGGCAGGTGGGCCCAACCAGTCGATCATGGTATACTGGTAGCCAGCGAATTGATTCCAAGTGGACCGCCAGGTGTGTAGAAAAAAAATGAAGTCAGTGTTTCTAACTCAGCGAATTTGACACGAGTGTTGAACGAGTGTTCAGACCCACTAGCCGCTAGAGTTGCTAAAATTTAACGACTCTTTGGGTTTTGTTTGTTCAAAAAAAGCTTCAATCTGGCGTCTTTTTCTAGTGTTAATGAAGATTTTTGGATTCTGTGACGTGAAGCACGTTTTTAAGCCTGTAACTAATGAGCAGCACCTGTTGCTGTTGTGGCCCCTCTCACTTGCAAAGCGATGAGTGCATGGAAAAAAGTCTGTGTGTGTGTGTGTGTGATGTTCCCACATAAAAAACATACAGTGAGTACTGTTCAGTAGAACTGTAAGTGAATAAATATATTTACGAGCTTGTTTTGGGCAAACATTGCATTTCTAAGCTAACAAGGCATGCCATATCTATCTATATCTATTCCCTCCCGTTCCGTTGTCTTCCGCTCATCCGGGGTGCAGGGGCAACAGCTTCAGACGGGAAGCCCAGGCTTCTCTCACCCCAGCTGCATCCTTCAGCTCATCCGGAAGGATCCCGAGTCGTTTCCCAGCCAGCTGTGAGACAGTCTCTCCAGCGGGTCTGAAATTTGCCTATTGGTCTTCTCTCGGTGGGACGTGCCCTAAACACCTCACCAGCGAGGCGCTTTGGGGGCATCCTGACCAGATGCCCGAACCATCCCATCTGGCTCCTCTTGGCCTGGAGGAGGAGCAGCTTGACCGAGCCCCTTCCGGATGGCAGAGCTCCTCACTTGATCTCTGAGTGAGAGCCCAGCTACCCTGCGCAGGAAGCTCATTTTGGCCGCTTGTATATACTGTACATCGTCAGGTAAAAATGATTTCTCCTCCAAAGCATGGTGCCCCCTCCTAAAATTTGAGTGGCCTCATTCTTCAGGTTGACTGAATTTCTCAAGTTCTTTCAATGATCAAATTACGTTGTGTTTACTCTCCCACATTCTCAAGGGATCAGTCATTGCAACAAGACTCCTTCATTTTAAACACTTTTTAATAACAATCTACAAAAAAAAGGCAAGTTTAAGGTGACGCAAAAAAACTGTGAAACTTAGTTTATCATTTAGCTTTTCAATGCAAGAAATCTTTTCTGTTTTTGGATCAAACAGGAAAGCTAGGGTGTGTCTCAACATATTGATCATTTTTCATTTTTGTGTAACACTGTAACTGTGCACATATGGGCTGCACAGGACGTACGTTTCCTTTGGTAAAGCTGTTTTAATCTATAAACCAAACACAAACAGGGAATTCCTTCAGCTTTACTGATTTAATTAGGAGGTAAATAGTAAGAAAAACTGTAAGAATTTCTACCCATAAAAGAGTGTATAAATGAAAAAACCTCAGAAAGGCTTTAAAGAGTTTTAATTTGACAGGGTTTCAGAGAAGCCGGTAGTTGTGAAATGTGGCAAAGCTAGGAAGGATGTGAACTGATTGCTTGTGTAATTACTGTGACAGCCTTTAAGTTGGGTCTTTTACTTAATTAGTTCCCTTTCATTAGAGCGATGTTTATTTATTGCGTGTGTATTACAGGCTGAAACGTTCTGGATCAGTTTTTCTGTAGAAACTACAGGGAAAGTTCTCAATGAACGGTTGTTTATAATATAAAGTTTTATAGGTGTGTCGACCATGTGGAATAAAACTAATACCGTACACATACTCTCATTAACAATGAAAATAGAAAAGTGCACTAATAACCGGAGGGGGAAAAATTTATTGTGACCAACTTAGTCAGTTTTTCCTGCTTTGCCGAAATAATTCATTTCAGAAGGAGAACAAAAACTCCAATAAAAACAATCATAAGCTCAGACTTACACTAGTTTTTTTTTTCTCCTGCATACGTAGGTACAGTACCGACACCATGACGCTGTTTGGTGTTTACATAAAAGAAAAACAACAGATTAAGTTGAACATTGAAGTTTTTCTTGATTATGATTAGCTTGTTGGCTGCCCCCCATCTCCTCCTTCACCAGACTCCAATGGCCCCTCTTGCAGGTGGTGAACTCACTGGAACGATCTATGTTCCTACCCTCGCCTATGGTCACCAGCTGTGGGTGGTGTAGGGCATCTGGTCAGGATACCACACCATACCATGCCATACCACACCACACCATGCCATAAATACCACACCACACCATGCCATACATACCACACCATACCAAACCATGCCATACCATACCACACCAAACTATGCCATACAATATACCACTCCATACAATGTCATACCATGCCACACCACACCATGCCATACATACCACACCATACCATGCCATACATACTACACCACACCATACCATGCCATGCCATACCATACTATACCAAACCAAACCATGCCATACCATACCACACCAAACTATGCCATACAGTACTATATACCACACCATACAATGTCATACCATGACATACCACACCAAACCATACGGTCAAGCATGGTAAACAAACAATCTGGCGAAGAGTGTGTCAAAAACTAATCCATTTATGCTGCAGCAGATAAGTAGATGAGTTTCAGGTGTGACTTGTTGCAGCTCCCCGCTGGGTCCGCCGAACTCCACACACACACAGACAAGAGGGAGGGGGTAAACAGGACACAGAGGGGAACAGACCACTCTCCTGACATATCCATCATTAAACCAGGAGATATTAACGTAAACTTGTAAACTGTTTTGAAGTAGGTTCATTGTACTACATGAATGTGATTTAATTTGTTAATTGTAATATTTGAAATTTCATTTGACCCCAGGAAGAGTAGCTGACGCAGTTCGCTGCTGATGCTAATGGGGATCTAACAAATAAACAAATAAATAAACAAACGTAATTATAAAGGTTTAGCAAATCTCAATCGATTTTGATTGATTCTTACAAAACATAGAAAACCGCTGATCTTATCCATCCATTCTGACCAGACAAAAACATAAGCACTTAAACTTTTATATTAAACAGAACGTTTAAGAACAAGCCTGTTTTTTGTTCATATCTGCTGACATTATGGTGAGGAACTGAGAGCGTAAGGTTGAACTTAATGGCTTCATGACAATGTCCATTACACCAAACCATCCATGTTTAATTGCTTCCGTGGAGCTGAACGACTCATGGGAAGGATTTTCCACCACTGAGAAGATCTCGTGGCTGGGAATAGGAGGGGTTGTCCTGGATAAGGAACAAAGCAGTTGAGCTGTCATAGCTTAAAGGGTTGGAGGAACTGTGGTTGGGGGAGGACATGGGGGTTTATGGGGTCCACTACCCCCCCTTCTCCTTCTTCCTCTTTATCCCCCCCTCCCTCTCTCAATTTGAACCAGCAAACATTCGGCATCTTCCCAAACCACTGGCTGACAACAACATGGGCAAGAAGAAACAGAGAAAAAGTCATTTGGTGGCCACCACTGTGGGAATGTTGTAAACTGTGCTTTCCTGAAGCCTTGGGATTCCCACACCAGAGCTAGAACCTGCAGGCATGGAAAACTGAGGCTTGTTTCCTCAAAAGGAGAAATGTCAGAAATAATCATTTGATCACTTGGAATATGTGAAGCGCCCTCTCTGATGTGAAATAAAGTGGTACAGAGACGGCATAGAAATTTAATCTTGGATTAAAGTTCTGAAGAATTTAAGCAAATAAAAAAAAAATAAAGAAAGCATATGACAGAATGTGATAAGATAAATATTAAAATCAATATGTGTATTAATGGTGGATTTAAATTGTGATCTAACATACCGGTAAGTGATTCATCTTTTGTCTATTTCAGATGTGTTGGCTTAATCTTGGCCGAGCGTAGTGAATTGTTGGACGTAGAGAGATGAGACCATGTTTTTTTGCCAGTGTTCAAGTTAAATGATTAGATGTTCTCGTTACAGCACTCATTCAAAACATTTTGTTTTCGCATCAACGTCTAAAGTACTTATCACTCATGGAATTGCGCGGGGTGCTGGAGCCCGTACACACATACTCATTCCTAAGGGCAATTTTGTGCAACCAATCAACCTAACATGCATGTTTTTGGAGGGTGGAAGGAAATTGGAGTACCTGGAAGAAACACGGGCTTACAGAAGGAGAACATGCAAACTCCGCACAGAAAAGCCAGTGTTCCAAGCCTTGTCCCATTCAGGACTCGTACCCTGACCCTCTTGCTGTGAGGTCACAGTGCGAAACAGTGTGCCCCATTCATAAAATGTTAGTCATAATTTAAAAATAAAAATCTAAGTGCGTATTAAACATAGTATTTTGTTGTTTTTTTGGGGTTTTTTTTTGTAAAACTGCCATAATTTCTTGCGATGATTTGCTTACAAAGTGAATTGGCTGCCAATCATCCTCATCATTAAAAAAAAAAAGAAAAAAAGAATTACTCTATTCATCCCTCACCGGGGAAATTTGTTTGCTGCACTCCTTACACCGCAGCAGGCTGCCCTTCAACGGCGCCAATGGTGGGAGAAGCGGGGGTTAGGTGTCTTCTCCAAGGACCCAAGACGTGCTCTCCGTGGGACGCAAAACCGCGACCTTCCGGTCCGCGCGCGAACGCTCTAACCACGCGGCCACCGTCTCCCCATATTCATATTTATATTATATTTATACTATTCATATTTATATATGAATAGTACAAATGAATACAATTCCTACAAATTCTCTATTTTGAATTTCTTGCATGTGCGTTTCATGGGTTCGATAAAATTGTGTTGGATTGATTTTGATGGAGTTTTATTGGTAGATTTCTGTTGACACACCAGATGTCGTGTCTTACGTTAATGACTGCAAAAACCTCATGTCTTCACAGTAAAGAAGCTGAACATTCTGGCTTAGCGAAGCACTTGATCTTGATTCATGTTGTTACAATATGTGGTGGGAATGAGAGTGGCCTGGGATGAGTGCAGCATTGCGTGACCATGAAGCCAACTTCCTGTCCCTGGTGAATTCCGTGGAGGAGTGTGCGGCTCCTTTGGTTTTCAGTCTTTTTTTTCATGAGTCCCAGTGTGCAGGGAGTGCATTTAAATGTGCAAGAATGAGATGATTTACGACTATAGGACTTATCTTTTTGCACTATGACATCCCACTGGGATGACGGTCAGAGGATGTGGCAGCAGTTTACAGACCCAAGGGTAATGTGTTAAACAGTACACAGAAAATGATGTAACAACCCGTGTAGTCCTATAATATGGGTGTGATGTAACATTTTGAATGCAGTGTTATACAAATGATTCTTATTCAAACTTTTTTTCACCTAAAAACCCATTTGAAATGTCAAATAGTAAAACAGATTCCTCTAAATGCACAAGTGTGTACAAGTACATACGTATGTAGATGATAAATGTAACCATGTTGGTTGTTGGGATCCACTAGTTACTTAGGTCCAGTTTCACATTAATTCTTCTTCTTCTGTCGGCATTTCCCTTCAGCAAGTCAGTTTCTTCCATCTAACCCTATCTGCTGCATCTTCTTCAGTCCCACATCCATCTTCATGTCTTCCTTCACTGTATCCATGAACCTCTTCTTTGCTCTTCCTCTTGGCCTCTTTCCTGGTGGTTCCAAATCCAGCAGCATTCTTCCGATGTTTCACTTTCCCTTTCATTTTAGCTGAAACTCTTTTGTCACACATCCCACCTGATACTTTTCTCCACCCGTTCCAGCCTGCCTGCACACACCTCTTCACCTCTTGGGTCCTTCACCTCTTTTCCACACTCTCCATTGCTCTGGACCAGGGATACCCAAGATTTGTCCTAAGATCTACTTTTTAAGTAGCAAACCTCTTGAGATCTACCAGTCTCACGGCAACATTGCAAACCGCCACAATTTTTTCCAGCTTGTAATGAAACTAATATTGGTCCTGAATACTTCTTCCAGATCCACAGCCAATTAGAAAATTTATTTAGAAAAACAGTTGATTGGATTCTCCAAGACGTCATCAACCCAGAAGTATGCATCCACTCCTTTGTTTGTCTCCAGATCTGCAGCTGAGTAGAAACTTGAGGTGAATTGCAGGCATCAAATCGGGATTGTTTGAAAATAAATTTAGAATTGGTTAAGGATCTTCTCCACCAATCAACTGTGACTTGACTAGTGGAAAAGAAAAGTCGCTAAATTGGCAACACTGACTTTCTGTCATTAAAAAAAAGTCATAATTTCTTTTTTCTTTATTTTTTATACAACATGTCTCGCGGTCGACTCGGGACCAGTCTGCGATCTACTGGTAGACCGCGGTCGACTGGTTGGGCACCCCGCTCTGGACTGTTGAGCCTAAGTACTTAAAATCTTCCACCTTCTGTATCTCTTCTCCCTGTAACCTCCATATTTACTTTAGAGCAGGAATCGTGATTAAGGCTGCAAATATAGAGTGAAATGCATCAAATTTGCAAAGATTGTGTATATTAATGTGGGTGTGTGGTGGAGAACAAAAGGTATGACAAAGAACATGTCTCATGAATAGTATACAAATACTGAATGGGAAAGTTCGCAAATGACTCAAACATGCATGAATGCAATGGAAAATCACTTTGGATATTTATTTAAAAGTGGAAATAATGTTCAAACATGGCCGAAACCTACTAAAAAGTTGATTTTGCACAAACTAATCTTTGGAAATAGAATTTTCAAGATATCAAAAAACTTCCAACTCCAAAGTTTTTTATGTTCTTTAGATTTCTAAATGCATGCAAAGTTTTGTTCTGAAGCATAACACCATGTAATTAAAAATGTATAAGTTCATTCTGCATTTAATTTGCAGAATGAACTTATAACTGGAACTGAAATAAAAATCCCAAACAAGTGCTAAAGATAAGTTTGACAGACAGAAGTTCTTCCGCCTCTCTTCTATCTGTGGATTCTTCTGTGGTTTCAGTCAGGCATTCATGAGTACATCTCATCTCTTTAATCAGTTTATAGCAGGAGGTAGAGCGGTACACTCTGTTAACCACATTAAGCCTCCTCTTTTATTTTTGACCCGATTGGCACACCCACACTGTGGGTGAGTTCTGAGGTTTGTGGAAGCCTCAGTGAGTCAGTGACAGGTGGACAGGTGGTAGTTGGAGAGAAACAGCGGCCATGAGGCCCTGTATGCTGCTGTGTGGCTAAAATTAGAGGGAAACCCTCTCCAGTGTAAACAGAAAAGGATTAAAAATTTGTTCTATTCACCACAGTGACATAGTCTATAACATTTTTATATTGCAGCCTGCTTATTTTCTTACGTTTGTCTGCAGAAAAACTCGTGTTTTGAAAGGGACTTCGCTTCAACTGTACATAATTTGGCTGATGACAATTTTCTATAAAATGATTGGGTGATAAGATTTTATGTTTAACTGGCATTGTTGTCCCTAAAGGCCTCAAATTTGACATTTTCATGCAACTAAATGCAATCAAATTGAAGTCTTGTCATTCACACAAACTGGATTTAAAACCAGTACCAAGAACATCTGGCAAAGAAAAAAAAAAAAAAAAGACAAAAAGCTACTTAAGAAACGTCATGACATGTGAGTATTTCAGTAGCTGTGCTTGGATGGTAAATACTGTAAGCTTTGTTTCCACAAAAAAAAAAAAAACATCTTAAAATGCAACCTTTAAACATAAAGGTGCAAAAAGGACTATTTTTTTTAAGTAGTAAAAAAAAAAAAAAGACCTAAACAAAAATCAAAAACTTGATTTCAATCCATTTTCTGTTCCGTCATCTTCCGCTTGTTCCGAGGCCGGATTATGGGGGCAACAGCCTCAAACGGGAAGCCTTGGCTTCTTTTACCCAGGCTGCATCCTCCAGCTCACCTGAAGGATCCCGGGTCGTTCCCCGGCCAGCTGTGAGACATAGTCTCACCAGCGTGTCCGGCGTCTGCCCCTTGGTCTCCTCCCGGTAAGATGTGCCTGAAACACCTCGCCCGCGAGGCGCTTGGGGGGCATCCTGACCAGATGCCCGTACCACCCCATCTGGCTCCTCTCGACCTGGAGGAGGAGCGGCTCGACACCGAGCTCCTCCTCACACATCACAAATCTGATGCACTTATTAATGCTTATGTTAATTATCAACATGTATTTACATTAATAAAGTGTATGCAAATGGTGGTGAAATTTTCTGAGGATACTTATTATTTTTCTCATTAAGTAACTACTTCCTGATTTTGTTTTCTATATTCCACAGACTTAACTATCAAAAGCAAAATGGAATGTTGTCACTGTTTCACCCGTGCATTTTGTAAATAATGCAAAAAATATCCTTCATTTTTTTTTATTCATAAATTACAATAAAGTTGATTCAAAATCTATTTTTAAAATTGTTAATGTGCAACTGTGCCTTGAGGTGTGAGGCCGCTATACAATTGTCCCTGGAAATAAATGTGTCTGTGGATGGTTTTGTGTGTGTGTGTGTGTTTGGCCCCGGGACAGACTGGCGACCTGTTCAGGGTGTATCCTGCCTCTCACCTTGAATCAGCCGGGATAGTCTGGATGGTTTAGAAGAAGAATGAATGAAATATATCGTGCTATATAACCTAAAGAATTACAAATGAATAATCTCACAACTTGGAAAAAAAATAAATCCATAGATACATGTTTTTTAACCCAATTAATCAGTTATTAATTAATTAGAAATGTAAATGATTGTGTGAGTAAAATTACAATATACAAAATTGTATGTGTTTTCACACATCATCTTTATATACAGTTACAGTGCACATATTTCTCTGCAGATTTAACCGATCTCTGGTGGTCCTCCTCTGACAGGCAAGGCTCCCATGTGTGTTTAATATCTTGTTTCGATTCCAACAGTTTGAAAAAAAAAAACGTTCAGGAATTTATTTGAGCTTTTTAAGTTGGTGTCTGTGCCTATTTCTGTCTTTGATACAGAAAGAAAAAAATCGGAGAGCATTTATGAATAAAAACAAAATTCTAATGAAAACATCTTTGCCCTTTTTTTTAACTGACGGTGTGAATGCTTTCAAATGGGCTCTGATTGCAAATTATTGCAGATGTGAGTTTGATCCTTGTCGTGATTTTTAAGTGACCTCTGAATTCCTTTTCTGACTTTTATTAAATTTACAGCTCTGAAGTTCATTTTTCTGACGTCTCATAGAAATAACACCCTTTTTGATTTCACTAATCAGAACCACCATGAGAATTATTTACACTGTGTCAGTGTGTGTTTTTCTGATAGATAAAAGTCTATGGAGTGATGTTTGTGGTGAATATCTAAAAACAGTTTGCTTGATTCTAATTGAGTGTGCACATGAACAGCAATCAGCCCACCACAGTTTGTGTTGTTTCAGATGATTTTTTGTTTTCTATCTAATTCAGGCTTTTCTTTGAAGAGGAAGGCAGGAAATTGACCGGCTCTGGTTCCTTGCTTTCTTTTTTTTTTTTAAACGCAGCATGTAAACATTTCATTCTCATTTGGTTTTTATTTATCACAGCTTACTTCCACATCCTATCGCTGCACTCGCCCTGTCTAAGGGGTTGAAAAGTTTTGCTGTGTTTGTATGGGAAAGAAATGTTGACAGGATGAATTTATGTGAATGTATACACGATCAGTTGTGTGTTGGGTGTTTATCTCAGAACTGGGTATGAATACGTGGGCATGGAAATGTATGAAAAAGGATCTGATGTGTGAGCATGTGTGTAGTTGGGCTTCTTTTTGCAAATGATTTCTATATGTTGCAGAAAGTTTAAACACTTTAATTTTTTTTTTGAGCTTCATAAAGAGAAGATATTCCATTTTAATTCAATTCAATTTTATTTGTATAGCCCAAAATCACAGAACTTCTGTCTCAATGGGCTTCACAAGAAAAAGAGGAACGTGTTAACACTAACTTAAAACTGTAATCCAAGATGGCGCCGTGAATAGACGCCTGTTACAGCAGCTCTGTAGTCTTTTTTTGTTTAATCATTGTTTTTATCTTCTAAAGCACTTTGAGATCTCCACTGGAGATATAAAGTGCGTTACAAATGAAATTTTTATTATTATTATTATAACACTAATACACAGCAAGAAAAATAACTAACAAATGCTAACTAAACAAGACTAGCACATTTCTGTCCTTAGACTATCCTTCACGGTGAGGAAAAACTCCTAAAAAAACCATCAGTGGGGAAAAAAATAAGAAACCTCTTGGGGATCCACACGAAAGAGAGATCCCCATCCCGGGACAAGCAACCAATGTGTCAAAGATTATTGTTTAAATATTAGCTTATTCTAATCTACAGCTAAATATCTAAAGAAGTCAATAGATGTTCTTCATCCTGATGGAAACAAGGGGACTCCTCAGCCCGGAGATGTCAAGTACGGGGATGAGTAGATGCTCTTCATCCTGATGGTTACACGGGGGACTCCTCAGCCCAGCGATGCCCTGAATGGGGATGAGTAGATAGATTTCATCCTGATGGAGCGGGGATGATGAAGCGCGGAGGTCTCCTCGGTGTGGCCATGCCCAGGACAGGAACGCAGTGTATCCATCAGGAATCTGAATTGGGGCTTTCTCCCAGAGAGGAGGGAGAGAGGTGGACAGCATGTGAATTGTACTGTACCAACAAGCAGTGAAAATCTAAATGAACAGACAATAGAGAACAATGAATGAGATAGAAAGCCAGGGGTTAGGGAGAGGGGAAGGGAATACAGACCCTGGTTAGGGTAGTGGGTAAGGGGAAAGAGGGATACAGACCCTGGTTAGGGTAGCGGGTAAGGGGAAAGAGGGATACAGACCCTGGTTAGGGTAGGGGGTAAGTGGGTAAATACCCTGGTTAGGGTAGGGGGTAAGGGGGAAAGGGCCAAGGCAGTCAATTTTATTTGTATAGCCCAAAATACCAGAATTTCTGTCTCAATCGGCTTCACATTGCAGATTCAGAAAGACGAAAAACAAGAAAAAAGAGGAATGTATAAACACAAATACACAACAAGAAAACTGACTAACAAATGCTAGCTAGACAATATTAGCACATTCCTGTCCATAGACTCTCCTTCACGGTGAGGAAAAACTCCTAAAAACCCATCAGTAGGGAAAAAGTGAGAAACCTCGTGGGGATCCACATGAAAGAGAAATCCCTCCCCTGGGACGAGCAATCTTGATATGTGTATCAAGATTATGTGAGGTTTGATTTATAGAAATATAGATGAGTTCATTCATAGAAAACCTACCAGTTATTATGTACAAAATAGGGAACCACCCACTTTGTGATTAGCTTTTTAAGACTAAAAAAAAATTTGAAAAGACACACTTATGACAAGTTTACATCTAGAATCCTATTGAGTATGTTTTTTTAAGACTAAAAATGTTATTGTCTGTAAAAAAAAATTGTTTAGAAACATAAAATGTCCATTAGAGTTAAAAATTTTTTTATCAGAAGGCTGAAAATCAATAAAGAATCCAGAAGAGAAAGTTTTAAAAAAATACACAAAATACACAAATCATCATCATCTCTCGATTTACAAGTCGATTTACGTTCCCACCCTCACCTATGTTTACCAGCTGTGGGTGGTGACCGAAAGAATGAGATCGCAAATACAAGCCGACGAAATGAGCTTCCTCCGCAGGGTGGCTGGGCTCTCACTCAGAGATCGGGTGAGGAGTTCTGCCATCCGCGAGCAGCTCGGTGTCCAGCCGCTCCTCCTCCCGGTCAAGATAAGCCAGATGGGGTGGTTTGGGCATCATGACCAGATGCCCAAACCAGATGCCCAAACCACTCTGAGCGCCTCGCTGGTGAGGTGTTTCGGGCACATCCCACCGGGATCCCATGAGACCAAGAGGCAGTCCTGAGACCTGCTGATGAGACTATGTCTCACAGTTGGCTGGGGAATGACTCAGGATCCGTCTGGGTTAGCTGGAGAATGCAGCCAGAGTGAGAGAAGCATCGGCTTCCCGTCTGAGCATGTTGCCCCCATGACCCCGCCCTGGATAAGTGGAAGACAACCGAACGGAACAAACCATCAAAAAATGGCTAATAATTTGTTCGTTCGCCTTTTGAACTGCTTATTCCAACAGGGTCACGGTGGGTGCTGGAGCCTATTTGAGAGGCAAAGTATGTTTTCTGAATGTAGATTTCGGGTTTTAAATTGTCTTTACCTTGCCTAGTTTTTTTTGTTTTTATGTAGCACTTTGAGATTTTTTTCTTAAAATGTATTATTATTACACTCTGAACAGATCGCCAGTCTGTCGCAGGTCCACACACACACTCATTCCTAAGGGTGCTTTCACAGTGGCCAATTAACCTAATACACATGTTTTCAATGGGTCGGAAGAAACCGGAGTACCCAGAGAAAACCAACGTATACACGGGAGGAACATGCAACCTCCACACAGAAAGGACATTTTTTCAAGCCTCATACCACCCAGGTCTTAAACCCTGACCTTCTTGCTGTGACGCCACTGTGCTGGCTAATAATTTATTAGAAAAATAAAAACAATCAGTTAAGATGTGATAAATAAATCAAAGATGATAAACCAGTATTTTAATGATTGTTCGAATATTCTTTTCAATTGTTTAGAGTGGGAAAATTTGTGTCACATTTTTTATGAAGTTTTTTATTCATCTTTGAGCCGAATGTGGTAGCCAATTATTTCACGAAGTGAGACAGTCAATTTCGTGCAAAATGAAATCCTTTCCTCCTGTTAGCCTGACTTTTATACTAATCTTTATGAGCCTAAAAAAAAAAACTAATTCTGTTTTTTTTCTGTGTGGACTCACTGTGAGTCAAAAAAAGAAACAATTAATGTAATTACAAATCAGATGAAAGAAAACTAGCCAATTAAATTTAAACCTAAAACTTTCTTTAATTTATTTAATCCCATCCATTTAACAATCAGCGGGAAAAAATAACTATGCTCTTATTATGCTTACAACGTGAACCGTCTTCAAAGACAAACTTAATCAAACAAATGCAAACGATTATTATTTAATCAAGAAAATGAATGTTTTATTTTTAAGTCCAACCTTTGTCTCAAATTTGAATTTGTGTTTGTCTGATTTTAGACTTAAAAATCTGCACGAACACAAAATGTTCATGTAGTTTGATCCAAAAATCCTCTAGATCATTTTTAATAGCTCAACCAGAAACTAAAACTCACTGGATAATAGACAGCACGACCAAACCGTTAGTGTGCATTACTAGCCCTCCTTTCCAGATCTTTCCCCTCATCCTACCCCAACCTACAGCCTAATTCGAAGCATCTTGCAGAGTGACTGCAGCACAGAAAGAAGGATGTGGCTGAGGCAAATAAAAGAATCATAACAACAGGATCAAAGCTCCCTTCCAAATCTATTCCTTCTGGATATTGCGGCTTTTGCATAAAACAAAGAAAGTCAAAGACAAGACAGGCATGGCACGGCTCACAGAGGAAAAAGGAGAAGTCGGTAAAAAAAAAAAAAAAAAAAAGAGACTGCTGAACTTCATTTTTCATAGAGAAGGACCTGCGTGCTGTCTGCTGCTGGTAGATTGATTTCCTTCTTTTTTATTTAAGCTTTTATTTAAAATACGTCAAACATTCTTCCAAATATTGATGGCATCAATCTTCCTTCTGTGTGTGAGATCAAACAGGCGTGACATAATCGTCCAGGCCGAACTCTCCTGGTATACATAAAACCTGGATGTCCACTCACACACATTCACACACACAAACTGTTCTGCAACTTTACATCCAATCATCATGTGACTTTAAATAAAAATATAGTCCTAGCAGATGTAATCATAAAAGTTTTATAAAGACATCTCCACCTAAATCCTGAAGGCTTTTGAATTAGATTTATCTTGTGAAGCACCTGTCTGGTCCACTGAAAGTTTTTGTGGTGTAATAATTATTACCTCATTGCATGACATGATGGATGGTTTCTTTTCTTAGCCTTAAAAATGCTATATTCGCCAAAAACTAGCTTACAAATACATTTATCCAGTTTTACAGCCCCTAGGTGCATGCACAACACGGTGTAAATCTCCTTTGAGGTTGCAAATGCAGTGTAAAGAGCATCAAGTTAGCAAAGGTAGTGCATATTTATTTATGTTCTCATTTTAGTGTATTGCATAAAAATGGCTCTTCATGTTATAAAACTCTACACTTATGATTCCATGTGGGTTTCAGGTCTTTAATAGTGGTTTTGTTGTTATTTAAGATTAATTCCTGTTTTAATTTGAAATTCTAACCTATTCCAGGTGTCTCGACTTCCCCTCCTTGTGTTCTCCCTTCGTTCTGGTGGTTGCCAGCTTCCTTCCTAATGTGTCACATGTGTATCTCTTCTTTCTATCTGATGTCTTCCTTCAGACTGCACGTTGTCTTTGTTGTTTATTATCAAGATTTTTTTTGATTGACCTAACTACCCTATTCTTGGAGATCTATTGATTAGTTTCTAGAAATAAATCTATTTTTGTTAAAACTGCATACTGTCTTGCGTATGTCCGCAACCTGACACCCAACCTCACACCCTGTGAGCAGAGTATGTGGAGAATCTGTGCAGTACTACTGCGAAAGTTAGTGTGGGCTTGACAGGGTGAAAAATTATGGTCAAGAACAGCCCAGCGTTACAATAGTACCCAAACAAAAGATGAATAAAGATGCCCGCAAGAGGGATCTGAAGTCTTGGAACATCAACGCAACAAGATCTCGAGACCACTGACCGTCAAAGGTGGCGTGCAACTGTCAAAATTGGTATCAAGCAGGCTGAGGAGAACACAGAGATTCAGGATGAGGCCACAAAACATTTAAAAAGTCCGTCTGCCACTGCTCCTGCCATGACTCATACAGCCTGCACAGTTGCAGCACGGCTTATTCTGCCACAGCCAACGCTGCACAAACATATAGGTATCCAGTCCTCATCTAAGATGGTTGTGCTGAAATGCCACGTATCATCCAAAAAGACATTTAAACTGCCGAAATCCACCTAAATATAGCCACCTAAATTAGCTTTTAAATCAACAAATCAAATGACATCATTTCATTTTAGTATTTCCATTTTTAAATAAATCAACAAACATTTTGTTCTCTTATTGTTTAAGTTATAAAGTTAAAAGAACTCTCCCCCTTAAGCCCCCCGCCCATCTGAGAAATTATCTAAAAGTTCTACTTCTGTTACACCACATTGTTTTCATTTCATTTCTCAAAACCAAGGACAAAAGAATTTAATTTTGAAAGAAAAAAAACAAATCCAAACACACTCTACACAAGCTGCATGTTTAAATCCTGATTCATCAAACTCAATTGTTCACGTGATTTTTTGCTTTTACATTCAATTTACAAATTTGGAGCAGCTCAGAAATCCGCAACACATTTTCCAGGACATAAAAGAAGGAGGGGAATTATGAGCACACATGGAACAAAATAAAACCAGGGTGGCTGCTCATATTGGGTACCATCGCTGAGACTCAGTGCTCTGTTTTGAAACACATCAAAGAAAATGGGGATTTTGCAAGTAAAGCCACAACATGACTGGTATCTGCCTTGTTTCCCGGCCTCATTGTTCCCAACGGAACAGGAAAATGTGAATTCTTGGAAATACAAACTCTTAAGAAACACTACAAACAAGACTGAGAAATTATGAACAGTAAAAGCTTTTTTTTTTTGTTTGATTTAATTAAGACGTTGGTATGTTCCAGGGAGATTGAGCAGGTTTACAAAAGGGGGTCATAGGCAAGTTTTGGATTTAAAAAAAATGCATTCCAAAATGTCTTTTTTTAAAACATGGGAGTTGTTGCGTGACAGTTTGGTAGTTTCTCATTTATGCTGAAGACATTTGTATTTACTACAAAGGAACATACACGGAGAATAAATCCATGCATTTTTTATTCAAACAAACTCTGATGGTAAATGAGCCCAAACATAAACCCCCGTAAGTGTTATACCCGATGGTTCTGGTGCTGCGTGATGAAGGCAAATGATGTAGTCATACTGTATGTTAACGGTACCAATGACACATTAGACATGGTGTCATCTGGAAGAAAAAACCCAAACAAACATTTGTTCGAAACTTTATAAGAACTTAATAACAAAAAACAAGTGTTCCTTTGTTGGATTTTATGGTTACAACTCATAATTTTAGCCGTGAAATCAGATGTTTGGGTGTTTCTTAGCTTTGCTGCAATCCACGGCTTTAAGAATCAAAGGGTCAATATTATACAAAATCAACTTTTCGGAGCTTTTAAAATGATATTGGAGCCATTTGGGCCTCACTAATATGTCTAAAGCTGTTTTTCCGAATGATGCCCACATGTTTAAGCTTAAAGAAGGGGGTTTTGTGTCTTTAAGCAGTAGTAGTCGTTGCAAATATTGGTAACCAAGGTATCTTTTGTTGCTCAAGAAATGCGATATTAGTCATAACATTAGTCATGTTAGCAATGTCTAATGTTAGCAGATACGCATTTGATTATAAAGGCAAGGAAAAAGATACTTACCTAACAGCACTCCCAGAGGGAGGCTTGGGCAATGCACTCAGGCAATTCTGACCTTTGCGAATTCTCCAAATGTGGGAATCTCGATTGCATAATTTTTGATAGCTGGGGACTACGTTTGCACTCTCCCCTGATCTCATTAACAGAGAGGCGTTGGTTAAAAGGTAGAATATCTGTCCTTGGACCGGAAGAAGTTGGTTCGATTCCCATTAAACGCCCAAGGTGTCCCTGGAGCAGATATCTAACCCCCTAGCTACTCCTTCTATTGATGCTGTCGTGGCTACCTGCTACGGTGCAATACAGCAAAATAATTTCCCGCACTGAGAAATCAATATTGTACGGTATAATTAAATTAAAAATAGCATGGTAGTGCTGTTGGTCTTAAAAGGGAAGAACTTTTGTTTTTAACTTAAATCATATTGATGAGGGAAAATGATCTAAGGTTAAAAAAGTTTGTGACTGTTTACCTCTCACCTTGGGTTGTCATCATTGGTGCACAGATGAGTCTTTGTGACGATGTTTTTGTAGCTTTTGGGTAAAACTCATCGGTATATAGTATGACATAACTGCCAAAGACCTCACAAAGTGCACATGTCAGGAGTAAGTAACACAGAGGCCTGAATAAAAACCTAAGCCAAGGCTGTCCATGACAACCAGCATGCCACACGACCTAAAACAATACACAGTCTGTCCCTCCTGACGGCCATCAGTACACATTCGTACAGTCACGGCAGGAGGAGATTACATGCCCACTCTGACATCCCCTGACAACAAAAAATAAACGAACAGATGGAAAAAGAAGATACATAATGAAAACCAGGGTTCCAAGGAAAAGAAACATGGACTTTCTTTATTGTACCCGTATATGCCGGGTGTCATTGCGTGTTAAAATCTTGTGAACCTTTATCAAGCGAAACTTTTTATGCAGCCTAAATCAGGCATTGTTTTCTTTCTCTTTGGGGAGTTAGCATCTGTATCTTGAAAACAACAGTTGCAGATCATTAAAATACCTCTGAGAATACAGGATGCTTATCAAATGATATGAAACACGTTGCTCTACTTAACTCCTGTGAATTGGGAGTGGGTATGTGGGGTCTGGGTAGATAGCACTACATTTTCAAACAAAGTTCCTGGGAAAAGTTTATAGAAATGAAACAAAGTCCTGGCTTCTGTAAAGATCACAACCAGATTGTATTCTTATTACCTGATCAAAGAGGAGATTTAAATGAGAGTATGATGAATGTATGCGATTGATGCCACTGCGTTGTTGTAAAATCAAGCATTAGGCCCGGCAAGGCAATGCAAGGACAGTTTATTTGTATAGCACAATTCATACAAAATGTAATTCAAAGTGCTTCACAACAAGAAAAAAATGCATTAAAATCACAAAACATCAAAAAGTACATATATATATTAAAATTAATCAAATGCACAGTCACACAGAACTGTTTCCAACCTAGATTTAAACAGTCACAGTAGAGGCCTGTCTCACAGCCTCAGGAAGTTTGTTCCAGACTTTAGCAGTATTAAATTGAAATGCAGCTTTTCCATGTTTAGTCCTGACTCTAGGCACCAGCAGGAGGCCGGTCTCAGAAGTCTTCAGAGTTCTAGATGGTTCACAAGGTAGTTACATATCACAGATGTACTTTGGTGCTAGACCATGGAGAGACTTAAACAGAAGCAAACAGCTTTAAAGTCAATTCTCTGAGCCACAGGAAGCCAGTGCAGAGACTTGCACTGGCCAATTGTGCCAGGGCAATTTGCAGTGAGGCAACTACGCAACACAACAGTTCTGAAGTTTTTTAAACACATTCACAAAAAGGCTGTAGTCTAACGTGTAAAAAGAAGAAAAAAAGCGTAGTAAAAGTATGTGTAAAAGTACCAATCATAATCCACCAATAAAAACATGGAAAAGAACATTCTGGAACAACTTTCCATTATGAGTTGGATTATTTTCAACTCTGATTCTCCTAGAAAGTATAAGCCCACCAGCCTAACCTTCAGATAATAAAATCTGTTTTTGTCACTTGGCTTACTTTGAAAAGTTTTCCAACACAGATTTTTAAAAGTTGAGGATCGGACAGACATGCGGCAGTGTTGAGCCAGTAGCTGCTTTGCAACACCTCTTTATTTCACATGTGCAAAGCGTTCAGAGCGTAAATGACATTTAAAAGTTAAGAGAGAAAAACATAATGACATTGCATCTTTTAATACTTCAAAGGTTTCATTCCAGATGTGGAAATGGCTAGTAGCGCTACTGTGTTTGGCTAATTGAACAATATGGTGTCACTGCAAATGTTTTGATATTGCTATGTTAAGATTATTGTCTCCCTTAAGTTACTGAGGTAATTTTTATAAATAAAAAGATTGCACATTATTGGGTGTACATTTTTCACATTCATGCAATATTTTGGTGTATCCACCCACAGAATGTAAGGCGCTTGGGCTGTCCGACTTTGCATCTGTACCACTTTTGTCAACAAACACATTCATATATTCACAACTTGATCCACCCAGAGATAGATTCTTGTTCAATTTATGCTATCCGTCTCATTCTTCAAGTTAACCAGGGTAACAATTTCACTCAAACTGTTTGTGATTAGGAAGTATCGTTTTAAACCAAAAGCTCCCCTGTTTTTAAAAATGGCCGACTCAGATTTTCTCCAGAAAAGTAAACCAGTTGAAAGCAATCTGAATGACATTTTATTCCAAAAAAAATTCCACACTTGTAAAATTATTTCCTGCCTTGCCATTGTGGGTGATAAATTCCTTCACATTTTAATCAGGCATTGAGTAAACAGGTCCATATTACGACAGCCCAACGCCGCCGTCTGTCTTTGACATTTCCCCCTGACATTCTCGGTCACCCCGCCTTGGAATTCCTCCTGCATGGCTCACACTCCTCTGATCTGGGCCAAACTGAATCCCCTGGGACCCATCTGCAGGAGGAAATTATTTTTCATTGCCCCCAAAACACTGTGACTCCTGCTAACTTGGCCGCGCGTGCCTCGTCTCCAGGTCACTGTTCCTCTTATCAGTGAAAAGACATTCAGAAGGTAAGTTATTCTGGAAAACACCTCACAATCTGAACATCGTTTTTTACCACTCCAAGATTTCTTTCTATCAGAAAATGTGCTGCTAGGGTGACGAATGAGAAAGTTATTTTGTAGTATTTTCATTACTGGTTAAAATGGAAAAAAATGTGTTTTAATTAAACTTCAATTTCATTCAGAATTGCAGCGGTTTTCATGCAAATGGGAGTTTTATGTCATCCAAATTAAACTTTGTTTGTTGGTAATCAACTTTGAAAGTGGGGAACCAATATAAAAAATTACTTCAGATGTTTTGTTGTGAGAAATAATTGTTTTCTTGTTGTCGTGGCTTTCCCTTGTGAGCCACATGGAACATTTGAAACATTTGTTTTCAAGCATTCAAGCACTGAAGCTTAAGGTTATGTTTGATGTTTAAACAAAAATAGCAGTGTCTGGTTCTTCCGGTAATTCAAGACTAGTCAGAATTTGTTCTTCAGCAATGTGGATTCCCATTATTTGGCTAGATGTTTGTTGGGATTCAGGTGATCCGGGACACCTTGTAAGTACACTGATTAAATGAAGTGTTTGTTCTGGTGATTTCCATGGACTATCAAAAGCTGAGTATTCAAAACAAAATAATCAACAGGAATGACAATGAGAGCAGATTCCCAGCAGAAAGCAAAGACTTTGCTAAATGTTCAACAAGATGTTAGATTGTTGTACAAAGACTTGTGTATTTCCTTGGCCAGCTCTTTTTAACAGTATTCCTACCTTAAATGGGGACATTTCTGTGGTGCATTGCACTGCAGCAGGCAGCCACGACGGCGCCAATGGTGGGAGAAACGAGGAGTTAAGTGTCTTCCCCAAGGACACTTAGGAATGCCCCAGCAGGAATTGATTGTAGTGGTCCAAGGCCGGACAAACTACCATAGAGCCACCGCTTTCTCTATTAATGCATTTGTAACAAAAATAAAATCAAATCTTCTGATGCTTGTTTGTGTGGTGTTCCATTTTTATGCGAATATGACTAACGATAATTGAATTGAAAATAATGTATTAATCCCCGAAGGGAAATTTGATGCTGCGGCGCTAACACCTCAATGCCTTCCCGGTCCGCTTACACGGTGTAAAAGCTGTCGACTGAACGGTTAATGAGTCCATAATGAGTCCACTAACGAGTTGTCAGTTAGTAACCGTTACTAACTGACAGTCAGTTAGTAACGGTTAGCTTTCAACTTCAACTAAGCACACCAACTGGCCCCTCCACATTCTTGCTGGGTCAGAGCAAGCATCCTCAGTTCCTACATCTTGCCAGCGATTGTCCGGGTGTTATCGATGACAACCGCAGGGACACTGGGCTCAAAGCGCCTCCTTTCTGATCGTCTCCTTCTCAGTTCTGTCGGGACTGCATAGACTCCTCCAGCCACGGTGGATCTTGTTCTGAAAGATAGCTGCTGGTTGAGTCCATGCTAACAAAGCGAAACGACTCCATGAAAACGCAAAACGGAGAGCTAGCCGTTGAAACCAAAAAACGGCTAGCCTAATAACAGTCGTCTGAAGCTAAACAGTGCAGTCCAAAACGACGTCACAAAGTCACATCTCCAGACCGGGACCAAACACAGGCAAAAGACAAACAGAAACCGAGTGGGAAAATAGACGACCAGATGCCAAAAAGACAGGAGACACCACAGCAGGCAGCTGCCCGGGGCACCGCCTTTTAACATCTTTTATCTTTTTCTAATAACAATCAATGTTAATGTATGCTTTTTGTAGATGCTGTGATTGTAAATCCAATTCCCAACTCTCATTGGACCAACTTGCTGCCAAGAGTAAAAAGGCCAGCGCGGGAATCCGAGCCTCCAAGTCCGAGACCATGGTCCCTGAAAAGGAAAAAGATGAGATGATCCCCACAGGTCCAAGGACAGGGTTCTACCTCAAGTAGATGAGTTGTGGTACCCAAGGGTCTTGTTCCCAAGTGTGCGTTGAATCGATCCAGAGATTAGAAGAAAGGTTAATGCAACACCCGCACTAATTAGAATTCTGCATCAGTTTATAATAATCAGACTTTGTTTCATTGCTGGTCACTGAAAGTCCAACTGGATGAGCAGGAAGAAATTAATATAGTGAGGGAAGTCTGGGCTTCCCTGCTATGGCTGCCACCCTCGCGGCCCAAGCTGACTTCCTTACTTAATTTAAAGATACATTATTATTTGATTTTTTTGTCATTTAGAACGTTCTTATCATCCAAATTGATCACAGCACATTAAAATTCCCGAAAGTAATGTTTTAATGGTGATTAATACATTACTTTCTATTCTAAACTATTCTCATTTAATCTAACACATATTTAAGTCAACAATTGTTAGCCCTAGAAAATTGTTGGTGGAATGACTGACATTGATCTGTCTTTTTTAGTTTCAAGATAGAATATAGAATAATGTAAAAGTGATGGAACTAATTGACCTTTTCTATCTTCTACATAACATACTTTTCAACCCACTCTAGAATAAATATGTCAAATGGTGACTTTTTTTAATTGAACCTTAGCGATCTTATAACTAACAAAAAACACTATACAAACACAGTGAATAACTGATTCAATTTCTTTCAGTTCTTAGAAATGTAATTTCCTGTTCCTGTCAAATGATTGGTGTTTATGTTCAGCAATCTGTTTCTAGTAGCAGATTTATATCGTATTAATCCTCTGCCTTAAACTGGTCTTTTTACTTTTTTTTTTTTATTGCTTGAGTCACTTTGCTTTGGAATTCTTCCTGAATGTGTCACATCCTCTTTAATAAATTAAAAAGTTTCCCACAAGATGGCTGTACATTCTATGACAAATTTCAGGTTTGAGCGTTCATCAACACACCCCATTTGAGTTTCTTTTTTTCCAGATTGCTCATAATCTGCGATGTAGAAATTGAAACAAACTGAGCTTTGGACAGTGAAAAACTTAAAAGTTTTGTTTTCCAGCGGAGTTCAGTCATTTTAATACTTTTTAAAATACTTCTCCTTCCAGCTGTTACTACACGTTTAGCTGATCAAACTACTGTGGTTTTCATCCATTCCTGATGGTGTCAGAACACAGATTCTTGGATGAAATATATACGTCTCAAACAGGCTTCTCCAAGACAAATGATTCCCATAAAACCACTGAGTGTTGCTAAATGGTAATTATCACTATGCTCAGAGTCTTCTTGATAGAAGAGGAAAACACAACCCCAATCACTGTTTTCTCGGCTCATCCTCAATCTTTCCCCAAAGGCATTTTCCTTGCTCGTCTCTCCTGTGTCAGTTAAAACTCAGCGTTTGTGTCAGGTGGGGTATAGTTTGTATGAGATTTTACAATGGGAATTGTCATTTTTATGTACATGCATCAAAATAAGAAAACTACTTAGCTAGACTATTCTCTAGCTTTACTTTCTTGATGTGTATGACCTTGTTCTTGTACTCTTGAACAAGATTAACCATGTGTCATGCATACTTCCAGAGGGCAGGGATATTCGATGGGGGGACTTCTCCATGTCAAAAACCAAAGGGAAACTAAATAGATGTCCGTATGTACATGTACGTATGTATATGTATCTTTGTTGGCTAATGTGCCATTTTCACAATTCATTTTCACAATTATGGGCTATAAGACCAAATTCTTACCCTCAAAAGAACAATATTCCCTCTTTAAATGTCTCATTGAATAGCTTGGATGATTGATACCACTGTTCAGGAGCACAACAGGCATGTCACACAATGCTAATCGTTCTTTTTAACACAGTTGTGGAATAAACACAGGCTGGGATGTGGCGCCATATGAGGGGCAGCAAGGCATTCCAGGCAGGATTGTACATTGACATGAAAACTTACAGAGGTGTTGCCTTTACTTTCAAACAACATTTTCTTCCTCTTTGTGATTGAGAAGTGGTCAGACTTTGTTGCTAATGTGTGCTGGTGGTATGGTTTCAGCAAGCAGCGGGGCACTTGGGGGTAAATGATCTCCACCCACTCAAGCTGTCAACTGGCAAATCAGGCCCTGATAGAAACCAGACTCATAATTGTTTTCAGATGGTGGAGGTTTTTGTTGTGAGACGCAATGTGTGATTTTGTTCTCTTCTAAGGATGGATGAATTCTCTCCTGATTATCAAAAATTATTTTGGTGCCTCAGATATTTTAGGTTTGAATGAACACAAATCTAGAGTGGGACAAGGTTAAAGAGACAAGGCAAAAATAAAAAAGAGAAAACTATTGTTTGAATGAGAGAAGGGTAAAGAAATTTTTGGAATAGTTCCAGAAAAAAATAAGTTTTCTTCCTGTGTTAGTTTGGAACAGTAATTATTCTCTCATTAAACATGTTCTGATACTTTGGATATTTGCATAAATAATATGTGTGCCGACATGGGAGGTGGGAGATTTTAGCCTGATTTCAGATTATACAGGGAAATAAGTTCCTTATGTATGCAAAATAGTTTGATCAAACTGTGGAAGTTTGCTGTAGGTCTTCTTGCTAACACCACAAAAACTATGAAGTTTGATCGTGTGATTTCACTAGTTGATACATTTCAAAAGTATGTAGTGTGATAACATTACTTAAAAAAATTGGATGCACATCTCTTCCCCTTTTTTTAATTATCTGCTTTCCAACAGTCAAGATGGCTTTCAACAAGTAAAATCTACATCACTTCCCATAATTGAATTTGTCGAAAAGATTACTAACTGTACTAAAAAAAGTAAAATAATAGATCTACAGGAGTTTGGTACAATGAACCATCATATTTTAGTCAATGAATTGGGGAAGTATGGAGTTAAAGGTCTATCACAAAACTGGCCTTTACTTTCAGTTTTGTGAAAGTAAAACTGAAAGTTTTTCAGTAGATCAAGGGAGCTGCTTGTCTCCCTTGATCTACTAGGGAGACAAGCAGCAGTTTGTACAAATTGACAAAAATAAATCTGAAAATGCCATGATCCCAAACACCTGGGTGATTAGCCTGATGATATTCAGCTATACGTCGTCAGCATGGTGCCTATTTAAAAGCAATCTCTCCTGCCTCACATCCCTTCCAGCCAGGTCTTCCTGGCTCCCTGACCAAGATATGCATTTGAAACAATAACCTGAAACATTCCATTGATCCACGTGTGTTTTCACTTGCAGCTTAAACTGGACTCCTTTACTAAAATAAACTATGTTTGTTGTCCTGCATTTGTGTCCTCCTCCTTCCTTCTGCACCTCCACGACCTGACAGAAAATAGGAATATCAGAGAAGGTGTACTGCAATGCGTAAATTCTTTAGAGCCATGGTTCTTTTCAGGGATTTTTTTTGGTTATTTAAATGAACTGGTAGTTATTGCGCTGTACCATGTCGGATTTTTAAAAATTGTATTAATGCCACTCTGCTGTCTTGCTATTCTGACAAAACATTCAAGATTATTAGTATTTCATTAATTTATTTTCTAAACCATTATATCAGTATAGAAATTTGACATTTAAACTTATAATTCTGTGAACCGCTGTCAACTTTTTATGGGAAAGGTATTAAAACTTTGACCACTGAGTGACCAGTTTCATCATTGGGAGTGCCTCAGTTGTGCTGTAATTTTATTCCAAGATGCAAGTTTGGTTAACTCATGCCAACAACCACTGAAAGTAGAAAAGCAATCATTATTCTTTCAGATGGATCAGTTTTTCAGAGCACTCTATTCATTTACCAGGCTGAGCTCCTTCCTTTACGCACCCACTCTTGTTTCCTCTCTTGGAACAAGCTAAATTTTCCTCCTGGTCTTGATGTGTTTGTCATACACCAGTTTTACAAATTACGATTCAAAGATAAAACCATACTCTGACATTTTAAGAAAGCGAGGATGGAAAATAGAGGTTGCACAGGTGGTATTTCCAATGCTTGCTCAGTTCAGTGTAAGTTGTGGAAGAGCCTGTTATGGCAGTTTGCAGATCCACAATATAGAAAATATTTATTACCACTGGAAGGATAGGAACTTCTGCTTTTAAGTACCTTCTGTTCCAGTTTTACACATAGCCTACCTTTGAGAGCTTGTGGTATTATCGACATTCATAAGCTTCTGTTATATTAAATACTGAGAGTAGTTTTCAGAATATGGTTCTGAGAACCTAAACTTACAGGAAAGATTTTTTGAGCTTTACCAGTAAGAAAAGAATCGATTACGAACAGTATGGGTTAAAGTTGGGGTCGGAAAGCCCATCATTTGTGTTGGTCAGAACGCAGCAATAATCATGCAGTTTTCTGAAACATAAGTTTAATAAAACTCAGGCAGACGCCAATCGGATAGACGACAAATAATTAAGCATTGGAACATTGATCTATGACGTCACCAACGTGCGTCTCTGTCTCAGCTTCTCGCGGTAAAATAATACAATAAACATAAAATGGGCTCATAAATTTTTATTCTTTTTAGATAAAAAAGTTGTTATTTTAGTGTCTCTTTGTGATTATGTAGGTTTTAGAAGCGTAAAAACAAGTTATGTGGTTCCCGGAACCGAAAAGAGGAAATAATTTTTTTAACTACTTTTTTGTCGTTATTTGTTCAAAAAACACCTCCGAGAGAATGTGCAGGACACTTCAACAATCAATACCATGTTATAAAATGCCCCAGTTTTAATGTGTGGACGTTTTTAGAAAGTTTTTTTGTAGTCCTATTTGAGCGCGTAGTCCTTTTTGAGTGCCACGCCAGTACAATGCCGCGCACATGCGTGGTAGCGCTTTTTAAAGTGCTATTTAAAAGGACAATGCCATGTCAGACTTGAGCTGAAGTTGCATTTGAAAGACTTATTTCTGTCGGATTTAAGCTTTGCTGTATTCAAATTTCGGGAAAAAACGGGTGCGCTTCTATTGGAAAGTGTTCTTCTATTGGGAATATTACGGTAAATACACATGAAACTAAACTTTGAAATGATCAACGTAAAGATGAGGGGTTGTAAGTTGTGGGTTGTAAAAGTAAAGGTTGAAATGAAAGATACGTAGATGTGAGAGTAAATAAAGTTAAAAAAACAAAAAAAAAAAACCAAGTTAACTTCTGGTGCGAAAAAAGGAAAAAACATGTCTCATCAGAAGTTAACTTTTTTTTTAAAAATCTTTCCTGCCTAGCGTTGTGTCAAGCAGAATGATGATCTGTATGTCAAGTATCGCTGGACAGTTTTGCTCTGCAAGGGTAAGCACCATATGCCGACCATGGCGAGCTTTATTGGCAAGCTTTATTTATTACCAGAAGTTAACTTGAGCGCTTATAAACCTGTTTTATTTACCCAGCGTTTGTTCAAAAGCTTGTTTATTCTATAAAATTGTTCATTCCAACTTCTCACTGCAAGAGTAGGACAAAAAGCAATGAAATCAACTGGTGTTCCACAAAGACAGCAGTTGAGTCTTCAGGGTGAATTCCACCAACACCGTCACTGCACTGACCTAAGACGCCCTCATGCCTGGTAAAACCATCTCCTGAGTATCAAAACTGTATGAGAGTTGCTCTATGGACTTGATAGTCCTTGTTCCAAGTATGTGATGTAGCTGGAGAAGCATGTCAACGTTTGATTTACTCACAAATGTCCCGTAAATGCTACCAGTCGTTTGGACAAAAAATATAATCTGAGCTCATCAATCACTCAGAAGAAAATAAACCACTAAAGAGGACAAACAATTTTTAATGACATCTGCAGATTAATGACTACCTGACGTCAAACTGCTTGTGTAGTTTGGGAGCAGTTTATGTAAGCGTTCTTACAAAAAAATTTGTCTATTTGGCAAAAAATGACGTTGCTGATAGATTGTTTTTTTAAATATGTATAAATAATTTTGAGAACCTAAACTTTGGTCAGATTCAAGGTTCAAGAAGGATGTTTTTTTGACAGATAAGCCAAGGTCAAAAATCACATTCAAGGTCACCTGAGGACCATTTCTATTATTGGCAAAAATGGCACAGTATGAATCTGTTCAATTTAGTTCCAATCTTAATTGATTATGACGATGCTTTACACTGGGAAGACCATTTACACAAAAAGTTTTTTTGATTATGAAGCAAAATATGAACAATGTTTGGTATCTTTTTGATTTCTGCTACCTTTTGAGGTTCACTTTTGAAGTTTACTTTGGACGTCTTCTCATGTTAGCCATCTCCTTTCAGTCTCACGTTCTTCCCGGAGATCTGCAACATTTCATAAAACAGTTTAGCATGGAAATACAGAACAGTGAGGATGCTCATGCATAATACGCACCCTTTCAAATAATAATCAATTTAATCAAGCTGAGGAACGGGATCCAGGTTTGGGATCCAGAGAGAGGGGTGGTGGCCCCACAGGGGTGTTTTCCACAGAGCAACTTTACTGCTCTGATTTGTTTTCCAGACCTGGACCTGAAAAACACAAAATTTCTGGAAGCTGCTTCTTAACTTTGGAATTCAGGCTTAATTTAGCAGATTTTGTGAAGGTACTTTCATATCCCCCAGCGACTTACATACAAGGTCAAACAAACCACATCTGTTATTGGCCCAAAGAATGGGAAAAGTCACCCCAAATCCAGAAACTCTCCGCATGCCAGGGAGAGATTTGCATGTAATCAGCGGAGGCATTTCCTGAACAACTCTCCTTCAGCTGACTGGCGTAGCCTTTGATGCAGGGCACACACTGCTCGATGCATTAATGCTGATTGTGGTTTACCTTTAAAGGTAAAGGCCCCAAGCAATCTGGGTCCTAATCTGTGGTCAAGGGTAACTTCTGCTCTGAGCTATCACTCCAATGTGCCGTGACGCTCTAATGGCCCCGTCCCAGCTTAGATCAAAGAGCTATTTGTGGTCTGAAGATTACACTTGGCTTCCATGCCACTCTTTCATTGCAGCCAACGCAGATCCCAGAGGTTTCCAGATGTTTATCGATCCTGTACCCAAACAAACAAGATGTGCGTCGCTGAACACAAACATGTTAAGCTAATCTTTCTTTTTGTTTTGCATGAACTGTAAGTGGTCAAAAAAGAATCCGCTAATAAAAGCCTCTTCGGTCTGGTGCGGTATGTGTTACAAGGACTTGAATCGGTTTTGAATCTCAGATTAGAATGAAGCAATTTTTTGGGGGAAGAGTGTAAAGAAACTTCTGAAAATGAATCTGGGTTAAGACTCACAGTTAGGGGGAAATGAAAGTCTAGATGAGATAAGAGGAGGTTTCTAGAACTCACAAGAGCACAGTGAAAGAATCGAACAACATCCAACATGAGAACGACCAATCATATAAAAAAGAAAATGCAATAAACAAAACAGAGTGTTGATTCGTTCTAACCTTTTATTAACTGCTTTGTTTTCCACAGGTGGGGAACTTCTAACCACACTTTAATTGTGTGCATGTGGCCTTCAACAAGATCTAAGTCTTCACTTTTCAGATCCTAGTCTACTCTGGGCCCATCGCCCAGTAAGGGATTTAAAAAGACAGAAAAGCACATTTATCTGATTGATAAAAAATGATATGATAAGAGTGTTATTTGTATAAAATATAACAAATATAATGACACTATGGAGTTAAATTAACATTTTGTTGTTTGGGTTAAAGCAGCTGACAGCGTGACCGTGTACCCCTCCTCACTGTTTATTGTTCACTCAGCCCAAACCCGTTAGAGCTCTTTGAGGATAAACAATGGGGTAAATCTGGATCTGACAGGCGCGGGATTGAACCAAACTGTGGTCGTCAGCTGGAAGAGACGAGCAGAGGATTTTTGAGGGGCTTCGTGAAGATACGGTCACTCTTTTTTTTTTTTAAACAGTTAAGAAAAGCAAAGATATAAAACAAATTAGTCTATTTTTATTTTCAAAAATGGGATAATTTGTATTGTGTGTTTGCTTATTTGAGGGTTGAAGAAAAAAAAATTCAGTCATTTAATATACAGAAAGATAATATACAAAAAGATAATATTGACACTAATGGGGTGGGGGGGCACAGTGGCTCAGTGGTAGAGCATTCGCACGCGGACCGGAAGTCAACCAGATTTTCGCGAGTTCAATTCCCACTGAGTTCACGTCTAGGGTTTGTGGAGAAGACACCTAACCCCCGCCTCTCCCACCAGTGGCACATTCTGCTGCGGTGTAGTAGTGCTGCACACAAATTTCCCCAGTGAGGGATAAATAGAAATAAAAAAATAATTTGTCTAATCATCTCTATCGTGCGTAATTTTCTTTTGATGTAGATGGAGGAGGAAGTATTAGCTCAGTGGTATAATGTCTGTCCTTGGCCCGGGAGTCGCCAGTTCGATTTCCACTCGGTTCGTGCCTAAGTGTCCCTGGAGCAAACACCAGGGACTGCCCGTGGTGAGAATGCCCAGTTATTCCCACCACGGGCACCATTCTGGCTGCCTGTTGCGGTGCAATACAGCAAAGATACAATAAAAAAGACTTTGATTTGACAAATCAAAATGAAGAATAACCACATACTTCTTGTTTGACTTCTGCCAAATCTATTCATAATAAATGTGCAACATATTCATGTGTAATCACAGGTATATGTACATATAAACATGTGTACACATCTGTTTTCAGCTTTAAAAACCTGTAAATAGAGCTTGCTACTTATAGCGATAAAGTTGTATACTTTTGGGCATGTCTTTATCATTTTGGTATGGAGTCTGTTTTTGCTGTATTCACCTGTTTTAATAACTGGAGTCTAATCTTTCTGCCTGCGTTCACTACAACGAGCCTTTTCCTGAAGGACTTCTACCAGATTAAAACCATGTGCTCACCAACATACAGCTTTACTGAATTAAAGTTCCTCCTCAGCTGCCCTCTATCCAACCTCGAAAGAAGCTGGCTTATTTGATGAATCCCGGCTAATTACAGCGTGTGTCCTCTCCACGGTTACCCTCACAGTCTCTTGTATCATTTGCTCAATTAGAGTGCATTAATGTGGATTCTGAACCTAAATTATGTGTGACGAGTTGTGGTGGCGCTGCTGGAACATCGTGCATCCCGTAGGTCGTTTTGAAACTTCTAAATAGTAAAACAAAATTTGTGGACAAGGATTTTTAAAAAAATCTCCTTCCATGTTCGAGCAGCGAAGAGTTTTCATGTGTTGGTGACAGGGCTGTTTGTTGTCATCTCGGTCTGAATAGGTAAATCAGGCTCTTTCAGGAGGCCTGCTGTGTCTTCATGTGCGGCACGAGCCCTTCACTGCTGGGAGTGGTCTTGGTCAAAATTAGGAGGACTATTTTGAAGGAAGTTTCTAATTGGACACGTGTTTCTCTGCTTTTTGTCATTTAGAAATCCACTTCTCAGTTTGTTCTTTGCTGCTAAAACAATGAAGCGTTTAGAAGAAAGGATAAGGAGATTTGAAGAGTCTCCTTTTCAGCCTTTACAAATGCCCAGAGCAACCCGCAGAGTAACATAGAATCCCTGAAGTATTTAAGGTAGACATTCGGTGAAACTGTTCCATTCACAAACGTCTCTGAAGCTCGCTGCTTGTCCGTGTCCTTCAGCATCTTCATTACGCCATAAAACAAATAAATAACTTCAAAGTATAAATATGGAGGATATTAGCCTACTTTTGGACTTGGAGCAAGAAGGACACACTGATTGTGCATTTTGGGGACCAATGGAACAAAACATCCAGTTTCAGAGCCAGTTGGACTCTTTTTTGATGGACTGTGGTCAACTCTCTCCCTGGTCCTCTTTCGGTGGTCACCTCTCAGACCCGCAGATGACCTTCACCGAACTCGAGGTGCAGGATGTGGGGAGCTGTGCTGAAGGTGAGGACTCCTCAGCAGATGAAACCTTAGAAATGAGCAAATGTAGAGCAAGGAGGATGGTTCCCCATCATCCTTACAAAGTGCAGCGACATGCGGCCAACATCCGTGAAAGGAAGAGGATGCTGAGCATCAACTCTGCTTTTGAGGAGCTCCGCTGCCATGTTCCCACCTTCCCCTACGAGAAGAGGCTCTCTAAGATTGACACTTTGAGACTGGCCATTGCTTATATCGCCCTATTGAGGGAAATTCTCATGTCAGGCAGCGACCCAAAATCCTACGTGGATGAGTGTTTGAAGAGTGGTTACAAGAATCATACCAACGCCATTTGGAACACCAGTGGTAAGTTTATCTGTCTGATCAGAGCATCAAGTCTATTCACCTGCAAACAAGGGCACGTCAAACTATGTCTTGATTTTACCTTGATTTTGTTTGGTCTGTTCAGAAAGAAAGAGACGAACACTAACAGCCCTAAAATTTTTGCATATGAAAATAAAAAAGTCAACTTTCTAACCTCTTTGATATTCTTCCAGACCAAATATGTTGAGCAAGCGTTGGTTGAGTAGCATATTGTTCAAAATTATACATTTAAAATTTAATATATAGTAAATTTGTGTAAAAGATTATGTTTAGTTTGCCAATTAAATAATTTACAAAATCAGATGTTAAAAAATTTGAAATTTTTATAAGGACTATGTATAAATCGTTTCATTTTATTTTCTGAACCACTTATCCCTAGTGGGTTTACGGAGATGCTGGCGTCTATCCCGGCTAATTTCAGGGGAGAGGCAGGGTACACCCCAAACAGGTCGCCAGTCTGTTGCGGGGCGACAATCACACAACCATCCACACACAACTACATTCCTACGAACAATTTCAAACTGGCCAATCAATCTAACATGAATATTTTCGGAGAAAGGGAGGAAACTGGAGTACCCGGAGAAAACCCACACATAGTCAGAGAGAGCATGCAAACTCCATACAGAAAGGACAGTATTTCAAGCCTCGTCCCAACTGGTACTCAAACTATATATGTAAATTATTTGCAAACAAGATTACCAGAAGACCAACTGTCCTTGGGAAAGGATCCAGCTAAATATCATGACTATGACAAACAAAAACGAAAAAGTGGAAAACCCCACTTTTTTACTCACGTACATATGACATACATGTGACAAAAAAAAAAACTTTTTTCCACACAAACTCAAAAGTCCAAGGCCCTGTCCACACGTAGCCAGGTATTTTTGAAAACGCCTATTTTTTTTAATCTGTTTTGGCCTGCCGTCCACACAAAAACGTTTTTTTCAATCTGTTTTTTTCACGATGGTTTTTCACTCAAAACCAGCGTTTTTGAAAACTCCCGCCAAAGATGAGATATTGGAAAACTCCGTTTTTGCGTTGCGTGTGGACGTGCGAAAACGGAAATTTGCGTTTTTACACGTCACTAACTGCGACAAATAATGCACATATGTCATTCGTGTGCGTCCTGTTTTTACAAAAGCAGATAGTGGGCAGCATGGATCCACGGAAACAGGCATTACTTTTTACCCTGTTGCAGACCCTCTTTTCTTGCCTTTTTGTTCACTCTCAACTGCTCTTGCTTCTTGTTGAGGAGCAAAGGAGGAGAAATGCGTTGCAATCGGCGATTATTAATCATATAAAACTCCGTCGTCCTCCACTCAATACGGCCGACTACTGGTCTGGCATGCTTATAACCACACTCAGAAGCGTATTCATACGGCTTCATGTGGACGCGGATGTTTTGAAAACGGTTAAATGTGAACGCGAACGTTTTCCTAAAATGGAGGACAGCAGATATGCGTTTTCAAAATACACAGCTACGTGTGGACACGATCAAAAACTGTCTCCTTACATAAACCAGGTTCTGATTAAATATTTGAAAGAACTAGACATTGAAACAATGTCTCTGAGATTCTTCAACAAATTCTACGAAAGGCTTCCAACCATTTTTTTTTTTAAAAGTTACACTCTTTCCATTTGACAGGACAATGAAAAGTCAGTTGACTGCCACCTAAATAAGAACACAAAGGATTCAGTTCCAAATCTTCATTAGAAAGTCTTAGACCCAAATGTTTAACCATCCTAGATTCATAAAAATCAGTGAGAATAGCCTGATTTCCATCTGAGGTTGGCCCTGACACTGAAAGTCTGTCGAGGATGTGAGAACATGTTTGTTGTCTTTCACTATGAATAATGAAGAAAGTCTAATTTAAACAGCTTTAGATGAATTCACACACAGGTGTACCTCCCTGCAGCATTTCCCCACAAATGAGTCTCATTTTTATCAAAACACAAGTGCTGTTTTCTCACTGCCTCCTTTAGCTTGATTTAGTAATTCAGAGGGACTCAGCTCGGAGAGTGTGTTCCTATTTCTTCATTCCAGACACAAGACATGTTAAACAGTCATTAAAATGTACTAAAACTTGTGTGTTTGCCCTCCTTTTGTTTGTTCTTTCCTTTCCCAGATCTGACTGCCCGTCTTTCTTGGATAAAGTGGGATTAACAGAGAGACGTGGGACAAGTTTGTTCCTCTCTCATGGCAGCCGGCTGGCACGGCGTAGCCTGTCGATCGACATCTGCAGACTTCTCACCAGGTCACACACCTCGTGCTTTCTCCACCACTTAGTTCCCAGACTTTTAAGATTCTTGTTTATTGTTGTTTGGTAATTGAGAGCCATTGTTTGTGTGGCATGGGAAGGATCTAGGGTTGGCACAGCTTTCCAACAAGATGCCACTTTGCATGGAACTGAATGGATTTGTTAAGGACTCATACTTCTGCATGCCGTGGTGAAGTGTTTTCTGGACTCTGCTCAGGCCTGCAAGACGATGTGTTAAAAAGAACCTTGATCATGTAAATGAGATGTGAGGCGTGAGAAGCAGATCCCAGCAGTGTTGGAGCATCAGGAGCTGCTTCTTAACAGTAGAGACTAAGCTGTGCCTTTTGTTTCACATGATGGATCATTGTCGACTGCTGTTATTTATTGATTTGTATTTTTAAGTTAATCTCAGATAATTTGTGAAACTGTGTTTGTATTGTATTTATATGTATTCATATTTCAATAATGTTGCATATTGTGTTTATTTTGAACATTATTTTGTATATTTTGTCATTGGTGTTAAAAAATGATGATAAAAATTCATTTTGTTGTGTTTTGTTGAAATTTTCTCATTTTGTTTTAATCCATCAAAGAAATCTTCCAAAATAACCAAAGCCAGTATTAAAAATATCAAAATTTTACCACCTTTTTTGCACAGAAAAGGGTGGAATGCCCCCTGCAGGTCAGGGACAGTGTCCTGTCCCAACTAGAGGAGTTTAAGTGTCTCAGGGTCTTGTTCACAAGTGGGGGAAAGATGGAGCGGGAGATCGACAGGCGGATCGGTGCGGCGTCAGCAATAACTAGAACGCTGCATCGGTCCATCATGGTAAAGAAAGAGCTGAGCCGAAAAGTAAAGCTCTCAATTTACAACTCGATCTACGTTCCTACACTCACCTATGGTCACCAGCTATGGGTGGAGACCGAAAGAATGAGATCGCGGATCAAAATGAGATTCCTCCGCAGGGTGGCTGGGCTCTCACTCAGAGATCGGGTGAGGAGCTCTGCCATCCGGGAAGAGCTCGGTGTCAAACCGCTCCTCCTCCAGGTCGAGAGGAGTCAGATCGGGTGGTTCGGGCATCTGGTCAGGATGCCCCCTAGAGCGCCTAACAGGTGGGGTCTTTCGGAGACGTCCCACCGTGAGGAAACCAAGAGACAGACCCCGGACCCACTGGAGAGATTATGTTTCACAGCTGGGCGGGGAACGACTTGGGATTCTTCGAGGTGAGCTGAAGGTTGCAGTCGGGGAGAGAGAAGCCTGAGCTTCTCATCTGAGGCTGTTGCCCCCGCGACCCGGCCCAGGATGAGCGGAAGATGACAGAACAGAATGGAACATTGGTATTCACGTGTCTATTAAGACATTTACTGGACCAAAGGAGAAGAAATGACGATAAGATAAATAATGCTCAGTCAATGTCCAGCTGTGAGACATAGTCCGGCAGGTCCGGGCTCTGCCCCTGGGTCCCAGTGGGACATGTCCAAAACACCTCACCACCAAGGCACTTGGGAGGTATCCTAACCAGATGCCTGAACAACCCCATTTTGGCTTCTCTATACCCAGAGGAGCAACGGCTGTACTTCATGCTTCTCCCGGATGGCAGAGCTCCTTAGTTATCTCTGAGTGAGAGCCTAGCCACCCTGCAGGAGAAGCTCATTTCGGCCACTTGTGTCTGCAATCTCGTTCTTTCGGCCATCACCCAAAGCTGTTGATCATAGGTTATCATCTAGTCTAAAAACAGACTCGTAGAAGGCCTGTAAGAAGACTCAAAGCCTAATTGATTGACTGCATTTTTTTTTTACTGTTAACTTTGTGTACGTAGAGTGAGGAAAATGGACTTTTGTTCATTTTAGTCTACCTGGCAGCAAATGCTGGCTGAAATGTGATTGGGCAAAAACCACATGGAAGCAGCTCAGCCATCGAAAAAGCCATGAAAGAAAAAAGACAGAATATTTGGAAATATTTCATTTTGGAAACACTTTATTCACTATTACTTGGATTAGTTAATAAAAACATCCATGTCTAGATATTTATTGATATGCTCCCTTCTTTTTGATCATTTGATTCCGACCTCTGCAGACTGGAAACATTTAATCAGAGCACTATTTGTAGAAAAACTATGAGTCAGCTTTAGTCGGAATCTCACAAAATTACTCAAAATTACTTTTTTTTTTTGCTTTGACTCCAAATGTCTGCTTTATTTTCTTTTCACTTCCAAGCCTCAAACACGATAGTCAAAGGGTTTTATTAGCCATCAAGATACAGCCGATTTCCTATTTTGTGTATCCCTCACTTATGTAATAACAATAGGTTTGGTTCTGTACAGAAGAAGGATGTGGTAATCATCACAGCAGGATTTTAAGCTGTCAACACAAGCAGAATACCTTTCAGATGAGATATGAGTCTTTCAGGCTAATGGAAAGTTTGAGACCTGAATGAGTAAGATCCTTCCAGTCTGTGGGCTGCATCAGGCCTCCTTCTTTCTTTTCTTTTTTTTTTCTTTTGCATTGAGGTGGTTTATTGATTTAACATCCAGCGGACCTGCTCCGACAAACACTGCAAGCTTTGCTCCAAATCAGCTGGCAGGTGTGTTTATGGTGTTAGCGGAGATCTGGAGTTTTGGCCTTGCACTTGTAAATATAATTAGTACATCACATCCTGCGGGAGTATGAATGAAAGAAGATGTAAAACAGTTCAGTGGAAAGGCTACAATGAACAAAGAAAAAATGTCAGTCTTGCCAATTTCTTTCAACAGGACTTTTTGGGAAAAAGGAATTCTTTTTAAATTAAGCATTTTTAACTCTCTTTGTTAAAGAATTCCACTTCAATGATCAACTCAACTTAGAAAAACGTACAATTGGGGGAAGGATGGCTCGGTAGGCAGGGCGACCATCCCGTAACCGGAAGGTCGCAGGTTCGATCCCCCGCCCAGAGTCCATGCCGAGGTGTCCTTGAGCAAGACACTGAACCCCCAGTTGCTCCTGATGATAGTATTATGTGCCTTGCATGGTAGCTCCCATCATCAGGAATGAATGTGTGTGAATGGTTGTATGGACTAACAAAAAAAAAAAAAAAAACGTACAATTGTGCAAAGTTGTTTTATTGTTTAGTTTTTGCTGGCAGGAAAATTTTAAAATAAAAGATCGCTCAACAGACATGGGGATCTTTTTTTTTTAGAGACCTAGTTTAAGGTTTCTAGAAATATAGTTCATATATTAATTACTGAAAATTGGGCTACACGGTGGTTGGGCTGCACATGGTTGGCCATGTGCTAACCACTGCGCATTGGCCAGTGGTTAGCACAGTGGCCTCAAAGCAAGAAGGTTGGGGTGAGGGCAAGGCTTGGAACACTGGCCTTTCTGTGTGGAGTTTGCATGTTCTCCCTGTGTATGTTTGGGTTTTCTCCAAGTACCCTGGTTTCCTCCCACTCTCCAAAAACATGCATGTTAGATTGATTGGCCGCTATGAAATAGCCCCTAGCAATGTGTGTGTGTGTGATCCCGCGACAGACTGGCGACCTGTTCGGGATGTATCTTGCCTTTCATCTTAAATCAACCGGGATAGGCTCCGGCACCTCGCACAACCCCAAAAGGGATATTGATCACGAAGGAAACATTGTTTTAGACGTAGTCACAAATACTTCATCACAAGTGGTTTTTCAAATACTATAAAAATGTTCTGTAAAAAGTATAAGAACAACGCCTTGTTTTTACAAAAAACTGATTATTAAGTAGATGTCATAATAAATCATTGTATAATCAAACAAAAATACTAATTAAAAACAAACCGTTGCCAGTTTTGTTAGATGTTTGAGCTGTTTATAAATTAACATCCAAAACCCTGTTCTTTCATGTTCAAAGTTAAATTTGTGAGTTATATTAACAAACATACACACTCAATTACACGCTTCACCACACATTTTAGGAATGTGAGAACTTGGAGCAATCAAAAAGGTCAAACGACAAATCAGAAAGAGTTCTGAAAGATGAAGGCCTAAAAAAAATCTGTGGAATTCTGTGGATAAAAACCTTGAATCCTTTCACTGTTATGTTACATATAAAAGTCACATTAGTGTCAAGTTGGTGAATTAAATGTGATTGGCCCCACAGATATCGTTCAGTGTAGATGCCAGGGTTACATACTTCTACAAGCCAGTGAATCTGCCTGCTGGCCACAGCAACCACATTTTTATAATTCCTACTCAACCTCTACATCATGACTTCAGCTGAAATGAATCCTCTACATACAGGAATATAAATTCGCTCTATTTCTAGTGAAACGCTGAGTCTTCCCAAGTTTTACGCCCTACTCTGATCACCATGGCAACTCGGTATGTTGGCACTTTAATAGCTGTGAAACTTGTTAAATAGCTCACCTGTTTTTCTCATCACAGCCCTTCTTCACAAGGAAGGCTTTTCGCCTCGGACCAAATATTTCAGATCAGAGTGGGGCGAGGAAAAATGTGGTGTCGTCTTTACAACGTGTCCCATGGGTCTGCACTCGAGGGCCCCGAACAGTGGGAGGTCACACATTTGAAGCCTTTTCAGATGAGTCTTTGGAACATTCAGTGATTTCCTTCTTGGATTAGAGCTGCAGCCCCTGTGCAGGTCAGAACAAACACATCATGTGAAGAGAAATAAACAGTGTCAGAGTTTTGGGCGAGGTGTTGTCTACCTCACTGTCCGCATAGACGTATTAATTGGATTGAACACTAAACAAATTCTGCATCTTTATCGACTTCACAATGAAGATTATTTCTCTTCTAGGATTTGTTTTCTCTCCTGGAGATGAAAGTGTTGGTGACACAGGTGAAAGTGGAGAGGTGTCAGCTGACTGTAAATGCAACCCCCATGTTGACATTTTTACCCCTTGGTGTCTCAGGCCAATCAGAGGAACAAACAAACCAACTGTTTGCCCAGACTGACTCAAAGCAGTCTAACCCCACCGTGGCTGAGCCCCATCAAGCCACCTGGCTAACACTTTGCTCTATGAGTCCAGACCAAACCCTGCGCTAACCCTAGCACCAGGGTCACAAGTGCAGCCCTAATTACACTCCATTATTTGTGCAGGAGACTGTTCCGTAAGCACCCGAGTGTACAACCTCCCTGTCATTTGTTCAGCAAATTTACTTTGACCTGATCTACAAACCCTTTCACCCCCCCCTCTGGTCCCTCCTGTTCAGCCTGGTTAGAGTTGGGATTCTGGAAGTGGTGCATGCATAATGAATATAATTGTGTTAGAGCTAGTGTAATTGCTTTAGCAACGCTGTTTTTTGTAACTGTCAACTTTGTGAATTGCGTTTAAGTTGAGTGTGCCAATGTGGTCTTATTGGGTAAAACTGGTCAAATAAAAAGCTGAGGTTGTTAAACAGGTCAAGCATTAATAGCTAAGGTTCAGGGAGTGTGTGTGTCTATAAAAAATAACTTTTACAAGATTCCTAGATGATTTTAAAATGGGGGAAAAGAGAAATAAAAGTGACATGTGGTCTTTAAATGAAAGAAATCCTCCTCCGGTCGATAACACCATGTCACCAATTTAACAAACTTTGAACCAAAGACTTGAAAGCTCAATCAAAATGAACGTAAATGAAAGGGTCAATGACAGGATGCTGATGATCGATCATTTAATTTGTCAATCAATGTTTAGAAGTGCGAAACATTTAAAGAGAGTGACCAGAAATCCACACCAATGATTTGTAAGAACTGCAAAAACCAAAAGATTCAACACATTTTTACAATAACATCTTGCCTGTTAAGTTATTATAAAAGAGTTAGAAAATATTTGGATATCACGGCTCCTTAGGAACGATAAAGTCCTTCTGAATCAGGTACCATCACCTTGGCGCCAACAACAGGAGTTAGTCACTCTTGTTTTTTGAGTGAAGCTTGATCTTTGCTGTGATTCACCGTCTATTTTACAAAGTTAGTGTGAGGTAATCTGCCTGGCAGCTGATGTTTGAATGATCTGGAACACAGCACGTAATCTATCATGAAATAAATAGAAATAAAAATATCCAATCCAAAAATTTCCAATGATACAGCCGAAGAACCAGCATCAAAATCATTGAAGCAGGAAAAAGTGTACGGAAAAAAAAAATACTTCATCAATCTTAATGCATGTAAAAGAATCTTTGAAAATCTTTTGTCAAGAAGACAAAATGTGCCCATTTTGTGGAAAATATTTGAATACCAGCAAGAAGAAAGAGCGCCAGAGGAGGTCGGGATATGAGTTCTTATTTTATCCATAATCCATAAAATCATGATGTCGTGTGTTTAGTGTTTTTATTCCCATAAAATTTGATTTGCGTCCTTTTTTAAAGAAACAACTGAAGAAACCAAATCTTTTTTTTTTGTCCAAATGAAAAAAAAAATGGCTTTTTTTCTAAAACCACTTTGTAAAATGACGTTACTAACAGATAAATGTATTTATGTACATTTCTCATCTGAATTATCTTGTTTTTGAGCTTCATTTTGACTGACAGTTTCTGTTTGAAAACTGGGGTACCTTACCTAACAGATCCAGCATGGGCCTGAAATGGACCCAATACTGTAGATCATGGTATCTTTTCTTCACGCACATCTACCATAGGGTGCAGAGACACGGAGAGCAGCACTTCAAAGCTTTGTTTGTTCACTGGACGGCCATAACTCCACAGGGCAGCGGGGCAAAGGCAGGTATGGAGCTTGCAAGGGTTTTAGGTTAGGGGGTAGGTGTGTGTGTGTGAGTGTGTATGTTCGGCGAACTAAGGTTATTCTGCCCTATTTCCCCTTCCACCTTCAGATATCAAAGAAAAGTCTGACAGTGGGGGTCTCTGGCCTCCCCGGGCTCCTTTCCATGAAGAAGACGGAGAACTACACAGCGAGCCTGCATCGTATTAAACAAAGCCTAAACGTTTCAAGCTGTTACTCTCTCCCCAGTGAAACCTTTATGAAAGGGCCCCTAATGCGATTTCAGAAACACCTTGTCATCAGCCCCGGGGCAGGAGAACGGGGAGGTGAGGATATATGAATGAACGCTCCTCGGTACAGGTGTCCCTGTGGTTTTATAGTCTAATCTGTACCTCTCAGTGATTCCGCCTGTTGCTTCATTCACCTAACAATCATTAAAAACTGAATCTCACAGGGAGTTGGAGGTGTGGGGGTCTCCAAATTTCTTGAATATTAAAAGAATAGTTAAATATTTCACAAATTTAATTTTAGAAAAAAAACTGCTGCAGCTCCTTATTTTGACATGGTTCACCTCCAGCAGCCTTGGGATTTTTTAAAGTGCAGTTTCAAAACCTCACTTTCTAAAGCACTTTGTTTTCTGAGATCGCAATGGAAGCATTGTGTTCTGCATCTTAATTCCTGTACAAACAGTAACCAAAAAGGGTTGGGGATGGTGGGGTGCTTACTGTAGGCCTATATCTGCCCAGCTGAGGAGGGTGAAACTGCTTTCTGATCAACATTGGTCACAAAACTACCCTCCCATCAGACCTGTAACTATTTATGAAGTAGATTCATTCGTTTTTATGGACCGGGCATGAGGTCACGTAACTGCCAAATATTTCCCAGGCTGGAAAAACAAAAAACATGACGGAATCTTTTGGTGGAAAATGCTTCAAAGCAGATGAAATTGTTGCTTCATTTTCATTTTAATAACATTTCTAATGAGAAATACACACTGTATATCAAATCTATCTGGTTTTGTCGTAAACACACTTATGTAATGGGGAGGGGATGGCTTAGTGGTAGAGCGGTCGCCCTCGAGCTGGAAGTTAACAGGAAGTTAACTGGAAGTTGACCGAAAGTTGACCGAAAGTTGACCGGATGTTAACCAGAAGTTAACCGGAAGTTAATCGGAAGTTAATCGGAAGTTAATCGGAAGTTAATCGGAAGTTTGCGGGTTCGCATCCCACTGAGTTCACGTCTAGAGTCCTTGGAGAAGACACTTAACCCCTCCTTGTCTACCCCCACTGTTTCTCCCGTCATTGGCGCCGTCGTGGCAGCCTGCTGCGGTATAATGCAGTACACAAATTTGATCAATAAATTTTACATTATCAATTTTATTAAACACTACTCTAATGAAATGGAAGTTTGAGGGTAAACAAGAAATAATGTGTGAAATGTTTATAAAGTTTGTTGTCAATGGTTTTACATCCTTAAAACATAAATAACAGTTTAAATAATTAAGATTTACGACTTCCCTGATTTTCAATAGTGGGTTATTTTTAGGGACATCACTATTAGTCACGGACCACTGAAACTTAAATGTGGCTTTTGTTTTTTAGGGCCACATAACTTTGAGTTTCACGTGTAAAACTTAATTTGACACCTAATTCAGGTTTCTGTGAAGTGTGACGTACAGAAGCTTTTGTTCAGAAGCAAAATGAATCATGTTTTCACAACTTACTGGAAAAAAAAACCGCACAACAAAACAGTCAGAGAGTTTTTTTTCCATCAAATTCTTGGATCGCGTCCATTTCTAATGAAAGACAGGGGTTCAAGTCAGATTTGGGATTGAATAAAATCCAATTTATTCTGTGTGTCAGTTAGCAAACAACCCATTAAAAACCGCCTGATTTCTTTTTGTGTCGACCAATAAAGACATGTTGAGTTCCGCTTGAAATTTTGTCAAAAACTTCCAATTTTTTTTTGAGTCAAATTATTTGATATTTTTGGCTCGTTTAAGTTTAAATATGTTGTTGTACACAAACGTATAAACGTCTGTTGGATTCGGACTTTCAAGGCTTCAAGAAGCTTTAAAAGCGATTGTGCTGCTGTAATAAATACAGTATTGCGGGGAATGAAAACCAGCTGGGCCTTCGCTGTCGAACATCTTTGGTTCATCTTGAATCACTTTTTCTCACTCGAACACACACACATCCAGACACACACTCATCCATAAAAAGGTGGATATTGACAACCTGCTGTATGTAATAATTGGGTGATAATTATGGTTGTACATGGGCTTGAAACTCAAAACACACTTAAACCGATCTGCTTTATTCGGCTTTGTTTTGTTTTCCTCGCTGAAATTATTCGGTGTTAACCCGAGCGTTTGGGCTTACTGGTGAAGGTTACCAATCCCTGCTGACACATGGACAGTAAAATTCCTATCATCATGGTCTCCAACAAATCATCTCCTTCATAAGTTCCTTCACACGTTCAAAACCCCAACTTGTCAGATCAAAGCTCTCTTGTGAATCATTGTGGATCCATACATTTTTTTCTTTACTTCTTTCATCCTTTCTTTTTTTGTCTCTGAACCTGTTTATTGGCTCTCATCACTTCTTCACCTCAATTGCTTTTTCTCAGTGAGTCGTGTGAATCGGAGCCGTTTGGAGGCGGTGGAGATGGTTTTATGTTCTTTTTGTTTTTTTGCTGCAGTGACAGCAGAATGGATCAGAGCTGAAGACCACGAGGCCTCCACCCATGTGGAGATGGTTTTAAAGGTGTCAGAAGAGACAGAAGTACGTCATCCTTCTCTGCTGAGTTACGACCACAGCTCATCTTTGATCTGAGAGGCAGGTCATCCCTCTGTCTGCGTCTCACCTCCTCCCGCTGCGGATGCCTCTCTTTTTATCTTCCACCACTCCTCTCTGGGGACTTCTCACTCGGCGTCCCAACCACCGAGATTTTCTCTCAAATCCAAAGCACTCCTGGTGATATAAACATGAATCATTTCACACCGGATTAAAACAGGACGGTACGGAGTTCAGCAGGGAGATTGAAGATTATTAATTTTACACCTCAGACAGAAACAAGTTTGCTCAGAATGCTGCCGTCATCGTCGTGATTTGTTTCCTCTTCTGTGAGGATGGAAAAGGTGTTGGTCATCCCTCTGTCCTGCTTCGTTTTTCTTCTTGTGGTGTGGTTATGCAGAGTTTAGCTTGAAAATGCAGCAAATCAGATTGAACTCTCCAGAGTATGAAGACCACCTGTCGCTAGAACATGGAACTGAAGTTCTAAGGGCATCATAAGAGCATAGTGAGCTATTAATGTGTGCACATATCCATGCAATGCTTGTTTTTTTTTTTTTTATTTGAACATTTTCCGTACATGTTATTTTTCTTTTCGTAAGAAGGTTGCATAAGAAATTTGTTTCCCTTGAATTTGAGAAGAAGCATGCCACCTTCTGGATTGGAACGGGGGGCTCTTCGTGAAAGCAGTGTGACAGTAAGTGGAGAGCAAAACACAAAGCAGATAAGATTTTCTTGCACCAAACTTGTACCCCGGGGTTTTAAAAGAAGGAGGAGCTCTGTTCCACCTCATTTCCAGTTGAACGCAGCAGACAACCTGATCATCTGCAGATACTTTCAGCTCTGCTGAATGAGTAAACATGAAGGTGGACTGAGAGATTCGGATAAGACCAACCTACTGTTATTGAATAAAAATGGATTCAATCAACTCATACTAGTCTGATATTAATCTGGTTGGTTGTGTTTGTGTATAAAAGATAGAAATATGTAGTTTTATTTAGGCATGGAAACTTTTTTTTCTGACCCCCCAAAAAAGTGGGGTGGGTGGGCGTCAAAATAGTTTTTTTTTTTTTTTTATCAGACTAAAATCTACATTTTGCAAATGATTTTGCATTAAATCCTTAATAAAGTTCCCAAATTTTGAAAAGAAATCGACAAAGTTTTTGAGTTACAAACTGAAACTTTGTGGCAAAAAATTAGTAATTTTCATTCGACTTAAAAAAGTTGAACTAAAACTTTAAAATAATTACTTAAAAAAAATAAAACTAAATTATTTGGATGATTTAAGAAGAAATCTCTGTAGATATGTTTCTTTTCTTTGAGCAAATGTATTTAAATGATGATTAAATGATAAAAAAAATCTTTATTTCTCAAAAAAAATGTGCAGGTTTAAATCTGATTATTCAATGCATTTGTTTTTTCAGCCGGAATTATTGAAAAAAATGACCTGATACAGTCAAAACTTCTTAAACCAATTGCAAAAAAAAAAAGGAAAGATGAAAAAAAAAGATAAAAAATATCTGTAATCCACCCAAAATCTTTAGATGTATTCTATAAAAGCTGTAGTTGATTTTTGGTGGAAAAAAAAAGTAACGTCTCAACGTTATGTGTCCAGATGATCTGTACTGTATATACAGTACATCTATCTTTACAGAGGCCGACATGTTGATTTCATCAACAGAAACCCCCCAAAAATATAAAACCTGATCAGTTGATCAGAGGTTTTGTTGGAGAACTTTCTCAGCTGTGTAATAGAAGTCACCTGCTCCGCTCACACAACCCTGACATGATGAAAAAGTGGACATGTGTCCAGGGACACCAGAGCAGTTAGTTTAAGCCCCTTCCTGTTTGATTTCCACATTAGAGGAGCTGCGCCTGGGTGGGATTAAAATCAACTGGATACACTTTCATCCAACTTTACAGATTCATTCGAGTGTGTAAAACAGCCTCGTGAGAGTCCGAGAAGTTTACACGAATGAATGTGTTTATTTTGGCTGTCGTTGGACAAAAGATTAGCAGTGGAATTATTCAAAATGATATTCTAATGATCATTTTGTTTATCAGTTACAGAAATTTGCAGGTCAATCAGTCACCTTTTTAACCGTGCCGGCGCCCATCCCGGCTGATTCAAGGCAAGAGGCAGGATACACCCCGAACAAGTCACAAGTCTGACGCAGGGGCACAGACATACAACCATACACACTAACTCATTTCTAGGGGCAATCATGTCCAGGCTAGTCAACCTAGCATGTATGTTTTTGGCGGGTGGGAGGAAACTGGAGTCCCTGGAGAAAACCCACGCATACACAGAGAGAACATGCAAACTCCACACAGAAAGGCCAGTGTTCCAAGCTTCCCCAACCTGGGATTTAAACCCACGACTTTCTTGCTGTTAGTCCACTGTGCTAACTACTGCAACATCGTGCCGCAAAAAACCCATGTATACACAGGGAGAACATGCAAACTCCACACAGAAAGGCCAGTTTTCCAAGCCTTGTCCCCACGACCTTCTTGCTATGAGACCACTGTGCTAACCACTGCGAAGCCATGCTGCAAAATTTTCACGTCACAATCATTTTAAATGTGGATGTTTTAAAGTATGAGCTACTCTAAACCGATCGTTAAGATCATTCCAAAGACAGAATAACATCTTTGGCAAGTCCTTATTCTGACTGTAACAAACCTCTGAGGTTCTTCATACTATTTCGGTGTTTATATAAAGACTGTATTCCAATAGGCAGCTTGTTATTTTCAACAACACACAATATTTTCATAGGTTTTAATTTAAAAATGTCCACAAATTTGACAACAAATTTGATTTAAAGTTCGTTGATAGCAAAAAATTTTAATCATAAATGTGACATGATGCCCTTTTTTGTCGTTTAAATATTGGATTTAAGTACGTTTGACAAGTTTTTCATCAATTCTGAGCAGTAAGATAGAAAGTATAAATCAGGTAACGCATGCTCACGTGTCAAGATCTGGTCCTGGAAGACCCATGTCCTCAAGGTGTTCATCCAGTTCCTGATTCAATGTACCTGATGAACATAAAGTGAAATCAACAGCCAAAAAAATTAGTCACATTGACTCACTAACCTGGCTCAGGTGTGTAGATAGCGTATAAATCCACATTGAAAACCTTCAGCACACCAGCACCCCACAACTGGAGTCGGACACCCCTGTTGTAGATGAATACATATTTAATAAATGTTTAATTTAATAAATTATAGCAATCATTATTTAAACTTTTAATTTATTGTGCATGTGACTTGCAAAAAAATGTTATTTTATGATATGTTTATGTAACTTTTTAATTTTGAATAAAAGACTTTAAAAACAAACAGTTTCCTCGTGTTTGTTCTACCATCTGTTTCCATCACGACAAAAAATATCTACGGAATCCCTCCGTCATTTGGATCCTCATAAGGTTTCTTTCTTTTTTTTTCTTTTTTTTCCAGTGCTATTTTTTTTGTTTTGTTTTGTTTTTTTAGTGTTTCATCACCGTGAAGAACAGTCCAGGGGCATGAATATTTTGGAATTTTTTGGCTAACTTTTAGTTTTTAGTTAACTTTTAACAGCAAATGTGTGTTTCTACATTATTTTTTTCTCTTTTTCTTCTTTTTTTCAATTTAGTATTTGCAACCTGTTGAGACAAAATTTTTTTTTGCGATTTTGTGCTGTTCAAATAAACTTGATCTGAATGTAATTTATTGGATTTTTGAATAAAAGTGAAGATTATTAGTTTAAATGGAGTTTTTATTACTTAACTGAGTTTTTTTTTTCTGATAGTTTAGTGTGAGCTGGATGGAAGCTTGCCTGGTCCCTCCTCTAAACCCTCCCATCCCACTCCTAAAACTATTTAGCATCCCAAACTGGAACAAAGTTCCCCCCACCACAAAAAGAAAAAAAAAAAAAATTAGGGGAGCCTAACCCTGTGAGCTGGAAGTCTGTGTGAGAGCTCAGATCTCCTCCACTTGTTCTCTTTTTCTGGATTTTCTGGATTGTTGAACCACGGCTTCTAAAGTGGACAGTGTTTTCTCCTCTCTGTCCTTACATTTCTTCAAGAAAGAAATGGAAGAGGGCTCCAGTTGTCCAGTTTCTCCTGTGGATAGTCTCCTGAGCAGTGAGGAGGAGTTGGACCGACAGCAGAAACGTTTCTCCAGAAAAAGAAGACCTAGTAAAAAATCAAGTGAGGACAGCAGTGGAAGCAGTCCTGGTCCTGGAAAAAGAGGAAAAAAATCAAGTCCTAGCAGCACTCAGTCTTATGAGGAGCTGCAGAACCAACGCGTTTTGGCCAACGTGCGTGAGCGCCAAAGGACTCAATCTCTCAACGAAGCTTTTGCGTCTTTGCGCAAAATAATCCCGACGCTTCCATCTGACAAGCTGAGTAAGATCCAGACTCTGAAGCTGGCCTCTAGGTACATAGATTTCCTGTGCCAGGTTCTACAGAGTGATGAGATGGACAGTAAGATGTCCAGCTGCAGTTATGTAGCACATGAGAGACTCAGCTATGCTTTCTCTGTGTGGAGGATGGAGGGCGCATGGTCCATGTCAGCATCCCATTAACACAGACCCTCACTCACAATGCCACAGGGTGGGTACAAATAACATGCAACTTCTTTTTTTTTTTATACCTGGATCTCTGGTGGAGAGGATGATCTGAATATTTTCTATACAGATGATGTCGGATTATCTGCATAGAAAAGTTTCAGATGCAATAGCTTAAAAAAAATACTGCTGAAACATTTTTTTTGCTGAAATCAGATGTTAAATTGACTAAATTTGAAGTAGATTTGATAAAAAATGCATGAAATAGAAGATAAATGGAAATCTTATATATGCAGAAATGAGAGACTATTTTGGAAAAAAAGAAGAAAAAATTCTTTTATGAAGCAGAAAAGAAAAATTTTGACTGATTTGTGAAAAAAAAAAAATCACATGTAAAATCAAGAAAATGTGATTTTATCTTTAATTATTGTAATTAAATTGTAATTAAAAGAAGTCGATGGAACTAAACGAAGATTTCCAGCTGAAAAAATCTAGAATTAGACTGTTTTTTGAATTTTAAATGCAAAAAAAATTTGCATTTAAAATCAATGTTTTTAATTGATTTTTGATTGGTTTGATTTATTAAATTCATGCTTGCAGTTTGAACAACTGGATTTCAGCATTTTTCCAGCATTTTTTTCTGTAAAAAAGTGTATTAAAAAATTTACGATATTACTTCATATTAAAAAGTCAGACTGATATTTGTAGTAATTAGTGTTTTGACTCGTTAAAATTATTTAAAAATAATTTAAAAAGGATTCAAATGAGTAAAACTTGAAATAAATCTATGTTTTTATGGGAAACATTTATAAAGTTCTGCAGAATTCAGGTTGATTTTTTCTAAAAATTTGTTTTTTATTCTTCCATAAATTGAAAACTGAACTGAAACTAAACTCCTGATCGAATGCATGTATGTGTGTGTGTGTGTAGATGTGTGTATGTGTGTTTTAGAGCACCAACTGGAAAACTCCAATTAGAAAGCTTTGCGTTTTGACCACATGTGGTTCCACTTTTAAAAATCTCTGATAATTGATTCATTAATGACTTCAGAAAAACATCCGCAAACTTTTTCCTTTTTTTTTTTTTTTGGTAAACTTTCACTCATTTTTCTCTTTTTTTCTTTCTTTCTGCTTCAGACTGTTTACTTATGAAGACTGATGGGATTATTGAAGAACCTCAGAGGGATGCTGGACACATACACATGCTCACACACACACACAGTTGGGTCCACTCCAGAGATGTGTGTCCAGACCTTGCATCCCAGCACAGTCATCTTCTCCATGGATTTATTTTGTCAAAGACTCTGAAACCAAAGTATGAATTTATATAAAATGATAAATATATATCTAAATATTCCATTTTGTACATATTTGTCTTATTATTCTGTTAAAGGGACCAAAGCAATCCCCCTGCTGCATGAATTTATTTCAGCCACTTCCTTTCTGTAGCAAATCCGTCCAAAAATATACGTCTTTTTTTTTTTTGCTTATTTATTAAAACAAGTATTTTTGAACAAACTAAGCTTCTTTTTTTTATTATTTTTTCCCACTCGTTCATTTCATGACCTGTCATCTTGGATATAATTTTTCAATTTTTCTTCAAGAGATCAATAAAGTATTTTTATTTTTAAATAAAATTCAAATTTGTGTAGTTATTTTAAAAAAAATGGATTATTGGTCAAATTAATCAAATCAAATTAAGCTGATGGAGAGGTTTTAAAATAAATGGAATTGTTTTAGGATGAAGAACATCTATTGACTTCTTTAGATATTTAGCTGTAGAGTAGAATAAGCTAAGATTTAAACAATAATCTCTGACACATTGGTTGCTCGTCCCGGGGGAGGGATCTCTCTTTCATGTGGATCCCCACGAGGCTTCTTATTTTTTCCCCACTGATGTTTTTTTTAGGAGTTTTTCCTCACCGTGGAGGAGAGTCTAAGGGCATAAATGTGCTAGTCTTGTTTAGTTAGCATTTGTTAGTTATTTTTCTTGCTGTATATTTGTGTTAATATATTCCTCTTTTTCTTGTGAAGCCCATTGAGACAGAAATTCTGTGATTTTGGGCGATACAAATAAAATAAAATTGAAAAAATTGAAAATTATGACGGACTGGTGACTTGCACAGGGTGCACCCGGTTGCCAACCTGCTATCTGGCCAGGACTAACTCCTGTTGAAAACAGATTAATGGCTCAGTACAATGAGTACGACCGCTAGACCCACAGAAACCAATCCTAATGACAGCTGCACTTGATGCTTAAAATATGACCCGAAAAATTTTCCTGAAAATATTTTTCTACATTCCTCTGTCTTCATGACAAATTTACATGTTAATTTTCCAGACGTGCTTTTCGTTTTTAATGCACACTATTTGGGACACATCGTGCATGTGCAACCTCTTATTAAAAAGAATATTTTTATCTACCGCTGAATTTTTTGCAGCAACCAACTTCAGCAAAAATAAAAGGTTTTTGATAAAAAAAAATTACATGATAAAGATTCACGTTCACTATTTCTGTACGCATGGTGGTCCTTCCTACTTCATCCAAGGAGCCTGTTTGATACCTGCTCATTATCCCTCACAGCTCAGCTGCACAACCACCCCGGGGCCACCGCTCCAGCGGTGCACAGAGAGCCAGATGTTTCCCGTAAAATCAGACGGAAAAAGCTACAAAAATTTCATTTGCAGTAAAAAAAAGGGAATAAAATAAAAGGTTCTGCCTCATCCAAAGGTTAACCCCGCTCCGGCACGTTTGTTTGTTTGTTTGTTTGCTTATGTGCAGGGAGTCAGCTCGAAATACACACGCATATACACACCTGCATACACACAGACTTTTAAAGCTCTGCTCTTATTTTAAACACGATGACGAATAATCATCATCTGATCTCATCTACAGGACATGCATTTAAATACATACGTACAATTTCTGATTAGTTTGATCCCTTTTTTTGTAGTTGAATTATCGATACAGACAGACCTACCCAGAGAGGGATGGTTTAAAAGTGAAGCTAGTTTCACCAAATTTTGTGTTGAACCAAACATCCATGTCTTTTTTTCCACTGACGCCTTGATTCAAATTGAAAAGCTTCCAAATAGTTTGTAATCACCTTCTTTTCGGATTTTCCGACACCTTCTAAAACTTGCGTACATCACTAATCAGGTGCAGAGACTCAGAACGAGTAAGACCAGAATATTTGACCAGTTTCTAAAACCATTTTCTTCAAACCGGCAGGATTTCTACTAGAAACCAAGATCATAACACAGTAGAATTCTTTTCTGAAACATCTGCAATGGGTAGAATGCAAGATCAAACAGATCTATCCAAATAAATTTGTATGGAAGTATAAATTAATCTACTTGTTCTATATGTGGCCCTGCAACATATATACTGGCGACCAATTGGGGCCATACCAGCCTGTCAATGCCTGATCCCGTCAGACTTCAGAAGCTAAGCATGCTGGGCCGTACTTGGATGAGAGACCGCCGGAACCCCAGATGCCACGGTGGGACGGCCATCGAGATTAAATTGCCTTTGTGTCCCTGGGCAAGACACTTCACCCACGTTGCCAAGTCTGAATGGTGTGTGTGTAATTGGTTGGTGATGGTTAGAAGGGCTAATGGCGCAAAATGGCAGCCTCGCTTCTGTCACTTTGCCCCAGGGCAGCTGTGGCTACAACAGTAGCTTACCATCACCTGGTATGGAGTGAATGAATAATGCATATGTGAAGTGTCTTTGAGAGTCCTGAAAAGTGCTGTATAAATACAATGCATTATTATTATTAATTGTAACTTGTGAGGATAGGCTTCAGCACTCTCTGAACCAAGATGAGATAAGTGGTACAGAAAGATCCGGAAGGTGGATAGATTATATTTACACACGTGTGTGTCAATTTTTGTGTTTGAAGTCATTATTTCTCCATTGAAGCCTAAATTGTCGTTTAAAACTAACTTCCTTCTTCTGTTGTGTTCATACTTTCACTCAACCAAGACCTTCTTATTTTATCACTAAGTCTGATTTTGTTTTTCTGTTTGCCTGATTTCCGTTTTTAAGGTTCCCAAAACTAACGTCAATAAATGTGTGACTAAAGCACGAATGACGTCAGCAGAAGAATGAATCCGATCAGATGAACATCTGACAATGTGAGCACCACAGGGAGATGCTGTCATGTCTTCTCTTTTTACTGCACACACACATACACACACTACTCGATCCATCCCAGGGATTATACATCAGATTAATTACTAATTATTTCACTCCTGCCCGGTAATGAATTGAGACCAGCGTGCAGAAAATGTAGACCAGCTTCTAACTCGAGGTGAGTTGTGGAAGGGGTTATAATAAAATGGCAGCTGTATTCCAACCCCCGCTGTGGGCGTGCAGCGGTGTGAGGGAGGGGTTTCTGGACAGGCTTTCCTCTCTCAGCTGGGAAACTTGATTTGTCTCCAGATGGCATTTTTGAAAGTAACATGCCAACATGCTTCCTCCTTCTCTTCTTCTTCTGTTCATCATTAGCACGTGTGATGACTGCTGGGTCACTGGAGTTCACCGGGTCACGTCGCTTCAGGAGCCAGCTTTCCCATTTATTAGCCTGGAGGTCTCACTTCAGGCGATGGGAGAAGAAATGTGTAAATCAAAATGATTTTAACCACATTTGAATTAAAATGATTTTTAAAAATGCATTTATTTCTCCTTCCAAAACAGTATTTCTTCAGGATATTCCATGTCAAATAAACCCCGATGGAAAAAAAGTGTTTTTCCGTTCCGTAGCCTATCGTGCCATACTGGGTTTTCCCCACTGATTTGGAGTGGGTTATGGGGACCATAGCCGTGACAGAGTATTACAGAATTCCGTCACCAAAGACGCTTCCCATTGTTCAGTTGGAAGAATCGCAATGCATCGCATGGCAGTTTTTTGTACTTGTTGAATCAAGCGCAATTGTGGGTAGCAACAACACAATGCAGATTTTTAAAATTTTGATTTTAACCAGGACGCTGCATCAGTTCGTCGTGGTAAAGAAAGAGCTGAGCCGAAAAGCAAAGCTCTCGATTTACAAATCGATCTACGTTCTTGCCCTCACCTATGGTCACTAGCTGTGGGTGGTGACCGAAAGAATGTGATCGCGGATGCGAGCCGCCGAAATGACCTTCTTCCCCAGGGTGGCTGGGTTCTCACTTTGAGATTGGGTGAGGAGCTCTGCCATCCGGGAGGAGCTCGGTGCCGAGCCGCTCCTCCTCCTGGTCGAGAGGAGACCAAGAGGCAGACCCCGGACTCGCTGGAGAGACTATGTCTCACAGCTGGTTGGGGTAAGACTCGGGATCCTTCTGGGTGAGCTGAGGGATGCGGCCAGGGAGAGAGAAGCCTAGCCTTCCCGTCTGAGGCTGTTGCCCCCGCGACCTGGTCCCGGATGAGCGGAAGACGACGGAACGGATTAGTTTTCTTTCTTCCCTCACCCACCAAGTCAACTTGAAGGAATCCATGTTTACCCAGACGATAGAAGAACCCATCCATTCATTTTCTTTACCGCTTATCCAGCTCATCATTGTGGCCAATAGAAGTTCTTGTAGCAATTTGGTGTTTTTTCCCTTTGAATAATTTCCCATATAAAGCTACATGTCAGAGACCAGTGAGTGGAAATTCCATCTTTTTAAATCTAAACATCCAAACCCCTGACCGGACCATAGAAAAACTCTTACGCACGCCAACTCAACAAGGACATTTCCATTACCCCTAAACTCAGGATGACGCATATGAACATTTTCAAACTCAAGCAGATCATGGTTGTCACTTGGCTGAACTGTCCCCGAATTTCCTTTTGGCTGCAACTCATAAAATTCCATCTGTTTGCGTGTTGATGAGCTAAATTTCGATTCTAATAACTCTTCTATAATTAGAGTTGTTCGCTTGCCAAAGCCTCATTGGCCATCAAGTCACTTGAACCTGCAATTAAGATGTGCTGTGACGATCATGGCTGGAAGGATGAGGCCTTTTTTCTACACACGCGTGGCTGGGTAATAACAGAGCTTACTGATAAGAACCGGAGCAAAGTGACCGAATTACCACAGACCATAATGTCACCGTGGTGACAAGAGACATAAAATAGATGTTTGACTCCTTTATTGTGGGGATGAAGAAACCATCTTTCGTGGGTGGTGGGCAAGGCTCAAGTCTTTTCTTTGACTTGACCTGACTGAGGGCAGTAGTGAGACAGTAAACCAAGAGTGAGACGGCCAGTCTGTGTGTCACCGGCGTAGTCGTTAGATCAGCCTCAGAGGAACCATAAAGAAGACACGTACCCGCTTTACTGTCATCCTTCCTTTCCTTTGGGGAGCTCCCACAACTCCTTCGGCATTTGTTAAACAGTCAATATCCTCCCTCGTGTCTCCATTTACCCCCGTTCGCTCAACAGAAAGGAAATGCAGCCCGTGTCGTTTGTCTTTAACGCTGCACAGTGAATCAAATCTCCAAGATTTATGGAGATCATGACAGACCAACAAAACCTGAAGACAAGGTTTTATTTACACAGTTACGCGATAAATTCAGAGCTGGGGAGAAAGCAGAGGAATGTGTGTTTATTTGAGCGGAGGAAAGGCAACATTGCTTTTGTTTGCTTTTGGGAAGTTGTCTCAGGATTAGCACCACCACCACCAACAGGGATTCACTGCTGTTTATTTGGACACAAGCTCAGACCTCTGACCTCAGCAAATGTTGGGCTAATCCCGGTCAAAACTACTGGTAGACCTATGCTACTGTTAGAACCAATTGTTCCTCCCCTGCGAAGGGTAAAACATTCAATTTTGGTAACTCATTACTCCTTACATATAAAAAAAAAATATATAGTAAAACATTGGTGTCTAAAATGTAAAAAAAAAACAAACCCTTATGCAGCATCAAATAGAAAGGTTCCCACAGCATTTCGTTGGCCTTCTTAAACTGGTAAATTGGCAAAGCAAACAAAGCTGAACTCTCGTCAATCAATGGAATTTACTCTAATGTTGGCTTTTGTCTCTCTTTCTCTTTTCTTCTGATGAAGTCTTCACGTGTTTCTTTGCCAAATCCCATCTGAACCAGTTCATGTATTAAAAGTTCTGAAAACAGTAGATCCTGCATTGTATGACTGATCCAGGAATGTGCATAATGACTGAGTTAGAAGCAGTTTTTAAGGCTGTAAAAGTAATACAGAGTCGGTATAACACGCTCCCCGCATCAGCACCTCATCAGTTTTGGAGGTCAATGATCTCGAGAGTCCAAACTGCGGGCCAAACAAAGTGGTCGCTTAAATTTGGACACATATTATTTTTTTACAAAGGGAAAAATTTGCTTCTGCTGAATAAAATTAAACATATGTTGGTTGGGATTCATTTTAAATGGATCTTTTTTTTCCCCAATACCATTCAAAACATGGTCTTGGGTCAGAATTCACATTTCTGACACAAATTGCGATACATTCACCCTTTACGTAACATGACAGCCAAGAGCAACTGTGGCAACTCACATTAGAAAGCAAGATATTTCAAAAAGTGACCTGCAAGTTGTTCACTTCCAGTTTCCAGTTGGTTCGAAACAATATGCATTCGTTCAGAGAAAGAAAGGTGAAAAAAGTTTGTCCGTTAAAGCGCTAAGTATCCGTTTATAATATTTCTTTTGTTGTCAGGTAAATAACGACATTGCAACTATTTTTCTGACCCAACAATGAACGTGTAAGAACATGAAATTGTATATTGTGAGTTAAAAAAGTAAGCGCCTAAAATCAATCTTCAAGTACAGCGTGTGCAGTCAAACACTTCCTGCTTAGCATGAAATGTGGGTGTGGTGGAGAACAAAGGCAGGCAAAAGACAACATAGCATTCGAATAGTATCCCGATACGGTAAAAGAGAGCTTGCAAATAACTAATAAGAATGCATGATATGAAAAAAAAAATCCTGTACAGTTTTGATGAATAAATAATTCAACCAGCCAGAAACCTCTAAATTAGTCGGTTTTGCAGATGTGCGATTGGTAAAAGTGGTTTTTGTGTTTAGAGCAGTTTACCGAGTGTACCTAATAAAATGGCAAGGTTATGTACAGTATGCATAAAGAGTTAGACAGTAAACAAATAAATTTTAGTAAGCTACTTTCCGAACTAGCTCGTTATTTTTTATGGAGAAAGAAGTTACATGAAGTTCTCAATGAGATTGGGGGCAGGAGAGGAAAGTTACCAGGACATAATTCTAACATTTTTGAAGCTTTCGTTGGCAGTCAGACCGTTTGGATACATGACAAGTTAGGTATTGGAGTCCGTGTGCTCTTTGGGTCTTCTAATGTGTGCCAATGGAGCACCACTCTACAGCCGGTGAACTAACTTGTAGTGATAGTAATCAAATGCATCTACATATACAGTATTTTTTTTAAACTTCTAATTGATTTGTTTCAATCGTTTGAATTTTTTAAATTATTATTTCAATTTCTTTTATCTAAATAAAAGGCAGAGCAATAATTTCCAAAACAATACTTTTATTGTACATGTCCAAGACAACATCTTCCCAAAAAAATCAAACTACTTCTGTAACAATGGCAGAACGAGTCAAAAACAGAATGAATAAAAAAAAAAAAAAATCATTTTTGTACATATGTAAACCTAGAACTGTTCGCTTATCAACCACAGTGGTCATAGATAGAACTAGTAAAGTTATCGGAATGGGGTAGTGGAAATATGAACTGGGACCTGACTGGAGCCCTTGAAAAAGACCAGATGTGACAAAGCAGAAAAGAAAAACAGCCTTTCCTAATCTAGAGCCAAAACAGTGTTGCTGCAGTGTGCGAGGCGCCCCATTAAAACAACCTGCTTGTCTACATAAATACAATAAAAATGTATTGTCCAAGCTGGGTAGTTTAGTTTTTCCGAAATATTCAACTTGGGTGATCCAGGGTGAATTAATCTATATGCTACAACAAAGAATGCACATAATAACCTATCTAACCCTAAAGCAATAAACTGATGTATTAAATACAAATTGAAAATGGTTGATGTCCTTCAGTGATCCGTCCAGAGAGGGGTAGGCAGTGCATGCACACATACAGATCATGCTAAAAGAGAAATAAGAGGAAAGGAGTGAAATCCACAAATATGAATGGAAATTCTAACAAACTGGAATTTCTTTTTGTTCTGATGGATGTCAGCAGGAGTTTGTGGAGAGATTTCTATTTATGAAAAATAAAGGCACGTGCCAGACCTGGATCCCCAAAAAATTACAGGTCCAAAAATGACAGACAAAAAAACAGCAGAAACTGGTGGACTTTAAGTCGCTGTTGAAAGAAAGAATGTACATAAAAATAGAATAAAAAATTAGTGATGTTTAGTAGACTATTGGTACAGTTTATGATGAACTATTTATCTATTTACAGAAATTTTGATTTGTGCCCACGTAGCTTCTCTGTTACAAAAAACCAAACAAAAACGCTAAATTAAAAGTAATAGTAGATTAGATAGCCTAAAAAAAATTGGACCCTACTTGTTATGTCTGATGGAGGTAAGTAGTTTTTTCTTTTAAATTTCGGGTTAGTTGATTACATTTTATTTTGTTGTTAGGGTTCAAATACATTCAGTCAAAAATGATAAACTCGTACAAAAAAGTTGAGCTAACTTGGTAGGAAAGTAAATGGTGTTTTTTGTTAAGTACGGTTAGTAACAAGACCCCAGAAAAAAGTAAATGAGGTACCAAAAAGTGATGGATGCAATAACGTATTCAGAGTTTGTCCAATTTAAAGTTCAGTTTGGCCGATGGAACAAAAAAGTTTAAAATACAGTCTTCCCTTCCTCTCGTAGAAACAATGAACTTGTAAACCTTAAAAAACGATGAAGAAAAATGAAAAATTAAATGAGGAGCTCCAAATTTTCATCTCACATTTGCTAAAATACTGAAATCTGTGAAATGATTTCTTTTTTTATCACAACACCAGCAAAACATATCACATTAAAAAATGGAATGATACAGATAAGTGCATGAACGTGTGAGGCAGAGAAGAGGGCATCTCCTGTAACAGTGCAGCGGTACCAGTGAGATCCGTAAAACCATCACTGGCCAAAGCCAAAGAAACTCTGCTGAACACTTTCAATCAACACAGCAGTGGGTTTCTTCATTAACACCACAAATTGGTGCCGTCGTTGAGTCCAACCAATGAGAAGTCCAATATTTTAATAACAACAAGATCAAAGCATTTCATAATGTATAGATATATAATATACTCATTTATATATATATATAAATCTACTATAAACAGACAGTAAATACACAAATGTTCATTCTTTTACAAAGTAGAAACATTTTCCTCCAGAATTTTTGTAAAAAGGAATCGGAAAAAACCCAGGTGAACCCCCCAGCAGCTGCAGTGTGATTTATATACAATGTAGTCGAGAACCAAACAGCATTTAGCAAACAACAGGTGGACACACCCAAAACATACAAAACTAAGAGAGTAAAACCCTTTGATGGGTGAAGAAAAGAAAGAAAGGTACATGAGTGGTCAGTGTGTGTGGGAGAAATCCTCTGGAAAACAGTTTTATATGTACAGTAAACGGCAGTAGACCACAGCGCTGTTTCTGTTCACCAAAAAAAAAAAAGATGGCTGAAGGAAGTTGCCCAGAGGGTTGAGTACAAGTTGAAAAGAAGGATTTGGACCATATGGTTGTTTATGTTGATGCACAGCGAGATGCAACATAGACACAGTTTTAGCGTTTAAGGTGGTATGGACTATCATATTAATTTCAATACCGCTTCAATCTGCCTGCAACGGACTCAGTTGTACACTGAAAATCCCAGGTACTTACTTTTCCATTGGTCAGTCTGTCAATTACACCAACTTCCTGGTTTTGCCTTCAAGTACTGACTCCTCTTTGGGGAGCTGGCTTCAGGAACGCGGCCAACTGGACGACCTGCCTTGCGGTACAAAGATGCCTGAAAGGAGGATCTGAAGTTGTGCAACATCAATGCAGCGGATCTTGATTCAGTAACCTCTGACCACTATAGGTGGCGTCCAACTGTCAAAGTTGGTATTAATCAGGCAGAGGAGATCAGAGAGATCTAGCGCAAGGCTACAAACACCCATAAACATTGAAAAAGTCAGTCTGCCACTGCTCCCCCGATGACTCATAGCGTTTATCATATTTGCAGCAAGTGTGGTAGGAGCAGCAGCTCACGCATCGCCTTATGTAGGAACAGCCAAAGTTGCACTCCATTGTCTTTAGAGACAGAAGGATGCCATAAACTGACTGACCAACAAAAATACCATTAATTTCCACTGTAGCCTATCTGTGAAACTCTGTGAGATGGAGCAAAAATAAAAGAAAAATCGCAGGAATTTGTGCTTAGCTCAGGTATTGATATCGCAATATTGATTCAAAATAATGTGCAGCAAGTGGTTTTAAGTAGTTTAAAGTTTTTAGAAGGCAGGCTTGTCTTGCTTGGGCACAACCATTGGTTGCTACAGCTAAACCAAAGAATAACACATATTCCTACATACAGAACTTGTGCCAGATACAGAGATAAAGTGGCTGCCGTCTTCTTGATGTACTATGTCATTCATAAATGTCTCAAATTCATGTTTACAGAAATATGTCAGGTGTGGAACACAACTATGAAAAATCTTTAAAAGTTGAGGTTCAAAAAAGGTTCCAAACCCATTTTGATTTCTACCAATAAACTTGTAATAATATAATATGGTTATCTCTAAAAAGGTTGATAGATGCACACCTTTGGACTGATAAATCCATTAATTTGGGATTAGTTTTAGAAGGTGAATGAAAAAAAAAATCAAACTAAAAGTGAGTGTAAAATGTGCAGACGGCTTCACTTTTTATGAAAGCCAGATTGTGATTTACTGTATCTGCACGGACACACCTGCTTCATGGCACCTGACATTTGGAGAACAGATGTTCTTAACAAGATGTTAAACCAGCTGTGAGAGCCTCTGGAAATTCCCAGATGGTATGAGCCTTGTTACTACGGAAACATATTTATCCTACAGAGAGGGGCTAGTTAAACAAATTGGTCCATATGAGATGAATTAGCTCCTCTAATAATCCGCAAACAGTGACACCGATATTTCTGTTGCTGCTACTGACAATGATCTGCCATGCTCTGGTCCTAAAAGAAGAATCTAGTTTCTGAAAGAAAACTTTTTAAAGTAAAGTGCATCTTTGAATATTTTAATCGACAGCACTATTGAAGTATGAGTGATCCTTAAAGTCCGTTTTAACTTAGCTCTCTTCAACTTGTGTCTGGGAACTATCCTCCAGGTTAAAAAGAAGAGGAATATGCAGATTAAGGGGAAAAAAAGTTGGCTGGTTGCGGAGAATTAAGAGTAAACATGCCCAGTTTCTGTACCAACAGCATGCAGGCAGCTCCGGTCTCACCAGGACAAAATCTTTAAGGGGTCTGAAGAGAAGAAACCCCGTTTCAAAAATGTTTTTTTTTAAGGCAAAGTTCTTAAAGTGGAATTTAACAGAAAATCCACCAAGAAAAAAAAAGCAGACAAAAAAGGCACAAATTCTCAGTCTTTAAGGGGCAATATTTAAGAAATTAAACCCTGACTTTTCTAATCTGGGTCGTTCAGTAACAAGAAAGAAATTTTAACAACTTTGCTCCATGCAGATCTTCTGAAAGAGCAGGACTTCCTTTTTGTACTGCGGAGTTCCTATCAGAGATGTAGAAGGGTTGAGTAGATGGCTGCAGAACATCTACTGAGGTTAAGTCCAGCAGTCTAAAGTAATTCCAGCTAGTGTTTAAAAAGCACTAGAGTTGTTCCCTGTGGGAGAACTGACTCTGTCCTCAGATGATTGGCCAGTTGATGCTGATCAGCAGACTCCCTGTTTACCTCTTTACCTGTGTGCTTCCAAAAAGATGGCCGATGTTAGCTCTACTTGTTGGTACCTCCAACAAAATGCCACCTTATTCTATCAGCTTCGAGATGAACGGAACATCTACTGTTTGTTAGAACTGCCAAACACGAAGAAGGTTTAAGTGGTCGATGCCAACATGTTTCTTTACACGGACAATTCTTCCTCCATTGGTTCCTCTTCAGCTCTGAGGAAAAGAAACAGAATGTGTGAAAGTCATCTCTTTAAACTGGTCATATTTATCAGATCAGATTCTGGATAGAAAATATGTTGTCATGTTGGTATTCCTCTTGTTTAGACCCATTGTTTTATCAATGCATTGACAGATATAAAGTGTGATTATTTACAGATCAAGCATAGAAAATTAATTTGAAACTTGTTCTGCTCATGACAAGTACCGCAAGAAACATAATTTTGATGCAACACTAAGGGTCCTGCATAAGATAGGACAGAGCAGGCTGTTTTTCTTGAGAAGGTTTAAAACTTTTTATGTCTGTGGTGACATGTTGAACATCTTTTATCAGTCGCGGCAACTGCAGTGTTCTTTGCGGTCGTCAGCTGGGGAGGCAGCTTGACCGCAAGGGACAGCGATAGGCTGGACTGACTGATAAGGAAGTGTGCTTCTGTGGTGGGGAGAAATGTAGACTCTGTGGGAGCTGTTTTGGAGGGGAGGATGAGGGCTTTAATGCAGGGTATCCTGTATAACCCCCGTCACCCACCTACATGATGCTATCACGATTTCTTTAATTTCTGTAGATTACTCCTTTACTTTACAACAAGAGTGTCTACAAACGCTCGTTGAGGGTTATTGTTTTGAAGGTTTTTAACATCTCCCGATTTTAACTCCCACAACTTGAATCAAGTAAACGGACTTTCCTCCAATGAAAGTCTGCAGACTTACTATTTAATTTGAATAAGGTGTTGGCGCGGGGAATATTGAAAACCTGCATGATTCTAGTCTTTGAATAAGAGCTAAAACAAAGCTGTGGATTTATAGCGGTTTCGTCTTTCTTTGGTTCCTCTGAAGCTCTTATGATGTCATGAACAAAAATAAAGTCTTTATACTAGTCTAGTTTATCGGATTAGCTCCTAGATATTAGATATTTTCTCATGAAGTTGGTATTTATCTCTCCGTCTTTTAAAGGCTAGAACTTTGGTTCCACCAAATACTGCTATAAACATAAAAAACTTCTTTGTCCTTGTAAGAACGCCAGGTTTTTTTGAGATGTTAATAAATGCGTCTGGGGTTTATGGCTGGGTCATTACAAAACTTCAATTTTCTTCTGGTTTAGCCAATTTTGTGTCTGGATGAGTGCTTGCAGTTATTAAAATGAAGGTAAAATTTTCTTTAGCCTCAAATTCCAGCTAAGATCAAAAAGAATTTAAGTACCAAACTGGCTCATACTTAAACTGTTCCTAATATTCTAGATGAAACCCAAACCATGACACTGCCGCCACCATGCTTCACGTGGAGTGTGGTATTGTTTTAGTGATACTTCATGGCTTATTGTTTTGTTCTACAAACCCTTAACCTTTATAAAAACAAGTTTAAAATTGGGATTTATTCAACTATAACAACTTTTCACAAAATGCTTTAACAGTATTAATATAAAAACAATAAAAACATTTGAAATAAAAACCTAATATGGTTTAAGAACAACATCACCCTACAATCAATGTTTCTACAGGTTAACTTGGATCTAAATATTAGACTTTAAAAAGCTACAAGAAGGAAATATTTCAGGAATGCATTTCTACTGGAAATCCCATAAAGACCACCAGCTCATTGACCAAACACAGCATGCCCTATCAAACCAATGGAGGAACTCTATAAGTGTAATCACTGCTGACCAATCGGGTCACTACTGCTCTGTTGTTGATAACTTCCATTTAGATGATTGACTAAAAAAGGCATAACGTTCTTGAGAGAAACTTTATTTTGAGATGACTTTCTGATCATTTGATTGCCCAATTTAACTTTTAAGAAGGATCTTTTCAAATAAATCTGCAACAGTTTCTGCAACAGGAGTGTCAAAAGTTTAACTTCAGCTCGACTGACTAAAATCAGTTTTTTATGATCAATAAAATAAATTTCTTAAGAGTTTATAAGAGGCAAACTTAGCTTTCCTAATTTTTATTAGACCATTGTACTTGAACCTTGTAATCCTACTTTTATTTATTCATTATTTTTCCTCACAGTGATAAACGAAAGACCACACTCACCTTTTTCCCATGTGTTTGTTAGCAACAGATAGCAAAGCCATGGCGGAAACGGTTTCAGCTTCGTCTGCGTCGCGCTGCAGAGCTTCACTGAGCGCGCAGCCCAGCGTGGAGACGGAGCGTTGCAGTGAACGCCAGTATTTACCTACAAACAGTATATTCTTAGAAATAAATCTAACATGAATATTCACAGTTGAGTGAAAACTTTAAATACTCAGTGTCAACTTTGTGTTGCTTCGAGTTTCAATAATACATATCACACCCATTTGTTCTGGAAGTCTGAATTAACGACATACATAGACAATATAAAAACACTAATTTCCTGAAACATATCAATGTCTATGCAAATGAACATTTTTCCCTTTCTACACCGAAGTATGTTGCGTGTTTTTCAGAATGTAAAAGTACTCAAAACCCAACAGAACGCCCAACAGAGATGGTTAGAACGTTCGCGCGGAAGTTTGCGGGTTCGCGCCCAACAGAGAGCACGTCTAGGGTCCTTGGAGAAGACACCTAACCCCCGCTTCTCCCACCATTGGCGCCGTCGAAGGGCAGCCTGCTGCGGTGTAAGGAGTGCAGCACACAAATTTCCCCGGTGAGGGATGAATAGAGTAATTCATTTTTTTTGGAAGAATTGCTAAAAAATGTGGTTTTATATAATGTTTCTGTACGTTTTAGAGTCTGGAAAAATATTGACGACACTCCATTAATGTCTATTTTGAAGTGTACATCGGATTTTTAAAGGTAAAGAAGTCGGTTCGAAAAAGATCCTTAAACAAAGGAAAGAAGTCCGTCTGTGCTGTCAGCAGGTGTGCGTGCTGGAGCTCTAATGCTTCTACTCACTTTGAATTTCAACCACTTTCTCCAAAGAGTGCACAGCGTTGATGTTGGGTCTCTGCTGAAGTACCTCATCGGGAATTGGATCCAGCTGGGAAAAACAAAAAACAAAGTTAAAAACATTTGAAATTGACTGACTTTGTTCTTTTTCAAAGCAGTGTCAACATTTCACTTTTCAAAAAGAAAAACAACTATCCGAAAAAATATTTGAAATTGTTCGTGAGACTGTTAAACTCTGCACCGATGGGAGTGGCTTCTTGCCAATGTCTGCTGGGAACATCAGTTAAACACATTAAATCTGTCAGAGTTCTTTTTTCTCAGATATAATAGGCCCAGCCCGACAAGTATTTGAATGAATTTAAGTGACAGGTGTTCAGAGAAGTTTCTCCAAAGCCTCATTTGACCTCGAGTGCGTCCCTGCTGATTTAAAGCATCGTTTCGGAAATGTGGACCACAACCCACTGTTAACTCCATCCAAGAGGTTGGGAACAATCTGAGATGCTGACACAATAAGAAAAAAAATATAAAAAAACGCCTGCAGATGCACACCTCCTCCCATTCAGACGCCATCGCTCCTCTTTCACAAAACTACAGTGTCCGCTTTGTTCTGTATCCCACTTGGAGGACCGATGTGTGTCCAGATGCAGACACTCAGAAATCGCTTGCTCACACCAATACAGACATGCTTGGAGATGCACACACATGCACACACCTCGGCAAGGAATAGCAAAGTCTATGAAACACTTGAAGCCACACAATTCAGAGAAACGTAGTCCCAAAGTGGCTTTCCAACCCGGAATGATTCAATTTCCCTTTTGGCCAACTGTTCATTTGACTATCTCATTTCACTTAGTCAAACAGGGGGACAACACATATCTACATTCAGCTCAGAGGACTAACGCACCGACTGAGAAAAATATAAAGACAAAGAAAGACATAAAACAGATTTGGAAAGAGTTTATAGAAAAAAAAGTCATCGTGGGTTGGTCCCACTTGGCTAGCACTGAAAGTTTTAATTAAAACAAATAGTGTATGGGAGGGGTCCACAGGGTCGAGAGAAAAAGGCAGCCTAAGGAGACGGATACTTTAATCCTACTGTGGCACGATAGGCTACATCATGCAGTAAGGAACAGAGCGAGGTGCAGCGTGAAACAGCTCGTGTCCTTGTATCCAAACGGGTTTATTTGATGAAGGATTTTCAAAATTTGAGACAATCTAGTCATTCTGAGAAACACGAAAAGTGAACTGTGATGGCAGCGACTCAGAAAGTAAAGAAAAATGGAAAGAATGTTTTTGAAAATCTTAGTAATCTAACAGGGTTCTGCCCCAAGTAGAGGAGTTTAAGTATCTCGGGGTCTTATTCACAAGTGGGGGAAGGATGGAGCGGGACATCGACAGGTGGATCGGTGCGGCGTCAGCAATAACTAGGACGCTGCATCGGTCCGTTGTGGTAAAGAGAGAGCTGAGCCGAAAAGCAAAGCTTTCGATTTACAAGTCGATCTAAGTTCCAACCCTCACCTATGGTCACCAACTGTGGATGGTGACCGAAAGAATGAGATCGCGGGTAAAGGCGGCCGAAATGAGCTTCTTCCGCAGGGTGGCTGGGCTCTCACTCAGAGATCGGGTGAGGAGCTCTGCAATCCGGGAGGAGCTCAGTGTCGAGCCGCTCCACCAGGTCGAGAGGAGCCTGATGGGGTGGTTCGGGTCTCTGGTCAGGATGCCCCCCCAGCACCTCGCAGGCGAGGTGTTTTGGGCACGTCCCACCGGGAGGAGACTAAGAGGCAGACCCCGGACCCGCTGGAGAGACTATGTCTTACAGCTGGCCGGGGAACAACTTGGGATCCTTCCGGGTAAGCTGGAGGATGCAGCCGGGGTGAGAGAGGCCTGGGCTTCCTGTTTGAGGCTGTTGCCCCCACGACCCGGCCCCGGAACAAGCGGAAGATGATTGAACGGAAAGTAATCTAACAATAAAACACCAACAACAGAGAAGTGAAGGAATCAGGGGTTGGTATAAAAGGAGCTTTGTGGCTTCTCAATTTGTGGCAAACTGAAAAAAAAATAATCTCAAAGACACCAAAATACCTCGTTTCAGAACATCAAACAGCTGAAACACACATCTGGCTGAAACACGAGCAGTAAGACAATCTAAAATTTTTCCCGTCTGGCATCAGAAAAGCAACGATCCAATCAAGACGGACTCTTCTAAGTTCCACAAACCAGCCTGGTTTCACTCAGGCCGAGCTAATTCAGTTTGCCTGAACTTGTAGTCAAGCAAGGTCAGAGGTTCTTTGGGGTTTCACCAGGTTCACCTCGGAGCAAAGTTGGACAGGGGCAGATTGTCGATTTGATGGACAGCTGGGCCTCACACTTATAAACTTTAATAGCTCTTGTCATGGTATCGTTGGGGCCCCCAACCAGCAGGTATGGGCCACGCACATATGCAAGAAGCACAGAGACATTCAAGTGCACAATGAAAGAGCAGACGTTAGGACACAACATCATCCATGGCAACACTTCTTTTTGAGCCAGGCTTGTGGTCTTGGTTCTGAAGTTATTTCTGCCACTTCTTCTTCTTTCGGCTTTTCCCTTTAGGGGTCGCCACAGCAAGTCAGTTTCTTCCATCTAACCCTATCTGCTGTATCTTCTTTGGTCACACCAACTATCTTCATGTCGTCCTTCACTGTATCCATGAACCTCCTTTTTGGTCTTCCTCTAGTCCTCTTTCCTGGTGGTTCCAAATCCAGCATCCTTCTTCCTATGTACTCTCTCTCTCCTCTGCACATGTCCAAACCATCTCAGTCTTGCCTCTCTAACTTTATCCCCAAAACCTGTAACATGTGCTGTTCCGCTGATGTACTCATTTCTAATCCTGTCCATCCTGGTCACTCCCAGAGAGATCCTCAGCATCTTCATCTCTGTTTCCTGTCTTTTCCTCAGTGCCACTGTCTCTAGACCAAACAGCATGGCCGATCCCGCCACGGTTTTGTACACTTTCCCTTTCATTCTAGCTGAAACTCTTCTATCACACATCACACCTGACACTTTCCTCCACCCGTTCCAGCCTGCCCGAACACGCTTCTTCACCTCTTTTCCACACTCTCCATTGCTCTGGACTGTTGGTCCTAGATACTTAAAATCTTCCACCTTCCTTATCTCTTCTCCCTGTAACCTCACTTTTCCATTTGGATCCCTCTCATTCACACACGTACTCTGTTTTACTCTGACTAATCTTCATTCCTCTTCTTTCTGGTGCAAACCTCCACCTCTCCAGCTTTTCCTCCACCTCTCCCCTCCTCTCACTACAGATCACAATTATTTCTGCCACTTATTATCATCAAATATGCAGCAGTTTTTCACCGAAACAAAGAAAAGATGTCTTTTGTCATGTTTTGTCTCAAGTCTGAAGAGGTCTACTTTTGTTCGTGTGACACAGCAGTCCAAAGCAGAATTCCTCGGCCAACAAAACCGAGACATCGTGGAAAGCCATGAGCTGAGAGTGTGGAATGTGCACCGGTAAAAACATTCCTGAGGGAGTCTGAAACCAAAACAGTCCAGAGAGGGAGAAATTCCACTTGTTCGGCAAAAGAAAACTTCACAAGGCATCTATTGTTTACAGTTTGGTTGGTGTGTGTGTGTGTGTGTGTGCAGTCTGTGAAATCAGTCGCTTATGTTATGCTAACTGAACGAGCTAATGACGCGCATTGTGCAACGCAGGCGACCTTTTCCGTTAAACGGGTTTGTCCTGTGGGGATGTGGTGAGGATTTAATCAGACCCCCAAAGGGAGACAGGTGAAGTTAAGCGTCTTACTGTAAACACAGACACATGCATCATAGACATCTGCTAGCAATTAGCATATTAGCTAGTTTATCAAATAATTGCTAACGGACTTGCCCAACATCTGTTAGCGAACAATCATCAATTAGTCTCAAGTTCAGAGTTGACTGGAGCAGTTGCGAACGCATCATTCATGAGGGATTTAACAATACGGACTTCACAATTACGCATAACAGCAGAGGAATAAAATAACCTGTAAAGTCGAGTCAGCAATTTTCGTTCTTCTCGTTCTCAGCTAATTTGAGCCCCTTTCAAACGAAACCTAAAGCTCATTATAGCAGAACTTCTCCTGGGCTGCCAATAAAACCGGCGCTGTATTTCCTCACATGGGTAAACAGTAAAATACTTCAAATTACAAGCTACACAGGAAGGGAGACGTAAGGAACACCTTTGGGATATTATGGCTTCAGTATGGCGGCTTTTAAATCTGCCACAACAAAAAAGTGAGACGTACTTTTACAAACTGATTTGTTGTCTTAAACAAATTTAAAATCATTCATCCAGGAGTGATCCATTGTAGAACAAGTTTAAAAAAAAAGTCTTCTGGACAGTTTAATTTTTGATCGAGACGTTTCGACTTCCATCCGGAAATCATTTTCAATCTGATAGAAATGGACTGAAAACTGGATCTTTATATACTAGCCTAAGTAAAAGGTAAAAAATAGTAAGGAAGGGCTCGACCAATGAGCCTGTGTTACCTATGATGGCCGTGAATGGCTCCTATTGTAACCTGTAACCACAGACCAGTAGACGATCACTGTTGTAATAATGCTAAAAGCCTAGAGAATAGAAATTCCTGCTAACGAGAGGTGTGAATCTGGGTCACGAGGTGTCATCTTTGGTCCTGGGGTTCAGAATGCTGCTGTAAATCCTGGGCAGAAAGTATCTAACGCCTCCACTCCGATTCAGTGAGGGATTTTCTTTCTTCACAAAGATGGCTTCCTTCACACCTCTTTCAAACCATCCTTTCTCTCTACTTAGAATCTTCACCTCGCTGTCCTCAAAAGTGTGTTTGTTCTCCAGACCAAACACCATGGCCGGTCTCACCACGGTTTTGTACACTTTCCCTTTCATTCTAGCCGAAACTCTTCTGTCACACATCACATCTGATATTTTCCTCCACCCGTTCCAGCCTGCCTGCACACGCTTCTTCACCTCTTTTCCACACTCTCCATTGATCTGGACTGTTGATCCTAGATACTTAAAATCTTCCACCTTCTTTATCTCTTCTCCCTGTAACCTCACTTTTCCTTTTGGATCCCTCTCATTCACACACATGTACTCTGTCTTACTCTGACTAATCTTCATTCCTCTTCTTTCTAGTGCAAACCTCCACCTCTCCAGCTTTTCCTCTACCTCTTCTCTCCTCTCCTCTCACATCACACCTCAGATAATTTTACCTGGATTTTATACTGTCTGCAAACGTAGAAGCTATAATTAGATCAGACGTTTCTATTATTGTGATGGACTGAGTTCATGTCACTTCCAGACCATACAAAGCTTCAGGCGGTTTAAAGCTGTCCAAACAAAAGCACAGCTGACCGGCTAATACAGCTGTGGTTCGAGTCCACTCCGCCAACGCACACACACGTGCACGCACCAGCTAAAATATTTTAAAAGAAAAAACCCACTCAATAGACACATTCACAGTGCAGACTGCACTTCGTTTACTCCTAACATGACTAATGAAGCGACACCCCCTCTGTTTGCCTAAATTTCCCTCTGAAATCCTCAAAGCTGCCATTTGAGGTTTTTTTGTTTTCTTTTTTTGGAGATTTACTGATTAAAAACAAACGTGTTTTTCGAAGTGTTTTTTAACTAATCCTCACTCTTGACATATTCCAGAAACTTTCGCCAGGAAAATGATCAAACTCTTTCAACCAGCTGTTTTGATGTGATTGGGAACAATTTTGTCAAGTTTAGAGTTGTAGCTTTATTTGAATTCTCAAACAAACTTGTTTTTGAAGACCTGCACAGGTACAGCTTTACGCAGCTGCTTAATAACAATAGTTTCCTCCCGTCAAACTTTAAGTGATTGCTCCATTTCCCTTTATTATCCGATCCTCGGACCTGGACTGACCCCGCTGGAAGAGGTGTGAGGGTAAGCTTTTTCAGATGTGTATCTGTGACAGGGGTTCAGGATACCCTGCAGGGCTGATGATATTCACGCCCCCTACCTCCTGCCTATTTTCAAATTCTCAGCTCCCCGTGGCACCCATCCAGAGACCTCCTCCCAATCTCTGCCAGCAGGAGTGCCCAGCAGGCTGCTGAAACATGAGAAGCAAAAACCTCTGGTTCACTTCAATATTTGGCTGGAGGTTAACGTTGTAACAAGAGTCTCCTTCAAACAGGAAGTCCAGCACACAAACCTCCATGACAGCCAATCGGCTCCACCCATCTGAGGTGTCCTTGACTTCCCGAAGACTTACCAGATGTCATTGTGGTGCTCCGAGTCACTGCTGAGTGGAACGCAGGTATGCAGGGTCATTCAGGCACATAAATGTGCATTTAGAGACCACTGGTAACATCTATCAACGTCTTGAAAGTGTGTGTCTGTGGTGCTGGAAAGGTACTATTTAATAAAACACAGTCCCATCGTTTCTTCAAAGATGAAGAAGCGAATGCATCGTAGGATAAACAGAACTTAGTTTAGTTAGTTTTCTCTCAAAAAAAAGAAAAGTTAGTTAGTTTTAGTTAGTTTTCTCTCAAAACAGAAAACCTAAATTGCCTTTTATTTCTTTAAGTTTATTTGATAGAGACAGAGTTTTTATGGACTCATATCAGACATGACAAAAGTTTAGCTAAGGCTAATTCTCAAACTCTGTTCCAAAAGTAATACAGCAGTACAATCCCAATAATACTACACAGTTAAACACAATAAAGATGATGGTTAAACATAGATCTGCTATGGTTAGACATCTGATCTGGGCTTTCAAAAAGTCATTGAATGCTCATTTAAAAGGACCCAGATTTCTCTCCATTCAGTCTTGTCCAAAAATCGTTTCATGTCTTTGGAATCAACAGTTTCCACTCTGCCCCGCGACAGACTGGCGACCTAATCAGGATGTACCCTGCCCCTCGCCTCGAATCAGCTGGGATGGGCTCCAACCCAATAAGGGATGGACGGTTAAGAAGGTGACTAACTGACTAAGTTTCCACTCTTCTCTACTAATTCGATAGGTCAGTGAGTAAAGACTTCTGATGAACTCCTTTGCCTCATGTATTGATGATGAAATATTACAATATCTCTAAAGACATGTGTAGAATCATTAAATTTAATCACAAGCCACAAAGACGTTTGTAATTGTCACATAAGAAGATTTAACAAGCAGTAAAAGGGCGGTTTCCTTTCAGTTTCCAAAACCATATGTTAGGTTGATTGGCCATTATAAAATTGCTCCTCAGAATGATTAAGTTTGTATGGATGGTTGTCTGTATGTGTGTCGCCCCATGACAGACTAGTAACCTGTTCGGCGTGTACCCTGCCTCTCCCCTTGAATCAGCCAGGATAGGCTCTGGCACCCCGTGTGACCTCTACAGTGATGGACGGCTCAGAAGATGAATGAATATAGTCAGGGTCACGTTCTTATCTTTTTAAAGTATCCCTTCATTTTAACGTACTGTATTGATCCCTCAATTGAGGAATTTCTGTGCTGCATTGCACCGCAGCAGGCAGCTACGACAGCACCAGTGGTGGGAGTAATATGTCTTTCTCAATGAGGCTTAGGCATGGCCTCAATGGGAATCAAATTGGCTTCTCTGGGTCCAAGGATGGACATTTTACCACTGAGCCAACGCCTCTTTTTTTAAATGGGTGTTTCAGGCAGAGCAAGTGGAAATACTTCAAAGAGTTCATTCTTTTGACTTAAAACAATAATAAACTATTGATGAGGTGTTTTTTTTTTTTAAGATCTAACACTGTGCTTAAGATTTTCAAGAGAGTAGAGTTGAAAAAAATCTCAGACGCTGAACATTTAAATCAACTAGATTTAACTTGCAGAAAAATAATTTCTGCAAGTTAAAGTAGAATCAAGGGATTGGAACTGAACCGCCGCCGTTGTAGCTGTTTGTTTACAGTAGGATGACCAGTGTGTGTGTATTCTATATATCTACGGCCACCAGAGTGTGCTGCTAATTTACAGTTTACGCCACCAAACACTGGAGTTTACACAACCGGCATTTTTCATTGGAAGAAAAAACGACACAAATATGTTAGTCTTTCTCTAGATCTACATAAACTTTTACCTCTCATGGGAAAAAAGAGAGAGATTTGGCTCCTGCACCAAAACACCCGCATGCGTGCACACACACATAAATGTAGTTGTAACTCTAAATGAGAAGTGAGGGACCGTGGATTTTGGACAGTCTTTTAGCCTCTTATTTGCCAGCAGGAACAGCGAGGGGTTTAAATAGGTAGTTTTTAGGATGCAGAGCACCACAACAGAGATTCCACACTCCCACAATTACCCTCTAGCCTACAAATCATCTCTTCTGACGAGTGTGTGCTGGTAAATCCGAGGGTAGAGCATGCACAGGAAGTTTACTCAAACATGAGTGGACTATTGTTGCATCAATGACTTCAGTTTTCCTTCTTTTTTTATTTACTTGCATGGTTTATGTTCCAGAGTACATGAGTCATGTATTCGGATCATAAATTGCCATCTTTTATGACAGTGTTTTCATCTTATCCTACCCTGAATTTTTCAAACGCTATTCTTACCGGGGCTAGTTCTTACCTCATTGCCAAGTAGAGCGGAGATGCATGCTTCAGAGGCATCGCATATGGCTGTGAGGTCGTGACCCCCCTCTAAGGCAAGCACCACGCGACCTCCTGCCAGACCCATCAGCTGCCTGGTCAGGTAGCCGAAGCCTGCGCGCACAGGGAACGATAAAACAGATCAAAACTGGAGATGAAAGAACAAAAAGGAACTAAACTGGTGATAAATTTTGAGTTCACCTTGGGCATGAAGCGAAAAAAAAAAAAGAATGTTGTTTTAAAAGGTCGATGGCCTAATTTGATTGAAATAAATGCAACTTTGCACCTTCGTATGAATGGGTGCAAAGTCTGTGATTCCTTAAAAACCACCCATATCATCTCCTTCAACATGTTTTTACTGGAGATGTGAAGAAAAACTGCTGGCATCTGAAGTCAGAGGTCTTAAAATGAAATTCATACAACTTTGTGGAGCATATTAGAAAATCCACCACGTGCAAAAAATGATATGGTTTTAAAAAGTTGGAGAAGGTGTGATCGGTACTTACATTTGGCTGTAACTCTGTATCCACCCAAGGGTGGAGCGTGTCCCTCCACAGCGTCAAAGCCAGAGGAGACTAGAACCACATCTGGAGCAAACTCGTTGGCAATGGGCATCACAATTGTCCTGCATGGAGAGAAAAACAAATAGCATTTTTCTCCTACGGTAATTTATTTGGTCATCATCGTATACATCAAACCAAAGCGCTAGAGAGAATAACAGGAAGTATGGAGTGCGTCAAAGCGTCAACTTTGCCGGTGAAAGAAATAGTTCATTTTTAAGATTTTTGAACCTCAGCAGTATTATTTTTTTTGCGACCACATTTTCAACACTTTGTGAAAGATTAAACTACTAAGCACTCTGATGAAGAGTAAAATGAAGTTTAAGATTTCTCCACTAACCAGCAACCTGACCCCACATACGGAGAAAGAAGACGCTACGAGTGTAGAATAAGAATTCTACACCGGTCTTTCTGTGTGGAGTTTGCATGCTCTCCTTGTATATGCCTTGGTTTTCTAGGGTATTCCGGTTTCCTCCCAACCTCCAAAAACATGCGTGTTAGGTTGATTGGCCAGTACATGATTGCCCCTAGAAATGAGTGTATGTGTGTGCCCCCGCGACAGACTGGCAACTTGTTTAGGTGTACCCTGCCCCTAGCCTCAAATTAGCTGGGATAGGCTCCAGCACCCCCTACAATCCCGTAAAGGATAGACAGTAAAGAAAGTGACTGACTGAGTTTTAACTCCAAAGCAAGGGTGGCACAGTGGCGCAGTGGTTAGCATAGTGGCCTCACGGAGAGAAGGCCAGGGTTCAAGTCCCGCGTGGGATGAGGCTTGGAACACTGACTGTTTGGAGTTTGCATGTTCTCCTCATGTCTGCGAGGGGTTTTTTGGGTACTCCGGTTTCCTCCCACCCTCCAAAAACATGCATGCTAGGTTGATTGGCCACTATGAAATTGCCCCTAGAACTGATTTGTGTATGTGGATGGTTGTTTCTGTGTTTGGCCCAGCGACAGACTGGCACCCTTTTCGGGCGTACCTTGAATCAGCTGGGATAGGCTCTGGTGCAACCGCATTATGGATGGATGGTTTAGAAGATGAAGGAACTCTAAACAGAGTTTTAACTATTGATTTTTTTTTTCCCTTCCTGTATGATTTTAAGAGACGGATTGCTTCATTGCTGGTAAACTTTTTTTTTGCTGAGCATCTTGGCGTGCTAACACAATCGTCGAAAACTCATTCAACATCTTACAACATGTGCTCACATGGCTTCTTTTAGATCTTTTTCGTACATGTTCTTGGTAGAGCTTTTTGTGTATTTCTTTTTTTTTGGTGGTGAGTTATGGTCAACAAATCAATCAAGATCAAAGCATGTTTGTCAATTTTTCAAGATGAAGGGAATCCTTTTTTTCTCTAAAAAACCAACAGGAAGGCGAGGTTAAAAAAACAGACAGTCGTCTCCTGAAATGCAACTAAAACGGTTTGCATTTACATTTTTTTTTGTCAATGCACACACAGACTTTTTTTTCCCGACAAGTTCTAAATGGTTGCATCATTTGAATTCTTGCACTTCTTTCTTCGATACCGTCCACTATTTGCGTCTTGTTTGAATTGACATACTAGTGCTGGACGTCATCTGTGCTAGAAATAGTTACTTCATATAGACCATTTTTGCAGGGGAGATAATAAAATACAATATTTTTTGCAATTCTTTAAGAAAGTAGAAGCAGAAGAACAGACACGACTATCTGTGTGTTGTATGGATGCGAGCTGTAACACAATCTGGGTGTGGTGAGTAAAGCAGTATTTGTGTGCAACTTCTGCTTGACACAATCAGTGCCGTGGATGAGACGTGTGTGTGGCGTGTTAGACACTCAAACTGCGTCAACAGCGCAGTGATTCACTGCAAACTGAGGTTGGAAAACCCAGCGCGTTTTTTTATGGTGACTGTGTGAAGGACATAAAGCTCCACAAGCTGTGGGCTTGATTAAAAAAAAAAAAAAAAAAAACGTCCGCTTTTAACTGAAACTTACTGTATGACAGCAAGTAGGGCAGGTGTCAACAACCCAGTGCCCACTGGCACCAGGTCGCCCGCAGTGACCGCATCAGTCGCCCGCAGGCCAGTTCTTAAAATAGCACTAATCACGAATTAGCTCTGTCTAAAATTTTAATTAATTGTGTTGCTATTCTTTTTTAATTTCATTTACAGTGATGTAAATTTAAAAACGAATACATAAAAACGTAAACCTGAGCGCTGCAAAAATGAAGTTACGAACGCGTTTTCTACCCACAAAAACATGGCAGAAAAAAGGAAGAAAACTTATCATTTTCACAGTGAATGGAAGGAATAGTTCTTTTTTAGTAACGTGAAAGAAAACTGTGTGCGTCTCATCTGCGGTGCAACGTCACAGTCCCCTGAATAGTATCTCCCCTGAATTAGGGAGATAAAAGGGAATGTAGCAGACCGATGACTTGTCCGGGTCGACACCTTGTACACCCTGTACAAGTCACCCTTCTCCCGTAGGGCGAACGTTGAACCAAAACGAAAAATTTGGTAGGGTAGCCTCAGGAATGTATCACTGTTTTTTTATTTTTTTAATTTTGCAAATGATGACCATTTAGTTTCATCTTTCTGTGATCCCCGACTTTGCTGCCCACTATGAATAAGTGGACGAGATGGAAATCGGAGCCTCTAAATTTCAATACGATGATACTCGAAAGAAAAAGGGTGGAGCGCCCCATTCATGTGAAAGACAGGATTCCGCCCCAAATGTGGAAGTAGGGAAGTACCTCAGGTTATTGTTCACAAAAGAGGGAAGAATGGAGCAGGTGCTCAACGGGAAGATTGGTGCAACCTCCGCATTGATTAGGACGCTGCATCGGTCTGTCGGGATGAACAGAGAGTTGGACCAAAAAGCAAAGCACCCAATACCATATTAAAACTCTATGTGGTGACTCAAAGAACTAGACCGGGAATACAAGTGTCCCGGTACAAGTATTCCCACTTGTAACGGGAATACAAGTGTCCACTTGTACCGGGAATACAAGTGGACACTAAGAAGAACAGCCAGAACGTTTGGATTCTCTTGGTTGAGCTGAAAGATGTGGCCGAGGTTAGGGATGTCTCAGTTTTCCTGCTTGGGCTACTGCCTCCGGAACCCAAACCCTAACAGAGGCTGCGTCCAAAAGACAGAATTTGGTACCTTTGGAGCATCGCAAAATAAAAAGAAAAACTATGTGCAAACCAGGCCTTTTTTCACCTTGTCTGAAGCTCAGATGAATTTGATGAAAAAAATATGTTTTACATAATTTAGCCTGTATTTCTCTGACATAAAACGTTTGACTTTATAGACGTTTAAAACAACCTATATTGGGTTCGATCTAAGTCCTTCTCCGGGGTATATTTAGCAACGTTCTGTTTTGGTAAGTCATTGGATGATGGAGTACCACACAGGGTTCTGCTGTAGGTCTCAAACACTTTACTGACCTGTGGAACATGATCCCGGTTTCCCGGTTGTGGTTGAGCAGCTTGCCCTGAAGTCCGTAGGCCACAGGTTTTTCTCATCTCATGCTCACCACCAGATTATAGCCCTGAGCTGTGTGCACCCCACACCGCAATACTAGTGTACACACAGCTGTGTGAGGGAGATAGCATGGGGAGGTGTGTGGAAGTCCCAGACAGCGGGAATACACGCACGGACTGCGTCACTTTGCTCTCCTGTGCATTTGACAACATCTCAGGAGAAAACGTCACGCAAACGAGATTGAGTTTGACTACAGAAGAAAAAGACTGTCTTATTGAAGAGAGTAGAGGAATGGCAATCTGAGCTCACAGTTATGTTGACTTATCAGCCCACGTGAACCCACACCCTCGGCCTGGTAACATCTGAGCAGTAAAAAGACCCCGCACCAAAATAAAGGGAGTCAACCACATCAGCAGTTGTGGTTTGACACCCGACAGAGAGGCAAACTTTGACTGCAAAGTTTACCTCAACCACTGTGGGTTCCTGCAAACCCCAGGCAGAAAGAATTTTTTTTTTTGTGAGTTTTAAATACCGCCGGTGTCATCAACTCTGGCTTCTTTACGGTGGAATAGTTTGACATTTCAAGATACATGAAAACAGCCACAGTGATCAATTAGCAGACTGGCAAAGAGGGAAACGAGTGGTTTTGAGGTGGAATAATCGGGGCGTGAATCAGAGGCTGTGAATGCAGAGATGAAAAGGAGTGTTTGTTAATTAAGGAGAATAAGGGTTTACAACTGAGCCCTCGGCTACGGGACATCCTGAGTAAAGTGCTTAACCATCTTAATAACTGCTGGATGGCTTCCAGTCTGATTTTACTGCAAATTGACTTACTTTTTAGTTATTTGGCACCAGTGGTGGATGAAGTACTCACTTTTTGTACTTCATCAAAGTACAGATAATTAGGCAAAAAAATTACAAAAGTAAAAGTACCAATGAAAAAATCTACTTAAGTAAAAGTACAAAAGTAGTTGGTGTAAATTGTACTTTTTAAGTAAAAAGTAAAAGTATTCGATCATAATTCAAATGTTATTTGTTGTGCTATGGGGTGTCACCATGGTAACCAGGATAAATACTCTGCAGGGGTGTGACCCCCCTCTCCCGCCTCTTTTGGTTCACAAAAAAAAAAAAAAAAAACTTAAATTAAAAGGAGAAGGGACAAGTCAAGCTATCCCCTAGAAGGGCCAGTGAATGGGCCGCCAAAATGGAGGAAAATGACACTTATTTTTTAAAATGTTTTGGGGGGAGGCCCCCAGTCACTATATATTGGATTTGTCAAAGCCCCACCCCCCGTTGGAAAATTCTAGATCCGCCCCTGCTCTGTGTAATGATGGCTCAACTTTTTATTTAAAAGTAAACACAACAAACAACGATCTTCTGACTCTTTAATTTGTACTATATTTGATGTTAGGTTTTTGGCGCTGAATGAATGCGGAAAATGTTTCTCGATTCATTACTTCTTCTCCCGATCAACTGCTTCTCTTGATTTTGGCGATGCGGCCTCAAGATGCGCTAAAAAACCTGTGTATTTTCAAATTCCTGAACGAAAATGTAACGAAAAATGTAAAACACACTTTTAAAAAGTAGCGAAACAAGTACAGATATTTGCTCTAAAAATGTAGTGAAGTAAAAGCAAAAGTTTCGGTCTTAAATTTTACTTAAGAAAAGTACAGATACACAATTTTTTTTACTTAAGTACAGTAAAGTACGTTCCACCACTGTTTGGCACTCCTTTTTATTAACACTGTTTGGGTCACCCAGTAACCAGTTAAAAAAAAAAACCAAAATACCTGAATTGTGAGTCTGTGAGCCCCCAAAAATTTATGCTGATTATTTTCCCCCATAAAGAATCAATAATATTCTGATCTATAAAGTGTTATCAGATATTAACAACCCCCCCCTCCATTTGAGTTTTGCCTTATGAAACAAGGCGTGCCCATAAAAAACCCAAAAAAACCAGCTAACAAACAGTTAAATTTGAAAGTTCGAAGGCTTTCCCTCTTCGTTCATAAAAAAACGAGCCATAACAGAAGAGAGCAGAAGGAGAGGGAGAATAAGAAAGCGAAAAACTCACACACACGCACACTTGCACTTCAAAGCCCTGTCATCTGGTGCTGCGGAGAGCTGGTTTGAATTAAATTTAATTCTCCTCCTCTCTCTTCTTTCCAAGTTCATGGCAAAGCGGGGTGAGCAGAGGAGGGGTAGAACTTTTGGGGGGGACTAGAAAGAAAGAGAGATGGTGCTTCTGGTCTTCATTAGGGCCAATTTTCTTATCTTTTTTTTTTCTGTGCTTTCTTGAGGCTCAGACTTGATCCCCTGTAAATGCAACGTGGCACAGGCCAGCAGAGGAATGGGAAGGTGCTGGCTGAGAGGCACGCACCCCAGCAACCCCTTCCACAAATAGACTGGAAGAGGGGAGGAGGTCACAGTACACACTGTGTGCTTTAGGTCTTGATGTGTACAGGGATGATAGAGTCACCTGCAGAGACGTTCGGGGTTCAGATGAGAGGATTTACACACTTTGGACACTGTGACCGGGGGTTTCATATTTCCATCTAAATCAGGGGTGGGCAAACTTTTTGACTCGCAGGCCACATTGAGTTCTAACATTTGACAAGCGGGCCAGACCCGGGGGTGGAGAGGGATAGGGACATGCTCCCCCCCCTTTTTAGGTTGGCAAAAAAAATTGTTCTTACAACTTTAATAATTGTAAACTTCGGGAAAAATATGCATCAAAATGCAGAAAAATATCTTATTTTTCAAAAAGGTTCTGGGGGCGAGGGTGATGCCCCAGACCCTTCTATACAGGCAAGCACCATAGGTGCTGGTTTTCCGCCCCCATCCTTTAGAAAATCTTGTATTCGCCCCTGGGAACAGGAGTCGATGGATGGCATGCTTTGGTAACCGCTAGATTAGATCAATAGAATGGCACGCTAGATTTTAAACAAGCGCACTAGATGTTTCATTAAATTTCAAATCTAGCGGAGCTAGGTCTGAAATCTAGTGCGATAGCACTTAAAAATGTGCATTTAGCGGCGCTAGGTTTGAAATCTAAGCGCTTGATGTAACATTTTGCTTGTTTTAACATCTAACACGCTTGTTTACGTGAGTGTATTGGGTCAGATGGCTTTCCATATCTGGGCACTCAGTTAATTTTGAAAGTGTGCGCATTACGGAAACACACATTTTAATGGGAGCAGTGTTGTTGTATTTTTGGCGTCATCTAATGACGAACATATCAAGAAAAATCAAACTAACATGGTTTATTTTTTTATTTTTTCTAGTTTGGCGGGCCGGATTAAAACATTTAACAGGCCGCATGTGGCCCACGGGCCGTAGTTTGCCCATGCCTGATCTAAATGCACACAGGAAGCTAAAAATGATCGGAAACTTTTCAAACAATAATTAAATGCAGACTAATCAACACTAAATCATCATATTATCTGCACACAATTATAAAAGATTACTTCAGATATTCTTAAAATTTCTCAACATAAACATATTTTCAGAAAAATTTTGTGTAAAAAAGTGATCAAGCTACTATTATAAGGTGCAAAATGTACTTTAATTGAATCTTTTTAGAGCTTGAAGTCCTCCAATCAGAAAATATTTTGAACACATAACATTAAACTGTATCAAAATATTCCTTTGAAGAACGAATGTCTTTTTTTAAAGTGACAATATTTTAGAGCTGTGTTTTTAAGAGTGTTCTTTATTCTTATATTTATGTTTTTTAAATCTCTGAGGGTTCACAAGTTTTAAGGAAAGGTGGTGAAAATGGTCCCACAGCTCAGCGAATTAAATGGTCTCTACTTATACAACCCTTTTCTACATGGGTTGGTACTCCGAGTGCTTTACAGTGTAGCTCACATTCAACCATTCACACACACATTCAAAATTAATGGTAGGAGCTGATATGCAAGGTGCAAACCACTATAAGGAGCAATTGGGGTGTGGTGTCTTGCTCAAGGACACCCCGGCATGAACTTTGGGTGGCGGATCGATCCGGCAACTCACCGGTTACAGGACAGGACAGTCGCCCTACCCACCAACCCATCCTTTAGTTATGACATCTAAAACACCAATGAATGTAATTTTGCTTCTTTTCTTTTTCTCTTAAAGGGCCCATCTCATGCAAAATGGACTTTCCAGAGTTTTCTACCTTGTAAGAGTGATGTCCGGGCCTTGTATATGTTACCAAAGGGGTTTCTAGATTGATTTAGCCCGTTTTTCACAAATTGCTGTGGATTTCTGGTACGCTCAGACAAAACAACCAATGAGCAGATGTCTAAGGTATGACGCATTTGACGTAGCCAGGACGGATTTCGCACACAACCCCCCTCCGCAGCAAACCCTCCCTCCTCACCACCCGCTCACCCTCCTCACCCGCCTCCACTCCGGCCTTACGCCCTCACAAACTCGCTTTCAACGTCCGATATACAGGCTGGTTCGCTGCTCTGCGTCTTTTTTATTTTCTTGCTTGAAACACGCTTTTTGTAGCTATGTCTTCAAGGAGAAAGTGTCTTCCGCCTTCCGCTCAGAGATGGGCGGAGGAATAGCGGTTCAGTGAGAGCAGAGGGCAGAGCTTGTACTTTCTCAGGACGGGCGCGGGGATGAGCAATACCCGGCCTTTCATAGTTCCGGGTCTGTGACTGCACTCCACCAAATCAATATGTTTTCATAACTATCGTGTAATGCGTGTTGCAAACCCCACATTTTGCGTGTGTATGTGCATAGGATACAATGTGAAAAGAGTTATTTTGCATGAGATGGGCCCTTTAAACTTTAACAGAATCAAAAAGCACTTAACACTGCATAGTTGATAAATGTTCGCCTCAAAACCGTTTTGTTAAAACAGTTTTCTGATCACATAATTGATAAAACCGCTTTTGTGAAATAGTGAGATCACGAATATGATTGGTTTTCAGATTAAATTAAAAATTATTGGTGAAAAAAAATCAGGCGGTAAAAAAGTTGAAAAAATTTCCTCAAAATTGAAATGTTTTGAATTGATTTTTTTTTTTTATTGAAATGTTCAAAAATAATTGTCCTAGTTTAAGGAGTTAATAGAACGAACCTTTTGTGTTGTTTCAATTTATATTGACAAGATGGGGGAGACGGTAGCTCAGTGGTAGAGCATTCGCCTGCGAACCGGAAGTTAACAGGCTTGATTCACACTGAGTTCACGTCTTGGGTCCTTGGAGAACACACCTAACCCCACGTTTTTCCCCCAATTGGTGCCGTTGTGGCAGCCTGCTGCGGTGTAGCTCAGCACACAAATTTTCCCACTGAGGGATGAATAGAGTATGTAAAAAAAAATAACAATATATTTTTTTTATTGATGTAAAAATAACAAATCAGCAACTTTTAAATTCTTTGTGTCGTTCCTGTTAATCTGCTTTTCCACAGAGGAGAGCAACAGAAAGTGAAAGATGAGGAAAAGGAGAAATAAAAAGGAAAGACGTTAAGCTCTCCGGGTTCTGGCCTGCATTAACTGGCTAAGGTGTGCTTCCTGGAGGTTGCGTGCCGAGAGCTGCGATAAGACAGCGGCTTGTCGGTTTGATGTGTTGGGTTCAGACCAGATGGACACAAAGTTTAAAACATAGATTCATCTTCAAAGCGGATTGGAACAGATCCTAGCCTGCTGGACAGACCCAAATGTGACGTGTACATCTTTTGAACAAAAGCTCGTATGTGTGAGAGAAAAAAAAAAAACTGAGTCAGAGGACTGATCGGAATTCAGCTTGAGTTGGCAAATTTTTTTATTTTAACTCACAATAATAATAAAAAGATCCGAACCCACGCCTCACCTGAATGCAGCCAGATACTCTGCGTCTCCCATGGGAGGTTCTAGTCCTCCAGTGAAAGCCATGTTCACGTTGAAGCCTTCTCCTGTACCATCGCCCACCTGCAACATGAAAACGTCTCATTTAACATGTTTCATAAAAAAATATGAGCAAACCATCCGAAAATAAGATAGGTGTTCACCTCATCAGGAGCTCCGCTGCCTGGGAAGAAGTTCCCGTCGTCATAGCGATGGAGAGACAGGTAGAGCACGCTGGGGTCGGAGTAGAAGGCTTGCTGGGTGCCGTTACCATGGTGAACATCCTGGAAAGATTCAGAATGAAAGATTAGTTTTCAGACCCAATTCTGACCCCAAAAAGGACATCAAGCTCTGCACCTGCACGCAGCGAAACACACACACACACACACACACACACACACACACATTCAAGAGTCTATGTTTCAGCCGCAGTCTGCAGTGACGTACAAACACACACACATACCAACACACCAACAGTCAGCCGGATTTAATAAAACACTCGACTTCAATAGATGCTGACTTTTGCCAAAAAAACACGACATCCAGTAAATGAGCTCATTTCCAAATTCAAAGAATGCTTTAATGCATCAATCCTAAAAATGTCCCTGCTGGCCGAGCTGGATGACAATGAACCCCCACCCCTCCGCACTACCCTCCACTCCGTCTGTGACAGACAAAGAGGAAATGAAAAAGTTTTGAAAGGAGTTCAGGGATGGCACAGACTAGCCAGGGGCACCGGGACGGTTTCTGGTAACTTTAAAGGACTGACTTTTTGTCTTTAAAAAAAAAAAAAAACCCGAAATTTAATCAAAGAGCTGGCGTTCTTTGAGAAAAAGTTATTTAGTGGTTACTTTGTTCAAATTTTTTTTTTTTTTTTTGCTTAAAAACCACATTGCTTTGCTTTTAGGACGCAGAAAATATTTGGTTGACATTTTTATTTATTGAACGCTAATAAAACAGAAGATCGACGTGAAAAATTAAGAATTTAAATATATGATCCATAAAAACTGCAAATTGATTTTTTTTAAGCGTGCATGAAAAAAGTGTGAATGTTTAAAATTTGGCAAAGATTTTTTTTTTAATTGTTTTTTACTTAAATTTTAAGCAAAAACTTAAATAGAAAAAATTAAGAAGCGTGATTAAAAATGAGATTTTAAAACAAAATTATAAATTTTAAATGATTTTATTGCAACATAAAAAACTTTAAACATTTTTTTTCTTTGTGTAGGAGTGTGAGCAGCCCAAGGGGTAATCGAACCAGGCTGACCCAGTGAAAAGACGGCACCTGTGCCACTAGGCCAACGCCCCATGGGACCAAAATAAACTTTTTTAGTTTGAATAAAACCAAGATACGTTGTTTTTTTTGGGATCATTTCATAAAAACTACACGTCAAAGTGACGCATCTGTACTGTCAATATTGGATCAATCAATTTATTCTATTTTGCAGAGAGTGTGTGTCGTGTGTGTAAAGCTTTCAAAAACATGATCATGATCTAATTGCGTTACTAATGAACTCACCCAGTCCACTATGAGGATTTTACTAACGTTGAGCCTCTGCTGCAGGAGTTTGGCTGCTATGGCGACCGAGTTGAAATAACAAAATCCCCTGAAAATAAAAAAAACAATGTGTAAATAACTTGCACAAATCAAAAAAACACCACTCCGAGGTCCCCTCTTTTAATTTCTTACATTGGTGTGCTCTCCTCTGCGTGATGCCCGGGCGGTCGGACTACAGCGAAACCGTTCTGCAACATATTCACATGCAGTATATTTCATTTTTAAAAGACATTGGAACACAAATCCCAAACTTTTTGTTAAGCTAAAAATAAAATAAGTTGCTCTTTTTTTGGTATAATCACATTATTTTTTGAGAACATGTGAAACCGCACTGACACACACATAGCGGCCAGATGCTGGTGTCGGGTCAGTTGAGGGGAGAACTTCTAGCAACTGTTTTGGGAGGTTCCTACTGCGATGAAGGGACATGGACATTAGATAGATGTTTGGGCTGATGTGGAGCAAAGCGAGCTGGGCTAATGATGTAGACTCAGCTGCTGTGGATTAACAGCAACCAGCTGGGAGATCACCATCAAGAAAACTAGCTCAGCTGCTGAGAGGGCAAGCGCTACGTTTGATTCTCTATGTGTGGACACGTGGATGAGATAATGAGGTTAATAGGAGTAAATAATCAAAAAAAAAAAAAAAATGTCTTGATCTGATCCTAATTTTCCATCAAACATATGCAGGTGGTTCTGCAAAAAAAAAAAAAACAGATCACGCAAACACGTTTAGCGCAGACGGATATGTATCCCATTCTAAACCCATGTGGGTCTCCGTGCTCCTGTCTCTCAGTGAGGAATGCCATAATTCTGCAGAGTGTTGGTGCTAAGTTAACGCTAACTGCGCCGGCTGCTCTGCAGGTGGCTTCGCTGTAATACCAATAAAAAAAGAGGCCTGTTAGTGGGGCCTGCTGGCATTCGCGGTGTCTGTGCACCGGGGCTCCCTGCTGGGTTCAAACAGTAAGGAATGGTAGCCACAGACACATGAAGGCTGGCTGGGGAGGGCGAGGTAACGGGGGTCTGTCTGGAAGGTGTCAATGGACGGAGGGTGTGGACGGCTTGCAGCACGAGAAAATAAATTCTCACCAAACATGTTGCAACTAATAACATAATAATTCCTTTTTTACTTTACAGTAATCCCTCGCTCCCTCACTCGGCACGGTTCACATTTTACGGCACTCGCTGTTCTGCAGATTTATTGTTTATGACATTTTAAAGATCTGTTTGTTTTCTGCATTCTAATTGGTGCATTTTATTATGTGTGCCGATTAGTCTGCAGAAGGGGGCGTGTCTACTTTTGTGACCACGCCCATGTCATTTCTATGTACCTGCTTGAAGTCACGTGGCTGCCCAATGTTTCTGGCTTGAAGAAGAAACAATAAAACTCAATAAATTGTAGCCAAATCTTTGTTTTGATAAGATTTCTAACAAGAAATATGCACATTAGTGTCAAAATATTTAACATTCTAAAGCAGGGGTCACTAAAGTTACACCGGGCACCAGGTCGCCCGCAGGCCAGTTCTAAAAATAGCACTAATCACAAATTAGCTCTGTCTAAAATTTTATTTAATTGTGTTTCTATTCTTTTTTTAATTTCATTTACAGTGATGTAAATTTAAAAACAAACACATAAAAACGTAAAAAAGAAAAAAGTATATCACAAAAAAAGTTTAATATACGAACTCTGACATAGTATGGGTCGGAGGTTAGTCTAGTGCGCATGACAAACCAGCTTTGCTGAGATGAGCTCGTGAGCGTGTTTTCTACCCACAAAAAAGGAAGAAAACTTATAATTTTCACTGTGAATGAGAGGAAGAGTTTTTTTTTTGCTAAAGTGAAAGAAAACTGTGTGCGCACCGTCCTTAATTTGAAAGGAGTAGATTTTTGTTAAATCTTACATAATTGGTCATTTGTACAAACATGGTTCAGAGTTTATGATTTGATAACTGTTGGTGGCTAGTAAACATTGAAAAAGATTTCCTGCAAAATGTTGTGGAAGTGATCATTTCAAAATGAAACACTTGGATATTGCATATTGAAATGTATCTGTTTCCTACCTTGTTTAATCAAACTGAAATAATTATTGTGATGGATCATTAACAATAAGTTTCACAGTTTTAAAGCAACTATAATAATTCAAAAACATAACGCTGACTCATTTGGAAAATGAGTATCTCCTGCACTGAACAATGGTCTGGTCGGATTCGGAAAAGTTCCATATTTTTTGCATCGTTACACTTATATTGTAACCAAAAAAAGTTTTTCTCATTGTGCTAATAAAGGTTTTATAGCAAAAAGGTGTAAAAATAAAGAAAGTTAGTTGATTTGTGAAAAAAATTTTAGCTTCAAACCGACCTTCAGCTCTCCTGATGCTACTTTAAAAACCAGCTCCACCACCGAACCGACCGCCAGACGGGCTGCAGTGGATGAATGGACTTCATTCCAAATGGTGTCGCTGTCCACCTGCCAATACACATACACACACACACATTCACACACATATTCATCATCACTTGTTTCTTCAGTAAAACTAAGGACTATTTGACAGCGTTCGCCGTGAGCGCTTCGGTCTCAGCGAAATAATCTAAATCTCTGAACACATTAAAAATAAATCAGTTTGCGTCACTTCAGCAAACGAAAGGAAGTTTCTTAAATTGTGTTGCTTTGGGCGACAAAACGATGAGAAATGGACGCAGTGAAAGAAAAACTGCGAATCAGGATGATTTATTAAGAGTTCGAACACTTGAGAAATTCTATGGAAGGAAAATAAATACAAATATTTTAAAGAGGAAAAATAAAAAAAAACTAGAAAATCTAAAACTGTACCCTGACTTCCTGAGAACCCAAATATTTCCAAGTTGATTACATTTACAGTACGTTTGTGTTTGAGCGTGTTCAGCCACAGGGCAGCCATTCAGTGGTCAAGCGTGATTAATGCCGAGGCACGGCTGGCCCTCAGCACCTAATCACAACAGAACATCCACGCTCATGTACACACACGCGTTTAAGCCAAGTAGACCACAATATTGGCTTTGATTGATCGTACACAGGGCCGTGCACAGGATAATATACACACTCTCCATCAGGCATGGCAGATACTGCCGGCAGATGGAGCGCGTGATAAACAAAGAGAGAAGATGCTGGCAGAAGAAAAGAAGAAAAAAAGGGAGGTCTGTGTGTTTGAACTGTGCACACATGTGCAGAGGTGCATGCCAGAGGTCCGGTGAGGTTTTTTCTGATGTAAACTGGGTTCTCGTCCAGTATGAATGTGTTAACTTAGACCGGTCAGCCTTTGATGCCCCGCGGGTCAGTCAGCTGGCACAGGGGGGAAACATGCCACCCGGTCTACGCCTCTTTTAAATCAGATCCCCCCCACTTTTCCATTTCTCCAGTGACGACATAGATCAAGGCTGAATGATTACTCCATAATAACGTCCACGGAGAAGAAATAAAGAGTCTTTTTTAGCTGCGCCAAGAAAGACTTTGTCATGAAACGGGGCGGACTTCAGGAGGATGAGAAAGAAACTGGAAAGAAGGTGGAAATATCTGACTGTAGAGCAAAAAAAAACAAGCGAATGACTTGCAAATTGGACAAAGCTTCAGAGAACAAACAGCTGCCGACGAGGTTTATTGTTTCCCACGTTGTTGTTTTTGATCAGAAATGGGACAAAAGTTACAGTAGTCTGGGAAAAGGTGAACGCAAGTTAAAAAAAATGGGTTAAAAAAAAAAAAAAAGAGCGGGAACGTGCTGGTATGACGAAATGATGGCTTTCCACAAGCTGACAGACTAATTTCAATCCTGTTTCCTTTCGAAGAGCATGTGTGTTTGTATGTGAGTGTACGACAGGAAGGCAACAATTTGGTTCCATTTTCTGGTAGAACTCAGACTCCCACTGAACCCCCATAGGAGGTAAAACGAAGCGATCCAAAAGTTTTAAAGAAAGAGTCATCCACAGGTGTGACGCTTTCGTTCGATTAAAGTCTGCTATGAAATTCAAACAGCGATGGAGATCATTGGCCTTTAACAAACATCCCCAGATGCAGGCCGGGCTCACCCTCCGCCACACACATAAACAGAGTTCAGAACATCTGGTTATAATTATGAAGACGGCAAAAAGGCAAGCAACAGCTTTTGTTGCCCCTGCTCCTCGGGGGCGGTGTTTGTTTGGTGGAACAAGAGAAAATGGCAGCATTTTAAAGGCAAAGGGGACTGTGGTTGTTAAAGTATTTGATGGTGTTTCAGAGTCGATACAAGAAGGGTCTCCATTAGTTTAACACACTGTTAGAAGAGCCTAACCGTCTGTTAGAGACGGATTTCACTCAGCAAACCAAAGATGGGAGTTTGATGGCTGTAAATAACAAACACTTTAATTAGACGGTGCTGACTTACCCCCACGCCTCCGCAGGGTAACCTCACAAACATGGGATTTACTGAACCTAAAAGGGAATAAATGAAATCAGAAAAAAGAACGGTCACAGCAGAGTGGTAACAGGGGCCGCGAATCATCACATAACCTTTAAACCGAGCGTTTGACTTTCTGACCTTATCTAAAAGCAAGCGTACACAGAGGGGGATGTTTTCATTTGAAAAGACAAATAGAAAAAAAAAGGGAAGGGGGTCTTATTGACCTTACAATCAAGTACGTCCCAGGAGAGAATCAACGATGAAAACTGATCCGATTTAATCTTTTGAAACTAAAACTAGTTCTTTTTTTAATTGCATTAATGTCGAGAAGTTCTATTTGACTAAAGGGGAAGTTAAAAATCCCACACCTGCACTTTAAAGTGCCTGAGCAGCCTGTGTGAGCCGGGGTTTAACAGCTTTCAGGGGGTCCTCTCTTTATCGTAACACCTCCAGCTCTTTATTGGATCGGCCCATTTGTTATGACACGGTTTATGTATTCCTGCAAATTCTTTTAGCAGACGCATTCAGCTTCATGGTGTTTACATAACAGACTCATTAGAGATTTCAGATGAATACTCACTGGTTACACGTGCAAAAATTGGGACTACTGTTACGATCAAACCTGCTGCTATCAAACACGTTTTATCTGAAAATTCGGACTTTATTTGAATAAATTAGATGTAAATCTGCCACAAAGAGAAAAGAAAGAACACATTTTGAACCAGGAGTGTTTCTTTTATGTGGATTCATGTCTTACAGTCGAGTTTCTGTCGCAGGGGGTTGGTTCCGTACAGCAAGACGTGGGCCTCGGAGTGAACCGTTTGCAACTCCTCCAGGGAGGCCTTCCGCCCACGGATGCACTGAAAAACAGAACGGATCACAGAATCCTGTGACTTTCCAAACAGTGTGACTGGTTTTTTTTTTCTCTCATTGTTGAAGTAAAATGTTGAACCTAAATGTGTAAAGAACAGATCAATACAGCCACCTTGTGGTTAAAATTTGACCCACAGAACATAAAAAAAGATTTTTAAAAAGTACAAATAATTCTATCATTTAGGGACAAAAATGTGGATTTGGAAAAAGAAGACGTGCTTTATTCCAATTGATTCCTCTTAAAACATGAGTATTGCTCTTTACATGTTGCATTTATAGAAAAATCACATTTCTAAGATGGAAAGGAACCGAAATGTCTAATTTATGTCTTAATGCAAAATAGACATAGATTTCTAAATAAAAAGTGGGATTCATCTGCGTTCATTATCAAGTATCCTTTGCTATTCACTCTCTAAAACATTAAAAAAAAAAAAATCCCATATCATAATGTCACCACTGCCGTGCTCAAGCGTAGGGATTTTTCCAGGTAAAGGGAAGGGTGGAGTTTTTGGCACCAAACAAGCACAAAGCTTGATTTAATCCTCATCTGATCAGAGTACTTTTTAAAAGCATCATTCTTGTCTGATTTGAGACCGTTCATCAATCGTCTTCCGCTTATCCGGGGGCGGGTCGCGGGGGCAACAGCCTCAGACGGGAAGCCCAGGCTTCTCTCACCCAAGCTGCATCCTCCAGCTCACCCGGAAGGATCCCGAGTCGTTCCCAGCCAGCTGTGAGACACAGTCTCCAACAGTGGGTCCGGGGTCTGCACGGAGGGACGTGCCCAAAACACCTCACCAGCGAGGTGCTCAGGAAGCATCTTGACCAGATGCCTGAACCACCCCATCTGGCTTCTCTCGACCTGGAGGAGGAGCGACTCGACAATGAGCTCTGCCTGGATTGCAGATTTCCTCAGCTGATTTCTGAGTGAGAGTCCAGCCAACCTACGAAGGAAGCTTATTTTGGCCGCTTGTACCCGCGATCTCATTCTTTCGGTCACCATAGGTGAGGGTTGGAACGTAGATCGACTTGTAAATCGAGAGCTTTGCGTTTCGGCGCAGCTCTTTTTTAACCACGGCAGATCGATGCAGCATCCTAGTTATTGCTGACGCTGCACCGATCCACCTGTCAATCTGGGGCTTATTTTTGGAATGAGGAATGTATTGGTCTGATTTAAACAGTAAAAACATGTCATTTTCTGGTCCAGTTGCACTTTGATCTCACCTCACAGTGTGATCGGAGGCCTGTTTCCTGCAGGCGGGACCAGATGCTCTGAATACGTCCGGCGTGCTCTGGATGACTGGTGGTGTTACCGCATATACACTGATGCTTCTGCATCAAGGAGTCGTAAACCAGACCTGGAGATCAACAAACATGTAGAATTATTATTTTAATGATGTAAACGTATCCCGAAGTGTTACTATTGTAAGGTACGAGAACATGAAGCCGACCTGTAGTGAATCGATGTTTGGTTGGTGGCTCTTGGACGACCATGGGGAACGAGGCCGAGGCTGGTGAAGATTGAGCTCTAGATAAAGGCCGGTGTCCTGCCATGCTGACGTTTAAACCCACTGCTTCCATGGAGGCTCGGTAACTCCTTAGCTGCTGGATCCGCTGCTGTTCCAACAGCATCGCTTGCTGCTCACACACACACAGTGATGTCATCGTAAATATTTGGATATGTTTTTACAGTTAAAGCACTGAAAATATAGAACTAACTAGGGATGGTTAAGTAATGGTGGCATGGTGGTGTAGTGCAGGGGTGTCCAAAGTCGGTCCTCGAGGGCCAGTGTCCTGAAGATTTTCATTGTGTTCCTGATTCAATACAGCTGTTGCACAGAAAGTGAAAGCCAATAGAATTTGGCACAATGACTCAATTAACTGGATCAGGTGTGTAGATGCAAGAACATATGGAAAACCTTCAGGACACCGGCCCTCGAGGACCGGATTTGGACACCCATGGTATAGTGGTTAGCACAGTGGCCTCACAGCAAAAGGGTCAGGGATTCAAGTCCCGAGTGAAACGAGGATTGGAAAACTGGTCTTTCTGTGTGGAGTTTGCATGTTCTCCCCGTCTATGCGTGGGTTTTATCCAGGTACTCCAGTTCCCCCCCTCCAAAAACATGCATGTTAAATTGATTGGTCTCTATGAACTTGCCCCTAGGGCAGTGCTTCTCAATTATTTCCTGTTGCGCCCCTCCCTAGGAAGAAGAAAATATTTTGCGCCGCCCACTCTCCATTGTGACTATAGTTAGTATCATTTGCCTATGAAATTGTTCTAAGTACACCTCTGCATAACATTGTATTCTCATTAACATTAAAGAAAACAAAAACAGAAAAAGAATAGTTTTATTAACATTGTTTTTAGTCTGTAACAAAAAAGATTTAAAGTGCATCGATTAACTTGAAATTAAAAAAGCACCAACCACTGTAGTGCAGTGGTCCCCAACCACCGGGCTGCGGACCAGTACCGGGCCGCATTGAATGAAGAAAAAACTTCCATTATTTCCATTTGGTTTATTATTTGAGCCTTTATTATAAAGGTTTTCTTGATTCTTGATGATGATGTTTTAATTTCAAAAGTGATGGGATACAGATTTACGAATCAGACTAGACTTTAGAAACACTCTTCAGGTTTCAGGTCAAAATGGGACTGTCTGGTTCCAGCAAAACAAACTCAGAACTCCGATTGATCTAGTCTTACTGTGAGGAGACTAACTAGTATTTTTATTCAATTTGTTTTTGTGATGTCTTTTATTTTGAAGGTATGTTTACCGATACCAAGGCAACCAGTTTACATTAGAGCAGAGAGAATGTTTCCATGTTATAAAGACGCAGCTAATAAATTTTCTTGTGAGGACAAAAAAGGATTTAAGTTTATTATTTATTTAAAAAGGCCATTTTTTTCCGGCTGGTCTTATCACCTTTAGACCGGTCCGTGAAAATATTATGAGACCGATTCGTGCGCAGGAAAGGTTGGGGACCTCTGCTGTAGTGGATATGCAATTTACACTTGATTCTAGTACGGCAAAAAAAAAAAATCCCCAACATGTTCCACAGGGTCACACGCGCCCCCCTGGCACCGCGCCTTGCCCCACTATTTGAGAAGCACTGCCCTATAGCGTATGACTGTGCGTGTGGATGGTTGTATGTGTGCCCCTGTGACAGACTGGCGACCTGTTTGGGGTGTACCCTGCCTCTTGCCTTGAATCAACCAGAATGGGTTGTTCAAATAAAAACAAATTGGTTACATTGCTGTTTAGCTGCAGTAGCACCATTCTGCCAGAGGAGGTCACTAATGTTCTAGATTGATTCAAAATGTATTTCAAGCCGCAAATGATTAGATTTTTTTTTTTTTTTTTAATTGAGCAAGTTTTTCAGATCATTAAAATGTGCCACATCAGACACATGGATGTTGTTTATTTCCTGCAATAATCACTTTCTATTTGTGATCTTTTAAAATAACTCTAATGCAGTGGTGGATGAAGTACTCACTTTTTGTACTTAAGTAAAAGTACAGATAATTAGGCAAAAAAATTACTTAAGTAAAAGTACAAAAGTAATTGGTGTAAATTTTACTTTTTAAGTAAAAAGTAAAAGTATTCAACCATAATTCAAATGTTATTTTTTGTGCTGTAGGGTCACAAATAAATACTCTGCAGGGACGTGACCCCAGCCCCCCTCTCCCGCCTCTTTTGGTCCGCAAAAAAAAAGAAGAAAGGAAAGGGGACAAGTCAAGCTATCCCCCTGCAGGGCCAGCAAATGGGCCACCAAAATGCAGGAAAATAACACTTATTTTTAAAATGTTCTTGGGGGGGCAGGGAGGCCCCCAGTCACCCTATATTGGCTTTGTCAATGACCTCCATCCCCACCCCATCTTCAGAAAATCCTAGAACCGCCCCTGCTCTTGGCGCTGAATGAATGTGGAAAATGTTTACTCTCGATTCTGATTGGTCCTCGATTCATTACTTCTTCTCCCGATCAACTGCTCCTTTTGATTTTGGCAATGTGGCTTCAAGATGCTCTAAAAAAACTTTATATTTTTAAAATTCCCAAACGAAAATATAACAAAAAATGTAAAACACACTTTTAAAAAGTAGCGAAGTAAAAGTACAGATATTTACTCTAAAAATGTAGTAAAAGTAAAAGTACCGGTCTTAAATTTTACTTAAATAAAGTACAGATACACAATTTTTTTCCTTAAGTACAGTAACGAAGTACATTTACTTCATTACGTTCCACCACTGCTCTAAAGACAAGGCGTAGCATGCGTACTTGATCAGAAGAAATAACTCCGCAATCCTGTTTGGTTATGTTTGTGTGTTTGTCTTCAAGAGTCTACGGGGCGTCATGGCGACAGAAGAGAGCGCTTGATTGAATTTTCTTGGGCAGACAGTAGGATGAGCTGAACATATGAGGACACGGTGTCCTGAACACAGCCACAAATAGACTCAATTTGATAGATTTTCGGAACTGCCTGCATCCTGGAAGCTAGTGGAGGTGCAAAATATTCATATGCAATACTCATTTATGTTCTGATCAAAAAGCCACGTTTTCTGAGTTCTTCCCCAAACAAGTTTTTTTTTGTGACACAGAGGGATAATAAGAGCTTAAAATGTTGGAAAGTGGGTGGATCAGAGTGGAGAAGGCAGGCAGATGGGACGAAGAGTGTACAGTTTCAGCCAATAACTAACAGCTCCATCTGTCAGCGCTACAGTTACTACAAGCGAGCCGTTTGTAAATCTCTGTCAGGGTTTTTCCAGCACGGAATAATCATATTGACTAATTACTAAGTTTAAGCCACGGCGTGCTGTGGTAACATGCAGACATGAATTTTACACCACCTTTAAATGCCAAAACAGACTCAAAACAGTTCCTCCCTCGTGTTATTTTTACACCATGGCATCACAATCAATCCAAACTTGTGCAATCTGTTTGGTAACAGATAGACGTTTTCATGCCAAGTGGTCTCTGGTTTCTATCAGAGCATCTCTTCCATCACATCCTCTCTTCTGATTTCATATTTTCGGCTGACAAAAGCTTGGTTTTGCTTTGAAAAAACATCAGTTATTTGGTTTCAAACATATTAGGAACTAGTTTTTCTCAATCTCCGCTTCTCTGCGTTACCTGTTTAAATAAGAAGTCCTGTTCGGCTTGTCGATCTCTGCGCTCTCTCTCTTCGGAATCTTGCGAATCAGGCGGTTCTTGCTTGATGGCCAAACCCCGCAGCAACGCGGTCTCCTGCAGAGCATTAGAGGAGGTTGATGATGAAGATGAGGAGAGGTCTTGATGCTCCCTGAGCTCCTCTTCTGTCTCCTCAGGGTGACTCTGGTGCCGTCTGTTTGTCACTGAGGAACTAGAGCCAGGAGCTGAGACCTGATCACCAGGTTTGGACATGATCTGAGGGATTTACAAAGAAAAAAAAATGAGTAAATGTTTGATTTGAGATTTTTAAGCAGTGACAAATATCACAAAATAAAGATTTTCCATTTGACCAATCAGATTTAAGCATTTTTTTCCATGTAGGCTGCTCTCCTGACTTCTTCCACACAAAGTGGAAACTTTTGCTACAGCCAATCTGACTTTGACCACGGGCCCCACTGACTGATGCAGATGGAGGTCTACTGAGGGTCCTGCTGTAAAATGCAGGGTTTACTACTGAACTCAGTATTCCAGGTGTATATTTACGACCCTCTTTTTCAGCCCTTCTCTTCAGGTGGGTGGCTTGGAGGAACAGTATCTTCTCTGAAAATCTAATTCTAAAACATTCTAAAACATTCTGTTGTCTTCGAGGACGAGGGGCAACAGCCTCAGACAAGAAGCCCACGCCTCTCTCACCCGGCTGCATCCTCCAGCTCACCCAGGTGGTGCCCAGGAGTTCACTATCCAGTTGTAAGACATAGTTTCTCCAGCGGGTCCGAGGTCTGCCCCTGGATCTCCTTCTCATGTAATGTGCCCGAAACACTTTACCGGTGAGGCGTTCGGAAAGCATTTTAATCAGATGCCCAAACCACCCCATCTGGCTTCTCTCAACCCGGAGGAGCAACGGCTCGACACCGAGCTCCTCCCGAATGTCAGCGTTTCTCACTCTATTTCTGAGTGAGAGCCCAGCTACCCTGCAGAGGAAGCTCATTTCAGCCGCTTGTATCCAAGAAGTTATTCTGATTATTTACAAAATTACTTTTAAATCTGAAATTTTTTTGGACATTTTGATATAATTTTCTGATAAATAAAACTTTTTAATATCAACTTTCAACATGAAAATAATAAACTGGATGAATTTGAAGTAAAAATACAGAAAAAAGTAAATGACGTTTGTAAATTAAAGAAAAAAAAAAGTAATTTCCCTTTTTTAAAAAAGTTGTTTTCTTTCCATAAATAGCTTGAAAGATGAGACCAAGTACAAAAAAACAACGTAAAAGACCTTGAGTTCAACCAAACATAAGCGAACATGACCATACCCGGTACAAAGATAAACCTGATCTGTACTCCGACCTTAGAGATCCGAAATACTCACTTTTTAAACACACGTGAATGTGTGCTGACTCAACCACTAGAAGGCACCCGTGAGAATGTTTATTTGCACGCTCGGGTTAGTGAGTTCAAATCTTTGTGATGTTAGGGTTTAAATAAAAAAACATACTCTAGCCCGTCCTTCACTGCCTTCTAGTGGTTCACACTCAGCCCGTGGGCGTCCAGGTTAAGTAACTTTGGACGACCCAGCCACGCAATCTCTCCGAGTATCTGCAATTCATAGAGCTTAGCTCACCCTGCCTGAACCCGCACGAAAAAAAAAAAACTGAGTTAGATCTGTGCGGGGAAAGCCTGGAGGAATTGTTGTAATCTTGTTGTGGCAGCTGTCCCCGTGGTTGTCGTCAAAGACCTCCCAACCTTCATGTGCAGGTCATGATTCGACTGGACTTTTTGTTTGAAGGTACAACGCACACACAGACAAATCCATGCAAACATACTACACACACACACATACTTGGCTGGCATATTGCCCAGGGAACAGTCCATTGACGTCAGAGAACAGGCCCTTGCCTCATCCTAGTCCCTCTTCTCCAAACAAACTCAAAACACAGAACCACTCCTGCTGCACTGATTCTCATTCCTCCTTTTTTTTTTTTTCACGTTTTGTTCCCTTTCCGTCTTTTTTATCCCTTCTTATTAGGAAGAAATAGTTCCAGTGATATGAAGCATGAAGAGGATTTAAAAAGTCTACAGGAAGAGGAGGACGGTGAACACTTGACACTTGTTGACTCATTGTATCTCTCTTGTCTTCCTGATGGTGCTTGTGGAGGAATATGAGCATAAAAGGCAGTATTGTTTTGACTGTTTCAAGGTTAAATACCATAAAGTAGCTCGAGTTGGAACATTTCCACCAAGCCCTCATCATTTACTGTCAATTTGACAAGTTTTCTACTTTTTTTTTTCTGTTTTCCGGAACAGACCAAACCCTCGTCCCTCATTTCCATTGCTGACTTGACAAAAAAAGCAAAGGAGGAAACAAAATGTCCCAGATAAACCCTACTTGACAATGTAGGAAACATTTAACCGTCATTTAGGTTGCAGGTAAAATAGAACTTTTAAACTTTAGAACAAAAAAAATGCTGCAATAATTAGATAAACATTTCTGCAAAAATAAAATATCTCTATGAACTGACGCTCTCATCTTTTTTATTGGGGCCTAAAAAAAAAAAAGAAGAGCAGCTTTTGCAGATTAAATGTCGCCACAGAAAGGTTAATCATCTGCATAGAAAAGATTAAAGCGAAACAACACATTGAAAGACATAATCTGTGATGTCAAAGTAGGTGACTGCGGTGAAAAAAACGGGCCAACCAGAGTAGCAAAGCAAAGATTTGTGAGGTACGGTCATATGTATCCATGTAAGGAGCAAGTTGATCCACAAAAAATCCATTTCCAAACGCGTTTCCTCCAGTAAACGGCGTCAAAACTTTGTTCCACACCAGTGTTTTTCAATATTTTTCATGTCAAGGTACATTTTTCCATCAAAAAAATCTTGAGGCACACAAAACAACCGGGTATGTTAAAAATAATTCCCCTATAACACTATAGTGATTCGCACCAGTCTTGATGAGGAATTAAATCAACATATCAAGAAGCTATTTTGTCATCTTTTATGATTCTTTTTTCAAATAAAAAGTTTAGTTACTGTTTCCTCTTTAATTTCTTGCAGAAAATGTGAGATTTAATTAGAATCCACAATTTATTTGCTTTAAAACACAACGTAAATGTTATTATAATGTCTCTAAAACAGGCGTTGGCAAACTACGGCCCGCGGGCCACATACGGTCCGTTAAATGTTTTAATCCGGCCCGCCGAACTTGAAAATTTAAGAAAATAAACCTTGTTAATGGTTCACTTTCCCTGCAATTCTGATGTTTCCTCACTAGATGGCACAATCTAGAAATATTAGCTTTGTTGCAAATACAACAACACTGCTCCCACTAAAATGTGTGTGTCTCCGTGTTGCACACGCTGTCAAAATAAACAGTTTGCACAGATATGGAAAGCCATGGGACCCAATACACGCACATAAACAAGCTTTTTAGATGTTAAAAAACAAGGAAAATGTTACATCAAGCGCTTAGATTTCAAACTTAGCGGTGCTAAATGCGTATTTTTAAGCGCTATCATACTAGATTTCAGACCTAGCGCCGCTAGATTTGAAATTAAACACTCTTGATGTAACATTTAGTGCGCTTGTTTAAAATCTAGCACGCCATTCTCTCAGTCTAATCTAGCGGTTACCAATGTATGCCATCCATCTGCTCCTGTTCCGGCCCCCTGGTCAAATGTTAGAACTCAATGTGGCCTGCGAGTCAAAAAGTTTGCCCACACCTGATCTAAAACATGTACAAAATACAATTAAATAGCTGGGGTTGTTTTTGGAAGTAATGGATGGGAGCGTCCGACAACAAAGCAGAGAAGAAGAGTGGGTTGCTATGGTTACAAGCAAGCTCATGTCTCTAAAAAAAAGATTTATTACTGATAAACATATATAACTACACTACATTTTTTTACACAAATACCATGAGCTCAACCAAAACAATCGTTGAGAACTACCGGTTGATCCCGAACACCTGATGATTTCTCACGGTATACCATTGTGCGGTGAAACACTGATTAAAAAACGCTGCCTCCACACAACATGTTAAAGCTAAAAACTAGTCACCAACACACTACTTGTTGTTCATACAAAGAAAGTTTGAAAAAAAATTACATTAGACATTTGCAATTTTTACCACCTCAAATTCAAAATCACAATCAAATTCCAACAAGAACGTCTCATTCTTGAATTAAAGACAAACATGATCCTGGTTTCTCACACTCTTGTAGCTGTGGTTTGTATCTATATGGAAGATGTTTGTGAATCTCTTAATGATTTCCATCTGGATGATGTCATTTGTTATTTTGGTTCACATGCACAACAAGGCTTGAATGTACGTAAATGTAAGAACACCCACTTTTAATCGAGCAAATAGTCATTTTTAGTCATTTTTTCTGCTGGTTTCAGACACTTAACTGCATCAAACTCTGATGACGATGCAGTTTATTCATATTATTTTAGAAAAATAACTTCAAAAGCTTTATAAAAACAAGCCGGTTGTTCACCTGACTTTAAGTTAATTAGCTGAATTCACAACAACACAGTGCCTGGAAGTGATGGAAGCCATCTGTAGCCAGACACCAGCAGATAATGGATCTTATTCCTTCAGGAATTTCAGCCTGCTCACACACAAATGGATGTCTAAACACAAAACAACAATCTCCTCCACCAAAATGACCCAAAACACGGAGATTCTCCTCATATCCTCACACACACAATGCAGTGCCTCAAACTTCCTATCTGCATACACGGATGTGGCTTCCTTTCATGTGCTGTTGCCTTGGTGACCGGTACAAGTTGGAAAACACAGACAAGAAAAACTGCCCACAAGATTTACTGATTGAAAGCTGATTCATCCTCGTTACACAGAGCAGGAAGATTTATTAAATGATCAAAATTTATCTCTAGTAGACGAACAAACACTCCAAACATGTTAATACTCATACCTTGTTGATGAGGTGCTGCTGCTGAAACAGCTGTTTGTGCTTCTCCAAGAACTGCTGGTGCTGTTGTTGGACCACCAGTTGCTGGAGTGCCTGGGTCTGTCCGCACGGCTGCTGGGGAAGCGGAGCCGATTGGGTTCTGCCGAGGGGACGGTGACCTCGTACAAACTTGGAAACAGTAGGCGAGGGTAATGGCAGGCCACCGAGACCAACTGTGGGAAATATATTTACACACAAGGCATGAGTGTTAGATGGATCAAAGCAGGGGGTTCAAACAGAATCTACACAGGGGCCTCTTGAGGTACTGTCTGGATGAGGCTGGGTCACATCGGGTGAACGCACGTTGCAAAACAAAATGCTAGCACATGGGATTTAGAAGGCGCTGTAAATATATCTGAAAATATCTTGTTTATTCATAAAATATCCCAAATTAAAATTTATTCTTAAAATATTTGGAAATGTATGTGAAGTCATTTGACAAAATATTTTCATAACCATGAGGCGCACATAAAAGTCTCAAATTTTCTTATTCTATTCTATTTTCTTTTTCTTATGAAGCTCAGTTTAAACTGATGGCGATCAGCTACGCGGTGGAACATGGAATCGAGCCGCCGCAAGAAAATTTAAAATGAACGAGTCGATGGTTCGTAAGTGGAGGAAGCAGAAAAACAAGCTGCAACAGGTGAAGAAGACGCAACTGAGTTTCCGCGGAAATAAGACGAGGGGGCCAGAGTTGGAGGAAAGACTCCAACAGCGATCGATGACCAGAGGACACCACAGCTTCACGGAGGGTGGAAGGCAGCGCCGGGCGAGTTACGCCACATTTTGCCAGTGGATTGTAGATGCTTGGGTTAACGTGTCTGCTGGTACTGTTGTCCGAGCTTTCCCAAAAGCAGGCATCATTTCGGAGGAGCCGCACGGTACAGAAAGTGACTCAGACAACGAGGAAAGTGAACCTGCTATGTTGGATTTAGAGCAGCTGTTAGATTCTGAAACAGAGGATGAGGACTTTGATAGATTTGATAAATAACTTTATGATGACTGTAACTAATATTTAAATAAAGACAACCAAACTCAGTTTTACTCCTGATCTATTTTTAAATACACACGTGTGTGTGTGTTGTTGTAAGGCGGACTTACGTAGTAGAGAATATGTATATAAAACCCGCGCCCTATCATCAGTTGCGCTTTATGTGTGTGTTAAATACAGAGCACGCAAAATTTGGGCTGCGCCTTTTAATATGGTGCGCCTTTTGGTCGTGAAAATACGGTTTAAGAAAAATACCGGACAGTTGAAGTAAATTGAATACTGCGCTGTAAAGAACACACTATCACATTCTGACTACTGACCCATTGGACCGTGGCTTTTCTCCAACAGCACCATGTGTTGAAGAAGGGGGTTGTGACCAGCTGTGCCCCCACCGACTCCCTCCCTCTCCAGTGCTGAAGATGCCAGATACGAGGGCAGGTGGGCAGTGGGAAGGAAAGGGGGTGTCAGTGGAATGCCCTGCTGTAACGCTGGCAATGCCAGATGACTCTCGCCATCTTGGCGTCCCGATACCACCTACGAAAAAGTAGAGGAAAGCAGACAGTCAGAGTGGGAGAAGGGTCAAATGTGCATGTGGGCAGTGAGATGAAGAAAGATGGAAAGAGACATGAAAGGAAATAAAGCCCGAAAAAAAATCAGTAATACTGTCCACTTGATGACCTTTCTCCGCCTTGCCAAAAAATCCTGTGCAGTGACTGTTTCTTCTATTATTCTACTGTGGAAACTTTACATTAGTGTGTGGTGTGGTGCACTCACAGAGTTTGCAGAACCAGAGGCGGGCAGTCCTAAGGTGATGTTGGGCAGAGATGGGGATGTGTAGAGCGAAAGATGGCCTATGGATCCTTCCCTCGCAACCAACCTCTGCAGCAGAGAAGCCTTTAAACACACACCCACCGATGGTTAAATAAAACTGAAAACTTTGGATTAGAACAAAAGAATTTACTTTTTAAAACATATGGAAAATGATCAGATTTTTAAAATGTCTCTTTCTTGTAGGTTGTGAGTGTGTGAAAGTCTGACTATTGCTCATCCCCTGTCTGTCCTATGAACACACTAGCTCTGCCTGTGGAATTTGACACAGATTCTGAGAGAACAATCCATCCTCCACCTGATTCACCAAGGAAAGAGACCCTTAATAGTTATTATAATAATTGGGGGGAGACAGTGGCTCAGTGGTAGAGCGTTTGCCTGCGGATTGGAAGTCAACCGGAAGTTTGCGGGTTCGCATCCCACTTGAGTTCACATCTAGGGTCCTTGGAGAAGTCACCTAACCCCTTCTTTTCACCAACCATTGGCGCCATTGAGGCAGCCTGCTGCGGTGTAGGAGTGCGGCACACAAATTTCCCCGGTGAGGGATGAATAGAGTGAGTAAAAATTAATAGTGATATTTTTTAGCCATATTGTACCATAACCTCATGCTGGATATGTGACTGAGTGGATGCCGTGATGCGGGATCCAAGGAGAAGATAAATTAGTTCCTGCTATATAAAAAAAACATCATGGCTATAGCTAGTCATACCATCACCGTAGCATGCACTTCTTTGTTGTCATAGAAACAAACAATTTGTCCAAAAACTGCAAAATCATTCTAAAATCCACTTTGGTGACAAATACAAAGCTCAATCACCACTCTTAGAAAGTAGAAAGCTCTGAAAAGTTTATTTGCATTTAATATGTTGTTTACCTCTCCTGGGCTACCGGAAATAGGGCCACCGTTCTCACAAGGGATGTTACTGGAGCTGTTATTGGGGGAGCTGGGTCCTGAACCTGGGGCACTGTTGCATGCAGACTCTGTAGTATAAACAAGACGGAGATAAAAGAAGGTTAGAGGGCAAAGCACGGAGGTGGGAGACTAATGGTGCCTGCAATGAAGAGCCACGTTAATTTTGATTCATTTACATAACATATTGAAACTAAAACTGAACATATAACTACATTTAAACCACTCTGTGTTGAGTTAAATAAGTTAGAAATAAATGCCTTGCTTTTTTAAAAAGAGCATATTAACACACACTCCAAATCAGAGTGGGTACAAAAATACCAAATAACTCTCATGCACAAGTGACTCGTGTTATTATTTCTTTTAACAAACAGAAATGAAGAGGATTTCATAAATGGGAGCTTTAAAAAACATGCTACAGAGTCCATTTGGCATGTTAGCATGGTAAAACCAGCACTTTTTAAGATCATATGGATCTTTTCTGTACCGTTCAGGACTGTAAGAACAGGTGGGCTTACCAGCCACGTCTAGTGATCGCTTCTTGGCACTGGTGATGGCTCCATCTTTCCTGCGGAGTAGAGGGCTGCTGCGGCGCTCTGTCACCTTCTGTTTTAAGCGGGACCGCAGCTTCAGATTGGGCTCGGACGCTGGTGAGAAACAAAAAGGACAAAAAATTAGCGATCAAAAGCAGAAAGGAGAAGAAGTTCTTATGGAAAAAATGACAGAAATATGAAAAATGTACTGTAGGACTAATCAACTGAATACAGTCAGAAGAGAAGATTTTGAATCCGATTTATTATTGGTGAACTGTGCCTGATGAGGCCAGGTGCATTATTAAAAAAAGTAAAACAAGGGTTAGGGTTCGTTCTTATCTTCAATGATAGAATTTGGCCTGCAATCAGCAGCAACCCACTTTGCGATAGTATTTGTCAATTTCTCTGTTGTGGATTTGCTCATTCGCTTGCCAAATTCAGTGAGCTACATTTGGCGGAGCGAGCTCCCGGTAGCAAAACTCGCTACAGAGAAACTTGCCTGAACATGTTTTACGTTTAGATGGTATGTCAGGCTGAAGTTGCTACGGTGGTAGGAGAACTCCTTTTTGAAAAAACTACAAATTACTACGTTTTTATTTATTGTCCTGTCTTTATTATTTTTGTATAAAAACTTGCCTTTGAGTGGCTCGACTCAGGGATGAATCCAGAATTTTCTAAAAGGGTAGGGGGGGCGCGAGGAGGCAATCCGCCCCCCTTCCAGAACATTTTGAAAAATAAATAATTTTTCTGCATTTTGGTGCATATTTTGCCCAAAGTTTATGATAATTAAAGTAGTAATAACACTTTTTTTTGTGGACCGAAAGGGGGGTGGTGCCCCGTGCGGCCTGCTCCTCCCCCGGATCCGCCCCTGCGACTGTCTAATCCTCCTGAGTCTTGTCCAGGTCTGTTGTGTTGGACCACTGCCGCCTTGTTAGTTTGCCAGCGCAGGCGATGTAGGACGGCCGAGAAGACTATGGGTCCTTTAATAGGCCAAAATTCAAATTTGCAAGCATTGGGTCACCACCGTTATGAGGTCATAATTAATTGCGTTCATTTTTTTAACGCGTTAAAATGCGGCGTAATTAATTAATTTAATTAACGCGTTAAAATGACAGCACTAGTTTAAATATTACATGCCTTTTGTTCATAAAATAAAATCAGCTGAAAAGGTGAAGGCTAAACGCACGGCCAATCACACCTGGTCGTTTTAAGTTGTCACACGTTCTCTATATTTGCACAATTATGCAAAAATAAAAACACACATGTATGCAACTCACATTTCGACAGATACTACCATAATTTCACGGCTATAAGGCGCATATAAAAGTCTTAGATTTTCTTCAAAATGAGCGGTGCGCCTTTTCGTGCGGTGCGCCTTGTGTGTGAGAAAAGGCGGACCTTAAAGAAAATGCGGTACCCGCGAGGCGGACCTGAAAGAAAAGGCATGAGAACGTTAAAGAGTGAAGTGTGAGTGGCTTGGGAGCGATGAATGACCGAAGGAGACCACAGTTTCACGAAGGGTGGAAGGCAGCGCCGGGCGAGTTATGCTATAGTTTGCCAATGAATTGTAGATGCTTGGACTAACGTGTCTGCTGGTACTGTTATCCGAGTTTTCGCAAAAGCTGGTATCCTTGCTGAGGAGCCGCACAGCAAGGAGACAGTGACGGTAGACAGTGACTGAGGAGACAGTGACTTTGACAGCGAGGAGCGAAGTGGACCAGCTCTGTTGGATTTTGCACCGCTGTTCGATTCGGAAACCGAGGATGAGGACTTTGACGGATTTGAATAAAGACTATTACCGATAATGTGCTTTCTTTATACTACTTAAATAAAGTACAACCAAACTCAGTTTTGCTCCCGATCTATTTTTTAATACGCACATTTGCATGCTTGCGTGTGTGTTGTTGTAAGGCGGTGTGTGACTGAGACTGCGCTTTTTCGTACGGTGCGCCTTATGTGTGTGTTAAATACAGCAATGGCGCACATAACTGAGGCTGCGCCTTTTCGTACGGTGCGCCTAATGGTTGTGAAATTACGGTATTTGCAAATAGTACCGTAACTGCTTGAAAAGGAGCAATCATTTGCAGAAGTAACAACTCTACTTGCAAAAGCAATACTTTTATTATGTGATGCCGAGAAATACGTAGGTTGAGGGACAAAAAATTTGTTTGATAAAAGTACTTGATTCCAACTGAGACACTAACTAACCAATCTTATTTTAAAATATTCCAGCCCCTATCTGCTGGGTTAGATAAAACTATGCTTGTTTGCTCGGTATAACAGCTTCAGGAGCAGAGGTTAACCATCCCCCCGTCACAGTAGAGGCACCACTACTACTGTCAGATGCAGCTAACAGGTCGCTAAATGATGCCGTTACCTCAAGCAGTGATTGAAAGTATCTGGATGCACCGGGTAGATTGTGTTTGTACGTTTCTGGTGCCGATTTCTCGGTTTAATCTGAGAAGCACATGTAGCAGATTTGGTGTGGTTGGAACAATGTGCGTACAGGAAGCAGATGACTCATGTATGTCTGGGATCAGGCCTGGACTTTTTTGCTCTATCACCCAAATACAGGCAGTTTCCACTCGGCCATCTAGAGCTGAATGGCTTGACCCGCTGGCGACCCAATGCTCGTCCCATGACCTCGTATCAAACAGACTAAGCGACACTCATTAGCCTCCGAGCAGGCGCTGGGGTATTTTTGCACAGTCAAGTGGAAGCAATTGATTCTTTGTGCCTCGTAGTGATTCATTCAGCATTAGGAGAATCATTTTGAGGGACGACAATGAGCAAAGTTTTTTTTGTTTCGGAGAGGTGCTAGCTCTTTTCCACATGAGTGGCTGGCAGAAAACTCTATTGTGAATCCATCTTGTCCGAGTACGCTTTCAATTGCGCTGACCATTTCAAGAGGAATAATGATGCGAAGCTTATGAAACTCAATTATATAAAATAGAGCTTCCTCTAAGTGGAGGGCAAGCATCCAAAAACCTTTGTTAAGAGGGACGAGGTTAGCTCGGGTAAAACGCTATGCATTACACATACAGGAGCAGACTGTCGTAGAGAGAACACTGGCACATTAAAGTTTCATTTTAATTTGATGAATGAATTAGCAGTGGTACTTTGACATTTTAATATTCAAACGACCCCGATATTACCAGAAATATTATGACAGATCCTAAAAAGGAAGGAGTTTTGTAGATTTCTATTACATGAGTAGATGTTAATGTGAGCTGAAGGAGGGAAAAAAAGAATGGGGGAGGAGTGGGTGAAGTGGGGTCCTGTTTGCCGGGCAGCAAGTCACCACAGGAGTGTTCACCTCAGGACGCGGTGACTTTGAAGGGTGTTAATGCCGACTGGGCAAAAGCACACCAGTCTGTGCACGTGCAAACTCGCTCGCTGCAGAGGGGCCAGACTGGTTTTCCTGCTGATGCTGGCAGTTCCATGCACCTCACCCCCTCCCCAACCATCCTTCACCTCTATTTGCACTTTCCTCTCCTTTGCCTGCTTAGAAATTTGTTCCTTTTTTGTATTTTCTGGAGTAGTTTCGATTTTTTTCTATTGTCGGCACGATGTGAGACCTTTAACTAGAGCGAGACTGCTAGCTTATCTCATTACAGCAAAGACGATAATGCAGAAAAATACAGAGTTCTTTTTTTTTCGGAGTTAAATAGGTTGATGAATAGTGTCGATGGCATTGGAGCAAAAAAAAAAATCACAGACTTCTCACAATCCAGCTAATTTTTATTTCTATCGTGGATAATGTCTTATAAAATACGACTGATATCTTAAACTAGAAGATTTTATTTATGGTTAATATTTTCATTGCAAACACAAGTAATCTAATTTAAATATCTAGGATCAACAGTCCAGAGCAATGGAGAGTGTGGAAAAGAGGTGAAGAAGCGTGTTCAGGCAGGTTGGAATGGGTGGAGGAAAGTATCAGGTGTGATGTGCGACAGAAGAGTTTCAGATAAAATGAAAAGGAAAGTGTACAAAACCGTGGTGAGACCGGCCATGCTGTTTGGTGTAGAAACAGTAGCACTGAAGAAAAGACAGGAAGCAGAGATGGAAGAAGAAGAAGATTTTCATTGCAAACACATGTTCCCATTTTATTCCAAAACTGGAAATTTTTTAAACTTCATCTTCTTATCCGTCCAGCCCTTACGGGGTACCGGGGGATGCCGGAGCCCATCCCGGCTGATGCCGAAGTATAAAAGCGCATAAATATATTCTATTAAATTCTTATGCTGACTGCACAGTGGTGCAATGGTTAGCACAGTGACCTCAAAGACAGTCGGGGTTCAAGGCCCAAGTGGGTCGAGGCTTGAAACACTGGCCTTTCTGTGTAGAGTTTGCATGTTCTCCTGTGTATGTGTGGGTTTCCTCCAGGTACGCTGGTTTCTTCACACCCTCCAAAAAGATGCATGTTAGGTTGACTGGCTGCAACAAAATTGTTCCTAGGAATAAGTGTGTGTAGATGATTGTAAGTATGTGACCCCGCGACAGATTGGCAACCTGTTCGGGGTGTACCCTGCCTCTCGCCTTGAAGCAGCCGTGAAAGGCTCCCCCTCCGACCTTGCCAGGAAATAAGTGGTTCAAAAAATGAAATGAAATTCTTGTACTGGTGCATTTCATAACAATGTTGGTTAGTTTTGAGGGGTGGGGGGCTGGGACTGAGCCTGAGCAGAGCGCCTGCTCTGAATGACTTCCTGCTAATGTTAGAATGTGGGCAAAATTAAATTAAAGGGCCAAAAACAGCCTAAAATTCGAATAGTACTGGATGTGAAAGCTTCCACAATTTTCAAACAAGCATGAATGAAACAGTAAACAACCACAGGTGTGTTTTTGATGTGTGTATAACGTAAAAAACTCCAAACAGTCAATATTGGAGAATATCTTCTTTTTTTCCGAACTTCAAAGCGGACAGAGAATTTTAAACATTTTAAACCCAAAGCAGTGTTTATCCACTAATGCGTGTTTACAGGGAAGAGCCCCGAGTTGTGTCGGGGGAAGCCGTATTGCTCGGTCATAAAAGGGAGGGAGAGAGATTTACTGTATGGAGATCAATAGGGTCGTTTGCTGAAACTCATCAACAGAGCTTCCGAGAAACACCGTACATGGAAGATACATTAGATAAATAGATTAGATGAACTAACAGGCACAGAGACATGCACACACACTGATGGATTTGTCACATTTGCATCTTTTGAAAAGAATTGAAAGCAAATTTGGGGCGTATCACTGTGAAAAAGATCTATCGACTCTTAACTATTTCATCTAAAATGTGTAGATTTGACTTTAAACCAGGGGTCACCAACCTTTTTGAAACTGAGAGCTACTTCAAGGGCACTGAGTAACACAAAGGGCTACCACTTTGATAATACACTTCTGAAATAACAAAGTTACACAGTGTACCTTTAATTTTATATTAATATTAATAATATTCTATGTGAAGACACTGATTGTTAATGATCCATCACAATAATTATTTCAGTATGATCAATTATGTAAGATTTAACAAAAATGTACTCCTTTCAAAATAGGGACGGCGCCGATGAGACACACACGGTTTTCTTTCACGTTAGTAAAAAGAACTCTTCCTCCCATTCACTGTGAAAATGATAAGTTTTCATCCTTTTTTCTGCCATGTTTTTGTGGATAGAAAACGCATTCGTAACCTCATCTTTGCAGCGATCACGAGCTCATCTCAGCAAACCTGGTTTGTCATGCGCACTAGACTGACTCAGACCCATACTACGTCAGAGTTTGTATATTAATTTTTTTTTGTGATATACATTTTTTTTTACGTTTTTATGTATTCATTTTTAAATTTACATCACTGTAAATGAAATTCAAAAAGAATAGCAACGCAATTAAATAAAATTTTAGACAGAGCTAATTTTTGATTAGTGCTATTTTTAGAACTAGCCTGCGAGCGACTGATGCGGTCGCTGCGGGCGACCTGGTGCCCGTGGGTACCGGGTTGGTGACCGCTGCTTTAAACTATTTGAATTTTCCTCCAGTGACATTGATTCATCAAGAGGATGTGGCTCAAACATTTTTTTTTTTCCACATTGGAGTCGTCTAGTCATCGTCTAAGCCAGTTAAAAGTACACAAAACCAGCTCATGAACATGACCGCTGACCTTATTTAAATCCATCAACACAGCAAACAACTAAATAGGATTGTTAAGCTTTTCTTAAACCCTTTCCAGAGGATTGATATGAAACATTAATGGGTTCAAATATAGTTTATAGGACATAATTCAGTCATTAGGATTTAGGTCACTAATAGCTTTAACAACAAAAGCTTTTAAATTTGAAGAAAAAAAGTAAAATCAAATAAATGACGATATGCATAGAAATATACAGACTAAAAAAAACGAGTAAAACTGCACACAAACTCATGTTTTATGAATAAATGAGAATAAAATGTTTCATATAAAGGGGATTATCTTTTAATACTGTTTTCTGTTTTGAATAAAATACTGAACTTTTCATTTGTTCTCGATAAATTTTTCTTGATTTTGATGTCATTCATTCATTCATCATCTCAACCGTCCATCCCTAACGGGGCCGCGTGGAATGCCGAAGCCTATCCCGTCTGTTTTTAGGCAATAGGCAGGATACACCCCGAACTGATCGCCAGTCTGCTGCAGGGCCATACGTACACACAGTAGAGCTGTAATCGGCCCTGAAAAGTTCGGCCTCAAAAGGCCCGAGCCCAACAGAATTTGGCCTGAACCCGACAAGAACATTTTGGTGTTCTTGTCCGAACCCGTTTAGAGCCTGACATTATTCAAATGTGCGCATGGCGCACGCACACAGCTTTTGCCATGAACGAGTAACTTATACATGATTTAACACAATTTATTGACACCTTATTGAACACAGCAATCTAAATGTGAAAGACGAGTGGAAAAAGAAAAAAATTTCAAAATGTATTTTTGAAATGCTAATTGAAGCCCGTCACATGAGCACGTCACGTGCGAGCCCAACTCAGCTCGACTAAGAATGTCAGAAATTGAGGCAGACAGTTGGATTGGTCTCGGGCTAAGTCAGGAGTGTCCTAATCCGGTACTCAAGGGCCGGTGTCCTGAAGGTTTTCCATATGTTCTTGCATCTACACACCTGATCCAGTTAATTGAGACATTGTGCCAAATTCTATTGGCTGTTGATTTCACTTTCTGTGCCTCGAGGACCGACTTTGGACACCTCTGGGCTAAGTATTACAGCTCTAACTCTCAGACAACCAACCAGAGGTAATATCTTAAGCCCGAGCCCGACTTTCGGGTCGGGTCTAAAAATGTCAATTATTACTTCGGGTCGGGTTCGGGCTTCTCTCTCGCTGACTTTTTCTTTTTTTTTTTTTTAAATCTATGTTTATAAAATGTAAACTAAAACTAGGTGTGGGTACTAAACTGATAAATACTTGTTATAAAATTATTTAATTTGGATAAAACAGAGTAATGTTTAACTACTAAACAGGATCCGCAGAGCCAGAATATCCTCTGCGCACGTGAACGCCTCCTCTTAATTTGGTAATCCTCTCCTGCACACGTCTTTATTTTATTTATTTTGAACTGGTATCCCCGATATGAAGGAGTAAGAAGTTAAGGATAAACTAAAAGCAGGAGAACTGAAAAGACAAACACGCACCGGTAAGAGTGAGGTGTGGAAAAGATTCAAATTGATTGTTCAAAATGCTACAGAAACTTCCGTTTACTTCACTGTATGTAGTCAATGTGGCGCTTTGCTTTCATACGACACCAAAAAGACTGGCACCTCGACGCTGAGCGGGCATTTAAACAGCTGGACTGGCAAAAGTGATGATCGTCAAAGATCTATTTTATCATTTGTTTCAAAGACCGTCCCTCCTCTTCGCGCTATGCAGGCCATCACAGACAAGTGTGTTAGGGGTCCGATAGTGTGATTTTTTTTTCATTAAAAAATGTGTTCTTGAAAATGTTCCTATTTATAAATAACCCTCCCCCTCCCGAGTCCTCACAAATAAAATATGACATTTCGGGCTTGTTTCGGATTCGGGCCCGCAAATCACGTTGATTGGTCGGGCTCGGGCCGGGTTTTAATATTCGCAGGCTCGGGTCGGGCTGGATTTTTTAGGCCCGATCTCACCTCTGCAACCAATTACACACACAAACACACTCATTCCTAGGGGCAATTTTAAAAACGGCCAATCAACCTAACATACATGTTTTTGAAAAAAAAAACAAAAAAACAAATACACAGGGAGAACATGCAAACTCTACACAGAAACGACTGCGTTCAAAGCCTCGTCTTCACCCGAGCCCCTGACCTTCTTGCTGTGAGCCCACTATGTAGTCCCTTATTTTTTCTAGATTGTGACATCAGTTTTGTCTATTTAGCTGTGCCATTGACATTTGTCAATTTGTCAAGTGGCCTTTTTTTCCACAAAGAACCTTAACTTTTATTTTTGTTGCACACTTTTTAAGCTTAAATGTTTCACATATGAAAATATTCAAACTTGAAAAGCTAAGTTTCAAAGTGACAAAAAGAAAAACGTGTAAAAAAAGATGCTTCTTTTCTGCCTTCCTATTGTTCAGAGCTCACTGAAAAATGTTGTGTAGGAATATTTGTGTGAGTCTGTGCATGAAAAACAGTAGCGAGGTCAGCATGACAAGTCTGCTTCTGTTATGAAGGCCATGCAGACTTCCTGCCGCGGCACTAAAACTGGCAGTGTGTGCTCTAAGAGCCATTATCACACAGCCTCTCATTGGACAAAGGCCGGTTTTATGATGCTCTATGACTCCACTCAAACAGAAAAAAAAAAGAATATTTGACGTGAATGTATATGAGAGAGAAAAACAAGAAGAGAATGGAGACAAAAGTCATGGGTGACGTCAGAGGAGCACAAGGCTGTGTCGAGTGTGTCACAGTCGGACACTTTCTCTTAAACATCTTTCTTTTAATCCAACCTACGTCCGTTCACTGCTCATAGAATAGTCTTAGAAATACAGTATGTGTGCTTTTTTTTTTCCACAAACCCATTTGTATAGACTTTTATTTCAATGCTCTCCCAGAAATCTAGTGAAAAAAAATTTTTAATCTGGAAGTTATATACATTTTCCCACTGAAGAAATATCCCAAATAACATCTGAGTGTCTCTGAAAGTTGACACTGCTGGCCTGGACTTGCGTGCTAGGAAATTTTTTCCTGCCTCCAGAACGCAGCAGGTGGGCAAGAGTGCGGAGCACACAGAGTTTGGTCTCCAGCTGTTTAATCAGTCAGCGATACAACCAAAGCAGCTGCTGAGGCTAAGTGAATAATCAGAGCTCTGCTGTTTGTAGCACGGACAGATGGACGGAGCCCGATGCATCCAAAAAAAAAGTAGAAATTGTGGTTTTGCACATCTGCCAGCGTAAAAAAGGGGCTCAAAAGCTTATTTTTTGATAAAACAAAACATCAAGTATGCCGTACATATAAATATATAAACCGACTTCTCCTGTAACGCATTTAAAAATTCCTCTTTGCTGTTTCTAAGGTTAGACCAAAGGAATATATCATCTTAGAGTGGAATAGAAAGTTATTTTTGCTGTAATGATAATCAAATTTTCATCCCAGATTAACTCTTGGCATTCCTAACTGATGGTCAGGCTGACAGACGAGGTCAGACAGGAATCCCCATGGACAATGATGTTTGCAGATGACATTGTGATCTGTAGTGAGAGGAGGGAAGAGGTGGAGGAAAAGCTGGAGAGGTGGAGGTTTGCACTAGAAAAAAGAGGAATGAAGATTAGTCAGAGTAAAACAAAGTACATGTGTGTGAATGAGAAGGATCCAAATGGAAAAGTGAGGTTACAGGGAGAAGAGATAAAGACGGTGGAAGGTTTTAACTACTAGGATCAACAGTCCAGAGCAATGGAGAGTGTGGAAAAAAGGTGAAGAAGCATGTGAAGCAAATATGACCATATCACTCCCATCCTCAAATCCCTCCACTGGCTACCCGTTAAATACAGAATTCAGTACAAGCTCTGCCCCCTCACCCATCAGTGCATACACGGCACTGCACCTGTTTATCTCCAAAAACTCCTAACCCTCCACACCACTGTCCGAGACCTGCGCTCCCTCCACCTCCTCCTACTGCCTGCACCAACCAAGGACCAAACTCTCCACTATGGGGGACAGGGCCTTCCAGGCAGCTGCTCCACGGCTCTGGAATGCTCTTCCTGAGAGCTTGAGGGCTCCACAGAGCGTTGAGGTTTTTAAAAAAAGACTGAAGATATTTTTATTTCTAAAGGCTTTTCAACAAAGTTTTTAGTGTTGTTTTTTGTGTTGTGGTTTTATTTAATTTTGCTGTTTGTTGTTCCTTTTGGTCATCGTAGCACTTTGAGATTTCCACTGGAGATATAAAGTGTGTTACAAATAAAATTATTACAATTATTATTATGTGCAGGCAGGGTGGAACGGGTGGAGAAAAGTATCAGGTGTGATGTGTGATAGAAGAGTTTCAGCTAAAATGAAAGGAAAAGTGTACAAAACTGTGGTGAGACCTAACAGTTCTTGACAGTGTAAAACTCTTCTCATCTAGCCATTTTTTTTCTCTACAATTATGTTTGGGTAACTTTAATTTATAATCCCATATGTGTAATCTAGTACCGCAACAGATTGGTGACCTGTTCAGGGTGTACCCTGCCTCTCGACTGAAGTCATCCGTGACCAGATCAGGGAAAAGTGGTTCAGAAAACAAAGAGGTAAATTCATAACCACTTTTGAGAAGAAGAAAGCAAGAAGAAAAATCTGGAGTTTCTTCGGCTACTTTAAATATACTTACAAAAAAAATCTTTAAATTAAGTCTGAACATTTAACAGACTTGTAAACATTAACATGCCACTTTTTGCACATCAGTTTTGTACTTTCTAGTTATTTTTTAAATCGAGAAAAATTCACACACATCTTTGATCTCAGAACAAAATTCCACTTTTGCTTTAATAGTTCTCGTAACCTGTGTTTGGAATCAAAATTAAATGAAAAAAATGAACAAATTGGAAAGAACGACCAACAATAAAAATGTCCACAACGTAGGTACATCTGCATCTTAAATCCACCAAACACACTTTTGAGGACAGTGAGGTGAAGATTCTAAGTAGAGAGAAAGGTTGGTTTGAAAGAGGGGTGAAGGAAGCCATCTTTGTGAAGAAAGACATGGGTACATGTCTGTACCCATGTGTCAACAACTAATTAACAAAATAAGCTCGAACAAAATAAGCTCAAATTTAAAAACACTTATTTTTTGTACACTTCAATACTTTGGAAACCACACCTCATTTGTCACATTGATTTGTTTTGTTTTCAATAATTATTCAGTGTTCTTAGATTGAGACTAGATCAGAGGTGAGCAAACTTTTTGGTTCGCGGGCCACATTGTGTTCTAACATTTGACCACGGGGCCGGAACAGGAGCAGATGGATGGCATGCTTTGGTAACCGCTAGATTAAACCGATAGAATGACATCGAGAGCGTTAAATTTCAAATCTAGCGCGCGAGGTCTGAAATCTAGTGTGATAGCTCTTAAAAACGTGCATATAGCGGCGTTAAGTTTGAAATCTAAGCGCTTGATGTAACATTTTGCTTGTTTTAACATCTAACACACTGGTTTACGTGCGTGTATTGGGCCCGATAGCTTTCCATATCAGTGCACACTGTTCATTTTGTCAGCGTGCCCATCGCGGAGACACACACATTTTAATGGGAACAGTGTTGTTGTTTTCTCAACAAAGCCAAAATATACAGAGTACGCCATCTAGTGAGGAAACATCGGGATTGCAGGGGAAATAAAACATTGACAAGGATTGATTAACTTTTTCAAGTTTGGTGGGCCGGATTAAAACGTTTTGCGGGCCACATGTGGCCCGCCAGCCGTAGTTTGCCCATGCCTGGACAACTAGATCCTTAATTTTCTGATGTGTAACACAATCTTAATTTATTTTAATGTCTGACTATTTTACACCAAATATGAGTCAGCAAGGTAGGGTAACATGATAACAGGAACAACGAGAGAGGGTTGTGCTGTTTTGTTGCTATGGTTACAGTAAAACGATTCAACAGGCGAGCTTTCTCACCAGACTTTGCTTGTTTTTTGAAAACTTCATGAGTAAAAATTAACACCATTCACTAAGTTATTATTGATTGATTGATTGATTGATATGAGATCGACCAAAACTTTCACTGTTAGCTACCGGTCAATCGGAATTGACACAATGGGCGGCCAGATCTAAGGCTTACGGAGACCATACAGAGATTAACAATAACCATAAAATTTCCTGAAGGTAAACAAAGCACATTGTAAGATCTTAAGTTTCAACATCTAAGAAAGTCGTCATACGAAGGCGGAGGAATGTGGACGAAAAAGGGAATAAATCACACACTGACAAGTGTTTTGTTCTTACCTGTTTTGCGGAGCGGGAAGTCATCTTTCGAGTCATACGTGCCCAGCATCGGATGGGTGTACGCAGACAGTCCTGTTTGGGGTGGTGAGCTCTGATCCAGAGAGCTATGTTGAGTTTTTCTAAAAGAAAAAAAAAAAAAAAGAAAAAAAATTGTTTTTCCGACATCATTTGTGATATCCGTTTCGTTCCGCCATCTTCCGCTTATCTGGGGCCGGGTCGCAGGGCCAACAGCCTCAGACGGGAAGCCCAGGCTTCTTTCACCTCCAGCTCACCCGGAAGGATCCTGAGTCATTCCCCAGCCAACTGTGAGACATAGTCTCTCCAGCGGATTCGGGGTCTGCCTCTTGTTCTCCTCCCGGTGGGACTTTCCCGAAACACCTCACCAGCGACGCGCTTGGAGGCGTCCTGACCAGATGCCCGAACCATCCCAATTTGGCTTCCCTTGATCTAAAAGTCCAGAGGGTGTGCTTCGACTACCAAGGGATCACACTCCTCAGCTTCCCTGGGAGGTTTATTCAGGGGTACTGGAGAGGAGGGTCCGTCGGATTGTCGAGTTTTGAATTGAAGAGGAGTTTCGTTTTCGTCCCGGACGTGGAACTACGGACCAGCTCTATACCCTCTTCAGGATCCTGAAGGGGTCATGGGAGTTTGCCCAACCAGTGTTGTGTTTCGTGGATCTGGAGAAGATATTCGACCATGTCCCTCAGGGACTTTGTGTCCTTGGGGGTGCTCTGGGAGTACGGAGCCTAAGAGCCATTGGTATGAGCTGTCCGGTCTCTATACGACCGGAGCCAGAACTTGGTCTGTACAGCCGGCGGTATGTCGATTCCATCTGTAATATTTGCCCTCATTATTTGCCCTATCTGTCTTTCCATACACACCCACATAAGGGAAAACCAAAAAAAAGTCGACTTCTCACTCTATTTTAAGGATAATACATTTTTTTTGTGAACAACAAGTCGTGAAAAGTCTGTATAGTCCCTCATTCATCCAGGAGTGATCCATAGTAGGAAAAGTTTCAAAAAAGTCTTCTGGACAGTTTAATTCTTGATCGAGATGTTTTGACTTCCATCCGGAAATCATTTTCAATCTGATAGAAAAGGATTGAAAACTGGATCTACACTACCCTACGTAAAAGGTAAAAAATAGTAAGGAGGGGCTCGACCAATGAGCCTGTGTTACCTATGATGGCCGTGAATGGCTCCTATTGTAGCCACAGACCAGTAAACAAACCCTATTATAAAAATGCTAAAAGCCTGGTGAATGGAAATTCCTGCTAACGAGAGGCGTGAAACTGGGTCACGAGGTGTCATCTTTAGTCCATGGCTTCAAAAGGCTGCTGTAAATCCCGGGCAGAATGTATCTAACGCCTCCACTCTGATTCAGTGAGGGATTTTCTTTCTTCACAAAGATGGCTTCCTTCACCCCTCTTTCAAACCATCCTTTCTCTCTACTTAGAATCTTCACCTCACTGTCCTCAAAAGTGTGTTTGGTGGATTTAAGATGCAGATGTACAGCAGATTGTGGAGCACTTGAGGCTTCTCTTCTGTGTTAGTAAAGTCATTTTCTATCAGATTGAAAATTATTTCCGGATGGAAGTCGAAACGTCTCGATCAAGAATTAAACTGTCCAGAAGACTTTTTTGAAACTTTTTCTACTAACAAGTCATGAAGTAAAGATAAAAGGTCAAGAAGGGCTTGATTGTAGAATGTTGGGCTGTTTTTCTTGAGGTTCACATCGTCTAACTTGGGTTGAAATGCAAAAAAAAGGGACAAAGGATGTGTGGGAGAATGAAAAAAAGAACAGGAAATGATAATAAAAGTGATACAAATCCACAGGTTTCATGTCTGCCTTTAGAAGAAATGTTTGTCTGCTTAAAGCCTCTTCAAATATTAAAGCGTAGGAGAGAATCTTTTTTTTTTCTCTCTCCTCTCTGCCCACCTCAAACAAACACACACACACACACACACACAGACAGCTCAAACAACACCAGCTGACAATCACAGGCTGACAAAAACCTCTCTGATTCAACCATTTCTTACTGTTTCAAACTCTGAAATCTAAAGTTGACGGTGAAAACTTGACGTGCACATCAGTGACACACACACACCCACACGGTGGAGTTTCGTAACACAACAGTGTTCAATGAACCAAGAAAAAAAGTCACTTTAAAATGTCATTTTTTTTTTTAATTTGTGATGATGACTCAGAAATAAAGTCTTTGAGGCGAATGAGATAAATATGATTTAATAGCTGAGGACGTTGTGGGAGCATGGGAATAAAATTTTGTTGTGTGTCACAGTTTGTTTTAACTTCATCAGAATCGTCTGGAGGAACAAGATCCAAGACGATATGAATCCTTGGCTGTTATAAAATATCCAACAGGTGCATTTAAGATTAAATGAGGAGAGTTTGGGAATTTTGGGAAGATGGACTCTCGTTAAAAACTGCTTAATTCAATTCAATTTTATTTGTATAGCCCAAAATCACAGAAATTCTGTCTCAATGGGCTTTGCAAGAAATAGAGGAACGTTCCGTTTCGTTCCATCATCTTCCGCTTGTTCTGGGGTCGGGTCGCGGGGGCAACAGCCTCAAACGGGCAGCCCAGGCCTCTCTCACCCCGGCTGCATTCTCCAGCTCACCCGGAAGAATCCCAAGTCATTCCACGGCCAGCTCTGAGACATAGTCTCTCCAGTGTGTCCGGGGTCTGCCCTTTCGTCTCCTCCCGGTGTGACATGCCCGAAACACCTTGCCCACAAGGCACCCGGGGGGCATCCTGACCAGATGCCCAAACCACCCCATCTGGCTCCTCTCGACCTGGACGAGGAGCGGGTCGATACCAAGCTCCTCCCAGATGGCAGAGCTCCTCACCCGATCTCTGAGTGAGAGCCCAGCCACCGTGCGGAGGAAGCTCATTTTGGCCGCTTGTACCCGCGATCTCATTCTTTCGGTCACCACCAACAGCTGGTGACCATAGGTGAGGGTTGGAACGTAGATCGACTTGTAAATCGAGAGCTTTGCTTTTCAGCTAAGCTCTCTCTTTACCACGACGGACCGATGCAGCGTATTAACGTATGCATCGGTCATTAAGAGGAACGTATTAACACAAATACACAGCAAGAAAAATAACAAACAAATGCTAACTAAACAAGACTAGCACATTTATGCCCTAAGACTCTCCTTCATGGTGAGGAAAAACTCATAAAAAATCCATCGCTGGGGAAAAAATAAGAAACCTTGTGGGGATCAACATGAAAGAGAGATCCCTCCCCCGGGACGAGCAACCAATGTGTCAAAGATTATTGTTCAAATATTAGCTTATTCTATTCTACAGTTAAATGTCTAAAAAAGTCAATAGATGTTCTTCATTCTGATGGAAACATGGGGGGCTCCTCAGCCCGGCAATGCCCTGGAGGAGGGATTAGTAGCTCACTAAGTACTTTGGAGAGTCTTCTTCTTCTTCTTTCGGCATTCCCTTCAGGGGTCGCCACAGCAAGTCAGTTCAGTCCATCTAACCCTATCTGCTGCATCTTCTTTGGTCACACCAACTACTATATCCATGAACCTCCTCTTTGGCCTTCCTCTAGTCCTCTTTCCTGGTGGTTTCAAATCCAGCATCCTTCTTCCTATGTACTCTCTCTCTCTCCTCTGCACATGTCCAAACCATTTCAGTCTGGCCTCTCTGACTTTATCTCCAAAACCTCTAACATGTGCTGTTCCTCTGGCTCTGTCCATCCATGTCACTCCCAGAGAGATCCTCAGCATCTTCATCTCTGCTACCTCCATCTCTGTTTCCTGTCTTTTCCTCAGTGCCACTGTCTATTCCTCAGTGCCACTGTCTATGGACCAAACAGCATGGTGGGTCTCACCAGGGTTTTGTACACTTTCCCTTTCATTTTAACCGAAACTCTTCTGTCACACATCACACCTGATACTTTTTCCACTCGTTCCAGCCTGTCTGCACACGCCTCTTCACCTCTTTTCCACACTCTCCATTACTCTAAGTATTTTGGAGAGTAAAAAAAAAAAAACAAATAAAGGAAGAAACAATCATGAAGCTATTTAGTGTTTTTTTTTTTTGATAACCAAATAGATTCAAATGCTGTTTTGAATTTAAAAATGGGCTACAAAAATTTACTGGTTTCTTTGTTAAAAAGGGCAAAGATTTTTTTTTTTTTATTTTCTGCACCTTACATCCAATTTTAGGCTGTAGCAAATCTCAGAATGTTTTGCTATACAAAGTAGGGTACACCCTTGAGAGGCCAGCATCTGCAGCTTTCCTGAAATGATTCTGCTTTGCCATTGTGCGCAAGTAATGATAGGTGGCACTGATCTTGATTTACCTTGTTTTTCTTCATTTGTACACAATTGTATAAGCATCATTTACACAATTCGGATTTTGAATTCTGCAGGTCGTGGTTGGGGCGGGATGGAGATCAACTTGCTCGGCTAAGTCTTAAAAATGACTCCATAAATGAGCGAGCAACAGGCTCATTTTTTTTTTTTTTTAATCAAAAAACAGTTGAGTCAATAAATTAAGAACCCACCAAAATGTTACGCTCATGAGAAGATACGGCCCGAACTTCAAGGTGACCCTGCACGGTTTATTTTAAGCCATGAGATATTCTGACGTGGTGGCTGGTGACACTCACCCATACCAGTAGCGTGGGTCACTGGGCAGACAGTGGTTTAAGTTTCGCTGAGCCAGGGCTTTCTTCTTGTTCAGGACAAATTCCTGCAGTCGCATCTTTACCTCTGTACTAGCCACCGCACCTATAGGAGCACACAAAAAAAAAACCTCTGGATGGGTCCATTTTTCTCATCCACACAAAACCAAATTTAAAATTAAAAATATATATTTTTTACAGGTTTGCAGTAGTGGATGAAGTACTCACTTTTTGTACTTAAGTAAAAGTACAGACAATTAGGCAAAAAAAATACTTAAGTAAAATTACCAATAAAAAAATCTACTTAAGTAAAAGTACAAAAGTAATTGGTGTAAATTTTACTTTTTAAGTAAAAAGTAAAAGTATTCAATCATAATTCGAATGTTATTTTTTGTGCTGTAGGATCACAGATAAATACGATGCAGGGACGTGACCCCGCTCTCCCGCCTCTTTTGGTCAACAAAAAAAAAAAAAAAAAAAAAAAAAAAAAAAAGAAGAAAGGAAAGGGGACTAGTCAAGCTATCCTCTGCAGGGCCAGCAAACGGGCCACCAAAATGCAGGAAAATGACTCTTCTTTTTTAAAATGTTTTGGGGGGAAGACCCGGTCACCCTATTTTGGCTTTGTCATTGACCTCACGCCCTCCACCCCCCCCTTTAGAAAATTCTAGATCCACCCCTGCTATGTGTAATGATGTATTCAATCAAAATTCAAATGTTATTTTTTGTGCTGTAGGGTCACAGATAAATACACTGCAGGGGCGTGATCCCCCTCTTCGCCTCTTTTGGTCCGCAAAAAAAAAAAAAAAAGAAGAAAGGAAAGGGGACTAGTCAAGCTATCCCCTAGCAGGGCCAGCTATCGGGCCACCTAAATGCAGAAAAATTATTCTTATTTTTTAAAATGTTTCACCCGGTCACCCTATTTTGGCTTTGTCAATGACCTCACAACCCCCAGCCCCCTTTTAGAAAATTCTAGATCTGCCCCTGCTCTGTGTAATGATGGCTCAACTTTTTATTTAGAAGTAAACACAACAAACAACGATCTTCTGACTCTTTTTAATTTGTGTTAAATTTGATGTTAGTTTTTTGGCGCTGAATGAATACGGAAAATGTTTACTCTCGATTCTGATTGGTCCTCGATTCATGACTTCTTCTCCCGATCAACTGCTTCTTTTGATTTTGGCGATGCGGCTTCAAAATGCGTTAAAATAAAAAACTGTGTATTTTTCAAATTCCGGAACGAAAATGTAACAAAAAATCTAAAACTCACTTTTAAAAAGTAGCGAAGTAAAAGTACAGATATTTGCTCTAAAAATGTAGTGAAGTAAAAGTAAAAATACCGGTCTCCAATTTTACTTAAGTAAAGTACAGATACACAATTTTTTTACTTAAGTACAGTAACGAAGTACATTTACTTCGTTACGTTCCACCACTGCAGGTTTGTGATTGAATACGAGGGAAAAAATTCAACTGTGTGTGTTTTTCTTCGAACGCTGCCCTTTAGAAGCAACAAGTGATGCCTCTAGGCTGAAAGAGGAAGTGCTGGATTCAGTGTGCGAACGTGACAACAGATAATATAAGCGCACTAAATCACAGCGTTAGCCGGAAGTGCTGACATCCCAATAAGTGTGCTTTGCCACTGAAGCAAATTAGCTTTTATGAGACCGGCTTCAGTGCAATTTAAAGCCGTACTTAACAAAGCTATTCCTCTGATGTTGACCAGTTCACAACAACCGAGATAAGATGAAACTATAAATCTATAAACTAGAGTTTATTAAAATAAAAAAAAAATGTTTGCATCTAATCTCACTAATGTAATACAGCAGTCAAGATCTGGGATTGATTTTTAAAACACTCCCAGGGTAAATTTCTATATTTGGGAGAGAAAACGGACGTTTTCCTGTGCTAATCAGTCACCCTGATGCCGGGACTGTAATGTGATTACACTGTGATTACAGTAATGTTTGCCAACACAAGATAAATAACACCGTATTGATAATGAAATTTACCTTCTGCCTGATTTAAATTTATTTGTGTACTTTTCTCACAATGCAATCGATGAAACAGTGAGAAACAAGAGGAAACTAGAGGACACGTGTGCCTACCGTGTGTGTCTGGCTCTCCCTAACCTTGTCTTGGCCGTCTCATTGTGATACTCCCCTGTGGTGAGTGTGCGAGGTCAGGATGCTCTGACTGCAGAGCCGTAACTACAGGTGCTGTGACAGAGAGGTTGGAGGGCCAAGTCCCCTCGGACACCTGCTGGGAAAACACGCCAGCGGTGCAGCACAAGAGCAACACATGCTGGTGTTAAAAAGGATGACTGTACATCCAGACATCTTACTAGTGAGTCAGGAACGTACAAGAGGGAAACGTGAAAATAAACGACATAATATGGGGTTCAGGGTGAAAAACGACTTTGTAAAACTTTGCATAAAAAAGACCCCAAAACAAATTTAATTTTTTTTTAATATACTCAATTTATCCCTCACAGGGATATTCGTGTGCTGAATCACACCGCAGCAGGCTGCCACCTATGACGGCGCCAATGGTGGGAGAAACGGGGGTTAGGTGTCTTCTCCAAGGACCCTATACGTGAACTCAATGAGATACGAACCCCAGTTCGTATTGAGATACGAACTGGGGTTCGTATACGAACATACAAACTTCCAGTTAACTGCCGGTCCGCGGGCCAATGCTCTAACCACTGAGCCACTGTCTCCCCCCACTGAGCCACTGTCTCCCCCATTTTTGTTTGCTCCCTGCTTTTTTTTTTGTCTACTTACTCTCGGAAGGATCCCAAGTTGTCTCCCGGCCAGCTGTGAGACATAGTCTCTCCAGCAGGTCCGGGGTCTTGCCCCGGAGGAACGTGCCCGAAACACCTTGCCCGCGAGGTGTATCTGACCGCCAGGGTCCCCGCTTTTGGCTGCCACCCATCTCCTCCTTCACCCGACCCCTCCTGCAGGTGGTGAGTCCACTGGAAAGATCCACTGGGATCCTTCCGGGTTAGCTGGAGGATGCAGCCGAGGTGAGAGAAGCCTGGGCTTCCCAATTGAGGCTGTTGCCCCAGCGACCCGGTCCCGGAACAAGCGTAAGATGACCGAACGGAACTACTTACTCTCTTGTCATTTATCATTTATCAACGAAGCCGTCTGTCTTGCAACTGCACAGCATAAGTGAGTGGTCAGTGTTTGCAGGGCACTTATCCATACTGTCAGGAGAGTAGTCTGTTCCCCCTCTGTGTCCTGTTTCCCTCTTGTCTGTGTTTGTGCACTAGTCATACCTGAAACTCATCTACACATCTGCTGCAGCATAAATGGATCAGTTTTTGACACACTCTTAACCAGATCGTTTGTTTATCATGCTTGACCTGTTATCCAGCTTTTGGCTCCAGCTCCAACATCAGAACCTATCTAGTTTATCTGTTTTTGTTTTCTTTATTTAGACTTTTTATCAATCAGTATTAGTTTATCAATCTAATAAATCTGTTTGTGATTTTTTCATCTGAGCATGTTTGTTGTGTCAAGGGTATATTTTTGGCCTCAGCTCCACATCATGACACATACATTAGTGGATATCACTGCTTGGTTGCTTGCCTAGTTTCGATAAAGTGCGAGCACCTGTTGAACGTAGTTGTAGTGATCATGCTAGCTCAGGCATGGGCAAACTATGGCCCGCGGGCCACATGCGGCCCGATAAACGTTTTAATCTGGCCCGAAAAAAATTAAATAAAATAACCTTAATGTTTTATTTTTCCTGCAATTCTGATATTTTCTCACTAGATGGTGCACTCTAGATAAATTGGCTTTGTTGCAAAAACAACAACACTGCTCCTGTTAAAATGTGTGTTTGTGTGATGTGCACGTTGTCAGAATTGATTGTTGGGAGATTTCAAAAAGTTAGTGAGCGGGCAAAACCACAACCTGAGCATTTAACCGTCCGCTACCCCACTGCTCAAGGGAATGGTACAGAAAACCATTTCTGCCGTCCTCCATCAAACTATTTAACCTTTCACTTTCAAACCTCAAATTTCCTTTCGGGGATAAATTCAGTATTTTAAAAACATGCATTTAGCGGCGCTAGTTTTGAAATCTAAGCACTTGATGTAACATTTTGCTTGTTTTAACATCTAACACGCTTGTTTAACGTGCATGTATTGGGTCCGATGGCTTTCCTTATCTGTGCACACTCTTTATTTTGACAACGTGCGCATCACGGAGACACACACATTTTAATGGGAGCAGTGTTGTTTGGTTTTTTGGCGCCATCTAGTGACAATCATAAAAAAAAAAAAAAAAGAAATCAAGTAAAATCAAACTAACAGGATTTAAAAAAAAAAAAAAAAATTCTAGTTCGGCAGGCTGGATTTAAACGTTTAACGGGCCGGGCCGCATGTGGCCCGCGGGCCGTAGTTTGCCCATGCTTGATCTAGAGTCTGCGGAATCATAATCTATCATGGTCAGAGTGGAGCTGGATCAAATTTCTTTTCAATTTTTTTTTAGCTCTGGGAAAATATTTATTTTAAAAAAGCCCAGAATGACATCTTTAATAGATTTTTTTTCACGATTGTTCATTTTAAGCGATCAGAAACACTAAGTATTTTCTGATCCTGTGTTGATTGCTTTGTTTTTTTGGATTTGCCCAACTACTCACTCTCTTGTCCTCTCTCCTTGTTTTTGAGTTGCTGGAGTTTTTGCTCACGCTGCTGCTTCTCCAGCTGTTGTTCGTGGCGTTGCTGCTCCATTTTTCTGTGATGCTCCAGCAGCTCCTGCTGATGCTTCAGTGCCAGTAAATCCTGTTGGTGCTAATGGAGGGAAAGCAATAAAAAAAAAAAAAAACAAAGACAAACTTTTATTTATTTCATTTGGATGAAAAAATGGCTACTCTTTTAAATACACACACATCCACAAGGTTTAACCGGGGTCAAGGTTCCCATGGAGATAACCAGGCAGCAAAATACTGCCACCGGATCGGATTACACCACCACACCCGTTTAGTGTCTACATGCATGTTTCCTTTTGCCCTTCACAAGGTGCTGAGTACACTATTGCTGTTGCTGTATCCAAGGAAGATCTCTAACTCTCCACCACTCACACCTCTGCAAGCTCGTTCTGTGCAACCATCTCACCTTAATGTGTTCCTGTAGCTGAGCCTCGTGTTGCCGGGAGAGCTGCTCATGTTGTCTCTGAAACTCTGCTATTAGTAGTTGCCTCTGGAGCTGCTGCTTGTGTTTGAGAGCAACCAGCTCCTGCTGCAGGTGCTGCTCCTGTTGGTCTGTTGAAGAGGGCAGGGGGTAAAGCCAGGTTATTCAGAGAGAATTGAAGAGGCTTCATAGTTATTGGATATTATCTGGATGTAACACAAATTCCTACTTGATTTATCAAACGCAATCTACCTGAGGTTACTCCCGTGTACAGTCTGGGCTAACCGCCGGTTAGTAAAACAGAATACGTGTGTGAATGAGAGGGATCCAAATGAAAAGTGAGGTTACAGGGAGAAGAGATAAAGAAGGTGGAAGATTTTAAGTACTTAGGATCAACAGTACAGAGCAATGGAGAGTGTGGAAAAGAGGTGAAGAAGTGTGTGCAGTCAGGGTGGAACGGGTGGAGAAAAGTAGCAAATGTGATGTGAGACAAAAGAGTTTCAGCCAAAATGAAAGGAAAAGTGTATAAAACTGTGGTGAGACCGGCCATGCTGTTTGGTCTAGAGACAGTAGCACTGAGGAAAAGATAAGAAGCAGAGATGAAGATGCTGAGGATCTCTCTGGGAGTGACCAGAATGGACAGAATCAGAAATGAGTATATCAGAGGAACAGCACATGTTAGAGGTTTTGGGGATAAAGTTAGAGAGACAACACTTAGATGGATTGGACATGTGCAGAGGAAAGAGAGAGAGTACATAGGAAGAAGGATGCTGGATTTGGAACCACCAGGAAAGAGGCCTAGTGGAAGACCAAAGAGAGGGTTCATGGACACAGTGATGGCAGACATGAAGATAGTTGGTGTGACCAAAGAAGGTTCAGCAGATAGGGTTAGATGGAAAAAACTGACTTGCTGTGGCCACCCCTGAAGGGAAATGCCGAAAGAAGAAGACAGTCTGGGGTAACCGTTAAAACCTTCATGCAAATTGGCTGTGTTAAATTATGGGCAACTCAAGCCAGAAATGAGAAAAGGTTTGGTTTTCTGAACTACTTATCCCTAATGGAGTCATGGGGATGAGAAATAGTATGACTTAGTTTGTCAAAATTAATATACATACAATATAAATATAGAATGCATGTCTCTGCCTGCAATCAACTGTGAGATGTCCCGCCTTCAGAAGCCAAATAGCAGCACTTCATTGGCTATAGTGATGTTATGATTTCATAGTAAACTGAGTGCCACAATTTTCTCCTTTTATGGGCTGCAAATGGCCCGCAAGCCAGGTGTTTAAGGCTCCTATCCTACTTACTCATCACAGGTCCTCGGCATGCCTCAGAGGATGCCGGACACGCTGTGGATGGGGTCTGAGTTGGGTGAGGCTGGGAAACCAGGCCAAATGGAGGCTGCTGGTGGTGGTGGTGATCCACAACTCGAAGGTCCATGGGGAGGATGGCTGTGGAGGTGGGCACCTGCGAAGGCAGCGCTGCTGTACTCACGTCCACTGAAACAGAAAAAAAAGAGAAAATTCTTATGATAATCTGTCAAGATATTAAAAAAAATTTTTTTATATAAGTGTCTAAAAACATTGAAGCGGTATCTACGGCACAACATTAAGTCGAAAATGAACTACAACTGCCATCATGCCCAGCGCCCACTTTGCATGTGCAGTGCAGAGTAGAGCTCTACTTTCCAGACAGGTTCAAACTCACCCAAACTAAACACAAAACAAACACAGCCCCTCTGTGGCGTACATACAGTATTCACCCTTTTGAAACCTTATATAAATAAAATATATTATTATTTTTAGATCATTTCTGTAAAACTCAAAGCATCAAGCAATAAATAAAAAAAATCTGGTGGTCAAAACACAGTTCACATAAGTCATGTTTAATACCTTAAACTCCAGGAGTCAAACTCTGGCCCGTGGCCCAAGTTTGATTCGCAGTGACATTCCATTTGGCCTGCAAACTACACCACATAACATTTGAAGCTGCCCTACTGGTTTTATAGGTTACAGCATATGCAAAACTACAATTCCTAGAATGCAGGTGGTTTTTCCACGCATTGATCAAGAGTACACATAAACACTCAATCCTCTGGTGACTGCGTTCATAGCAACCCAGTAATAGCACTCTCCGATTTTGCACGTTTGGATTGTTGTTATAAACTATACCATATTCAATTAAGCTATTTCCATAATTCATTTTTAAGCAAAACTAGTTTAGAGTCAGATGCAAAAATGTGATTATTATTTTTGAGGGAATCATTTTTTATAAAAGTTCAAATGTCCGGTTGTGATTTCATCATGATTTTGAATTTTGGCCTGTTGGGATTTTTGAGTTTAAATTAAAAAAAAAAAAAAAAAGAAGAAGAATTTTCTGCTGTAAAACAAAATTGCCCACGTGCATTAAAAGTTTTAGAGAAATTTGCATGTAGTAAACGGTTTACTACATGCAAATTTCGACACCAGCGAGCTGAATTCTGATTGGATAAAAACTTTAACCTAACGTTACAACACTGAAAGCTGTATAACCAAATGGATATAATATGACATGAAGAAAACAGAATATGGAGAATAATTATATATATATTTGGGAAAAATACATTTAAACTGAAATGGACTTTTATTATAATTATGATGGTCTGGTTAAGTCAGGCCAGCAGAGAAGGCCTTGCTAGCTCTGACCGCCCGCCACTGAGTAAACCAATAAAAATTAGTGTGCGTTTGACATATTTTCCGTCATCATATGAAAAGCAAAAAAAAAAAATCTTCATTGTTGGCAAAAAATAAGTACAGTTAGAAATCATCAACTCAGAGCAAATAAGAAATAACAACAATATTGGGGGGGACGGTGGCTCAGTGGTCAGAGCATTCGCCCTCGGACCATAAGTTGACTGGAATTTGACCGGAAGTTCGCGAGTTCGCATCCCATTGAGTTCATGTCTACAGTCCTTGGAGAAGACACCTAACCCCCCATTGCTCCCACCATTGTCACCGTCAACGGTGGCAGCCTCCTGCGGTGTAATGCAGCACACAAATTTCCCAGTGAGGGATTAATAAAGTATATCAAACTTAAAAAAAAATTATATTATTGCTCAATTAAGGTGTGTTGTTTTCATCAGTTGGAATCCAAACAAAAAGGATTAGAGAGAGACAAAAAGTAACTGGAAACCAGAGCTTGACAAGCTCAAAGTTTTTTCCCACAGAAATAATTCTTTAGAATTATGTTTAAGAAAGTTACGAAAGTCTTTAAAAACACTTCCTGCAAATTTTCTATTTTTCTAAATCAGATGCTGCTTTAATAAGAAAATATAAAATTGGGACCATGTGTATGCATGCTCATTGCTGTGATTTTTTTTTGGGGGGGGACTTACGCTTCCCTTTTTATTCTTTACATTTTCAGTTTCCCCAATTTAAAAGACATGCATGCAAACCACATTGAGGATTGTATAGATTTGGCTGAAAAGTTCTGTTACACTGATAAAAAAACATATTCTGTTACTTAAACAGGATTTTTTCGGGAATTTTTTGCGAAAAAATGACAACTAACACATTTTTTTATTTGAAAAAAATAAAAAACCCAAAAACATAAACAAAATTTCACTTTTTCTGATGTGATCAGTCGGACACAGTACGTCTCACTAATGTCTAAAATGTTCAAATTAAACTATCAACGCAGTCAAATTTTTAATTAAGCTCAATTCACACTTTAATATCCTGCAGTTATGCATTTAAAAAACCCCACAAAGTTTAATTTTTTTCTTTCCGCTTTCCTTTTTAAGACTAGCCTGCATGAGTAACATGCATCTTTTGTAAACTCAGCATAAAATCTGTTGTTGAACTCGTCCGACAAAGGACATGATGTTAGAATGAGGGAAGTAAGAAAGACAATGAAGCTGCACAAACAACACGTCTGTGTCCCCAACATGTTAGATCAAAATGCCTGGTGCAGAAAATGTAAACATGTGTTTGTGTTACATCCACAATGGGTCATCCGATCTGCAGCATATAATCTGCTTTACAGGAATAATCCAGTGAAATATGGATAAAAACAGAGGGAGAGAGAGAGGAGGAAACAAGGAAAGGTCAACATGGGCGTGCAACAACTAGGACCGTTTGAATCAGATTATCTTCACAGCTAACAGCCAAACACACAAACAGAAAAAATCGTGCAAAAAAGCAAATAAATGTATATTTTTGAAGAATTTATCAACTAAAACGTGCAAAATGCAAAGTTATGTGTTTTTTAAAAGGATAAAAATATGAATTGACCAGGGCAAATAAATTCTTGACCTCCTTTCTATCATTCAGTCCCATCTGATCAATATCTGCCTGGTGGAGAACCACCTTGCTCTGTGCCAAGCCCTCTGCCATTGATCGATACTGTAAAACTAGTGCCAAGCCTCCCCGCCCTATCAAGATGTCCTGGCATCCCCGGTGGCCAATAAGGTGGCGAATGGAGTGGCAGTGAACTTGCTGAGATAGCCAATGACATCTTTGATACCAGGCAGGTTTTCAGCGTAGGAGGAAACTTGACACCACCTAGTGGGATGGCAAGGGGAGAAGAAAGGGTGTGGCCAGGCCAGACACACTGGTGCTCCTCTGATGCATGCCAGCGTTCTTGCAAGGACTTGTCTGAGAGATGGACATTAAAAGGAAAGGCAGGAATGCTGAAAGAAAGCTGAAGTCCTTTAAAGTTAGGGTGGAGGATTAAATGCAGCATAAAGAGGTTGTAACCTAACCAACTGGTTTATAAAGAAAAAAAGAACTAGGACGCTTTTCAAAGATCACCCACAGTAAAGAAAAAAATTAGTTTTCCAAACAGCTTACTGTTTTCATCCATTTGGGATTGTCCCAGGACCATGTCCTGTTAATTTGAACCCCAAAAAAACAATACCATCCCTCTAATTAACACCTTTCATGCATTTGTTTTTTATACAATAAATACTATCAAATGTAAAACAAATAGTTGGATCACATGGAAACGAAATATAACTTCATTTTTAGTCCATTTTGTGCAATTTTAATGCTGCAAAGAACTGAATAAGTTTGGTTATTAAATATGGAAAAGTGAAGTTACAGGGAGAAGAGATAAAGAAGGTGGAAGATTTTAAGTATCTAGGATCAACAGTCCAGAGCAATGGAGAGTGTGGAAAAGAGGTGAAGAAGCTTGTGTGCATGAAGGCTGGAACGGGTGGAGAAATGTATCAGGTGTGATGTGTGATAGAAGAGTTTCAGCTAAAAAGAAAGGAAAAGTGTACAAAACCGTGGTGAGACCGGCCATGCTGTTTGGTCTAGAGACAGTGGTACTGAAGAAAAGACAGGAAACAGAGATGGAGGTAGCAGAGATGAAGATGCTGAGGATCTCTCTGGGAGTGACCAGGATGGACAGGATTAGAAATGAGTAAATCAGGGGAACAGCATATGTTAGAGGTTTTGGAGATAAAGTCAGAGAGGCCAGACTGAGAAGGTTTGGACATGTACAGAGAAGAGAGACCGAGTACAAAGGAAGAAGGATGCTGGATTTGGAACTATGAGGAAAGAGGGCTAGAGGAAGCCCAAAGAGGAGGTTCATGGACGCAATGAAGGAAGACATGAAGATAGTTGGTGTGACCAAAGAGGATACAGAAGATAGGATTAGATGGAAGAAACTGACTTGCTGTAGTGACCCCTGAAGGGAAATGCCGAAAGAAGAAGACGACTGAATAAGTTTGGCTAAACTTATATAGAACATTTGGGTTCCTCTTTTATGTCTTTCAGCAAAAACATTTGTACATTACCATGGCAACAATAAAACCATTTTTCTTGGTCATCTCAACGTCCCTACATTCAAATATATTTAGGACGCTTAAATTGGGATTCTGTTAGATCAATTTTAGCATTCTAGAAAAATGTATTGTACTTATATTGTGCTTTTTCAAGGACGCTCAAAGAAGCTTCACACATGTGCAACATTCATTCACTCCATACCAGGTAATGGTAAGCTACTGTTGTAGCCACAGCTGCCCTGGGGCAGACTAACAGAAGCGAGGCTGCCATTTTCGCTCCATCGGCCTCTTTGACCATCACCAATACACCATCCAGACAAGGTAATGTGGGTAAAGCGTCTTGCCCAGGGATACAGTGACAATTTGATCTCAATGGCCATCCCACTGTGGCAATTCGGGTTCCAGCTGTCTCTCATCCAAGTACTGCCCAGGCCTTTTGTGATTGAAAAAAGTTTAGAGAGAATCTGCAGAGACCCAGCCGACCCGTCTGCCCCAGAATCCTGCCGGCCGCTCCCGCCCTCCTGAGATGCGTTGCCGGGCCTCCGGCCAAGTGCTGCGGTAAAACACCCGTTCCTCGAGACCTGCCGCCTGCAGCCAGCCCAGCGTGTTGCGAGCCCCGGAGACCGGCGGGGAGGACCGAGGCAGCCCCTGCCCCAGGTCCCTTCCCACCCACCCAGCCTCTTGCACCCACGCCGTCGTCTCGGGCTCCGGCCCTGCCGCGCGTGGGGTCGAGGGAGGCTACTTGGTTGATCCTGCCAGTAGCATATGCTTGTCTCAAAGATAAGCCATGCAAGAAAAACTAAAAAAACAAAAGTTCTTGCTGCAAAATGATATGTTTATTTGTTATTCTGTCTCAGTCATTAACTGGTTATTATGTTGTGTGTTGATAGGAACCATGGAGCATGCCGAAGGTGGGTAACCTAGAATGAATGTTTAATGAATCAATGCATGTGAATTCTTGTTTGTTAAACTTTCTATCCTTGCCTGGTTTTGAAAACGTATACTTTTTGAATGAGCCGTTCTTCTTTTGGAACCCAGGTTTTGTTAGAATAACACCTTTTTTTTAGTTCATAAAAATAGGGCTGCAACTAACGATTATTTTGATAATCGATTAATCTGTCAATTACTGGAACGATTAATCGGATAAAATGACAACTTAATAATGCAAAAAAAAACCTCTCTACTGTAAAATCATTTCCAAAATACAGTAAGAGTCCGTGAGTGAAGCACTCTGCTGCGGAGTGCACTCGTTTTTTTCCACAAAAAATTGTTCATGTTGGGTTGTTTTTGGTTTTTTTTGCAAAAAATAAAAAGTGTATTTAGTGACCTGTGAAATTATTTCTATTAGAAATAACATCATGTAATCTTAATTACCGCACCGGTTTGCAGTCTCCCACTTCGAGTCCGACATGGTTTCTTTTCAGATGTTTGTGCAGCGACGTTGTGCTTCCGTGCTAAAACGTGTCTGTTTTGCAAACTTTGCATATTAACGCGAGTTTATTTCACATTTACCGGAAAATGATCCCAAACGTTGGATGATTTTGTTTTTCTTTCCGTCATCTTGTTGAATCTGCCTGATCACTTGAGGTGGGTGAAATGAAGGCAAATGATTGGCTGCTTTCTACTTCTCCTCTTATTTTGGTAGTTTACATCGTCAATATACTCGATACTGCCACACTTGGAGACCAATTTAACTGCAGTTGACAGTAAAAACTCTTAAACAACTAATCGATTACCAAATTAGTTGACAACTATTTCAATAATGTTTTTAATCGTTTAATTTGATTAGTTGTTTCAGCCCTAAATGTAAACACATTTTGCAATTTGATCTGGTTAATATACCAGATAGAAAAATTCGGCTTTGGTAATTTGAACTATTTTGATTGGTTGCGTTACTTTCTCGTAAACCGTTACAAATGCATTTGAAAAAGGTCTGCTAAGACTGGAAGACTGGTTAAGATTGGAAGACAGAATTTTTTTTCTTGTTTTAAATGTAAAACTCACAGACTTGTGATGAATGACCACCTGTAGGGCCGAAAGCAAGACGTGGGAGAAACTAAACTAATTACAGCAACCGAGATGGAGCGTCTGTTAAATCTGTTAAAAGACTAAAGCCAACCAACCAAATGGACTTGATTTTAACATCCTAAATTTAAAATGCGACCACTTAAAAATGTTCATAGTCGACCAAATATCACCAAAAACTGAAAAAGTGTCTTAAGAAAATCACTAAAAATTGTTCACACATCAAAGTTCAGTTAAAAATCCAACATAATTATTTTTCTGCTTTACTTTCGCATGCATCATTTCACCAAAGTAAAACATAGAAATAGTCCGATTGGTTCCATGGGGCGTTGGCCTAGTGGTAGAATTACCGTCTTTTGACCGGGAGAACCAAGTTTGAATCCCGCTGGGCCAAAGCTTTCCCTGGCACTACGCGGGTGAAAACTGGAGGGACAAACTAAAAATAAAAAAAATTGTTCGATTAACAACTGACCACAAGGATAAACAAATAAACAGGCTCTTAAATTGGATTCAATTGGAGTTGATATAAATTAAATGTGTTGGTATTCTGGGCCGGACTATTAGAAATTGGTTTGTATGAACGCAGGTTAGGGAGGCGTTGGCTCAGTGGTAGAGTATTCATTCTTTAACCGAGAGAAGACGGTTTGATTCCCACTGGGACCATGCATCAATGTCCCTGAAGCAAACACCTAACCCCCCGTTTCTCCCATCATTGGCGCCATCATGGCTGCCTGGCACGGTGCAATGCAATTTCACCATTCACATTTGCTAATAGTGAAATTAGCCAACGTGATTTCACCATTAAGTGATTAAAATAGAATGATTAAAAACAAAAGTTACACAACAATTAGTGAGCTCTGATGTTTTTCTAAAGTTTCCAAAGGTGACCCCACATAGGCCGTTCCACCCTTGACTTGTACACCAAAGTTAAAACACCTGTTTACATTAGTTCAAATGAACCGTGTCATTCTTGGAAGTACAGCGGAGCTCGTTGAAGATGGACCGCCAGCATCAGTGTAAATGTTTGTTCAAAACCATAAACAATAGTGCAAAAAAAAAAAAACTCTATAAAGAAAGAATTCTAATCAGACTTTTCCACCGTTTGCAGACAAAAAAGCATTCATGTCTGTGACAGCTCACGGTCAAGCTGACAAGCCTCCAGAGAGGATCAAAATACTTCCAGTCAGGCCATAACAGAAACGCCCAGAATAACGATCTTAAGAAGCATGTTTACTGTAAACAAAGCTCCGTCAAAAGCAGCAGACAGATGGAGGGTGGCATGCAGCTAACATCAGGACGCAGGCACCTGTAAGAAAGGGAATCTGCTTCATGAGAGGGATTGTCCCTGAATTCATTGTGAAGATGAGCATGCACAAATAGACTTAACGTGACACGAGAAAGTACGATCATGCAAAGTCTTGCGACCATTGTTGTTTTTGGTAGCCATCTAAGTTTTCGTTTTAGTCTTTGTCTTTGGAATTAAAATGAATTTAAGTTTTAGCCATATTTTCGTCATCTCTTTATGTTTTTGTATCAGTCACGTTTTAGTCAACGAAAACCCAGAAGAGTTTTCGTCTAGTTTTAGTGTAAAAAAAAAAACAAACAAAAAACTTACTTTAACAATCGTGTCTTTATTACTAATAATGATGCAGGTTATTTGTTTAAAAAACAAAAAAAAAGCTGCCGATCTTTAACTTGCGCAAAACAGCAAACAACGTAAAATAACGTAAAATAAATAGAAATTCTTCAGTGAGTGAGGAACGTTGTAACTTGTGAATATATAAAAATAACATTAATAATCCTGTAAATAAAGTAAACATCGCATTGTGTCTTTAAATCAGTCGTTGGCGCAACCAAGCTAACTAAGGAAGTTAGCAGCGCCGACAAGCTAGCATTAGCTTGAAGTTAGCATGCTGTTTGTGCAAAATATGTGGAAAACTTTAAGTTTCTGACCACCAAGCTCCTTTGCTGCTGTTACCGCCATGATGTGTGACTTCCTCATGGCTGCAGGTGTGTTGTGTAGACGGTGTGAACGTGCAGCATCGTGGTGGGCGTGCCGCCGCGAGAGACAGAATACCGCCGCTGTACTTTTTCTTTTCACAGACAGAAATGTGAAAGTCTGACGCCTATTTTGTTACATTTTCGTCTTGTCAACAGAAACTGGCAAACGTCTCGTCACATTTTCGTCACCAAAATGTCGCATTTATTTCGTTAATCGTTACGTCATCGTCATAAAAAAATGCTTTGTCAACGAAATCATTTCGTTGTCGTCATCATTGACGAAAACAACACTGCTTACAACAACTATGGCTCACAAATTTGCACCAATATGTACACGTGCAGAGGTCCTTTGCACTCGTTATGTAACGATCACATTAAAATATTCTCCATTTCAATCTAAAAGTGAAGATAAACGGTTATGAAAATGTTTAAGCGGTTGAAATCTTCTGCAGCAATGGGGCGGATGTGAGATAAAACTCAGTTTTCTCCACAGGAAATTGTGTTTACTTTAAGAAAATCACACTGAGCTGTGTGGTTTTCCTACTACTGGCACGATGACGTGAAATCCAGCTGAACTCTAAGCAAACTGGCAAATTTAAAAAAAAAAAAAAAAAAAATCAGACAACTTGTCAGTCTCCCTTTCCTTCCTCTGTTTACAGTCTCTGATCATCCATCACTATCTCTCATTCAGCCCCTCCCAACATCTCCTCATCCCCCCTCTTAGGCTTAGATTATGGATCGCACAGACAGTTATTTATAGAGCAGGATTCCCATGGGAGTTCCTCACCCTGCGGGGCATCTGTGCACCGAAGCTTCACACCACCGTTTGACAATTTGAGCTCAAATGCTTCGTCACAACTCGCATAAAAATGAAGAACAAACTCTAAATTATGTGTGACAAAAAAAAAACAAAGAACGTACACATGTGACATCAGCACAAGCCACACAGATTAAGAATGATGGTAATCGCTGACATAATGTCACCCTGCTGTGGTCTCTGCAGACACAGGTGCTTGCAAAGGAAGGAGGCAAACGCCATGGTGACTACTGGGATCTTAGCCAGCAGTTGGCTGGGCAGGGGGAGTCAGGGAGGGGCCGGAGATGGAGAGCGAACCAATGATCAGAGTCAGGTAATTCAACAATTGGCCGGCATGTGTAAGAGAAGCTCCCATCCCGGGATTCAGGAGGATTGTTGGCTATTTGTTTGCGATTTTCTGTACCCCCACTAACTCATTTTTTCCCAAATCAAAGCAAGAGCAAACTCTAACAGGTAGAAAAACAAGTCTGTAAAAATGCACATGGACGATCTAGTCCCACTTTTCCTCACTGACAGATTCATACTGTCAGTACAAGAGAAAAAAAAACACAAAATATAAGAGATATCAAGGAGTAAAGACCAAACTAAACTCCTTAAGAACACTTTCCTCCTTCTATAACATATTCAAAGTCCGTTAATCGAAGTTCCTTCATTAATCCAAACACAAAAATTTGTGAACTACATCATACACATCCCACAACCCTCAAACAGACCGTTTAATCAACTGCTTCATTCAGTTTTTGCAAGTGTTTCAACATCATCACGCTACTCAACGTGACACCATACACAAACAAAATCATAAAAAGTTCCACATAAAAACAAACATGCAAATAAAATGCAAAAAGCAAAATATTCTATGAGTTAAAAGAATTCTATGAAATTATGTTAAAGTCAAACAGTCACAACTTGAGTAAAAAAAACTCCAAAAAAGCGGTTTTAAAGAACCCGTCTTAAGAAATAATGAAAAAAAAATACTAAAAAGTGAAGGTATCACATATTAAAGAGAAGTGCTCACCCATCAGTTGTGCGTTCCTGTCCGGTCGTTACACGCCTGTTACACGTTTCTGAGTAAACTATCTGAACCACAAGAGGAAATACGTCTTTTCTTCCAAAAGTAAAAGTGTGAGCACTCCTCTTTTACAGTCCAACAGTCGAGCAGCGATGAAGCAGAGCCCGATCCGCTCTCTGTCTCCGTCTCTCACTGTCGCCCTGCTCCTCTCCTATCCTCTCCTCACACTGACGAGTTCTGCACTGCCCTCCAGCTGCCACTCTCTCTCTCTGCTCCTCTGTTCATCTGGTCCACTCCCGCCCCTTTCCTCTCTCACTGACATCAGAAGGCAGTCTCAGGCATGTTTTTTTTTTTTTTACTAGCGTCACTCTCCTTTTACCTCCTAATTTAACAAACAGCTCCGAGGCTGCGTCAGCTTGTTACCACATTCTCCTCCAGCTTTTGTACAAAACCATTTTATGTTTTGACTTAATAGTGTGCCAACCTACATTCGATGCTCTACTTGTTGCTCACACAGACAAAACTTTCTGACACTGTATCCCAAATGGTAAATGCCTGCAAGTAAAATTTTTATTTTTACCAGTTTAACCTGCAGAAGACACTTTTTAAAAGTGGTTGGAAAGATGTTTAAGTAATATTCTTTGCAATATTACTTAGATTTAAGACGACGGAACTTAGATTTGTTTTTATCGGTTTGACTTGTTCATTTAAAAAAGTGTAAAAGTAATTTTAATAAACTGCAAAATCTATAGAATATTAAAAATCTCGGTCAATCGATTTTGTTGCATTCCGTTGCTTTCTGCTTATCTGGGGCCGGGTCACCGGGGCAACAGCCTCAGGCAGAAAACCAAGGGCTTTCCTTACCCCGGCTGCATCCTCCAGCTAATTCAAGAGGATCACAAGGCGCTAAATGTCCAGCAGATCCGAATTCTGCCTCTTGGTCTCCTCCCTGTGGCACATGCCTGAAACACCTAATCAGTGAGGCGTCCAGCAGGCATCCTAACCAGATGCCCAAACCACCCCATCTAGCTTCTCTCGACCCGAAAGAGCAACGGCTTTACGGTAAGCTCCTCCCAGCTGACAGAGGTTGTCGTTCTATGTTAAATCATTTTTGTATGGTGAGCAAAAAACATTGCCCGACTTCCTGAAGTCAGCAACAAGTAAGTACCTCTATTTGTCGGAGATGCAAAAAGAAAAGACCAAACAGTCTGTCCTAGAGGAGCTTCCATGACCAAATTATAAATTTTGGTTTTAGAACAGTTTTGAAAAGTAATTATACAATAATTGGTCAAATTACAGCTGAGGTCCTAGAAGGTTTTAGCACACATGCAATGACAAATTCCACTTTTCACCGTCTTTTCAAAGTGTATTTCTTACGGTATTGTTTCACTAGAAGTGTACAAGCCGCAATAGGAATCAAATATTCCCCGTTTATCCAACTAGACATGATAGCAACTAAGAATCAGCAACAGTAAAAAGACAAACGCACACTCAGGACAAAGAACCTATGCACTTGAGAAGAGTTTAGTTAGATAACAGGAGGTGGTGGTCAGTGCAAGGTGGTATTTGGGAGATGGTGGCTCAGTGGTTAGAGCGTTCGCCCGCGAACCGGAAGTAGACCGGAATTTCGCAGGTTTGCATTCCACTGAGTGCACGTCTAGGGTCCTTGGAAAGACACCTAACCCCTCGTTTCTCCCACTATAGGCGCCGTCATAGGTGGCAGCCTGCTACGGTGAAATGCAGCACATAAAATTCCCGGTGAGGGATCAATAAAGTATATTAAATAAATAATAAAAATAAATTAGCTCGTTGTTTTGGTCCTTTGAAAAAAAAAGAAGACAGAGTGGGGCTTCGACTAAAAAAAGCGGTTATCAATGGGAAAACCACTTCATTCTTTTAAATTATTATTATTATTAAGCACAAAAGCTCCAATATCAATTTAAAAAACCCTGAAAAGTCAGTTCCTAAACTGACTTTTAGCAACTTAGCTAGCAGCTAGCTATCTATGGGAAGCGGCTAACTAGCTATGGGAAGCGGATAGCTATCTATGGGAAGCGGCTAGCTATGCTGTGGGAAGCGGCTAGCTAGCTAGGGGAAGCGGCTAGCTAGCTAGGGGAAGCGGCTAGCTATGCTGTGGGAAGCGGCTAGCTATGCCGTGTAGCTATGCTGTGGGAAGCGGCTAGCTATGCCGTGTAGCCATGCCGTGGGGAGCGGCTAGCCATGCCGTGGGAAGCGGCTGGCCGCTTCTACTTTAGCTGGCCTTTTTCCCCAAAATATCTGAGAAAATAATAATAATTTAATTGTCCGGCTAGCTGGTTATAGAGTTATCTGTGGTTGACATGCAAGTTGACATGTAGCTGCTGGTTCTCAGAGTCACATCCGTTGTGGCTGGAGGAGTTGATGTGGTCCAGGGATAGCTAAAGAGAAGGAGACGATCTGGCGGAGGTGCAGAGAATCAGATTGTCTAGAGGAGCTGCTTCAGGCCCTGTGTTTTTGCAGTTTGCACGGAAACATCTGGTTGTTCGCTTGAGGAACTGGAGGCGCACACTAGGACCCTGTGAAATACAGAGAGGCCCGTTTGGTGTTCTTCACTGCGGCCTGGTTTTGTGCACCCATTCCGGACTCCAGCTTATGGGTTGCCAGGTTGGACACAGTGCAACCGAACTGGGACGCCGGTGGATAAGGGGAAGGGGTATCGAGGTATTAGCACCGCAGCACTCGAATTTCCCTTTGGGAAACAAATAAAATATATTCAATTCAATTTTTGGATTTAAATTCCATCGGGGTGTTGAGCTTGAGAACAAGAATAACTTTGTGACAGTTAGAAACCCATGTATCTTTTTAGTACCCCAGGGCTCTAATTTGGGACCCTTTCAAATTTGGCATTTAAAATGTCTTTAAAAGCCAAAAGAAACCAAAACATTACAAATAATCATTTTGAAAGTGTTGACACAGTGCTTCATATTGATTTTATTAGAAGACTCTGTTCCTTAACAAGGAACTCAAACCAGTACTCAGATTAAACCAAAACAACTTTTTACAAGCTGCGAGATTTGTCTTTAAAAAAAAGGGAATTTAAGAGAATGTTGGAAACGAGAAAAAAACTAATGTAGAAAAGGTTTTGGTTATTTTTATAAATTGTTTAAAAGGAACTAGGATTAGGTTATTTGACCAAAAAAGAACAGTTGCTCTTGTGTTTTTCTAAAGTATAAAACACAGAAAATTGTGTTTTCTTAAATAAGTGGAAAAAGAAAACTTTATGTGTTGTTTAAATGGTTTAAATCTTTATTCAAAATATGTAAGTGTTGAAAAGATGAAGGAATAATGAATTTGTTCCAACGTTTAAGAGTTGTGTTTACTTGCTCCTTTTTATTGGCATATTAAGCTTAATTAAACAGTTTAGTCAAAATTTAACAGCCAATCAAACCATGACACGCTTCGTACTTTACAAACATTCAGAAACCAAGAATAAGCAGATAATGTGTGTCTAATTAAGGAACAAATTATGCTTCTTTATCTTTGACATGTTACTGGTAGACCACCACACGCTTATTGTTATCTATTCATCATGAAACCAACTACAGTCAGTAAACTGTGAGAAAAGACTGCTGCTTGAAAGTGAAATGATCTTTGTTGAATACTTTCACATATCCGAACAAATTACTAGACTTACAAATGAGGTTGGTAAAATTTCTGTTGTTTATCAAACAAGTTTGAACTAAAATGGGATTTGTAGTCAAGTGATAAACTCCTGCATTAAAAGGAAGAATGACTAAAACTGGGCATACATTGTGCGATTTTTGACCAAATTTTAGGTTGTACAACAATTTCAAGATTTTGCCAAATTTCAGTTTAAATTGTGTGTCTTGGTCACTGAGTATACAGCAGGTTGAGAGGAGCAATTTGTTGCTTCCAACTAGTAATTGTACAGACAGATGAGTTTCTGATCAACCTCACTTTGGAAAAGTGAGGTAACAGGGAGAAGAGATAAAGAAGGTGGAAGATTTTAAGTACTTACGATCAACAGTCCAGAACAATAGAGAGTGTGGAAAAAAGGTGAAGAAGCATGTGCAGACAAGCTGGAGAAAAGTATCAGGTTTGATGTGTGATAGAAGAGTTTCAGCTAAAATGAAACGGAAAGTATACAAAACCGTGGTGAGACCGGCCATGCTGTTTTGTCTTGAGACACTGAGGAAAAGACAGGAAATAGAGATGGAGGTAGCAGAGATGAAGATGCTGAGGATCTCTCTGGTAGTAAGCAGGATGGACAAGATTAGAAATGAGTACATCAGAGGAACAGCACGTGTTAGAGGTTTAGGAGATAAAGTCAGAGAGGCCAGACTGAGATGGTTTGGACATGTGCAGAGGAGAGAGAGTACATTGGCAGAAGATTGCTGGGTTTGGAACCACCAGAAAAAAGGTCTAGAGGAAGACCAAAGAGGAGGTTCATGGATACAGTGAAGAAAGACATGAAGATAGTTGGTGTGACTGAAGAAGATGCAGCAGATAAGGTTAGTTAGATGGGACTGACTTGCTGTGGCAACCCCTGAAGGGAAATGCTAAAAGAAGAAGAGTTTCTGATATGTCTGAAATTTTGTGGTAGATCGTGGAAACATCGAAGTGCAGAAGTGGCACAATTAGTCGGTTTGTTCAGAGGTCAATACACGTAAAACCAAAAATCTAAGTTCAATCACTCAATTCAATTCAGATTATCCAGTTAAAACAAGATGGACAACAATAGTAACATAAACTCAGGACGTACGGATTAAAAGTCAGGTATACCGATGTCCCCCACAAGTTGGACTGAAAGCTCACTGCACTGAGTCTTGGAATCATACAGTAAGTGACATTAAAACTTCATTTTCAAACAAATGCAGTCTGCAGATAAAACTATGCATTTATGTTCTTAAAACAACCTATCGTGGCAACATGCACATGGACGAAGAGCATGGAGGCAAAACTTGTACAACGAGCGCCATTCAATTTTGCTCGTACAAAGTGAGGAGTTCAGTCGCAGCAGACTATTGGGACCTTACAGTCTGTGCACTTAAATCGTGAGGATCTCCTCAAATCGAAGATGATTTATTCGCACAGTTTGGATGTGTAAACATTCAGAAATCGCACAGGGGGCTCTAAAAACAGCACAAGCAAGTGAAGTAGAAAAACTTGAAGTAGAAAATTATGAACATATTTTACAATATGTTTGGATAAAAAGCAATTTTATATAAAATTTGCCCACGATTAAACTGTGATTTCCTTTTTAAAATTAAAACTCAACAACATTAAACATATGATCTAAGACCAATAACAGAACTAAAATTAATATGTTGAACTGCATGCTCAGTTTAAATTGTGTGCTTACAATTGGGTGCGAAAAAAATCTTAAAAATGCTTAAATACGCCTGGATTCTTTTTAAAACTAGCAAGCGACCCATTTTTAGTTGATCAGTTACTCTGATAGAGCCTTTTTTATTTGCCTCCAAACTCATGTTGTTCTATTGATCTTTAGAACAAAATCCCAAAGTATGCCTCACAGCCAGGTCAGTGTCCTGCCCTGTGCTGATTCTCCTTGTTCTAAAAATGAAAATATGTTTGTCTGTGTTTGTGTGTGTGCTGCTGTGGTTAGGGATCAGTGGCATTAGCTGTTATCAGTGTCATGGCTGCATGAAGCTTTGCTAAGCCTTTGACGTCAATGGCGTACAACAAGCTGATAACACGGACCTTTATCGTGGCCAGGTGTGTGGGTGTGTTGTCAGATTACACAAAACTCAGTTTCCTGGATTCTGCACAAGGTTTTAAAAATAGCTACTGCAAATACACATGCACACAGTGCTGAACACACAAAGGCAAACATTTTTAAACCAAAAAATTGTTTAGCAATGTTACAACTACCAGTTTCTTACAAAACAGTATCAAAGAGTCCGTAGTTTCAAAAAGTCTGTCTTCTCCAATCGGACACCATTACCCAGACTTTTAGTAATTTAGATTAATTTCTTTCCCTTTTGTAATCGCCTTCTTAACCGTTGGTCCCTTTACAGGGTCTCTGGGGGTGACGGAGCCTATCCCAGCTGATTTGAGGCGAAGGGCAGGTTTCACCCCAAACAGGTCGCCAGTCTGTCGCGGGGCCACACACATGCAAACATACATGTTCCTACGGGCAATCATGTCGTGGCCAATAAACCTAGCATACATGTTTTTGGAGGGTGGAAGTAAACTGGAGTACCTGGAGAAAACCCATGCATAAACAGGGAGAACATGCAAACTCCACACAGAAAAGACAGTGTTCCAAGCCACGAGAACCAACGAGACGAAGGTCACAACCCACGACCTTCTCTCTGTGAGGCCACTGTACTACCCACTGTGCCACTGTGTCACCCTTCCCTTTTTTTTAAATTCTCAACCAAATTTTATGCAGCAGGAAAGGGTACAGGGCCCTCACAATCAACAATTTAATAAATTTCAGATTTTTCCAAATGCATTGCTGTTAAATTATTGAAAACATGCATAATTGGAAAAGCAAATACTTGTTATCACATAATAAAATGAGGTTTTCTTCTTTGCAGATGATGTGGTCTATCTGTTGGGTTGTGATCTCCAACTCTCACTGGACCACTTCACTTCTGAGTTTGAAAAAACAGGTCTGTAAATCAGTACCTTAAAAATTGAGACATTGGTTCTCAACCAGAAAATGATGGAGTGCCCTCTACAGAGAGAAGTCCTCCAACAAATTCACAGGTGTCAATTTACCAGTTGATCTACGTTTCCACCCTCAGCTACGGTCACCAGTTGTGGGTGGTGACCAAAAGAGTCATTCAGTCATCTTCTTATCTATCTATCCTTTATGGGGTTTCGGGGGTGCCGGAGCCTATCCCGGCTGATTCAAGCCGAGGAGCAGGGTACACCCCGAACAGGTCACCAGTCTGTTGCGGGGCCACACACATACAACTATCCACACACACACTCATTCCTAGGGACAATTTGGCACTGGCCAATCAACCTAGCATGCATATCTTTGGAGGGTGGGAGGAAACCGGAGTACCCAGTGAAAACCCACGCAAACACGGGGAGAACATGCAAACTCCACACAGAAAAGACAGTTTTCCAAACCTCGTCCCCACCTGGCACTCGAACCCATGACCTTCTTGCTGTGAGGCCACTGTGTTACCCACTGCGCCACCGTGCTGCCCGACCAAAAGCATAAGATCACAAATACAATTGGTTGGAATAAGGTTCCATCGCAAGGTGGCTGGGCTCTTTGGACAGAGATGGGGTAAGGGAGGATCTTGGAGTAGATCCGCTGCTCTACGATTTCAAGAAAATCCAAATGGGGTGTTCGGGGCAAATGGTTAGATGCCTCTAGACACACCTCAAATCAGGTGTTCCAGGCATGTGGCTATGTTTGGCAGCTAGTCTAGGATTGGTCTAAGGATCTTTCCAGATGAGTTGAAAGATGTGGCCGTGGTAAGGAGGACTTTAAGCTTCCCCGCTAACATTAAAAAAAAAAAAGAGGGAGAAAAGAATTCAACAGTTTTTGAGTTTCGTTTTAACTGGAAACTAGAACATTGATTCCTACATCTCCAAAAATTCTTGCTTGTATTTACAAGTTAAATCTTGTCAACCCAACAACAGGTCTATGCTTGCCGAGACTAAATATAGCCTAAGAATTTCAAGTTGTGGCTTGGGACATCTAGACTTGGCGACTGTAAGCACATCAAAGAAAGCATCATGTAGGTAAATGTCCAGCGGGAAATCTTAAGACCTTCTAATGGACACAACATCAAGAGGGTTTTCTTAGTGACTTGGACTGTCCTGACAGAGAACAGGCAGTAAGTGAGTGCGTCTGAGATAAATAGCTTGTGTAGCTATGGGCATTAGAGTCAGCATGCATGTGTGCCTTAAATAATGCATGTGGCATAATGATTGCAAGGCATGCTGAAATACACAGTGTGGCAACCAGGCAGACATTACTGATGAATAAGTAATGAATGGCGTCCTACTCGTAACACAGACACACACATTCACAAAGATTCAAAAAGAAAGACAGCCCGTTCGTGCTCGTGGGGTTCAGACGAAAGACTTGTATTTATATTATTTATTTTGTGTGGCTTCTTATTCTCTTGGATGGGGGAAGAGGGTTTTTTTTTTTTCATTTCCCCAAAGAGCTCCAGACCCACTCCAAATATGTGAGATACTATGTCGTCTATTATTGATCTGAGTTATTTATAATACACACACTTACCACCCCCTTCCACAAACACCCTATCTCTTTCTGCTTCACAACCCAAACATTGGTATTTCGGGTAATCTCAAAAAAAACAAGAGCTAAATCTGACCTGCTGCTCGATCTATAAGCAAAACAAGTCAGAGCTTGAATAAGGGCATTTCCCTTCATGTGAAAAAGCTTCCTCAGTTCCAACTAAAAGGTGGAGATTTTCCAACGTATGAGTAAAGTTGAATAACCTCGGTTATGCCTTCACTGCCAGCACAAAGTGGTGAAATCAATGGTGGGGTGAGGGGTTCGGCTCTTCAGCTTCAACTCCTTCCAAAATGTCACAATGATTTGTGACAAAAAGCCATCTGCTTGAGCTTATTTGTGATTGCAGAAAGGTGGCTTATAAAAAGGAAATTATTGTGATTACATGACAGAACTGGTTTGAGGAATGAGGTATATCCGTATGGGGAGTGAATTGTTTGAACGTGTACGTCATGTCTGTATTGGTTTTGTTCGCTGTATTTGTTGGTCTTTAAAAAAAAATCACTAAATTTAATTATGCTCATTTGTATGAAATAAAAGTCAGAAATCAATATGTTAACGGTCGTTTAATTCAATTCAAGTTAAATATGTTGTGCAATATCAAAACTAGTGCTGACAATTATGACCAGTAATTAATTCATATAAATATTCTGTTTTTATTCTAGGCGCAACCGAGGCGTTGGAGGGATCCGGTTTGGTGACTTCAGGATCGGATCTCTGCTTTTTGCGGATGATGTGATCCTGTTGGCTTCATCAGACCGTGATCTCCAGCTCTCACTGGATTGATTTGCTGCGGGGTGTGAAGCGGCCGAGATGGGAATTAGCGCCTCCAAATCCGAGACCATGGTCCTCGCCCGGAAAAGGGTGGAATGCCCCCTGCGGGTCAGAGACAGGGTTCTGCCCCAAGTGGAGAAGTTTAAGTATCTCGGGGTTTTGTTCACGAGTGGGGGAACGATGGAGCGAGAGATCGACAGGCGGATCGGTGCGGCGTCAGCAATAACTAGGACGCCACATCGCTCCGTCATGGTAAAGAGAGAGCTGAGCCGAAAAGCAAAGTTCTCGATTTACAACTCGATCTACGTTCCAACCCTCACCTATGGTCACCAGCTGTGGGTGGTGAATGAGATCGCGGATACAAGCGGCCGAAATGAGCTTCCTCCACAGGGTGGCTGGGCTCTTACTCAGAGATTGGGTAAGAAGCACTACCATCCAGGAGGAGCTCGGTGTCGAGCATCTTCTCCTCCAGGTTGAGAGGAGCCAGATGGGGTGGTCCGGACATCAGGCCAGGATGCCCCCCGAGCGCCTTGGTAGTGAGGTGTTTCGGGCACGTCCCACTGGGAGGAGACCAAGAGGCATATGTCTCGATATGTGAGTTGGAGCATACAGACGGGCCGAGGGGTGAGAGAGCCCTAGATAAACGAAAGACAATGGAACGGAATTTGGACATGGTTAATGAAAAGACTTCTCCAATACTTTTTTCCTAAGCTATTTTAATCCGTTTCGTTCCGTCGTCTTCCCCTTATCAAGGGCCGGGTCGCGGGGGCAACAGCCTCAGACGGGAAGCCCAGACTTCTCTCACCCCAGCTGCATCCTCCAGCTCACCTGGAAGGATCCCGAGTCGTTCCCTTGCCAGGTGTGAGACAAAGTCTCTCCAGTGGGGAGAGACCGCCTCTGCTTCTTGGTCTCCTCCGGGTGGGACGTGCCCGAAACATCTCACCAGCAAGGCGCTCGGGGGGCGTCCTACCTGATGCCTGAAGCACCCCATATGGTTTCAGATTAAACACAACTAAGGACAGGGCAAAGATTTCCTCCAAAATTTGACAAAAAGAACAAGTTTGAGAGTGGCATAGAATACCACGGGTCCTATACCAGTGGTCCTTAAGACCACCTTCTCTGTTCAAAGAGGATTTGTCCAGTATCATATTGATGTCTTTCTGTTCTCCATCTATCCCCACATTTTTCTTCTCTGTGTTCATCACCATTTAACGGTAGCCTTATGTATCAGACAGTATTGTTTTCACTCCACAGAAACCGTCTGACCTTGGACCATTGGGGCTTGGCAGCTCCACGGCGGTTTGTTCTGTATTCTTTGTAGTTCTAAAAACAACACCTGTTGCGGGTTCCATATTGCTTCCACACATCTGTAAACTTTTTCAATTATCAGTCAATTAATGACTTGGAGGATTGAGAATTGGTGACCCCAAAATAAAACACTATAAACACAATTCATTTGAAAGAATACTGTCATCTTCAAAACGAATCGAATTCTAGAGGTTATCAGGCAGACCTTGAAACTGCAAAGCTTTAAAGATACTAAAAAAAGAAAAAAAAATCCAGCAAAGTAACAAAATAAGAACTGCTGGCGGCTTCAGGGAGCCCCATTCATTCATATTTTACACCTTCTCCTTCCATCTCGATGGTAATTCCTTCCCTGCCGACACCCGCTCACATCAGACACAAAGCCATTAGCTGACAGTGATGCTAAATTGAACTTATGAGAGATGTCAGCACACCAGAGTGCTCTTTAGGCTTCTAAAACTCCAAGAGTTCATTCGACTAAACTCTCAGTTTCTCAAGAAACATATGAGGCAAGACTGAAGGCAGATGTGACTGATTGGAAAAATAAACTGCAGACATCAAAAAGAGATGGTTTGTGAAGAAGATGCATGGAATAAATATTAAGAATTCCTTCATACAGATCTGTAAACATCAGACTCAATCCTTTCTACTCAACTCCTTTAAAAGCTTGACATTACTTAGCAAACTATTCTCACTTTTTGTACTTAAATGAGTCTGTGGTAGAACAGAGTCTGTGGCCATTAGGCGGTAATAAATTCCTCTTCCCGGACCAAAGGAGGCTAGCCTCGAGTTCTGATGGTAGTCATGGTCAGATACTAAGAACCCTTACAAGCAAAAAGCAAAGGTCTGAACCTTGAAGTGGTCATCTATAATAGATAGATAGCATCGAAGAACTCTTCCAGACCTATATGGTCATTGGGCTTTTAAAAGCCTTTACAAAGTTCACCTCTGCATTAGCTGCTGAGTTTAACAGGAAGAGAAAGTATTGCTAATATTCTACGCCAGCTCCTATCGCAATTGTGTAACTTGATAAACGCATGAACTTGTTGGCCTACTGATGGAAACACTTTGTAATGAAGCTTCTGATTTAAGGTGGTGGTGATGGAAAAAATACTTTGGATAAAAACCAAGGATCCCGAAATAGGTACAAGACTACAAAAATAAAGTTTTTAATATTGTTAGGGGTTTGGCTCAAGACCCCGACAAAACAGAAGACGAGGAAGACAGGCGGACGGTTTAACGCCTTTTATTAACAATAATAATACATTAAACCCTGATAAAACGCAGCAGCGACTGGACCATGGGGGATCCAGGCAGCAGGAAGAGGACGCAGCTGCTCCCAATCAATCCACTATGTGGTAACATACTCCCAGGATCTATGTGGCAATGGAGCAATAGTCTCCTGCACACAAGAGAGAGACAGACAGCAGCAGGAAAGGGCCCAGGGCCCTCACAACAACAATAGTGTGGGGTCTCTGGGTCGGAAAAGCTCAGGCTTCTCTCACCCTTCTCCCATCTCTCATTTCATCTTAAGGTCCTCTTTCTTATGCGGATTTGTTTTTTGGCCTTGGGACTGTCTCCACCACGACAGACCAAAGCAATGTCCGAATTATTCAAGACGCCACACCATTCCACCTGTCCATCTCTTGCTTCATTTTTTCCCTTACAACAAGTAAGACCCAAAAATCCCAAAAACTCCATTACAAGGGGTAGAATCCCATCTTAACCTTCATTTTATTACCTAACTGATTATCAATATTTACCAAAATGTTCAGTTTATTCACATACTCAGACTAACAATAGCGAATATGATCACATTTTAAATCGTCCTTTTCCAGTCAAAACAACCCAATACACTGGGCCAATGCAATATTTATGATGGTGAAACACGGTAAAAATCTCCCTTTTTTCTCCACAGCCATAAACTCCTTCTCAAAACCTGCTGAAGCTGTCAGGAAAATGGCACCCATGCAGACAAAGTAGGTTAAAGCATTGCCTGCTCTGCTGGAAGACAAAAACAAGTTAGGCTTTAAGTACTCTGCCATATTTTTTGAGAATGTGAGTGTCTTTCTTAAAAAGAGTCGACAAGTGGGCTGAAACCCCAGGCTTCGTCTGTGAATGCAATTAGAAATCAATAAAATCTCTTGTATTTTTTTGGTAGCGTCTATGTTTCTTAAATTTTTTCACCTTTATTGACAAGCTTATTTCTACAAAACACCATTAGGAGACCAGATGATGAGCTTTCCAAAATATAGGTCAGACTGCTGTAGAGGTGGCAGTTTGGTAAATGGGCCCAATAGTTTATCCAGGGGCTGCAATTGAGGAGGATGACCTTTCAGGATATGTCATTAGAGCCTGTGTTTTTTTAGAGAGAAAATATTGTGACAATAATGTGTTGTAAATGAGACTTCATAAAAGTGTTTTTAACCCAATGCATTCAATACAGTGGTGGGCCGTCAGGACCAGCAAGGCCTTCTCTGCTAAACTATCATAACCAGACATCATTATCATAATTAAAATAAAAGTCTATTTCATTTTAAATGTATTTTTCTTAAAATATATATATAAAAATTATTCTCCATATTCTATTTTCTTCATGTCATATTATATCCATTTGGTTATACTGCTTCCAGTTTTGTAGTGTTAGGTTAAAGTTTTTATCCAATCAGAATTCAGCTAGCTGGTGTTCAGCTAGGAGGCTATATGAAATCTGCCCGAGGCCTTCAGAATCAACAGTGCCGGCGTCTGTGCACTGAAAGTGGACTGGCATGTGTAGTTGAGATAGTTGCGACAGCCAATCAGATCATGAGTTGGTGAGGGGAAGGCCAGCTAGAAGCCTTACGTTAAAAACATGACATGTGCGTGTCTTGTGATTGCATAATCACTTGATGTAAGCGAAAGCAACGCTTTGCATGTCAACAAACCTACACCAGAGCCAGACTCAGGACCTTTAGCAGAAAAATCTGAAATATCTACTCGTTTTTTTAACCCACGATGGCAGAAGGAGGGAGAAACGCAGATTTGGTTGCAGATATACTTGAAAGCCCATTTTCAAGACTGACTTTTCAGACATACCGGAGAAAATTTCCGCAAACAGCCTTTTCCAGCGTAACCCAAAGTTACGGCGTGCTGTTCGATCTGCCCCCACTCAAAACAAAACAAACTGTAATGTATGCCATGACTGATTTTGAAAAGAAATGTCCAGGTGATCTCTTTGACTTTCTTAGGAACAAAGAACTAAGTGAGATTTTGGGAAAGAAAGAAGAATGGATTTTGTGTTTAAATAAGTGTTTTGGGGGACAGCCGTTTTGGTGAGTGCGACCATTTTATTTATTTATTTATATCTTTTATAAGCAGATTTTTTGATGTTTAAATGGTCTTGAAAATAGCCTGTGTTGTACACCAGTGGTCCCAAAACACCGGGCCGCGGACTGGTACCGGGTCGCGAGTCATGTGGTACCGGGCCGCACAGAACTGTTATTTTTATTCACTTTGTTTTTGTGATGTCTTTTATTTTGAAGGTACATGTTTACCGTTACCATGGCAACAAGAGCGCTTTCGAGCAGAGAGAATGTTTCCATGTTATAAAGATGCTGCTAATAAATTTTCTTGTGAAGACAAAGTGGATTTAAGTTTATTATACAAAGTAATTGATTTTAAAAAGCCATTTTTTTCAGGCTGGTCTCACCTTTAGACCGGTCCGTGAAAATGTTGTCAGACACTAAACCGGTCCGTGGCGCAGAAAAGGTTGTGGACCCCTGTTGTACACAATTAAGGTGATGCAACGCGCAGTGGTGCCTACCTGTGCTTCTGCATATGATTTCTCAAGCCGTGGTGTCATAAATGATGGTATTTGAGGGGTATTTATTCAAGTTGGGCAAAGCAGCACATCACCGAAATGCAGGGACCGCCACTGATTTAATCATTTATTAATTCAATTTATTTACTCCACAACAGACTGGCAACCTCTTTGGGGTGTACTTTTCCTATCACCTTAAATCAGTTGGGATAGGCTCCGACACCCTTCCCAACACCGCTAGGGATAAGCGGTTCAGAAGACGAAACAAAACTTCTACTTACCTCTTTTCCCACTCAGGGTTGGAGTTGAATTTGATAGATAGACACCGAGAATATAGATTTGCTGAATTAATTAATAGGTTTGATTGTTTTTTAGAAGCCCTACTGGTTTGTCAGTGATGGGTAGACTCATAAAAAATGTATGTGATTGCAATTATAAGTGAGATGAATGCTATCACCATAAACATTTTGGGCACCTTGCTGTGTAGTTCCAGTGCTCTTATGGGCAATTTTGCACAAGCCCATGCAAAAAAAAAAAAAAACGGGGCTTTTGCAATCTGGTCCCTCAGTGACGGGCAGCTGCAAATATTCTAAAAATGTCACAATGGACAGCTTCATAAAAATATGGTATATTGAAGAAGTAAATAATGCAATTCCTTGTTTAAATATTAATGCATAGTGCTTTACGGCATCCTAAAGGAGCTGATCAGAGATGCATGGAGAAAATAAAAAATGAAATTGAAGTAAAAATGGTTTATAAATTGTATCAATTAATTGCATTAAAATAGAGTCTTGGACATTTTATATATTTAGCACTTTGTGCATCGACTAACACGCAACCAGTAACAATGTCAGGATTAAGGTCAACCGTTCAACCATGCACAGAATCTCAACAGTGTTCCAGCAAGAAGGGAGGGAGGCATGGGGGTCTGGCCTGCGGACAAGAGTCTGGTCATTGTGACCTACAGGAAGGCTGCCCGCTGGAACACACACTGCCCTTCATTTCTGGCTTTTCATCACTATTGTTATCATCTTTCGACTCTTCTTCAATGCCCACGTTTCTCGTTTTTCTGTCCAAATAAGCCCAAAATCACAGAATTTCCGTCTCAATGGGCTTCACAAGAAAAAGAGGAATGTATTAACACAAATACACAGCAAGAAAAATAACTAACAAATGCTAACTAAACAAGACTAGCACATTTATGCCCTTAGACTCTCCTTCACGGTGAGGAAAAACTCCTAAAAAAAAACATCAGTGGGGAAAAAATGAGAAACCTCGTGGGGATCCACATGAAAGAGAGATCCCTCCCCCGGGACGAGCAACCAATGTGTCAAAGATTATTGTTTAAATATTAGCTTATTCTAATCTACAGCTAAATATCTAAAGGAGTCAATAGATGTTCTTCATCCTGATGGTTACACGGGAGACTCCTCAGCCCAGCGATGCCCTGGATGGGGATGAGCAGATGGATTTCATCCTGATGGAGCGGGGATGATGAAGCGTGGAGGTCTCCTCGGTGTGGCCATGCCCAGGACAGGAACGCAGAGTCCTGAATGGGGCTTTTAGTTTGAACATGTCAAACTAAAGGTTTTGGGTAAATCTGGTGGTTTGATGATGAACTGCATAATGAAGATTAGAAGACTCAGAAGGATTTCACAATCCAAAAGAAAAGTTACTGTCACTTTGAGGATTTTCTTTTATGAGTCGTGAAATGCAAATAAAGCTTCTCCAATTTGCATAAGAAGTCTTTAACAGTCCCTGTTTTTTTCTACTCACCTCACCACATTTCTATCCACCCCCTTTCCATCTTCATTCATTCCATTTATACCTCCTCCTGCTCTTCTCTCTAACCCACTCTCGGGATTTTAAGTGCTCATAGATTATTGACAAGAAGAAATAAACATAAGACGTATTGTTTAGGCGGAGAACGAAGGCTGGCCAACAGGTCTGTAGCTTCCTGTGTCGACTGCTTTACATCCCAGTCAACTTGATAATAGGGCTGAAACAACTAATCGAATTAATCGATTATAATCGATTATTGAAATAGTTGTCGACTAATTTAGTCATCGATTAATCGTTCAGGTGTTTTTGCTGTCAACTCCACTTAATATTAGAAACTTGATTGTTTTTTGTGTATTTTTACTCATGTTAACCTAGGCCATTTTTGTTTGGTACTATACCTCTGAACAAGGTTAAATTTGCAAATCTAAAACTGTTAATGATTTCTTGTTTTTAAATGTGATCCTGGATGGTCAACAGTTTACAATTTATGTTTTTTTAGCCAGTACTATAAAACACATTTTATGGGTGCTCGTGATTTACCTTTACTGTATACAGTAAGTAGATTTATTATTTTATATTTGCTGTAGATATGGTAATATTCTCCCTCTTTATTTCACAGAAAGATTAACATTTTTACTTATTAGAATGAGCCCAACGTGTTGTTTAAGTGGTTATGAGTTGTGTTTTGCATAACTACATTCAATAAAATGCCAAAAAACTATTATTTATTAAGCCGCCAATTCTACCCGATTAATCGATTAATTGAGCCAATAATCGCCAGATTAATCGATCACCAAAATAATCGTTAGTTGCAGCCCTACTTGATAACAAATCTCACATCCAGCACGGCTTCAAAATCGGGGTTTTGAAGCCGTGACCAACAATGGACATTTATACGAAGCCCTAAATTGGACAGAAAACTGTTCTGTTTCTTGCATATTATAATGATTCTCAGCAGGACGAACTTAATGAAAAGCATCAAAACAAAGGACGAAAAAAAAAAATCTAAATGATCTGTCCCTTCAGCTCTTTTGCCCAACCTCTCTCGTCTGCCTTTCCATCCTTCTCTCTTAATTTTGTCCTCCTTTTTGCTCCTCTTTCCAAATTGCTTCTCTCACCTTCCCCTCCCTCCCCCTCACTCCCTGCAGCGTCTGTGCACTGACAGTTCTGTGTGAGTGGAGCGTGGGCTGCTGCTAATTTGTGCAGAGTGGGTGAAAGCTGTTTTGGCTTGCGGAAAGGGAAAAAAAAAAAAAAGAAGAAGTGAAAAGCCCAGTTTAGCCCGTTAGAAGCAGGGTGCATGGAAAGATTGATGGATGAGCAGATATGCCATGCAAACACACTCATTTAGACATGTTTGTTTGGTCTATAATTTTCACCCCCACTCCTAATGTCACGTTCATTCAGAAAGCAGCAGATGCTCCGACCTGCTTTCACATCCAAATGGAAGTGACTTCCTCTTACGGTGGCTCCTCCCGAGTGCAATTTAGTCACCCTGATTAATATGCACTCAAATCTGCTTCTATCACAGTCTTCCTCCTTCTCATCATCATCCTCTGTGCTTTTTTTTCCTCCATCACTTTTAAATTTCAGATGCATGAATCATTCTCTTGGATTGATGCTTGCTTTACTTTTTATTCAAACTTTTAATAAAAATTTCCAACTGCGGACAGACAAGCAGTGTTAAGGTCACGGCCAATGGTCACCGCAGTAATGGCTTTGGGATCTGTGTGTAAATTAGACTTACAGTACACAAACACACACACACACACATGGGGAAACATAATAACAAGAAAGTGTCACTGTTGCTCTTGGCACTCGTCTAATTAATTCTAACGAGTCTTATGAATGTGTTAATCGAGCATTTTGCTGCACTTATTTCTGTAAAATGCGTCTTTCTCTTTATATTTGGCACACTATTTAACATTTAGTTAGTCTTGGGCATGAAGAAAGGGAATTTTATGGCACATTATGGATGTCATTTACCGGTAAGTATGAAAGCGTGCGCAGTGGGGGTGATAATCTTAAAAGAGCAAAGATTAAACCGTCATTCTTGTGCTTTATGTTGTGAAGAATTTAAATGGTGTCTGAAACATTTAGAGAGAATAAATGCCAAGTGGGATTCAGAGGATTTTTTTATGGAAAGCATATTTTCTTAATTATGATGACATTTACAAACATTTTAACGACGTCTGAGACCAGAAAATTGTTTAACTGTGGTTGTTTAGAACGGCTCACTAAAGAAGACAATTCTTTAGTGACGTACAAGTTGTGGTTAATTCAAACTAGGACGTCTGGTGTAACAGAGAAGTATGTTAGAGCGGTTCAGGACATGTATGAGGACTGTAAGATATTGGTGAGGTGTGCTGTAGGTGAGACAGAGGAGTTCAGTTTAGGGGTGGGACTGCACCACGGATCTGCTCTGAGTCCTTTGCTGTTTGCTATGGTGATGGTCAGGCTGACATATGAGGTTAGACAGGAATCTCCATGGACAATGATGTTTGCAGATGACATTGTGATCTGTAGTGAGAGGAGGGAAGAGGTGGAGGACAAGCTGGAGAGGTGGAGGTTTGCACTAGAAAGAAGAGGAATGAAGATTAGTCAGAGTAAGACAGAGTACATGTGTGTGAATGAGAGGGATCCAAATGGAAAAGTGAGGTTACAGGGAGAAGAGATAAAGAAGGTGGAAGATTTTAAGTATCTAGGATCAACAGTCCAGAGCAATGGAGAGTGTGGAAAAGAGGTGAAGAAGCAAGTGCAAGCAGGCAGGAACGGGTGGAGGAAAGTATCAGGTGTGATGTGTGATAGAAGAGTTTCAGCTAAAATGAAAGGGAAAGTGTACAAAACCGTGGTGAGAGCGGCCATGTTGTTTGGTCTAGAGACAGTGGCACTGAGGAAAAAACAGGAAACAGAGATGGAGGTAGCAGAAATGAAGATGCTGAGGATCTCTCTGGGAGTGACCAGGATGGACAGGATCAGTAATGAGCACTAGGAACACATGGAAAACCTTTAGGACACCAATCCTCGAGGACCAGAATTGGACACCTTCTGGTCACCAGAAGGTGTCCACCTTCTGGACACCTTTACTCAAGCTTATGAAAATGCGGGTCAGACGGCCAGGGTCCCCACAGTTGGTTGTCCCAGGGCCAAGCCCAAGACCCGCCTAATATATTATTCTCACAGCTGGGCAGGGAATGTCTCGGAATCCTCCCGAGTAAGTTGGAGGATGTGGCCAGGGTAAGGGAAGCCTGGGCTTCCTAGCTGAGGCGGTTACTCTCGTGACCACAGTCCACTAAGAGATTCCCGAGTTGGGAAACACGCCATAACATAGTCTTCTTCCACTTATCAGGGATTAGCAAAAAAGCTCAGACTTCATTCACCCACTCCCAACTTTACCTCTTACCTCTTGACCTGAGAGAGCAACGGCTGTACTCCAAACCCCTTCCAAATAGTAGATGCCATCTTAAGACTGTGCTAAAGATTGGCAACGTTGCAGAAGAAGTTCCAATTGCCAGGGTTTGGCTGTACTCCAAACCCCTTCCAAATAGTAGATGCCATCTTAAGACTGTGCTAAAGATTGGCAACCTTGCGGAAGAAGTTCCAATTGCCAGGGTTCTGACAAGATTTGCGACCATTGAGATCTGCGACTTTGCGCCACTGCACATACCCAGAACGCTCCCCCTCCCTTCCATTGAAACCAAACCATCAAAATCTGTGACATACCATACTTTTATTGAAATTAGCGTAAGGGTTAGTTTTCGGAACTCCAAACTATCGAAATCTCAATGAGGCCACAGATCTCAATAGAACACCTGCTTGTATTTGGGATTTTGTTCTTTCGGTCACTACCCACAGCTGGCGAGTGTAAGAACAGAGATCAACTGGTAAATCGTAAACTTTTTGGAGAAGTTCTCTCTTTAACACAACAGACCAAGTCAAAAATAATTTGTTGGTCTGATTGGCTCAGCAGGACAACACGGAGTAGGTCTGTTCAGATATTCTAACATCTCCCTCTTTCACCGCAAATCGTGTGCTAGAATTTTAACGACTTCCTCTAAACAGCTAAGACATATTATTTTGTTATTCATTGGCTCGAAAAATCTATTTATCTGCAACTAATTGGTTCTTTTCCTACAAGAATTCAGAATCGAGGGTATAAAACTAATCAAACTGAAGGGAGCAGAAACTTTTCACAAGTGGAAAAAAAAAAGAAGTCTTCCAACAAGCGAAAACTCCGACGTATTCATCCCAAGGTCAGAACATGTAGTTCAGTTGATTTAAAGTTTATGATGGTGGAATTAGGAAAAAAACCTTGAACGAGTACGACTTTTCTAGAAATGTTACAGGCAAAAACTTTGTCCTTGTTGTGAAAAAAAAAGAGCAATAGCAGATGTGATGTTTCAAAGTTTAAAACTAGACCACTTAAGGTAAAGTGAGTTTAAAAGAAAAGACCAAAGTGGTGACGTCGGTCGTCTCAGAAATAGATGCTAAGAACTTTTTCTTCTTCTTCTCCTTTCGGCATTTCCCTTCAGGGGTCGCCACAGCAAGTCAGTTTCTTCCATCTAACCCTATCTGCTGCATCTTCTTCAGTCACACCAACTATCTTCATGTCTTCCTTCACTGTATCCATGAACCTCCTCCTTGGTCTTCCTCTAGTCCTCTTTCCTGGTGATTCCAAATCCAGCATCCTTCTGCCGATGTACTCGGTCTCTCTCCTCTGTACATGTCCAAACCATTTCGGTCTGGCCTCTTGGACTTTATCTCCAAAACCTCTAACATGTGTTGTTCCTCTGATGTACTCATTTCTGATCCTGTCCATCCTGGTCACTCCCAGAGAGATCCTCAGCATCTTCATCTCTGCTACCTCCATCTCTGCTTCCTGTCTTTTCCTCAGTGCCACTGTCTCTAGACCAAACAGCATGGCGGGTCTCACCACGGTTTTGTACACTTTCCCTTTCATTTTAGCTGAAACTCTTCTATCACACATCACACCTGATACTTTTCTCCACCCGTTCCTGCCCGCCTGAACACGCTTCTTCACCTCTTTTCCACACTCTCCATTGCTCTGGACTGTTGATCCTAGATACTTAAAATCTTCCACCTTCTTTTTCTCTTCTACCTGTAACCTCACTTTTCCATTTGGATCCCTCTCATTCACACACGTACTCTGTTTTACTCTGACTTATCTTCATTCCTCTTCTTTCTAGTGCAAACCTCCACCTCTCCAGCTTTTGCTAAGAACTTTTCCTATGTAAACATTTTATGTCATAATTATGTTGCATTTATTTATCTTATTTGAAGTTCTCGTTTAAAGCGGACCAATTTTAATGCATACTCTTTTGATTCCTCACCGGGGAAATTTTTGTGCTGCATTACACCGCAGCAGGCTGCCACTTATGACGGCGCCAACGGTGGGAGAAACAAGGGTCTAGGTGTCTTCTCCAAGGACTCGAGACATGAACTCAGTGAATTTGAACTCGCGAACTTCCGGTTAACTTTCGCCCCGAAGGCGAACGCTCTACCACTGAGCCACCGCCTCTTGGTCCTAACATCCCTTATTGCTCATCACCAGTTATTACAATCATTAAGTTTTTAAATGTATGATTGATAGGAACTAACTGAAGACAGATTTAAAAACAGTAATGTTTGTCTTGAGCCAGAGGTTGTCGGGTTGATGCCGTAGGCAGAGCGTTGGCTGTAGAGGAGCATCAACAACTCTAAAAATACTCTCAGCCTTACCTCTGTCTTAGTTTGCTCTATCAGACGCATTCACATTTTTTTTTTCTGTTTCTCCTTCTTAGCAGGGAGTCTGTTAAATGACCTGTAAATGCCAACATCATTAAATTTCTTTCTGCCTGCATTAAAGATGCCAACTTTTCAAATGGAAGTTTTCTAACTCTGATGCCAACAAAGCGTTATAGAAAAATGACAATTATTACAACTGGTTTACTCAGAGACTGTAAAGAGAAAAGATGCAGAATCCTTCCGTTAAAAGATCATCATACTCTTAACGACTCACTTTACATGGGGATAAAATTTAAAGTTTAAGCCTCTGATGGTTGTTGAATGTTGAATAAAATATTTCCAATTTAGGGGGAAAAAATAATGATTATGCATTGATTACGTTTCAAACTGAAGAGGTTATGAAACCACTATCTAGTAGGGTGTCGCTCCATCGCCCAAGAATGGCCAAAGAAAGGAATGAAGAACGAATATCAAACTCACCAGGTTTCAAAGTACCGGATTTTCACTACCATAAGGTGCACCTAAAAGTCTCAAATTTTCTTCAAAATGAGCGGCGCGCCCTATCGTGCAGTGCGCCCTATCTGATTTGTGATTTGCGGACGTATTAGAGAACCACGAGGAGGACGTAGTTGAGAACATTAAAGGGGGAAGTGTGGGCGTGGATTGTGTAACAGAACAGGTATGTGTTTTATGCAGAACACTGCTGTTTTAACGACACTGAAAATGGAAAAGAGACACGCTTATGAAGCTCAGTTTAAACTGATGGCAATCAGCTACGCGGAGGAACATGGGAATCGAGCCGCCGCAAGAAAATTTAAAATGAACGAGTCGATGGTTCATAAGTGGAGGAAGCTGGAAAACGAGCTGCGACAGGTGAAGAAGACGCAGCTGAGTTTCCGCGGAAATAAGGCGAGGTGGCCAGAGGCGGCAGCGCCGGGCAAGTTACGCCACAGTTTGCCAGTGGATTGTAGATGCTTGGGCTAACGTATCTGCTCTGGCACTGCAGTCCGAGCTTTCGCAAAAGCAGGCGTCCTTTTCGAGGAGCTGCACGGTTCAGAAAGTGACTCTGACAGCATGGAAAGTGAACCTGCTATGTTGGATTTTGTGCAGCTGTTAGATTCGGAAACAGAGGATGAGGACTTGGATGGATTTGATAAATGACTTTATGACAACTATAACTAATATTTAAATAAAACCAACCAATCTCAGTTTTGCTCCCGATCTATTTTTGAATACGCACGTGTGCGCGTACGCGCGGACCTATGTGTGTGTGTTGTTGTAAGGCGGACGTACGTAGTAGAGGATATGTATATAAAACCCACGCCCTATCATCAGGTGCGCCTTATGTGTGTGTTAAATACAGAGCACGCTAAATTTGGTCTGCGCCTTTCAATACGGTGCGCCTTATGGTTGTGAAAATACGGTAAAAAGGAAACAATTTCAGTTTCTCTATAAGAGAACCTTAACAATGTAAAAGAAAAAAAAACCAGCTGTAGGTCTCTGTGTGCTCTCATTTGTCCACATGATTATTGCCCATTACCAGCATCACCTCTGTAGGGTAGCCAACGTGCCATTAGCAGACTGGAACTCCAGGTCTTGGCACCCGTGTGTGTGACATCATTGCTGCATCAGCCCTTTCTTGGCCACATGGGACAAACATACCGCTTGTGGGTTGATGACAGGCTGATGTGGCGTGATCGGCCCACTCTGCTGTCAACAAGAACATTAAGATCCAACAGAATTTGCAAGTTTTGCCCGTAAATGCACATGTGCACTAAGCTGCAGAGCCCTAATCCTAAAACCGAGTTGCTTTCTGAACGACACATAATCACATGCTAAAAACAATGAGTTACATCAGAAGGTAAACATTATTACCACTTAATGATGTGATGCATATTTTTCACAAAGAGACACCGTCAGAGGGCATTTTACGCTACGCACTGGCAATCAAAGACAACCACGATAACCAGATCCCCAATTGAATCCTGATGTTTTGTGGTTTGTTACACATGAGAAAACCCAAAGGAAACTCTGCATCAAATGCTCCGACCTGGCTGAGTATGTTTATCTCTAATGACCATGAACATAGACAGCACAAGCACGGCACCAAAATTTCTGACTGAGAGCCATAAAGACAAATCTGGGACATGATTTCTCAAATATAAAGTTTTTTAGAGGGTAAGCTGATTTAGAAATTCAACTTAATTACATTTATTTCTTTATACATTTTGCAGGAACACTTATACATGCCCAAATAAGGGTTAACTGGAGGATGCAGCTGGGGTGAGAGAAGTTTGACCTTCCGATTTGAGGCTGTTATCGCGGCAACCCGTCCATGGATAGGCGGAAGACGACGGAACGGTCAGTTAAATTTAAGACAAAAAAGATTGTGTGTAATGTGTGTGTGTGTGTGGATGGATGGTTACCGGTGCGTATGGCAAAGTGACAGACTGGTGACATGTTTGGGGTGTATCCTGCCTCTTGCAAGGAATCAGCCTGGATAGGCTCCGGCACTCTCCGTGACCCTATCAGGAATAAGCGGTTCAGAAGATGAAACAATTGCTTCTGAACAGCTACAATGGCAGGGCGCACAAAAACGTAATAAATTCACATGCATCAGGTCGTGGGTTCAAGTCCCAGGCAGGGACGAGGCGTTTCTGTGTGGAGTTTGCATGTTCTCCCGTGTGCCTGCGTGGGTTTTCTCTAGGTACTCTGGTTTCCTCCCACCCTCCAAAAATGTGCATGTCAGGTTGATTGGCTGGTGCTAAATTGCCCTTAGTAATGAGTGTATGTGTGTGTATGGTTGTATGTGTCTGGCCCTGTGACAGACTGGTGACCTGTTCAGGGTGTACCCTGCCCTTGCCTTAAATCAGCCGGGATGGGCTCCGGCACTCCCCACAACCCTTAAGGGTTGACGGATAAGAAGGTATTTCTTACTTTTGGACATATTGCCTGGCTCTAACATTCATTCATCTTCTAAACCGCTTATCTCTGACAGGGTCACGGGATTTGATTTCAGGTGAGAGGCAAGCTACACCCCCAATAGGTTGCCAGTCGGTTACAGAGCCACACATACACAACCAACCACATGCAACCATTCCTGAGGACAATTCCGTAGCGGCGAATTAACCTAACATGCATGTTTTTGGAGGCTGAGATGAAACCAGAGAACCTGGAAAAAACACATACATACAAGAGGAGAACATGCAAACTCTACACAGAACGGCCAGTGTTCCAAACCTCGTCCTCCACCCGGGGTTCGAATCCTGATCTTCTCGCTGTGAGACCACTGTGCTAACCACTGTGCCACCATTCAGCAAACTCTATCATTATGTTCGTTCCATCGTCTTCCGCATATCCGGGTTTGGATCACGGGGCAACAGCCTAACACGGGCAGCCAAGGCTTCTCTCACCCCAGCTCCATCCTCTAGCTCACCCGGAAGAATCCCGAGTTGTTCCCCAGTCAGCTGTGAGACATAGTCTCTCCACTGGGTCCGGGGTCTGCCTATTGGTCTCCTCCCGGTGGGACGTGCCCAAAACACGTCCCACCAGTGAGGCGCTCGGGCGGCATCCTGACCAGATACCCGAACTACCTAATCTGGCTTCTCTCAACCTGGAGGAGGAGCGGCTCGACACCGAGCTCCTCCCAGATGGCAGAGCTCCTCACCTGATCTCTGAGTGAGAGCCCAGCCACCCTGCAGAGGAAGCTCATTTCGGCCGCTTGTATCCGTGATCTCATTCTTTCGGTCACCACCCACAGCTGGTGACCGTAGGTGAGGGTTGGAACGTAGATCGACTTGTAAATCGAGAGCTTTGCTTTTCGGCTCAGCTCTTGGTAAAGAAAGTTCAACCATATTAAATGAATTATAAAACAAGGTAAATTATTTTATTTTTTTTTATTATTATTTATAGGTCGTTATGGTGTAATTTGGTAAAGCGATCAAGTTAATGCCCATTTTTACTGTTTGTAATAAGAATAAAAAGACAAGAAGCCAGATGCTCCGTGCTTAACTACACACCATTCTTGGCAACTATGGCAGCTTGTAAATGCTCTCTGCGGAGTCCACTAAACAGGATTAATTGCACCATCTATGCAAGCCCTTATTGGTGAGAGCAATTACACTTAGATTAAGATGTTGATGGTAATGGGATTAGTGACATCTGGGGGGAAAGAAATAGTCGAAAAACAAAGCATAAAAAGGCTTTAAAAGTCACATTCATAATGTATTGAAAATTTGAGGAGGAGACGGTGGCTCAGTGGTAGAGCGTTCGCCCGCGGAACGAAGTTAACCGAAAGTTTGCAGGTTCAATTCCCATTGAGTTTACGTCTAGGGTCCTTGGAGAAGACACCTAACCTCCAGTTTCTCCCACCATTGGCGCCGTCGTGGCAGCCTGCTGCGGTGTAGTAGTGCAGCACAAAAATTTTCCCTGGTGAGGGATCAATAGAGTAAGAAAAAAAAAAAAAGACGTCAAAAGTCTTAATTTAGTTTATTAGTGGTTTTGATTGTATCTTTTTTTTATTATTATTTATGCAGCTGCTGTTCATATCGAGGGATTTATTGTTTGTAAACAAAGAGGATGCGCGCGAATCGCGAGGGCAAAAAGCGCCGTTGTTCTTTGTTATTAGCATATAAATTCGCTGCAATCTTGAAGTTATGACCATGTTTTCTGCCTGTTACCATAATTTACTGCCTTCTGATAAAGAAAACTAGCTGAAACATGCAAAGATTTATCATTTATTTGTATTGCGCATGTCGCGTGCAATCGAAAGTGACGTCAACTGCTAGTTAGGGGTGGGCGGATCGATCATAATATCGATACCAACGCTAGTATCGATATCGATCGATACTCCAACTACAATATCGATACTGGCATTGAAGTTTTACCCCTCGCACTTTGCTTCCGTTTTTTTCTCTCTTTTTTTTTTTTTTTTTTTTTTTTAATTAACCTAACTGATTTGTCTGCAAAATATGCGTAAATGCTGTGTGTAGCCCCTGTATGCTAAAGCGAGGCGGCCCCACCCCTCCCTCCTCTCTTTCGCTTTGACTTGTCGCATGACTCAGCGATCGGGTCCAAGAAACAAACAAAAAAAAAACGCAAGTCGGTAAAAGTAGAGAGAGATGGAAGGAAAAAAGAGAAGTAGCATGTGGCTGTACTTTGAGGCAACCTGCACCATGTGCAGAAAGGCTGTTAAATATAGAGGTAATACTACAAATTAAAGAATCACCCCAAAGAAAAACTTCAGAAACGGAGGAGAAACCCTGACCCCTTCTGTTTCCCAGAGGCAGAGCTCATTAACAGCGACAGTCCATTTTCCAGAGAACACCCCGGTAGATACTAATTGTAAAAGTACAACATAATCATCTTTAACATTAGTTAACATTTGTTTGCGTGCAACTGGGCACTTCTATCGATCTACCTACCAACCTGTGTTTATACATATACTTGGTCATACTATATATATGACCCAAACCCATGATGCAAAAATAGTCATTTAAAAAATTTAGATATCGGTATCGGCGATATTGGGTGGTGTTTACTTGGTATCGGATCGATACCAAAACTTGCGGTATCGCACACCCCTACTGCTAGTCCCTCTATACCAGGCATAGGCAAACTACGGCCCGCGGGCCAAATGCGGCCCGTTAAGCATTTTAACCGGGCCTGAAAAATTTTAAAATAAATAAACCATGTTAATGTTTTATTTTCTCTGCAATTCTGATGTTTCCTCGCTAGATGGTGCACTCTAAATATATTGGCTTTCAGAGGAGATTTTCAACAAAAATTTTAATTGTGGCGCGCTAGATGATTGTTTTTTTTAAGCACTATAGCGCTTGATTTTAACGTTAGTGCGCTAAATTACATGTGTGTAGAGGCCCTCGTGGCTTTCCATATCTAGCGGGCTTGTTTACCAAAGCATGCCAGAAATGATTCTGTCTTATTAACGGCAATATGGACCAATAAAAACTAAATTTGATGAATGGATTGCAGTTGCAACATTTATTCAGATTACAAGCAATCAACTCCAGAATAGTACAGCGTCCAGCCCCTGTCAAGAGGCCTGGTTCCAGAGCCCAAGCTGTGCGTCGAGGCGAGTCCTACTATAGCTAGCCGGAACCTCTCAACCTCGCGCACCAGCTCGGGCTCCTTCCTCGCTAGAGAAGTGAGATTTCACGTCCCTAGAGCTAGGTTATGCAGCCGAGGAGCTGACCGCCGGGATCCCCGCCGTTGACTGCCACCCATTTCTCCTTCACCCGACCACTATAGCCCCTCCTGCAGGTGGTGAGTCCGCTGGAAGGGCGGCCCATGTCCCCTGTTCAGGCCTAGCCTGGCCGGGCCCCATGGGTAAAAACCCGGCCACCAGGCGCTCGGTCTCGTGCCCCACTCCACCCTGCCTCCTCCTCGAGGTCAAGAGGAGCCAGATGGGGTGGTTCGGGCATCTGGTCAGGATACCCCCCGAGCGCCTCTTGGGTGCTGAGAGGAGACTAAGGGGCAGACCCCGGACCTGCTGGAGAGACTATGTCTCACAGCTGGCCGGGGAACGACTTGGGATCTTTCCAGGTGAGCTGGAGGATGCAGCCGGGGTGAGAGAGGCCTGGGCTGTTGCCCTCGCGACCCGACCCCGGAACAAGCGGAAGATGACGGAACGGAACAAGTAATCAACCAAATGTGGGGTTTTTTGCTGCAGAAAATGTCTGCATGTGTAAAGTTAAATGAAAATAGTTCTGTTTTTGACTAAACAGAAAAATAAAATTCTTATTTGCCCGATAAACTTCCAGCATCAGAAGCCCTGATCATCACGGACAAAAATATGAGACGAAAAACCCCCGACTGGAAGATGGAAAATGACAAAACCTCTCACACATGAACGAGCAGCAGAAACACCAGCCGATCCTCCCGCCTACTATATATTTTGTTTTTCTGGGTTGCTAAGCGCTATTTTCAGCCGAAGCAGACTGCTCCATGATTAATACATGATGGTGGGCGGGGCAGAATTAAATATTCATCTCATCCACATCAACAGACGTCTAATGCATTTCTCAAAAAATTTCTTCTGGGGAAGGAAAAAGTCTGCGTGTGCAAGTTTTTCAAAAGAAATCAAAGAAGAGAAGACGAATCTGTTCGATTGGTTCTAATTTTATGATTTGGATTAAAAAAAAAATCACTGCATTCAACACATGAATGCAGATCAAGTTGAAAAAAAGTACAAATTTATACAATAATTAATCTGTTTAAGAAAATGCAACAGATAAAAATGTATTTTTGTGCATTAGATTTATGTTATTTTGAGCTTTTACTTTGAAAATAATACAACTTGTCTCTTTTTTTCTGTTTTTTTTTTCAGGGTCTTTGTTATACATTTCCAAAAATGTCCAAAATTTATTAAATAAAAAGCATAATCTATGCTTATTTTTATGTGCCATGTGTTCAAATAATCCGTGTCTGCATGCCCTTCATGCATCTTTGCATTTCTGTTTAAAAACAGGACTGAAAAGAGAAGTTTTGGATGAAGTGTGTATGATAACAAGCTGGGGGAAGTGTGTGTGAGTTTGTGTGCATGTGTCAGAAGGGTGGCAGTGGCAGATGGCAGAAAGATGACACCAAAGCTTGATGGGCAACAGACAGGCCGAGCAATCACACACTCAAACACACACACACAAAAGAAGAGTTGAAAGTGTTTAAAGTGTCATACACCAGCTATCGATTCTCAGCTCCCCAAAAAAAACACAAATAGACACATGAAACAAAGAATGGAGTGTGATCTGAAAAATCCTGAACTGTTTATGTCTGATGTAGAGCTTTAGAAAGACAGATGTGTAGGTTTCAAACGTAATTTCACGACCATTAGGCGCACCGTACGAACAGCGCAGTCTCAGTCACACACCACCTTACAACAACACATACGCAAGCATGCAAATGTACGTATTAAAAAATAGATCGGGCGCAAAACTGAGTTTGGTTGTGCTTTATTTAAGTAGTAACGATACTAAAATAGCACATTACCGGTAATAGTCTTTATTCAAATCCGTCAAAGTCCTCATCCTCTGTTTCTGAATCGAACAGCTGCTCAAAATCCAACAGAGCAGGTCCACTTCGCTCCTCGCTGTCAAAGTTACTGTCTGTACTGTGCGGCTCCTCAGAAAGGATACCAGCTTTTGCGAAAGCTCGGATAACAGTACCAGCAGACACGTTAGTCCAAGTATCTACAATCCAGGGTTAATGCTGAAATTTCTCGCGGCAGCTCGATTCCCATGTTCCTCCGCGTAGCTGATTGCCTTCAACTTAAACTGAGCGTCATAAGCGTGTCTCTTTGCCATTTTCAGGGTTAAAACAGCAATGTTGTGCATACAGCACATACCTTTTTTATACGCAATCCACACCCACACTTCACTCTTTAACGTTCTCATGCCTTTTCTTTCAGGTCCGCCTCACCTCACGGGCACCGCTTTTCTTTTAGGTCCGCCTTTTCTCACGAGCACCGCGTTTTCTTTTAGGTCCGCCTTTTCTCACACACAAGGCGCACCGCACGAAAGGGCGCACCGCTCATTTTGAAGAAAATCTAAGACGTTTATATGCGCCTTATAGCCGTGAAATTACGGTAGCTCTGTGACCTCCGATGTCTGGGCAGGAAGATAGGTTAAGTGTTCACCGGTTACACACTTAACCGACGTGAGAAAATCTCCATGACAACCACAATAAGCAAAACATATAATGCAAGAAAAAGGAACAGATAAACACACTCTTCCGCACTTGAACGATAGTGTTTGTTTAACCCAACAATTACTTATGGAAAGACATATATTACATACTGTATATTACACCTATAGTAGAAAAACTTTCAAAAAAGTCTTCTGGACAGTTTAATTCTCGATCGAGACGTTTCGACTTCCATCCGGAAATCATTTTCAATCTGAATGAAATGGACTGGAACCTGGATCTATTTATACTAACCTGAGTAACAGGTAAAAAATAGTAGGACGGGCTCGACCAATGAGCCTGTGTTACCTAAGATGGCCGTGAATGGCTCCTATTGTAGCCACAGACCAGTAAACGACCCTATTATAAAAATGATAAAAAGCGTAGTGAATAGAAATTCCTGCTAACGAGAGGCGTGAAACTGGGTCACGAGGTGTCATCTTTAGTCCATGGCTTCAAAAGGCTGCTGTAAATACCGGGCAAAACGTATCTAACGCCTCCACTCTGATTCAGTGAGGGATTTTCTTTCATCACAAAGATGGCTTCCTTCACCCCTCTTTCAAACCATCCTTTCTCTCTACTTAGAATCTTCACCTCGCTGTCCTCAAAAATGTGTTTGGTGGATTTAAGATGCAAATGTACAGCAGACTGTGGACCACTTGAGGCTTCTCTTCTGAGTTGGTAAAGTCTTTTGTGGAGTGGCTGCTTCGTTTCCCCAATGTAGTGTTCTTTGCAGCTACCTTCACTGCACCGGATCGAATAAACTACATTGCTCTGTTTTTCTGTAGGCATCTTGTCTTTAGGATGTACTAGTTTCTGCCGTAATGTGTTGACCGGTTTAAAGAAAACCGGGATGTCATGTTGTCTGAAGATTCTCTGTAACTTCTCGGACATCCTGACACATAAGGAATAGAGACTCCATTTTTCCTCTTCTCAGTTTCTGTTTCCCTCTTCTCACGTTTCTTGGACGTTCTCACCCTATTCAGGGCCCATTTGGGGTATCCACAGACCGAGGGGCTTTTTGGACATGCTGTGTCTCTTTCTTCTTAGCCTCTGTGCTCGTGGGTACCTCCTCAGCCCTATTACATCTATTGCGTATATTACATATATTACATTTGGAAAAGCGTCGTGGGTTAAACTAGCAAGGCATGTTGTAGAATATTACTGTCAAGGTTTTAGAAACTGTTGCATTTTTTCGGCAATGATGTTTATAATATTTCGTAAATTACAATGAAAAAATAACAAATGAGGAATGTCATGGTAATTGTGTTGAGTATCTTTTGGGTAAAAAAAAATGTGTAAAGCTGTTATTTTTTAGAATGTTCCCTTGAACTAAGAATTGTGTCAAAGTAATATTGAGTCAATCTTAAAAATGCCAAGTGATGCATGAACGTCACCAACTTTCAGTTTTCGGTCAATCCAGGCGGAGGTTGTAATATTTTTCTAAAAATATTTGATTAAAATTTTCGCCACTAGCTACAGTAATATTTTTAAGAGAAGTAATTTGAAAACTGTTTTTATTTTTAAATTATTGTTCCATTATTCCATTTTCATATTTTCCAAGTTTAGGGAGGAGACAGTGGCTCAGTGGTCCACAAACCAAAGAAAAAGTAACTACTACTGATGACTTTTTTGAAGGATTTTCAGAAAAGTCGCCTGCATACCAGAAGTTAACCGAAAGTCCACAGGATCGATTCCCACTGAGTTCACGTCTAGGGTTCTTGGAGAAGACACCTAACCCCCCATTTCTCCCACCATTGGCGCCGTAGTGGCAGCCTGCTGCAGTGTAGGGCAGCACAAAAATTTCCTTGGTGAGGGATCAATAGAGTATGTAAAAAAAAAATGTTCCGTTGTCTTCCGCTTATCCGGGGCCGGGGCGCAGGAGCAACAGACTCAGAGGAGAAATCCAGGCTTCTCTCTCCCCGGCTGCATCCCCCATCTCCCCAAAAAGGAGCCCGAGGCGTTACCCGGCCAGCTGTGAGACATCTTTTGGAAGACATAGTCTCTCCAGCAGGTCCAAGGGTCTGCGTCTGGGTCTTTTACTGATGGTAACATCTCACCAGTGAGGCGTACTGGACAGTTGTCCGAACTACCCTATCTGACTTCTCTCGACACAGACGAGCTACGGCTCTACTCCGAGCTCCTCCCGGATGGCAGAGCTCCTCACTCTATCTCTGGGAGGAAGCCCAGCCACCCTGCGGAGGAAGCTGATTCCGGGCATAGTCGCCAGTAAATATTCAGGCGTATTTTGCAGCTCTTTCTTAGTGTCTATTCACGATTAAGTACGGTTAGATTTGAAAAACTCACAATCAATACCGTACGGATTTTTACTGTTCACGAGTGGGGGAAGGATGGAGCAGGAGATCGACAGGCGGATCGGTGCGGCGTCAGCAATAACTAGGACGCTGCATCGGTCCGTCGTGGTAAAGAGAGAGCTGAGCCGAAAAGCAAAGCTCTCGATTTACAAGTCGATCTACTTTCCAACCCTCACCTATGGTCACCAGCTGTTGGTGGTGACCAAAAGAATGAGATCGCGGGTACAAGCGGCCGAAATGAGCTTCCTCGGCAGGGTAGCTGGGCTCTCACTCAGAGATCGGGTGAGTAGCTCTGCCATCCGGGAGGAGCTTGGTGTCGAGCCGCTCCTCCTCCAGGTCGAGAGGAGCCAGATGGGGTGGTTCGGGCATCTGGTCAGGATGCGCCTCGCGGGAGAGGTGTTTCGGGCGCGTTCCACCGGGAGGAGACCAAGGGGCAGACCCCCGCTGGAGAGACTATGTCTCACAGCTGGCCGGGGAACGACTTGGGATCCTTCCGGGTGAGATGGAGGATGCAGCCGGGGAGAGAGAGGCCTGGGCTGCCTGTTTGAGGCTGTTGCCCCCACGACCCGACCCCGGAAAAAGCGGAAGATGACGGAACGGATTTTTACAGGACAAAAGTGCATAACTGAGTAAATATGCAAAAAAAAAAAATGGCACCAATGGTGGGAGAAACAGGGGGTTAGGTGTCTTCCAAAGGACACCTAGACATAAGCCCAGTGGAATTCAATCCCGATCTTGTAGTTGTAAAGAAATATAGCGAGTAGAAAAATACATATGGTCTCTAAAAAATAATAAAACCATAAATAAAAAAAATCACAACTCTTTGTCACAATTTGTTTTCAGCGTACGCACATAAACCATAGTAAACAAAGTCTTGGGGGGGTGTTTCAGTTCAGAGACGTGTGTGTCTCAGTTACAATGGAAACACCATGTGATGGATACTGTAATGTGTTGACCTCTCTGACCTGCACCATATGCATGCCTCTCAGTGAGAATTTAGCATATTCCCCAGCGACGTGAAGGAATATACATATGGCCTCTAAAAATAAATATGTGCTTTCAAAGAGTATGCATGTGTATATGCTCGGGCAGGAAAGGGATTTGCTCATTTTCCATGTGTCATATCTCATTTGTGAAAGCCTAGTTGCGTCGACAGACTTCCGTGTGGATAGACATACGTGATCACCACATGGAAAAGGAAGAGGGCGGGCGCCAAGTTACCGATGTGGCTGGCAAGACGACAAGTTGGCTCAGAGGAGGCTAGCTGGTTCAGTGTCTCTAAACACTATAGAAAACCCCTCGATGGCTTAACGAGACGTGAAAAATTCAAAGTGTCTTTTAAAGACAAGGAATCACGTGAAAATAGATTGATATACTTTCTTGGTGCCAAGTACCAGGTCGTCTTGTTTCAGGAAACATTACTTCCCCAAGGACTAGTAGTCTTCCAAACCCAGTCAGGCACACCAACCTGTCTGGTCCACTGAAACTCAGTCTGGTGTATTCTGAGTCCTCTACATCAGCTTCAGAGCTTTGCCACAATACACTCTGCCAACTATGCCATCCTGTCTGCTGAGGCTCTACCAAAGTCTCCCTTCTGCTACCACCAAAGTCTGAGCCAGTCTGAGAGGGTGCCAGCAATGCCAACCTGTCACTGCCTTTCTAAACCACAAGATAATCCACTAGAGAGCCAACGTATTGAAAAGACTCGTCAGAAAGATATTCGTCAAGTGAGGAACAGCAGGAATAACTCGCGTTCAGATGACTTTTCTCTCTTCAGTCTAGACTGATAAAAAAAATTACACACTCATTTTTTAGTTTTTTTTTTTTTTTTTGGCAGTTGGAAGGTTTACACTAGGGGTGTGCGATACCGCAAGTTTTGGTATCGATCCGATACCAAGTAAACACCAGACCAATATCGCCGATACCGATATCGATACCGATATTTAATTTTTTTTAAATGACTATTTTTGCATCAAGGGTTTGGGTCATATGTATAATATGACCAAGTATATGTATAAACACAGGTTGGTAGGTAGATCCATAGAAGTGCCCAGTTACAAACAAATGTTAACTAATGTTAAAGATGATTATGTTGTACTTTTACAATTAGTATCTACCTGGGTGTTCTCTGGAAAATGGACTGTCGCTGTTAATCAGCGCTGCCTCTGGGAAACGGAAGGGGTCAGGGTTTCTTCCTCCGTTTCTGAAGTTTTTCTTTGGGGTGATTCTTTAATTTGTAGTGTTACCCCTATACTTAACAGCCTTTCTGCACATGGTGCCTCAAAGTACAGCCACACGCTATTTCTCTTTTTTCCATCTCTCTCTACTTTTACCGACTTGCGTTTTTTTTTTTTTTTTTTTTTTTTTTTGTTTCTTGGACCCGAGTCGCTGAGTCATGTGACAAGTCAAAGCGAAAGAGAGGAAGGAGGGGCCGGGGCCACCTCGCTTTAGCATACAGGGGCTACACACAGCATTTACGCATATTTTGCAGACAAATCAGTTAGGTTAATTTAAAAAAAAAAAAAAAGAGAAAAAAACGGAAGCAAAGTGCGAGGGGTAACTTCAATCCCAGTATCGATATTGTAGTTGGAGTATCGATCGATATCGATACTAGCGTTGGTATCGATATTATCGATATTAGGATCGATCCGCCCACCCCTAGTTTACACACTATCATTGGTCATGCTGCGATACGCGGAAAAGCATTTCTCAGTTTTTATGTGATAAATTTACCCAAAAATTGGAATTGAACTCCAAATTGTTAAGCCATGTTTAACACAATGAGGTCTTTTTTAAAAAAAAAATCATTTAAGAATATCTTAATAGTGAGATATTCTTAATATATGTATAGGGAGACAGTGGCTCAGTGGTAGAGCGGTCTCCCCCGGACTGGAAGTCAACCGGAAGTTCGCGAGTTCGGATCCCACTGAGTGCACGCCTAGAGTCTTTGGAGAAGACACCTAAACCCCCGTTTCTCCCACCATTGGCGCCGTCATAGGTGGCAGCCTACCGCGGTGTAGGAGTGCAGCACACAAATTTCCCTGGTGAAGGGTCAATAGAGTGAGTAAAAATTTAAAAAAAAAAACGCTCTTTCCATTTTTTTTTCCTACAACAGAAAATTTCAACAAACGTATTAAGTTTTTTTTCTTTTCAGTCTGAAGATGAGGAAATGTTTTCCAAAGTCACATTTAGGCAGTGGTGGAACGTAACAAAGTAAATGTACTTCGTTACTGTACTTAAGTAAAAAAATTGTGTATCTGTACTTTACTTAAGTAAAATTTAAGACCTGTACTTTTACTTTTACTTCACTACATTTTTAGAGCAAATATCTGTACTTTTACTTCGCTACTTTTTAAAAGTGTGTTTTACATTTTTTGTTACATTTTCGTTCAGGAATTTGAAAAATACACAGGTTTTTTAGCGCATCTTGAAGCCGCATCGTCGAAATCAAAAGAAGCAGTTGATCGGGAGAAGAAGTAATGAATCGAGAAACATTTTCCGCATTCATTCAGCATCAAAAAACCTAACATCAAATATACGTAGTACAAATTAAAAAGAGTCAGAAGATCGTTGTTTGTTGTGTTTACTTCTAAATAAAAAGTTGAGCCATCATTACACAGAGCAGGGGCGGATCTAGAATTTTCCAAAGGGGTGTGGGGCTTTGACAAAGCCAATATATAGTGACTGGGGGCCTCCCCCCCAAAACATTTTAAAAAATAAGTGTCATTTTCCTCCATTTTGGCTGCCCATTCACAAGCTCTTCTAGGGGATAGCTTGACTTGTCCCCTTTCCTTTTAATTTAAGTATTTATTTTTAGTATCTATTTTCTTTGTGGACCAAAAGAGACGGGAGAGGGGGGTCACACCCCTGCAGAGTATTTTTCCTGGTTACCATGGTGACACCCTATAGCACAACAAATAACATTTGAATTATGGTCAAATACTTTTACTTTTTACTTAAAAAGTACAATTTACACCAAATACTTTTGTACTTTTACTTAAGTACATTTTTTTTATTGGTACTTTTACTTTTACTTAAGTAAATTTTTTGCCTAATTATCTGTACTTTTACTTAAGTACAAAAAGTGAGTACTTCATCCACCACTGCAATTAGGTAACCCTATATATTTTTTTTCCTTATGCATGATACAGAAATGACTAAATGAGGCTCGTTATTGCTTTGAGAAGGGCATTTAAGGTAAATAGTGACTGACGTAGCACAGGAGAACGAGTCAACTCTCACATGTTCACCACAGTACTTTTGTTATTTTCACTTCCCTGAGAATTGAAAAAAATATATGCTGTATATTTGTTCTGCTTTTCAGGTGGTTGAAGACACAATGGAACAAATTAAATGAAAAATTAGGCAAGTGGCCAAAATGAGCTCCCTTCGCCGGGTCGCTGGGCTATCACTAAGAAATAGAGTGAGAAGCTCTGCCATCCGGGAGGAGGGCATCTGGTTAGGATGCCTCCCGAATGCCTCGCTGGTGAGGTGTTCTGGGTACGTTCTACCAAAAGGAGACCCAGACGTAGATCCCGCTAGAAAGACTGTCTAAGAGCCAGCAGGGGAATGCCTTGGGATCCTCCCAAGTGAGCTGGAGGATGCAGCAGAGGACCAAGAAGGCTGGGCTTCCCAACTGAGGCTGGTACCCTTATAACCCAGCCTTGAATATGCAGAAGACAATGGTACAGGACGGGCATGTGCATGTCTACTTAGGACAGGAAAAAAAAGGCTGAGGTATAAATAAAACAAAATATTTTTTAGCAATTCAAAGGGAAGAGTCTAAACTTTGTAAAAGTCTTCTTGACGCTGAACTAAGGCAGTGATCCGGACTTCCCTTTCCCTGGCATCATTTTCACCTCATTTGGCAGAATCCCAAGGCATTTCTGTGCCCACTGCAAGACATATTTCCTCCTGGATCTACTGCAAGGTCACTTCTCGGTTCAATGTGGTGATCCTAAAATCCATAAAATGATTCTGCATCAAACAGGCCCTGAGTGAGTGGGGCACTAGTCGTTCCGTTGTATGATACTATTGCGGGTGATTCCATCTGGCACGGTTATGGAATTATTTTGTTTGTATGGAAAGCTATCAGTGCCACTACCCACACGTAAACAGCTTCGCTGATTGTTACATCAAGTGCGTTAAATTCCATATCAAACACGCTAGATTCTTAACCCGTAACATGTAGCATGCTTGTTTTAGCATCTAGCTCTCTTGTTTAGACGTCTAGCGCGCTTGTTAACGTGCGTGTAGTGACCCCATGGCTTTCCATACTAGCGCCATAGCTTTGAAATCTAGCGCATTGGGTTTGAAATCTAGCGCTCTAAATGCACCTTTTTTAAGCATGTAAATCTAACGCGCTTGATGTAACATCAAGTGCGCTTGCTTTAACATCTAATGCGCTTGATTATGTGTGTGTGGTAGCCCTGATGGCTTTCCAAAAATGAAATTATTCAAGTCACTTTTCTGTTTGTTCAAAAGCGTGTGCGCCCATTCAGAGTAGAAAAGGTGAAAAACTTTTGCCCGTTAAGGGGTTAATGAATGGCCTTCTCTACCTCCTCTTTAAAAATCTATTTTATCTTTTTTATGAGCCCCCGCGACAGACTGGCGACCTATTCGGAGCATACCCTGCCCCTCACCTGGAATGAGCCGGGATCGGCTCATTCCAGGTGAGGGGCACCCCCTGTTATCTCGTAAAGGGTAGACGGTTAAGGATATTACTGATTTCTTTTGTCTATGACCAATTTGACCATATTCGACCTTTACTTCTGATTTATACAATACTGTACCCATAAAAAGATTAGATCAAAGGTATAAAAATAGAAAGCGCCAATTACTTGCCCAGGCATTTTCATTTTGAATAAATTAAACTAAAAGCAGAGCCAAATCAGGGCTTTTGTTTCTGCAGACAAATAAAAAGCCACATGAGGTTTAAATTAATTCCTTTTTAATTAAAATGCCCCAGCATTTTCATGATTCATGAATCATAGATCCAGATCTTGTTAGCAAATGTTATGCATGTATGAAAGAATGGCGAGGATTTTGTTAAGGCTTGTTCCGTTGTTTACATTTTGAACAATTGCAACATCCAGAAACAAAAAAATAATTTTGGGTTATTTTTGTTAGGATTTGTGTTTATTTGCCTTTTAAATTAAGTTTTATTACCTTTGTAAAGAATTTACATCTCTTTTAGATGTCTCTTGAGTTTTTATTGAGGATTAAACTCCTAGAAACGTTACCACGAGTGCAGTTTTTTGTTGGTTGTGGCCATGTTTACCATATGTTCAGCATTTCCTCTGGGCATATTCTGCCCACAAGACAAACCTCAGTCTTTGACTTTATTTTTACTGCAGACCAATTTTATATTTGTCTTCCCCCGCTCATCTGTGGGTGTATGTGTGTGTCTCTGCTTCTCATGTGGTGAACTTCAGAAGCCTATTTGTGTTTGCATTAAATAAATGGAAAAAAACGATAAAATCTGTTTGGGGTTTTTTTTTCACACGCATCAGATTCTCTGATGTTTTTTTGGCTGCGTTCTTATTTAATGTTATTTATACGTACCAGCTTTAATAATGGCTATGATTCAAGAAAGGATTAAATGTTTAGCTTTCCAATTATGTTGGAGAAACCAAACATGTCACGAAGCTCAGATCATCCCCAACTGGTTTCTTGAACAAGACGATGAGTTCACTGGAGTCCAATGGCCTCCACAGTCCCCAGATCTCAATCCAATTAGAACAGATTTAGTGAAGGAAAGATTTTCATCATAGTTATGCAGCTGGCAAAGATTCAGCCGCTATGTGGTGCTATCATTATTATCAGAAGCAAAATATTGATGAAAATTTTCTAATTTAAGACACCAAAATTAAGGGCAATTCTACAAAAAAAAAAGGCTTCACAATTTGGCAAGTATGAGAAACACATGACGATGCGACTTACAAACGCAAAAAAAAAAAAATACATTTTTGACAATACGATATCTCTGACAATAAGTTTGATGCAGTGGAATTTAACGTAGTGTTTCTCTGGAAAAAATTAATCCAGGCAAGAACATACAGTACATCTAACAGGTGTCTTTGGTTTAAATTTTGATCTATTTTTTTTCCGTTCCATCGTCTTCCGCTCATCCGAGGCCGGGACGCAGGGGCAACAGCCTCAGACGGGAAGCTTAGGCTTCTCTCTCCCCAACTGCATCCAAAAGCTCCCCTGGAAAGATCCAGAGTCGTTCTCCGGCCAGCTGTAAGAGACACTCTCTCCAGCAGGTCCAAGGTCTGCCTATTGGTCTCCTCCCGGTGGGACGTGCTCGAAACACTTCACCAGCGAGGCGCTCGAGGGTCATTCTGACCAGATGCCCGAACCACCCCAACTGGCTCCTCTCGACCTGGAGGAGGAGCGGCTTGACATCGAGCTCCTCCCGGATGGCAGAGCTCCTCACCCGATCTCTGAGTGAGAGCCCATCCACCCTCTGGAGGAAGCTCATTTCAGCCGCTTGTATCTGTGATCTCATTCTTTCGGTCACCACCCACAGCTGGTGACCATAGGTGAGGGTTGGAATGTAGATTGACTTGTTAATCGAGAGCTTTGGTTTTCGGTTCAGCTCTCTCTTAACGATCCAGCGTCCTAGTTATTGCTGACGCCGCACCAATCCACCTGTCGAACTCCCGATCCATCCTTCCCCCACTCGTCAACAAGACCCCAAGATACTTAAACTCCTCCACTTGGGGCAGGACCCTGTCCCTGACCTGCAGGGGGCTTTTTTTTCTTTTTTTTATGTGCAGATTTGATTTTTTGCTGCTTAACAAGTATTTATCCACGAAAAAAGTTTTAACGTCAAAGAAGTTGCTACCTAGAAATTACGTCAGAAGATACGATTTGACGGTTCATTACTCTCACTGCACTTTCTCCCACATAGTCGCACACTGATCCCAGAGGCCATGCGGTCAGGCAGCAGGCTGGTAACATCCAGTAAGTCCTCAGGGAGAACGGAGATCCCTATGACACATAAGACGGCTGCTATCGGAGCATGTTTACGAACAGTCTGTAAGAATACCAAAAGAAAAGAGAGACATCTGTGCAGGGGTGGAGGGGTCAGTGAGCTAAGCAAGAGGATGGTGTCTGTTGGGAAGGTAATTACATTTGTTGATATCAAACACTCGACTCCACTCACAGGTTACACAAGTAGTTTGCTATCGTTTATAATTTAAAAAAAAATTCAAAAGACACCAAGATCTTCTTCTTCTTCTCCTTTTGGCATTTCCTTTCACGGGTTGCCACATCAAGTCAGTTTCTTCCATCTAACCCTATCTGCTGCATCTTCTTCAGTCACACCAACTATCTTCATGTCTTCCTTCACTGCATCCATGAAGCTCCTCTTTGGTGTTCCTCTAGGCTTCTTTCCTGGTGGTTCCAAATCCAGCATTCTTCTTCCGATGTACTCAGTCTCTCTTCTCTTTACATGTCCAAACCATCTCAGTCTGGCCTCTCTGACTTTATCACCAAAACCTCTAACATGTGCTGTTCCTCTGATCCCGTCCATCCTGGTCACTCCCAGAGAGATCCTCAGCATCTTCATCTCTGCTACCTCCATCTCTGCTTCCTGTCTTTTCCTCGGTCCCACTGTCTCTACACCAAACAGCATGGCCGGTCTCACCACGGTTTTGGACACTTTCCCTTTCATTTTAGCTGAAACTCTTCTATCACACATCACACCTGATACTTTTCTTCACCTGTTCGAGCCTGCTTGAACGCTTCTTCACCTCTTTTCCACACTCTCCATTGCTCTGGACTGGTGTCATAAAACACCAAGATAATTATCTACAATTGAGACTTTATTGATTAAAGTCTTTAAACTTCTATTAACCCCAGCTTTCCTGAGACAGTTACAAGCCGGGCAGAATATTTCTACTAATTTCTATGGTTAATATTTCACAAATGTTGCAAAACAGTATTTTAAACAAAAAATATCAAAATATAAAAAAAACGCAATTTCATATTGTAACTACATTACGCGGCCTTAACCGAGAGGCGTTTCTCTTTCAGTATGACTGGAATTTAGTTTGTAAAGCTTTAAAATCCACAATGCTCCTGAAAGCAGACACACAACTCATAGAGCTCATAGATAATGCAACAACATATAAGATCCAAGATGAATTATTTACGTTGCTTTAAGAACTCATCTCTGGACGCATTATAACATAAAAAATGTAGCCTAGATTTTAACATCAAGAAGTAAAAACTTTAAAATAAATCCTAGAAGTCAAGATGGATAACGAAAAGATAATGGGTGCACTAATAATATGTGTTTTGTCCAATTGGACTCAAAATCTCAACTATTAAGTAGCCCAGGGTTGTCCAATCTTTTTCATCCCAAGATCTAAAAGTCCAGTGTCAACGTCACAAACACACACACGGTTTCCAGCCTGCAGTAAAACTACCCTCACAACACGTTTTGTTGTTGTTATACAACCATTAGACATCACATCAAAAACACAACCTCTCTCAAACACACAGACAAGTTCCTATCTCAAACATACACACAAGTTACTCTCTCAAACACAACATGTTTTGTTGTTGTTGTACAACCATTAGACATCACATCAAAAACACAACATCTCAAACACACAGACAAGTTCCTCTCTAAAACACACAGACAAGTTCCTCATCTCAAACGCAACACGTTTTGTTATACAACCATTAGACATCACATCAAAAACACACCTCTCTCAAACACACAGACAAGTTCCTCATCTCAAACACACACAGATAAGTTCTTCTCTCAAACACAACAAGTTTTGTTGTTGTTATACAACCATTAGACATCACATCAAAAACACAACCTCTCTCAAACACACAGACAAATTCTTCTCTCTCAAAAACACAGACAAGTTCCTCTCCCAAAAAAACACACACACATTTCTGTCTCTCTTAAACGCATACACACAGACATTTTCTGCACGCACACAGTGCTTTGGGAAGTGGAGGGGACACAGCGGCAGTAAGCGCTGCTCATTGAGAACAGGTTTAACAACATGTGAATTTCACTTCACAAACATCAAAAGTCTATAACACTAAAAAAAAGTCGCTGTATTGTTGCTTTAAAAAAAACAACAACAAAGAAACAGCCCGAATTGCTAAATTTTAGCGACTCTAGCTGCTCACTAAAAATACGTGTAAAAATAGCTGAGTTGACAACACTGACTTCATTTTATGTTTTTTTTTTCCTACACACCTAGCGGTCAACTTATGATTAGTCCATGTGCTACCAGTAGACTGCAATCGACTGGTTGGGCACTCCGGAAGTAGACTATACCCGCCAAACTGAAAACACAGAAAGAGGTGGTATTTTTTTATGCGGCCACTAGCTGAGGTGAATGATGAATGAAATCAAGGTAGATAAGTGTGTCAAACATATTCCCAAAGTTCCCTCAGTTCTCAATTTTTTTTTAAAGACAAATCCATGCGTGCACTTACAACTAAATTATCTCTTTGGACGTATGCTAGCCGGCCAATTCAATTTAATTTTATTTGTACAGCTCAGTAGCGCACAACAATTGTCTAAACAGGCTTCAAATTGTAGATTGAAAGAACATGTACAAAAACAAAGAACAAAAAGGAAAAAAAAAGTAGATACACAAATATACAGTTAGAAACTAACTTAACAAAAACAAGCTAAAAATTTCAACACATTCTTGCCTTAGAACCTCCTTCATAAGGAGGGAAAATGCCAAAAAAAAAACAGCAGTGGGGAAAAAAACAAAACAAAAGAAGAAACCTCACGGGGACCCGCATGAAAGAGGGATATCTTTCCTTGGGACGAGTAGCCAATGTGCCTACCATTACAACTTGAAAGACTCCTTTAGCGAAAAGTTTGGACAATGCGGACTTCATTTAAATAAATTCAAAAGGTTTTACACTATTGTGAATCATAAGTAGTGAGTTGGAACTTTATATTCTTCTTCATATGTTCATAAAAGTAGCAGTAAAAGGTGCACAGCATACTCTGGATGGAAAGCTAGCAATATAAACCCATCGCTGTCACATTTCGAAAGTAAAGTTTGTGTAAGTGGGCTCAGGGTAATTTTAAAAAACACAAACTTGTTTTGTCAGTTGTGAGGATAAAAAAGCAAAAGGAAACAGAGGAAGTGAAATATTGAGGAGGTGAAAGGGTGAAAGTAGAGACGGAACAAACTGTGAACATAGAAAGAGTGAAAAAGATCATTTGGAAGGATGTCAAAATTTAGAAAAGCAGAAAAACAGTTACAAAACTAGAAGGTACATAAACTATAAAACTGGAGAAACATAGTAAATGATGAGTACCAAAGTTTTTAGTCAGCACATTCCAGTAACTAGAGAGAAATTTCTTACATGTGGCTCTCTCTGACGTCAATCGTCTACCTTCCCAGAGTTTGCTTTCTCTTCTCGGGCAATGAGAGCATTTAGTGTTTGGCTGTTCTTGGCAAGCCTCCTGGAACCGGTTGCTACAGGAGGTTTGAAGGCAGGGTGGAGAGGTTTTTTTTCTGCTTGTCTAAAGAGCCAAAAACGATGAGTATAGTAAGTTCAACTATTTGGCACTCCAGTCTAGGGCTGCAACTAACGATTATTTTGGTAATCGATTAATCTGTCGATTATTAGGTCGATTATTCGATTAATCAGATAAAAATGACAATAAAGAAGGCCAAGGTGAAATGAAGGCCAATGATTGGCTGCTATCTTCTTCTCCTCCTATTTTGGTAGCTCGCATCGTCAATTTGCTCTCTACTGCCCACATGGAGACCAATTTAAGTGTAGTTGACAGTAAAAAAACTTTTAGACGATTAATCGATGACCAAATTAGTCGACAACTATTTTAATAATCGATTATAATCGATTAAATCGATTAACTGTTTCAGCCCTACTCCAGTCCCTCTACTTGTTGGACATCGTCAGATTAAAGATTGAAATAGATTTAAACTCATACTTTATGTGGAGAATGTATGGAACTACTTTTACACAGAAGTTTTTAATATTATCAATAATTATGCTCGTGGTAAAACCATTTGAGTAAAAACCAGGCATTTGCCCTGGACTCATTCTGGTTTATTCCACTTTTACAGGAAAAGGAACCAGGTGTGGATAAAAGTTACAAGTTTTACCAAAGATCCAGTTGACTGGAGAACTTGTACATCATCAAAAAAAGGTATTCAAAATGCTATCACAATAAAACAAGGTCTTGCTTAAAATCTAAACAATCTAAACGGCCTCGATGGTTTGGATCAGGGGTGGGCAAATTTTTGACTCGCGGGCCATATTGAGTTCTAATATTTGACGAGGCAACCGGAACGGGAGCAGATGGACACATGCTTTGGTAACCGCTAGATTAGACCGATAGAATGGTGCACTAGATTTTAAACAAGCGCACTAAATGTTACATCAAGAACGTTAAATTTCAAGTCTAGCACACTAGTTCTGAAATCTAGCACCCTAGCGCTAAAAGCGTGCATTTAGTGGCGCCATCTAGTGTGGAAACATCGAAATTGAGAAAAAAGTAAAACATTAACAAGGTTTATTAATTTAATTTATTTAAGTTCGAAGGAACAGATTAAAATGATTAACGGGCCGCATTTGGCCCACGGGCCGTAGTTCGCCCATGCCTGTTTAGATTCTAAATTTTCAAAAACTATGGTATATGTTTAAATGTTCCTTTTAGCTGATTCATTTTTTTTTTTTGTTAATGAAAACTTGCACATTTCCTTCGGTCTGGAAGACAGCCAGAGTTATTCTTTGAATAAAGGTGGAGATCTTTGAGAGTTAAATAATTATCACCTGATTACTATCACTTGAGCTGTAGCCAGAATCTTTGCAAGGATCAGTTTCAATCAGTTATATATTTGTTTAAATACATTTGCTATTTTATCTACTTTCCAGTCTGGTTTTAACTCTGGTTTCTCAACCATCACCATGTTATTCCCGTTTGTTCCTAATGCCCAGGGATGTCTAATATTGTACCTTTATTTGCTGTATCCTCCAGCTCACCCGAGTGGATCCTGGGGCATTCCCTGGAGAGCTGTGACACATAGTCTCTGCAGTGGGTCTGCTCCTAGGTCTCCATCCGGTAGTATGTGCCTAACTCACCTCAGCAACGAGGCGTTTGGAGGCATCATAACCAGAAGCCGGAACTACCCAGTATGGCTTCTCATGAGCCGGAGGAGCAACAGCTCTCTTCCGAGTTACGCCCGGATGGCAGAGCTCCTCACTGTATCTCTGAGTGAAAGCCAAGCCACCCTGCGGAGGAAGCTCATTTTGGGGTGAGAGAAGTCTAGGATTCCCGTCTGAGGACACTACCCCAGCGACATAGCCCCATATAAGCAGAAGACAATTTGCTGCAATGGCCAAATAACTGTATTATTATCCTAAGTTGCGGTTCCATTCTGTCGTCTTCTGCTCATCCAGGGCCGGGTTGTGGGGGCAACAACCTCAGACGAGAAGCCCAGGCTTCTCTCACCCCAGCTGCATCCTTAAGCTCACCCAGAAGGATGCCGAGTTTTTCCGTGGCCAACTGTGGGACATAGTGTCTCCAGCGTGTTCGGGGTCTGCCTGTTGGTGTCCTCCCGGTGGAACGTGCCCGAAACACCTCACCAGCAAGGCGCTCGAGGGGCATCCTGACCAGATGCCCGAACTACCCCATCTGGCTCCTCTTGACCTGGAAGAGGAGCGGCTTGGCACCGAGCTCCTCCCGGATGGTAGAGCTCCTCACCCTTCAGAAGAAGCTAATTTCGGCCGCTTATATCCGCGATCTCATTCTTTCAGTCACCACCCACAGCTGGTGATCATAGGTGAGGGTGGGAACGTAGATCGACTTCGGCTCCGCTCTTTCTTTACCACGACGGACCGATGCAGCGTCCTAAGTTGTTGTGTCTGGATATTTCCAGCAGTGTGAAGAAGGGAATTAATGAGCAAGTTTTATCTGTATATTACGATCAATGTGTATTTTATTTGCTTTTCTTTTTGTTATTTTTTGTTTTGCACTGCTTTTTCTTTCTGTAACTGTAAGTTCAGATGCAACATTTAAAAAATAAGGTGTTTCATCTCAAGGGATTCTCCATAAATAAATAAGTACATAAAATAAATTTTAAAAAGTCTGAAAGGGGGTTTTTATTTCAGATATTTTGAGCAGAGTTAGACATCAGAGTACTATTAACACACATAAAACTGAAAATAAAAAGTCTGGACTGTTGTTTGGTTACATCATCACTTCACTGGAAATATATAGTACTTCATCAAAATGTAGCTCTACTGGAACTGATGAAGCTCTGGAAAAAATAAAGTTTGTCTTCATAGCAAGCTGGTCGTGAAGGGAACAAAACAAGCACACTTGATTATCTTTAAGATTCTTATGAGTCACATTTTTTAATTCACAGAAGCATTATAGGACGCTGCATCGGTCCGTCGTGGTAAAGAGAGAGCTAAGCCGAAAAGCAAAGGTCTCGGTTTACAAGTCGCGCTAAAACTAGCACGCTTGTCTTCTTCTTTCGACATTTCCCTTTAGGGGTCGCCACAGCAAGTCAGCCTCTTCCATCTAACCCTATCTGCTGAATCCTCTTCGGTCACACCAACTATCTTCATGTCTTCCTTCACTGTATCCATGAACCTCCTCTTTGGCCTTCCTCTAGTCCTCTTTTCTGGTGGTTCCAAATCCAGCATCCTTCTGCACATGTCCAAACCATCTCAGTCTGGCCTCTCTGACTTTATCCCCAAAACCTCTAACATGTGCTGTTCCCCTGATGTACTCATTTCTAATCCTGTCCATCCTTGTCACTTCCAGAGAGATCCTCAGCATCTTCATTTCTGCTACCTCCATCTCTGCTTCCTGTCTTTTCTTCAGTGCTACTGTCTCTAGACCAAACAGCATGGCCGGTCTCACCATGGTTTTGTACACTTTCCCTTTCATTCTAGCTGAAACTCTTCTGTCGCACATCACACGTACTTTCCTCCACCCCTTCCAGCCTGCCTGAACACGCTTCTTCACCTCTTTTCCACACTCTCCATCGCTCTGGACTGTTGATCCTTGATACTTAAAATCTTCCACCTTCTTTATCTCTTCTCCCTGTAACCTCACTTTTCTTCACTTTAAAACTAGCACGTTAAATTTCAAATTCATTTTTACACTAAAACCGTCTTTCCCGACTAAATCTAGAGTAAAACCTTTTTGAGTTTTTGTCAACGAAAACTAGACTAGAACTCTTTTGAATTTTTGTTGACTAAAATTGGACTAAAATGTATAGAGATGACTACTCCGGTTTCCTCCTACTCTCCAAAATCATCATGAAGGGTTAATTGGGCACAACAAAATTGCCTCTAAGGATGAGTGTGTGGCAATTCACATACTCCGAACAGGCAACAAACTGGTGACCTGTTTGGTGTTTACCCTTCCTCTTGCCTGAAATCAGCCAGGATAGACTATGGCAACCCCGCAATCCCATGAGAGATAAGCTGTTTAGAAGAAGAAACAAATACATTTTTAAAGTGTGCATGTTAAAACTGTTGGAACTACTAATTAGCTTGATTGCTAACAGGTCACGAACATGCCTGGTTAAAAAAAAACAGAGACAATCCCAAAGAGGCCAAGAGTTTGTCAAAGGTTTACAAGGTTATGAGCTCTTTGTTGTGTGTGTTTACTGCTCATTAGCAAGCACGAGAAGAACGAAGAAGAAGAGTTAACATGGTGAAAGCTGTAAACAGCAGCTGCCATCTGCTTTCTATGGGAATGTGTGCGGCAGACGAAACTGAAACAATAGCAGAAACCAAAACAGTTTGTAAACAAAACTCAGTGTGTGTGTGTACTGTTGAGCTGCGACGCTTGCACATTTATCAGCATTTAAAACCACACAGAGGGATTATTTCTAATAACACTGACTCACTCGGCTTTGGCAGAGTTTTGCATGGGATTACGGAGCAATCTGATTGTGAGACGATTGTGTTGTCTTTCTGATTATTAACATTTATTCTGGGCGACCCGACTCCGTCATCTGTCCCGTTTTCACCGAAATCTGTCATCACAACATACTTTAAAACACCATTGGATTCATTGGTATGTATGTAGCATGTTGCGATTTGATGACGTACCTTCTAAGAACTTCACATGCAACAAACTGTCCTTGTATTTATTTACTGATTCTGTGGGAACACGCCAACTGTGGAGATACGTCCCCCGGACTAAGCTTATTTGTTTTTCTCCCATCCCTGTACGTGCCTACTGCAGGTTTGCTTAAGCTCTTTCGCTACGGGTGTGTGGATTCGCAGTTCTCATGCCATCTGATGTCAACAGTCTTCTCTACTAAAACTAATCCGCCCCTAAATCCTGAGATCAGTTAACAATAGAAACACAAAAGGCAAAGGTCAGATTTTTCTTCCCAAGAAAAAAAAAATCATTTCAAAGTAACAATTAAATGCAATTTAAGTACTTGTTGAAAAAGAAAATGAGGTGTATTTATCGTAGAATAAAAAGACGTAACTATAATTAGGTGCTTAGCAACAGGCTACAAAAAGTCTCAACAAGTGTTAGCAAGTTTTTTTTCAGAGCGCGTCAGAGGATAATTGATGCATCTAATGTGTTGATAATAGTTATTCTTCCAATAAAAATCAAGCTAATTGTTTTTATACGTTTAAACCAGGCTAGGGTTTAGACGTAATACATTTTAATCTGGCCAAAAAAACCCCCCCCAAAAACATGTTAATGTTTTATTTCCCCTGCAATTCGGATGTTTCCTCACTAGATGGCGCACTCTAGACATATTGGCTTTGTTGCAAAAACAACAACACTGCTCCCATTAAAATGTGTGTGTTTCCGTGATGCGCGAGTTGTCAAAACAGATTGTCAGGAGATTTCAAACCTACCGTATTTTCACGACCATAAAGCGCACCTAAAAGTCTCAAATTTTCTTCAAAATGAGCGGTGCGCCCTATCTGATTTGTGATTTGCGGACGTATTAGAGAACGACGAGGTGGGCGCAGTTGAGAAATGAGAACGTTAAAGGGGGAAGTGTGGGCGTGGATTGTGTATAAAAGAACACGTATGTTCTTTATGCAGAACATTGCTGTTTTAACAACACTGAAAATGGAAATGGCTTATGAAGCTCAGTTTAAACTGATGGCGATCAGCTACGTGAAGGAACATGGGAATCGAGCCGCCGCAAGAAAATTTAAAATGAACGAGTCGATGGTTCGTAAGTGGAGGAAGCTGGAAAATCAGCTGCAACAGGTGAAGAAGACGCAGCTGAGTTTCCGCAGAAATAAGGCGAGGTGGCCAGAGTTGGAGGAAAGACTCCAGCAGCGATGAATGACCAGAGGAGACCACAGCTTCATGAAGGGTGGAAGCCAGCGCCGGGCGAGTTCCGCCACAGTTTGCCAGTAGATTGTAGATGCTTTGGGGCTAACGTGTCTGCTGGCACTGTTGTCCGAGCTTTCGCAAAAGTAGGCATCATTTCCGATGAACCGCACGGTACAGAAAGTGACTATTGGATTTAGCGCGCCTGTTAGATTCTGAAACAGAGGATAAGGACTTGGATGGATTTGATAAATGACTTTATGACGACTGTAACTAATATTTAAATAAAGACAACCAAACTCGGTTTTATTCCCGATCTATTTTTAAATACATATGTGTGCACATGTGTATGTAGATGTGTGTGTGTGTGTGTGTTGTTGTAAGGCAGACGTAGGTAGTAGAGGACATGTATATAAAACCCGCGCCCTATCATCAGATGCGCCTTATGTGTGTAATAAATACAGAACACGCAAAATTTGGACTGCGCCTTTTAATACTGTGCGCCCTATGGTCGTGAAAATACGATACATTTTAAACCTAGCGCGTTAGATGCACGTTTTTTTAAGCACCAGGTCGCTTGATTTTAACATTAGCGCACTAGATTACGTGCGTGTAGTGGCCCCAATGGCTTTCCGTATCTAGCACTCTTGTTTACCAAAGCATGCCGTCCCTCTTCTCCTGTTCCGGCCCCTTGGTCAAATGTTATAACCCAATGTGGCCCACGAATCAAAAGGTTTGCCCACTCGTGGTCCAAACCAATCAGAGCAGAGAGATTACACATAGTGAACACTGAATCACACTCCCTGTGTGCCACCAAAAAAAAAAAACAACTTCTCTAAACTACACCCCTCAAGGTCAATCTCTTCAGTCTTCTCCACGAGTAAGCAATCCATTAGCAGCTCATCTTTCCTTAAACTGCTGGTATTTTTGGGGAGGCGGTTCAGGGGAGGGCTGTGCTGAGATGACAGAACTGTCAACCATAGCCTCACACACAGCAGAGCCGTGCCATTACTTTCAAGTGAGAGGATGGGTTAATTATAAGATTTGGTTTCTAATATGGAGCCTTTCAGAGGAAGTGCAGAGCTTATACCCGGTAATTAGACATAAATCGTTTGACTGAAGTAAATGTGAGGATGCGGGGGAGGGTACCGGAGGGGTGAACTGAGTAAGCTTGTGCTTTTGTCCTCAGTAAGGGAGGAATGCATACATGTAATCAGGAAAAACAAACCACTTTATAAGTGTATACATTAAAAAGCAACGCAATATAATCAGATATATAATCGTTAGAGTTGCTTGAATAATAATTACAACCCATATAAAAAAAAAAGATGCACGCTTCAAGCTCGTGTCTTTTTCAGAGGCCAGGAAGTTTGAGGGTTCTTTGCAGCTGTTCATTAAGACTGCACAATTCTGAACTGCGATGTCAATGTCTCTCCAGGGATCTGCTGGAGCCACACCTTCAATTTGGTGGTTACTGCCCCAATCACCATGGATACCACTATTATCTTTACCTTCCAAGCTTTTTCTCTTCCCGAACACTTGGTACTTCTCCGGCTTCCCATGCTCCTTGTTCCTGGTGTTACCGTCAGTTGGTATTGCCACATCCTCCACTACGGATTAAGTCTGATCTTTAACTACCACCACAATGTCCGGTTGGTTTGCAATTACCATTCAGTGAGTCTCAATCTGGAAGTCCCACAAAATCTTGGGGTGGTCATTTACTACCAGCTTTGGAGGTGTTTCCAACTTTGACCGTAGATATTCTAGTCCATACTCCAAACAGATGCTCGTAGTTACAATCTCAACCACGTGGTAATGGCGTTAATGAATACTTTCTTCTCAGTTTTGTCCTGGATCGCCTTGGTGTCTCCATGCACGACGTAAATCCTGGTTCTAACCTGCCGAGTCAGATCTGGGTCTCAGGGGCTGTCATATTGGAGTTCAGGAGTTCACGGTGTCTCTATCCCACCTCTTTCACACCAACAGATATGGGTGTATTAAACATGAACTAGAATAGTTTTTTAATTTGTTTGTATCCACACTTTAGTGATGACCGAAAGAATGAGATCGCGGAAACAAGCGGCAAAAATGAGCTTCCTCTGCAGGGTGGCTGGGCTCTCACTCAGAGATCGGGTGAGGAGCTCTGCCATCCGGGAGGAGCTCGGTGTCAAGCCGCTCCTCCTCCAGGTCGAGAGGAGCCAGATGGGGAGGTTCGGGCATTTGGTCAAGATGCCACCCCAAGCGCCTCGCGGGCGAGGTGTTTCCTCTAATCTCAAGCGTCATCTAAAAGCTTATCACCCTGATATCCATGCCAACGTAAGTCATAACTTCTTTTAGGGTTAGGACTAACCCTAACTCCTGTTTTGCACAAGTTAAAGCTTGGCAGAGTTGTCTTTTTTTTTTTTAAAAAAACAAAAAAAAACACGCCCCACCGGGAGGAGACCAAGGGGCAGACCCCGGACCGCTGGAGAGACTATGTCTCACAGCTGGCCGAGGATGCAGCCGGAACAAGCTGAAGATGACGGATCGGAACTGTATCTGTAAATAAGCAAAGATTTTTTTTTTTTTTTGTGAGAGGGGAGAGCAACCTTCCTCTATCTCACTTCTAGTAGTGTGTAGAAAGGTACTTCAATTTACAGGAGGAGGAATAGCTCAGTGAGTAAGGCGACCGCCCTGTAGACCAAGGGTTCCTGGTTCGATCCTCCATCAGGAGTTCATGCCGAGGTGTCCTTGAGCAAGACACCGAACCCCTAATTGCTTCTGATGGTGGTTTGCGCCTTGCATGGTAGCATCCCCATCAGGTAAAAATGTGTATATGTGAATGGGTAAAAATGCTGTATAAGTAACTTAACTTATGGAATGAGTTAGCACTAGGCTACATGGAGGTACAGTGGTTAGCACTGTAGCCTCACAGAAAGAAATTGGGGCTTGAAACAATGCCCTTTCTGTGTGGAGTTTGCATGTTCTCCCTGTATCTTCTTCTTCTTTTGGCATTTCCCTTCAGGGGTCGCCACAGCAAGTCAGTTTCTTCCATCTAACCCTATCTGCTGCATCCTCTTCAGTCACATCAACCATCCTCATGTCTTCCTTCACTGCGTCCATGAACCTCCTCTTTGGTCTTCCTCTAGTCCTCTTTCCTGGTGGTTCCAAATCCAGCATCCTTCTTCCTATGTACTCTCTCTATCTCCTCTGCACATGTCCAAACCATCTTAGTCTGGCCTCTCTGACTTTATCTCCAAAACCTCTAACATGTGGTGTTCCTCTCATATACTCATTTCTAATCCTATCCATCCTGGTCACTCCCAGAGAGATCCTCAGCATCTTCATCTCTGCTACCTCCATCTCTGCTTCCTGTCTTTTCTTCAGTGCCACTGTTTCAAGACCAAACAGCATGGCGGGTCTCACCACGGTTTTGTACACTTTCCCTTTCATTTTAGCTGAAACTCTTCTGTCACACATCACACCTGATACTTTTCTCCACCCGTTCCAGCCTGCCTGCACACACTTCTTCACCTCTTTTCCACACTCTACATTGCTCTGGACTGTTGATCCTAGATACTTAAAATCTTCCACTTTCTTTATCTCTTCTCCCTGTAACCTCACTTTTCCATTTGGATCCCTCTCATTCACACACATGTACTCTGTCTTACTCTGACTAATCTTCATTCCTCTTCTTTCCAGTGCAAACCTCCACCTCTCTAGCTTTGTTCTCCTCGGTTTTTTCTGGGTACTCCCGACTATCCCTTTCCTCCCGACCTCACATTCATGTTAGGTTTATTGGCCACTATGAAATTGCCCATAGGAAAGAGTGTCTGTGGATGGTTGTGAGTGTGTGGCTTCACCACAGACTATCCACTTGTTCAGAGCGTACCCTGCCTCTTGCCTTAAATCAGCCAGGATAGGCTCTGGCGCCCTTGCGACCACATTATGGATGGACGGTTTAGAAGATGAACGAACGACTTAGCACAAGCAAAAATTCAATGTACTCATATTGCATTTCTAGAGTAAATAAAAAAGTTATTTTTCTGCAGCTTGTTCTTGCTTCACTGAAGCTTAAGATTCTTAGTAGATGCTCAAGGGAGGAATTACACCTCTCCTGCACAGAAGCGAATTAGTTTGTCCACAGCATAAAAGAATCAAAAGAGTGGGTGTTAAATGTCGTCAAGGACTAGAAGAGGAACATGGTCAGAGTTCAAGGAGTGAACAAATGAAACATAAAAACACTAACTTAAAATACCTCAAAAACCGTTTTATTAAAAACAGATCGATCAGTCAAAATGCAAATCAAAATTAACGTTCTTATAAAGGTGCATTTGTATTTACATTAACAACACAATTTATAATCCATTGGCTTTATAAAATAAAACATACAGTACATGCAATGACAGCAAAGTTGTTCATCAAGAAGTACCTGCATACGGATGAACCGACCGCTCTGGAGCTCTCCAACACTCACTAATGTATCATCGGTATGACTAAGCATGCTACCGCGGTAGCCTTTGACCACTACATTTTGAAGCGTCATTTCATGAAGTGTCGACCACGATAGCTTCATTATTCACATAAAAAGGTTAAAACAGGCCCGTGACTGTGCTTGGCCTGATTTAATGAACAAGAGGTATATCATCATATGCTAATAGACACACTCACAAACGCGTACACATACAATAATTCATTGTCCCCATTTGGCTCAATCCCAGCATGCATTTTCTCTTTCTAATTACAATTAAAATAGTCACGCTTGTTTTCATGCAGGATACGTGAACCATTGAAAAGCCGAGAATTGCTCACTTGTTTGTTGTGGTCGTGGTAATAATAGAAGAGCTTTCAATACCCACGGCCGGTATCCAGCTTTGCTTTTGTCACAAGGGGTTAGGAGGTCATCTCTTTTTCTATCTTGAATATTAGCGGCATGTCATACAAGGGTTACAAAGGTTGGGGGTTCAAACCTTGCAACACAAACTAGTATTTGTGAAAGCACGGACAAGGCGACACACATGTAAATGTATTTGAAGATAAAGTCCAGATTGTTATCATTGGAGGTCCATTTTAAATTAAGTGCTGGGGTTAAATAATCACAGACTTTTTTTTTTCGATTAGTCAACTAATTGGATCACACATAAATACCGTATTTTCCGCACTATAAGGTGCAACTAAAAACTTTAAATTTTGTCCACGATGCGTCTTTTAACCCGGAGCGCCTTATATATGGATTAATATTGAACTACAACAGGTGTCGCAACGGCGGTAAGTAGCCGCCGTCTCCATTTCCCCCGTAGAAGAAGTAGTGCACGGTGCATGCTGGGATAAATGAAAGGGCGTCTCATTTCCATTTGTGTGTTTGTGTAAAGACCCGGAAATGGCTCCTACCAAGAGACACTGTTACACCGCAGAGTTTAAACTCAAGGCGATCGGTCACGCAGTAGAGCAGCAGCAAGAGAGTTTAACATCAATGAATCAATGGTGAGGAAGTGAAGGAAGCAAGAGGATGCGCTGCGCCAAGTAAACAAGACTAAACAGAGTTTCCGTGGGAACAAAGCGAGATGGCCACATTTAGAGGACAAAGTTGAACAGCCTTTACTGTAGCGCCTTATAATGCGGTGCGCCTTATATATGGACAAAGTTTTAAAAAATGTCATTTATTGAAGGTGCGCCTTATAATGCAGTGCGCCTTATAGTGCGGAAAATACGGTAGACGTTAAACGGAGATCTGGTGAGTATGAGGTGGCACTGAGTTTTGGGCTTTAGGTGTTTAAGCTAGATGCTACCAAAAAAGGACGACTTATGATTGCACGTAAATTTTCAGTGTTTTTTCAACGTTAAGATTGTGACTATGTTTAAAAAACAAAGAGCCACAACACGTTTCATTTCGGGTACTCATGGATTTCAGTTGTGCTGGCATGGAAAGATATTGCTCTGCACACGCTCACACTCTTGGGTGGCACGCTGGTGCGATGGTTAGCACAATGGCCTCACCGCAAGAAGGTCGAGGTTTGAGTCCCAGGTAGGACGAAGCTTGGAACACTGTCCTTTCTGTGTGGAGTTTGCATGTTCTCCCCATGTATGCATGAGTTTTCTCCTGGTTGTCCAGTTTCCTCCTTCCTGATTGGCCGCTAAAAAATTGTCCCAAGGAATGAGTGTGTATGTGGATGGTTGTGTGCTACCCTGTGACAGCCTAGTGATTTGTTTGGGTTGTACCCTTCCTCTTGATTTCAATCAACTGGGATAGGCTCCACAACCCTGTTGACCAAACAAACATCTTTCTTCTGTTTTCTTAAAATTTTCAAACTGTTTTAAGTTCTGTTACCTGAGTCCGTCCACAACTTCCTGTGACATCTAGACTGATCCTGATTATCACAACTGTGCACGTGTGTCAAAAACAAAAGCAAGCAGAGGGTTAAAAATCTTCAAATAACAAGGAAAAAAAAAGCATTGACCAAAATTAATTGTTGACTTTTCAACAATTAATTGACTTGTTGACGAATCCTGGCAACCCCGGTTTAAATCTTTAGAACTAACCGAGTTCAGGGCGTGTTCCACAAAATAATGACAACATTTTCATAGGTCATTTGGCAAAAAAAAAACAGATCTCACTTGTCGATTTATCAATTGTTCATTGAAAAGTTGAAAAGACGTCTCATTGTGACCGATCAGTCGGTCACAGTCTTAACCGATTACTCGACTTTCTCTTATGGGATTGCGGATCATCGTGACCAAATAAGAATAATCAAAACAACACAACAGCCAATGAAAAAGTTTTCACAGCATGGAAACATAAAATGTTTGAATTGGATTTAGAAGCAGAACAATCTGAACCCCCCCTTTGAAATCCAATCAGAAAGAACTTGAACATGGAACGCGCATTTCAGCACATTGCTTTGATTTCAAATTAGCCAAGATGATTGAAGCCCAAAATGATCGTGTACACCTGTCGATAAGAAGATCAGATCTTTATTTTTTTGGCCGGCTCCACAAAGAAAATATATTTAGCCATTCCAAGTTGAGAACTAGTGGTCTTGTTTTTACCATAAACATACCTTTACCACCAACATCTAAAAGCGACAGGAAATTTCCCATGTTGAGCATGACCTCTGATTATGTCTGTTTACATGTTTTGGCATAATGCTTCAATCTATCTGATGTAAACAAAAGCACAAGTGGGGCCTCTTTAGTTTTCTGCTTGTAACAACATGTCCTCTGTTCTCTCAGTACAAGACGGGAAAACTCTGGAGGGTGATAAATGTTGTCTTTTAATAGCCCCTATAAATAGATCGAAAGAATGAATGTTTTCCTGCAATTAGTCATGGATTGTGAATGTAGTGAGAGATCCCATCATTAACTGCCACTTAGGCAAGCGAGCGGCATCTTTCAGGAACCACTGAACCTTCTTTATGCGCGACTGAAAAAAAAAAGCTCGCAAGAGGCAAGCATCGGTGCGCTTTTAGCACTTTGTATTTTGCGACAATCAAAAAAATCCATTAAAATGGATTATAAAATAGAATATCCGGCCACAGTTTGAGGTAGGCAGGACAGTGAGAGTGGTACGGTACAATTTTTGCTTTCTGAACTCCGTGAGTTTGCTTCTATGTTTAGCCGACACAGCCTATTGTGAGTGAGTGTTTGTCAGGTCAAATAAGCGTTCCCACGGACAGACAAGTATATGCGTGTATTACGCAATGTGTCAGCAACTTCGACAGCATTTCCATGAGACTGAAATGCTTGCTGCACGGGTAGTTATGGCACGGATGCTCATTAGAGGGCTAACTTGCAGGGCAATTGTGGGAGAGTGACAGAGGACCTGATGGATGCAGACAGAAAGATGCAATCACAGTCAAGTGTAAAGAGTAAAAAAAAAAAAAGGGTCAAAATACATCCGAAAAATTTCTAAAAATCATCTTGATTGAAAGTTTCTTTGCCACCTTTATTTCAGAGTTCCACATTGTGTTTTTCTGACATTGTTCCATTCAGTCATCTTCCGGGTCGGGTCGTGGGGGCAACAGCCTCAAACGGACAGCCCAGGCCTCTCTCGCCCCGGCTGCATCCTCCATCTCACCCGGAAGGATCCCAAGTCGTTCCCCGGCCAGCTGTGAAACATAGTCTCTCCAGCGGGTCCGGGGTCTGCCCCTTGGTCTCCTCCCGGTGGGACGTGCCCAAAACACCTCACCTGCGAGGCGCTCGGGGGGCATCCTGACCAGATACCCGAACCACCCCAACTGGCTCCTCTCGACCTGGAGGAGGAGCGGCTCGACACCGAGCTCCTCCCGGATGGCAGAGCTCCTCACCCGAGATCTAAGTGAGAGCCCAGCCACCCTGCGGAGGAAGCTCATTTCGGCCGCTTGTTTCCGCGATCTCATTCGTTCGGTCACCACCCACAGCTGGTGACCATAGGTGAGGGTGGGAACGTAGACCAACTTGTAAATCGAGAGCTTTGCTTTTCGGCTCAGCTCTCTCTTTACTACGACGGACCGATGCAGCGTCCTAGTTATTGCTGATACCGCACCGATCCGCCTGTCGATCTCCCGCTCCATTTTCCCCCACTCGTGAAAAAGACCCAGAGATACTTAAACTCCTGATATTGTGTACTTTTAGTATGGTGGCTAAAGACAAATAATAAATTTCACAACGAGCTTGTCACAATGAGCCAGTGCTTCACATTGCCTCATTTATCTTTCTAACAACACGTCTACACCAAACAGATTCATTTGTCTAAAAAAGACCCTAATTTGTGAAGTTGGAGAAATGGGCATGCTACGTTATGTTAATAGATGTGAGAATAAATTACAAATCAGAATCATGACAAGGCTCATTTTCATGTAACCAGACTAATGACAAGAGCAGCTGAACTCAGTGATCTTACTTGGAATTTTACTGCAAGTCAATGGATCGGTATTGTTCTTGTGTAGATGGTGCCAAGATGTGCAGCCCGTTGTCTGTTTGGTCTTTTTGTTGCCTTTTATATGCTTTCTCCCAGCTGGCATGTTGTCCATGTTATTCTAGTTTATGGTCACCAAGCTCTTGTTTCCATTTGACATCATGAGTCAAATTTGAAATTGGCATAAAGGATAGACCCTTAAATTAATTACCATTCCTGTCATTCGGACAACACTCATGCCAAGCAAGATGAGATCCTGGAGGGGAGATCCAAAATGACGTCCTGCAGGGGTTATTTCACCCCATCTTTGCACTGTGGTTTCTCAAACAGTCTGGCCACACCCAACTTCTGTAAGCATATTCTTGGCGACTCGAAAGTGATACCAACCTAAAGAATCTTCATCAGCCGAGAACGAAATTCCAAACATAATGGTTAAAATTAGGGTTAGAGCAACGTTCTGAAAACCAAAAAAATAATGTTTGACCCTTTAAAGAAGGGGTCCCAAACCTTTCCTGGGCCACGGACCGGTTTAGTGTCTGACAATATTTTCACGGACTGTTCTTAAGACGATGAGACCAGCCTGAAAAAAATTGCTTTTTAAAATCAATAATAATAAACTTAAATCTACTTTGTCTTCACGAGAACATTTATTAGCAACGTCTTTATAAAGTGGAAACATTCTCTCTGCTCGAACGCACTATTATTTCCATGGTAACGGTGAATATGTACCTTCAAAATAAAAGACATCACAAAAAAAAAAAAAAAAAGTAAAATAAACAAGTAAGCTAATATTTAAACAATAATCTTTGACACATTGGTTGCTCGTCCCGGGGAGGGATCTCTCTTTCATGTGGATCCCCATGAGGTTTCTTCTTTTTTCCCCACTGATGGGTTTTTTAGGAGTTTTTCCTCAACGTGAAGGAGAGTCTAAGGGCATAAATGTGCTAGTCTTGTTTAGTTAGCATTTGTTAGTTATTTTTCTTGTTGTGTATTTGTGTTTATACATTCCTCTTTTTCTTGTGAAGCCCATTGAGACGGAAATTCTGTGATTTTGGGCTATATAAATGAAATTGAATTGAAGTAAAAAAAACTGAATAAAAATAACAGTTGGGTGCCGCCCAGTACCACTTGACCCGCGGCCCCTTTGGTTGGGGACCACTGCTTCAGAGAATCTAAAGTAACCTCTAAAGAACGGTCTGTTAACCTTTGAAAAACCTTCCCAGAATTCCCATCATGGGAACTTTAAATTGTTAGTTGGTTCTCCCCTTGATAACTTTTTACATTATTTGTTTGTTTTCACCATAATTTTTTTTCCAATTGCTTGTAAAAAGAAAAGGAAGTTCTAAATTTTTAGAGATTTTCAAGGGTTCTTTGGGACATTTTTTGGGGCCTCTTTGGAGACGGGTGACTTCATAACCTTCCGTTCCGTTGTCTTCCGCTTATCCGGGCCCAGGTTATGGGGCTGTTGCCCCACACAGAATACCAAGGCTTTTCTCATCCTGGCTGCATCCTCCAGCTCAGGTACAGGGAACGCTGCGGACCTCGAGGCGTTCCCTGGCCAGCTGTGAGACATACTCTCTCCAGCGGGTTCAGGATTTTTTGCAGTGTCTTTTTTTTTCTTTCATCTGGTATCTTGTCCATCTTTTTTTAATTGTGTGGAAAATTAAAATGTCATAAAACTCATTTTTTGATGGGAAATCTTCTCTTTTTAATTAGATGTTAATTAATTAGTGGTAGCAGACCAAATAAGAGAAACTTCATCAGTTTTTGAATGATCGAGACCATGTGGTTTGCGTTTTCCGTTTCCGTCATCTTCCGCTTGTTCCGGGGTCAGGTCGTGGGGGCAACAGCTTCAAACGGGTAGCCCAGGCCTCTCATCCTGGCTGCATCCTCCAGCTCACCCGGAAGGATCCCAAGTCGCTCCCCGGCCAGCTGTGAGACATAGTCTCTCCAGCGGATCCAGGGTCTGCCCCTTGGTTTCCTCCCGGTGGGACGTGCCCAAAACACCTCGCCTGCAAGGCGCTCGGGGGGGGGGCATTCTGACCAGATGCCCGAACCACCCCATCTGGCTCCTCTCGACCTGGAGGAAGAGCGGCTCAACACCAAGCTCCTCCTGGATGGCAGAACTCCTCACCCAATCTCTGAGTGAGATTAGGTTCTTTCGCCACCCTGCAGAGGAAGCTCATTTCGGCCGCTTATACCCGCGATCTTATTCTTTTGGTCACCACCCACAGCTGGTGACCATAGGTGAGGGTAGGAACGTAGATCAACTTGTAAATCGAGAGCTTTGCTTTTCGGCTCAGCTCTCTTTTTACCACGACGGACCGATGCAGCGTCCATGCAGCATCCACATTACCATGTGCTTTATGAAGCAAAATGTAACCCAATCTGATGTTAAACTCTTTGTGGATGAAATTCTGCTCTTTCCCATCTTCTTGCTTCAACTGAATGGTCGATAAATGGGGGTAAAAGATTGTGCTGAATTAAGAATACACCAAAAGCCAGCAGAATTGTGGCTATTGTGGTTTAGGATGGATACTCCGAAGAACAACCCATGCTGTTTTCTTTTTAACTCTGTTTAAAAGTTCAGAAGTTTCTACGATGCAAACACTCGGACTAATAATACTTGAAATGTTTTCTTGGTATTTAGCAACCACCCACCCACCCACCCGTTTGTCCCTGCAAATTCAAAATAGCAAGCGTGTTTATCCAACACATAAATACCGTCCTTGTCACTGCCTAAATACTTTCAAACTTCCAACACTGTGAAAAAACCCATCTTAAACTATTATCAAAAATCCAAAGCAGTTTTTTAATTGAACTTGACTAAATCAAATGAAAACATGGGGGATTTTTTTTTTTTAAAAAAATGCCAGCAGTAATGTTTTCAAAATCTTTTTTTTTTTTTTTGGTCGCATCCCATATTTCGCCGACCATAAGTACAGGAATGCAGATCAACTGGTAAAACAAAAGGTTTACCTTTAGGCTTGAAATTCTTGAATTTCTGTGCTCAACAAATGTCTATGTCAACCAACAGATGGACTGATGAGCAATAGATACAATTTTTTTTTAGTAACTGCAACATCAGCAATCGTAATATTTCATCGTCAGACCACCATGTCATGTGTTTACAGTAACGACATTCACAGTAAGGTTATGTTTGAATAAAAATAGCACCGTTTTTATTTGTTTTACATTCAAACCAATATGTTTCTATTCAAGAAATAACTATATTACAAAATTTACAACATGACACCTAAACGCCGTATTTCCCACCATTGGCGGCGTCGCAGATGCCTGCTGCGGTGCAATGCAGCACAGAAATATTCCCATTTGAAGGATGAATACACTATGGTAAAATAAGAAGAAATAAAAATAAACACATATGCTGTCCAAAGCAGTCGCTACGCTGACCAATCCTGGGCCCTGGCGGTCAGATCCTCGGCTGCATAAGCTTGATTTATTGTGTATCAAAATATTTGTTTGAGGCAATCCTTCAGGCAGAAAATGTATTTTGATTAAGGAGTAAAAAAAAAATCAGTTGTAAATGCTGCTGCTCAGGTTCAAAATGTAATTTAAATTTAAAAAACAAACTATTTGGGTAAGTTTGACTAAATCAATGCTGATTTTGACCCATTTAGCATTACTTAAAAACCATTTACTTCAGAAATGATCTAAATGTTTTAAACAAAAAGCCATTTAAATCACACACTCACACAAGTTAGATGCCAAATAGAACCACAGGAGTCTTTTCTTGGCAGCTGAGCTGCTGCAGGGGAGCAGTAGGAGTTCAAAAGCCTTGCTGAGTACAAGGCTTAGAAATGGGAACATAATATGTTCCCCTCAAACAACACAAGTTTTCCCAAATGTATCCAAAAGTGAAAGCATGAAGTTGTTAGTTTGACATCCGAAATCTTTAGAAAATCCAGTTGTGCCTCATTTGCAGGTATCGGATGAGCCGTCGGCAACAGACTGAATTCCACCAGCCAGCTGCAGGGATGTAGTGATGTTTTTTTTTTTTTTAAATGGAAAGTCAAGTACCCCTCAGAATAGATTGCTTGGTAATCTTGCTTGGTGAAAGCAATAATTGAGAAGGGTTATGCTCAGGAAGAGTGTGCTTGAATATAATGGTTTGAGTGGGTCATGAGAAAAAAAATCCAATTGAGTGAAGAGTCACTACGATGGGTAAGTTTAGTGTCTTCTCCATCGTTAAGTGTGCAGCTCATACAAACACTGCACTGACTTCTACTAGAGCAGTGCTTCTCAAAGAGTGGGGCGCGGCCCCCTGGGGAGGCGCGGCGCAATGCCAGGGGGCGCGTGTTTTCTTTTTTTTTTTTGTAGTACTAGAATAAAGTGTAATTGCACATCCACTACAGTAGAGGTCCCCAACCTTTCCTGCACTACGGGACACTTGATTATTTGCTTCCTGAGATGATCGAGGGTAAAACTCATGATGAGAAAGTGGACCTGTGGAGTTTGGGAGTCCTTTGCTATGAGTTTTTAGTTGGAATAATATTGGAATAATAATAATATTGTCTGATAATATTTCCACGGACCGGTCTAAATGTGTAGCAGAAAAACGAAATAAGACCAGCGTGAAAAAAAATGTTTTTTTTTTTTAAATGAATAGTAAACTTAAATCCTTTTTGTCCTCGCGAGAAAATTTATTAGCTGCGTCTTTACAACACGGAAACATTCTCTCTGCTCGAACGTAATCTGGATGCCTTGGTACCAGTAAACATACCTTCAAAATAAAGGACATCACAAAAATAAAGTGAATAAATATACCAGTTAGGCTCCTCACAGTAAGACTAGATCAATCGGAGTTCTGAGTTTGTTTTGCTGGAACCAGACAGTCCCATTTTGACCTGAAACCTGAAAAGTGTTTCTAAAGTTCAGTCTGCTTCGTAACTCTGTCTGGTCATTTTTCAAATTAAAACATCGTCATCAAGAATCAAGAAAACTTTATAATAAACCAAATGGAAATAATGGAAGTTATTTTTTGATTCTATGCGACCCGGTACCACATGACCCACGGCCCGGTACCGGTCCGCGGCCCAGTAGTTGGGGACCACTGCACTAAAGTAACGAGGATATTTTCTTCTTCGTAGGGCGGGCGGGGGGGCGCAACAGAAAATAATTGAGAAGCACTGTACTAGAGGGGCATCTTGTGTGTAAAGCAGGGACAACAGTTATGCAAACAACCAGTGCCTTCCCAGCGAAGTTTTGGGAGATATGATAGTGTAGTCAATCTGTTTCTATAATACGTACATCCTTGATTTAAGATTTTGTCAAGAACTTGAAGCTGATTGGTGAGAGACATTGCCTAATGATTTGTGTTCTAGTAATCAGGGCAACAGGAAATGAGAGGACAGGAATGAGAGATCTCCGAACCATCGAAAACATCAAGTGGCCCTAGTGAGTCTCTAACCAGGCGTTCAGAGCCCGTAGGTGCTAGCCCAAGGCATCTTATCTGGCTGCACAACACCATACTCGCTGGTTCGGCCATGTCCTCCACTTCCCTCAATTCTACCCCAAAGGTCGCAGACTGGAAAAGACTACGAGCTCAGCTCCATTCCCAACAGCTGGACGTAATCGCAGGCGAACTCCAACAACTCGGAGTTCCCGTTGAGAAAGCAGAAGAGCTGGCCCACTATCGCCAGGAGTGGAAGGAATCGGTCCATCTTGTCGGCTCCTACTGCATTCCGTTGAATCCCAGTGGGTGCCAGAGCCTATCCCAACTGATTCAAGGCAAAAGGCAGGATACAACCTGAGCGTGTCGCCAGTCTGTCGCAGGGCCACCTACACAGACAACCATTTAATTGAATTGAAAATACATCAATTCCCAAAGGAAAATTTGATGCTGCGGTGCTAACACCTCGATACCTTCCCAGTCCACTTACAATGTGTAAAAGCTGGCGATTGAACAATTAAAAAACAGTCCATAATGAGTCCACGAAGTCAGGCTTCAATGAAGCCCACCAAGTGGCCCCTCCACATTCCTGCTGGGTCAGAACGAGCATCCCCAGTTCCTCCATCTTGCCAGCGAGCGTCCGGATGTTACCCATGACAACCACAGGGACACTGGGCTCAAAGCGCCTCTTTCTGATCGTCCCCTTCTCAGATCTGCGTAGACTCTTCCAGCCACGGTGGATCTTGTTCCGAGAGCTAGCTGCTGGTTGAGTCCACGCTAACAAAGCGAAACGACTCCATGACCAACAAAACAGAGAGCTGGCCGTTGAAACCAAAAAACGGCTACAGTGCAGTCCAAAACAACGTCACAAAGTCACATCTCCAGACCGGGACCAAACACAGGCAAAAGACAAACAGAAACCGAGTGGAAAAAATGCAAAAATAGACGACCGGACGCCAAAAAACAGGAAACAACGCAGCAGGCAGCCACCCGAGGCAGCGCCTTTTAACGTTTTTTTCCACTCAATCAACAGTATTTAAAATCTCCAATCCAGAGCTCACACTCAGATTACCGCTAAAAAAGCTCATCCTGACCTGAAAGGTGATGGGTAAATTGAGACCTTCCAAACAAAGATGGTTTATCACAGCAACGATTCTGCTTTTTTTTTTTTCGTTCTTCCTTTGGGTTTAACATGGATTACATTTTCAGTGATTCACCTGATCTGTCCCGTTGTTCTTTGCTGTCCTCCGCCGAACTCACACAGCTGGGTGCACCTCCCAAACAGATGGGAAACACGGGCTTGATCGCAGGGATTTTCTGCTTATTTTGTCAGAGCCCCTACCATAGGGATGGTCTGATAAACAAGGGAAGCTTTCTGCTTCAGTCAGGTTGGCGGCAAACGTGGATTTTCGAGGTTTCAACCTTAAATTTTTATCTGTAATTGGATCGACTTCAATGGCTATACTTGACGCAACTGAGGAAATAATAAGTGCAATAGATGGTAAAAAATATGCAATTGGAATTTTTATAGATTTAAAGAAAGCTTTTGATACAATCAATCATGCAATATTACTTCAAAAATTACAAGAACACGGGATAAGGGGAATCGCTGGGGAATGGATACAAAGCTATTTAACGGAAAGAACGCAATATGTACAAATAGGGTCTACATCATCTGAGACTCCTAGTATTTCTTATGGTGTTCCCCAAGGCTCCGTCTTGGGACCAAAACTTTTTAATATCTACATAAACGATATTCTTATGGTATCACAGTTGCTAAAACTCATACTGTTTGCAGATGATACAAATATATTCTATAGCAGTCATAATTACAATGAACTTATCAGTACAGTCAATAAGGAGCTCAGCAAAATAAAGAAGTGGATGGATTTTAATAAATTATCTCTTAATCTGAACAAAACTAAAGTGTTGATCTGATTGCTGATTAAAGAGAAAAAGCCCTTTTGTATGGCTTCATTTGTTGCAGCTAAAGACAATTAAATTAGAAATCACTTTAAAATGTTCTATTTTTACTACAAAATTACCCAAAAGAGCATTTGATTCTATTATTTCTGTCTACCCAAAAAACAATGTACACAATTTTATTTTAAAAAAAAAGCCATAATTAAGGTCTGAACGCTTTCTTCTGGAGGCTTTGAATGCTCAATAATCTATTGTGAGGACCACACTACGCGCTCGTTTCATCTCGACAATGCAATTACTTGAATGAATATTGCAAAAAATGGCAGAAGAAGACAGTGATGAAGCGGTAATCTAATTTTTCCGACTTCCATTGTTCTTTTAAAAAACAGCCCTTGTTTCGTTCAACACTCCATCCAATCTATCTCTCCATTCAGAAATATTATGCAGAGGCAGGAGAAATAAAAAAGATAACATGTCTGAAAATATGACGGAAACACTGAGAGGAGAGAGTGCTTTTGTGTCGCTCCTGCAAAATTAAAGGTGGCGTGACTGTATAATGAAGCCCAATTTAGGTAAAAAAAAAAATGTCACTTTCTATTTTGAATCCATAACTTGCTTTTAATGTTAAGAGGCTTAATTTTGCCTCTCACCTTTCTCCACTTCAGCTGTCGGCAGAAAAAAAAAAAAAATCCCATTAAAAGTCATCAGTTAAAATGTCAACATTTTACGTCACAGCATGGGCCAGCAGGTGTTAAGCTCTTTTTTTTTATTATGCAACACTCTACAGGATTGAGGGCTTTCCTCTAATCTACCCCAGCAGACTTTGATAGAGCACGGAGATTTTATTGCAGGGCATGATCAAAATGAGAAATGCAAAAGTGAAACTGAAATAAGAGACGGAAAGGTGGGTTAAAGAATGAAATCAGTGCTACCAACTATAAATCTAAAAATACAACTTACTAAAAGAGGGAAACAAATAGTTATCCCAATTTTGACCAGGATCCTTTAGATAACATTGTGATCTGTAGTGAGAGGAGGGAAGAGGTGGAGAAAAAGCTGGAGAGGTGGAGGTTTGAAACTAGAAAGAAGAATAATTAATATTCAATTCAATGTAGAAATACTAGAAAGCCAAAGGATTTTGTTTCTGATTTTTATTGTTTCAAAGGATTCTATAAAGTTGAGAAATAATCTTCATCTTATTTGGGATTCATTAGAATTTGTTTAGTCTTCTGATACACTTATCCGTATTTAGGTGATTAGGGTCACCTGAGGATGATTGCTGATTCCACCCATCGGTGCACCCCGCCATCTTTTTAAAGGGAATCACCCCAGACTTCCCTGACGGTTCTTACTATCCCTTCCAAACAGGTCACTCTGGTTGCCTGACCATGTTTGAACTTTATTATGTGGACTTTTGAAACCTTGAGTTCATCCTGTGCTTCTTGCTTTACAGACTTTCCTGAATTGTGTTAATAAACATTGTTTGAAGTCCTGCAATTGGGTCCACATCCTTCCACATTATGACAATGGAAACATTTGTGCATAGTGTACCCATATTTTTTTTTATTCATAGATGTGTTTTATTAACTAACTTTTGTACCTAAATAATGTATACATAATTTGTCAAAGGTTTGCTTTAAAATTTGCTTCGATCTAATTCTTGTCACGTTAGGAACAAGAACACATTTCTGTATTTCTGTGGCTTTAGTAACACGTTTCAGTTCAGAGTTTTTAGGGGTTCTTTTGCTTCATAAAAATAAGTCATTTATAAGAAAGGGCAACATGGAAAGTCTAACATACAATACCAGCAGTTTTAAAAGAGAGAAAAATCCTCCTTAGTCTAAAAAAAATAAGAAAAGCGGTGTGGGATCAACAAATAGGAGCCAATTTGGTATATATCAAATGAAACCACATAAAATCTACTGTTAATCCCAATTAGTAGAAGTTGGGAATCTAGAAATTAAAATCCCTGAGCTTGAACGGCACTAGCAAATTCCTTTTACGTTCCGTTGTCTTCTGCTTATCTGGGTCCTGGCTACATCCTCCAGCTCACCCAGGAGTATCCTGAAGCGTTCCCCGTCCAGCTGTGAGACATAGCCTCTCCAGCAGGTCCGAGGTCTGCCCCTGGTCTCCTTCCAATGGGACGTGCTCGAAAAACCTCACTGTGAGGCGCTCGGGAGGCATCCTAACCAGATGCCTGAACCACCCCAGCTGGCTTCTCTCGAACTGGAGAAGAAATGGCTCTACTACGAGCTCCTACCAGATGGCAGAGCCCCTTTCCTCAGTTAAATAACTTCTTTGTTGTTCAAACCAGAAACACAAGAGTATTTTGCTGGATAAGACTTTCAGAGTTTTAACAAATCAGTATTCAACCCCGAGAAGACTGCTGAAAAAAAGACCTTTTAAATGTACATTATTCGCTGTACCATAAACTAGTAAATGACTTTCTTTTCAATAGTGGGGGAATTTAAAGAATGGTGGACGAAATGCTTGTCATACAAATCAATAGTTTAAAAAACATGTTCCTGTCAAGCAAGTACTTCATCTGCCCTGACATTCTCAAATGTCCCTTCGGGCATAAATAAAGTATTTTTAATTCAATACATTCATTGTCTTACAACCCGGAGGAGTAAAAAATAAATAAATTAAAAAAAAAAAACATTGAATAAGAAATATTTTTTTATATGACAAGAATAATTATACATGATGGAAGTCAGACAAAGAATTTGTCAAGATCCCTCACCTGCCACTAGAGGGAGCCCTGTATGTTCCTAATCAATTTGATTAGGATTACCTGAGGATGATTCCTGATTCCACACATCTGTGCACCCTGCCATTTATTTAAGGGGAATTACCCGGGACGTCCTTGTCGGGTCTTACTATCCCTTCCAGCCAGGTCACCCTGGTTGACTGACCATGTTTTGAGCATTGTTATCATTTGGACTTTTGAAACCTTGAGTTAATCCTGTGCTTCTTTGCTTTACAAACTTCCTGAATTGTGTTAATAAACCTTGTCCTCCTCCTTCCACCATCCCTAAAAATCCTGACAAATCCATCTTACTATGACAAACTCCACAACAAAAAACTCAGAGGAGATATTTCTGATGATAACTTTCCAAACAGGTCTTGGCACGGGTGAAAAGCCGGGACATTTTGTACAATCTATGTCATCATGAATGAATGTGTCATAATGGATGAAATAAAAACTTCTGTTTCCGAGAAGTCAAACCAAGATACGACATAATACCTCTAAAACTCTGTGTGAGGTTTCTTTTTCTTTCTTTTTTTTTTTTTTAACACAGACCCTGAAGCATTTTTAACATTCTCCACAGGCCTCCATCAGCAGACGACCTCCTCTTTGAGTTCCAGACTTGGGAGTAGCTGTTAGTGACGAATTATTGACGCAATATCTTCCTCTAGCCAGAACATGCGACAGATTACTGCTGTTAAGAGAGAAAAGGAGGACTAGAGAAACAAAACAGGCCTGGTGAAGAGAAAAAAAAAAAAAGATTTTTTTTTTTTTTTTTGCTGTGTGCATTCTGGCTCTGCTTCCAAAGTCATAAACCTAACTCCAAAATGCCAAATAGCAGCCCCACTACCACAGCTTCAGACAAACAAAAGCCTCTTTAATGCTGTGAAACTGTGGTTTTAGAATAGGAAATGATGACCTGTCATGTGTTAAAAAAAAGAAGTTATGCTTCTTCTTATGGGTGACAACAAAAAAAACAAGCCACGAAGTTTAAAAATGGACTTTTAGTTGTAATTTCTAAGCTCCAAAAAAAAAAAGTAATTTAATTAAGTTTTTTTTCCTAAAAACAGATGGTTTTTTTTACAAGAAACTAGTAAATATTAAATGTTATAATCCAATAAAGTGACAAAAAAAACTCTTAAAAAATTGAAAGAGTCACTTTCCCTGCAAATTTTTGACTTCCTTGTTAGAGTTTTGTAACATGATGTAAAGAAAAAAGGAGAAGAGGAAGAAGATGACAGAAAATGGAGATATATTTAGACTCTTCCAGTATTTTATACTGTGCAACGTCCTGAAATACTGACTCTGACGCAAACACTTGTGGCAAAGAAAAGAAAGTGATGCAAGTAACCGCACGGGGTGCACAAATGAGAACAACGGTGACATCAATCCACTGAATACGACTGAGACATTCAAATGGTGAAAAGGAAGAAGAGCACAATTGGCCTTTTCTTTGTCTGACTCAGAGGAAAATCTCTGTCATGGTCGTCTCATTCAGAAGACTGTAATACCAACTACGAGTGAATCTGATTCGATTCATAAAAAAGGTAAAATAGATTTGTTAAAGAGGAGGTAGAGAAGGCCATTCATTAACCCTTTAACGGGAAAAAGTTCTCCTATCTTTCTCTGAATAGGCACACATGCTTTCGAACAAACAGCAAACCGGAAGTGACTCAGATAATCTTATCTTCCAATATGGAAAGCCATCGAGGCCACCACACGCACAAAATCAAGCCTGTTAGATTTTATAAACAAGCGTGCTAGATGTTATTTCAAGCGTGTGAAATTTGCACGCTTCTTAACACGCTTCTTGACATGCTTAAAAAAGGTGCATGTAGCGTGCCAGATTTCAAAGCTAAGGCGCTAGTATGGAAAGCTATTTGGGCCACTACACACACACCTAAACAAGCGCGCTAGATGTTAAAACAAGTGCGCTACATATCATGCACGTTAAGAATCTAGCTCGTGCCAGATTTGAAATTTAGCGCGCTATATGTAACATCTAGTGCACTTGTTTACGTGCGTGTAGTTGCCCCGATAGCTTTCCATACAGTAGATGCACGTTTTTTAAGCGTGTTAAGAAGCGTATAAATCTAGCACCTTAGATTTCAAAATGTTAGATTATCTAACATGCTCAATTTTAAATTTAGCGCGCTTGTTTTTTACCTCAACACTCTTGCTTATGTGTGTATAGTGGCCCTGGTGGTTTTCCATACTCTCACATTTTGTAACGTGAGCTGCCACAGATGTTTTGCCTGATAATCAGTGCAGTTGCTTTCGGCCGCTATGACTTGAAAAGGGGTAAAAACTTGTAGTACACAAATTTAAAGTTTTGTTCATACACACAAGTTTAAAAACTGAGATCTTGCCTAAAAGATTAAAGTTTTATCCCGTCTTACCTTGTCGACGGTGAGAGCTCATTGTTTCGGTCTCTGAAAGCGAAGGAAGAAGAGGAGTTCATTTGTGGCATCGGCGTATTGTGTTGGATTTAGCGTCCATTCCAACCCAACCCTGGCAGGTGGACTGGACGTCTTCTCAAGAAGTCATCACCCCAAGATACTCACAAGTATCAGGTTGTCGCAATAAAATCACAGGGCTGCAAGAAAAAGAACAAAACACTACTTCAATATGTAAAAGAAATTTGAGTTAAACCATTGGCTGAGATGAGAGATTCTAAACAGGAACAAAAAAAAAAACACTGAATCACACAAAAGTGGAAACGATGATATTGTAATTTTATGCAAAACTGAAAGCATGTTTTGGTTAAATTTTCTACTGAGAAAAAACAGTCAAACCAGTTTTGTTCACATGAGACAAACTGGCTAAAATCATCTTTTAACAATGTGTGTGTGTGAACGGAGGTAGGGAGGGGGGGACACATTAACACCAAGACTTGAAGTTAAATCTTGGTTTCTTTGTTTGTGCAATCTGGTACAAATTTGTATTTATTAACGTTAGATCAAATGAGTCAACTTTGATAAACAAATTGAACACACACATTCGTCTGTTGTCTGAAACTCTTTTCCCTGACCGGGTCGTGGAGGGTACCGGAACCTAACCCAGCTGATTTAAGACGAAAGGCAGGGTACATCCCAAACAGGTTACCAGTCTGTTGCAGGGCCACACTCACACAACCATCTACACACATTTCTAGGGGCAACTTCGTAGATGCCAATCAACCTAACGTGCATGTTTTTGGAGGATGGGAGGAAACCCGAGTACCCAGAGAAAACGCTCACATACATGGAGAGAACATGCAAACTCTACAAAGACAAGCCAGTGTTGCGCATCCTCGCCTGGGACTCGAACCCCGATCTTCTTGCTGTGAGGTCAATGTGCTAACCACTGCACCATTCTGCAGCCTGTACACACACGTGTGTAACAATAAACAGCAAAAATATATTGTAACAATAACAAATACTGGAATTTGTGTACGGTATTCTAGTAACGTAGTACTTCAAGGTTGGCACCAGAAAGAAGAGGAATGAAGATTAGTCAGAGTAAGACAGAGTACATGTGTGTGAATGAGAGGGATCCAATTAGAAAAGTGAGGTTACAGGGAGAAGAGATAAAGAAGGTGGACGATTTTAAGTAGTTAGGATTAACAGTCCAGAGCAATGGAGAGTGTGGAAAAGAGGTGAAGAAGCATGTGAGTGACGAGGAAGGACAGGATTAGAAATGAGTATATCAGAGGAACAGAGGTTTTGGAGATAAAGTCAGAGAGGCCAGACTGAGATGGTTCGGACATGTGCAAAGGAGAGAGAGAGAGAGTACTTCGGAAGCAGGATGCCGGGTTTCGGAACCAACAGGAAAGAGGCCTAGAGCAGCGGTCGGCAACCCGCGGCTCCGGAGCCTCATGCGGCTCTTTCATCCTTATAATGCGGCTCTGATTGGCTTGGGAAAATAAATTACTAAAAAAATTTTTTTGTATTTAATTGAAGTGTGTTTTATTTGTGTTAGTTTTTATATTATTTTAGTTCTAAATTTGAAGATTATTGTGATCTTGAAATATCACAAAGTATGCTCCGCGGCATACTTTGAAAGCCCAAGGCGATATAATAATGACGGCTCACGGATTTTTCCCTTTTGTTTGCTGCATGCACAATTTAAATTCAGCTTTTTAATTTATTCGAAAGAGACATTCAGACATTATTATTTTTTCAAGAATTCAAAATGTGTTCATTACATCGGTAAAATTTAATTTTCTCCGTAGCACTTCATAAGACATAACCACAATATAGTTGTTTATACAAAGTGTAAAGGTAAGAAAAAGCAATATATCATTTTAGATAAGATAAATGGATATAAGGATGACGCCTCATGGCATTTTTCTGCTTTCATTTGCTACATGGACAATTTAAATTCAGCTTTTTAATTTATTTGAAAGAGACATTCATTGTTATTATTTTTCAAGAATTCAAAATGTTCAAAATGTGTTCATTAAATGAATAAAATGTAATTTTCTCTGTAGCACGTGGATTTCGTAAGAAACATGCTGCGGTAAAGTAGTAGAAGTTTTTTTTTTTTTCATTTTAGATGTGCGGCTCCCAGTGTTTTCTTTTCCGTGGAAACCGGGTTCAAATGGCTCTTTCGGTGTCAAAGGTTGCCGACCGCTGGCCTAGAGGAAGACCAAAGAAGAGGTTCATGGATACAGTCAAGGAAGACATGAAGATAGTTGGTGTGACCGAAGAGGATGCAGCAGATAGGGTTAGATGGAAGAAACTGACTTGCTGTGGCAACCTCTGAAAGGAAATGCTGAAAGAAGAAGAATAACAAATACTGTAATTGCAATCAATAGCAAATCAATAGCAATTATTACTTCCTTCAGAAGCAAATGTTAATTCCTGTGATTCTTATGAACTAGACTCAATTAAACCCAATTAGATCTCAATACGGCATCATTAGCTAAATCTTTTTGCAGAAACTGCAAAGATTTTCATCATAGAACCCTTTTGGAGGTTTATTTTTCTCCCCTTTAAATGTAAGAAAGCGGAGATTTAAACATTTTCCTACAGGATTGAAGAATCAAGAAAACTTTAATCAGTCCCACAACGGGGAAATTGAAAATTGTGAACATGTTTAGCAATCGAAGCCGTGAGAAATATGTAAACACTACCGCAGACACACGAGTAAAGCGCCTCGAGCTAAGTTCAGGCAGCCTAAACTAAACACATCACTGTCACATTAAACAGGTGTCAGCAGCTGAGTGCAAACAAGCGGAAGCGAAGAACACAGTAATTAGCCGACAAGAAACCCAGAGAGACAACAGTTTGTTCGCAATGTTGCTTTACATGCAGAAAATTAAACACAAAAACATGGTAACGAGTTTTTTCTGCTGTCTGACTCACCGTATTTTCCGCACTATAAACCGCACTGCATTATAAGGCGCAGCTTCAATAAATAATATTTTTTAAATCTTTTTCCATATATGGAGCGCACTGCATTATAAGGCGCTACAGTAAAGGCTGTTCAACTTTGTCCTCTAACTGTGGCCATCTCGCTTTGTTCCCACGGAAACTCTGTTTAGTCTTGTTTACTTGGCGCAGCACATCCTCTTGCTTCCTCCACTTCCTCACCATTGATTCGTTAATGTTAAACTCTCTCGCTGCGTCTCTATTCCCGTGTTCTACTGCGTGACCGATCGCCTTGAATTTAAACTCTGCGGTGTAACAGTGTCTCTTGGTAGGAGCCATTTCCGGGTCTTTACACAAACACACAAATGGAAATGAGCGCCGTTTCATATATCCCAGCATGCACTGCACACTACTTCTTCTACGGGGGAAATGGAGTCGGCGGCTGCTTACCGCAGTTGCTACACCTGTTGTAGCTCAATATTAATCCATGTATAAGGCGCTCCTTGTTAAAAGGCGCATCGTGGACTTTGGAGAAAATTTAAGGTTTTTAGGTGCGCCTTATAGTACGGAAAATATGGTAATTAAAGAAATAAGTTTATTTTATTACAAGTCAAAAATTTTAATGTGGATTTTGAAGAAATAAAGGCACATTGTACGAGGAAAAATAAGAAGTTAAATCTTGGAATTAACGATGGAAAGTAACTTCCAGAGTAAATGAGAAAAGTGATTTAGTTGTTTGTGTGAATGCCTGACAAGGGTGTGTGTTAAATTACACAAAGACAACCTTTTGATGACCAGGGACGGACCGTCCACTTGTTGAAGCATGAGGTGTAAAAACCGGTTTTAGTGTATCAGCTGGAGGCGAGAAATGCCTTTTTACTCAGACCGGCCTGTTTTTGTCAGAGAAGTTATGAGCCTCTTGGGAATCTAAAATATGCTCTTAAATCTCTGTCAAATATAAGCAGTGACCTTTTTCATACTCCAACTTTGTCTTAGCCATACACAAACATGACGCTCAAAGCCAAAAGTTGTACTTCGACTGATACTTGTAAATACTGACTGATCTTTTGCTATAACTTACTATTTTTCTTTAGAAACAGAAAATCCCTTTGCAGCTAGAAATGTACGTACATTTACAAACCTCTAAAGTTCTTCTTTAAAGTTTCTTCTAGAAAGGTTTTATGGATTGACAGAAAAATAGCTCCTAAGGTCTGCTAATGGCTTGGCTTTCCCCGAGCACTTGGAGCACTGTCGGCAGCAATCTTACTGGCGCAAAAAATAACATGTGGTCAGACAGCGAGCTGTAAACAACAATTAGGAGACCCCTTGCATTGCTCATGAAATGAATCATTGAAAATGCATGTGCGCCTTGAAGATTGTTGCAAGCTCTCAGCCCTGATTGAGTATGAATTATTCAGATAGAACGTGGAATTAGCTGCATTCGCGTGTACGCTGATCCCAGACATGTTGCTGTTTTGTTATTAGTAAAAAAACAAATTCTTTCAAAACAACTAGGCACATTCTAAGAAGAGTTGAACAAGTATTTCTAGCTGCCAAGTATCTAGTAAATGAGACTAAACATGTGTGAACTACAAATCAAATCAAACTTGATTTATAAAGCGCTTTTCATACAGAAAATGCAACACAAAGCCCCAGAATACAAAAGCAAAATAAGTTCCCCCCACAGATAAAAAACCCACTTACCCCCACACACACACATCCATACTTGTAAAAATACAAATAGAGCACACACCCTCATATATGTAAACAGGCACACGTACACACTCACTTAAAAATGCAATAGGCTGGATGCAGATGGAACACCTGAGAAAACTGTATCTGAGGAGCCACCGCAGCAGGAGCCGAGGCACACCTGCGATCACCGGTAATGATCCAAGGCCCCAAATAAGAGATGAGGCCGGAGCCAGATCCCCCCACCAGAGCCCCGGAGCCAAAGGCTCAGCAGCCACTGATGACCACAGGCTCCCGCTGCAGAGGCCCCCGCCAGAGGAAACACTGGAGATGATAAAAGATTAAATGCCATAGATAAAAGTAACTAAAGCTAATAAATAATAAGAGATGTTCAGGTAAAAATATCAATTAATATCAACTAAAACTACAAATAAAACTACATATGAGAAATTTAGTTAAAAGCAATACTAAAAAGATGTGTCTTGAGCCGTTCTCTGCGGCCCTGAGCTCCTCTGGCAGGCTGTTCCATAAACGGGAGCCGTAGAATCAGAAAGACCTCTCACCGTGATTAGAGACTAAGAACATATGTAAGCAAAAAAATGGGATTCAGCAGTTAAAAAAAAAAAAAAAAAACCCAGCAACCTAATATCCACTGCCTCTTGTTTATTAATGAACTACAACCATAACATATTATAAAATCAGCTGTTGGCAAAAACAACAGAAGACAACAAATAAGAGCAACCTGTATCCTGATGATCTGTATCCTGACCAGTGGTGGATTAAGTACTCACTTTTTGTACTTAAGTAAAATAAAAGTACCAATAAAAAAAAATCTACTTAAGTAAAAGTACAAAAGTAATTGGTGTAAATTGTACTTTTTAAGTAAAAAGTAAAAGTATTCGATCATAATTCAAATGTTATTTTTTGTGCTATAGGGTGTCATCATGGTAACCAGGATAAATACTCTGCAGGGGTGTGACCCCCCTCTCCGGCCTCTTTTGGTCCACAAAAAAAATAAATAAATAAAATAAAAGGAAAGGGGACAAGTCAAGCTATCCCCTAAAAGGGCCAGTGAATGGGCCGCCAAAATGGAGGAAAATGACATTTATTTTTTAAAATGATTTGGGGGGGAGGCCCCCAGTCACTTTATATTGGCTTTGTCAAAGCCCCACCCCCCTTTGGAAAATTCTAGATTCGCCCCTGCTCTGTGTAATGATGGCTCAACTTTTTATTTAGAAGTAAACACAACGAACAACGATCTTCTGACTCTTTTTAATTTGTTCTATACTTGATGTTAGTTTTTTGGCGCTGAACGAATGCGCGAAATGTTTCTCGATTCATTACTTCTTCTCCCGATCAACTGCTTCTTTTGATTTTGGCGATGCGGCTTCAAGATGCGCAAAAAACCTGTGTATTTTTCAAATTCCTGAACGAAAATGTAACGAAAAATGTAAAACACACTTTTAAAAAGTAGGGAAGTAAAAGTACAGATATTTGCTCTAAAAATGTAGTGAAGTAAAAGTAAAAGTACAGGTCTTAAATTTTACTTAAGTAAAGTACAGATACACAATTTTTTTACTTAAGTACAGTAACGAAGTACATTTACTTTGTTGCGTTCCACTACTGATCCTGACTGATAAAAAAGGCATGAGAGAAAAGGCATGAGAACGTTAAAGAGTGAAGTGTGGGCGTGGATTGTGTATAAAAAAGGTATGTGCTGTATGCACAACATTGCTGTTTTAACCCTGAAAATGGCAACATTTCATGCTTATGACGCTCAGTTTAAGCTGAAGGCAATCAGCTACGCGGAGGAACATGGAAATCGAGCCGCCACGAGAAATTTCAGCATTAACGAGTCAATGGATTGTAGATGCTTGGACTAACGTGTCTGCTGGTACTGTTATCTGAGTTTTCGCAAAAGCTGGTATCCTTTCTGAGGAGCCGCACAGTACAGACAGTGACTTTGACAGCGAGGAGCGAAGTGGACCTGCTCTGTTGGATTTTGCGCAGCTGTTCGATTCGGAAACAGAGGATGAGGACTTTGATGGATTTGAATAAAGACTATTACCGGTAATGTGCTTGTTTATACTACTTAAATAAAGCACAACCAAACTCAGTTTTGCTCCCAATCTATTTTTTAATACGCACATTTGCATGCTTGTGTGTGTGTTGTTGTAAGGCGGCGTGTGACTGAATCTGCGCCTTTTCGTACGGTACGCCTTATTTGAATGTTAAATACAGCAATGGCGCACATAACTGAGACTGCACCTTTTCGTACGGTGCGCCTAATGGTCGTGAAATTACGGTACATGTTTTTTTTTTCCATTTAGATCCAACTTTAACCGTGTTTCTTAATTCAATTGGAGACAATCAGAAAGCTGACGTGTTTATATGAAGCACTTGCATTGATGGAATAATTCTTAAAAAGTTCAATGTAATTTCAGTAAAAGACTGAGCACTGAAAAAAGGATACATTATCCATTTGTTGGAGACTTGCTGCTGATGTTAAGATAATTGCACTGCTGCATGACCCCAATTTAGCTGTCAGAGACACGGCCTCACATTTGACTCCAGAATACTTTGCTGTACACAGAAGTTTGTGGTCGACTCAGCTGTCCAGGTTCTGGGAGTCCATTAAAACGCTTGGTTGAGTTAATGTGTTGTGTTTGGTTGCTGCCAAACACGGTGCTGTAATTGTGTTTAAAGATCTTCAAATTGCCCATCCAAGACATTAGTGAAGAAGTCTTGTTGTTTCAGAGCCAACGTTCCAAACCCAATCACTGCCATGTTTTTTTTTTTTATTAACAAAGAAGGATGTAGTGAGAGGAGGGAAGAGGTGGAGGAAAAGCTGGAGAGGTGGAGGTTTGCACTTGAAAGAAGAGGAATGAAGATTAGTCAGAGTAAGATAGAGTACATGTGTGAATGAGAGGGATCCAAATGGAAAAGTGAGGTTACAGGGAGAAGAGATAAAGAAGGTGGAAGATTTTAAGTCTTTAGAATCAACTGTTCAGAGCAATGGAGAGTGTGAAAAAGAGGTGAAGAAGCATGTGCAGGCAGGCTGGAACGGGTGGAGAAAAGTATCAGGTGTGATGTGTGATAGAAGAATTTCAGCTAAAATGAAAGGGAAAGTGTACAAAACCGTGGTGAGACCGGCCATGCTGTTTGGTCTAGAGACAGTAGCACTGAGAAAAAGACAAGAAGCAGAGATGGAGGTAGCAGAGATGAAGATGCTGAGGATCTCTATGGGAGTGACCAGGATGGACAGGATTAGAAATGAGTATATCAGAGGAACAGCACATGGTAGAGGTTTTGGAGATAAAGTCGGAGAGGACAGATTGAGATGGTTTGGACATGTGCTGAGGAGAGAGAGAGTACGTCAGCAGAAGGATGCTAGATTTGGAACTCCCAGGAAAGAGGCCTTGAGGAAGACCAAAGAGGAGGTTCATGGACGCAGTGGAGGAAGACATGAAGATAGTTGGTGTGACCAAAGAGGATACAACAGTTTGGGTTAGATGGAAGAAACTGACTTGCTGTGGCGACCCCTAAAGGGAAATGCCAAAATTGCTTTGGCATTGGTGGAATTGGTGGAAAAATAGTTGTGTTGTCTTTTATTTCAGTCACAACAGTAAAGGGTGACGGGATTGGAACACTGGTCTTTCTGCGTGGAGTTTAAATTGCCTCTAGAGTGTGTGTGGATGGTTGAGCCGGTATAGGCTCCACCCCCAGATGTACAGTTCAGAAGATGAATGAATAAGAAAAGGGGTTTCTTACAAGTCCCATAAAAATCAAATTTGGTGTTCCTTGGCTAACTACAGCTTGTCCTCGGAAACTTTAACAATTTTACCAGTTTGCGTTGCGATATATTAGTATAGGTGTTCGCCCCAAATAACTATCATTTTACAAAACCCTTTCCACTACAAAATAACTTTTTTTTCCCAGTGGAATACATCCAGTAAACACCAAAAACAACCGCTCAAACTTTTTAAATGAATAATCATATTTTAAGCAAATTTATCCATTTTCTCTAGAATGGTTGGAAATCATCAACAAATTTAGGCCTAACGTGAAATTCAAATTAGGAATAATGTAGCTAAGAACTGACTCTAGTTACTTAACTACCACTGAACCCGCATAACAAATTTCTGCATATTTTGAGTTAATGACACGTTTTTATGAAAAATGTTTTAAAATAAAAGTAATGTGTTATTTTCTGCTAAAAGTTCCAAAACAACTATTGTTTTAAGTATGTGACGAGGCAATTATTTTAGCAAAAAAAAAAAAAAAAAAACCTTCCTTAAAGCGACATGCCTGCAAAAAAAAAAAAAAAAACCAAATAAAATGGATTCTAAAACCCAAATAGAACAGATTAATTGTAATATTTTCACATGTTTAGATTTGAATTGTGAACATTTCTTTAATACAAAAAACATTCATCTTCTAACCGTTTATTAAGACGGGATTGCGAGGAGTGTCGGAGTCTATCCTGGCTAATATGATGCGAGAGGCAAGGTACGTCCTGAACAGGTCGCCAGTCTGTTGAAAGGCCACACACTCATTCTTAGGGGCAATTTTATAGTGGCCAATCAAAAGTGTTTTTTAGAGGGTGTGAGGAACCCAGAGAAAACCCACTCACACAACCAATCATTTGACAATGGGACCGAAACAGGAGCAGATGGATGGCATGCTTTGGTAACCGCTAGATTAGTCCAAAAGAATGGTGCGCTAGATTTTAAACAAGCACGCTAAATGTTTCATCAAGAGCGATATATTTCAAATCTAGCGCGCCAGGTGCGACACTTGAAAACATGCATTCAGCGGCGCTAGGTTTGAAATCTAAGCGCTTAATGTAACATTTTGCTTGTTTTTAACATCTAACACGCTTGTTTACGTGTGTGTTTTAAGCCAGATGGCTTTCCATATCATACAGTGCGCCATCTAGTGATGAAACATCAGAATTGCATGGGGAAATAAAACACGTGACAAGGTTTATTTATTTAATTTTTTCAAGTTCGGCGGGCCGGTTTAAAACGTTTAATGGGCCGCATGTGGCCCGCGGGCCGTAGTTTGCCCATGCCTGGTATACTATACCTGTCTGGGAGGTACCTACTCGGACTTTGAGATGGAGCAGTTGGTCTACAAATGAAAAAGCGATGGTATCTATAGCATCAACCTGAAGAAGACCTAGGAGAAGCCGCTGCTGGTAGCCAGGACTATTGTTGCTATCGAGTATATATAGAACCAGTTCTTAGGTCACTTTGTCAGATTTAAAATGATTTCCAGTTGGAAGTCAAACTGTCTTGATCAGAAAATACACTGTCCAGAAGACAACTTTGAAGCTTTTGAAGTCTTGAATGAATGAGGGGTTACACGGACATTAATCCAAAAATTAAAAAGATTACATTAAAAAGTTAAAATTTGTGCACAACCAAGGAAAAACGTCTGGTTTTTTCTCATCAACAATCTATCTGCAAGAAACAGGAAATAAGTCATTTAAAGATTAGTTACAGAAAAAACTCCCAGAACAAACTCAGCAAACCACAGCCGCTTGATAAGATTCAGCAAAAAATAAACTAGGCAAAAAAAATCAGTCAGTCAGTAACCATATTATTTGTGGTTACGCGGCTTCGCTATCTCACAGCGTACGTCATCATCCCACACTTACTGCTACAAAATATCACACATGACCAGCTAATTACAGCCTAGAGCTGTTACTGAATCTAATAATGAATGTTTACACTGTGTTTGGGACAAACAAACCTGAAAATTGCTGCTTAAGGAACTTTCGTTTTGTATTTCTGCTACCTAATCTTCTTCTTCTTTCGGCATTTCCCCTCAAGGGTCCCCACAGCAAGTCGGTTTCTTGTATCTAACCCTATCTGCTGAATCTTCTTCAGTCACACCAACTATCTTCATGTCTTCCTTCACTGTATCCATGAACCTCCTCTTTGGTCTTCCTCTAGGCCTCTTTCCTGGTAGTTCCAAATTGAGCATCTTTCTGCCGGTGTACCCTCCCTCTCTCCTCTGCATATGCCCAAACTATCTCAGTCTGGCTTCTCTGACTTTATCACCAAAACCTCTAACATGTGCTGTTCCTCTGATCCTGTCCATTCTGGTCACTCCCACAGAGATCCTCAGCATCTTCATCTCTGTTTCCTGTCTTTTCCTCAGTGCCACTGTCTTTAGACCAAACAGCATGGCCGGTCTCACCACGATTTTGTACACTTTCTCTTTCATTTTATCTGAAACTCTTCTGTCACACGTCACACCTGATACTTTTACCCGTTCCAGCCTGCCTGCACACGCTTCTTCACCTCTTTTCCACACTCTCCATTGCTCTTGACTGATATTGAAACTATATGCAAAAATTTGAAGCTAGGATATTGGTTCAATTATTAATTTTTTTTTAATAACAGGGGCTGCGGAAAATTGTGTCTATCGTTTGCACATTTACACAGATCAGAACACCAAGATTGAAATAGACACTCTCCTATTTTTCTTAAAGACATTGAATTGTATAACTCCAATTATAAATAAACTAGATTTATCGGATACAAACGCGAGCTTTGGATGAAATGAAGAAAGTTTAACCATACAACTAAACATTCTGTTATGTCAGTATGTTACAGCCATTACCCTGTTTTTTTCTTTTGAGCTAAGCTTCACAAGTGTAGATAAAAAAGGACTGCATGTTGTTTCTGTGCTTCCATATTCATTATAAGGTGCAAAAAAAAACAATATTTCAGCAGTGGACATGCTGGTAAATATAGATATCTGTTCAAACTGGATAATGCAGGCATTTAATACACACTCCTCAGTTTCTGCTGTTGTACTATACTGTACACACAGTCTGGTCTCAAAAAATAAAAAAATCAAAGCATTTCTAATACATTGGTACATTCATTGATGAAGTTGTGACTTGAAAATGAAACACACTTTGATTACGCCTAATTGAATTTTAGATAGTTAAGAGAGTTTAGGATTCTTTTTTATTTTTAATTGTGGGAATTCTAAAGGTTGATATCTCTATATAACTTTACATATAAATCTTTAGACGTATCTATGTGGGTTGTGCAGTGGCCTTACAGCAAGAAGGTCAGGGTTTTAGTTCCTGGGTGGGGGCGTGGCTTGATGCTCTGGGCTTTCTGTGTGGAGTTTGCATGTTCTCCCTGTGTATTTGTGGGTTTTCTCCCACGCTCCAAAACATATGTGTTGGGTTGACTAGCCACTGTAAAATTGCCCCTTGAAAAGAGTGTATTGCCCCACAACAGACTCACTCTATTCATCCCTCACGGGGGAAATTTGAGTGCTGCACTCCTACACCGCATCAGGCTGCCCACTACGGCGCCCATGGTGGGAGAAATGGGGCATTAGGTGTCTTCTCCAAGGACCCTAGACGTGCACTCAGTGTGACGCGAACCCGCGAACCGGTTGACTTCCATTCGCGGGCAAACGCTCTAACCACTGAGCCACTGTCTCACCCTGACGGTGGGTCAGGTCACCATCTCCCCTAGATGGTGCAACAAGTTCGGGGTGTACACTGCCTTTTGCCTTGAATCCGGCACCCGTTCCGTTCCGTCATCTTCCGCTTGTTCCGGGGTCGGGTCGCGGGGGCAACAGCCTGAAACGGGCAGCCCAGGCCTCTCTCTCCCCGGCTGCATCCTCCAAGCTCACCCGGAAGGATCCCAAGTCGTTCCCCGGCCAGCCTTGAGACAGGGGAACTCTCCAGCGGGTCCGGGGTCTGCCCCTTGGTCTCCTCCTGATGGGACGTGCCTGAAACACCTCGCCCGCGAGGCGCTCGGGGGTATCCTGACCAGATGCCCGAACCACCCCATCTGGCTCCTCTCGACCTGGAGGAGGAGCGGCTCGACACCGAGCTCCTCCCGGATGGCAGAGCTCCTCACCCGATCTCTGAGTGAGAGCCCAGCCACCCTGTGGAGGAAGCTCATTTCGGCCGCTTGTACCCGCGATCTCATTCTTTCGGTCACCACCCACAGCTGGTTACCATAAGTGAGGGTTGGAACGTAGATCAACTTGTAAATCGAGAGCTTTGCTTTTCGGCTCAGCTCTCTCTTTATCACGACGGACCGATGCAGCGTCCTAGTTATTGCTGATGCCACACCGATCCGCCTGTCGATCTCCCGCTCCATATTTCCCCCGCTCGTGAACAAGACCCCGAGATACTTAAACTCCTCCACTTGGGGCAGGACCCTGTCCCTGACCCTGAATCCAGCACCCATAGCAACCTTATCAGGGATGGACGGTTCAGAAAATGAATTAATTAATTTATAGTCGTTAAGGTAGCCGGATGAGTGTGGGCAGATTAAAGTAAGCAGTGGGGACCGTACCCTCAAACTTTCTCTTGAATCTGTACCTCAACTGAACAACCTGAAAAACTACAAGCTTGAAGTGGCAGATATCTCATTTGGTGCTGGTTGTCCACATGTGCACCATCTGCCCTAAACAGAGAACGACTACAGACATATTTTATAGGATTTGTGGTGCTCATGGGGCCCCAAAATTTACAAGCATGCACCTCAAATCTTCTCCAGCTTTTTAATGCTGAGGCAATATTTTCCACAGTGCCAAATGGGAGTGTTTCCAGAACAGTGCTCTGCTGCTCTCCTGTGTTTACACTCCAAGAAAACACCAGTTTACACCCAAAACTTCTGAACAGATATATGTGGGGTACATTTCAGACATGTTTAATGGGAATGGTACACCTCCTGTAAACTTGGGGGGTAGTTTAGACTAACTGGGTGGCAACATCTGGCAGTTCTATCCTCACAAAAAACCCCTGGATACACTCAAATTAAAAACACACTGAATAAATTATTAAAAACAAAAAAAAATGTATTCTTTTAGTGTAAGTCGCCATTTTTTTTTTGTCAAAATCATCATGTTTTAGGTCAGTTTATCACCAAAAAAAAGCAGTTTAAAAGTGAACTAATATTGCACAATAAGTAGAAATTACAAATTGCAACTGGTGCTAACATTGCGTAATATTTTTATTTAACTTCTACTCAATTTAAAGTTTTTTAAGACTAGATTTATTTTAAAGAAGTAAACAGTTCAGTTTGAAACTAAGAAACTAGTTGAAAGCGCAACAAGTTTTGTTTTTTAAAAAAAGATAAAAAGACACAGAAATTTCTTTTTAAAACTACCTGAATTGGTGACACTAGGAGTAGATGTCCTAATTTTCGCGTACTTGTCCACAGCATCCACGAGCGGGGTTTTAGGACCCGTCGGTACCGTAAAAAAAAAAAACATTAAACATACACCTCCGCCATGCTGGATTTATCACGTGCTGTTTAACGGCAGGGGCGGTGTTAATGCGCGGTGTGTGTGTGTGTGGGGGGGGTGTTTGTGGACACATGCGTCAGATGGAAGTGTAGATAACAGTAAAGTTTCACTTTCTTCTTTCAAATTCACCTTAAAACTTACTTAACATTAAGTTGCTTCAGAGGATCTTTATTTGTGAAAATTTTCTATAATCAGAAGTATTTTATACAGATGACATTGTGATCTGTAGTGAGAGGAGAGGAGAAGTGGAGGAAAAGCTGGAGAGGTGGAGGTTTGCACTAGAAAGAAGAGGAATGAAGATTAGTCAGAGTGAGACAGAGTACATGTGTGTGAATGAGAGGGATCCAAATGGAAAAGTGAGGTTACAGGGAGAAGAGATGAAGAAGGTGGAAGATTTTAAGTACTTAAGATCAATAGTCTAGAGCAATGGAGAGTGTGGAAAAGAGGTGAAGAAGCGTGTGCAGGCAGGAGGGAAAGGGTGGAGAAAAGTATCAGGTGTGATGTGTGATAGAAGAGTTTCAGCTAAAATGAAAATGAAAGTGTACAAAACCGTGGTGAGACCAGCCACGCTGTTTGGTCTAGAAACAGCATGAAGAAAAAACAGGAAGCAGAGATGGAAGTAGCAGAGATGGAGATGCTGAGGATCTCTCTGGGAGTGACCAGGATGGACAGGATCAGAAATGAGTACATCAGGGGAACAGCACATGTTAGAGGTTTTGGGGATAAAGTTCGAGAGGGCAAGACTGAGATGGTTTGGACATATGCAGAGGAGAGAGAGAGTATATCGGAAGAAGGATGCTGGATTTGGAACCACCAGGAAAGAGGACTAGAGGAAGACCAAAGAGGAGGTTCATGGACGCAGTGAAGGAAGACATGAAGATAGTTGATGTGACCAAAGAGGATGCAGCAGATAGGGTTCATCGGAAGAAGGATGCTGGGTTTGGAACCAGTTGGCGTGACCAAGAAGGATGCAGGAAATAGAGTTAGATGGAAGAAACTGACTTGCTGTGGCGACCCCTGAAGGGAAATGCCGAAAGAAGAAGCAGAAGTATTTTATTTATACCTGTCAAGTTATTACAGTTTTGCCGTATTTTGATACTGAAAATAGTATTTTAGCTAATACGAGCGTATTGGCATTTTTATACGGCCAAAATCAAAAAATCTGATAAAAAAAAAGTAAGGTTTTTTTTTGGTCACCATATTTCATACACGCCTCCAAATCCAAGACCACGGTCCTTGCCCGGAAAAGGGTGGAATGCCCCCTGCGGGTCAGGGACAGAGTCCTGCCCCAAGTGGAGGAGTTTTAGTATCTCGGGGTCTTGTTCACGAGTGGGGGAAGGACGGAGTGGGAGATCGACAGGCGGTTCGCTGCGGCATCAGCAATAACTAGGACGCTGCATCGGTCCGTCGTGGTAAAAAGAGAGCTGAGCCGAAAAGCAATCAATTTCAAGCAGATAATTATACATTTCAGGCGGTTGTTGTTAGAGAGCAGTCAGAGCTAGACTGGTTACCTCCCCTTACGTCACTCTAGCTCAGGCATGGGCAAACTACGGCCCGCAGGCCACATGCGGTCCATTAAACATTCTAATCCGGCCCACCGAAAGGGCAGTCAGTCAGTCAGTCACCGTCTTATCCGTTTAATCCCTTGCGGGGTTGTGAGGGTGCCGGAGCCCATCCCGGCTGATTCAAGGGGAGGGGCAGGGTACACCCTGAACAAGTTGCCAGCCTGTTGCAGGGCCACACATACAACCATACACACACATACTCATTTCTAGGGACAACTTGGTACCGGCCAATCAACCTAGCATGCATGTCTTTGGAGAGTGGGAGGAAACCGGAGTTCCTGGAGGAAACCCACGCAAACACGTGGAGAACATGCAAACTTCACACAGAAAGGACAGTGTTCCAAGCCTCGTCCTCACCCGGGACTGGTACCCACAACCTTTTTGTTCTGAGGCCACTGTGCTACCCACTGTGCCACCGTGCCGCCCGCCCACCGAACATAAAAATTTAAATAAATAAACTTGGTTAATGTTTAATTTCCCCTGCAATTGTGATGTTTCCTCACTAGATGGTGCACTGTAGATGTATTGGCTTTGTTGAGAAAAAGACAACACTGCTCCTATTAAAATGTGTGTGTCTTCGTGATGCACACGCGGTCAAAATAAACAATGTGCACAAATTTGGAAAGCCATCCAGCCCAATACACACGTAAACAAGCGTGTCAGATGTTAAAACAAGCAAAATGCTACATAAAATGCTTCGATTTCCAACCTAGTGCTACTAAATGCACGTTTTAAGCGGTATCGCACTAAATTTCAGACCTAGCAAGCTAAATTTGAAATTTAACACTCTTGATGTAACATTTGGCACGCTTGTTTAAAATCTAGCGCGTCATTCTATTGGTTTAATGTAGGAGCATTGAGGCTTGGAACACTGTCCTTTCTGTGTGGAGTTTGCATGTTCTACCGTGTTTGCATGGGTTTCCTCCGGGTACTCCGGTTTCCTCCCACCCTCCAAAGACACGCACGCTAGGTTGATTGGCCGGACCCAAATTGCCCCAAAGAATGAGTGTGTGTGCAGATGGTTATATGTGTGTGGTCCCGCAACAGACTGGTGACCTGTTCGGGGTGTACCCTGCCTCTCGCCTTGAATCAGCTGGGATGGGGCCCGGTACCCCCCACAACCCTGAAGGGATAGATGGATCTTAGACGGATAGAAATCTTCAACTATGTATTTCTTTGTATTACTGTAATACATAATTAAAATTGTCATTTGCTTTTATTTGAAGCTAAAATTAAAATCTTAGGCCGGGTGACGTTTGTTTTACGTTATGATTGTACAGAAAGAACTTTTTTATAATCTCCTTGTGAAATCCCCTCTATTCAAAGGATGACAGTGTGTTATTATGATTACGTGTACTTGTGTAATTTTAACCAGCCTCACCCTCTTATCTTTGGGTTTGTGGTTTCACAGGTAAAATTTGCATTGATAGTTTTCCAGATCTGTTGAGGACATGCAGCAACTTGTAAACGTAGTTGCCGGTTTCTTGTGAGGAGACACAAATGCAATGTGTGGCTTTCTGTTTGAGAGAAAAAAAAACACTGTGCAAGTGTGATGGATCAAAAAAAATTTATGTTTTTGTTTTATGGCTGCTTAAAAAAATAATACACAATATTGGAATTACATTGTAATTTTTTTATAAGCTTCCAAAGAAAACATTTAAACAAATTTAATTACCGTCTTTGCACAAATATATAAATCATTCATTCAGTTTCCATGAAACAGCATGTTTACCTTTTGGCCCGTGGGAAAAAGGCGTACATATTTGGGGGAACACGCAAACAGCATTGACATACAGTATACTGTATGTGCCAATATATGTTTGGATTTTTAAATATTTAAAATAGTTTATCCGTGGGTGAATGGTTGTTTGTGTTTGTGGCTCCGCAACAAACTGGCGACCTGCTCGAGGTGTACCCTGCCTCTCAACTTAAATCTGCAGAGATAGGTTCCGGCACCCTCTGTGACCGCGTTAAGAAATAAATGGTTCAGAAGATGGAAAAAAAAAAGTTTAGACCCACCCTTTTGCGTAAAATGTGAGTGCAAATAATGCAGGTCCTATTACTGAGCCTTGGTGCACTCCCCCAACTTCTTAAAAAACGCTATGATTTCATTTTAATTTCTACAAAAGAAGTTCTCAAATCTTTGTACGGTCTTTGTACGACCGGAGCCAGAGCTTGGTCCGTATGGCGGGCAGTATGTTGATTCCATTTCCAGTGAGTATTGGACTCCGCCAAGGCTGCCCTTTGTCACCGATTCTGTTCATCACCTTTATGGACAGAATATTTAGGCGCAGCCGAGGTGTTGGAGGGATCCAGTTTGGTGACCTCAGGATCGGATCTCTCCTTTTTGCGGATGATGTGATCCTGTTGGCTTCATCGGACCGTGATCTCCAGCTCTCACTGGATCGATTTGCTGCCGAGTGTGAAGCGGCCGGGATGGGAATTAGCGCCTCCAAATCCGAGACCATGGTCCTCGCCCGGAAATGGGTGGAATGCCCCCTGCGGGTCAGGGACAGGGTCTTGCCCCAAGTGGAGGAGTTTAAGTATCTCGGGGTTTTGTTCACGAGTGGGGGAAAGATGGAGCGTGAGATCGACAGGTGGATCGGTGCGGCATCAGCAATAACTAGAACGCTGCATCGGTCCGTCGTGGTAAAGAGAGAGCGGAGCCGAAAAGCAAAGCTCTCCATTTACAAGTCAATCTACGTTCCAACACTCACCTACGGTCACCAGCTGTGGGTGGTGACCAAAAGAATGAGATTGTGGACACAAGCGGCCGAAATGAGCTTCCTCCACAGGGTGGCTGGGCTCTCACTCAGAGATCGGGTGAGGAGCTCTGCCATCCGGGAGGAGCTCGGTGTCGAGCCGCTCCTTCTCCAGGTCGAGAGAAACCAGATGGGGTGGTTCAGGCATCTGGTCAGGATGCTCCCCCAGCGCGTCGCGGGCGAGGTGTTTCGGGCACATCCCACCGGGTGGAAACCAGGGGACAGACCCCGGACCCGCTGGAGAGACTGTGTCTCACAGCTGGCCGGGGAACGACTTGGGATCCTTACGAGTGAGCTGGAGGATTCAGCCGGGGTGAGAGAAGCCTGAGCTCCCCGTTTGAGGCTGTTGACCCCGCAACCCGACCCTGGAACAAGCGGAAGATGACGGAACGGAAAGTTCTCAAATAAAAATGAAACAAGAGGCATGTTTAAGCATTGTGAAAGAAAACAATTCACATGCATGTTGACAATGTTTTATGCATGTCTTTGAAACCAAAGACTTATAAACAAGCAACACATAAAAATCATATTTTCGGTGATTAAAGAGCACAAATTCTCACTCAAAACAACCAAAAATAAATATTACAATTATGTGCGCTATAAATATTAGTAATATTTAGTGTTGCGTTTTATTATGTGTAGCATACACATAGATCGGTTTAGGAGGCATCCACAAACAATGAGATGTTCTTTAAACGTGTTAATGACATAGTTGTAGCTCAGAAGGAGAGGTAGTTTTCAGCCAGTTAGAAACTTAATGGATCAGTTCAAGCTTTATCTCCTTAAATGCCAAGACACTAAACTGGATTCCTAACAAAACCCCACACTGCCTCCTGATGTGCTCAACAAGCGAACAAATCCATGTGATTAGGCAAATTAAAGCATTGAAAGTGATCAACAAATTACTTTAAAAGTACGGTATAGATAAACAGATAAATAAAAGAGAAACTTTCAAATGAGAAGCTTTAAACAGTCTTCAATGAAGATGTGGTCCTGCTGGCTGGGATCTACAACTGAAGCTGGACCGATTCACTGTCAAGGATGAGGCTGTAAGGATGAGAATCAGCACCTCTACATACAAAACTGAAACCTGTAGAGGAGGGGAGTGCCTTTTCCAAGCCAGGGATAAGATTCTACCCTAAACAGAAGAGTTTAAGTAGCTCAGGATTTTGTTTACGAGTAATAAAATGATGGAGCATATCACGGTGAGGCCTCGTTCCAACATTATGGTCCTCGCCTGTGGAACAGCCTGCCAGAGGAACTCAGGGTCGCAGAGACGGTTCATGTTTTTAAGAGGAGGCTAAAAAAAAACCACCTTTTTAACTTGGCTTTTATTTGATTTTATTTTTTGCTTAAGATAATTTTATGTATTTAATAAAATCTGTTTACTTTCTTGTTTTTACACAGTTTTATTTTTCTGATTATTTTCTTAAATAGTTTTAACCTGTTTTACTGATTTTAGTTTTTATTCTAATGTTTTATTCTGTGTCTTATTCCAGTATTTCCTCATGGGGATCCTCCATCCTACAAGCTCTGCCTGCTCAGTCTGTGGGGGTCTGACTGGCCTGGGTGGTGCGGGTGCCTCACTTTAGCCAGTTGGCTTCTGTGGGTACCTGTGTCTTTTGGAGCTGGGTGGACCCCTGTGGTTTTGGCCGCTGCAGTCATGGGCAGGTCAACTCCTGGTGTGGATCGATCCCCAGTTATTGTTTCCTCACAGCAGCATCAGGCTGAATGTTTATTTTTATTTCAATTAAAGAGACAGTAGCTAGCGGTTCAGGTGAAATGGGGTTTGGGGAAGGATGGGCGTATGAGAGGCGGGATGGGGGGAGGGGCTGTCTGAACATTGATATACACTATATTGCCAAAAGTATTCGCTCACCTGCCTTTACTCAGTCTATGAACTGAAGTGCCATCCCATTCCTAACTCATAGAATTCAATATGATGTCGGTCCACCTTTTGCAGCTATTACAGCTTCAACTCTTCTGGGAAGACTGTCCACAAGGTTGAGGAGAGTGTTTATAGGAATTTTTGACCATTCTTCCAAAAGCGCATTGGTGAGGTCACACACTGATGTTGGTCGAGAAGGCCCGGCTCTCAGTCTCCGCTCTAATTCATCCCAAAGGGTTTCTATCGGGTTCAGGTCAGGACTCTGTGCAGGCCAGTCAAGTTCATCCACACCAGACTCTATCATCCACGTCTTTATGGACCTTGCTTTGTGCACTGGTGCACAGTCATGTTGGAAGAGGAAGGGGCCCGCTCCAAACTGTTCCTACAAGGTTGGGAGCGTGGAATTGTCCAAAATGTTTTGGTATCCTGAAGCTTTAAATGTTCCTTTCACTGGAACTAAGGGGCCAAGCCCAGCTCCTGAAAAACAACCCCATACCATAATTCCTCATCCACCAAATTTCACAGTTGGCACAATGTAATCTGAAATGTACCGTTCTCCTGGCAACCTCCAAAACCAGACTCGTCCATCAGATTGCCAGATGGAAAAGCGTGATTCATCACTCCAGAGAACGCGTCTCCACTGCTCTAGAGGCCAGTGGCGGCGTGCTTTACACCATTGCATCCAACGCCTTGCATTGCACTTGGTGATGTGTGGCTTGGCTGCAGCTGCTCAGCCATGGAAACCCGTTCCATGAAGCTCTCCGCGTACTGTACTTGGGCTAATCTGAAGGTCACATGAAGTTTGTAGCTCTGTGCAGAAAGTCGGCGACCTCTTTGCACTATGCGCTTCAGCATCCGCTGACCCCTCTCCGTCACTTTACGTGGCCTACCACTTCGTGGCTGAGTTGCTGTTGTTCCCAAACGCTTCCATTTTCCTATAATAGAGCTGACAGTTGACTGTGGAATATTTAGGAGCGAGGAAATTTCACAACCGGATTTGTTGCACAAGTGGCATCCTATGACAGTTCCACGTTGGAATTCACTGAGCTCCTGAGAGCGGCCCATTCTTTCACAAATGTCTTGTTTCTCAGTCTGCATGCGATTAGAACATCTGATTCTGATCATTTGAATGGGTGAGCGAATACTTTTGGCAATATAGTGTATGTGTGCAGTGTTTGTGTGAGTGTGTGATTTTTAACGGATGCTTTTGACTTATAACTATGGACAATAACTAAGACGCTGCATCGGTCCGTCGTGATAAAGAGAGAGCTGAGCCGAAAAGCAAAGCTCTCGATTTACAAGATTTACAGCTGGTGACCTATGGTCACCAGCTGTGGGTGTTGACCGAAAAGAATGAGATCGCGGGTACAAGCGGCCGAAATGAGGGCTCTCACTTAGAGATCGGGTGAGGAGCTCTGCCATCCGGGAGGAGCTCAGTGTCGAGCCGCTCCTCCTCCAGGTTGAGTGGAGCCAGATGGGGTGGTTCGGGCATCTGGTCGGGATGCCCCCCGAGCGCCTCGTGGGCGAGGTGTTTTGGGCATATCCCACCGGGAGGAGACCAAGGGGCAGACCCCCGACCCGCTGGAGAGACTTTGTCTCATAGTTGGCCGGGGAAAAACTTGGGATCCTTCCGGGTGAGCTGGAGGATGCAGCCGGGGTGAGAGAAGCCTGGGCTGCCCGTTTGAGGCTGTTGCCCCCGCGACCCGACCCCGGAATAAGCGGAAGATGACAGAATGGAACGCTTTTGACTTATTGGTTTTGTTTTGTAATGACCTGGATTTTAATGTTGTTTACGTTTTTATTTGTTCTGTTCAGCACTTTGTGTGACTTTGTGTTGGAAAAGTACTTTATAAATAAAATTTGATTTGATTATCAAGCATATCGGTGTAGCATTTGAAATAATCTCAAATATTTGTATCGGTTTATTGTGGTAAAAAAAGAGCTGAGCCAACAAACGAAACTTTCCATTTACCATCAATTTGACATCTGACCCTCACCTATGGCTCCCAGCTTTACATGGCTGCCGAAAGAAAATGCGAGTAGCCAAAATTCAATTTCTCTGTGTTCTGGTTTTCTATTAGTCCATTGATTAAAATGAGCGCTATCTGCAAACTTTATGGAAACTCTCTCATCCCAGGATGCACACAAAATAAAATGATGATGATGTTCACAGATCAGTGTGTATTCCTGAAACAATCAGATGGACCATTAAGCTGAAAGCAGAAAATCTGCCACAGATGGTAATTGGTGCATCCATTGAACTCAATGAGATGGACAACAACAATACATTCTGCAGTTTTTTGTCTAAATGTCCGCTTCTCTTGTTCTTGGTCTTTCATCATTAGCTATATGACTCACTTGAACATTTCCCAAAGCTTTTTGGCTCAATCTTCTTCTTTTCTCTGCTTTGATCTAGCTGACTGATTTGTGCAAAAGCTTTTATTTTCTCTCAAAAATCACTTATCTTTGTTGGGGTCTTGTGTCTGGCCTTCACAAACATAAAAGATGTCACTGGAAGGATGGAAGCTAAGATGTGTAAGTGTACACTATTTTAGGTTTTTAATGAAGAAGATATTTTGCCTTAATATATAGTTTTTTCTCAAACAAGGCACTTTATGGATCTGGAATTGTAAAATTATCAGTCAAAGAAAATATTGATGACATACATAAATAAACTAGGACGCTACATCGGAAGCAAAGCTCTCAATTTACAAGTTGATCTATGTTCCCACCCTCACATAGGGTCACCAGCTGTGGGTGGTGACCAAAAAGAATGAGATCGGGGATACAAGCGGCCGAAATGAGCTTCCTCTGCAGGGTGGCTGGGCTCTCACTCAGAGATCAGGTGAGGAGCTCTGCCATCCGAGGGGGAGCTTGGTATAGAGCCACTCCTCCTCCAGGTTGAGAGAAACCAGATGGGGTGGTTCAGGCATCTGGTCAGAATGGCTCCCAAGCGCCTCCCGGGCGAGGTGTTTCGGGCACATCCCACAGGGAGGAGACCAAGAGACAATCTCTCCAGACCCGCGGCAGAGACTATGTCTCACATGCCGGAGCTTGTCCTGGCTGATTTAAGGGAAGATGCAGGGTACAACCTAAACGGATTGCCAGTATGTTGTGGGGTCACACACACACACACACACACACACACACACACACACACACACACACACACACACACACACACACACACACACACACACACACACACACACAGTCATTCTTGGGCCAATTTCACAGTGGCCAATCAACCTAACACACATGTTTTCAGAGGGTGGAGGGAAACCGGAATACCAGCAAAAACCCACACGGGAGAACATCCAAACTCCATACAGAAAGCCCAGCGTTCCAAGCCTCATCCTACCTGGGACTCAAACCCTGACCTTCTTGCTGTGAGGCCACTGTGTTAATCACTGTGCCACCATGCCGCTCTGCTTCTGAACTGTTTTAATTACAGCTAGTTGTATTAAAATGAGTCTTTGTGGGCTTTAAATATAATCCGTATCCGCTCAGTGGTGTTAATGATAGTGTCTCAGTGTTGATCAAAGAAATTGACTCGTAACTTCAAACATTTTAGACTAGGTTTCAGTCCACCTTGAATAATTGTTCCGTTCCGTCATCTTCCGCTTGTTCCGGGGTCGGGTCGCGGGGGCAACAGCCTCAAACGGGCAGCCCAGGCTTCTCTCTCCCCGGCTGCATCCTCTAGCTCACCTGGAAGGATCCCAAGTCGTTCCCCAGCCAGCTGTAAGACATAGTCTCTCCAGCGGGTCCGGGGTCTTGCCCTTGGTCTCCTCCCGGTGGGACGTGCCCGAAACACCTCGCCTGCAAGGCGCTTGGGGGGCATCCTGACCTCCTGGGCATCTAGGACGCTGCATAGGTAAAGAGAGAGCTGAGCCGAAAAGCAAAGCTCTCGATTTACAAGTCGATCTATGTTCCAACCCTCACCTATGGTCACCAACTGTGGGTGGTGACCGAAAGAATGAGATCGCGGGTACGAGCGGCCGAAATGAGCTTCATCTGCAGGATGGCTGGGCTCTCACTCAGAGATCAGGTGAGGAGCTTTGCCATCCGGGAGGAGCTCGGTGTCGAGCCGCTCCTCCTCCAGGTCGAGAGAAACCAGATGGGGTGGTTCAGGCATCTGGTCAGGATGCCCCCCAAGCGCCTTGAATAATTGTAAATGAGGAAAATTCTTTCAATGATTGAGTTCCATATACAATGTAGTGTGACAAAAACACAGCATTTTCCTGCTTCAGATGTGAGAAAGATGAGAGTGATCGTGGTTGAATTTCATTCTTTTTGATCACCAAGCTCATTTGCCTGTTATCTACAGAGTGAGGGAACTTTTTTCTTCTGAGTAAATGGAATGATTTATTATCTTACAACAAAGCTGCTTTTGTTCATCAAATATTTGTCAATCTCATATTTTTATGACTTAGATCAGCAGGATAAGAAACTTAGCTTGCATAAATTGCTTGCTTGGCTGCACGGAGACGTTCAAGTAAAACCTTTCTGCAGTAAATATTTTGCTCTTTTTACATTCCAGAAACACATATCTTCATCGTGTGACGCTTCTGATACAAGTACTGTCCAAACCTCCTAAAGTATGCAAACAAACCCATCTCATTATCAATGACTGTTTTCTTCCACATAGTTCATGCAGGTTGTTCTGGAGTCACCAAAGATCTTCAAGAAACACAAACTATATATGCTTTCATTGTAAAATTGCTTTGACAGCAGTGGATGGATTTCCTGTGTGTGTAACAGGAAGATCAATGCCTCCACAGCAATGATAGCTGTATATTCTCCAGAGAGCAGAACATTATCTAGCAAGAGATAATCGAACCCGCGAAGATTTGCACCCTGTTGGTTAATGTAATTGAAAGAGAAAAAGAAAAGCGAGTGTTGATGCCGTTGCATGTAAATGTGACACAAGCGCTAATAAACCGAAGAAGTTGCAAGTACGCCTGTAGACTGCTGTGCAGAAAACGGGGTTTTACTTGTATTGTTTAGGACTAATCTAATAATCTCCCTCTTTGCCATTATCTTATCTAATTGTGAGATTTCAGCCACCCACAAGAAAAAAGCTAAAAGGGCGTGTTTGTGCATCAAGTTAACTTAATAAAAGTGCTGGGTTTCAGTCTTTTCTTTCAGCTCATTGATTCATAGAGACAGTTTTCCATCTGGCCCAATCATCTCTCATCCAGAATGCTAAAATGATGAATTTTTAAAAATAATTCTCAGGAGTCCACTGTTTCTAAAATTTGTGACCAGAGTTGGTACACCAAAGAGAGGGTGAACACAAAAAATAGAATGGAATAAATAAACTTGAAAAGCATTTGGAGAGCATTGACCTCCGCCAAGGTCTGGCCACCATTTTTTTTTTACCCTTAACAAGGTCAAGATGAGCAGGTCGCCAGTCTGTCTGAGGGCCATATAGTGTGATGGACAACTAGTCATGTTCACACTTACACCTATTGTCAATTTAAATAAATAATTTACTCTATTCATCCCTCACCGGGAAATTTGTGTGCTGCACTCCTTACACCGCAGCAGGCTGCCCTTCAACGGCACCAATGGTGGGAGAAGCGGGGGTTAGGTGTCTTCTCCAAGGACCCTAGACGTGCTCTCCGTGGGACCCAAACCCGCGACCTTCTGGTCCGTGCGCGAACGCTTTAACCACTGAGCTGCTGTCTCCACCCAATTGCAACCCAATTTGAATGAGCTAATCAGCCAATTATGAATATTTTTAGTGGTAGGAAAACATATATTTGTTCAAAGAGACACTTGAAACACTCATGTTTTTATTTTCTTCTATCAATGCAGAATAAAGTGGGAAAAGCTAAAGTTAGCTAAGAAAACTAAAATGCTAAAGTTGGCTGAAAGCTCAAGTTACTAGCAAAACAAAAGTATTTTATTTGTCGTGTACAATCCATTTAAAATATTAATAATATCAAAGTGCTATATAAAAAGCACCAATAAAACTATTTAAAACTAAAACTTATATTTAGAAGTTATATAAGTTGGTAAAAAGACCTTTTTTTTTAGAAAAGGTAAAAAGCAAAATTGCTAAATGCTAAAAAAAAAAAAAAACGCTAGATTTAGCTTAAAAAGCTATTTTTCTTTCTTTTTTTTAAATAAGCTTAAAAAATCTAAGAAAAAGCTAAGCTTACCGTAAAAAGCTAAGAAAAAACAAAACACATAATATATATATATAAAAACCTAGAGTTTGCTTAAAAGCTAAAAAAAAAATACAGTTATCTAAAAAGCTTTTAAAATAATAAAGAAATAAAAACATCCGTAACTTTTTGAGTTATACTGCTCACACACGCACACTCACAACATGCATGTTAAACAGATAGTCAGAGTACCATAATTTCAGGACCATTAGGCGCACCGTACGAAAAGGCGCAGTCTCAGTTATGTGCATCATTGCTGTATTTAACACACACATAAGGCGCACCGTATGAAAAGATGCAGTCTCAGTCACACGCCGCCTTACAACAACACACACGCAAGCATGCAAATGTGCGTATTAAAAAATAGATCGGGAACAAAACTGAGTTTGGTTGTGCTTTATTTAAGTAGTAACGATACTAAACAAGCACATTACCGGTAATAGTCTTTATTCAAATCCGTCAAAGTCCTCATCCTCTGTTTTCGGAATCGAACAGCTGCGCAAAATCCAACAGAGCAGGTCCACTTCGCTCCTCGCTGTCAAAGTCACTGTCTGTACTGTGCGGCTCCTCAGAAAGGATACCAGCTTTTGCGAAAGCTCAGATAACAGTACCAGCAGACACGTTAGTCCAAGCATCTACAATCCATTGACTCGTTAATGCTGAAATTTCTCGCGGCAGCTCGATTCCCATGTTCCTCCACGTAGCTGATTGCCTTCAACTTAAACTGAGCGTCATAAGCGTGTCTCTTTGCCATTTTCAGGGTTAAAACAGCAATGTTGTTCATACAGCACATAGCTTTTTTAAACACAATCCACGCCCACACTTCACTTCGTTCTCATGCCTTTTCTTTTAGGTCCGCCTTGTCTCACAGGCACCGCTTTTTCTTTTAGGTCCGCCTTTTCTCACGAGCACTGCGTTTTCTTTAAGGTCTGCCTTTTCTCAAACACAAGGTGCACCGCACGAAAGGGCACACCGCTCATTTTGAAGAAAATCTAAGACAAACGTCTTAGATTTTACTATAGCCGTGAAATTACGGTAATTGACTTGTTGTGAACCAATGGTTTAAGCTCACCATACTAAAATGATTACATGAGCATTTTTAAGAGTCCTTAGCTTGTTTTCACAATATATATGTATGAATATACGTTCAATCAATGAATTAATTAATTTGAAAATGCAAATGATTTCATAATGAGCTTCAATTCCATCTTTTATCACACTATTTAGACTTTCTACTGACCTGGTCAGAGTGTACCCTGCCTCTTTCCTGCTAGGTATTCAGTATGTGCTCCAGCATTTCCTCAACCTGGATTTGAACAACCAGTTCAGAAAACTAATGAATATTCAGACCCTCACCTTTATTTTGTGGTCAGTGTTCAAGTAACAATGAAAATGACTGCATGAGTAATGCTATTCCATACTGTTAGCATGACAGGTCTGTCGGCATTAAAGTTATTCTTCTGCTGGGAAACTCAGTCGGAAACTGAGTGCAACAGTCTCCAACTGAGTCGCAATATGTGGGCACGAAGGATTCATGGCATTCGGGACGCACAACTTTAACCAAACCTGTTGAACCAAACCAGGCACGGCTACAGAGGTTCAAATGGCTTCAGGGCCACTAAGTCATTTTTGCCGTAATTTTGATTGTATTCCTCCATGTTCCTCCACGTCATATCTTATTCTTCGCACATGTCATTAAAAGTTTTGAAAAATTGAATGGTTAAAATTCACCCAAATCTTTTGGTGAAATTTCTTGATTGCGTATTAAAAACATTCCCAATAGAATACTGTATGGTATTTTTTTTAAATCATAAAACTATAACGCCCCAAGCAGGCTGCTAATGATTTGTGTTGTACGTCATACATCTTGAAGTAACTGTATTTATTTCATTTCCATCTTGCGTCTTTTTAAGATTCTCGGCCAAATCAAACCTTTTATGTTTTACTTTTGTTGAATATTTTTCAGCTGAATTATATAAATGTTCCAGATAATGGATTGTTAAGGTCGTTAAATCTTAGGTCATAATTGTACAAATTCAATGTCTACTTGCAAAGAACTTGACAGAAACATTATTTCTAAAGAAATCAGATCTAATGCACAGCAATTTCGCTTGGAAATTACTAAATAAGAACAAAGATGCATGGGTTAAAAGTCCTGGTAACTGTTTCTATTGTAAATCCTATAATTATCCAACAATAACAACATACAAAAGGGGGGAGTGTGGGAAGAGAAGGGTAGGTGGGAAAAACACAATCTCAACACAAAGCAATCTTGGAGCTTAGTTTGAAGAGCCTTACTGTGCTAGTAGTAGAATATTTTGTATTACATAATATTGGCTGTGCAGTTAATCGTCTGGAGATGGAGACATACTGTATTGTGCAGGGTCTGAATCAAACACTTTGTAGGTAGGACAGACTTTAAAGCGTAAAGCAATGGCATTGTGGAAAATCACTGATATCACAGTAATGGGATTTAATGTACAGTACACATTTTGAAAATTAAAAGACTAATGGCATCTTTTGGAGATGCCATTGACTGTTAGGATTTTTGGAGGTTTGCACCAGAAAAAAAAGGAATGAAGATTAATCAGAGTAAGACAGAGTACATGTGTGTGAATGAGAGGGATCCAAATGGAAAATTGAGGTTACAGGGAGAAGAGATAAAGAAGGTGTAAGATTTTAAGTACTTGGGATCAACAGTCCAGAACAATGGAGAGTGTGGAAAAGAGGTGAAGAAGCATGTGCAGAAAGGCTGGAATGGGTGGAGAAAAGTATCAGGTGTGATGTGTGATAGAAGAGTTTCAGCTAACATGAAGGGGACAGTATAAAACCGTGGTGAGACCGGCCATGATGTTTGGTCTAAAAACAGTAGAAACAGCATAAAAAATGCAACAGACTTAGATGAAGGTTGATACTTTCTCATTCGTTTATGCACTGACCAGTTAGCTTGGTGAAGTTCTTGGTTTTTAATTTGAGTAATTTTTACCATTTTACAATCATTTAAAAAAAAAAAAAAAAATTTTATTCTGATGACGTTATCATCAATTTGTTATGGCATCATATGCTGACCCTTCAACCTCTGGACCTCCCTTGTTAGAGATCTTGACCTCAAATTTACTCTACAGCAGCTCCGTGCTTCGACTATGGTTGCTATACGTAAAAGCTCAAGTCTAGTGTTTATTGATGCACCCAAACACAACTGGGATTTGTAGAACTGGCATTACAATGGCTGCAAGCTATAAAACCAATGGTCCAGCTCCAGAATGATTTGGTATTACTTTTCGGGCAAATTTAATTTTTACCATGAGTCAGATTTGATGAGAGTTTGACACCTATGTTCTCAAACAAATGGAAAAGGAAAAAGGAAAGAAAAAAACAAGTAAAATATTAAAGACAGGGATGCAAGTGGAATCTCTATTTAGCCTATGTTGTGGTTAAACTTACCAAAGCTTGGTTCTGCATTGTGAGTCATGTCTTACTGTAAGACACCACTTTTGTGAGTAAGAACTCTGGAACTTAGGCTGGAAAACTGTAAAATAATCAAGTTACAGACAGTTACTGGTGATGTAAATTTGGCTTATTTGGATTTGGTCCAATAAGTTTTTAAAGAAATGAAGCACGGATTGTGTACCCTGACCAGATTTAATTTTTTTAAACTACCATTTGGACAAAGGATATAACCTTTTTTAACGGATACGGAAATTGTCATCAAGTCTGTTTTTATGTCTTCGTGCGAGTTTCACATAAGTAAAAAGGTACAGTGAATACCAAGTGAGTCAGTCGGTGACTCATTTAGGATCCAATGAAGCATTTGAAACTGGAACTCATCTGGAAATTCTTCTTTTTTTTACATTTTTTGCCTGTTTTGCCTCTTAAAAGAGGAAATAAAACATGTAACTACCACAATCAGCTGGTATGACGTGGTCCAAACATGTGAGAATGCTGAGGGGGGAAAAAAACACAAAGTACCAATGAAACAGAACTGACGTAGTTTGGTTGTAGATGTATGATCAAATCTATTGTTCACAGTAAAAAAAAAAAAAGAAACAATTTGCATTTGAAATCACTTCTTCATTTCAATTTCTGCATTAATGCACAGTCAGAAATATTACAAACTCACAACTGTCTATTTGTGACGTATCTTAAAATGTTAGCCTGATATAAGTTAACACTCAATACGAAAATCCAATAGATTGGTTCGTGCATTTCACACCTAGGCCTTCGGTGACTCGGTTGTACAGTTTGTCTGTGCGTTTCAGTTTGAACAATAAATCCTTTTCTATCGACATGGAGGCCAATGGAAAAGGCTGTTTGCGGAAATTTTCTCCGGTATGTCTAAAAGTGCTGAGGGTCGAGAAGGTATAGAAACAGTCATTTTTCGTGGTCTTGAAATCGATTCTGCCATTCTGAAATCCTTCTGCTTTCACGCTTTGTTGACATGCAAAGGGTTGCTTCCGCTTACGTCAAGTGAGTATCCAAACACAAGACGCGTACATGTCACGTTTTACATAAGGTATTGTAGCTGGTCTTGCTGTCACCAACTGATGATCTGATTGGCTGTCAGAAACTACATGTGCCCATTCACTACCATTACGCAGCACCTTCACCGCTGACTTTGAAGGCCTGGGCAGATGTCATACAGCCTTGCGACACCAGCTACCTAAATTCTGATTGGATAAAAAGTTTAACATAATTTTACAACACTGGAAGCAGTATAACCAAATGGATATAATATGACATGAAGAAAACAGAATATGGAGAATAATTATATATTTATTTAGGAAAAATACATTTAAAATGAAATTGACTTTTATTATAATTATGATAATGATGTCTGGTTAAGTTAGGCCTGCAGAGAAGGCCTTGCTGGCTCTGACCGCCCGCCACTGGATTAAACATATAACAGATGAACAATGTATGATATCATATTTGCTTTACTTTGATCTTTTCCCACGGAGGAACTCAGAAACTAACTAGTGTTTATGCGTTTTTTTTCAGAGAAAGAAAAAAGCAATAGAGGTTCTTCTCAGCGGGGTGAGTGGGCCCGTTGGGAGAACGAAGGACTGTATCCCATCTCTGTTTCCTAGAAACCAGCTGCATGGCAGACAGCCTGACTTAATTAAGAGTTTCAACCACTTCAACCTGCCAGACAAACTTTCTGAATCTTGTTTACAAGTACACGTAACTATCAGACACAAGACATTTATTCTTGTGAAAAGTTGCAGTAATTATACAAAACTCAGTATCAGGAATGTCCGTCAACAAAAAAGCAATCGGTGCGCAAGAATTTTGTTTAATGCTGTTGTTTTACTCTGAAAAAAAATGTTTATAGTAAAAAAAATTTGCTGTTGAACTAATTTGACAATGGCTATCATAAAAAATTCCGGAGCCATGTTTCCGGTGTCATATAGAGAAAGAACTGCTTCTTCTCAATCTTTTTTTTTCAAGAACAGGTCGTCACTTCCTAGTTGTACCATTCTTGTTTCAGAAATGAAAAACAAAAACCCATCATTGGAGATGTAGGAGATAAGATTAGATCAGATCCACAGGAAGGTTAGATTGGATTGAATCCAACAGAAAGTAGACATACAGCAACAAAATCCAAAATAGTTGGATTGTTGGATTCTAGAATCAGAATCAAAATTTTAGCACCCAAAGTTCAGATTTACCACTTGCGTTTTACATGTCGGACATGGGACGCATTTGAATGGAATTGGACATGTACGAGGATCGACGCAAGAGGTGCATGAATCCGATTGACTTTGGAATAAAACTGCATAGTTTGGATGTTGGTCTTGTGTGAACTTACGTTCACAGTTCAAAAGTCACAGGTTTGGCCCTCAAGAAGTGTACCTTTTTGCTAGGTTTCCCCAGGGATGCTGTAGTTTTCTGCCCCTTTCCGAAAAAATCCCACACAAGTGGTCAGTTCAAATTACGTGTACATGATGGTACATATGTGTGCATAATGTTGTATGTACTGATTTTGGTACATTTACATAAAAATAGTGCTCCCTGTTGCGCAACCTTACATGAACAGTCCTCCACCAGACACAGAGTGTGTGCGGGCGTAGTGGAGAACAAAAGGTGTGGCCTGGCATTCGAACTGTATCCGAATACTGAATGCGAAAACTTGCAAAATACTCAGAAATGCATGATTGAAATCCAAAACCACTTCAGGCATGTTTTTGAAAAACTCAAATAGCTTTTTTTTTTACATATTCTGTTCATCCTCACTGGGGAAATTTGGTTGCTGCACTACTACATCGCAGCAGGCTGCCACAATGGCGCCAATGGTAGGAGATATGGCACCACGGCGTTAGGTGTCTTCTCCAAGGGCCCTAGGGGGAATAGAACTCGCAAACTTCCATTTGACTTCCAGTCTGCGGCGAATGCTCTACCACTGCGCCACCATCTGGCAGTAATCTCCAAAAAGGTGATTTTGCATGAAACCTTCCGCTTGTCATCCTCCGCTTGTTCCGGGGTCGGGTCGCGGGGGCAACAGCCTCAAACGGGTAGTCCAGGCCTCTCTCACCCCGGCTACATCCTCCAGCTCACCCGGAAGGATCCCAAGTCGTTCCCCTGCCAGCTGTGAGACATAGTCTCTCCAGCAGGTCAGCGGTCTGCCCCTTGGTCTCCTTTCGGTACAATGTGCCCAAACACCTCGCCCGCGAGGCGCTCGGGGGGCATTTTGACCAGATGCCTGAACCACCCCATTCCGGCTCCTCTCAACCTGGAGGAGGAGCGGCTCGACACCGAGCACTTCCCAGATGGCAGAGCTCCTCACCCGATCTCTGAGTGAGAGCCCAGCCACCCTGTGGAGGAAGCTCATTTCAGCCGCTTGTACCTGTGATCTCATTCTTTCGGTCACCACCCACAGCTGGTAACCATAGGTGAGGGTTGGAACGTAGATCGACTTGTAAATCGAGAGCTTTGCTTTTCGGCTCAGCTCTCTCTTTACCACGATGGACCGATGCAGCGTCCTTGTTATTGCTGACGCCGCACCGATCCGCCTGTCGATCTCCCGCTCCATCTATCCCCCACTCGTGAATAAGACCCCGAGATACTTAAACTCCTTCACTTGGGGCAGGACTCTATCCCTGACCCGCAGGGGGCATTCCACCCTTTTCCGGGCGAGGACCATGGATTTGGAGGCGCTAATTCCCATGAAAAAGTCATTAACCAGAATTGCCCGGTTACTGAACAATGGACAGCATGTCATACACGCTTAGCAATGAATGCAAGCAGCAAACAATCCAACATCGAGTAGGTATTCAGATGCCTCAATTAGCCCTCAACCAATTAAAATAATGCTGTTACTTGAAGTACCTTTTTACATATTTTTTAATTAACCTTTTTAAAAATGAAAGAACTTTCTGCAATAAGTTTTGTTTCTTTCCTGAAAATGAAAAGTTATAATTAGCAGACTCTAAATGAGTTACAGTTTTCGGTAAACATTCATGAGCTCCCTGTAAGCCACAGAAAAAACACCAAGCTGTACACCAGCTGCTGTGTGCATCCTGTCACATGTGCTTTGAAGCACCACAGCCAACCAGGCTGATCAAAAAGAAGCCAAGATGGACTGACGATGCCAAATGGCGAATCATTTTAGCACCCGAGCTATAAAATGTAATGTGCTTTGAAACAGCAACAGTTAGAGCTGAGACTGTGGTGCACGTCTGGCCAGATTTTCCCCTCAAGGTCTGTGAAGGTTATTAGACAGGGTACATGCGTAGTTACCCATACACACATCTCCTGAGTGTGTTACCATGGCATGCAGAGGAAATAGCAGTAGGCACAACAGTCTCCACAACGCAACAGGACCCCTCTTTTCAATTTCCTGCTCCAATTTCCATTCCTACTTTGCTCCGTGCAGGGCCCTGCAAAGTGGCATTTGAAAAGAAGGAATTCAACATTTAGCAAATATGGCACCACTGCGTACAAAACAGGGAAATTGATTCTGTCAAAGGCAATTTTTTTTAGATAATGATCTTTTAAAAGCATGTGGTGAATTAGAACATGGTTGGCAAGATTCCCTTGGAGATTAAAGTTCTAACCCAGCAGTGATCTTTTAACTGGCTTTAAACTTGCTGCTAGCCTATTAACTTAAGTGTCATTGACTCCGAAACCCAAATGAAGGCTTGTGGTTAGCTTGTTAAAATTCTGTTGATAGGCATAGTTAGCTCAGTTTTATTGGAAGAGGAACAACTTCTGTTTAGGAGGTCGATAAGTTACTTCTAGTTCCTTTCAGTTTGGAATAAATTCATCTAATCGAGGGTTTTTTTAAACAAACAAAATTTGAGAACAAACTATAGCACACTCTGCCATACATCCAGAGGTTGGCAAACGGTGGTCGGTGGGCTATATGTGACTCACTGAGAGTTTTGTTGATAAATGGTCATTTTGAACTTTTAATCCCAGGTTAATTACCATCAATGTGCATGCCTGCACAAATTCATAGACCTGGCACGTAACAATGACCCAAAACAAGAAGATAAATAAAAAAAGAACCTACTGTTTCCTTATTTAAAAATTTGAAATCAAAGCTCAAATTTTCAAAATATTCTATATTATATTTTCTTTTCTGAGGTGTTTCATCTGATCACATCATGTGTCTGCCCCTCTTTTGTCTCTTTGGTTGCATTTTGGGATTTTGGGATAATTCTACCATGAGTAGAAATATTTTCCAACACATCAGGTTACACCAGGCATGGGCAAACTACGGCCCGCGGGTCACTTGCGGCCCGTTAAACGTTTGAATCCGGGCCGCCGAACTAGAAAAAATAAAAAACATAAACCACGTCAGTTTGATTTTTCTTGATTTTTTAAAATAATCGTCACTAGATGGCGCCAAAAATACTACTCCCATTAAGATGTGTGTCTCCATGATGGGCATGCTGAAATAAACAGCGTGCACAGATATGGAAAGCCATTGGACCCAATACACGCACGTAAAACAAGCGTGTTAGATGTTAAAACAAGCAAAATGTTACATCAAGCACTTAGATTTCAAACCTAGCGCCACTAGATTTGAAATTTAACGCTCTTGATGTAACATTTAGCGCTTGTTTAAAAGTAAAAAAGTAATGAGAACAATTTTTTTTGTCGACTTACAAGGAGGGGGGCGAGTCCGGCCCGCTTGTCAAATGTTAAACATCAATGTGGCCCGCGAGTCAAAAAGTTTGCCCACCCCTGGGTTATACCATCACTCGAGGTGTATGATAAATTCCGGTGGTGGCAGTGTCATGGTTGGGGAACTCCTACAGTTCAAACCCTGTGCATGTTTTGTTGGGGAATACCACCGGGAATACCAGTTTGCCAATTATTTTCTGTTCATACTACAATTCAGCTTACTACAAGCTAGCTATGATTTTTTTTATTTTAGTTGAAATAATATCCATGTATTTACATAGTCTTTGTGAAAATATGTGATGGACATAAATTTTTCAACTCAACATTTCCGTGTAAATAATAAATGAAAGATACTAGGCGTTCCATGAATATAAAGAATCAAGACAGCACCGTAAAAAAAATGTTTTACCTTAGAGAGACAACCTAACTGACCTGACAGCCCAGGTGACCACATAGAGGAATCAAAACAAACAGTAAAATACAGAAAAAGGGAAATGACTTCTACACGTTATGAGTGACTGGGATTTCCTGGCATTAGTGTATCTATCGGTATTTTCTGGAACTGGGGGTCTATTTTTTAAGACAAGGTTGTTACCTAAATTTGAGTATTGTCTGTGTAATACGTAAAACACATTTGTCCCAGAGTTTATGTAATAAGGAGACAAATTACGCTCCAAAAAGTGAACCCCAACGAGAATAAGCAGTTCTGAAGATGAATGAAGGAACTAGTCCTCGCCTGTATGAGCCGGGTTGCCTAGGAAACAGACAAAACACCAACCCAACAAAAAATTATTTGTCTCGCTATCTCTTTCCAGATGTGTATTTGTAAACTTACTTACCCATGACAAATATATTAAAACCAAATTTTGTAGTTTAGTTTAGCTCATTATGTTTGAGGTTTCACGTTTTAATGGCTATGACAGCATTTTCCAACCTTTCTCAAGCTAAGTTACATTTTTTAATCTAAAAAATCTGGAGGCACACCACCAGCAAAGATGGTTACCGTAAACAATCTATGCATGTCTGTAAATAAAAAGAGGAGAGATTATATTGATTAAATAAATACTAAATAATTCATTCTTCTTTACAAAAACATCACGAGGTTGACCAGAACAATCGTTGGGGGCTACCAGTAGATCACGATTGACGTATTACGTGGAAAAAGCAGCTTCAGTAGCAGTGAAAACAGCTTCAGTGGCAGGCTGCTCAACCCTCGCTAAGTGAAGGGGAGATTTGGGAGGTCTTCCCTTCCTTCTGCTGTGAGACTCCACAATAAGCAATTTTAACCATGTGCTCTTTTTGCGATTTCTCACCAGAACTGTGCGGTAGCTCACTTTGAATGCATGTTTTTGTCCTTAGTCTATGTTGCCTTTCTTGTTTTTGTTTTGTTTGTGCATACTTGTCGTGACCTTTTTTTCTTGTCTGTTCTATTCTTGTATATTTTCTTGCCTATTCTGTTGCATACTGCAATTTCCCCATTGTGGGACAAATAAAGATTTTCTTATGTCTTATAAGATTATTTTCTGCCCCGGAAAACTGGTTGAAAATCGCTGGTCTATGAAATGATTTTGTGATATTTTAAAACCTAACCACTTAAATCTCTTGACTTTGCTTTTCTGCAACTTGATCAAAAACTAAAAGCATCATTTTTTGCTATTATTGAAATAAAAATATTCCTCCTCCGATTTGCTCAGTTCCAATTCCAACAACCCATCCCACACAAGTCTTTCAACAATATCCCTTCCTGAACCAACATCTCTTCCTCCCACTGCTCCAGAAAAACACTTCACTATTCTAAAAAGTAATTGTCAATGTTAAAATATTTTTGTTCAGATAATGTTAACACATGCATTCCACATGTACACCAACAACCACCAACTAGCAAGAAAAGTCTTAAGAGGAGTAACTGTTTCCATCCTGTGCTCATGTAGCAGAGGCCAAGGGTGGGTGGAGATGGCATGCAGCAGCTAGCTATCACCATCAGTCTCCGTTCATGACACAGAGGGGAGACTCTAGCCCAGCAAGCATTTGATTAGAGCAACAGGAAGCATCAGCTCTCATCTTTATGTCAATGCAGAAAAGAGAATTTGCACACAGCAGCAGATGGCTTTATGGCTGCTGTGCTTTTTTATGTAAATGAAGGCGTCATCAGCGTAGTGAAGAACTTGTTGCTTTTAGGACGCAACATTAAATGAACCAGATGAAAAATGTGTGTTCAATTAGATGTGCAAATGAAAGTTGGGTTAATGTTGGAAACACCCCAATGATAGTAATATTAATACTTGATGTAAGTTTTTATTCATGGGTATTAAGTGAAATAGGGCATGGGTTTTTTTGTCTTTGGTAGGCTTTGACCACCATGATAGTTGCTGTTTGTGATCCTATTCACATTTTTTAAAATTAAATGGACATATTCATTCATTCATCTTCTGAATCGACTATCCCCAAAAAGGTACGGGAGATGCCGGAGCCTATCCCAGCCGATTCAAGGCGAAAGACAGGGTACACCCCAAACAGATCGCCAGTCTGGCCACACCTACACACAACCATCCACATACACAATCATTCCCAGGGGTTATTTTTACACTGGCCAATCAACCTAACACGCATGTTTTCATAGGGTATGAGGAAGCTGGAGTTCCTGGGAAAACCCACGCACACACGGGGGGAACATGCAAACTCCACACAGAAAGACCAGTGGTCCAGGCTTCACCCCCACTCCAGGACTCAAACCCCGACCTTCTTAAAGCGGCCCAGACCAGCTTAAAGTGGCCCAGATGGCTTTCCATATTTGTGCGCGCTGTTAATTTTGACAACATGCACATCACAGGGACACACATTGTAATGGGAGCAGTGTTGTTGTTTCTTCAACAAAACCAAAAATCATCTAGAGTGCGCCATCTAGTGAGGAAATATTGGAATTGCAGAGAAAATAAAACATTAACAAGGTATATTTATTTGATTTTTCAAGTTGGGCGGGCCGAATTCAAATGTTTTGCGGCACGCATGTGGCCCACAGGCCGTAGTTTGCCCATGTCTGGTATATAAGGTGGTCATAGTGCATTTCATCTCTAGGTTGAATATTTTCTTTCGTAGACAATCAATTATTGATATTGTGACCCTCAAAACTGTAACTACAACAGTTTATTGCTGTTTTTTGCATCCAAATGCTGTTACTTTGTCTTTGTTTCTTTCCATTTCACTCCTCAGTTTTTTCTTTCTCTCTCTTCTTGGTCGCCTCTGTCAGTTCCAGCAAACAGAATTAAATAAATGCATGTTAACTATGTAAGAATTTAAATTAAAAAATGAAGATTCAGTTGAGCGAATCTGTCCAGTAAAACTTGACACATAAAATCCCATATTACACAGGCTGGAAAGAAAGAATGAGATCGCGGGTACAAGTGGCCGAAATGAGCTTCCTCCGCAGGGTGGCTGGGTTCTCACTCAGGTGTCAGGTGAGGAGCTCTGCCATCCGGGAGGAGCTCAGTGTCAAGCCGCTCCTCCTCCAGGTCGAGAGGAGCCAGATGAGGTGATTCGGGTATCTGGTCAGGATGCCCCCCGAGCGCCTCGCGGGCGAGGTGTTTTGGGCATGTCCCACCAGGAGGAGACCAAGGGGCAGACCCCGGACCCGCTGGAGAGACTATGTCTCACAGCTGGCCGGGGAACGACTTGGGATCCTTTCAGGTGAGCTAGAGGATGCGGTCGAGGTGTGAGAGGCCTGGGCTGCCCGTTTGAGGCTGTTGCCCCCGCGACCCGACCCCGGAACAAGCGGAAGATGACGGAACGGAACACAGGCTAGGATGGCAGAAGAAGTAGGGCGTTCTAAATTCAGTCAGTCAGTCATCTTCTTATCCGTCTATCCCTTTCGGGGTTGCGGGGGATGCCGGAGCACATCCCGGCTAATTTAAGGCAAAGGGCAGAGTACACCCCGAACAGGTTGCCAGTCTGTCGCGGGGCCACACACATACAACCATCCACACACTCACACATTTATTCCTACGGGCAATTTAGCACCGGCCAATCAACCTAGCATGCATGTCTTTGGAGGGTGGGAGGAAACCGGAGTACCAGGAGGAAACCCACGCAAACACGGAACATGCAAACTCCACACAGAAAGGACAGTGTTCCAAGCCTCGTCCCCATCTGGGACTTGAACCCACGACCTTCTTGCTGTGAGCCCACTGTGCTACCCACTGCGCCACCGTGCTGCCCTGTGTTGTAAATTATTTTATACAATTTAAACCGGGCATGACGGTAGCTCAGTGGTTATCACAGTGGCCTCAAAGCAAGGAGGTCAGGCGTTCGAGTCCCTGGTGGGGAAGAGCATTGTCTCAAATCAGCTGGGATCGGCTCCGCCATCACCCCATAACCCCAAAATGGACGGTTAAGAAGTCACTACTGCAGAGATAGGAGGCGTTGTGTAACAGTTCAACAACACCAATTAAGCTTAGGCCGGAATTTGCAACCGAAAATTTTCCCTTAGATTGATTATTGTATTGATAATGCATTGCTATTCGAATAGAAATTGAACGTCTATCTATGTTTAATTTTATTAAAATTATGCATGTGTGACACTCTTAAGACGTAAACCATAATTCTATCACTAATCACCACCCTCATTGTTTTTTAAAGCACTATAATTTAATACATGTCCATATTTCAGCTCGATAAACCCAGTGTGTTGAGACGAGATGTGAGCGAGCAGGTTGAGTAACACGAGCATGAGCACATGTGCAAGTCATCAAAGTTTCATAAAAGTTAATCAGCTTGACCTAAAAACATTTTGAAACTCTGAGTCTGCTTGTTTTCCTGCAGTCTGACTCATACCCCATCCTAAGAGTCTCCCCCGGTTGGAGTTATTGAACCGGCCTCTTGTTGATCAGAGCCATGGAAGAGCAAGCAGTGGAGAGCATGCAGCGGAGACACCTGTAGTGATTTAATGTGCACATCCTGTTGAGAAGGCAGGTCACCGTGGAGACCAGAAGTAGGTAACCTGGCAGGTGGGAGAATGAGAGCTGTGCATTAGTGTTGATAGGCCATATTTGTGTTTGAGGGTGGTACTGAGTTTGTTTCTCCGAAGGAAAGTTCCCAGAAATATCAAAATGAAGCGCTGAGAATCAGAGTTTAAACCTGATGATAAAATATTTTTGTCTTTTTTAACTACTTTTATCTTTACTCAGACATTTTAAACCAGATTTGAGAATCTCGTTGCTACAGTAAATACAAAGCTTACTGGCGCCATCTGAAGACCAACATTGGAGCACAATTCAGTTTTAAAAATGGGGGAATTTTGAGTTTTTCTTTTCACTTTCAGTGTGAATCAGTCAAAAGTCCACCAACACAATAGAAAATGGAAACTGTCTAGGGTTTTTTGTCCGAAATGTGTTACGCGATCAAAAAAAAATTCACATACACTCTTTTAAAACAGATTGAGTGCACCTTGTTGAAGATCTTTTTGGGCGCAATTCTGGATATTTAAATGAAATAAAACTGTTTTATTGAGTATGTGAACTTTTTTTTTTTTTTTCAAATTTACACATTTTAAAAGACATTTTAAAAGATTTGAAAAGACAGGAAACAGAAATGGAGGTAACAGAGATGAAGATGCAGAGGATCTCTCTGGGAGTGACCAGGATAGACAAGATCAGAGGAACAGCACATGTTAGAGATTTTGGAGATAAAGTCAGAGAGGCCAGACTGAGATGGTTTGGACATGTGGAGAGGAGAGAGAGAGTACATAGGAAGAAGGATGCTGGATTTGGAACCCCCAGGAAAGAGGACTAGAGGAAGACCAAAGAGGAGGTTCATGGATACAGTGAAGGAAGACATGAAAATAATTGGTGTGACCGAAGAAAGATGCAGACGATAGAGTTAGACGGAAGCAACTGACTTGCTGTGGCGACCCCTGAAGGGAAATGCCGAATTTTACCATGGATTCAGAAGATGGAGTTATAAATATATTTTGCAGGATTTAAAAAAAAAACAAAACAAGAGAATGAAAGGCAAGCTGTCATGAATCATACTAAATCCCTCCCACACCATTCATGAATCTGAGTACCATCTGAAGAGCAACTTCAGCAACAGACTTCTGCAACCCCGCTGCTCAAAGGAACAGTACAGAAAATCATTCCTGCCATCAAACTATTTAGAAAATCAAACTATTTAATCTTTCACTTTCAAACCCAGGGATGAATCCAGAGGGAGAGGGTGGGAAGTAATGGCACCCACCCTCCTTTCTGGTCCACAAAAACAAAGTATTCTTACTACTTTAATTACGATAACTTTTGTGCAAAATATGCACCAGAAGGCAGAAAAATTACTTATTTTTCTAAATGTTCGAGCACCACAGGTCTATAACCTGATCCCTCCCCCCCTTTAGAAAATCCTGGATTCGCCCCTGTAACTACTTGCCATTCACAACAGTTTAAAAAAAAAAATTATGTGCATATGTTAATAAGTTCTTCACTGTTTGATTGTTCGTTTCTCTTTATTATGGGTTCTTCTTTGGTTCTCTGTTCTGCACTGCAACACCCAAATTTCTCCTCGAGGATAAATAAAAAGTTTTCAATTTCAAAAATACCAGCCTTGAATAAATTAAATAGCAGCTAACTCAATGATCATCGTCCAATCTTTGGTCAGTCATCAGGGATTACAAGCAGTGGCGTGAACACTTAATAACAAATGAAAACAAATGCAGTTATTCTTGATTTCAAGAAAAGACAACAGTCACTTTACCAGAGGGTAATATGAATAAACAATAAAGGATCGAAATTTTTCCATTGATGTAACAACTAACATCAAATTAATATGAGTATTATTTTGCTTAACATTTAATATTCTATGTGAGTTTGACCTTGCATTTCCTTCTAGAAAAAGTTGAACTTTGCCAATGAAATATTAATCAATACATTAAACTTTTAAGTGAGCAGAGGCACCAATTTGATTAATAAAACTCACAAATCTGCTGTAAACATGCAGAAAACATGATCCACAGATGCCCAGAAAAAAGTTAATGACCACAGGTGTTTATACCAAGATGGAATCCAAGAGAGGGAGGAAGGTCCAGGGCTCCCTCTGGTGGAGAGCGAGGTAATCATGACAGAATGGGGAGATAAATTTAATCAGTGTGTCACAACTGTTATGTTTTAATACACTCAGTACACATAAAATTACTTTTTTTCCTCTTTTTTTGGGTGAAAAATACTGCCAGTTGTGTTTTGGTTTTTTTCTTTTGTTCTTCCTCCATAAAGTCCCAAATATCAATTTTTGTAAATAGTGTTATGCCTATTATAACTGGTTACAACCACCCCAGAGGAAACCAATTGTTTGATCTCATCATTTCGCCAATTAAATTAACAGGGATTAAAATAAACAATGTGAAACATTTTAATTCAAACCTGTTTGAGCCCTATAAAAAAAATCTAATACAAATGAAAGCTCTCTAAACCTTCTCAATTTATTATTTATAATTTTCTTCTTAAACACATAAAAATTTACACATCGCAACAAGATATGTTTATGATTGTTTTAATTTCCATTCTTGTGGTTTTGTATAAAGAATTATCATAAAACAACAGTTAAAATGCTTCATAAGAGATAGAAAAATAATTTGGTGCAGAGCAGGCATGGGCTAACTACGGCCCGCGGGCCACATGCGGCCCGTTAAACGTTTTATTCCGGCCTGCCGAACTTATATTCCTGGTCAAATGATAGAAATCAATGTGAGCCGCGAACCTAAAAGTTTGCCCACCCCTGGTCCAAGGTGTTGCTTTTGGGCTTTCAAAACATAAGAAAACAAAAATTATAGATAAGCTGAGCAAATGTAGAATTTTATATATGTATGCAAGACCCCACTGTGTACATAGTGTGCAGAACTACAAAATACTTGTAAAATAACGACTTACGACACCTTAATTTTTAAGAAAAAAAAATGCTTGTTGAAGCCAAAAGACGAGCAATCTGAGAAGAAAAAAAATTTAAATACCATTTTTCTTCCTGTCACATTTGTGTTCTCCACAAAAACCAATACGTCATCTGATTAAATAACTTATTGTAAAATAAAGTGATGGGATCTTAGGATCAACAGTCCAGAGCAATAAAGAGTGTGGAAAAGAGGTGAAGAAGTGTGTTCAGGCAGGCTGGAACGGGTGGAGAAAATTATCAGGTGTGATGTGTGACAAAAGAGTTTCAGCTAAAATGAAAGGAAAAGTGTACAAAACCGTGGTGAGACCCGCCATGCTGTTTGGTCTAGAGACAGTGGCACTGAGAAAAAGACAGGAAACAGAGATGGAGGTAACAGAGATGAAGATGCTGAGGATCTCTCTGGGAGTGACCAGGATGGACAGGATTAGAGGAACAGCACATGTTAGAGGTTTTGGAGATAAAGTCAGAGAAGCCAGACTGAGATGGTTTGGACATGTGCAGAGGAGAGAGAGATAGTACATCTGAACAAGGATGCTGGATTTGGAACCACCAGGAAAGAGGACTAGAGGAAGACCAAAGAGGAGGTTCATGGATACAGTGAAGGAAGACATGAAGATAGTAGCTCCGTGAAGTTGGCCCCTCTTAAAAAAAAAATATAAACAAAAATAAACAAAAAATATGTCAATCGTTTGTGCTACGTTTGTGCTGTTTTGTGCTGTAAAAATTTTCGTTTGTGCCGTTTTATTTTTGTAGATATTAACGATTCTTTTATAGGTCAATCTGAGGTCATCCAGCCCCTCACATTGCTTAAAAATGCAAGAAAACTCTTAAAAATGGTGTCAATCGTTTGTGCTACGTTTGTGCTGTCATGTGCTGTAAAAAAATTTATTTGTGCTGCTTTCCTTTTCTTTAATTTAAAGAAATAAGATTTGGATGATGACGTCATCCAGCCCCTCCTTCTCCCTAAAAATGCGAGAAAACTCTTAAAAATGGTGTCAATCGTTTGTGCTACGTTTGTGCTGTTATGTGCTGTAAAAATTTTTATTTGTGCTGCTTTCCTTTTCTTTAATTTAAAGAAATAAAATTTGAACTATGACGTCATCCAGCCTTTTATCTGGAGTGCCGCCAGTGTCACAAGCGCTTCAACCAGCCAGTACGGAATAAAGAAACGGCAGTCAACAACAGAAGAAAAAGATATATTTGAACATAACAACTGGATTTCAAAATATATAATTTACAAATGTATTGACATTGTTAGTATTTTACTTGACAAACATGGAAATTAATATTTATTTTACAAAAAAATGTGCAAACAAACCAGAACAAGATAAACTGAAAGTGCTGAACTATGCAACATCTGCTTAAAAACAATTAGGGATCACGTGTGTAAAGCACAGCATGTGAACATATCACTGTGTTTTCTGGAACTGCTTTCACTTCATTCATCAGGTCATCGTACATCTCCCAGACAGACAGACGCCTTCTGCAGTAGGCAACGTAGTGACCCAAGGCATTCTTGCACAGAGTTCCTCTGAATGCTATTACTGCCCTGAGAGTGAAGGTCTTGCTTTGGAGCACCAAAGTGGATGGGAAGTCTGACAAGGGACATTCCCTCTTTTGTTGAGGATCTTTTGAGGTACTCACCAGGTCTGTATCCACCCATAGCACTTCTCCAAGACTGTAGCTGTGTGTGACCATTCCTTCACATAGGGTTGTTTCAGATGACTCTTCTTGGGTGCATGCAGAGGGGTGCTGTAATGCAGAAGGGAGACGTCTCTGACAGAGGGATCTGGGCTGATCCAGTCCTTGTTGCACTGCAGTCTCCAGTTGAGCTATGCCAGATGTCTGCAAGATCTCAAAGGATGGGGAGACTATTTGGACTTCTCCTGTGGTTTGCAAATTGAGCACACAGTGGGGAGAAGAACATTTTTTGTGACAGTATATACTTGCAACATTTCTCATGGTTTTCTGTATGACAGTGGAAATGTGGCTCTGGGCATCTATCTGCAGAGCACCTGACAAAAGCTGCACATTGGGAAACAGGGTGGCCAGTAACTTGGCCCTTTTTAAATAAATGTTTGCGCTCACACCTTGTGTAGCAATTGACTTGACCAGTTGGAGCAAGTGGTTTGTGGGCTTATCATTGACAGTTTTTTTAAAAGAGAGGCTGTCACAGTTTTCTCGCATTTTTAGGGAGAAGGAGGGGCTGGATGACGTCATCATCCAAATCTTATTTCTTTAAATTAAAGAAAAGGAAAGCAGCACAAATAAAAATTTTTACAGCACATAACAGCACAAACGTAGCACAAACGATTGACACCATTTTTAAGAATTTTCTCGCATTTTTAGGGAGAAGGAGGGGCTGGATGACGTCATCATCCAAATCTTATTTCTTTAAATTAAAGAAAAGGAAAGCAGCACAAATAAAAATTTTTACAGCACATAACAGCACAAACGTAGCACAAACGATTGACACCATTTTTAAGAGTTTTCTCGCATTTTTAAGCAATGTGAGGGGCTGGATGACCTCAGATTGACCTATAAAAGAATCATTAATATCTACAAAAATAAAACAGCACAAACGTAGCACAAACGATTGACACCATTTTTAAGAGTTTTCTCGCATTTTTAGGGAGAAGGAGGGGTTTGATGACGTCATCATCCAAATTTTATTTCTTTAAATTAAAGAAAAGGAAAGCAGCACAAATAAAAAATTTTACAGCACAAAACAGCACAAACGTAGCACAAACGATTGACATATTTTTTGTTTATTTTTGTTTATATTTTTTTTTTAAGAGGGGCCAACTTCACGGAGCTGAAGATAGTTGGTGTGACCGAAGAGGATGAAGCAGATAGGGTTAGATGGAAGAAGCTGACATGCTGGGGCGACCCCTGAAGGGAAATGCCGAAAGAAGAAGAAGATTGTAAAACAAGGTCTGTGACAGTAACAAGATTCCATTCTCAGAAGGGAGTAACTTATCAATAACAGTGACAAAATTAAAGAACGTCCGCTTTCCAAACACACAGCTCTGTGGAGCTCCCATCATAGTTTTAATCTTATAAAATACTTCTGAAACGTTCCTCATTTTCTGTTCCTATCACCTTCACACTTTCCCTTTTTTGTATTCTGCTTATCAGAGCTCTGTCAGGAGGAGCGACTGATAAAAAACTATGTTACCTCTGACACTTCCCTCCCTTTTTTTTTCTGCTGAGTCACAGTGAAAGTTCAAAACAGTTCTTGTGTTGATATCCATTGTCCAAAGGAGCAAAGAACATCTCTCTGCTCTCCACCCCCGGACATCGCAGGGCAAACAGGAGCCCAGTTATCTGCACAATGTTCTTTGAAATCATTCAGATGTAAGTAATTAAAGAAAGTTGAAGCTTCATAAAAAATAATTCAACCTTGATTTCTTGATCATTCTAAATTACACACAGAAGGAAAATAAAAGGAAGGACGACATTTAATTGATTCATTAATTGGAATCAGAAATGCTTTTATTGCTATGGTCAATGAAGAGGGCTAGAGACTAGGAACTTGATGTGGTTCTAGTGTGCAGATATAAACATAAAATAAATTAAATTAAAAATGATAATAATAACAATAATTTTAACAAAACTAAGAGTGTTTAGAAAGAAAAAGTAAAGTAGTGCAAGATAATAGAAGATAATAAAGATAGTAAAGTGACAAGAGCGACGTGACTAAGAGATGTGGGGGTCCAGGTTATAAAGCATTCATTAGTCCAACGGCAGAAGAGAAAAAGCTGTTTTTGTGATGGGACATTCTGGTCCGAATGGACCGGAGCCTCCTGCCCGAGGGGAGTCGCTCAAAAAGTCCATGTCCAGGGTGGGAAGGGTCAGCTGCTATCCGACCTGCACGCCCCCGAGTCCTGGAGACATACAGGTCATGAAGAGATTGAAGGCTGTAGCCAATCACCTTCTTTGCAGAGCGCACAATGCGCTGCAGTCTATGTTTGTCCCTGGCTGTGGCTCCAGCGTACCACACGATGATGGAGGAGGTGTGGATGGATTTGATGATGGCTGTGTAAAACTGCACCAACATCTGGGCGGGCAGCTTGTCTTTCTTCAACTGCTGCAGAAAGTACATCCTCTGCTGGGCCTTTTTGATCAGGGAGCTGATAGACCCCTCCCACTTTAGGTCCTGTGTAGTGCCGAGAAAGCGGAAAGAGTCTACAGTGGTGATGGGGGAGTCTGTTAATATTACCAACTTAAAATTGTTTCGTTTTCTTAACCGCTCATCCTTAATGGGGTTGCACGGGTGGCGGAGACTATCCTGGCTGATTTAAGGTGACAGGCAGGATACACCTTGAAGGTCACCAGTGTGCCGCAGGGCAACACACATATACGACCATTCCTAGGTTGATTGTCCATACCTAGTGGTCAATTCAAGTAACATGTATGTTTTTGGAGAGTGTGAGGAAACCGGAGTACCTGGAGAAAACCCACACATACATGAGGAGAACATGCAAACTCTGCACAGAAAGAGCAGCGTTCAAAGCCTCATCCCCACTTAGGACGCAAACCCACAACCCTCTTGCTGTGAGGTCTTTGTGGTAACCACTACACCACTGTGCAGCCCTGAAATAGTTTCACTTGTAGTATTTTGATAGAAAAATAATACCAACATTTCCCAAAAAAATATAGTATCTACATTATTTTACAACATAATCCAAATGATTAAATAATTCTTCTACGTGCAAAGTAACCACAAAACACCAGATTACCTACATCATAAAAGTGATCTTTGTTCGTGACGACGCTTATTATTTAACAGAACAATTACAATAAAAAAAAGTGATGGTTTATTGTTATAGTTGTTGCCAAGACAAAGGCATTTATGATGCATATAAAAAGATATTATAAAACCGATGAAACAGTTTCTCACCACAGTTACATAAAGAAGTCTTATTTAAACATCTGGCTGGTTACTGAACACATGTGGCCGACCTTGATCATCATCGTAAACACTTTCTCAGTGTAAAATCTACACAAATCTCTATAAATTAGGTACAGATGTATACTGTAGATGGAAATGTATATCCCACATTTATTTCTAATTAAAGAGTACAGATAAAACGTTTAAAAATTCATTTAAAAAAAATTAAGTTTATATTTATATGATCTATTAAAACTAGTGGCTGCTTAGTGGTTCCAATCCCAGGTGGGAAACAAGGCTTGGAATACTGGCCTCTCTGTGTGAAGTTTGCATGTTCTCCTTGTATATGTCTGGGTTTTCTCCAGGCACTCCGGTTTAGATGCTGAGGATCTCTCTGGGAGTGACCAGGATGGACAATATCAGGTATAGTAGAGTATATAAGAGGAACAGCACGTTAGAGGTTTTGGGAATAAAGTCTGAGAACCCAGACTGAGATGGTTTGGACATGTGCAGAGAAGAGAGACCGAGTACATCGGAAGAAGGATGCTGGATTTGGAAACACCAGGAAAGAGGACTAGAGGAAGACCAAAGAGGAGGTTCATGGATACAGTGAAGGAAGACATGAAGATTGTTGGTCTGACCGAAGAGGATGCAGGAGACAGGGTTAGATGGAAGTAACTGACTAGCTGTGGCGACCCCTGAAGGTAATTGTCGATAGGAGAAGAAGACTCCCCTTTCCTCCCACCCTCCAAAAACATGCATGTTAGGTTGATTGGATGCTACAAAATTGCCCCTAAGAACGAGTGTGTGTGTGGAAGGTTGTGTGGCAGGGCAACCCTGTACAGTGTGTACGCTGCATCTTGCCTTGAAAGAGCGGGGAGAGGCTCCCGCACACACATCCTCCTCGACCGTATTAGGAATAAATGGTTCAGAAGAATCAACGTTAAAACTATCAACTTAACAAAAATGGTTTCTATTTTGTTTATTGCGTCGCAAACTGCATTGATTTAATTATTATTTTGTTGGTTTTAAATCTTTTTCAACAGTTTACAATAACCGCAGGACGTTGGTTGCATGTTTACAGTTGTTGACATCTGCTCATGCAGAAATATTTCAGGATAGGCTGGATTCTTATCACTAGTGGAAGAGAGGTTAACTTTATCTACAATTTAAAGTTTTACTGAGTAATAGTTAATGTATCTCTGGATTATATACAATTGGAAGAATTCCAGAAGAAGACTTGTTCCCCACTGGATACTTATTGATTAAACACATTCATTGGGAAAATTTCTATTTCTGCGTTAATTCGTGACATTTGTGTCAAATTCTATTGTTTCTGTTTTTGATTTTCAACACCGATCCTTTAAAGTAACTAACAATCTTTTAATTCTAAAGAATACATCCATAAAAACTGAATCAAAACTATGGCTACATGGTGGCCTCACAGCAAGAAGGTCAGGGTTTGACTCTCAGGTGGCGACAAAGTTCGGAACGCTCGCCTTTCTGTGTGATATTTGCATGTTCTTCCTATGTGTGGGTTTCATTCGGGTACTCCAGTTTCCTTCCGCCCTCCAAAAACATGCATGTTAGCCTATTTGGCTGCATTAAAATTGCCCCCAAGAATGAATGTGTGTTTTTGTGGCCCAGTGACAGACTGGCGACCTGGTCGGAGTGTACCCTACCTCTCGTCTTGTATCAGCTGGGATAGGTTTCGGCACTCCTCGCGACTCCATCAGGGATGGATCGTTCAGAAGATGAATGAACGAATCAAAACTGGAATTGAGTGATGTATTTTGGGAGACAGAATTCTTCATCGCTGGGTGGGAACATTCAAAGATCCCCTAAAACTGTCGGGATCCCTCACTTGCCGCTAGAGGGAGCCCTGGATATTCCTAATAAACTTGTTTAGGATCACCTGAGGATGATTCCTGATTCCACTCATCCCTGGACCCTGCCATCTATTTAAGGGTAATCACCCCGGACTGCCCTGTCGGGTCTTACCGTCCCTTCCAGCCAGGTCACTCTAGCTCCCTGACCATATTTGAACATTGTTTGTATTGGAACTTTTGAAATCTCACACTTATCTTTTTTTCCGTTCCGTCATCTTCCGCTCAGCCTCAAACGAGAAGCCAAGGCTTCTCTCTCCCCGGCTGCATCCTCCAGCTCACCGGGAAGGATCCCAAGTCATTCCCCGGCCAGCTGTGAGTCATAGTCTCTCTAGCGGGTCCGGGGTCTGCCCCTTGGTCTCCTCCCGGTGCGACATACTCAAAACACCTCACCCGTGAGGCACTTGGGGGGCATCCTGACCAGATGCCCAAACCACCCCATCTGGTTCCTCTCGACCTAGAGGAGGAGCGGCTCGACACCGAGCTCCTCCTGGATGGCAGAGCTCCTCACCCGATCTCTGAGTGAGAGCCCAGCCCCCCTGAGGAGGAAGCTAATTTCGGCCGCTTGTACCTGCGATCTCATTCTTTCGGTCACCACCCACAGCTGGTGAGCATAGGTGAGGGTTGGAACGTAGATCTACTTGTAAATCGAGAGCTTTGCTTTCCGATTTACAATTTTTTGCTTTTTTAAACCTTGTTTGATGTCCTGAAATTGGGTCCTTCATCCTCAACATCCTTAAAACCCTGAGAAAACCTCATCTTTTTAAATTTGCTTTCAATTTTTAATCTTATTTTTATTTCTATAATTTCATCTTTTTATAACCTTGTGTCTATAAACCGCAAATCTAATTAAAATAGTGCTAACATTTTCTTGATATCTTTTTTTTCAAATCCATATGTCGTTCAGCATCAAACAACCCTGACAATGAACTTTGACATCATTGAGTCGTTATGAAAACACTCTCATAAAAAAAGCCAATTTAATTACTATCCAGCTAATAAACAACCACAAACACTGAAATAAAGAGGGGAAAATAAACTCATTCAAACTGTCATAACAGGCTAACTTATCTCTGATTATCAATTCAAGCAAGAAAATTGTGTAAGTATGTTATTAATCAACCTCAAAGATATTTTAGTGTGTATAAATCTTTTTAATGACGTCTGTACCTTAGACCTGTAAACACACGTGCATTAAATCCAGTTAATGCAGAAAGTTGTTTGTCCGCTTAAATAACGCAATTATGTTCCATCTTTTTATATTTTTTTTTTTATAGTTTTTTAGTACATTTATTTACTTTTATTTTATTTATTTATTTTTATTTCATTTATTTATTTTTAGTTATTTATTTATTATTTTGTTATTTATTTATTATTTATATTTTATTTATTTTATTTAATAATTATTTTAAAATATTTTTTCATTTTATTTACTCACACTTCAACTCAATAAAAATATTTTTAAAAATTTAGCCAAAACTTACATAATTATTGTATGATACACAATAATTTATAAACAAACAAACAAACAATATACTTCCTGCGAACTTTTTTTTTTGTTTGTTTATTTGGCCATTTTTATTATTTGTGATTCACTTTCTCAAAATAAATAAATTGTACTAAAATTGATCAAATATGTTTTGTTCAGCATAAAAAGACACACGTGTTTCAGTTTAAGGCACCGTTGACACACATTATGCATTTTTTGTCATCACCAGAAGAATTCAGATCTTTCAAAAGTTCAACAAAATTAATGCCAAATTATCGTCGCTTATAGAATCAGGGTGGGTGGGCTTTACTTGTATAAGAAATTATGAGTCCATAGTCCACTTGCTTGTGTCACAAAGCAACAATAAAACACTAACGGTTGAGATACTTTGAGATTATTGGTTGCTTTTTTAACCATAATTACGTAACTATCGTACTAGGTCAATGCATTCAGCTTTAAATTGATCTGCAGCTACTGAGAAGTTTCAGTGCATCCTCAAACAACTCACAATGAAGAAGCACTTGTGGGTTCTTTGTGTGCAATTTTTTTGTTTGTATAGTGAGTTGAGTCGGGGTGTGAATGGAGAGGAAGACTTTATGCTTCTAGCAGGTCCTCTCACAGAGAAGGAGCTCAGCAGCTCAACTAGTGATGCATTCGACTGTAGTCGTCCTATTCCTCCTGGTACAAAGCAGTACTTTGAGTATCTCAAGAGCAGAGGGGTGACGCACTTCAAAGTACCACTGTCTTGGGTTCAGCTACTTCCAACAGGACAGCCCAGCCAGCCTCAGCAAGCCGTGGTACAATGCTACCAGACTCTTCTAAAGCAACTGCTAGAAGCAGGACTTCAGCCTCTGGTCATCCTTCATGACTCAACAGTCCCTGAGTCTCTCAGATCCAGATACGGAGGCTGGGAGAGCCAGACGTTGGCAGAGATGTTTCAGCTGTATGCAGAATTTGCTTTCATGGAGTTTGCACCACTGGCTCACACCTGGATCACACTGAATGATTTAGATGAAGCTTTGCATGATGGGCAACCTGCAGATGCTCCGAGTCTCCTCCAAAATATCTTCCAGCTCAACAAGAACATTCATCAGCTTTACCATCAAACGTTCCCTGGTAGAGGTGAGTATGAGTACCAGAAAGGAAGCTAAAGACATAACATTCAATTTGATTTTATTTGCAAGATTTTTGTGCTTTAAAACTTTAATGTCTTCTGTAATATTGTTTGCCAATGTTTAAAATTTTGTCATTTTTTGTAGATGATTTATCGCTTTATTTGTGTGTTCGTTAGCATTACCTGAGAAAGGCAAACTAATGACGCAATGTAGCACCTAAATATGTTTGCCATTCAGATTATACAGTTTCACATGATTTATAATTGTGCCATATGTTTGTCCAATAAATTTAACGTAATATTTAAAGAGAAACTAACGTCAAATTTACTCTTTTTTTTTTTTAGGGAGGCGTTTATCACTCGGACTGAAAGCAAAAACTGCAACACTTTCCATGATCAAAGACACGACACATGTAAGTTGCAAAATCTACACTTTTTGCATACATTTAATCACAGTAAATTGCATTTTTAAGTTGTTCAATTTTAATTAGAATTTTCAATTTTACTTGTATAGCCCAAAATCCCAGAATTCTGTCCTAATGGGCTTCACATTGCAGATTCAGTAGGAAGAAAAACAAGAAAAAAGAGGAACGTATTAACATAAATGCACAGCCAGAAAACTAACTAACAAATGCTAATTAAACAATATTAGCACATTCCTGCCCCTAGACTCTCCTTCATGGTGAGGAAAAACTCCTAAAAAACCAATCAGTGGGTAAAAATAAGAAACTTCATGGGGATCCACATGAAAGAGAGATCCCTCCCCTGGGACGAGCATCCGATGTGTTTAAGACTGGTGTTTAAATATTAGCTTATTCTACTCTAGTATAGAGGAACAATAACAATATTATTGTTATTATTGAACAATACTATGACATTATTGGTCAACCAAAAATGAATATTTAAAAGAACAGTATATTTAACTTGGTTTAATTATGATGATCTCTTGTGATCTTCGGTAGCAAAGCATGGATTTTTTTAAAAAATCGCAATAACTGAATGCATGAAAATGAAGTAAACAACACTGGGAATGAAACCATAAAGGATCAGTGGTAACATTAATTGATTTTAACAGTTTTGTTTGAATTCCTTCCATTTTGATTGTATGATGTTTCCTCCCTGCAGATGGATTTCTTGTCAGTAAACATTGAATACATCTGTGATTCCAAAGTAACTTTTGCTCAGGAGTTAAAAAGCTTACAGGTAAAAACAATATTTCAAGGTGCATTTTTGTATTTTGTGTTCCGCATACACATGTTACATGTGTGTCGTGTTATCTTGCAGATTTCCAGCGGTAAATTGCCCATTCTTATTTACAAAATTACTCCTATTGGTTGTTCTGACAGTGAGAACCAACTTCTTGGAGAGTTATTAAATGGTAAGTGTCATTACTATTCATCTCTGAAAATCTATTGTTCTTTCTTTGAAACTATGTTTAAACGCAGTTCCAACCATTTTAACCACTTTTTTAAGAATTAGTCAAGTTTTGAAAGAACATGAAACTTTGCTCGTATTTTTTACAACTACGATGAACAAAAATGAAGATACAATTTGCTGAAATCCAATGGTATTGCTAATAAAATTAACTCGAACTTAGTTTAGGTAGAAAAGTTTCCCAATGTGAGGCTGTGGATTTCATTTTTCAATGTGCAGTAATGAAAAATTTACATACACAAGAATAATCATCTGTAACAAGCAGATAAAAAATAAGTACTTTATAAAAAAGGATATTTCAAATTGGAATGTTGATTGAGCACATCTTGTTTATCATATTAGTGAAATTACTAAAAAATGTGAGACAATCACTGTAATTGCAATAGATAAGAAACCGAAATGCTCGGTGTTAACATGGATTTAATAACTGTTTAACTTGTAAACATGGCCCAGGGATTTCACTGATGAGAACGAGCCTTTTACATTTGAGCAGGCTTTGGCTCCCTCTGTTGTAAATAAGTTTCTCACTGTGCAGATCGAAACGTGTCAATGTTTCCTTATCTAATTATTAACTCTTAAGAAAATGATTATAAAAGAATGACGTGATGAATTAACCATTTTTTTTTGGTCATATCCCTCTTCTTAACTGATGTAAAAATTTTTCATAACTCCTCGGTGGTATTTAAATATTAAAATTTTGCTTTGTGTCAGACTAGCACTTGAAATTGTTTTTGGCACCCCCCCAGAAAAAGTTAACCCTATCTGACATCAGTTTATGCTTTGCTATTGCAGCCCTTGTATTGGTTTTACTTCATTTTTCTTTGAAAAAAAAAAAAAACAATTGCACGTTTTTTATTTTTGTAATACTTTGTAAAATCTGGCTTGGTCTAGAATTGCCCCTGGTGACCATTTTTAAAAAGTTTTTCTGTCATTGACTTTTAGCTTTAAGAGACGCTGTCTTCAATGTCATTGGGTGCGATATGAAGGATGTGGTAGAAAATATGGATATGCGAGGGAATCCGGACAGGTGAGAGTTGATGGTTATCTCAAATATTGAACAACCAACTTTCACTTCAAATCTTCTTAATGTTCGTTTTTTTCTTATTCTGCTTTTCCCCCCCAAAGTCTCTCCATTCCAGATTTCTATGAAGTGCCAGAGCCCAACAGTTATGAGAAAGTCTTGCTGAAATTTGCCACTCAGTCAACAGAGGAGCGAGATGCTTTCCTTGCTAAATCATTCCCTTCTGGCTTCCAATGGGCCACCTCTTCAGAATCTTTCAAGGTCGAAGGAGGCTGGTTAGAAGGCGGTAAAGGAGAAACCATCTGGGACCGTTTTGGACATGATGGACTAGTATTTTCTAATCAGACAGCTGACTTAGCTTGCGACAGTTATAACAAAATAGTTTATGATCTTTATCTCCTGCGAGGTCTCCAAGTGAAAACCTACCAGTTTTCCATTTCATGGGCTCGCATTTTCCCTAATGGTCACAAAAATAGCCAGTCAGAGAAAGGAGTACTCTACTATGACAACCTGATCAATGCTCTCAAAGAATACGGGATAGAACCTGTTGCTACTCTTTTCCACTGGGATCTCCCTCAGGCACTTCAGGACTCAGGTGGATGGACCAACACTTCCACCATTGAAGCTTTCAAAGATTATGCAGACTTCTGCTTCTCCAGGTTTGGAAACAGAGTCAAGACCTGGAACACATTTGGCAGCCCCTGGGTAGTGAGTCATGCCGGGTATGGCACTGGTGAACATCCCCCAGGAGTTAAAGACTATGTGGCTTCCTCCTATCAGGTAAGAGTCATCTCTTTATAACTTTAGACAAATTATACCACAATTGTTCATTTTCAGCTTTTCAGTAAATCAATTCTTTTGTTTCAGGTCACTCATAATATGCTCAAGTCCCACGCAGAAGCTTGGCACATCTATAATGACAAATACAGACAGTCACAGGGAGGGAAAGTGGGCATTGCACTGAATTCTGATTGGGCGGAGCCAAAAGACAGCTCAAAACCTGAAGATGTGTCTGCTGCAAATCGATATCTGCAGTTTATGCTGGGATGGTTTGCGCATCCCATATTTGTAGACGGAGATTATCCTGCAGTGCTCAAAGCTCAAATGGAAAAGAAAAAAAATGAATGCCCACTCTCCATTCCAGCAATACTTCCAGCCTTTACTGTTGAAGAAAGCAAAAGAATACAAGGAACTGCTGACTTTTTTGGTTTAAACCACTATACTTCCCGTCTGGTTAGCAGCCAGGCAGGTGGCTGTAATTCCGGTCCTGAAGGAGTGGGAGACTTCCATGCAGATGTAGACCCTACTTGGTCTTCCACAGCTTCTGACTGGATCTATTCCGTTCCATGGGGACTTCGAAAGCTCCTTCAATTCATTTCAACTGAATACATGAAAGTTAAAAAAGTGCCAATCTATATAACTGGAAACGGGATGCCAACAGACTATAGTGGTGACGTTTTCAATGACACCAGCAGAGTAGAGTACATGAGGGCTTACATCGATGAAACCTTGAAAGGTAGTATCTGCCCCTTGTTGTCTACAAGCAGAGTAATAAACTTCTCTAAACCTAATAAACTTAATTTTGTGTTTATTTTGCAGCAATATCTTCAGATGGAGTGGATGTGCAGCGATTCACAGTGTCATCACTGATGGATGGATTTGAAGGGAAACAGGGCTACAGTCAAAGATTTGGGCTACACTATGTTAACTTCGATGATGGAGGGAGGCCGAGAACCCCAAAGCAATCTGCATATTTTTTCTCTCAAATTATTAAGCAAAATGGATTTGCACCAACAAAACTTATCGTTTCACAACAGCCACAAAAGTTATTTTCCCACCAAGCCAAGAATCTGCCAGCCTCAGAGGTTCCATCAACATCAAAGGTTGTCTGGAAAAAATTTTCTAAGCAACCTAAATTTCAGAGACAAATGTATCACTATGGTGTATTTCCACAAGATTTTAGCTGGGGAGTTTCATCTTCAGCTTATCAGATTGAAGGTGGCTGGAATGCAGATGGGAAGGGACTTAGTGTCTGGGATGAATTCACTCAAAAGCCTGGCAATATTCCTGAAAATGCCAATGGGAATATTGCCTGTGATAGTTACAATAGACTTGAGGAAGACCTCTACATGCTTCGAGCTCTAAAGGTTAAGTCATACAGATTTTCTTTGTCCTGGTCCAGGATCTTTCCAAATGGTAGACGAGATTCTCTGAACCAGAAAGGTGTTGACTATTACAATAGACTTATTGATGGCATTTTGGCACATGACATTACCCCAATGGTGACCCTCTATTACTGGGACCTTCCACAAGCTTTACAAGCAATTGGTGGTTGGGAAAATGAAGACATGATAAATATATTCAATGATTTTTGTGACTTCTGCTTTGCCACTTTTGGAAACAGAGTGAAATTCTGGATGACCTTCAACCACCCTCAAACAATTGCATGGTTAGGATATGGACTTGGGACAATCCCACCAAATGTGAAGAATCCAGGAACGGCCCCATACAAAGTTGCTCACAATCTAATCAAAGCTCACGCCCGGGCATATCACACCTATGATGACAAATATCGTAAAGACCAAGGAGGTCTAGTTTCCATAGCTCTTAATGCTGATTGGGTTGAGCCTAAAGATGTTGATGTTCCTCGAGAAGTTGTTGCTGCTGACCGTGCAATGCAGTTCCAACTTGGTTGGTTTGCACACCCAATATTTAAGAATGGTGACTATCCTGAGGCAATGAAACAACAAGTTTGGACCAAAAGTGAACTCCAAGGACTTTCACAGTCAAGACTCCCTTCGTTTACCGAAGAGGAGAAGAATTTCATTAAAGGAACTGCAGACTTTTTTAGCATGAATCACTATACCACAAAAATTGTTAGCCATATCACTGGGCCGCTTTCTCCACAATCTTATCAACATGACTGGGACTTTTCTGAAGCAGAAGTTCCTGATGCACCATCTACAGATGTCCCTTTCCAAAAAGCTGTAGCTTATGGTTTGAGAAGAGTCCTTAACTGGATTAAAGAGGAATATGGAAATCCAAACATTTTTATCACAGAAAATGGTGCAGCCAATTTTTATGACACAGATCGAAGATTTTACTATAAGACATATATTGATGAGGCTCTGAAAGGTAAAGTAATTTAAATAGATTCACGATTAATGTGCTTTTACAGTCTATAGTTTTAACCATTTATTTTGTTCTGTTTGTGTTAAAACAGCGTTTGAACTTGATGGTGTGAAACTGAAAGGATATACAGCAACATCACTCATGGATTCTTTTGAGTGGTTAAATGGATACAAATTTGGGTATGGCCTTCACCAGGTGGATTTCAATAACCCAACCCGTCCAAGAACTCCAAGATATTCAGCTCATTCCTATCACCAAATCATTAAGGATAACGGTTTCCCATTACCAGACGATGAAAAGATGCTTTACGGACAGTTCCCAAAAGATTTTATTTGGAGTAGTGCAACTGCATCGTATCAGGTAACACTTGATAAAAATTTGATATCTATCATCATGTAATCACATATTGACTTGAGGGTTTCTATTTCAGATTGAAGGAGCTTGGAGAGAAGATGGTAAAGGTCTCAGCATTTGGGATAAATTTACTCACACTCCTCAGAAAATTTTAAATGATGACACGGGAGACATAGCCTGTAACAGTTACAATAAATTAGAAGAGGACATTGCTATCTTGAAGCAACTTCAAGTGAGCCATTATCGCTTTTCCATTTCCTGGCCAAGGGTGCTTCCTGATGGCACCACCAACCACATCAATGAGGCTGGACTTAACTACTATCAGAGACTGGTGGATGCACTGCTTGCTGCAAACATACAACCTCAGGTACTTATAAATTTTTTAAAAAAATTATAACGTTGACATATGGAGTAGAAGATCTGTTTAAAATAATTGTTTGTTTTACCGTGTTTTCTAGATTACTCTGTATCACTGGGACCTACCACAAGCTCTACAGGATGTTGGGGGATGGGGTAATGAGACTATTGTGGAGAGATTTAGAGATTATGCTGATGTGATTTTTGGTCGATTTGGCCAAAAGGTCAAACTTTGGATTACTTTCAATGAACCCTACATAATAGCTGTGCTTGGCCATGTCACTGGAGCACATGCCCCAGGTAAGAAGCAATCACATTTTTTTTTTTTTAGATTTAGGATTTTGACATGTAATTCTTTAAATTAAACCAACAAACCACATGCTCTATAGCCATTCATTTTGTTTTTGTATTTGCAGGAGACAGCTCACAGCCAGGAACTCTACCTTATATTGTTGCTCATAACATCCTTAAATCCCATGCTGAGGCCTGGCATCTTTACAATGATAAGTACCGTCCAGAACAGAAAGGAATGGTCTCCATAACGGTAAACTCTGACTGGTCCGAGCCTAGAAACCCCCATAAACAAGAGGATATTGATGCTGCACGACGTGTTGTGCAGGTATGATAAGTTTATTTGCATTCGGGGCGAGAAGTTCTTTATTGATTGTACTAACATTTGCTGTGTACAATTCTTGGTCTAGTGGTATCTCGGTTGGTTCGCTCATCCTATATTTAATGGAGACTACAGTGAGGTGATGAAGACAACTATTCGAAAGCGAAGTCTTGCCGCTGGTTTGCCAGCATCAAGGTACCATAAATATGAATAATAAATATCTTAAGTTTCTTTAAATTTAAGTGAGATCTCACCACTATTTGTAGCCACGCTGAATATGCCCGTGTATTGTTTGGTGTATTTGATTTACACAAAAGTTTTAGTTTAACATGTTCAATCCAACAATTTATATCATGCTGTTTTTTGGTTCAGTATGTTGATATTACATTTTTATTCCTGCAGGTTGCCTGAATTTACACCTGAAGAAATCAAACGCATAAAGGGAACCCATGATTATTTTGGACTAAACCATTACTGTTCTGTTTTGGGATTCAACGTAGACCATGGAAACAATCAGCATTTTGAGGCTGACAAGTAAGACATCCTTTTTGGATCCAGAAATATATTCTAAATCTGTTTGCCTTTGAAAATCTTTTCCCTTGTATTGCTGAGTAAAGTTTGAAATATATTTTTGTAAAACTTTTTCAGGGGTGCTGGAGTTATTTCAGATCGCACATGGCTGGAAACGGGTTCTCCATGGCTGAGAATCACACCTTTTGGCATACGCAGATTATTAAGATTTATTAAGGAAGAATATGGAAACCCCCCCATCATTATCACTGAAAATGGTGTTTCAGAAAGTGGGCCAGTGGATCTGAATGACGTTCACAGGCGTTATTTCTATGAAAAGTACATCAACCAAGTGCTGAAAGGTACTAATGAGACACATTTTCTAGAAAAGGACGTTGGTGGCTGGGACGGAAAGACAAAAGCAGATAGTGTTTTCATTTTTCTAAACAAGTTATTTTATGCTTTCAGCACGATTGCTTGATGGTGTGAATGTCATTGGTTACACCGCCTGGTCGCTGATGGACAACCTGGAGTGGGCCGCAGGATACACAGAGACCTTTGGGCTCTTTCATGTCAATCGTTCAGACCCAAATCTTCCTCGGGTGGCCAAAAGTTCAGTGTCCTTCTTCTCCTCCGTCATCAGATGCAACGGTTTCCCTGATCCTGCATTAGGACCTGACGACTGCTTAGCCCCAGAACCCACAGGTAAACTTACTCATGGGTAAAATTCTTTAAATATTGAAAATATTTGAAAAGGGATTCTGGGCCAGGGGTGGGCAAACTTTTTGATTTGCGGGCCACATTGAGTTCTAACATTTGACCGGGGGAGCCGGAAAGGAATTAGGTGGATGGCATGCCTTGGTAAATGCTAGATTAGACAAATGGAATAGCGCTCTAAACTTTAAACAAGTGCGCTAAATGTTACATCAAGAGCGTTAAATTTCAAATCCAGCGCGCTAGGTCTGAAATCTAGTGCGATAGCGCTTACAAACGTGCATTTAGCGACACTAGATTTGAAATCCAAGTGCACGATGTAACATTTTGCTTGGTTTAACATCTCACACGTTTGTTTACGTGCGTGTATTGGGTCCGATGGCTTTCCATATCTGTGAGCACTGTTTATTTTGGCAACGTGTGCATCAAGGAGACACAGATCTTAATGGGAGCAGTTGTGTTATATATTTGGTCTTCGCCATCTAGTGAGGAAACATTAGAATTGCAGGGTAAATAAAACAATAACAAGGTATATTTATTTGATTTTTTTTTTTTTAGTTTGGTGGGCCGGATTAAACCGTTTAACGGACCGCATGTGGCCCGCGGGCCGTAGTTTGCCCATGCCTGTTCGAGGCTACCGATGTTTTCAATACCTTTCAACAAGTTTTTGTGTTTGAAAATGTATTGTTTTGGGGGGTAAGGTGCCAATTGGCACATCTAAAACCATCTAGAAGCTAGACTAAGAAAAGCATTTTATTGATTGGGTTTCTGTTCATATCTATTACTATTGATTAAATGCCTCCCTAAGTTCAGTTTTTCTTAACGTTGTTAAAACCTACTTATTACATATTTGGCAACGGCAAAAAAAATTCACCTCTTTCACCAGACGTGTAATGACACATACATAACTACGGTATTCAAGTAGACCATGATTATTATCACATCATGTACTTCATAAGGACGTGCAGGTAGTTGGAAAGGGTTTTAAAAGGTTGGTGAAAGTTTCTCTCCACTAGATGCCAGTGAAGCTCATTTTTGTTTTGTTTTTTAATAAACCCAGATGGCCAAACAGCTTGGCCTTGAAAAAAGGGGGAAAAAAGCCAGACTTTGGTATGTCAAATTTGACATGCACCAATCCTTGGAAACAAAGAATGAACTTGGAGCAAACCATCTTTGAGCTGAAGAACACATTTAGATGGATATTTTTTTTTATTATTCAAAGCAGATGTTTTCTCCTAATAGCAGAACTTGCATTAATCTTTTTTTGCATTGCTAACATGTTTTCTAAGTAGCTTCTGAATTGGTTGCTCATTCTTAATAATTCATTCCCTAAAATAATAAAATCTCTATTTTACTTTTGTCTGCAGTGACGAGCAAGCCAGTTACAGTCGAGCAGGTGAAGTTCCTTGGTATGAGTCTTTCCTCAGAGGATGCCACGACTGGCCTCAACACTACATTTGCTCTCTTAGTCGTAGCTGCTTTGGGAACAATAGGTTTGTCTGTTTGTGTTGTTTCAATGAAAAAGCGTTCAAAGAAAAACCGGAATCTTGAAATGGAAAACTATGACAGGAGACTTTAGACTTTAACAAACAGAGATTTCTTCAGACCACGTGAAGAAATGTTTCATTCTAAAGCTTTACAAATCTTGTGTTTCAGAAATATGTTTAAAAATTGGCGTGCTGTTTTTTTCTCTGTGTAAATATGCTTCTTCTTTCCGTTGTAAGAAAAATATGAATGCAGTTGTAAGATTTTGTAATTGTCATAACTTCTGATCGACAATTTCCCACCTTTTTGTACATATTTTTTGGTTTTTAATAAAAACTTTTATGAAAACATCTCTTCGGTTTATTTCTCATTTAATATTGATTTGTGGGGTTAATATTTAGCTCTAACAGAAGCTGAATGCTTTGCTCAGATGGTGCTAGCAGTAGGGTAACTCAGTCTGTGGGGGCTTCTCTGTAGGGGTTTGACTGGCCTGGGTGGTGCAGGTCCCTCACTTTAGCCAGGTGGTATCGGTGGGTGCCTGTGTCTCCTGGATCTGGGTGGACCCCTGTGGTTTTGGCTGCTGCAGTCTAGGGCAGACCGACTCCTGGTCTGGATCGAGTTATTGTTTCCTCACAGCAGCGTTAGACCAGATGCTTATTTTTATTTCAGTTAAAGAGAGAGTAGCTAGCGATTCAGGTGAAATGGGAGTTGGGAAGGGTTTGTGGGGGGAGACTATCCCGGCTGATTTTAGGCAAGAAGCAGGATATACCCTGAAGAGGTGTATCCTGTTCACCAGTCTGTTGCAGGGCCACACTCAAACAACCCTACAAACACACACACACACACTCATTCCTAAGAACAATTTCATAGTGGACAATTAACCAAACATGCATGTTTTTGTAGGGTGGGAGGAAACCAGAGTACCCACAGAAAACCAACGCATAAATGGGAAAGACATGCAAAACCCCTACAGAAAGACTTGTTTCAAGCCTCGCCCCGGTTCAATGACTCAAACCCTGATCTTCTTGCAGTGAGGTCCCTGTGTTAACCACTGTACCATCGTGCAGCCCGAGAGACATCTTATCCATTTTTTTTTTGAGAATGTATCGGATGGCCTCACAGCAAGAAGGTCAACGGTTTGGGTTTGGTCCTTGGTGCAGATGAGGCTTGGAACATTGGTCTTTCTTTGAGCATGTTCTGTCCTTGTACGCATAGGTTTTCATCAGATACTCTGACTTCCCCCCACCCTCCAAAAACATGCATGTGAGGTTGACTGGCCACTATAAAATAGCCCCTAGGAATAAGTATGTGATAGGATGTCTGTGTGTGTCGCCCCGCAATGGACTGGCGACGTGTTCGGGGTGTACCTTGCCTCTCAGCTTGAATCAACCTGGATAGGCTCTGGCACCCTCACAACCCTGCTAGCAATGGACGGTTCAGAAGATAAATGAATGAGTGTATGTATTTGATTGAATTTGGTTCAATATCTCAGTATGAGTAGAGATACTCTTCTGTATTCCTAGAAGGGCTCTTCCGGTTTTTGCCTGACTAAAGAAAAAGACTTTCATTTAAATGAAAGTCTACTACTGCGGGACTACTGTTTGTAAATGTGCTTCAGATATAGATCACAATAACTAAATGGTTCTTAATGTTATATGTGTGAATTTAGATTTGATACAGTGACTACCGTAATTTCACGACCATTAGGCGCACCGTACGAAAAGGTGCAGTTTCAGTCACACACCGCCTTACAACAACAACACACACAAGCATGCAAATGTGCGTATTAAAAAATAGATCAGGAGCAAAACTGAGTTTGGTTGTACTTTATTTAAGTAGTAACGATACTAAACAAGCACATTACCGGTAATAGTCTTTATTCAAATCCGTCAAAGTCCTCATCCTCTGTTTCGGAATCGAACAGCTACGCAAAATCCAACAGAGCAGGTCCACTTCGCTCCTCGCTGTCAAAGTCACTGTCTGTACTGTGCGGCTCCTCAGAAAGGATACCAGCTTTTGCGAAAGCTCGGATAACAGTACCAGCAGACACGTTAGTCCAAGCATCTACAATCCATTGGCAAACTGTAGCGTAACTCGCCCGGCGCTGCCTTACACCCTTCCACGGCTCGATTCCCATGTTCCTCCGCGTAGCTGATTGCCTTCAGCTTAAACTGAGCGTCATAAGCGTGTCTCTTTGCCATTTTCAGGGTTAAAACAGCAATGTTGTTCATACAGCACATACCTTTTTTATACACAATCCACGCCCACACTTCACTCTTTAACGTTCTCATGCCTTTTCTTTCAGATCCGCCTCGCCTCACGGGCACCGCTTTTTCTTTTAGGTCTGCCTTTTCTCACACACAAGGCCGCACCAAAGGGCGCACCGCTCATTTTGAAGAAAATCTAAGACGTTCATATGCGCCTCATAGCCGTGAAATTACGGTACTTTAATGCCACAAGTGTGATCAGAGTTCACCAAGTTTCCTAAACTCTTATTCTGTATTGGACGCTTCTTTTCTTTTTGCATGATTCATAAAGGCAGTTTGTGAGAAAAGCTATTACTGCTGGCATGCCAGGGTTTATAGTGTATGCTGATGATGGTCGTGTGGGATCTGTTGAGGGATTAAAAAGTCAGCTGTTTGTATGCCTTTGTTTCATTGAATAAACCGAAGGCTTTCATCAAATCTGTTACTGGTCTTTTATTCAGAATAAATACAATTATACATTTTATGGCTAACTGAAGTTCAACATGTTCTTCCTCTTTTATTACAGACCACAAAAACAAGACTTTCCAGTAAGAAAAAAAAGAGACCACATATTCAACAAACCTTCCAAAACTTTCTTATTTTGGTTTATTGCGACCTTAAATGACTGATTTTTCTGAACTTTCCGAGAAAAGCTGCCGCTAACACTTAGTGGTTTGTTTTATTCTTCCTTTTTCTGCAAAAACATCACCAAATTATGGAAATTTTGGCTCTAAAATTAAAAAACGTTGTAAGTCACAAAACCGCATGGGATTCAGACTTTGGCGGCCAATTTCGGTACTGCAACCGGAACGTGCCGTACGAATCATACCAGGTTAGTCCTGATTTCTATGGTTGATACATAGTTTTATAGTAATAAAAAGACGTCATGATTCATAATCTGATATTAAAACCCTCATCTGAATAATTATTTTATTTTTTTCAGACTACAGATACATCGATAAAATGCTAAATTAGCGCAGCGTTTGCCCATGCAACAATCATCACTTACTGAGGGATTAAAACAATAAGTAACTACACAGTTTAAAAAAAAATGGATAAACTTAGAATATTTCTATGGGCTAAACGGGTTAAAGGGGAGAAAAGGGTGAACGGATCTGAACACCTTTCAAACTTTGTTAAATGTTCTTAAAAATATAGCTATTTTATTTTGAAAGCTAGATTAAAACAGAAAATAATGTTAGAAAAAATCAAAAACAATTTTAAACACGTACAATAATCTGTCATGATATTTATATCATCAAGTTGTACTTCCGATACTTTGAGAGGTTTGTGCGATTTGGTTGCTATGGTTACAGTGAATCAAGTCAACAGTCAGTCATATTTGCCCAACAGCTCTGTGCCTCCATGTAAATATCTTAACCACATTTATTGAGTAATCTTACTTTTTGTAGGGTTATAATCTCTCTTTTTGGGGCGTTAAAGATGACTACGGCTACAAGGCCCACATTCGAGCCTGCAAGAGGAGGCAAGGGCAAAGGGGAAGGTGATTTAAGTAGCCTGTCCAGACAGTATTCCAGTAGAGATCTTCCTGGTCAAACGAAAATTAAATATAGGCAATTCTGTGGTGTGAGGCCTTTTAGGCCTGCTTGTTTGTTTTTTTTCTCCCCCAAAACTCACAGGTGCTGGATGGCTTCTAACGGGAGGATTGGCTGATTGCTCCCAGCTGCACAGACTTACCGGTGGCTATAAAAGACCTGGTGTCACCCACAGTCTCTGTCAGGTCTTCAACGATTCTAGTGGTAAACTGACCACCTCTAAGCTGAGTCAAATTTTGATATCAGACTAATTTTCTTATTCTCCTCACAGGAACCTTCAGCCCTTCCTCTTGGCCATCCAGCACTGCCTGAAGCCGTTATCTCTCTGCTGTGGATTCCTTTGTTCAACACTTAATAAACTGTTAAACCTGCATTTGGATCCTCCTCATTCCCTCTCCTACACAACAGAAGACCTGACCAGAATGGATCCAGCGGGTTCTGCATCACCCTCAGTGTCAGAGATTCTGACCCGACAAGGAATATTCCTGGGACAACAACAACAGGCCATAAAGGCCCTTATGGACGAAAATACTCAATTAAAAACACAGTTACAGGCTTTAACAGACAAAGTAAATAATCTAAGTTCTCTTTTTCTGTCCACAGCCTCGGCACCTCCTTCAGCTATGCCCAGCCCACTCATGGACCACCATATTACGGACCCGGAACCTTTCCATGGAACCCTGGGGAAATGTCGTGGGTTCCTCTTGCAGTGTTCAAATGTCTTTGCTCTAAGACCGCGGACCTTCGAATCAGACAAAGTTAAGAATTTGTACATTGTGGGTCTTCTTCGGGGCAGGGCACTGGAGTGGGCCGAGGCCGAAGACGCGGCAGCCCCCCTGGCTGATCGCTCAACATCTGATTTTCTGAGTTTATTCAGAACCATGTTCGAGGTGCCGGACCGGGCTGGAGATGCCTCCCAGCGTCTACTCCACCTTTCCCAGGGAACTCTATCTGTGGCGGAGTTCTCCATCTCATTCCGGACCCTAGCAGTAGAGGCTGGCTGGGGACAGAAGGCACTAAGAGGGGTGTTCCTAAATGCCCTGAATGATCCTCTGAAGGATGAGCTAGCTGGCAGGGGGACCCCATCCACATTGGAGGAACTCATTTCGCTGGCAATACAGTTAGACAATCGTCAAAGAGAGAAACGATATGAAAATACCACCCGGGCCCTACATCCTACTCCAGTTCACAGCCATCGACAGCCTTCCTCGGTCTGCCCCCCACCTAGGGCATTTGCATCTGTTCCACAAGAGGCTGAGCAGCCTTCCACAGAACCAATGCAGTTGGGACAGATGCATCTAACCAAAAAGGAAAGAGAGGTTAGACTAAAAGAAGGGAGGTGTCTCTATTGCGGGTCGAGAAGTCACTTACTCTCAGCTTGCCCTTGTCGCCCAAAAGACGGGGCCCACCGGTAGACCTAGGGTTACGGGTGGGCACAACTAGATGTCATGGTACCCCTAGGCTTATGATTCTTGTGACACTAACCTCTGGTTGTTCCTCTTCTTTTCCGGTCGAAGCGTTGGTGGATTCCGGGGCCGACGGCAACTTCATCGACGCAGATTTTCTCCGTCAGTGTGGATTCCAGTCCCAACCACTCGGAGAACCCATTAATGCCACGGCGATCGATGGACACGTTATCACCAGGGTGACCCACCAGTCCTCCCCGTTGGAGATGGTGGTATCGGGTAATCACCGTGAGCACCTTTCGTTTAACGTTATTTCTTCACCCGGCTCACCCCTTGTGTTAGGTTTCCCCTGGCTTAGGTTGCACAATCCACAGGTCGACTGGCAAAACCGGCGTATCGTCAGGTGGAGCAATCAGTGCCATGCAACTTGCCTCCAATCTGCCGTGACAACCGTCTCTTTTGACACGGTAGGCTCAATCGACCCGGTGGACGTTGCGTCTATCCCGGCAGAGTATCATGACCTCAAAGAGGTCTTCAGTAAGGAGAGGGCACAATCTCTCCCGCCTCATCGGCCATATGATTGCGCCATCGACCTCCTCCCTGGGGCAACCTTACCCGCCAGTCGCCTGTACAATCTGTCTGCTCCAGAGAGGGGGGCGATGGAGAAGTACATCAATGAGTCCCTGGCGTCGGGGCTTATCCGCCCTTCCTCGGCACCCATAGCAGCGGGGTCCTTTTTTGTGGGTAAGAAGGATGGTTCCCTCCGTCCGTGCGTCGATTATCGGGGTCTTAATAACATAACCGTTCGCAACAAATACCCGTTGCCCCTCATTAATTCGGCGTTCGAGCTACTTCAGGGAGCCCGGGTCTTTACAAAACTCGATCTGCGTTGCGCCTACCATCTCGTCCGAATGCGGGAGGGGGACGAGTGGAAGACGGCGTTCAACACCCACCTGGGCCAATTCGAATACTTGGTCATGCCTTTCAGGTTAACTAACGCTCCCGCAGTCTTCCAGGCATTCATTAACGATGTGCTCCGTGACTTCCTTAATCGTTTTGTGTTTGTTTATCTGGACGACATTCTTATTTTTTCGCCCACTGTTGAGGAGCACATCGTCCATGTCCGTGCGGTACTCCAGCGACTCCTTGAGAATCGTCTGTTTGTAAAGGCTGAGAAGTGCGAGTTCCATTCTCAGTCCGTCAACTTCCTTGGTTTTATTGTACACGCTGGGCAGGTTTGCCCGGACCCCGAAAAAGTTAGCGCGGTGGCTGAGTGGCCTCGACCCAACACCCGTCGCAAACTACAACAATTTCTGGGTTTCGCGAATTTTTACAGGCGTTTCATTCGCAATTACAGTCAGGTAGCTCTTCCCCTTACCCAGCTTACTTCCACAGCCAGACCGTTCGTTTGGTCTCCCCAAGCAGAGGGTGCATTCACTGAGCTTAAAAAGAGGTTTACCTCGGCCCCCGTTCTGGTCCAGCCCGACCCCTTGAGGCAGTTTATTGTGGAGGTGGACGCCTCGGATTCAGGGGTGGGTGCTGTGCTGTCCCAATACCATCAGGAGGATGGCAAACTCCATCCCTGTGCCTTTTTCTCTAAGCGTCTCTCTGCAGCTGAACAAAACTACGATGTGGGGAATAGAGAACTGCTCGCAGTCAAACTGGCACTCGAGGAATAGAGGCACTGGCTCGAGGGCGCAGAACACCCATTCGTGGTCTGGACAGACCACAAAAACCTCGCTTACATCCAAGCAGCTAAGAGACTCAACTCTCGACAGGCCCGGTGGCAGCTGTTCTTTACACGCTTTAATTTTACCCTCACTTACAGGCCGGGCAACCGCAATACCAAACCTGACGCCCTCTCCCGCCTGCATGATGGTCATCAGTCCAGATCGGAGCCGGAGCCCATTCTACCCCCCTCCTGCGTCATTGGGGCAATCACTTGGGAGATCGAGACTGCAATAAGGGATGGTCTGCAGCATGATCCGGACCCAGGTACTGGCCCAGCTAACCGTTCGTATGTGCCATCCTCTGCCCGCTCCCAGGTTCTCCTATGGGCACATGCATCCCGGTGGTCCTGTCACCCTGAGATTCGCCGTACAATGGCGCTTCTTCAGCAGCGGTTCTGGTGGCCAACGATGGAGGCAGACACTAGGAATTTTGTCGCTGCCTGTTCTGCCTGTTCCCGGGGCAAGGTCCCTCATCGTCCTCCTGCGGGGCTGCTCCATCCCCTACCGGTTCCCAGTCGTCCCTGGTCCCATATCGCACTGGACTTTGTGACCGGACTCCCTCCCTCAGAAGGTAACACTGTTGTGGTCACGATTGTGGACCGATTCTCCAAAGCTGTACATCTGGTGCCTCTTCCTAAACTCCCTTCAGCCTTGGAGACTGCCCAGCTCATGGTGACCCATGTGTTCCGTCTGCATGGTATCCCTCTGGACATAGTCTCTGACCGGGGTCCGCAATTCACATCAGCTGTTTGGAAGTCCTTCTGTAAGGCGCTGGGGGCTTCCGTCAGCTTGTCATCTGGCTTCCACCCCCAATCCAACGGCCAGTCGGAGCGGGCTAACCAACACCTGGAATCCACATTACGGTGCGTGTTGGCCTCTGCCCAGTCCACGTGGTCGTCTCATCTCCCGTGGATTGAGTATGCCCATAATTCCCAAGTTAGTTCCTCCACAGGATTGTCCCCGTTCGAGGCTTCTCTGGGTTACCAACCCCCATTGTTCCCGGATCAGGAACAGGAGCTGGCCGTCCCTTCGGTGCAGCTCCATATCAGACGGTGTCGTCGGATCTGGAGGAAAACTAGGAGGGCCCTCCAACAGGCCTGCGGCCGGGCTCGGCGCCAAGCTAATCGCCACCGTCAGCCAGCCCCAGCATATCAGGTTGGTCAGTCTGTCCATCTGTCTACCAGGAACATTCCCCTCAGGGCAGAGTCTCGCAAGCTTTCACCCCGCTTCATTGGCCCTTTCCGGATCCTGCGGCTGGTCAACCCGGTCTCGGTAAAGCTCGCCCTGCCCTCTTCCATGAAGGTACATCCTGTGTTCCACGTCTCTCAGATCAAACCGGTTTCTACCAGTCCCCTCCAGCCTCCTTCTGCTCCCCCTCCACCTCCTCGCCTTGTCGACGGCTCGGATGCGTACACGGTCAACCGTCTTTTGGATGTTCGTCGCCGAGGTCGGGTTCTACAGTACCTCGTGGACTGGGAGGGTTATGGCCCGGAGGAACGGTGCTGGGTGCCCCGTTCAGCGATCCTGGACCCTGGCTTGGTCCGGGACTTTCACCGCCGCTTTCCAGACAGGCCTGGTGGTCCGCCAGGTGGCGTCCGTAGAGGGGGGGGTACTGTGGTGTGAGGCCTTTTAGGCCTGCTTGTTTGTTTTTTTTCTCCCCCAAAACTCACAGGTGCTGGATGGCTTCTAACGGGAGGATTGGCTGATTGCTCCCAGCTGCACAGACTTACCGGTGGCTATAAAAGACCTGGTGTCACCCACAGTCTCTGTCAGGTCTTCAACGATTCTCAATCGACCCGGTGGACGTTGCGTCTATCCCGGCAGAGTATCATGACCTCAAAGAGGTCTTCAGTAAGGAGAGGGCACAATCTCTCCCGCCTCATCGGCCATATGATTGCGCCATCGACCTCCTCCCTGGGGCAACCTTACCCGCCAGTCGCCTGTACAATCTGTCTGCTCCAGAGAGGGGGGCGATGGAGAAGTACATCAATGAGTCCCTGGCGTCGGGGCTTATCCGCCCTTCCTCGGCACCCATAGCAGCGGGGTCCTTTTTTGTGGGTAAGAAGGATGGTTCCCTCCGTCCGTGCGTCGATTATCGGGGTCTTAATAACATAACCGTTCGCAACAAATACCCGTTGCCCCTCATTAATTCGGCGTTCGAGCTACTTCAGGGAGCCCGGGTCTTTACAAAACTCGATCTGCGTTGCGCCTACCATCTCGTCCGAATGCGGGAGGGGGACGAGTGGAAGACGGCGTTCAACACCCACCTGGGCCAATTCGAATACTTGGTCATGCCTTTCAGGTTAACTAACGCTCCCGCAGTCTTCCAGGCATTCATTAACGATGTGCTCCGTGACTTCCTTAATCGTTTTGTGTTTGTTTATCTGGACGACATTCTTATTTTTTCGCCCACTGTTGAGGAGCACATCGTCCATGTCCGTGCGGTACTCCAGCGACTCCTTGAGAATCGTCTGTTTGTAAAGGCTGAGAAGTGCGAGTTCCATTCTCAGTCCGTCAACTTCCTTGGTTTTATTGTACACGCTGGGCAGGTTTGCCCGGACCCCGAAAAAGTTAGCGCGGTGGCTGAGTGGCCTCGACCCAACACCCGTCGCAAACTACAACAATTTCTGGGTTTCGCGAATTTTTACAGGCGTTTCATTCGCAATTACAGTCAGGTAGCTCTTCCCCTTACCCAGCTTACTTCCACAGCCAGACCGTTCGTTTGGTCTCCCCAAGCAGAGGGTGCATTCACTGAGCTTAAAAAGAGGTTTACCTCGGCCCCCGTTCTGGTCCAGCCCGACCCCTTGAGGCAGTTTATTGTGGAGGTGGACGCCTCGGATTCAGGGGTGGGTGCTGTGCTGTCCCAATACCATCAGGAGGATGGCAAACTCCATCCCTGTGCCTTTTTCTCTAAGCGTCTCTCTGCAGCTGAACAAAACTACGATGTGGGGAATAGAGAACTGCTCGCAGTCAAACTGGCACTCGAGGAATAGAGGCACTGGCTCGAGGGCGCAGAACACCCATTCGTGGTCTGGACAGACCACAAAAACCTCGCTTACATCCAAGCAGCTAAGAGACTCAACTCTCGACAGGCCCGATGGCAGCTGTTCTTTACACGCTTTAATTTTACCCTCACTTACAGGCCGGGCAACCGCAATACCAAACCTGACGCCCTCTCCCGCCTGCATGATGGTCATCAGTCCAGATCGGAGCCGGAGCCCATTCTACCCCCCTCCTGCGTCATTGGGGCAATCACTTGGGAGATCGAGACTGCAATAAGGGATGGTCTGCAGCATGATCCGGACCCAGGTACTGGCCCAGCTAACCGTTCGTATGTGCCATCCTCTGCCCGCTCCCAGGTTCTCCTATGGGCACATGCATCCCGGTGGTCCTGTCACCCTGAGATTCGCCGTACAATGGCGCTTCTTCAGCAGCGGTTCTGGTGGCCAACGATGGAGGCAGACACTAGGAATTTTGTCGCTGCCTGTTCTGCCTGTTCCCGGGGCAAGGTCCCTCATCGTCCTCCTGCGGGGCTGCTCCATCCCCTACCGGTTCCCAGTCGTCCCTGGTCCCATATCGCACTGGACTTTGTGACCGGACTCCCTCCCTCAGAAGGTAACACTGTTGTGGTCACGATTGTGGACCGATTCTCCAAAGCTGTACATCTGGTGCCTCTTCCTAAACTCCCTTCAGCCTTGGAGACTGCCCAGCTCATGGTGACCCATGTGTTCCGTCTGCATGGTATCCCTCTGGACATAGTCTCTGACCGGGGTCCGCAATTCACATCAGCTGTTTGGAAGTCCTTCTGTAAGGCGCTGGGGGCTTCCGTCAGCTTGTCATCTGGCTTCCACCCCCAATCCAACGGCCAGTCGGAGCGGGCTAACCAACACCTGGAATCCACATTACGGTGCGTGTTGGCCTCTGCCCAGTCCACGTGGTCGTCTCATCTCCCGTGGATTGAGTATGCCCATAATTCCCAAGTTAGTTCCTCCACAGGATTGTCCCCGTTCGAGGCTTCTCTGGGTTACCAACCCCCATTGTTCCCGGATCAGGAACAGGAGCTGGCCGTCCCTTCGGTGCAGCTCCATATCAGACGGTGTCGTCGGATCTGGAGGAAAACTAGGAGGGCCCTCCAACAGGCCTGCGGCCGGGCTCGGCGCCAAGCTAATCGCCACCGTCAGCCAGCCCCAGCATATCAGGTTGGTCAGTCTGTCCATCTGTCTACCAGGAACATTCCCCTCAGGGCAGAGTCTCGCAAGCTTTCACCCCGCTTCATTGGCCCTTTCCGGATCCTGCGGCTGGTCAACCCGGTCTCGGTAAAGCTCGCCCTGCCCTCTTCCATGAAGGTACATCCTGTGTTCCACGTCTCTCAGATCAAACCGGTTTCTACCAGTCCCCTCCAGCCTCCTTCTGCTCCCCCTCCACCTCCTCGCCTTGTCGACGGCTCGGATGCGTACACGGTCAACCGTCTTTTGGATGTTCGTCGCCGAGGTCGGGTTCTACAGTACCTCGTGGACTGGGAGGGTTATGGCCCGGAGGAACGGTGCTGGGTGCCCCGTTCAGCGATCCTGGACCCTGGCTTGGTCCGGGACTTTCACCGCCGCTTTCCAGACAGGCCTGGTGGTCCGCCAGGTGGCGTCCGTAGAGGGGGGGGTACTGTGGTGTGAGGCCTTTTAGGCCTGCTTGTTTGTTTTTTTTCTCCCCCAAAACTCACAGGTGCTGGATGGCTTCTAACGGGAGGATTGGCTGATTGCTCCCAGCTGCACAGACTTACCGGTGGCTATAAAAGACCTGGTGTCACCCACAGTCTCTGTCAGGTCTTCAGCGATTCTAGTGGTAAACTGACCACCTCTAAGCTGAGTCAAATTTTGATATCAGACTAATTTTCTTATTCTCCTCACAGGAACCTTCAGCCCTTCCTCTTGGCCATCCAGCACTGCCTGAAGCCGTTATCTCTCTGCTGTGGATTCCTTTGTTCAACACTTAATAAACTGTTAAACCTGCATTTGGATCCTCCTCATTCCCTCTCCTACACAACAAATTCCCCTGGGATGCTTCAGAGGACGTCCGTACCCGTGACTTTCGCAGGGAGCTGGAGGACAGGGAGCGTAAAGCTACATGTGAAAAAACCAGACAGAGAAGACAGAGAGTACACCAATCATCATTTTCAAAAAGGCCCAGCCTGGCAAGAATTGTAGCATCAAACCTTGATGCTGATGAGCCCCTCTTTGAAGACGATGAGGATGAAGACTCGGAAGACGTAAGTGATGAGGATGACACACTAGCTCTCATGGCTGAACTTGAGAAGATCAAGAAAGAGCGGGCTGAAGAACAGGAAGTCAAAAAACGAGCACAAAAAGCTAATGAGGAGAAAATTCAAATTGAAAATATCTTAAGTGGCAATCCATTAATTAATGTGGCCAAGCAGCAGGTCAAGGTTCATGTTGTGGTTCCCTCCACCACCACCGGAGGGAGCCGGAGACCATCTCACCTTTCCCCCAATTCTGGCTGACTGAAACACCTGCTCTCATTGGAAACACCTGCACCTGCTCTCCCGGCTGCCTACTTAAAGGCAGCCTCACCAGTATTCCTCGTCGGGTCTTCATTCCTCCAGCCCTGGCTGATTCCCGACCCATCTGACTTCCGTGATTTTGACTTTTGATAACCTCTGTTCTCTCTCCGTTGTTTACAGCTTCGCTGTTTCCTGATTTAATAAACCTAGTTAAGTCCTGCATTTGGGTCCTCCTCCTTCCATGTGCACCCCGCATCATAACAGAAGACCCGACCATAATGGACCCAGCGGACCCAAATCATCTTCCTGAACAAGATGAGTTATCTCAACTAAAGGTGAGACTGGAACTATGTGGACAGGCTCTGGAAATGCTGCGTCAGATCAGTCATCTACATAGCAGGCATCTCCAAGATCTTCAGACCCAGTTGAACTACAACACCCCTAACTCCACTCCTGAACCTCCAACCATCGACCCGGAAGCCTTCGATGGGATTCTTGGAAAGTGTAGGGGCTTCCTTCTTCAATGTTCTCATATCTTTGCTCTCCGTCCACAGACTTTTCATTCTGATACCATCAAGATTCTCTACATTGTGGGGCTCCTGCGAGGACGTGCGTTACAATGGGCGGAGGCAGAGAACTTTGGCTCCCCGCTCACCACTCGATCCCTGGATGCTTTCCTCCGCGCCTTCCGAGCGGCATTCGACCTTCCGAACCACGCAGGAAACGTTTCCCGGAGATTGTTACGGATCTCCCAGGGGAAGGAGTCTGTCTCGGAATACTCAATCCGATTCCGGATCTTAGCCGCGGAGGTTAAGTGGGACGACGGGGCCCTACGTGGAATCTTTATGGAAGGGCTGAATCACCATCTGCGACATGAACTGGCAATGAGGGGTGAGTCATCGGATCTTAACACCCTTATCAATCTTGCTATACAGTTGGAAAACAGCCTTCAGGAAAATCGACCAAGAAGAGATCTCGGACCACCACGGCTCTCCTCCCACAATTTCCCATTCGGTCGGAGGTCCTCTCTAGTTCGTTCTTCTGTGGAAACTGCCTCCCCTGAGTATAACTTCGAGCACCTGGAACCCATGCAGTTGGGAAAGACGTCCCCGCCTTCGGAAGAGAGAGAACGCAGACTCAGAAGTGGGAGTTGTCTCTATTGTGGCGAACAGGGCCACTTCCTGTCCAGCTGCCCTGTGAGACCAAGAAGGGATAATCGACCTACAACTAAAGGATCCCTGGTGAGCTCAACTAAAGGCATGTCTGTCAGTCATTCCCGTTATACCATACCAGTGACACTCATAATATCTCCCTCTTCTTCAATAACCGTAAAAGCGTTAATTGACTCTGGTGCTGATGGCAATTTTATGGATTCAGAACTCTTTCATTCTCTCTCTCTTCCTCCAGTTCGTCTTAATAAATCCATGCCAGCTAACGCTATTGATGGTCGTCTGTTGTCTTCAGTAACACACCGCACCCCCATCCTAGAACTCATTACTTCGGGTAATCATCGAGAACACATTAGTTTTATGTTGTTGAGCACTCCTGACTGCCCTATGGTGTTGGGTATCCCTTGGCTTCAATTGCACAACCCTCACATAGACTGGAAGTCTGGAAAAATACTAGGTTGGAGTACTCACTGTCACGCGGTGTGTCTCCGTTCAGCGATCCCGGCTGCTATTCCTGACAAGATTAAACCCGCAGAACCCCCTGATTTAGCTAATGTTCCGGTCGTTTATCATGATCTCTCTCGTGTTTTTTCCAAAACTTATGCAAAGTCACTGCCACCTCACCGTCCTTACGACTGCCCCATTGACCTGCTCCCTGGTGCCACGTTTCCTAAGAGTAGCCTATATAATCTGTCTAAACCGGAACGTGAAGCTATGGAATCATATATCAAGGAAGCACTGGCAGAGGGTTTAATTCGTCCATCGTCATCACCTCTGGGTGCAGGGTTTTTCTTTGTGGAGAAAAAGGACCGCTCACTACGCCCATGCATCGACTACCGAGGCCTAAATCAGATAACAATCCGCAACAAGTATCCACTCCCCCTTCTTAACTCTGCTTTTGAAATACTCCAAGGAGCGTCCGTATTCACGAAACTTGACCTCCGTAACGCATATCACCTGGTCCGGATCCGCCAAGGGGACGAGTGGAAAACTGGGTTCAACACCCATCTTGGTCATTTCGAATATCTGGTTATGCCTTTTGGACTCACTAACGCTCCAGCAGTATTTCAATCGTTTATTAACGATGTATTACGTGACTTCATCAACCATTTTGTGTTTGTTTATCTTGATGACATTCTGATTTTCTCCCCGTCACTAGAAGCTCACCAGGTCCACGTCAGAACTGTTCTTCAACGGTTGCTGGAGAACAAACTGTTCGTTAAAGCAGAGAAGTGCGAGTTCCATTCCACCTCAGTTTTGTTTTTGGGGTTCAAGATCGGCTCCGGCACCATCGAGACCGATCCCGAAAAGATTCGGGCTGTTAAGGAGTGGCCCCGTCCCAGCACTCGGCGACAGCTGCAGCAGTTCCTGGGTTTCGCCAACTTTTACCGGCGATTTATCAGGAACTACAGCCAACTAGCTGCACCCCTCACTCAACTAACCTCCTCTTCTTGTCCCTTCAAGTGGCCTCCTGAGGCTGAACAAGCCTTCTGTACCCTCAAGGAGAGATTCTCGTCCGCTCCTATCCTCATCCAACCTGACCCATCTCGCCAATTTGTCGTCGAGGTAGATGCATCCGACTCTGGGGTGGGTGCCGTCCTATCTCAGCGCTCCACTTCTGACGGCAAACTCCATCCCTGCGCCTTCTACTCTCGCAGGCTCTCTCCCGCCGAACGTAACTATGACGTGGGAAACCGCGAACTACTCGCCATAAAAGCAGCCCTGGAGGAATGGCGCCACTGGCTGGAAGGGGCAGAACCTCCCTTTCTCATCTGGACTGACCATAAGAATCTGTCATATATTCAATCTGCCAAAAGACTTAATGCACGCCAGGCTCGGTGGCAATTATTCTTCTCCAGGTTTAACTTTACTTTGACCTACAGACCCGGTTCCCGCAATACGAAGCCAGATGCTCTCTCTCGTCTCCATGTCACAGGTGACTCTGTCAGCGGTCCATCAGAGATAATCCCTTCCAGTTGTGTGGTGGGAGCCATCACCTGGGAGATAGAAAAGGCGGTCACTGAAGCCCAGCAGTCTAGCACTGAATCAGGTAAGCCTCCATCTGGCTGTCTCTTTGTCCCATCCTCCGTTCGCTCACAGGTCTTGCAGTGGGCCCATTCATCCCGCTGGGCCTGCCACCCGGGGGTAAGCCGAACCATGGACATCATCAGACGACAGTTTTGGTGGCCGGCCCTGAATAAAGACATGTTGAGCCGCATTTTGTAATAACGGTGCATTTTGTAATAAATGTCCAAAATGTAATAACTTTTTCATTTCATTTTGTAATAAAGCCGCATTTTGTTATAAATTCATGGATTTGTTATAAATTTATGGATTTGTGCAACTTGCTCAAAAAAGGGGGAGCAGGTGGCAGGTGTAGGGGTTTGGTCCCCTGAGAAGACCTGCCAGTCAACACCTGCATGATCCCAGCTGATTATCTGGGTTGAGGTGATCCTGATTGGCTCTAAGGGGACCATCTTTAAAAATAATTTAAAAAAATTTACTTAATAGTCCAAATGATATACTTCAGTTACTGTAACAAAGGCCAATTTTATTTCTAATTTTCATTTTGTTCCATTATAAAATTATTAAGTTGGTTCTCTCATTTTTTTTTGTTCTGAGTAAATGTGTTTGACTTTTCTAAGATAGACATTTTGGACATTTATTACAAAATGCACCGTTATTACAAAATGCGGCTCAACAAGACACCCGGGAGTTCATTGCCTCCTGTCCAGTTTGTGCCCGTGGGAAGACCTCTCATCGTCCACCAGCTGGTTTTCTTCGCCCTCTACCCGTTCCGTCTCGACCTTGGTCCCACATGGCACTGGATTTTGTGACCGGATTGCCTCCGTCTGATGGTAACACAGTGATCCTCACAGTCGTTGACCGCTTCTCCAAATCAGCTCACTTTGTTCCTCTGCCCAAGCTACCCTCTGCTTTGGAAACAGCTCAACTACTTGTTTCTCATGTTTTTCGTTTACACGGAATACCCACAGATATCGTCTCGGACCGTGGTCCCCAATTCACCTCTCGTGTGTGGAAAGCCTTCTGTCAAGCCCTGGGAGCAACAGTGAGTCTGTCATCGGGCTACCATCCCCAGACCAATGGTCAGACGGAACGGGCAAACTAGCACATCGAGTCCATCCTCCGCTGTGTGGTTGCTGACACTCCATCTGCTTGGAGCTCCTTCCTACCCTGGGCAGAATACGCCTACAACTCCCAAACCAGTAGAGCCACAGGCCGGACCCCGTTTGAGGTAACCCTTGGTTTTCAACCACCTCTTTTCCCTTCTCAGGAGTCCGAGATCTCTGTGCCATCTGTCCAACAACACCTCAAACGATGCCGACTGATGTGGATACGCACTCGCAGAGCGCTGCTTCGTACCACAGAACAAAACCAACAGATTGCTAACAGGCGGCGGACACCGGCTCCAGTTTATCAGGAGGGGCAGTCAGTTTGGCTGTCTTCGAAAACCATTCCCCTGCAAGTTGAGTCACGCAAACTGGCTCCCCGGTTCATCGGTCCATTCACCATCGAGAAGATCATTAACCCAGTCACGGTACGTCTCCGCCTGCCTCCAACTCTTCGTATTCATCCCGTTTTCCACGTCTCGCAGGTCAAGCCCCACGTCTCCAGTCCTCTGCAGCCCCCCACGAGTTCTCCGCCTGCTCCGCGAATCATAGATGGTGCTCCTGCTTTCACGGTCAGTCGTCTTCTGGACGTCCGTCGCCGAGGTCGTGGACTCCAGTACCTGGTCGACTGGCAGGGATATGGCCCAGAGGAACGTTCCTGGGTCCCACGTTCGGCCATCTTGGACCGTGATCTCGTCAGGAATTTCCACGCTGCCAACCCTGACAAGCCTAGGCCACCTGGAGGTGGTCGTAGAGGGGGGGGTACTGTTGTGGTTCCCTCCACCACCACCGGAGGGAGCCGGAGACCATCTCACCTTTCCCCCAATTCTGGCTGACTGAAACACCTGCTCTCATTGGAAACACCTGCACCTGCTCTCCCGGCTGCCTACTTAAAGGCAGCCTCACCAGTATTCCTCGTCGGGTCTTCATTCCTCCAGCCCTGGCTGATTCCCGACCCATCTGACTTCCGTGATTTTGACTTTTGATAACCTCTGTTCTCTCTCCGTTGTTTACAGCTTCGCTGTTTCCTGATTTAATAAACCTAGTTAAGTCCTGCATTTGGGTCCTCCTCCTTCCATGTGCACCCCGCATCATAACAGTTCAACCTACATCAAAAATCAAGAGAAGGTGGAACGATGACGTTGTTTTCAAAAATTGTGCAAAAGGAAGCACAGAAGTACAAAATAAGATACCCTTCGTCAACAATACACTGCGCTCTGAGTTCCACAAGAAATTTTTGGAAAAATATGTCAAGTAAAAAATGTGGCTGAAAATTAAACAATTTATCCAGGCTGCATGAGTCATCGGATTTATTTTATGAATGTTCACCCAGGCGGCACGGTGGTTAGCATAACGGCCTCACAGCAAGAAAGTCGGGGTTCGAAACCCAGGTGGATATGAGGCTTAGAACACTGGCCTTTCTGTGTGGAGTTTGCATGTTCTACATGTGTGTGTGGGTACTTTGGGTACTCTAGTTTTCTCCCACCCTCAAAACACATGTTAGGTTAATTATCTGCTATAAATTTGCCCCTGTGAATGAATGTGTGTGGATGGTTGTGTGTGTGTATGTGGCCCTGCGACAGACTGGCGACCTGTTCAGGTGTACCCTGCCTCTCACCTTGAATCATCCGGGATAGGCTCCGCATCCCCCAATGACCCTATTAGGGAATAAGCGGTTCAGAAGTAGGATTAATAAATTAAAAAACGTTCACCTGATATAGGGGGAAGGATACCTCAGTGAGTAGGGCAACCCACCATTCTACCCCTTTTGTTCCACGAAAAAAAAAAGAATGGAAAGGAGACTAATCAAGTTATCCCCTTGCAGGGAATGGGCCACCAAAATTTTATTTTTCAAAATGTTCTGTTGTTGCCCTCATCATGCTCAACACAATGGCTGTTTTGGTGCAGTGACAACGCCCTATACTAGCTTTGTCAATGACCTCATCCCCTCGCCCCCTTTAGAAATCTTGGATCCGCCCCTGATGGTTAACCACTTCAGTTAAAAAAACAAATAGATTGAGAATATCAGGCAGAAATAGGAACATAACCCAGTTATCCGTTGGAAATGCATCCCAGTTTTGGCAGAATTAGGATAGGTATGCTTTGGAGACTTTTTAACACATTATAAAAATTTCAGATCACTTGGTAATTAATTCAATTCAATTCAAATTTACTTGTATGGCCTAAAATCACAAAATTTCTGTCTCAATGGGCTTCACATTGCAGATTCAGAAAGAAGAAAAACAAGGAAAAAGAGGAACGTATGAACACAAATACACAGCAACAAAACTAACTAAACCGGATTCCAAAAAAGTTGGGACACTTTAGAAATTGTGAATAAAAACTGAATGCAATGATGTGGAGGTGCCAACTTCTAATATTTTATTCAGAATACAACATAAATCACAGGTCAATAGTTTAAACTGAGAAATTGTATGATATTAAGGAAAAATATGCTCATTCAAAATTTCATGGTGTCAACAAATCCCAAAAAAGTTGGGACAAGAACCTATTAGAGGCTGGAAAAAGTCATTTGAGCATACAACAAACACCTGGAAGACCAATCAGCACTAATCAGGTCAATTGGCAATATGATGGGTATAAAAAGTGCTTCTCAGATTGGCAGTGTCTCTCAGAAGCCAAGATGGGTAGAGGATCACCAACTCCCACAATGTTGCGTAAAAAGATAGTGGAACAGTATCAGAGAGGTGTTACCCAGCGAAAAATTGCAAAGAGTTTGCAGTTGTCATCATCAACTGTGAATAATATCATCAGAAAATTCAGAGAATCTGGAAAAATCTCTGTGCGTAAAGGTCAAGGCCGGAGAACCATGCGGAATGCCCGTGATCTCCGGGCCCTTAAACGACACTGCATCAAAAACAGGAGTGCTACTGTGAAGGAAATCACAGCATGGGCTCAGGAGTACTTCCAGAAACCATTGTCAGTGAACACAATCCACCGTGCCATCCGCCGTTGCCAGCTGAAACTCTATTCTGCAAAGAAGAAGCCATTTCTAACAAAGATCCACAAGCGAAGACGTTTTCACTGGGCCAGGAGTCATTTAAAATGGAGTGTGGCAAAATGGAAGACTGTTCTGTGGTCAGACGAATCACGTTTTGAGGTTCTTTTTGGAAATCTGGGGCGCCATGTCATCAGGACCAAAGAGGACAGTGACAACCCAAGTTGCTATCAACGCTCTGTTCAGAAGCCTGCATCTCTGATGGTATGGGGTTGCATGAATGCGTGTGGCATGGGCAGCTTGCACATCTGGAAAGGCACCATCAATGCAGAAAAATATATTCAGGTTCTAGAGCAACATATGCTCCCATCCAAACGTCGTCTCTTTCATGGAAGACCCTGCATTTTTCAACAAGATAATGCCAGACCACATTCTGCATCAATCACAACATCATGGCTGCGTGGGAGAAGGATTCGGGTACTGACCTGGCCAGCCAACAGTCCAGATCTTTCACCTATAGAAAACATTTGGCGCATCATTAAGAGGAAGGTCAGACAAAGAAGACCCAAGACGATTGAAAACTTAGAGGCCTGTATTAGACAAGAATGGGAGAACATTCCTATGTCTACACTTGAGAAGCTGGTCTCCTCAATGCCCAGACGTCTGTTGAGTGTTCTAAGAAGAAGGGGGGGTGTCACACAGTGGTGAAAATGGCCTTGTCCCAACTTTTTTGGGATTTGTTGACACCATGAAATTTTGAATGAGTATATTTTTCCTTAATATCATACAATTTCTCAGTTTAAACTATTGACCTGTGATTTATGTTGTATTCTGAATAAAATATTAGAAGTTGGCACCTCCACATCATTGCATTCAGTTTTTATTCACAATTTCTAAAGTGTCCCAACTTTTTCGGAATCCGGTTTTGTAGAAAATATTAGCACTTTCCTGCCCTTAGACTCTCCTTCACGGTGAGGAAAAACTCCTAAAAACCCATCAGTGGGGAAAAATTAGAAACCTTGTGGGGATCCAAATGAAAGAGAGATTCTTTCCCAGGGACGGGAATTATGACAAATGACCAGATATTGCTAGGTAAAATTCATCCTACTATATACAGTGGTGGTCAAAAGTTTACATACACTTGTAAAGAACATAAAGTCATGGCTGTCTTGAGTTTCCAGTTATTTCAACAACTCTGATTTTTCTCTGATATAGTGATTGGAACAGATCCTTCTTTGTCACAAAAAACATTCATGAAGTTTGATTCTTTTATGACTTTATTATGGGTAAACCGAAAATGTGACGAAATCAGCTGGGTCAAAAATATACATACAGCAATGCTAATATTTGGTTACATGTCCTTTGGCCATTTTTACTTCAATTAGGCGCTTCTGGTAGCCATCCTCAAGCTTCTGGCAAGTTTCTGGTTGAATCTTTGACCACTCCTCTTGACAGAATTGGTGCAGTTCAGTTAAATTTGTTGGCTTTCTGACATGGACTTGTTTCTTCAGCATTATCCACATGTTCTCAATGGGATTTAAGTCAGGACTTTGGGAAGGCCATTCTAAAACCTTAATTCTAGCCTGATTTAGCCATTCCATTAACACTTTTGATGTGTGTTTGGGTTCATTGTCCTGTTGGAACACCCAACTGCGCCCAAGACCCAACCTTCGGGCTGATGACTTCAGGTTTTCTTGAAGAATTTGAAGGTAATCCTCCTTCTTCATTGTCCCATTGACCCCCTGTAAAGCACCAGTTCCATTGGCAGCAAAACAGGCCCACCGTGCTTGATGGTAGGCATGGTGTTCTTGGGGTTAAAGGCCTCACCTTTTCTCCTCCAAACATATTGCTGGGCATTGTGGCCAAACAGCTCAATTTTTGTTTCATCTGACCACAGAACTTTCCTCCAGAAGGTCTTATCTTTGTCCATGTGATCAGCAGCAAACTTTAGTCAAGCCTTAAGGTGCCGCTTTTGGAGCAAGGGCTTCCTTCTTGCACGGCAACCTCTCAGTCCATGGCGATGCAAAACACGCTTGACTGTGGACACTGACACCTGTGTTCCAGCAGCTTCTAATTCTTGGCAGATCTGCTTTTTGGTGCTCCTGGGTTGACTCTTCACCCTCCTGACCAGTTTTCTCTCAGCAGCAGGTGACAGCTTGCGTTTTCTTCCTGATCGTGGCAGTGACAAAACAGTGCCATGCACTTTATACTTACAAACAATTGTTTGCACTGTTGCTCTTGGAACCTGCAGCTGCTTTGAAATGGCTCCAAGTGACTTTCCTGACTTATTCAAGTCAATGATTCTCTTTTTCAAATCTGTGCTGAGCTCCTTTGACTTTCCCATTGTAGCGTTTGTGGGTGTTTTTATCCAATGAACCCTTTTTAAATGGCCTCAGAGAAGTCACCAGCTGTAGTCACTCATAATCACTCACAAGAAGTTAAGAGGTCATGCTATGAAGCTCTTGTCATTGACACAACTTTCTAAGTCTCCAAAATTGCTCATTCATGTTGCTGTATGTATATTTTTGACCCAGCTGATTTCGTCACATTTTCAGTTTACCCATAATAAAGTCATAAAAGAATCAAACTTCATGAATGTTTTTTTGTGACAAAGAAGGATCTGTTCCAATCACTATATCAGAGAAAAATCAGAGTTGTTGAAATAACTGGAAACTCAAGACAGCCATGACATTATGTTCTTTACAAGTGTATGTAAACTTTTGACCACCACTGTAGGTTTAAAAGTTCATTCTGCTCATTTGGAACTTTTTCACCACAAGACTGGGAATAGAGATCACAACAATTTAATTGGCTATTTAAATATACACAAATATACTGTATATATATATTTTAAAAAAGGAAACTCATTGCCACAGGTTTTACATTTACAAAATGCTCAGGCTTTGGGATTAATTCTGGTACCCTGCAATAAAGAACTTTTACAATTTTTTGATATGGATATATTTGACATGGAAATATTTTCTGTCTACTTTGTTCAATCGTCTCAGCCTGAAAATAATAATAAAAAAAAATTACATCTTTTCTCTTACAATAAAGGTTGGTTAACTCTAGCTTCAGATAACAAGAATTTCCCCTGCTAAATGACTGTTATCATCTTACATCCTATGAAATCATAAAGGACAGAAATTGTTTTATTCAAATGATATAAAAACCTTGAGGGCAAATGTTTTTTAATATACAAAACACACATACTGTCTTCTTCTTCTTCTTTCGGCATTTCCCTTCAGGGGTCGCCATAGCAAGTCAGTTTCTTCCATCTAACCCTATCTGCTGCATCTTCTTCAGTTGCACCAAATATCTTCATGTCTTCCTTCACTGTATCCATGAACCTCCTCTTTGGTCTTCCTCTAGTCCTCTTTCCTGGTGGTTCCAAACCCAGCATCCTTCTGTCAATGTACTCTCTCTCTCCTCTGCCCATGTCCAAACCATCTCAGTCTTGCCTCTCAAACTTTATCCCCAAAACCTCTAACATGTGCTGTTCCCCTAATGTACTCATTTCTAATCCTGTCCATCCTGGTCACTCCCAGAGAGATCCTCAGCATCTTCATCTCTGCTACCTCCATCTCTGTTTCCTGTCTTTTCCTCAGTGCCACTGTCTCTAGACCAAACAGTATGGCCGGTCTCACCACGGTTTTGTACACTTTCCATTTAATTTTAGTTGAAACTCTTCTATCACACATCACACCTGATACTTTTCTTCACTTGTTCCAGCCTGCCTGCACATGCTTCTTCACCTCTTTTCCACACTCTCAATTGCTCTAGACTGTTGATCATACATACTAAATCCACATACTGCACGCACGTACCGGTAAATATACTTACACACAAACAGACACAAGCAATTTTGACTTAGTTACTTTTTTCCACAAAAGAATGCTTACTGTAAATAACTAATTTGTTTCTTGTGATAGCCCATTAATTCTTTTTTTTATTATTATTATTAAGGGAGAAGTTTCGGCATAACGTTACACAATTAATTGTCATAAAAAAGTTGGAAAACATTTTTTGTCAAACACAGAAAAAAAAAAAGAAAGAAACAAAAAAACACAGTAAACGAAGAGTCAAAAAGTTCAACAAATTGCTAAAAAAAAAAAAAATTCTCAATTAGATGGTGAAAAGTGTCTCAATAAATAAATTTTTTCATTAAATGTATTTTTTAAAACTTTTGTCAGTTCCAGTTGATTAAAAATAAAATCAAGCCTAAATTCTTTGTGTATATGCTTATGTGAATGGATCGTCATAAGAACTTAAAAATGGGACAATTCATGAAAAGCCAGAGTTAGGTTTACTGGTATACATATTTATTTAAACAAATCTAAACGACTTTCTAATGAATGCTCTTGTCACAGACTCACGTGCAACTCTAGATTGCACGTTCTGGAAACACTGCTTCAAAGAGTATGGAGATATGAGCTTGGGTCCAGAGTCTTTCTCACTAAAATCACAGTGCTGCAATAAAACAATTTTTACATGCACTTATCAGATGTGATATCAGTTAGCCCTGAGCCCTAATCTCAAGCCCCAAACTATCTGCTTTAAATAGTTCTGCAGTTCTGAGAAGATCCAGTGCATCCTTAAACAACTCACAATGAAGAAGCACTTTTGGGTTCTTTGTGTGCAAATTTTTTGTTTGTATAGTGAGTTGAGTCGGGGTGTGAATGGAGAGGAAGACTTTATGCTTCTAGCGGGTCCTCTCACAGAGAAGGAGCTCAGCAGCTCAACTAGTGATGCGTTCGACTGTAGTCGTCCTATTCCTCCTGGTACAAAGCAGTACTTTGAGTATCTCAAGAGCAGAGGGGTGACGCACTTCAAAGTACCACTGTCTTGGGTCCAGCTACTTCCAACAGGACAGCCCAGCCAGCCTCAGCAAGCCGTGGTACAATGCTACCAGACTCTTCTAAAGCAACTGCTAGAAGCAGGACTTCAGCCTCTGGTCATCCTTCATGATTCAACAGTCCCTGAGTCTCTCAGATCCAGATACGGAGGCTGGGAGAGCCAGAGGTTGGCAGAGATGTTTCAGCTGTATGCAGAATTTGCGTTCATGGAGTTTGCACCACTGGCTCACACCTGGATCACACTGAATGATTTAGATGAAGCTTTGCATGATGGGCAACCTGCAGATGCTCCTAGCCTCCTCCAAAATATCTTCCAGCTCAACAAGAACATTCATCAGCTTTACCATCAAACGTTCCCTGGGAGAGGTGAGTTAAAGTAGCGCAAAAGAAATAAAAAATATTCCTGACACATTAGCTTTCACTGGTCGTTTGTAACTATTATTCATCTAAGTTTTACGTCAATGGGGGATTGGTCAATTAACACATATTTTTCACACTTAGTTTTTCAAGATACAATTTCCCTAAATTGTGTTATCAAAAAGGTCCACTTCAAAAGGAAATGTTCAAGGAGAACACAAATCACACCTCTATGCTATCACGACTTATCTCAGTAATCAAACCATTTGAAGTTGATAAAACAATCCTGTTTTTATTTAACTCTATAGCTGTTTCAGGTAGGATTTTTGCGCACTGAAAGGTTTACATATACAATCTTTTGCTCCAGTATGCTTTTAATGTTTGAAGTTAAGCACATTGAAATGTCTTGTATACACATTATTAATTCCTCAAGACTCCGAGTTATTTGTATTCTTTCAATCTTGCAGGGCACGGCTTGTCTCTTGGGTTTAAAGCAGATGATGCAACATTGACCCATCTGAAAGCTTCAGCAACTGTAAGATGTGTTGTTAATTTTATATATAGTATATAATTTTTTTCATTTTATTTATTATTTTCATTAAAAGCAACAGAACAAAACAAATGCATCTTGAAAAGTTTTTTAGCACCAATGTTAAATGAAAGGACACAAAAAGAAGCAAAAGCTTATTATATCTGCCCCATGTCAACGGAAATCGTACACTTCCAAGACAATTCGCTATCACTAAAAAAAAAGGCTTTTCTGCTACTTTACACAAAAAACAACGTAGGACGACAATTTAAGTAACATTATAGTAAGAAATACTCTGAAAAAAGAAAAGACAAAATTAAGAATAAAAACATTTGCTACAGGAATTGTTAAAAGAATTTAACATAAAAATTGACACGAAGATGTTTCTAACTTTGGATGAATTGTATAAATCTTCCTATTCATTCATCTTCAGAGCTGCTTGTGCTTATGTGACTCTTTTAAATAACCTAAACCAATTGATAGTTTTGTCATGTTTAGACTTTTAATAATTTCCTACTGTTGTAATAAAAAAATTCCACCTGTTTTATTACTATGAGAATTTTTCTGCACAGGTGGATTTCTTGTCCGTACACATTGACTACAACTGTGCTTTCCCCGCTGATTTTGTACGAGAGTTAAGAAATTTAGAGGTAAAACATACCAGAGATTCACATGTCATATTTTGCCAAGACTGCAGTAATATGTTCATTTTGTTACATTACAGAAGTCTGGTGTAAATCTACCCGTCTTAATTTACAAGATAGCTTCTCATGGTTGCAAGCATGGTCAATATCAACTTCTTGGAGACATCCTGAAAAGTAAGTTTAATAACACAAACAAAATCAAAATCTATATATCTATCTAAATCTCTCTCTCTCTCTATATATATATATATATATATATATATTTGTGATAATTTCACATGACAAGTATTTTTTGTGATAAGTGCCCAAAACATCTGGAACTGTTCTCTCTTGTGCATTCACTGCTATAATAATACTGGTACACTAACGTGATCATCATTTAAAAAGATTGTCTTATCCATATGTGTTAGGATAGACACTATGTTTTAGGCAGACATAACAGCTCCAATTGTTGTGTTTTAATGCGTACATTACTAACGATTTTTGTGCAAACAGGTTGTGCTGTGAATTTTCAAAGTAGTGACAGTGTTTTTGAATATAAAACGTCATCCAAAGATGAATTACCTAGATAAAAATACCACATGAACCTGTTATCTCTTTTTATCTTAGAAAAAAAACAGGCTAGTTAAGTGTATCAACATAGTCAATTTAGCTGTAAAACTGAAACCTTTAAACAATAATAATCATAAAATTTGCAAGATTAGTCAATGCAGTTTTATGATATGAGGTTGAAGATAAAGTTTAATGTCTCTTTGTACTATTATATGTCATTGAAAGAGCGGCTACTGCAATCGAAAACCATTTTTAACCAGAAAGATAAAAACTAATCTTAAATGGTTTAATTTACTAATGTATTTGTGTGCATATTAATAAATTGTTTGTCTTTTTTCAACAAAAGCACTGAAGGACAACAACTTGAACATTGTAGGATGTGACATGAACAATGTATTAGGCGAGTTGAATATGCACGATACTCCAACAAGGTATTACTAGGTAAAATCTTTACAACATCCCAAAAATGTTTTCTATTTTTTAAATGTTTCACTTCTTTTCCAAAGTCTCACTATTCCAGATATTCAAGAGGTGCCAGAGCCCAACAGTTATGAGAAAGTCTTGCTGAAATTTGCCACTCAGTCAACAAAGGAGCGAGATGCTTTCCTTGCTAAATCATTCCCTTCTGGCTTCCAATGGGCCACCTCTTCAGAATCTTTCAAAGTCGAAGGGGGCTGGTTAGAAGGCGGTAAAGGAGAAACCATCTGGGACCGTTTTGGACATGATGGACTAGTATTTTCTAATCAGACAGGTGACTTAGCCTGCGACAGTTATAACAAGATAGTTTATGATCTTTATCTCCTGCGAGGTCTCCAAGTAAAAACCTACCAGTTTTCCATTTCATGGGCTCGCATTTTCCCCAATGGACACAAAAACAGCCAATCAGAGAAAGGAGTACTCTACTATGACAACCTGATCAATGCTCTCAAAGAATACGGGATAGAACCTGTTGCTACTCTTTTCCACTGGGATCTCCCTCAGGCACTTCAGGACTCAGGTGGATGGACCAACACTTCCACCATTGAAGCTTTCAAAGATTATGCAGACTTCTGCTTCTCCAGGTTTGGAGACAGAGTCAAGACCTGGAACACATTTGGCAGCCCCTGGGTAGTGAGTCATGCCGGGTATGGCACTGGTGAACATCCCCCAGGAGTTAAAGACTATGTGGCTTCCTCCTATCAGGTAAGAGTCATCTCATTATAACTTTAGACAAATTATACCACAATTGTTCGTTTTCAGCTTTTCAGTAAATCAATTCTTTTGTTTCAGGTCACTCATAATATGCTCAAGTCCCACGCAGAAGCTTGGCACATCTATAACGACAAATACAGACAGTCACAGGGAGGGAAAGTGGGCATTGCACTGAATTCTGATTGGGCGGAGCCAAAAGACAGCTCAAAACCTGAAGATGTGGCTGCTGCAAATCGATATCTGCAGTTTATGCTGGGATGGTTTGCACATCCTATTTTTGTAGATGGAGATTATCCTGCAGTGCTCAAAGCTCAAATTGAAAAGAAAAAAAATGAATGCCCACTCTCCATTCCAGCAATACTTCCAGCCTTTACTGTTGAAGAAAGCAAAAGGATACAAGGAACTGCTGACTTTTTTGGTTTAAACCACTATACTTCCCGTCTGGTTAGCAGCCAGGGAGGTGGATGTAATTCCGGTCCTGAAGGAGTGGGAGACTTCCATGCAGATGTAGACCCTACTTGGCCTTCCACAGCTTCTGACTGGATCTATTCTGTTCCATGGGGACTTCGAAAGCTCCTTCAATTCATTTCAACTGAATATATGAAAATGAAAAAAGTGCCTATCTATATAACTGGAAACGGGATGCCAACAGACTATAGCGGTGACGTTTTCAATGACACCAGCAGAGTAGAGTACCTGAGGGCTTACATTGATGAAACCTTGAAAGGTAGTATCTGCCCTTTGTTGTCTACAAGCAGAGTAATAAACTTCTCTAAACCTAATAAACTTAATTTTGTGTTTATTTTGCAGCAATATCATCAGATGGAGTGGACGTGCAGCGATTCACAGTGTCATCACTGATGGATGGATTTGAAGGGAAACAGGGCTACAGTCAAAGATTTGGGCTACACTATGTTAACTTTGATGATGGAGGGAGGCCAAGAACCCCAAAGCAATCTGCATATTTTTTCTCTCAAATTATTAAGCAAAATGGATTTGCACCAACAAAACTTGTTGTTTCACAACAGCCACAAAAGTTGTTTTCCCACCAAGCCAAGAATCTGCCAGCCTCAGAGGTTCCATCAACATCAAAGGTTGTCTGGGAGAAATTTTCTAAGCAACCTAAATTTCAGAGACAAATGTATCACTATGGTGTATTTCCACAAGATTTTAGCTGGGGAGTTTCATCTTCAGCTTATCAGATTGAAGGTGGCTGGAATGCAGATGGGAAGGGACTTAGTGTCTGGGATGAATTCACTCAAAAGCCTGGCAACATTCCTGAAAATGCCAATGGGAACATTGCCTGTGATAGTTACAATAGACTTGAGGAAGACCTCTACATGCTTCGAGCTCTAAAGGTTAAGTCATACAGATTTTCTTTGTCCTGGTCCAGGATCTTTCCAAATGGTAGACGAGATTCTCTGAACCAGAAAGGTGTTGACTATTACAATAGACTTATTGATGGCATTTTGGCACATGGCATTACCCCAATGGTGACCCTCTATTACTGGGACCTTCCTCAAGCTTTACAAGCAATTGGCGGTTGGGAAAATGATGACATGATAACTATATTCAATGATTTTTGTGACTTCTGCTTTGCCACTTTTGGAAACAGAGTGAAATTCTGGATGACCTTCAACCACCCTCAAACAATTGCATGGCTAGGATATGGACTTGGGACAATCCCACCAAATGTGAAGAATCCAGGAACGGCCCCATACAAAGTTGCTCACAATCTAATCAAAGCTCACGCCCGGGCATATCACACCTATGATGACAAATATCGTAAAGACCAAGGAGGTCTAGTTTCCATAGCTCTTAATGCTGATTGGGTTGAGCCTAAAGATGTTGATGTTCCTCGAGAAGTTGTTGCTGCTGACCGCGCAATGCAGTTCCAACTCGGTTGGTTTGCACACCCGATCTTTAAGAATGGTGACTATCCTGAGGCGATGAAACAACAAGTTTGGACCAAAAGTGAACTCCAAGGTCTTTCACAGTCAAGACTCCCTTCGTTCACCGAAGAGGAGAAGAATTTCATTAAAGGAACTGCTGACTTTTTTTGCATGAACCACTATACCACAAAAATTGTTAGCCATATCACTGGGGCACTCGCTCCACAGTCCTACAAATATGACTGGGACTTTTCAGAAGAAGAAGAAGCAGATTTTCCTAGTACAGCCATAGAGGGCCAAAGAGCTGTAGCATATGGCTTAAGACGACTTCTAAATTGGATCAAGGAAGAGTACGGAGATCCAGACATTTTTATTTCTGAAAATGGTGTGGCTACGGAGGTCAAAATCACTTGGGACGATTCCGCCAGAATAAATTTTTACAAGACATATATTGATGAGGCAATCAAAGGTAGGATAAAATAGATGTATTTTAATTACTTTTTCTTTGGATTTCACAGCTTTAGATAATAATCTTTCTTTCTGTTTTACAATGGTAGCCTATGAGCTTGATGGTGTGAAAGTAAAAGGATACTTGGCAGCATCGCTTATGGATTCTTTTGAGTGGTTAAATGGCTACAAACTTGGATTTGGGTTTCACCATGTGGATTTTAAAAATCCTAATCGTCCCAAAACTCCCAAGTTTTCAGCTCATTTCTACCACCAAGTCATAAAAAACAATGGTTTTCCAACACCGGATGATGAAAAAATGCTTTATGGGCATTTTCAGAAAGATTTCATCTGGAGTTGTGCAACAGCATCATATCAAGTATGTTTAGCAAAAGATCTCATATAGAGTTGCAACAGTACAACGTGTGTATATAAATATACGTATATACTTTTTTTCTTTTCAGATTGAGGGAGGATGGAGAGCAGATGGAAAAGGTCTTAGCATTTGGGATAAATTTTCTCATACTCCACTCAAAGTTTTTCTCAATGACAACGGTGACATCGCATGTGACAGTTATAATAAAATAGAAGAGGATGTCGCCATATTGAAACAACTAAAAGTAAATCATTATCGTTTCTCCGTATCCTGGCCAAGGGTGCTTCCTGATGGCACCACCAAACATATCAATGAGGCTGGACTCAACTATTATCACAGACTGGTGGATGCACTGCTTGCAGCAAACATTCAGCCTCAAGTATGTAAAAAAGTAATCCTTTCAAAAGTACTTCATAAAAAATAAATAAGGTACATGTTGTTGATAACAATTTCCTTTTCTGTCAGATTACTCTATACCATTGGGATCTACCACTAGCTTTGCAGAATGTTGGTGGCTGGGAGAATGAGACTATCGTTGACAGATTTAGAGATTATGCTGATCTCATCTTCAGCCGCCTTGGCAGCAAAGTAAAACTCTGGGTCACCATTAACGAACCTTACAATGTCGCAATGGTGGGCCATGGCTATGGTGTTGTCGCCCCAGGTATGTAATGAAAGTCAAGTACTTAGGAAACAAATTAATAAATTTTGACCACTTTCTTTTGAAAAACATGTCTCAAACATTACAGTATGTAGCATTGTGAATGATTTACACAATTTATGTTTCCAGGCATCAGTTTTCGCCCAGGTACTCTTCCCTACATTGTTGCTCATCATCTTATTAAAGCTCATGCAGAGGCATGGCACCTTTACAATGACAAATACCGGTCTGAACAGAAAGGAAGGATTTCTATTACAATCAACTCTGACTGGGCTGAACCCAGAAATCCACATAAACAAGAAGATATTGATGCAGCAAGACGTGTTGTGCAGGTAAACCACAAATTATGATCTTTTATCTTATATCCATTTCACTAATTACAAATGGGACTTTCCACAGTTTTACATCGGCTGGTTTGCCCATCCCATTTATAATGGCGATTACAGTGAAGTAATGAAGACAATTATTAAAGAGCGCAGTCTTGCTGCCGGCTTGCCAAAATCCAGGTAATGCTAAAAACTGTCTTTGAAACCAGAACGACCAACAGTAAAGCCATTTTTATCTGGTTAAACAATCATTCATGTGTGTTTTCCATTTTTATTTTAATGGCCACATCTGGTTTTATCCTGTGCTCCATTTTGAATTAAGTCGTACCTCTACAGGTTGCCCGAGTTTACCCCAGAAGAGATTAAGAGAATTAAGGGGACCTATGATTACTTTGGTTTTAACCATTACACCACTGTTTTGGCATTTCCTACAAATTTTGGGAACCTTCAACATTATGATGCAGACAGGTAAGTGAGGAGGAACATGGGTAAAATGAGTGTTTTTACATTTCTAATGAAGTGCATAAACTTGTCTATCTTTTCTGATCTGCCATTGTGTACATCGAAGGTATTCTTTCCTACAAGCATAACTCATTTTAATTGTATGACTGCTTCAGGGGTGCCGGCACAGTTGTTGACCGTACTTGGCTGGAGTCAGGCTCTGGCTGGCTGAAAATCACACCATTTGGATTCCGTAGAATACTAAAATTCATTAAGGAAGAGTATGGAAATCCTCCAATTATTATTACGGAAAATGGTATCTCAGAACGAGGTCCAATCGATCTACACGATGTACACAGGAGTTACTTTTATGAAAAGTATATCAACCAAGCACTCAAAGGTATTTTAAAAAATCCTAAAAATTCTGCATTTTAATCTAACTACAGGTAAAGAAATCACAAAAAAAAAAATTAAATTTTTTGTCTACACACCCTCACAACAGCATGTATTTATGTCGCTAATTACGACATGTATATTAATTTACTAAAGAGCACGTTGTTTTTCGTTTAGCTTATTTGTTGGACGACGTGAACATTCTTGGCTACACTGCCTGGTCACTGATGGACAACCTGGAGTGGTCTACTGGCTTTTCAGAAAGATTCGGCCTCTTTTATGTCAATCGATCTGATCCTAAATTACCTCGAGTGGCTAAGAAGTCTGTGTCTTTGTACTCATCCATTATCAACTGCAATGGCTTCCCTGATCCAGCGCTAGGACCAGATGACTGCTTGAATCCAGAATCTGAAGGTACGAACCAGTGGTGAACAGGAATCATACCAGTATAGCATATAATATTATCTCAATATTCTCCTTCTTATCCGTCTATCCCTTTCGGGATTGCGGGGGGGGGGGGGGGGGGGGGGGGCGGAGCCTATTCCGGCTGATTTAAGGCAAGGGCAGTGTACACCCCGAACAGGTCGCCATTCTATCACGGGGCCAGACACATACATCCATACACACACACACACACACACACACTCATTCCTAGGGGCAATTTAGCACCGGCCAATCAACCCGACATACATGTTTTTGGAGGGAGGGAGGAAACCGGAGTACCTGGAGAAAACCCATGCAGAAACGGGGAGAACATGTAAACTCCACACAGAAAGGCCAGTGCTCCAAATCTCATCCCTACCTGGGACTTGAACCCACGAACTTCTTGTTGTGAGGCCACTGTGTACTCACTGCGCCACCGTGCCACCATTTCTCTCACTCCGGCTGCATCCTTCAGCTCACCTGGAAGGATCCCGAGTCGTTCCCCAGACAGCTGTGAGACATAGTCTCTCCAACGGGTCCGGAGTCTGCCTCTCGGTTTCCTCCCGGTGGGATGTGCCCGAAACACCTCATCAGCGAGGCGCTTGGGGGCATCCCCAGATGCCCGAACCACCCCATCTGGCTACTCTCGACCTAGAGGATGTTATCTTTACAAATAACATGCAAATTAGTGTGGTTTTATTCTGTTTTTACTTATGACCTTCTTTGTTGTGTTTGCTTTTGTGCAGGAACAAAGGAACCCATCACAGAAAACCAAGTCAGGTTTCTTGGTATGGAACTGTCTACTAGTGATGCAGAGACTGGCCTGAATACAACATTTGCACTGTTGATTGTTGCAGCTTTTGGAGTAGTCTGCTTATGTACTTTGTTCATTGTCAGAAAAAAAAAGTCTCGAAAGCAAAGTGTTAAAATTGAGAGGATGGAGAGTAAATTCTAATTGCAAACTCACAAATATTTGCCAAATTTTTAGCAATTGTATTAACATCTAAACCGTGTCTAGTAAAAATGTACTTTGTTTGAAAGTTTTAATAGATTCTAATTATTCTTCTTTCGGCATTTCCGAAAGACAAGTCAGTTTCTTCCATCTAATCCTATCTGCTGCATCCTCTTTGGTCACACCAACTATCTTCATGTCTTCCTTCACTGCGTCCATGAACCTCCTCTTCTGTCTTCCTCTATGTCTCTTTCCTGGTGGTTCCAAATCCAGTATCCTTCTTCCAATGTACTCTCTCTCTCTGCTCAAACCATCTCAGTCTGGCCTCTCGGACTTTCTCTCCAAAACCTCTAAGGTGCTGTTCCCCTGATATACTCATTTCTAATCCTATCCATCCTGGTCACCCCCAGAGAGATCCTCAGCATCTTCATCTCTGCCACCTCTATCTCTGTTTCCTGTCTTTTCCTCAGTGCCACTGTTTGTAGACCAAACCGTATGGCCCGTCCCACCACGGTTTTGTAGACTTTTCCTTTCATTTTAGCTGAAACTCTTCTGTCACACATCAATTCAATTCAATTCAATTTTATTTGTATAGCCCAAAATCACAGAATTTCCGTCTCAATGGGCTTCACAAGAAAAAGAGGAATGTATTAACACAAATACACAACAAGAAAAATAACTAAACAAATGCTAACTAAACAAGACTAGCACATTTATGCACTTAGACTCTTCTTCTCGGTGAGGAAAAACTCCTAAAAAACCCATCAGTGGGGAAAAAATAAGAAACCTAATGGGGATCCATGTGAAAGAGAGATCCCTTCCCCGGGACGAGCAAACAATGTGTCAAAGATTATTGTTTAAATATTAGCTTAATCTAATCTACAGCTAAATATCTAAAGAAGTCAATAAATGTTCTTCATCCTGATGGAAACACGGGAGACTCCTCAGCCCGGAGATGTCAAGTACGGGGATGAGAAGATGTTCTTCACCCTGATGGAAACACTGGGGGACTCCTCAGCCCGGAGATGTCCAGTACGGGGATGAGTAGATGTTCTTCATCCTGATGGAGACACGGGAGACTCCTCAGCCCAGCGATGCCCACGGCGGGGATGAGTAGATGGATTTCATCCTGATGGAGCGGGGATGAAGAAGCGCGGAGGTCTCCTCGGTGTGGCCAAGTCCAGGACAGGAACGCAGAGTCCTGGATGGGGCTCTCTCATCCAGGACTGATAATATTCTGATAATATTCTCCACCTGTTCCAGCCTGCTTGAACACACTTCTTCACCTCTTTTCCACACTCTCCATTGCTCTGAACTGTTGATCCTAGATACTTAAAATCTTCCACCTTCTTTATCTCTTCTCCCTGTAACCTAGTAACCTGTCTAGTAAGAATGTACTTTGTTTAAAAGTTTTAAAAGATTCTAATTCATTTTATATTAAACTATTAAGCAAATCAATGTTCCTCGGAACTAATGGCATTTCCAAAGAAATATTCTAAAGACCATTTTTTCGACTGTTTTCTGTTTATTTTAGACAAAATGTTTTAATATTTTTTTTAAAGAACAAATCAAATTTGCCTTTTTCTCAATTGTACTTTTCAAATAAATCGACCCATTCTGAACTGTAATTCACCGTCTGAGCTTATTTAACCAATTAAATTGGTCTGAGAACTCCCAATGAAATCCCAAACAAGACATTTTATCAGTCGAAGTATAATTGTAGAACTGTTGTAAATAATTAGCTGCTTGGTTATATGCCTCTTCCTCTCAAATTATTAATTTTTTCAACTTACAAGTTTTTTCCAAAGTGTTGTGGTCCGATGATACCGCACCCAGACTTTTTGAGTTGAAGACTGTGCTCCTCATGCAACCTTTTCTTCAGTAGATGAATAAAAAAAAAAAAAATCCAATTACTTTTCACATAACTTTGGATAGAAAGAACCAACATTTAAGTTCATTCAAGGTTATTATCTCCACCAATACATGGCGTGCAAAGTCCATGTGTTCATTCCCAGACTTTCTTGGAACTTCTGGCCCCATTGACCTGTACCATTATGAATTAATTATAATGGGACAATATGATTTGAGTTAGCTAATTATAGTGTTTTAAGTTTTTGTGGGATCTTTAGCACATTAAATTGTTCCGCTCAAAAACATCTGCTTTTCACTTGCTCTTGTTTTTTTAAGCCAAGTGGGTAAAAATCAGTTAACATAAGTTACCTAATTCCAATGAAATTTACTACCATAGACAGCATTGGATTCCACATAAAAAGGTCCAAGAAGATTGTCCACTCCAGTTGTTTAACAGAAAAGAGAATTATGGGGTTTACTGTAAGGTCAGTGTCACTCACATGCAAAGTTTTCCAAAAAAAAAAAAAAAAAAAAAAAGTGAAAATTAGAGGAATGTTTGTGGGTTAAAAATGAGAGCATTGCAAAAGTTTTCCAAGGTCAGTAGGTTCATTTTAGAATCAAAACCGTAATTGTGAGAGAATAGAGTGCGGAAGGATAGGTTGGACAGGGAACACAAACTCGGTGAGAGCAAAGGCTAGGGGGGAGGGGTAGAAAAAAATAAAATAACCCAACGCCCCCAAATATTTATGAGACCATTTTTTAAATCATGTAGAGATTTTTTAATGAAGCCAGACAGGAGTCATTAATACAGTAGTTTAAACACCACATGTTTACCAAAGATAAAAAGATAAAAAAAAAAAAATAAAAAAAAATGTCTTAGCTTTGATTTCCACTGAAATATATATATATATATATATATATATATATATATATATATATATATATATATATATATATATATATATATATATATATATATATATATATATATATATATATATATATATATATATATATATATATATATATATATATATATATATATATATATATATATATATATATATATATATATATATATATATATATATATATATATATATATAAAAGTAATTAAAAAAAACAATTAAAAAAGAAAAGTGTCCTCAGCAATTTTTAAGTACACGTTGGCACCTTGGTCAAGCATTGCAGTATTAACAGTTCAACTTTAGACAAGCTGGCTTTGCCAGACAAAAGCCTTCAAATGCTACACATTTTAAAAGTCTGAACAAAGATCTGTAAAGAAACACAATTCACAACTCAATGACAAGATAGATCTATGGAGCACTTGGAGATGAGAGACTCTTACCCTCATCACTACTCTTCTCCTGGGCAAAGTTGAGTTCATTCTGTTCCACTGCACTGGCATAGGAATCTGAATTAACGCCATTTGAAGTGTTGCCCTCTTCCTGGTATGCCAAATCCAGATGCTGCTGGGCTAGCTTTAAGTGTCTACGGAGTCTCTCCAGTTCTCGTGAAGATGCTTCATCTGCCAATGAGTCACAAAAGTTGTCACTATGGTCCATTTTTCTCATTGGGCCCTTCCTCAGAGCCGTGTTGTAACCTGGTGGGGCTGAGGGTCGACGAGAAAAGGAAGATCTTTGGCTGGATGGACGATGGACATTAGACTTATACAAGCAGTCACGAATTCCGCTGAAGCCAAGATGAAGAATCTCCAAAACTGTGAGGAGGAGACACAGGGCACTCACAGCATACATGATGAGCAGGAAGACAGTTTTCTCAGTGGGGCGAGAGATGAAGCAATCCACAGTGTATGGGCATGGAGAGCGCTTGCAGACATATGAGGGTTCCACTTTAATCCCATAGAGAACATATTGGCCAAACAGGAAGGAGGCTTCAAAGATGCCACGTGATAGCAACTGAAAAACATAGACCTTCATCAGACCATCTCTCTTAATATAACGGCGCCCATCATGTTTTCTGTTGGCCTTCTCTGCAGTTTCCTTTTTCTCTGGCTCAGTGATCTCAATCATAGAATCTTCCTCTCTTAGATCTTCATACACCCGGTTTGCACCACGGCTGACTTTGAGAGTCTTTTTATCTTTAGGCCTGTAGTCAACATCATCCATGCGAGCAATCTTGTGCATGGCAAAACCAAGATACATAATGGTGGGTGTGCTGATCATAATAATTTGAAACACCCAAAATCGAATGTGTGAAAGTGGTGCGAATGCATCGTAGCACACATTCTCACAACCAGGTTGTTTTGTGTTGCACACAAATTTACTCTGTTCATCACTGTAGATTGAATCTCCACCAACAGCTGTGAGGACAATCCGGAAGATGACGAGAAGGGAGAGCCAGACTTTGCCTACGAAGGTTGAATGATTTGAGATCTCATCAAGAAAACGTGTGAGAAAAAGCCAACTCATGTTGATTGTGGGACAGGAGTTATGTGTGACCTGTGCGATAGAAATACAACTCAAGTTAGCCAATTCAGAAATTCTCAATGATAATATGAGGAAATAGATTTAATTATATTTACCTTCAATTAAAACCGTGGTGGTGCTGCTGTCCACATCAAGAGCTTTTATTACTTAAGACCAACAGGGGTTTATCTCCTCTGAGATCATCTCATTCTAAAATCCCACTCAGGTGGAAGTGTTTAAGCTGATAGACTCCCAAACGTGATTGGATGAATGTATCACAATGTGTTTGGTGAAAATGTGCAACAGTGCACCAGAAGAAAAAAAAACACATTTACAGAGGGCTTTAATTGTTGACTTAGAAACTATGTTTACCTGAAACACCCTGTAGGGCAACAGAGCAACAAGTTTTCCCTGTTGCATCACCCACTTCTTAAAAGATGGCCTTGGTGGAGATGGGCTTGTAAAACCAAAAAAAAAAAATCTCAAATCAGACCTTATAGCATTTAGTAAAGGAAACAAAGTCAGTCAGTCACCTTCTTAACCATCAAACCCTGCTGGAGCCCATCCAGCTGATTCAAGACGAGGGGCAGGGTACACCCCGAACAGGTCTGTCGCAGGGCCACACAAACAACCATACCTGGGGCAATCTGGCACCGGCCAATCAACCTAACATGTATGTTTTTGGAGGATGGGAGGAACTTGGAGTACCTGGAGAAAACCCACACAGACAAGGGGAGAACATGCAAACTCCACACAGAAAGGCCAGTTTTCCAAGCCTCATCTCCACCCAGGATTTGAACCCATGACCTTCTTGCTCTGAGGCCACTCAGCGCCACCATGCCGGCCCATGTAAGATGATGTAAGATCAATCAATCAATCACCTAGTTATCCATCTATCCCATGCAGGGTTGCGGGGGGAGCCGGAGCCTATCCCTGCTTATTTAAGGCAAAGGGCAGGGTACACCCCGAACAAGTCGCCAGTCTGTCGCAGGGCCACACACATACAACCATACCTAGCGGCAATCTGGCACTGGCCAATCAACCTAACATACTGTAAATGTTTTTGGAGGATGTTCTTGGAGTACCCAGAGAAAACCTACACAGACACGGGGAGAACACGGAAACTCCACACAGAAAGGCCAGTGTTCCAAGCCTCATCCTCACCCAGGACTTGAACCCATGACCTTCTTGCTGTGAGGCCACCGTGCTACCCACTGAGCCGCTCCATCTTACATCGTTTTACACAATTAAATGGTGTGATATTTCAAGCTGACTGCAAAGAACTTGTCATGTCATCTTCCCATCTGTCAGTCCCTTTTGGGGTTGCGGGGGGTGCCGGAGCCCATCCTGGCTAATTTAAGGCCAAGGGCAGTGTACTCCCCGAACAGGTCGCCAGTCTGTCACGGTGCTGCAAAGGACTTGCTTTAAAAAAATCTTTCTAATAAGATCTTTTGGAATTTATAGACGTAGAGTACCTGCAGTCTCATTCTGAACATTTTAATTTCCAACTTTTTCCCCCATCATGATACATAATCTATAGTTTTCTCCACACACGAGTTTTGTGAGTGGAAAATATGCTGTGCTAAAGAAGTTTCCTAAATTGTAATGGTATTTTCAATGTATGAACAACTTAAACTGGATAAGTTCAGGTCAAGATAGTCTAATCGCCCGAGTTTTTAATAATTTCTTGAATCAAGCCAGGGCAGCACGGTGGCGCAGTGGGTAGTACAGTGGCCTCACAGTAAGAAGGTCGTGGGTTCGAGTCCTGGGTGGGGACGAGACTTGGAACACTGTCCTTTCTGTGTGGAGTTTGCATGTTCTCCCTGTGTTTGCGTGGGTTTCCTCCGGGTACTCCGGTTTCCTCCCATCCTCCAAAGACATGCATGCTAGGTTGATTGGCCAGTGCCAAATTGCCCCTAGGACTGACTAAATGTGTGTGTGGATGGTTGTATGTGTGTGGCCCCGCGACAGACTGGCGACCTGTTCGGGGTGTACCCTGCCCTTCGCCTTAAAATAGCCGGGATGGGCTTCGGCACCCCCTGCGACCCCGAAAGGGACTGACGGATAAGAAGATGACTGACTGACTGAATCAAGCCACAATTTGAGAGTAGTTGCTAAAAAAAAAAAACTTTTATGTGAATTAAAATTTTAACCCTTTCACGGGCATGTTTCCACTTTTCTTACTTTAAACAGGCGTACACAATTTAGAACAAAATAACCGGAAGTGAAGTTGTTCTCTTCTCGAATTATCTCGTTTTCTGACATTAGTCGCCATGGACGCTTTCGGCCATTTTGTCCACCAACTAGTGCAGCCGCTTCACCCTCTAAGGGTAAGTTAACGTGTATTTCGCACATATTTTTTTTAAATTGATATGGTAAATAGAACAACTTCAATTGTAGGTTGTCTAGCTACCGACTAAAATTGTCGCGATGGTTCTTCCTAGCCAACCGGGTATCACGTAGCGCCTCCACTTAATTACAGATTTCTTGATTTCAGAATATGTATATTTAGTATTTGAACACAGTCCTGCAAACGAGGGTCAAAATAATTTAAGATAAACTATTGTTCTTTATAGAAAATGTTCATTTCTGAGCAAATAATTGTGGAGAAATTGACTTACATTAGTATTAAGGCGATACTAAATGCCTGGATCAACTACTACTCTGGATCAACAGTCCAGAGCAATGGAGAGTGTGGAAAAGAGGTGAAGAAGCGTGTGCAGGGAGGCTGAAACGGGTGGAGAAAAGTATCAGATGTGATGTGTGATAGAAGAGTTTCAGCTCAAATGAAAGGAAAAGTGTACAAAATCGTGATGAGACCCGCCATGCTGTTTGGTCTAGAGACAGTGGTACTGAGAAAAAGACAGGAAGCAGAGATGGAGGTAGCAGAGATGAAGATGCTGAGGATCTCTCTGAGAGTGACCAGGATGGACAGGATCAGAAATGAGTATATCGGAGGAGATAAAGTCCGAGAGGCCAGACTGAGATGATTTGGACATGTACAGAGGAGAGAGACCGGGTACATCGGTAGAAGGATGCTGGATTTGGAACCACCAGGATAGAGGCCTAGAGGTAGACCAAAGAGGAGGTTCATAGACGCAGTGAAGGAAGACATGAAGATAGTTGGCGTCACTGAAAAGGATGCAACAGATAGGGTTAGATGGAAGAAACTGACTTATAGTGGAGACCCCTGAAGGGAAATGCCAAAAGGAGAAGAAGAAGTACTAAGACAATACAATAACTTTATACTACAGCTGTATACAAATATACAGCAAACTTATCAGAATTATTTTTATGTATAAATACTGACTGTATTAATCAAAAATAGAAATGATTTAGGCAGCATGGTAGCACAGTGGGTAGCATAGTGGCCTCACAGCAAGAAGATCATGGGTTCAAGTCCTGGGTGGGGAGGAGGGTTGGAACACTGTCCTTTCTGTGTGGAGTTTGCAGGTGCTCCCCGTGTTTGCGTGGGTTTCTTCCGGGTAGTCCAGTTTGCGCCCACCCTCCAAAGACATGCATGCTGTTGATTGGCCGGTGCCAAATTGCCCCTAGGAATGAGTGTAAGTGGATGGTTGTATATGTGTGGCCCCGCGACAGACTGGCGACCTGTTCGGGGTGTACTCTGTCCTTCAACTTAAATTGGCCGGGATGGGCTCCGGCACCCCCCGTAACCCTGAAAGGGATAGACGGATAAGAAGATGACTGAGAAATGTTTTTGTGTAACAATGAATAAGACAGACCACTTAAAAGTTTGAAAATGAAAGTACAAATTTATTGTAAAAACTAACCACAAAAGTACTATCAATACAAAAGTATAAAAGTACAAAAAGTATTGTTTGAAAATTTGAGATGACAAGCTATTGAGTTTGTACTTATGGCACTGTGGGTATGACAAGCGGTAGAAAAGTTCTCGTTGGGTATTCAAGGCATTGAATTCACATTGAAATGATCTTGAAATCTTAAATGGCATTTTCCACAAATTAGCTCTTTTTTAATTTGAGCTTGATTTTTTTTTAATTATTACTATTCAAACAGCACATGAACCAACAACTCTGTGCTTAAAAAGGTAAACATGTCACGAGCAAAATACAAACAGGTTACATACAGAATTCTCCAATTGTACCGAAACAAAATTTCAAAATGCACAAGTACACCGACAGTCAGTCTTCAAAAAAGCCAACACAGTAGTGACCGCCATTCATTTCCGATATAACATCGTTCACCACAGCAACAAAATCCTACAATAATACTTAAAATATAAAAATAAAGAACAGTATATAACAAAAAAAATACATGAAAATAGCAAGAGTTACACGTGTTTTCAAGCATTACCCAGGTTTTTTTATTCCTTTGGACTGAGGCACCTCAAGTGTTCCAGTTACCATCAAAAGGCCTGTACTGCGCAAAAGATTTAAAATAAAACCTTGTTACATAACCAACCCTGATCCCTTTAGATCAGGCTCATAACTCCAATAGTTCTTCAGGCAACTCGGGTTTCTCCCAACTGTGAGTATAGGCGCAACTGTCTTAAAGGGCCCATCTCATGCAAAATAACTTTTCACATTGTATCCTATGCACGTACACATGCAAAATGTGGGGTTTGCAACATGCATTACACGATAGTTATGAAAATATATTGATTTGGTGGAGCGCAGTCACAGACCCGGAACTAAGAAAGGCCGGGTATTTCTCATCCTCCCGCTCGTCCTGAGAAAGTACAAGCTCCGCCCTCTGCTCTCACTGAGCCGCTATTCCTCCGCCTATCTCTGAGAGGAAGCGGGAAGGCAGGCGTAAACCCGTGCGTAGCGGTTTGGTAGCGTCTGAAATAAGATTTTATCATGTCGATTCATCAAAAAAGCGTGTTTCAAGCAAGAAAAAAAAAAGACGCAGAGCAGCGAACCAGCCTGTATATCGGACGTTGAAAGCGAGTTTGTGAGGGCGTAAGGCCGGAGTGGAGGCGGGTGAGGATGGCAGGCGGGTGGTGAAGAGGGAGGGTTTGCTGCGCAGGGGGGCGTGTGCGAAGTCCGTCCTGGCTACGTCAAATGCGTCATACTTTAGACATCTGCTCATTGGTTGTTTTGTCTGAGCGTACCAGAAATCCACAGCAATTTGTGAAAAACGGGCTAAATCAATCTAGAAACCCTTTTGGTGACATATACAAGGCCCGGACATCACTCTTACAATGTAGAAAACTCTGGAAAGTCGATTTTGCATGAGATGGACCCTTTAAAGTTGTGCCATTCAGGCCACGTATTCCAACACAAAAAGAGTATAAAGCAGCATAAACAGAAATATAATCCAGATAACATTAATATACAACAAAAATCCAGGCTGACAGGAATTCTTTAATAAAGGAATGACTTGGGATGGCGGAGGTCCTGCTTTTTCTGTACAACCCACTCGTACCAGATGTGGGAATGTTGACTGGTGCAGTGTCAACAGTACCAGGAAAAAACTAACTACAAACAAAAGAGACACTTTTAAGTAAAAAGCCCTTGTGTAATGTTTAACAATCATGTCTCTATAAGTTTTAAGACAACAACTCTGGTACCTTTATTTGTAGAGGTGCCTTTGATCATGAAGCTTTTGATTTATATCTACAATCACCTACTCTTACAAAACAGAAAGTCTTTCATCTTTTTTTTTCGCACTGTTGGCTTGGCCTTGCCCGAACCAAAAACCCTTACACGTGTTAAGTTTAGGTCCGAGGCAAACTTGAGATTCACGCACTAAACTTCCAACAAAATGTAAGAAAGAACAAGAAAAAAAAAATTGAAAAATAGATATAAAAAGTAGCTGCCCCGAGGGAGATGTTCATGTTAGCATTCTTGTTGCACAATGGCAGTCTGTAAGCACTTTGGATCTTTCGGCTGGTGCCAAGTGTTGCTGCATCGAGGCAACATTATCAACTTGATGTCCAACCGCAGCTGCCGTAACACTGGGAAGGCTTGGGTTGTCTTCATCCACCTCAAGCAAAGTCACAATGTCGTCCACATGCATGCACACCTCCTGCTCAGTTCTCCTTGGTCCTCACAGCTCCGCTTTTAAACTGGACAGTTGTTATGCACGGAGACCTGCGAAAAAATATTTGCGTCGGTCAAAACATTCAAAATTTTACTGCAAGTAAATAAAAAGAAGAGGTGTAATGGTTGCATCTCACCTTTGTCACTGCTTTGCTTCTCCTGAGCAAAGTTTAGCCGGTTCTGTTCCACTGCAGTACCATTGGACTCTGGGCTGCTGCTGCGTGATGGGCTGCTCTCCTCATTCTGGTATGCCAAATCCAGATGCTGCTGGGCCAGTTTTAAGTGTCTGCGGAGCCTCTCCAGCTCCCTCGATGAGCTTTCATCACCAAAGGACTCACGACCGGAATCTCCAAGGTTATCTCTGAAGCCCATCTTCCCTGATGGGTCTTTTTTAAGAGCTGTATGGTAACCTGGAGGGGCTGAAGGCTGGCGGGAGATGGAAGATCTCTGGCTGGCCAACGCTGAGTGGCGAGGGGGAGGAGACCGACGCCGTGGTCTGCACAGGCAGTCGCGAATTCCACTGAACCCAAGGTGGAGGATCTCTAACACAGTGAAGAGCAGACACAGAGCGCTCACGGCGTACATGATGAGCAAGAAGATGGTTTTCTCAGTGGGTCGAGAGACGAAGCAATCCACTGTGTGTGGGCAAGGGGAGCGGGTGCAGATATAAGAAGGTGCGACTTCAGTCCCATAGAGGACATACTGGCCAAACAAGAAGGAGGCTTCAAAGATGGCACGTGATAGCAGATGAAAAACGTAGACCTTCATCAAACCGTCTCTCTTAATGCGACGGCGACCGTCGTGTTTTTTTTTAGGCTTCTCTGCGCTTTCCTTTTCCTTCTCTGGTTCGATTACCTCAAGGATCATAGGATCTTCCTCTCCGTTATCCTCTGCTTCTTCATAGTCCCTGTTTGCACCACGGCTCACTATGGGGATCTTCTTCCTATCCCTTGGTCTGTAATCATCATCGTCCATCCGGGCGATCTTGTGCATGGCAAAACCAAGGTACATGACGGTAGGCGTGGTGATCATAATCACCTGAAACACCCAGAAGCGAATGTGCGATAGCGGCGCGAATGCGTCGTAGCAGACATTCTCACAACCAGGTTGTTGCGTGTTGCACACAAATTTACTCTGTTCATCGTAGTAGATCGACTCTCCTCCGACGGCTGTCAGCACAATACGGAATACAATCAGGAGGGTGAGCCAGATCTTTCCCACAAAGGTGGAGTGATTGGAAATCTCATCCAGCAGACGTGTGAGGAAGCTCCAGCTCATTTTGCTTTTTGCACGTGGACGTTCTCAAACCTATAAGAAAATTTAAAAACATTTTTAATCATTTGGTTTTTCAAAAGCAACAGAAAACACAAGTTAATAAAAACCCATTTAAAAACCCCAAAAATATTGAACCCCTTTATTTGCCTCAGACAAACTTCTTACAATTTAAGTGTAATTCTTAATAACAGCCACAAGATGTAGCTACACAATGGAAAAAAGGGACATGCTCAGACACGCCGCGAGCATAAATACCTGACCTGCCGAGTGCACGCTATTGAATGAAACTTTTTATTAGAGCTTGTGCTCAAAAAACAATCACCCATTTTACTTGAAATGCAACATCTACTATGACTAAAGCTGCAAACGAGCTGCTGCTTAACTTTGACACAGCTCTTGATACAATGCCCTACCCATGACCGCACACGTTTCATCTATCCTACACGCGCACATAGAATTAGTCACGTTCATACTCTAGGAGTTAAGATCAACCAGTAAAGCACCATAAACTCATTGACAAACTCTTGTGGTTTCACACCATCTGTGACAAACCTCAAGAGTAAACTTCTGTGGAGTCATGATCGTTTTTTTTTTTTTTTTAGGAGACCACACCATTTTATTAGGGACGAGAAAGGTAAGGAGGAATAAAAGACAACAGTCCATCTGCAGAGGAAGTGTTTAGGATTATAAAGAGGTCAAATTTAACTTCACATGGCAAGAAAATTGAATTCCTAGTTGATTAAGGTGCCAGAAAGTTTAATCTCGCATGCATCGTCATTGCATTACGTATATGAACTAAAAAAATTGTTGAAATAAACCTTTTGACTTTTACTAAAGTATGTATTTGGTCAAGGAACAGTTCTTTGATTAAACTTTTGAAAAATTAAATGAATCATGGCTGGCACTATTTAAACTAGCCCAACATTACAATAAATCAAGTAATACATCTGAGCGATCTTTAAGAACCGGCATTGGCAGGTCTTTTGAAATAAAACGACACATTATACACCACTTCATTCTTGGCAACTCCCTGGTATGAATAGGATTATCATCTTTCACACCCAGTCCTGGAAAAACATCCCTTGACACACAAAGTTAAGCACTAGAGAAAAAAACAAAACCCCAAAAAGAAATTCTTTGTACTCTAGAGGAGAAGTGTGTGTGAGTCACAAACCGAATCAGGCAACATCTGCTACGCAAGCTTTGACGGAAAAATATTCACAATTTATGACTCTTCTGCCAAACAACTTTCAAGAACAACAAAGCAAAAAGAAGGAAGACAGTGGAAACATTCACCACTCTTGTGGCCTTTTCAAAAGATTCAGTCAAACACGACACGCGATCTTCTCCTTCTTTTTAGATTTCTGGGACTGGTGCCATTTTTTTGCCGCATAATGCCAGATTCATTCAGATTCTGTACTGCTTATCACAATTAGGCTTGCTGTAGACAACCGTGGCCGATTACAGGTGAGAGGTGGAAAACGCCCTGACCAAATCGCCTGTCTGTTTCAGGGCCATGTACAGGGACAGACAACCAATCATGCACACGCTCATTGGTTGGCAATGCCAAGTGGTTGCATTGCCCTGCTACAACTTGGCACTTTGAGGGTTTTTGTTTTTAGTGGTTATTTTCCAGTGGCCAATTTGCTCTATATCTCTGGAGGAAGCTGAATCTAAGACTTTTGGGCCATGGACATTTGGGTCACAAAACTGCAACCTAGGATTTTTGGGCCATGTGGGCAACTTGGGATGGACTTTTGGGCCACGACCCATTTTTTTTTTCCCCTCTTTAAATATAACCTTAACCCTATTTCTGTGATAATGTATCTTGTGAAGTTGAATAAAACAGTTGCATTACACAAAATAATTGCTTTTAGTCAGTTTTATCCCATGGCCCAAATGTCTTAGGTTGCAGTTTCTTGGCCCAAAAGTCCGTGGCCGAAATGTCTGTTCATGGAGGAAGCTGGAGTGCCTGTAGAGAAACCATACTTGCACGGGAAGAGCAAGCAAACCCCACACAGAAAGGCCAACGTCTCAACCCTTGAACCCTGTTCATCTTGCCTTGAGGCAACAGTACAAACCAACTCCACAACTGTGCAGCTCATTCCTGCACAATCAAATTTGATCTGAATTGTACCAGTCAAACTGACTACAACTACAGGTTAAACTAGAAAGTTAAAAGACTCCCTCTAACGTCGTCCAGATGCGGTTAACACCCAGTTCCTAACAGATCATTTCAACATACCTTAGCTTTGTGTTTGCTACCTGCATACTGTACCCGCATGTTGCGTGCAAACACCAAAGTAAGTATTATGCAATCACTGCAATAAAAACCGCCACGCCAATATAAACTACTTTTGATTCATCGCAATCATGAGCACTCTTTCTTGGTTGTAGTGTGTGCTTCAGGTTGCCCCTTAGCTTTTGTAATAGTTGGCACAAATATGCTTATATGCATGTCTGTAATTGATTAGGGGGCTACAAGTTAGAGGGGAAAAAGTAGAACAAGGATCACAGCCCGTGAAGCAACTACATTTGAGTCACCTAGAAAGCCAGTAATCTTTCATGAATCCAAACTTTTGATTGAATTGTCCGATGGATGGGCTAAACATGTTTAATGTCTTAGGGTTAAAAAAGAATATTTGTTGGTCAATACTTTTACTCAGCATACAGAAACTTTCTCTACCGTTTTGTAGAAAACACTAGACGGCAACAGGAAAAATCCAGAACCCATATTTTCCATGACTTTGTGACGAGGCTCTTACACTCTTGGTTTTAGAACATATTTCATTAGCATAATCTAATTTACTTTTTAAAGGTGTATCGACCTCAAAACGACGCTTCTACCACTGCCGTTATAACTAGCTCCATATTCTAAAGGCGCTAGTTTTTTCATTTGCGTTTATTTGGTTTGCAAGACCCTTCGACGGTTGGCGCAGAGGTTAGGACATTGGCTTCAAAGCAAGAAGGTTGGTGGTCCCCTTCTCGGAGTGAAAGTAAGGCTTGAAACACTGGCCTTTCTGTGTGGAGTTTGCATGTTCTCCCTGCGTATGTGTATCCGGTTTCCTCCCACCCTCCAAAAACATACATATTAGGTTGATTGATTCAAAATTGCCCTAGGAATGAGGGTTGCCTGAGTGTATGATTCCGCAACAGACTGGTGACCTGTTCAGGATGTACCCCACCTCTCAACTGAAATCAGCCGCGATAGGCTCCAGCGACCTCCGCAACCTTATTAGGATTGCAGAAGATGAAACCTTAACTGTTGAAAATCTACTCATGAAAGCTCTTTTTTTTTTTCAATAGAAAAAAAGAGGACTAACTGTGGCATATTTATGGAACATTTGTCATTGTGCTGGTTTCCCCCCAAAGCATTAACTCCTGTGGAGATCACTGCTGGAGACCAGCACCTCTGGACCCCATTATTCAGCATTCCTCAGAAGATTAAACTTATCGAATAGTCGGAAACGAACTTGTGGAATTTGGCGATGAGAGTTTTTTAAAGGGGTGGTGCAGAAAAATGAGCCTACATTGTAACCCATCTAAAAACTATCCAATCGCTTTATGGATTTCCCTTCTAAACAAGATCTTTTAACTATATAACCCACATGTTTTTTCCATTGTCTGACTGCGGTATGGTTTTTTTCTTTTCTCCACTGAGGCATTCTAGGCCTGAGGTGACAGTAAACTGGAGCAGTGTTTTTTCTTTTTTTTTTAATCAGACAGAGAAGCTTCTGTTTCTCACATCTGGGAGACTGGTTAACCCCTCCACCCTAAGTTATCAAGCACCCCTAAAATTTAGGAGGCCCCCAAGATGGAAAAAAACAAATACAATCACATTAAAAGGATCAAAAAGTTAAAAAGAAAGAGTGGATTTGACTGTAAAACTGAATCATTTTGACTCCATTTGCTTATTTAAATAAAATAAAAGCAATTCTTTAGGTTTTAATTAAATACTGTTTGCTCGTCCCGGGGGAGGGATCTCTCTTTCACGTGGATCCCCACGAGGTTTCTTATTTTTTCCCCACTGATGTTTTTTTTTTTTTTTTAGGAGTTTTTCCTCACCGTGAAGGAGAGTCTAAGTGCATAAATGTGAAGGTCTTGTTTAGTTAGCATTTGTTAGTTATTTTTCTTGTTGTGTATTTGTGTTAATACATTCCTCCTTTTCTTGTGAAGCCCATTGAGACGGAAATTCTGTGATTTTGGGCTATACAAATAAAATTGAATTGGACACCAGTGGTGAGGGATGCCGTCAAGTTGAAGGAAGAGTCTTACCGGGCCTTTTTGGCCTGTGGGACTCCTGAGGCAGCTGACAGGTATCGGAGGGCGAAGCGGAACGCAGCTTCGGTGGTCGTTGAGGCAAAGGCCCGGGCTTGGGAGGAGTTTGGCGAGACCATGGAAAACGACTTCCGAATGGCTTCAAAGAAATTCTGGTCGACCATCCGGCGGCTCAGGAGGGGCAAGGAGTGCATCATCAACACCGTTTACGATGGGGAGCTGCTTTCCGTTCCGTCGTCTTCCATTGGAAGACAAGGAATTCGAAGTTGATATTTGAAACTTTAACAATTTCACAACCCCAGCATAGTCTGAGAGGAGCTAGGTCGAGAGGAGCCAGATGGGGTGGTTCGGGCATCTGGTCAGGATGCCCCCCGAACGCATAAATGTACTAGTCTTGTTTAGTTAGCATTTGTTAGTTATTTTTCTTGGTATATATTTGTGTTAATACATTCCTCTTTTTCTTGTGAAGCCCATTGAGACGGAAATTCTGTGATTTTGGGAAATACAAATAAAATTGAATTGAAAAGTTAAAAAAGAAACGTGTGTAAAAGTGTTTTAAATGATTTAAATGTGTGATTGAGTGGATTTTAAGTGAAAAAATGTGGAATTTAATCTGATTTCCACAAGCTAGGAATTCCTCCATGTGGCAGCTTGATGACGTCACAACGACATTTTTACGAGCTAAGCTAAACCTGATAACAGTTAATTTAACAAATAAAAACTAGTATTTATTCAATTTTACATTAAAAACAACTTAGAAAAATACATTTCTGTTGTTTTTATATGTGTACATTTATAGACCTTCAGGCGCTTTTAATTTAATGTTTAATTTTAAAGAAAAAAGGAGAAAAAAATCGGGTTTTTTGTTTAACAAGAAATGCTATTTTTAACAAATCGTTTTTTTCTGTTTTACTCTCTTTATCTTCTTCCAATTTGTGCCAAAAATAACTGGTTTTACAAGTTTTTTCCCTCTAAAATAACCTTTAAACAAACAAAATGATTAATTAAAACATTCATTTTGATGTTTTTGGTACTTTTTTTTAGTTATATTAAAGATAATTGAGTTAAAATTTAAGATTTAACGTAGGAATCAGGAAAAAAAAAAGCGCCTTGTCTGAGATTCACGAAGCTTTGTGTTGAATTTACCTTCTTTTTACGGCTGTAGACGAAGTCCTGATATGTCTTCAAACTTGTAATTTTTCTCTTCTTGAAGTAAAAAAAAAAAACCTCCAGATCAAATCTGGTACCGTTTTCTTCCTGCAAAGAGCTCGTTTTTCTCCAGTTGTGTGAGTAAGATCTGCTGATTGAGGACAAAGAATGATCCCAAATCCCCGCTTTTCTCCTCCCAGCCTGAGTGTACCCCACCCCCTATAACAGCCCTTATGATGCAATCTTTTCCTTCCTTCTGGAGACAAATTCAGACACTGAAAGGATTCATCTATCCTGAGGAAGTTTTAAATAGTGACTGGAGAAAAGATGCTTCATCCATATGTGGAAGGGTTTTCAGATTTGGTCTCTCTTCCTGAATACCCCTATTCTTTGTAACACAATTCATACACAAAGCAGTTTAAAGTGCTTTACAATATAGAAAAAAATGCATTCAAATCACAAAAAGTAGAAGGTATGATTATGTATGTGTTTGTGGGGGTGGTTGTGTGTGTTTGGCTTCACAATAGACTGGCGACCTGTTCTGGGTGTACCCTGCATCTCACCTGAAGTCAGCCAGGATACGCTTCGGCACCCACCGCAACCACATTATTTTTTTTATTTTTTTTTTTTTTTTATTTTGAATTACTCTATTCATCCCTCATCGGGGAAATTTGTTTGCTGCACTCCTTACACCGCAGCAGGCTGCCCTTCAACGGCGCCAATGGTGGGAGAAGCGGGGGCTAGGTGTCTTCTCCAAGGACCCTAGACGTGCTCTCCGTGGGACGCGAACCCGCGACCTTCCGGTCCGCGGGCGAACGCGCTAACCACGCGGCCACCGTCTCCACCATTATGGATAAGCGGTTTAGAATACGACACATAGAATATGGTTACGTTCCGTCGTCTTCTGCTCATCCGGGGCTCGGTTGCAGGGGCAACAGCCTCAGACTGTAAGCCCGGGCGTCTCTCTCCCCAGCTGCATCCTACAACTCACCCGGAAGGATTCCAAGTCGTTCCCCGGACATAGTCTCTCCAGCAGGTCTGGGGTCTGCCTCTTGGTCTCCTCCCGGTGGGACGTGCCCGAAACACCTCGCCCGCAAGGTGCTCGGGGGGCATCCTGACCAGGTGCCCGAACCACCCCATCTGGCTCCTCTCGACCTGGAGGAGGAGTGGCTAGACACCGAGCTCCTCCCAAATGGCAGAGCTCCTCACCCGATCTCTGAGTGAAAGCCCAGCCACCCTGCAGAGGAAGCTCATTTCGGCCGCTTGTATCCGTGATCTCATTCTTTCAGTCACCACCCACCGATATATGGTCAGCTGGTGACCATATGTGAGGGTAGGAACGTAGATCGACTTGTAAATCAAGATCTTTGCTTTTCAGCTCAGCTCTTTCTTTACCACAATGGACCGATGCAGCATCCTAGTTATTGCTGACACCGCACCGATCCGCCTGTCGATCTCCCGCCAGAATTAGAATATAATTAAAAATATAAAAAGAGTGATTGATCGTCAGTCAGCAAGAAGGTCTGGGTTCCAGTCCCGTAGTGAGGGCGAGGCTTGAAATACTGTCCCTTTCTGTGTGGAGTTTGCATGTTCTCCCCATGTATTTGTTGATTTTCTCCAGGTTCTCTGGTTTCCTCATACTCGCCAAAAACATACATGCTAGGTTGATTGGCCGCTAAAAAATTGTCCCAAGGAATGAAAGTGTGTGGATGGCTGTCTGTGGGTGTGAACCTGAAACAGACTGGTGACCTGTTCAGTTTGTATCCAGCCTCTCATCGGAAATCGCCCAGGATAGGCTCCAGCACTCCCCGCGATTCAGTTGGATTCAGGATTCAATTAGGAATTTGGGAGTTCAGGGTTCAGAAGATGAATTGAAAACAATGATGTCTCCCCAAGAAGTCCTTCTCACTGAAGGGAGATCGAGGTGCTTATTTTGAAGAACACAAGGACGTCTCTTGTGAGACTACCTGATGCAAATACATTTTGAAAGCGGTATGGACGTTAGCATCCCCGCAACCCCGCTACGAATTCTTCTTCTTCTTCTTTTGGTATTTCCCTTCAGGGGTCGCCACAGCAAGTCAGTTTCTTCCATCTAACCCTATTTGCTGAATCCTCTTCGGTCACACCAACTATCTTCATGTCTTCCTTCACTGTATCCATGAACCTCTTCTTTGGTCTTCCTCTAGGCCTCTTTCCTGGTGGTTCCAAATCCAGCATCCTTCTTCCTATGTACTCTCTGTCCCTCCTCTGCACATGTCCAAACCATTTCAGTCTTGCCTCTCGAACTTTATCCCCAAAACCTCTAACATGTGCTGTTCCCCTGATGTACTCATTTCTAATCCTGTACATCCTGGTCACTCCCAGAGAGATCCTCAGCATCTTCATCTCTGCTACCTCCATCTCTGTTTCCTGTCTTTTCGTCAGTGCTACTGTCTCTAGACCAAACAGCATGGCCGGTCTCACCACGGTTTTGTACACTTTCCCTTTCATTCTAGCTGAAACTCTCTGTCGCACATCACACCTGATACTTTTCTCCACCCGTTCCAGCCTGCCTGCACACGCTTCTTCACCTCTTTTCCACACTCTCCATTGCTCTGGACTGTTGATCCTAGATACTTAAAATCTTCTACCTTTTTCCACCTTCACACAACCCCGCTACGAATAAACGGTTGAGAAGATGAAAGACGATCTTCAATCAAATGCACGATTAAACAGAACTGTTTTCAACCTCGATTTAAACATTTTCACAGTAGAGGCCGTGAAAGGAAGTGTGTTCCAGACTTTCACAACACCTCTCCATGGTTAGTCCTGACTCTGGGAACCAGCAGGCTCCATAGTTTCAAAGACAACAGGAGAAACAGTAGAACAAAGAAACAATCTCATCCCCCGACTTTGTCACTTCTCTCATCCTTTAAGCAAGCAATCTGATAAAGGAGCTCCACTTCCTGTTGATACAGATGTTAGGAAGCTGTTACTTGAACCACTTTCATTGTTGAAAGTGACATATGTGTCTCTCCAGCCCCCACTTTAAATCTACATCATATTCTAAGCTGTATCCACAAAGCAAATGACTACAATTCATTCATTTGGCAACAAAATAGGCGTCTCAAGTTGAAATAAATGTTGCGTTGATGCTGTGAAAAAAGGAGTGCGACTACATTTTTATTTGGTTGATGTCGTATTTTTCTCCAGGGGTGATTTTAATTTATTTTATGCATTCACAAGGATTAATAAATATTGCAGACATCCAGACGGCATCAGTTGAACCAAGGAGCCGCTCAGACTGAATGATCACATTGTCCTTCGTAGATGTCTAAAAATGCCAGCCTCCATCATTTCTTCTGCTCTGAATGATAGCACACAGAAAGCCTTTTATTTACAAGGATTACCTTATTTCTTAGTAGAGCACAGCGATGGAAACAGATCTGTCTTATCTATGTTTGTTTTAGAGGTACGAGCACATGGAAAAGGAGCAGTTATTGTTTAATATCTGCTGCAAATAGGAGGTCAGTAGAGGAATGCATTGCCCTTCCCCCTACTTAGGGTGCAGCCCAAGCTTCATTGTGAACCACAAGCATGCTTTTATTCATAGAGTGTAACGTGGGGTGCACTGGTAAACCACACTCCAAATGACAGAGAAAGATAATCTAAAAAATGGAGTGGTTCAACCCTTAGTTCCATCAGATCAAGAGTAAGGGTTAGCTCTTAGTCTGTATGATTCACATGGAGGCATATCTAGGTTCTTACCGTTAATGTGCAAATTCATTCTCACAAGTCCATGACTGATTGCGGCGGTTCTCGTAAGATAACCGAAGCCTAATTTTTTTATCACGTTATGTTGTAATGTTTTATTATTTGACTAATTTCCATATGTTCGAATATTTCACTCGTGAGCCGAAAAGCAAAGCTCTCGATTTACAAGTCGATCTACGTTCCAACCCTCACCTATGGTCACCAGCTGTGGGTGGTGACCGAAAGAATGAGATCGCGGTTACAAGCGGCCGAAATGAGCTTCCTCCGCAGGGTGGTTAGGCTCTCACTCAGAGATCGGGTGAGGAGCTCTGCCATCCGGGAGGAGCTCGGTGTCGAGCCGCTCCTCCTCCAGGTCGAGAGGAGCCAGATGGGGTGGTTCGGGCATCTGGTCAAGATGCCCCCCGAGCGCCTCGCGGGCGAGGTGTTTTGGGCACGTCCCACCAGGAGGAGATCAGGGGGCAGACCCCGGACCCGCTGGAGAGACTATGTCTCACAGCTGGCCGGGGAACGACTTGGGATCCTTCCAGGTGAGCTAGAGGATGCAGCCGGGGAGAGAGAGGCCTGGGCTGCCCGCTTGAGGCTGTTGCCCCCGCAACCCGACCCCGGAACAAGCGGAAGATGACGGAGCGGAACGAACGAATATTTCACCTTTGTGTCTTGTGAATTGCTTACCCCTAATGAGGTTGCTGGGGGGCGGGGAGTGGTATGGCGGGGGATGCATGGGGGGTTCGGAGACTATCCCAGCTGATTTCGGGTGAGAGGTAGGATACACTCCGGACAGGTTGCCAGTCTGTTGCGGTGCCACAAACACACTCGTTCTCAGGGATAATTTGGTAGAGGCCAATGAACCTATCGTGTTTTCAGAGAGTGGGAGGACCATGGGGAGAACATGCAATCTCCACATAGATAGACCAGTGATTCATACCTCGCCTCCACTCTGAGACTCAAACCCCTGACCTTCTTGCCCAATTCTCTAGTGTTTGACTAAAAGTCCAACGTCCAATCCGTTGCAACACGGAGCCTCCGAGTCCTTACAGAGTGCCAAGGGTGTCAGAGATCTGGTTATAGTCATCAAAATTGTTCTAACTTCCCAGCAACTGTTTACCTGTAAGGTCCATACTTAGCCGTGCATGACTGACCACATCCTCTAGCTCATTCAGAAAGATTCCAAGGCGTTTCCAGGACAACTGTGAGATGTAGTCCCTCCGATCTATATCTGGCACTGGATAGCCCTTGCCAGAGGGGCAAGGGCTATCTAAGCAATAAACTACTTCTTGTACAAAAGTAACAAACTCATTTATTTTAAGTATTTTACATAAGAAACCAGTAAACATGGACATGCCAGAGGGGCAAGGGCTATCTACAGATAGCCCTAACCCCTCTGGCTAGTTTTTTCTTTCAATGCCAAGGAGCATCGACCTTACTCTGAGCCCCTCCTAGATATCTGAACTCCTTGCCCTATCTCTGAGTAAGAACTTTGTTATCCTTCTAAGGAAGCTTATTTCTACCACTTCTATTCGTAATTTTGTTCTTCTGTGGAGGCTAGAACATCAATCAAGTGCCTTGTGAATTTGATTCAGCTCTTTTTCCACAGCAGACTCCGCACTTATCTGGTTTGTCGATCACCCACTTAATTTTCCCCTCACTAATGAACACCCAGGCAGGACCCAATCCCTGACCTGTGTGAGGCGCCCCTTCATTTTGTGGTGAAGAATTATGGTCTTGGTTTTGGAGGTTCTGGTTCTCATCCAGGCCGCTTCACACTTGGCCGCAAATCTGTTTAGTGAGAGATGGAGATCTGTATCCGATGAAGCCATAAGGACCACATCATCCCATAAGTAGCGTCCCAATTCAACAGCTACTGAACCATTATTTTCTTGTAGGTATAATTTATGCACCATTAACATTTATTCTATACAATATGATACATTTTTGGTAAAAACATTGGTGGGATTCATGTAAATTGAACACGTCTTGTGAGTTAAATATGTTTCAAGAAAGAACTTAAAGTACATTAACTGCCTTATTGCAAAATTTTCTAATTAACATCAGAAAACTGTGAACTTCTTTTAAGGCTATTTCCGTTGTGCTTTTTCCTGTAAATGAAAAGTTTTAGACAAGTCTGTATTAGTTTAAATCCAAGGCATTAAGAGTTCTCTTTTTTAAGTATGGGCTTTATGGCAGTCATCTTTAATGATTATAGAAAAATGCCTAATTTTAGAGTGCTATTAAGTATTTGCCACAAATCAAGTTTTATGGGTTTGAAGATGGTTTTAAGAAGGCATTAAATGAAGTCTCAGGGCTGAGGTCCAGATGGAGCTGGACCTTGTTAAAGACAGCGGTTAGGAGCAAGAGGAAAGGAGCTCAGCAAAACTTCCTGCAATCAAATTATTTTTTAAAAATAGCTCAACAAAACTTTTTTCTTAAACTTACACAGTTTTTTTTTACATAAGGTTTTTGTTAAAAGCGCTTTCCGTTTCTAACAAATTTAACAATTCTCACAATCCTCCTTCCATCTTGAATATTTCCAACCTTCTAATTTTGCTGTTTGCCCTAATTCAGCACACCTGCTCCCAATTGCTTTTTGCGAATATTTGCACCAGTGTCTCATCTTCACCGATGTTATTTATGTCCTTTGTCAGGTTGTCCGCTATAATGAAATCTGCTTTACGTCGGCACCTTAGCCTCATATCTCTCCTTCAAAGGGCTTCCCTGTCTGGTCCTGCCAAGCCTGCCAGGATACGACCCTGACCCCTTCCCTACTTGTTAACTACAATAAAGTCACTAAAATTGACTATGCAACTGGGTCCTACTTCTCCATCGTCATCACTCCATGACAATAATTTTGTAAAAGTAAACCACATCTGAATTCTTACACACAGAAAATACCATTCACTATAGCAGGCATGGGCAAACTACGGCCTGTGGACCACATGTTAAACGTTTTAATCCGGCTCGTTGAACTTGAAAAACTTAAATAAATAAACCTTGTTACGTGTTTTATTTCACCTGTAATTCTGTTGTTTCCTCCCTAGATGGCACTCTCTATGATATGGAAAGTCATCGGGCCCAAAACACGCAGGTAAACAAGCGTGTTATATGTTAAAAACAAGCAAAATGTTACATCAAGCGCTTGGATTTCAAACTTAGCGCTGCTAAATGCACGTTTTTAAGCGCTATCGCACTAGATTTCAGACCTACCACCGCAAGATTTGAAATTTAACACTCTTGATGTAACATTTAGCGCACTTGTTTAAAATCTAGCGCACTGTTCTATCGGTCTGATCTAGCGGTTACCAAAGCATGCCATTTGTTTGCTTCGGTTCCGGTCCTTTTGTCCGTTAGTGGTCCACGAATCAAAAAGTTTGCCCACCCCTGCACTAGAAGAAAGTGGACCCTGTTTTTTGTTTACTGCATTTCCTTCAGCAAAAGTAGCATGAAAAATTTTAATTGATTCCTCTTTTGCAGCACTGGGGTCACTTAAATGGGCTTCACGTTCGGCTCAGGCATATCGATGTACTAAAAAATAAATATAAATGTAAATATAATAAAAATAAGGGCTCTGTGAAACTTAAAAAAGCTTGTTCTATCTGACCAATGAGAAGTATAAAAGCAAACCAGGGAACCATGACAATCATTTCACATTTTGCTGACTCACACCAAGCCTTCAGAATTATCTGGAAACAATTTGATCCACAACAATAGTTCAACGTTAACCATTTTCTAAACTCTTTGTTATGTACAAACGAGTAAGATCCACATTTCCTTGAAAATGGTTGAAGAGTTTTCTTCACAACAATGATAATGGAAGACACTCAAAAGGTAGAGGGACCAACATGGGTTGTCAGGGGATCTTGGTGAACTTTTGTCATGATAACAACTCATAACAATGAGAATTAAAATCTTTATAGACTAGATTTAGACCTCAATTCTTCTTTTTGTCTCAAAGTTTGCATCACTAAAGACTTTCACTTGTCAACAAAATGCAAAGAAAGAACTTCTTCACTTGTGACAGACTTCTTTCTCAACAATTTACCATAGTAGAGTGGAACCAATGATTGGTATGCCCAACACTATTGGTAAGGTCACCAGTAGTGTTGGGTTCCATTTAAATGAAGTCAATTCAGTCGCCATTTTCTGCTTTGTAGGCCGACAGGAAATTTCCGTCTGATTTCCCACGGCAACTGCGTTGCCAACCAGGAGTGAGCTTTTTGAACCACAAACTGCCAATTTGTCTGACCCAATCTGACTTCCTGCCGTCATTTGCTAAGTAAAATCGGTCAATCGAACCCATCTCCATATGGTGTGAACAGCTACTGTAATTTTTGATCAGTGCATTTGATTGGCCGGTTGTAAACTTCAATAACTTGTTCCGCAGGGAAAACATGGACAACATTTTTCTTTGAACTACGGAGAATACATAGTAACTAAAGTAACAGAGCAGAGCCAGAATGATTATTATGAAAACTATAACTTCTGCGTCAATCCGAGACCATGGTCCTCGCCCTGAATAGGGCCCTGTCCCTGCGGGTCAGGGACAGGGTTCTGCCCCAAGTGGAGGAGTTTAAGTATCTCGAGGTCTTGTTGATGAGTGGGGGAAGGATGGAGTGGGAGATCGACAGGCGGATCGGTGCGGCATCACCAATAACCAGGATGCTGCATCGGTCCATCGTGGTAAAGAGAGAGCTAAGCCAAAAAGCAAAGCTCTCGATTTACAAGTCGATCTACGTTCCAACCCTCACCTATGGTCACCAACTGTGGGTGGTGACCGAAAGAATAAGATCGCGGGTACAAGCGGCCGAAATGAGCTTCCTCCGCGGGGTGGCTCTCACTCAGAGATCGGGTGAGGAGCTTTGCAATCCGGGAGGAGCTCGGTGTCGAGCCGCTCCTCCTCCAGGTCGAGAGGAGCCAGATGGGGTGGTTCGGACATCTGGTCAGGATGCCCCCCAAGTGCCTCGCGGGCGAGGTGTTTCGGGCACGTCCCACCGGGAGGAGACCAAGGGGCAGACCCCAGACCCGCTGGAGAGACTATGTCTCACAGCTGGCCGGGGAACGACTTGGGATCCTTCCGGGTGAGCTAGAGGATGCAGCCGGGGAGAGAGAGGCCTGGGCTGCCCGTTTGAGGCTGTTGCCCCCGCGACCCGACCCCGGAACAAGCGGAAGATGACGGAACGGAGCAACTTCTGCGTACTAGTTGCGGATTTCTCAATTGAAGGCATCTTTGTGCACTGTGGCTTTTTATAGCCAGAAGTCACTTCCTATTTGGCATGGAGGCATAAACGTCCTCCTATGACCAGTTCTTATAAACAGTCATTTGTTTTGACCCAGAGAACAAAACTTACCCTTTTCTGGCTCCGAATTCTAAGGTTGCTACATTTGGTACAAATAACTCCAGGAAGAGGAGGAAAAGTCTTCTCAATGAAACCAGCAGAAACCAAAAAGGAAGCCCAATCCCAATGCCACCAAAAGAACAAAGTCCAGAATAAAGGGCAGTCTTGGCAGAGTCAAACCTTCACCGGAAAAACAAAGTTGACTTACTGCAAGCAAAGACAACAATCACAATGACGTCACAGACTAATTTATAGCTAAAATGACCTGTTTAAAGTTTAAAAATATATAATGATAAGGTACACTGTCCTCAAAGTTCCACAGAAATCAAAATCCTTCCAGTTGGCAAACACATCACCCACATCATATAATTTCCAGACAAGTAAAATGCCAGCCCAGTTTATGACTGTTCTGGGTTTCTCCCCATGCTGGCTAATAATTATCGAAAGAAAGAAACATAGCTTTTTTAATTTGGTGTTCCGCTGTAGTTTTTATAAAGCATGTATTGTTTTTTTGAGTCATCAAAATAAGGGTGGAGTTTTAAAATGCACCCCCTTCCCTCTTTTGTTAGTTTCTTTGTAAAACCCTGATTTTGCATCTCTCGAGGAATGTTGCAAAATCATCACAGGCCGAGTAGGTGAAAGTTTCTTGCTTTAGAATAGCCTTCACATTTTTTTTCTTAACCTATGACCATGAGTCATAATGTTTCCTTTTATACAGCTTCAGTCAGCTGTTTGACAGCAGAAGGAACAGAGACGTTCAAGGCAGAAAAAAAAACTTTCTTTGCATGATTCAACATCAGGCGATCTTTCTGACTCAATTTTTTTTCTTTACAAGATTTCTACTTTGTAGGATGTTTCACAGTCTGCACTTGGAATGCACACATGAGTTGATCTTGATGGTGAGAGGGAAGCCTCCTGCATGCTCTGGCTGGTTTGACTTTTTTTCTTGACTACATTCTTGAGGGAGTGTCCATGACAACTCACCAGGAAAAATGCACAAAGGCATGACACTTTTTAATAAATGGCATTAGTAAAAACTCTGGCCGTCACAATTGATCACAAACATACCTGAGATGTGCTTTTTTATTGGTTTCTTTATAATTGGTTTCTTTATAATTTTGGACAGTTATTAGAAAAGTAAGATTCATTCATTCATCTTCTGAACGTCCATTCCTAACAGGTTGGCGTAGGCGCCAGAACCTATCCCGGCTAATTTGAAGCGAGAGGCAGTGTCCTGACAAGATCTGCGACCTTCGAGATCTGCGAATTAGAGACCTCACTTTTCGGAACTTCGATCTAACTAGACCTGCGACCAGTCGCGACCAATCGCAGCCGCGACCAGTCGCAGATCTTGATGAGGCTGCAGATCTCGACAGAAATTCGAAAACAGGTTGCCAGTCAGTTGCGGGGCCACACATACACATTCCTAGGGACAATTTTACAGCGGCCAATTAACTGCTATGGGGAGATGGTGGTTCAGTGGTTTGAATGTTCACCCGCGAACCGGAAGTCAACCGAAAGTTCGCGGGTTCACATCCCACTGAGTGCACGTCTAAGGTCCTTGGAAAAAAACCCCTAACCCCTTGTTCCTCTCACCATTGGCGCCGTCATAGGTGGCAGCCTGCTGCGGCGAAATATCCTGATGAGGGATTAATAAAGCACTAGATTAAAATAAAAATAACCAAAGATGCATGTTTTGGGGGGCAGCACGGTGGCGCAGTGGGTAGCACAGTGGCCTCACAGCAAGAAGGTTGTGGGTTCGAGTCCTGGGGTGGAGACGAGGCTTGGAACACTGTCCTTTCTGTGTGGAGTTTGCATGTTCTCCCCGTGTTTGTGTGGGTTTCTTCCGGGTACTCCGGTTTCCTCCCACCCTCTAAAGCCATGCATGCTAGGTTGATTGGCCGGTACCAAGTTGCCCCTAGGAATGAGTGTGTGTGTGGATGGTTGTATGTGTGTGGCCCCGCGACAGACTGGCGACCTGTTCGGGGTGTACCCTGCCCTTTGCCTTAAATTGGCTGGGATGGGCTCCGGCACATTCCGCGACCCCGAAAGGGATAGACGGATAAGATGATGACTGACTGACTGCATGTTTTGGGAGGGTGGGAGGAAACAGGAGAAAACCCACATAGACACGGGGAGAACATGCAAACTCCACACAGAAAGACCAGTGTTTCAAGCCTCGCCCCTACTTTGGGACTCAAACCTTGACGTTCTTGCTGTGAGACCACCGTCCTAACCACTGCACCACCATGCTGCCATAAAGTAATATTCCTTATATTAAAATTTACATTTACAAAGTCTGTTCAAGTTATTAGATCACCGTTTTTAATCCTCTTACATAAAAAAGAAACGCCTTTTGAAACAGATTGAGGTTAAATATTGCAATTTCTTTCATGCAAATAGTTTCCAATTTCTATAACTGATTGTAAAAATATCTTCCACATGGTTGCCATTTTTTTCCAAATTACGTCAAAAATAAGCTTTCATTAAATAACTAGAAAATATTAACCGTCCCGGTGTCGGATCCACACGCACCTGTGGGATCCAAGGCAATTATTCACTGAATACGGATCAGTTAAATCCAGCAGTAAACGTACTCCTGACTTCAGTATATTAATTCCCGGTACATGAGGGATTGTGAAGTTTCCTGCCAACAAGACTAATGTGTTCCATCTGTGTGTTGTTTTGGAGTTTGTGTGCAGAGTTAGGTCCTGGCTCAGATCAAAGAAACTCTTTTTAACTTAACTCTACGATATATCAAACACGAGGAGGGGCTTGCATTTATCACTTCCAGAGTCTTTAAAAAAAACTCATATGCTTACGTTGTAAAAGAATAAAAATATAAAAACGTAAAAATCGGTCTGGTTTTTTTATGCCTACAGGAAATTTTCATAAAAAATAGCCATAGGTGTTAGTGACATGTCAATAAAAGTTACTGTAATTACAGTAACCATGCTGTAATTACACTAATTACTTTTTGACTGCAAAAATAAATAGGAGTCTGTGTTTTTTTAGGTGAACGGTCTTTTCAGCCACAGAGACTTCAGCCACGGACATTTGAGCCAAAAAACTGCAACCTAGGCTATTTGAGCCACGGAATAAAAATGACTAAAAGCAATTATTTTTTGTAGTGCAACTGTTTAAATCTGTGTAGTCCCTCATTCATCCAGGAGTGATCCATAGCAGAAAAAGTTTCTAAAAAGTCTTCTGGACTGTTTAATTCTTCAACGAGACGTTTCGACTTCCATTCGGAAATCATTTTCAATCTGAAATGAGATTGAAAATGATTTCCGGATGGAAGTCGAAACGTCTCGTTTAAGAACTGAACTGCCCAGAAGACTTTTTTGAAACTTTTTCTAATATGCAACTGTTTATTTACAATAAATTTTTTACATAAAATATCACAATATTTTACAAGTTTGGATCCAGCCAAGAAACTGCAACCTAGGCTATTTACAAAATATCACAATGTTTTACATAAAATAGGTTTTTGGCCCAAATGTCCGTGGCTGAAATGTCCTAAATTCTTGGCCCATATGGCTCAAATATCCTAGGTTGCAGTTTTTTGGCCCAAATGTCCATGACTGAAATCTCCGAGGCTGAAATGTCCTAGAACCGTTTTTTTAACCGTTAAGAAGCTGAACGTAATCATGGGTCAGTGAACGTGACACATTTGGTTTTAAATGGTTTTAGTTTTTTAAAAAAAAATTACTAAAAGTGATTTATGCAGCTTTACATTCCTTTCAAAAATAATTCGGATTACTTTCTAATACTGAATTCCTTCTTATCATTTCACCTCTTGAACAAACTGCAGGGGGACAGAATGACAAAGCAGTGGGTAAAAAAAAGGAGGTTGGTGGGCTTAATTTGCAAGGTCACCTTCCTAAAGGGGGATGGGGCTTTGATAATCTCCCCAGTGAGGGTCTTCCTGAGTTGTTTTCTTCTTTTTTTAACAAGCACGTGAAATTTTTTTTTTAGGATTGTGCAACACCTCTGGTTTATAGCATCTGTTGTAAAGAGTCCTAAAATTCAGATCCTGTCATAAAACTCACTGGCCCTCCGTGTTTCTGTCATGTAGGTAACCCCAGCACCCCGCAGTGGGGTTACAGTTGGAACAAACTGCACGTGGGACACACAAAAGGAGCCGTATCTTATATGGAGGAGGGGTACAGAGTTACTATGGAAACCGCCAGCCCTTAACCCCAGAGCAGATGGTAGTGGTCGAGGTAACGGGGGCTGGGTGTCAGGATGGCGGGACCCAGAGATGATTATCTGCCCCAGGTTTCCATACTGAAACAACAGCTTTTCTGTGGCTTTTTAACAAAACAGGTGGTTTTGTTAAAAACTGAGGATGTTATTTGTTAGCAATTTTTAAAATAATGTATTTTACATTCTTTTTTTAGGACTTTGAAAAGTTTTAAGTTAAAATTTTGGTAACAGTCTAATTCCCAGAGTTGTAAAACTTGACAAAACTTTAGTAAGAAATTATTACTATAACTGTTATACTTACTTAAAAAGTTCAGATATTGTGGAATTTTTACATAATTCAAGTGATTAATTAGATGGCAGTGGCTTAATAAGTCAATATAATTGTATTTTTTTCTACCACAGACAAATAAAGCTATTACTGAAATAGAATAATAACTCATCATAGCCTTTACAAAATTTTGATTTAATAAGCCTACATTGTGGATCAAATTATCATAAAAAGTAAAAAATATATTTTCTCATTGTTTTTCTTTTTAAGACTGTATGCATCTTCAAGTCAACACAATTTCTATGAAAAACCATTGTATTTTTTAACTGTTTTTTAACAATACTAGAATAGTTTTTTTGGGGCGGTATATGTATATCTCTTGATTTGGAAGACATGAAGACAATTGGCGTGACCAAAGAGGATGCAGGAGATAGGGTTAGAGGATGCAGGAGATGGGGTTAGATTGAAGAAACTGACTAGCTGTGGCGACCCTTAATGGGAAATGCCAAAAGAAGAAGACATATTGTATCAAGAGGGAGTCCCTCCCACTTTCATTGACAGACTCCCCCATCACCACTGTAGACTCTTTCCGCTTCCTTGGCACTATCATCACACAGGACCTAAAGTGGGAGCCGCTCATAAGCTCCCCGATCAAAAAGGCCCAGCAGAGGATGTACTTTCTGTTTTGATTCTGATCTCTTGGTTTGTTTCTACAGAATTGATATCGAAGTACAGTGGAGCTATAAAAATTATAACCGTTCATGCCATTTGTGTTTTGCCCGATGAACAAAAAACCCCTGAATGTTTCATCAGACTTAGTGTACAGTCATCCATCATTCATTTAGGCTCATTGTTTTTATGATTCATCTCTAACCCGTACCTGAAGCAACCTGCCCAGTAGTTCAAAAGAAGGCGTTGAATCCACCCATCTTGTAAATTGTTACTCAAGTTACCGGATTGCAACAATTTGAGGTCATACCTGTAAACAAATATTTGTGTCACTGTATCTGTTAGAAATGGAACAAAAAATAAGTGTACTGTAGAAAAACCGGCTCATCTTTCTGAAAAAGAAAAACAATTTTAGTCTTCCAACACATATGGGCAAAACGTATTTGGCATACTGTATGCTTTGCTTGTGTTAACCACAATGCCCGAGGCTATAGCCACAATCCTCATTTTGGTTGCCGTTCCGCTTCCTGAGTTTGGTTTACTTGAAGTAGACGGAGTCCTGTGTTTATTGGTGGGCCAAATTTTGCTCCTTGGAGTTTATTTACACATTGACACCTTCCTGAATTAACCGAAGTCCACAGACAAACAAACTGGGCCGCGGTATTCAGGAATGGACTAAAAAAAAGAGGGAGAGAAATCTGGCGAGGCAGCTTGTTTGTAAGTAATGGCGTCGCTGGTCACATCGTATTTTATGTTTTGCTGTATATTTTCAAATAGAAGTCATTTCAAAGAAATGAATGTGTGTATAAAAAAGGCAGGCTTTATTTGTCTATCCGTTTTCTACCCAGTAACTAAAAGAAATACCATAATTTCACGACCATTAGGCACACCGTACAAAAAGGCGCAGTCTCAGTCACACACCGCCTTACAACAACACACACTCAAGCATGCAAATGTGCGTATTAAAAAATAGATCGGGAGCAAAACTGAGTTTGGTTGTGGTTTATTTAAGTAGTAACGATACTAAACAAGCACATTACCGGTAATAGTCTTTATTCAAATCCAACAAAGTCCTCATCCTCTGTTTCGGAATCGAACAGCTGCGCAAAATCCAACAGAGCAGGTCCACTTCGCTCCTCGCTGTCAAAGTCAGTCTGTACTGTGCGGCTCCTCAGAAAGGATACCAGCTTTTGCGAAAGCTCGGATAACAGTACCAGCAGACACGTTAGTCCAAGCATCTACAATCCATTGGCAAACTGTAGCGGAACTCGCCCGGTGCTGACTTCCACCCTTCGTGAAACTGTGGTCTCCTTCGGTAATCCATCGCTCCCACGCCGCTCACACTTCACTCTTTAACGTTCTCATGCCTTTTCTTTCAGGTCCGCCTCGCCTCACGGACACCGCTTTTTCTTTTAGGTCCGCCTTTTCTCACACACAAGGCGCACTACACGAAAGGGCGCACCGCTCATTTTGAAGAAAATATAAGACTTTTATATGTGCCTTATGGCCGTGTAATTACGGTACTTTCCGAGTTAGCAACTAAATAATTTCGCGTTTTTATCCCATCTTGTCTTAATTTTCAAATCTACTTTAGAGCGTTATTTTTTTTTTTTAACTTAAGACTCTACTAAGATTGCACAAATAAACTGGGGAGTTTAACACCTCTTAAGCTCTCTTTCTTCATTTGCCAGTTCCTCTGGTGATGTTAGCATGACTTTGCCAAAAAGTTGTAAAGGATTTGGCATCCAAACCAACTTGTTCAAAGTGGGTTTTGACACGTAGAAGTTATGAGCTGAGAAAAAAACTGCTTGGATCACCATTGATTCAGCATATACAGCCCTTCGCTGGGTGACAGGAAAAATGGGAGGATAAATCAAAGCAAAGAGCAGCGGCCTGCGGAAGAGAATTTGATTTGTGTCCTCTGAGCAACGAGAGAAGAAAGTTAAGAGCGAACTTTAGTTTTCAGGAGAGTGAAATTGTCAGCAATTAGTTTGATCTTGTTCAAGGTTATTTTCAAGTCAAAAAACAAAAGTCAACGAACTTTTTTTAATGGCAAAGAGGTGTATTTACTTCCAATTGGGCAGCTTGTACAAAGTGTAATGGACATGTGTTTATTCCATCTGGTCCTGCCTTCTCATGTTTGAGCAGTGATGTCATAAAAAACAGGTTTTGCGGACCTCACAGCCTCGTGTTACTGGGCCTTTTGAGAGAAAAAAATGTGTGGACAGGGTGGGACGGAGTAGCATCATGGTCAGAATTATTCCCTCACGTTAAAACCATGACGACAATTACAGTCTAAACATTTACCACGCTGAGTGGCTTAACTGAGTAAAAATAACCCGGCAAGTTATTGACTCACTTTGAATCATGAGTTTGATCGGGAAAAAAAACACCCATTTAAAGAATACAATTTAAACACAGTGAATTAGCAATAGTTAGAAGCTAGCTTGAATGGATTCACACAGTCCTTCATTTAGCATGTTTTTCCGTTCCGTCATCTTCTGCTTGTTCCAGGGTCGGGTCGCGGGGGCAACAGCCTCAAACGGGCAGCCCAGGCTTCTCTCTCCCCGGCCGCATCCTCTAGCTCACCTGGAAGGATCCCAAGTCGTTCCCCGGCCAGCTGTGAGACATAGTCTCTCCGGGGTCCGGGGTCTGCCCCTTGGTCTCCCCCCAAGCACCTCGCCAGCGAGACGCTCGAGGGGCATCCTGACCAGATGCCCGAACCACCCCATCTGGCTCCTCTCGACCTGGAGGAGGAGCGGCTCGACACCGAGCTCCTCCCGGATGGCAGAGCTTCTCACCCGATCTCTGAGTGAGAGCCCAGCCACCCTCCGGAGGAAGCTCATTTCGGCCGCTTGTATCCGCGATCTCATTCTTTCGGTCACCACCCATAGCTGGTGACCATAGGTGAGGGTAGGAACGTAGATCGACTTGTAAATCAAGAGCTTTGCTTTTCGGCTCAGCTCTCTCTTTACCACGACGGACCAATGCAGCGTCCTAGTTATTGCTGACGCCGCACCGACCCGCCTGTCGATCTCCCGCTCCATCCTTCCCCCACTCGTGAACAAGACCCCGAGATACTTAAACTCCTCCACTCGGGCATGTTTTTTGGGGCAAAAAAATTCATTTGAACATTTACCAGGCTTCTACAAATTCTGTCGACCATGTTGGGATTGATGCTCCTTTGTATAATTGGGTCAAGAGGTTGGCCGAGAGGCGAACACAAAACAGCCATATGGCAACCTAATCTCTGAAAAGAATTTTGGTTGACCATTGGCCTATTGATTTCCGATGTGTTAAGAATATTAAACATTTATTTTACATCTGTTCTGAAAAGCTGGTGAGGTGGAGGTTTGGACTAGAAAGAAGAGGAACGAAGATTAGTCAGAGTAAGACAGAGTACATGAGTGTGAATGAGAGGGATCCAAATGGAAAAGTGAGGTTACAGGGAGAAGAGATAAAGAAAGTGGAAGATTCTAAGTATCTAGGATCAACAGTCCAGAGCAATGGAGAGTGTGGAAAAGAGGTGAAGAAGCGTGTTCAGGCAGGCTGGAAGTGGTGGAGGAAAGTATCAGGTGTGATGTGCGACAGAAGAGTTTCAGCTAAAATGAAAGGAAAAGTGTACAAAGACGTGTGTGGAGACGGTGGCCGCGTGGTTAGTGCGTTCGCCCACGGAGAGCTCGTCTAGGGTCCTTGGAGAAGACACCTAACCCCCGCTTCTCCCACCATTGGCGCCGTTGAAGGGCAGCCTGCTGCTGTGTAAGGAGTGCAGCAAACAAATTTCCCCGGTGAGGGATGAATAGAGTAATTCAAAATAACAAAAATAACAAAATAACAAAACCGTGGTGAGACCGGCCATGCTGTTTGGTCTAGAGACATTGACACTGAGGAAAAGACAGGAAGCAGAGATGGAGGCAGCAGAGATGAAGATGCTGAGGATCTCTCTGGGAGTTACCGGGATGGACAGGATTAGAAATGAGTACATTAGGGGAACAGCACATGTTAGAGGTTTTGGGGATAAAGTTAGAGAGGCAAGACTGAGATGGTTTGGGCATGTACAGAGGAGAGAGAGAGAGTACATAATAAGAAGGATGCTGGATTTGGAACCACCAGGAAAGAGGCCTAGAGGAAGACCAAAGAGGAGGTTCATGGATACAGTGAAGGAAGACATGAAGATAGTTGGTGTGACCAAAGAAGATGCAGCAGATAGGGTTAGATGGAAGAAACTGACTTGCTGTGGCGACCCCTGAAGGGAAATGCCGAAAGGAGAAGAAGAAGATTTTACATCTGTTCTCGTCTGAAACTCTGGAAGAAAATTTTAGTTGACCATTGAGGAAAATGAAACTTTTTTTTTTCCACAAGTATATTGTTACAAAATTGTCATTGTTTTGTTCTATTTTAACCTTTCTAAGGTTGCATTTTTCATATTTTGCTGTACTGTCACTGCCGTTGAAAAAGAATGTTGTTGAAAATCCCTAAAGCGATGGTGTGTTTCATACTTGCTGCGTAGTAACAAATTTTAGGGACTGAGGCCAAACGGAAGGATTTGGTCAAGTAATCTCCGCTACTGTGATAATAGACTGAGAGTCTTGTGTAACACTTTGTCTCATTAAACTACAAGGTCTCAGTTAGTATGTGGTTCCAAGATTTGATTAGATTGTTTAACAAAGTTTGTCAAATGAAAAAAAAAGTCAAAGTAAAGTCTATTTTTTCCCCGGAAAGGAACAGAAAGAGTTAGCCACTTTTAAATATAGTAAACTACTACGATTGCTGCTCTAAAAGTGGATGGTCATTATTAAACCTTCCTTTATGACCCGTCTAGACTGCGGTGAGGGCTTTTTGTGAGTTGTGACATAACAGATGTCCTTAAAGAGTATCTGGCTTTGTTCTTTTTTGCTCACATTGTAGGACGTTGACAGATGGACAAAGAGTTGCAAATCTGAATCTTCTGAAGCAAAAGTATAGCTCTAAGAGAGATCCAATTTTTGGACTGCAAAAAACTAAACATAAAAAAAAGGTACAGGGCTGAAAACTTGTGGAGTTTTTATGAAATTTGATACCGTTTGAAGCTTTAAAATACATGTGTACTGTTTTAATAAATGGATGCTAAATGGTTTGTACTTTTTTGGTGACTATTTTTTTGGTAAAGTTCGTTTACAACCTTGCATGTTCGAATACAAATACTACTAAATTAAGTATTAAAATTAGATATTAGGTGGCACAGTGGTTAGCATAGTTCCCTCACAGCAAGAAGGTCAGGGATTCTAGTCCTGGGTGGGGACAAAGCTTGGAACACCGGCCTTTCTGTGTGGAGTTTGCATGTTTTCCCTATGTATGTGTGGGTTTTCCCCAGGTACTCCGGTTTTCTCCCACCCCCCCAAAAACATGCATGTTGGGTTGATTGGCCACAATGAAATTGCCAGTAGGATTGAGTGTATGTGAACCCGCAAAAGACTGGCGACCTGTTATGGGTATACCCTGCCTCTTGACTTGAATCTGCCAGAAAAGGCTCCGACATTGCCGGTTCAAAAGATGAATAAAATTAGATGTTGATTATGATCTTAGAAGGGTGGCAATAGCTCAGTGGTAGAATGTTCTGTGGTAGTGAAAAGGACCGGAAGTTCCCAGAAGTTTGTGGGATCGAATCCCACTGAGCGCATGTCTAGGTGTCCTTGGGGAAGACACCTAATCCCTGTTTCTCCCACCATTGTCGCCGTTGTGGCAGCCTGCTGCGGTGTAATGCAGCACAGAAATTTCCCCGTAGAGGGATGAACAACGTATATTTTTATCTATCTGAAGATAATAATTGATATGAGACAATTTCACCAATATACATAAAAAATAGGTCCAATTAACGCAGGTCAATTGAAACATAAAAATCTTAGGGATAGTAAATGTTAGTGCATTCAATTGGATGACGATTGACTTGAAGTAAGAACAATTTCCTTTTGAGTTCTTGTTTTGCATCCTAGAAATGTGTCTTTGCAACTTTGAAGGACTAAATTTAATGCGTAAGTATATTGTATAAATATATAAACACTGCAGAGTTTTGCTTTCACGTAGTGATATTCTGGGCAGTTTTGTGAAATAGCGCCATCTACTCATTTGGCGTCAATGTTCTCAGAATCATAGTTAATCAACAAAAACTAAGAAGAAATCTGGCCGTGCTAAACATTAGAACAAAGAAACTAATCATTTCTACTATTATTACTGTTATAATAATAAGTCAGTGGCAGTGGTGGATGAAGTACTCACTTTTTGTACTTAAGTAAAAGTACAGATAATTAGGCAAAAAATTTACGAAAGTAAAAGTACCAATAAAAAAAATCTACTTAAGTAAAAGTACAAAAGTAGTTGGTGTAAATTGTACTTTTTAAGTAAAAAGTAAAAGTATTCGATCATAATTCAAATGTTATTTTTTGTGCTATAGGGTGTCACCATGGTAACCAAGATAAATACTCTGCAGGGGTGTGACCCCCCCTCTCCCGCCTCTTTTGGTCCCCAAAAAAAAAAAAATAAAATAAAAAGAAAGGGGACAAGTCAAGCTATCCCCTAGAAGGGCCAGTGAATGGGCCGCCAAGATGGAGGAAAATGACACTTATTTTTTTAAATGTTTTAGGGGGGAGGGGGACCCCAGTCACTATATATTGGCTTTGTCAACCCCCACCCCCTTTGGAAAATTCTAGATCTGCCCCTGCTCTGTGTAATGATGGCTCAACTTTTTATTTAGAAGTAAACACAACGAACAACGATCTTCTGACTCTTTTTAATTTGTACTACGTATATTTGATGTTTGGTTTTTGGCGCTGATTGAATGCGGAAAATGTTTCTCGATTCATGACTTCTTCTCCCGATCAACTGCTTCTTTTGATTTTGGCGATGCGGCTTCAAGATGCGCTAAAAAACCTGTGTATTTTTCAAATTCCTGAACGAAAATGTAACAAAAAATGTAAAACACACTTTTAAAAAGTAGCGAAGTAAAAGTACAGATATTTACTCTAAAAATGTAGTGAAGTAAAAGTAAAAGTACAGGTCTTAAATTTTACTTAAGTAAAGTACAGATACACAATTTTTTTACTTAAGTACAGTAACGAAGTACATTTTCTTCATTACGTTCCACCACTGACTCAGTGGTTAGAGCGTTCGCCCGCTGGACCGGAAGTCAACCGGAAGTTTGTCCCGTTTCTCCCAACATTGGCACCGCTGCGATGTAGGAGTGCGGCACACAAAATTTCCCCGGTGAGGGATGCATATATATATATATATATATATATATATATATATATTACCAAGTTTTTTAGTGGTTGAATGTCATTTTTGAAACGCCTCCATATTTCCAACACCATTTGTGAAAGTGGACGGAGGTTCTCGTGAGCCACAGTGCATAACAAAAAATGACACAAACTACTAATAAAGTTGGTCTAAAAGCAAAATACTTGTGAATTTTTTTCCTAACCACGGATCCAAATTCCTCCCTGAATGAATAATCTATTGTTTTTCTAAAGTTAGTTTCTAATGGTTGGAAAAAATTTTGTTGTCAACAATCTTCTAAAACTTGACACAAGTGAAAATAGTGAGTCTGTACTGGATGTTTATTCCAGTTGACCCGACATAGCCTCTGACTGATAAACATTTTTCTTTTATTGTTTCCAATCCAGTCTTTTATAAACTAGATTCCTACCTGTTCATTCAAATTAGGCTTAGCTCTACTTTAGTCCCCCATTTCTAAAAAAACCCACAAGTTTCTTTTGTTTTGTTCTGGTTAAAAATAGATTGCTTTGACACACTACCAGGGAACGTTCACCAGTTCCCTGTTTTGAGTTACTAACGCTGTACAAACACAACCATCTTGGTTTGAAGCTGAGACCAAAAATTCTACTGAGTTTGAATTCCACTGGCCGAAGTTTGAAATGCAGTAAATTCTTGGATGTGAATCTACTTTATTTAGCTCATTAGAAAAAGGACCAAATAACATCTCAATAAAATTCAGACTATTCTTCCGTTCCGTTCCGTCATCTTCCGCTTGTTCCGGGGTCGGGTCGCGGGGGAAACAGCCTCAAACGGGTATCCCAGGCCTTTCTCTCCTCGGCTGCATCCTCCAGCTCACCCGGAAGGATCCCAAGTCGTTCCCCGGCCAGCTGTGTGACATAGTCTCTCCAGCGGGTCCGGGGTCTGCCCCTTGGTCTCCTCCCAGTGGGACGTGCCCGGAACACCTTGCCCGCGAGGCGTTCGGGGGGCATCCTGACCAGATGCCCGAACCACCCCATCTGGCTCCTCTCGACCTAGCTCCTCTCCGACTATGCTGGGGTTGTGAAATTGTTCCAGTTTCAAATATCAACTTCGAATTCCTTGTCTTCCAATGGAAGACGACGGAACGGAAAGCAGCTCCCCATCCCCATCGTAAACGGTGTTGATGGTGCACTCCTTGCCCCTCCTGAGCCGCCGGATGGTCGACCAGAATTTCTTTGAAGCCATTCGGAAGTCGTTTTCCATGGTCTCGCCGAACTCCTCCCAAGCCTGGGCCTTTGCCTCAGTGACCACCGAAGCTGCGTTCCGCTTCGCCCGCCGATACCTGTCAGCTGCCTCAGGAGTCCCACAGGCCGAAAAGGCCCGGTAAGACTCTTTCTTCAACTTGACGGCATCCCTCACCACTGGTGTCCACCAGCGGGTTCGGGCGTTGCCGCCACGACAGGCACCGATGACCTTGCGTCCACAGCTCCGGCTTGCCGCCTCGACAATAGAGGTGTGGAACAGAGTCCACTCTGACTCGATGTCCTGCAATGGAAGACGACAGAATGACGGAACGATGGAACGCCCGAGCCACCCCATCTGGCTCCTCTCGACCTGGAGGAGGAGCGGCTCGACATCGAGTTCTTCCCAATGGCAGAGCTCCTTACCCGATCCCTGCGTGAGAGCCCAGCCACCCTGCAGAGGAAGCTCATTTCGGCCGCTTGTATTTGCGATCTCATTCTTTCGGTCACCACGTACGGCTGGTGACATTGAGGGTGGGACGTAGATCGACTTGTAAGTTGAGAGCTTTGCTTTTCGGCTCAGCTCTTTCTTTACCACGATGGACCGATGCAGTGTCCGAGTTATTGCTGACTTTTTTAAAGATTTTTTTATATATATAAATATAGTGTGAAAAAATCGTCTGGTCCCTTTTTTTTTCTAGCAGTGGACTACTTGCACTTTTTTGATTCAGTGGTCATATTTTGAGCAAGTCCAATAAAATTTTGTAAGAGGTCAGCAACGTCTGAGAAAAGTAATTACAAAGGTAGCCTGGAGAGAAAAAAACTGGAAGGGCTAACCGTTTTTTTTTCTTTCTAGTAGACTGTCCCTCCTTCACTGCTGTTTCTGGAGTAATGTAAAATATCCCTCTTTTTTTGACGTCATATGTGGTCACGCTTACGGGACGTAATGGTTTGGTGAGCGATAGGCTCTAAAACCTGGCGATCTTCCTCCGTGTCCATATCCAGTCTTATCAGCTGACTAACTCTGAGTCTCTGTCTGGTTGAAACCCTCATTCTTCCGTCTGTGTGTGTAAGTATTGAGTCTGGTTATAAAAGGAAAGCTGGGCAAGTGACTGGTTATGCAAACACAGTAATAGATCTATTATAACAGCTGTGTATTCATCCAAAAAAATTATTTTTTTTTTCCTCCATCAGGAAAGAAAACAGCTGTCAGGCCTGGTGTTTAGACTTGGCTCTACAAGTCACCGTAAAAACAGCATCCAAATTTTGACTCTGTTTTCTTTCCAAACTAAACCGAGCTCCTCATTGACTTGTTTTCTGCTCTAATCAAATACAGCACCGTTGTATTTTCCTGAAATAAAATTAAATGATAAAATCCTCATTAAATAGTCAAATTAAATACTCCTAGGGTTTTGAAAACGAGGGAATTTTACCCCCTTTTGTTTCATGTTGTAGTGATTTAGGCTTCCATAAAATGCATGTGTTTTGAAGTTTTTTTCTTAAGTTGTTTGGTATTAAGTGAAAAATTTTATATGCAAGACATTTTAAACAAATAAGAAGACAATTATTGAGTTTCTTTGTTCACTAAACTTTTTTTTTTGCCTTGTGGAAGATAGGAAGTAATCCAGATGGAGTCGTTCCCTCCTCTGACTGAGTCAACAACAGGCTTTTCCACTGTTTCCTCAGCTGGTTGCTTTTTGTCTTGCAACCCACTGCTACATTTCTCTGCTTATCATCTGAACGGTTCTAGGACATTTCAGCCTGGGAGATTTCAGCCACGGACATTTGGGCCAAAAAACTGCAACCTAGGATATTTGAGCCATGTGCGCCACAAATTTAGGACATTTCAGCCTCGGACATTTGGGCCAAAAACCTATTTTATGTAGAAAATTGTGATATTTTATGTAAAACATTGCGATATTTTGTAAATAGCCTAGGTTGCAGTTACTTGGCTCAAATGTCTGTGGCTGACATGACCATTCATCCAGTAGGACAGTTATGTAACCCTTTGTGTTAGGTGTGAAGTAGATATATTCTGAGCGTATCTCAATATGTGGTATTCACACCTAACACAAAAGAGCATGAAGAAATTCTGATATTTTTAAAAAATTCTGATATTTAATGTAAAAATTTTATCGGAAATAAACAGTTGCACTACAGAAAATAATTGCTTTTGGTCATTTTTATCCCATGGCTTTTAGTCATTTTTATCCCACGGCTCAAATAAAAAATTCTGATATTTTTAAAAATTTTTGATATTTTATGTAAAAATTCTGATATTTTATGTAAAAATGTTATCGTAAATAAACAGTTGCACTACAGAAAATAATTGCTTTTAATCATTTTTATCCCATGGCTTTTAGTCATTTTTATCCCACGGCTCAAATAAAAAATTCTGATATTTTTTAAAATTCTGATAAAATTCTGATATTTTAAAAAATTCTATTTTATGTAAAAATTTTATCGTAAATAAACATTTTTATCCCATTGCTCAAATAGCCGAGTCACCGTGGCTCAAATAGCCTAGGTTGCAGTTTTTTGGCTCAAATGTCCGTGGCTGAAATCTCCGTGGCTGAAAAAACCTTTCACCCATCTGAACAACCTCCTAAACGTCTAATCTACCCAACTTTGCCCGTCACTTTTGCTCTAGAATCCTGCTCCATTTGCAAGTACTCAGTCTTATTTCTCAATACAGTTTCTCAACAGGTCTCTTGAAACTGTTGCTGCCTCTGAAAAGATTTTGTAGGTAACCTTTTGTCCCTCTAAGGTTAAAGTATGCGTAAGATTTACTGGATATCTGTTCTCTGTTTTCTACTCTGCAGTGTCAGCAGCATGCCACTGTGGCAACTCCCACCTGAATTTGTGTCCAAGCCGTAGTTACCAAAACAAAAAACGCATTATTTGATAAAAAAAAAAAGGCTTTTCAAAGGAAACCTCCTCATTGCTTCATGTTTTTTCCAATAAATCACAAAACGGCTTCTGTGCAGAATTAATACATTGACACAAAAAAACTTTGCTTATTCTGAAAAACAGATAACATCTCCTAATACTCTTTGAAGCCAGGGAGTAGAATTTTGGATTTTGTACCAGGCGACGCTTAGGTGCTCAAAGGATTAGGAGTTACATAAGAAAGAGCCCACGGCTCTCACAAAGCCAGCTGTTTTTTATTTTCTGAGTCAAAGAGTTTGCATGCATGAACTTCCTGCAATATCGACATGGATAAGTGTGTATGTGTGGGTAAAATTTTAGGGTTGGAGTTTAGAAAGATTTGGGAAGACATTCACAGAAGGGAGTGTTTGCATGTGCGTGAGTGGTTTTTGAGATTGGAAAATGGGGTGGTTACGTCTTGTTTTTCATGGTGTGCTGAGTAACACAGTTATTAAAAAAAAAATAGGTGCCACATGCAAAACAATAGAGGAAAGGCAAAAAAAAAATTTACGGGTTCATGTTAGAAAAGTCTTTTGTGCAAAGTGGTTACAATATTTCGAACAAAGCTGAATAGTCATGAATGCTGATTTTATTTTTCCTCTCTTTATTCATCCCTCAACGGAGAAATTTGTGTGCTGCACTCCTACACCGCAGCAGGTTGCCATGGTGGGAGAAACGGGGGGTTACGTGTCTTTATGTTCAGTGTGGATGAACCTAGACCAGGGGTCACCAACGCGGTGCCCGCGGGCACCAGGACGCCCGCAGCGACTGCATCAGTCGCCCGGAGGCCAGTTCTAAAAATAGCACTAATCACGAATTAGCTGTCTAATATTTTATTTAATTGTGTTGCTATTCTTTTTGAATTTCAATTACAGTGATGTAAATTTAAAAATGAATACATAGAAATGGAAAAAAAAAAATGTATATAACAAAAAAAAGTTTAAAATACGAACTGTGACGTAGTGTTGGTCGGAGATCTCTCTAGTGCGCATGACAAACCAGCTTTGCGGAGATGAGCTCGTGAGCGCTGCAAAAATGAGGTTACGAACGTGTTTTCTACCCACAAAAACATGTCAGAAAAAAGGAAGAAAACGTATAATTTTCACAGTGAATGGGAGGAAGAGTTCCTTTTTTCCAACGTGAAAGAAAACTGTGTGTGTCTCATCTGCGGTGCGACTGTGGCGACGAGTAAGCGGCACAACGTGGAGAGACATTTCAGTACATGTCACAAAAGCTACCATGCTAACTACCCACCAGGCAGCGCAGTACGGACGGAAAAAGCCCGTGAGTTAAAGGCAGCTTTGGGCAAACAGCAGTCTTTTTTTAAGAGGCCGGTAAAAAACTCTCAAAAACCAACTGAAGCCTCATTTAGAGCTACACATTTTTTGATAAAGAAGAAGAAGGCGTTCTCAGACGGGGAGGTTCTTCAAAGAAGCAATGATGTTATCATCATTGGCTTGATGATGATAACATCATTGGTGGCTAATTTTACTAGCCACCAATTTTTACTGTTGGTGGCTAGTAAAAATTGAAAAAGATTTCCTGCAAAATGTTGTGGAAGTGATCATTTGAAAATGAAACACTTGGATATTGCATATTGAAATGTTTCTGTTTCCTACCTTGTTTAATCATACTTAAATAATTATTGTGATGGATCATTAACAATCAGTGTCTTCACATAGAATATCATTAATAATAATATAAAATTAAAGGTACACTGTGTAACTTTGTTATTTCAGAAGTGTATTATCAAAGTGGTAGCCCTTTGCGTTACTCAGTGCCCTTGAAGTAGCTCTCAGTTTCAAAAAGGTTGGTGACCCCTGCCCTAGACATACACGCAAAGGTATGCGAACCCGCAAACTTTCGGTTGACTTCTGGTCCGCGGGCGAATGCTCTAACCAGTGAGCCACCATCTCCGGTGGCAAAAAGAAATTTATTTAACAATTTTTTTCCCCCTCAAAGTTCAGAACCCCATCAGAAAGCAAACTTCATGCTTTTCCCTTAAGATAAAATTGTGACACAGCTTCATAGGTACGTCTGTGGTTGGTGAAAAGTAGTAGCACTACCACCAGATTATCCAGAGAGAGACAATTTGGTGATCGTTACATTTTGTCTTCCGGACATCCCTAAAGGGGTCGTCGGAGGTGTTGGAGCCTATCCCAATTGATTTCAGGTGAGAAGCAAGGTACAGCCCGAACTGGGCGTCAGTCCGTTGCAAAGCCGCACAAACACAACCGTCCACGCACACACTCATTCTTTCCTCATTCCTGACACAACCTTCTTGGCGTGAGGCCAATTCGAGGATCAAAAAAGTATGTCAAAAAAGTACAAACTCAACAAAGACCATCCTATTTATTTTTTTTTCTTAGTGTTTGGAACATCTAGCGTTGCCCGCAGGGTTTTATGAATTTATGGAACTACATCGCAAAAACCTCCAGTCATTAAACCCGTGCATGTGGATGATTTATGAAAACAAATAATTCCTTTGACTTGTCTAATTGATGTGTCATGTTAACTCAGTTTGTTGACATGCTTCTACGACCCCGCCAAGCGTGACAGACTTCTGCTGAGGTTTGACTTTCTTGTTGTTGACCTGAGGGTAAATTACAGGTTTTTCTGACTGAACTCCATCAACTTTGTTGGCTCACAAACACTGACTTTTCTTCTTCACAGTTCTTCCCCAGATGCCAGAGATGTTTTAGATAAACCACTGGACAAAGAAAGAAAACTATAAAACTTTATTTATTGGAGAGGTTAGCGCCAAGAAATCACAGCGTGAGGGTTGCTGGTTTGTTTTTTAAACGAGATCAATTTGTACAGGGTTTCGTGAAGATTTAGTTTGGAAGTTTTTCTGCTATTTTTTTTTTGCTTGGCTGTCAATGAAATATTGGCTCATATCATTCACAAACTTTTAATTCTACCACTTAGAGTTGGGTTGTGTTCATACCACACCTGGCACATCTTGGTACATCTTGGTACATCATAATGAAATTATATAAAAGATCGAAAGAAGTAAGATATTTACTGATATCTCAGTTTAAAGTCAGTCACCTTCTCGGCCGTCTATCCCTTAGAGCGGACCTGGGCAAATTAAGGCCCGCGTGCCACATCCGGCCCTTTGTACGTCCCTGTCCGGCCCGCGTGAAGCCAATCATAAACACCATAAATTAAACTTTTTTTTTAAATTTTATTTTTAAATTTTATTTTATTTTGAAAAGCGTTACGTCGCTACGTATGCACGCATGCAGAGTTTTCAAGGCGATTTCAAAACTCTTGAGAGTGAAATGCACATGGTTTGTTCTCCCTTCAACTGCAGTGTGGATGATGCACCAAGTGAAGTTCAGATGGAACTCATTGATCTGCAGTCTGACACACATCTGGCAGATCACTTCAAGTCAGTCTCACTGCTGGACTTTTACTCCGCCCTCAAAAAGGAGAACTTTCCACACCTGAGGAGGCATGCTCAGAGGATCCTAGTCCTTCTTTGGCTCTACCTATCAATGTGAACAGACATTCTCAGTTATGAAGTTCAACAAATCCAAACACAGATCCTCTATGACTGATGACCACCTCTCAGCTGTCCTTCACATAGCCACTTCAGACATTCCGCCAGATTTCAAGCCCAGAACAGACTGGATTATTCTCACTGAAGAGGTAACATGAGGTGGAAAGCATTACAAGTTATTGTTTGTGGAGATTAACAAGTTAAAAAATAAATTGCACTGGTTGAATAATTGTTTTTCTTATTTAACCAATAGACCACAGTTTCACATAACCTAATATTCATATTTACAGAGTGCTTTATTCTTCTGATTATCAGTACCAGCTATGTATTTTACAATGAAAGAAAGTTGGTGGCCCTCTGACACAATTCAGGCTTCTCATGCGGCCCCTGATAAAAATTAATTGCCCACCCCTGCCTTACAGGGTTGAGGGAGGTGTAGGTCGCTAGTCTGTCGCAGGGTCACACACACGACTATCAAAACACACACTCATTCCTAGGGGCAATCATTTAGTGGCCAATCAACCTAGCATGTGTGTTTTTGGAGGGTGAGAGGAAACCCGAATACCTGGAGAAAACCCACGAATACGCAGGGAAAAAATGCAAACTCTACACAGAAAGGCCAATGTTCCAAGACTCATCCCCATCTGAGACTCAAACCCAAAACCTTCTTGTAGTGAAGCCACTGTGCTACCCACTGTGCTACCCACTGTGCCACCCAGTTTAAAGTCAAGATCAAAAAAACAGATTTTAAAACCAACAAATCTGCATTATGCAGCAATGTTTGCAAGTTTTTGGGATGAATGACCAGCATTGTGCAGTTTTGTTGCCAGCATGACACAGCTCATCTAGATAGGGATCATTTTTGGCCAAAACCATTACAAATTGTTGTGTGGTTGCAAACAAACAGATCCGTTGTGTACTTTTGTGGCTAATTTACTGTGAAATCAGGAAAGGTTCTTGGTGTCCAAGAATTACAGTTAATCATTGCGGCAGTTACCATGCTGATTGCATAAAACACAGAGTCTGTCCATTTCACAATCTGATCTGTACGCGCAATCTTAATCCTCTTTTCAACTATCAGGTGTGACTAAGAAATGTAGGTTTGGTCTTTTACACATTCATAAGAGACTAGAAAGCAGAAAAAATATTTTTGGAACTGTTTACAGAAATTCAGATTTCACTGATGGGACCGCGAACTATCGGTCGACCGCGGTCTATCGGTAGATCGTGGACTGGTCCCGAGTCGACTGCGAGACGTGTTGAAAAAAAATGAAGAAAAAAAAGTTATGACATTTTTTTTAACGATAGTTGCCAATTTACTGCCAACTTTGACGCTAAATTTAGTGACCATTCAGCCGCTCAAAAAAGTGACTAGCAACAATCTAGCACTTTTCTTGTGATACAGAGCGCTTTCACCCACGTGACTAAAACCCGGAACTCGGCCAGGATCAGGATGAAAAGCAATATTTTTTGTTGAATGGTGGAGAAGATTCTCATACAATTCTAAATAATTTATTTTCGAACAATCCCGATTTGATGCCTGCATTTCACCCCAACTTGATTGGGGTTGATGACGTCATGTGAGGCGTCATCAACCCGAATGTTGATTGCATAATCAACTGTAGTTTTTCTAAATAAATTTTCTGATTGGCTGTGGATCTGAAGGAACTACTCAGGACCAATAGTAGTTTTAATCCAGGCTGGAAAAAACTGGGGTGGTTTCGTTAATGTTTCGAAACTTGACCTGTAAGGCGAGTAGTCTGTTCTCCCTCTGCGTCCTGTTTCCCCCCCTCCCTCTTGTCCCTGGGAGTTGGGCGGATCCAGCGGGGAGCTGCAACAAGTCACACCTGAAAACCATCTACTCATCTGCTGCAGCATAAATGGATCAGTTTTTGACACACTCTTCACCGATCGTTTATTTACCATGCTTGACCTGTTATCCAGTTTTTGGCTCCAGTTCCTACATCAGAACCTGCCTAGTTTATCTGTTTTTTGTCTTCTTTATTTGGACTTTTATCAATCTAATAAATCTGCTTTTGATTTCTTCATCTGAGCCTGTCTGTTACGTCAAGGGTATATTTTTGGCCTTACCTCCACATTATGACAGTGACAAAATATTATGCTGACTTCTATTACATAAAGGACAGAAATTATGATTGGTTTACTGATATTGTCCTTTTATGGATTACCGTCCAGTGGTAGGCTCCCTCTTCTTCACTGCAGCTGCATTAGAAAAAAAATTTAAATTTGATTAATGGCATTGAAGTTTTACTTTCACAAAGATCTTTAATGCTGTTTGAATGGATGGATCGATGAGAATAAAGTAAAGTTTATCTCAAATTCTGTAATTGTTTTCTAGTCAAAATAACAGCACTGATCTGGCCTTGACTTTTACCTACTTTAACAAAACTCTACAACTTTGTAAAATATCTGTTTTTTTTTCAGGACATTCTACTTAAAGGCTTCACAAATCAAATTTTGCAGACTTACTTACCAAAACATTTGAATTCCGAGCATTAAAAATACATTTTTTAAACACATTTAAAGTGTGACATTTAACACTGAAGGCGCTCTCTTTTAAGAAATAATAGTGTGAAATAGCCTTGTGATAAAAAAATAATTAGAACAGAAATATCACAGTTCTTCTTCCAAGAATATCTGCTTCTAAGAATATCAAAAAATGTTCTTGACGTCTATTACAAAACATGGAAAGATGGGTTCAACATTTATCGCACTTTCAAGGAACTAAATGAAATGTGTGTGTGAAACGCTATACTTAAATGAATGCAAAAAACAGAAACAAGTTGTCTGGACCCCTCACCTTCTGCCAGAGGGAGCCCTGGATGTTCCCAATCAATCCATTTAGGATTGCCTGGGGATGATTTCAGATTCCACTCACCTGTGCACCCTGCCATTTATTTAAGTGGAATCTCCCGAGACATCTCTGTCGGGTCTTACTATCCCTTCCAGCCAGGTCACCCTGGATGCATGACCATGTTTGAACTTTGTTGTTGTTAATACCGTATGTTCCGCACTATAAGGCGCACCTTCAATAAATAACATTTTTAAAAACTTTTTCCATATACAAGCCGCACCGCATCATAAGGCGCTACAGTAAAGGCTGTTCAACTTTGTCCTCTAACTGTGGCCATCTCGCTTTGTTCCCGCGGAAACTGTTTAGTCTTGTTTACTTGGCGCAGCACATCCTCTTGCTTCCTCCACTTCCTCACCATTGATTCATTGATGTTAAACTCTCTCGCTGCGGCTCTATTCCCGTGTTCTACTGCGTGACCGATCGCCTTGAGTTTAAACTCTGCGGTGTAACAGTGTCTCTTGGTAGGAGCCATTTCCGGGTCTTTACACAAACACACAAATGGAAATGAGATGCCCTTTCATAAATCCCAGCATGCACCGCGCACTACTTCTTCTACGGTGTAAATGGAGTAAGCGGCTGCTTACCGCAGTTGCGACACCTGTTGTAGCTCAATATTAATCCATATATAAAGCGCTCCGGGTTAAAAGGCGCATTGTGGACTTTAGAGAAAATTTAAGGTTTTTAGGTGTGCCTTGTAGTGCGGAAAATATGGTATTTGGACTTTTGAAACCTTGAGTTAATCCTGTGCTTCTTGATTTACAGACTTTCCTGAATTGTCTTCAATAAACCTTATTTGAGGTTCTGCATTTGTGTCCTCCTCCTTCCACATCACAACTTAAGTACGACAAAAGAAGTGATCGTTCTGATCTATTACGTCCAGAAGTGTACATTTGCCACTGTTTTTGACACCCACTTAACCCCATTTAAACAGACTAGACCTTTGCGAGCTGCAAGCCAAACCTAATCTCTGGTCACCGAGCAGACAAAAACAAAAGCAAACACAGCATAGAGGGAGGATTGTGTTTCTATTCCACCCTGACACCCGCTCCACTGTTTGCTATCCTGGTTTTTACTTTCCTAACACAACTAGATTAAGATGTTATGATGATAAAACTATGTTGTGAATTCCTCTAAGCTGTCAAATAATTATGTGACTCGGTGTGCAAAGAACAGTAAGCCATCTTAAAGTTCATATTTCACCGACAAGACATGTAAATCTCTGGTTTTAGCATCTGAAGATTCAAAGTATCAATTACCTGTTTACATCTGGGACTTTTTGGCAGTTCTTCATCAGCAGTAGATCTCTGAGATCAAGTGATCAGGTTTTGCTGCTTGTTAAACAAATGTAGTTAAAAAATAAATCTTCAGCAGCGGCTTTTCTCCAAGGAACTTTTTTTTTCCTCTCTACCTAACATTCTTCGACTCAGTGACCCCACTGGGAAAGTACTACAAAAGGTTTTTATAAATTCATTTTGAACCATTCATCCCTAATGGAATCGAGGGGAGTGGGGTGCTGGAGCCTATCCTGGCTGATTCAAGGCAAGAGGCAGGATACATCCCAAACAGGTCGCCAGTCTTTTGTGGGGCAACATACCGTAATTTTACGGCTATAAGGCGCATATAAACGTCTTAGATTTTCTTCAAAATGAGCGGTGCGCCCTTTTGTGCGGTGCGCCTTGTGTGTGAGAAAAGGCGGACCTAAAAGAAAAAGCGGTGCGCGTGAGAAAAGGCGGACCTAAAAGAAAAAGCGGTGCCCGTGAGGCGAGGCGGGCCTGAAAGAAAAGGCATGAGAACGTTAAAGAGTGAAGTGTGGGCGTGGATTGTGTATAAAAAAGGTATGTGCTGTATGCAAAACACTGCTGTTTTAACCCCTGAAAATGGCAAAGAGACACGCTTATGACGCTCAGTTTAAGCTGAAGGCAATCAGCTACGCGGAGGAACATGGGAATCGAGCCGCCACGAGAAATTTCAGCATTAACGAGCCAATGGATTGTAGATGCTTGGACTAACGTGTCTGCTGGTACTGTTATCCGAGCTTTCGCAAAAGCTGGTATCCTTTCTAAGAAGTGACTTTGACAGCGAGGAGCGAAGTGGACCTGCTCTGTTGGATTTTGCGCAGCTGTTCGATTCAGAAACAGAGGATGAGGACTTTGACGGATTTGAATAAAGACTATTACTGGTAATGTGCTTGTTTAGTATCGTTACTACTTAAATAAAGCACAACCAAACGCAATTTTGCTCCCGATCTATTTTTTAATACGCACATTTGCATGCTTGTGTGTGTGTTGTTGTAAGGCTGCGCCTTTTCGTACGGTGCGCCTTATGTGTGTGTTAAATTTAGCAGTGGCGCACATAACTGAGACTGCGCCTTTTCGTACGGTGCGCCTAATGGTTGTGAAATTACGGTATACGTCCATCGACACACAGACTCATTCCTAGGGGCAATTTTGTAGCAGTAATTCAACCTAACATGCATGTTTTTGGAGGGTGGGAGGAAACCAGAATACCTGGAGAAAACCCATGCATACATGGGGAGAACATGCAAACTCCACACAGAAAGGCCAGTATTCCAAACCTATCCCCATCCGGGCTCCAAATCCCTGACCTTCTTGCTGTGATGCCACTGTGCTAACCACTGTGCCAACCTTAAAACTTAATTTTGCTAGCTTCTCAATAATTTCACATATTTTTACCTCTAAATTTGTTTCATGGGCAATTTGTGATTATGTTGTTGAAAGGTCTAAAATGAATAGGGATAAGGAACAAGAGACATATCAGACAGGAAACAGTGTGACACTGTGTGAAGTAGCAGTGTAAGTCCAAGCACACCGCTGTGGGGTATTACATGTTCTTTAGGGGGATCAGATTACTCCTTACACCAAAGGGTTAGGACAAGATAAGCGGAATAGCAACAGTCCATAATGAACACCTTTATGTTTCTGTTTGTACGGAGAACAATACGTCGATATTTGTAAGCATGTGTATAGCCTGGCTGAAGCCGAAATAAAAAAAAGTGCCGTGTGTACTGCAACTGGAAGAAATGATGTGCTGATTTATTCCTCTCTGGTTCAAAAAAATGCAAATCAAACAATAGTCTATCATTGTGCGCTTAGAGGCTCATTGTTGTTCAAGCTCTCCTTGTTCCTGCCTGACACGAGGTACACATAATTCCATTTTGGAAATGAGACATACCTCTGGTCTTGTTCACTCTTGTAATTAAAATAAAATGTGATTTATATGTATATTTTGTACAACAAAACATGTCTACTAAATAAAAGCCATCACATTTTCCCAAATAATGTTTCTTCATTCCTGCCACGGATCTTAGTCACGTTAGACATGAATCAAACTTTCAACAATAATAGATCACGGAAGAAAAAAGTCTTTAGACCACAATCCAAAAAACCCATTGACCCGTGCTTTGCATGTCTGAGATGTTTCCAGCTCCGGATCACCTGATTTGGATTACCGTATTTTCCGCACTATAAGGTGCACCTAAAAACCTTAAATTTTCTCTAAAGTCCACGATGCGCCTTTTAAGCCGGAGCGTCTTATATATGGATTAATATTGAGCTAGAACAGGTGTCGCAACTGCGGTAAGCAGCCGCCAACTCCATTTCCCCGTAGAAGAAGTAGTGCGTTGTGCATGCTGGGATATATGAAAGGGCGTCTCATTTTACAATAGGTGCGTTCGAGATGACACAGGCGGACGCAGTTCTGATCGGCGCAGATCGGTGCGCAATGCATGCAAGTTTGGTTTTGCATTCAAAAACTTACTGGCATGCATTGCGCACCAATCTGCGCCGATCAGAACTGCGTTTGCATGTGTCATCTCGAACACACCTATTTGTGTGTTTGTGTAAAGACCCGGAAATGGCTCCTACCAAGTGACACTGTTACACCGCAGAGTTTAAACTCAAGGCGATCGGTCACGCAGCAGAACACGGGAATAGAGCCGTAGCCAGAGAGTTTAATATCAATGAATCAATGGTGAGGAAGTGGAGGAAGCAAGAGGATGCGCTGCGCAAAGTAAACAAGACTAAACAGAGTTTATCTCCAATGGAAGATAAACTGTGTCACGATTCTGTTCCTCACCTACATGGACAGAATATCTAGGCGCAAGACGAGGCGTTGAAGGGATCCAGTTTAGTGACCTCAGGATCGGATCTCTGCTTTTTGCGGATGATGTGGTCCTGTTGGCTTCATTAGACCGTGATCTCCAGCTCTCACTGGATCGATTTGCTGCTGAGTGTGAAGCGGCCGGGATGGGAATTAGCGCCTCCAAATCCTAGACCATGGTCCTCGCCCGGAAAAGGGTGGAATCCCCCCTGCGAGTCAGGGACAGTGTCCTGCCCCAAGTGGAGGAGTTTAAGTATCTTGGGGTCTTGTTCCCGAGTGGGGGAAGGATGGAGCGGGAGATCGACAGGCGGATCGGTGCGGCATCAGCAATAACTAGGACGCTGCATCGGTCCGTCGTGGTAAAGAGAGAGCTGAGCCGAAAAGCAAAGCTCTCGATTTACAAGTCGATCTACGTTCCAACTCTCACATATGGTCACCAGCTGTGGGTGGTGATCGAAAGAATGAGATCGCGGGTACAAGCGGCCGAAATGAGCTTCCTCCGCAGGGTGGCTGGGCTCTCACTCAGAGATCGGGTGAGGAGCTATGCCATCCGGGAGGAGCTCGGTGTTGAGCCGCTCCTCCTCCAGGTCGAGAGGAGCCTGATGGGGTGGTTTGAGCACCTGGTCAGGATGTCCCCCGAGCGCCTCGTGAGCAAGGTGTTTCGGGCACGTCCCACCGGGAGCAGACCAAGCGGCAGACCCCGGACCCGCTGGAGAGACTGTCTCACAGCTGGCCGAGGAACGACTTGGGATCCTTCCGGGGAAGCTGGAGGATGCAGCCGGTGTGAGAGAGGCCTGGGCTGCCCGTTTGAAGCTGTTACCCCCGTGACCTGACCCCGGAACAAGCGGAAGATGACGGAACGGAACCGAACGGAACAATGATCAGATATATTTGTTTAACAATCTATTTTTCCATAAAAACATCCATTTTTGAAGTATTTGTCCTAAACTAAAAGTTTGAACTTTTAATGGTGTGTTATTTTAGCCACCTTTATTTTTACAAGCTGTGACGAATTCCTCCCTCACACAGCTTGTAAACATCAGAAGTCATCAGCGTTTTACAGGAATGATTAAAATATTGCGAACACTTTTTGCTCGGAGCGGAATGTGTTTATACATAAGCGATTGTGGCTGAGAATGACTGGAAGGATTGCCAGACACATAGAGACGCCTTGTTTTTCAGCTTGTCATGTGTCATGACTTTCTAGAAAAACTTCACTTTTGAAGGGTTTGTGTTAAAAAAAAGTGGGGAAAAAAATATACCAATAAAACTTTATTTATTGCCATACATAATTCTTTATCCTCGTAGCATTAATAATGTGTTATTTATCGCTGGTGTCAATGCCCTTTTTGAGATGAAAATGAAGGCTACTTCTTGTTCTTTCGGCATTTGCCTTCATGGGTTGCCACAGCAAGTCAGTTTCTTCCTTATAACCTTATCTGGTACATCTTCTTTGGTCATGCCAACTATCTTCATGTCTTCCTTCACTGTATCCATGAACCTTGTCATTGGTCTTCCTCTAGGCCTCTTTCCTGGTGGTTCCAAATGTACTCTCTTTCGTTCGTCTGCACGTGTCCAAACCATTTCAGTCTGACCTCTCTGACTTTACCTCCAAACCTCTAACATGTGCTGTTCCTCTGATATACTCCTTTCTAATCCTGTCCATCCCAGAGAGATCCTCAGCATCTTCATCTCTGCTACCACCATCTCTGTTTCCTGCCTTTTTCTCAGTGCCACTGTCTCTAGACCAAACAGCATGGCCGCTCTCAACACACATCACACCTGATATCTTTCCCATTCCAGCCTGCCTGCAAACACTTCTTCACCTCTTTTCCACACTCTCCATTGCTGTGGACTGTTGACCCTAAGTATGTCAAATCTTCCACCTTCTTTATCTCTTTTCCCTGTAACCTCACTTTTCCATTTGGATCCCTCTCATTCACACTTTCCCTTTCATTTTAGCTGAAACTATTCTGTCACACACCACGCCTGATTCCATCTCCACCCATTCCAGCCTGCCTGCACACGCTTCTTCACCTCTTTTCCACACTCTCCATTGCTCTGGACTGTTGATCCTAGATACTTAAAATCTTCCACCTTCTTTATCTCTTCTCCCTGTAACCTCACTTTTCCAAAAAAAGTGGAGGCTAAGGAATGCAAAAGCAAAGTTTTATTTATTTATTTTTTTGCTTTAGTATCTTTTCGGGTCAAGTTTAAAAAAAATCTAAAGTTCATGTGAGTTGACATGAGTTTTTGAATAAATTTTGTGAATTTCTACTACATGTTTGTAGAGAGGTAGAGTTATCAGTCCATATTATCCGTCACGGAAGTTTAGAAACATTTTCTGCATCACACTGTACGTTCCCCTTGGTGGTAAAACAGATAAAGCATCTGACGTCAGGCACACGGTCAATGCTGATCTGCAGACTAAACATCTGCCTGATAACCCTTGTGAATCACCCCCAGCAACTGGAGAATAGTTTGATGGTGCCATGAACTGTCTGTGCGATTCCCTAGAGTGCACCGACTGATCTTCTGGTTTTCTACGAACTTCTGGTTTTCTACGAACCACATGGCGAGAACCTGGATGGACTAACGGACTGTATGACCATACGACCATGGTTGGACCATGGATGAACTAACGGACCGTATGACCATCTTCTCTACAGACTCCTGGACGAACAGCGGTGCTCCTTCTCCAAGAGGCTCAGACCGCTCCGCTCAAGAACATCTCGTTACCGGAGGTCTTTCTTACCGCACGTGATCCGGCTCTACAACGACTCACTTGTTGCTGTGACACAAATTTTCCATATGTGGGATTATTAAATTATGTTCGGATTCTGTATCTGAGTACATTTGGTTCTGCACGGACACCACCATTTCCACCAAGAGGGTCCACGATTACCCAAACAACAAACCATGGATAATTCGCAACGTCGTACCTCTTCTGATCAAGAAGAAGAGGGCCTTTTTGGAGGCTGAACTTAGTAGAGTTCAGAAAGAACCTGTTACTACTCTGGCTCAAAAAGCAGCAACAACAAGGGGAAGGCCACACGAAGCAACAAGGTTTAAAGGAATTTATTACAAAAAGATACTACTAAAGACACAATCAACAAAATAACGGCAGAGGATCAGACTGGCGTCGTGAGCAGAGAGCCGCCAGCAGCCATCTTGTTCCAGAGGGCGGGGCCAACGGCAGCTCCAGTTCCTGTGAGGACAGACAGGCAGAAAGATTTAAAGGGCCACGACCCCAGGGTCGTAACACTCCCCCCCTAAAGAACAGGGTTCTACCCTGTTAATCAATGTGTACAATACTTATCAGAATGTTGAAGAGTGCAACCTCCAGTTCCACATCTCAAGCCATTCGTGGGAACCACCTGGAGCTAAATGGGCCAAGTCAATCCAATGGAGCCCGAGACAAAGCATCAGCGAGTATATTATTTGTGCCTTTGATGTGCTTGATATCTAGGTGGTAGGGCTGAAGGAAAAGAGCCCAGCGCATAAGGCGCTGGTTTGGGTTCTGCAGAGAATTCAAAAAGGTAAGTGGGTTGTGATCCGAGTATACAGTTAAACTGATTCCAGAGTCAACATAGACACTAAAATGCCGCAAAGCCAAAATTAGAGCAAGAGCTTCCTTTTCTATGACGGAATAGTTTAACTGGAACTGTAAGAATTTTTTGGAAAAGAAGCTGACAGGACGCTCAACCCCATCCTCATCCTCTTGCAGCAATACAGCTCCTACCCCAACATGGCTTGCATCAACGTACAACTTAAAAGGCACATCAAAACGAGGAGCAAGCAGTACAGGTGCTGAACACAACAATGATTTTACTTCCTCAAAAGCATGTTGACAGGAGGCAGTCCAAATAAATGTAGATTTTTTCTTAAGAAGGTCTGTAAGTGGTGTAACTACAGTTGAAAAGTTTCTGCAAAAAGAGCGGTAATAACCTACAAGACCCAAAAATCTCATAAGTTCCTTTTTAGTAGCTGGAACAGGAAACTGTGCAATAGCGGTCACTTTTGCCATAACCGGGCGGACTTGACCCTGCCCCACAACCTTACCCAAATAAGTTACTGTGGCTTTTGCAAAGTCACACTTGGCTAAATTCAAGGTCAGATTACCCTGGACCAAACGCTCAAACAATGCTTTAATTTGGGCAAGATGGTTCTCCCACGTGTCACTATAAAGGACCACATCATCCAAGTAGACTGCACAACCTTTCAAACCGTTAACCACTCTATTCATTAACCGTTGGAAAGTCGCAGGCGCATTTCTTAGTCCAAACCCCATAACTGTATAGGAAAACAGACCAGATGGAGTTATAAAAGCTGCAATTTCTTGGGCTTTCGGGGTTAAAGGCACTTGCCAATACCCTTTGAGCAAGTCAAGCTTCGTCACAAACTTCGCACTACCTACTTGGTCAACACAATCCTCAACGCGTGGTAATGATTACGAATCTGGTTTTGTTACAGCATTCACTTTACGGAAATCAGTGCACATACGTGGAGACTTATCTGATTTTTCCACCAACAAGCAAGGAGAGGCCCAACTAGAAGCAGAATGAACAGCCAGGTCATTATCCAACATATACTGTACTTCTTTGTCAATCATTTTACGTTTTTCCTCAGAGACACGATAGAACCTTTGACAGATTGGCTTTGCATCCCCAACATCTATATCGTGTGATATCAAGTTGGTACGAGTCGGAGTGTCACTGAATAAAACGTGATATTCGTTAATCAATGCAGCTAACTGTTCAGCTTTATCCTTTGACAAATGACAAAATAGCAAATCCAAGTTATTCAGAGTTTCTGAATTTTTCAACCGACCAGAAAGAACAGCGTCATCCGGCATAGCCACGTCCTCTCCCCCATAGACTATCGACCCTGGTACCGCACAGGTAGACAACACCGCACCACACCGAAAAGACCCTGCCGTGCACTGCAAGGACTCACGACTAAAGTACGGTTTAAGGAGATTAACATGGCAAAGCTGTTGCTTCTTCTTCCTGTCTGGAGTTGCAACCAAATAATTCAAGTCCGAAAGCCGTCTTAACACAGTATAGGGACCATGAAATTTGGCCTGAAACGGTGAACCTACAACAGGCAACGAAACCAACACTTGATCCCCTGGACTAAATTCACGACTCTCACATCGTCTGTCATACAAGGACTTCATCTTAGTCTGAGCTTTGACCAAATTTCGCTTCGCCAACTGCCCCGCCACGTAGAGACGATGGCGAAAACCATTCACGTAATCCAACAAATTACCAGGGGGTTGTTTTGAAGCCCAGTTGTCGTGAAATACTGCTAATGGACCCCGAACTTTATGGCCAAACACCAAATCATTTGGACTAAAACCCGTACTCTCCTGACAGACTTCTCTAGCTGCAAGCAGCAACCACGGCAAACCCTCCTCCCAATCCTTCTGCAACTCTGTACAATAAGAACGAAACAATGATTTAAGAGTCTGATGGAATCTCTCCAGAGCACCTTGGCTCTGGGCGTGGTAAGCTGAAGCCTGATTATGTTTCACCTTAAGCTGGTCCAAGACTTGGGCAAACAGGTGAGACGAAAAATTAGACCCTTGGTCACTTTGAATGATTTTAGGGATGCCAAAAACTGAAATAAACTGAGTAAGAGCTTTTACAACCGCCTTAGCAGTTATATTGCGAAGCGCATACGCAGCTGGATAACGAGTGACCAAACACATAACCGTCAGCAAATACTGAGAGCCTGATTTAGACTTTGGCAAAGGTCCAACGCAATCAATAATCAAATGCTCAAACGGATTTTCAACAGCAGGTATCGGCTTAAGAGGTGCAGGCTTAATTCCCTGATTCGGTTTGCCAGAAATTTGACAAGTATGGCAAGTCCTAATATACTTGGCAACATCACGTTTGAGAAGGGGCCAAAAGAAATACCTAAGCACATGACTATAGGTTTTCTTTACTCCCAAATGGCCTGTTCGGTCATGCGAACAAGACAACACCCTTCCTCTAAATTTTGTAGGAACGACTATCTGCAAACACGGACTACCCAAAAAATCAGAACCCTGAGGCTGCCATTTCCTAACCAATACCTCACCCTGAAGGAAATACCCAGATGCAGAGCTTCGAAGTTCCGATGAAGGTTGGACTTTATCAAACAGCGCAGTCAGTGACACATCCGCTTTCTGTTCAGCAATTAACTCCTGCTGGGAAATAGAAAACATTTGAGGTAAATCAAACTGAACATCTGAGTTAGGGCAACATTCTTCTGATGTTTCAGACTTAGCCTTTGCCATGGCCCTGGTGACAGCACAAGCAGTGAACACCTCAGGAAAGTTCCGCCCACAGGAATCAGGAACTTTTGCTGGAACTGAAACTTTGATAGGACACTCTACAGGCCACACCTGGTTACCAGCTAAGTCATTACCCAAGATCACAGCAACGCCCTCTACTGGCAATTCTGGTCGAACAGCAATTTGCACATTTCCTTCAACAAAACCACTAGACAGAAAGATCCTATGCAACGGGGCACTAAGTGGTACCAAACTAACACCTCTCACCAGGACACAATCACCTGTACTTGTCTCTTCTGAAAAAGGCAAGACCGAAGAAAGAACAAACGAGTCTGTAGCACCTGTATCCCTCAAAATTTTCACTGGGACTTTCCTATGATCACCACAAAGTGACACAAACCCATCAGAAACAAAAGAGTCGAGACCAGAAAAACATTTGGATTCCACAACTGGGCCCAAGCACTGAGATTTTGCCTGAACAGTGAAAACCGCAGGTTTAACAGTCTTAGTTCTCACTTGACCACTTTTCCTTTGCAAAACGGGACAATCAATCTTCCAATGACCTTCCCCACGACAGTAGTTACAACTTTGCCCCGACTTTCTAAAAGCACTAGGGCTCCTAGTCTCGAAGTTGTTACTCCTGGTAGAAGTAACAGAAGTACCAGTAGAAAAAGTAGTAGAAACACTCTTCCTAAATTTACCCTTGTGAGCCAAAACATAGTCATCAGCTATAGTAGCAGCTTCTGAAACAGTAACTACTCGACGTTCTCTAATATGAGTGGCAACTTCTGGCGGAACACAATCGACAAATTGTTCAAGAACCATAAGATCACAAAGGTTATCATACGAAGAAACCTCCAAAGAAGAACACCACCTGTGAAAATGCTTGCTTAAGTCCTTGACAAACTCAACATGAGACTGGTTTTCACCCTTCCTCCAAGATCTAAAACGTTGCCTGGAAACTTCTGGAACCAACTCATATGCTTTCAACACCGCTTCCTTAACAAGTTTATAGTCCTGACTGTCGTGGTCACTCAAAGCAGAATAGGCTACCTGGGCCTTCCCTGTAAAAACTGACTGCAACATTACAACCCTCAAATCATCCGGCCAACTTCTGGAATCAGCAACACGTTCAAAAAGTACGAAGAATGTATCCGGATCCTTTTCATCAAACTTTGGGACAAGACGCAAATTAGAAACCACATCAGACTCACTTCGAACGGAAGTAGAACTAAGCCTCTCCCTCTCAAACTGTAACTTGTCCCTTTCCAAAGCTACTCTCATCTGCTCCATAGCCATCTGCTGCTCATACTGCACCCTGTCCCTTTCCAAAGCTATCTTCTCCTTCTCCATTTCTAACAAAAGCAACTCCCTTTTTTGTTCAAATGTCAAAATATCTTTAACCTCAGGGTTGGTTAGACCAACTTTCCCTGGCAAAATCCCATCACGTACTAAAGCAGACCACAAACACAACTTTATCTCATCTTTCAGTTTTCTAGCACCAATATCAACGGAATAATAATCAACCAACTGCAATAGTTGTTCTCTAGTAAAGCCATTTAACATCTCCTCAGTAGGGGACTCCGTAAAATCCTCCACAGATGACATGTTTGATGTAAAAAAAAACTAATTAGAGCACAGAGTTGAGGTTTCCCCACTAACTACCTAACCAGAATCTGACTAAACTCACCCCTAGTCTTCAGGAGGCCTGGCGGTGGGTATTTATGCGCTTGAGGCTGCTAACCAGCCCCATACATACCAGCGGTACAGTACAAGTACTAATACCACGGCGCGCTCCCGAGCCGACGTAGGGTAAGGGTAGTGGGATGCTGCAACCCGCACGTACCTCCACTCTAAATGCCTATTGCAAAACAAAAAACAAGTGAATCTCATAAGGAGACAACACTTCTAAATCCTAACAGGGTAAGCCCCAACCCCCATCATGTGCTCAAAAATACTAACAAAAAAATAATGTAGGCTTCAATCAAAAAAAAATAAATTCCAAACAAAACTAAGGTCTGCCACAAAGTGTTAACTGGTCCCACACACCCTGATCAACAGCCAAACCAAACTCAATTTAACTCAGAACTTTGAAATAAACTCACATTGCCAGCAAAAGAAATCACCCACACCTGTGTGGTCTCCCCCAGCCTGATTTGATTAGCAGCCAAGATAGCCAACCAACCGACTAAATAACCAAACTTCTCCAAACTGAACTCAAAATGGGACAAAACCAATCCAAAGTAACCAAATTCAGTGAAGACGAATTTCCAATTTCAAAACAAAAAAAAAATTTTGTACAGACTTTAACTTACCCAATTGGTCTGATCCCGGACGAGCCCCCATTTGTTACTACTCTGGCTCAAAAAGCAGCAACAACAAGGGGAAGGCCACACGAAGCAACAAGGTTTAAAGGAATTTATTACAAAAAGATACTACTAAAGACACAATCAACAAAATAACGGCAGAGGATCAGACTGGCGTCGTGAGCAGAGAGCCGCCAGCAGCCATCTTGTTCCAGAGGGCGGGGCCAACGGCAGCTCCAGTTCCTGTGAGGACAGACAGGCAGAAAGATTTAAAGGGCCACGACCCCAGGGTCGTAACAAACCGAAGCACAATCTGAGGAAGGGTAAAGAGGCCCATATGACTGGAGAGGAACCAGGCTAGAGATGTGTGGAGAGGTATGAGGAACATCAATACCTTTTAGAGGAAAGGGGCCAGCTTGGCTGAGTGGAGCGAGCTGAGGGGAACGAGCTGAACCAGTTTTTTAACAGGTTTGACTCCCCCACTTGCACCTCCTCCCTGTCTCGAAGATATCAAAGCTCCCCCCCACACCTTTTAGAGCTTCTGCCGTCACCCAACTTAGACTCTGCCACCCGCCCCCCTCATCCCTACACCGGTGTCTGGTCTACTTATCACTCTAGGCCCTTTGAAGAACTTGAAAGGCTGAATCAGGACAAAGCTGTTGGACCAGATAGCATCAGTTCAGAGGGTCCTGAAGAACTGTTCCATTTCAAGTGCTTCAGCATCTTTTCAACATGAGCCTTCTTCTCCAGAGAGTCCCAGTGCTCTGAAAAACATCGTACCATGTCCCAGTGCTGAAGAAGCCTCATCCTGGGACACTGAATGACTACAGGCCGGTCGCACTGACCTCTCAAGTCATGAAGATGATGGATCGGCTGGAGCTTTCACACCTCAGAACTTTGTAAGATGGTTTTGAAGGTGTGCACATCACAGAGACACACATTTTAATGGGAGCAGTGTTGTTGTTTTCTCAACAAAGGTAATATATCAAGAAAGGCGCCATCTAGTGACGAAACATCAGAATTGCAGGGGAAATAAAACTAACAAGGTTTAACTATTTAATTTTTTCAAGTTCGGTGCGTCGGATAAAAACGTTAAACAGCTGCATTGGCTCGTGGGCCGTAGTTTGCCCATGCCTCTTCTAGTGTATGAATGAGAGTTTGATCACACCTAGAAAGTAAAAAATGTTTGAAGAGAGAAGTTTTTGATAAACAAAGCTTGACTAAGTTGTGCACATACACAATCTGGGCAGGGAATCAATGTGGTATCACTTCAGTCCTTTAACCTAAAACTGGGAAAGAGTTGGGAGTGTTAAAAACTGAAGTTAATGTGACACGAGAAAAAATAAAGAGCAGGTTAGCATCAGTGCATAGACTTTATTTTTTAGATTTACTTTTTTACTTTTAGATTTTTTACTTTTACTTTTTTTAGATTTACTTTTTCATCTGTTAAAATAATAGGGGGCGGTGGCTCAGTGGTAGAGTGTTGCCCACAGATCGGAAGTTAATTGGAAGTTCGTGGGTTGATTTCCACTGAGTTCCCGTCTAGTGTCCTTGGAGAAGACACTTAACCCACCATTGGCGCCATTGTGGCAGCCTGCTGCGGCGTAGTTCTGCAGCACACAAATTTCCCTGATGAGGGATTAATAGAGTATGTAAAAATTAAAAAAAGAAAAAAATAATACACTATCATAATGACAGAAGAGTAGCTACTGCATAAAATTTGGAAGACAATGTTAAAGTTTTTTACCTATACATTGAAATAAACGGCTTCCACAAAACAATCAATGACGGATAGAGAGATTAATTTAAATTGATTATGACACTAAGAAATTAGACTGGGGGAAGTATTTTCTTGGCTTCTTAAGTTTCATCAGACTGACACCACCCAGCTCCACTTTTCTTCTGTTTCACCCTTGCTGTTAAAAAAAATGTTTTGACTCCCAAGACAGGAATCCAGATTGATTGGAGTTGACTTGTAGTAAAGAGATGTCATTATATTGAACATGAGGTATGCAAAAGATAATGCTTTCACTGTCAGTATCCCTCACCTGCCGCCAGAGGGAGCCCTGGATATTCCTAATAAACCTCATTAGGATTGCCTGGGGATGATTCCTGATTCCACACATCTGTACACCCTGCCATCTATTTAAGGGGATTCACCCTGGACTTCCTTTTCGGGTCTTACTATCCCTTCCAGCCAGGTCACCCTGATTGCCTGACCATGTTTGAACATTCTTATTATTTGGACTTTTAAAACCTTGTGTTAATTCTGTGCTTCTTGCTTTACACACTTTCCTGAATTGTGTAAATAAACCTTGTTTGAAGTCCTGCAATTGGTCCTCCTCTTTTCCACCATTCCCTTAAAACCCTGACATTCACTGCTTTTTAATCGGAGAATTCTTTGAGAGGAATCTGGAAGTTGGAAGTTTTACTCACAGATCCAAATATGGTATTTTTGACCATCAACAAGACCAAAATCCCCAAACTAGGAAAGAAAAAAGCTTGTTTTTTCATTTTAAACTTGAAATAGTTTTATGGTTAGTTTTCTTCTTTGTTGGCCTTCTGTGGTTCTGACTTAGTAAACACATCTAGTCATACATGCTCAGCCTTTTGAGCAGCAATGTTAAAAAGTCATGAGGCTTGGCTTCGAGAGCAAATGGCAAATTTTCTCAAAAGTTAGTCGAGGCCAAATTCAAGCTACACACTTTTTGCAAGTCAAGAATATTTTTTTTTTTTTTACTATTCAAAAAATTTACATAGACCAGTTAAAACTTGTCCGACGTCACATCATTGTTCACTAGCTCAGAGCAAACTGGCAAAATGGCAAACCTGAACTGTCGAACATCCCCATTTCATCCCCATAATCTATTGATATCTCTGAATTATGTATCAAGCATCAAACATCAGCAGCGAAACTGTTGCTTTAATGGTTTTTTTTGGGGACAAACTAATCTAAAAAGTTTTTTTGTTGCATTCGGAGCAGCTTGTGATCATTGCTAGAATGGTTTAATGCAGACATGTCCAAAGTCCGGCCCGCGGGCCAAATGCGGCCCGTTGTCAATTTTCATCCGGCCCGCAGCCTCCGGCATAAAATCAATAGCGCCTTGCCCGCGTGTAGAATTACGTAATACATTGGGCAGCAGCGCTGTTACCTGCGTGTTCTAAATGCTGCCATCTAGAGGCTAAAATAGGAACAGCAAATTAGTATGTGAGCCCTCCAATTTTCTAAAATGGCGGCAATTAATAAAAGGAGGGGAAAAAATCATCTAGCACGTCATTTAACCAGTCTAAACTAATGGTTACCAAAGCATGCCATCCATCTGATCCTGTTCTCAGCGGCGACTCCAGGATTTTCTAAAGGGCTTTTTGTCTATAACGCCCCTGTTTGGCCACCCCTGGTTTCATGTGTCTATCTAGGATTTCTCAAAGAAACATAATGTGAAGTCCAAATACATAGGTTCCGATTTGAGAAGATGTGGTCTATGTTCGACAATATAACGTCTGTTTTCTAGTCGCTAAATCATTGAACTCTGGTTTCCTGCTTCATGGGATAGTTTTTTGGGGGGCTTAAAAACAGACATCATGTTGTCTACAAAAGGTCGGGTAAAAAAATATATCCGAAAGAAATCCGAATAACATCTTCTTATGTAACTTGAAAGTCGTATAAACACCCACATCTGTACACCATGTCTATACTTAAAGTTTGTCCCAAAGCCAAACACAACTTCTGTCTGCGTGTCTAACTTTGAAGATGTATGAGGGTTAGGAGAAAGTTAAAAAACACAAGGACTACTTTTCCCACAGGGATGTTGTTGCTGTAAACACAAGATTATTCAATTTCTTGTGTAACACTACCTGAAATGGAGCAACATGTTGTTTTGATTGGCCGAGTGTGTTCACGTTGGTTTTTTTGTTCCACAACAGGACAATGCCGAGGAGACAACAGGCTGCTGCCCCCTGGTGAAAATCAATAAAACTGTACAAATAAGTACAGGGAGGTAAAAAAAGTATTTGAACACTCTGTGATTTTTAAAGTTCACCCTTTTAGAAATTATGGAGGGGTCCTAAATTTCCATCTTAGGTGCATGTCCATTGTTCCGTTCTGTTGTCTTCCACTTATCCGGGGCTGGGTTGCGGGGGCAACAGCCTCAGATGGGAAGCCCAGGCTTTTCTCACCCTGGCTGTATCCTCCAGATCACCCGGGAGTATCCAGAGGCGTTTCGCAGCCAGCTATGAGACACAGTCTCTCCAGCAGGTCCAGGTTCTGCCTCTGGATCTCCTCCTATTGGGACGTCCCCGAAACACCTCACAAGCAAGGCATCCTAACCAGATGCCTGAACTGCTCCATCTGGCTTCTCTCGACCCAGAGGAGTAATGGGAGAGAGACTGAGAGACGTGATCTGAAGAAAATAATAATCTGGGAATCACATTTTGTGATTTTGGTCACCAGCTGTGGGTGGTTGGGGAACAACTCGGGATCCTTCCGGGGGAACTGGAGGATGCAACTGGGGTAAGAGAAGCCTGGGCTTCCGGTCTAAGCCTAGGCTTCCGGTCTAAGCCTGTTGCCCCCGCGACTCAGCCCTGGATAAGCGGAACGACGGAATAGAACGGAACATTTTGTAATTTTTTTTTTTTTTAAATAATTAGAATTTTGAAGTTGGAGATACTTATTTGCCTCACCAGTATCAGACCAGGCTGAGATTATTCTCTTTGGTTTGAATGAAAAGGACAGATTTACAGTTGCCTCGTGAATGTCGTGCATGTGTAATTTTATGATGACACGGTAACGTGCAAAAGCATTGTTTTGAACAATTTAGTGTGTGTTTGATTTAGTTTGAATAGTATTATTAGCTTGCTGAAACTTTTTTGGTTGATGTGAAGAGGCTAAAGGCAAAGGTGCCTAAAGGTGCCCAAAACACCTCGCCTGCGAGGCGCTCGGGGAGCATTCTGACCAGATGCGTGAACCACCCCATCTGGCTCCTCTTGACCTGGAGGAGGAGCGGCTCGACACCGAGCTCCTCCCGGATGGCAGAGCTCCTCACCCGATCTCTGAGTGAGAGCCCAGCCACCCTGCGGAGGAAGCTCATTTCGGCCGCTTGTACCCGCGATCTCATTCTTTCGGTCACCACCCACAGCTGGTGACCATAGGTGAGGGTTGGAACGTAGATCGACTTGTAAATCGAGAGCTTTGCTTTTCGGCTCAGCTCTCTCTTTACCACGACGGACCGATTCAGCGTCCTAGTTATTGCTGACGCCGCACCGACCAGCCTGTCGATCTCCCGCTCCATCTTTCCCCCACTCATCAACAAGACCACGAGATACTTAAACTCCTCCACTTGGGGCAGGACCCTGTCCCTGACCTGCAGGCGGCATTCCACCCTCTTCCGGGCGAGGACCATGGTCTCGGATTTGGAGGCGCTAATTCCCATCCCGGACGCTTTTAGCATCTTTACTTAATATCTTTACCATCTTTTATCAATCCGTTGGATTTTTTTTTAAAAAAAAAAAGCCAGATTCCAAAATCAGTCGAAATTCCAAATTATTTGTGGGGCTAATTGTCTCAACCTGTAATCATCAATCACTAATGTACAGTATATATCCAGGCGGCACGGTGGCGCAGTGGGCAGCACAGTGGCCTCACAGCAAAAAGGTCATGGGTTCGAGTCCCGGGTGGAGACAAGGCTTGGAACACTGTCCTTTCTGTGTGGAGTTTGCATGTTCTCCACGTGTTTGCGTGGGTTGCTCCGGTTTCTTTCCACCCTCCAAAAACATGCATGCTAGGTTGATTGGCCGGTGCCAAATTGCCCCTAGGAACCTGTGTGTGTGGATGGTTGTATATGTGTGGCTCCGTGACAGACTGGTGACCTGTTTGGGGTGTCCCCTACTCCTCGCCCTGCCCCTTGCCTTGAATAAGCCGGGATGGGCCCCGGCACCCCCGCAACCCTGAAAGGGATAGATGGATCACAAGGTGACTGTGTCCCCTCACACAATTTATTGGCAATACACACACACACACACACACACTCTTTTAATGAGTTTTCATCAGAGCAACAATTTTATCTAAGGGGGAGGCCATAGCTCAGTGGTAGAACGTTCGCTAGATCAAAAGTTCACTAGATCAAATCCCACTGAGCTCATGCCAAGGTGTCCTTGGAGAAGACATCCAAACACCCATTTCTCCCACCATTGGTGCTATCATGGCAGCCTGCTACGGTGTAATGCAGCACCCAAATTCTCCCGTTGAGGGATGAAAAAAGTAATTCTTTCTTTATGTCATTTTGATCAAATCAAACTAAAACACAACTACAAGAGAAAAAAGGAAGTAGGAGATGTTTTTTTTTTATGTTTCTGGTTCTATCATTTTTGTTCCTACCTGCAGTGCCCACATAGCCAACAAAACCACATCCTTTACTTTTTTAACGTTTGCTGCCTTCCTGACATGTGAACAAAAAGATGATTTAATAACTACTGTTGCGGTCACCTAACGAATTGTTTCTAATTATCAATAATTGATTTTTTAGAGCCTCCAAACAGATTTAGAGGTGATAATGTTGACCTGTTATAAAATGACATTCTGCACTCCCGTGTCCACTTTCAGTAACGTTTAAAACTCACTTCCCTTCTTAAAAAGTGAAAGCACAATTAAAACTGCACGTTTACTTAAGAATTTTCTGCTTTCCATTGCGCACCTGCAAAACCAAAGAAATCAGATTTTGGGTATGAAACTTGCAGTCTGCGACGAGTAGATGGGGAAGATAAGCTAATTTCTGAGGTTTTCCTGCTTACTTGATTCACATCAACTGCAAATCGCACCATCACCTTGTCTTCACACTTTCTCCCGGACTTCAAACAAGTCACACATAAAAGAAAAAACAGCTCCTCAAAACGTTTCCCAGGCAGTCAAAGAAGATGAAACCAAATATTTTTATGATTATTTTTTTGAGTCATTTGATGCTGACCACTCAGGAAAATAATCAGGTATGTGATTTTTTTTTCTCGTCTGTATGTAGTTAAGAGACTATGTCGAAAATCGTCTTAATCTTTCTGCGATATCTTCAGGTGTTTTTGTCTGCTACTGCACACATTGTGTGTGTAGTACTTAAACACTTCATTTCAGATTTCTACTGTAGTTTTCAAACCACATTGTCAATGAGAAAAATAAAGAATAGATTTGAGTAAACGAAACCCTTGTTACGCTCACAGATGTTTTATAGTCAGATTTCCAGATGTTATTAGCAGTGGTGGATGAAGTACTCACTTTTTGTACTTAAGTAAAAGTACAGATAATTAGGCAAAAAAAAAATACTTAAGTAAAAGTACCAATAAAAAAATCTACTTAAGTAAAAGTACCAATAAAAAAATCTACTTAAGTAAAAGCACAAAAATGTTACTTTTTAAGTAAAAAGTAAACGTATTCGACCATGATTCAATTGTTATTTTTTGAGCTGGTCAACGATCTTCTGACTCTTTTTCAATTTGTTAGGTATATTTGATATTAGTTTTTTTGGCGGTGAATGACTGCAGAAGTTGTTTATTCTCGATTCTGGTCCTCGATTCATTACTTCTTCTACCTCTTGGAGACAGCAGTTGATCAACTGCTCCCTCTACAGTTTTATTTTGGCAATGCAGCTTCAAGTTGTGCTAAAAAACACCTGTATTTTGTCAAATTCCAGACCGAAAATGTAACAAAAAATGCAAAACATACTTTTAAAAAGTAACGGAGTAAAAGTACAGATATTTGCTCTAAAAATGTAGTGAAGTAAAAGTAAAAAGTACCGGTCTTAAATTTTACTTAAGTAGAGAGACACAATTTTTTCACTTAAGTACAGTAACGAAGTACATTTACTTCGTTACGTTCCACCACTGATGTTAGTAGGAGTACCTGCAAAATGATCATTCTTACTGACGACCAATGAAACTTAGAAAATTTAATTACAGCTGAAAGTGTTTGAACATGTTTTCTCTCTTCAAGTCCACTTTGAATTTTAAATACGACACTTCTTTATTGTCGCCAGGGTCCAACTGGCAAATTTTAACAACCAATTCAAACTTACTTTTGCCTGTAAATCAATCTTGTTAGTTATGGTCACGTCTCTGGACTTGCGTACACAAGACCTAATGTTTATCGATTACTGTAATCAATCAGAAACTTTCCGCGTTTTTTTTTCTTTTACTATGTCATTTAAAAACACAACCATCAACTTGAGACAGTGAAAAGTAAAAGAAGTGAGATACTTTTTCACTTAGGCCCTGTCCACACGTAGCCGGGTATTTTTAAAAACGCATATATTTTTATCCGTTTGGCCTGCCGTCCACACAAAAACGGAGGTTTTTTTTCACTCAAGACCGGCGTTTTGGAAAACTCCGGCCAAAGTGGAGATTTTGGAAAACTCAGTTTTTGCGTTTGCGTGTGGACGTGCGAAAACGGAGATTTGCGTTTTTATACGTCACTACCTGCGACAAGTAATGCACATACGAAATTTGTGTGCGTCCTTGTTTGGATCGCAAACAAGATTTGGGCAGCATGGACCCAATCTATATTTTTCTGTGTTTTATTAACTTTATAGTCGATCTTCTGCTTCTTCTTTCGGCATTTCCCTTCAGGGGTCGCCACAGCAAGTCAGTTTCTTCCATCTAACCCTATCTGCTGCATCCTCTTTGCTCACACCAACTATCTTCATGTCTTCCTTCTCTGCGTCCATGAACCTCCTCTTTGGTCTTCCTCTAGTCCTCTTTCCTGGTGGTTCCAAATCCACCAATACTCTCTCTCTCCTCTGCACATGTCCAAATCATCTCAGTCTTGCCTCTCGAAATCTATCCCCAAAACCTCTAACATGTGCTGTTCCCCTGATATACTCATTTCTAATCCTGTCCATCCTGGTCACTCCCAGAGAGATCCTCAGCATCTTCATCTCTGCTACCTCCATCTCTGCTTCCTGTCTTTTCTTCAGTGCTACTGTTTCTAGACCAAACAGCATGGCTGGTCTCACCACAGTTTTGAACACTTTCCCTTTCATTCTAGCTGAAACTCTTTTGTCGCACATCACACTTGATACTTTCCTCCACTCGTTCCAGCCTGCCTGAACACGCTTCTTCACCTCTTTTCCACACCTCTTTTCCTTTTCCTTGTCGGTCCACACAAACAAGATACACAAACAGGTTTTGCGGAAATGATGACAGAGGTGCTCTGATTGGATAGCTCAGAACGTACGTTTACATCAATACTGCCGACTACTGGTATGGCATGCTCATAATCGCACTCAGAAGCGTGTTTGTATGGCTCCGTGTGGACGCGGATAGTTTGAAAACGGTTACGTTTGGACGCGAGCGTTTTCCTAAAACGGAGGACAGCAGATATGCGTTTTCAAAATTGCCCGGCTCCGTGTGGACGGGGCCTTAAACTATAGTAAATAGAAAATTTACGTTCTTGAACGTTAAAACTTCAGAAAGTTGGTAAAACTACAAAGTATAAAACTACGAGAAATTTCAAAACGCTACAATTTATTGAAAAATACATCAAATAAAATTGGAAGAATTTATTTTGGCTTACATGAGAAAACCCAAAACATCAAAACTTTGATCTCAAGGTCATTGGGTTGCACTGGATTGCAAACAAGCATGATTCTTTAAAAAATAATAAAAACCACGGCTGCTAAAACTGCGCAGTTCTCTCGTGCAAAGAGGAAGCCGCATGTGAACATGGAAGCCACATTCACAACATTTTCTTCTCCAGTTTAAAGTGAAATTAAGCTATTTTGAGGCAAAAAATATTTTTGTGGTCCAATAAACAAAAACAAAAATTTTAGTTGAAACCATAAATTCTCGCTGACTAAAGCATCATGTTTATTTCAATAGCCCACATCTTTCATCCATGGTTATTTTTATGCTTTTAGATGGTTTAAAGCTCCGTTCATGTCAAAAAGTACACAAAAGGTTTTGAGCATGTTTGGTACCCGAGACATCTCTGTCACAAAAGACTTTTTAAACCCCATTAAATCTTGACTGAACCCCAGCATTGTACTGGCGTACCAAAAACAACCCCAAAATTACATGAAATATGTCCATCCCAACGGTATGGCGGGGGGTGCCGGAGTCTATCCAGGCTGATTTAAGGCGAAACCCTGAACAGGTCGCCAGTCTGTTCTTCTTCTTTCGGTATTTTCCTTCAGGGGTAGCCACAGCAAGTCAGTTTCTTCCATCTAACCCTATCTGCTGTATCCTCTTCAATCACGCCAACTATCTCCCTGTCTTCCTTCACTGTATCCATGAACCCCCTCTTTGGTTTTCCTCTTGGCCTCTTTCCTGGTGGTTCCAAATTCAGCATCCTTCTGCCAATGTTCTCTCCTCTGCACATATCCAAATCATTTCAGTCTGGCCTCTCTGACTTTATCTCCAAAACCTCTAACGTGTGCTGTTCCTCTGATATACTCATTTCTAATCCTGTCCATCCTGGTCACTCCCACAGAGAATCTCAGCATCTTCATCTGTGCTACCTTCATCTCTGTTTCCTGTCTTTTCCTCAGTGCCACTGTCTCTAGACCAAACAACATGGCCGGTCTCACCACACGTCACGCCTGATACCTTTCTCCACCCATTCCAGCCTGCCTGCAAACACTTGGATCCCTCTCATTCACACTTTCCCTTTTTCTGTCTTTTCTTCAGTGCTACTGTTTGTAGACCAAACAGCATGGCCGGTCTCACCACGGTTTTGTACACTTTCCCTTTCATTCTAGCTGAAACTCTTCTGTCGCACATCACACCTGATACTTTTCTCCACCCGTTCCAGCCTGCCTGAACACGCTTCTTCACCTCTTTTCCACACTCTCCATTGCTCTGGACTGTTGATCCTAGATACTTAAAATCTTCCACCTTCTTTATCTCTTCTCCCTGTAACCTCACTTTTCCATTTGGATCCCTCTCATTCACACACATGTACTCTGTTTTACTCTGACTAATCTTCATTCCTCTTCTTTCTAGTGCAAACCTCGCCCTCTCCAGCTTTTCCTCCACCTCTTCCCTCCTCTCACTACAGATCACAATGTCATCTGCAAACATCATTGTCCATGGAGATTCCTGTGTAACCTCGACTGTCAGCTTGTCCAACACTATAGCAAACAGCAAAGGGCTCAGAGCAGATGCTTGGTGCAGTCCCACCCCCACACTGAACTCCTCTGTCACACCTACAGCACACCTCACCACTGTCTTACAGTCCTCATACATGTCCTGCACCGCTCTAACATACTTCTCTGTCACACCAGACTTTCTCATACAATACCATAGTTCTTCTCTAGGTACCCTGTGATACGCTTTCTCTAGATCTACAAAGACACAGTGCAGCTCCCTCTGACCTTCCCTGTACTTCTCTATCAGCATCCTCAAGGCAAATACTGCATCTGTAGTAGTGCTCTTTTTTTGGCATAAAACCATGCTACTGCTCACAAATTCTTACTTCCGACCTTAGCCTAGCTTTGACAACTTGCAGAAGGAAACTCTTATTTGACTCATCTTTTTTCTTTTTTTTTTTTCAGTTATCGGAACAACCGGAAGATCCATATGAAGACATTTATGGGAACGATTCCTACGATGGCACATCTTCTCCTGCTTGCGAAACAACTGTTCCTGGGTTTAATTCCCTCGGCCTTACAGTTGTGTATTTCATTGTGTTTGCCTTCAGCTTTGTAGGCAACAGCATTGTTATCTTTGTTGTCTGCTCCATGAAGAAAGGCCGAGCCAGCACAGATATCTACCTGATGAATATGGCCATCGCTGACCTGCTCTTCTGTTTCTCTCTACCCTTCTGGGCAATCAAGAACCATGTGGGCTGGATCTACGGAAACTTCCTTTGCAAACTGCTCTCAGGTTTTCAGGAGGCATCCGTTTACAGTGGTGTTTTCCTGCTGGCTTGCATCAGTGTAGACCGTTACTGTGCCATAGTAAGGGCCACACGCATGCTATCTTCACGTCGTTTGTTGATTAAGGTTGTTTGCATCATTGTTTGGTTCGTATCTGGACTCTTGGCTCTGCCGACGTTGGTGAAGAAGGAGAGCATGTATTACCCTGACCTTGATACATACATTTGCTATGAAAACATAATTGGTGAAGGCAGTTACAAGTTTCGGGCCATAATTCATATCTTGAGGCATTTGTTGGGCTTCTTCTTGCCGTTGGTGGTGATGGTTTTCTGCTACAGTTGGACGGTGGTGAAGCTCGTCTACTCCCGAAATCAACAAAAACACAAAGCCATGCGGGTGATCCTGGCCGTGGTGTTGGCCTTTGTTCTCTGCTGGCTGCCATACAATGTCGCTGTTGTCATTGACACACTTATGGAGGGTAATGTGATGATGGAGGACTCCTGTGAAACTCGTTATGCCGTCCAAGTGGCCATAAATGTGTCTGAAGTTTTTGCCTTTATGCACTGTGCGGTGAATCCGGTCCTTTACGCCTTTGTTGGGGTGAAGTTTCGTAACCAACTGCTATTAGCGCTTTACAAACACGGTGTCATCAGCAATAGGATTCATGTGGCTTACAGAATGGGTTCTGCCAATAGCACGGGATCTAGAAAGACTTCTATTAGCATGTGATTAACTCCAACCAAAGGCGTCCTTGTTGTCATAAACCACTCCTTCTGGTCCTTTTCCTGTACCTCTTGTTTTTTCTAATGCCCTGATACCTCAGACCTGATCCCAGCAGCCTTCTCCTAATGTTTACACCTGTGTTTTGTTCCCCATGTTCCAGCCCCCTTCATACGGTATCTTTATCAGGTCGCCAGTTTGGTTGTCCGCATTTTGGTCTTCCTGAGCCAGTCCAAGACCCATGTTGTCCTAGGTTGGCTACCAGATGAATCTTACCTGTCTCTGTTCCATTCCGTCATCTTCCGCTTGTTCCGGGGTCGGGTCGCGAGGGCAACAGCCTCAAGCGGGCAGCCCAGGCCTCTCCCTCCCCGGCTGCATCCTCCAGCTCACCTGGAAGAATCCCAGTCGTTCCCCGGCCAGCTGTGAGACATAGTCTCTCCAGCAGGTCCGGGGTCTGCCCCTTGGTCTCCTCCCGGTGGGACGTGCCCGAAACACCTCGCCCGCGAGGTGCTCGGCGGGCATCCTGACCAGATGCCCGAACCACCCCATCTGGCTCCTCTCGACCTGGAGGAGGAGCGGCACGACACCGAGCTCCTCCCGGATGGCAGAGCTCCTCGCCCGATCTCTGAGTGAGAGCCCAGCCACCCTGCGGAGGAAGCTCATTTCGGCCGCTTTTACCCGCGATCTCATTCTTTCGGTCACCACCCACAGCTGGTGACCTGTCTCTCTTCCCTAAATTCAGGGACGTGGAGTCAAATAAATTTTAATTTACAAAAAAGGCTCTGCAATCATAAAAAACTCACTTTTTCAGACTGATTGAAAAAAAACCCGAAACTCAGATCTAAATGTGAATTGAATATGGCTCATGTTGTAAGTGATGACTAAGCGAGAGAAAACACGAAGTAATGGGTTCCAGAGTTTATTTAAAATATCCTTTAATCGTTCCATACATTTTTTGGCCAGTCTTTCAATTTTATCAAGATAGATTTTGGGTTTTGAAGTACAAAAATATCTTCTTCTGACCTTGAGCTCCCATGACAAACTTTTACATTGACTAGTTGGATAAAAAGTCATGTCAATTGTCTAAAATCTGGTAGGTTTTTTTTTTTTAAATAGCTTAGCCAATTTTTTTTATGGAATACACCTCCATACACTAGGACTGAAAATTTCAGTAAGATTAGCTTTTTTTTTCACATACTCTATTGATCCCTCAACGGGGAAATTTGTGTGCTGCACTCCTACACCGCAGCAGGCTGCTACGAAGACGCCAATGGTGGGAGAAACGGGGGGTTAGATGCCTTCGCCAAAGATCCTAGACGTGAACTCAGTGGGAATCGAATCCGCGAACTTCCGGTTAACTTCCAATCCACGGGCGAACGTTTTACTACTGTACTACCGCCGCCCCCCCATAACAGAAACCCAGGACCTTCTGCGTGTGAAGCAGACGTGATTACCTCTACACTCTAGAATAATTGTGAATAATTGTTCAGCCTATAATTATGACGTTCTGAACTTCCTGTTTTAGTTGTTGAGACATTTTTTTTGTGTGCTTTTTTGGGTAAACTCATACAACTTAATAACGCTGAAGTCTGGGCTCTTGAAATAACTCATAAGTCCTTCAAATTCAAGAGTGATTCGCAGGCCCAATTTCAAGTTTACAGGAGATTTTTTTTAATTTATTGGGATATTTGGGGGAGGCGGTGGCTCAGTGGTAGAGCGTTCACCCTTAACTGGAAGTTCGCGATTTCATTTCCCATTGAGTTCAAGTCTAGGATCCTTGGAGAAGACACTTAACCCCCCGTTTCTTCCAGCCTTGGCACCATTGTGGCAGCCTACTGCGGTATAATGCAACACACAAATTTCCCCGGTAGGGATCAATAAAGTATACATTATCATTTTACACATTTTTTTTCTTTCTGACTGAGCATATTCTATAACTGTACAATGTTCTAAGTTTTTTTAAAGAGCAGTTTGATGTGTATTAAGTTTACTTCTGACCACTTGTCTTGCTGGGTCATCATTTATTTTTCTGTAAACAATATATCTGATGTAAATGAAAAAATTGGCACAAGAAATGTGCTTTTTGACAAGTTACACAGAAAAAGTGGTTAAAATGTAGGTTTTATTTTTGCTTACTTGTCTATTGTTAGTATTTTATCTTGTGTTGGTGGCTTTCACAACTTTCACAACTGAGCTGATCAAAACTGAATGTACTGGCTAAACAAATACAAGTTCATGCTTTATTTTAATCAAACAAAATGTTGCAAGTTTGCTTTTCATCTGCTCCCCAAATGATTTTAATTCTAAGATGTTTCCTTTGTTGTTGTAACTTTTTGCAATTCTGCAGAAAGCATTTTTATTGTTATCATCAGGTGGAATCTTTTAATCAGGAGGAAGTGGTGTATTCTCGTTTCAGGTCTTTTAACCCAAGCCAAGGTGCATGAGGTGATGAATTGTTTTTCTTGCGCAATAATTCTGTAGAATCTTAGACAAAAACAACACGATGTGACCAAGATTTTAATCTTAAAATGTTAAGAGTTCTGTGTTTATTACGTGAATGTCTCTTTCTTCACTGAATAAATAAGTCTTGATCTGAATATGTGCAAATGTGTGCTACAGATTTTTGATAATTCCTGCAGTTGTTACTAATAATAAATGTATTCCTTACACAAGATAACAATTTTATGTAGTGATGGAAATCCGCATTGTGTGGGATTATAGTAGAAAAAGTTTTAAAAAAGTCTTCTGGACAGTTTAATTCTTGAACGAGACGTTTCGACTTCCATCCGGAAATCATTTTCAATCTGAATGAAATGGACTGGAAACTGGACCCAATTTATACTAACCTGAATAAAAGGTTAAAAAATAGTAAGGAGGGCTGGACCAATGAGCCTGTGTTACCTATGATGGCCGTGAATGGCTCCTATTGTAGCCACAGACCAGTAAACGACCCTATTATAAAATGCTAAAAGCCTAGTGAAAGCCATCATGGAGAGTGTAATGTTCTTTGCTGTGGCCGCCTGTCCACCGGTCCGCAATCTACCGGTAGATCGCGGTCGACCGGTTGGGCACCTCCAGTCGAAACAAACTGATAAAAAAAAGCTGGACGTAGGTTGGCTCACCCCTCGCCTGCGAGAACGAAGTGGCGAGGGACAGAATGAAAGCAAAACTGTCATCAGTCATGCTAAATCCCTCCTACCCTCTCCACGAATCTGTGGACCATCTGAAAAGCAGCTTCAGCAACAGCCTCCTGCAACCCCGCTGCTCAAAGGAACGGTACAGAAAATCATTTCTGCATTCATCAAAATATTCAACCTTTCACTTTCAAACCTTTAAATTTTCACTCACAACAGCTTTTAAAATAAATAAATAAATTAAAAAAAAATCATCTTGTTGTATGACATTGTATGATTGTAACACAGCACTTAAATTTTCCTCCGATGATAAATAAAGTATCTTCAATTCAACATATATGTATAAATATATATATTTATATTTCTCTCAACTGAACTACCGTGAAATTTTAATAGTAACAGTAGAATATTTAGAATATTTTTTAGTCACTCATCTTCATCCATTACTCCATTGGGCGGGCTCTACTACGCATGCGCGAAGCTCGATGTCACGTCACCATAGTAACAGCTCAATAACAGCTGAGCTTCAGTGACTGCTGTTTGGGGGGGAAACTACGAGAAAGTGTGATCTGAACGGGAATTGAGAAGCAGAGGAATTTGCTTAACAGCACTGAGGTAAAATTGTTATGATGATAATTATTTTAGTTATTGTTTAAGGTTGATTAATTAAAGAAAAGAAGGCGATATCAGGGTTGAAAAGATTCGGAAAAAGATCAAGTTGTTAAGGAGCGGGATTTCTGCTTTATTTTCAGAATAAAATTCCAGCTAGTTAAAAATACAAAATAACCTTTTCATTTTTAACATTGATATATAAAAACATGTAGGTTATTGATCCAATTTACAATCAAATTGAATAATTAGTTTGAATTTATGAGTAAAAGAGGGGATTAAAACATTAAAGTTTTGTTGTGAAATTATTTCAAACCACCGGAAATGAAAATAGCTGTAAACTACACTAACTTTATCCTTTTCCGTTTTTAGCAGCGATGCCATTTAAAATTGATCAATCTGTTAGCTTTAAACCTCTGACTGTTTACAATCACTAAAACAACATTTAGGTTTTTAATAAGAATCCATTAATATTTCCTGTATTTAACTCTCTTTTAGTCTGATATCTGATTGTAAACAGGAGTTTATTTAACATGTAAGCTCCTGATTTAGTCTGATTTCTACTCGTTTGATGAAGTTAGGATGTCTAATGATCTGGCTGGTGTGTGGGAGGTGGCCCTGAGTGATGGCGTCCATAGGATAGAGTTTGAACATGGCACAACTACAGGAAAAAGAGTCATCTTCGTGGACGGAAAGGTATTTAAACACACTCTTATTGTTAGATTTAGTGATTCGTTTCTCATTTCTACATGTGTATTTTGTACCTCTTCATGTTGCCACACCTTCTCGCTCTCTCCGCTCCTCCTCCTCCATCTTGATTTCTGAGAAAATGATAAGACTTTCACATTTCAAATACAGACAAAAAAACTCATCTATTCTAATTAAGTCGCTTCAAACAAGACTATTCTCTTAATTAACGTTTTGGCGGGAAAAGTTTTTCACCTTTCTTCCTTCGGACGGGCGACACGCTTTTCGAACCAACAGGAAACGAAAAATCGAAAAATCTCGTTTTCTAACGTGAGTTGGACGCTTTCGGCCGTTTTACACAATAACAGCTGCGGCCGCTACCAGGGGCGAATCCAGAATTTTTTAAAAGGGGGGCGCGGGGCGTGAGGTCATAGACAAAACGAGCACCTGTGGTGCCCCCAAAACATTTAGAAAAAGAAGTAATTTTTCTGCATTTTGGTGCATATTTTGCCCAAAGTTTATAATAATTAAAGTAGTAAGAACACTTTTGTTTTGTTGACCAAAAAGGGGGTGGGGAGGGAGTGTGCCCCCAAGGCCTCCTCCTCCTGATACGTTCATCTATTTATATTTATATATGTATATATATACATATATATATACTTCTCGAATAATCTCGTTTTCTAACGTGACATGCCACGGACGATTTCGGCCGTTTTACTCAATAACAGCTGCGGCCGCTACCAGGGGCGAATCCAGGATTTTTTAGGGGGGGAGGGGGCGGGGCGTGAGGTCGTAGACAAAAAGAGCACCCGTGGTGCCCCCAAAACATTTAGAAAAAGAAGTAATTTTTTTGCATTTTGGTGCATATTTTGCCCAAAGTTTATAATAATTAAAGTAGTAAGAACACTTTTTTTTTGTAGACCAAGAAGGGGGGGGGGGTGCGCCTCCAAGGCCCCCTCCTCTTGAAACATATATATATATATATATATATATATTCTTTATTCATCCCTCAGCGGTAAATTTCTGTGCTGCACTGCACCGCAGAAGGCTGCCACCTATGACGGGAGAATGATGGGAGAAACGGGGGGTTAGGTGTCTTCTCCAAGGACCGTAGATGTGAACTCAGTGTGATGCAAACCCGCAAACTTCCGGTTAACTTCGGTCCGCGGGCAAACACTCTAACCACTGAGCCACCGTCTGCTGATCAATAATGTCTAAATTTGCATAAGCTTGTTGTTGTTTTTTACTACCAATTGTATTTTTTATATACGTAAACTTGTCGTATCGTGACTTCGAGTCCCAGAAAGGGACTTTAGAAATAAAATGCGTTACTTTTGTTACCTTTCTCCAGGAGGTCCTCAGACGAGATTGGATGTTCAAACTTGTAGGAAGGGAGGCTTTCACTGTGGGCCAATCAGAAACCAAAGCAACCATCAACATTGATGCAATCAGCGGCTTTGCTTATGAATACACCTTGGAGATCAATGGCAAGAGCTTAAAGCAGTACATGGAGAACAGATCAAAGATCACCAGCACCTGGCTGCTCAACCTGGACGGCAGTGACTGCAGAGTTGTTCTAGGTGAGCTCCATCCATGTAATAAGCACGTGTTCAACAGGTTTATAACTAATAAAACTGTTAAACGTATTCATATTTTTTTTACGTTCTCTTCGGTGTGATTCCTGCTCTTCACATCTGTGTTCTCATATCATGCTCTAGCTGAGGATAAGCTGTTTAGCTGCTCTAAGCCCTGCGCCATCTTCAGCTACTCTGTTATCTGGACAGGCTTATCCCTCTTATTATTGCACCACTTATAGCTGCTCAGGTGCTTTATTGCCTAATGTGTACACCTCACACAGAAACTATAGAAGAGTGTTTTTGGTGGTCAGGATTTTTTTTCTTGAAAGCAGCAAAACAATGAACTGGAGTCAATTTAATTTGCTGTTTGAAGACAAAAGATTCAAAAGTTTTTGTCACAATGCAAGCATAAGTCCATGTAGTCCCTCATTCATCCAGGAGTGATCCATTGTAGAAAAAGTTTCAAAAAAGTCTTCTGGACAGTTTAATTCTTGATCGAGACGTTTCGACTTCCATCTGGAAATCATTTTCAATCTGATAGAAATGGACTGAAAACTAGATCTATATATACTAACCTAAGTAAAAGGTAAAAAAAATAGTAAGGAGGGCTCGACCAATGAGCCTGTTTATTCCCCAACAACACTACATTGGGGAAACTAAACAGCCACTCCACAAAAGACTTTACCAACACAGAAGAGAAGCCTCAAGTGGTCCACAGTCTGCTGTACATTTGCATCTTAAATCCACCAAACACACTTTTGAGGACAGCGAGGTGAAGATTCTAAGTAGAGAGAAAGGATGGTTTGAAAGAGGGGTGAAGGAAGCCATCTTTGTGAAGAAAGAGAATCCCTCACTGAATCGGAGTGGAGGCGTTAGATACATTTTGCCCGGGATTTACAGCAGCATTCTGAAGCCATTGACTAGTCCGCGATCTAGTGACGAGATGACACCTTGTGACCCAGATTCACGCCTCTCGTTAGCAGGAATTTCTATTCACTGGGCTTTTAGCATTATTATAAAAGGGTTCGTTTACTGGTCTGTGGCTACACTAGGAGCTATTCACGGCCATCATAGGTAACACAGGCTCATTGGTCGAGCCCTCCTTACTATTTTTTTTACCTTTTACTTAGGTTATTATAAATAGATCCAGTTTTCAGTCCATTTCTATCAGATTGAAAATGATTTCCGGATGGAAGTCGAAACGTCTCGATCAAGAATTAAACGGTCCAGAACACTTTTTTGAAACATTTTCTACAATGCAAGCATAGGAAAATTTTAAGAGACGCTGGCTTTAAGTAGAAAAAAAAACATCTTAGATAGACACTGTCCTGTGAGACAACAAGTGGGATGGAAAGCGGTGGGGTGATTGCTTTCATAGTTCTTGGGAGAAACTATCTCTAAGTGCTGAAGTGGTTGTTTTGATGGTCCCATATTGCTACCTTGATGGGAGAGGAAAAAACATTCCGCACCTTGTGTGGATGGTGTGGTAGAAAATGTAGGATTAATTCTCTTGATGTGCTGAAACAAGACATCTATCTAACATCCATTGTGTGAGAATCTTGTTCCAGCCTGTTCATACAGACTCCAAGCTGCTCAAGGACAAGCAAAGATACATTTTACAAACTCAATCCAAATAAGGCAGCCTCTGTCCAGCAAGTTGCAGGTGCAAGATAAGGACATGTTTAGTTTGCACAGCCCAGTAATAAATATTAATAAATTATCAGCCTATCAAACATAATGTTCAGCCCAACCAAAGTTGCATAGCCTATCAGAATGCCTAGCAACGAAAAAGCCCGCTCTGACAACGGGGATCCTTGTGTGTGTGGGGGGGAGTTTGTTGAACTTCAGGTGATCAAACTTTGATTTGCATGAACATCCAATGCTGCAGCATTTTGAAAATTCCAGAACAATTTGGTCGGTTGTTTTGCGTTTGGTTTTCTTTCTGAACTTGTTAGATATAGGCCGAGTCCAAATCTAGCTGTTGGAAGCCTACGATCTTTTGTACAGTCTTAACCATTTGTCCAAGGGCGAACACTCTACCTCTGAGCTATTGCCTCCTCCTTTTCCCCTTTTTTATTACTTTTTAAATGTTTCATGTGTTGCATAGTCTCTCAATATTCAGTCAGTCAGTCACCTTCTTATCGGTCTATCCCAGGGGTGCCCATTACGTCGATCGCGATCAACTGGTCGATCGCGATCAACTGGTCGATCGCGATCAACTGGTCGATCGCGATCAACTGGTCGATCGCGATCAACTGGTCGATCGCAAATGCATTATTGGTCGATTGCATGACATTGAAAAAAAAAAAAAGTTGGTGCCAACTTATCATCAGCCTCAAAATAACATCTGCCCTGAAGTCAGCCGCTAGAGTTGATAAAATTTAGGGAGTTTTTTTTTTTCCCAAAAAAGTGTCAATCTAGCGGCTTTTCTGCTGTTAGCTGTTACTGGAGATTTTTGAAGTCTGTGACGTAAAATCACATTGTTAAGCCTGTAATCAATAAGCAGCCCACAGTGCTGCTGTGGCCCCTCCCCCTCGCAAAGCGCTGACTGACTGATCAATCTTTTCAATCTATTTATTGAGCAACACTTTCCCACCTTTTTCTTTTTGAAATACAAAAAAAAGTTCAGTAAAATAGTAAAAGTTTATCTGAAACTTGATGCTAATTTGAATTTTAAGAAACAAAAATGTCATTACCACCATTGTCTTCTTCCTTCCAGAGAAAGACACAATGGATCTGTGGTGTAACGGAGAGAAGATTGAGACAGCAGTAAGTAAAGGATAAGAAGTGACAAATTTACACTAAATTGAAACCATTATTACTTCATAAAAAAGGTTGTGAAAGTAGATGAAAAGATTTAACAGTACAGTGTGTGTTGTTGCGCAGGGAGAGTTCGTAGACGACGGTACAGAGACTCATTTCACACTCGGAGATCACAACTGCTGCGTGAAGGCCGTGAGCAGCGGGAAGAGACGAGACGGTATCATCCACACGCTGATCGTGGACGGCGCAGAGATAGCCGAATGTGTGGAATAACAGCTGCTTGTACTGACTCGGCATCGGAAACTGCTGGATACAGACGAAGATGTTTTCTCTTAGCCAAACATTTTTGTGTTGTGAGCTTTATAAAGAAATCAGGACTTTAAAATCTGTGATGTGATAGAAGCCACATGTTTCTCACCATGTAGGAGTTACTGTCTTGAACATCAAGAGTGTACTTGTACTTTGTGTTACTATATGTCGATTTCATTGATTGGATCGGCAGTGGAGTCCATCTTTACCTCACTCGGACATGCTCAGTTATATGAGCACTTTGTTAAACTCATCCACAATTTGTCCGTGCTCCTTCAGCGTCGTCTAGTAAACGCCAAAGAGCTCGGGGTCATTTAATACTACATTCTTGTTTTCTCAGATTTGTAATCAGATGTTGCCAGACTCATGTGGATGTATCTAAGTGTCTGAAGAGGTTATATTCTAACTGTGCTTTCATAGACAATCATTCAGATGTCTTTAGGAATGTTGTCTTAGGCCACGCCCAGATGTATCCGGGTATTTTTGAAAACGTATATCCGCTGTCCTCCGTTTCAGAAAAACGCTCGCGTCCACATGTAATCATTTTCAAAATATTCACGACCACACGGAGCTGTATAAATACGCTTCTGAGTGCGGTTATAAGCATGCCACACCAGTAGGTGGCAGTATTTATCTAAATGTAAGCTCTGAGATGGGAAAATTTATGGGATTAATAATCGCCGACTGTAACGCATTTCTCCTGCTTTGCTCCTCAACAAGAAGCAAGAGCAGTTGAGAGTCGATGTTGGTTTTAGCAGCCATATGAGTTTTCGTTTTAGTCTTCGTCTTTGGAACGAAAATTAATTTAAGTTTTAGTCACGTTTTCGTCATCTTTATATATTTTAGTCATGTTTTAGTCGACAAAAACTCTCTGGAGTTTTTGTCTAGTTTTAGTGTAAAAAAAAAAAAAAAAACTTTAACAATCGTGGCTTTATTTCTGAGAATGATGCAGGTTATTTGTAAAAAAACAAAAAAAACAAAACTCTACCGAGCTTTAACTTGCGCAAAACAGCAAACATTGTAAAACAATGTAAAATAAGCAGAAATTTTTCAGTGAGTGAGGAACGTTATAACTTATGCATACTTAAAAATGACACCTCTTAAAAACCCCTGTAAACAAAGTAAACATTGGAACGCATCGCATTTAAGGAAGCTAGCAGCACCGACAAGCTAGCATTAGCATGAAGTTAGCATGCTGTTTGCGCAAAATGTGTGGAAAACTTAAAATTTCCAACCACCAAGTCCTTTTGTTACTGTTGCAGCTATGGTTTGTGACTTCCTCGTGGCTGCAGGTGTGTTGTGTAGACGGTGTGAACATGTAGCATTGTGGGGGGCGTGCCGCCATGAGAGTCAGAACGCAGCCGCTGTGCTTTTTCTTTTCGCAGACAGAAATGCGAAAGTCTGACTTCTATTTCGTTACATTTTCGTCTCGTCAACAGAAACTTGTAAACGTCTCGTCACATTTTCGTCACCAAAAAGTCGCATTTATTTTGTTATCGTTACGTCATCGTCATGAAAAAATGCTTCGTCAACAAAATCATTTTGTTGTCGTCATCGTTGTCGAAAAGAACACTGTTGAGAGTTGACAAATGGCAAGAAAAGAGGGTCTGCAACACGGTAAAAAGTAATGCCTGTTTCCATGGAAACATGCTGCCTACGGTCTACTTTTGTAAACAAGGACGCACACAAATGACGTATGTGCAGTACTTGTCGCAGGTAGTGACGCACAAAAATGTAAATCTCCGTTTTTGCACGTCCACACGCAAAAACGGAGTTTTGAGTGGAAAAAAAACTGTTTTCGTGTGGACGGCAGACCAAAACGGATAAAAATATATGCGTTTTCAAAAATACCCGCCTACGTGTGGACGGGGCCTTATTGTCTGAATCCATGAAAAAAATCTTGATTTATTTTAACATACAGGGTAAACGTAAACCGCCAACAGGTAAGATTAGCTGCTAATGCTACGTTTAGTGCTCAGTGGGCCAAACTTTTAAAGTTGTGTGTAAGTCTTTTTATATTTCCAAACTAAAAGCTTCACATTTGTAACAGTGCTTCATTTTGTAACAAGACAATTAGTTTCATTAAACTTGTTTAGTTTATATTGGTTTGATTTTAAGCGTTGAAATGGATGCCCTATCCGGTCTAGGACACAGTCCTGCCCCAAGTGGATGGTTCAAGTATCTCGGGGTCTTGTTCATGAGTGTGGGAAGGATGCAGCGGGAGATCGACAGATGGATCGCTGTCCACAATAATTAGGACGCTGCATCGATCTGTCGTGGTGAAGAAAGAGCTGAGTTGAAAAGCAAAGTTCTTGATTTATAAGTAGATTTACGTTTCCACCCTCACGTATGGTCACAACCCACAGCTGGTGACCGAAAAAACGAGATTGCAGATACAAGCGGTCGAAATGAGCTTCTTCTGCAGGGTGGCTGAGGAGCTCTGCCATCCGGGAGGAGCTCGAAGTAGAGCGACTGCTTCTTCGGGTCGAGAGAAACCAGTTGGGGTGGTATGGGCATCTGAGTAGGACACCTCCTAAGTACTTCGCTGAGAAGGTGTTTCAGGCACGTCCCACTGGGAGGAGACCCTGAGGCAGTCGTCGGACGCACTGGCAAGACTTTCTCATTGCTGACCGGGGAATATCTTGGGGTCCTCTCGGGTGAGCGAATCCTTGGTTTCCCGTCTGAGGCCGTTACCTCCGCTACCCGGCCCCAGATAAGCGGAAGACGACGGAACAGAAGTATTACAATGATCGACGTTGGACTTGAAGCAGATCAAAGATTTTATTTAACTGTATACATAAAGAAATAATAAAAAATAAATGCAATAATAAAAAAAAGTTTTCTAGTGCATTAACATAGCTACCCAAATTAGGGTACAATAAGAGAAGAGCTTGAAAATTTACAACTACGCAGTGTGTAATTTTGATTTCATACATTTCAACCTAATGCTACTGTATGTTTCTCGATTACATGAACAAAAAAAAAAGATAAATTTACAACTCACTATGCCTGTATTCATTTTCCGAACTATTACAGAACATATTTTTTAATGAAACACGCAGAACAAGAATTATAGTCATCAACTTGATTGAGTTTGAAGATCAACCCTTCATTCGGATTTAAGAAAACCACGTATTAGGAATATTTATCATTTCGATTTACAGAAAAAAGATCAATTAAAAGAAGTTTTTAGTAAATCTAATCATAGATTTTTTTTTTTTTTTTATGATCTCTTACAAGTGAAGATGTATTTGGGAAGAGCCTGGAAGGTGCTGAAAATAACCGAAACCTCATGACCGTCCAGACTGTCGTAAATCTGAAGTGGATCTGATCCCACAGGAGGAGGCAAAATCATTCCTGGTTTACCAGGACAAGATTTTCCTGTCAGCACCTCTGCCCCCACCAAGTACACAAACTCTTCGTTCTGATCCTTCCACAATCTCATGGCCTTCTCAATGGTGCTCGCAAAGTAGATCCCTTCCCCATATTTGGGCTCTGAAATGAGAGATAAACCATGCTTTACTGTACTTCTAATATCATTATCTGATGTCTTCTGTAGATATTTTCATACCTTCTGGCGGGGCGCACTCTGCGTGGAAACCAACGCGGCAGATTGTCTCACAGAACTGAGCGGGTATACGCTGAAACATTTTCTTAGGGTTGCGGGCTTTTATTTGGTCTTTCTTCAGCTTGAACACCTCTTTCAAAGCTTGATTCTCCACTTTTTCCACCTTTAAGATGAAAGAATTCAGTAACAGAAATTAAACATAAAAATAGATCAGATTTATACATTGTTGTTTTTGGCAGCCATTTGAGTTTTTGTTTTAGGCTTCATCTTTGGAACAAAAATTAATTTAAGTTTTAGTCACATTTTCGTCATCTCTTTATATTTTTGTTTTAGTCAACGAAAACCCAAAAGAGTTTTCGTCTAGTTTTAGTCAGGGAGGCTTAGAACGTTTTTATTCTAGTTTTAGACTTAAAAAAAAAAAAAAAAAAAAAACTCTGCCGAGCTTTAACTCGCGGAAAACAGCAAAATTGTAAAACATCGTAAAATAAATAGAAATTCTTCAGTGAGTAAGGAACGTTGTAACTTATGCATACTTAAAAATGACACCTCTTAAACATTCTGTAAACAAAGTAAATATTGCACTGTATCTTTAAATGTTTCTATTATTAAAGTTATTATTACTTAAAAAAATATGCATGTCTTGATGGTTAAATTCAAGCTTATATATAATGTAAACAATTATAGTAACAATTGTATTACTTTTTGTACTTGTATTACTTTTTCATTTGATGTTCTAATTTTCATTTTATGTATTATTATTGATTTCTGAATATTTACTTATATGTTTTATGATGGATTTCTAAGTATTTACTTATATGTTTTTTTGCTTTTATGATGATTTAAAAAAAAAAAAGGGTCGGCGAAATAAGCGTTTGCTTCAGCCGATACCTTTTCGGTCCTTTGCTAAAATACAATTATTTTTCTTTCTTTCATTAATGTGAAATTACACTGTGACCGAAATAAATAAATAAAAATAATAAAAACTCAGTGGTTAGCGCAACCAAGCTAACTAAGGAAGTTAGCAGCGCCAACAAGCTAGCATTAGCTTGAAGTCGCCATGCCGTTTGCGCAACATATGTGGAAAACTTTAGGTTTTCTGACCACCAACTCCCTTTGTTGATGTTGCCGCCATGGTTTGTGACTTCCTCGTGGCTGCAGGTGTGTTTTGTAGACGGTGTGAACGTGCAGCACAAGAAATGTGAAAGTCTGACGCCCATTTCGTTTCATTTTCGTCTCGTCAACAGAAACTTGCAAACGTCTCGTCACATTTTCGTCACCAAAATGTCGCATTTATTTTGTTATCGTTACGTCATTGTCATAAAAAAATGTTCCGTCAACAAAATCATTTCGTTGTCGTCATCGCTGACAAAAACAACACTGGATTTATACAACTGAAAAACGTAAAATGGATAGACGTACTGTACCTTTACCACACGCAGTTTCTTTTTTAAGGGGGCAAATTGTTGCCCAAACTCTGTACTTGAAAGAGGTTCTGTGAAACGTGTTCTTTCGTAGAACACCTTCCCATCATGCAGCAGACCGATTTCCTTTTCTTCCTCTGAGATAAACTGCTGCTGGATTTTGCAGAGCATGGCCTCCACCTGCAAACCCACAGCAATGGCGTCCTCTTTACGAGGAGCCCTAATCTTAATACAAGCCATGCTATTCGCAAAATTCTCCTCAATGGACACTCCTTTTGTCATGAAGCCAGTCAGCTGGTTGTATTCCTTCTCTCCAAAGTGCAGGATGAAGTTGTTTGAGATGCTGATGCAGTCGAATGAGTTGAAGAGTTTGTGGTACCAATTCCTTGCCTCAGTCTGGGACTCCTCAGAGGGGCCGGACAAAGTGATCTTTGGCTCGGAAGTTGTGTGGGACTCTTTGCGTCCCTCTCCTGGTACTAAAAAAAAAGATGAAATCAGTTTTAAAAAAATAATTATGCCATCTTTTAGTCTAATTTAAAATACTCAATGCTTTTTCAAACAGAAACTTGTTCTGTTGTCTTATGCTTATCTGGGGCCGAGTCGTGGGGATAACAGCCTTAGATGGGAAGCCCAGGCTTCGCTCAGCGCGGGTGCATCCTCCAGAACGACCCTGACTAAAACAACCTAAACTTGTCTGAAGTAAAAAAAATTGCAGTTGGTTGGGACTGAAAACAAGATTGCTGATACAAGTGGTTGAAATGAGACAGGGTGAGGAGCTCTGCCAATTGGAGTAAGAGCTGTTGGTCGTCTGCAAAGAAAGGAACTGGATGGTTGTTCAGACGTCTAGTCAGGATCTATCACTGTCGAGTTGTTCTGGGCACGTCGAGACCCAAAAGCAAACCTAGGACCTGCTAAGCTAGAGGGACTATGTCTCATAGTTGGCCAGAGAACACCTTTGGATTCTACCAGATATGTCCTTGACCTAATTCTTCTTCTTTTGGCATTTCCCTTCAGGGGTCGCAACAAAAAGTCAGTTTCTTCCATCTAACCCTATCTGCTGCATCTTCTTTGGTCACGCCAACTATCTTCATGTCTTTCTTCACTGTATCCATGAACCTCCTCTTTGGTCTTCCTCTAGGCCTCTTTCCTGGTGGTTCCAAACCCAGCATCCTTCTTCCGATGTACTCTCTCTTTCTTCTCTGCACATGTCCAAACCATCTCAGTCTGGTCTCTCGGACTTTATCTCCAAAACCTCTAACATGTGCTGTTCCTCTGATAAACTCATTTCTAATCCTGTCCATCCTGGTCACTCCCAGAGAGATCCTCAGCATCTTCATCTCTGCTACCTCCCTTTTCTTCAGTGCTACTGTTTCTAGACCAAACAGCATGGCCGGTCTCACCACGGTTTTGTACACTTTCCCTTTCATTTTAGCTGAAACTCTTCTGTCACACATCACACCTGATACTTTTCTCCACCTGTTTCAGCCTGCTTGAACACGCTTCTTCACCTCTTTTCCACACTCTCCATTGCTCTGGACTATTGATCCTAAGTACTTAAAATTTTCCACCTTCTTTATCTCTTCTCCCTGTAACCTCACTTTTCCATTTGGATCCCTCTCATTCACACACATGTTCTCCGTCTTAATCTGACGGAGTACATGTGTCCTTGACCTTACCCCAGATAAGCAACAAGAAGACGGTACGAAAATAAAAAATGATAAACTTTAGAATCTATGTCCAAAGCGCTAATATAAACATATATTTTACTGTTACCTGAGGGAGAACTGGGATGTGGTGAGCTTTGCTGTAAAAATTTAATTTGTTCCTCAAAGGCCTGGAAAAAGAAGACGACAAATTTTCTGGTTTGAATGCTTCTATCGTCAGTGACATAATCTACAAATAACATGCTATTAAAACCACCTTATATGTATCGCGGTCAGAAGGAAATATGACGAAGTAGACATCCAACTTTTTCTGACTTTTCATGCTGAAGTCGAGGACTGAATTCAGCATCAGAGAGGCAACCTCGTGTTTACTGAATCCAAGGTGTCCAGTGCCGATTGCAGGAAAAGCAATCGATGTGTAGCCAGTTCCAGCCGCTCTGGACAGACAATCCCTTACCGAATCCACAAGAAGCTGTTAATATAAATAAAGCAAACATTATTAGACAAAAAGAACTCCTTATTTTAAATCTCTCTTCACCAAACAAATTATTATGAATATGTTGAGACACTGAAGTAATGTCTAGATCAGGGTGGGCAAACTTTTTGACTCACGGCCTCATTGAGTTCCGACATTTGACCAGGAGCCGGTACAGGACCAGATGGATGGTATGCTTTGGTAACCGCTAGATTAGACCGATAGAATGGCGCGCTAGATTTTAAACAAGTGTGCTAAGTGTTACATCGAGAGCGTTAAAATTAAATCCTAGCACGCTAGGTCTGAAATCTAGTGCGATACCGCTTAAAAACGTGCATTTAGCAGCGCTGGGTTTGAAATCTAAGTGTTTGATGTAACATTTTGCTTGTTTTTAACATCTAACACGCTTGTTTACGTGCGTGTATTAGCCCCGATGGCTTTCCATATCGAAGCACACCGTTTAGTTTGACAGTGTGCACATCACGGAGACACACACATTTTACTGGGAGCAGTGTTGTTGTTTGTTTGGTGCCATGTAGTGATGAAAGATTAGAATTACGGGAGAAATAAAACAAGGTTTATTTATTTAATTTTGGCAAGTTTGGCGGGCTGGATTAAAACGTTTAACGGGCCACATGTGGCCCGCGGGCCGTAGTTTGCCCATGCCTGGTCTAGATTGTCTGAAATTTAACAGATGAAGTAAAAACTATTGCCAGAGCCCATCCCAGCTGATTCGAGGCAAGGGCCAGGGTACACCCCAAACAGGTTGTCAAGTTTGTTGCGAGGCCACACACATACAACCACACACTCATTCCTAGGGGCAATTTGGTATTGGCCAAGCCACCTAACATGCATGTCTTTGGAGGGTGGGAGGAAACCAGAGTACCTGGAGAAAACATGCAAACTCCACACAGAAAGGACAGTGTTTCAAGCCTCGTCCCCACCCAGCACTCGAACCCCCGACATTCTTGCTGTGAATTTATTGGACAAATTATCTGACTGCCAAGGGTTTTACCTTAGTTGCTCCTGGTGTAGTTTTATATTCACAGAAAATGTGATACACCTCGTTGCATGGGAGTCTGTAGGATTTTGTGGCTTTGAGAAATCCAGTTGAAGGAGTGACATTTATTTCTCTTTGCATTTCATAGCCAGCTTTCTTCAGAATAGCGTCAGAAATGAAACCCACACACAGGTCGCAAGATTTTGCTGCCGTGTTCACAATGACATCCACCTACAAGAAACCAAATTAAGGTTGTAAAACCATCTTTACAGTTTCACACAAAATGAAAAAAGGTTCTACATAAAAGTATTAATTTGGAGACGTACTTTTTGATCCTCAATAGCACCTTTCTTCAGTGTCAGACAGACATTTCCAATCTTCATGGTAATGTCTGAAGCTCTGCTAGCAGACCTCGTGTTGCTAGCAGCCGCCTGGCTGTAAGACGGAGGCTGATGCACAGCCAGTATCTTCTGGCATGCTGTCTCTATTGCCTGTACTGTGGGCTCGTCATTGTTCACAAGAAGGATTTCTTTTGGCATGTGGTTACCTCCCGAAGAATGTTCGTAGTAGTCCTTCACAGTCGACACAATGGTATTTGCGCATTTGTGCAGAGGGTAGTTGAACAATCCGGAGCTTATGGCAGGAATGGCAACACTTGTCAGCCTGTGATCTCCAACTATGTCAAGAATGCTGTAAATCGCCTTTTGTAACAGCGGTTCAGCTTGGTATACTTCCTTATCAGTTGGATAGAAGCTTAGGTTTGGACCTACAGCATGAATGATCTTCTTGCATTTTAGGTTCCCAGGGCTTAAAACAATTGCATCACCGGCATCCAGTAAACCATTTCTGTTGACATAATCATCACTCTCTCTTTGGATTTGAGAACCTCCAGCAATAGAAAGAGCACCCGCCAAGCCTCCACCATGCTGGAGCATATTGTTAGCAGCATTCACAACAGCTTCGACTGGGAAACTTTCTGGACAGGTAAGATCCCCTTTCCAAACAGACAACTGAACACCTTTCCTCAATGTGACAGAAAACCGTTTCTCTCTGACAACTGGGACTCTAGACTGCGCAAAGCTTGACCCTACGGCTATATCTACACCATCGAAGGTGGCCCCACATCCAAATTTGCTGTAAAAAATTTCACGGAGATGCCCTCCGTGATTTTTGACCACTTCAAGTGAAGATCCGTGAAGAGGAATGGAAATTTGAGGCATGGTGTACGGAGAAATCTAAAAAAAATAAAACAGATTATCAACATCTGCACTTTAAAAGGGAACACGGAGAGACAGTTGAAAAGTAGTTCAGACAGGGTTAAGGCAAAGTTGAGATTATAAAGTAAAATAAAAACGAACAGTAGAAAATTCACAAGCTGATAGTTTAGGATAATATGATCGACTTTGAAAAAGTTAATAGAGTTAACGATAGTGGTAAAACAATTACCGTATTTTCCGCACTATAAGGCGCACCTAAAAACCTTAAATTTTCTCTAAAGTCCACGATGCACCTTTTAACCCGGAGCGCCTTATATATGGATTAATATTGAGCTACAACAGGTGTCGCGACTGAGGTAAGCTGCCGCCGACTCCATTTCCCCCGTAGAAGAAGTAGTGCGCGGTGCATGCTGGGATATATGATAGGGCGTCTCATTTCCGTTTGTGTGTTTGTGTAAAGACCCGGAAATGGCTCCTACCAAGAGACACTGTTACACCGCAGAGTTTAAACTGAAGGCGATCGGTCACGCAGTAGACCACGGGAATAGAGCCGCAGCCAGAGAGTTTAACATCAATGAATCAATGGTGAGGAAGTGGAGGAAGCAAGAGTATGCGCTGCGCCAAGTAAACAAAACTAAACAGAGTTTCCAAGGGAACAAAGCGAGATGACCACAGTTAGAGGACAAAGTTGAACAGCCTTTACTGTAGCGCCTTATAATGCGGTGCGCCTTATATATGGAAAAAAGTTTTTAAAAATGTCATTTATTGAAAGTGCGCCTTATAATGCAGTGCGCCTTATAGTGCAGAAAATACGGTATAATCAGAATCAGAATATACTTTATTGATCCCACACAGGGGAAATTTGTGATATATAATAATAAATAAATAATAAATCTTAACTATGATTTTTTTATTTTTAGCATGATAATGTCATTTTTTTCCTGTTTTTTTTTTTTTTTTAACTTTACAGTGCTTTTACCCACGTGACTAAAACCCGTCGGCCATATTGGATGCATAGATCAGAATAAAACTATCAATAAAGAATTTCTTTTTAACTCATGGTGCAATTTAGAGGTGAAATTAGTTTCCCATGTTATTAACGCAATATGGCAAAAAAAATGTCTGGTCTTGGAGCAAAGAAAAGAGACAATATTTAGAAAAAACTACAGTTGATTAGTTTTTCACTTGACATTTTTAACTAGAAAGTATGAATTTATTCCTTTAAAGGCCTTCAGATCTGCAGTTATGTAGAAACTTGGAGTGAAAAAAAAGTAATTCACTGTGCACTAGTACGTAATTACAGGTATCAATTTGGGATTGTTTGAAAATAAATTAATTGTAGTTTTTTAAGGATCTTCTCCACCAATACAAAATATGTTTAACATTAAGGAAAGTCCATTAAAAATAAATTTAGAACAATTGTTAAAAAATTCTCTATTTCCATTAAAGGTGTGGATCTTTGGAATAATTGTGATGATGAACTTAAATTATGTTTCAATCTTTTCTGTTTAAAGAAGAAATTTAGGTTATTATTGCTTAAAAAATATGCAAGTATTGATGGTTAAATTCAAGCTTATATATAATGAATTTAAAGTAACAATTGTATTACTTTTTCATTTCAAGTTCTAATTTTCATTTTATGTATTATGATAGATTTCTGAATATTTACTTATATGTTTTTGCTTTCATGGTGATTTTAAAAAAAAGTCGGCGTAATAAGCCTTATCTTCAACCGATACCTTTTCGGTCCATTGGTAAAATACAATTTTTCTTTCTTTAATGTGAAATTACACTGTGACTGAAATAAATAAATATAAAAATTCAACTGTAGTTTTTATAAATATTGTGTCTTTCTTTAGCTCCAAGACCAAATGATTTTCTGTAGTGTCACAATAATAATGTGGAAAAACAATTGCACCTCAAAATAACACCAAAAGATGAAAAAATATGAAAAAAAAATACTGCTTTATTGATATTTCATACTGATTTTTGCCTGCAAAATGGCCGACATACATGTTGGTGACGTCAACTAAAAGCGCACTACAAATATTTTCTTGGATAAATGTATTTCAACATTAGTCCAGCAGGGGGAGACAAAATGCCAAAACATAATCCTGCAAGAATTTGAAAAGTTTTAAGATATTTTTTGTAAAATTAATTAAACACCAAAAGATGAAAAAATATGAAAAAAAAATATTGCTTTATTGATATTTCATACTGATTTTTACCAACAAAATGGCCGACATACATGTTGGTGACGTCAACTAAAAGCGCACTACAAATATTTTCTTGGATAAATGTATTTCAACATTAGTCCAGGAGGGGGTGACAAAATGCCAAAACTTAATCCTGCAAGAATTTGAAAAGTTTTTAGATATTTTTTGTAAAATTAATTAAATACATTTCAGATGTTTTGCGAAAACGTTACATTTTATTAGCTAAGTAAAAAAATAATACCGATTTTGGTTTATTTGACCGTTTGCATTTTCATTACACTAAACAGGTAAATCATTAAACATCAAAATGCACTTTTAAAATGTTTAATAACCACAATTATAACATAAAAACTGAACTTGAACAACTTAAAACCTAGTATGCAATTTAAAAAATGTCTGAAAGTCGATTTAGCTTTAATTTAACAGTTTAAACCGTTCTAAATCTAGAAAATTTCACATCTTACTTTCGTTTTGTTTTGATAAAAAACGACTCCATTTTCTTACCTCTGATCTGGAAAGAACCAAGAAAGAGAAACTATGAGTAAAAAAACAAGCTTTTAGATGACGATGGTGTTAATGTTTGTTAAAAACAACGGATAAAAACGTAGTTAATTTTCTGTAAAAGGACATAAACCAAAGTTAGCAGCAGTCAGCTCCTCCTCTGAGTTTTCTTTTCCTGTAAATCTAAAGTGAAAGTATTTTCGTTCAGAAGAAATAATCAGACGCCATGGCTGCCGGTGATTATTCCTACACCCTTATTGTTGAAATCGATAAAAATAACGTCCCAAAATTAAAAAATAAGTTAGTTAAATACTTCCAAAGTAAGAAATCAAACGGTGGTGATTGTGAGGTAGAGTATGAAGATGGTAGAACTACAGCACTGCTTCATTTCTGTATGGAGGAGGGTAAGTTTAATCTGATTTAATTACAGATAAATATGTTTTTTAGTTGTAATTTTTTATTTTCAGGGAGATAAATTTGTCTGATTTTTATTTTCAGATCAGAAAAATGTCCTGGCTAAAGAATCACATCAGATAAATGTTGGTAAAGACATTTTGAAACTGAAAGTTTCTCTTCAAAACAAAGAAAAAAGTTCACAGGTTGGTCAAAAATATTAAAAGTCTCATTTTAAATTAAGTGATTAAAAAATGATAGTTTTTTTCTTTATTTTTTGGTTAATTTTAATATAAATTAATAATACAGTCATTTCCAGCTGTCATTTCCCTTTTTAATCAATATATTTATTTAATAAGATCTGTCATTTATTTCTTTTAAATGATTAAATCAGTTTGATTTCATTTTCATATAAAAAAATCAGAGATTTACTTTGTATTTATTTATTTCTGAAAGTCCCATGACTTATCAGAAGTCCAAGGTGTGGCATTCTTTGGCATAATATCAACAAACAAATGTGATTTTAATCTCTAAAATAATTCAAATTGACAGCAATAAATACACTTTAAAACTTTTATGTTGTTGTTTTCCTTCAATTCAGAAAACTCCATCTGATCAACCAAAAGAAGAGAAGAAATGTGAGTCACACTTTTGTTTGTTTGTTTGTTTACCATAGTGACAGACGTTTTTAGTTTCATTCTGTCGTCTTCTGCTTATCCGGGGGTAACAGCCCAGGCTTCTCTCACCCCGGCTGCATTCTATAGCTCACGCGGGAGGATCCCGAGGTTTTCTCTGTCCAGCTGTGAGACATATCTCCAGTGGGTCTGGGATCTGCCGGTGCGATGTGCCCCTAAACACACAAAGTGTAGAGGTGGCATCCTGACAAGATGCCTGAACCACCCAACCTGGGTTCTCTCAAACCGGAGGAGCAACTGCTCTATTTCGAGCTCCTTCTAGATCACTGAGCTCCTCATTCCAGCCTAGCCCAGGGTGGATGCTTAACAACCTCTCCAGCAACGCGTACAGGAGGCATCCTAACCAGATGCCTGAACCACCCAATCTGGGTTCTCTCAAATAGGAGGAGCAACTGCTCTACTCTGAGCTCCTCCTAGATGGCAGAGCACCCCAGCCCAGGGTGGATGGCTTACAACCTCACTAGCAAGGCGTACAAGAAGCATCATAACCAGATGCCCGAACCACCCAGTCTGGGTTCTCTCAAACCAGAGGAGCAACTGCTCTACTCGAGCTCCACCTAAATGGCAGAGCTCCTCATTCCAGCCAAGCCCAAGGTGGATGGCTTAACAACCTCACTAGCAAGGCGTACAAGAAGCATCCTAACCGTATGCCTGAACCACCCGATCTGGGTCTTCTCAAACTGGAGGAAAAACTGCTCTATTTCAAGCTCCTTCTAGACCGTGGAGTTCCTCATTCTAGCCCTGCCCAAGGTGGATGGCTTAACAACCTCACTAGCAAGGCGTACAAGAAGCATCCTAACCATATGCCTGAACCACCCGATCTGGGTCCTCTCAAACTGGAGGAACAACTGCTCTATTTCAAGCTCCCTCTAGACCGTGGAGTTCCTCATTCTAGCCCTGCCCAAGGTGGATGGCTTAACAACCTCACTAGCAAGGTGTACAAGAAGCATCCTAACCATATGCCTGAACCACCCGATCTGGGTCCTCTCAAACTGGAGGAACAACTGCTCTATTTCAAGCTCCTTCTAGACCGTGGAGTTCCTCATTCTAGCCCTGCCCAAGGTGGATGGCTTAACAACCTCACCAGCAATGCGTACAGGAGGCATCCTAACCATATGCCTGAACCACCCGATCTGGGTTCTCTCAAACCGGGGGAGCAACTGCTCTACTCCGAGCTCCTCCTAGATGGCAGAGCTCCTCATTCCAGCTCAGCCCAGGGTGGATGGCTTAACAACCTTACTAGCAATGCTCACAAAAAGCATCCTAACCAGATGCCTGAACCACCCAATCTAGGTTCTCTCAAACTGGAGGAGCCACTGCTCTATTTCAAGCTCCTTCTAGATCACGGAGTTCCTCATTCTTGCCCTTCCCAGAGTGGATGGCTTAACAACCTCACCAGCAAGGCGTACAGGAGGCATCCTAACTATATGCCCGAACCACCCAGTCTGGGTTCTCTCAAACCGGAGGAGCAACTGCTCTACTCCGAGTTTCTCCCAGATGGCAGAGCTCTTCATTCTAGCCCAGCTCAGGGTGGATGGCTTAACATCAAGCAAGGTGTTTGGGAGGCATTCTAACCAAATGCCTGAGCTACCCCATCTGGCTTCTCTCGAACCGGAGGGGTAACTTCTCTACTCTCAGCTCCTCTTAGATGGCAGAGCTCCTCATTCCACCCCAGCCCAAGGTGGATGGCACAACAACATAAGATTTTTAACAACCCAAGATAATGGTGTTGTTAAAATATAGGCCCAATTAAAGTTTAACCTCTTTAAACTACATTGTTTCTTTTTCATTTTGTGTTTGAAAGTAAAAAAAAGGGGATCTGTGTATTTATAAATAGACACATTTACTTTTGTTTTCACTCTCTGCCCCTGTGTACTAACTTTAGTCGGAGTTTTTTTTTTCCCTGCTGGGTTAAATGACGCAGGATCATCACCGATATAAAAATAAATTAGTCTTTTGCAATGTTGTTTGTGTCTACTCTGCCAGATAGTTAAGCCGTTCTCAGGCGGTGTTGTATTTAGTTTCTGTTTTAATATAGTAGAATTATATAACCTGAAAAAAATATATGATTAAAAATCAAATTAATTTATTTGTTTTTTGAAAATGAGCTGATATGATGTCGCAAAAAAGATCTGAAAGAGAACATTTTACTAACACATGTAATTTGTGTCCGTAATATGTTAATTAAAACTGGAAATACTAGTTAGACATAAAAAAATCAATTAAAAAAATTCCTGCAACCTTCACAAAGAAAGCATAGAGAAACCAAAAGTAAAAAAAAACATATTTGTGGCTACAAATGCAGCCCCTGTTCGGGGTGCACCCTGCCCCATCTCCTCGAATGAATCGCATTTTAACGTCATATCTGCTAAAGATCTCCTGATAAAGAATTTGAATTCTAGGATATTAAAAAAATTTAGTGTATTGACTAATTCATTGAATACAGTAAGAAAACAAGATTTTAAATCTAATTTATTATTGGTGAACTGTACCTAATGAGGCCAAGTGCATCATTAACAAGAATAAAACAAGGGTTGGGGTTAGGGTTCGTTCTTATCTTCAACAATAAAAATTGGCCTGCAATCAGCAGCAACACACTTTGCGATAGTATTTGTCAATTCTAATGTGGATTTGCTCATTTACTTGCCAAATTCAGCTTGCTTGGTTTGGTTTTGACTCGCAACAGAGGAACTTGCCTGAACATGTTTTGGGTTTAGATCAGGGGTAGGCAAACGTTTTGGTTCGCGGGCCACATTAAGTTGTAACATTTGACAAAGGGGCCGGAACAGGAGCAGATGGATATTATGCTTTAGTAACCACTAGATCAGACCGATGGAATGGTGCGCTAGATTTTAAACAAGCGCGCTAAATGTTACAACAAGAGCGTTACATTTGAAATCTAGCGGTGCTAGATCTGAAATCTAGTGCGATAGCGCTTAAAATTGTGCATTTTTTGCTGCGCTAGGTTTGTAATCGAAGCGCTTGATGTAACATTTAGCTTGTTTCAACATCTAACACGCTTGTTTACGTGCGTGTATTGGGCTCGATGGCTCTCTATATCTGTGCACACTCTTTATTTTAAATGCATGCGCATCACGGAGACACATTTTAATGGGAGCAGTGGTGTTGTATCTTTGGCGCCATCTAGTGAGGAAACATCAGAATTACAGAAAAATAAAACATTAACAAGGTTTATTCATTTAATTTTTTCCTATTTCGGCGGGCCGGGTTAAAACTTTTAACGGGCCGTATGTGGCCCGCGGGCCGTGGCTTGCTTATGTCTGGTTTAGATTGTATGTCAGGCTGGAGTTGCTTCGGTGGTAAGAGAACTCCGTTTTAAAAAAAAACAACAAATTACTACTTTTTTATTTATTGTCCCGTCTTTATTATTCTTGTATAAAAACTTGATGTTCAGTGGCCCCAACTCAGGGGCGAATCCAGGATTTTCTAAAAGGGTAGGTTGATGGAGGAGGTGGGTGTGAGGAGGCATCACCCCCTCCCAGAACATTTTGAAAAATAAATTTTTTTCTGCATTTTGGTGCATATTTTGCCCAAAGTTTATGATAATTAAAGTAGTAAAAACGCTTTTATTTGTGGACAAAAAGGGGTGGCGGGGGACGTGCGCCCTGCTCCTCCCCTGGATCTGCCTTGTCCATGTCTGTTGTGTTGGACCACTGCTGCCTTGTTAGTTTGCCAACGCAGGCGATGTAGGACGGCCGAGAAGACTACGAGTCCTTCAATGGGCCAAAATTCGAATGCGCAAGCATTGGCTCGCCACCGTTAAGACGTCATAATTAATTGCGTTAAGTAATTAATCAAAGTATCGTGTTAAATTGAAAGCACTAATCACAATATAGTTAATAATTTGGATTGTTGAACCATTCAAGAAGGCCAAATTCTCTTTCAAGTGGACCGTTCTCTTTCTTATGACTTTACAAAAACCCATTTTCACTCTTTGTTATACTTCATTTGCAGCTGACACCACTTTGACCAGTAAACAACTAGTTGCTGATGGAAATGACCCAACAGATCCAGTTGAGAAAGATGCTGAAACAGCTAATGAAGAGCCAACATCCACCTCAGCTGTGCTCGAAAACATCCCAAATGATGTAAACCAGGAGTTCTTGGAGATGCTGATAGAAAATGTCTTAAGGGATCTGCCCTCTTCGACCAGCCCTGACAACTATGTGTTGGAAATCATCCCTGACATCTCTTCAGCTGTTGTGACTTTCCAGAGTGAAAAAGGTATCTACGTCTGTCTTTGTAAATTACCGCATTTTCACGACCATAAGGCACACCTAAAAGTCTCAATTTTTTTTTAAAATGAGCGGTGCGCCCTATTGTGCAGTGCGCCCTATGTGATTTATGATTTTCGGACGTATTAGAGAACCACGAGGTGGACGCAGTTGAGAACATGAGAACATTAAAGGGCGTGGATTGTGTATAAAAGAACAGGTATGTTCTTTATGCAGAACATTGCTGTTTTAACAACACTAAAAATGGAAAAGAGACATGCTTATGAAGCTCAGTTTAAACTTATGGCAATCAGCTACGCGGAGGAACATGGGAATCGAGCCACCGCAAGAAAATTTAAAATGAACGAGTCGATTTGCAAGTGGAGGAAGCTGGAAAACAAGCTGCGACAGGTGAAGAAGACGCAGCTGAATTTCCGCGTAAATAAGGCGAGGTGGCCGGAGTTTGGAGGAAACACTCCAGCAGCGATGGACGATCAGAGGAGACCACAGCTTCACGAAGGGTGGAAGGCAGCGCCGGGCGAGTTACGCCACAGTTTGCCTGTGGATTGTAGATGCTTGAGCTAACATGTCTGCTGGCACTGTTGTCCGAGCTTTCGCAAAAGCAGGCATCATTTCCGCGGAGCTGCACAATACAGAAAGTGACTGACGGCGAGGAAAGTAAACCTGCTATGTTGGATTTAGTGCAGATGTTAGATTCTGAAACAGAGGATGAGGACTTGGATGGATTTGATAAATGACTTTATGACGACTGTAACTAATATTTAAATAAAGACAACCAAACTCGGTTTTGCTCCCGATCTATCTTTAAATGCGCACGTGTGTGCGTGTGTGTTGGTGTAAGGCGGACGTATGCAGTAGATGATATGTATATAAAACCCGCGCCCTATCATTAGGTGCGCCTTATGTGTGTGTTAAATACAGAGCATGCAAAATTTGGACTGCGTCTTTTAATACGGTGCGCGCTATGGTCGTGAAAATACGGTACTTCAACTAAAACTAGCCTTTTTAAAATGACGCAAAGTCTTAAGTAAAGTACTAACTCTGTCACTGTTTTATAGAAAACACTGAGTTCATTGCAAAATGCCCGGACAACCGCACGTTCGCAAAGAAGAACATGTCAATTCGCCCCCTGGAAGTCACAAAGCAAGTCTTAGTTGACGACACTAAAAATATCTGTGACGACATCTTGGAATTGTACTTCGGTAAAGAAATTGGAGAGGTGAAAAACGTAACGCTCAATGAAGCAGAACAGACTGCTGTCATAACTTTTAAAGAGCATCAAGGTATTTCAAGCAATACCGGTTGCATGTTTAAAGCTATATTTCATAAAGTGGACCATAGTTCCACTTGACAAGATTTGTTCTTTTTTATAGATTCAAGAAAAGTCAAGAAGACCCATCTCATCAAAGAGAAAGAAATCAAGATCTATCCCTTTTACAAATCTTTGGGGGTTGCTCTTTATGGCAAAGACAAACCTTCACCAAAACTCCCTCCTGCTCTTTCTGAACCTGTTGATCGTGCTCTCTGTTGGTTTTTCTCCAAGAACAAAACAGCATTAGAGAATGTTCAAAGTGACATGGCTAAACATTACTGCAACGTCACTTTTGACCAGTCTACTGTGTCATTAAGCCCTATAACATCCTTACTGAAGCAAAAGGATGCCAAAACTATTATCAAGAATTGGACAGACATTGGGAAGTCGGTCTTTACACAAACCATTTCCAAATTCAAATCCCTGAACTTCAAATTAGAGTCAGAACAATGGGAAGAGGCCGAGGATAAAATTAGGCAAGCTCTTCTAAATGAACACGTGGTTGTAGTCCCTGATAAATCCAGTGGTCTTTTATCAGTGGCCGGTCCTCTAGCAGATGTTAACAGACTAGAAAAAGAGCTTTCTGAAATCCTTAACAAGATTGAGCAAAAGATAAAGAGAGCGAAGTTAAGCAAGACCAATAAGGTCACCACATCACCATCAATGTTCCACATCCTTTCTCAAGATGGCCTCAAGAATAAGATTCATCTGGTTTGCCCAGAGCTTGAAATGACATACGATCGAAATGATTCAGCCATTAAATTAACTGGATTTGTGGATGAAATTATGAAAGCTGGAGAAGTTATTAGTGGGGCAATAATGGCATTAAAGAGGCAGATTCTCGAGGTAGACCGATATGTCTTTGACCTGGTAAAAGATGAACAACCAGATGAGTTCACAGATGCCGTCCTCATTTCTAAAGGCATTAATGCTATGTTGGAAGTCTGTGGACAGAGGGTACAGATTGTGGCCGTTTCTGACAACGACCTAAATGATGCCCAGAATCATCTTGGGCAATTGCTGATATCTCAGTCCATTGATGTTGAAGACAGTAGTGTCCTGGACATGCCCGAGTGGCAGATGTTGGTCAGTCAGTTGGAAGACAGTGCTGATTCATGCATACAAACTAGAATTCACACCAGTCCTCAACACGTAGTGGTGTGTGGCATCAAGGACAAGGTCAGTGAAGTTAGCAATGAACTTGAAAAGTTCTTGACTAAAAATGCCCAGGTCGAGGAAGAAATTTCCGTACAGGCAAATGTTATTATAGAGTATCTTAAAACTCTACAAAAATCCTGGACTAGCCAACTGGGCAACGAGGTGAGGTTATTCTTCGAAGAGAAAGCTATTCTTGTCAGTGGTCCTCGGGCTATTGTGGAAAATTGCAAGAAAACGATTGAAGACTTGGTCTCTTCTTTGTACTTTGACATTTTAAAAGTGCCAAACCCTGGAGTGAAAAAGTTCTTTAAGCGTAAAGAAAAGATGTATGTCGACTCCATCAAGCATGATACCGATTGCCTGGTCCAACTGGTCAATAATGTCAGTGGAACACAAAGTGATCTGAACTTCGGATTAGCGCCAACACCTGTGTACCAAGTTCAGACAACAGAGGGAGTCGAGATAGGAGTTTGCAAGGCAAATATGTGCGACTATCCAGTAGATGTGGTTGTCAATAGTGCTTCTCCAGACTTGAGACTAGATTCAGGTCTGAGTGGAGCACTTTCGACAGCTGCTGGTCCTCAATTGCAGGTGGAATGTGACAAATTGTTCAGTCTTAAGGGAATGCTTAAACCCGGAGATTGTGAAATAACTGGTGCTGGCGGTCAGCTTTCCTGTAAAAAGGTCATCCATGCGGTTGGACCAATATTTAATCAAACTGCGACTGTGAAAGCTCAAGCGCAGCTGAAACGGACTGTCAAAGAGAGCTTAAGACTTGCTGAAAAAAACAGCTGTGTTTCTGTGGCTCTTCCTGCTATCAGTAGAACCCAAGGGTTTCCGCTCGATTTGTGCACCACCACCATTGTTCAGGGAGTGAAGGAATTCTGTGATGAGATGTTTGAAGACTCGGTGAAAATGATCCATTTGGTAGACAATGACGACAGCGTTGTTGCTGCTATGGAGGCTGCTGTTAGACAGGAGTTTGGAAACCAGGGTATAAGTCATTCTCAACAAGTTTCAGTTCCCAAAGCTTCTAAGCCTGCACCCCAGAAGAAGGCTGTCTCTGACTCTACGTTGGGCCATGTCCAGACCACCGAGGGCTTGAACATAATCCTTAAGAAGGGAAATATTGAGGCTGTCAAGGTAATTCGCAATTTAAAAGTTTTCTTCTTCAAACTTGAATATAATGTGCACTCATATATAACGTGCACCCTAAACTTTTGGCCTGAAAATGGGAATAAATTTTTTTCCCCACTTTTTTTTGGCAACTTACAAGTATGAACAAAAATCCCTAATAAATCCCTAGAAAAAAAAGCAACCAAGCTCCTCCCCCAAGCCCATAAACAATCCTACAAAGTGACAAGTAACACCTGAGCTCAATGATATGACTAGTTCACAATTTCCTTACTTAACGGAAAATAGTAGTGTGTGTGTGTCTCTAGCTTGCAGATTCTGCGCGTCCCGTGGCTAACACAGGGTGCGCTCATAACATATATTGCTCGTAGCGCATTCCTGTGACACAAATGTACACAAGTAATCGTCAATGCACGCGCAGCCAAAAATGCGCACCTTCTCTCATTGACCTAGTGAAATGTCAGTCCTTGTGTATAACGCGCATTTGCTCTCTCCGATGGTGTGTTTGGTATAAAATTTTGCGCGTTAATTCATTTTATTACTTTATAACAGTTGTGATTTTGGCACTCCTAGTACCGTATTTTCCGCACTATAAGGCGCACCTAAATACCTTCAATTTTCTCTAAAGTCCACGATGCGCCTTTTAACCCGGAGTGCCTTAAATATGGATTAATATTGAGCTACAACAGGTGTCGCAACTGCGATAAGCAGCCACCGACTCCATTTCCCCCGTTGAAGAAGTAGTGCGCGGTGCATGCTGGAATACATGAAAGGGCGTCTCATTTCCATTTGTGTGTTTGTGTAAAGACCCAGAAATGACTCCTACCAAGAGACACTGTTACACCGTTTAAACTCAAGGCGATCGGTCACGCAATAGAACACGGGAATAGAGCCACAGCGATAGAGTTTAACATCAATGAATCAATGGTGTGGAAGCAAGAGGATGCGCTGCGCCAAGTAAACAAGACTAAACAGAGTTTCCACGGGAACAAAGCGAGATGCCCACAGTTAGAGGACAAAGTTTTACAGTCTTTACTGTAGCGCCTTATAATGCGATGCGCCTTATATATGGAAAAAGTTTAAAAAAAATGTCTTTTATTGAAGGTGTGCCTTATAATGCAGTGCGCCTTATAGTGCGGAAAATACGGTACATGTCACCATAGTTTGGATGTAATTTGTTGCTGCTTTCTACAAGTAATCTTGAAGGAAGCTGGGAAATTTCACTTCTGTTTACAATCTTTATCATATCTTTAGACAGATGTGGTGGTAAACACCATTGCCGAAGACCTCATGCTAAACAAAGGAGCAGTTTCGAATGCAATTCTGAAGGGAGCTGGATCCAAACTTCAGCAACTGGTAAACGACCAAAACGCTGCCGGAACACCTGGTAAAGTCATTGTCACCGATGGCTGTAAGCTGAAGTGCAAACAAGTGTTTCATGTGATTGCACCTAGTTGGGACAACAACCAAGGAACAGCTGAAAAGGTATGTTTAGCATTTGTAACGTGACGTTTTCAGGATAACCTCTTTTGTACTAATGTCACTGTTTCCCCCCGTCTCTCTCTCTCAAAAAATGTTTGGATATTTTCTATGCCTTTGTCCTCAAGATTTTAAGTGGGATCTTCATGGAATGCTTGAACAAGGCCGAGGACACTCGCGTTACGTCCATCTCCTTCCCTGCAATCGGTACAGGAAACCTTGGCTTTCCAAAAGACCTCGTTGCCTCTCTGGTGTTGGATAAAATCTTGGAGTTTAGCAGCAATAAACAACCAAAGCACCTGAAAAAAGTTGAGATTGTTCTTTACCCTGGCGACACTCAAACTATCCAGGTAATAAAAAAGTATTTTCACATTCCTGGTTCTGAGAAGCTTTCCCTCAAGAAGCCTCTCAGAAACTGAGATTTAAAAAGACGTCTCGTTTTATGTTGTGTGGATTTATTCTTTAGCAGCTCTAATAACAACAGAGCACAACAACATGTCTCTGCTCTGAAAGGCATCTTTGTGTACAGCAAGAAAACTGTAAATGTGCTTGTGGTGTACAAATCAGCTGAAACGTTCTTATCTTTGGTTTTAAGAGCTTCTGTTGTTAAAGCTTGCTGATATTCAGTCATAAAAATAAAACAGGAAAGAAAAAAAAAATTGCACGTGTATTTTTCACAATCTTATAAAAAAGCCTTTAATTGTTAGCCCACTCTCAAAAATTCACGATTAATGTCCATCCCATTTTTTCCCCAGGCATTCGATGATGAATTTCAGACACTGTTTTCCGGTGCGTCAGGTGGTCCAGTGACCAAATCTTCAAAAAGTTCATGTAAGCATATCATTCATCACTGATTCCCACTTTTTTATGTTTGTATAAACCTGTTGCTTTATCAATGTTGGGAAGAGAGAGTAATTAATTTCTTACCGCAAGCCGTGCTGACCAGAGAACATCCAAGACACTCTTAGTTTTACTTGATCCAAGAGTAGCTGTAAGGGATCAAGTAATGGGGGAAGGGCACAAAGAGTCAATATAAACAATGGGGTCTTCTGTTTACCCCTAAAGTATGTAACAACTATATCTCCTTCTTCACCCAACTCTTATGGCACCTCCTACAGGTGGTGAGTCCACTGGAAGGGCAGCCCATGTCCCCTGTTCGGGCTGAGCCCGGCCGGGCCCCATGGGTAAAAGCCTGGCCACCAGGCGCTCGCTCCTGTGCCCAACCCTCGGGCCTGGCTCCAAGGGGGGCCCCGGTGACCTGCGTCCGGGCAAGGGCAAACTTGGCCATGTTTGATATCTTTATAGGGGTTTTTGAGCCACGCTTTGTCTGGCTCCTCACATAGGACCTGTTTGCCTTGGGTGACCCTACCAGGGGCATTAAGCCCCGGGCAACATAGCTCCTAGAATCATTGGGGCACGCAAACCCCTCCACCGTGATAAGGTGGTGGCTCAAGAAGGAGAATGATCACATGTTGTTACGTAAAATCCCCAAGGGTGGTTTATATAAGGTTTAGTGAATACATTGTTAAAATGATAATATGAAGAATTTTACGTAACAATTATGAGGATTTAGATGAAGAAATGTAGGTTGAAATCCGAAAAATATAGTTATTTCCTTGTTTGCGAAAGACATTTTAACCTCCTTTTTTCAACATGTTTTACTCAATATGTAATAGTACTAATTCTTTTGTTTGCAGCCTCTTTCTCTAAAGTTGTCCTCAGTTCAGGAATGTGTGAAACCAAAGTGGGGAATGTGACGGTGCAGGTGGTGACGGGTGACATAACCCAGGAGACCACTGACATCATTGTTAACTCTTCCAACGAGACATTTACCCTCAAAACAGGTAAATAGTTCCAAAGCAGAAAATTTTTTGAATAGTTTTTGACAGTAAAACTAATCAAGTTTTCTTCGAACTTCAGGCTTAGTTGTTATACTTTTCCAAATAAATAACTACTTCACACTGTCATAACCATTGGATTTGCGTACATCGTTTAAACTATTTTCTTCCCTCTAGGTGTTTCTAAAGCTATTCTGGATGCAGCTGGTCAGGCCGTGGAAGCTACGTGCCGAACACTTGGTATAAAAACACTTCATAGTTTACTTATCCAAACTTGGTGTAGGGCTTAGAAATATGTGGACTTTTAAATAAATAAATAAATGAATTACTCTATTCATCCCTCAACGGGGAAATTTGTGTGCTGCACTCCTTACACCGCAGCAGGCTGCCCTTCGACGGCACCAATGGTGGGAGAAGCGGGGGTTAGGTGTCTTCTCCAAGGACCCTAGACGTGCTCTCTATGGGGCGCAAACCCGCGACCTTCCGGTCCGCGCGCGAACGCGCTAACCACTGTGCTGTTGTCTCTCTAGTTGTTACTTTCAAAATGTCTGAAAATACAAAAGAACCAGAGACATTTTATCTCTGCCTTATGTTTCAGGTTCCGAACCCAACCCGGGCATGATAATGACTCAGCCAGGTAACTTAAAGTGTAAGAGGATCCTCCACCTGACTGGACAAAGTGATCCTGGAAAAATTAACAAAGTTGTGAAGGAAGCTCTCCAAATGTGTATTGATAACAACAACAGTTCAGTCTCATTCCCTGCCATCGGCACAGGTGAGATTAGCTGAAAAAATTTAAACAACACCTACATTAGAAAAGTTGATCATTTTTTATTCACTCAGTATATATTTGGATCATTCAGATTTGTGGAAATAATTAACTAATATATTTTCTTGTGTTTCTCGTTCCACTTTTTGCAATTGGTAATGTTTACCAGGTCAAGGTAATGTGCAGGCGAAACAGGTGGCAGATGCCATGTTGGACGCAGTGATTCATGTGTTGAGCAAAAACCCAAACAGTAGCCTGACAACCATCCGGATAGTCATCTTCCAGCAGCCCATGTTCCAAGACTTCACTGCTAGTATGCAGCAAAAAGAAGGCACTGATCAAAAAGACAAGGGAGGATTCTGGACAAACCTTAGCAATAAAATCAAAGGTAATACATACATAAAAAATTGTTTTTGTATTAACATTTGTGTCTAAGTCCATTTTTATGCAGGTTTTCAAATTTCTCTTTACAGACTTTTTCACTGCTGATAGTACTGATAAGTCACAACCGGAAGAGGATTTTGAAATTATTCCTTTTCAAGTTGAACCTACTTGCTTTCACATCTGCAGCGATTCACAAGCTAAAGTCGATGCTGCCAAGAAGTGGATAAAGGACCTGTTAGATCATGAAATGCAACGGATGGAGCTAACAGACAACGCCATCTTCAACCTCTCACCTACAGACCGTCAACGCATCGAAAACATCCAGAAAAATCACGATGTGAGCATAAGGACTGAAAACAATCTTGGAAGCATCAAAATTGTCATTGAAGGGCTAAGCAAGAATCTGATCCCGGCTACCCAGGAGATCACTGCCATTCTGGAGCAGGTGAAAAATGACGTAGCGTTCAAGAAAAAAGTTGAGCTGACGGAATTAGTTGTGGATTGGCAGTATCGTCTTGGTGCGGTTCATTTTCAGAGTTTTGACTCAAATACTAATTACCATCTTGAAAAGGCATTTGAGCAACAAGTGCCTAGTGTAAAAGTTATAGTGCAAGGCCAAACTTTCAATGTGGACATGTTAAAGAAAGAAGGAACTGACAGTCAAGGAAACATCCTGCATGTAAAACGCATCGACAAACAAAAAGGTATTTCACACATAAAGGGAAATGACCTCAGAGCTTAAAAATTTCAAAATAAAAATCAAAAACTGTTTGTTGTTTTTCTTTTTAGGTGATATTCCTGATCACTGGGATTCTATGTCACCTTCTTCCACCTGTGATACTTTTCCAATCCCAGCGGGAACACCTGAGTATACTGAGGTTCAAACCCTGTTCCAGGCTTCCTGCAATCGAAACATCACCAAGGTAATAAAAAACTCTTGAAATGTTTTAGTTGTGACTCGGGCTGAAACAGTTAATCGATTTAATCGATTATAATCGATTATCAAAATAGTTGTCGACTAATTTGGTCATCGATTAATCGTCTAAAAAGTTTTTACTGTCAACTGCACTCACATTGGTCTCCATGTGGGGCAGTAGAGAACAAATTGACGATGCGAGCTACCAAAATAGGAGGAGAAGAAGATAGCAGCCAATCATTGGCTTTTATTTCACCCCGTCTCACGTGATCAGGCAGATTCAACAAGATGGCGGAAAGAAAAACACATACAAAATCTTCCAAAGTTTGGATCATTTTCCGCTAAATTTGAAAAAGACTTGCGTTAATATGCAAAGTTTGCGAAACAGACACGTTTTGGCACGGAAGCATAACGACGCTGCACGAACATCTGAAAAAAAAAACATGTCTGACTCGAAGCGGGAGACGGCAAACCAGAGCTATACATGATGTTATTTCTAATAAAAACAATTTTACAGGTCGCTAAATACACTTTTTATTGTCTGCAAAAAACCAAAAACAACCCAACATGGACTATTTTCTCTGGAAAACGGTTGCACTCCGCAGCAGAGCGCTTCTCTCAGGGACTCTTATTTTGGAAATGATCGTGTCCGATATGAGGCCGCTGTCAGTAGGAAGACGAGGGGTTTAAAAAAAAAGATCGCTACATTCAATCCAGGATACAAGACCCCCTCCTCTACGCTGCAATGCACATTTTTCCCTTAAAAAAAATGAGTGCTGTTAGTTGGGCACCCCTTTACCAATTAGAAGATCTGTGTTTTTAATATTATAAGTGGTAAAGATGGTCATTTTATTTATTAAAGTTACTATTTTTACAATAGAGATGATGTTTTTTTGGGGGGTTTTTTGCACTAAAACTACACAACTTGAATGTTTTTGTATATTTTTTTCATGTTAATCTGGGGCCTTTTTTTGTACGATACTTCTGAACAAGGTTAAATTTGCGAATCCAGAAGTGTTAAAGGTTTCTTGTTTTCAAATGTGATCCAACAGTTTACATTTGATGTTTTATTAACCAGTACTACTAAAGCACATTTTATGGGTGCTTATGATTTACTTTTACTGTATACAGTAAGTGATTATTTTTTAGAAATGATAATACTATACCTTTTTATTTGACAGAAAGATTAACATTAGCTCTTACCATAATAAACCCAACGTGTTGTTTATGTGGTTATGAGTTGTGTTTTACACAATTACATCCCGTAATATGCCAAAAAAGTAATTTTTATTAAATTGTCATTTTATCCGATTAATCGAGTAATCGACTCAATAATCGGCAGATTAATCGATTACCAAAATAATCGTTAGTTGCAGCCCTAGTTGTGACTCATTATGCAAAATGTACCAAGAATCCTTTTATAATTTTAGATTGAGAGGATCCAGAATCCTGGATTGTGGAAGAGTCTTATGATAAAAAAGAGTGAGTTGGAGACCAGAAATGGCCATCAGAACAATGAGAAACGTCTCTTTCATGGCACCAGTGAATCGACTATTCCTACAATCAATGAACGTGGCTTCAACAGGAGTTATGCAGGAAAGAATGGTGAGAAACTGGATTTTAAAACTTTTGTAATATACCCGGTGTTGGAAATCAGAGATACGGATGAATGTCATTTCTTCGTCTTTTATGTGGACATCTATCCATCCTTGTTCTGATCTTATTTTTTCTACAGCTGCGTGTTACGGCAATGGGTCATACTTTGCTGTCAACTCCAGTTACTCTGCTCATGACACCTACTCCAAACCCAACCAAAACGGGGACAAGTTTATGTACCTGTGTCGTGTGCTGACTGGGGATTTCACCGTTGGGCAATCAGGCCTGATCGCACCACCGGCTAAGGGGAACAACACCACTGAAATATTTGACAGCATTGTAGACAACATGACCAATCCTTCGATGTTTGTGATTTTTAATGACATCCAGGCCTATCCAGAGTATCTGATTACATTCAAATAATGAGGTTATGATGTGCCATGATTACCATTCAAAGATTTATAGCAAGATGTAACTTTTTAGTTCTGTCTAATCTTAAACTGGTGTGATTTAACTGTTTATTTACCTGCATTACTTTTAAGAACTTAGCAGTGCCTTAAATGTCTCTGATCTGTTTCTCATTTAATCATGATTAAAAAAAATTTGAGCTTTTTTTTTTCCCCATTTAGATTAAAAGTGCTAAACTGAAGATTGTCAAAAAAATATTTCTGATAAACTATGTAAAACAAAAAGTACATTATATGAGTACTCTGTGTAAAAGATAATTATAATAAAAGAAATGGAATAAACTGTGTGAAGAGATTTTATTTTTGTTGGTTTGGGATCAAGAAATTAATTTTTAAAAAGATTTTCAAAGAAGTACAAACAGGCTGCTGCTAGTGTTGTAGCATGCTAAGCTAACACGTAAGCCAGTTGTCGAAGCTCCAGTCCAGACACAAAGGGACTTTGTACAGCTTTCAAACTGAAATACCACAAGAAGAACAACTCTGACTATGCTCTAAATTGAAGAAAGTAGCAGAGAAAATTATGTACTTTAAAAAAAACAAACATTAATTAAGCAAGCACATATGGCTGCTCCACCAAGGTCAAAAAAGATCTGCAAAGGTTTCTGGATGGAGAGAAGATGGCGTCTGGGGTTCTCTCGGTGAACGGTCTTTTCAGCCACAGACATTTGAAGAACTGCAACCTAGGCTATTTGAGCCACGGTGACTAGGCTATTTGAGCCACGGGATAAAAATGACTAAAACCAATTATTTTCTGTAGTGCAACTGTTTATTTACGATAACATTTTTACATAAAATGAGGAGTGGCTTGAGCCTCGACATGTGAAGACGTGCAGCTCTGTTGCTCCGCAGGAATACCATATTTTTTCATCTAAATCCTTTACTATCTAACACTCTAAGACTACCCCTCATCTCCGGAAACTTTGTTTGTGTCATACAGCAGTTTGAATAATTTATTTTTGCCATGGCTGGACAAAGAAGCAACAAGAAGTCCGAGCTTGCTAGCCCCGTGTCTTCTGATACGGCTAAGCTAATGGAAGCGATTACAAAGTCTGAAAAAAAGGTACTGACCGAGATTTCTACATTGGATTCAAAGATTGAATCCAAATGCCAAATGCTAAATGAAAATATGCAGTCGCTCCGACGGGATTTTAAAGAGCAGCTTGAGGGTTTGAGAAGCGAGTTTAATGCTAAACTAAACCCACTGGATGCTAGTATCGCTAGCAATCGGGCCCGCATTGTTAGCCTGGAGGATGCTACCGGTGATTACTCTGACAGGATGGTGAACGTGGAGGAAGAAGTTCAGAGTCTACGAGCTACTGTGAAAGCCCTGACGGAGAAGACTGAAGACCTGGAGGGAAGGCAACGCCGCTGCAATATTCGCATTCTCGGGGTGAAGGAGCGGTTTGAATCGGGCCAGCGTCCTGCTGAGGCTGTGGCTAAGCTACTTCAGGAAGTCCTGGGCATGGATGCTGCTCCCACGCTGGACAGAGCGCATCGGAGTCTACAACCCGCCCCTGCTACAGGACAGCGACCCCGGCCACTGATCGTGAAGTTTCACTATTACCAAGAAAAGCTGGATGTGCTTCGCAGAGCAGCAATGAAAGAATCTCTGGTACACGATGGCAACAAGATCCTTATTTTTCCAGATCTTCCATCCACCGTGGTGAAGAGGAGAGGTGCTTTTAAGGAAGTTAAAGAATTGCTGCGGGGATGCCGAGGTGTGAAATATGGGATGCTGTACCCTGCAAGGCTGAGAGTTTCTTCATGTTTGGGTGAAAAAATTTTCCTGGATCCTGTTTCTGCCAAAGACTACATCCTGAAGCATCTGGTGCAAAGCAGCCAGCAGGAGAACTGAGGGACCATTAAAGGTACAACACTGGTGATGGATCCAGGCCTGTTAGTAGATTCTCTCACTGGACTTCTATTTACTTCTAATTCTAGCTTAAATATCTATGTATATATATTTTTTTGTAATTATAAATAATGAACAAAGTAAGTGAGTTGGGTGATGGGGGGAGGTGAATGTTTGCTACACTTGAGTTTATATTTTGTTGGATGGGTAGATTTTTTTTTTATCATGGGTATTTCCTGTTATGGGCACTTATGTTAGTAAGTATAGTGGTGGGAGAGCAAGTTTGCATGTTACTAGAGCTCGTTTGGGAAGGGGAGGGTTTTTTTTTTGTGTGTGGTAATGTCTATGTTTTTTGTATTTTTCTTTGGTTTGTGTTTTGCTGCAGCTTTAAATCTATACCTCATTCCTGTGTGATTGTGCACCCTTATGATAAACTGAATCCAACGTAGATATGGCTGCCTGTACTAATCTAAGACAAACTGTTGGGCCCAACTCTGCGACATTTATCACATGGAATGTAAAGGGACTTAACCAATTAGTCAAACGGAGGAGAGTCTTTGCTCATTTGGTGAACTTTAAACCAGATATAGCATTTCTTCAGGAAACACACTTGTGTTCTGCTGATGCCTATAAGTTAGAACACAGTTCCTTCTCGCAAGTATACCACTCTGCCTTCAGTATAAAAGCAAGGGGGGTTGCTATACTTGTCAGAAAAAATCTTCCCTTTGTCAGTACAGAGGTGATTCAGGATGTAAATGGTCGATTTGTTATTGTTGCTGGTAAGTTGTATGACTTCCCAGTTCTTTTGGTTAATGTCTATGCTCCCAATTGGGATAACCCACAATTTTTTACTAGCCTTATTGGGAAGTTAAAAGGTTTAGACACTCATTACCTCATTATGGGTGGAGATCTAAATTTGGTATTTGATCAGAATCTGGATAGATCAAGTACACGCCTATCTGCAGCAACCTCCAAATCTGTTTCTGTTCTTAACACATTCCTCCAAAGTTATGGAGTTTCTGACCCGCTACGTGTTACCGAGCCGCTGGCAAAATATTACTCTTTTTTCTCTGCTGTGCATCACTCATACTCAAGAATTGATTATTTTTTGTTGGACAATACCTTTATTTCTAAAACTACCAAGTGTCAATATCATGCGATTGTCATATCGGATCATGCACCTGTTCAAGTAGATATTTCATTTCCCACTACTCATGCGCCACAGCAACGCCTGTGGAGGTTCGATACAACCTTGCTATCAGATAAAGAGTTTTGTAAATTTATTTCCTCTCACATAGAATTCTTTTTGGAAGTTAATGACACACCCGATGTTTCCAAAACTGTTATTTGGGAGTCCCTTAAAGCATATTTACGTGGACAAATCATCTCTTTCACAGCCCAAAAAAACAAAAAGAGTAATGAGAGACTTAAGAAATTAACTGAACTCATAGCAAATCTTGACATGCAGTATGCTAGCAATCCAACTCCTGATTTATACAAACAAAAACGTCTGCTACAGTCTGAGTTTGAAACTTTATCAATTAAGGCAACGGAGAAGTTATCGCTTAGAACAAGACAACAGGTATATGAGCATGGAGAAAAAGCAAGTAGACTTCTCTCCCACCAGTTGCGTCAGTCCATCTCTAATCATTCAATAACAAAGATCAGAACAGATTCTACTCATACAGTAACGGAACCCCAACAAATCAATACAGCCTTCAAGAATTTCTATCAAGGTCTCTATACCAGTCAAAGTACATGTAATTCTGCCGACATAGAAGCTTTTTTGGAAAAATTAAGTATTCCTCTGTTGGATTCAGATCAGCTGCAGACACTAGAGAAACACATATCTGTTGCGGAAATATTAACAGCGATTGGCTCTTTACAGAGTGGCAAAGCCCCAGGTCCTGATGGGTTTCCATCTGACTTTTACAAGGCATTCGCTGACAAACTTTCATCCTTACTATGTATGGTGTTTGCAGAAGTCCATGGAACTGCTAAACTGCCTGAAACATTATCCCAAGCCATGATTTCGGTAATCTTAAAAAAAAATAAGGATCCTCAGAAATGTGAATCATATCGACCAATCAGTCTACTTAACGTAGACTACAAAATTCTAACAAAAGTTCTGGCACTTCGCTTGGAAAAAATAGCCCCTAGAATTATTCATGAAGATCAGACGGGCTTCATTGCTGGTCGCCAGTCATATTTTAATATCAGACGTCTATTTAATATCTTATATTCTGACCACTCAATTGACCGTCCAGAATTACTCGTCTCGCTTGATGCCGAGAAGGCCTTCGATCGTGTGGACTGGGGCTATCTGCTAGCTGTACTGCGCAAGTTCGGTTTTGGCTCAGGATTTTTATCCTGGATTAAAATTCTTTATTCAATGCCCCACTCATCTGTCCGTACCAATAGCACCATCTCTGAATATTTCCCTTTGCATAGAGGTCAGGGATGCCCACTGAGCCCGCTACTTTTCGATTTTGCAATAGAGCCTCTAGCAATAGCCCTTAGAACGGACAAAGGGATTAATGGGATCAGTCGGAATAGAGAGGTCCATAAGATCTCCATGTATGCGGATGACCTACTCTTATATATTACAGACCCAGAAAAGTCCATTCCACGACTGTTGGAACTCCTTAGGATTTTTGGAAATCTTCCAGGGTACAAACTGAACTTAGGAAAAAGTATACTTTTTCCCATTAATCTACTGGCCAGGGACCTGGACTATTCAAAATTTCCATTTACCGTAGAAACACAATCATTTGTATATCTTGGAATTCATATTACAAATACGTATAACAATCTTTTCAAATTGAACTTTTCCTCACTTTTGGAGAAAACCAAGACAGATTTGGCAAGATGGTCAGCTTTACCCATCTCACTGGCGGGGCGAATTAACACAATTAAAATGGCAGTTTTGCCTAAATTTATGTATGTTTTTCAAATGGTCCCCCTTTTTCTTCCTAAGGTGTTCTTCAGTAAGTTGGATGGATTAATATCTTCATTTATTTGGAATCAAAAGTGCCCAAGGATTAGCAAGTCTAAATTGCAGTGCTCTAAATCTGAGGGTGGTCTTGCCTTGCCTAATTTTTTGTATTATTACTGGGCAGCAAATATTGTTAAACTGTCTGTCTGGATACATACATTCAGAGAAGGCAGAGGACCTCTTTGGTCCACCATGGAACTTACCTCGGGTTTTCCAGCTTCACCTGTATCATTTATGAGTGCCTCTCCGCCAATAACTGAAAAAATGAACTTCACAAACCCAGTGGTCAGAAACACACTGAATATCTGGCTCCAATGCCGCCGCCATTTTGAGTTCAAGCAAGCGCTAATTTATGCACCAATTACCTCAAATCCATTCTTCCCGCCTGCCTTGAATGATCCTGGTTTCAAAGTCTGGCGTAGTAAAGGTATAGTGTTTTTTACTGATTTATTTGCAAGTGGTTCATTTATGTCCTTTGAAAACATCTGTGCAAATTTTGATATTTCTAAGAAGCATTTCTTCAGATACTTACAGGTCCGCAGCTTTGTAGGAAAACATTTCCCCACATATCCAACACAATCATCTCCTGGTCCTTTAGAAAACTGCCTGCAGCCTCGACCCATCACCAAAAGTCATATTTCCAAAATATATGAACAATTGCATCACATTAATCCTACTTCATTAAACCATTTGAAAGACTCTTGGGAACAGGATTTAAATCTGGAGATTCCAGAGGAAATCTGGAACAGAAGTATCACCCGCATGCATTCAACATCTATCTGCATAAGACACAGTCTGACACAATTCAAAGTTTTCCATCGCTCATACTTAACAAAGGCAAGGCTGGCTAAGATATACAACAGCAGTGATGATCGATGTCCAAAATGCAACCAGTCACCTGCAACAATGGCTCACATGTTTTGGTCGTGTGCTGCTTTAGAAAAGTTCTGGGACTCTGCTTTTGGAATTTTTTCACATCTTTGTGGGAGGAAAATAGATCCCAATCCATTCACTACAGTGTTTGGAGTTCTCCCAAGCAGACAGGGCCTTAACTCGCACCAGGAGAGCGCAGTGGCTTTTCTGTCTCTCCTTGCACGGAGACTGATCTTAGTGAAGTGGAAGGACAAACAGCCTCGTTCTTTTGTTCAGTGGGTCAGAGAAGCTATGATGTGTCTTCAAATTGAATACCTAAGGTATAGTAAACGGGGCTCAATAGAAAAATACTATAAAACATGGGCACCTTTCATTACATACATTGAGGATCTGCCATTTACATAGGGGAGAAGGTTTTAAGCATTATTTACCAGTACTTATGGAGAAAGCTGCAGCTTATGTTTGTGATTTGTTTGTTTTGGGTTTGTTTGTTTTTGTTTTTTGTTTTTGTTTCATGTCTGATCCAAATATTTTACAAGTCTCAGATAGATACCACTGGTTGACATGTTCTTTAATCATCTCTATTTTGTAACTTTATATAACTTGACTTAAAGTTGTTTTTTTTGTGTGTCTGTATAAAAAATGGAAAATCTTTAAATAAAGTTTTCAAAATAAAAAACATTTTTACATAAAATATCAGAATTTTTTTAAAAATATCAGAATTTTATCAGAATTTTTTAAAAATATCAGAATTTTTTATTTGAGCCATGGGATAAAAATGACTAAAACCAATTATTTTCTGTAGTGCAACTGTTTATTTACGATAAAATTTTTACATAAAATATTAGAAATTTATCAGAATTTTTTAAAAATATCAGAATTTTTTTATTTGTAAAATATCAGAATTTTTAAAAAAAATATCAGAATTTTTTTATTTGAGCCATGGGATAAAAATGACTAAAAGCAATTCTTTTTGGTAGTGCAACTGTTTTTTTACAATACATTTTTTACATAACATATCACAATATTTTACAAGTTTAGTTGTCCTCCACGAACGTTGTGACTGATGCCACGAAGGAAGGCAGGGATGGTCTTCTTGCCTGTGTTTAAGTCAAGCACCAGGTTGTGGAGACGAACCTGAAGCTCCCATAAAATTTCACAATTTTCTACATAAAATAGGTTTTTGGCCCAAATGTCCGTGGTTGAAATGTCCGAGGCTGAAATGTCCTAAATTCGGTGGCGCACATGGCTCAAATATCCTAGGTTGCAGTTTTTTGGCCCAAATGTCCGTGGCTGAAATCTCCGAGGCTGAAATGTCCTAGAACCGGTTCTCTCCTACTGAAGAAAGTTGATATTTACTCTTTGATATTTTACTCTTTACCTTTATACATTTTAAAAAGAATAACATTTTACTTTTTATTCAATAAAGATATGCTTATGAATGTTTGATTTACTTTGTATTCAATAAAGATATGTTCTTGAATGTTTTGTTTGCTAAGGTTGTGCTTGGATGATAAAGGCTTGCTGAGTGTGACGAAATTCTATAGAATTTTCGGTATGTAAAGGTCTTTGGGGGAGCAGACCACATGGAGCCACAGAAGCCAACTTAAATCGGCGTGACTCCGGGAGGTTGTTTGTTTGTTTTTCAGGAATTAAGAAGGGAACATCTGTCTTTTGCATAAAGAAGAAATGGGAGAAGGAGAACGAATGACCAAGTGGAGGAAAGAGATGGCACCTTAATTAATGAATATTCATGAATTAAATGTCTGCTATAAATCTGGCAAATCTCAGTGGGGTGTTGTCTCTCTTGTAATTTCACAGAGACACACAGGTGTGTTCTGTCAGGGAACTGAGACCCAGATGCATCTGTCTAGATTTTGATGTTGAGGAATAAATATTGGAAATTGAAACATTTATTGAATACTGGTGGTATTATAAATACTTGGTATGCTTTAAATATTTAGTTATCTTAGTATTGGAATCACTGGCCTTCTCTCTTCAGTCTGGACACACAAGAAAGACCGGGTGGTGAGATTATTAATTAATTACTGATAATTAAAGCAGATATTGGATTTAACCAAACCTGAGAAGAAGTACACCCCCGGATTCTTTCACTACTGAAGGGATTTTAGAGGATTCTGAGATAACCAACTTTTCTCTAAATTTCCACATACCTGATTGCAAAGACTCTGCCAGGATGGAGGCGTGCTTCTGCTGCTCACCTGCTGCTTACTAAAGAACCAAAAATATTGGAAACACTCCCAAGTGTTGGGGCATATAGTAACTCACCAAACGCTTTTTGACCCTGATTCTGTTCTTTTTTTTTTTTAATGCACAAAATTTCTCAGGTATTGATCTCCAACACTCCAAACGTCGAAACATGGTAGATGAGTTTAAGCTTTTTAAGAGTAATAATCAAATATGGATTCAAGCAGGAGATCAAGAGGTGATTAGTATACCGTCTGCAATTATTACAATGCTTAATTAGTGGATCATGATGAAGACAGAGCTGAACTTAAAAGCACAGCTCTCAATTTACCAGTTGAGTTACGTTTCAACTCACTTATGGCCACCAGCTAGGGATGGTGTTCGAAAAAACTTAGTCCTGTAAACAACTGGCCAAAATTTGTTTTCTTTGCAGGGTGGCCGGGTTCTTACTCGAACATTGTACGAGAAGCTCTGCCGTTTGCAAGGGGCTTACAAGAGCCGTTTCTACTTTGCATTGAGTGGAACCAGATGAGGTGGTTTGAGCACCTCGCCGGATGCCACCATTTTCTCCCAAGTGCTACTGGTAAACTGTTTTGGGAACGTCTCAACAGGAGGAGATTCAGAACCTGCTGGAATTGGACCAAGTCTTCACTGCTTGCTAGGGAACATCTCAAGATCTTTAAAGATGAGATTGAATATGTAGGTGAGTTAAAAGGAGTCTTTGCTTCTCTGCAAAGGCTGGTGTCAGTGCAAGAAGGTGGTACTGTGGCCATATCAGCCTGCCAAAGCCTGATCTTGTCAGATCTCAGAGGCTAAGCCGGCTAGGCCTGGGCGGTACTTGGATGGGAGACCGCTGGAACCCTTGGTGCCACAGAGGGACGGCCATTGAAAAAAGAGGTTGCTGCTTATCTCTGCTTATCTCTGTCAGGGTCACGGATAGTGCTAAAGCCCACCCCGAACAAGTCGCCAGTCTGTTGCAGGGCCTTCCAGAAGATTTTGCAATAAAATGTAAATGAGTTCGACAATAACAGCAAGAGCAAATCAGTTTATCCAAGTTGGGTTTTGATCAGCTGTCCTACCTTCATAAAAAACCTTAAATGAACTTTGCTCATTATAAAACAAATCAGTTAATCTTCTAACCGAGAACTTGATACCATATGACTGACATAAAATTGTATGACAAGGTTTTTTATGGCATCCTGGTCAAGTACAAACTCACTGATTACCATCTTTTGCTTTCGTTTTAGACCGTAAGAAACCTGATAAATGTATCTGATTAAGTCGACTTACTTCTTTTACCAATACACCATTCTTCTTGTACAAGAACAAGTTATCACATCATCACATTGAAAGATGTTCTGGTATGTTGATGCCGAACAATTGGAATTGAGGTATGACCACAAATTTTTTACCTGAGAAAAGTTTGAAAAGTTCCTCGCCCGGAAAAGGGTGGAATGCCCCCTGCGGGTCAGGGACAGGGTCCTGCCCCAAGTGGAGGAGTTTAAGTATCTCGGGGTCTTGTTCACGTATGGGGGAAGGATGGAGCGGGAGATCGACAGGCGGATCGGTGCGGCATCAGCAATAACTAGGACGCTGCATCGGTCCGTCGTAGTAAAGAGAGAGCTGAGCCGAAAAGCAAAGCTCTCGATTTACAAGTCGATCTACAAAGTACGTTCCAACCCTCACATATGGCCACCAGCTGTGGGTGGTGACCGAAAGAATGAGATTGCGGATACAAGCGTCCGAAATGAGCTTCCTCTGCAGGGTGGCTGGGCTCTCACTCAGAGATCGGGTGAGGAGCTCTGCCATCCGGGAGGAGCTCGGTGTTGAGCCGCTCCTCCTCCAGGTCGAGAGGAGCCAGATGGGGTGGTTTGGGCATCTGGTCAGGATACCTCGCAGGCGAGGTGTTTCGGGCACGTCCCACCGGTAGGAGACCAAGGGGCAGACCCCGGACCCGCTGGAGAGGCTATGTCTCACGGCTGGCCGGGGAACGACTTGGGATCCTTCTGGGTGAGCTGGAGGATGCAGCCGTGGAGAGAGAGGCCTGGGCTACCCGTTTGAGGCCGTTGCCCCCGCGACCCGACCCCGGAACAAGCGGAAGATGACGGAACAGAAAAGTTTGAGGCCTTCCAACTTTCTCACATTGGAGTTATATTCATTGTCGTACCTCAATGTTTAGTATTTCTAAATTAGGATTATTACTAAACAATGCAGAACTTTTTTTTATGTTTTGCTAAAAACTTAGTTTAAATAAAATAAACAATTTTTTTTATTTAAAATTCTTTAAATAAACTATTTTGTCAATAAACTAAATAAAATTGAAATAATAATTTAATAATTTTATTTAAGTACATTTTTATTTAAATAGAAATTATTTAAACTTTATTAATATATTTGTATAAAAATATTTAAATCAAATATTTATTTGAAAATATACAAAAGCAAATATGCTTTTTGTCTCCACCTACAGGTCACACCGAGCATTGCATCAAGTGAGTTTACAGAAACTTTTAACTTTAACCAAATATAACAAAAATAATTTTAAAAAAGTATTAGATCAGAGTAAAAAAAAAAAATCAGTCAGCTTTTTTTTTCTTTTTTTTGCCTTAATTTTATTGGTAGATATAATCTTTGTTTGCAGAAGTTTTTATGCAAATAAGTTACATGTCGATGCATTTTAAAACACACACAAAAAAAAAAATCACTTTTTAATTTTTTTTTAGGTAAATAGGACTTTTTTAACGAATTTATTTAGTTATAAAGTTAAAAAAAAAATCAACAAAAAAAAAAAAAAAAAAGGAGAAATGAAAGGTATGCATGCATGCATGCATGCTGCAGCCTGAGGCTCAGGTGTGTATTCCTGTTTCTGCAACACGGAAGTTTCAGGGAGCTGAGATCCGCCCTGCTTTTACGCACACAGCTAATAATCTCTCAGCTTCTTTATAATCAGACTACTCTAAAGTTTAGATCAGATTTTAAAACTTTTCTTGCAGATCAGATCCAGACTAACCTGATGGCATCCAGCTCACACACACATCCAGGTCGTCCTGCACAGGATCCAGAACACCAACTCAGTCCCTCTGCTGTTAACCGTATTTTAATGGAGTATGTGATGAACGTAGGAAGAGCTGTGTTTGTGGTGTACCCCATCTATCTGATGGGGTATCTGGGTCTCAGTATCAGCTGGGTCCTGCTCTGTATGTTCATGATCATCTGGTGGAAGAAGAACAGCAAGTGGAAAGTGAATCGAATTGGATCTTCTATTGATTTGGTGGAGAATGAAATGAATGTGATCAAAGAAGAATTGGCTAATTCTTTGAAATCAGCAACATGGGTATGTATTTATGATCAAATTTTTGGAGTTATTTTGTTCACTGAAGCATTAGATTTCATTTTTTGTTGCATAAACTTGCAGAGATTAGTGTTACTTTTGCATGAAGTGACAAGTTTTGTCCAAATTTTTCAAGCATTTCAACTATAACCTGGATTAAACAGCCAAAACGTCCTTCTACAAAAGGTTAGATGTCTTTCTATGGGATTGAACCACACCTACAACAGCTGTGACTCATGTTTTCTAAGGAATGGAACCTGATTTGCACATTAAAACCAAATCAGATTAGATTTACTTAATAAGAAGGTTGAGCTATTTGGATTTAAAAAGATTCGATTTACAAGTCGATCTACGTTCCCACCCTCATCTATGGTCACCAGCTGTGGGTGCTGACCAAAAAAATGAGATTGCGGATACAAGCGGCCGAAATGAGCTTCCTCTGCAGGGTGGCTGGGCTCTCGCTCAGAGATCGAGTGTAGGAGCTCTGCCATCCGGGAGGAGCTCGGTGTCGAGCCGCATTGTCTCTAGAGACAATGGTTTCTGCAGCTGGATACCTATCTGTTTGTACAGCTTTGACTGTGGCTGAATAAGCCGATGCGGGCGCTGGAGCTCCTACCACACTTTTTAAAAAAATAGATTTAGTTTGAAATAGATTTAGATCATTTATTTCAAACATGCACACATATAGATAACATAACATTACAGTGAATGATTGAAAGTGTTGCTCCTCCGAGTCGAGAGGAGCCAGATGGGGTGGTTCGGGTATCTGGTTAGTATGCCCGAATGCCTCGTAGGTGAGGTGTTTCGGGCACGTCTCAACGGAAGGAGAGCCAGAGGTACGTGCTTGACCTGCTGGAGAGATTATGTCTCACAGCTGGACGGCGAACACCTCATGATCCTCCCGGTTGAGCTGGAGGATGCAACCGAGGTGAGAGAAGTCTGGGTTTCATCCACTCAGGCCCAGACCCTATCTGAACCCGCACCCCTCTGCCTCTGACTCACAATGCTGAGGCCATCGCTCTCTCTCCTGATCATGATTTCGTTTTTGAACAGTTTTTCAATTGCCTTCGATTACGACAAGATTTTAATTCATTTGATGAGTCGTTCCATAAAGAAACTCCATGCCCCCAAAATGCACATTGATTTTTAAAATTTTTTTTCTGTATTCATCCCTCATGAAAAAATTACTTTTACTGCACTGCACCGAAACAGGCAGCCACGATGGCACCAATAGTGGGAGTAACTTGGGGTTAGGTGTTTGCTTCAGGGACCCTTAGGCATGGACCCAGTGGGAATCGAATCGGCTTCTCCCGGTCCGAAGTCGAACATTGGCATTCTAGCACTGAGTTTTCTTCTAATTTTAAGGAGGGGGGAGCAGAGCCTCAGGTTAAATGGAAAGTTTTTGGTTGTTACTGAACTCTTTCAGGGTATATATTTTTTTTACCACTAAGTTTCTGTTGTGGTCCACAGTTTTGAAGCCCAGAAGAAGTGTTGGTAAGAATCAAGATGAACCCCGCTTTGCATGTTTTTATTAAACTAAAAATACAGATCAGATATCTGGAATGTAATGCAAATATTTAAAAAAAAAGACCTTTTTTTTAATTGGAGGCACCAATCTTTTTTTAATTACGATGTTTAATTTGTTTAATTACATTTATTCCATCACATCCTCCATCCGTCCCGTCTGTGCATGCGACTGAATATTTTTTACCTGGTGGTTTCTGACTCGTTTTTAACATTGTTGTTGTTTTTTTCTCCCCTATAGTTACATATTTCTGAAGTCGAGCAAGTTGAATGGTTTAACAAGGTATGAAATCATTTTTATTTTATGAAAAAATATTAATAAATACATAAACTTAATGTGAAAGCAAAACAATTATCCTGCTTAAGATATTAGAAAAACTTTAAAACAAAAAATAACATTTTATCAAGGGCCGCACGCTAGCACAGTTAGTAGCACAGTGGCTACACAGCAAAAAGGTCAGGGGTTTGAGTCCTGAAGTAGTGGCAAGGCTTGAAAGACTGGTCTTTCTGTGTGGAGTTTGCATGTTCTCCCCATCTAAGTGTGGGTTTTCTCCCACCCTCCAAAAACATGCATGTTAGGTTGATTGGTTGACATAAAATTGGCTCTAGAAGTGGGTGATTGTCTTTGTAGGTGGCCTCACAACAGACTGGCGACCTGTCTTGTTTGTGGTGTACTTTGCCTCTCGCCTGAAATCAGCTCGGGGTAGGCTCCGGTTACCCCATTAGGTATCAGCGGGTCAGAAGATTAAATGAAAACACTATATTTTTTTTTATAAGATGATGGAAAAAATAGGTAGTTTTTAAAAGATAATGTTCAATATTTGACTTTAATTGAAGACCTGAAGTGCAGAAGAGCTACTTTTTGCCTCTAGTTGGGTGGGGACTTGCAGATTTGGAATCTAAATACTTTGTATTATTTTGATTTTAAAAATTAAATTTTTTTAGTAAATATAAATATAGATGTGTATATATGTATGTACTGTATGTATTGTATGTATGTACGTATGTATATACGTATGTGTGTACGTATGTGTGTACGTATATACGTATGTGTGTACGTATGTGCGTACGTATGTGTGTACGTATGTATGTATGTATGTATGTATATACGTATGTATGTATATACGTATGTATATACTGTACGTATGTATGTATGTATGTATATACGTACGTATGTATATACGTATGTATGTATGTACGTATGTATGTACGTATGTATGTACGTATGTATGTACGTATGTATGTACGTACGTATGTATGAACGTATGTATGTACGTATGTATGTATGTATGTACGTACGTACGTATGTATGTATGTACGTAAGTACGTATGTATGTACTGTATGTATGTACGTATGTGCGTATATATGTACTGTATTTGTATGTACGTATGTGCGTATATATGTACTGTATGTATGTACGCATGTGCGTACGTATGTGCGTGCGTATGTATGTGTGTGCGTGCGAATGTATGTATGTGTGTGCGAATGTATGTATGTGTGTGCGAATGTATGTATGTGTGTATGTATATATGACTGTTTTATTTTTTTTGGTTATCACAATTGTGTCAGTTTTCTTGAATCCATGTCCTCACCTCAGTTTGATTTGTTTCCAGGTGTTGAAACAAGCCTGGCCTTTCTTTTCAATGTACATGGAAAAGCTTCTGAGAGAAAAAATTCAACCAGTCATCAGACTTTCAAATTCTGCTCTCAAAACTTTTGCTTTTACCAAAATTCATTTTGGACACAAAGTGAGTTGATTATTTACCAATATTTAAATACCAATACACAATCTAGCTTCAAGTGAAAATCCGAGCCAACTTCGTGCCAATGTCTTGAGTTTTACTGATTAGCATTTAAATTTTCCTCTCATTTGTTTTCAAGCCTCTGAAGATCACAGGAATCCGTGTGTACACAGACGAAGCCTACCAGAGGGAGGTGATTTTGGACCTGAACATAAAGTTAGTCAAAATTATCTTTATGTACAAAACTGTTCCAAGATTTTTACTTTTGTTGTGATTTATATTTATTTTCTGGGATACAATCTGAATCTAGTTTTAGAGGTATTATCAATCATCATCTGCATAGTAGTTTGTTTTTTATAGTTTGGAGTGCCTTGTCACAGGAAAATACGTCTTTGATTAAAAAAAATATTAATCTAACAAAACAATGTTAGTTATAGATACATAGATACATAGTTTATTGACCCCCTTGGGCAAATACAGGCATCTGGCAGCATCATTGATAGGTAGAAAAGTGAACAAAAAATATACTAAAAAAACATGCAAACACGATTTAAAACAATGGTGAAATAAAACAAAAATAATGTAAAACAATGGTGAAATAAAACTAAACATAATTTTGTACTATAATAGTGAAATAAAACCAACAGAATTTTGAAAAACAAACAGAATTTTGTAAACAATGGTGAAATAAAACAAACATAATTTTGTAAAATAATAGAAATAAAATAAACACATTGTCAAACAATGGTGAAATAAAACAAACATGATGTAAAACAATGGTGAAATAAAACAAACATGATGTAAAACAATGGTGAAATAAAACAAACATGATGTAAAACAATGGTGAAATAAAACAAACATGATGTAAAACAATGGTGAAATAAAACAAACATGATGTAAAACAATGGTGAAATAAAACAAACATGATGTAAAACAATAGTGAAATAAAACAAATATGATGTAAAACAATAGTGAAATAAAACAAAATTTTGTAAAACAATGGTGAAATAAAACAAACATGATGTAAAATAATGGTAATAATACAAACATGATGTAAAACAATAGTGAAATAAAACAAACATGATGTAAAATAATGGTGAAATAAAAACAAAACAAAGTTTTGTAAAATAATGGTGAAATAAAACAAGCGGAATTTTGTAAAACAATAGAAATAAAATAAACACAAAGTAAAACAATGGTGAAATAAAACAAATGTAATGTAAAACAATGGTGAAATAAAACAAATGTAAAACAATTGTGAATTTTGTTAAACAATGGTGAAATAACAACGGCGCGGTGGCACAGTGGGTAGCACATTGGCCTCACAGCAAGAAGGCTACTCTGGTTTCCACCCAGCCTCCAAAAAACATGCATGCAAGGTTGATTGGCCGCTACATGATTGCCCCTAGGAATGAGTGTGTGGGGTTCTGCGACAGACGGGGGCAGGTGTACTCTGCCCCTCGCCTTGAATTCAATTTTATTTATATAGCCCAAAATCACAGAATTTCCGTCTCAATGGGCTTCACAAGAAAAAGAGGAATGTATTAACACAGATATACAGCAAGAAAAATAACTTACAAATGCTAATTAAACAAGACTAGCACATTTATACCCTTAGACTCTCCTTCACGTTGAGGAAAAACTCCTAAAAAACCCATCAGTGGGGAAAAAATAAGAAACCTTGTGGGGATCCACATGAAAGAGAGATATCGTGGATCTCTCTATCTTGAATCAGCTGGGATGGACTCCGGCATCCCTGCAATCCTGTAAAGGATTGACGGTTAAGAGGATTGACTGAATGGCAAAATAAAACAAACAAAATTTCGTTAAACAATAGTGAAATAAAACAAACAAAATTTCGTAAAACAATAGTGAAATAAAACAAACAAAATTTTGTAAAACAATAGTGAAATAAAACAAACAAAATTTTGTTAAACAATAGTGAAATAAAACAAACAAAATTTTGTAAAACAATAGTGAAATAAAACAAACAAAATTTTGTAAAACAATAGTGAAATAAAACAAACAAAATTTCGTAAAACAATAGTGAAATAAAACAAACAAAATTTCGTAAAACAATAGTGAAATACAACAAACAAAATTTCGTAAAACAATAGTGAAATAAAACAAACAATTTCGTAAAACAATAGTGGAATAAAACAAACAAAATTTTGTAAAACAATAGTGAAATAAAACAAACAAAATTTCGTAAAACAATAGTGAAATAAAACAAACACAATTTCGTAAAACAATAGTGAAATAAAACAAACAAAATTTTGTAAAGCAATAGTGAAACAAAACAAACAAAATTTCGTAAAACAATAGTGAAACAAAACAAACAAAATTTCGTAAAACAATAGTGGAATAAAACAAACAAAATTTCGTAAAACAATAGTGAAATAAAACAAACAAAATTTTGTAAAACAATAGTGAAATAAAACAAACAAAATTTCGTAAAACAATAGTGAAATAAAACAAACAAAATTTCGTAAAACAATAGTGAAATAAAACAAACAAAATTTCGTAAAACAATAGTGAAATAAAACAAACAAAATTTCGTAAAACAATAGTGAAATAAAACAAACAAAATTTCGTAAAACAATAGTGAAATAAAACAAACAAAATTTCGTAAAACAATAGTGAAATAAAACAAACAAAATTTCGTAAAACAATAGTGAAATATAATAAACTTTCTAAACCAATGCCTGTTGGTTTAGAAACAAAGATAAAAAAAAAGACCATCTGGTTGATGAATTGTGGGGTTTTTATTGTTAAAGTCATGACACTTTTTGGCAACTACTTAATACAGTCATTTTATTGTAATTAAACACATAAATCAATGTTTAAATTTGCAGTTATGACAGTGACGTTGACATCCGTACTGAAGTGAAGAAGCTCATCACCGCTGGCGTGGATGGACTTAAAGTTAGTATTCTTTACTTTTCTACATATTTACTTTGAAGGGTTCGGTTGTTACTGATGCTGTTGATAAAACTCTCCATCTTTCAGTTTCAGGGAACACTGAGGATCATTTTAGAGCCTCTCATTAGTCAGTCTCCACTGATCGGAGGAGTCACCTACTTTTTTATTCGTCGCCCTGTGAGTCATCACAAATTTAATTAGAAAGGTGGAGTTGTTCGTATTAAATTTGAGCCTTTTTCTTTTCAGACTCTGGAGATAAACTGGACTGGTATGACTGCCGTTCTGGACAGCCCTGCTTTTAGGTTTGTTACACTACTGCAACTGAAAAACACATTTTTGCGATACGTCCGTGGGTAAATGTGTTTGTTCTTAAAGATAAGTCAACTTTTTTATCTCCTTTATCTCAGTACTCTATCTGAAGATGCCATTCTGGACATAATTTCCTCTAAGATGGTGTTACCAAACCGCATGGCTGTACCTCTTATAGACCAGGTCAAAGTGGATCAAATGAGGTTCCCACTTCCACGTGTATGTCGGATCTATCTGAAATGCACAATGTTTCGAGTTTAAATAACTAAACGGATGTGATTTAATCAACAACTTTTTGCCGTTAAGGGAGTGGCGAGAGTTCATCTGCTGGAAGCCAGAAACCTCAAAGCCATGGACCCCGCCGTGTTTGGACCTGGAACATCTGACCCATATGCAATTCTCAAAGTTGGGCCCCAACATTTTACAAGCACGTTTAGGCCCAAAACTTTAAATCCAGTTTGGAAAGAGGAGTTTCAGGTAAAGATGTTTCAGTAATTATTCATGAACTCATTTTTTTCCTTTTTCTTGAGGTGGTACTTAGTAGCTGCACGGTGGCGCAGTGGCTAGCATAGTGGCCACAGCAAGAAGGTTGGGGTTTGAATCCTGAGTGGGGACGCGATCCGGAACACTGGCCTTTCCCGTGTATCTGTTCCGTTCCGTCATCTTCCGCTTGTTCCGGGGTCGGGTCGCCGGGGCAACAGCCTCAAACGGGAAGCCCAGGCCTCTCTCACCCCGGCTGGGTTCTCCAGTTCACCCGTAAGGATCCCAAGTCGTTCCCCGGCCGGCTGTGAGACATAGTCTCTCCAGGGGGTCCGGGGTCTGCCCCTTGGTTCAATTCCATTGAAACACCTTGCCCTCGAGGCGCTCGTGGGGCATACTGACCAGATGCCCGAACCACCCCATCTGGCTCCTCTCGACTTGGAGGAAGAGCGGCTCGACACCAAGCTCCTCCCGGATGGCAGAGCTCCTCACCCGATCTCTGAGTGAGAGCCCACCCACCCTGCGGAGGAAGCTCATTTTGACCGCTTGTAGCCGCGATCTCATTCTTTCGGTCACCACCAACAGCTGGTGACCATAGGTGAGGGTTGGAACGTAGATCGACTTGTAAATCGAGAGCTTTGCTTTTCGGCTCAGCTCTCTGTTTACCACGACGGACCGATGCAGCGTACTAGTTATTGCTGACGCCGCACCGATCCGCCTGTCGATCTCCCACTCCATCTTTCCCCCACTCGTGAACAAGACCCCGAGATACTTAAACTCCTCCAATTCGGGCAGGACCCTGTCCCTGACCCGTGGATCTGTGAAAAGTCAAAACTCTAGATCACTGCCTCGTGTCACCCTGAAATAAATAAAACTATTTTTTTTGTCCCTTCCAGTTTGTTGTCCATGAAGCTTCAGGCCAAGAGCTTGAACTGGAGATGTTTGATAAAGACAGAAAAAATGATGACCCTCTTGGAAGGTAATATGATTTCTAATTATTACATATTAAAATACAATATTTGAATATATCTCATCTATTAGAATTAAAAGATTAGCCTTTATTTTAGTTTTTTTTTTGGTCAAATTCGAAAATGAAATGATCAATCTGCCTCTTTGATTCCGTCTGCAGGTGTAATATCAAATTAAAGGAAGTGAAGGAGAAAAAAGAAGTCGACAAGGTGAACACACACACGCACCATGACTCTGCTGATTTTGTACATATTAGACGCATTTTTAATGAGAGAAGTTTTGAATGAACTTGCGATCGTTTTCCTCCTTCATGCAGTGGTTTCCTCTAGAAGATGGTGAGAAAGGAGAAGTTCGTCTCAAGCTTCAGTGGCTTTCTCTGAAGGCCGACCCCAGCCTGCTAGAAGTGGTAAAAGAGAGAAATTAGTGTCATTATTCCGTCATGGTTTCAGTTTCTTTGACAAAAAGTTCTAGATCTTGAATGCTGTTACTCTTTTTCAGAATGGCAAACCTGTTTCAGCCATGCTCGCCATCTATCTGGAAAGTGCTTCTAGTTTGCCGGTAAGTTCATCTCGGTGAGTCTCATGTTGCGGATTTTAACGGTTGATGGGATATTTCTTTAAATTTTTTTCAGCAAAACCACAGTGAGATGGCTCATCCTGTTGATAAGAAGTCCTCAGAGCACTCGGTAAGATCGGATCACAAGCAGATTTATTAGATTGATAAAAAGTCCAAAAAAAGAAGACAAAAACAGATTAATTAGGCAGGTTCTGATGTAGGAACTGGAGCCAAAAACTGGGTAACAGGTCAAGCATGATAAACAAACAATCTGGCAAAGAGTGTGTCAAAAACTGTTCACTTTATTCTGCAGCAGCTGAGTAGATGAGTTTCAGGTGTGACTTGCTGCACCTGAAACAAGTCACACTACTCATCTGAAACTCATCAGATGAGTAGATGAGTTTCAGGTGTGACTTGTTGCAGCTCCTCGCTGGGTCTGCCCAACTACACACACACACACACATACAGGACACAGAGGGGGAACAGACTACTCTCCTGACACGTCATTTTTCTTCATTTTGGTGCATATTTTGCCCAAAGTTTACAAACATTTAAGTAATAAGAAAACTTTTGTATTTTTGTGGACCAAAAGGGGAGGGGTATGGATCCATTTTGTGCCACGCCCTACCAAACAGGGCTTTGGTGTGTCTGTTTTCTTACTGTGTTCAAAGTTGTTGACATTCTGGATTCTTCTTAGAAAAACATCGTGGTTCTACTTTGTTTTCATTTAGAAGAAGTAATAAAACAGGTTTTTGTTGCGATGTAGGACAGATCTCGTGTTTCTTTTTGCTTAAAGCTGGACGTAAGCTTCCATTTACCAAGATTTTTTACTAAAACTCATTGTTATTTAGATTCAAAGTGAGCTTGTGCTGTTTTTACGAGTAAATCCCAAAAACAAGGTTAATGCTTGTCTACTGTTTTCCATTTTAAAACAACATTCTTTGGGAGAGCTCTGGTTGTGCTCCTGCACCTGCTGGTATTTCCAGTTTGTCCGGTGGTGATATAATGAGGGTTTCTTGTTACCGGCCAGTGTTCACTTAGTTTTCTTTTTTTTTTCCTGTCATTTTCAGATTTAAATTTGAATTACTCGGCATAGAAAAAAGTTATGGTTTTGTACAGAATTGTTCTTTTTTCTTGCTTTGAAATGAGGCTCAAATTCCCAAAAAAAAAAAAAAAAAAGACAACAACAAAAAAAAGTAGGCCATCTAATGTTAGGTCGTAGGGTCCCTTTGCTGGTTATTGGTTGGAACTACACTTAAAATAAAATTAAAAACAAAAGTTAAGACACTTTTAAATCAAGTTTGAATATCCACGTCTTTTTTAAGCAATTATTCAAAATAAAAGTCTATTTGTATTTTATATTTTTTTATTGAATTTTCCATGAAAACCATGCAAACAGGCAGCACGGTGGCGCAGTGGGTAGCACAGTGGCCTCACAGCAAGAAGGCCGTGGGTTCAAGTCCTGGATGGGGACGAGGCTTGGAACACTGTCCTTTCTGTGTGGAGTTTGCATGTTCTCCCCGTGTTTGCGTGGGTTTCCTCCCACCCTCTAAAGACATGCATGCTAGGTTTATTGGCCGGTGCCGAATTGCCCCTTGGAATGAGTGTATGTATGGATGGTTGTATGTGTGGCCCCGCGACAGACTGGCGACCTGTTCAGGGTGTACTCTGCCCTTTGCCTTAAATTGGCCGGGATGGGCTCCGGCACCTCCCGCAACCCCGAAACGGATAGACGGATAAGAAGAATACTGACCGACTGACCATGCAAACACTTGTTGGAGGGCTTTTAAAAAAAAAAAAAAATACAAGTTTGAGTCTTTGTATTCCCTTATTTGGGGCTGCATAGTGGCCTCACAGCAAGAAAGGCAGGGTTCAAATCTCGGGCGGGGTCGACGTTTGGAATACTACCCTTACTGTGTGGAGTTTGCATGTTCTCCCAGTGTATGCATGGGGTTTTTCCAGGTACTCCGGTTTCCTCCCGCCCTCCAAAAACGTGCATGTTAGGTTGATTGGGTGGTGTAATATTGTCCCTAGGAATGAGTGTGTATGTGTGTGTGGTCCTGCAACAGACTGGCGACCTGTTCGGGGTGTACCCTGCCTCTTGCCTTGAATCAGCTGGTGATAGGCTCCGGCACCCCCCGTAACGCCGTTAGGGATGGTCGGCTCAGAAAATGAATGTAATCCCTCATTCGTCCACGAGCGATCTATCGTAGAAAAGGCTTCAAAGGCTCCAGAACACGACTTTGAAGCCTTTTTTTTTTTTTTTACTGCTTTGTTTTTACTCGTAGAACAACTGAAGCAAAACCAAAAAAAATCTGATTAAATAACGAGATTACAGAGCTAATGATCCAATTTCCAACTTGATTTTTCAGCATTTAAAGGGTTCAAACTTGAACTCTTTTGTGGAACTTTCTATTGACGAGGACGTTCAGAAAAGCAAGGTATTTCTTTGTTTTTAAGACAAAAATAATAATTAAAATCACAGTATATTTAAAATATTTCTATATTAATTCCTGCAGATTGCGTACTCTTCTAAAGACCCCACTTGGGAAGAGGGGTTCATCTTCTTTGTAAAAGATGTCAAATCACAGATCCTTTATGTTAAGGTGAGTCCTGTGATGAAAGCAGGACGCGTACATGAGGCGTTAGATGGTTACATCTATTCTTGTTTTTGTGTGGTTCAGGTAAAAAAGGCCACAAAGGGAGATCTGCTGGGTGAATTGTGCTTGCCTCTTTTACGACTTGAAAGGATCTCCAACATGATACTGGACCAGCGCTTCCCTCTGGTGAAGTCTGGAGCAAACAGCCATATCAAGTTTAAGGCCACCCTCAGGGTGAGACACGTATTTATCTACACATGATAGTGACGAACGTTATTAACGAGTCTAGCATCGCTAACGGCTTTGTTTCCTCTGGTCCAATCAGAGTCTGCAACTAGAAGAACCCGTCATCACATCTCCTCCTCCAGATCAACAACTAGCAGCTCCATCAAACAGCAGCACGCCGAAAAACCGTACGCCTGAGCCTCCGAAATCAGACACAATGAGGTTACCGAAGAAAGCGCCGAGGCTCCAGCTGGACTCTCGTAGTCTGCTATCGGAAAAATCCGTTTCAAGCTCACTCCTCAACATCTCAGACAGAAACCACTACCCTGAGTAAGTCAGCCAGTTTTACCAAACCCTAAAAAAAAAAACTAAAAAAATCCTAAACCCTAAAAAAAAAAAATCTCTGGTCACCAGCTGTGGGTGGTGACCGAAAGATGAAATCACAAGTACAAGCCACCGCTGGATGGAGCTTGGAGTAGAGCCGTTGCTCCTCCAGGTCGAGAGAAGCCAGATGGGGTGGTTCGGGCATCTGGTTAGAATGCATTCATAGCACCTCGCTGGTGAGGTGTTTCGGACACGTCCCACCAGAAGAATACCCAGAGGCCGGCCCCAGGTCCTCTAGAGTAGTGGTCCCCAACCACCGAGACCATGTACTACCGGGGTGCATAGAATGAAGAAATAACTTCCATTAGTTCCATTTGATTTATTATTTGAGCTATGATGATGTTTTAATTTGAAAAGTGACTGGATACAGAGTTACGAAGCAAACTGGACTTTAGAAACACTCTTCAGGTTTCAGGTCAAAATGGGACTGTCTGGTTACAGCAAAACAATCTCAGAACTCCGATTTATCTAGTCTTACTGTGAAGAAGACTGACTGGTATTTTTATTCACTTTGTTTTTGTGATGTCCTTTATTTTGAAGGTATGTTTACCGTTACCATAGCAACCAGAGTGCGTTCGAGCAGAGAGAATGTTTCCATGTTATAAAGACATTGCTAATAAATTTTTTCGTGAGGACAAAAAGGATTTAAGTTTATTATTCATTTAAAAAAACATATTTTTCAGGCTGGTCTCATCACCTTTAGACTGGTTTGTGAAAATATTATGAGACACTAAACCGGTCCATAGCGCAGGAAAGATTGGGGACCCCTGAGCTGGAGAGACTATGTCTCACAGCTGGCCGGGGTACACCTTGGGATGCCCCTAGATGAGGTGGAGGATGGAACCGGAGTGAGAGAACCCGCCCCAGATAAGCAGAAGACAACAGAACGGAAATATTCACATTTTTTTTTACCACATATATATTTTTTAGGGCCATTCGGAGTCATCGAGGTTCCTTCGGTGAGATCCACCTGACGATCAGATACATCAAGTCCTGTGAGAAGCTCATGGTCCAAGTTAAAGAGTGCAGGTTTGTTCCAGATGTTGAGTCGTTCTTGTACCAAGTTAATCTTTAAATATTGAATTTTTTAAGAACTGTATTAGAGTCAAACTATTTTCGTCCTAGGGAGTTGTTCCGCTGCGATTGTAACGGCACAGACAGCTACGTCCGCCTCTATTTACTCACCGACCAATCGAAACACCGCAAGACCACACATGTGAAGAAGAAGACAATCAATCCTGTCTTTGATGAAAAGTAAATGAAATGAACAGTTTATTTTCTGTGGTTTAAAAAAGTAAAGTTTTATATTCTTTAAACTTGTTTTTTTTTTTTTTTTCCCAGGTTTGAGTTCAACGTGTCTTTGGAAAAAGTCAGAAGCGCAAAGTTAGACGTTTCTGTTAAAAATAACACCATGTTTCATACAAGACAGAGAAAGGACATTGGCATGGTGGGTTTCTGCAATTTACCAGTTGTTCTGTTCCGTTCCGTCGTCTTCCGCTTATCCGGGGACGGGTCGCGGGGGCAACAGCCTCAGACAGGAAGCTCAGGCTTCTCTCACCCCCGCTCACCTGAAAGAATACCGAGTCGGTCCAGGGTCTAGTTCTTGGTCTCCTCCGGGTGGGACGTGCCCAAAACACCTCATGCTCAGGGGGATTCTGACCAGATGCCCGAATCACCCCATCTGGCTTTTCTTGACCTGGAGGAGGAGCGGCTCAACACCGAGCTCCTCCCGGATGTCAGAGCTCCTCACCCGATCTCTGACAGAGAGCCCAGCCACCCTGCGGAGGAAGTTCATTTCAGCCGCTTGTATCCACGATCTCATTCTTTCGGTCACCAAAAACATGGCCGTTGGAATGAAAATGAGTTTAACTTTTATATTTTTTTTACACATGCGTTGCAGGATCGACCCGTCCAGCTCAGAGTGAATAACCGTTATGTTTGGGTTTACAGGTGGAAGTGGATCTCTCACAGCTGGATTTATTTCAGGAGAACACAGACTGGTAGGAATTCAAGATTTTTTTATGGGTCACACTATGTGCAAAAAAACCCTAAAATGATCTGAATTTGCTCATGCTTAGTCCACATACGATAATGGGTTATTTTTCAGCAGAATTTTAAAGTTTTTACTTGTTTTCTACTTTGTTTGGTCATTCAAAGTTGAAATCTATTGATAAAATATGTCTTTGAATCGCTCCAACTTTTCCCCTTTTATGACGTAAAATAGCGATTCGCGCTTTCTGAGATCTGACAGAATCTGACCGGATCTTATCAAGAAACCGTTCATGATGTTTTAGCCCAGGCATGGCCAAACTACGGCCACATGCAGCCCAGTAAACATTTCAATCCGCCCCTCCAAACTTGAAAAAATTTAATGAATAAACCTTGTTAGTTTTATTTCCCCTGCAATTCTGATGTTTCCTCACTAGATGGTGCCAAAGAAACATAACACTGCTCCCATTGAAATGTGTGTGTCTCTGTGATGTGCATGTTGTCAAATTAAACAGTGTGCACAGATATGGAAAGCCATTGGGCTCGATACACGCATGTAAACAAGCAAAATGTTATATAAAGCGCTTAGATTTTAAACCTAGCGTCGCTAAATGAGTGTTTTTAAACGCTATCGCACTAGATTTCAGACCATACAACCAATAGTTTAGGATATTTTTAGCTCCTTTAATACTCTGTACATTTACAAGCCTTTAATATGGTGACCAAAAATATTTAACGGAACATGAATACTGGTTTGTTCAGTCTTGGACTCTGTCTTGTCTTTTCATTCAGGAACAATAACAGTATTCTTTCTTTTCCCCCCTCAGGTATAAACTTGCACTTCCTGGCCTGGAAAACTAGATGCTGCATCTGAAAATCAGAGAGTGGATGGATGCTGCGATCCCCCGATATAAAACATATTGATTTTAATCCAGTCATATTTCAGATTTTTGTCTCAGTATTTTAACTCCTGTCGTTCTTGATGCAGATATTAGCTGGGTACATATTTGCAATGACGGACAAAAACAATTGATTTTATTCATATTTAAGTGACCAACACTTTTTTTTAATTTATCTGCAAAGATTTAGTTTTTTTTAAAGAACACAAGGCAGCGTCTTATCTTATTTTTTGTGACTGGTTCACATATTTGACTAAAAATGTCTTTATTTTCAATCTTTTAAAACGTGACGAAGTAGGTTTAAAGACATGAAATGAAAACTCAGTGTATTTAAAATTATCTGGTGCATATTTTGGAAGAATACGGACAGTTACACGACGTGTGAAATTTAAGATATAACAGAAAAAAAGTTACCGGATCATTTTTATATTTTTATGGAAGCAAATATGTAGTTTTTTTAGAGCTAACTTATGTTTTTTTGTCCTTTAAATTTTCACATTATGAGCTTATTTAACTATGGATTTCACTTTGGGAACGGGATTTAAATATTTATTTGCATTTTTTTAGGTGTGCACGCAAATTTTTCTGTGAGCTATGAAATTAGATCCATTCTTTTTTTAAACACATCATTGACGTGTACAAGAAATGACTTTTTTATGCAACTGTCTTTAAGTCTTTAAGTTTCACACCGAAGTTTTATTGAAACCAATATTTATTGGAAAATAAACCTATTTGTAAAACGCTTTTAATTTGAAATGTTTTTTGTTGCTCTGCAAAAAAACCCCCAAAATACCAATGTTTACAAGAACATTTTGATTATTTTTTAAATAATAAAAAAAACCCCAAAACAAATCAATCGTAACCGTAAAACATGGGATGTTAAAGTAATTTAACACAACACATATTTTATTTTATTTTTTTAATTATGTTTGCAAAATATTTATTTCTTCTTTAACTGTATTTTATTAAAATATTTTTAAATTTATCATATTTATCATAACATCATTTAGATGTGTTTTACAATACAAATAACAATAAATTTAATGAGAAAAACAAACAAAATTAAAGCAGAGTAGACTGAGCTGACATTTCACGAAGTATTCTTCGTTTCGTCTTCTTAACCTTAAAAGTGTCGCGGGAGTTCCTGTAGCCAATCCCAGCTGATTTCAGGAGAGTGGCAGGGTACACCACGAACAGGTCGCCAATCTCTTGCAGGGCCACACACTCAGATAATCATTCACACACACAATAATTCCCATGGGCAAATTTGGAGCGGTCAATTAACTTACCTGGCTAACACACAACGTTCCCGCAACGTTGTGGCCAGGTTGTATTCTGGTCGCGTCAGATATGACGTCTTTGCAATGTTGGGACAGCGTTCGTGTTAATAAAAATATGTTACAATATTGTCTGGATGTCCACGGAACGCTGTAAGTCTGTCACAACATCCAGACGATGGTAAGAACGTCGCGACAAAGTTGTCACAACGTAAAATTGTTAGCTGGGTAATACGTATGTTTTTGGAGGGTGGTAGGAAACCACAGTACCCGGAGAAAGTTCATGCATGCAGGAGGAGAACATGCAAACTCCACACGGAAAGACCAGTGTTTCAATCCCCACGCCCATTCCAGGACTTGAACCCCAACCTTCTTGCTGTGAGGCCACTATGCAGCCCACTAAGTATTCTGATTAATCATAATAATTTTATATGAGCATGATTAAGTTGTGTTGTTTGAAAGTATACATTTTAGTATTTAATTTACATCACAATTATTTAAATTAAGTTAATAAAACGTAAAGTTTATAAACTTTTATAAACATGGTTTAAATGAGTTTTTAAATGTAAATAACTATGTAACCACTAGAGGGCAGCATTGGATAGAAAACCACTGAATTTAGAGAAAACTTCTCTGATTTCTTGTTTTCTTAATCTATTATCTCTATGTATGACTTCTCCTCTTTCTTACTTACTTCATCCATCCTTTCTGAAGAGATTAATGATTTCAATCTGGAAGAAGAGGCCTTCGGCTTGTCTGTGTCTCAGCATATCGTAAAAAGTTCCAGGAAGGTTGAGTCCAAATCTGAGCCTCTGAGACATCCCTGCAATTTCCTGAATCAATATGAGTAGTTTCTCTGTTCATCCATCCGGTATGAACTCAGACAGGGTACAAACTGTGAGAAATGACTTTGATCTAAATACCGAAAAGACTGGCTACAGATCAAGCTTAAAAAATATTGGATATTCTGTAACTTTATGTTTGTACCCTCCAAAAAAAAAAAAAAAGATAAAAAAACCCCTTTAAAACATCACTTTGGTTAAGATTTTTCAGACCCCTCTAAAAGTTTAAAAGTTTCAATCTGAGATCTGCTTATTTAAAAACTGTAAATGCTCATTTAAGCAATGCTATCCCATTCATCCTGGCAGATGAGTAAAAATACCATAGTAACTGTTAAGGATGCCATGGCAACCACTACTGGAGTGAAACACCGACACCTTAGCAACAAGAAAGAGAAATGATCAACCAATCAGAACTTCCATAGCAACCAGATTTAATAAAATAACCACTTGCAATCAAACAAAGACAAATTCTATTTTCTTCAGGTTTATCGAAAAAGGACAAGTTTAAATTTGGTCTACTAAATATGTCTAATTGCATACAAGGCGCAGAAAATGAGAAATAATTCTTGTGTTGTGATAAAACTTGTGCAATTTAAGGTTGAAATCTGCATTAAAATTGCAAATCCTAGAATGAAACTAAAAAAAAAAAAAAAAAAGGAGTGTCAGGAGAGCTTTCTAGTTTATCTGTTGTTGCCTGCTTTATTTGGACTATTTATCAATCTAATAAATCTGCTTGTGATTTTTTTCATCTGAGCCTGTCTGTTGTGTCAAGGGTGTATTTTGGCCTCAGCTCCACATCATGCCAAGGAGTGATAGGAAGTGGTGCAGTGGTTAGCACGGTGGCCTTACACTGATTAAGGTCGGAATTTGACTCTCACGTGGGATGGGGCTTGAAACACTGGTCTCTCTGTGTGGAGTTTGCATGTTCTCCCTGTGTATGCGTGGGTTCTCTCAGGGTACTCCTTCCACCCTCCAAAAACATGCATGTGAGGTTGATTGGCTGGTATGAAATTGTCCTTAGGAATGAATGCATGTGTGTGGATGGTTGTTGGAGTGTGTGGCCCCACAAAAGACTGGCGACCTGTTCGGGGTGTATCCTGCCTCTAGCCTGTAATCAGCCGGAATAGACTTTGGTCCAGACTTTCATTCACTTTCAAGTACGTATAAATAAAATTGAAAATTATTTTATGAGTTAATAGATGTCTCCTTCAGGTCGAGAGGAGCCAGATGAGGTGGTTCGGGCACCTAGTCAGGATGCCCCCCGGGTGCCTCGCTGGTGAGGTGTTTCGGGCACGTCGCACCGGGAGGAGACCAAGAGGCAGACCCTGGACCTGCTGGAGAGACTATGTCTCACAGCTGGCCAGGGAACGACTCGGGATTCTTCCGGGTGAGCTGGAGGATGCAGTCGAGGAGAGCGTAGCCTGGGCTTCCCGTCTGAGGCTGTTGCCCCCCTGACCTGGCCCCGGATGAGCGCAAGACAATGGAATGGAATAGATATTTTCAAATCTGTAAGATTTTTGTTGGATAAGTGATCATTTCAACAAAAATTGTCCTGAGGTGGAACTGAGGCCAAAAATATACCCGTGACACAACAGACATGCTCAGATGAAAAAATCACAAGCAGATTTATTAGATAGATAAAAGTCTGAATAAAGAAGACAAAAACAGATAAACTAGGCAGGTTCTGAAGTAGGAGCTGGACCCAAAAACAGGATAACAGGTCAAGCATGATAAACAAACGATCTGGCAAAGAGTGTGTGAAAAACTGTTCCGTTTATGCTGCAGCAGATGAGTAGATGAGTTTCAGGTGTGACTTGTTGCACACACACAGGCAAGAGGGAGGGGGGAAACAGGACACAGAGGGGGAACAGACTACTCTCCTGACAGTATCCTCCCACCCCGTAACGGGCCAGCCAGAATGAGACCGGTGAAAGTCCCTCACCAAGGAAGCATCCAAAACGCGAAAGCATGGGACCCACGACCGTTCTTCAGGACCATTCCCCTCCCAATCTATTGCCCCACAACTTCGCCCCGGATGTGCACAGTACCCCCATTTGGGGGGGAGTACTGTCAGGAGAGTAGTCTGTTCCCCCTCTGTGTCCTGTTTCCCCCCTCCCTCTTGTGACTTGTGTGTGCAACAAGTCACACCTGAAACTCATCTACTGGAGCATAAATGGAATAGACGGAACGGAATAGATATTTTCAAATCTGTAAGATTTTTGTTGGATAAGTGATCATACCAACAAAAATATGCATAAATTGAAAATTATTTGGATGGAAAATTTTAAAATTCCCAAGAAATTCAACACAGGCCAAAAAAATACAGATTAAAAAAAGAAGCAACTGAAAGATCCAGTCAATAAAATAGAGTATTTGTATAAAAAGAAGAGAAAATGAATCAGAAGAAAAATAAAAACAGAGAAAAAGAGCGTTGCTCCGGGATCCTCAAAGAGTTTCCAAAGGGTAATTGGCATCCTCAGTAGACCTGAAATGAGACACATCAATTTCAGCCACTGTCCTCCAGAAAGCCCAGCCTGACTGCACCATCAAATAGAAATTATGGATTTTGTCTGGAAGGGGCACAAGTGTGTGAAACCACAAAGGAAATGAGGTCACAGAGGGACAGAAAGCCTACACACGTACATGGAAAAGAGAATTCTCCCATCCAACACATCGGACCAAATGATAGTGCACCTGTTGTTAAAACTCAATCTCACATTTATGAACCAGATTTTTTTTTGCTCATGTAAATATAACCGTTTCCACCAGGTGATTGGACAAAGTGAAGCAAAGCATTTTACCAGATCAGGAACAGAAAAGCAAAAGAAATGGTTCACTTCCTGTTTTAAGTGAATGAATGTGAATAAAATCCAGTGGTGGAATTTTTTTAAGTAAAAAAAAAATGTGTATCTGTACTTTACTTACGTAAAATTTGAGACCTGTACTTTTTACTTTTACTTCACTACATTTTTAGAGCAAATATCTATACTTTTACTACGCTACTTTTTAAATTTTTGGTCAAGAATTTGAAAAATATACAGTTTGTTTTAGCGCTTCTTGAAGCTGCATAGTGAAAATCAACCTGTAGAGGGAACAGTTGATCACTTGGGCTCTCCAAGAGGGAGAAGAAGTAGTGAATCGAGGACCAATCAGAATCAAGTGTAAACATTTCCCGCAGTCATTCACCGCCAAAAAAATTAACATAAAATATAACAAACTGAAAAAGAGTCAGAAGATCGTTGTTCGTTGTGTTTACTTCTAAATAAAAAGTTAAGCCATCATTACACAAAGTATTTATCTGTGACCCTACAGCAGCCAAATGCATGACAACAAAAAAAATTTAATAACCAAAAGTCCAGCAAGGCAAGAAGTCCAGTAAAGCTGTAAGGGAAAGGACACAGGATCAACTCAAGATCAAAAGTTCAAATAATATAACAGAGTTCAAAGATGCAACTTATGGTCTGTCAGCCAGAAAGACGCCCTAGCTGGGTGGTGATGACAATGACTCGACAAAAATGTCTAGAATGATTGCCTTTAAATAGATTTGAGAATAGTTTGAGAATCCACAGGTGTGTGTCATCAAACTAATCACCCTCAGGTGTCCCTAATCAGAGTGATGAGGGAAGGTCAAAGGCTCCCTCTGGTGGCAGGGATGGGGATCATGACAGACCCAGTGGCTGCATTTACATGGTAAATGGAATAAAAATGAAAAAAAAAAAATATATTTTATTCATCCCTCACCGGGAAAATTTGTGTGCTGCAGTCCTTACACCGCAGCAGGCTGCCCTTCGACAGCACCAATGGTGGGAGAAGCAGGGGTTAGGTGTCTTCTCCAAGGACCCTAGACGTGCTCTCTGTGGGATGCGAACCCATGAACTTCCGGCCCGCGCGCGAATGCTTTAACCACTGAGCTGCCGTCTCCACACGGATAGGGCCCCGAGTTGGACCTTGTGGAACTCCACAGCATACAAGGGAAGTATTGAAAGGAAAAACCTGTTTTTTGTGTTTCTATGGTTTTGCTTTTTGTGTTTTTTTTTTTTTTTTTAATAACCTAAGCTAAAATAGCCACTTATACTTCAAAGTGGGATCAGGCATTGACAGGCTGGTATGATCAAATTATCATACACCTTCTGCCGTCCTGGTATTTGTCGGTTATCTGTTTTTATCAGGAAGTGTAAAAATTAGTCGTTTCGTTAATTGAGTTTACAATTTTTCATTTTGTAATTTTCTATATATGTCTTTGAGAAATACTCGATGACGACCAGTGTGAAAGTATGGAAAAAAGAACGGGTCTCTGCTTGTGCTGCATCAAAAGCTGACAAGCAACATGTCTGCACACTTTGTTCTTTGCATTGATCAGCAGTGCATGAAATTAGAATCATCTTCACCACATATGACAACAGTGAGAGCAGGAGTCAGGTCACGGTCTGCAGTGATCAGATCAACAACTAGGGGCTGCTCAAGATTCACCCAAATTTCACCAGCAAATTCCTGCTTTTAAAGATTTTATTCAACAGAAACTGTCACATACCTGATATTCTATTCATAATTGGTAAAGAATAAAGTTCAAAAGATTTATTTGGATGAATCCATTTTCTTATAACTTTATCCCCTCTAATGAGTCGAAGAATGGAGGTACATGTCTAAGTTGGTAGAAAACAGTAACAGAGACACGTACTACCACATTGATGTACTCACCTAATGCCAGTGGTGGATGAAGTACTCACTTTTTGTACTTCAGTAAAAGTACAAATAATTAGGCAAAAAAAAAAAAAACTTAAGTAAAAGTACCAATAAAAAAAAACTAAGTAAAAGTACAAAAGTAATTGGTGTAAATTTTACTTTTTAAGTAAAAAGTAAAATCATTCGATCATAATTCAAATGTCATTTTTTGTGTTGGGTCACAGATAAATACTCTGCAGGGGTGTGACCCCCCTTCTCCCGTGTCTTTTGGTCCACAAAAAAAAATAATATGAAGAAAGGAAATGGGACTAGTTAAGCCATCCTCTGCAGGGCCAGCAAATGGGCACCAAAATGCAGGAAAATTACACTTATTTTTTAAAATGTTCTGGAGCGGAAAGCCACCAATCACCATATATTGGCTTTGTCAATGACCCCCGGCCCCCTTTAGAAAATTCTAGATCTGCACTGCTCTGTGTAATGATGGCTCAACTTTTTATTTAGAAGTAAACACAACGAACAACGATCTTCTGACTCTTTTTAATTTGTACTATATTTGATGTTAGTTTTTTTGGAGGAAAATGTTTACTCTCGATTCTGATTGGTCCTCGATTCATTACTTCTTCTCCCGATCAACTGCTCCTTTTGATTTTGGCGATGCGGCTTCAACATGTGCTAAAAAAAAACTATGTATTTTTAAAATTCCTGAACGAAAATGTAACAAAAAAAATGTAAAACACACTTTTAAAAAGTAGCGAAGTAAAAGTACAGATATTTGCTCTAAAAATGTATTGAAGTAAAAGTAAAAGTACCGGTCTTAAATTTTACTTAAGTAAAGTACAGATACACAATTTTTTTTTACTTAAGTACAGTAACGAAGCACATTTACTTCGTTACATTCCGCCACTGCCTAATGCCCACACACTAGTACTCATTCAATGATTTGGTTTCTCAATAATAAACTCACACACATATTCAGTCAAATGAACCGTGAATGTAGAAAAATATTCCGACACAAGCTGTATAACGTTTTTTTAATGCCTGAATTAAAGGCCGTTATATCAGCTGTGAACACGTCTCGTCTTCTGCTCCAGCCATCTGTTTGCTGCATAAAAACTGCATTATAACACATAATACCACGTTATCCATTCAGCTCGCTCCTGAATAGCTTCCCGCTGGCACTGTGAATATAAAATTAGAACTATTATTACATTGTCTCGTCAAAGAATGGACCTAAATAAGAAGTATAATGAAATTCGGAAGAAGACGGAATCACTCTTAATCTGTCAGGCTCTCTTTACGGAAATAATTGTATGTCTTCCGAAATCTAATCAAGTAAGAATTTTCTCCTAAATCATCTGCTGTGTGTTGGCTAGCTTGATCGCTTAATTTAATCTTTAAACGTGCCAGTGGTGGGACCGAAAATCTCTTTCAAAGAGTATTGTGAGGCACAAAAGAAAAACAATTTCGACCTTACTTGAGCTGTTCGGAAACCGCTAAAAGAAAACTATTTGAGGCAATCTTGCCTTTTGCTGATTTGTCACAAAAATAATGAATATTTCTTTTCTATCAATGATTAAATTAGTGGGAAGTTATGGTTTGTAAAACTTTTAAACAGTGTCAGCGTTTAATAGCGGACAGGTTTCGCGTTTTATCTCGAGGCTAATTGTTTCCAGGATCAAACCGATAGACCAGATCCACATTTTTATAGCAGACTTTCTTTGAGAATTGCTGACCATTTGATTAGGTCAGCAATTTTCTGTTTTTGTTATTATGGTTCACGTGGGGGACAGTTTCAGCGGGTTCAATTAGTGCACAGGAGAGCCTATATAAAAGCTGAAATATTTTCTAAGAGCCTACTTACACTCTTGAGAAACCGCAATTACTGTGTAACAAAAGATTTTTACAGAGCGTTTTAAGACAAGTGGACCTTATAATGCAGCATTAGACATGCATTCAGAAATAAAAGGGACACTTATGAAGCTACATTAACCAAATAAGAGATTTACAATCACTGAAATCTGCGACTTTGCGCGTCACCTTCCAGAGGATCTGAACATCGAGATCTGTGACCCGGCAAAGACGCAAACTTCTATGGCAGGGGTGTCCAAACTTTTTCACTCGCGGGCCACATTGAGTTCTAACGTTTGACAAGCGGGCCGGATTCGAGGGGGCGGGGAGGGGAATGGGGGGTGTGAGGTCATAGACAAAAAGCCCTTTAGAAAATCCTGGAGTCGCCCCTGAGAACAGGATCAGATGGATGGCATGCTTTGGTAACTACTAGTTTAGACTGGTTAAATGGCGTGCTAGATTCTTTTTTTTTCTTCTTTTATTAATTGCCGCCATTTTAGAAAATTGGGGAGCTCACATACTAATTTGCTGTTCCTATTTTAGCCTCTAGATGGCAGCATTTAGAACACGCAGGTAACAGCGCTGCTGCCCAATGTATTACGTAATTCTACAGGCAGGCCAGGCTATTGATTTTATGACGGAGGCTGCGGGCCGGATGAAAATTGACAACGGGCCGCATTTGGCCCCCGGGCCGGACTTTGGACATGTCTGTTCTATGGGAATAAATGTTTGTTCGCACCTGCTCTACATTTTTAGACAAAAAATCTACAATTTTAAAAACGTACAAGTGTTAATTTATTCGTTTAATGTGTATTTACTTTAGGTTCTGCAATCGGTTGTTCACTTCCGGTTGTTGATGGGGCTGCTTTTCTCGATAGAACGCAGGACACTACACAACTTATAAATATTCCTTAGTGTAAATTTTCTTCATGTCTGTGGCGACATGTTGAAAATATTTTATCAGTCTGTCGTTGCAACTGCAGTTTTCTTCGCGGTCGTCTGCTGGGGAGGCAGTTTGACCACTAGGGTCAGCAATAGGCTGGACAGACTGAAAAGGAAATGTACATCTGTGGTGGGAAGAAATGTAGACTCTATGGGAGCTGTTTTGGAGGGGAGGATGAGGGCTTTAATGCAGGGCATCCTGAATAACCCCCGTCACCCTCTACATGATGTTATCATTACCCAGAAGACAACCCGAAGTAACAGGTTCCTCTCACTGCGCTGCAGGACTGGGCGCTTTAGGAGGTCGTTCATCCCTTCTGGCATGACGCTAACTAAGGGGTGGGGAAACTTTTTGGTTAGTGGCCCATATTGAGTTCTAACATTTGACAACGGGGCCAGAACGTGCTAGATTAGACTGATACAATGGCGCGCTGGATTTTAAACAAGCGCGCTGAATGTTACATTAAGAGTGTTAAATTTAAAAACTAGCGGCGCTAGGTCTGAAATCTAATGCGATAGCACTTAAAACCTGTATTTAGCAGCGCTAGGTTTGAAATCTAAGCACTTGATGTAACATTTTACTTGTTTTAACATCTAATACGTGCGTGTATTGGGCCTGATGGCTTTCCATATCTGTGCACACTTTTTTGTTGACAGCGTGCGCATCACAGAGACACACATTTTAATGGGAGCAGTGTTGTTGCTTTTGCAACAAAGCCAATATATCTAAAGTGCGCCATCTAGTTGCGAAACATCAGAATTGCAGGGAAAATAAAACATGAACAAAATTTAGTCATTTAAATTTTTCCAAGTCTTGACGGGCCGCATTTTGCCCACAGGGCGCACTGCACTATAGGGGGGGGCGCTCATTTTGAAAAAAATTTGAGACTTTTATGTGCGCCTTATGGTCGTGAAAATACGGTACTTCCGTTCTGTTCTGTCATCTTCCGCTTGTTCTTGGCCGGGTAGCGGGGCAACAGCCTCAATACGGTACTTTTGTGCAAATAATCTAAATATTTTACAACAACATTGATTCTAAGTTTTTGATGCTATGGTTCCCAATCAGAATTTAGGCAGGTGCAAAACTGCAGAGCATTGAGGTTATTTGACCGGAACATCTTTCGGCGGTGTATATTTTCTGAAAATAAAGAATACCATCCAGCCAATCAGAATCGAGTATCCACCCAGACCATAGTTTGAACCAGTTTGTTGTCTGGTCTTAGAAATTGTTTGGTTTCTATAAAAACCAGGTTCTGATCATGTCTGAAACATTGGATCAGATAAACAGTGGATGTAGATACATCAGCAATCCCATTTTCTTCCTCAGTTTCAGGGTGCAGTCATCTGAAGAAGTGCTTTGAAGGTTTCGGTAAGTGTGCTGTTCACTGATGCGCTAGATATCACCCACATGAAGAGCAGTGAGGGTGAAACAGTGCAGCTGCAGGACATCATTTCCACCTCCAAAGCCGGAGGCCAGGTGGAGAATTGGCTTCTCGAACTTGCGAATGGCATGACTGTTTCTCTGAAAAAGGTGTTGTCTTGACCGTTATTGGACTTCTTATAAATATATTTCGATATATGTGGATTTGTCTCAGTGTAGATGAATTCAAAACACAATTATCTTGCGTTGCAAATATGGCAAGAAATAATCACGAGGATTTCAAACTCAATTAAATCAAATATCAAAGCTTAAATTAAGATGAGCTGTAATACCTTAAAAACAACAAATCAGTTTAACATCTCTCATTTATCTTTCCGTTTAGTTCCGTCATATTCCGCTTGTTCCGGGGTCGGGTCGCGGAAGCAACAGCCTCAAACGGGCAGCCCAGGCCTCTCTCACCCCGGCTGCATCCTCTAGCTCACCCGGAAGGATCCCAAGTCGTTCCCCGGCCAGCTGTGAGACATTGTCTCTCCAGCTAGGTGTGGGTTCTGCCTCTTGGTCTCCTGCCGGTGGGATGTGCCCAAAACACCTCGCCCGCGAGGCCTCGGGGGGCATCCTGACCAGATGCCCGAACCACCCCATCTGGCTCCTCTCGACTAGGAGGAGCGGCTCGACACCGAGCTCCTCCTGGATGGCAGAGCTCCTCACCCGATGTCTGAGTGAGAGCCCAGCCACCCTGCGGAGGAAGCTCATTTCGGCCGCTTGTATCAGTGATCTCATTCTTTGGGTCACCACCCACAGCTGGTGACCATAGGTGAGGGTGGGAACGTAGATCGACTTGTAAATCGAGAGCTTTGCTTTTCGGCTCAGCTCTCTCTTTACAACGACAGACCGATGCAGCGTCCTAGGTATTGCTGATGCCGCACCGATCCGCCTGTCGATCTCCCGCTCCATCCTTCCCCCACTCGTGAACAAGACCCCGAGATACTTAAACTCCTCACTTGGGGCCGGACCCTGTCCCTGACCCGCAGGGGGGATTCTACCCTTTTGCGGACGAGGACTATGGTTTTGGATTTGGAGGCGCTAATTCCGATCCAGTGAGAGCTGGAGATGACGGTCCGATGAAGCCAACGGGACCACATCATCAGTAAAAAGCAGAAATCTGATCCAGAGGTCTCATTTATTTGTTATCCTTTGATGCTGTTTGAAGCTTTATAACTCCACGTGGGAGGACCACCCGCTGGAAACGGTACAGCAGAAGTGACCAAAGACTTGTCCAGTCAGTGTGGGTTTTTCAGATGGTCTGGATCATGCTGCTAAATGAAAATTCTTCAAAGTTAATTTTCTCAGAAGGATTTAATCATCATTTTTGAAAGTATATGAAAATGTTGCAATTGTGATAAATGTTTCAGAAGCAGATAAAAACGCTGTGATGCTGGTTTCTTTGAGGTTGGAGGGTGATTACGTCGGTCAAAAGTCTGGTTACCAGACAAAACTTACAAAAGTTACATGACCCAATCCGGCCGTTTAAACGAGCTGTTCAGGTTAAAAAAAAAAAAAAAAAAAATCTCTGATCTGCTGCAGGAAGAAACGTAAAAATTCAACCGAGTAAAAAATTTGAACAAAGTAAAGACATCAGTAGATTTTACATGATGGCTGAAGTTTAAAGAAAAACCAACGGATTATTTTCAGAACAGCTCTTGTCAAAAATAAAACCCCTTCTCGTACGATTAGCTGGCGTTGGAGTTGTTGACGTTGGTACACTGGGGGTCGCAAAACACCCCGAAACGCCCGTGAATGTCTTTGGCTCTTACGGCGAAGTAATAGGTGGAACCGGATTGGAACTGGGTGAGCGTGCATGCCATGGGGAGCGGCAGCGCGTTCACCTCTCCGATTTTCTTCCAATGTTGCTGCGCCACGTTGGTGCTGGCGCCCTCTTGTTGGAAAGCGTACAGGTGGTAACTATCAACTGGGGCGCAGGTTCGATCGATTTCAGCAACGCTCCAGGACAAAACAATGCCAGTTTGACCCAAGACCAATTTATATTGACTGCTGTATTAAAAAGGATCGTCATTGCCTTTTTGTGAGATTGGTTTGAGTACAATTTTAATTTGGTGTAAATTAGTGTGTGTTTGCAGGGGCTTACAAAAGCTCCAGCACGTCCAGAACTCCGCTGCCCGGATCCCGCCCGGATAAGGAGGCGCAAATATGACCATATCACTCCCATCCTCAAATCCCTCCACTGGCTACCCGTTAAATACAGAATTCAGTACAAGCTCTGCCTCCTCACCCATCAGTGCATACACGGCACTGCACCTGTTTATCTCCAAGAACTCCTAACCCTCCACACCACTGTCCGAGAACTCCTAACCCTCCACACCACTGTCTGAGAACTCCTAACCCTCCACACCACTGTCCGAGAACTCCTAACCCTCCACACCACTGTCTGAGACCTGCACTCCTCCTCCTCCTATTGCCTGCACCAACAAAGGACCAAAGGGGACAGGGCCTTTCAGGGAACTGCTCCACAGCTCTGGAACGCTCTTCCCGAGAGCTCGAGGGCTCCACAGAGCGTTGAGGTTTTTAAAAAAGACTGAAGACATTTTTATTTCTAAAGGCTTTTCAACAAAGTTTTTAGTGTTTTTTTTGTTGTGGTTTTATTTAATTTTGCTGTTTGTTGTTTCTTTTGGTCATTGTAGCACTTTGAGATCTCCACTGGAGATATAAAGTGCGTTACAAATAAAATTTTTAATTATTATTTTTATTGTGAGGAGAATTGTGCACATGTGCATTGGACTTTGTGTCTTCTGGAGCTTGTTTAGCTGCATAGACATGGAGCTGATGTCTGTGGTGACTCTCACCATCCAAAGAAGTTGTTTTTTCTTCTTTTTTTTGACTTCCAGTTTTTCTTTTCTCTTTCATCTTTAAGTAAGCTGACAGCGCACCGGCGATGATTTTTGGCATTGTATCAGCAGCAAAGAAGCAGGTTTGAAACTACAAAGAGGTACAACACAGAGCTGAGACAATTTGTGAAGACTGGCCAGGAGAACTTCAAGCACAAGCTTTGTGCACCGCGTCGCAGCGATGTGCCGAACGGCTTCTTCAGAAGATGTGAGACTCAAAACAGGAGCCAGGAAATGTTCAACCTGAAATTGAAGTCGCTGGCTCATTTGGATTCTGCTAAATATTTTTCCTCACTATTGGATATTTTTATCATTTTATTTAGGAATTAATCTAAGCACAAAGCTTTTAATGAACCAAATCTGACCGGTAAAGAACTTTAACTTAATAACCAATCAAATACGTGTTTATTACATAGTCATTGAATACATAGTCAATACTTAGTCAATGCATAGTTTAGGCTCTTGAGTTGGTCTGATAGCACAATTGTTGTGGTTCCTTCAACCACCACCAGAGGGAGCCAGGGACCATCTCACCTTTCCCCCAATTCTGGCTGACTGGAACACCTGCATCTGATTGGAACACCTGCACCTACTCTCCCGGCTGCCTATTTAAAGGCAGCCTCACCAGCCTTCCTTGTCAGGTCTTACTACCACCTTTCCCAGCCAGGTCACCCTGGTTGCCTGACCATGTTTGTTATTTTTGATTTAGTTGGACTTTTGAAAACCTTAAGTTAATCAGTTTTTCTTTACAGACTTTCCTGCAATAACTAAATAAACCATGTTCCAAGTCCTGCATTTGGGTCCTCCTCTTTCCACCATCCCTTCCACACCACGACAACAATAAACCATTTCTAACTATAAAAGTACTAGTTTTTGATGATTACTACACTTAATTGACAAAAACAAATCATTAAATTGAAACAGTTAAACTAGTTAGACGTTCATATCCTATTGAGTTCATGTCTAAGCCTTAGAAAAGACACATAACCCCCTGTTTCTCCCACCATTCGCGCCATCATAGGTGGCAGCCTGCTGCGGTATAATGCAGCGCAGAAATAACCCGGTGAGGGATTATTAAAGTATATTAAAAAAAATATATTGTAAACTCAAAGGTTCGAATATTATTTGACATTAGGTCTAATTAATATATGTGACTTACAGGACAAGCCCCATGACTCAGGTGGTATTGCTTAATTCTTTTGCGCCAGTTTGGTAATCCTTGTAAATCTATAACTGAATCAGATTAATCTAATCCAGCATTGCTTCAAACAATAGACGACATCATTCCAGATGGTGGAAAGTGGACATTTTAATTCAGAGAATTGGATTGAATCGTTTAAACATGTATCCTCTTGGTTGCAAATTTGACCAGGGATTAGCATGTTTTCATACGTGACTGCTTAAATTAATAGATTATGATGATAATTACAGTTCATCATACATTTTGCACACAACCAAAATTTTATTCTAAGAGCACCTATGTGATCGGCTCATCCTGCAATTAGTGAAACATAAATGTTTAAGGGGGAAGAGGTACACCTTGGTCCCTCATGTGTAACACTATGATAATAATGTATACTTTATTGATCCCTCACCGAGGAAATTTGTGTGCTGCTTTACACCGCAGCAGGCTGCCATGACGGTGCCAATGGTGGGCAGAGGATGGTTAGGTGTCTTCTCCAAGGAACCCAGATGTGAACTCAGTAGGAATCAAACCCGCGAACTTCCAGTTCAAAGGCGAACGCTCTACTGCTGAGACACCGCCTCCCCCCAATTTATTGTGAATCCAAAGAGCTGCCCTGATAATGGCTTGATGAAGTATTGGTTAATTCTACTTTAAATTTACATGTCGCTTTAAAACACTTAGAAATACACAATGAATGACTAGTTTGTCCTGTCACAGTAAAACACACCAAAATGTAGACCCGTTCCGTTCCGTCATCTTCCGCTTGTTCCGGGGTCGGGTTGCGGGGGCAACAGCCTCAAGCGGGGCAGCCTCTCTCTCCCTGGCTGCATCCTCTAGTTCACCTGGAAGGATCCCAAGTCGTTCCCCGGCCAGCTGTGAGACATAGTCTCTCCAGCGGGTCCAGGGTCTGCCCCTTGGTCTCCTCCCGGTGGGATGTGCCCGAAACACCCCGCCGGCGAGGTGCTCGGGGAGCATCTTGACCAGATGCCCGAACCACCCCATCTGGCTCCTCTCGACCTGGAGGAGGAGCGACTCGACACCGAGCTCCTGCCGGATGGCAGAGCTCCTCACCCGATCTCTGAGTGAGAGCCCAGCCACCCTGCGGAGGAAGCTCATTTCGGCCGCTTGTACCCGCGATCTCATTCTTTCAGTCACCACCCACAGCTGGTGACCATAGGTGAGGGTAGGAATGTAGATCGACTTGTAAATCGAGAGCTTTGCTTTCGACCCATGTTTAGACCCATGTAATGTTTAGACCCAAAATGTAGACCCATGTTTATAAATCAAGATTTGCTTTAATGGTAACCAGACAGCTGCTAAAAACCATATGATACACTCTTTCTTGTTCACTATAAATCTTAAATGTCTCTTCTTTCTTTTCTTGGAGGTTTTTAGGAAATAGCTTGACATCATTTTAAAAGACACAATTTGAGCCCAGACAGAGATATTTTTAGTTCCCTAGCAACAGCTGCTCCCGCCACTTAAATTTACCAAGGATGGGTTGTCTGTCAGATATTTTATAAAGGATAACTTTTTCTGCCCAGAAAAATCAACGTCTACTTGTATCTCATCTCTTCAACTCATCTTATTTCTAAAGGAATCTAAATTTGGATTTTTTTTTTTTAAAATAGCCGTTTTCTTATTTTTGTCCCTATTCGCATAGAGAAGACTCCCTGTTTTCCTTCTCTGCTGGTATCCAGATGGAAATGAAGACGCTCTGTAACTGAGATCTATCATCAGTGTCAATCTAAGCTCCTGCCCCACAATGCGAAGCTATTTGAGGTGTGTGGAGCTCATGGCGACTTGATTAATGGAGTGTTTCTCCTCCAGTGATGTAGGGCTACGCTAATACCTCTCAGTGCATTCAGATACACAGGGACAATCCATCTTTATTTGAATCAGAATAGTTTACTGAAATGCAAGTGTGCATGAGTGCACCAGCTTTCTACTTCAATCTGTATCTACTGACTGGATATCTTTACCCTTTCTCATCTCAGTCTGAATTTGTTGTGATACTTTTATAATGTACCATACCGTACAGGCGCTTCTTGCATTTCAAGGGTCAGCTTGTGGAGCAACAGTCTCTGCAGAAAAGCCCAGACCTCCCTCACCCTCCCATCTTCTAGCTCATCTGGGAGGATTGTGAGGTGTTCTCTGGCCAGTTGTGGCGCGTATTCACGCCAGCGAATCTTGGGTATGCTTGTGCGTCACCTATATAGAACACCTTTCCAGCAAAGTGTTTAGAAAACATCCTAACCTGATGCGCAAACCACCTATCAGACAGAAATTCTAGGCGTGGCAGAGGTGGTGGATGGATGTGGTTCGGTGACTTCAGGATTGGATTTCTGCTTTTTGCAGATGATGTGGTCCTGTTGGTCCAAATGACCAACAAGAACTAAGTCCAAATGGGTTTGTTCCAAAGCCTAGGCATGGCAGAGGTGGTGGGTGGATGCAGTTCGGTGACTTCAGGAGTGGGTTTCTGCTTTTTGCAGATGATGTGGTGTTGTTGGTCCAAATGACCAACAAGACCTAAGTCCACATGGGTTTTGTTCCAAAGCCTTTATGGGTGGTTATCCTCTAACTCGTCAATGGCCACCAGTAGCCAGAAGGGCTCCTGAAGAAAGGAGGCTGTCAGGTTTTCATGACCAGTGGAACTCCAAAAGTAGCCAACCTCTGAAACATCATGGAACGGACTTGAAATTGTTGGTGAGCAGTCCGCACGTTTTTTTTTTTTTTTTTTATGAATTTGGAGAACAAGTTTGACTTTCAGATCTGAGGACTCATGTAGGAGCTGGCACAGAAGTTAACACTTCCATATCCCATTGTATGGTTGGTCTCTGTTTGAGTAGTGCCAGAATTTGGTTTGAATTACCACCAAAGTCAAATTTGGTTCAATGAACATTGGAGTCCAGGGTTTTGCTTTTCTCAACTCTGAAGCGTGGTCCGTCACATCTGGCCTGGTGTCTTTTTCAAGATAAGTCAGGAAACACCATTACAACAACTGGTAAAATATCAGATCACAATAGCCTAAGAAGTCTTTTAGAATGGTAAAAAAGAAGAACACAGCTTGGCGGCGCTGAGATTCTCTCAACGTGCAAACAATGTTCATTCAAAGCCATGCATAACTGCATGAGCTTTAGTTCTCCTAAAAACATAACATAGTGTCTTGGAGCACTAGATGAAAGGGAAACCCACTAAAACTATCCCATCTACTTTGGAAAACCAACATAAGTCAATTGCTTTGCGATTAACCTTGTTAACGTGTCCTTCATCAGTGACTGTTCACTGATAAAAAAAAAAACAACTGCAAATTTTTTAATTGAGTACTTTTTTAATAGCGGATTCAATTAAACTTATCAACGTGCTCACTTGTTGAAGAATTACATATCGCTCCGATTTTTGGGAACTCTGTGCTTTGACATGTCAGTGTTTCAATTATCTGTTTGTCCTTTGCGGCATTTGTTGAAATGGAAAACTCCAACCCGACTGGCTGGTCAGTGATTGTTTTTCAAGGAAAAGACAAACTACAAAACATTTACAAAGTTAGAAAAAAAAAATCTGGGGCTCAGAAAACTTAACGAAAAAAAGTCATTTGATAAAAGTGTACCCTCCAAAATAAACTCAATAAATCTATAAAAAAAGAAAGACTGAAAGGAAAAAAATAACCTTTTATGTCAAGTAAAAATATGTGTGACACTCAATATCCAAGGCTTGTATGAGAAACATGCTCGTCCCGGGTAAACACATCCATCCAATTTGTCAGAGCTGTAGTCTTTGTTTGGCTGTTATCGATCTCACTGAGAGGACTAGAACTGGCTTGTTGTATTTACATGGCGGCGAGGACTGAGAAGCATCCCACTGAGGAGACAGATGAAGGCCTGCTGATGAACGCCAGGGAACGTCACATTTATCTTTGTCATCCTCGTCAGTGCACATTTCCTCATCCTGCCCAACTCTACTTTTTCTCTTTTGCACCAGCCATTTGGATTGTCGTTTGCTTATAATTCTGACATTTCTGCTCATAATCAGCAGGACTCATGCTAATTAGTGAATTTTCCATTTGCCAAGCCAGATGTTTCACCATGCACACTACACGATGGCGGTTTAGAAGGGATATCTGGTTTGTCTCAGAGATGTATGATTAAATGCACAAGTGTGTATATAGGGGCTTTTTTTTTTCGTTTAATTTTGTGAAAATGTTCTTGTGTTTTTGAAAATAATTATTATGCTTTGTAGATCAAATTAGATTTGATTTTACTTGATACTTTTTTTTTCAGTATGTGCAAATGATTGTATGCACTTGTTACCACAAGATATACTTTCATCTCACACAATCTAAACATCAACAGGCGGATCGGTGCGGCATCAGCAATAACTAGGACGCTGCATCGGTCCGTCGTGGAAAAGAGGAAGCTGAGCCGAAAAGCAAAGCTCTCGATTTACAAGTCGATCTACGTTCCAACCCTCACCTATGGTCACCAGCTGTGGGTGGTGACCGAAAGAATGAGATCACGGGTACAAGCGGCCGAAATGAGCTTCCTCCAGAGGGTGGCTGGGCTCTCACTCAGAGATTGGGTGAGGAGCTCTGCCATCCGGGAGGAGCTCGGCGTAGAGCCGCTCCTCCAGGTCGAGAGGAGCCAGATAGGGTGGTTCGGGCATCTGGTCACGATGCCCCCCGAGCGCCTCGCGGGCGAGGTGTTTTGGGCCTGTCCCACCGGGAGGAGAACAAGGGGCAGACCCAAGAACCGCTGGAGAGACTATGTCTCACAGCTGGCCGGGGAACGACTTGGGATCCTTCCAGGTGAGCTAGAGGATGCAGCCAGGGAGGGAGAGGCCTGGGCTGCCCGTTTGAGGCTGTTGCCCCCGCGCCCCGACCCCGGAACAAGCGGAAGATGACGGAACGGAACAATCTAAACATCAACCAGGTTTGGACATGTGCAGGGAAGAGAGAGAGAGTACATCAGAAGAAGGATGCTAGATTTGGAACCACCAGGAAAAAGGACTAGAGGAAGACCAAAGAGGAGGTTCTTGGATACAGTGAAGGAAGACAAGAAGATAGTTGGCGTAACCAAAGAGGATGCAGCAGATAGGGTTAGATGGAAGAAACTGACTTGCTGTGGTGACCCCTGTAGGGAAATGCCGAAAAAAGAAGAAGAACCATATTACCTAATGAGGTAGAGCAGTGACCTCTAGTGAACTGGAGTGAAATCCATCTCGGGTCAAAAGACACATACCGAGATTGTATGTAGCTTATTTGACCAATTATACCATCCCAATCCAAGTCCAAATTGAACAGTCAGGTATGAAGGTACAGCCATAAAAAATGGAGGCCAAGAAAGTCACAAGTTATCTGAAAACGTACATGAACATTAACAAATCAAAACATGGGATTTAAAATGATTTGAATGGTTTGCCAAACGCAAGTTATGTTGGTATGTTTACATGTGTCTTCAAGAAAATGAACCCTTATTTTACTCTTTAACACTAGAACCCTAACGAGGGGGTCGATTGACCACCACTACCTGAAAACCCGTGGAAGTGTCTCGAGACACCAGACCTTCTGCTTGAGTTATTAAAACAAGACACTCAAGAGTCGTTTGGAAGGCACTTAACACTCGGAGACTAGGACTAGGAGACTCTAATTGAATCCAAAAACGACTCTGTTCCTCAGTGTGCAGGTCAGATAGAGTCAAATGACTCTTTCTAGGGTAGACAAGAGGTTGAGAAAATCTTGGAGCTTCTAGTGTTAAAATCTTCAGCAGTGTTGTGTATCTGACTTAAGAAAAGGAATTAGTTCTTTTCCATTGTCTTTCGCTTATATGGGGCCGGGTTGTGGGGGCAACAGCCTCAGACAGAAAACCCGGGCCTCTCTTGCCCTGGGTGCGTCCTCCAGCTCACCCAGGAGGATCCTGAGGTGTTCCCTGGCCAGCGTATGACATAGTTTCTCCAGCAGATCTGGGGTCTGCCTCTAGGTCTCCTTCCTGTAGGACGTGCTTGAAACACCTCACACCACCAACACGTCCTAACCAGATACCCGAACCAACCCATCTAGCTTCTCTCGACCAAAGGGAGCAATGGTGCTACTCCGAGCTTCTTCCGGATGGTATCAATTACAATACTCAGTTTCTCAAAAAGTAACGCCGCTTGTACAGCTGGTGTAATTAAACAGTGTTTTTCCCAACACATGTCTCGAATGATCAAACTCTTCATGCAATCACACAGTAGTTGCCATCTCTGAACATAAAGCCATTCTTCATAAAGAAATCATGAGGTAGAGCAGAGAAAGACCCCCTATATTCATCAAGTGGACGAGAGCGTTCACTCCACTCTGCAGTCAAAGTGCAAGAGGCATCTCCTGTTAACAAATTACAACCACTTCACAGGAGAGCCGACCCAACTCGTTGACTCATGGTCCTCGTAGAGAAGAGCAAGGAGCGGTATGCAACAGAGATGCATAGATTTATCGACGCAGCTGGAAGAAAAAACTACCAGTCGAATAGTTCCTCTACAAGAAACAGTGTTTGGAGTGATGAACGCAGTGTCCATTCTGGAGAATCATCAATGCAGTCCTGTTGTCATTATTGTTGAAGCATTTGGCTTGAAAAAAGGGACACGTGGGGATACAGGAAACGTGTGTCTGGTGGTGAGTTTGTATGTTAAGGCTGTAAAATGTCCATGTGTCAGTTTTGACTGGGGCAAAGTTTTACCTCACTTCTCGAGAACTAAAGGACAACCAACTTTGACCTGCGAAATATTGACAGTTTGATTGGGTTTTGTCCTTTTGTAGTAGAATCTGATCTTCTTCCAAAACTTACAATGGATACTCTTGTTTTAACTCAAGGGACACTGGCCTTTTTGTGTGGAGTTTGCATGTTCTCTCTGTGTTTACATGGGTTTCTTCCTACCCTCCAAAAACATGCATGTTAGGTTGATTGGCCGCTATGTAATTGCTCCTAGGAATGAGTGTGTTTGGCCCTGTGACAGAATGGCAACCTGTTCGGGTTGTGCCCTGCCTCTCGCCTGAAATCAGCCGGGATAGACTCTGGCTCCCCCTGTGGCCCTTTTAGGAATCAGCGGCTCAGAAAACTAAACAAAACTATTTAAGTTGAAAACAGTTCTTCTTCTTCTTTCAGCATTTCCCTTCAGGGGTCGCCACAGCAAGTCAGTTTCTTCCATCTAACCCTATCTGCTGCATCTTCTTCGGTCACACCAACTATCTTCATGTCTTCCTTCACTGTATCCATGAACCTCCTTTTTGGTCTTCCTCCAGGCCTCTTTCCTGGTGGTTCCAAAACCAGCATCTTTCTGCCGATGTACTCAGTCTCTCTTCTCTGTACGTGCCCAAACCATCTCAGTCTGGCCTCTCGGACTTTATCTCCAAAACCTCTAGCACCTGCAGTTTCTCTGATATACTCATTTCTGATCCTGTCCATCCCGGTCACTCCCAGAGAGATCCTCAGCATCTTCATCTCTGCTACCTCCATCTCTGTTTCCTGTCTTTTTCTCAGTGCCACTGTTTCTAGAACAAACAACATGGCCGGTCTCACCACGGTTTTGTACACTTTCCCTTTCATTTTAGCTGAAACTCTTCTGTCGCACATCACACCTGATACTTTTTTCCACCCGTTCCAGCCTGCCTGCACACCCTTCTTCACCTCTTTCCCACACTCTCCATTGCTCTGGACTGTTGATCATAGATACTTAAGTTGAAAACAGTTCATTTTAAAAATATCCATTTTATATAAAATTGCTCTTTTTGCTACAAGAACAGGAAAGTTTGCTACTTTATAGTCAATTTTTTTTAAGTGACCAGCTTTCTAACCCATTAAACACGTATCCAGGCAGCGGGTCAGGCTTACGTTTAAGAAAAAACCTGCAAAAACCATTAACATCCTAACGCCATAACCCCAGTGTAACGCATTACTCTTTATCCCTCGCACTCTGAATTGTGATTCCCACAAAATACAATACAAAGAAATCTACTTTGCCTTTGGAAAGATTCATTTGGTTAAAGCAGAAAATATTGATTTGTTTCAACTATATTCGGTCATGCTACAGCAGACCGCCTGTGCAACTTGCTAGCAGTAAACGTTCACACTCGCAGACGCCAGTGAGGATAAAGAATGGTTCGATATGGTGTGCAGTATGCTTCCCTCATAATGAACGATTCACACGGATCAAAAACACTGGGCATGTTCATCCTCGTACTATTTACTGAAGCTATGGGTCGACACACGACGAGGAGGTGAGATTAATACACATCGTCTCTTCAACCTTGCTTTTAGAGTTTTTGACGGATCGTTGTTCAGCAGGATTGGCGTTTCAATTAATTGCAAGGTGGTTGAAAGAAAGGCCGCCGTGACAGGTAAACAAAAGAAACATTTGGCTGTCGTGTAAAAAAAATGAGATCTTTAATAACTTTCTCATTTGTCCCTCTCACACACACCGTGGTCATACATGGGCAAGCAATTTGCAGATCGCAGGAAAGGCATGTCCTGATGGAAAATCATTTATTCTCCCTATCTTCAAATTGTTTCCAAATGAACTTGTCATCTGAAAAATGTCTCTGTATAGAAACGTGTCATTTTACAAATTGTTCTTTGTTTTGTTTCTGAATAAGCAGGATGAGGAGTGACATGCAAACAGAATGGAACACAAGAGTCATTTTTCACCGAGCAGGGAATTCTTTCTTCGTCTTGGTTTATTTTTCAGCAGCTCATTTTCCCAAACTAACTTTATCGGAGTGGGGGATTGACTTCCTTGCATACACAATGTATTTCTTTTTTAAAGTCAGATCATCACATTAGAGAAAACTCACTTCTCTGTCGAGTAGCAGATGGGCCCAGCCCGGCTTCCTCATTTGTTTATATTATAATAAATCAATTTAAAGCGAAGCTCTCGCCTTCCCATTACACCAGAGAATCGACACTTGTTGTCAGCTTCCATTATGGCTGCGTTGGTGTTTATTTCTGTCTCGGAACAAATATTTTTTTTTGCTTTGATTAGAATGCACAGAGGTTTCCATGGCTACGACCATGGCTCAATATTGCAGCCCATTTGTAGAGACTTTTTGGTAGTATTGGTTTATTTAGAGTTCAGTGATAAATATCATCTTTTAATGTTACACCTTGGCGAATCCAATCATCTGTTATTCGTTCTGTGGCCTTGAAGCCTTCTGTATTGCAATCTTTCTTTTCTCCACTAATGACCTTCCCTTACTACGTGGCCTGCCACGTAGGAACAGACTGGTACCATCCCCCGGTGTCTTATCTGACTCTAATGCTGAGATGACTCTAAACTTTAGTTGTGGGGGGGTCAAACCTTCAGGACTGCAATACATCAAAGGTGGTATGAACAGAACTTACAACACAAAATTAGTTTTCACGTCTGACTATCACAATAAACACTTATCTGCAGATTTAAACTTCCTTTATTAGTCGTTACTGCTATTAATTCATTTACGTATTTCTTTATTAACTGTGCATAGTTCAGCACAAATGAAAATATTTTCTCAACAAAAATTATTACTGATCCTGTACAATTCTCTCATTTGACCATATCTAAATTACTGTGCTGAGATATGGAATGTCAGTAGCAAAAAATCAACTTCTGCAAACCATTTGATTAGAGAAAAACATAATTGTTGCTAAAGCTGAAGTTTTAGATCATACTAATGCTCTGATCTTAAAGACAGAATTTAAAATTGTTCAAATTATGTTTCAAGTTCATCAAAATGCATCTGTCTCAGTATCCAAAAACATTTTATCTACCACCACATTAATCTTAGAGACAGCAATACTAACTTCCTTTTACCAGGTTTTAGACGTAGATAAAAATTTTCTCTATTATGGACAAACTTGAGTTCGAAACTAACACAATGCTCCAATCTGATGATGTTTAAAAAGAAATATTAAGAAATGATCTTCACTAAATATAAAAACAATTACTGTTAATTTGTTTCTCTCATTTACTTTTTTCTACTGTTTTTTTTTTTTCTTTACCCAAGACAAACAAACAAACTGCATTCTCTCTCTCTCTCTCTGAACAACAATCATATCACGTAACCATTCCTACAAAATCAAACATACAATCATACAATGTTTAGATATATAAACTTCTTTACAAAGAAGTCACACAGAAATGCAGACCTTGCACGCTCATGCACAGGCTTACACACACACTTACACACACGCTTACACGCACGCTCACAAGCGCACCCAGCTGCAGCGGAACAGACACACACACGCACCCAGCTGTAGAAAAACCAGACACACACAAAGATCCATCTTTTTCACAATCACAAACTTTAGTGAAAAACTAGCATTTTTTGAGCCATTTCAGAATGAATTTGTAACAAAACAGTTAAACCAAATTTAAGGCTCTTTTTTACTTCAAACTTTTAAAGTTTATTCATTCATTTACTACTGTTTTCCCATTTACACTAATTTGATTTTGATGAGGTAATAATTTTACAAACTTCTTTTGATCTCAAAAACTGGCATCATAAACCGGCTTTCTGAGTCCCAAAAATTAACCTGGCCAGGGTCAATCTTTAGTCATTCAGCGAGATGATGTGCCAGTCTCACAGATCTGCGCTTCTTTTTTTTTTTTTATTTATTTATACATACATATTTTTATCATTATTACTGGTGCCGTGCTGTCAACCTGCTGCGTGTGGTGCAGCACACAAATTTTCCCAATTATTTATTTTGTCTCTTTGTTCAATTCTAAGATCACTAACTCTACTTTTCTCTTTTTCTTATTCTAAGAAAGACCTCTAACTTTAGACGTCCCTGTATCTTAAGAATTTTGGAAATAACCAGATTTCTCACAAAACTATGCTTTTTAGTTCATTTAAAACTTATACAAGTCCAGTAAAGAAGTTCTTTGGCATGAGACCGGGGATAGGACACTGATCCAGCCTTCTACTGTGTGCTAATCACACAGCGGAATCAGTTTTCAGGGATGAAACCCATCCTTTATCTCCAAGTCACCAATACGTCCTTCTTTACAGGCAAAACAATAAAAATTAAGAACTGGTGAGATTCTGCTAGAATCCTTAAAACACTCAGTTCTTTAATTCACACACAAGACAAGACACACAGACACAACGGTGGTTTACGATCAACTCTGACCCAGCGCTGTTACCATTTATTTCTCCTGGGGTTGTCTAAACACTCCCTGCTTGAACTTCTCCCTTCCAACCTGGCTGAATCCCGTTTTCCCCAAGATATGTCTACTCTAACTTCTTTTTTGGACTTTCCCGTTCTTGCTGATTCAACTGCAACCCGAACTGTAGTGTTATAAGGTCAACCTTTAAGCATAATAATTAAAATTATAGAATGACATCTGCCTTTCTCTTCTCAGCCTGATCCTTCCACACTTTCACATCTTTATTCCTTGTTTTAACTTTCTTCTCTTTTTAACTTTGATCTCGTTTGAGAGTTTCTGACCCATTTTGACTTTGCTATACACTCAAAATTGCAAACAGTAATGCTAACTTTCTTTTTTTTTTTTTTTTTCCTCTCGCAGCTCCGAGCCACACACACACACACACACACACAACCACTCTGCGCAGACAGCCACACCCTTGTCAGCTCACACAGACGCACAGTGGCTTTGCGTTTCTCTTTCTCTATACCATTCTTTTTCTTATTTTTCCCATTTTTCTTATCAGTCGTTTAAGTTCAGTAGAACTAAGTTTTCTATCAGATTTGTATTTTTTTATTCATTTTGACAGATACTTTAGTTTAGTTGTTTTGAATAAATTTCCAATCTTTACACTCCAAAGTATCAAAGGGGTAATTTTTGCTTTGTCCTTTTCCCATTTTAACTGTTTTAGCTCCGATATTTTTCAACACATAGGATATTCTAGTACCGGAGAGGTTATCAACAGGACAGTGGTAATTCTTTTTGTGGTAAACCTTTCTTTGGACCGTATTTCAGGTGAAGGTTTCTTGCCTCTGCATCCACAAAAATTCACTGTTTACTTCCCTGTTGTTTTAGTATGAGGCAAAATTTTCTAGTGAAAATTTTACTTCCAGTCACTCTTCACATTCACTCTTTTAGGTACCTTTTTATTTCATAGAATTTAACTGTACAGAGGACTTTGTCGTCCTTTTTTTTCTCTTTTTTTCTTAATTAACCTACCACTGACCCTACTGCTTAACCTACACTGACCCTGTGTGCACAAACCCCACACTTCAGAAGATTTCAACAGAGCCCCACCTAGATAGCCGAGGATACGACTTTTACGGACTACTTTTTGCCCACCTGTGGTCTCTTTAAAGGGAGCCCCACCTAGATAGTCGAGAGTACGACTTTTACGGACTACTTTTTGCCCACCTGTGGTCTCCAGGGAGCCCCACCTAGATAGCCGAGAATACGACTTTTACGGACTACTTTTTGCCCACCTGTGGTCTCCAGAGAGCCCCACCTAGATAGCCGAGAATACGACTTTTACGGACTACTTTTTGCCCACCTGTGGTCTCTTTCTTTATTTACCTGCCATTGTCTAGAATACCCAGGGTTTTATTCAAAGGAGCCCCACCTAGATAGCCGAGAATACGGCTTTTACGAGCTACTTTTTGCTCACCTGTGGTCTCCAGGGAGCCCCACCTAGATAGCCGAGGATACGGCTTTTACGAGCTACTTTTTGCTCACCTGTGGTCTCCTTCAACCTACACTTCTGAAGTTAACTGTCTGAACCCTACACTTAGCCTACTGCTTACCCTACCACTTTTTTTAGATACTTATTTATTTGTTCTTCTACACACTTTTATGTATTTATTTATTTCTTCCTTTAAAACCAAAAAAAAAACTTTGTCATACCGTCTGTGTCTTCACTCCCTCGGACTTCCGTCAACCATCAAGGCCCATCTGGCGGGACGACCTCCAGCCCTGGAAAAGGTCTCTGTAGAAATCCCAACCTAGTGGGAGATCACCGTGGCCACAGCTTTTACTGGTGTCGGCCCGCCCGATGGATCTCTCAGGTGTATTGGAATCCGGCTCGAAGGACCAAGTAAATGTTAGGTTCAAAATCCACTTATAACATTTTTAACAAAAGAGAAGCGAAGACAGAGACGTAATCAAGACGTAATCCTTTATTTTCTTTATCGTGCACGGAGAGCACTTGGGAAATTTGTAGTTGGGTGACTTTCCTGTTTGCTCTCCGTGCACGATAAAGAAAATAAAGGATTACGTCTTGATTACGTCTCTGTCTTCGCTTCTCTTTTGTTAAAAATGTTATAAGTGGATTTTGAACCTAACAATTCCCCCTGTGGAAGTCTGTATTGGTGAATATTTTTCAATCCTTTTCAACATGTTTTTCAACCAATCACTACCAAAGCCTGGAATTAATCAGCTTTTTAACAGCAGGAGCCATGGTAGGGCTCCCAAGCTTCATTTTCAACTTTTACAGTCTCCCTGCTGAGTCTTTACAACAAAGTCTTGTTTCACCGTGGGATTTGTTTTCTGTCGTTTGAAATGATCTGTACACAGCTTCATGCTGACTGTCGAATATTAAAATATAATTATAGTTAAACTTTCTTTTGAATCAGGAAACTTTTACAGTAAAAATGCTTAACTCGCCATCAGTAAGTCAAGATGTTCTAAATGATGACAGAATTTTGAGCTTTGGTATTAACAGAAGTAAAAAAAAAACAATGTGATAAAGTAAAGCTTGTCCAGCTGAGGTTAATAGCAGGAGGTACATGTTCCAGATTGCATCGGACAGTTAGATGCTATGTTAACATCATTAATGTCCCGTTTAAAACACTGTTTCCCTAAATTAAACCTTTTACAGTCTCTAGAGTAACTGACAAACGGGAATCAATCATTTGTTCTTACAAAAAATAAGTCATTTTACAGCAAAAAGATGAAAACAGAAACTTTAACCTTTTCTAACTAATTTCCTGGAAGTTACTGTTCGACATCAAATTCCTTCCTGGATGGCTGGAAAGGAGGAGAATTTTCTAATTTTGGAGAGAAACTATTTACACTGGTAATAATGCAGCACAAATGGTGAAACCCTATGTGAGCGTGAATTGTAAGGGGAAGGAGAGAAATTCGCAGTGTTGTTTTCGCCAACGATAACGACAACAAAATGATTTAGTTGACAAAGCATTGACAATGATGCAACGATAACAAAATAAATGCGACATTTTGGTGACCAAAATGTGACGAGACTTTTGCAAGTTTCTGTTGACGAGACGAAAATGTAACAAAATAGGCGTCAGACCTTCACATTTTTGTCTGTGTAAAGAAACAGCACAGCGGCTCGATCTGTCTCTCATGGCGGCACGCCCCCCACAATGCTGCACGTTCACACCGTCTACACAACACACCTGCAGCCACGAAGAAGTTACATACCATGGTGGCAACAGCAGCAAAGAGGCTTGGTGGTCAGAAACTTAAAGTTTTCCACATATTTTGCACAAACAGCATACTAACTTCAAGCTAATGTTAGCTTGTTGGCGTTGCTAAATTCCTTTAGTTAGCTTGTTTGCGCTAACGACTGCTTTAAAGACACAATACAATGTTTACTTTGTTTACAGGGTTATTAAGAGGTGACATTTTTAAGTATTCATAAGTTACAACGTTCCTCACTCACTGAAGAATTTCTATTTATTTTACGTTGTTTTATGATGTTTGCTTTTTTGAGTTTTTTGACCTGCATTATTCTCAGTAATAAAGCCACAAAAGTTTTTTTTGTTTGTTTTTTTTAACACTAAAACTAAACTAAAAACGTTCTAAGTCTTCCCTGACTAAAACTAGACGAAAACTCTTTTGGGTTTCGTTGACTAAAACGAAAATATATAGAGATGACGAAAATGTGACTAAAACTTCAATTAATTTTCGTTCCAAAGACGAAGACTAAAACAAAAACTTAGATGGCTGCCAAAAAAAACATTGGAAAGACGGTACAATCATACTCCGACCTGGTTTACTGCAACGAGGCCTTGTGTGAGTACACCCTTCCTGTTTGTTGCAAAACAGCAGCGTCTCATTGCTAATTTTTTGCTCAAAAAGTAGAAAAACACGCACAAAGTGACCCAGTATTTTTGCTTTTTCCTAACTTCGTAACTTTGGCAGCAACAGTTTGAGGAATCTACCTCATAAATGCCTGTACGCTATTAAAACCACTCAGAATGCAAGATAGCTCCATGAGAAAAGAACTTGGAGCTGCTTTAACAAGTCACCTCTGGGTACTAAGGTTGGCAGTGAGGTCCAGTTGGTTTTATTACAGGCTATGATCTCCCGCTCTCACTGGAGCCATTCACAGCAGAGTGAATCAGTCATGATGAGCATCATTACCTCTGCATCTGACATCATGGTCCTCAAGTGTGTATTGTGCTCAGCAAAGGTGTTCTGATCATGGAAAGAAGGTCAACAATGTTGGCTGTTGATCACAAGGAAGGAATTGAGGGAGAGAAAGATCAATGGGCTTATTGGTGCCATGTCTGCAATGGGGGACTACTGATTGCTCTGTTGGGATGACAAAGAAGCTTATTGACCTTTGTTCTTACTTTCACCTCTGATCATGAGCTATGGGAACTAAAAAAAAAAACATGTGACCTAGAAGCCGATAGGGATCTAACTTGGATGTAGTGTCCAAGAGTCACAATACTTTCAAATGCCCTCTGTTTGCTTGCATAACAGCAGGAGGAAATGGAAGTGTATCATTAGTTTTAAAGTAGGCTAATCTAAAATGCATGAGGTTGCAAACTTCTTGCGGTGTACTTTTAAATGCATTTCAGCTCTTTGTGGCCCTGTCCACACGTAGCCGGGTATTTTTGAAAATGCATATGTTTTATTCGTTTTGGCCTGCCGTCCACACAAAAACGCAGGTTTTTTGCACTCAAAAACGGTATTTTTGAAAACTCTGGCCAAAGTGGAGATTTTGGAAAACTCCCTTTTTGCATTTGGCCTTGTTACAGACCCTCTTTTCGTGCCCTTTTGTCCACCTTCAACTGCTCTTGCTTCTTGTTGAGGAGCAAAGGAGGAGAAATGCGTTGCAATCGGCGATTATTAATCACATACGCCATGTTTCAGGGTTTGCAGAAATGACCAGGGAGGTACTCTGATTGGATAGCTCAGAACTTACAATTACATCAATACTGCCAACTACTGGTCTGGCATGCTCATAATCACACTCAGAAGCGTGTGTCTACGGCTCCGTGTGGACGCGGATATTTTGAAAACGGTTACGTGTGGACGCGAGCGTTTTCCTAAAATGGAGGACAGCAGATATGCGTTTTCAAAAATACCCGGCTACGTTTGGACAAGGCCTGTGTTTCCCTGTTGGTGATGTCAGTGAACAACAACCAGACAGCGCCAACACAAAGAAAGACAATAAAGTCAATTCAATCAAATCTCATTTTATTCCTTTCCATAAAAGCTATTGTTGTTTTGCCTGGTGCGTACAGTGTGTACAGTCTGTGGTGGTTCAGATTCAAAGATGTTACATTTATTTCTAGACAAGGTATTTGACCACAGAAATAAGTAGTTTTTTTGTTTTTGAACGGCTTATCCGTAATGGTGTCGTGGGGGTCCCAGCTGCTTTCAGGCAAGAGGCAGGGTCTGTTGCAGGGCCACACACTCACAACCACACACACACTCAGACCTATAGGCAATTTCATATTTGCCCAACAGGAAGACAGGGTACATGGAGAAAACTCACGTATACACTGGCAGAACATACAAACTCCATACAGAAAGGTCAGCGTTTCAAGCCTCGCCGCCCACTCCAGGACTCAAACTCTGACCTTCTTGCTGTGAGGCGACTGTGCTGACCACTGCGCCACCTAACCCAGCGGTGGGCAAACTTTTTGGTTTGCGGGCCACATTGAGTTCTAACATCTGACATGGGGGCTGGAACAGGAGCAGATGGTTGGCATGCTTTGGTAACCGCTAGATTTTAAACAAGCACGCTAAATATTACGTCAAGTGTGTTAAATTTCAACTATAGCGGTGCTAGGTTTAAAATCGAGTGCGATAGCGCTTAAAAACGCGAATTTAGCAGCATTAGGTTTGAAATCTAAGCGCTTGATGTAACATTTTGCTTGTTTTAACATCTAACACTCTCGTTTGCGGGCGTTTATTGGGCCCGATGGCTTTCCATATTTGTGCACACTGTTTATTTTGGAAACATGCACATCACTGTGACGCACACATTTTAATGGGGGTAGTGTTGTATTCTCAACAAAGTCAATATACAGTATATCCAGAAAGCGCCATTTAGTGACAAAACATCAAAATTGCAGGGGAAAATAAAACTAACAAGGTTTATTTGTTGAATTTTTTCAAGTTCGGCAGGCCGGATTCAACCGTTTAATGAGCCGCATGTGGCCCACGTGCCGGAGTTTGCCCATGCCTGACCTAGCTCTTATTAACTAGATCAACAGATTATACAAAAGAAAGTACAAATAGCTTCAGATGAGATTCTCTCATTTACCTGCTAACAGTAATGCATTTTTTCATCCATCTAATGCTTCATTTAATCTGGAGAGGATAAAAATGTTCAAAGTCTCTTTACAATAAAAGCGTTTGCGTCAAACTCTGATGTACCTTATCGGAAAAAAAAAGATAAATTATATATATCAATATTTTGTTCACACATAACTTCTCTAAAATAAATTCTGTTTTATGGACACAGTTTATTACCATTTATTTTGCTCTATTCAAATAATGAGAAACATTTTTATGCCCACAAGGTTAACATTCTCTTAACGGCTCCACTAAAAGTATATTAAAAAATAAATGATTCATCCGAGAAGAAAGTGACAAGTCAATAAAATGTTATTTGCATTTTGAGCAGACTGTGATATAGATGTTTTTCAGAAATGGAAAAATCCACATTTGAACCTTTATAGTTCTTTAACCCATCAACGGGCAAAAGTTTTTCTTCTTTCTTACGCCGAGTGGGCGCACATGTTCGAACTAACAGAAAACCGGAAGCGAACAACTTCTGGAATCCGGAAGCGAACAACTTCCGGAATCCGGAAGCGATCAACTTCCGGAATCCGGAAGCGATCAACTTCCGGAATCCGGAAGCGAACAACTTCCGGAATCCGGAAGCTATCAACTTCCGGAATCCGGAAGCGAACAACTTCCGGTCAAAGTCATTCATCTAATTTTCAAATATGAGTTGCCACGGTCGCTTCCGGCCGTTTCGCACAGGGTTAAAGCTTCAAAATTGTGCTGCATTGAAGGGGGACACCAACAATTTGTTAATTTAAAAAGAAATAGTCATCCATTTTAAATGGCTGAGCTACTGGACCGAAAATCTGTGGCAATAAATCTGACACCTCAGAGCCCACACCTCTACATTTTCAAAGGAATATGAGATTATCCTGACATGGAACAGAACAAAAGGCAGCAAATATTCAGAGGAGACCTTTGGAAAGTCTCTCAAGAGTTCTTTAACCTTTGATATATTCTTGAAGACTCCTTAATGAAAGGACAAGGAAGCTTTCAGAGACTGTTAAAGAAGAGGTGTGGATCAGAGTGATATTTTATTCAATCTTTTTCTTCACAACTTCTGAACTCTGAGCATCTCATGTCTGGTTAAAATGTATCACCCTGCTTTCTTTAGTTATACAACACTGAACAACAAAATGAGAAAAAAAACCTTGGGTTACACCTCTATACCCTAACCTTAGGCCATGTCCACACGTAGCCGGGTGTTTTTGAAAACGCATATCTGCTGTCCTCCGTTTTAGGAAAACGCTTGCGCCAACACACAGCCGTTTTCAAAATTCAGGACAAGGAAGGAATTCCATCTGATCAGAGGCGTCTGATTTTCGCTGGAAAGCAGCTCGAGGATGGTCGTACCCTGTCGGACTATAACATCCAGAAGGAGTGCACCCTCCACCTGGTTCTCTGTCTGCGGGGTGGCATCATCGAGCCCTCTCAGAAGTACAATTGCGACAAAATGATCTGCCGCAAGTGCTATGCCCGCCTGTACCCTCGTACAGTCAAGTGCCGCAAAAAGTGCGGGCACACCAACAACTTCTGCCCCAAGAAGAAGTTAAAGTGAACATTTTGTCTGGATTGACTCCATATTTCATGTTAAGTTCAAATAAGATGAAAATATCCGCGTCCACATGGAGTTGTAAAAATACACTTCTGAGTGCGGTTGTGAGCATGCCAGACCAGTAGTCGGCAGTATTGATGTAAATGCAAGTTCTGAGCTATCCAATCAGAGCACCTCTCTCTTCATTTCCGCAGCATGGATCCATGCTGCCCACTGTCTGCTTTTGTAAACAAGGACGCACACGAATGACGTACAGTATGTGCATTACTTGTCACAGGTAGTGACGCAAAAAATTGCAAATCTCCGTTTTCGCACGTCCACACGCAAACGCAAAAACAGAGTTTTCTAAAATCTCCACTCTGGCCGGAGTTTTCAAAAAGGCTGGTTTTGAGTGAAAAAAAATTTGTTTTTGTGTGGACGGCAGGCCAAGACGAATAAAAATATATGCGTTTTCAAAAACGCATCTATTACGTGTGGACAGGGTGGACAGGGCGTTAGTCTGAAACAGGGATAGATACGTATCTTATCTCCAAGAAGTGCAAAGTAGGTTTGATACGCACAATATATGGGGTTAACCATGGAAATCTTGAAAAGTGTTGCTATGTTTCAAATGAACATGCCTTGAAAAATAAATATATTTTTCAAATTTATTATTTAAAAAGTCTATCTAAACTTAATGAATCTGAAAATTTTAAAAGCTCCAGGAAAAGTTAAAGTTATTTAGTGCTTTTAGGGGGATTGGGTTGTTATTTTGGCAAAAAATCAAGACACAAGACTAAAAATGACAATCCTATTGGTTCTATTGTATTATTTTGTTTAAGATCCTTACATTTTCTCAAAAAAACCCCCCAAAAACCTAATGAAGTCAATTCTTGATGAACAATGACCCAGAAGTCTCCACTCAAGAAACGTGACCAGAAATATTGAGAGTCATTATTCGAAATACTGTATATTTTTGGAAACACATTAGCTTTTTAAAAATCTGACTTTTTGCCTTTGTAAGATACACTTCTGTTAAACTTTCCACACTTCTGCCAAAGGTGCAGACATGAATTATTTTTAGGGATAGGAGGATAAAGGGATTTGCTGGATTAGGTTCAGCACGGTGACAAAACACTGAATTACTCTGCATTAACTTTTCTTGAAATAATGCCAAAAGCACATACAAAATAAAATAGGACTTTTAATATAGTTTTTGTGAGATAATGCATCAAACTGAAGGTATTTGTTTTAAAAATTTAATTTAAAAAAACAAACTAAAATGTATTGGTTCAATAGGGGTTTTACTTGGTATCAGCCGAATACTTTTATTAGGTGTATAAGTATAAAACTTGTACATCTAAGGCAGGGGTCACCAACTTTTTTGAAACTGAGAGCTACTTCAAGGGCACTGAGTAACGCAAAGGGCTACCACTTTGTTAATACACTTCTGAAATAACAAAGTTACACAGTGTACCTTTAATTTTATATTAATATTTATAATATTCTATGTGAAGACACTGATTGTTAATGATCCATCACAATAATTATTTCAGTATGATTAAACAAGGTAAGAAACAGTAACATTTCAATATGCAAGATCCAAGTGTTTCATTTTCAAATGATCACTTCCACAACATTTTGCAGGAAATCTTTTTCAATTTTTACTAGCCACCACCAGTTATCAAATCATAAACTCTGAACCATGTTTGTACAAATGATCAATTATGTAAGATTTAACAAAAAATCTACCCCTTTAAAAATAAAGACAGCAGATGAGACGCACACAGTTTTCTTTCTCGTTAGTAAAAAAGAACTCTTCTTCCCATTCACTGTAAAAATGATAAGTTTTCTTCCTTTTTTCTGCCATCTTTTTGTGGGTAGAAAACGCGTTGGTAACCTCATATTTGCAGCGCTCACATTTACGTTTTTATGTATTCGTTTTTAAATTTACATCACTGTAAATGAAATTCAAAAAGAACAGCAACATAAGTAAATAAAATTTTAGACAGAGCTAATTTGTGATTAGTGCTATTTTTAGAACTGGCCTGCGGGCGACTGATGCGGTAGCTGTGGGCGACCTAGTGCCCGTGGGCACCGGTTTGGTGACCCCTGATCTATTGAGTACCGAAACTCCAAATATCTGCTTTGGTTGCACTACTTTTCAAAGTTGTTGACTTTTAGAGCAAAACGATCACCTTGAAAGAATTTATTCCACCTCTCAGTAGAGCTTTGACTACACCGAAGGGTAATGCTCTTCCTCTACTTTATTCATCAATCCATAAGTGTGCTCAGACCTTAGACTTCGGTGTTAAATGAAGATCATCTCACTCGGGGAGTTTGCTTTGCTCTCAGCCTGTATGCATGGAGGAGCAGCTATGTCCCATGCCGCTTCCAGCAGACCGTGGCAGAATCCCAAATCTGGTATAAGTGATAAAAGAAGACGAACATCCAGAGCATGTGAGTGCAAATGGCACGTTGCCCTCACTAGTACATTCAGAAAACTTTCCACAAAGCTTCTTTATCTGCCGCCACACTAATCTGGAGGGAGACCAAACACAAGCCGCTCGACGGGGTTATGATTTATACAGGAGGATGATGATGCACTTTGCCTGCATCATGTGGTTCTTCATATAACAAATCCTCTTTAATTATGCAGCTTCTTGCTCACATGCTTCAGCAAACGTGTGTGTGCTCGCTGTGTGTGCATAGATACAGTACGTGATGATCAGGCGAGGGCATGTGCCAAGCTCACAAGATCTATGAATTCGACTATTCTCGTGATCATATTTATCATAACTGTCCTTATTAGTCTGAAAATAATAGTTAAGAATGATACTTTGTTGTGAACTTAAAAAGTGGATACATGAAATTAACTTTGGATTAAAACAAAAGATTTCCACTCGAGTTACCGTTCCAGTTTTCGGCAAATGATCTTTTCTATCAGTAATTATAATTTAAAATATTATATTTTAATCTCCTTTGTTCTTCTGCTGTCGCATTATTTACCTGGAACACCACAGGTCCAGAAGCAATCAACATTTTGGACAGGTTTCAAACCCACTCCAGCACTTAGCAAAACAGATGTCTCACTTCCATTGTGAGGAAGATCTTTTAAACCATTTTCTTTTGTGTGGATAAAAACACACCTTGGGATGAGCACAGGGATTACAATTTTTCTTTTTTTTTTTGTCGTTTGCCCCAGGTACCAGAATTTAATCTAAATAATGAGCCATTTTGTCCTCATGTTGTGTCTTACTGAGCAATGTGCTCCTACCTGCGAGTGAAAGGGAGCCAGGTGGCCACGAAGAACCTGCTTGCAACATTGGCTGTTCAATCCATATGATGTCTCCCGGGTTAGCCATGGCACCTGTCTGTGTCCTACTGATACAGACATGGCAACTAAATCTTTTCTGTCTTTAAAAGGCATCAGTTTATCGTATATTCCATTGACACTGACTATGGTAATTAAAATAATAATGAATCTTATACATATACTACTAGATACCTTCAACACTTGGAGGAGAGTCATGCCAAACATTTCTTTTGGAGGGCCAAAAAGATCGACGACGGTCCCGCCCACACAGGACACGTCTTGATTTCCACTGTTCCATTTGGTAGACTCAGAGTTCTGAAAGTCCAGACCAATCGAATGAGGAACAGTTTCTTTCCCATGGCTGAGAGAAACACCAGTCCAACACTCCACACACACAAGGATTACACACATGCAACAATATACATAACGAGTATACAACCAATTAGGAAGCTGCCAAAGAAAATGCTACCGCCTCTTAAATGCAAAGAAAGTAAGGTTTCTTGAATCGTCGATAGATTTATATGTATGGATCAATGACTGTGTGTAGGAACTGGACATTGCAAGTTGTAGTATACCATACCCTCTCTGGCCTTGACATACCTTGTTCCCTCATGTCTCTTCCCTCCTTGCCTGGTATCCACAATCTGGTCCTGCTCTGGTCCTGCTTTGCCTGCCCAGGACTCCTGGGCAGACTCCTAGCTGGCTTGCCCGGTTAGGCTTCTCTAACTATCCAGAAACTGGATACAGTTAATTTGTCCATCTCGGTCCTCCCTCTCCGCTACAAGATGGGTTCCACTGTATGAAAGATTCCAATGCCCAGATATCTTCATTTTATTTGGCTCAACAACTTTCTGGTTCAAAGGGCTCAGGGTACAACTGGCTTTCTGTCCCGCTATCAGGGGTGAGAATTTTCTTGGCTAGTTGGCTCAGACATGGGCCAAAGATTTTTAAAGGCATTTGGAGTGTTTTGTAAAAAACAGAAAACCTTCAAATCTTTTATAGAAGTTTTGCCTCCCCAAGCTGTTCCTTGTTTTTTGTCCTCGTGGACCAAGTACATTTGATATGTTTCTCTTTGGGAACATTTGCGTGACTTCTAACTAGATGTAAATATCTGAAACATTCAGTGTAAGTGACAGAGTAAGACAAAGTACGCGTGTGAATGAGAGGGATCCAAATGGAAAAGGGATGTTACAGGGAGAAGAGATAAAGAAGGTAGAGGATTTTAAGTACTTAGGATCAACAGTCCAGAGCAATGGAGAGTGTGGAAAAGAGGTGACATGGCGTGGGCAGGAGTGTGTAGAATGTGTGCAGAAAAGTATCAGGTGTGATGTATGAAATGAAAGTGAAAGTGTACAAAACCTTGGTGAGACCAGCCATACTGTTTGGTCTAGAGACAGTAGCACTGAGAAAAAGACAGGAAACAAAGATGGAGGTAGGAGAGATGAAGATGCTGAGGATCTCTCTGTGAGTGACCAGGATGGACAGGATTAGAAATGAGTACATCAGGGGAACAGCACATGTTAGAGGTTTTGGAGATAAAGTCAGAGAGGCAAGACTGAGATGGTTTGGACACGTACAGAGGAGAGAGAGAGAGTACATAGGAAGAAGGATGCTGGATTTGGAACCACCAGGAAAGAGGGCTAGAGGAAGACCAAAGAGGAGGTTCATGGACGCAATGAAGGAAGACATGAAGATAGTTGGTGTGACTGAAGAGGATTCAGCGGATAGGGTTAGATGGAATCTGGAATACCTGTAATCTGGACCCTAAAGTCCAGTTCAATAATCTGATTAATATATTTGTTCACCTCCAAGAACCTCTCCACATCTCTTTCATTATCCAACAGCTTCTGCGTTTAAATCTCCGACACTATTTGGTCACACAACAATTACAATTGTTGTAATTGTATAATTGTAAAACTACAAGGAGGGTGGTCTCTCATTAACCTGAAGAAAAATCTAATGAGTGTAAAAAAAACAAGAAAAATTCATTGACCTGCATCTGACTATCGTCCCAAATATTCAACCCACCCAGTCCCAGTTTTATACACGTGCCATTTTCCGTTTTATTGGTTGTAAAATGTAGTTCCCTCTTTGACTTGAAGAGGTCCCTGTTTACCACACAGTTTACTTATTAGGCTTCTGTCCTTTGTTCTTTATTCTGAATAAAATATCTTGATGGATTTTTTTTTCAGACCTCCGTCACCAGTAAAACATGTGAACGTGCTGAAAAAACAAATAAATCAATGCCATCTTTTTTTTTGTTTCATCAAATGATCAGAAATAAGACATTTAGTCAAAAGTCACCATTTTTTAAAAAATAATTCTAAATATATCATTGAAGTGACTTCATTCAATCCCCAGTCGTTCTGTGAAGATGTAACCATCTTTTCCTCACGCTGCGTTCAAAACAAATCTTATCTGTCTCTACAAAGGTGCACACCATAAGAGCATAGCTGGTGGTTTTAGGTCTGTCTCCTCATAAGACAGAAAGAGGGCATGAAAAGAAACTTGAAGAGAGGAATTTAGAGACGAAGAAAGAAGTGTGCAGCCATTAAAAACACATCTGAATAATGACCTGACTCAGCCAGACTTCTGGGACTTTTCTTATCCAGAAAACTGCAACACTTCAGAGAGTTGCTTGTCCTAGCAGGGTGCAAAAAAAAAAAAAAGCCCTTGCGGCTGAAGTTTCACCCCTCATAGCCTGTTTACTTATTTCACAGCTTTACTCTTTTATTTTTTGGAGCTTGCCTTGCAATCTGTGATTTAGATTGAAGTATTTCCATTATTTTTTCTGGCGTGACCGAAATGCTGCTACAGTATCTGAAAAAACAACAAAACAGCCTCATGGCCAGTTAATATTTGTCTGAAAATATAAAGTATAGTTTAATTGACTTAAATGCTCCGTTTGTTCCGTTCCGTCATCTTCCGCTTATTCCAGGGTCGTGTCGCGGGGGCAACAGCCCCAAACGGGCAGCCCAGGCCTCTCTCACCCCGGCTACATCCTCCAGCTCACCCGGAAGAAACCCAAGTCAGTCCCCGGCCAGCTGTGAGACATAGTCTCTCCAGTGGGTCGGGGTCTGCCCCTTGGTCTCCTCCCGGTGGGACGTGCCTAAACGCCATGCCAATCCGCCCTTTCGATCTCCTGCTCCATCTTTCCTCCACTTGTAAACAAGACCCTTTTGTGAAGATAGGAAGGGGCTTAATGCCCTTGGTAGGGTCACCCAAGACAAACAGATCCTAGGTGAGGGGCCAGACAAAGCGCTGCTCAAACACCCCTATGAAGAGATCAAGCATGGCCAAGTTGTCCTTGCCCGGATGCGGGTCACCAGGACCCCTCCTTGGAGCCAGGCCTGAGGGTGGGGCATGAGAGTGAGCGGCTGGTGGCTGGGCTTTTACCAGTCCAGTGGACCACCTGCAGGAGGGGCCATAGGGGTCAGGTGAAGGAGGAGATAGGTGGCAGCCAATGACGGGGACCCTGGTGGTCAGATCCTTGGCTGCATACGTTATAATGATGAAGTGTGTATTAGTGACAATCCCTCTACAGTCAAATATTCACTCTAAAACGAGTGGGTCGTTTAGATACAGAGCTTTCACCTTCTGTTTATAATTCAGTTTAAAGGTTTAATAAATTAAAAAGAAACCCTGAGCACGGAGAAGAGATGACAAAAGCTCTCAAATATCTTTTTGAAAGGGTTCAGAAACCAGTGTGGTGATAAACACGGTCAGGGAAAAACAATTTGCTTTGGCTTACCGTCTGGCTGCACACTAGAACAATTTCCAATTGTGCGACAGCTCAGCTGTTGAGGTGAGCTGTGTTTGTCACCAGCAGAAGTTCTGACAGCACTAAGTGAAATAGTTTTTTAACAAATATCTTCACGCACTCAGTTTTCTTTCAGCTCTTTGGGTAGAAAACACTTTCCTGTCAATTGGATCCCAATCTTGGAGCAACCAGTGCTCAAACAGACCTTTCAACCAGGCGATGTGTATTCGCCGGGGAGACTAAGCCATTACATATGATAGAGATTTCTGCATTTCCTTCAGAAACCGTACTACCTGCCTGAGACATCTGTCAAGGTGGAAGGAAAACTCCCAACACAAATGATCCTGTTTGTGAAGTTTCTTTTTTTAAGCATCTTCGATCCGCCTCACGTAAACACACCCAGACGGCAAACACAAGCCCACACACAAATTTAGTCTTGAAAGAGAAGATCAACATTTCAAAAGAGCCACCATGCTGCATAGCTGCATACAGCAGGGTGCTGTAATGAGCCCTGTACAACACCCCCACCGTTGTACCCCTAGGACTTTTGTATCCATCACTAGCATGCAGATGGGTCTGCCTTTTCTCAGTCCTGGAAATAGACGTGTTTCTACCAAGCTTCTGTAAATAAAGAGGGAGAAGAAGTATTTTGACACGTACATTTGCATTTTTAATTCAATCTACAAGTTTTATGAGATTAGTCCAAGTAAGACAGAGTACATGTGTGTGAATAAGAGGGATCCAAATGGAAAGTGAGGTTACAGGGAGAAGAGATAAACAAGGTGGAAGATTTTAAGTACTTAGGATCAACAGTCCAGAGCAATGGAGAGTGTGGAAAAGAGGTGAAGAAGCGTGAGCAGGAGTGTGTGGAGCGTGTGCAGAAAAGGCGTGATGTGTAAAATGAAAGGGAAAGTGTAAAAGGGAAAACACATAAAGAAAGTGGAAGATTTTAAGTATCTAGGATCAACAGTCCAGAGCAATGGAGAGTGTGGAAAAGAGGTGAAGAAGCGTGTGCAGGCAGGCTGGAACGGGTGGAGGAAAGTATCAGATGTGATGTGTGACAAAAGAGTTTCAGCTAGAATGAAAGAGAAAGTGTACAAAAGCGTGGTGAGACCCGCCATGCTGTTTGGTCTAGAGACAGTAGCACTGAAGAAAAGACAGGAAACAGAGATGGAGGTAGCAGAGATGAAGATGCTGAGGATCTCTCTGGGAGTGACCGGAATGGACAGGATCAGGGGAACAGCACATGGTAGAGGTTTTGGGGATAAAGTTCGAGAGGCAAGACTGAGATGGTTTGGACATGTACAGAGGAGAGAGAGCACATAGGAAGAAGGATGCTGGGTTTGGAATCACCAGGAAAGAGGACTAGAGGAAGACCACAGAGGAGGTTCATGGACGCAGTGAAGGAAGACATGAAGATAGTTGGTGTGACCAGAGAGGATGCAGGAGATAGGGTTAGATGGAAGAAACTGACTTGCTGTGGCGACCTCTGAAGGGAAATGCCGAAACAAGAAGAAGTTCTATGAGAGCTTTTTTTTTTTGTTTTCAGTTCTGTATTTTATTACTTGATCACTGTGCAGTGAATTATTGTAAAATACAAAATTTTCTCTTCGCAATGAGCTGTTTAGCAAAACAAAATCTATAAATGTAACTTCATACGGTCCTAAATTAGATTATTTAGTTTGATTATGATTTATACCTCAGTTATTTACAGTTTTTTCTCCCTCCGTTGGTAAAAACCAGCTCTATTTTCTCATTTTTAGCTGTTAGTTATTGCATCATATCACTCAGATGACAGCACATTTTTACCTCTGCTGTGAATCATTGTCTCCCACCCTCCGCAATAAAAAAAAGTATTCCAAGAAAAGGGGCATTAGAGAAAATTACATTACAGAGAGGCAGAGGGGTTGAAAAGCATTATCGAAGATCACATTTCAAGCATCTATTTGCGGGAGCTCGGCTCTTTATGGCCGACTATTAGATTGATTCAGCTCATTTTTCACAACTCCTTCTATTTTTTGTTTTTTTGCTTTTGCCTAAATCTTTTTTGGCCTCCAATAAAGCTCAGTTTGAGCCCTTCATTATTTCCATTACATCGTATTAGAAATGCAATAGCTCCAAATACATGAGAACAAGCAACCAGAAGACCAAGTCTTAAGAAGCATAGGGGACTCAGGGGAAGCAATGGAGGAGGTTGTGTGTGAAAAGGACAAACTGGAGATTTATATGAGCCTGGAGTCTTTACCACCGGCAGAGTGGGTCTTACTGCATCAATAGAAATGGAATTAAGCCCCGGAGAAGTGCACTCGTTTATTAGGCCAGAGCGCAGATAACAGATATGGGCTTTTAACCTCAAGGTAAGTGCGAAGCGGGATGAGTAGAGTTGGAAACACTCCTACAATTTGAGCCTTTTCACAGAAAAAAAAAGAACTTTTATCTTTTCTGCCACAGAAAAGTATTGTTATTCCATTCTAAGAAACTACACACATACTTTTGCTGGTGTATAACATTGGCTTATTTTTGAGACACCTCTACCTTTTTTATCAGGAGATCTATGATGGTGTCAAACCAAGGTCCAACTTATAAGTTTGGATTTTTTTTTTTTGTGCTTTGAAAGTTCAGAAATGGCACAAGTAGAATTTTTTAGGAGATAATAGTCATTTCTTTCTGGTTTTTATTTGTGATCCTTTTTTTTGGGGTACTAAGTATAGAAGTCCAAATTTGGTAGTTCTTTTCGGGGAAAACTACTAAGATCAGTAGTCTTGTAGATATCACAATTTTTTTAAAAAGAACATTTGGTATGTCTTATTTGTGGACATTTGAACTGTTTTAAACCTTTGGAATCAAACGATTCCAAAATTAACACTTTCAGTCCCTTGTTCTTCATCATCTTCACTGCCCATACAAAGACGATAACTTGGTTCTCCAATATAATACAAGTTCCCATAAGAAACCAGAGTTTATGATGAACAAATTAAAAACAAAGACTATTAGAACAGGCTTCCAAGTTGTCTTGTGGACAGTGTATTTTTGATCAAGACGTTTCGACTTCCATCCAGAAGTGATTTTCAATCAGTGTCATTTCCGGATGGAAGTCGAAACGTCTCAATCAGAAAATACACTGTCCAGAAGACAACTTGGGAGCCTTTTCTACGAAGGATCACCCATAGATGATCGAGGGATTACATGGACTTGTAAAAAAAAAAAAAAAAAAAGAAAAAAAAAACCTCTCAATTCAATAACCAAATTCGTAAAATAGAAACGATCAATCTGTGAATTCAATTTGGGTTATCATTACTCTCCTTTCCGTGTTAGTAAAACCTCAGGAGATTTCATTTCTCCTGCTGCCTCTGTGCCTGGTGCTTGGCCTTGATAGAAACACCCTGTGGAAACTTTACGACCAGTCAAGGAAGATTCGCTGACTTCTCAAATTCTTGCTTCGCTACAGATAGTACATAAAATTTGAAAGGAAGGTTTGTACCCATGGTCTTTAATTTAAAAGAAAGGTTATGCCATTGGGCTTATTCTAATTAGGATAAGATTACGTAGATTAGTTTGACCCGGAAAGCCCAATAAACCCTGTGGTTTAAATAATTATACTACCCCAGGACACTACACAAAACAAAAAAAAAAATCTCACAGCTTCTTCTTATCCTATTCACAAATCTAAATAATTCTAGTGAGGTGAGACAGAGTAGATGTATATTCTCTAAACGCACAATCACACCGGAATCATGCTATATGTGCAATTCTGTATGTTTCTCTGACTAGATTCATTCACTTCATAGGTATCAATCAGGGACAATCAGGTTTTTTTTTTTTTTTTTTGAAGAACGTCACTACTTCACATCAGCGACATCATCTCCAGTGTCTACACTTTACCCACCTGATCAGGATGCCCTGCGTTGACCAGCAAATTGTCTATGTGTAGACCCAAAATATGCCGCGCTAGATGCCGAATTGGGTCGCAAATTCTTATGAAACTTATACAGATATAGACATACACATACAGTATACATCATGCTGTATAAACAGTAGATACTGTATGTATTATCATTTACTTTTATTTAAATAAATATGTTTTGAAAATATTTTATTTAGATGTAGAATTTCAGGTGTTCCACAAGGCAGCCAAGTAAGGCTCCTTCGATTTGGGCATCACAGTGAATAAATCTTTTCATACTTTGATTTTCAAAATGATCAATTTATAGTGCTCTGGTTTTTTGTTTGAATGACCAGAAATAGTTCAGATATGTTTGTGAAATATTTCCAGTACCGAAATACTTCAATACAAGTTTGATTCGACTTTGTCATTTGCACTAAAATCTGGTTGAGATTTTCACACTTACTCTTTCTGTTCCGTTGTCTTCCATTTATTCGGGGCCGGGTCGCAGGGGCAACAGCCTCAGATGGGGAGCCTAGGCTTCTCTCACCCCAGCTCCACCTGGAAGGAGCCCGAGTGGTTCTCCAGCCAGCTGTGAGACATAGTCTCTCCAGTGGGTCCGGAGTCTTTCTCTTGGTCTCTTCCCGATGGGACTTGCCCAAGACACCTCACCAGCGAGGCACTCAGGAGGCATCTTTACCAGATGCCTGAACTACCTCATCTGGCTTATCTCGACCTGGAGGAGGAGTGGCTCGATATCGAGCTCCTCCCGGATGGCAGAGCTCCTCACCCGATCTCTGAGGGAGAGCCTATTCTTGGAGCAAGATTGGGCTCTTGCTCCAATCTTGGGCTCTTGAGTTTCCTCTTGGAGCCCAAGAGGAAACTCATTTTGGCCACTTGTATCCGCAATCTCATTCTTTCGGTCACCACCCACAGCTGGTGACCATAGGTGAGGGTGGGAACTTTTTTATGGCTTATTTTAATTTCTTGTGCTTCGTGCCTCCAGCAGATTGTTTTTGAGAATTTATTACAAATACCTGTTACAAATACCTGTGCTCAATCAGTTTGGTGAAAATCTAAAAATTTCTTGTACAAAACAAGAAATAAGTGAAATATGGAGGAGAAAAACATTTTGTTTGTCAGGTGTAGCAGACATGATGCAGAGAGGCATCGTCACACATCCTTGAATTATAACAGAAATAAAGTGAAGTTTTATTTAATTAGATCTACTCCGTTCTTGTCGTGTGAGTCACATCTCTGCAATTAAATTCACAGAACAGCTGTTGAATCAATATGTAGCGCACACACACTTTGTCTCTTTCCTGTTCATTTGTGTGCGGGTGCGTACACACACACTATCTTTGATGTGTAATCAACACAATCAGCCACTACACCTCTGTTTAATTAGACCTACTTTGTTCCAGTCATAGAATTCACATTTATTCTGTCTTAATGCAAAAACAGCTGTTCAATCAGACTCACGTGCACAAAGCTTTGCGTATGCTAACACACTACCATACTCAGATATCCCCAAGAGATCGTAAATGGGTGGATCTGTCTGGAAGCACCTGCCAACACACACATACCCAGAAGTATCTCTACAAACAACCTGCAGGCAATAAATTAAAATATTTGTCACCAGCATGGCTTACTACTTCAGGTACGCAACACAAATTAATAAATAAAAAATTGACATCTCGCACTCGACTTTTATTTTCCGACAATTTCACCATGTTTGTCTCCTTCGACTTTTTCTTCGACTTATTCTTTTTATTTGGCTCGCTTCTCAAGAGGTTTTATTAATCACACACAGTAGTATTTCAGGAAGAAAAATACACACATATCCAACTTATTACTCATCTTGATCATAGTGGTTTTTGTTAAACTAAAATTTCAAGGCTCTCTTCAACTCGGATCGGATGGAAATGAGTTTTTATAAAATCCGGCGACAGATAAAGAGTAAATAAATAACTCGGGTTACTCGTTACACTTTTTTCTGGAAATGTTGTACTTTGTACTTTCAAATGAGATGGACATTGCTGGTTTAATGTGAACTATAATCTGGTCGGAACTCGTTTTGATCTATTACAAAAAAGAAAAGATTGAATTATTTGTTCACACAACTCTAATAAAAGCAGAGTGTTTGAAAGAGTTTAGATCAACTAGCTTAGATTTTCAAAGACTGTTTACCAGGTCTGTTGGTTGTTCTGAGTAAATTCTTTCTTCAGGGTCACTAGACTGTCCCAGTGCCAAAAACACGGTGTCAAATATCAAAGTCTTTTGAAACTTAGACTTTTACAATGAGCAGATTTAAACACATTTTAATTGTCAGGAATATAATAAAAAATCTCATTTCTAACACAGCTATCAGAAAAACTATGACAGGCAAAGAGGAACAATTTGAAAATCTGTCATGATGTGGAGCTGAGGCCAAAAATATACCCATGACACAACAGACAGGCTCAGATGAAAAAAATCACAACCAGATTTATCAGACAGATAAAAAGTCCAAATAAAGAAGACAAAACAGATAAACTAGGCAGGTTCTGATGGAGGAGCTGGAGCCTACAACTGGATAACAGGTCAAGCATGATAAACAACAATCTGGCGAAGAGTGTGTCAAAAACTGTTTCATTTATGCTCCAGCAGATGAGTAGATTAGTTTCAGGTGTGACTAGTTGCACACACACAGACAAGAGGAAGGGGGTGGAGGGAAAACAGGACACAGAGGGGGAACAGACTACTCTCCTGACAAAATACTTCATAACCATCCATGATCAACAAAATTATTTTGTTATTTATGTCAGGATCCCTCACCTACTGCAAAAGGGAGCCCTGGATGTTCCCAATCAGTTCGATTAGGATTACCTGGGGATGATTCCTGATTCCACTCACCTGTGCACCCAGCCATCTATTTAAGGGGAATCACCTCGGACTTCCCTGTCGGGTCTTACTATCCCTTCCAGCCAGGTCACCTTGGTTGCCTGACCATGTCTGAACGTTGTTATTATTTGGACTTTTGAAACCTTGAGTTAACCCTGTGCTTCTTGCTTTACAGACTTTCCTGAATTGAATTAATAAACTTTGTTTGAAGTCCTGCAATTGGGTCCTCCTCCTTCCACCATCAAAAAACCCCTGACAATTTAATTCTTTACAGCGTGTAGTGACTGAAAGCGGCCGCACTAGTTATCCGACCAAACGGCCAAAAGCGTCCGTGGCAATTCTTGTTAAAAAACGAGATTATTCAAGAATACCCGGTTTCTTGTTAATTAGAAAGTGCACACGCCTTTAACTACTTTTTTTGCTGTTCTTTTGTTGTTCCATTAAAAGGTTTAATATGTTTTAGACCTTTAGAGAAAGTAAACATCTCTGATATTGAGCAGGACACTTCAAAGATTAATACTTTGCTATGAAAATGCTATTTTTAATATATGGATTTTTTATACGTTTTTTTTTTAAGCTGTATTTGAACACAGTCCTTTTTGAACACAACAATGGCTCACCACCAGTTTGTCTCTTTTCACTTCCACCCAGCTCAGGATGAAACAGATCAAGGAGCTTTAATTTTAATCCCAGATGGTTAGGGTTAACCACAACCTAACCCTAACCATGCCCTAACCCTAACCCTTGTTACAACAGGTGAAGTTTCAAACAGAACAGAAATGTGAAAGTCCTTCAAACTATTCAGATTTTTATCCGCTCTACTTTTATATTCACAGAAAAGTTCCTTCATAAATAGTAGATGGGTTACTTCTGTTTTTTCACACATTGGCTACAAAAGCTTGCATGGTGCATATTTTAGATACCCTATTGGGTATCCTGATGATTTTCAGAATATGATGAATCGTTTTCCCAAATCAGACAAGGTCACGCCGAGCTGTGAGTCATGTTTGTCTCTATAGATTGTTCATCTATTAAAAAAAATGCTGACTAGCTTTTGGTTTTCAGGCTATTCTCAGTATAAAGAAGTTGGAAGCTAAAGATACCACTGTTAGCTGTAGTGGGGTCTGTGTGGGCAGTCATGGTTGTGATATCTGTGTCTTTATCTTTTCTGCTGACTCATAGTTTCATGTTCAAGTTTGGAGGTGAAAATAAAAGAGAAGACCTCGAAGATTCTGCAGCTCTGATCTGGTTCTAAGAAAAATCTCAAGTAAAGCAATGCTGTCTCGAATCTTTGAGTTTTCCAAACTCTACAAAAGTTTTACAGCGTGACCTCATCTTTATTCAGATCATCCAGTGAAAAAAGCAGCTGAATAATTTAGTAGGCCATGTTGATCTTCTTCTTCAATATATTACAGGGAACAAATCGACAAATATTATAGGACAATCAAGGACTGGATTGCAATGCAAATGATCAAACAAGAGTTACGAAGAACCGATCGACGCTTCCGCAGGACTGAGCTCTTCATGGATGCTGACAGTGGAGACATTTTTTCAAAGTTGAAAGAGACAAACTGTCTTCTATATCTGAAAACACGTCTTCTACATCTGAGAAATCTATTCAGGAACTTGATCCCAGACATGCTTCAAAGTGGACCCTTATTGACAAGTTCCAAATGGTTCCTGTTTCCAAATGACACATCTTCAGAACCTGCTCTATAGAATTATTAAAGTTTCTTGAATTGAAAATACTTTATTAATCCCTGAAGAGAAATTTGATGCTGTGGTGCGAACACTTCGATGTCTTCTCGGTCCGCTTACAAGTGTAAAAGCTGGCGACTGAACGGTTAAAAACAGTCCATAATGAGTCCATGAAGTCAGGCTTCAATGAAGCACACCAAAGTGGCCCCTGCCCATTCCTGCTGGGTCAGATCGAGCGTCCCTAGTTCCCCCATTTTGCCAGCGAGCGTCCAGATGTTACCCTTGACAACCGCAGGGACACTGGGCTCAAAGCGCCTCTTTCCTGATCGTCTCCTTCTCAGTTCTGTCGGAACTGCATAGACTCCCTCCAGCCGCGGTGGATTTTGTTCCAAGAGCTAGCTCCTGGTTGAGTCCACACTAACAAAGCAAAACGACTCCATGACCAACAAAACGAAGAGCTAGCCGTTGAAACCAAAAAACGGCTAGCCTGAAAACAGCCGTCTTAAGCATTACAGTGCAGTCCTAGACAAACAACTGTCATATCTGTGCATCCAAACACACTGAATGCATGTCCTACAATCATTTATCAATGGCCCGATCTTGTGAACAAAAGGTTGTGTCATGAGATGGTTACCAAAGAGTTACCAAAAGTGTTTTGACCCTCAACAGTCCCAGTAGCGTTGGCTATCTCAACTCCTCCCTCACGATTAAACCCAACAAGACTCTCTTTCTGTCGCCTGTCTTCAAACACCTGTTTGAATTTAACTACGTTACCCAAAGGGAGACAGTAGTCTCTAGACTGGCTGAGCCGGGAACCTTTTGCATCCCACTTTGATCGGAAACAGCCAAGTTCAAGAACCTTTGTCAAAACAGATTTTCTTCCGATGGCATCCTCACATGCCTCCTCCCAAGGCACAGTTAGCTCGATGATCCTCTTTTTTTCACAAGTAGACTTTGTCTGGTCTTACGGTAGTGCGGACATAATCTGGAAACTGCAGTTTCTTCTTTAGGTTGACGCAAACCCCCCCAAGATACGTATATGTTTTTTTCTATGAGGAAAGCAAATAATCAATTCCACTTTTCCTTTTTATCTTCCAACATCTGAGTTTGCTCCACACCCTGACCTGGGAGAGTAGTAGGCTTGGATTGGAACATTCCTATAGAAGATCAACAACCTTTAGAGAGAAGCAACACATGTTCTTCAGAAGTTAGAGCCAAAGATCAGGAACTGCTGATTTTTTGACTAACATCTCTCCAGCAAATTTGTTTTTGATGGCTTCAGATTTTCTGATCCATAACTAAATAATCCTCTTTTTGCTTTATTTTATGCATATTGATGGCCGTAGTAGAAATTTTGGCTTTTACAACTAAGTTCTGCTGTGTTCATCTATTCACTTTTACAAGCCAGACTCAGAGCCCCTCTTGACATTTTCCCGCCAACTCTCCTAGTTCTCTCAGCAGGAGCTGTTAAAAAGTGGCAGAAATGAAATACTGGCAATGTCTTTTTTTGTTCTCACTGACATTTTCAGCTTGTAACCAAGTGTTGCTCGGTGATTTTGTAAGTGAAATCCTCCTCCACAAAATGATACGCTGGTCAGAACCCCTTTGTCATTTTCGAGCAGACTATGAATATCAGTAAGCTAATACTAGTTATGAAATGGATTGAAGCCAAAGAACAAAAATAACGATGTTCTGCCCTGCGCTGACATTTCTCCTGGAATCTACATCTACCTGCTCTTTATTAACCCCTCCACCCAGGAAGCTGTATACAATCCAATGTTTCACACCTCAGAGATTCGATGCACCAAATTTCCCTTTCGGCTTCTGGTTCATAGCAGCTCTGCGGCAACTATTAAGTAGTTACTTGCTGTTTTACAACCATGAAACGACTTTCATGGGAGTGGATAAATGCCATGGTTGCATTATTTCTACATTGTAAAGCCAGTTGAACCAGTCAATGATGGCTCTCCTTGTTTCACATTTTACTTTTCTCACCGTCCACCAACCGCAATATGGACATTGCAACACACAGTGGGTGTCTTCTATCAAGATTCAGGTGAACCACTGTGTCTTCATCGGAAACTTTGCTTGGGTTTAATCTTCTGTTTTTTATTTATCGCAATGGGATGCAGTGTCAGTTCCTTTTTTAATGGAGTCGATCTCGGCTTCTCGGCTGTTTGGTCTAGAAACAGTAGCACTGAAGAAAAGACAGGAAGCAGAGATGGAGGTAGCAGAGATGAAGATGCTGAGGATATCTCTGGAAGTGACCAGGATGGACAGTATTAGAGGAACAGCACATGTTAGAGGTTTTGGGGATAAAGTTTGAGAGGCAAGACTGAGATGGTTTAGGCACGTACAGAGGAGAGAGAGAGTACATAGGAAGAAGGATGCTGGATTTGGAACCACCAGGAAAGAGGACTAGAGGAAGACCAAAGAGGAGGTTCATGGATACAGTGAAGGAAGACATGAAGACAGTTGGTGTGACCAAAGAGGATACAGCAGATAGGGTTAGATGGAAGAAACTGACTTCCCTAAAAGGAAGTAAGTTTCATCGATGTTTTCGTCCATATTCTGCAAGTCCTTGTCTCCCCCATAGTTAGGCGATCCCTAAAAGGAAATTCCGAAAGAAGAAGAAGATCTCGGCTTGTCGTACACTTTGAGTGTTTGGAATAGTTGAGGTCATTACGGACGTGGTAGAATGTCCATCTTTGGACCGCAAGAAGCTAGTTCGATTTCCATTGGGCGAGTACCTAAATGTCCGTGGAGAAGACACGTAAATCGTACTTACTCCCACCATTGGTGCCGTCATGGCGGCCTGCTGCGGTGCAATGTAAAAAATGATTTTCTCAAGAGGGATAAATGTTGTACGATAATATTAAGAAAAAAAAAATACCAAACCACTCAAAGGACTTGTGATTAGTAGGTTAGATATTTGAACAAGGTTTCAGCTAACAAACACAACTGAACTCAGATTGGTTATTGCATGATGACGGTTTGGTGGCAGAACGTTTTTGGCGGGGCGTTTTTGACCATGCCATTGCCCAGTGACGTACGTAAGCATGACCCAAAAACAAGTTTGATTCCTGTTTTTGGATTCCGCTTTCTCTACCGTTGTCTCGATTTGGGGTCTGATTTATTTTTTAAAAAACTGCAGCTTTTCTGTTGTTTTACTTTCTTATTAATCTCGTTTCTTCTTTCATTCCCAGCTAGCTTTGCTCCTCACCAGCATTGAGCTCTGTGTGCTCTCTCAGTGTACACACCACCGTCCAGATGAATCAACGTCTTTTATTTTGCATTCTCTGCTGTGAAAACTTCAACTTTCTTTTATTTTACCCAAATTATATCCCCACATTTCTGAGAAAGTGGCTTAGTTTTTGTCGCCCTGCAGGATATGAGATTTCCGCCTCCTACTTTCTGATATTAAACACTAGAGAATCCATGGTCGGGATTTGCCTCTGCCAGTAATAACAGTCATTTTATGTAAAATCAGAGGCGGAGTAAAAGATTTACAGGGTTCAAACCAAATCTGGAAAGAAACAGGCAATGTTTTTTAAAAAAGCTATTATTTCACTCTTCCCGGCCTCAGAAGTGGTTAAAATCAATCTAAAACGAACAAGAATTTCATAGTTTATGAATAAATATTTTGTCTTCCAAATTTGTTATTTAATTTACCAGAAAAAGTTAACTATAGTTAACAAGTTTGAGTTTTTTCATTTTCTAAATATAATTTGATATCAAATAGATCACCCTGCAGCCACCGTCTCAACATGAACCCTGAACCATTGGTATCTTAAAAAAAATCTGGCATAATCAGTGGCTTTTATTGAAGTTTTTTTTTCCTGCATTGTGATAAAACGCATTGCTCCCTTATTAATTTGATTAAAAACGTCTGCATATGCTTGGGTTACAATATAATTTCAACATTAAGACCATGTCCACACGTAGCCGGGTATTTTTGAAAACGCATATCCGTTGTCCTCCATTTTAGAAAAACGCTTGCGTTCACACGTAACCGTTTTCAAAATATCTGCGTCCACATGGAGCCGTATAAATATGCTTCTGAGTGCGGTTATAAGCATGCCAGACCAGTAGTGGGCAGTATTTATTTAAATGTAAGCTCTAAGCTAGGAAAGCTTATGTGATGAATAATAAGACGATTGCAGCGCATTTCTCCTCCTTTGCTCCTCAACAAGAAGCAAGAGCAGTTGAGAGTGGACGAAAAGGCAAGAAAAGAGGGTCTGCAACAGGGTCTGTGGATCCATGCTGCCCACTGTCTGCTTTTGTAAACAAGGACGCACTCGAATGATGTATGTGCATTACTTGTCGCAGGTAGTGATGCATAAATACGCAAATCTCCGTTTTCGCACGTCCACACGCAAACGCAAAAACAGAGTTTTTCAAAACCTCCACTTTGGCGGGAGTTTTCAAAAACACCGGGTTTGAGTGAAAAAACCCTCCGTTTTTGTGTGGTTGGCAGGCCAAAACGGATGAAAATATACGTGTTTTCGAATCTACCCGGCTACGTGTGGACAGGGGCTAAAACTTTTTTTTTTCAGCTGATATGGGGGCAGGTATTATCCTCCAATTACCCAAACTCTCAGGATCTGCTGCTCTCTTGAGGCATTATTTTTTATTCACTTGGTTAATGACTGCATCTTCAGGGACGCCATCAGACAAAAAACGAGATTAAAATTCAAATTTATTTCACAAATAAAATGCCAGACTTCCCATCTGGAGATTTTTAAAAAGGTTAATTTCACCAAAAAAAAATGTTTTTAAAAAGTTTTTTTTCTTTGTCCAACTGCAGAAACGTAACCTGAAATGTCGTGGCAAAGGCATGCTGGGAATGAAAGCTGCAAGATCAATGACTGGAAAAAAAAAGGTACTCATGCTACAATAAAAAAATATGTGGTGGAACCAGCAGGCAGCCATTGTCTTTGATAGCTGGTGTATTTGCTAGCACGAGTACAATCTCCACCACACATTTGGCATTTTGTTCTCCAGTACTTCACCCCCCTCAAACTGCATCTTTTATTCATGAAGTCTAATTTACATATTCATTAAAATAAATGTCAGCAATCTGAGGAGCAGAGCTGTTTTTCAATGAGTGTTATTACTAGAGACGCTCGTTTCTTCACCCTTCTCCTCTACTTTGTGTTTTCTCCCTCCGATGTTTCAGCACAACAACGACTTGGAGTTTACAAAGTTGCTTCTTCTCAACTTGTGAGTTTCTACATGAATGCAAACCGGGATATCGGCAAGGAATCAGGAGGGAACGCAGCTCCTGTCTCTGGTTAGATATATCAGTTCTTTGTACTGCTACAACACCATCAGAAAGACCTTTTCTAAATCAAGTCATACACAAAAAAACTTCGAACATTCGAATAGTCGTACAAATGTTAATGTATTATAACTCGTCGTTAAAAAAAACCCAGAATGCAATAGTATTGATGAGAGAACAAAATTGCAACAGTAAAATTGTCCCAATATTTTTGTTACTATGAGACGGTAAAAAAATTATTTTTCTGTCGAAAAGAAGTGTTTGTTTTCTGCATCTGGCTGTCAACATCTCAAAATAACTTCCACGATGCCACAACCCTTTTTACTAAGGCAAGGCAGCATGCTGCCCACACACACTACTCAATGAACGAGCTACTGCAACAATGTCTTTTTTGGGATTCCTGGCAGAGATGTTCAAAAATGACAGTACATCCAGAATAGTAGCGCTAGAATTTAGATGAAAGTCTGGAGATATGGTCACATCTTCCCGGTCCTGAAAGCACTGCACTGGCATTCGGTTCCATCCCAGATTGGGTACAAAAAATGTCTTCTATACCGCAAAAAGCATCACCAGTTAGGTGCCACCCTACATGGTGAACGGTCATTTCAGCCACGGACATTTGGGCCAAGAAACTGCAACCGTGGATATTTGAGCCAAGGGATAAAACTCAAATATCAAAATATTAACTCAAACATTTTGGCCCAAATGTTCGTGGGCAAAAGGTCTGTGGCTTAAATGTCCTAGGGTCACCCTACATATGGGAACTCTTCAATCCTCAGACCCATATCAACCGATTATCAGACCGGCCATGCTTTTTGGTCTAAAGCAGTTTTTCTCAATTATTTCCTGTTGCGCCCTCCCTAGTAAGAAGAAAATATTTCGCACCCCCCCCTCCACCGTGACTATAGTTGGTATCATCTGTAAAAATAACACAACTGTTATTTTTATTCACTTTGTTTTTGTGATGTATTTTATTTTGAAGGTACATGTTTACCGTTACCAAGAGTGCGTTCGAGCAGAGAGAATGTTTCCACGTTATAAAGTAGCTGCTAATAAATTTTCTCGTGAAGACAAAATGGATTTAGGTTTATTATTATCGATTTTAAAAAGCCAGTTTTTCAGGCTGGTTTCATCACCTTAAGACCAGTCCGTGAAAATATTGTCAGACACTAAACCGGTCCGTGGCGCAGAAAAGGTTGGGGAACCCTGCTCTACACCATAGAGTAAATACTCCCTGCGCACACTCTGACAATGAGAGCGCCAACTACTGTTGTGGATGTGCGATTACACTTTGTTCTAGTACAGCAAGAAAAAAAAACATGTTCCACAGGGTTCCACAGGCGCCCCCCCCCTGGCCCACTATTTGAGAAGCACTGGTCTAGAGACAGTGGCACTGAAGAAAAGACAGGAAACAAAGATGGAAGTAGCAGAGATGAAGATGCTGAGGATCTCTCTGGGAGTGACCAGGATGGACAGGATCAGAAATGAGTACATCAGGGGAACAGCACATGTTAGAGGTTTTGGGGATAAAGTCCGAGAGGCCAGACTGAGATGATTTGGACATGTGCAGAGGAAAGAGAGCACATCAGCAGAAAGATGCTGGGTTTGGAACCACCGGGAAAGAGGCCTAGAGGAAGACCAAAAAGGAAGTTCATGGATACAGTGAAAGAAGACATGAAGATAGTTGGCGTGACCAAAGAAGATGCAGCAAATACGGTTAGATGCAAGAAACTGACTTGCTGTGGCAACCCTTGAAGGGAAATACGGAAAGGAGAAGAAGTTACGGGGGGAGTAGTGGTAGACTGAATTTTTTACTGACAGCGAACCTGGGGTGACATTCCCAGGTGCAAGCCTGTGCAAGTGGTAAGGAGATCCTGGAGTGCCCAGTACTAGGATTCTCCTCTAGGCGTAGGTAACATAGTCCGATGAAAAGGCAAGCCAATACAGCTCATTTCAGCGCCAGTGTAGGAAGTGCCAGAAAGCATTGCAGAGCTTTGCCAACTGCCTACGGGTCTCCATACGGGATTTTCAGTCTGGGTTTACTACCATAGCCTTTGGCCAGCCAAGACCACCCTACAAGGCAGCAAGGAACCTAAAAACTAATGGTAGTATATTAGCTGATGGACTTTAAGTTGATTTTCTGAAGAGGAAAATCAATTTCAGAAGAATGCTGTGCGGTATTTTAAAAAATGCCGAACTCAATAGTCGAAAAAGGCTAAGAAAAAAAAAAAGCCAATCAAGCATGAACTAGTTTTTTTTTTATCCCTATTAACTACTTGTTTACCAACATCCAGTGAATTCCAAACTAGATGGGGGTTCTTTTTTGGGGTCTTTTTGTTATTTATGTTCCTAACATTTTGATTAAAGATGGTAAGTCTTCATGTTCCAGCCGTACACACACAACCTTACTGGTAGAAAACATAAACGTCCCAATTATTCAGTCTTCTGACTGTGGAAGTACAGCATGAGTCACTCTAGCTGTGTGATCCCACATCATTATATCGGAGCTCTGTAGAGATGGACCGGGCTAGCTCGTTTTATCGTACCACCTCCACCTCCCCACTCGCGTTGGCCACAAAAAAAGTAAGATTTTTGCTTCAAAATCTACTTGAAAATGAAAGTAGTACTGGATTCCCTGCTCAGCTGGAAGTGGTTTTGTTTATGCTAGTATCCTCTTTTATCCGTATTTTCCTTCACAAAAATGTTTCATTTTGTTAAAATTTTCACATATTTTTTTGTCTTATCGAGTTTGTGACAAACACCAAACAAGATGGAGACGTATCCACACAACGCCTCGATGGGCTGCCGTCTTCTCATGATTTCCAGATTTAAAAGTTTAAAAGAAAAGCTTAGCCGAGTCTGGGATTTATTCACATTTATTTCCCACAGCAAGATTAATATTGGCGTCAGTCATGTGTGGACTTCATTAGCATCTAATACGGTCTCGTCAGTCTTCATGATCAATAAACACGGAGACACTTAAAATGGAACGAAACAGCTATTTATCATTCTGCTCTAACCCCGTTGCCGTCAGCCAATGATTATCCATTACCGCCGGCTGGTGACTAAACATCACATAGGTAAACGCTGCTTGTTGGACTGAGGGGATGTAGAGGAATCGCAGATTAGGGAGAATAATTATCAGCATGAAGGAGCATTAGAATTGTTGATGAGGATGTCCAATTACCGCGTGGGAGAAGTTGGATGGAAAATACCGAGAAGCCTCTCAGCTCAGACTGTGATGAGATTCAGAGATTATTCTGGGTAAATCTCAGCTCACGGCTTTGGTTCTTGTCTATGAATAAAGATGATAATGGAGGTAAGAAATGGAAGATCTCCTATATTTAGGTATTTCCAGTCTTAATCTTACTATGTATGATTTGTCACGAAGATAATAAAAATTGAGCAAAGTCTAGCCAGGCCGTTTTAGCATGAGCCTTTTTTCAATTCCAAACTAGCAGCCACGTGGAGTGTTTGAAAGAGCATGGATGATTTGACAAGTCAAAGAAGCAAATAATCTTTTTTTCTATAAAAGCTGTCATTTACAAAGCCATGTCCCATCTGAGCTCCTCATTGGTCCTCTGTTCTGTTCTCTTCTCTCATCCATCGTCCCTCAGACAGAGATGCCAAATCCCGCCATGACAAGGTATTTGATGTTGGAGCTGATTCCCTGAGCCAGTTTCAGGCTCAGAGGCAGTGATGAGCAGAGGTGTCAAGTAGCGAAGTAGAACTACTTTGTTACTTTACTCAAGTAGAAAATCTCGTTATCTTTACTTTAACAAAGTAATTATTTTTTTGTCTACTTTTTATTTTTACTCACTACTTTTTCATGCAATTATCTGTACTTTTACTTCGTTACTTTTATAAAAAGCAGTTGCTACTTTCGCCATTTTGTCACCGTTGAAAATAAAGAAAAAAGTCAATTAAAACCAATCCGGATCAATCGCGCCATTTGATTTGAATGTGTTTGGATGAGGTGCGCTAATGTAATCTCAATACGACTTCCTCTTGCTTCATCACTTCAACACGTGACACACAGCACGTGCACATGCATGCACACATACCCCCCCCCCCCCCCCCAAACCGGCCTGCTGTGTTCCAGGTGTCACGCAGGCTGTATGTGGCACTCCCAACCTTAGCAACTTGTGAAAGACTATTCAGTATTGCCTCAAAGAACTTTGAAAACTACCTGCCTTCAAGGCTTGAAAAAGCCTTTTTGGTAAATTTTTTTTACATTGATGGTGTTTCTGTCTGCTGAAGTTGGTTAAATTAGGTGATGCAGAGTGAAGCTTGGTAGCTGAAGGAACGTTACATAATGCCCTGTTTATGTTAATACATTTGATTGTGTTCATTAATCAATTTCCAATAAAGATTATTAAGAAATAAATGTTTCTGATTCATAAAGTTTCACACCACAACACTTTCACTTATTTTCATATTTTCTGCTCCTTAAAGCATGTGATAATAGTTAAAAATATGTTCATACGCTTTTGTTAATAATATTCCTTTTTATCTGAAAATACTTTTACTTTTCTACTTTAAGAAGTTTTGACCATAGGTTACTTTTTACTTTTACTTAAGTAGAAACTTGAGTTGATACTTTTACTTTTACTAAAGTAGTTTTTTAACTCGGTATCTATATTTCTACTTGAGTAGAAAATGTTGGTACTTTTGACACTTCTGGTGATGAGGTATTAAAACCCTAGTGTTGAAGGATATTGGCCGCTAAAACAAACCACTCTGCACTAGCTGAGACGCCCACATCAAAACTCTAAGGGTACGAGGATCAACGTAGCTGGAAGAAAGAAGTGGGATGTATTAATTCTGTCACATTTCCACTCAGATAAAATAATATTAATGTGTGTAACACCCTCCTACTGAACACTGCTGGCCATTAGGCTACTATTATCACCGATTTTTTTGTTTGAATACATCTTATAATGACCAAGAACCTTGTAATTCCATAAAAATGTTTGTTTTAAATAAACCGTACGGCAGGATAATACATCATTATTGATTCTCCATTTGTGTGCAGCCAAAGCAATATTTTATTTGTTCAGGTTCACTTCTGTCGCCTGAAAACAGGCGGAAAGCTTATAAATAGCCAATATTGGAAGCAGAATGTTCCAAGCTAGCACATTATTCATTGGGAAGATTATAGGGTTTATAAAAGTGCACGTATTGATATAAAAAGAGGCTTAAATTCTGCACCAGGAACAGATGTTGAGCTTAAACCAACAAATGACTAAAAAAAAATTAGGTGTATTAATGTAATATACAAGGTTCCGCTGATTTAAATGCAGCATATTTATTGTTTATTCAATTCAATTTGTATTTACTTTGAATTGGAAAAATAATGTTTATGTGGTTAGTCTTTACAGTTTTGAATATACAATTTTTTAATAGGACATATAATGGTGGTTATTTAAAAATGTACAAGATGTCAGAAGAAAGTTCATTTAATTAATATTGGCGTCAGTCATGTGTGGACTTCATTAGGTGTTGCGAGACTGTCAACACCTCGCCTAGAATCAGCCGGGATGGGCTCCGGTACTGATCGCAATTTCGAAGGGGTGACTGACTAAACCAAGTGTGAGCCAACTACGGCCCGTTAAATGTTTTAAACCGGCCTGCTGAACATGACAATTTTAAATAAATTAACGTTGTTTCTCCTGCAATACCGATGTTTCCGCACTAGATGGCGTACTCTACATATATTGGTTTTGTTGAGAAAACAACAACATTGCTCTCATTAAAATGTGTGCGTCTCCGTGATGTGCACGTCAAAATAAACAGTGTGCACTGATATGGAAAGCCATCGGGGCCAATACATGCATGTAAAGAGAGGGGAGATGGTGGCTCAGTGGTAAGAGTGTTCGCCCGCGAACCAGAAGTCAACTGGAAGTTTGCGGGTTTGCATCCCACTTAGTGCACGTCTAGGGTTCTTGGAGAAGACACCTAACCCCTCGTTTCTCCCACCATTGGCACGGTCATAAGTGGCAGCACATAAATTTCCTGGTGAGGGATTAATAAAGTATACTAAAATTTAAAAAAACTAAATTAAACAAGAGTGTTAGATGTTAAAACAAGCAAAATGTAACATCAAGCGGTTAGATTTCAATCCTAGCGCCGCTAAACGCACGTTTTTAAGCGCTATCGTGCTAAATTTCCGACTTGGCATGCTAGATTAGAAACTTAACGCTCTTGACGTGACATTTACCACGCTTGTTTAAAATCTAGCGCGACATTCAATCGGTCTAATCTAGCGGTTACCAAAGCATGCCATCCATCTGCTCGTGTTCCGGCCCTCTGGTCAAATGTTAGAACTCAATGTGGCCCGCGAACCAAAAAAGTTTGCCCACCCCTGCCATTGGACTACACTGTCAACTGAATGCGAATGTGTCTGTTCAGACAACAAAACGGTACATGGTTACCCAATATGCTCATTTAAAGTACTTTTACACTCCAGGAAATAGATAATGGTAACTATTATCGTAAAAAATGAGGTGATACTACTCACGCCCTCAGTGCAGTCACTTAGTGTCTGAAAAGATCTTGTACCCATGATGAGCACATAGTACACATGATACATTGGCCTACACCAGTGGTGGATGAAGTACTCACTTTTTGTACTTAAGTAAAAGTGCAGATAATTAGGCAAAAAAAAAAATACTTAAGTAAAAGTAAAAGTACCAATAAAAAAAAATCTACTTAAGTAAAAGTACTAAAGTAATTGGTGTAAATTGTACTTTTTAAGTAAAAAGTAAAAGTATTCGACCATAATTCAAATGTCATTTTTTGTGCTGTAGGGTCACAAATAAATACTCTGCAGGGGCGGGACCCCGTCCCCCCCCGCATCTTTTGGTCCACAAAAAAAACGAAGAAAGGAAAGGGGACTAGTCAAGCTATCCCCTTGCAGGGCTAGCGAATGGGCCGCCAAAATGCAGGAAAATTACTCTTAATTTTTAAAATGTTCTGGGGAGACCCTATTTTGGCTTTGTCAATGACTTCATGCCCCCGCCCCCATTTTTAGAAAATCCCAGAACCGCCCCTGCTCTATGTAATGATGGCTCAACTTTTTATTTAAAAGTAAACACAACGAACAACAATCTTCTGACTCTTTTTAATTTGTTCTATATTTGATGTTAGGTTTTTGGCGCTGAATGAATGCGGAAAATGTTTCTCGATTCATGACTTCTTCTCCCGATCAACTGCTCCTTTTGATTTTGACGATGCGGCTTCAAGATGCGCTAAAAAAACTGTGTATTTTTCAAATTTCTGACCGAAAATGTAGCAAAAAATGCAAAACACGCTTAAAAAGTAGTGAAGTAAAAGTACAGATATTTGCTCTAAAAATGTAGTGAAGTAAAAGTAAAAGTAGCGGTCTTAAATTTTACTTAAGTAAAGTACAGATACACAATTTTTTTACTTAAGTACAGTAACAAAGTACAATTACTTCGTTACGTTCCACCACTGGCTTGCACCTATAATTGCACATACACAGCATCACACTGTTTCCTGTCTGCTATGTTCGTTGCTACCTATCAACAGTGTGGCAATAGAATGATCACATTTTCTGTTGCGTAATCTATATATCTATATGTATTATAGTTCTGGAGAAGGATTGGTTGAAAATTGGCATAAATTAACTTTTTTATTTTTGGTGTTAAAAGTGTGTATTAGGTCCCCTCTGTCGCCTCTTGCTAAATCCTTGTTTTTCCCACTCACTTGTGGTCATGTCAATGAGCAGGAAAATACAATTTCCAAACTTTTATTTGAGATGAAATGTCTTATAATTAAGCATTTCACGGCAGGTAATAGACTTCTTGCTTCTATCATCAAAAGAACCCAAAACACAGTTAGTTCATTATTTTCGTGTGAATATGTGTAACATCACGTACCCGGTGACATCATTTATCACATTCAGTTCATGAATACATGTTCAACACTCACTTATGCTCTCTTTTTTTAGAGCATCTAACAAGCAAACACATTTCCTCTCCTGCTCTGCACTGTCCTTGAAAAAACGAATTGACGAGAGTATAAAAGAGTCAGGAATGAGGATGAGCACATAATTATTCAGACTGGTGTGAAAGCACCCCATTCCTTTCTACCCTACACCCTTCCCATCGAGTGATAAGCACTCCCATAATGAGGCTGTCAAGCAGCATCTCAAAAGAAAGTTCCTTCTTTAACGAAACAGGTTTGACTCAAAGCTCGATTCACCGCCTCATATTTTATTCGGAATTCAGTTTTTAAAATGACTGTGTTTGCAATAATAATGTATGAGTGTATGTTTTAGTGCACAGTCTGGTGGATCGTACGCCAGGTGTAAATATTCACCAGACGGAAACTATTGGGAGTTTTACATTTTTAATAAGTAGATGACGATAAAACTTGTTGACGTGCTCTGCAAGTTTCTGAAGCTTGTTTGTCTTCTGAGTTAAAAAGTTAGAGAATGGAGAAAATATACAGTGGGGCAAAAAAGTATTTAGTCAGCCACCAATTGGGCAAGTTCTCCCACTTAGAACGATGAGTGAGACCTGTCATTTTCATCATAGATATACTGTACCTTAACTATGAGATACAAAATGAGAAAAAAAAATCCAGAAAATCACATTGTCTGATTTTTAAAGAATTTATTTGCAAATTATGGTGAAAAAAAAGTATTTGGTCAATAACAAAAGTTCATCTCAATACTTTATTATATACTGTTTGTAGGTAATGACAGAGGTCAAACGTTTTCTCTAAGTCTTCTCAAGGTTTTCACAAACTGTTGCTGGTACTTTGACCCATTCCTCCATTCAGATCTCCTCCAGAGCAGTGATGCTTTGGGGCTGTCGCTGGGCAACACAGACTTTCAACTCCCCCCAAAGATTTTCTATGGGGTTGAGATCTGGAGACGGGCTAGGCCACTCTAGAACCTTGAAATGCTTCTTATGAAGCCACTCCTTCGTTACCCAGGCAGTGTGTTTGGGATCAGTGTCGTGCTGAAAGACCCAGCCACGTTTCATCTTCAATGCCCTTGCTGATGGAAGGAGGTTTTCACTCAAAATCTGATGATTCATGGCTCCATTCATTCTTTCCCTTACACGGATCAGTTGTCCTGGTCCGTTTGCCGAAAAACACCCCCAAAGTATGATGTTTCCACCCCCATGCTTTACAGTAGGTATGGTGTTCTTTGGATGCAACTCAGCATTCTTTCTCCTCTAAACACGACGAGTAGAGTTGTTACCAAAAAGTTCTATTTTGGTTTCATCTAACAATTTGACATTCTCCCAGTTCTTTTCTGGATCATCCAAATGCTCTCTAGCAAACTTCAGACCGGCCTGCACATGTACTGCCTTTAGAAGGGGGACATGTCTGGTACTGTAGGATTTGAGTTCCTGGCAGTGTAGTGTGTTACTGATGGTAGCCTTTGTTACTTTGGTCCCAGCTCTCTGCAGGTCATTCACTAGTTCCCCCCGTGTGGTTCTGGGAATTTTGCTCACCGTTCTTGTGATCATTTTGACCCCACGGGGCAAGATCTTGTGGGGAGCCCCAGATCGAGGGAGATTATCAGTGGTCTTGTATGTCTTCCATTTCCTAATAATTGCTCCCACAGTTGATTTCTTCTCACCAAGCTGCTCACCTCTTACAGATTCAGTCTTCCCAGCCTGGTGCAGGTCTACAATTTTGTTTCTGGTGTCCTTTGACAGCTCTTTGGTCTTGGCCATAGTAAAGTTTGGAGTGTGACTGTCTGAGGTCGTGGACAGGTGTCTTTTATATAGTTTAAGAGTTCAAACAGGGGCCATTAATACAGGTAACACGTGGGGGACAGATGAGCCTCTTACAGAACAAGTTAAAGGTCTACACCAGTGGTGGTCTGTGAAGAGACTGTAAAGGTCTGTGAGAGACAGAAATCTTGCTTGTTTGTTATTGACCAAATACTTTTTTTTTCACCATAATTTGCAAATAAATTCTTTAAAAATCAGACAATGAAATTTTCTGGATTTTTTTTCTCATTTTGTCTCTCATAGTTGAGCTATACCGATGATGAAAATTACAGTTCTCTCTCATCTTTTTAAGTGGGACAACTTGCACAATTGGTGACTGACTAAATACTTTTTTGCCCCACTGTAAGTTTGAATATGAAAATGCTAAAGTGTGATTGTAGTAATGGATAGATGGAATCTGGCTTAAAGGCAGTGAACTGACGATGCCAATGGAATCAACAGTTACTTTCCAGCTATCATCTACAGAACATCTTCACGCCAAAAGATAATTACTTTTTTCTCTGTTGTAGAAAAATAGATGATGTTCATTCATGTACAACAATAAAGATAACCAAGACTGGAAATGATTGCAGTGAAACGTTGCTACAAAATTAGTTTTGGGTCATTGTTCGACAAATCAGTCATTGCATGGAATGCTAAGAAATTCTTAGGTACCATTTCATGGCTCTCTTTTTTTGCAAAAATCCACCCATTATCTATTATCTTTGCAAATGATATAAAAATTTTCACCAGAAACTAAAATGTAAGAAATTCAGTGTAATAAGCAAAATGTGGAATCCAGTCATTGTTATTGCTGTGCTTTCAGCCAGTAAAACAAGCTCAGAAACTTAAATAAAACTTGGCACATAAAAGTGGCACATCTTTTCTGCTTTTAACTATGCCTGGTAATATGTATGCTAATTATAAGAATCTAGTTTATAAGTCATTAATAACCACTGGTAGACTGGCAAAAAAAAAAAACCCAACCGCTTGTAAAAAAAACATGTTTCAAGATAAGTTTAGAACCAAAGTGAATAGGCAAATTTTGGAAGCAATAAAAAGTCCAAAAGTGAAGGACTTATGCCGAATAGGCACAGTAGCTTTGAAACCGTGGTGCCCTCAATGGTTTATCATCTTTTGAATGGATCTAAGAAGCAGCAGATGACTTAAGGAGGTTGAAAAGTTTTATAACATCTAACGATGGGGGATTCGAATCCATTTAGGGTCAAAGATATCTTATACAATTATATACAGTAAGTTTGAAAATATTACAGGGAGAAGAGATAAAGAAGGTGGAAGATTTTAAGTACTTAGGATCAACAGTCCAGAGCAATGGAGAGTGTGGAAAAGAAGTGAAGAAGCGTGAGCAGGCAGGTTGGAAAGGATGGAGAAAAGTATCAGGTATGATGTGTGATAGAAGAGTTTCAGCTAAAATGAAAGGAAAAGTGTACAAAACCGTGGTGAGACCGGCCATGCTGTTTGGTCTAGAAACAGTAGCACTGAAGAAAAGACAGGAAACAGAGATGGAGGTAGCAGAGATGAAGATGCTGAGGATCTCTCTGGGAATGACCAGGATGGACAGGATCAGAAATGAGTACATCAGGGGAACAGCACATGTTAGAGGTTTTGGGGATAAAGTCCGCGAGGCTAGACTGAGATGGTTTGGACCAAAAAAGATACAGCAGATAGGGTTAGATGGAAGAAACTGACTTGCTGTGGCGCCCCCTGAAGGGAAATGCCAAAAGAGGAAGATCTCACTACAACACACAATGTTGATTTTGACACCTTGATTCAATGGTTCTTCGGTCAATCATGTTGGCCTATTGGTTCGCCCATGATTGGTCCCATTGGTCTACAGGTTGAGGTCTACAGGTTTATGAGACCATAGGTCTGATTCGTACCTTCTTTCATCTTAAACTTGGAAAACTTGGTCTTGCAGATCAAGTTTGACATCGTAATTATAGGCTGATTTTTGTTTTAATTTATGTAAAGATGTTAGTCCATCCAAATGTTGCACCCTCAATTTGTCCATACAAGTTTTAAATCCAGTGAGATTTCCAGTGAGAGTTGGACTCCGCAAAGGCTGCCCTTTGTCACCGATTCTGTTCATCACCTTCATGGACAGAATATCGAGGCGCAGCCGAGGCGTTGGAGGGATCCGGTTTGGTGACCTCAGGATCGGATCTCTGTTTTCTGTGGATGATATGGTCCTGTTGGCTTCATCGGACCGTGATCTCCAGCTCTCACTGGATCGATTTGCTGCCGAGTGTGAAGCGGCCGGGATGGGAATTAGCGCCTCCAAATCCGAGACCATGGTCCTCGCCCGGAAAAGGGTGGAATGCCCCCTACGGGTCAGAGCCAGGCTCCTGCCCCAAGTGGAGGAGTTTAAGTATCTCGGGGTCTTGTTCACGAGTGGGGGAAGGATGGAGCGGGAGATCGACAGGCGGATCGGTGCGGCATCAGCAATAACTAGGACGCTGTATCGGTCCGTCGTGGTAAAGAGAGAGCTGAGCCGAAAAGCAAAGCTCTCGATTTACAAGTCGATCTACGATCCAACCCTCACCTATGGTCACCAGCTGTGGGTGGTGACCGAAAGAATGAGATTGCGGGTACAAATGGCCGAAATGAGCTTCCTCCGCGGGGTGGCTGGGCTCTCACTCAGAGATCGGGTGAGGAGCTCTGCCATCCGGGAGGAGCTCGTTGTCGAGTCGCTCCTCCTCCAGATCGAGAGATGCCAGATGGGGTGGTTTGGGCATCTGGTCAGGATGCCCCCCAAGCGCCTATGTCTCACAGCTGGCTGGGGAGTGACTTGGGATCCTTCCAGGTGAGCTAGAGGATGCAGCCGGGGAGAGAGATGCCTGGGCTGCCCGTTTGAGGCTGTTGCCCCCGCGACCCGACCCCGGAACAAGCGGAACATGACGGAACGGAACGGAATTGGTTGCAAGATACATAAATATATTGAACATTAATTTTATTACAATGTTACATTTTAATGATTAAAATTGTAGAATTTAAATCAGTGTTTAACTTGTGACATAACTTGTTAAAGTTTTAAACAAGCTACTATACTTGAAACGTTGGTGGGATCGTAGGGCCACACGTGAGTTACACAAGAGTTTTTTTTTTTGGTCTGACCTCATACAGGGTAGCAGGGGGTTCTACTGTACTCGCCTTGAGTCATATGACAAACTGAATCGGAAGGGAAGGCAACCACATGATCATCATGTGCAAAGTAAGTCTCCAAAAAAAGTTCAGTCGATTCCCACTACAGAGATATTTCTCCTGCTTTTAGTGCTCAGTGGAGTGAGAAGAATGCACCGTGTGTGAGTTTTATCCAGCTGAAATGTCAGCCAATGACTCCCCACGAGGTGAAATGCAGAGTCACGGGTTTCTTTTGAACTGGACAGAAAGTTTATTTTGACAATTCAGATTAAGCAGTGTAGTGAAAAGACAGCAGCTGTGTAACACGGTTGTCTCATTGAGCTACTGTAAATTAAACGTTATAAAGAAACAGTTCCAGTATCTATTTTTCCATTCACGTGTATCTCAACTATCGTTTTCCTTAATTATTGTATTACTTCTGTAAATTATACACAGTTATCAAAAAGTAGATTTTTTTTTAAAATGTCTGTAAATACATTTTTTTACAATAATTGAAATTGTTATGTTCTTAATCTTTGCAAAGTATTTAATTTATGAAGATATCACAAATTGAAGATAGTTAAAATATGAAGTCAGAACCTTGGAACATCTTGTACATGTATAATTCGATGTATAGGTCGGATTTTCCCATGTACATTTTAATAGTGAATTCAGAGTTTGTTTTATTTTGGTGGCCCCCGGTTCGACAGGAAGTAAATATTTGAACAGAAAAAACATAGTTAACAGAAATAGATTAACAAGGAGGACGTACAGAAATTTAAGCGACGGATATTGTTAAAAAGGGCAAAGACGAAAAAAAGTCTCAAAAAACGTATCCAGCTACAGTATACAGGGGACCAAGCTCTTACGTTGGTTTATGACTACAGTAGGCACGAAAATAATTAAAAAATTTAACCATCAGTACTGCCGACTCAGTTTGACTGGAAGCTACATTTAATTTATTGGTTTTTTGGAGAAGCTCTCAAGCTCCTTTATGTCATATGGATAAAAATGGCATACATTTGTTTTCAGACCCCAATTTGAAAGTTTTAAATTCGAATCAAATTTGGTTATTGCTGACCAGATAAACAGATTTGATGATGGGCGCTGCATCGGTCCGTCGTGGTAAAGAGAGAGCTGAGCCGAAAAGCAAAGCTCTCGATTTACAAGTTGATCTACTTTCTAACCTTCACCTATGGTCACCAGCTGTGGGTGTTGACCGAAAGAATGAGATCGCGGATACGAACGGCCGAAATGAGCTTCCTCCGCAGGGTGGCTGGGCTCTCACTCAGAGATCGGGTGAGGAGCTCTGCCATCCAGGAGGAGCTCGGTGTCGAGCCGCTCCTCCTCCAGGTCGAGAGGAGCCAAATGGGGTGGTTCTGGCATCTGGTCAGTATGCCCCTGAGCGACGCTAGTGAGGTATTTTGGCCTCCTCCCACCGGGAAGAGACCAAGGGGCAGACCTTGGACCTGCTGGAGAGACTATGTCTCACAGCTGGCTGTGGAACGACTTGGGATCCTTCCGGGTGAGCTGGAGGATGCAGCCGGGGTGAGAGAAGCCTGGGCTTTCTGTTTAAGGCTGTTGCCCCCGCGACTCAGCCCCAGAACAAGCGGACGACGATGGAACGGAATCAAATCTGGAGTACTCAGGAGCCAGATCCAATTGTTCACTGATTCAGCACCTGAGCTTGATTTTTAGAAAACTTGTGATTAAATTCACCAAGAATATTTCTTTTTTTTAAAATTATTGCTTTTGTTACATTTGTCTTCCAGAAAAAAAAAAATCCCATAGCATGATGCTGCCACTTCCATGCTTTACTATGGTGATGGAAATTTAACCTTCAAAATTCTTGAATCCTCCACACCCCTTCTCACAAATTCCAGCTGGAGTGCCAAATGCCTTTTGTAAAAAGCGCACACATGGTTTTAGACTACTTCTGTTAACAAGCAATGGTGGCCACACAGTTAAAAACTTCACCCAAATATTCCTCAGAGGCCACCAGCAAAAGATCGGTCATTAAAAAGCTTTTTAAAGTTCATTTCTGCATCAATGGGGATGATTAATGAACCTTTGTTGACAAGGGCAGAAACATTTTGAGATATAAAAAGTGAGATTTCAAAGTAATAACTGTGAGAAGAGGAGCATAAGCCGCATGTGGAAGAAAAAACGCAAACAAAATCTGACATAAGTCTGACTTTATGTATGAGAGACGAAATATGAAGTGTGCAAGTAAATTTAAGAAAAGCTTCTCTGCCTTTCATCTACATGTCGGTCTGCACCAGCCCCTTGCTGTGCGTAGAGCTCTTTTTTTCTGTCGAATCTCCCATAAAGCCTCACCCCCAATCAGTTTAAACCATCATATTAAACCAGCTCACAGTGCTGAGCCATAACTTACACAGTGTGCTTCTGCTTTCGGGAAGATACTGACAGCACAGCAGTGGTTGCTCAATGCTGAACTTCACCCTTTTCATACTTAATGAAAGATTTTATATGAACTCAGTGATTAATGCCAAGCATATGCCGGGATTCCTGACATAAAAACTTTTCACCTGTTTCTAAAATTTGCATTATGTGAAAATGTAGCAATAAAGCCAACCCAACATAACAATCTTATTCAACGCATTTAAATTGTTTTAACTGTAAATAACAACAAGCTAACTCTTCAATGAAGAAAACGTAATGAATGAATCAAATAATCTGTGTGGTGAAGGCAGCCTAAATGAATTAATTGAAAAATCTGTTTATCGTACGTTTTTTGGTGATTTTGTACATAGTAGTAAAACAGAGTATCATCTGCATAGCAACAAACATGATTGCTGTGACAATAGATTCCAACTCATACAAGGATAGAGGATTGTTGTGAAAATACCAGAGGAACTCCAAAACTCACACCTGTGTGGGAGTATGAAATATATATATGAATATATATAGTATATATATATATGATATGAATTACTCTATTCATCCCTCACCGGGGAAATTTGTTTGCTGCACTCCTTACACCGCAGCAGGCTGCCCTTCAACTGCGCCACTGGTGGGAGAAGCAGGGGTTAGGTGTCTTCTCCAAGGACCCTAGACGTGCTCTCCGTGGGACGCGAACCCACGACCTTCCGGTCCGCGGGCGAACGCTCTAACCACGCGGCCACCGTCTCCCCTTAAATCCCTTAAGTAACTCTAGGTGTCAGGGTTTTAGGGGGTTGGGAAGGAGGAGGACCCAATTACAGGACTTCAAACAAGGTTTATTAACACAATTCAGGAAAGTCTGTAAAGCAAGAAGCACAGGGTTAACTCAAGGTTTCAAAAGTCCAAATAATAAAAAAGTTTAAATATGGTCAGGCAACCAGGGTGACTCGACAGCAAAGACCGGGGTGATTCCCCTTAAATAGATGGCAGAGTGCACAGATGTGTGGAATCAGGTATCATCCCCAGGTGATCCTAATCAGGTTGATTAGGAATTGCCAGGGCTTTCTGGGGGCAGGCCAGGGATCCTGACACCAGGTGTTTCCATAAAATAAATGGGAATTAATCAAATTAAGTTCATTTATTTTCCAAACTTTTTATCTCACGACAATTCCGTTACCACTGAGGTCCTTCTTTCAGTGAATAAAATGATACACAGTTATGATATAATTTTGTTTCGTCTTGTTATTCCTAAAGAGATATCGGGGATACCAGAGCCTATTCCGGCTGGTTTCAGGCCAGAGGCAGGGTACATCCCGAACAGGTCGCCAGTCTGTTGTGGGGTCATGTATACACAACCATCCACACACTAATTCCTAGGGGCATTTTATTGTGGCCAATCAACCTAACATGCATGTTTTTGGAGAATGGGAGCAAACTGGAATACCAGGAGGAAACCCACACATTCACGGGGAGAACATGCAAACTCTACACAGAAAGATCAGTGTTTCAAGCCTCATTCCCACCCAGGACTCAAACCCTGACCTTTCGTTATGAGGCTACAGTGCCAACCCCTGTACCACCTTGATTTTATTTCCTCAATAAAATTGTGGCAATGACTGAGGTTTATTTGTTTGTTTGAATGAGCCACTTGAACTGGGATTTTGGGTAAGAAATGGTTCCCAAACCACCAAGATTCATGAGTGAAACTTTAATCATACAAACAGGATTTAAGTCACAACTGTACTGTATCACACTAGTGTTTTTGATCAACGTTCCGTTCCGTCATCTTCCGCTTGTTCTGGGGTCGGGTCGTGGGGGCAACAGCCTCAAACGGGCAGCCCAGGCCTCTCTCTCCCCGGCTGCATCCTCTAGCTCACGTTGAAGGATCCCAAGTCATTCCCCGGCCAGCTGGAGAGACCGCGTCTCTCCAGCTGGCCGGGGAGACACAGTCTCCAGCAGGTCCAGGGTCTGATCCTTGGTCTCCTCCCAGTGGGACGTGCCCAAAACACCTCGCCCGCGAGGCGCTCGGGGGGCATCCTGACCAGATGCCCGAACCACCCCATCTGGCTCGTCTCGACCTGAGGAGGAGCGGCTCGACACCGAGCTCCTCCCGAATGGCAGAGCTCCTCATCCAATCTCTGAGTGAGAGCCCAGCCACCCTGCGGAGGAAGCTCATTTCGGCCGCTTGTACCCGCGATCTCATTCTTTCGGTCACCACCCACAGCTGGTGACAATAGGTGAGGGTTGATCACGTTTTGATCAACACGACTTTTGAAATAATTTGTCTAAATTTAAAACAGGCTTTCTTTTCTATTCCTTGCTGTCTTTGATTTTACACGTCTGTTAACCTGATTTGGCCGTCACCCATATGCAATTATATTGGAAATCGCTTCCTTGTACGCACCTACTGTTTTATGATAATTTAAATAAACCCACAGTTTCACGTGTCTTCTGAAAATAACACTTGTATCTCGAAGACTGAAACTGTTTCTGCTTTTGTGCACGAGTACAGTTTTTATCCCTAAGTACACACAGTTATATGCATTTAGCCTCTAGAGTTACTAATTTGACTTTCCAGCTCCTCTTTTATTTCACATGAATGCCTCTGAGGGAAAACAATAAGCACCATGTCCTCATATTTAAACATTAGGCTTCACTATAAACAAGTTAGTGGCGGAATTTTGCTATTTTAATTGCACATTCGTGCACAAAAACTTTCATTTCTTTTAATTAAAAAAAGAAAAGTTTCTTGTTGATGTCACAGCTATGGGATTGGACCCCTTTGTGGGCACTAATGTAGCTTATTGTTGGGGTATTGGATTTGTCCTGCACAGAAAAAAAAAACACTGCAGGCTACTAATCAAAAAGCTCTTGTTGTGTGATTCTGTATATTCTTACATAAGACCGACGGGGAGCCGAGTTATGGATTTTATTTCTGTAAATCTCTGTGGTTGCCGGCAGAGAAAAGACATTATCTTTCTGATATGGATGACTGAAATAAAAGTCTAGGCTGTCATTGGTTTGTCAAAATTAAAAAGACCCTTTCATGTCGATTTTTTTAAAGATAATTTCCAAACATAATGTGGTATCATGAGAGGTTAGACAGGAATCTCCATGGACAATGATGTTTGCAGATGACATTGTGATCTGTAGTGAGAGGAGGGAAGAGGTGGAGGAAAAGCTGGAGAGGTGGAGGTTTGCACTGGAACAGTGGTTCTTAACCTTGTTGGAGGCACTGAACCCCACCAATTTCATAGGCTCATTCACCGAACCCTTATTTCGTAGCGTCACTAACGCTAACCCAACGTCACTGATGCACACCGCTGGTCAGACGAAGGGTTATTAAAGAAGGTGTTGTTAAACCCGACTGAGAAGGAGGTCTCACTCTGCTGCTTATCCAGCCCTCTCTAAGCGGTCTGATAGGGAGGTCTCACTCTGCTGCTTATCCAGCCCTCTCTAAGCGGTCTGATAGGGACGTCTCACTCTGCTGCTTATCCAGCCCTCTCTAAGCGGTCTGATAGGGACGTCTCACTCTGCTGCTTATCCAGCCCTCTCTAAGCGGTCTTATAGGGAGGTCTCACTCTGCTGCTTATCCAGCCCTCTCTAAGCGGTCTGATAGGGAGGTCTCGCTCTGCCGCTTATCCAGCCCTCTCTAAGCGGTCTGATAGGGAGGTCTCGCTCTGCTGCTTATCCAGCCCTCTCTAAGCGGTCTGATAGGGAGGTCTCACTCTGCTGCTTATCCAGCCCTCTCTAAGCGGTCTGATAGGGAGGTCTCACTCTGCTGCTTATCCAGTCCTCTCTAAGCGGTCTGATAGGGAGGTCTCGCTCTGCTGCTTATCCAGCCCTCTCTAAGCGGTCTTATAGGGAGGTCTCGCTCTGCCGCTTATCCAGCCCTCTCTAAGCGGTCTGATAGGGAGGTCTCGCTCTGCTGCTTATCCAGCCCTCTCTAAGCGGTCTGATAGGGACGTCTCGCTCTGCCGCTTATCCAGCCCTCTCTAAGCGGTCTGATAGGGAGGTCTCGCTCTGCCGCTTATCCAGCCCTCTCTAAGCGGTCTGATAGGGAGGTCTCACTCTGCTGCTTATCCAGCCCTCTCTAAGCGGTCTGATAGTGAGGTCTCACTCTGCTGCTTATCCAGTCCTCTCTAAGCGGTCTGATAGGGAGGTCTCACTCTGCTGCTTATCCAGCCCTCTCTAAGCGGTCTTATAGGGAGGTCTCGCTCTGCCGCTTATCCAGCCCTCTCTAAGCGGTCTGATAGGGAGGTCTCGCTCTGCCGCTTATCCAGCCCTCTCTAAGCGGTCTGATAGGGAGGTCTCACTCTGCTGCTTATCCAGCCCTCTCTAAGCGGTCTGATAGTGAGGTCTCACTCTGCTGCTTATCCAGTCCTCTCTAAGCGGTCTGATAGGGAGGTCTCACTCTGCTGCTTATCCAGCCCTCTCTAAGCGGTCTGATAGGGAGGTCTCACTCTGCTGCTTATCCAGCCCTCTCTAAGCGGTCTGATAGTGAGGTCTCACTCTGCTGCTTATCCAGTCCTCTCTAAGCGGTCTGATAGGGAGGTCTCACTCTGCTGCTTATCCAGCCCTCTCTAAGCGGTCTGATAGGGAGGTCTCACTCTGCTGCTTATCCAGCCCTCTCTAAGCGGTCTGATAGGGAGGTCTCGCTCTGCTGCTTATCCAGCCCTCTCTAAGCGGTCTGATAGGGAGGTCTCACTCTGCTGCTTATCCAGCCCTCTCTAAGCGGTCTGATAGTGAGGTCTCACTCTGCTGCTTATCCAGTCCTCTCTAAGCGGTCTGATAGGGAGGTCTCACTCTGCTGCTTATCCAGCCCTCTCTAAGCGGTCTGATAGGGAGGTCTCACTCTGCTGCTTATCCAGCCCTCTCTAAGCGGTCTGATAGGGAGGTCTCACTCTGCTGCTTATCCAGCGCTCTCAAAGCGGACCGGTAGGAAATCCTAGTTGAGGAAGCTTTCCATGACTGTGTCAACTAACTGCAGACTAGACTGAGGGGCGGACCTCCGCGGTGGAGGCTCCACCATACCCTGAGACCAATTCACCGAACCCTTAGGGTTTGATCGAACACAGGTTAAGAACAACTGCACTAGAAAGAAGAGGAATGAAGATTAGTCAGAGTAAGACAGAGTACATGTGTGTGAATGAGAGGGATCCAAATGGAAAAGTGAGGTTACAGGGAGAAGAGATAAAGAAGGTGGAAGATTTTAAGTATCTAGGATCAACAGTCCAGAGCAATGGAGAGTGTGGAAAAGAGGTGGAGAAGCGTGTGCAGGCAGGCTGGAACGGATGGAGAATAGTATCAGGTGTGATGTGTGACAGAAGAGTTTCAGATAAAATGAAAGGGAAAGTGTACAAAACCGTGGTGAGACCGGCCATGCTGTTTGGTCTAGAGACAGTGGCACTGAGGAAAAGACAGGAAACAGAGATGAAGATGCTGAGGATCTATCTGGGAGTGACCAGAATGGACAGGATCAGAGGAACAGCACATGCTAGAGGTTTTGGAGATAAAGTCCGAGAGGCCAGACTGACATGGTTTGGACGTGTTCAGAGAAGAGAGAGCGAGTGCATTGGCAGGAGGATGCTGGATTTGGAACCACCAGGAAAGAGGCCTAGAGGAAGACCAAAGAGGAGGTTCATGGATACAGTGAAGGAAGACATGAAGATAGTTGGTGTGACAGAAGAAGATTCAGCAGATAGGGTTAGATGGAAGAAACTGACTTGCTGTGGCGACCCCAGAAGGGAAATGCCAAAAAAGAAAAAGAAGAATGCAGTATCATGAGAAGTGTAATTTTTTTGTAGCAGCGGCTTCATCTGGGACGTTGAAGCTTTTCATTCAGCCTGCAGGACACCTGCCTCGTTTGCATCCCATCCTTTTATTAATTAACCCAGCTTGATACAGAATATTAAAAACAAACTGACGGAGATGGAAAGAAAAAGCCGAACCCGACTGATCGAGTTTTCCTTCCCCCTTCTGTTCTATCGTCTCCATTCAGAATCCATCAATAATACACCACACTGACTTTTTTAATATTCACACATTTCAGGGAGACTTCTTACCAGAATCAGTTTTTTTTCCCCTACAAGAGCGGAAATTAATTAAAAACGTGTTTATTATTTGTGTGAGGGAAGGAAAAAAAAGCCCACAAACACAACAGAAGTGGGCTTTGAAATGCAAATATGTGCCGAGGCGCTGCTATGGAACCAGATGAGAACTTCTTCATGTGGCCCACTTTATCCTTTTTGCATAAGTGAGACTTCTTAATAGCTCAAGGGAATTTTTTCCTTTTCATTCTATTGTTTTCAAAGTTTGTCCCCAAAGTTGCAATTTGTAAGTGTTTGGATGACAGATAGATGAGGGTTTAGTCTCCCCGTTCTGACCTTTGAACGATGGAAATGATTATGCAGGATGATAGAGATGCTCTGTTTTGTTTTTCTCAGCCAGATGTGAGTACAGCTGGACACCTTTCAGAAAATGTTTTCGTCGTATCTATACTAATTACTCTTAATTTCCTTTGGTCCAATGGGAATTAATCGCAGGTTGTCGTCGATTACACACACTATCCGACACACAGTTGGCAAACTCATCTGGGCTTTCTATATTTGGTCTCTGAACGGGACTTTCTTCAGTCTGTTGGTATTTAAGGAAACATAAAAAAAGTTTAGCTCCATCAAAACATCTCGTTTTGAAAAGCTAAGCAAGTTAAAAATGGCCTGGTTTCTAAAAGAAGCAAATTTAGAGATGAAATATTTCTCTCTCGCTTCTTTAAGAAAATGGGTCAAACTAAAAGATTTGGCCTGCTTACGATTTGTAGTGCAGCCTCTAAATATTTTATGTATCCAGCTGTGAGTTTTTATTGTTCTTGTGTTTAGGAATTTTGTTCTGAAGCTTTTGTACAATTGAAATAAGTGGTTGTCTAGCTTGCTGTACTCTACGGAGGTCCATGGTCAGAATATTGTTCGTCTCACTTGATCCATGTTCAGCAGTCTTCATCGTAGGGCTTCTGTTGTATCAAGACAAACTCAAGCTAACTAGAAAAGCCAGGTAACCAGCCCTGATCATCATGGAACTAGTAACATGTTACCCTAGCTTAGATTTATATCCGGGGCGATCCGGGGTGGGGGCCTAAGGAATACACACCCTCCCCTTTTTTGGTCCACAGAAAAAAAAAAAAGTTCTTACTACTATAATTATTATAAACTTTGGGAAAAATATGCTTCAAAATGCAGGAAAATTACTCTTATTTTACTAATTGTTCTGGAGGTGAATGCCCCCAGAATCCTCTACACCCGCTCCTCCCTCTTTTAGAAAATCCTGGATCCGCCTCTGGTATCAATTTTAATTTCACCTCACAATGGACCTCAGTTACTAGATAGATAGATAGATAGATGAATTACTCTATTCATCCCTCACCGGGGAAATTTGTTTGCTGCACTCCTTACACCGCAGCAGGCTGCCCTTCAACGGCGCCAATGGTGGGAGAAGCGGGGTTTAGATGTCTTCTCCAAGGACCCTAGACGTGCTCTCCGTGGGACGCGAACCCGCGACCTTCCGGTCCGCGGGCAAACGCTCTAACCACGCGGCCACCGTCTCCACCCTATTAAAGTCGCATATGAAAAAATTTGGCGTATGAAGTAAAAAGGAATCGTTTTTTTTCGGATTTATCAAACTCAAGTGTAAAATGGGCACAAATTGCGGCACCAAATTGAGAGGTTGTGTAAATATTGTGTAAACGTGCACCAAAATCAGATGACCACCGCAATGATGACAAAATGTGAATTGTTATGGACACTCATTGGCAAGATAAAATAGACTCACACAACATGTTTATCCAGAACTTCAATCTTAATAGTCAATTATAAGGTGTATTTCTTAGCCGATGCCGAAGAAATGTCAGGAGAGGGCAGGTGCGGCGGTCAAAATTCGAAAACCTCTAACATGTGCTGTTCCTCTGATGTACTCATTTCTAATCCTGTCCATCCTGGTCACTCCCAGAGAAATCCTCAGCATCTTCATCTCTGCTACCTCCATCTCTGTTTCCTGTCTTTTCTTCAGTGCTACTGTCTCTAGACCAAACAGCATGGCCGGTCTCACCACGGTTTTGTACACTTTCCCTTTCATTTTAGCCAAAACTCTTCTGTCACACATCACACCTGATGTGCCTGCACATGCCTCTTCACCTCTTTTCCACACTCTCCATTGCTCTGGACTGTTGATCCTAGATACTTAAAATCTTCCACCTTTTTTATCTCTTCTCCCTGTAACCTCACTTTTCCACTTGGGTCTCTCTCATTCAATCACTGTGATGTGTTTCACTATTACCTGAGATTTCGGAGAAGAAAATCAGAAGCAGATGTCTAGACTATTTTTTATTCTTTATTTTTTTTTGTATGCAATGGGTCATATGGGTGATGGAGGGGGGGAGAGAACACAGACAAGCAGAAATGTCACATTTAGCATTTTACTGAATACATCTAACAAAGCAATAAAGATCATAAGCTTCCTGGTGTCTTAAAGCAGGGGAAAATTTCTCTTCATCAGGAGAAAAGTCCTTTTTTTCTTTCTTCTTAAAGCAAAAGCACCATAAATTCCTGGAATGACCACGGAGTCAGAGTGTGTTTATAAAAACAAACAAATACTAATTCATTTGATGATTGGATTTATAAAACAAAGCATTCAGGTCTCATGTCATGACAATGCCAAACAGATAGACGGTGCTCAAGTTCCAAAAAAGAAAGTTTGAAAATAATCTTAATAAATCCCCAGAAAGTTCCTATGATCCTCACAGTGTCATTAAAAAAAAAAACGTAACAAAAGTTTGGACATTTCTTAGAAGAACGATGAAATCTTACACAGGTCACACAGCGAATGCTTCTTCATGCTCCATGCGCAGCTTTTTCTGAGCGATGGCGCGAGTGCAATGAGACTGACGATGAATCACAGCCAGGTAAGACACAAGACGATGGATGTCACACAGTGACAGGATTAATGAAGTCACACACATACCTGTGTGCGCTCCGACGGCTAAAGCTACGTCACGTAGCTTAGCATGTTAGCTGCAAAGCAGCTAGTGGAATGTCTTGGGGATTGTGTTGGAGGGGGCTGGTGTGTTAGCCGGTTCAAACCGACCAATGAAAATCTTCCTGGGGGTGACTGTATCATTCTCTCCCAGGATCAAAGGAATGTATCGATAACACAAAGATCGAAACATAAATTTTTGTGCAGTAATCATAACGTTTCAACTCGTCTCGTACGGACATGAAACCACTTCATTCTTTCATTATGATACTTTTAAAAAACTCATATCGGGTAACTCCATTACTAGCTGTGGTTGTGAAAGCTCCTGCTTGGCACGCTAACTACATCTAGTCGACTACAGCACTGTGTGACTTCTTGATTTAAATTCACAGTTTGAAGAAAGGCAAAAAAAAACACATGAATAATTCAGCACAGATTGTCCCAAACATAGTTGGACATCATTGATATGTCGTTGCTTTAAAATAAAACACTGATATCTCAACACTAACGTATAAAAAAAAAATGGCGGCCATGTTGGCAGTACCTACTTTTCACTAAGACGGATCGTCGTAGCATCAGAAAAAAAAAAAAACCCAAAAAAACAACTCTCCCTGGAAAATTTGGGCCAGCACTTTTTCTACTTTGAAGCAGCACACACAGGTGTGTGTATGCTTGTGTGTGTGGGTGCGATAGCTGCGAGCTGGACTGGGCGTTGAGGGTCTGCTCCAGTGCCCTGATGATGGATTGCAGGTGGAACACACAACAGGTGTGAGGGGGGATGGATGACGGCACACAAAGAGGATGAGAGACGATGTGAGGATGGGAATGATGGATAGATGAGCTGCCGGGCCGTGACAGTGAGAACACACACCCAAGAACTCTTCACCGTCTCGTGTTGGAGTGGGTAGGATTGGTAGGAGCAGAGAAATGTGTAGATGTTCGGGCATGCAGGACACTAGACCGCAAACTAAACATGTTAAGGCCGAGAAGAACAATACTGATCCATCTCACTCCCCCTTTGCTTCCTTCGTTAAAAGCCGAAATCAAACACAATGTCATCTTCGAAGATGGCGATTAGCAGCATGAGGCTGAACCCGGTAAGCATGCCCAGATTCTGCAGGATGAAGTGTCCCATGTGGCAGCGCTTGTGCTCCTCGCTGTCGCCGTGGAGCATCTCTGGCAGCTGTGGAGCAAAGCAGATGTTTTAAGATTTTCTCCTTGCTGAAGCATGAAGTCAGACCCCGCTCTGGACCTACCATGTCCACCAGCGCTACGTAGAGGAACATGCCGGCCGTGATGGCGAAAATCCAGTTGGTGACGCTGTTTGTGTACTGGCCGACGGCCGTGCCGATGATCATACCGACGTAGGCCATGAGGGCAGACAGTAGGTTGTAGATGATGGCTTGTTGCACCGTCATGCCGGCTTTTAGCAGCACTGCAAAGTCACCTGAGGTAAGGGAGGAGGTTGATCATTTAAACGCCACCAAACTTCTCAGGGACAAACTCAGACATGTTCTTTTTTTGTCCTTCCTCTTTTCTGAGGTGAACCATCTCTCTGCTAACATCCACCTCCACATTGTTCTCAAAGAAATGCTAGCTAAATCTCCAGTGGAGCTGCAGTGATCATCAGTGGTGGATGAAGTACTCACTTATTGTACTTAGGTAAAAGTACAGATAATTAGAAAAAAATATACTTAAGTAAAAGTACAAAAGTAGTTGGTGTAAATTGTACTTTTTAAGTAAAAAGTAAAAGTATTCAACCATAATTCAAATGTTATTTTTTGTGCTGTAGGGTGTCACCATGGTAACCAGGATAAATACTCTGCAGGGGCGTGACCCCCCTCTCCCGCCTCTTTTGGTCCGCAAAAAAAAAAAAAAAACGAAGAAAGAAAAGGGGACTAGTCAAGCTATCCCTTAGCAGGGCCAGCAAATGGGCCGCCAAAATGCAGGAAAATTACACTTATTTTTTTAAATGTTTTGGGGGGGAGGCCCCCAGTCACCCTATATTGGCTTTGTCAATGACCTCACACCCACCTGCCCCCTTAAGAAAATTCTAGATCTGCCCCTGCTCTGTGTAATGATGGCTCAACTTTTTATTTAGAAGTAAACACAACGAACAACGATCTTCTGACTCTTTTTAATTTGTACTATATTTGATATAGTACAATGGTTTTTGGCGCTGAATGAATGCGGAAAATGTTTACTCTCGATTTTGATTGGTCCTCGATTCATTACTTCTTCTCTTCCGATCAACTGCTTCTTTTGATTTTGGCGATGCGGCTTTAAGATGCACTAAAAAAAACTGTGTATTTTTCAAATTCCTGAACGAAAATGTAAAACACACTTTTAAAAAGTAGCGAAGCAAAAGTACAGATATTTGCTCTAAAAATGTAGTAAAGTGAAAGTAAAAGTACCGGTCTCAAATTTTACTTAAGTAAAGTACAGATACTCAATTTTTTTTACTTAAGTACAGTAACGATGTACATTTACTTCGTTATGTTCCACCACTGATGATCATGCATACATGTCCTAGACTTCTTACCCTCTTCAATCCTCGCCAGGCCAAATGCTGGAAGCGGCCAGAGTCTCCGCGGAAACGCCCTGGATTTGGAGATGCATACTAAGAAGAATGTTGGCCTACATTTCTCGCGCTGTGTAGCACGTGACCTTTTTTTTTTCGGGCTAATTAGTACAATGAAAATATCACCACTCTGCTCTCATCCATCAATCGCACACCTCGCCGCTCCCTGCCTTTCAATCCAACAGACACTTAGACACGCCCGCTGCCGCCTCATCAACCGCAATTAACACACCCATCACCGCCAATTAGCTTCGCTTTGGGGGGTTAAAAACTCCTAAATCATCAGATTCTTCTAGTCGGGGGTAGACCGTCGTCTCTCTGTCGGGTGAGAGAACGGCGATGTGCAGCTCATGCATGAGTGCAAGAATACTGGATGCAACACTGAGATGAAGAAATTGAACCCAAAGACCATCAGGTGTATTTTGCTGCTACATTCAGCCATCTGGAAAGAGGAGTATGAGCGAGTAGAACTCGTGATGAGATGTTGGAGCTGAATCAAAGCGTTCCCCAGTCTGGTTGTGTAAAGCTGCTATTACAGACGCAGCTGTTTCACCTCCTGTCATCACACTTAATCCTGATATTTTTTCTGAAGATGGCAGTAAGAGGGCAAGAAACAAGACAAACCCAGATTATATCCCACCAAGAGCGAATCAACCAGGAAAAAAATTTCTTTGAAGGTCGTTTTCATATGATCTGGCTGGATTGAGTATGAAGGAGCCCGATGGGACATTGGGGAGGTGAAAACTAAATCCAGTTTTACACACTGAGCAAAGGTTGTTATTTAAAGTTAGTATCTTCTAACCAACCCTCACCTATGGTCACCAGCTGTGGGTGGTGACCAAAATAAAGAGATCGTGGATACAAGCGGCCAAAATGAGCTTCCGCTGCAGGGTGGCTGGGCTCTAATTTAGAGATCGGGGGAGGAGCTCTGCCATCTGGGAGGAGCTCGGTGTTGAGCCGCTCCTCCTCCAGGTCGAGAGAAGCCAGATGGGGTGGTACGGCATCTGGTCAGGATACCCCCCAACTGCCTTGATGGTGAGTTTTTTCGGGTACGTCCACTGGGAGGAGACCAAGAGGCAAACCCTGGTCCCGCTGGAGGGACTATGTCTCACAGCTGGCTGGGGAATGACATGGGATCCTTCCGGGTGAGTGGGAGGATGCAGCTGGGGTGAGAAAAACTATGGGTTTCCCGTCAAGGCTGTTGCCCCCGTGACCTGGCCCCGGATGAGCGGAAGACAACAGAATGGAACTTATTAGTACTTTATTTTGTTCATTTACTGTTTAAATTGTCCTTTTTTTCATAAGAAAAAATGGTGAGCTGTTAGCAGGTATTTGTTGCCATGGTTTTGGCTGAAGAACCTCGAGCTGGTCCACGACTAGCCAGCAAGAAAGTGGAACATATGCTGTTGTTTCGTGAGTGAAAAAGAGTCATTTGAAAAGAAAAGACATCTCATACCACTTGTTTTTTGTCGGGAGGAAAATTGAAAAAACTCGCATAAAAAATAGACTTTTAAGATTGTTTTTCTTGCAAAAACATTCTTCAAAAGTTGTTTTTCAATATCAATACTGTTGTGATAAGTAACTAACATAACTTGTGAAAATGTTTGTGTTTAGTTTCCGTAGCTATGGTTACCAGCTGCTATTTAACTTTACTCAGCGGTAATACTTTGCTTCGCGTGAGATGGTTCACATCTCTGCATAGCCTATTAATTTAATAATCGTACAAGCAGGACAGCATTACAACTGCTTATAACATGATCAATTACGAGAAAAATAAATATGAAATCAATTAAAAGTACTTTATTTTTTTTATTTACAATTTAATTAGCCTTTCCGGACTATTTTTTTTTTTTTACGTATACTTGAAAAAAAAGTATATAGTCCTGCACTACACCGCAGTAGGCTGCCACCTATGACGGTGCTAGTGGTGGGAGAAACGTGGGGTTAGGTGTCTTCTCCAAGGACCTAGACGTGAACTTAGCAGGATGCAAAGTCGCAAACTTCTGGTTAACTTCCGGTCTGTGGGCGAACGATCAAACCACTGAGCCACCGTCTACCCCCATTTGTTGATGTTTGTTTGCATGCTAACGTCGTCTGAACCTTCAACTGGTTCATAATTTAGCAGGAGAAAGTGACGTACAGTATGTGCTCAAGTGAAACCCTTCTTGTTGTGATAAGTAACCATTTTCTGTCGCCTCCCCCAAGCAAGAATAAAACAATTGCCCTGCCCCCACTTGTTTGTTTACTGCACTTCCTATAGGCTGATTTGTGCAAAAAAACACCATCGAGCTAAAACTCCCTGCACACACTCTGGGATTGAGAGCGCTACTGCCAACTACTGTAGTGGAGGTGGAATTACACTTCATTCGAGAACGGCAAAAAAAACAAACATGTTTTCCGTACTCACACGTGCCACCCCTGGCATCACACCAATTCAGAAGCACTGAATTACATTAACATTTGATTTAAGCTTATGTTGTTAAGTTTACCTGATGAATTTTCGGAAGTGCAATCAAATAGAACGCTAAGATTAGTTTCCGTAGCGTTTTCACTCAGACCATGGTAGAAGTAGGGGTAAACAGTGGAGTCTGTGAGACATTAAAAACTTACAACCAATCATTTTTTTGCATGGAGAGCAACAGCTATGGACTCACGGCCTGTTCGATCACTCAAACTTTGTAAATATTCCCATTTAGAAAACCCCAGAAGTACCAGGATAGACCAATCCGGGTCTTAGTGTACGCCAATTCTCTGTAATAATCATTGGGTTGGAAGATCCTCCATATATGCCTTTGACAACTTTTTGTTTGAAAGTAAAACATAATAGATAACTTAATGATCCACTTTTTGTGTGTTTTTTTTTTTTTTTTTAACTTTTTCTCAACGTATCACTCACCTAGTTCATGAGGTAATTCATGGCAGAAAACAGCCACAGATGTGCTGATGCCACCTGTAACGTTCGCACTGAAAGCTGCACCTGGAGGGGATGAAAGAGAAAATCGGAGGTTACAACGGAAGAGTTTGTTTTAAAAACAGAAACAGCTGGTCTGCAAAAAACTTAAGTTGTTGTTACCACTGAAGATGTAGCTCTTAAAATACATGTATTTTATGTATTGAGAAATAAACTGAGATGTTCTTAGGATTTGTTACTATTCTCAAAAAGTTTAACGTGTCATAAAAAAAAAATCCGATTACAACGTCTTCATATTGTAACATCGTAATTCTGCTAGTGTCTGCATGAGAGCCACCTAGTGGCGTCCACTGTCATGACGTCAGCTCATTCACCGATAGCTTGCGCCAGTAGTTGCGCGGTATTTACCAAAAAAACTGCACTGAACTAGTTTATCTAGTTTTATAAACATGATGATACTGATACTAGTTCTATTATTTTAGGAATTAAAGAAAAATTAGAAACATAAATGTGTTATTTATTAATAAAAATTAATTTTATAGCTGCTTCTTGATGTACCATAATTTTCATAGCAGATCGGAGGTAACGCTAATGCTAGCGGCAATGGCGCCACCTCCTGAATGTTCAACTGATCCGGTCGGAAAGGGTAAATTGCAGGACCTTTTTCCGACACTACAAGATTGCATTAGGGGTTGAAATGATAGGATATGGGCCTTAATGAGTCTACCAGCTTCATTTATATGTCATAAACAAGAATATAATGAATATAATGGACAGATTTGGTCAACTTTAGACAAAAATGTTTAGCTTTGGAAAGCACAATAAAATAAAAGCACTTATAAAGAATCAAGATTTCTGGTTCAGGAAGCAGTTGGTGGTGTTCGATAAGAAATAATCAGCTTTCAAAAATAACGGAAAATGAACAAAAGTTAGATTTTCATGGCTTTCTTTTGTTTCCGAAATAGAAATATGAATAAAAAAAAATGCAAATACAGTTTGAAGCAATTTGGCATCATTTCATCCTCGTTCAAGTTTTATAGACGTAAACCAGGGGTGTCAAAACTCTGGTCCTGGTGTCCTGAACGTTTTCAATGTGGTCTTATACAGTATCTCAACACTTGATCTGGGTTATTGAGTCAATGGACCAATTTGTATTAACTGGTGATTTCACATAATGTGCATCAGCAATGTTGAACCAAGAACACTATAAAAATTGTGAGAAAACCAGCCCTTCAGGACCAGATTTTTACACCCTTGATGTGTTCCTCTGGAGCAGGGGTATCAAACTCCGGTCCTCAAGAGCCGGTGTCCTGAAGGTTTTACATTCCTGGTTCAATACAGCATCGGTATACAGCTGCATCGGTCCGTCGTGGTAAAGAGAGAGCTGAGCCGAAAAGCAAAGCTATCGATTTACAAGTCGATCTACGTTCCTACCCTCACCTATGGTCACCAGCTGTGGGTGGTGACCGAAAGAATGAGATCGTGGGTACAAGCGGCCGAAATGAGCTTCCTCCGCAGGGTGGCTGGGCTCTCACTCAGAGATCGGGTGAGGAGCTCTGCCATCGGGGAGGAGCTCGGTGTCGAGCCGCTCCTCCTCCAGGTCGAGAGGAGCCAGATGGGTTGGCTTGGGCATCTAGTCAGGATGCCCCCCGAGCGCCTTGCGGGCGAGGTGTTTCGGGCACGCCCCACCGGGAGGAGACCAAGGGGCAGATCCCTGACCCGCTGGAGAGACTATGTCTCACAGCTGGCCGGGGAACGACTTGGGATCCCTCCGGGTGAGCTGGAGGATGCAGCCGGGGAGAGAGAGGCCTGGGCTGCCCGTTTGAGGCTGTTGCCCCCGCGACCCGACCCCGGAACAAGCGGAAGACGACGGAACGGAACTGTTCAATACAGCTGATACACATAAAGTGAAATCAACAGCCAATAAAATTAGGCACATTGACTCAACCAGCTGGATCAGGTGCGTAGATACAAGAACACATGGAAACCCTTCAGGACACCGGCCCACCACGACCTGAGTTTGATACCCCTGCTCCTGAGGAATCAGCAAGCATTAAAAGCGGTGCAGGTGTGGTTACCGATAGCAAGGCCATCACTAAAATTATGCATGCCATCTCCCATGATGACCATCCAGGCGATGCTGGCTATCCCGGCATCCTTCATCTCCTGCTCCGAGTGGCAATTCCCTCCATGGGAGTGTCCGTGTCCATGGGAGTGACTGTGGCTGTGGCTGTGGCCAAAAGCCTTGGTTTTCTGCCCGTTCTCCGTACTAGTTGAGGGTTGATCCTGCAGGAAGTTTGGGGATGCCAGCAGCGTCTTGGTTGTGGGAGAGTCGGGTGTTTGGAGTTCAGTAAGCTGCGTGTCATTGTGTTCATTTTCACAGGAGACGAATGTGCCGTCGGGATCTAAAGCAGAAATAAGTTTCAACCACAAATCTCTTTGGAGAGGTTTGAACAGGTCTTACCTTCATTAAGAGGCTTCAGGGACAGCCACTCCGCGTCCGAACGCCGATTCAACTTGTGATCGGACAATTTCCTGCCGATCTTTCCTTCCTCATTTGTCTTTTTCAAAATCTGGAAAAAACGGGAAAATTTTAAATTGACGTCTCAGTAAACACCCTAAAATAATCCTCATCATCTCCAGCTGGGTCAGGTAGTCCTAACCTTCTGGTCTTTGTGGTGCTTGAACATGCCAATGCAGTGCTCGATAATGAAGAGGAGGTAGATACCAGCCAGTGCAACCAACCCCTTCCATACAGCATCAAACTCAGTCATCAGGTCCACGTCTTCTTTAACATCGCCATGGCTGTGGTCGTGTTTTCCCTGGGACTGAGAACAAAGAGAAGAACAGACGAACAAGAATCAGTTGGAACATTGCCTTAAATTTGTGCCAACATGTTATTTCTTGGTCAATTTTGACTTTTTTTGGCTTGCCATGTTGGGACGAAGAATCACTTCAATGCATTTGATACGCGATGCAGTGTACATTTTAACGCACTCAAGCGCCGATTACGTGCTCATTTGTTAATAAGCTAATTTAGAATGGGACATTTTGAAAAGATGGAAATGAGCTTCCTCCGCAGGGTGGCTGGGTTCTCACTCAGAGATCGGGTGAGGAGCTCTGCCATCTGGGAGGAGCTCGGAGTTGAGCCGCTCCTCCTCCAGGTCGAGAGAAGCCAGATGGGGTAGTTTGGCCATCTGGTCAGAATGCCCCCGCTGAGCGCCTCGCGGACGAGGTGTTTCGGGCACAACACACCGGGAGGAGACCAAGGGGCAGACCCCGGACCCGCTGGAGAGACTATGTCTCACAGCGGGCAGGGGGACGACTCTGGATCCTTCCAGGGGAGCTGGAGGATGCAGCTGGGGTGAGAGAGGCCTGGGCTTCCCGTTTGAGGCTGTTGCCGCCGCGACCCGACCCCGAACAAGCGGAAGACGACGGAACGGGACTTTATGTCTCTTTTGTGAACAGTGTCCACCTAAAGAGAGAGGTGAGCCGAAAAGCAAAGCTCTCAATTTACAAGTCGATCTATGTTCCAACTCTCACCTATGGTCACCAGCTGTGGGTGGTGACCGAAAGAATGAGATCGTGGATACAAGCGGCCAAAATGAGCTTCCTCCGCAGGGTGGCTGGACTCTCACTCAGAGATCGGGTGAGAAGCTCTACTATCTGGCAGGAGCTCGGTATTGAGCCGCTCCTCCTCCAGGTCGAGAGAAGCCAGATGGGGTGGTTCGGGCATCTGGTCGGGATGTCCCCAGAGCGCCTCGCTGATGAAGTTTAAGGCACGTCCCACCGGGAGGAGACTAAGAGGCAGACCCCGGACACGCTGGAGAGACTATGTCTCACAGCTGGCCGGAGAACGACTTGGGATCCTTCCAGGTGAGCTGGAGGATGGAGCTGGGTAGAGAGAAGCATGGGCTTCCCGTTTGAGGCTGTTGCCCCTGCGACTAGGCCCCGGATAAGCAGTAGACGACGGAATGTCTACAGTGACTTTCTCTGAATTGGTAAGAAGGTCTCAGACCCTTGTGGAGGAAGTCAAGTATCTCCGAATAGAAAGGAGATCTACAAATATGGTGTCTGTTTCTCTGATGATGCAAACTTGGCACCGAGTTTAAGATTGATTGTGTTTATTTGACCAAAACACACGCAAAAAACATTCTTTGATGATGACAAAGTTGGTTTGAAGTTTCAAGTTTACACATTTAGTTATGTTTTTAGTGAGTATTTAGTATATTTAAATCTCCATTGATTTAAATATCTCACTGTAATGCTGAGATGTTGAAATAGCGTGAGGAGCTCTGCCATCCGGGAGGAACTTGGAATAGAGTCCTTGCTCCTTCAGTTCGAGAGAAGCCAGATAGGGTGGTTTGGGTATCTAGTTAGGATGCCTCTTTAAACCCTCGCTGGTGAGGTGTTTCAGGCAAGTCTCACAAGAAGGAGACACAGAGGCAGGGCCCGGATCCACTTGAGAGACTATGTCTCACAGCTGGACAGGGAACGCCTTAGGATCCCCCAGGTGAGCTAGGGGATGTAGTCGGGTTGAGGGAACCCAAGGTTTCCCATCTGAGGCTACTGCTTCCGCGACCAACCCGCAAATAAGCGGAAGACAATGGAACAGAACTACTTTATCATCACATTAGATTCATAAAATGATTAATCTTTCTTTTGAAATAATTAATGCAAAGTTTCTAACTTACTTTAGGTTTAATTTTTCACAAAACTGCTTTAAATCTGTGTTTACGTACAGCTGTATTTCTTACCTCACAAAATGTGTATTTGTGTGTGTGTAGGCACTCACATGAGGCAGCAGGTGTAGAAGAGCGTCCCCGCTTAGCGTCCCCACAGCTAGCGCCACCAGGAATGTAAGCAGGAACTTGAAGCAGGATTGTTTGAGAATAGGTACGAGTATAACGCCCAGCAGAGACAGCAGGCTGATGATGGTGATGGATACAAAGCCACAGATCCAGACCCAAACTACACAAAGAAACAAAAACAGGTTTCTAGAAACTTTTTTCACCTCCTCAGACCATGTTAACATTTTGAAGGAGATCACAATAAGGACACATCAGGCTTGTGAAAAATGAATAGAAACAATCACTCGTTATTACATGCTGAGTTTGAGTTAGACTGAATCAGACCCCTTTTTACTACTTGGCTCCTTCTTTATGAGAGAGAAACCTCTCCAGAGGGTGTCTATCTATGGCCTCCTTGTGATAACTTTTGGCACCTGAAGCCAAAAACATGATGTGATATCCCAGCAGAAATTCCCCTCTTCATTTTTTATTCAGTAAGTTGAAAAAAAAACAGGGATTCAAAATAGGAAGGAGATCCGTCAAAGCGCACGTGAGAAATGTACCGGTTTGGTTCGTTTGTTCCGTCATCTTCCGGTCATTCGGGGTTGGGTTGGGGGGGCAACAGCCTCAAACGGGAAGCAAAGGCTTCTCTCTGCCCGGCTGCATCCTCCAGCTCACCCGAAAGGATCCAAAGTTGATCCCCGGCCAGCTGTGAGACATAGTCTCTCCAGCGGGTCCGGGGTCTGCCCCTTGGTGTCCTCCCGGTGTGTTGTGCCCGAAACACGGAGGCACAACACAGGAGGCATCCTGACCAAATGCCTGAACCACCCCATCTGGCTCGTCTCGACCTGGAGGAGGAGCGGCTCGACATCAAACTCCTCCCGGATGGCAGAGCTCCTCACCCGATCTCTGAGTGAGAGCCAAGCCACCCTGCAGAGGAAGCTCATTTCAGCCGCTTGTATCCGTGATCACATTCACGGATACAAGCGGGAGACCCGCTAGAGAGACTATGGGAGACATAGTCTCTCTAGCACAGGTGTGTGCCTTCTCTCCACTATGGGAGACATAGTCTCTCTAGCGGGTCTGGGGTCTGCCCCTTGGTCTCCTCCCAGTGGGACGTGCCCGAAACACCTCCCCGCGAGGCGCTCGGGGGGCATTCTGACCAGATGCCCGAACCACCCCATTTGGCTTTTTTTGACCTGGAGGAGGAGCGGCTCGACATCGAGCTCCTCCCGGATGGCAGAGCTCCTCACCCGATCTCTGAGTTAGAGCCAAGCCACCCTGCAGAGGAAGCTCATTTCGGCCGCTTGTATCCGTGATCTCATTCTTTTTGTCACCACCCACAGCTGGTGACCATAGGTGAGGGTGGGAACATAGATCGACTTGTAAATCGAGAGCCTTGCTTTTCGGCTCAGCTCTCTCTTTACCACGATGGACCAATGCAGCGTCCTAGTTATTGCTGATGCCGCACCGATCCGCCTGTAGATTTCTAGCTCCATCCTTCCCCCACTCATGAACAAGACCCCGAGATACTTAAACTCCTCCACTTGGGGCAGGACCCTGTCCCTGACCTGCAGGGGCATTCCACCGTTTTTGTACCGGTATGTGATTTTTTTTGATGTCGCACGCTTGATCCTGATGAGATCCAGACTCTTTCTGATTCTTTCTGAAGTCAATTAAGTAGTGTCACAACTCGCAGGAACCAGGATTTACTCCCAGAAGACCGAAGAAATAAATCTTTAAATGGTCAACATATATCAAACTCTAATTGAGCTAAATTTCCACAAAGACTCCACAAAACCGGAGAGAAAAGAAACTGTTAAAAGGTGTAAAACCCCATGGGCAAAGCTACTTCTCTTCCCAGTGTAATCCGTCCCGGGCGGTGTGACTTTAGATGACCAGGGACATGCTTCATGTCTGACAGAGTGGTCTTTGGAGAGAGGCAAAATTGGGCTGCTTCTGTCCCATTACCAACAAACGGGATTAAAAACATCCTAGCAAACTTCTTGTACGGCCACCTGAGTTTCTCCTGAGAGAATTGTTTCCACTAAAAACCCTGATGCTGTCTTTTTGGTGTTTTCTCAGCAACTCGAAAACACTCATTAAGCTTAAAAATGTTCTTCTGAAGAAGTAATTAAACCAAAAGTTTTACATTTTTGTTACTAATTTACATCCTAATTTTTACAATTTACTTTCAGTTAACAAAATTTTTCAGTTTTGAGTTTTATTTGTTCAAAAAAACTTTAAGAGAAAGAAAAAAAACTACGTTTTATTAAAAGATGAGAGTGAAATGTCCTCTGCAGGTCAGGGAGATTGACACGCAAATTGGCGCAACGTCTGCAATAATTAGGATGCTACACCATTCTGTCTTTGCAAAGACACAGCTCCGTTTTATGGCTCAGTTCTCAATTTATCAGTCTAGTTATGTTTTGATCTTAACCTTATCTTAACCCAGTGCTTCTCAAATAGTAGGGCGCGCCCCTCGATGCCAGGGGGGGCGCGTGTGACCCTGTGGAACATGTTGTTTTTTTGTTTTTTCCTCATTCTAGAATAAAGTGTAATTTCACATCCACTACAGCAGAGGTCCCCAACCTTTCCTGCGCTACGGACAAGTTTAGTGTCTGATAATATTTTCACGGACCGGTCTAAAGGTGTAGCAGAAAAACAAAATAAGACCTGAAAAAAATGTTTTTTTTTAAATAAACAATAAACTTAAATCATTTTCGTCCTAACGAGAAAATTTATTAGCTGCGTCTTTATAACGGAAACATTCTCTCTGCTCGAAAGTTATCGCCTTGGTAACGGTAAACATACCTTCAAAATAAAAGACACTACAAAAACAAAGTGAATAAAAAATACAAGCTAGGCTCCTCCCAGTAAGACTAAATCAATCAGAGTTCTGAGTTTGTTTTGCTGGAACCAGACAGTCCCATTTTGATCTGAAACATGAAGAGTGTTTCTAAAGTCCAGTCTGCTTTGTAACTTTGTATCTGGTCACTTTCGAATTAAAACATCGTCATCAAGAATCCAACCTTCATAATAAAGGCTCAAATAATAAACCAAATGGAAATAATGGAAGTTATTTCTTCATTCAATGCGGCCCGGTACCGGTGGCAGCCTGGTGGTTGGGGACCACTGCACTACAGTACTTGGCGCTTTTTAAATGTCAAGTTAATCGATGCATTTTAAATCTTTTCTGTTTCAGACTAAAAACATTGTTAATAAAGCTGTTCTTTGTTGTACGTTCCATTTTCTTTCTTTCTTTTTTTCTTTTGTTTTCTTTAATGTTAACGAGGATACAATGTTATGCAGAGGTGTACTTAGAACAATTTCATAGGCAGATGATACTAATTATAGTCACGGCGGAGACGTGAAATATTTTCTTCTTCCAAGGGGGGCGCAACAAGAAATAATTGAGAAGAACTGTCTTAACCATGATCTCCAGCTCTCACTGGATCGATTTGCTGCCGAGTGTGAAGCGGCCGGGATGGGAATTAGCGCCTCCAAATCCGAGACCATGGTCCTCGTCCGAAAAAGGGTGGAATGCCCCCTGTGGGTCAGGGACAGGGTCCTGCCTCAAGTGGATGAGTTTAAGTATCTCGGGGTCTTGTTCATGAGTGGGGCGAGGATGGAGCAGGAGATCGACGGGCAGATCGGTGCAGCGTCAGCAATAACTAGGACGCTGCATCGGTCCGTCGTGGTAAAGAGAGAGCTGAGCCAAAAAGCAAAGCTCTCAATTTACAAGTCGATCTACGTTTCAACCCTCACCTATGGTCACCAGCTGTGGGTGGTGACTGGAAGAATGAGATCGCGGGTACAAGCGGCCGAAATGAGCTTCCACCGCAGGGTGGCTGGGCTCTCACTCAGAGATCGGGTGAGGAGCTCTGCCATTTGGGAGGAGCTCGGTGTTGAGCCGCTCCTCCTCCAGATCGAGAGGAGCCAGATGGAGTGGTTCGGGCATCTGGTCAGGATGCCCCGCCGAGCGCCTTGCAGGCGAGGGGTTTTGGGCACGTTCCACCGGGAGAAGACCAAGGGGCAGACCCTGGACCCGCTGGAAAGACTATGTCTCACAGTTGTCCGGGGAATGACTTGGGATCCTTCTGGGTGAGCTGGAGGATGCAGTCGGGGTGAGAGAAGCCTGGGCTGCCCATTTGAGGCTGTTGCCCCCGCGACCCGACCCCGGAACAAGCGGACGATGACGGAACGGAACTGTCTTAACCTAAGGCGACTAATTCAGGACAAGTTTTTGGGTTGAAAAAAATCAAATTAGAAAACAACTGAAGCGTAACTGAGCCTAAACAACCATCGGTCCATTTTTCCGATCTGTTGTTTTTACGTCTTTATTTTGTTTAGAACCTCGTCATGAAGCAGACTAAAATAAGTGGTTTTCTAGTAACCCTTCAAATATGAACCTCATGGTTCTGCCTGGTTTCCGATTTCCCTCTCTGAGGTTTCACAGTTGGCCACTTCCTTATTTGTCCTCGTCGGATGAAACGCGGCATAACCCTGAGAGGTAGTTGTCCATCAGTGAGACACTCCGTCAACGCATCACTGCAGGTCCTTCACACTCACGCACCTCATCGACTCCTCCATCTCATTACCTATGTGCGGTTGTGCTGTGTGTGTATCCACAGACATGCAGGTGGGTTGGGTACGGCAGCCGGCCGATTCGACGCAGTGATACAGGAACAAAAGACAGACCGACTGGTGTGTGCCTTCTCTCCAATTATGCATCTCCAGCGAGCCATGGCTCAGAAAAATGGCCCACGGTGTCGCTTAGACTCTCCTAATTGGCACAGCGCTAAGAGAAAGGGAGGAGGAAGCGGCGAGAAAGAACGGCTCCCCCGTGAAGGCCAGCAGGAGGTAGATGAGAGGAGGCTCTGCGATGTGTGCTGATGGGTTTGGGCGAGTCTTGGTGCACTGTTTCTGGAAATCTAACGCTTCTAGTTTTCTGCTAATGAGGAGCCTCAGCTGCCCCTTTGACTTGTTTGTGCCGTCTCCCTCATCATCATTACCATTTTTAAGACTGTTGTGAGCGGAGGTGCCCAAAAGCTCACGTGGCGCACGTTTCTGTGGATTGTGTGTGTGTTTAATGATTAAAAGTTTCCTCGATTGGACTCAAGTGTCTTCTAATTTATTTCATCCAAACTACAAAACTATAAAAAGCTCATTTGTCGCATTGGCAGTGGTTTTCTTTCAATAAAACTGCACTTTGCACCTTCGATTCAAATGAAAGCATGTTGTGTGGAACATCTTATGACCCCACACGCGCTGTGTGTTGCCTGTTTACAGCCCCCGTCTCCTCTAAATACCTCCTGCTGAGACAATTAAACAGCAGCAATGATACGGAACATCACAACAAATACATTACTCAAAAAATATAAGGGATTATTACACATCTTCCCTAAAGCGTCACGTTATCTACTGAGAACCCATTTAAATGAACTCCAAAGGCTTACAGGTCTAAGGTTTAATTCACAAACTGATTATAGATGCTTGTTTGACTTGCAAAAAGATTTTTATGACTTTATGAGTTTTATTTTTTCCACTTGTAACTCATTAACTTAAGTAAATTATGATTTGATCTCTTGCAAATTGGGAGATATTAAATTGCAAGGCCCAAACACGGTAGCTCAATTGTGTGAAGAAATCTTTGAAAATGTTAAAAATGAGTTTGATTTAAAGTGTTTTTTATGGGGTACGATATGTGAATTCAAGAGAATCTGTCTCATCTGTCTCCTCTCGACTTGGAGGAGCGGCTCGACACCGAGCTCCTCCCAGATGGCAGAGCTCCTCACCCGATCTCTGAGTGAGAACCCTGCCACCTTGCGGAGGAAGCTCATTTCGGCCGCTTGTATCCCCGATCTCATTCTTTGGGACATAAAGTCCCAAAAGATAAAATCTTGTAAGACGTCGCAGGTGGTACTGGGTGAAAGAGTTCCATTTTTGTTCCTGATCAGTAATTAATTTGATTATCCCCTCTCCCTGTTTATTCATCATTTATCGATTAAAGAGAACCACTGATTGAGTCTCACGAATCAGGTCAACCTCATTTCAAGGGCGGGGCAAATCAACCAAACAGAGAGCCAAATGAACCAATCAGAGAAGGGTGAACAAGATGTCAACAAAACAATTAGAACGTATACCCTACAGAAGTAATAAAGCTTAGTTGAGAAGGCTGGCGCAATTTCTATTTTGATTTTCTAACATGGCTCTCACTCCTTATCGGAACTCTCGATTCATCGCTGCACTATTTATTTTTTAAGACGTTGGCTTGAACCAACGTCTTACCATTTGACAGATTCTAGATTCCAGGCAAATGGCCAGATTTGAAGAAGTTGTAACAGTTTGAATAAAAACAAGATGATAAAACAAAACAAGCTTTGTATCTCTGTTCTTTCTAAGCGAGGCTAGGTCTTGCATTCCAGACGTGTCACATAGTCCACAGCAGAAGAAATCGGATAACTTTGGAGATCACTAAGTAGTTAGAATTTTCTAAAAATGACTAGATCTCACACAGCGGGTAGAGTGTTCTTAGTTGGCTACACAGCTTCCATAAGAGTAGCTCTTAACTTAGATGCAAAGTTGATTGGAGCTCAATTGAAGTTCATAAAATAAAACTACCATTTTTTTCTCGTGTTTCGTCTGCATCACTTAGCCTGGTTAACAGTGTAACAGTTCTCCGATGAAACTTCGAAGATTAGTCAGAGTAAAACAGAGTAGATGTGTGTAAATGAGAGGGATCCAAATGGAAAACTGAGGATACAGGGAGAAGAGATAAAGAAGGTGGAAGATTTTAAGTATCTAGGATCAACAGTCCAGAGCAATGGAGAGTGTGGAAAAGAGGTGAAGAAGCATGTGCAGGCAGGCTGGAACGGTTGGAGGAAAGTATCAGGCGTGATGTGTGATAGAAGAGTTTCATCTAAAATGAAAGGGAAAGTGTACAAAACTGTGGTGAGATCGGCCACGCTGTTTGGTCTAGAAACAGTAGCACTGAAGAAAAGACAGGAAGCAGAGATGGAGGTAGCAGAGATGAAGATGCTGAGGATCTCTCTGGGAGTGACCAGGATTGACAGGATTAGAAATGAGTGTATCAGAGGAACAGCACATGTTAGAGGTTTTGGGGATAAAGTCCGAGAGGCAAGACTGAGGAGAGAGAGAGTACATTGGAAGAAAGATGCTGGATTTGAAACCACCAGGAAAGAGGACTAGAGGAAGACCAAAAGAGGAGGTTCATGGATACAGTGAAGGAAGACATGAAGATAGTTGGTGTGACCGAAGAGGATGCAGGAGATAGGGTTAGATGGAAGAAACTGACTTGCTGTGGCGACCCCTGAAGGGAAATGCCGAAAGAAGAAGAATAATTTCGTCATATTTTCGTCATATTTCCTTGGTACTTAGTAACTGTGGGTAGTTTCGTTTCTACCTCTTCAGGGATTTGGGAGACATCGTGATCACAAAACGACAGTCCGAGTGTGTTAAGCCTGTGGGCAGAGGCATACCCTAACACAAGCTCGTACCTCAGTATACAAATTTTATTTACCAATCATTCATCCATTGAGTTTAAAGGAAATCCAATCAATGACTATAAGAAGTAAAAATCTGATTAAATCTTATTTGTTGTTATTTTTACAGTAATAATCTTACTTCTCATTGTTTAGTTTATCAGTCCAGTTGCCAAAGGTAGAGGGATTGGTTAATCTCTAATGATAAAATGATTAAGGCCGATCAAGTTCCTCTTGATCAAACAATCAGGCTTAACTTGTAATCAAACGGTGATGAGAACACAATGTGTGAAGATAAACTACATGAGAGGATCTGGATTTTCTAAACATACACTAAAGCAAGCGTGACTTCCAATTGGTGTGTTGAGGAAATGGAGCTTGTATTTTTTTAACATATTTGCGATTTATAGCATCATTATGAAATACGTCATATGCAAATTCAACACACTACTTTTTATTTAAAAAAAAAAGAAAGAAAAGAAAAATGGATTGCCTCCAGGCTCCTACCATAGTTTGGAGTATTTTTGTTTTCTTCATTTTTTTCGTTATCAGCCTCCACCCTCATCCGATGGTAATGGCGGATGCAGACGCGAGAGTCGATTTGGTAGAGCAGGGCAGGGCACAGATAGGTGAACTGACTTGGTGAGATGAGCGAATCCGGATTCAGACCGTAGTGGTTAAGAAGCTCAGTGAGATTCAAACACTAAAAACAGAGACAAGATGAAAGAGAGTGAAACGAAAAAAAATATTCAACAAATCAAACATCAAAGTCACTTTTTAAATTTATTTTTTTAAACAGGACAGAATATCGAGGCGCGGCCGAGGTGTTGGAGGGATCCGGTTTGGTGACCTCAGGATCGTATCTCTGCTTTATGCGGATGATGTTGTCCTGTTGGCTTCATCGGACCGTGATCTCCAGCTCTCACTGGATCGATTTGCTGCCGAGTGTGAAGCGGCCGGGATGGGAATTAGCGCCTCCAAATTTGAGACCATAGTCCTCGCCCGAAAAAGGGTAGAATGCCCCCTGCGGGTCAGGGACGGGGTCCTGCCCCAAGTGGAAGAGTTTAAGTATCTCGGGGTCTTGTTCACGAGTGGGGGAAAGATGGAGCGGGAGATCGACAGACGGATCGGTGCGGCGTCAGCAATAACTAGGACGCTGCATCGGTCCGTCGTAGTAAAGAGAGAGCTGAGCCGAAAAGCAAAGCTCTCGATTTACAAGACGATCTACGTTCCAACCCTCACCTATGGTCACCAGCTGTGGGTGGTGACCCAAAGAATGAGATTGCGGATACAAGCGGCCGAAATGAGCTTTCTCCGTAGGGTGGCTGCGCTCTCACTCAGAGATCGGGTGAGGAGCTCTGCCATCCGGGAGGAGCTCGCTGTCGAGCCGCTCCTCCTTCAGGTCGAGAGGAGCCAGATGGGGTGGTTCGGGCATCTGGTCAGGACGCCCTCCCGAGCGCCTTACGGGCGAGGCGTTTCGGGCACATCCCACAGGGAGGGGACCAAGTGGCAGAACCCGGACCCGCTGGAGAGACTACGTCTCACAGTTGGCCGCGGAACGACTTGGGATCCTTCCGGGTGAGCTAGAGGATGCAGCCAGGGTGAGAGAAGCCTGGGCTACCAGTTTGGGGCTGTTGCCCCCGCGACCCGACCCCGGAACAAGCGGAAGATGACAGAAAAACGGATACAGGTTTATTTATTTTCCAAGCAGTTTCATGTAGTTCAAATGGAACCCATGCCAGCTGAGGAGGCAATTGGTGGGTTACACCCTGGACAGGTCGCCAGACGACCACATTCGCACACTTTTTTGGAGAGTATTAATCTGGCATCAATGGATCTGGTATCCACAAATACTACATCGCTTGGCACGTGTAGAAACAAGTTCTTCCGACTTTTAAGTCAAACCTACCTCCTCATATTGGTGCATTACTCCCCCTGGATGTACGGGGGATGCTGTTGTAATGGGGTTCCTCGAAACTTCTCTCCTCTCTTTGTGCGAACCACTGTGTTGATCTTTGTGTTGATGTTTGTGAGGATGTTCGTTGTCACCAGACGGGGTTTTGTCTGATTCTCGCTGACCTTTGATTTTCGATGGCTTTCGGGGTCTTTTAGATCGAGTCTGTGTGGGAGTGGGGGAGGGTTGCGACTCCCTGGACGGCTCTGAACGGGCAGAAGACAGTTCTTCATTTTGGTCAGGAGCAGAGACTGTGCTTGTGTTTGTATGGTGGTCATGGTCGTGATCCATGTGGGTAGCAGACGTTTCATCATGCTCATATTTGTGCTCGTCATCATGTGCGAGCCCGTGTGTGTCCTCTTCATGTTCATGAAGATGTTTTTTGTCGTTATGATGTCCCTTGTTGTGGCTGTGGTTGTGCCGTTTGGGGGTTGTAGGGGTCGATGACGTGCCAGTAGGGGTGTGGCTGCACTGCGTGGGAACTTGTGCGTTGTGCGGATGCTGCGAGCGCGGCTTGTGGTGAGAATGATTGTGCTCATGATGATGGCCCTCTTCTGAATGCGAATGTCGCCCCTTCTCCAAATCTAGCAGGTCGAGGTGAGCAACGTGATCATGACCAAGTTCCTCGTGATGGGCGTCGACCATCTTCACTTCTCCCAGGCCGAGGCTGGACAGCAGCTCCTGGAATTCCTGGAAGTCTAAACGGTCCTTCTGCCCGTAGCGAGTGAAAAGCTTTTGAATGTAATAGCGCTGCTCTTTCTCCAAAGGGTCCTGCTGAAGTTTCCCCGATATTGGGGAATCAGTAGCAGCTTTCATGTACGGAGCTTTGGAGATCTGCAGGTCGCTGTGGTTGTGATTATCATGGTGATGCCCATCGTGATTGTGGCTGAGTCCATCCCCCCGGCAGTGATCACAATGGTGAAAGAGGAAGGTGAGCACACACAAGAAGCAGAACTTTGTGTGTACATGGACCCGCATTGTCCCCTTTCTTCTGGCCTCCTGCAAGACACAATTTTACACAGAGAGGTTTTTTTATGCAAAATCTAATTTTTGGAGTGTTTTTTTTGTGCTGGAAAAGTATCATAAACCCGCATCATAGTCATACCTGAAGTGTTTTTCTATTACATTCAAACTCTATTTGAGCAATTTGTGAGCTTTCACAGCTCTTCAGAGTTCAGATTCCATTCTACCTCAAGGTTGTTCTTAGCCACGAGTTTTGTTCTATTCACAGTCTAACAGGAAGTGCTTTTGGAGCAGCAGTGCATGCACTTTGTTCATGCTTGGTCACAGTAGTGAATACCATTTTTATGCATATGCACCAAAATAAGAATATAAAAGCAAAGACCCCAGCTTTGCCAGCACAATATGTTTTGTGGCTTCAAATGAGATTAAGCTGTGTTGTGCACACATCCGAGGGGAGGTACTAAATCGGAAGCAAGTGGAGGGGGAAATTTAAATAAATAAATAAATGAATTACTCTATTCATCCCTCACCGGGGAAATTTGTGTGCTGCACTCCTTACACCGCAGTAGGCTGCCCTTCGATGGCGCCAATGGTGGGAGAAGCGAGGTTAGGTGTCTTCTTCAAGGACCCTAGACGGTAGTCTCAGTGGGAATCGAACCCGCGACCTCGCGGGCGAGCGCTCTAGCGCTGATCCACCGTCTCCCAGTGCCAATAATTGCCAATAATAAGAGTGCCAATAATTGAAGTGAAGCTGAAAGAGTTAAAGTAGAAGCTCATTTTATTTTGCGAATATCGCAATTCTGAGCCCTTTTTAATGAAAACTTCGTAACTAGGACTTAAACTTCCTTTTGCTAAACAACTGATGCACAAATATGTCCAAAACATGACATGTTTCACCAGAACAAGTATGAATACTAACACAACTTTACACATTAAAAGAAAACAAATCAGTTTAAATGCTTTAAAAACTACATTCCAAACAAAATCCGGTTTTATGGAAATGTGAGAAAAACATTTTTATCCAGTTTGCAGGTTCAGCTAAATTCTTCACGCGTGTAAAAACTGAGATTCTCTCCGAGATAAACATGTCTGCTACTTTGGTACGAAACTACAAAATAGAGGTTAGGTGTCATTGTCACTTTTACTTTTCAGTGATTTAGGCCAGTTTCCGGCTGAAGTTCGCCACAGTTTCCATGAAGCTGAAAGTGTTTTGATGTGAATAATTTTTTTTGTCTATTATCAACTACGACTGTTTGAATCGGTCCATCGTGGTAAAGAGAGAGCTGAGCTGAAAAGCAAAGCTCTCGATTTACAAGTCGATCTACGTTCCCACCCTCACTTATGGTCACCAGCTGTGGGTGGTGACCAAAAGAACGAGATCACCGATACAAGCGGCCAAAATGAGCTTCCTCCGCAGGATGGCTGGGCTCTAACTCAGAGATCGGGTGAGGAGCTCTGTCATCCGGGAGGAGCTTGGTGTCAAGCCGCTCCTCCTCCAGGTCGAGAGAAGCCGGATGGGGTAGTTCGGGCATCTGGTCAGGATGCCACTCCGGGCGCCTCGCTGGTGAGGTGTTTTGGGCACGTCCCACTGGGAGGAAACTGAGAGGCAGACCCCGGACGTGCTGGAGAGCATATGTCACACAGCTGGCTGGGGAACGACTCGGGATCCTTCCGGGTGAGCTGGAGGCTGTTGCCCCCGCGACCCGGCCCCGAATGAGAGGAAGACGACGGAACAGAACTGTGTGAAAGAATCTGGTACCTTTCTGCTGATCTTCTGCGCATTGATGCAAACATTCATTATTTATACCATCTCGTGGCTTCCAGAGATATTTTTTATAACATTTTTTTTAAACTAAACAGTCACATCTACTGATCTACAGTTTCTAATAGACATAACTTTATTACATAAACTGGACTTCTTTCTTGTGAGTTGGAGACACCCTTAAAGTTTTGTCATGCTGTTGTGAATGAGACACAGAAAAAGAACCTTTTGGTGAAGGGAATTATCTCCTACACACGCCAAGGGAGTGATAGAATTTATTCCTATTAACCTCCCTGAAATTAACACACAGGACACGAGATTACCATGTTTTTACCTTTACAAAGTGGAAATTACACCCTAACAGCTTCATTCAATGGTAAAATAGGACTCCAGTGTGGGGTGGTTAGGCTCATTTACATTCGAGTTTCCGTCATAAGAATATTCACATCACATCACCTCATGGACAATGATGTTTGCAGATGACATTGTGATCTGTAGTGAGAGGAGGGAAGAGGTGGAGGAAAATCTGAAGAGGTGTAGGTTTGGACTAGAAAGAAGAGGAATGAAGATTAGTCAGAGTAAGACAGCGTACATGATGTGAATGAGAGGGATCCAAATGGAAAAGTGAGGTTACAGGGAGAAGAGATAAGGAAGGTGGAAGATTTTAAGTATCTAGAACAGTCCAGAGCCATGGAGAGTGTGGAAAAGAGGTGAAGAAGCGTGTGCAGGCAGGCTGGAACGGTTGGAGGAAAGTATCAGGTGTGATGTGCGACAGAAGAGTTTCAGCTAGAATGAAATGAAAGTGTACAAAATCGTGGTGAGAGCGGTCATGCTGTTTGGTCTAGAGACAGTAGCACTGAAGAAAAGACAGGAAGCAGAGATGGAGGTAGCAGAGATGAAGATGCTGAGGATCTCTCTGGAAGTGACCAGGATGGACAGGATTAGAAATGAGTACATCAGGGGAACAGCATGTGTTAGAGGTTTTGGGGATAAAGTTCGAGAGGCAAGACTGAGATGGTTTGGACACGTACAGAGGAGAGAGAGAGTACATAGGAAGAAGGATGCTGGATTTGGAACCACCAGGAAAGAGGACTGGAGGAAGACCAAAGAGGAGGTTGATGGATACAGTGAAGGAAGACATGAAGATAGTTGGTAGGACCGAAGAGGATGCAGCAGATAGGGTTAGATAGAAGAAACTGACTTTCTGTGGCGGCCCCTAAAGGGAAATGCCAAAAGAAGAAGAAGACACTGCCTCAAAAAGGCAGTTCTTCTGTTTGTTAATCTGCGACCGCGACAAGACTGGTGAAAGCTTACGTAGAGGAACTGAAAACTGCTCAACGTTCACTTTTTGTGGTAACAACCTTCATGACCTGAACTTAACCTCGTTACTCAGACATATGAGAGAAATTAAAAAAACTTTATCATGGTGCATCAAAAGCACATAGATGTAATGCAGATTAGAAGAACGTACAATACTTCACACAGAATTTTAAGACAAAGCAGAGGATCACTAAAAACAAGCCTCTGGACAAACAGCATATAAAACTACTGCACCATTATCTACAAAAAAACTGAATTGAGGGTTTCTGGAGTACAAGAAGCTTTCTACTGAGGTTTGAGTAACAAATTGCTTGTTTTCTCCCACTTAAAAAGCCTGAAAGCGGCGATATCATTCCAGTCAAATGATCCTCACACAGCCTCTTGTGAAGCTGTGGGCGGTTAAAGACACGGAGGCTGGGAGTGGATGGAAATAAAGAGGGGTCAGATGAGAAATACTGCAGGAAAATGTTGATACGTACAGCTGGGAAAAGCATGTCTGAGTTCATATGAACATAAACCCTGTCGGCTATTGTCTTGTTAGTAAAGTTTAAGCTGAATACGAACCTTCCAACACCAGAAGGAAACAAGGATGACAGATCTGTCTCAAAGCTGTCATGACTACTGACAACAGATCAGAGAAAACAAACATATTTCACCATCAATTTCTCACTGGACAACAAAGCAAAGAGTTGGAGGAAAGAAAAGAAAATTGCAACATTAGGGATAAGCGGTTCAGAAGACGAAACGAGGAAAAAAAAATAAAATTGAACAAAAATTTATACCTGCTGCATCGGTCCGTCGTGGTAAAGAGAGAGCTGATCCGAAAAGCAAAGCTCTCCATTTACAAGTCGATCTATGTTCCTACCCTCACCAAATGAGATCGCGGGTACAAGCGGCCGAAATGAGCTTCCTCCGCAGGATGACTGGGCTCTCACTCAGAGATCGGGTGAGGAGCTCTGCCATCCGGGAGGAGCTCGGTGTCGAGCCGCTCCTCCTCCAGGTCGAGAGGAGCCAGATGGGGTGGTTCGGGCATCTGGTCAGGATGCCCCCTGAGCGCCTAGCGGGCGAGGTGTTTCGGGCACGTCCCACCGGGAGGAGATCAAGAGGCAGACCCCGGACCCACTGGAGAGACTATGTCTCACAGCTGGCCGGGGAACGACTTGGGATCCTTCCAGGTGAGCTAGAGGATGCAGCCGGGGTGAGAGAAGCCTTGGCTGCCCGTTTGAGGCTGTTGCCCCCGCGACCCGACCCCGGAGCAAGCGGAAGATGACGGAACGGAAAAATTCATACCATGAAACACCGAGACGCACTTCACACCATTCTGTGGTCACTCTAGCATCAAAAAAACATTAGCCACAGTGGCTATTCCAGCTTATTTTTTACTAGCCACGTTTAATTTGCTCTAGCCACACGTTCTTATTCAGTTATGATATGCTCTGTGTCATAATATGTTAGCAGGAACAGTCCACTTTGATTTTTTTAAAGACATTTTTTATCTTCATCTATCATGGGATGAAATCTACTCATCACCGTCCTGGGCATCGCCGGGCCGAGGAGTCCTCTGTGTTTCTTATGTTTTAGTAATTTCAATTTTCTTTGTGGAAATTTCTTTCAGTGGTCTCAGGGAAACTTTGCTTCCAGCGGGAATCGAACCCAGTTCACCCGGTCGATAGCTCATATCGTAACCACCAGCTACTCCACCAGAGACCATTACGATGAAAAACTCCACCATTCCATTACGATGCAAAACATCTATTGACTTCTTTAGATATTTCGTTATAGATTAAAATAAGCTAATATTTAAACAATATTTTTAGACACAATGGATGCTCGTCCCAGCGGAGGGATCGCTCTTTCGGGTGGATCCCCACGAGGTTTCTTTTTTTTTCTCCACTGAAGGGTTTTTTAGGAGTTTTTTCTCACCATAACGAAGAGTCTAAAGACATGAATGTACAAATATTGTTTAGTTAGTATTTGTGTTTAGACATTCCTCTTTTTTCTTGTTTTTTCCTTTTTCATCTGCAATGTGAAGCTCATTGAGACAAAAATTTGGTAATTTTGGGCTATACAAATAAAATTAAATTGATTTTGTACATCATCTATAAATGTCTCCAACAACGAAACTCTTCCAGCAGAAGAAATAAATGAGAAATTCATCATGTAAAACCAGAAAAAGCTTGTTAAAGTCAGAACAATGCCTTTGTTTATTGATCAAAGACTTAATCATTGCCTAGACAACATCAACAGCTTATCAACGAATGACAATAAACTCATAATGAAGTTCTCTCACCGGGTGAAAAATCAACTATTTCACCAACAAGCTAAAAATGCTTTTAAGCAAAAAAGAAAAATGTTGAATTATATTTAATTTACGCTTTTAAAATGTATTCTTATTGCAAAAATAAAAAATAAAAAGAACGCACAATTGGCATGCATGCAGCAAAAAGGCGTGAAGGTTGGTCACAAATGAAGATGACAATAATAACGCAAACAAATTTCCTTTTAACTTTTAATTACAATCAAAGATACTTACCTTATTGTAAATTTGAAATGTCTGATGTGTGATATTCAGAGATTGATGATTTGGGCTGGCTCGGTAAAGTTACAAACCTGCTTCACTTCTGCAGACAAGACACTGTTTATAAACATGAGACGGCAGCGACCTATGAACCCAGCAGTTGATAGGCTGGGGCAAAACCGGGATTTCATTTCAAGAGCACACCCTCGAAGCAGCACGGCCCGCGGGCCTTCGTGATAAGAGTCTTTGTTGTGTTTGGCATTTTGGGAGAACAAGAGGAGCTCTCTTCCATTAAATTGGGAGTAAAACAAACTAATGTGAAAAGTAAGCGTTGAAAATCTATCTTTCGGAAAGTTTGTTTTCTACTCAATCAAAAAACTAAGTGGAAAATAAATTTTTGTGCGATTTGAAGTAGTTTTTTTTCAGAGTTCTTTTTAAGGCAATTTTTTTTCTATAAACTTGTGGAGAATTCGGATTGAATTGGTGAAACGGTTTACTTGGTATAGAATTCTCATGTGAATCTGACAACAAAGCGTGGGAAACCATGACAACGCGTTGGAAATCATAGAAACAATGAAATGATTGTAACTCTATGTCTACTCTGTAATCTTCCAAAAAAACAAACACATGTTTATACGCAGTGGTGGATGAAGTACTCACTTTTTGTACTTAAGTAAAAGTACAGATAATTAGGCAAAAAAATTACTAAAGTAAAAGTACCAATAAAAAAATCTACTTAAGTAAAAGTACAAAAGTAATTGGTGTAAATTGTACTTTTTAAGTAAAAAGTAATAGTATTCGACCATAATTCAAATGTTATTTGTTGTGCTATAGGGTGTCACCATGGTAACCAGGATAAATACTCTGTAGGTGTGGGCCCTCCTGCGCCCCGCCTCTTTTGGTCCACCAGAAAAAAAAATAATAAAATAAAATAAAAGGAAAGGGGACAAGTCAAGCTATCCCCTTAAAGGGCCAGTGAATGGGCCGCCAAAATGGAGGAAAATGAAACTTATTTTATAAAATGTTTTGGGGGGGAGGCTCCCAGTCACTATGTATTGGATTTGTCAAAGATCCATCCCCCTTTGAAAAATTCTAGATCCGCCCCTGCTCTGTGTAATGATGACTCAACTTTTTATTTAGAAGTAAACACAAAGAACAACAATCTTCTGGCTCTTTTTAATTTGTACTATATTTGATGTTAGGTTTTTGGCGCTGAATGAATGCGGAAAATGTTTCTCGATTCATGACTTCTTCTCCCGATCAACTGCTTCTTTTGATTTTGACGATGCGGCTTCAAGATGCGCTAAAAAACCTGTGTATTTTTCAAATTCCTGAACAAAATGTAACGAAAAATGTAAAACACACTTTTAAAAAGTAGCGAAGTAAAAGTACAGATATTTGCTCTAAAAATGTAGTGAAGTAAAAGTACCGGTCTTAAATTTTACTTAAGTAAAGTACAGATACACAATTTTTTTACTTAAGTACAGTAACGAAGTACATTTACTTCGTTACGTTCCACCACTGTTTATACGTTTACTTTTACGACTTTATCTACATCGCTATGGCTAGAAGGAGTACTTACATTTATCTATGTATCTCCATTCTGTCCAAAACAAGACCGCAAGAGATCTTAAAATACAACTCGTAAGAGAGGAATTTGATTAAGGAGAGAATGTATCAAACAGATTTCAATGACGAAAAAACCTAGTCGCTAAGGCGAATGTTTTTTTTTACACGCTCTAATCTGATCATTCCCCAAGGTGTGAAACAGAAATTAAACACCAGAAGTAAAACAGCTGAAAACAAAACTGCGGTTTTTTACACTAAAGTCTAAATTAAGTTGGTCTGAAAAGACCAAAAAAAACTATTGGCAATGTTTATCAATCCGTAGCTCTGAATTTTTTTTTTTTACCAGCCCTACTAGTGTGAAAGTAAGTGATTTAAAGCTCCTATATCATACAAAATAACTTCTCATTGTACATGAAGACGGCTCTCGCTCATTGGTAGAATGTCCGTCCTTGTACCAGGAAAAGTGAATTCGATTACCACTGGATCCGTGCCTAAGTGTTCCTAGTCCTAGTTGACAAATCGATCTATGTTCCAACCCTCACCTATGGTCACCTGCTGCGGGTGATGACCGAAAGAATGAGATCACGGATACAAGCGGCCGAAATGAGCTACCGCCGCAGGGTAGCCGGGCTCTCACTCAGAGATCGGGTGAGGAGCTCTGCCATCCGGGAGGAGCTCGGTGTCAAGCCGCTCCCCCTTCAGGTCGAGACGAGCCAGATGGGGTGGTTCGGACATCTAGTCAGGATGCCCCCCAAGTGCCTCGCTGGGGAGGTGTTTGGGGTACGTCCCACCGGAAGGAGACCAAGGGGCAGACCCCGGACTCGCTGGAGAGACTATGTCTTACAGCTGGCCGGGGAACGACTTGGGATCCTTCAGGATGCAGCCGGGTGGAGAGAAGCCTGGGCTTCCCGTTTGAGGCTGTTGCCCCCTCGACCCAGCCCCGGAACAAGCAGAAGATGACACAACGGAAGAAAAAAAATATGCCCATGCACCAGCACAATTTGTTTTTTGGAACACCCATTACACAACAGTCATGCAATCTTACTAATTCATGAAGTTTTATCACAGATAAGGAAAGAATGAAAGAAAGAATTAATAATCAATAAATAAAAGTAAGTGTCAATACATGCCTATTGCTCATCCCCGTCCAGAGCGGAGAAAGCGAAGGCTTAGCCTCTGGAAATTGTCAACACGCATCGTCTGCCCAACTCATAGAGAAGGACAGGTCGGAACGTGGTAGGAGCGGAACATGCGTGAAATACTTCTTGCTACATAAAAAGCGTCATGGCTGTTACTCAAAGGGTCATTGCTACATCAAGCACTTGTTCGTTGCCACATAGGTCTGGGTAAGAAATACTGATACGTGTTTTACACAAAAACAGCAGAATTATTCTAAAATCCATTTTTGGTAACAAATACAAGAACCTGGTTGTATCTCGTCTTACACGCATCAGAAGACTCAGATAGGTTGATTTTTGCACGAGAATGGAGCGTTAAAGATTAAAATGGTATCATATCTCATTGTATTTCGTTGTTTACCTCATCTTCATTTGTATTAAGTGAGCGTTTCACCATATTGTGGACTTTAGAGTGAGGAAAACTGACCCATAGCATGATAGGACCACCTCCGTGTGCAACTACTAGAAAACTGTTTTCTTGCTTTATGTTCTTTTGATTCCTCTTATAGGTGTGTGTATCCTGCCTGACATTTTGGATATTGACTTTGCGGTGTGTTCAAGTGCTGCTGTGTTTGCTCAGATGCTCGAAATACAAGGAGCCCCAGCAGGGGGTCTTTGGTTGGTGCGGTAGCGTGATGAACAAGGGGCCTCAGACAGAGATGTGCCTTAACGTAGAAAGTTCAAAGAATGCCTCAGGTCTGAAGAAAGCAACAAAGGAGTGATGTGAGGTAAAAGTAGAAGATAAAAACGAGTAGCTGGCATCTCATGTCACTGTTCCCTACAACGTCGGGATCTCGTGTTGTTTGTTTAAAGAAGTGCAAACAAATCCCAGTTCATTCCATTGAAAAGAGTTGTACCAGCATCACATGAACGATTTTGAATTTCACTCAAATTGACTAAAAACTAAACTTATTTTATTAAGATTTAGCTTCTTTTTTTAAAATATTCACATTTTACACCATAAAGTGCTTTTTAAATGCGATTTTTAATTTCTTAGTGATGAAAGTGAGTAACTTTTTTTAAGAAAGGGGTTTTCGATCTCTAAGCTGGTTCATATGATTCTCACACGACCGCTAACATCCCTCTCACCCTATCCTCGCTGTCTGCAGGGGAGCTGAGGCAGAAAGCCAAAAATCTTTCTCCTGGTATTTCAGATATGCAACACAGAGACTTTTGTTTTTTGGGCATGATAGTATTGCAATTTTCTTACAGAGTAAAATCCAAGTTAAGTCTAAGCTGCAATATATTTCACATATATTATTTAAAGACAGACCATCTTTTTTTTCTTTAACCCAACTTTTAAAATGATGCTTTACCAAAATTGTGTCGTTGAAACAAACAGGAACACAAAAGATTTTCTTACGTTATTTTTCTTAAGTTAGAATGAATGTGAGATATACTTTTTGAACCTCAGTGAAGGTGGCCCCTCTTCAAAAAAAATTATGAACAAAAATAAACAAAAAGATGTCATTCTTCTGACCTGTGTTTATGCTGTAAAAAATTTAGTTTGTGCTATTTTAGTTGTTTGTTTTTCATTTTTATATATTTACAATCCCATTATAGGTCAATCTAAGATCATCCAGCCTCTAGTTTCTCTTAAAAATGCTAGAAAAACATGGTGCCAATAGTTTGTGCTACCTTTGTGCTGTAAAAAAATTTGTTTGTGCTTTACTAGTTTGTTTTATTTCAAGAAATACGTTTTGGACGTGAATTAGCCCCTCGTTCCGCCTAAAAATGCAAGAAACATGAAACATACATTATGCTATCCATATGGTGTTACTGTAGAGGTTTTTTTTTTTTTTTAACCCATTAGGGATAAGCGGTTGAGAAGACGTAACGTTCATTTTTAGGCCGCGCCCAATTGCTACCAAGACTAAAATGACTGTCACATTTGAGGCTTTGAAGGACATTTGCAGACGTCAAACTTAAAAAACACAACTGCTCTGAGGCATTCTGAATTGTTGGACACTGTTTGATTACTTAGAAGTCACTATTGTGTTTACCGATTTGTTTAACCCTTTATGATGCCTATATGCCAAGGCAGTGGGTGAACGAGGGCGATATCTAAAATCACCAGATTTAAAATCAATCAATAAATAAATCTTCTTCTTCTCCTTTCGGCATTTCCCTTCAGGGGTCGCCACAGCAAGTCAGTTTCTTCCATCTAACCCTATCTGCTGCATCTTCTTCAGTCACACCAACTATCTTCATGTCTTCCTTCACTGTATCCATGAACCTCCTCTTTGGTCTTCCTCTAGCCCTCTTTCCTGGTGGTTCCAAATCCAGCATCCTTCTGCCGATGTACTCGTTCTCTCTCCTCTGTACATGTCCAAACCATCTCAGTCTGGCCTCCCGGACTTTATCTCCAAAACCTCTAACATGTGCTGTTCCTCTGATATACTCATTTCTGATCCTGTCCATCCTGGTCACTCCCAGAGAGATCCTCAGCATCTTCATCTCTGCTACCTCCATCTCTGCTTCCTGTCTTTTCCTCAGTGGCACTGTCTCTAGACCAAACAGCATGGCCGGTCTCACCACGGTTTTGTACACTTTTCCTTTCATTTTAGCTGAAACTCTTCTGTCACACATCACACCTGATACTTTTCTCCACCCGTTCCAGCCTGCTTGAACACGCTTCTTCACCTCTTTTCCACACTCTCCGTTGCTCTGGACTGTTGATCCCAAGTACTTAAAATCTTCCACCTTGTTTATCTCTTCTCCCTGTAACCTCACTTTTCCATTTGGATCCCTCTCATTCACACACACGTCATGTACTCTGTCTACATGTAATCAATAAATAAATGAATCACTCTATTCATCCCTCACCGGGGAAATTTGTGTGCTGCACTCCTTACACCACAGCAGGCTGCCCTTCGATGGTGCCAATGGTGAGAGAAGCGGGGGTTAGGTGTCTTCTTCAAGGACCCTAGACGTGCTCTCTGTGGGACGCAAACCCGCGAACGCTCTAACCACTGAGCTGCCGTCTCCCCCTGTGAAATTCCAACAATGTTACTCTTGGACTTTTATCCCAAGATTGACCCACGGTACGCAAATTCATCCCACTAATGAGGCACAAGATAATGTTAATCCGTTTGTCCATTTTCTGAACAGCTTCTTCCGAGGTTGGATTATGGGGAATGCTGGACCCCACCTAAACTAGAAAGGCGAACAGAAGCAGGGAACACCCTGAATACGGTATGGGATTATCTTAAGAGAACTCACACAGAGGGAGAATTCGCAAATTCCACACAAAAAGACGAGTTTATCACACCTTTTATGGTCACACATGTTTAACTAATGATTTAAGAAACGAGTTGGGCGCTGTATAATAAACTTCTGCTTCAAAGGGGGCCTACTTTTGAAACAAAGTATATTTTTCTAAACAAACTAAAGGTAGTTTACCTCCTTGGACCTTTAAGATTCACGAAAACCTTTCTTTGTCCCGCAATGGGGAAATTTAATCCCAGTTCGCTAAATATTCTCAGTCAATTGATTTTCAAAAAGTTCAGATAACTACGTTAGAATTAAATTCTCAATTATCTTGTCACAAAAGAACAAATTGATGTCATCAACTCGCAAATTTTTGTTATTGTCTTCGACAAGTGGGGTTTAAAAAACCCCAACACTTTGATCATCATGAAGGATTAGTTCGCCATTTTGCCAGAAAAATTCAGAAATTCCTAAATCAAAAGTGGCTATTGTGTGAAATTAAACCTCCAGACTCTTGATCTTGACTTATTCACACTATGTACTAAAGCGTTTAACATTTTTCATACACTTTGTCCCAAAGCCAGTTGTCTGGTATCGGTATAAGTACCTTTTTAGACCAAAAAAGAGACAAATTTTAAGACAACAAGAAATCGACGACAGAAAGACGGAAATTCAAAATATCTGATTCAGACAACTATTTCCAAAAAACATGAATTTAAATCAATGGTATGTCTTTGAGGTATGACGAGTTAATGTCTATTTTGGGGCATAATTTTCATGAGCAGCATCCAGAGACTGAGAAGATGTCAGAGGCGGGACGGGATGCAGGTGCATTGCTGATGCTTTGCGGCCTGGAAACATACTCACTGCATCACACAAACCGCAAGCCGAAGCCAACCACACATAATAAAAATAACAATTATAAAAGAAACAACCAAGCCAAATGCTGCTTACCTTTAATTAGAAATAAACCAAAACCAAATGAAGTTCACGCTGTCCCAAAATGAAAATGCTTGCACCAACAATAACAGTAACAGATTGACTCTTTTGGAGCTTTTGAGTACGGCGACTTAACTAATTTGTACCGCGAGGCGGGAAAGGGAGGGGATGTGTGTGTGTGCGTGTTTAAGCAGTCAGGGAGCTCTGTCCAGGATAAAACCACCTGACCAACCGCTCATGGTGAACATGTGCATGGGACTCCATGTTTATTATTGGTAGGACCTCCTGCCCATTGCATACCTGCACAAGCAACTAGAGAAGAGCAAAAAAAAAATTCTGCAACAGCTATGCTGAGCTCTTTTCCTCTTAACTTAGGCCCTGTTCACATGTAGCCGGGTATTTTTGAAAACGCATATTTTTTTTTTTATCCGTTTTGGCCTGCCGTCCACACAAAAACGGAAGTTTTTTTTCACTCAAAACCAGCAAATGTAGAGAACAGTCCTTAGTTTATTTTTTTCGTTCAACAGATGCATCTTGATCAAAGAAAAAAAGGTGTAGCAAAGCTCATCCGAGAAACACAAAAGTAAATCGAAAAGTTCTGACATTGATCGCCAAAATCACAGGAGGGAATAAAGAGATCTCTGTTTACTCATTCTTGGCAGCTAATGTCATTCTCAGACTTTTTAAAAACACTCATTGAATTTAGTATAATGTGTGAACCTTTACTCGGGAGGGCATCCTGACCAGATGCCCGAACCACCCCATCTGGCTTTTCTCTACCTGGAGGAGGAGCGGCTCGATACCGAGCTCCTCCAGGATGGCAGAACTCCTCACCCGATCTCTGATTGAGAGTCCAGCCACCCCGCTCTCACTTCCTCAAATGAGGAAGCTCATTCCAGCTGCTTGTATCCGCGATCTCATTCTTTCGGTCACCACCCACAGCTGGTGACCATAGTTGAGAGTAGGAACATAGATCGACTTGTAAATCGAGAGCTTTGCTTTTTGGCTCAGCTCTTTCCTGTGTTTCGGGCACATCCCACCCAGATCCGCTGGAGGGACTATGTCTCACAGCTGGCCGGAAACGACTCGGAATCCTTCTGGGTGAGCTGGAGGATGCAGCTGGGGTGAGAGAAGCCTGGGTTTCCCATCAAAGGTTGTTGCCCCCACGTCCCGGCCCCGGATAAACGGAAGAGAATGGAATGGAACGGAACCTTTGCGAAGGGTTATTTTCTGTTATTTATGGTAATATTCTGGTAGCTGGAGTTCCAGAGTATTACAATTTTTTTTTGTAGCATTCCATTCTTTTTCCATTTTTAGCTCTCTAAATTAACATCTCAGGTACTCTGCTGCAAATCCACTCAAAAAATGTCTCACTCTAGGCCGTTGTAAAACTTTGACACAACTGTTTTGTGAACAGGTAAATTTGTGAAGATTTTGACGTGCCATTTTTATGTTAAACGAGAAAATAGGCGGTATTAGCTTCACTTATCCACTTATAAACTTTGACAGTATGTACTGTATGTATGGGTGCAGTCCCTTGAAAGTGTGTCATTTTAATGACCGATTTCTGTGTGCACATACAAATAAACATATCTTTGCACACTTTTTTTGCACACAAAAATGTCGTCTACTTTTCAATTGATCTACGATGGGGGTGCCCAACCTTTTTTGTCCCAGGTTCTACTTTACAAATATCAAACCTCCTGAGATCTACCAGTCCCATGTTACCATTGCAAATTCCAACAGATCATTTCCAGCCCACTGTAACTACCCCTACAACACAATTTGTTACATACGCACACACTCACAGCACTTTCAACTTTTAAAAAATTATTTTTTTCAATGCCATGCGATCTACTCATAATGCATTTGCGATCGACCAGTTGATTCCGATCGACCAGTCGATTGCGATCGACGTAATGGGCACCCCCAATCTACGAAATTAGTTCATCTGATAAAGTAACTTATAGAACATTTCTCCATTACAATTCCTGAGGAGTACTGAAAAATTATGTAGATGTGAGTCACTTTTTTTGTGATCGGACTCTCAAACTAAAAAACAGACAAATACAATAGAGTAATAATTAGAACTTTATAAGAAAAACTTAAAGTTTTTTCTTAATAAAACAACAGAAAGTAAATACAGGAGTAATTTAAATTCCTCAAAAAAGAAAAACTTTCCTCGTTAAACTTATTTTAATTTTTTATGCTTTTATTTGGCATTCGGGTTCTATTTTTGAAAATATCCAACCTATGTAATAACGGAGTTTAAATTACTCATAGACAGAACTTTATATATCTCAATAGAGCTGTTAAATTTGAAGCTATCCCTTAGAATGAAAATATAGAATAAAAGTATTCTAACATAAAATAAAAGTACAAATAAAGAGATAAGTATTTGCTGACGTCAATAGTCAGTAAGAAATCAAACCTTACACTAGTTAGTACATATGATTGGAGGTTTACCACAATCTGAAAAAACTTCTTAGTGTCACTTTTCCAATGAAATACTGTGTGTAAAACCATTTTTGGGGGGACAGAAATTCATCTTAAACACGATGCATCATCCTGATCGTAATAAAATGCTTTAATGTCCACGTCAGCCTTGGTCAAGACTCGCCAGTGCTGATTCATGTCTAGAAAAATTAAAGCTGTTAGGAAGGTATTTGTCATCGAAACATCAAAAACAGTTTCCCACTAGCTGACCTTAAACACTAGGTTTAGCTTAGAATTACCGTAATTTCACGGCTATAAGGCGCATATAAAAGTCTTAGATTTTCTTCAAAATGAGCGGTGCGCCTTTTCGTGCGGTGCGCCTTGTGTGTGAGAAAAGGCGGACCTAAAAGAAAACGCGGTGCTCGTGAGAATAGTCGGACCTGAAAGAAAAAGCATGAGAACGTCAAAGAGTGAAGTGTGAGCGGCGTGAGAGTGATGGATGACCGAAGGAGACCACAGTTTCGCGAAGGGTGGAAGGCAGCGCCGGGCGAGTTTCGCTACAGTTTGCCAATGGATTGTAGATGCTTGGACTAACGTGTCTGCTGGTACTGTTATCCGAGCTTTCGCAAAAGCTGGTATCCTTTCTGAGGAGCCGCACAGTACAGACAGTGACTTTGACAGCGAGGAGCGAAGTGGACCTGCTCTGTTGGATTTTGCGTAGCTGTTCGATTCGGAAACAGAGGATGAGGACTTTGACGGATTTGAAAAAAGACTATTACCGGTAATGTGCTTGTTTATACTACTTAAATAAAGCACAACCAAACTCAGTTTTGCTCCTGATCTATTTTTTAACACGCACATTTGCATGCTTGCGTGTGTGTTGTTGTAAGGCGGTGTGTGACTGAGACTGTGCCTTTTCTTACGGTGCGCCTAATGGTCGTGAAATTACGGTACTTGTTAGTTTTGCGCTTTTAAAACTTTTGCCTCAGAAATAGTAGCATGGTAACATCAAAAAGAAGTCAACCGGAAGTGCCCGGGTTCGCATTCCACTGAGTGCACGTCTGGGTTCTTGGAGAAGACACCTAACCCCCTGTTTCTGCCACTATTGGCGCCGTTGTGGGCAGCCTGCTGCGGTGTAGAAGTGCAGCACACAAATTTCCCCACTGAGGGATGACTAGAATGAATAAAAAAAACAATAATAATGTACACCATCCACATTGCCGATGAGAGGCAAGTGTTTTTAACTCCTCATGTTGGTGCATTCACTGCAACAAACTGCCAAAATTATAATTTACAGAAAACAAAGTCCGCCTCATGTAGCCTTTCTAAAGTGGTACAGGTGCATACGGATAGCAAACATGGTCTGGTGACTCAGCTTATGGGGGATTCTGGCCACGCTGCACGTAGAGCTATGCATTAACATTTCATGTTGAGTAGCCTTCAATTCCTGTAATCATAGTAAATATTTTCTATTACCTCAGAGGAGATTTGTCAGCTAGAAATACAATAATCCCCTAGATATATTCCGACCTATCCCTGTTTGCTTTCATAGCTGCTAATTTATAACAGAAAGCTGGTTACACAAGGAGACCATGAGGGTTTAAAGTGTTGTTATCCATTAGATGGTGGAGCGCCAACAAAGAAACTATTGACAGCATGGTGGAAATGATTGGTGAATGATCGGTAAAACTTGGCCAAAAAAAAAAAAAGGAGAATATTGCGACGTTGTCCTCAGTCTAACCTGTAACTAAATGTAACATTTTGGAACGCAAACAGCAGCTTAATAAGAGACAAAAAGTTAAAACCCGAAAAGGTAGTTTGGGTTGTCTCTAAGAACCAAATAAAAAGCAAAAAATGTTGAAAAATGACCAACTTAAGATTTTTTGATTACATTTATTGTAAAAAACATACGTAGAGATACCGTGATCTCTAGCTCGATTGGATCGATTTGCTGCCAAGTGTAAAGCGGCCGGGATGGGAATTAGCGCCTCCAAATCCGAGACCATGGTCCTCGCCCGGAAAAGGGTGGAATGCCCCCTGTGGGTCAGGGACAGTGTCCTGCCCCAAGTGGAGGAGTTTAAGTATCTTGGGGTCTTGTTCACGAGTGGGGGAAGGATGGATCAGGAGATCGACAGGCGGATCGGTGCGGCGTCAGCAATAACTAGGACGCTGCATCGGTCCGTCGTGGTAAAGAGAGAGCTGAGCCGAAAAGCAAAGCCCTCGATTTACAAGTCTATCTACGTTCCAACCCTCACCTATGGCTACCAACTGTGGGTGGTGACCGAAAGAATGAGATCGCGGATACAAGCGGACAAAATGAGCTTCCTCCGCAGGGTGGCTGGGCTCTCACTCAGAGAACGGGTGAGGAGCTCTGCCATCTGGGAGAAGCTCGGTGTCGAGCCGCTCTTCCTCCAGGTCGAGAGGAGCCAGATGGGGTGGTTTGGGCATCTGGCCAGGATGCCCCGGAGCGCCTCGCGGGTGAGGTGTTTCAGGCATGTCCCACTGGAGAGACTATGTCTCAAAGTTAGCCGCGGAACGACTTGGGATCTTTCCAGGTGAGCTGGAGGATGCAGCCGGGGTGAGAGAAGCCTGGGCTTCCCGTCTGACGCTGTTGCCTCCGCGACCTCCATAACTCAGATGAGCGGAAGATGACGGAACGGAACATACCTAGATATACTTCCAAACTAGTCCTCCCGGGAGGCGACTCGGCGGCAAAACCCAGACCTGCTGGGGAGACTATGTCTCACACCCAGCCAGGGAATGCCTTAGGATCCTTCAGGGTGAGCTTGAGGATGCAGCTGGAGTGAGAGAAGCTTGTGCTTCCCATCTGAGGTTTTTGCTCCCTCAACCCGGCCGCCTGATAAGTGGAAGACAACAGAACGGAACTCGTACCGGTGCATGGTAAAATTTGATCGAAATAGTTTAATAGAAGGACATATTTGGACTTGTAAAGCATCCCAAAGTGTGTATCTAGCTGATTAAATAACCATGCATGCAGCCATGTGTTGTAACCACACACTGACTGGCTTCTGTTCATGTATAGAAAAGCTCTTTCTGTAGATCCTGATCCACTTTAAAGCTCCTTGACTTCTGTTCCTACATCCTGAGTAAAGAAAGTAGCTCCATAACAAAGACCGGATTTATGTTCCACACTCAGCTCAACTACAATCCGTTTTTTTTGTTTAGAGTTTGAAAGCAGAAATTATTGCTAAAAGTAGGCAAATATACAATAATACACTACAAAAAAACATCAAAGCGATGTTGGATTTCATAATTCCCAAAACACATAAGACGTTTTAGAGCCAAATATTTTTATATTATTTTAATGTCAATTGCGACCAATTCTATAAATATGTAGCCTGATACATCAGATTGTTTCTGATTGCTGCTTTTTGGTTTGAATTAGATATAAGGGATGCAATGTGTTTGGTTTGTGTCACCTGTGCCCCGCCCCAAAAAAAAAAATCTTACTGCCTCATGACAGAAGAGCAACCACATCTTTCCCCTGAATAAAACTTTCTAATTTCTAAACACTGCGTTTGTTCTGTGTTTGTTGAGCTTCCTCCGCAGGGTGGCTGGGCTCTCACTCAGAGATCGGGTGAGGAGCTCTGTCATCCGGGAGGAGCTTGGTGTCGAGCTGCTCCTCCTCCAGGTCGAGAGGAGCCAGATGGGGTGGTTCGGGCATCTGGTCAAAATGCCCCCTACCGCCTCGCGGGCGAGGTGTTTCGGGCACGTCCAACCGGGTGGAGACTAAGGGCCAGACCCCGGACCCGCTGGAGAGACTATGTCTCACAGCTGGCTGGGGAACGACTTGGGATCCTTCCAGGTGAGCTGGAGGGTGCGGCCGGGGAGAGAGAGAGGCCTGGGGTTCCTGTTTGAGGTTGTTGCTCCCACGACCCGACCCCGGAACAAGTGGAAGATGACGGAACGGAGCAAGGGGCTTTGCAGATAAGTGATGGTAAGAAGGTAGATTGACTGGTAAATCAAGGGCTTCGCTTTTCAGTTTAGCACTTTCTTTACCTCGACAGACTAATGCAGCGTCCGCAATAATCAGGATGCACACCAATTTGTCTGTCTATCTCCCGCTCTATCCTCCCCCCCCATTAATGAGATACTTAAACTCCTACATTTGGTGCAGGACCCCGTCGTACCAGGAGGAGACCCAGAGGCAGACCCCGGGCATGCTGGATAGACTATTTCTCACAGCTGGCCAGGGAACACCTCGGGATCCTCACGGGTGAGCTTGAGGATTCAGCCGGAGTGAGAAGCCTGGGTTTGTGTCTGAGGCTTTTGTCCCTGCAACAGATTTTTCTGTCTTGTAAATCACTTTGAATTGCACTATAAAGAAACTTTCCGTTTCGTCGTCTTCCGCTCATCCGGGGCCGGGTCGCAAGGGTAACAGCCTCAGATGGGAAGCCCAGGTTTCTCTCACCCCTGCTGCATCCTCCAGCTCACCCGGAAGGATCCGGAGTGATTCCCCAGCCAGCTGTGAGACATAGTCTCGACAGCGGGTTAGGGTCTGCCTCTTGGTTTCCTCCCAATGGTAAGTGCCAGCAACACCTAACCAGCGAGGAGCCCGAACCACCCCATCTGGCTTCTCTCAACCTGGAGGAGGAGCAGCTCGACACAGAGCTCCTCACGGATGGTAGGGCTCCTCACTTGATCTCTGAGTGAGAGCCCTGCCACCCTGCAGAGGAAGCTCATTTCAGCCGCTTGTATCTGTGATCTCATTGTTTCGGTCAACAGCTAGGTGAGGGTAGGAACGTAGATCGACTTTGCTTTTCGGCTCATTCTTTACTCTTTAAAGAAACTTGATTCGACAAACAAAAGAAACCCATAATCAGGATTTCTAATAGTTCACATAAGTTGAATGTGAACATAACATTTGTGTAAAGCCTCCACTTGTATTCATGTTATGTAAAAGTTTAACAGCTGTTACTTTGCACTAAGTATTTAATGCCTTCCAGCACAAAAAAAAAATGTAGTCATGCGGATTCAACTTGGAACAGGTCATGTTGAAAAATGCTCCAAGGGTGTTTATTGAGAAAGAAAGATTGGGAAGTATGATCTAAAAGATTATGTTGTGGTCCAGATCTAAAGTATGTAACAGTCCAGAGCAATGGAGAGTGTGGAAAAGAGGTGAAGAAGCGTGTTCAAGCAGGCTGGAACGGGTGGAGAAAAGTAGAGGAAGAGGAATGAAGATTAGTCAGAGTAAAACAGAGTACATGTGTGTGAATGAGAGGGATCCAAATGGAAAAGTGAGGTTACAGGGAGAAGAGATAAAGAAAGTGGAAGATTTTAAGTATCTAGGATCAACAGTCCAGACTGTGGAAAAGAGGTGAAGAAGCGTGTTCAAGCAGGCTGTAACGGGTGGAGAAAAGTATCAGGTGTGATGTGTGACAGAAGAGTTTCAGCTAGAATGAAAGGGACAGTGTACAAAACTGATCTTTCTCATTTCTAATCCTGTCCATCCTGGTCACTCCCAGAGAGATCCTCAGCATCTTCATCTCTGCTACCTCCATCTCTGCTTCCTGTCTTTTCCTCAGTGGCACTGTCTCTAGACCAAACAGCTTGGCGGGTCTCACCACGGTTTTGTACACTTTCCCTTTCATTTTAGCTGAAACTCTTCTGTCACACATCACACCTGATACTTTCCTCCACCCGTTCCAGCCTGCTTGAACACACTTCTTCACCTCTTTTCCACACTCTCCATTGCTCTGGACTGCTGATCCCAAGTACTTAAAATCTTCCACCTTCTTTATCTCTTCTCCCTGTAACCTCACTTTACAATTACAATTCCTGAGAAGTACTGAAAAATAATGTAGATGTGAGTCACTTTTTTGTGATCAGACTCTCAAACTAAAAAGAAGGATGCTGGATTTGGAACCACCAGGAAAGAGGACTAGAGGGAGACCAAAGAGGAGGTTCATGGATACAGTGAAGGAAGACATGAAGATAGTTGGTGTGACCAAAGAGGATGCAGCAGATAGGGTTAGATGGAAGAAACTGACTTGCTGTGGCGACCCCTAAAGGGTAATGCCGAAAGGAGAAGAAGAAGAATGCATCCAAACACAACAATGCGGCAAATCTGTAGCTCAATAATAAAAAAAAATCCCAATAATAATAAAAACTATTAATATTTCATAGAAAAAACAGAAAATGTTAAAACTAATAACCAGAAGGCATAACCATGCTGCACGTGGTGTGTATAAATCTAACCGCATCACTTCCGGGCTCCTGAAGCGTGACTAATAACAAAAAAAAAAACAGAATTCACCAAAGAAAAATGATCGTTTAATTCATTTTAATCTATTATTAAACAACCAAACACACCAAAATATCTATGTGAAGTTCTGTTTTTAAATTTAAGCCGCCATATGTTACCTATTCACCGGGATGCTAACGTTAGCTTTCACACAATAATTCAATGGAGGACTGAGAAGAAACTAGCTTCCTGAGCAAAATCTGCGGTTTCGTCGCTTTAAAGTAATTAAAATAGTGTAATTTGTGGGTAAAAACATCGGTTTGTTGGAGAGAAGGCTAACCGGGTCCATGTTGTGGGAGTGAATGAAAACAAATGGAGTTTTTTTATCTAGTTACCTCACTCCAGTGCCGTGTGCAGCTCCTCTCCGCTCGGTACCAAAAAAAGGACGTCAGTGCATTCAAGATTAACGTATTCAACGTAGTTTTTTTTACGTAAGAATACTAAGCTTTACGTTACGCAATTTGCGTAAAGGAAGGAAAAATAATTCTATGGCTATTTTTCTAGCTAAAATTTTGTAAGAGTTGAAGAAAAAAAACCAAACTAGAACAACTGTAAAAGTATTTATATAAAGTTTAAATAAAAAAATAAATTACTGATTGATTTTTAAAAAATCTCTGAATGAATAATTTCAATAATAATTTCAAATTTATACCTGTTAAGCAAGTCGATCTACGATTTACAAGTCGATCTTTGTTCCTACCCTCACCTATGGTCACCAGCTGTGGGTGGGGACTGAAAGAATGAGATCTCGGATACAAGCGGCCAAAATGAGCTTTCTCCGCAGGGTGGCTGAGCTCTCGCTCAAGAGATCGGGTTGAGGAGCTCTGCCATCCGGGAGGAGGTCAGTGTCGAGCCGCTCCTCCTCCAGGTCGAAAGGAGCCAGATGGGGGGGTTCGGGCATCTGGTCAGGATGCCCCCCGAGCTCCTCGCGGGCGAGGTGTTTCGGGCACGTCCCACCGGGAGGAGAACAAGGGGCAGACCCCGGACCCGCTGGAGGGACTATGTCTTACAGCTGTCCGGGGAACGACTTGGGATCCTTCCGGGTGAGCTGGAGGATGCAGCCGGGGAGAGAGAGGCCTGGGCCCGGGGAGAGAGAAGCGGCCGAAATGAGCTTTCTCCGCAAGGTGGCTGGGCTCTCGCTCAAGCGATCGGGTTGAGGAGCTCTGCCATCCGGGAGGAGCTTGGTGTCGAGCTGCTCCTCCTCCAGGTCGAAAGGAGCCAGATGGGGTGGTTCGGGCATCTGGTCAGGATGCGACCCGAGCGCCTCGCGGGCGAGGTGTTTCGGGCACATTTCACCGGGAGGAGACCAAGGGGCAGACCCTGGACCCGCTGGAGAGACTTTGTTTCACAGCTGGCTGGGGAACGACTTGGGATCCTTCCGGGTGAGCTGGAGGATGCAGCCGGGGAGAGAGAGGCCTGGGCCCGGGGAGAGAGAAGCGGCCGAAATGAGCTTTCTCCGCAAGGTGGCTGGGCTCTCGCTCAAGCGATCGGGTTGAGGAGCTCTGCCATCCGGGAGGAGCTTGGTGTCGAGCTGCTCCTCCTCCAGGTCGAAAGGAGCCAGATGGGGTGGTTCGGGCATCTGGTCAGGATGCGACCCGAGCGCCTCGCGGGCGAGGTGTTTCGGGCACATTTCACCGGGAGGAGACCAAGGGGCAGACCCAGGACCCGCTGGAGAGACTTTGTTTCAGCTGGCTGGGGAACGACTTGGGATCCTTCCGGGTGAGCTGGAGGATGCAGCCGGGGAGAGAGAGGCCTGGGCTACCCGTTTTAGGCTGTTGGCCCCGCGACCCGACCCCGGAACAAGCGGAAGATGACGGAACGGAACCTGTTAAGCATACAATTTATTTTTTTTTTCACTTATTTAAGGCATGTTATTTTCATGGCCTCGCAACAGACTGGCGACCTGTTCAGGGTCTACCCTGCTTCCCACCTCCCTTGGGCACCCGCTGCGACCCAATGAGGGAGAAGCGGTCCAGAAGTTGAATGACTAAATTAATAGTGTTTATAGCATTACACTCTCTATATACACATATCTGTAGCTATGTTTTGAAACAGGGGTCTCAAACTCGCGGCCCGCGGACCTCCGTGGCCACGGAACGATATTTTGCGGCCCACGTCTTAATAAAGAAGATTAATATCAGTGCAGCGACATGTTGGCGTAGTGGTTAGCACAGTGGCCTTACAGCATAAAGGTTGGTGGTTCGTGTCCCGATTGGGGACGGGGCTTGGAACACTGGCCTTTCTGTGTGGAGTTTGCAGTAGGATTCCTCCCACCCAAAACATAAATTAAAGGTTGATTAGCCAGTATGAAAAAATTGCCCCTTGGAATAACTGTGTGGACGATTATATGTGTGTGTGCAACCTGTTCGGGTGTATCCTGGCTCATTCAAGGTGCAACCTTGTGAGGGACGGAAGGTTTAGAAAATAAATGAATAATGTTAGTGTGGCAGCAAGATTGATATCAGGGGCGGATCCAAGGTTGGCGTGGGTGGCGCCTCCACCCTCTCTTTTGGTTCACAAAGAAGCCTGGACTTCCTGTCTGAGGCTGTTGCCCCCTGACCCGGCCCCGGATAAGCAGAAGATGGCGCTACGGAACAAAAAAAAAAAAGACGAAGAAAGGAAAGAGGACCAGTCAAGCTATTTGTTTGCTATTTGTTGCTTCGGCACCACATATACTAAATTTGGAACGAAGATAACACGCAAATTTGTGAAGCGTTCCTCATTTTTCACTTTGAGATCTCCACTGGAGATATAAAGTGCGTTACAAATAAAATTTTTATTATTATTATTATTTTCTTGCAGGGCCGCGAATAGACCACCAAAATGCAGGGAAATTACTCTTATTTTTCATATGTTCTGGTGGGAATGCCCCCAGCCTCCCATATACTGGCTTTGTCAATGACCCCCTAGCCCCCTTTAGAAAATCCTGGATCCGCCCCTGGATGTAAATGGCACTTGTAGTGAGCATATTGTCCTTATTTATTTTTTTTATTAATTTTTAAATTTACCTTTTAATTCATTATTTTGTGTTAAAAATAAAGATTTTTGAGAATATCGGAACGTTTTATCAGCTCGTCTCTTCTGAAAAACCTTATGCGACCCAGATTCTGGCCCCAGCAGTCCCCCAAAAATCCCCAGAGTTTGAAACCCTGTTTTAAAATCGCAATGGCGTCTTTTTTTTTTACTCACGAAACAAGGGATGAAAACATCTTGTATATTCCACACATAAAACTGAAATGAGAATAAAAGTATCGGAATCTTTTAATCAGACAACTTTTATTTTATCTACAAAAACAAAATGTCATTGAAATCAAAAATTTGTAATTTGTTTAGATTTGATTTAGAAAATTAAAAATCTGATAATTTACTGTTTTTAAGAAGCTGTTTAATTTATCTAAATTATATTAGACCATATTGCGAAATTTTTGCGTGAAGAAATTAGTATAAACTGTTTTTGGTAACTGTGTTATTATCAGTGTCTTGCAGCCGTGTTGTCAACAGTTTCCGTAGTGTAGTGGTTATCACGTTCGCCTCACACGCGAAAGGTCCCCGGTTCGAAACCGGGCGGAAACACATTTTGTAAGAGGCGTTGTTGGCACAGTGCTAGTGTCCTCAGACAATAAGAAGTCGATTCGAATTGAATTTGAGTCAGATTTTTACAATTATAAGAACTGAAAAATACGTTTTATTTCACCATTTTTTCAACTACTGAAAATTCTTCACATGCCATTAGCGTTACTCTTTCGATTGCAATCACAAACATATACACGGGAACAGGTGCGTTACTTTTAGAGTTATGAATATTTTAAGAAATTCATACATACTGTACTGCAAACAAGTTAATTTTGACCAAACGTAAAAAAAAAAAAAAACAAAAAAAAAAAAACCCTGCTATTTTTTAAACTTTAAATTCTGGTGGTTTAATAAATATTAATACATTTCCTGTTATCATTACCATTACCGTGTGGTACTCCATTACCGTGTGGTACGCTGGAGCCACAGTCAGGAACAAACACAGACTGCAGCGCATTGTGCGCTCCGCAGAGAAGGTGATCGGCTGCAGCCTTCCATCTCTCGAAGACCTGTACGTCTCCAGGACTCGGGGCGTGCAGGTCGGATAGCAGCTGACCCTTCCCACCCTGGACATGGACTTTTTGAGCGACTCCCCTCGGGCAGGAGGCTCCGGTCCATTCGAACCAGAACGTGCCGCCACAAAAACAGCTTCTTCCCTTCTGCCGTTGGACTTATGAACTCTTTATAACCTGGATCCCCACATCTGTTAGTCACTTCCCTTTTGTTACTTTACTATCTTTATTATTTTCTATTATTTTCTATGACATTGCACTACTTTTCTTTTTCTTTCTGAGCACTCTTAGTTTTGTTAAAATTATTATTTTTATTTATTTTATTTTTTTATTATTTTTATTTTATATGTTTGCACACCAGTACCATAACAAGTTCCTAGTCTCTGATATTTTTCACTGACATGGCAATAAAAGCATTCTGATTCTGATCATTTCCTAAATGATCAGCGAAAGACAAAAATTTAAGGACAAACATCAGATCAGAATCAGAATATACTTTAATCATCCCACACATGGAAAATTTGTGTGTCACAACAACAACTTCCTATCTGCTAAGTGAGTCGTTGTAGAGCCCGATCAAGTATGGAAAGAAAGACCTCCGGTAACGAGATGTTCTCGAGTGGAGCTGTCTGAGCCTCTTGGAGAAGAGGCTCATGTATTTATTAAATATTATGGATCCCATCTTTTTTTAAAACAACACTTACAACCAATTGTCTTCTTACTTTTACTTATACATGAAGTCCATTCGCAGGTTCTTCTTCGCAAAAAGTTACATGACTTAATTTGTAGAAGACGTTCTTATTTTCTTTTAGTTTTAAGAATCGCTATGTCTCAGTAGAGATTTTGTCTTTCCCGCTGAAAAAATATGTAATCTGCCAATTTGCGTGCGCCCCCTTCAGTTGAGCCAGAGTACAAACCTATGTCGCTCGCTGATTTTTCTCTGCACTGTTTTTGTGCAATGAGCAACAATAGTTATGCCACACACACAAAAAATACATTGTATAGACTGCCGAAAGTTGTGTTGTTTCATAAATATTTCTTTAAACTTTATACTGGCAATGCACGGAGGAAAAGAAACTAGCTCGCATTATGCCAGCCAGTTTGTATCGGGCAGTGGTGGAACGTAACGAAGTAAATGTACTTCGTTACTGTACTTAAGTAAAAAAAAATGTGTATCTGTACTTTACTTAAGTCAAATTTGAGACCGGTACTTTTACTTTTACTTCACTACATTTTTAGAGCAAATATCTGTACGTTTACTTCACTACTTTTTAAAAGTGTGTTTTACATTTTTCGTTACATTTTCGTTCAGGAATTTGAAAAATACACAGGTTTTTTTATAGCGCATCTTGAAGCTGCATCGCCAAAATCAAAAGAAGCAGTTGATCTGGAGAAGAAGTAATGAATCGAGAAACATTTTTCGCATTCATTTAGCGCCAAAAACCTAACATCAAATATAGTACAAATTAAAAAGAGTCAGAAGATTGTTGTTTGTTGTGTTTAGTTCTAAATAGTAAATTGAGCCGTCATTACACAGAGCAGGGGCGAATCTAGAATTTTCCAAAGGGGGGTGGGGCTTTGACAAAGCCAATATATAGTGGGGGCCTCCCCCCCAAAACATTTAAAAAAATAAGTGTCATTTTCCTTCATTTTGGCATCCCATTCACTGGCCCTTCTAGGGGATAGCTTGACTTGTCTCCTTTCCTTTTATTTATTTATTATTTTTTTTGTGGACCAAAAGAGGCGGGAGAGGGGGGTCACACCCCTGCAGAGTATTTATCCTGGTTACCATGGTGACACCCTATAGCACAAAAAATAACATTTGAATTATGGTAGAATACTTTTACTTTTTACTTAAAAAGTACAATTTACACCAACTACATTTGTACTTTTACTTAAGTAGATTTTTTTTATTGGTACTTTTACTTTTACTTAAGTAAATTTTTTGCCTAATTATCTGTACTTTTACTTAAGTACAAAAAGTGAGTACTTCATCTACCACTGGTATTGGGTTCATGCAGTCGGAAGTGAGGCGCAGCTCGACCTTGCCTCACTCGAATGCCTCAGCTGGATTTAATTAAAAAAAAAAACAGAAAAACAAACAACTTAGGCTATTTATACCCCAAAAAATGGCAGAAACGTGTTGTCAAACTCCAAATGCATGTTTGATACATGTAAAAATTATTATTTCTTTGTGTACACTTTCTTTTTTCTTTCCTGATGACAGGTGAGGCACTGACTCACCTGCCTCCTCCGACTGCACGTCCTTGCCCCAAGTGTCCTTGGAGCAGACACCAAACCTCCTAATTTCTCCCACCATTGGTGCTGTCATGGCTGCCTGCTGCAGTGCAATGCAGCGGAGTACTATTCCCATTGTGGAACTAATAAAGGTATTCTTTTACTTTTTTATTCTTATTTTAACGCACAATTCACCAAGTTGAGTTGATGTTCAGGTCCTGTAAAATTAAGTTGCTGCTATGACAAATTTTCATTATGTGCCAACGGATTGTACCAGTGTACCAAATAAAATGAACCGTAAGCACAAAAGCTACCGTTAAAATTAAATCTAAAAGAGGATATGCATATGTTTTGCTTCAAAGTTAAAGAATGGTTTTGGCGGGAAATATGATAAATTGTAAACCTTCAAAATCTGTATTTTAGGTAAAAGTATATGCAGTGTTTCCTATCCCACATATACAAAATATTTGCTGCATTTTTCTCCGATTATGGATTATGAACTTAGCAGAAAAGCTGTTTGTTCTAAATTTAGACACGAATTGTGATCATAAACTTTAAGCTTAAAACTATCAAACTAAACAAAAACAGAACAGAGTTCATAGTATTTGAATGAGGATTAATTTTAAAGAAAAAGTTAAACCCCTTCACTGAGTTTTAATGAAACAGCATTTTTTGTATGAACTGGCTTTAGATGTAAAATCTTCGTCCTGTTCGCAACAGTGAGAAGATTTAAACATACCTAATGATTCTGTGAATAGTTATCATCCTGTGTAATTTTTTATAGACATCATGGGAACTGGAATGCATACTATGTGCTGCATGATTCGTATTTTTTTTTTAGACTCTCTGCTGTTTGGACATGGTTTATTCCAGGCATGGGCAAACTGTGGCCCGCGGGCCACGTGCGGCCCATTAAACATTTCAATAAGGCCAGCCAAACTTGAAACAATTAAATGAATAAACCTTGTTAAGGACGGGACAGTGGCCTCACAACAAGAAAGTCGTGGGTTCGAGTCCTGCTTGGAACACTGTCCTTTCTGTGTGGAATTTGCATGTTCTCCCGTGTCTGCGTGGGTTTCCTCTAGGTACTCCTGTTTCCTCCCCCCTCCAAAAACATGAATGCCAGGTTGATTGGCCGGTGCCAAAATTGCCCCTAGGAATGAGTGTGTGTGGACGGTTGTATGTGTGTGGCCCCGTAACAGACTGGCGACCTATTCTGGGTGTACCCTGCCCTTTGCCTTGAATCAGCCGGGATGGACTCCGACGCCCCCGGAACCCTGTAAGGATAGACGGATAAGAAGGTTACTTACTTGTTAAGAAGTAACAAGTAAGTTACTTACTTACTTACTTGATAAGTACTTACTTGATAAGAAGGTTACTGAAACCTTGTTAATGTTTTATTGTCCCTGTAATTCTGAGGTTTCTTCACTAGATGGCGCCAAAGATAGAACAACACTGCTCCCATTAAAGTGTGTGTGTCTCCGTGATGTGCGCGTTATCGAAACAAACAGTGTACACAAATGTGGAAAGCAATCAAGGCCAATACACACACGTAAACAAGCGTGTTAGATGTTAAAACAACCAAAATGTAACATCAAGCGCTTAGATTTCAAACGCTAGATTATATTTCGATCTAATCTAGCAGTTACCAAAGCATGCCATCCATCTGCTCCTGTTCCGGCCTGTTTGTCAAATGGTAGAACTCAATGTCCTGGGCATGGCCACACCGAGGAGACCTTCACCTTCACGCTCCATCAGGATGAAATCCAGCTATGGATCCCCGTCCAGGGCATCGCTGGGCTGAGGAGTCCCCGTGTTTCCATCAGGATGAAGAACATCTATTGACTTCTTTAAATATTTAGCTGTAGAGTAGAATAAGCTAATATTTAAACAATAATCTTTGACACATTGGTTGCTCGTCCCAGGGGAGGGATCTCTCCTTCATGTAGATCCCCACGAGGTTTCTTATTTTTTCCCCACTGATGGTTTTTTTAGGAGTTTTTCCTCACCGTGAAGGAGAGTCTAGGGGCATAAATGTGCTAGTCTTGTTTAGTTAGCATTTGTTAGTTATTTTTCTTGCTGTATATTTGTGTTAATACATTCCTCTTTTTCTTGTGAAGCCCATTGAGACGGAAATTTTGTGATTTTGGGCTATACAAATAAAATTGAATTGAATTTAATTGAATTTGGGCTGCGAATCAAAAAGTTTGCCCACCCCTGATTTTTTCACTAGATACTGTTAAACGTTTTTACTACCCTTAAAACTAGTTTCTAGTGCACTTTATGGTAAAAAAATTTACATGCTTGAGAATTCAAAATAGATAATGTATGCACGTAAATATTTATGTGTTGTCTATATTTTATTCATGATAAAAAAATAATATTCCATAATGCTGTTCTCAATAGTGAGACATAATAAATTTTTCTTCCATAACTGTGTCAAATCTCTGCCTTTGAGACTTTAAATGATAAATTTTATCCAAGCAATTAGAAATTTTACAGACAACACTCAGAGGAATCCATCAAAATCCAATCCAAGAACGTTTTTGACAAAAGGTTGAGTCCAACTGACCTTCTTTGCCTGTGTGCAGGTGTGCGGAGCAGTGGTGTACTTAGAGGAAACACACAGCCAATTTTGTCGGCTTCGTACCAGATGGGTTCACCTCCTAGTGCCTCTCTTTTCCAGGTTTCTCTTCTCCGTCCTCATGAGCGCGGAGATTAACATTGAGTGATTGGCAGCGGTGTTCTCACTTAGCACTCTAGTCATGTTGCCCCAGGGCCTCCAAGAGTCGTAAAGCAACGGTGGAAGTGCCACTGTGGCTTTAGCTGTCATTTAGCCAGAACCCACCCTCCGCTAACAGAGGATGGATAGTACCAACAGCCGCTTTGAATTATGGGCTGAACTCGATCCCGGTAATATATATATATAAATATACCAGCCAGCAAAAGGGAGCCGTTTCGTGTTGAAATACCTCCTGCCGCAGATTACTGAGGTAATATTTCCTGCATTGCAACCAGTGGTGGAACGTAACAAAGTAAATGTACTTAGTTACTGTACTTAAGTAAAAAAATTGTGTATCTGTACTTTACTTAAGTAAAATTTAAGACCTGTACTTTTACTTTTACTTCACTACATTTTTAGAGCAAATATCTGTACTTTTACTTCACTACTTTTTAAAAGTGTGTTTTACATTTTTCGTTACATTATCGTTCAGGAATTTGAAAAATACACAGTTTTTTTAGCGCATCTTAAAGCCGCATCGCCAAAATCAAAAGAAGCAGTTGATCGGGAGAAGAAGTAATGAATCGAGAAACATTTTCCATTCATTCAGCGCCAAAAACCTAACATCAAATATAGTACAAATTAAAAAGAGTCAGAAGATCGTTGTTTGTTGTGTTTACTTCTAAATAAAAAGTTGAGCCATCATTACACAGAGCAGGGGCGGATGTAGAGTTTTCCAAAGGGGTGTGGGGCTTTGACAAAGCCAATATATAGTGACTTGGGGCCTCGCCCCCAAAACTTTTACTTTTACTTTTTAAGACCGGTACTTTTACTTCACTACATTTTTAGAGCAAATATCTGTACTTTTACTTCGCTACTTTTTAAAAGTGTGTTTTACGTTTTTTGTTACATTTTAGTTCAGGAATTTGAAAAATACACAATTTTTTTTAGCGCATCTTGAAGCCGAATCGTCAAAATCAAAAGGAGCAGTTGATCGGGAGAAGAAGTAATGAATTGAGGACCAATCAGAATCGAGAGTAAACTTTTTCCGCATTCATTCAGCGCCAAAAAACTAACATCAAATGTAGCACAAATTAAAAAGAGTCAGAAGATCGTTGTTCATTGTGTTTACTTCTAAATAAAAAGTTGAGCCATCCTTACACAGAGCAGGGGCGGATCTAATATTTTCTAAAGGAGGGCGGGGGTGGGGGGCGTGAGGTCATTGACAAAGCCAATATAGGGTGACTGCCCCCACCCCAAAAAAAAACATTTTAAAAATTATATGTCATTTTCCTGCATTTTGGTGGCCCATTTGCTGGTCCTGCTAGGGGATAGCTTGACTAGTCCCATTTCCTTTCTTCTTTTTCTTTGCGGACCAAAAGAGGCGGGAGAGGGGGGAGTGGTCACGCCCCTGCAGAGTATTTATTTGTGACCCTACAGCACAAAAAATAACATTTGAATTATGATCGAATACTTTTACTTTTTTAAAAAGTAAAATTTACACCAATTACTTTTGTACTTTTACTTAAGTAGATTTTTTTATAAGTACTTTTACTTTTACTTAAGTATTTTTTTTTGCCTAATTATCTGTACTTTTACTTAAGTACAAAAAGTGAGTACTTCATCCACCACTGCCAGCCAGCAAAGGGAGCCGTTTCGTGTTGAAATACCTCTTGCCGCAGATTACTGAGGTAATATTTCCTGCACTGCACTTGAGTGGTTATGCTCTGTAGGCAATCTACCTGGTTCAGCTTCAACCCGTGGAGATGCTGCTGGCATGAAAAACGAGCCATTGACTCGCGCTGATTGCTCTTTTTATCACCCAGCAGTTAGGAAAGAATGAGGAGTTTTAATGAGGACAATTGGTGAAAGTGTCAAGCCAACCAGCAGCCGTAAGTGGTCAAACATCCACTCGGAGGACTATTTATAGTTCCTCACACAAGTGAAATAGTTCATTTGAGTCACACACCCGATTATAAACCGACATTACTTCAGTCAAATTAAGGTCATTTGTCTTGAATGTGTCCCACTGCTTGATGGAAATAGACAGTGGTGGATGAAGTACTCACTTTTTGTACTTAAGTAAAAGTACAGATAATTGGGCAAAAAACTTACTTAAGTAAAAGTAAAAGTACCAATAAAAAAAATCTACTTAAGTAAAAGTACAAAAGTAGTTGGTTTAAATTGTACTTTTTAAGTAAAAAGTAAAAGTATTCGACCATAATTCAAATGTTATTTGTTGTGCTATAGGGTGTCACCATGGTAACCAGGATAAATACTCTGCTGGGGTGTGACCCCCCTCTCCCGGCTCTTTTGGTCCACAAAAAAAAAAATAAATAAAATAAAAGTAAAGTAAAGGTATCCCCTAGAAGGGCCAGTGAATGGGCTCCAAAATGGAGGAAAATGACACTTATTTTTTTAAATGTTTTGGGGGGGAGGCCCCCAGTCAGTATATATTGGCTTTGTCAAAGCCTCACCCCCCTTTGGAAAATTCTAGATCCGCCCCTGCTCTGTGTAATGATGGCTCAACTTTTTATTTAGAAGTAAACACAACGAACAACAATCTTCTGACTCTTTTTAATTTGTACTAGATTTGATGTTAGGTTTTTGACGCTGAATGAATGTGGAAAATGTTTCTCGATTCATTACTTCTTCTCCCGATCAACTGCTTCTTTTGATTTTGGCGATGCGGCTTCAAGATGCACTAAAAAACCTGTGGATTTTTCAAATTCCTGAACAAAAATGTAACAAAAAATGTAAAACACACTTTTAAAAAGTAGCGAAGTAAAAGTACAGAGATTTGCTCTAAAAATGTAGTGAAGTAAAAGTAAAAGTACCGGTCTTAAATTTTACTTAAGTAAAGTACAGATAAACAATTTTTTTTACTTAAGTACAGTACAGAGTCTATTTCCACCACTGGAAATAGACTCTTATGGTTTCCATTCTGGCTGGCGGTTTCTATGTGTGTACAATTGAATGCTTTTGTTTGCTGATTCAGGGCAAATCTTCTGAACTACAGGAGCTATGTCCTGGAGGGGAGCCAAGACGTGGAAGAAGAAGTGAGGAAAAGTGGGGAGAGGGAGCAATCAGACAAGTAACAAGTTTTAAATATCAGCTCATTAGCCACCTGTAAACCCATCTAATGAGCACTCATGGATTTTTCATTCGGATAATCGGATAGAGGTAGAAAAAAAAAAAACAAGTGCACTTTCTTGTTTCCCCCTCAGGTTTGTTGTACCTGCCAAGGTTTTATTGCACACATATACCATTACAGTATCACCCACCCACTGCAGTTTACACTCAGTCGATCAATGAGAGGAGGGGAAAAAAAAGTTCTGCTTGCTCCTGAAAGAGAAATCTAAAGCATAAGTCAAAGTAAAATGTTTGATAAGAGCTACATTTTAATATTTGTAGATTAGATTTTTTTTTTGTTTCGCCAAAAATAACGGGCTTCTTTTTTATTTACTCAGTGGGAGGATTCTTTGCACTTAACTGGGCCTTCTGGTTGATAAAAGTTCATTTCTTGGAATTTTTTTTGTCGTAATTCTAGTTGAAGAGGCACAAGGTTAACTACAAATTTCAAAAGTCCAAATAATAGCAAAGTTAAAACATGGGCAACCAGGGTGACCTGGCTGGAAAGGATGGTATGACCCAACAGGGAAGTCTGGGGTGATTGCCCTTAAATAGATGGCGCGGTCCACAGATGTGTGGAATCAGGAATCATCCTCAGGTGACCCTAATCAGATTGTTTAGGAAAATCCAGGGCTCCCTCTGGCGGCAGGTGAGGGCTCCTGATACCATAACGAGGACGTTCAGTATGTTCGCCATCCTCTCACAGAGGCACCTGCACTGGCTTGCTCATGTATGCAGGATGGACAATGGCCGTATTCCAAAGGGTATCCTCTTTGGGAGGAAGGCAGCCAACTTGACGACCTGCCTTGCGGTACAAAGATGTCTGCAAAAGGGATCTGAAGTTGTGCAACAACAACACAGCAGATCTTGAGTCAGTGACTTCTGACCGCTTGTCATGATGTGGAGCTGAGGCCAAAATATACCCTTGACACAACAGCCAGGTTCAGATGAAAAAATCACAAGCAGATTTATTAGATTGATAAAAAGTCCAAATAAAGCAGACAACAACAGATAAACTAGGAAGGTTCTGATGCATGAGCTGGAGCCAAAAACTGGATAACAGGTCAGCATTATAAACAACAATCTGGCGAAGAGTGTGTCAAAAACCGATCCATTTATGCTGCAGCAGATGAGTAGATGAGTTTCAGGTGTGACTTGTTGCACACACACAGACAAGAGGGAGGGGGGAAACAGGACACAGAGGGGGAACAGACTACTCTCCTGACACCGCTATAGTAGGTGGTGTGCAACTGTCTAAATCTGTATCAAGAAGGCCAAGGAGAACAGAGAGGTCCAGTGCAAGGCCACAAAGACCCAGAAATGGGAGAGAAGTCAGTCGACCACTGCTCCCCCCATGACTCATACCGCCTATCAAATTTGCGTCAAGCTGCAGCTCCTACATCGGCTTATTCAGCCACAACCGATGTTGCAGAAACAGATAAGTATCCAGGTGTAGATTTCATTGTCTCTAGACATAAAAAGATACCAACATAACAGACAACTAAATATAACGCGATTAGATATGTGTGTTGCATGCTAATGCGAACGCGCTAACCACGCGGCCACCGTCTTTGGGTGAAGACGGTGGCCGCGTGGTTAGCGCGTTCGCCCGCGGACCAGAAGGTCGCGGGTTCGCGTCCCACGGAGAGCACGTCTAGGGTCCTTGGAGAAGACACCTAACCCCCGCTTCTCCCACCATTGGCGCCGTTGAAGGGCAGCCTGCTGCGGTGTAAGGAGTGCAGCAAACAAATTTCCCCGGTGAGGGATGAATAGAGTAATTAAAAAAAAACAAAAAATAAATAGTAGGATTTTAAATGCAGTTTTCAAAAATCGACTAATTTTTAAAAACAATTTTAGTTTTTAAAAATTTAGGTACTATTTAGAACACTGAACTCAGAAAAGTGAACAAAAAAAGCTGAAAATTCAGCTGAAAAAATTGTTACTCGAGTTTAGTTCCATATGTTTATTAAAAGAACATGTGTTAATTTGGGCAGCATGGTGGCCTCACAACAAAAAGGTCGGGGTGTTCGAGTCGTGGGTGGGGACGATATTTGGAACACTGGTCTTTCTGTGTGAAGTTTGCATGTTCTCCATGTGTATGCGTGGGTTTTCTCGAGGTAGTTCAGTTTCCTCCTACCTTCCAAAAACATGCATGCTAGGTTGGTTGGCAAGTATAAAATTGCCCCTTGGAATAAGTACTGTATGTGTAGCCTTGCGACGGATTGGCGACCTGGTCGGGATGTATCTTGAATCAGCCGGGATAGGCTCCTGCACTCCCCGCAGCCTTGTTTAAGATGGATGGCTCAGAAGATTAACGAATGAATATTTTCACTTTTCTTTTGTTCAAGAAGCATAATTTACCACATTAAGACGTCTATGAGATAAGAGAAATTTTTTGGTAAAGTATGCATGATAAGCTGCGGTAGGTTCAGTTTTTCTTCCAAAAGAAGAACTTTTAGTCTCATTTGCCACACCTTTCTTTCTTTTCTTCTCTCACACAGAGGAGCGTGTTTGATTCCTGGTGGTTCTTTTTTAAGTTCAGACACAGTCCCTCTTCTTCTCATCAGCAGCAAGAGAAAGAATCAAGCAGTTCAAAGGATTTCTATAATAGAAACATACGTATTATCAGAGATGTTCAGCTTCTCATGTTTTCATCCCAGGCCGTTGAAGGTGTATCACTTTTCCGTTCCGTTATCGTCCGCTTGTTCCGGGGTTGGGTCGCGGGGGCAACAGCCTTAAACGGGCAGCCCAGGCCTCTCTCTCCCCGGCTGCATCCTCCAGCTCACCCAGAAGGATCCCAAGTCAATCCCCGGCCAGCTGTGAGACATAGTCTCTCAAGCGGGTCCAGGATCTGCCTCTTGGTCTGTTCCCGGTGAAACGTGCCCGAAACACCTCGCCCGCGAGGCGCTCGAGGGGCATCCTGACCAAATGCCCGAACCACCCCATCTGGCTCCTCTCGAACTGGAGGAGGAGCGGCTCGACACCGAGCACTTCTCGGCACCACTTTTCACTTGCTAATTTTCTTCCACTGTGTGGATTTGGTTCTTTCCTCTTCTGTTCTTTTCGATCTATACATAACATCAGCTCCAGCCGCTTTCTCCAGTGGGTGCTGATTACAAATAATCATATACATTCAGTGGTGGATGAAGTACTCACTTTTTGTACTTAAGTAAAAGTACAGATAATTAGGCAAAAAATTTACTTAAGTAAAAGTAAAAGTACCAATAAAAAAAATCTACTTAAGTAACAGTACAAAGGTAATTGGTGTAAATTGTACTTTTTAAGTAAAAAGTAAAAGTATTTGATCATAATTCAAATGGTATTTGTTGTGCTATAGGGTGTCACCATGGTAACCAGGATAAATAATCTGCAGGGGTGTGACCCCCTTTCCCGCCTCTTTTGGTCCACAAATAAATAAATAAAATAAAAGGAAAGGGGACAAGTCAAGCTATCCCCTAGAAGGGCCAGTGAATGGGCCGCCAAAATGGAGGAAAATGACACTTATTTTTTAAAATGTTTTTCGGGGGAGGCCCCCAGTCACTGTATATTGGCTTTGTCAAAGCCCCACCCCGCTTTGGAAAATTCTAGATCCGCCCCTGCTCTGTGTAACAATGGCTCAACTTTTTATTTAGAAGTAAACACAACGAACAACAATCTTCTGACTCTTTTTAATTTGTACTTTATTTGATGTTAGGTTTTTGGCGCAGAATGAATTCGGAAAATGTTTCTCGATTCATTACTTCTTCTCCCGATCATCTGCTCCTTTTGATTTTGGCAATGCGGCTTCAAGATTCGCTAAAAAACTTAACTAAGATGACTGACTATTTGACTGACTAAAAAACTTAACTAACCCTATTTTTCAAATTCCTGAACGGAAATATAACAAAAAATGTAAAACACACTTTTAAAAAGTAGCGAAGTAAAAGTTGCAGATATTTGCTCTAAAAATGTAGTGAAGTAAAAGTAAAAGTACAGGTCTTAAATTTTGTTCTCCTCTTTGAGGGCGGAGTGAAAGTCTACGACGTGCATACGTAGTGATGTAACGCTTTTCAAAATAAAATAAAATTTCAAAATTGAAGTGAAAAAAAAAAGTTTAATTTATGGTGTTTATGATTGGCCTCACGCGGGCCGGACAGGAGCGTACAAAGGGCCGGATGTGGCCCGCGGGCCTTGATTTGCCCAGGTCTGCTCTAATTAAAGATAGCCAAGGTGTATACAATAATGCTTGTTAATTGAGATAAACTATTTAAATATCTAAACATTAATGCCAGGCATTCAGTCTGGCAAATCAATCTGCTCGGTATATGAAATAAATATATATTTTACTTACACAAAAAGTTGAGATGATGGATTTTGTTTAGAGTAGAATTCAAATGGAGAAAAAAAAAGCTTTTGCTCCCCACTGGCACAACCTTTCCACAGAGTTAATATCACAGTGGGTGGAGGAACGTATTTGTTTAGAGCAAAAAAGCACACTAATAGACTTTATTTGGTACTTGATTAAAGACTTTTCAAAGCCACACATCACGTAACATTTTCCATTTGTACAAACTGAGACATCATTTTCCGTCTGACTGACCTCAAACGTCATTTTTAATCTTTTTTATTTTCATTTTAAAGCCAGTTGCTTGACAAATTTCACCCTTGACATGTTTCTTAACCTTGCATCCAGAGATTTTCCAGCATCGGCTCTTAGAAGTTAGTCGAATATGTTCCATTTGAAAGACGAGATGTGTGCCTTCTGTATTTTCAGGATGAATGAAGAATGAGACGTAGCCGTCTTATTGAATAACGGCGTTGATGCTTGCGGCGAAGACCACTCATGATCTCTCGAATTAAATTGATGGATTACGACAGCATGTGGGAAAAAAAAAACAGATTTGAGATGTCAGGACGGAGGCACTGCACAGCCATCAGACAACCGGTTACCATAACAAATATGACAGGAAACTCGTAAAATTATGATAATGATTGGGTGGCGTAATAAAATCTGTATATGTGTCAAATCACCTTTTGAAATGTTTTGCAGAGCCGTGAGCTGTCTGCAGAATGGAATGAGACTGTGCGGGTAAGCAATGGTCTATTTTACTATTTTTATACAGAATTAGAGAAATTAGAAGGGTGTAGTATTTGCCTGGAAGTAAAATTAAAATGTCAGCTATTATTTTCATCATACTGTTTAAGCCACCATCTGTCCTCTTTGAGACGACGTCCAAATGTAGCAGAAATTAAATGAAAAAGCATGTTTTCTCTTTTCTGAAATTGATGTCATTGCATAGTTATTTCTTTATTTTCAAGAAATCAGGACAAAATGGATCAAATGCATACAGTGGTGGAACAAAACGAAGTAAATGTACTTTGTTACTGTACTTAAGTAAAAAAATTATGTATCTGTACTTTACTTAAGCAAAATTTAAGACCTGTACTTTTACTTTTACTTCACTACATTTTTAGAGCAAATATCTGCAACTTTTACTTCGCTACTTTTTAAAAGTGTGTTTTACATTTTTTGTTATATTTCCGTTCAGGAATTTGAAAAATAGGGTTAGTTAAGTTTTTTAGTCAGTCAAATAGTCAGTCATCTTAGTTAAGTTTTTTAGCGAATCTTGAAGCCGCATTGCCAAAATCAAAAGGAGCAGATGATCGGGAGAAGAAGTAATGAATCGAGAAACATTTTCCGAATTCATTCTGCGCCAAAAACCTAACATCAAATAAAGTACAAATTAAAAAGAGTCAGAAGATTGTTGTTCGTTGTGTTTACTTCTAAATAAAAAGTTGAGCCATTGTTACACAGAGCAGGGGCGGATCTAGAATTTTCCAAAGCGGGGTGGGGCTTTGACAAAGCCAATATACAGTGACTGGGGGCCTCCCCCGAAAAACATTTTAAAAAATAAGTGTCATTTTCCTCCATTTTGGCGGCCCATTCACTGGCTCTTAAGAGCACACCTGAGGAGGCATGCTCAGAGGATCCTAGTCCTCTTTGGATCTACCTATCAATGTGAACAGACATTCTCAGTTATGAAGTTCAACAAATCCAAACACAGATCTTTTATGACTGATGACCACCTCTCAGCTGTCCTTCACATAGCCACTTCAGACATTCCGCCAGATTTCAATGTTCAAGCCCAGAACAGACTGGATTATTCTCACTGAAGAGGTAACATGAGGTGGAAAGCATTACAAGTTAAAAAATAAATTGCACTGGTTCAATAATTGTTCTTATTTAACCAATAGACCACAGTTTCACATAACCTAATATACATATTTACAGAGTGCTTTATTCGTCTGATTATCAGTACCAGCTATTCAAAATATTGAAGTATTTTACAATCAAAGAAAGTTGGTGGCCCTCTGACACAATTCAGGCTTCTCATGCGGCCCCTGATAAAAATGAATTGCCCACCCCTGAATTAGTCTTGTTTAAGTAGCATTTAAATGTTTTTGAAAAGTCGTTAAAACAAAAAATTCTCAAATGAAAGACCATTTATTATTTTTATGTTGTCTGCTGATATCGGACAAAATCCAACAAAAACAATGAATTATCAAGACGAAAATAAGATCAGTTATTTTCTAAGGAGAAATAAACGAGTCCATATAGAGACAGAATAGAAATGAGCAACACATATCCTTCTTTTCTTAGATCTGACTCCTTCTGACAACTTTGTTTTCATAAATTTGTCTAGTGGATTTTGAGAGAAACAATTGAGAAACCGTTTTGGACCAAATACAGATTCTCGATGTGACTTGAGAATCTCAGATTTGTCTTCCGAGCAAGAGCTAGATTTGAGCATTGAAATGTTCTTCTGCGATAAGCTTATCACATAAGCTAAAAACTGTGTTTTCTTTTTGACGTATTCAAAGTTTAAGACAAGTTTTTAATTTTTTTAAAATTTTGATATACTTTATTAATCCCTTAGTTGGCGTTGGCATTATTAATAGTTTGGGTGACCGAAGAGGATACAGCAGATAGGGTTAGATGGAAGAAACTGACTTGCTGTGGCGACCCTTCAGCCATCATCTCCTCTAGTACCAACCACATACCAACTCCCCTAGTACTAAGTAACTCCCCCAGTAACTAGTACCTCTCCTAGTACCTCCCCTAGTACAAACCAAGTTAGTACCAATCCTAACAAGGAAGTTTAAACAAGAAAGAAATCTAAGACACACTCAGACAACCTTCTAAAACTGACCAGGAATCCTTGAAGAGACTATCTGATGACTCTGTGGTAATACTATGGATTTTGAAGCAGGGTATATAGCAGACAGGAAACAGTGTGACATTGTGTGCTTGTGTCAGTATGGAATACTTTTATCCACAGTCCTGAGTTGGACTGTGTGTTCATTACGGGAAAGGAACTGGGATAGTGTGAAAGTATCTTTTGGTGCCCTGTGCTCAAAACATGTGTCCTAGCCCGCAGTACATGAACTCCCAAAAACTGCGCAAGGGAACTGCCCATCCCCCCAGTTAAGCGGAAAGGAGACTTCTTTTGTCTGCGTTCGGAATTTGATGACAGATTTGAAGATAAGATTTTATTACTGATGTGGAGAAAACAAACATGAACAAGGACAGCTTAAAGTTCAATGGGTCAAGTTTAAGATTTATTAACTTAAAATAAGACATTCTAAGAAATATAATCAACTAAATACCACTTTCCACAGTTTGCTTTTGCATTCACAATCCTGTTCCATTCCCAAGGTTGAGCAGTGTCTCTCAGACATCTGTTTTTTACATACTCTATTTATCCCTCACCGGGAAAATTTACTGTATGTACTGCACTACTATACCGAAGAAGGCTGCCACAACAGCGCAATGGTGGGAGAAACATGGGTTAGATGTCTTCTCCATGGACCCTGGATGTGAAATCGGTGTGAATCGAACCCGCAAACTTCCGGTCTGTGGGCGAATGCTCTACCACTGAGTCACCATCTCCTTTACCATTTACCGGACATCTGCACGTTACCCACAACTCTGAGAATGGAAGGATGGGGTCAAAGCAACGGAAACTCTTCGGAAAAAGACGTTATATACACATTTGAAATGAATCAACTGCGATGACCAAATAGTCAGTCATCTTCTTCTCCGTCTATCCCTTTCGCGGTTGCGGGGGGTGCCAAAGCCCATCCTGGCTGATTTAAGGTGAAGGGCATGATACATCCCGAACAGGTCGCCAGTCTGTCATGGGGCCACACACATACAACCATCCACACACACACACTCATTCCTAGGGGCAATTTGGCACCGGCCAATCAACCTAGCATGCATGTCTTTGGAGGGTGGGGGGAAACCGGAGCTCCCGGAGGAAACCCACGCAAACACGGGGAGAACATGCAAACTCCATACAGAAAGGACAGTGTTCCAAGCCTCCAAGCCTCGGAACACCGTCCCACCTGGGACTCGAACCCACGACTTTCTCGCTGTGAGGCCACTGTGCTACCCACTGCGCCACCGTGCTGCCCGATGACCAAATATTTAGAATGAAAATCATAAAAGCCAAATAACAAGTTTAAATTGTTTCTCTTCTATAAATGTATCCTGCAACAGACTAGCGACCTGTTCGGAATGTATCCTGCCTCTTGCCTGAAATCAGCCGGGATAGGCTTTGGCACCCCCTGAACTTTTTTGGGAATAAGCGGCTCAAAAAACAAACCTAAACAAATCTAAATCAGTTATAAATAGACTTTCACTTAATTCTTAGTGAATGTAGCTGTTTTTTATGTTGAATATTTTTTACATTTCTATTTGGACATGTTCCCTCCCAAATACATAAACTAGTTTCAGAAATTCTGTTTTTTGCCCTTCACTTTTTAGCTTTACTGTTGTTGCATGCTTCGAAACACAATCTTTTTCGGTGGGAAAAGTCCTAACCCTGTCTCAGAAAAGCAAGCGAGTTTGTCTTGCAGTTAGCATGATGGCACTTATTGAGCTCAGTTTCTTAAGCCTCAGGCAAGCTGTGACAGAAAATCCTCCGCAGGAAAGTCTGCTTCATCAATGCTCAGATAGAAAAAAAAAAATCTAACTTTTGCCAAGTCCTTGAGTATGGAATAGTTTTCCCAGTGTTTCATAGAGTCTGATGGCATTTAGATCAGAAGGAAAGGATTCTGAGTTCATAATGAAAGTCGAAAAACGAAGTGCAGGCAGATAAGTTGCTACACAAGCTAAAGGTCAAGAGAATCTTAATTACCCGCTGAATGGCCAAATATAGTGCATGCTAACTGAAAACACGAGCGAGAAAGTAAACTTTGTCTTTCAGGCAAACTTTTACAGAGTTTACTGACCGATTAATTTTGTCATAAAATGATCACATTTTTTTTCATTTGCATGCTTGGCCTGAGATTATGTAGCCTTGTGTTGTGATGTGGAAGGAGGAGGACCCAAATGCAGGACATTAAACAAGATTTATTTAACCAAGGATCAGCAAAGCTGTAAGCAAAGAAACAGAAGTCAAAAGGGATCAAAATGGTTTTCAAAGGGTTAATCTCAGTTCCAAAGGATATACGTTGGGTCGGAAGTCAGCCAAGGCTGGAAGGGAATGAAGACCCGACGAGGAATGCTGGTGAGGCTGCCTTTAAATAGTCAGCAGGGAGATTAGGCGCAGGTGGTCCAAATCAGGTAGAATTGGAGGAAAGGTGAGATGGTCCCTGGCTCCCTCTGGTGGTGGTTGAGGGAACCACAACACCTTGTAAATTTAAAAGGAAAAAAAAACCCCGTCTGTCCAGCTGTCCATCCACGCTCTCACATCCCATCCATATGTATATGCATACTTAAAGTATGTATAAAGCAATATACTGTACACACAATGGTACAGGTTGGCGTTTTAGTTGCCATGGGATTCTGGTGAGTCTTTGTTTGTGTACGATATCCCACCAGTTTCTTTTATAATCGCTCAGCTTCCTCTTTCAAAAATGTCCGTGTAGGTTAAGTGACCTATTTGATTCTGTTGTGCAATCGACAAAAGAGGAGTGAGAGATGCGAGCAGGAGAAGAGGGCTTTCTTATCGGTCTTTCCCTGGGTCAGATGAACTCCTTTTCAGAACAAGCGAAGCCTGAATTTCTGATCTGAGCCTATCTGTGAGGAAGCTTTTTGCAATCCCTCGCTTTTATCTTGCTGAATACATTACGTATTTGAGCCACAAACTCAATTCCTACTCTCTCTTAGTCAGGCTGCTGTTCTTCCACCCACTGTTTTTGCCATTCACATGGGAAACTCTGGCACCAGAACAGATAAAACTTTTACCTTTGATCCAGCAGCAACTATATGTAATATAATATTCATCTGAGACAGACACATCTATGGGATCATCCATATTGAATCTGAGGAAGATGAAGTAGAGAAGGCCAATATATTTTTTAAAACAATGAGCAAAACTAGATAAATTATTGCAGTGACAAACTCTGAATGCATTTAAAGGCTTCTATGAAAGCTTAAAAATATCTCAAACACAAACGACTGTTAATTATCATGTTTCGGCTATTAGTAATAAAAAAAAATTCAAAATGATCTATAGGTTTTCTTTCATGGCTTCTTTTTAATGCTTCACATTTTCACATTGGTGGAGCTGGAGAGGTGGAGGTTTGCACTAGAAAGAAGAGGAATAAAGATTAGTCAGAGTAAGACAGAGTACATGTGTGTGAATGAGAGGGATCCAAATGGAAAAGTGAGGTTACAGGGAGAAGAGATAAAGAAGGTGGAAGATTTTAGGTACTTAGGATCAACAGTCCAGAGCAATGGAGAGTGTGAAAAAGAGGTGAAGAAGCGTTTGCAGGCAGGCTGGAACGGGTGGAGAAAAGTATCAGGTGTGATGTGTGACAGAAGAGTTTCAGCTAAAATGAAAGAGAAAGGGTACAAAACTGTAATGAGACCAGCCATGCTGTTTGGTTTAAAGACAGTGGCACTGAGGAAAAGACAGGAAGCAGAGATGGAGATAGCAGAGATGAAGATGCTGAGGATCTCTCTAGGAGTGACCAGGATGGACAGGATTAGAAATCAGTACATCAGGGGAACAGCACATGTTAGAGGTTTTGGGATAAAGTCCGAGAGGCCAGACTGAGATGGTTTAGACATGTCCAGAGGAGAGAGAGAGAGTACATTGGAAGAAGGACGCTGGATTTGGAACCACCAGGAAAGAGGCCAAGAGGAAGGCCAAAAAGGAGGTTCATGGATGCAGTGAAGGAAGACATGAAGATAGTTGGTAGGACCGAAGAGGATACAGCAGATAGGGTTAGAAGGAAGAAACTTACTTGCTGTGGTGAGCCCTGAAGGGAAATGCCGAAAGAAGACATTTTTACATTGATGCCTTTGACCAATCACATCTAAGCTGGCATTTGTTGCTAGGTAGACTATAATTATTTGCCGTTCTGTAAAGTAGTTTCTTCAATTTCTAATCCAAAATGTGAAAACTTCTTTGCACAGGTTGTGTCACAACATGAAGAATAAAATTTAAAAAAGAAAGTAAACATTTTTCCCAAAATGAGTCAGTTCTTACAGTTTTTCTAACCCACTCCATCCTTTGTTTCCCCTGTTATTTATGGTTCCGTCCCAGTGGTAGCAGTGATTTATTTTGTACCCTGTCCTTGAATTTTTATGTTTGGCTGTTATACCGTGAGCATCAGTGGAAAATAAATTTCTTTTGCATGAAACTGCTCTCAAGTTATTTCCTTTAAATTGAATGAAACAAATGGTTTCTTTATCTGTGAACATTAATAATATTCTTGAACGCTGAATGGAATTCAATAGGGAAAAAATGACATTGTGATGTCAGCAGTTATCCCCTAAAAATTTAACATATGCCTATCAAATAAAAGCGGGACAATGTTCCAGGTAACCCTATTCAACGTTTTCTAGGAATACGTTTTATGAATGGTGTACTGTCCTGAAAGGAGGTTAAAAATTAAAAGTGTTCCCAAAAGGCTTTTTAATTGGATTTTAGTGACACGTAGTGGTTTATTTCTCAGAAACAGGATGAAAGTTCATAGTCAATAATCAGTGAGCCAAAACAAGATGTTCCTGTTTATTATTTAACTACGACAACTTGCTGCATGCAAAATGTCCACTTTTATTTATTTATTTTTTCTCCAAATGTGCCAATGTTTGTTCAAAAAGCCTAGTGTGTGGTAATTTTTAAAATTTTTTAGAATGTTACATGATTTAAAAATGTCACCTTACCGAACTAGATTATGCAGCTTAGGATCTGACCGCCAGGGTCCCTACCATTGGTTGCCACCCATTTCCTCCTTCACCCGACCCCATCCCTCCTGCAGATGGTGAGTCCACTGGAAGGGCGGCCCATGTCCCCAGTTCGGGCTTAGCGCCAAGAGGCGCTCGCTCTCCCCGGAGACTCATGTCCGGGCAAGGGCAACTTGGCCATGTTTGATATCTTCATATGGGTTTTTGAGCCATGCTTTGTCTGGCTCCTCACCTAGGACCTGTTTACCTTGGGTGACCCTACCAGGGGCATTAATCCCCAGACAACATAGCTCCTAGGATCATTGGGGCACGCAAACCCCTCCACCACGATAAGGTGGTGGCACCGGGAGGAGACCAAGGGGCAGACCCCGGACCCGCTGGAGAGACTATGTCTCACAGCTGGCCGGGGAACGACTCGGGATCCTTCCGGAGAAGCTGAAGGATCCAGCCGGGGTGAGAGAGGCCTGGGCTGCCCTGCCCGTTTGAGGCTGTTGCCCCTGCGACCCGACCCTGGAATAAGCAGACGATAATGGAACGGAACCTTACTAAACTTTTCTAAATGTTTAGCAAATAATATTAGTGTTTTAAAGCAGTTAACTGGCTTTAAAGGGCGTTTGCATGTTCCCCTATCTTTTTGGGGGATCCTGTGGGTACTCCGGTTTCCTCCTGCCCTCCTAAAATATGCACGTTAGGCCAATTGGTCACTATGAAATTGCCCCTAAGAATGACTGAGTGCGTGGATGGCTGGTTGTGTGTGTGGGCCCGCGACAGACTGGCGACTTGTTCGGGGTGTATCTTGCCTCTTACCTGAAATCAGCTGGGATAGGCTCCGGTGCACCACGCGTTCCTGTTGGGGGATAGTCAGTTCAGTAGACGAAACAAAACAATTACTTGTTCAACTTGAAAGTCAAGGTGGCTCTATAGCAAGAAAGTCGGGGGTCCAAGTCCCAGGTAGGGATTAGGCTTGGAATACTACCCTTTTCTTGCTTTTTAACACTCTCAACTGCTCTTGCTTCTTGTTGAGGAGCAAAGAGGTAGAAATAAGTTACGGTCGGCTGTTATCCATCACATAAGCCTTCCTAGCTCAGAGCTTACATTAAGATAAATACTGCCCACTACTGGTCTGGCATGCTTATAACCACACTCAAAAGCGTATTTATACGGGTTTGTGCGGATGCGGTTATATTGAAAATGGTTATCTGTGTACGCGAGTGTCATGATGTGGAATGCAGGTGGAAGGAGGAGGACCCAATTACAGGACAAGAAACATGGTTCTTTGGATGAAGGAGTTCAGTAACGCGGTAACAAAAAAAAACACATGAATCAGTGGAATATCATTGAGTTCATCATTGAATTCAGGACTCTGCGTTCCTGTCCTGGGCATGGCCACACCTAGGAGACCTCCGCGCTTCTTCATCCCCGCTCCATCAGGATGAATTCCATCTACTCATCCCCGTCCAGGGCATCGCTGGGCTGAGGAGTCCCCCGTGTTTCCATCAGGATGAAGAACATCTATTGACTTCTTTAGATATTAGAATAAGCTAATATTTAAACAATAATCTTTGACACATTGTTTGCTCGTCCCGGGGGAGGGATCTCTCTTTCACGTGGATCCCCATGAGGTTTTTTATTTTTTCCCCACTGATGGGTTTTTTAGGAGTTTTTTTCTCACCGAGGAGAGTCTAAGTGCATAAATGTGCCAGTCTTGTGTAGTTAGCATTTGTTAGTTATTTTTCTTGTTGTGTATTTGTATTAATACATTCCTCTTTTTCTTGTGAAGCCCATTGAGACGGAAATTCTGTGATTTTGGGCTATACAAATAAAATTGAATTGAATTGAATTATTGTTCTAAATGTTTATCATGGTCAGGCAGCCAGGAAGACCTGGCTTGAATGGAAGGTATGACCCGACTGGCTGCCTATTTAAAGGCAGCTGCACAAAGACCTTCAGGTGTGTAAAATCAGGCCAATGAGGGAAGGCTCCAGGTTCCCTCTGGAAGTGGGCGAGAGAACCATGACTGAGGACAGCGGATATACGTTTTTAAAAATACCTGGCTAAGTGTGGACATGGCCACGGTTGAACAATTTTAAAACACATCTAAGGTGTGAATTCCAATTGTATTAAATGTTAAACTTGGTTGTTTTTTTTAAGATATTCAAACTGTTCTTTCTCATTGTTTTGAGAACAGTATGGAAAAAAATACATTTAATTTACATCAATTTTCAACAAAAGTTAAAGAAAGTTGGGGGAAATTTCTATGGTGTCTGTGGTAAGAAAGAGGGGCACAAACTTCACCAGCTTAATGCAGATTGTTTTGGCCCTTTGGGAGGTAATGCTCCTCTGAGCACACTGTGAGTTATGGAAGCATTTTAGGCCAGGATGAATAAGTAATGGGAACAAAATAACAGGAAACGTAAGCATGATAAATATTTTATTCCTCCAGCACTACGCTCTGACCTAAAATTTGGAATCCAAAACCATGCTTGTGACATTTTCAAAATAACAGAAATTCATAAAAGTGTTCCCAGTAATGGTTTTAGACCAAAGGGCAAATGTTAAATATTTAATAAGTGAATTGTTTTAAAGGCCTTTTTGGGAAAAGATTTACCTCTGGTCGTTGCCTCAGGGAAACAGCTTGTTTTAAAGACAAAACTGAAGAATACTTAGTATGTACTGAAAATGGAATCTGTTAGATTCTACGATTTGTGCCAAAACAGCTTTCCTGTGAGAGTTTCATTTTTCTGTGATGATTGAAACAGTTTTTTAAAAAATACTGATGAGAATAATTTTTCTAATTAAACACTGTCATCCGATTAAAAGAAAAAAAAAGGGGTAGTGTTTCATAAGGTTGTTGATGAAGTACTCACTTTTTGTACTTAAGTAAAAGTAAAAGTACCAATAAAAAAATCTACTTAAGTAAAAGTACAAAAGTAGTTGGTGTAAATTGTACTTTTTCAGTAAAAAGTAAAAGTTTTCGACCATAATTCAAATGTTATTTTTTGTGCTATAGGGTGTCACCATAGTAACCAGGATAAATACTCTGCAGGGGTGTGACCCCTCTCTCCCGCCTCTTTTGGTACACAAAAAAAAAATACATAAAATAAAAGGAAAGGGGGCAAATCAAGCTATACCCAGAAGGGCCAGTGAATGGGCCGCCAAAATGGAGGAAAATGACACTTATTTTTTAAAATGTTTTGGGGTGGAGGCCCCCAGTCACTATATATTGGCTTTGTCAAAGCCCCACCCCCCTTTGGAAAATTCTAGATCCGCCCCTGCTCTGTGTAATGATGGCTCAACTTTTTATTTAGAAGTAAACACAACGAACAACAATCTTCTGACTCTTTTTAATTTGTACTATATTTGATGTTTGGTTTTTGGCGCTGATTGAATGTGGAAAATGTTTCTCGATTCATTACTTCTTCTCCCGAGCAACTGCTTTTTTTTATTTTGGCGATACGGCTTCAAGATGCGATAAAAAACCTGTGTATTTTTCAAATTCCTGAACGAAAAATGTAAAACACACTTTTTTAAAAAGTAGCAAAGTAAAAGTACATATATTTGCTCTAAAAATGTAGTGAAGTAAAAGTAAAAGTACCGGTCTTAAATTTTACTTAAGTAAAGTACAGATACACATTTTTTTTACTTAAGTACAGTAACGAAGTACAGTAATGAAGTACATTTACTTCGTTACGTTCCACCACTGGCTGTGACACAAAAATGTTCATTAAAACTTTACATTTAAACATGAAAATAAAATCTTTGAAAAATAAAAGCTATAGCTCACAAGGCATTGTGGGTGAGGACTCACACCCACAGGAGATAACGTTATAGTATGGGAAAATTGACTTGTCTGAAGGTAAAGTAGACCTCATCTGGGTGGCATTTCAGACCAACATTTTCCATGAATGCTTCATCTATCATTACTTTTCATTCCATTCTGTTGTTTTCGTCTTATCCAGGGCCAAGTCGCGGGGGCAACAGCCTCAGATGGGAAACCCAGACTTCTCTCACCCCGACTGTATCCTCCAGCTCACCCAGGAGGATCCCGAGGTGTTTCCCGGCCAGTTGTGAAATATAGTCTCTCTAGCAAGTCTGGGGTCTGCCTCTGAGTCTCCTCCCAGTGGGACATGTCCAAAACACCAGCAAGGCACTCGGGGGGCATCTTAAACAGATTCCCAATTACATTTTCTGATTAAATTTAAGGGCTGTAACGTGGTGCAGAGATCAAGTGGAAAAGTGAGGTTATAGGGAGAAGAGATAAAGAAGGTGGAAGATTTTAAGTACTTAGGATCAACAGTCCAAAGCAATGGAGAGTGTGGAAAAGAGGTGAAGAAGCATATGCAGGCAGGCTAGAACAAGTGGAGAAAATTATCAGGTGTGTTGTGTGATAGAAGAGTTTCAAATAAAATGAAAGGGAAAGTGTACAAAACCGTGGTGAGACCGGCCATGCTGTTTGGTCTAGATGCTTTCGGCTGCTTGTGTCCGTGATCTCATTCTTTCGGTCACCACCCACAGCTGGTGACCATAGGTGAGGGTTGGAACGTAGATCGACTTGTAAATCGAGAGCTTTTCTTTTCGGCTCAGCTCTTTCTTTAACACGACAGACCAATGCAGCGTCGGTCCAAATGAAATTTTCACCACTAAGGATTCAATGAGTTCCTAAGTCCTTGCTACACTAGTTTGCATCTTGTATCTGTAATGTTCTGATTCCCTCGTGATAACAAACTCCAGAGCTCATGTTTTCTATTCCACCCGTCACAGAATACCCACTTCATCTGAACCAATCATCTAGATTTAGTTACACAGCTCTCATGGTGGGAGATCGCCTACTCCACAGCTGAAGTTAAAAAAAGATCACACAAACATCAAAGAGTGAATTACAGTTATCAGGGGATCTGTTGGAGTTCATCATTGTTCGCATCGCTTCCTCCATTTTTCCGATTCCACCACTTGCACCTGCATTACGTCATTTCTTATTTTCAGTGGTGGAACGTAACGAAGTAAATGTACTTCGTTACTGTACTTAAGTAAAAGAATTGTGTATCTGTACTTTACGTAAGTAAAAATTGAGACCGGTACTTTTACTTTTACTTCACTACATTTTTAGAGCAAATATCTGTACTTTTACTCCACTATTTTTTAAGAGTGTGTTTTGCATTTTTTGCCACATTTTCGTTCAGGAATTTGAAAAATTTTAGCGCATCTTGAAGCCGCATCGCCAAAATCAAATGGAGCAATTGATCGGGAGAAGAAGTAATGAATCGAGGACCAATCAGAAGTCGAGAGTAAACATTTTCCGCATTCATTCAGCGCCAAACAAAACCCCTATCATCAACTATAGCACAAATTAAAAAGAGTCAGAAGATCGTTGTTCGTTGTGTTTACTTCTAAATAAAAAGTTGAGCCATCGTTACACAGAGCAGGGGCGGATCTAGAATTTTCTAAAGGAGGGGGGATGGGGCGTGAGGTCATTGATATAGCCAATATAGGGTGAATGGGGGCCTCCCCCCTGAACATTTAAAAAAATTAGAGTTATTTTTCTGCATTTTGGTGGCCCATTCGCTAGCCGTGTAAGGGGATGGCATTACTAGTCCCCTTTTCTTTCTTCTTTTTTTTTTTTTTTTTTTTGTGGACCATTTATTGTGACCCTACAGCACAAAAAATGACATTTGAATTATGATTGAATACGTCTACTTTTTACTTAAAAAGTAAAATTTACACCAATTACTTTTGTACTTTTACTTAAGTCGATTTTTTTGTTGGTACTTTTGCTTAAGTAAATTTTTTGCCTAATTATCTGTACTTTTACTTAAGTACAAAAAGTGAGTACTTCATCCACCATTGCTTATTTTAGAATGTTTACTTTGTGTTTCAATTTTTTTCCCCAAACAGCAAAAGTCACATCTTTGTAGTTAGCTCAACAATCCTTGTTGCATTTTTGTCTGACCTTCTATGTTTCATCTTTTCTGAGTCACATAAACAAATAATTTTGTTCGTCGTGACAATTGATCACTGCATCTGAAACCATTTTGGTTTTTTTTGTTTTTTTGTCGCCACACTGTGCCGTGAAAGTAGATCTTTGCTGTTAAAAAATAAATTGGGTTGCCATACAACCTGCACTTGTGACATGAATTTGGTGGAAAGGAAAAGATTAAAAACAAGTGAAGGTGATTGCATGGATGGCAGTTGTCAAATACAGATAGAGCTTTGAAAGAGGAGGGAAGCCAAGTTATGTCGCTAGGCAACAGACCGTTTAAAAAATATATATTTTTTGATATAACATGGCTATGACTTTTTTTTTTTTAAAACTTTGGAAAGTTTGCACAGTATATTCCCACCATTGGTGAAACAGCTCCAACAACAGAATGGGCATCACATTTAAGATGTTTCTGGCTAACGCTCGAGGCATTTGTTGGAAATGAACAACCATTCCTTTAGATTGCAATATCTGTGTGTAAGAGAGAAGACTTAGTGCATAAATTACGATTGATCTTTTACTTTAAAAAAATGTCATCATAAATTGTATTTTTTTAAACAGTGTAAAACATGAAAAGAAAAAATATTTTTTGAAAATAACCAAAAAAAGAAAAAAAATCTGAGGCGCTTCAGTTGTTTCTGAAAAAAAAAAAACAACAAAAAAGAGACAATAATGAATTTAAAATATTTAGTATTTAACTATTTAATTTGAATTTAAATGAATACCCAAAGAATGAGATCGCGGGTACAAGCGGTCGAAATGAGCTTCCTCCGCAGGGTGGCTGGGCTCTCACTCAGAGATCAGGTGAGGAGCTCTGCCATTCGGGAGAGCTTGGTGTCGAGCCGCTCCTCCTCCAGGTCGAGAGGAGCCAGGTAGGGTGGTTCGGGCATCTGGTCAGGATGCCCCCCGAGCGCCTCGTGGGCGGGGTGTTTTGGGCACGTCCTACTGGGAGGAGACCAAGAGGCAGACTCCGGACCTGCTGGATAGACTATGTCTAATAGCTGGCTGGGGAACAACTTGGGATCCTTCCGGGTGAGCTAGAGGATGCGGCCAGGGTGAGAGAGGCCTGGGCTACCCGTTTGAGGCTGTTGCCCCCGTGACCCGACCCCAGAACAAGTGGAAGATGACGGAACTGAATGAATACCCTTAAGGGATCGCCCGAGAACTGATTGGCGACCTGTTTGGGGTATACCCCTTTCTCGTTTGAAAACCAGCCGGGATAGGCTCCGGCAACCCCACAACTCCAACAGGCATATGCGGTTCGGAAGACAACCCGAAACCATAAGGGATAAGTTAGTGGCATTCAGTTAGACAATTTTTGCGTTTTTTTTTTTTTTTACAGAAACTATAGAAAAAACACAAAAGGATTATTTCTGAACTTTCACAGCAAAGTCTAAATTTTCCATTTTCCGATATGCTGCTTTCTCAGTGTAGACACTTGATAGCTACCTCTCTTGATGCTGTACGTGATCTCAATTGCTTTAAATGACACCCTAGGTTGGCATTTTGTAAACTTACCATATAGGCATTGGGATCCTAAAATTTGACAACATTTGAACCCTTATGGGGGCTAAATGCTAAATTGGCCCATATGAAAATGGAAGAGATACTTATCTTCTTCTTCTCCTTTCGGCATTTCCCTTCAGGGGTCGCCACAGCAAGTCAGTTTCTTCCATCTAATCCTATCTGCTGCATCCTCTTCGGTCACACCAACTATCTACATGTCTTCCTTGACTGCGTGCATGAACCTCCTCTTTGGCCTTCCCCGTAATTTCACGACCATTAGGCGCACCATACGAAAAGGCGCAGTCTCAGTCACACACTGCCTTACAACAACACACACGCAAACATGCAAATGTGCGTATTAAAAAATAGATTACCAGTAATAGTCTTTATTCAAATTCGTCAAAGTCCTCATCCTCTGTTTCGGAATCGAACAGCTGCGCAAAATCCAACAGAGCAGGTCCACTTCGCTCCTCGCTGTCAAAGTCACTGTCTGTACTGTGCGACTCCTCAGAAAGGATACCAGCTTTTGAGAAAGCTCGGATAACAGTACCAGCAGACACGTTAGTCCAAGCATCTACAATCCATTGGCAAACTGTAGCGTAACTCGCCCGGTGCTGCCTTCCACCCTTCCACAGCTCAATTCCCATGTTCCTCCGCGTGGCTGATTGCCTTCAGCTTAAACTGAGCATCATAAGCGTGTCTCTTTGCCATTTTCAAGGTTAAAACAGCAATATTGTGCATACAGCACATACCCTTTTTATACACAATCCACGCCCACACTTCACTCTTTAACGTTCTCATGCTTTTCTTTCAGGTCCGCCTCACCTCACGGGCACCGCTTTTTCTTTTAGGTCCGCCTTTTCTCACACACAAGGCGCACCGCACGAAAGGGCACACCGCTCATTTTGAAGAAAATCTAAGACTTTTATATGCGCCTTATAGCCGTGAAATTACGGTAGTTATTGCTTAACTAATAGCTAAACTGAAATCTGCTACTTTAAAAATGTTGCAGATTTTCCTTTTCATAGATTCTCTCTGGCTTTTCATTCATATTAGAATTTACTGTACCAACCTTAAAATAGATTTTAATTCTTTGAAATTTCAGGTTGCAACTCCAAAGATAATTTGGATGAGAGGCAGAATAATTTTGTTGCTATCACTGTGGGTTTTTTGTGCGTCTGTTTTCCAAGGATCTGTTATGAATGGCGAATATGAGACACCTCCGATACGGGCAGTGCAAAGGAGAGGGCTTGATTCGCAACCCTCATTAATAGTCAAAAGCAGTGGCACCATCTAATTATGAAGCTCATCCATCAACCGTAACAAGGCCCGTCATAGATATTTAGTTGGGCATAAAAGCTGGCTCACTCCGCTTTATATGCTAAGCGAGATGCCACAAAGAATTTGCAAGTTCCCAATCTTAGCACTAATGGCTTTCCATAATTTAATGAATGATGTATTACACTGAGTCAGGAACCTTGGAGAGCTGAAAGAACGAGCTGGGAGATATAAACAAAAGTCACAGCCTGTAATTTACTTGAGAAACTCTTGACCCGTGTAAAAGAAGAAGGGAGGAGTAGAGGCAGCGCCACATCACCTCGCCACATCCGAACCCAACCGAGACGAAATGTGCTTTTTTTTGGCGTCAGGGTCTCATCTGAATGCAAAGGCCAACTGTGCCTCTCACTAATTAACACCTCTTAATTATAATGAACAAACTGATGGAGCGTGTATAATAGAAGGAAGAGAGGAGGAGATGGATAACAGTTGACGGTATCAGATGGTCCTCTTTGAACCACAGGTTAACTACTCTTCGCGTCTCCAATGAGGATTGCGAACAAATGCCCTCAAGCAATTTTCTCCTACAACGAATATTATTCAGTAAAACGAAGACGAACAACAAACTGATGAATCGCGCCAAATGATTCATAAGAAACAGCATGGGAATCATTTAGAAAAGATGCCCCTTCACCCTTTATTAGGCTACATGTTCCCTAAGTGTTTTTGCCGCTAACTAACCCGGCTAAGATTTGTGGTTGCTAATTTTGGGCGTTTTTTTTTTTTTTTTTCTCTTGGGTGGTGAGACGATTTGCAACACCAACACATGCACATTGAAATTCTGTTACAACGCTGCAATCTTTTCCTCTACTGAAGCCATTACTTTGCTTAAATCAGATTTGGTAGTGTGAGGTTAATGGCTTCATTAAGCAACAAATCGCCACCCTGGGCTCGTGTAATGCACTTTAACTCCCCATCTCAGCCATATTTCATCGTTTGCCATCTATGAGAGTATTAAATTACGAGGAAAACAGATTAGCTAGGGCTGCCAAACTGGTATGTTTCTGTTGGGGAAAGGAATTCAGAGCACAAAAGGCAACCAGGTCTAGGTTGATTATTTAGAACGTGATGGAAGGTCAATATAGCAAACACCTGGTGCTGACATAGATCTGTTTTTTCTAATCAGAGAAAATACCGTAATTTCACGGCCATAAGGCGCACCTAAAAGTCTCAAATTTTCTTCAAAATGAGCGATGCGCCTTTTTGTGCAGTGCGCCTTGTGTGTGAGAAAAAGCGGACCTAAAAGAAAACGCCGTGCCCGCGAGGCGGACCTGAAAGAAAACACATGAGAACGTTAAAGAGTGAAGTGTGAGCGGCGTGCGAGCGATGGATGACCGAAGGAGACCACAGTTTCACGAAGGGTGGAAGGCAGCGCCGGGCGAGTTACGCTACAGTTTGCCAATGGATTGTAGATGCTTGGACTAACGTGTCAGCTGGTACTGTTATCCGAGCTTTCGCAAAAGCTGGTATCCTTTCTGAGGAGCCGCACAGTACAGACAGTGACTTTGACAGCGAGGAGCGAAGTGAACCTGCTCTGTTGGATTTTGCGCAGCTGCTCGATTCCAAAACAGAGGATGAGGACTTTGACGGATTTGAATAAGGACAACGTATGGTAATACGTTGACCGAAGGAGAAACTCAGTTTTGCTTTTCAAAGACGCTTCACATATGGACTATTCATTCACGCCATACCTGGTAATGGTAAGCTACTGTTGTAGCCACAGCTGCCCTGGGCAAACTGACAAAATCGAGGCCGCCTTTTTTGCGCCATTGGCTCTTCTGACCCACTCTTCAACGTGGATAAAGAGTTTTGCCCAGGGACACAACAGCAATGGGACAGCTGTCCCATTCTGGCACCTAGGATTCTGGCGGTCTCCCATCCAAGTACTGCCCAGGCTCAGCATGCTTAGCTTCTGAGGTCTGACGGGATCAGGCATTGACAGGCTGGTACGGTCACAATTTTTAATTTTTAGAGTTAGAAAACCTTCCAGAGAGACAAAATTTACTTATTCATTTACTCCATGACAAAACTCTTTCTAAAGGATCCCAAAAGTACTGGGTTCTATCCCATGGTAGTAAACAGACAAAGAGAAGGCTTCTCTCTGGAAAAGACACTGAGGCATCCTTAGGGTGAAGGATGGCTCGGTGACTAGGGTGACCGCCAAAAACATGCAGGTCGGATTGATTGTCCGCTATGAAATTGCCTCTAAGAATGAGTGTGTGTGTGAATGGTTGTCTCTAGCCTGCGACAGACTGGCGAACTGTTTAGGGTATATCTGGCCGCTCGCCTTGAAATCAGCTAGGATAAGCTTCGGCACCCCCGCAGCACCGTTAGGGATAAGCGGTTCAGAAGACGAAATAAGAAAGACCATTAGCCATTTTGCTCATTTGTCTGTAGGTTGGAACTTTTGGTTGAAGTTTGATGTCAAATCGGTTGACTTGTTTTAACATGAATGTCTTTGTTAAGAATCGGGGAAAACTCGAAATGAACTTACACTTACTAGTCAGAGATTTGGTGAATAAAAACATCTCACAAGTTTCTATAGAGTGGTGAATTTGAGATGCGTCTTCTAAGTAAATAAGAAAGAAAAAACTTTCATAAGGAATAGCTAAATCTTTCTGCTGAGCAGGCAAAAACAGAGCCACGATAACACTATATCGCGAAAGGTGGAAAAGAGAAATAAGAAGGGTTAACCGTCTGGGTTCACCATGTCTACGATGGATTTTATGTCCAAACATGTCCAGAAAATTAAATTAATTGAGACAAAACAAATGCACAAAATCAACAACAAAATTTCAATTTTTTTAGGTAACATGCAAAGAGACAAGAATTTTTTTGCGAGACATAGTCTCACCAGCGGGTCCGGGGTCTGCCCCTTGGTCTCCTCCTGGTAAAACGTGCCCAAAACACCTCGCCCGCGAGGCGCTCAGGGGCATTCTGACCAGATGCCCGAACCACCCCATCTGGCTCCTCTCGACCTGGAGGAGGAGCGGCTCGATACCGAGCTCCTCCCGGATGGCACAGCTCCTCGCCGATCTCTGAGTTAGAGCCCAGCCACCCTGTGGAGGAAGCTCATTTCGGCCGTTTGTATTTGTGATCTCATTCTTTCGGTCACCACACACAGCTGGTGACCATAGGTGAGGGTAGGAACGTAGATCGACTTGTAAGTCAAGAGCTTTGCTTTTCGGCTCAGCTCTCTCTTTACCAAGACGGACCGATGCAGCGTCCTAGTTATTGCTGATGCCGCACCGATCCGCCAGTCGATCTCCCGCTCCATCCTTCTTCCACTCGTGAACAAGACCCCGAGATACTTAAACTCCTCCACTTGGGGCAGGACCCTGTCCCTGGTATTCCACCCTTTTCCGGGCTAGGACCATAGTCTCGGATTTGGAGGCGCTGATTCTCATCCTGGCAGCTTCACACTCGGCAGCAAATCGATCCAGTGAGAGCTGGAGATCACGGTCCGATGAAGCCAACAGGACCACATCATCCACAAAAATCAGAGATCCGATCCTGAGGTCACCAAACCTGATCCCTCCAACGCCTCAGCTGCGCCTAGATATTCTGAATCGATGACAAAGGGCAGCCTCGGCGGAGTCCAAGATAGTTTCGATTTTTAGAAAAAAATTGTGTTTTTTTTACATGTAATGGATGGAAAATAACAACCATGGTGGAAAAAAATGAAGCATAAAAAGATATGCTTCAAAGTTCAGAGTGTGCAGAGTACCCTAAAAATATCATTTTCCATGTAAACTACCACAACTTTATACTTAAAATGTCTTCATACCCCTCTGCATGTATCATTTCAAAACATTTTCAAAGTAATGACAATTCAGTCTTTCTGTGGAGTTCATTCAGTCATGCACTCTAAACATACGCTTTAGCAGGCGACCGCTCATGGCTGGCTCCGTGTGCTGCTGCAATGTTTAATTCATGCCTCCGTGAGTTCGGCTCATTCCATTTCAGGTAAGGAGGCCGCAACCATCGCTATCACTATAATGGAGTTGGAGGGGGTTCTGTGGCAATAAAAATGATAATCAACTGACAAACAGAGGACACACTGAGTAAATAACTATAAGGCTGACTGGGTGAGTCATGCTCCAAGATGCTGCCTCAAAAAGCAAAGCTTTCTCCATCTTATCTTAAATGAAGGGATGCTTGGCAATTGAAAAAAAAAATGATTGTAGTGAAACAGGAAACAAAATTTACAGAAAACGGACCAAAACAAATCGTTTTTGTTCAAAATAATACTATTTCAAAGTAAACAGTTGTTTTTACTTTTGAATGTGTTACGCATTTAAAAAAAAAACAAGGTCTGTTGTCTTAATCCTGAGGTTCTGTGGTATAATAAAGTGAGAAAAAGATTAACCGTTTTTATTTGGAACTGTTCCGTCGTCTACCGCTCATCCGGGGCCAAGTCGCGGGGGCAACAGCCTCAGATGGATGGCAAGGCTACTCTCATCCAAGCTGCTTCCTCCAGCTCACCTGATGAGTACTTTTCCAGCCAGCTGTGAGAGGTAGTCTCTCCAGCAGGTCTGGGGTCTGCCTCTTGGTCTCCTCCCGGTGGGATGTCTCCGAAACATCTCACCAGCGAGGCGTTCTGGGGGCATCCTGACCAGATGCCCGAACCACCCCCTCTGGAGGAGGAGCGGCTCGACACTGAGCTCTTCCTGGATGGCGGAGCTTATTTGGAACCAAACGTGTTAAATAAAATAAGTTCATCCCTCACTGGGGAAATTTGTGTGCTGCACTCCTTACACCGCAGCAAGCTGCCCTTCAATGACGCCAATGGTGGGAGAAGCGGGGGTTAGGTCTCTTCTCCAAGGATCCTGGGCGGTGGTCTCAGCGGGAATCGAACCCGCAACCTTCCAGTCCACGGGCGAGCGCTCTAGCACTGACCCACCGTCTCCCACCATAATTCAGTGTATTCTAAACTTTCAGTACTAGTCAGTCAGTCAGGACCCTCGTTGTCAGTCTATCCCTTACAGGGGGATGCCGGAGCCCATCCCGGCTGATTCAAGGCGAGGGGCAGAGTACACCCCAAACAGGTCGCCAGTCTGTTGCGGGGCCAAACACATGCAACCATCCACACACACACACTGATTCCTAGGGGCAATTTGGCACCAGCCAATCAACCTAGCATGCATGTCTTTGAAGTGTTGGAGGAAACCAGAGTACGCGGAGAAAGCCCAAACATACATGGGGAGAACATGCAAACTGCTCACAGAAATGGAGTGCATCAACCCTCGTCCCCACCCGGGACTCGAACCCCATCCTTCTTGCTTTGACGCCACTGTGCTAACTGCTACGCCACTGTTCCAAATATAAGAATAAAAAAATAAATTAAAGCATAAAATGTCACAATAAAAATACTGTCAATGACATAATAATTTGGAAATTGCAACATTTAATTGCAAATATATATTTTTTAAAAATGTTGCTGGGTCGTTTTGACTTGAAAATGGAATCTAGAACTTGCATAGTGAATCTGAGTGCGCGTTCTAGGGTTAGACCGTCAAATCTGAGGTGACACAACCAACATATCATTAAATCATTTCTCAGATTTTTGTTGAGTCCTAAGTTAATTCCTTTTGCTACATTTCAGTAGCCCTAGTCAGAAAATTTCAAAAAGCCAGGCAAAATTGAAGCAATCTCAAAAGTGTTATTTAAAATAAGATAACCAATTGGATGTAGATTCATAACGAAGCCCCACAGAACGATATGCGTTGTATGGCCAGGTTGTGATCTATAACAGTAAAGCATAAAATAATTACCAATGTTGTAATAAAAGGTTAAATCACCAGAGCTTAGTGAGGTTATTTCATCATTTATATAATTTATTCAATGGATGTCACATTTTAGCCATGACCTTCTAAATCTGTCCTTTGTGAAGTACTGCTAATTGTTCCCAAGTACAGAACAATTTTATTTCCCTTTTTTTTTAAAATGATTTTTCTGCTTTCTAAAACTTTAGATAAAAAGTCAAAGAAGCCATGTTTAATAGAAAATTTGAAAGTGAGATCTCTGATAAAGGCGGTGCTTTGCTGTTGCTCGGGGGTGCCTAGTTGCCTTTTATTTTCTAAGCGGGGGTCTCAGATTTTAAATTCAGACAGTGTTTAATAAAAAGGAAAAGATCTGTGAGAAAATGTGAATTTTGGAAGTGACAATCAGCTTTTAAGTCTTGCCTTTGTGATGTCAATCATTTTATCCAAGTGTGAATTTTATTCACAGATGATTTATTTGAGCAAACTTCTCAACTAGCTTTAGGAGTAGAGTCAAAACTTAGAAAATTCATTGTAGAGATTAAGGCCCCGTCCACACGTAGCCGGGTATTTTTGAGAACGCATATCTGCTGTCCTCCGTTTTAGGGAAACGCTTGCGTCCACATGTAACCGTTTTCGAAAAATCCGCGTCCAAACGGAGTCGTAAAAATACGCTTCTGAATGCGATTACGAGCATGCCAAACCAGTAGTCGGCAGTATTGATGAAAGTGTAAATTCTGAGCTATCCAATCAGAGCACCTCTGTCGTCACTTCTGCAAAACCTGAAACATGGCGCCAGGTATCTCGTCTGTGTGGACCGACAATGAAGTAATTGCTTTTAAAAGTCGTCATTGATGATAAAGTTAATTAAACACAGGAAAATATAGATTGGGTCCATGCTGCCCAAACCTTGTTTGTGATCCAAACAAGGATGCACACGAATGACGTACTGTATGTGCATTGCTTGTCGCAGGTAGTGTCGCAAAAGACCTCAAATCTCCGTCTTCGCATGTCCACACGCAAATGCAAAGACGGAGTTTTCCAAAATCTCCACTTTGGCCAGAGTTTTCAAAAGCGCCGGTCATCAGTGAAACCTCCGTTTTCCTCCATGAACAATCAAAGAATCAAGTGAGTTGGACTAAGACTAAGTTCATGTGTGCCGGCGATGTACTCGATCCACCCCCCTTTAGCTTGGTGATGACATCGTAGAGCTGTTCAAGAGCTTTGTGTACCCAGGGTTCATAGTGACCAACAATGGAGACCAAAATCCGAGATCAACCAAAAAAGAGCCTTGGCAGCCTCGGAGATGGACTGGATCAACACCCTTCCAGCCTTGGCTGTTTGTCGGAGATGGACTGGATCCACCCCCGTCCGGCTTGGTGATGACATTGTAGAGCTGTTCAAGAGCTTTGTGTAGCTAGAGACCATAGTGACCAACGACGGAGACCTAAATCCGAAGATCAACCGAAGAAGAGCCATGGCAGCCTCAGGGATTTACTGGATCCACACCCCCTAGCCTTGGCAGTGTGTCTTAGATGGATCCACCCCTGTCCGGCTTGGTGATGACATCGTAGAGCCGTTCAAGAGCTTTGTGTACCTGGGATTCTTAGTGACCAACGACGGAGACCTAAATCCGGGGTTTAACCGAAGAAAAGCTGTGGTAGCCTCAGTTATCTCTGGAATCTCTCTGGAAATCACCCTGGCGACACTCATCCATCTCCCGAAGCTCTGGCTCTATAAATCCACAGTATTCTCTGTCCTGCTCTATAGCACGGAGACGCTGTCCCTGTATAAAACTCTGGCTGCCAGAATTGATGGCTTTCACAGCAGGGCTCTTCGAACCATTGAAAACATCAGGTGGCTCCAGCGAGTCTCTAACCAGGCGCTCAGACCCCATAGGTGCTAGCCCAAGGCATCTTACCTTACTGCATTGGCTCACTAATTTGGACATGTCCTACGTCTGTTTTCTGACCAACCTTCAATTCAACCCATAGGTCGCAGGCTGGAAAAGACCATGAGGTATGCCCTATACTCGATGGCTCGACGTAATCGCAGGCGATCTCCAACTAGTCGGTGTTGCAGTTGGGAAAGCAGAACAGCTGGATAAAGATCGCCAGCACTGGAAAAACAAGGTCCATTTGGTCGGCCCAACGCATGGGGATGGGACCCCTTACATCCACTTTACTGGAGCCCCGATTGATAATATTGATTATGTCATTATGCCATTTCTTTGAAGGAAGTATTTAATTGTTTGCTTTAATTTTTATCATATTTCGTGAAGTCAAAATTAAACTCATGCAACTCAAATAAAAATGAATAAAAACGGCTATTTATCTCTCACTCAAAAAAATACTCAACATTCGACATTTTCACATGCAAATGTTGTTTTCTCTCTGTTCTACCCGAAACACCACGCCCGCTAGGCGCTCGGGGGGCATACTGACCAGATGCCCGAACCACCCCGTCTGTCTCCTCTCGACCTGGGGGAGGATTTATACAATGTTGCAATTAAAATCATTTCTATATATTTCTAATCAGCCATATTCTTACAGGTAGATTGTTTTTCAAATCATGTACTCAAACGTCTCAAATTAGCATAAAAAAAACTCATTGTGGTTCATTGTGATTAATATTTGCTTCACAACTGTATCGTCAGCGAACAATTTCTGTTAGTTCTTATGATAACCTTTTCCTTTGCAATGAAGTGGTTGTAAATGTGAAAAATTATGATTGTAATAAATGATGTGAATTAATTGTGCATTTAGAAGTTTGGAACCACCAGGAAAAAGGCCTAGAGGAAGACCAAAGAGGAGGTTCATGGATACAGTGAAGGAAGACATGAAGATACCGGTAGTTGGTGTGACCAAAGAGGATGCAGCAGATAGGGTTAGATGGAAGAAACTGACTTGCTGTGGCAACCCTGAAAGGAAAAGACGAAAGAAGAAGAAGTAGTGACCTTTAATCAAACCTCAGCAATGGAAGTGATATTCGGTTCTAAGCCAACCAAAACAAGTCTTTTGCAAGTACATACGTTTATGATGAATCTTTTGTCCAGCAAAGTGTTTAGAAGATCTACATTTAATTTTATCAGCTAGGTTGTCTGGGATTTTTTATCTCTTTATGATTTACTGTGTTTGTAAAAAAAAAAAAAAAAGAATATACAATTCTTTCCCGAGATTATCTCCGGTTACATTGAGGTCCTCTGTTAATGATGCTGGTAGCAATTAAAGACACGTCAACAGTTCATTTGTGACTTCATCTAATTCTGATCCAGATTATTGAAGCTAAAATAAAAAGAAAATGTCAAAAAATATTCTTGCTTACAGTAAAATTTAGGAACTAAAAATAACTTTGATTTAAAAAGTAATGGCGGCGCAGTGGGTAGCACAGTGGCCTCACAGCAAGAAGGTTGTGGGATCGAGTCCTGGGTGGGGACGAGGCTTGGAACACTGGCCTTTCTGTGTGGAGTTTGCATGTACTGACCATATAAGTGTAGGTTTTTTCCTGGTTCTCCGGTTTTTCCCACCCTCCAAAAACATGGATGGTAGGTCAGTTGCCCTTACATGACTGTCCCTAGGAATGAGTGTGTGTATGTTTAGGGAATACCCTGCCCCTTGCCTTGAATCAGCTGGGATGGGCTCGGGCACCTCCGCAATCCTGGCAGGGATGGACGATTAAGAAGGTAAAAGTAATAATCTCAGAGCAGAACTTTCCGGGGCATCATGGGAATTTAAAAAAAAAAAGCCACTTTTGGTACAGAACAGCCTTTTTCGGATGAACAAAAATCTTTTGTGGTCATGTAAGGGCAATTATTTTACAACTGATGACCGGAATGATGTAGATTCCAATGATGCTTTATTTTAAATAAAGTTTAAAACATTTCCATAGTGATCAATGTGGGATTTGTTTGAATGAACTACTTAAAACTTCTGTAATCAAGGGTTAAGTCTGGTAATTTTTCATACTGTCTCAGAGGTAATGCTCATCCCCGTAAAGAAGAATTTTACTTGATCCGGCAGTGATACTGTGGAAAAAATTCCAAACTTTAATTAGACCAAAAAAAAAAAAAAAGTTTGCCTAATTTTTTCTCTTTTTTGTGCAGTTGAAGACCTTTAAAAAATACACAGAGGAAATACAACATTACCACCTAAGGTAATGATATTTAAATCAGTTCTAGATGATCACTCATCTTTTCATGATCACGTTCATAAAACAATTTTAAATGACTTACAAGCTGTTTAATCCATGTACAGGCAGGTGCCTCTTAATGGGAGTTCTCATCCGACAAGTGAGATCATTGTCTCTGTCAGATTCAACCCCTTTGTGAGGTTGTTAAAATATGCTGTTATGATTACTATTCTCTGAGGCCACGGCGGATCTAGTGATGAGAGATTAGAGAGAAAAAGCTGAAATCAATGGCTAATGAATACCAATCAATCACTGGGAGGGAAAGTGGGCATGTGTGGCAACAAAGAACGCTCTCCTGGTCCATGGCATCTTTTTGATTAATGCCTCGTCTCACTGCGCCCGGTGACCGGGGCTCCCATAATACATTGCAAACCACTGTCTGGAGACTTAATTTTCCTTAGTCGCAATCCCCCACACCTTCTCCGTCGTCTTGCAGCTTCACGTTATGATGCCTCCCAGCTGACCATGGCCGTAATGCCACCATTAATACTGTTGCCATGGTGATTAATCATAACCTCTCAGAGCCAGAGCAGGCTGTGCTGTCTGAGTGAATAGATTTTTGAAGAGCACCTTTTTTTGCCCTTAGTTTGACTGCATGTCACTGCGGAGGCAGTAAAACCGGTCATTGTTTAAAATATGTATTTTACAGATTCACCTCCTCTTACTGCAAAAGTAGGCAAAAGTAACAGCTACAGGGTCACATTTCTCAGCATAGATAAAGGTGATAAATGGGTAAAAAAGAAGAAAAAAAAAATCCTGCATCACTCAACAAATGCGATGACACTTGCTTTAGATCTATTGAGAGTTGCATGGCTGCAGCCATAGTGATCGTCAGTGTCTAATAAGAGGGTAGTAATAATAGTTCATAATTAACACAGCTGTTGAAGATATTTTCACTTTCTAAAATAGTTTTTTAAAAGTAAAGGTTAGTTTGTTTAAGTTGTCTAAAGGAATGAGTTTATGCGGGACTGGTTGTTTTTCTCTCAATGTGATCCAGTGTATAGGATGTACCCTCCTTTTTGCCAGCTAGCAAGGATAGGGTCCAACACCCATGTAACCAAACATTGCCAAAGCAGTTTGGTAATGAAATTAGAAAAAAAACCCAAATAATCTATGTGTGGGTGGTGATTAGCACAGTGGTCTCACAGCAATAAGGTTGGGGGTTTGAATCGCAGGTGGGAATGAGGCTTGGAGCACTGGCCTTTATGTGTAGAGTTTGCATGTTCTCCTTGTGTATGCGTGGGTTTCCTCCTACCCTCCAAAACATGCATGTCAGGTAAATTGGCCTCTATAAATGTTTTTTTTTTTTCCAAATACTTTATTAAACCCTGACCAGGAAATTTGTGTGCTGCTCTACACCGCAGCAGGCTGACACCTATGATGGCACCAATGATGGGAGAAATGGAGGTTTGGGTGTCTTCTCCAAGAACCCTAGGTGTGAACTCAGTGGGATGTGAACCCGCGAACATCCGGTCTGCGGGCGAACACTCTAATCACTGAGCCACCGCCTTCCCCCAATTCATCCGCGGGGTAGATTCCCCCCAATTCTTCCAAGGAATGAGTTTGTGAATGGTTGTGTGTATTGCCCCGTGACAGACTGGCAAACTATTCGGGTTGTACCTTGCCTGTTGCCTTGAATCTGCTGGGATAGGCTTTGGCGACTTCGTCAGGGAATAAGCGGTTCAGAAGATGAAAGAACCACGTGTTCTGAACAATCATAAATTATTGTCAGATTTTTTTTTTGAGATTGAAGGTCTGCTTTTGGTTTAAGCTTGAGCAACAATCAGCAGAAAGATTTCCAAAGACTGGATACATAATGTGAACAGCATGCAATTTTGATAATTTTAAAACACATCTTTTACCAACTTCCTGATTAAACCAACATGAGATTCACCACAGCAACAACAACTTTTTTTTTCCCATTTCTTTTTTTTTTTTGCTGATAAATTGGTCGCTCTGCATGGGCTTGCTGATGAAGCAACCCCATGGAACTTTTCCAACAGTGACCAAATTTCTCTTACAATCAAGTTGAACCCCATAGTTCAAGTCAATAATGACAGCACTTACTGTCAAAACAAACTCCCAGACTTGAGGCTGAAGGGATTTCTTGAAGACTAATCGTGATCCATTCCTAAGCACTTAAAATGGACAAATATAAAATTACAGAAATTGTTAGCATACATCTTTGTGATTGCTTTTTATTGCCTTTCTCTGCCCCTTTGAGGCCTCAGTAAGTATGCACAAGAAAAGCCTGAATTAGCACGTAATGGCTGACATCAATATGATGGTAATGTCATTTCATGATGCGTCCTGACGGTATCTGGGCTGGTGAAGAGTGCTCCTCAGCTTGCTTTTATGACTGGGATGTCAGAAAAACAAATGCTTGTTCTGTTTACGTCTATTTCTGTGATAGATGTAATGAGTTACCAGTCTTCTAAGTTGTAGTCCCATACCAAATGAAAACAAAATACTTCATACATTTTGTTATTGGGGCGAGAAAAAACTTGAGGACCATAAGAATTAATGTGAATGGAAAAAACAGCTCCAACATGGTCAATAAGTTTGTAGTCCACGAAAACCCCGACTCCATGCTTTTTTATGCCTCTGCATATAGATAGTGGAGGCGCATTAAGTTCTGCCTGTGCATCTATCCATGCTTCCATAACACTTTTGTAACGCAATGTTTGCCAATACTGGGAAGGAAATTTCCGTGAAACTGCCCATACACGAAATCAGTAGGTTTGCAGGGCCATTTGGTCATAGGTTATGATCACAAAGGTCGAGATCGTAAATTGAAAAAAACCTTACAACTTAAGTATTAAACATGGAAGCCTAATGTTCAACACCTCTCTTGTTTTGTGAGGTGTGATAATGTGGTTGTTGTATTTCCTGCTCCTGCTTCTAAGAGTGTGTCTGTCTCCATGGCAACTTGCTCACCACCTGCAGATGATCAGCAATCAGCAAGCTACATAAGCCATCCTCCACCCCCAGCCTGTGCCAGATTGTTGAGTTCCATGCGTTAACAAGAAGCCTTTTGTAGATCTTTGCCAAATTTTTTGCCTGTGGTCTTATATTCTGTTTTCCTTTTGCCTGTGGTCTTATATTCTGTTTTCCTTCGTTTAAGAAACCCGCCTGCCTTGGATAACCCGCCTGCCTTGGATAACCCGCCTGCCTCAGACAATCCGCCTGCCTCAAAGAACCCGCCTGCTTCAAAGAATCTTTTTTTTTTTTCCTAATTAGAAATACATTTTATGTTTCTCTTTTTCATCCTGTGTTCCGCGCTTGGATTCTACCACACCTCCACACAACAATGGTGGGTGGGTCCTTTTCCGAAAATATTCTGCTTTCCCTTTCCTAACACACTTTTCCTGGTTTACAATTGGACATGGAAGTTTTTCCGTATTAAGTGCTATCCAAAACCTATTTCAGATGACTTCACCCATTTTCACCCATTTGCAATGGTTAGTCAAAAATAAGTACAACAAAAAATGGGAATTTGCCAAAATAGGTTTTGAGATTAAGTTCATAGAGCATCAAAGTATCCTGCTGCAATTGCCAACAACGAACTGTGGTAACCTTGATTTTTGTTTTTGATGGACTATGGTAAGGTATTTCTCAAACTGACTTGCATGTTTGTATTTGGCATAGTTTTACATCGGATGCCCTTCCTGACACAACCTCTGTGATTATCTGGGCGTATGCCCATTGCACAACCATTTAAGATAGTTGGTGTGACCTGAGAAGACGCAGCAGATAGGGTTAGATGGAAGAAACTGACTTGCTGTGGTGACCCCTGAAGGGAAAAGCCGAAAGAAGAAGAAGAAAATGGACTATGGTAGAGGTATCTGAAACCAGTGTTCAGAATATCACACGGTATGCCTTGACACGAGAACCTCAATCAACTGTGAGAGCACCTCTACAGAAGGTTTCGGGATAATGCATAGTTAATTGCTAAGTTTATTTTTGGTGCCCCCTGTGAATTCAAAATACAAGTTTTGCCCAAGGGAAGAAACAGGGCATGTCTGAACTCAAATAGCACATGGTACTTTATTTTAATCTTTGAGTAAAAAATTTCTTTTAAAACTTGACTTTGACTCTTCATGTGCAGTACACTAATTGGTCAAAATGAACTAATAGGCAACAAACTGCGTATGATAGTGATTCGTGGTATGTAGATACGTGAGATGGTTGATCAGTAGAAATCCAGAAACAGTTGGAAGCTGTGGGCTATTGGGGTTTGTAAATTTGTTTATCGCTCTCAGAGTGAAATTTAAGAAAGCCAAAAGTTACCCAGAAAGCATTTTAGGCAGCTGAGAGATGAAAAAAATCTAAATAAATAGCCAAATGTTTAAAATAGTTAATTATTGATAACATCATGGGATGATGAGGGTGATACTCAGAGAAACCTCTCATAATGAGGAGCTAACTACCAAAACATTAGCTCCTCCTTGGAGGGTCGGCAAAGTCCGGTTAGTTTATGTTTAACCAGTTCTCAGGACCTTTTCTTTCAGTTTGAAAATAATTTCTGGATGGAAGTCGAAATGTCTTGATCGACAAATGTTGTGGTCCCCTCACCCACAACCAGAGGGAGCCAGGGACCATCTCACCTTTCCCCCAATTCTACCTGATCTGGACCACCTGCGTCTAATTTCTCTGCTGACTATTTAAAGGCAGCCTTACCAGCATTCCTTGTCGGGTCCTCCTGCCTTCCTGCCTTGGCTGACTCCCGACCCAACGAATATCCTTTTGGAACTGAGATTAGCTCTTTGAAAACTTTATTGATCCCTTTTTGACTTCTTCTTCTTTGCTTACAGCCTTGCTGATCCTCGGTTAAATAAATCTTATTGATGTCCTGCATTTGGGTCCTCCTCCTTCCACATCACAACAGTCAAATATAATATCAGGAAGACGATTCAGAAGCATTTTCTACGATGGACGAGTTCGGGATTACACAAACTTGCTTAGAGAAACCTCAATACGAAATCTAAGAATACTTCGACCTTTTCACTACAAATTTTGAACCAGTTGGGAACTTTTACCATTACAAGCAAAGTTTATTCTGCCAATTTCATTTACACATAAAAACTGTGTTTACTCCAATGACTCATTAAATGAAAGGATGTCTTGCGATCAACTGACATTTAAATTAACTTCATATTTAAATGTCAACCATTAAGTTGACAAGTACACAAAACTGTTTTTAGCTTCATAGCACAACAGATAGCTAATATTAAATTTCTTATTAATGATTAATGGAAAGTGTTCAAAAGACAATATATATTTATCAACCTGATCATCTGTCCCTTGGCGTACAACACCTGCGTTCAAATTTTCGCAATTTATTCAGCTTAACATGCATTATAAGCTTAAGTAATTTTCAGCTTTAATTATACTCCAAAGGTCGCTTTAGTCGTCAATCATTAAGGTGTATTTTTAAGTCCCTCTGAAACTTGTATCACTTGTTATTGTAATGGACATTTCTCTGAAAGCACTGATGGATTTTGGGTAATGAGGGAAATTGGCCAACGGTGTCCTCCAGCTCAACTTACCCTCGAGCAGAGCGGCGTAATGAGTCATTTAGCAGTGAAGCAAAAAGAGCGTCTCAGTCTGCTGTTCTCTGAACTGTACATAAAACCCCATCATGGCTGCTAAGGTTTCTCTCCTTCATGTTGATTGTTGACTTCAGATGTGGGAAGATCTCCTGGGATTCAATGCCTTTGGTTCATATCCTGTTTGTTGTAACAGAAGTGGAAATTCGCTGCAACTTTTCTCTAATTCAAACGGGTCAATTTGTTTTTGTGTTGCCTCCTGTTGAGAATTGTGACTCTACTGTTCTCTGAATTTACACAAGCAACAAAAGTATCATCAAGAGGGAAAAATTTATGTTTGACAAAGTTAGATGGCAAAAAATCAAAGTGCACACATGCATATCATTACAATCTAATTTAGAAACGACATTTTTAAAGTTAGTCAGGACTTGAAATTGAATGAAAAATCACAGAATAATGGAATAAATTTGTTGCTTATTTTGGCATCTAAAGTCTTGGCAGACCATCTGAATTTTTGTTTTTTCAACATTTTGCCAAATACGTGGTACACAGTGGTGCAGTGGTTAGCACAATAGCCTCTTAGCAAGAACGTCAGGGTTCGAGTCCTGGAGTGGGCGCGGGGCTTGTAACACTGGCCTTTCTGTGTGGAATTTGCATGTTCTCCCCATGTATGTGTGGATTTCTTCTGGGTACTCCGGTTTCTTCCACCCTCCAAAAACATACAAGTTACCTACATCCAGAAGTACTCGGATGACTCAGCCATTGTTGGATGTGTGGAGAACGGACGGGAGGATGAGTACAGGAACCTGGTGAAGAACATCATCCAGTGGTGTGGGGACAACCATCTGCACCTGAACGTGACCAAATTAAAGAAGATGGTAGTGGACTTCAGCAAGTGGGGGTCCCAATCGTCACCGGTCTGTATTGATGGATCTTTAGTGGAGATGGTCCCGTCATACAGATTCTTGGGCGTTTATGTAAACAGTAAACTGGACTGGTCCGCCAACACAGACATGGTTTACAAAAAGAGCCTGAGTAGACTGTACTACCTCAGAAAGCTCGGATCCTTCAACGTCTGCAACAAGATGCTCTCCATGTTTTAACATGCCATCATGGAGAGTGTCCTGTTCTTTGCTGTGGCCGCCATGGCCGTATGGTTGGCTCACTCCTTGCCTTGGTGGAGGACGTGGCGAGAGACAGAATGAAAGCAAAACTGTCATCAGTCATGCTAAATCCCTCCCAACTTCTACATGAATCTGTGGACCATCTAAAGAGCAGCTTCAGCAACAGACTCCTGCAACCCTGCTGCTCAAAGGAACGGAACAGAAAATCATTCTTACCATCCTCCATCAAACTATTTAACCTTTCACTTTCAAACCTGTAATTAGTTGCCATTCACAACGTTGTATGAGATTGTATGAATGTAACACTGCAGCACTCAAATTTCCATTTCGGGGATAAATAAAGTATTTTCAATTCAATTCAAAGTTAGATTAATTGGCCGCGATGAAATTGCCCCTAGGAATGAGTGTGTATGTGGATGGTTGTGACAGTTTGGCCCCGTAATAGAATGGCGACTCATTCGAGGCCTCTTGCCTGAAATCAGCCGGGATAGCCGCTGGCTGATTCCCTAACAAGACCCTGTAAAGGATAAGCGGTTCAGAAGACGAAACAAATATGTGTTATCAGAAATAAAAGTAGATCAAAACTTACTTTACCAAAAAAAATTCTTAGTAAATCTTATGCGAAGTAACAAGTTTTCAAACAGCCATCACATCTTTAAAATGTATCTTTGAAGAACGTGTTGCTCGCTCAGTCGTTATTCATAACCTAAACTAGTGAGAATTTTATTGGCTGTAGATTTAACTTTACGTCAGTCAAAATTATAATTAAATCAGAAATACCCTCAAAACCTTCATGGCAGCAGTCCAGATTTTGGACAGCACTGGCTAACTGCAACAAACTCCATGCATCAGAATTGAGTTTTGCTCGAAGGGAAGACTATGATAGTATTTGGAATAAAAACCCTGGCAGGGTGCATGGTGGGTACACTTTCATGTCTACCATCCTTTTAACTGCCAAGAAGAAAAATAGATGAACTGGTGTGGAACTATTTCTGTATCAAACACCACATTTAATTCAACAAGCAGCCTCACTGTGGAGTCTTAATTATCCGAAGACACTGAAGTTGGGTGGCTATTCATCATAAGCTGAAAAGTAACGGCAATTTGTTCTAAAGAAAAAGCCCTAAAGTAAAACATTTTGTAAATTTACACCCAAACATCATTTTACTTTTGTATTGCAAAGCAAAAGCAGTTTCGGTTGATTAACTTTGTGTCAGAGCAATTTTTTTTCTGTTTCTTCTCACAACCTCATTATTTTTTCTTTTCGTCTCATTATGAAACTCTTCCTGTTGGCAGCAGTAACCATGGCATCCATCAGGCTACACGCTGAACTGAATCTAGGTTAAGTCAGACTACAAAGATAAAACAGCACATTTTCTTTAAGACCCCACTCTTCCTTATTAATGTACTTCCTAATTTGCATGTAGGACTCTTTGCTCATTCATCACAGTGTAACAGAAATAGTCCCAACAGTTTTACGTCTCTCCCGGGCAATCAAACCTCATTTGTTTTCTGCAACTCACCAACAAAACTAGCAAGTAACTCTAAAAACTGTTTAACGCAGTGGTGGAACGTAACGAAGTAAATGTACTTTGTTACTCTACTTAAGTAAAAAAATTGTGTATCTGTACTTTACTTGAGTAATATTTGAGACCGGTACTTTTACTTTTACTTCACTACATTTTTAGAGCAAATTTCTGTACTTTTACTTCGCTACCTTTTAAAAGTGTGTTTTGCATTTTTCGTTACATTTTTGTTGTGGAATTTGAAAAATATACAATTTTTTTCAAGCGCATCTTGAAGCCGCATCGCCAAAATCAAGAGGAGCAGTTGATCGGGAGAAGAAGAAATGAATCGAGGACCAATCAGAATCGAGAGTAAACATTTTCCGCATTCATTCAGCGCAAAAAAACTAACATCAAATATAGCACGAATTAAAAAGAGTCAGAAGATCGTTGTTCGTTGTGTTTACTTTTAAATAAAAAGTTGAGCCGTCGTTACACAGAGCAGGAGTGGATCTAGAATTTTCTACAGGAGGGCGGGGCTGAGGTCATTGACAAAGCCAATATAGGGTGACTGGGGGCCTTCCCCCAAAATGTTTTAAAAAACAAGTGTAATTTTCCTGCATTTTGGAGGCCCATTTGCTGGCCCTGCAGAGGATAGCTTGTCTTGTCCCCTTTCCTTTCTTCTTTTTTTGTTTTGTGGACCAAAAAAGGCAGGAGAGGGGGGTCTCTCTACCCTGTAGAGTATTTATTTGTGACCCTACAGCACAAAAAACAACATTTGAATTATGATTGAATACATTTACTTTTTACTTAAAAAGTAAAATTTACACCAATTACTTTTGTACTTTTATTTAAGTAAATTTTTTATTGGTACTTTTACTTTTACTTAAGTAATTTTTTTTGCCTAATTATCTGTACTTGTACCACTGGTTTAACGCAAAGACATTTTTAGATTCTTATAAGTTCTGTATTTGTAAAGCTAAACAGAAGCACGTTCAAACTTTAACCATCAATATTCCAGAAAGAGAAAGTTGACGTGCAGCAACACGAGCAGCATCAAAAGGTAAAGGGCCCAAAAGAGGAAGGCATCATTAAGCTTCCCATGCATTGCCCTTCCTGCTAATTACATCAAAGAAAGAAAAAAAACCCTCTGAGGTGGAAAACTTGTTGCATCACATAGTAATCCTTGGTGGTCGTTTTTCTCTTTGTTGATGATCTGGATAATGAGCCACCTGTCTTACTGGATTCCTGCAATATTTCACTTACTATTTCATCTGTCGGAGCACTGGGAATGAAATGTTCTGTAGCTAAAAGGAATGAAAGAGTAAAATAAAAAATTCAGAGGTCTGACTGAGTGGCTTTGCTTTCACGTCGCACATTTTTTACCATATGTTTGCATAATGATGCCGTTGGTTACAAGATACCCCCGCTGAAGGATCCATGACATTTTGTGAAAATTGCACATGTTTTGATGTGACGAAGAGAGTAAATAATTTTTTAGGTGAGTTTAAATGAAGAAAAAAGATTGTAATTGTGATGGAAAATGTTTCTGTGACAATCTTGTTGATTTGGTGTGGCTTTTAAAAGCTTCCGTTTCGTCCTCTAAATCGCTTATTTCCGACAGGGTTGCGGAGGGCGCTGGAGCCTATCCCGGCCTAAGGCAAGGTATGCCCGAACAGGTCACCAGTCTGTTGCATGGCCACACACACACAGACACTCATTCCTAGGGGCAATTTCATAGCGACCAATCAACCTAACATGTATGTTTTTGGAGGGTGGGAGGAAACAAGGGTACCCGGAGAAATCCTTCACAGTCACGGGGAGAACATTAGAGGTCTAAAAAATCCAGATCGACCCAACTTGGCCCTCGGGTATTAAAACCTGACCCGGCCCGCGCCCGACCAATTAACTTGATTTGCAGGCCCGAGCCCGAAGCAAACCCGAAATATCCTATTTTATTTGTGAGGATTCGGGAGGGGGAGGGTTATTTATAAGTGGGAACATTTTCAGGGGCATACTTTAAAATTTTTTTAGTATACATTGTGAAAACATATATTTATTTGAACAAAAGTCAGCGAGCGAGAAGCCCAACCCGAAGTATTTATTGACATTTTAGGCCCGACCCAAATTTTGGGTCGGGCTTGGGCTCGGTCTTAAAATCTTACCTCTAGAAACATACAAATTCCACACAAAAAAGAGCCTCATCCCAATCTGGGCCTCGAACCCTTACCTTCTTGCTGTGACTCCACTGTAATACCACTACAACACCGTGCAGCCTATTTTACAAGTCTTTGTCATATTTTAGGTTATTGTTTTGGCGACCTGTTCCGGGTGTACCCTTGCCTTAAATCTGCCGGGATGCCACCCGCAACCTCGTAAGTGATAGACGAATAAGAAGGTGATTGGATAACAGGTCAAGCATGATAAACAAACGATCTTGCGAAGAGTGTGTCAAAAACTGATCCATTTATGCCCCAGCAGATGGGTAGATGAGTTTCAGGTGTGACTTGTGCACAAACACAGACAAGAGGGAGGAGGGAAACAGGACACAGAGGGGGAACAGTACATGTCCAGGATAACTTGTTGCTAAGCAGAGAGTGAGATTTATTCAATTTAAAGACCAAACTTTTACAGAAGCTGCTACTGTAGCAGGATCATAGAACCCTTGTGGTTCAAAATGCAAATGTGAACTTTGCAAAGAAACTAACTTCAGTGCCCAGGTCTGTTGGTCAGAATAGAAAGAGCAAATTCTACGCTGGAAGCCTAAAAAGGTCATTTGGAGTTTCAGTTGCTGCTTTGGAAATTATTCAAACTCTGCTTGCAGATATTGAACATCACAACTTGCAATGATTTAACTTGTTAGTTTTGGCAAACTGAAAGCATTTTGAAATCTTGAAAAAGAAAAGTGTTTGTAACGCATGGTTTAAAAAATCTACTAATTTATCAAGCAAAGTTTTGCCAACACGTAGGTCCTCTGATTGTTCTAATTTTACTTTACTTAGTCTGAGATATGGGGGTTTATTTTTAATTCACCTGTTGCTTTCAACTGACCCCATTGTTTCGTTTCATCTTCTGAACCACGTATCCCTAACAGGGTTATAGAGGATGCCTGAGCCCATCCCGGCTGATTTAAAACAAGAGGCAGGGTATATCATGAAAAGGTCGCCAGTCAGTCACACACACCCATTCCTACGGGCAATTCTATGGCGGCCAACGAACCTAACATCCATGTTTTTGGAGATTGGGAGGAAACTGGATACCTGGAAAAAAATACATGCAAGGTTCGTCCCCACTCGAACGCCGACCTTCTTGCTGTGAGGCCACTGTGATAACCCCTGCACCACCACCCCATGCATGGTTAAAAATATTTCATGTTCTATTGATGTGCATATTAAATGTACAGTATTTTAAAATAGTCTCAAAACAGTTTGACATTCAACGTTCCGCTGAGTTGAGAACTTTTCTGAGATCTGATAGTTCTTTTCTTGTCAAATACTATCTTGTCTTAATGCAGGTCAGAAAGAATCCTAAAAGGTATGACCAATAAATTTGGTTAAATTTTGTCCATATTCCGTTTCGTTCTGTTGCCTTGCCATGGGAGCAACAACCTCAGATAGGAAACCCAGGCATCTCTCACATCGGCTGCATCCTCCAGCTCACCCGGATGGATCCCGAGTCGTTCCCCGGCCAGCTGTGAGACATAGTCTCTCCTGCGAGTCCAGGGTCTGCCTCTTGGTCTCCTCCCGGTGGGACGTGCCCGAAACACCTCACCAGCGAGGCGTTAGGGGGGCATCCTAACCAGATGCCCCAACCACCCCCTCTGGCTCATCTCGACCTGGAGGAGGAACAGCTCTACTCAACGTTCCTCAGCATCTTCATCTTTGCTACCTTCATCTCTGTTTCCTGTCTTTTTCTCAGTGTTACTGTTTCTAAACCAAACAGCATGGCCGGTTTTGTGCACTTTCTTTTTCATTTTAGCTGAAACTCTTCTATCACACATCACACCTGATACTTTCCTCCACCCGTTCCAGCCTGCCTGCACATGCTTCTTCTCTTCTTTTCCACACTCTCCATTGCTCTGGACCGTTGATCCTATGTACTTAAAATCTTCGACCTTCTTTATCTCTTCTCCCTGTAACCTCACTTTTGAAGCTCTATATTATATTGTTCATATTTGATTGTATTCAGTTAAACAGAATTTGTTTGAAAAAGACACGTTTCTTGTGGGAAATTTCTTCTCTTTTTGAGTTGTGTTTCAACATCACAATAGAAATGAAAGGGTTAAATGTAACGTAACGAAACCCATTCCAAACTGAAGTTTGGACTACTGAGTAAGGTTTTCTATTAATCTTTTTTGGGTTTATTTTTGTGTTCAACATCATGTAGTAATACAACATCTATTTAAATATTTTATGCATTTTTTGTGCTCAGCACTTTTTGGTCTGATAGAGCTTTATTTTAACGTGTTTATAAAGAATGTTGGCTCGGCTGAGTTTAAAAAAAGACTTTTATAATAAATGAGATGGAATATTTCTTTGGAGATTCGAACGGAAATCATATATCCTCTAACCAAAGTTAGTGAAAGAGATTTGATAATGATTTGCTTTATTTACAAGCCTCTTTGAAAACCCTCAAGGTAATTTTGCAACAATGAAACCCATAAAATACACAATATCAAAAATTACAAAATAGCAAAGTTGGTAAAAGTATCCAAGGTTTTATTATGACTGTGTGTTTTGTTGGTACTAAGACCACAATACGAATCGCATGTTTGGAAAGTCTTCAGGGTCTTTATGATTTGTATGTCTTTCCGTACAACAATATATACTGATGACAAAGAATTTCAAAGCAAATCATAAATAAAAAAAGAAACGTAATTAAATCTATTGAACTAAAATCTTTTACTGATTTACTGCATCATTGAGCATAAAACCTTACAACAGTACAATTTAGGTAACTGTGCTACTATCCTTCTGTTCCGTTCCATCGTCTTCCGGGGGGCATTGGTAACAGCCACAGAGAGGGAGCCCAGGTTTCTCTCATCCTGGCCACATCCTCCAGCTCACCCGAGAGAATCCAAAGGCATTTTCCGGCCAGCTGTGAGACATAATCTCTCTTGTGAGTTTGGGTTCTGCCTCTTGATTTCCTCCTGGTGGGACATACCTGAAACACCTCACCAGCGAGGCGCTTGGGAGGCATCCTAACCAGATTCCCAAACCACCCCATCTGGCTTCTCTCGACCCAGTGGAGCAGTGGCTCTACTCTGAGCTTTTACTACTTGGAGTAGTAGTAATAGTAGTCGTAGTAATACACAATAGCTCAGAGTGCCGATGTCCTAAATTGGCTAAATCACCATAAATTAAAACAGTGACTGACAGGTTCTTCAGGATTGGAAAAAAATAAAAATTGGCTATTTTTACTCAATAAAATGGCAGAAATATTTAGACCACACTACAAATGCATTTTTAACACATAACAGTGGAAAATGTTACACTTTCTTTTTTTCTTTTTTTGTCATAATGACAGGGGAGGAATTACCTCCCCTTCCTCCTCTGACCGCACGTCACTGGCAGCTCATAGCTAATTGATTGGTTCACTTAACAGACTGATAGAGAGGGGAACCTGTCAACCCCAAAGATGGGAGGGCCGTAGGCGGGATTATGGGTCAACTCATAGCTAATTGGTGGAGACGGTTGCCGCGTGGTTGGCGCGTTCGCCCGCGGACCGGAAGGTCGCGGGTTCGCGTCCCACGGAGAGCACGTCTAGGGTCCTTGGAGAAGACACCTAACCCCCGCTTCTCCCACCATTAGCGCCGTTGAAGGGCAGCCTGCTGCGGTGTAAGGAGTGCAGCAAACAAATTTCCCCGGTGAGGGATGAATAGAGTAATTCAAAATAAAAACAAAAAATAAAAAAAAATAAATTGATTGGTTCACGTAACAGACTGACAAAGAGAACAACCTGTCACTGTGTTTTGGCGTGGTTATGGTTTGCAATACAAATGAATGGAATAAAATTCTGAGCTGATGTCACTTTTTTTTTTTTCAGAAATACTGGAAGCCACATACACACTCATGTGTTTTCCTTGCGGGGCGCGTGGGCAACGCCCTCGTTCCGGTTTTCACAAGAAGTAATAAAATAAAACGGTATTAAAATGCATATAATCTTCACACAAGACAGTTTTACATACTTACAAACATATACATATTTATACACTTTTTTTATTATTATTTTTGGTGATCTGGATAGGGGGGACAGCGCCCCTGTGCCACTCGTCACCAGCCGCCACTGCATGTGAGGTTGATTGGACGCCATAAAATTGCCCCTGAGAATGAATGTGTGTGTGGATGGTTATCTGTGTGACCGTGATTGGCGACCTGATCGGGGTGTACCTTGTTTCTCCCCACACAATTTGGTATCGCTTATAAACCTCGTTGGGTATAAGTCAGGCATGGGTAAACTATGGCCTGTAGGCCACATGCGACCCATTAAAACGTTTAATCCGGCCCGCCAAACTTAAAACAACTAAGCAAACAAACGATGTTAATGTTTATTTTCTCTGCAATTGTGATGTTTTCTCACTAGATGGTGCACTCTAGATGTATTTGTTGAGAAATTCTATGGGAATTAAAGCACATGTTTTCTCCAGATCCCAAGATGTGTGTTTTTTCTCCAATAAGGTGATGTTACCAAAGCATGCTATCCATCTGATCTTGTTTCGGCCCCTTTGTCAAATGTTAGAGCTCAATGTGGCCCGCGAACAAAAAAGTTTGCCCACGCCTGGCGTAAGCAATTCAGAAGACAAAACGAAACACTGGAACCGTGCTTGAAGACACATGAAACGGAAAAGGACTGATATTAACAATTAAGCTTGATTACACAAAAGCATAAAAATACAACTTTCTTTTGTCATTTTACAAGCTGTTAGAAAAACAAACCAGTAGTTAAGCAGTTTTTTTTTTTATTAGCTTTGGTCTTTTGTCATTGCCTGTCACTGCTGTATCGTGAATGATGGGTCAATAACAGTCGTTGCATCTGGTCATGTTTATTGCCTTGTTTTACAATCCATCATCATCATGTTGTACGACAGGGCTTTATCACAAATTTCGGATAAAACAATGAGGCATATGCGAGGCGTCACCTGCATCCTTACATGTAATCATGAGTGTAATGCATATCAGATGAACTACAGAGAATGTGCCACAAACAATACAGGTGATGGAAAGCAGCGGTGGGCGAGAAGTGACGTTAATGCTTTTTAATGGGATCGTTCCAACGGCTTGTTTTCAGCTTCATCAATCCTCACTGTCTGTTCACAAGACATACAACAGAATGACTTCACTTTTATGGTTGCTTTGAACACATGGTGCCGGCTGGATATTGATCAGTCATTTAACGGAAAGACACGACCATAAATCAGTGCTTTGTGGTATGTTATCGAAAAGCAACAAAGAGTGATATCTAACCGAAGCAGGTGGATACAACAACTCAATCTGTTCCATCTTTTTTAAGTAAAACGCGTAAAACTTTTTAAAAACCGAACAAAGAAGCAAACCAAAAAAAAAAAAAAACCCACTGAACCTGAGATTGACGAAATTCTTTTCTCGTTAGATTTGTGTTTATTTTCTCTGCCGAATTCTGAGTTGGTGACATTAGCATTTACATCAACTTCGCAATGGGGATACATTTTCAAACGACAATTAGAAAATGTAAAAAGAAAATACTGTGTCATGAATTTCAATTACTATACCCACATATATTTTTAATAATTAAGCAAATTTCAATATGTAAACATTTGACAATTTAATCCCAATTTGGAAATTGGTTTCACAAAGTTTATCATTTATAATTTATCATTTGCTTTTTGTGGTCCTGTTGGCTTCATCGGACCGTGATCTCCAGCTCTCACTGGATCGATTTGCTGCCGAGTGTGAAGCGGCCGGGATGGGAATTAGCGCCTCCAAATCCGAGACCATGGTCCTTGCCCGGAAAAGGGTGGAATGCCCCCTGCAGGTCAGGGACAGGGTCCTGCCCCAAGTGGAGGAGTTTAAGTATCTCAGGGTCTTGTTCATGAGTTGAGTAAGGATGGAGCGGGAGAGCTACAGGCGGATCGGTGCGGCTTCAGCAATAACTAGGACACTGCATTGGTTCATCGTGGTAAAGAGAGAGCTGAGCCAAAAAGCAAAGCTCTTTATTGACAAATCGATCTATGTTCCAACCCTCACCTATGGTCACCAGCTGAGGGAGGCGACCCAAAGAATGAGTTTGCGGTCAAAAGCGGCCGAAATGAACTTCCTCCGCAGGGTGGCTGTGCTCTCACTCAGAGATCACGTGAGGAGCTCGGTGTCGAGCCGCTCCTCCTCCAGGTCAAGAGGAGCCAGATGGGGTGGTTTGGGCATCTGGTCAGAATGCCCCCCGACGGCCTCGTGGGTGAGGTATCAGTTCTTACCGAATTAAACAAAATAATTCAGAAATAGAAATTCCTACCAACAACAGCTACCATTTGCCTAAGAACAATAGTTTTACAAAATATTGAAAGTTTTGCCAAGATTTTCCCTAAAAATGCTTGGTGTGTTCAGTGTTTCATAACTATTTCAACCAACCGATGTAATATGAGGTTGCTGGGCTCACAATCAGGATGGTACAGAAATTACCGTTGCAAATCATTGAACTACAAACGTAGAAAACTTCTTTTGAACAAAATTGAAAGTTACAGTATGTCTAGCTGAACGCGGTGTGAAGTTTGTTCGCTGTGTAAATTCTTTCTATGCTTAGACAATTCGCTCTACTTTTGAGGATACCATGTTCTACAGATCTTAAAATCCGGCATATTGGACATACAAAGAGGACGTATGTGTGCGTGTCTTTCCTTAAGCCTGACAGCATAAGTATATAGTTTTTAACTCTTGATCGTTTTGGAAAGGAAACTCTCTCACTTTCTAGGATATCGAATGAAACCTAAATTAATGTCCTTTAAAATCAAATGTGCTGAATTGGTTTTTATTACCTTTTATACAATTGATGTAAACAATTCATTCAATGTTTTAAAAAATTAAGTAATATACATTATTTCTGTTTAAATACATTTTAGAAATGATTATAATACAACTGAGTTACAGGGAGATGATATAAAGAAGGTGGAAGATTTTAAGTACTTAGGATCAACAGTCCAGAGCAATGGAGAGTGTGGAAAAGAGGTGAAGAAGCATGTGCAGGCAGGCTAGAACGGGTGGAGAAAAGTATCAGGTGTGATGTGTGATAAAGAGTTTCATCTAAAATGAAAGGGAAAGTGTACAAAACCGTGGTGAGACCGGCCATGCTGTTTGGTCTAGAAACAGTAGCACTGAAGAAAAGACAGGAAACAGATGGAGGTAGCAGAAATGAAGATGCTGAGGATCTCTCTGGGAGTGACCAGGATGGACAGGATCAGAGGAACAGCACAGCACACGTTAGAGGTTTTGGAGATAAAGTCAGAGAGGCCAGATTAAGATGGTTTGGACATGTGCAGAGCAGAGAGAGTACATCGGAATGTCAGACTTGGAATGAGGGACCAAATTGCAGAATGTAACTTAATAACTTTTTTTTCTGACATAAGATTCAACATCAACAGTCAAAAAATATCTGGCACAAGACAAGAGAAGACGCAGACTTTTATAACATGAGGAAGGGGAAAACACAGGAGGAAACAATCAGGGAGGATTAGACAATCACACCTGGGGGAAACACACCAGGGCAGAAAGTAACATTGCCTGAAACGAAAGGAGAGTTGGTGTTTCAAAATAAAACAGGAAGCAACACAAGACAACACAAGTGAGACATGGACCATAAAGTGCAAAAACAAAACAGAAGATTGAAGAGAAATGACAGTACCCCCCCTGAAGGACTGGCACCGGACGGTCCAGGCCCCCGGGACTTGTAGAAATCAGCTATTAGAGTCGTATCCAAAATGAACCTCTCAGGTACCCACTGCCGCTAACTTGCGTAATGAAGTAGTTTTGTTTTCTCTGATTTAAAATTTCTGACCTCAGCAGGAGCAACTCCACAGTTTCTTTTCTATCATAAGTCATTAATATTTTACGGTTAAAATGTAATGTTTGAATTTAAAGCGAAGTTTTTGCTATTTTTGTCTGTAAAATTGTTAAGAAGACAAAAGTGGGTAAAATGACTCTTTGACAGTTCAATACCCAGTAAGTAACCATCTGTATTTCAAGTCAAATAATTGGGACTGAATAATAACTTTTTAGGGACCTCTATACACACTTTTAGCCACAAAGTACAGACCCAAACAAAGACAAATAAAGACAGAGATATCTGTCGCAATGCACCTCAATCCAGTTCAAAGTTGAGTTGGATGGCGGTAGTGTTCATGAAATTTCATTTGGTCATTTTAGAAGGTTTGTGGGGCCTGAGGATGGAGACTGTTGGACAGTCTTTATGTTGAACCTGAAAGTTCCCTTCTTAAGGCAACAGGGGTACGACATGTTGAACTGGATAAGGCCGGTCCTACCGTTTCATGTTCTCTCAAAGAGGGGCCCTAAACCAAACATTATAACTCTACCGATGTTTGCCATTACCATTATTCTGTTGAGATCTGCAGCCTCGTTGAGATCTCAAACTGGTTGCAGTTGATGATAGGTTGGTGTTCAGAAAAGTGAGGTTTTGTCTGAATCTGCGATTCATCGACAGATGTGAGAGATTTGCGAGATTAATCTTGACAGTAAAAGCAGTAGATTATAAAGAGCGGAAACAATTTTGTTTAAACTTTATTTCACTTAAATGATTAGATTACATTAAATAAGTTTTATAAAAACTTTATTGGAAGGGGGAAGGGTAGCGTCAGCGTCATGGGCTGGGCCATGAGGGCGGTAGATGATACTGTACGTTCTGGGCATGCGCAGAGGCGGAGAGTTGCAACTCTTGACGGTCGCAAATCTCGACAGAACACTATTCTGTGGATGTTTGTGCTCCTTAGATTTCACAAGTATTTGACACATTGTTCGGGTTAGCCTGCAGTCAAGACAGAGCGGAGGTCCCAGGACAGTATTCACACACAGAAATGTAAAGTTTGACTTTATTTCAGCAGCGTTAGAAAATATCCGATGACTTGTCGGCACAAGTGACTTCTATTTCACATCCATTTATGAGAGGACAATTCTGAACGATAACGCACACCTCTAAACCTCCTGTGTAACCAAACAAAAGCACCACAGTGAACAAAAGAGTGCCGAGTTCTAGTAACATGGCCCAATGTCAAGGAGATTTTCAAATGCTTTGCAAAAACTCACACAAATAAAATTGCCTACAGCGTTGCAAAAATAAATTCCTGCAAACACCATCTGATGCAATATGTTCCCATCACAATAACGTGGTGGGGATCGAGGTACCGCAACTGAATGACAAGATGATGAAAAACTCTTTGTTTGTGAAACACAAAGACCAGGCACTTTGCAGGCATGGAGTCCGCTGGACTTTCCTTCTGTGTTCAAAAAGCAACTACTATGTAGCCAGAAAAAAAATGATTGGATTAAGATGTGACAGCAATTCAGAGTTTGAACTGACTGGAATACTGCTGGAAGACTTGTGAATTTTAACTTTGGAATAAAACCAAACGGAATATAGAAATGGAACTATTGTGTAATATTTATCACTAGAAAAGTTAACGAAACAAAGATCTGGCTTTAATTTTGACAAAAAAAAAAAAATTGGAGCAGCACTTAGATCCACTTAAGAAGCACGTACTAGAGCACAGTTTTTCAATTGGTTTTCGATTTTTGTCATTTTCTGCTCACCCCGAAGAATCCTGAGTTGTTTTACATGTTCTCTGCCTTTGGATCTCACCAGGGAGGCATTAGGGAGGCATCGTAACCAGATGCCCAACCCTAACCGTCCAGCTTCAACTCAGAGGAGCAGCGTCCTAATAGTTGCAGACATCGCACCAGTCCATCTATTGATTTCCTGCTTTAACTTTCCCCCGCTCCTGAACAGGACCCGTTTCGTTTTGTCGTATTCCGTTTATCCGGGTTGGGTTGCAGGGGCAACAGCCTCAGACGGGAAGCCCAGGCTTCTCTCACCCTAGCTGCATTCTCCAGCTCACCCGGAAGGATCCCGAGTCTTTCCCCAGCCAGTTGTGATAAATAGTCTCTCCAGCGAGTCCGGGTTCTGGCTCTTGGTCTTCTCCCGGTGGGATGTGCCCAAAACACCTCACCAGCGAGCGTTACGGGGACATCACGACCAGATGCCCGAACCACCCCATCTGGCTTCTCTCGACCCGGAGGAGGAGCTAAGCTTCTCACCTGATCTCTGAGTGAGAGCCTAGCTACCCGACGGAGGAATAAACAAGACCCAGAGATAATTAAAATCCTCCACTCTGGGCACCTTGTTAAGAGTGTACCTTGCCTTTTGCTTGATAATTGGACCTTTCTAAACATTGCATTTGCTTTTGGTATCTGTCCATGGTCTAGATTTGCTTGTTTGCCTTTTGGTGCATACAAAACTCGAAAAATGCACACCCAGATCTGCCTAGCAATCGGTAAAGACACACTGTTCTTTATCAAACAGACATTTCAAAATCAATGGAAAGTCGAGTTTTTTAAAAGCCAGAAGAAATGAATGTCTTTTCCTTCCATGTTCTCTACTGGGTTAGTTATCCCTGTATGGTGCAAAATCCCACTGGGAGCAAAAATCATTGGAAACCTCCCACTCTCTCTTTTTGCTGCACACATATGTTTTCCTTCTTTCATCCCCAGTTATTCCCACATATGTACTGTACTGTAAGTAAAAGCCCCCTGTGGTGCATTCAATTTTCCATACATCATGCTTGGCTCAAAGAAAACCTCACTACAGTTTTTATGAGACGTGAACATGGTCCACTGAAGCTGTAGCAAGCTACTAAAAGCACTGCTGTGTAACCGGTGTGACAAGCAAAGAAAAAAAAAAGTAAGAAAAGAAGAGAGAGAAAGATACAAAACTTGATTGATTGCACAAGTATTACAAAGAATGTCTGCAATCTCACCCTCAGGGGTTTTTCATCTGTTCCCTTTTGCCTCCTTGACTTGAGAGATGTTTTTGCCTTTTGTTGCACAGATGGGAGAGTGACGTGATGATGAGATAGAAGGAGAATCGGAGGGTTTGATCGGCAGAGATGGCAGTGTGAACCACAAAAACATATTTGTAAAGTTTTTTTTTTATTGTTGAACCGTACAGATTTTCAATCAGTATTTTGGACGTAAAAACAATGCTGACTTTGTGTGTCGCTTGGTCCTGCCGGGTGTGACTACTGTGTAATTATAGATCATTGTGAGGCTGTCAGGAAAAGTTTGCACAGTAGAAATTTAAAATAATTGGGAGATTTCTGGTTCTCCACTCAAATCCAAGTGTGTGGCAGTGAGATTATAAATGTCTCAAATTGTCTAATAAACATAGTAATTTTGAAAAATTTAAGAACCCTGACTTCAGCAGCACGATGGTGTGTTGCCAAAATGAAATGATTATTTGTTATATCATTGCTACCACTTTAAAAGGATAGCAAGCTAAACAGTCCTGACATCTTCTGTTCTGATTAATCTGTAACCCTAACCGTAACACCAACACTAACCCTAACACTAACCCGAACCCTAAACCCCTAACACTAACCCTAACCTTAACCCTAACCCGAACCCGAACCCTAACCCTAAACCCCAAACCCTAACACTAACCCGAACCCTGACCCTAACACTAACCCTAAAACCCAAACCCTAACACTAACCCTAACCTTAACCCTAAACCCCAAACCCTAACACTAACCCTCTCCCTAACCCTAAACGCCATACCCTAACCCTGACACAAACCTTAACCTTAACCCTAAACTCTAACCCTAACACTGAGCCCTAACCTTAACCCCCAAACCCTAACACAAAACCTAACCTTAACCCTATTCCTAACCCCAACACTAACCCTAACCCCCAAACCCTAACCCTAACCCTAAACCCTAAACCCAACACTAACACTAACCCTAACCTGAACCCCCAAACCCTAACCCTAACACTAACCCTAACCCCAAAACCCTGACACTAACCCTAATCCTAACCCTAAACCCAACACTAACCCTAACACTAACCCTAACCCGAACCCCCTAGCCCTAACACTAACCCTAACCCCCAAACCCTAACACTAACCCTAACCTTAACCCTAAACCCTAAGCCCCAAACCCTAACACAAACCCTAAACCCCAAACCCTAAGCCCCAAACCCTAACACAAACCCTAACCTTAACCCTAACCCCCAAACCCTAACCCTAAACCCCAAACCCTAACCCAAACTCAAACCCTAAGCCCCAAACTTTAACCCCAACATTAACCCCAACATTAAACCTAACACTAACCCTAACCTTAACCCTAACACTAACCCAAACCCCAACACCCTAACACTAACCCTAACCTTAACCCCTTAACCCCTAAACCCCAAACCCTAAGCCCCTAAGCACCTAAGCCCCAAACCCTAACACAAACCCTAACCCTAACACAAACCCTAAACCCAAACCCTAACACAAACCCTAACACAAACCCTAACCTTAACCCTAACCCCCAAACCCTAAACCCCAAACCCTAACCCCCAAACCCTAACCCCCAAACCCTAACCCTAAACCCCAAACCCTAACCCAAACCCTAACCTTAACCCTAACCCCAACATTAACCCCAACACTAACCCTAACCCTCTCCCTAACCTTAACCCTAACACTAACCCAAACCCTAACACTAACCCTAACCCTATCCTTAACCCGGACCCTAAAGGGAGTGACCAGGATGGACAGGATTAGAAATGAGTGTATCAGAGGACCACCACATGTTAGAGGTTTTGGGGATAAAGTCCGAGAGGCCAGACTGAGATGGTTTGGACATGTACAGAGGAGAGAGAGAGAGTACATCGGAAGAAGGATGCTTGGTTTGGAACCACCAGGAAAGAAGACTAGAGGAAGACCATTGATTTTTTTGGCAGCCATCTAAGTTTTCGTTTTAGTCTTTGGAATAAAAATTAATTTAAGTTTTAGTCACATTTTCGTCATCTCTTTATATTTTCGTTTTAGTCACATTTTGGTCAACGAAAACCCAAAAGAGTTTTCGTCTAGTTTTCATCAGGGAATACTTAGAATGTTTTTGGTCTAGTTTTAGTGAAAAAAAAAAAAAAAAAAAAAAGAACAACTTACTTTAACAATCGTAGCTTTTTTTTTTTTTTACTGAGAATGATGCAGGTTATTTGTTAAAAAAAAAAAAAAAATTCTGGCGAGCTTCAACTTGCGCAAACCAGCAAACGTTGTAGAACAACGTAAAATAAATACAAATTTTTCAGGGAGTGAGGAACGTTGTAACTTATTCATACTTAAAAATGACACCTCTTAATAACCCTGTAAATAAAGTAAACATTGCATTGCATTTAAATCAGAATCAGAATTCTTTTATTGCCATGTCAATGAGAATATCAGAGACTAGGAACTTGCTTTGATACAGCTGTGCAATATTATAAGATGAAAATAATAAAAAATAAAATAAAATAAATAAAAATAATTTTAACAAAACAGAGTGCTCAGAAAGAAAAAGAAAAGTAGTGCAATGTCATAGAAAATAATAGAAAATAATAAAGATAGTAAAGTAACAAAAGGGAAGTGACTAACAGATGTGGGGTTCAGGTTATAAAGTATTAATTAGACTAACGGCAGAAGGGAAGAAGCTGTTTTTGTGGCGGGACGTTCTGGTCCGAATGGACCGGAGCCTCCTGCCCGAGGGGAGTCGCTCAAAAAGTCCATGTCCAGGGTGGGAAGGGTCAGCTGCTATCCGACCTGCACGCCCCCGAGTCCTGGAGACGTACAGGTCTTCGAGAGATGGAAGGCTGCAGCCGTTCACCTTCTCTGCAGAGCGCACAATGCGCTGCAGTCTGTGTTTGTTCCTGACTGTGGCTCCAGCGTACCACACGGTGATGGAGGAGGTGAGGATGGACTCGATGATGGCTGTCAGTGGTTAGCGCAACCAAGCTAACTAAGGAAGTTAGAAGCGCCGACAAGCTAGCATTAGCTTGAAGTTAGCATGCTGTTTGCGCAAAATATGTGGAAAACTTTAAGTTTCTGACCACCAAGCCCCTTTGTTGCTGTTGTCAGCATTGTGGGGGGGTGCCGCCGTCAGAGACAGAATGCAACCACTGTGCCTTTTCTTTTCACTGACAGAAATTTTGTTACTTTTTTGTCTCGTCAACAGCAACTTGCAAACGTCTTGTCACATTTTGTCACCAAAATGTCACATTTATTTTGTTATCGTTACGTCATCGTCATAAAAAAATGCTTCGTCAACAGAATCATTTAGTTGTCGTCATCGTTGACAAAAACAACACTGAGGAAGACCAAAGAGGAGGTTCACGGATACAGTAAAGGAAGACATGAAGATAGTTGGTGTGACCGAAGAGGATGCAGCAGATAGGGTTAGACGGAAGAAACTGACTTCCTGTGGCGACCCCTGAAGGGAAATGCCGAAAGAAGAGGAACAAGACTGTGCTTATCTGCAAACCAACGCCATGATTTAAAAATGTTTAAACATTAATTTTCTTGTGTGAGGTTGATGACAGAAAGTGCACTCGTCTATGCTGCTCTCCTGCAGAGGGTGCCGTGGTTCTGCTCATTTCCATGTGTGTGTATCTGTAATTTTCTCACACACTGTACCACAGTGTACAGACGAGCCTGTAATGAACTGCTGCGACTGAAATGATGCAATGCGTTCGTGCTACATGAAAGAATATGGAAAGTGTCGACACACACCTACACATAGTCACTTATAAAACGATATATAAGACAGGCTGTCGATAAAGTTGAGTTTCTAATGTTCGTAACCAGTGATTAGTGAGTTTAAAGCTATAATAGTGTGAATAATGAATCTAATATTATAAATTAGCTTGTCAAAATACATTTATTGTTTAATTCTATGGTGGAAAATATTAAATGTTTAGCTGATGACGTGAGGTGTGGCGTTGTGAGTCACAACGATACCTCCTCCGTGTCAAAAGGCGAAGAATGGCTCTTCATTCTCGCTCAATAAGTTCCTTTTTGACTATTTTATGGTAAACAAACAAAAAAAATGAACGGCCAAAATTAGCTTCCTCTGCAGGGTGGCTGGGCTCTCACTCGGAAATTGGGTGAGGAGCTCTGACATCCGGGAGGAGCTTGGTGTTGAGCCACTCCTCCTCCAGGTTGAGAGTAGCCAGATGGGAAGGTTAGGGCATCTGGTCAGGATGCTCCCCGAGCGGGCGGGGTGTATCGGGCACGTCCAACCGGGAAGAGACCAAGGGGCAGACCCCGGACCCGCTTGAGAGACTATGTCTCACAGCTGGCCGGGGAACGACTTGGGATCCTTCCGGGTGAGCTGGAGGATGCAGCCGGGGTGAGAGAGGCCTGGGCTACCCGTTTGAGGCTGTTGCCCCCGCGACCCGACCCTGGAACAAGCGAAAGATGACGGAATGGAACAAAAACAAAAAAAAAAAACAGCATTCTTGCTATATTGAAATAATATGGGCAAAATAGCATGAGTAAAAAATTCAATATTATTCAGAAAAATATCACCATCCCAATCAAAAACTTGGGTTTAATTCAAGATCAAATCAATCTTTCCGCCCACCAGTGCTTGAGGTGAAGCCTGTACTGCCATATTTCTGAACAAAGTTTTCAAATTCAAGATTCAAGAAGCTTGATTGTCACAGCATTAAAACAGAGGAATTTTGTTTTTTTGGCTTTTCAATCATCTATGAATTGGTTGTGCTGTAGCATGCATGTGTTTGTGAGTACTTGGATGGATGGGGATCTCTGGACTGGTGTTCTAAGTTGTGTAATAACTTCTTCAAAGGCAAACGATTGCTTCGAGCACTCAGAACTCTGGGTAGCCTGGATACAAGGGTGTAGAGTAGGGAGTGTCTTTGGTGGGCGGAATCATCTCATAATTTTTTGTCCCACTAAAGCAGGGGTCCCCAACCTTTTCTGCGCCACGGACCGGTTTAGTGTCTGACAATATTTTCATGGACTGGTCTTAAGGTGATGAGACGAACCTGAAAAAACTAGCTTTTTAAAATCGATAATAATAAACTTAAATCTACTTTGTCTTCACAAGAAAATTTATTAGCAGTGTCTTTATAACGTGGAAACATTCTCTCTGCTCAAAAGCACTCTTGGTGCCATTGTAACGGTAAACATGTACCTTCAAAATAAAAGACATCACAAAAAAAAAGTGAGTAAAAATAACAGTTCTGTGCGGCCCAATAACACATGACCCGCAGCCCGGTACCAGTCCACGGCCTGGGGGTTGGGCACCACTGCTCTAAAGGACACTCATCTTCATCGTCTATCTCTTTTGGGGTTGTGGGGCGTGCCGGAGCCCATCTCGGCCAATTTAAGGCGAAGGGCAGATTACACCCCGAACAGGTCGCCAGTCTGTCGCGGGGCCACACACATACAACCATCCACACGTACTCATTCCTAGGGGCAATTTCAGCACCAGCCAATCAACCTAGCGTGCATGTCTTTGGAGGGTGGGAGGAAACCGGAGTTGCCGGAGGAAACCCACGCAAACACGGGGAGAACATGCAAACTCCACAAAGAAAGGCCAGTGTTCCAAGCCTCGTCCCCACCCAGGACTTGAACCCACGACCTTCTTGCTGTGAGCCCACTGTGCTACCCACTGCGCCACCGTGCTGCCTTCTAAAGGACAAATTTGGCATAAATCTCCTCCAGATGAGGGAGTGGTCCCAGTGATCCATTTGGTGACTGTCATGGTTCCCTCACCCACCACCAGAGGGAACCCGGAGCCTCCCCTAATCTGCCTGATTTCTGACACCTGAAGGTGTTTGTCTTCTCTTCAGGTGTCAGGTAATTTACCTTCCGATCCAGCCAGGTCTTCCTGGCTGCCTGACTATAAAACAATTTTTGAACAGTAACTTCATGACATTTCCATTGATCCATGTGTTTTTCTTCACAGCAAAACTGGACTCCTTTATTCAATAAATAATATTTATTGTCTGCAATTGGGTTCTCTTCCTTCCTCTTCCATTCCACACCTTGACAGCAATTTTGAGACAGGTGCCCAATAGCACTTGGGTTTCTTTATCTTGTTCAACTTCTTTGGAAAAGTTCATTTTGAAAATGACTTTGAAAGTAAATGAGTCACCAAATCCATTTGTTCTCTTCGTTGCGTTATTGGTTGCTAAGAAGGAAGGATTCACCGTAACAGAACGATCTTTTCACTATGCTGTTTGATTTGCAAATTATTCAAAATAAATCCAGTGGCGAATCGTGGATCCCTCAATAATCTTCTGTGATGTGTCAATGATGTGGCTGGGCAGCGGGCTGTGTGTGGAGAGGGCGTCTCTGGAATGGTGTAAGGTTGAAGATGAAGAGTATTGGAGTGGTAGAAGGTTCAGGAATGCTTGGAATCTGGGGAATTATTAGGAAATCAACCACAGCTTCAAAAAATCTTGATAAACCACTGATCAGAATTAGCGGCTGTTTATTTGTGGAGCCTCCTGTAGCGTAGATAAATATACCCAAATTCCCACCCACACACACATATTTTAAATACCGACTGAAAAGGCAACCCGCTCATAGAGGAGTTTAAACATTCAAAGATTTTTGGAGCAGAAAGATTATTTAGGTGAAATTAGGTTCAAGGGAAAAGCCATTAAAATAATAAATAATGGCTGTCATTGGGTAAATAAAATCTGTCAATAAAATTTTTAAAATATCCCCAAGTGGGGTAACATGAAAACGTTTTTTAATCGGTGCTTCTAATTGGCTGTTAATAATTTAGACTACAAAACCAGAATGACAATCAGGCCAACAATAGTGACCGTGTGATAGCTCCTGATTTTTTAATCTAATTTTTGGGCTCTGAGACTTTTTGGAGACAGAAGTTACTTCCTCCGTTAAGTCATTGGCCGGATGCCTTATGAATATCTAATGGTATGTCCCATTAGGAGGAGACCCAAAGCCGGACCAGCTGAAAGGACTATGTCACACAACTGATCAGGGACTGTCTTGGGATCCTCCTAGACTACCTGGATGAGGGATATTTGGGCTCCCTGCTGAGGATGGTGCCCCGTCACCCTACTCCTGGATAAGTGAAAGACAATGGGTACTTTCTACTATATATTCTATATATATTCTATACCATATATACTATATTTAAAGTAGTCAAAAAATTATTAAACATATTTAATTGTTGTATGGCAACCTTGAATACCCAGAAAGGCACCTCGGAAATAGAATATATTATTATTACTTGTATATATATATATTTTTATTTATATTTTTACATACTCTATTGATCCCTCATTGGAGAAATTTGTGTGAAGCACTACTTCGCCGCAACAGGCTGCCACGACGGCGCCAATGGTGGGAGAAACGGGGGATAGGTGTCTTCTTCAAGGACCCTAGATGGGAACTCACTGGGAATCGAACCTGCAAACTTCTGGTTAGCTTCCAGCCCAAGGGCGAATGCTCTACAACTGAGCCACTGTTTCAGTGGTAGAGCCACAATGGCACTAATGGTGGGAGAAACGGGGGTTAGGTGTCTTCTCCAAGGACCCTGGATGTGAACTCAAAGGGAATCAAACCCGCGAACTTCCGGTTAACTTCCGGCCTTAGGGCGAATGCTCTACCACAGAGCCATCGCCTCCCCACCACCATCGTCTCTATTATGCACATGTATTCTGTTAAACTTTTCCGTGTTTATTAAAACTCCCTAAATGGGATCCTCATAAAAACACAACAATACACAAAAAATAGCCAGCCAGAAAGAAAACTGCGTGTTACAAGTTAGTAGTGTTTGAAAAAACAATTTGAACATCTTTGTAACGTTTTATTGCAGTCATTTTTCAGTAAAATTTGTAACTTGTTGTCTTCTAGGTACAATGAATACAATGTACAGTATTTTAAAGAAAATAAGTCTTTGTGATTTTTTTATTCATATGTTTCGCTATCAAATAAAATCAGAGTGTGTATCAAGTTCGTGACATCATGAAGCCAGCCAGTAGATTGGTGTCTGTGTTTTATAGTCCTGTATCATTTTGTTCCAACAGAGCGCAAATCAAGGTCATCACGACACAGTTACTCTCCTCTTGGTGTCTCAAATACTCCTTCAGGAATTTTCAAGTGGAGAGCATGAAATGGTTTTAGGAAATAAAAATAATTGGGCCGTTTTATTAATTGAATACAGACTTGATCAATAAAGAGAAGCATTTTAAAGACAAATTCAAGGTTGGTAAAATAGTTACTGTTTCACAATAGAAAAGGATGTAATCTACAAGAAAAGTGGGAAAGGTTGTAAGAAATGTAGAGTACAGTGCTGGAAACGTGCTCGGTAACTTGTTATTTTGGTTCAAATCATAGCGATGCACACACGCACAGCCAAGCACGCAATTTTGTACTAATGCATGTCCATTTGTTTGAGTAAACACAAGGTGAGCAGTGCAACTGGAACTCAAAATGCTTTGTTGTGCAGAGGGACTCTGTGTATCCTCACTGCAGGACATCCATATTCTCCCTGAAGGTCCCCAACTGAATTACTCTTTCATTCCATTTTTTTTTCTTTCACTATGTTCTTTTTGTTCCCCTGGGAAGTGAATAACCAAACAAAGTGCTCTACGGCCTGCTGTGTCGCGAAGGTAGCGCCATATAAAGGGCAATGTGCTGTATTCCCAATTCTATAGCAGGGCAAACACAAAAGTTTATGGTAATGGTTACACCAGTGGTGGGCTGTCAGGGCCATCAAGGCCTTTGTTTCCGGCATGAAAATGATCTTCATGAATATTATCATGGAATCCTAATAGTCTGGCTACTTTCCTTCTTTCTTTTCCAAGTAGGTGGAGACTTAAGATTTTGGACAGTTTTAGGAAATGTACTTTTTTTTGCTAACGAATTAACTCATTCTACATATATTGTTCCACAAAATTCATGCTGATGATGCTTTTGCTTTAACCAATTAGATTTTGAGTTGGCACCAGAACCTTTTAGTTGTTCCATGCAAAAGAGAGCCGCCCTCTGTTTAGATAATCAGAGACAGTACCGGATAAGCTAACAAATTGTACCTATCGAGAGCAGCGGGAATTAACATTTTTTCTTGACGTAACCATTTATTTGCCCATAATGTCTTAAGAGGAGAAGAAAAAATCTGGAGCATATTTACTGTCAGGCCATTTTCAAGATGGATTCGAACTCCAACTTGCTTTCTGCAAGGCCATCGTGTTAATCATCACGCCCCCTTGCAGCCCTTGCTGAAAATTGTAGTGAGATATTTTTAATAAATACCATGCAGTAGAAAGACACGTTCACTTTTGTTGCCAATTGTCTGAAGACATTCATGGTGGATTTGTATGCTTTGAAACAGGTACTCGCGTTGTATTTTCGCATAACAGGATGTTCTTACGACTGAAAACCGTTTTTACTGAGGCATTAATGAATTCACACAGAGCCCTTACTGTAAATCTTAGTTTGACGCCCATAGTCTGCTTCTATTATAAACGTATTTGGCAACAAGAAAACAATACATTCCACTTTTGGCACTAACATTTTAAAGTTGCTCTTTTTGTGATAGAGCGTTTGAAGTATTTTAAAACACCAACACATTCAGATATGTTGATATTTTAACGCATCTAGATATTTTAAGTACTTAGGATCAACAGTCCAGAGCAATGGAGAGTGTGGAAAAGAGGTGAAGAAGCGTTGGCAGTCAGTCTGGAACGGGTGGAGAAGAGTATCACGTGTGATATGTGACAGAAGAGTTTCAACTAAAATGAAAGGAAAAGTGTACAAAACCGTGGTGAGACCCGCCATGCTGTTTGGTCTAGAGACAGTAGCACTGAAGAAAAGACAGGAAGCAGAGATGGAGGTAGCAGAGATGAAGATGCTGAGGATCTCTCTGGAAGTGACCAGGATGGACAGGATTAGAAATGAGTCTATCATGGGAACAGCACATGTTAGATGTTTTGGGGATTAAGTCCGAGAGGCCAGACTGAGATGGTTTGGACATGTACAGAGGAGAGAGAGAGAGTACATCGGAAGAAGGGTGCTGAATTTGGAACCACCAGGAAAGAGGACTAGAGGAAGACCAAAGAGGAGGTTCATGGATACAGTAAAGGAACACATGGAGATAGTTGGTGTGACCAAAGAGGATACAGCAGATAGGGTTAGATGGAATAAACTGACTTGCTGTGGCGACCCCTGAAGGGAAATGCCGAAAGGAGAAGAAGAACGCATTCAGATATGTTGACAGGCAGAAAGTCGCTAAAAATATACCCTGACATCAACTCCTTGTGATTGACTTATCAAACCAGTTTAATGATGTCATAATGAACACTTTATCATCCAAACTCATCATGGCAAATAATCTCCAGAGACTGACAGCAGCTCAGAAAACAATTTGATGATGCAGATGCTTTTGTTTTTCTTCCCTAATGAAATGAAGGCTTTGCTCGGATTGCAAGCCAATCAGATGTTTACCAGTTCCTCCGGGCAGATTGTCCCTCCTATAATTAGCATGTGACCTAATTTAGGTTTCAAACCTAATTCTTGTTTTTGAATGTTGCTAACCTGTCTGGATGGTTTGTTGTGACAAGCTGGATTAATGTGTTTTCCAATAACTTAAAGCTACATCAACTTGAACTGCAAATTGAAGTGGGTTTTTCTTCCGAAAAAAATTTTATGCCCAAATTTACTACAGAAATAATTTGATTTCGACTGTCAGAAATATCGTAAATCTTGAAAGAAGTGGAATGAAGATTAGTCAGAGTAAGAAAGAGTACGTGTGTGAATGAGAGGAATCCAAATGGAAAAGTGAGGTTACAGGGGGAAGAGATAAAGAAGGTGGAAGATTTTAAGTACTTAGGATCAACAGTCCAGAGCAATGGAGTGTGTGGAAAAGAGGTGAAGAGGCATGTGCAGGCAGGTTGGAAGGGGTGGAGAAAAGTATCAGGTGTGATGTGTGATAGAAGAGTTTCAGCTAGAATGAAAGGGAAAGTGTACAAAACCGTGGTGAGACCCGCCATGCTGTTTGGTCTAGAAACGGTGGCACTGAGGAAACAGAGATGGAGGTAGCAGAGATTAAGAAGCTGAGGATCTCTCTGGGAGTGACCAGGATGGACAGGATCAGAAATGAATATATCAGCAGTTTCGCAGATGAAGTCAGAGCCCAGACTGAGATGGTTTGGACATGTGCAGAAAAAGAGAATGAGTACATCTACAGAAGGATGCTGGATTTGGAACCACCAGGAAAGAGGTCTAGAGGAAGACCAAAGAGGAGGTTCATGGATACAGTGAAGGAAGACATGAAGATAGTTGGTGTGACCAAAGAGGATACAGCAGATAGGGTTAGAAGGAAGAAACTGACTTGCTGTGGCGACCCCTAAAGGGAAATGCCAAAAGAAGAATAAGAAATATCTTAAATCTTTAAAAATAGAAGTACACATGTGCTTGTGAATGGATTTGTGAACACAATTTTAAGAAAGTCAATGTTAAAGACATTATAAATGGGTGATGTACGTCCTCCGGCGGTAGCATCAGCCGTTGGGATTACGTAAAAAATGCAGTGCTGCAATATTCCTCATATAATCAAAATTGCAGGAATAATGAGGGTGGCTGCGTAATGAATTAATCCTTGCCCTTCAGCTAACTTCATTCAAACTATGAAATACTTGGAGTACTTATGAGAAGTCTGAAAGTCACACTCACTCACTGACTCTTTTTTTTTTCTTCTGAATAATCTTTAAACAGCTGCAGCGTCTTCTCGACTGGCCCATCAATTTCATACATCTTTGCTCTTTCCTTGGGCCTGCGAAGGTCAGGTGAAGGTAATGCTCGGGATTATAGGAGCTCAGCGACTGGTCTTCTGTGCCTGCCATCAAAGGGTGAAGTTAATGGTTCGAAAAGGAGGGGGAGGTCTCCGATCCCTCTGCTGCAGGCTGTGAAACGGATGCCTTTTATTGCAGATTGACCCTCACAAGCTGTAGCTAAGGCCTCTCACTAGGGTGTGTGGGTGGCTTTGCTTGGATTTACAGTTAATGTACCAGGGTTAATGAAGTTGCTATGGTCCGCTGGATGGCTTTTGGTATGCCATGTTGGAGTGTCCATGCTTTTTGTTGATCACTGCAGGTCCACTGTGGGTCATAGGAGCCAATAAAAGTGGTGGCCTTGCCACCCCTAGATAACTTTGGAACTGATGAGCCAAAGCAGCTGATGGAATGACAATAAGGGGTATTGTCTTCCTTCTAACCTTTACGGCAACCTCTGATGCTGGACTGCATAATAATTTATTTTACCGTGTAGAGGACGACATTTCTTCCCTCCTTTGGAACTCTTAAAAAGAAAAATTCACACCTGAATGGTAAAACCTGAAACGGTAACGTTGTTAAAAACGTTCATGAAAATGCCATTTTCTCTTTTTTGAGGTGCTGTTTGTCACATAAAATATTATTTATAATTAATTCAACCTTGTTCTGGATTTACAAAGGAATATATTTTTTTAAAAAGCCACCTTGTCAAATTGTGTATGCAGAGCTTGATTTCTTCCAAACATTTTCCAGTGACCTTGTCTTTCCCAAAGGAGGGTATTTGATGAATATTCAGAAGGATTTACAACTCCTTTTTGTGATTTTACTGGCATTAAAATTTACATATACAGGTACAAGTCTACTTGTTTAGGAATGAATGTTTTTCACTTTGAGTTTTAGACAAACTGGCCTGGAAGTTAAGAATCAAATCAAAAGAGAAAAAAATGTAAAGAATAAACACGCACAGTGTAATTTTGTTTGTGTTTTTGTTTAGTAACAGTAAACGGAATTAGTTATTTTGTACTGATTAAAAACAGACCAACAGTCCAGAGCAATGGAAAGTGTGGAAAAGAGGTGAAGAAGCGTGTCGATCTCCATTTGTTTGAAATTTGCTGAGACGTTAAATTTTGCAAAAATTGTTGCTGTTTTTTAATTTATAAATTTACAAAATTATGGCAGTTTTTTTTCTTTTCTTTTGGCACTCATTAGTTTTGTTGATCAGGTTCTTTTTTGGCCAAAACACTCGGAATGTTTCTATTTTTGCCGCCTGGATGCCGTTGCTAATCTTTCACAATGTTATAACTGAGCCAAAAACATTTCAAATGGGTGTTTGAAAATCTGAAGGAAATTTTTATCCATTTTATTGATAGATTCAAAGCTCAGGATACTGTATGTTTGGGGGGAAAAAATCCTCCGATTTATTAGATTTTGTTTAATGGGAGTTTGTCTGTTTTTGAACTAAAAAACATTCATTCTTTCATCTTCCGAAATGTTCATCCCTAACAGAGTTGCAGGGGTACCGGAGCCCATCCTGGCTGATTCAAGCCACACCCAGAACAGGTCACCTGTCTGTTGTAGGGCCACACACACTAATTCATAGGGACATTTTCATGGTGACCAGTCAACCGAACATGCTTGCTTTTGGAGTTAGGGAAGAAACCGAGAGAAAAACCATGTGTGGAGAACATGCAAACCCCACACAGAAAGGCCAGTGTTCCAAGCCTCATCCCCACTCGGGATGAAAACCCCTGACCTTATTGCTGTGAGGCCATTTTTTAACCAATGCATCTCCATGCCGCCCGACCAAAAAACAAGGGTTAAATTATGGTGCCATAATTTTCTAGCATTTTTTTTGCTACAAAAAAAAAATCAAGCTTGAAATCAAAGTTTAAAGACGCTTCCAAAATTTGTGGTTGTTTTCAGTTACGTGCTTGTCAGAGACAAACAGAATGTGCATCAGATTATGCGTCAAAACAGTCTTAATTACATTATTAAAACAAACTTTTCTGCTTTCGTAGTAGGTCGCAAGAAAAATAGACCTTTTAATGCCATTTTTTCTCTATTTGAACAAACAAATGATAGCACTGTTTTAAGAACACTAACCGAATTTGGGGTAAAATTAACTTTCCTTGAACAACCAGCGTTCTTTTTCTATTAAATATGTGGGATTTAAAAAAGCTCACTTTAACACTGTCCCTGAAAATGTCCTTGATGATAAGTTTGATCAATGGTTGCCAGTGATTTCTGAAACGCTCCATCTTTTACTCACCAAACATGGTGGAAGAAATCACTTAAGCACTGTAGGAATTCTTCTTTTTTGCTTTTCTAGTCCTACACAGCGTATTCATATATCGAGAGATGACCAGGATTCAATAGGGTACCATTAAAACTATTTTATTAAATTATACAGACGTCCGGGCCTTATCAACCTCTTTAGGGTGCACGTGATGTGTGCCTTCTCCCGTCTGAGCTGAAGAGGCATCGAGGCTCGGTAACACAGGGTTTTTATTCTGTTATCAGTTTGTCCTTAGAGTGCCCCCCACCCCCCAAAAGTCCACAACTGCTGCAGTCCTTCATGGAATTTTCTCTTCTTTTGATGTCTCTTCCAGGCAGGGGTAACAGTTGATTAATGTGACAGCATTCATGAGCAGGAGGGTGTGATTGCTGTGTTCATCGGCCATTCACATGAGCAGGGTACACCTGGACACAGAAAAAGTATATCTTGCCCACACAGGCGTTAGCGCAGCTACAGCGCCTTAAGAGCGCTGTCAGAAAATGTTATACACAGTTTCAATGTAATAATGTAAATATAAGTTGTGGTGGAACAAAGCCAGTTTACCAGTTTATTGCCCCTAAACAGTTCAACTAAAGTTCAGAGTAATCTCAACCTCGGAATCTGATAAAACGTGGAGGATGGGGAGATTGGTGGTCTGTCTCTTCACACTCCCTAAACCATCTGGCATTCCAGACAAACATAGTAAGACACAGGATCATTGTTACACCATCATGAGAAACTAAAATATTCAGATTTTAATACTCAACTAATAATCTTTACAACTACTGATTAATATAAAACTTCTATTAAAAAGTATAGAACTCAGTTCCTTTTCCCCTTTATTCCCTCTCTTGATCTCCAGTGGAGATCACAAAACCCTCTCTTGACATATGAAAACACAATTATAAAGCATGCATCTAAAAACTACTCGTATATCATGTATATACAGTATAATACTACTCCTAAACCAAAGCTATGTCCACCAGATCCGAATCCTCCTCTGAGTGGTTGATAATTTTGACCTGTAGGTGCGTTTTGTATGCCGGTCCGAGTATTAAACCTCCTACGGGTTTGTCAGTCGTATGACTAGGTTTCACCGTATGTTTTGTAATGCTAAATGCCGTTTTATTTGGACACAGGTGTACATGAGTGCATGGATCTGAATGAGACTTGTAAATACAGAAACCTAAGCTATAACACTTGGATTTAACTTTTAAGGTGCCAGGGTTATGCTGTTGTGGTGTCTCGGCTAGGGGGAATCGTGAAGTATTAAACCCTAGCTGCCAATGTGGAACCCCCTGCATGTCAACTTGTGTAAAAGTCATGTGATTCTTCCATTTTACAGCTTCCTGGTCCCATCCATAACTAGCAACATCCCATGTCTTCCATAACTGATGTGAAACTTCTCCCTAAACCACCATTACTTTATAACCTGTAGTGTCTATGTAAATATCACATCCTGTTCATTCTATTGCGCGGTAACCTCCAACCCAGACAGAATTGTAATTTATTAATAACACAGAGGAGAAGATAGTGGAATTATTATAACAAAAATACGGTTCAGATGTTCTGATTGTTGGATCATCACATGGGTTAGCTATGGTCTTCATTTCACTTTTGGCTGATTGCATGAGTCTGTGAACATAATAGCCTAACCTTTTCATTCTGTGTGTCCGTCCTTGCTTGGGTACTAACGTAGTGGTGGTAGTTTCAGTGGGATTTGGAGACATAGCCTGAGATTCACATACTGTATGTAAAAAATCCCCAATACAAGTGAAATAGAGAATGTAAGAAAACTTATAATGTATATAAACTTATAATGTATATAATAAACTTATAATGTATATAATAAACTTATAATGTACATAATTCTCCCTCTCTCAGACTTGAGCCCAAGTCTGTTAAAAAATGTCCGTCATATTGCAGAGTTGCTGGTATAGTGAGAATTAGCCAGACGCAAAAGAGAATAATGGTACCACTTATTTCTGTGTCCGTAAAGTATGACAACAGTCGTTGTTCTGGCAGTCACCAGATGGAGCCCAGTCCAGCGTGGGTCAGACCACTTGCGTGAAACTTTTCAGGAACATGTAGGACCACTGTGGATGATAGGAGACATACAAAGCATGCAAAAAATGACCAATACAAACGTAGGTTACAACCAGACCCAGATGGGGCCTCCTCTAAGTGGTGTAGGGTGGTGTGGGGCCCCGGCATTACCTGTGAGCAGCTCATGAGGTGAAAAACCAGTACAGCGATTAACGGATTGGCAGATAGAGAGAAGTGCCAGAGGCAAAGCTTCTAACCTAGATATAGTAGTGGTGGCACAAATCTTCGCTAACTTTTCTTCCAGCGTCCTATTCATTCTTTCGACTGCACCCTGACTAGATGGGTAATAGACACAACCAAACTTATGTTGGAGACCCAAAAGGCTCTCAACCCTAGTGAGACGAGTGGAATTGAAGTGGGTGCCATAATCTGATCTGGGTCGACATGGGAAACTGTAGGTTGGAATGCAGTGACTTACCAGATGTTTAATGACTGACATGGAGTCCTTCCTGGGCAAGGATAAGCCTCAGGCCAAACTGAGAAAGAATCAACCATCACAAGAAGATTACGCTTACCTCAAACCGGGACAAGCATGTCCGTGAAGTCAATCACTATTTCAAATCCAAACCACGCTGGGGGGTCAAACTGGCCAGGAGGTGGTATAAGAGAAGAGCGGATGTTATAGAATTGACATACATGACATTCAGAGATAAACTGAGGACACAAATTGCGTAGACGTGGATGAAAACACAGGCAGAGGCAACAAGAGATAACAAGGTTAGAATAGTTCAGGAAGAACGGCCAGGGGACGTGCCATAACCAGGTGTGCAGTTTTCTGTAGGATTTTTGCCAAACCAGCAGCAAACCTGGTGCAAGCTAGCACTCGCACGTCAACTGCATCTAAGGGTATACTACAATACATTAACACCTTTCTATGGCCTGAATGATTTTGGTAAAGAGAAGCATTAGCTACCGTGGGTGACACTGAACAGTCTAAGTAAAAAGGTTGAGTGTAGTCAGGGGACTGTAAGGCTGCACACGTGGCCATGTCACGCACGAGGTCAGTGAAGATAGCATCAGAATCCTCAGTCCAATCAAGCAGTGCATTAAGATTGGAAGCCCCCTTGTCGCGAACTAAAGCCCGAAGAGGGACAGTGCGGTCAGCAAAACAGGGAAGATAATGTCTGCTGAAACCACAGAGTCCCAGAAACGCTAGCATGTCACGGACAGTGATAGGCCGCTTGTGATTCAACATGGCCTGTCTATGTTGTGACGACATAGAAGAGCCTGATCCTGATATGCAGCGGCCAAGGAATGTTACTTCCGGTCTGCAGCATTGTAACTTTTTACGAGAAACCTTGAAACCAAGTGAATGCAGTCTATTTAACAGCAGTGCAGTGGCTTCCAAACAGGAGGCGGGCGAAGGGGCCGAAAGAAGAAGATCATCAACATACATTAGCAAGCAGCAACCCTCCGGCAGAACCAAATCCTGTAGGAGAGACTTCAGACATTGATTAAAAATGCCAGGTGAATTCTTAAAGCCCTGTGGCAATCTGGAATACTGTAATTTCACTCCGTTGTATGTGAATGCAAAGTATTTACGTGAATCAGTATGTAGGGGTATACAAAAGAATGCATTGGCCAAATCAATAACTGTAAACCATGTACATGTGGGTGGGATGGAAGCCAACATGCGGTGTGGGTCGGGGACTGGCAAGGTGGGGGTCAAAGTAACGTCATTTACAGCTCTTAAGTCATGTGCAGGTCTCCAGGTCACACCATCCGCTTTTTGTACAGGTCGAAGTGGGGTTGACCAAGTAGAGTCAGAGTGTTCAAGTACCCCTGCTTCCCACAGTCCTGTCAATGCCTCGTCCATGCCCTGGTCAGCAGCAGAGGTCCACTTATACTGGGGCCTGTACACATGAATACCTGGTTTTACGTCAATCCTGATAGGAGGTGTGGGCGTACAGTGGCCAACATCAAACGGTCCTGTTGACCACAATGAGTCTGGCATAGTTGACAATATAGTCTCAGAGTCCTCATGGTCAGTGTATTCTCGTCCGTGGTGCCTGCTAACACAAACATGTTCAATGAGAGAAGGATTAACAATAGGATCATATGGGATCATGTACATTTCTGTGGATGGTGACATCCAAACCCCTGAGAGCTCAGTTTTCTGCCAATCTATGGCTTGCATGCCCCTTCGAGTCATTGGTCCCAAGACCCTGGCCTCATGACCGGGTGAAAGGGCCAAGGAAACGTGGGGGGCAGCTTCAGGTGACATTTTATACCAAGTCTGCTGTTCTTGGCTCAAGACACAGTGAGCCACTACGCCCTCTTTCCCCACTAAGATTCTGTCTGTAAATATGTCCCAAGTTTGTTGATCAATCTCCTGAAATGCATCATGATAAACTAAATCCTGTTCTCTGTCATAAAATAGGGTACAGTGCAGATCATCCTTAGGTGGCAGATATGGTCTAAGAGTCAGAATCCACGGTTTCCACTGTTGGAATAGGGAGAACACACCAGGTTTAGCCCCAGTTTCTGGTTCCAGACGGGCCCAGTAAATGTCAGCTGTAGGGGTTGGTTCAGCTGCAGGTGCACACAACCATTGTCCTTGTATGGTGTCCACGTCAGAAGCTTCCAAGACAGTGCCATCTGGAAATGTGACAACAAGGCCTAGTGGACCACACAGGATAGAAGCTCTGGTTCTGATTAGAATGTCTCTGCCCAATAAATTCACAGGCGTTTGTGGTGAGTGTACAAAAGAATGTTCAAAAGTCTGTCCAGCAATAGTGGTCATTAAGGGAACAGTCTTATGCAGGGATTGGGTTGCCCCCGAGAAACCTACAAAGGTTTGAGTCTGTGATGACATAAGACTCTGGGGTAGGGTACAATTGATGGAGGAGTTTGTTGCCCCCGTGTCCACAAGTCCAATGAGTTGTTGAGTCCCTACCCCAAATGGGACCATGGCTCCTGCGACGCCTGATGATCCCTGGTTCTCCAGGCACCCCTAATACCCTTGACCTGGCTGCTGCCAAGGGGGAGGTGCACCACCACGAGGAGAGCCGCCACGTCCTCTGTATCCGCCTGGAAATTGGTGTCTCTGTTGACCATCGCCAGGATAAGGACCTTGAGCCTGCGGACACTCATTACGCCAATGACCAGTCATGCCACAGATGAAACAGGTATCATTACCAGATGTGGAGCCTCCCCTAGGTGTCCCCCGTCTGCCAAAGTGTCCACCCCTTCCTCTGGCTCTGCCACGCCCACCAGGAGTCTGCAACTGCTGCCACATCATTGACATCACTTCATCTTTGACTTGTGTATTGTGTTTAGAATTGTCATTTCTCGTCTTTTTATCAACCTTCTCCTGAGGTTTTTTCCTGAGTGGCTATGTCCTTCATCTGTTTCAGTTGTAGCTTCAACAGTTGGGTCTGCAAAGATTTATTTTCAATCTCATCCTTCTTTACCTTGAACATGAAGATGATGGCTCAGCACCCGCCTGAAATGTCCCTCTACACAGTCCATGAGGTCTGGGTCATTACCTAGTATAGTCTGTTCCATGTCTGGAAGTCCTCTACACACAACCTGTCGAAACATAACAGTATCCAACTGGTTTTGGGTCGGGTCGCGTCCAGTCGTGTCAGTCCATTTCTGAATGCAAGCAGAATAATGTTCAGCTGGGTCCGTGGGGGAAGTATATGTGAATTGGGTGGGGGTGGTTGACACTGGTGGGGGAAATAATGTGCGGATGGAATTAAATATAGCTGTAGCATGTGTAGCTAAAGGTGTGGCATCTGGTACATTAAGTGTGTTTGCATCAGTTTCAATCATTCTCTGTTCAGCTGCAGTTGCTGTCACTGACAAAGCTTGTCTCAAGTCTCCCATACATGGAATCTGTCCCTGGAAAGCTGCCACCAAACGTTGAACATATAAGACACCATTGCTGGACGCTCTGAGAAGACGTAAGGAGAAATGTTCTAACATCCTTTTAATGACAAAGGCAAATATACTGCATGGTCCGTCCCTGTGGCTACCATTGGAAACATGTCCCCCAGTTGATCCTTACCTACCTTGGATTTGGACCTCGTCACTCGTCCTTGTGCCGTCAGAGAAAAGGGAGGAACATTTTGTATTTGGGTAACAGTATACGTACCATCTTTCCTTGGAATAGGGAAGTTTATTTCTTCCTCCGCCTCCTCCTGCTGCCTTTCTTGCGGAACTGACTGGCTCCGTTCAATAATAATGTTTCTCCATTTCAGACCTCACTTCAAATCAAATCAAATTATATTTATAAAGCATTTTTCCAACACAAAGTCACACAAAGTGCTGAACAGAACAAATAAAAACATAAACGTAAAATCTAGATCATTAAAAAACAGTAAGTCAAAAACCAAGCATCCATAAAAAATCACACACTCACACAAAACACTGCAGACATGCATCAACATTCACACAGATGAGGTGATGAGTGTTTTCATTTGTGTCTGATTCATCCCTCCAACACAGTCTAAGAGGTCATTGTCAATATTAGTCTGAAGTCGAGTCATGGCTTCGTCCTGCCTCACCCACGTTTATGCCCTCACCCTCCCTGTCCAAAGCCAACTTACCTGCCACTCTCAGCATTGGCATCATCTCAACCTGTGGATAGGGAGGCGGGGACTGAGGGAGCACAGGATAGAGAGAAAAATCAGCTGGCGCACAAAGAGGAGACATTTCTCCAGCGCTACCAGGGGAGGGGAGGAGTGGAGCGGTTGCTCGACCCGCCCCTCCTGTGGGGGGAACTGACAGTTCCTGTTTTCTGTCAGTGTGGTCCGGACCATCAGAGTCAGTGGATCCAATAGCAGCGATCGCAGTGGCCGTTATTGCCATTAAATGCACTTCTTCAAACATCTCTTTAACTTTCACTAGTTTTTTCCCTGCCATTCTGCATCTGTAACTTCACAACTCTCCAAACCACTTTTATCCAAGCTCTCCATTTTACATTTATTTTCTTCTTCTTTTCCTGTTTAGCATGCAATAATATTTTCAGACCAATTTTTTCTGGTTTGTTTATTTATTTGTTTTATTTGTTTTAGGGAAATATATACTTTAATTTTTAACAATTTAATCTTCTATAATAATTTTAGTTTTTATTTAACAATTTTAGTTTTATTTTTCCCGGTCACCTCCACGTCTACTTACGCTAAATAAATTTCTTTCTCTACCTTGTTCAGTTTTTAAAGGCTTCAACTGACTAAACCCTCTATTTTCTGGGGGTCCCAAAACTCCCCAAGGCCTAATAGGTAAACCTACTTTACTAAACAAAATCCTTTTTTACCTTGTTCAGTTTTTAAAGGCTTCAACTGACTAAACCCTCTATTTTCTGGGGATCCCAAAACTCCCCAAGGCGTAATAGGTAAACCTACACTACTTATACAAAATAAATTTATTTTTTAATCTTATTCAGTTTTTAAAGGCTTCAACTGACTAAACCCTCTATTTTCTGGGGATCTCAAAACTCCCCAAGGTGTAATAGGTAAACCTACACTACTTATACAAAATAAATTTATTTTTTAATCTTGTTCAGTTTTTAAAGGCTTCAACTGACTAAACCCTCTATTTTCTGGGGGTCCCAAAACTCCCCAAGGCCTAATAGGTAAACCTACTTTACTTAACAAAATCCTTTTTTACCTTGTTCAGTTTTTAAAGGCTTCAACTGACTAAACCCTCTATTTTCTGGGGATCTCAAAACTCCCCAAGGCGTAATAGGTAAACCTACTAATGTTACTGTACGTCTACAGTGAACGCCAACCACGGCGAGGCAAAACCATACCTTTATTTAAACCTTTAAATGTACCTTCATTTACTCTATTCATACAAGGTATTATATCATAGATCAGGACTTCTCACAATTTAGTCAAGCCAATATGCAGAATTTGATGATAACAGGTTTCTGCTTACCTTATGAATGGCGCGCCAGGAGAAGTCAGATCGATGATCAAAACACCCTCAAATTTTCTTCACCAAAAACCCGGAAAGGCCTCCCTCGAATCACGTCGGGGTCACCAAGAAACTGTAGGAATTATTCTTTTTTGCTTTTCTAGTCCTACACAGCGTATTCATATATCGAGAGATGACCAGGATTCAATAGGGTACCATTAAAACTATTTTATTAAATTATACAGACGTCCGGGCCTTATCAACCTCTTTAGGGTGCACGTGATGTGTGCCTTCTCCCGTCTGAGCTGAAGAGGCATCGAGGCTCGGTAACACAGGGTTTTTATTCTGTTATCAGTTTGTCCTTAGAGTGCCCCCCACCCCCCAAAAGTCCACAACTGCTGCAGTCCTTCATGGAATTTTCTCTTCTTTTGATGTCTCTTCCAGGCAGGGGTAACAGTTGATTGATGTGACAGCATTCATGAGCAGGAGGGTGTGATTGCTGTGTTCATCGGCCATTCACATGAGCAGGGTACACCTGGACACAGAAAAAGTATATCTTGCCCACACAGGCGTTAGCGCAGCTACAGCGCCTTAAGAGCGCTGTCAGAAAATGTTATACACAGTTTCAATGTAATAATGTAAATATAAGTTGTGGTGGAACAAAGCCAGTTTACCAGTTTATTGCCCCTAAACAGTTCAACTAAAGTTCAGAGTAATCTCAACCTCGGAATCTGATAAAACGTGGAGGATGGGGAGATTGGTGGTCTGTCTCTTCACACTCCCTAAACCATCTGGCATTCCAGACAAACATAGTAAGACACAGGATCATTGTTACACCATCATGAGAAACTAAAATATTCAGATTTTAATACTCAACTAATAATCTTTACAACTACTGATTAATATAAAACTTCTATTAAAAAGTATAGAACTCAGTTCCTTTTCCCCTTTAGCACCATTTCCAGCAACGGGTGTGGGTCAGTGCTCCTCTTTTACGTTTCTCCACTTAAAATCCTGGAAAAGGTGCCAGATTATCCAATCTGACAGCTGTCTGGATCTCACCAATCCACCTTTAAATGCCGGAACTTGACGGCTTGTCATCATAGCCATTCTCTCACTCTGTTTGAAACGTCACCAAAGTTGACAGATTTTTTTTGTCAATTGAGTTTGAGTTTAAATATAATCTATAAGTGATTGTAATAACTAACAGTTACTAAATTGAATGGCACAACTGGGAATAAATCTGAAAATCTGACCCTAAGTTGATCAAAATGTTCATGTTTGCATCCTTCCTCGTCACTGCATGAAACCCCTGCAGACATCACTTTTGCATAATTTCATCCAGACAACATCCTGGTTGAGTTTCTGAGACTACACCCAAAGGTGATCCATCAATCAGCTCTCTGTTGGGTTTCTACATCAGTCTATGACAACATGTAATGGAAACGCCTGAATGCGTTTACTGGTACATGCATTAAGATCCGCCAGCTGGGGAATGGTGTCCAATGACAACCAGGTAAGTTTAAAAAAAAAAAAAAAAAACTCATCCTGAATGGGTTACTTGTTTAAATAATTAAGTAAGTAAGAAGTAAGAAAACCTTTATTTGTCCCACAATGGGGAAATTGCAGTATACTGTTGTGTAGGAGAGGGAATGAGGAGGATCCAAATGCAGGTTTAACAGTTTATTAAGTGTTGAACAAAGGAATCCACAGCAGAGAGATAACGGCTTAAGGCAGTGCTGGATGGCCAAGAGGAAGGGCTGAAGGTTCCTGTGAGGAGAATAAGAAAATTAGTCTGATATCAAAATTTGACTCAGCTTAGAGGTGGTCAGTTTACCACTAGAATCGTTGAAGACCTGACAGAGACTGTGGGTGACACCAGGTCTTTTATAGCCACCGGTAAGTCTGTGCAGCTGGGAGCAATCAGCCAATCCTCCCGTTAGAAGCCATCCAGCACCTGTGAGTTTTGGGGAGAAAAAAAAAAAAACAAAAAAACAAAAAAAAAAAAAAAAAAAAAAAAAAAAAAAACACAAACAAGCAGGCCTAAAAGGCCTCACACCACAGTACCCCCCCCCCCCCTCTACGGACGCCACCTGGCGGACCACCAGGCCTGTCCGGAAAGCGGCGGTGAAAGTCCCGGACCAAGCCAGGGTCCAGGATCGCTGAACGGGGCACCCAGCACCGTTCCTCCGGGCCATAACCCTCCCAGTCCACGAGGTACTGTAGACCCCGACCTCGGCGACGAACATCCAAAAGACGGTTGACCGTGTACGCATCCGAGCCGTCGACAAGGCGAGGAGGTGGAGCAGAAGGAGGCTGGAGGGGACTGGTAGAAACCGGTTTGATCTGAGAGACGTGGAACACAGGATGTACCTTCATGGAAGAGGGCAGGGCGAGCTTTACCGAGACCAGGTTGACCAGCCGCAGGATCCGGAAAGGGCCAATGAAGCGGGGTGAAAGCTTGCGAGACTCTGCCCTGAGGGGAATGTTCCTGGTAGACAGAAGGACAGACTGACCAACCTGATATGCTGGGGCTGGCTGACGGTGGCGATTAGCTTGGCGCCGAGCCCGGCCGCAGGCCTGTTGGAGGGCCCTCCTAGTTTTCCTCCAGATTCGACGACACCGTCTGATATGGAGCTGCACCGAAGGGACGGCCAGCTCCTGTTCCTGATCCGGGAACAATGGGGGTTGGTAACCCAGAGAAGCCTCGAACGGGGACAATCCTGTGGAGGAACCAACTTGGGAATTATGGGCATACTCAATCCACGGGAGATGAGACGACCACGTGGACTGGGCAGAGGCCAACACGCACCGTAATGTGGATTCCAGGTGTTTGTTAGCCCGCTCCGACTGGCCGTTGGATTGGGGTGGAAGCCAGATGACAAGCTGACGGAAGCCCCCAGCGCCTTACAGAAGGACTTCCAAACAGCTGATGTGAATTGCGGACCCCGGTCAGAGACTATGTCCAGAGGGATACCATGCAGACGGAACACATGGGTCACCATGAGCTGGGCAGTCTCCAAGGCTGAAGGGAGTTTAGGAAGAGGCACCAGATGTACAGCTTTGGAGAATCGGTCCACAATCGTGACCACAACAGTGTTACCTTCTGAGGGAGGGAGTCCGGTCACAAAGTCCAGTGCGATATGGGACCAGGGACGACTGGGAACCGGTAGGGGATGGAGCAGCCCCGCAGGAGGACGATGAGGGACCTTGCCCCGGGAACAGGCAGCGACAAAATTCCTAGTGTCTGCCTCCATCGTTGGCCACCAGAACCGCCGCTGAAGAAGCGCCATTGTACGGCGAATCCCAGGGTGACAGGACCACCGGGATGCATGTGCCCATAGGAGAACCTGGGAGCGGGCAGAGGATGGCACATACGAACGGTTAGCTGGGCCAGTACCTGGGTCCGGAATGAGATGGAGAACTCCGCCACAGATAGAGTTCCCTGGGAAAGGTGGAGTAGACGCTGGGAGGCATCTCCAGCCCGGCACCTCGAACATGGTTCTGAATAAACTCAGAAAATCAGATGTTGAGCGATCAGCCAGGGGGGCTGCCGCGTCTTCGGCCCACTCCAGTGCCCTGCCCCGAAGAAGACCCACAATGTACAAATTCTTAACTTTGTCTGATTCGAAGGTCCGCGGTCTTAGAGCAAAGACATTTGAACACTGCAAGAGGAACCCACGACATTTCCCCAGGGTTCCATGGAAAGGTTCCGGGTCCGTAATATGGTGGTCCATGAGTGGGCTGGGCATAGCTGAAGGAGGTGCCGAGGCTGTGGACAGAAAAAGAGAACTTAGATTATTTACTTTGTCTGTTAAAGCCTGTAACTGTGTTTTTAATTGAGTATTTTCGTCCATAAGGGCCTTTATGGCCTGTTGTTGTTGTCCCAGGAATATTCCTTGTCGGGTCAGAATCTCTGACACTGAGGGTGATGCAGAACCCGCTGGATCCATTCTGGTCAGGTCTTCTGTTGTGTAGGAGAGGGAATGAGGAGGATCCAAATGCAGGTTTAACAGTTTATTAAGCGTTGAACAAAGGAATCCACAGCAGAGAGATAACGGCTTCAGGCAGTGCTGGATGGCCAAGAGGAAGGGCTGAAGGTTCCTGTGAGGAGAATAAGAAAATTAGTCTGATATCAAAATTTGACTCAGCTTAGAGGTGGTCAGTTTACCACTAGAATCGTTGAAGACCTGACAGAGACTATGGGTGACACCAGGTCTTTTATAGCCACCGGTAAGTCTGTGCAGCTGGGAGCAATCAGCCAATCCTCCCGTTAGAAGCCATCCAGCACCTGTGAGTTTTGGGGGAGAAAAAAAACAAACAAGCAGGCCTAAAAGGCCTCACACCACATATACAACAGTATAGGCACAGGAAGAAAAAAGGTCACGACAAGTATGCACAAACAAAACAAAAACAAAAAAGGCAAAATAAACTAAGGACAAAAACATGCATTCAAAGTGAGTGAGCTAACGCACAGTTCTGGTGAGAAATAGCATAAAGAGCACATGGTTAAAATTGCTCATTATGGAGTCTCACAGCAGAAGGAAGGAAAGACCTCCTGCATCTCCCCTTCACACAGCGAGGGTAAATAAGGGTAAATAAGAAATGAACTATCATGATAAGATTAGATGTTTTATTTTTTTTATTGCTAAATTATGTCAAAACAACAGAGCAGAAGTTATTTTTAAATGATTCTGTGTTTATTTTTTAATTTTTTTTAATTTTCTTGTTTTATTCAGAAAACAAGGAAAATAGATGGATGCCCACATATGTTCTAACTCGAACCGTTATTAAGATGCTCCTGTTTCCACCTCTACATCACTGCTTGACATGAGTATTTCTGAAAAATTGATTCTTTATGTGATCCTTTCATGACTTTAAGCAATGACATCTTAGTGTGGCTGCACGGTGGCGGAGTGGTCAGCATGGAGGTCTCACAACGAGAAGCTCGGGGGTTTTGAGTTCTAAAGTGGGGGCGAAGTTTGAAATACTGGCCTTTCTGTGTAGAGTTTGTATGTTCTCCTTGTGTAAATGTGGGTTTCCTCCAGTTTCCTCCATGCATGTTAGTTTGACTGGTTCCTACTAAATAGCCCCTCGGATTGAGTGTGTGTAGATGATTGGCTATGTGTGGCCTGGTTAAACAGACTGGCAACCTTTTCAGGGTGTATCCTGCCTAACGCCTGAAATCAGCCAGGATAGGCTCCGGCACACTGTGACCCCATTAGGGATAAGCAGTTCAGAAAACAAAACGTGTTAGTGTGTTATCAACAGTAACCTTGGGAATGGTCAAACTAGCTCACTGACCAGCTCCTCCCCTGTAGTTCTGGGCCAATTCCTCACCTTTCTTGCGATCATTGAGACCCTATAAGATTAGATCTCACATCGAGCCTCAGTTTGGAGAAGATTTACAAAGATGCTTTACTTTGTCCGATAGTTGTCTTTTTTTTTTTAAATCATGCTATATTAATCCCTCATGGGGAAATTACTGTGCTGCATTGCACTGCAATAGCCAGCCAAAGACGGCACCAATGGTGGATGTAACTAGGTGGTTGGATGTCTGCCCCAGGGACTGAAGCATGTGCTCAGCAGAATTTGAACCGGTAATTCTTCGGTCCAAAGATGGTAATTTTACCACTGAGCTATGCCTCGGCCGACATTGTTGCTTCAACAGTAGGACTTTTTCTTGCTAGCTGCTTTACAATGATAAAAAAAAAAAAAAAAAATTAATTACTCTATTCATCCCTCACCGGGGAAATTTGTTTGCTGCACTCCTTACACCGCAGCAGGCTGCCCTTCAACGGCGCCAATGGTGGGAGAAGCGGGGGTTAGGTGTCTTCTCCAAGGACCCTAGACGTGCTCTCCGTGGGACGCGAACCCGCGACCTTCCGGTCCGCACGCGAACGCTCTAACCACGCGGCCACCGTCTCCACGGAATATATGCGAAATCACCGAGATAAAATGTGTCTATTTCCGCAGAAATGCAAGCCTCTGGAGAATCCTAAACACTTCCTGTTTGTAATGTCATTTTAGCAGCTGCATATTTGTCTGGAAGAACACTTCCTCATTATGTCTTTGCCTGGACAGCACACTGTCGGCTCTGAATCAGACATAAATCTCTGTCAGGAGAGTAGTCTGTTCCCCCTCTGTGTCCTGTTTCCCCCCTCCCTCTTGTCTGTGTGTGTCCAACAAGTCACACCTGAAACTCATCTACTCATTTGCTGGAGCATTAATGGAACAATTTTTTGACACACTCTTCGCCAGATTGTTGTTTATCATGTTTGACCTGTTATCCAGTTTTCGGCTTCAGCTCCTACATCAGAACCTTCCTAGTTTATCTGTTTTTGTCTTCTTTATTTGGACTTTTGATCAATCTAATAAATTTGCTTGTGATTTTTTCATCTGAACCTGTCTTTTGTCTCAAGGGTATATTTTTGGCCTCAGCTTCACTCCATGACAATCTCTTTAAATGCTAATGTTTTTTGCGAAAAATCAAATGTTTTCTTTCTTTTCGATCGCTGGGAATTTCAATCTGCTTCATAATTTGGCTCAAACTTACGGAATTTTGGGCTAAGCTGAGAAACTAATTATCAAAAATATTTGATCCTGTGAATTAAAAAAAACTCTGACATAAAATCCTCCACATAAATCAAACCAAATATCTTAATGACACTTAAAGTTTATTTACATAATACTTAATAAATACGTAATAACCACGTAAAAACTACGTAATAACTTGGAACATATCGTGTGGTACAAAGTTAAGCTTACAGATTTGGTCGTACTGTATTCTACATTTTGAGTATTGAAGTAAACTCTTTGGGTCATGGTAGCTTTTTATTGAAATTGTGATCGTAGAATGGCACGAGTTGTTATTTATGACCAAACAGCCAAGCTTGTTATATCAGCCACGACTAAAGCAAACACCTGTGCCTTTGCAGGTTTACAGTATCTTATTTATAAGAATAAACTTGCATACAGATTCAGCATCAGCCCAGAGGAGCTGACAGCCGCTGTCACCGACATCAAGAATTTCCCTCGAGGTATGTTGTTGTCTCAGCAGGATTCAAACGTGCCACCATCCTCCTCGGGCCTCAGAAGTCAGCGTCTCATGTCGCTTACCGTGCTTGTTCTGAAATACTTTGATTGATTTGTTATGGACCACATCAAAGACTGCTTTTCCTGTTCATTGAACCTGATTCGTTTTTTGTGTTGAAGGTTGTTTTGCTAACCGGAGGAGTTTAGACCGGGAGGGTATGAGACACTTTGTTTTCTTAAGCAAATATAAATATCTACTTGGTGCTCTTAGACATCTAACGTCTTTTAGTTTGATTTTTTTCCATCGATCAAACTGTTCTAGAGCTCTAATCGTTTTAAACACATCATAGTAAATTTGACACACTGATAAATATTTTTTCGTGTTTAACCCACCGAAGTCTGACATACAAGTAAATTCTTGCTATTTTTGTTCAAATCTTTCATTGAATTATCTTTACCCAGGCTTCTCTCAACCCGACTGCATCCTCCATCTAATCCAGAACGATACTGAGGTGTTACCCGGTCTTCTTTCCGAGTGGGAACCGGGAAATCGAGAGACGGATCAACGTGGCGTCCGCGATAATCAGCACGCCTCATCGGTCTGTCGTGGAAAAGAAAGAGCAGAGACGAAAAGCAAAGCTCTCAATTTACAAGTCGATCTACAGTACTTTCCCACCTTCACCATGATGACCAGTTGTAGGTGGTAACCGAAAGAACAAGATCCCGATTACAAGCGGCCGAAATGAGCTTCCTCTGCAGGGTGGCTTTAAAATGTGCCATCCAAATTGTATTTGAAGGGTTGGTCAGATTAGACCTTTTTTGTACTTAGTTTGTTAAAGATTTTGTTTTTATTTTATGGGTAAGATTTTTTAAGGGGTCATCTTCGTGTCTACTGCGTTGTTTTCTTTGTCTGTTAGTTTGATTCCCCCGTCCATCCCTACCCGCCTTGTGTATCAATGGCCTGATTAGTAGTTGAGGTTTTGTTTAGTGATTAGTTGTTCTTGTATTGACCTCTTTTACGGGTCCAGTCTGTTCTTAAAACAATTTTTTTGTAAATAAATCTAAACATCTGGACTACAACCTGTGCTTTTGATCCTTCTTGGTTCGGTCACCTTACACCATGATTCGTCTTCTTCTTTCAGCATTTCCCTTCAGGGGTCGCCACAGCAAGTCAGTTTCTTCCATCTAACCCTATCTTCTGCATCTTCTTCGGTCACACCAACTATCTTCATGTCTTCCTTCACTGTATCCATGAACCTCCTCTTTGGTCTTCCTCTAGGCCTCTTTCTAGGTAGTTCCAAACCCAGCATCCTTCTTCCGATGTACTCTCTCTCTCCTCTGCACATGTCCAAACCATCTCAGTCTGGCCTCTCTGACTTTATCTTCAAAACCTCTAACATAGGCTGTTCCTCTGATATACTCATTTCTAATCCTATCCATCCTGGTCACTCCCAGAAAGATCCTCAGCATCTTCATCTCTGCTACCTCCCTCTCTGCTTCCTGTCTTTTTCTCAGTGCAACTGTCTCTCGACCAAACAGCATGGCCGGTCTCACTACGGTTTTGTACACTTTTCCTTTCATTTTAGCTGAAACTCTTCTGTCACACATCACACATGATACTTATCTCCACCACTTCCAGCCTGCCTGCAAACGCTTCTTCACCTCTTTTCCACACTCTCCATTGCCCTGGACTGTTGATCCTAACTACTTAAAATCTTCCACCTTCTTTATCTCTTCTCCCTGTAACCTCACTTTTCCTTTTGGGTCTCTCTCACCACCACACCATGATGCATTGTGATAAATTGTTGTTACAGAAATAGATTTTTGTTTTCACCATTTTTTATTGTGCTAATATTATTTATGTTTGGAAGAGCAGCTAATAATCTCGCCATTTTTTTTAATAGTTTTCAACAAACAATCTTAAAATTATTCATTTTCTGAACAAAAATTGATTGAATTGATTGTGAAGTTGGTACTTTTCAGTTATTTTATATGCGACATTTCAGACCACTAGTACATTCAACAAAAAGCAGCAAATATCCAGGTTTTTAATAAATCAGAACTCCCCACTGACACAATATTTGACATAAAAACTATCAGCAGGATGCCACTTGGCGACCTTTGTGTTTGGTGTGGAGATTTCTAAAATGCCGGCCGCAGGTTGTTATTGATACTGGCGTGAGACGGCTGATACAGTGTTTTTTTTTTTTTTACCACCTACACAAAGCACCTCATTGAAAGTGGTGGTGATGTGCTATATCAGGCACCGAGCTGCAGTGTACTTACTTTGTCAAAGCCGATCACAGCAGACATAGCTGTTTTATTCATCAAGTATATGGATGAAAACACTGACGTTACCACAGAGACAAGACAAAAAAAGACAGAAACATATGTAAAGTGGTAACAAAAATAAATTACACAAGACTGATATACCATAAGCATGTAATTTATACAAATTTACTCAGAGCTTTGGGGAATGGAAAGTAAAATTTTTCAGTTTACTTTCCATTCCGTTTTTCCGGGGCAGGGTTGCAGCGGCAACAACCTCAGATGGCAAGCCCAGGATTCCCTTTCCCCAGCCCCATCCTCCAGCTCACCCAGTAGGATCCCCAGCCGCCCCCCGGTCAGCTGGTAGACATGTCTCTCCAACAGGCTTAGGGCCTGCCTCTGCGGCTCCGCCCAATGGGACGAGCCCAAAACACCTTACCACGAGGCGCTCAAGAGGCATTCTAACCAGATGCCCGAACCACTCCATCTGGCTTCTCTCGACCCTGAGAAGCAGCGGCTCTATTCCGAGTTCCTGTTGGATAACAGAGCTCCTCACTCTATTTCTGAGTGAGAGCCCTGCCACCCTATGGGGAAGCTCATTTCGGCCGCTTGTATCCGCAATTGTTCTTTCGTTCACCACTCACAGCTGGTAACCATAAGTACGGGTAGGAATGGAGATCAACTGGTAAATCAAGAGCTTTGATTTTTGGCTCAGCTTTCTTCGCTACAATAGACCGGTGCAGCATACGAATTATTGCAAATGTCGCACCGATCCGTCTGTTGATCTCCCGCTCCATCCTCTACCCCACCTCATGACAAGACCGCCGATACTTCTATTTGCATTGGTACAAATTAGAAAAAAATGTCAGATTGTGTTTTTTTTTTTTTTAATTTTGATATATTTTATTCATCCCTCACCAGGAAATTTGTGTGCTGCATTACACCGCAGCAGGCTGCCACTTATGACGGCGCCAATGGTTGAGGATAGGTGTCTTCTCCAACGACCTCAGACGTGAACTCATTGGGATGCAAACCCGCGAACTTCTGGTCTGCGGGCAAATGCTCTAACCGCACGGCCACCGTCTCCCCCAAGAAGTAAGAATGCGTAGAAATACGTACTTGAAAAAATGCTAAACAAAAAGATTGAAAACTAATTTAATATCATTTTAATGAACCCACTCGTCAGATAAATGCAGCCATCGGAAAAAATTCCTCATATTATTCTATTTTCATCTCAAAAGACTTGACTCCTTTTTTTACCCCCTGGGTTTAACGCAAGACAGAGTGCGTCATAAAGAAATACCACGAGCCTCTCTAACGACACTGATTAAAAGAGATATAACAAAGCTCTAATGATCCGAACCATTCTAAGAACACTCAGTCATACGGCGCTGTTTACAAAAATTGCCTAAGATTGATTCAAATGAAAAAAGAAAATCAATAATTCTTTACTCCACCAGCCTAATTGTCACAGTGTGGTAAACACAGCAGGACGGATAAAATGATGAGGCTGCGTTATTGCTTGCTTTGGGAAAATGATTGGGCTTTAATGTGATGGGAGGTTAGGGGTAAGGATAGTGCCAAGTATCCCTGCGCCATTATTTAGCACTACATTACTTCCCATTTCATGCCGATTAACAGGTACAGATGGTGCTTCTAGTGGAACTTGGAGGCGCTCACAGCTGGCAAACCCGAACTACGAACAACCCTGGACCTTAGCCACTCACGCTGCATACCAGATGGGGAAGGTTAGTCCTCCAAGGAGCAAACACATCTTAATAGCATTTGAGGAATATATTGATTGCCCCAATTTTATTTTTTTAAATTTAATTTAGTGCAGCTAGTTAATTATATTTAGGCATCTTGCAGGAAAAATAAGAGTAATTTTTCTCCCTGGACGTTAGCTAAAATATTCATGTATTTTTGGCCGGTTGAGTTGATCTGAATTTTTTAGGACAGGATGGGGATGAGTAATAATCAGGCTTTCATACTTCCTGGTCTGTGATAAAAGTCAATAACTCTGAATTATTTCATAACTAATGTGTAATAACTATTCCAGAACCCAAAACTGTGGTTTGAGTAATTTGGCAAAAGATAGGAGACTTACTGTGTTTGTCATTATAATAATAATTATAATAAATAATAATTACAATCTCATATAAGGTTTTGACAGCATGTGTATCAGGGTTTCAGGTTATTACCGGTGGTTTTGTTGTTATTTAGGTTTACTTCCTGTTTTATTTTGTTATACTGACTTTCCGTCTTCATGTGCTCCCTTCGTTCTGGTGATTGCCTGCTCCCTTCCTAATGTGTCACACGTGTGTCTCATTGTCTCACCCTACTGACTGTAAATTATGTATGTTTTAGTCTTTTTTAGACCAAAGGTTGACTTCCTTGTTTGTTCTCAAGATTTGGAGTTGTTCAAAAAGTTCAAAAAATTTTCTGATCACACGGTCAAGTATGTCCAAAGTCTATTTTTCAGGGCTACGGTTCTTCAGTTTTCAACAAATAGGGTACAGCCAATCAAATTCAGCATAAATTACTCTTCATTTAACACCTGATGGAAACCAGAGAACCATTAAAAACGCAAAAAACAGACAACCTCAAGGACCACAGCTCGACATCCTGGTGTAGGTGTAGGTTTTAAAACTGTTTGAAGAATGCCTGCTTTGATAGTGACAAAGATCAGAAGACATAACATCAAATACATTTAATATATTTGATCTGAATTTGCCTTAAAATCCCTCTCTGTGAAATATGTATCAGTATTATGCCACAAGCACAACCATGTTTGCATTATGGTCCACTAAATAGCATTAAAATGGATTTTTCCGGCAATATTGTTTGATTCTAAGCAGAAAGCAATAAAACCGAGCAGCGGAGCTGGAAAAAGACCCATCTCTTTTTCACATCATTTACAGCAAAGAAAATATGGAAAGGTGATATTACAGGAATGAAGAAGTGCATAAAAAAGACATTATGTGCCATTTACACTTGCTGTAAGGCTCGGCTTTTTTTAAACATGCTTTTAGATTTACTAGCAGCTTATTCGAGTAAGATTTCAGGTTTGCAAAGAAATTCTTTAACGTGGCAAATCTTCGACGTTTGCAACACCCAAAAATCTTATTTATGATTTTATCCACATCTCCCACTGTCTGTTATCTCCCTACTTACCAGACAAAACAGAGTTTATAAATTTCTGGACTCTCCTGAGTATTTTTGTAACGAGGAAATAAATTCACAATTCACTGAGAGTGTTGACCTTTCATCGGTCACGGCTCCGGGGCATCAGGTTTGGCTGGTCTCTCGTCTGCCTGAAGTGCAGCTGGCCTTCGCTGTCAAGCCTGCCAAGACACTGTCTGGAGGCGACAAGCTCCGTAGCCATCTGTCATTCTGAATCAACAGACACACCTGGACACCCACCTGTCTATGGACGTGTCACAAAGGAAGAAAACAAGAGGAGCAAGGGGAGGGGCCCGAGCAAGGCGGAGGGGGCATAATGAAAAGATGTTTCTGAATTATACCGGCCAGTCCTGCTTTTATTTTCTTTCTGCTTGTACTGGACACCTGTACCCCACATTTACATGTTTAACAGACCACATTCAAACTTCATTAGGGCTGCAACTAACGATTATTTTGATGATCGATTAATCTGGCGATTATTGGCTCGATTAATCGATTAATTGGCAATTAAAATTGGCAACCTAATAAATAATAGTTTTTTGGCATTTTATTGAATGTAGTTATGCAAAACACAACTCATAACCACTTAAACAACATGTTGGGCTCATTCTAATAAGTAAAAATGTTAATCTTTCTGTGAAATAAAGAGGGAGAATATTACCATTTCTACAGAGAATATAAAATAATAAATCTACTTACTGTATACAGTAAAGGTAAATCACGAGCACCCATAAAATGTGTTTTATAGTACTGGCTAAAAAAACATCAAATGAAAACTGTTGACCATCCAGGATCACATTTAAAAACAAGAAATCATTAACAGTTTTAGATTTGCAAATTTAACCTTGTTCAGAGGTCTAGTACCAAACAAAAATGGCCGAGGTTAACATGAGTAAAAATACACAAAAAACAATCAAGTTGTGTAATATTAAGTGCAGTTGACAGCAAAAACTTTCTAAACGATTAATCGATGACTAAATTAGTCAACAACTATTTCAATAATCGATTATAATCGATTAATTCGATTAGTTGTTTCAGCCCTAAACTTCATCATTCAATTATTCTACATAGAAATATTCTTTTTCCAGCCAGACCACCTGCCTTTAATGAGAAGCTTCAGAGCGTTCCCTCGAACTGCTTTCTACAGTGACTTAACACGGACGGCGGCTCTCATTAGTTCCATTTGATTTCATCTCCTGTGTGACAGACGATTGGCACCTCAGGCTCATGTTAATGTGCTGGAAACACTTCATTTATCTTAACTGACAGTTGTTACGCATATCGGAGGAAAAATGTTCATATTTTCAAATGCATCAATGACCTCCGTTGACACTTGGAATGTGTTTTACCCTGAGCTCTGTTATGTTTTATTATGAGTAAATTATACGACTGTAATATTTATATTACTGCAAAATTTATATTCAGAGATGAAAAAGATCACATTTGTCATTTTTAGATGTAGTTTGATCTTTGTTTCCAGACAGTTGTGTCATTCTGGGACCAGCAGGTGTTATAAATACTGTATTCGAGGGGTAACAAAATTGTACATTTAGGTACAATATACAATGTGGACTAACCTTCACATTGAAGGTTAGTTTTTTTTCTGACTCTAAGCTCTTTAAGAACAGTCTGAACCAGGTCCAATCTAGATCTGACAAGTTAGAGGGGATTATCCTTACAGTGGTGGATGAAGCACACACTTTTTGTACTTAAGTACAGATAATTAGGCAAAAAAAATACTTAAGTAAAAGCACTAATAAAAAATCTACTCAAGTAAAAGTACAAAAGTCTTCTTCTTCTTTCGGCATTTCCTTTCAGGTGTCACCACAGCAAGTCAGTTTTCCATCTAACCCTATCTGCTGCATCCTCTTTGGTCACACCAACTATCTTCATGTCTTCCTTCCCTGCATCATTGAACCTCCTCTTTGGCCTTCCTCTAGTCCTCTTTCCTGGTGGTTCCAAATCCAGCATCCTTCTTCCTATGTACTCTCTCTCTCTCCTCTGTACGTGCCCAAACCATCTCAGTCTGGCCTCTCTGACTTTATGCCCAAAACCTCTAACATGTGCTGTTCCCATGATGTATATAGTTCTAATCCTGTCCATCCTGGTCACTCCCAGAGATCCTCAGCATCTTCATCTCTGCTACCTCCATCTCTGTTTCCTGTCTTTTCTTCAGTGCCACTGTCTCTAGACCAAACAACATGGTCGGTCTCACCACGGTTTTGTACACTTTTTTTTTCATTCTAGCTGAAACTCTTTTGTCACACATTCCACCTGAAACTTTTCTCCGCCCGTTCCAGCCTGCCTGCACATGCTTCTTCATCTCTTTTCCACACTCTCCATTGCTCTGGACTGTTGATCCTAAGTAGTTAAAATATCTGTTATTTTTAAAGTAAAAAGTAAAAGTATTCCACCACAATTCAAATGTTATTTTTTGTGCTGTATTGTCACAGATAATTGCTCTGTAGGGGCGGATCCAAGACACCCCTTTTGGTCCAAAAAAAAAAAAAAAAGAAGAAAGGAAAGGGGACTAGTCAAGCTATTCATTGCAAATCCAGCCAATGGTCCACCAAAATGCAGGAAAATTACTCTTATTTTTCAAAATGATCTTGGGGGGAGGCCCCAGTCCTCCTATTCTGGCTTTGTCAATGACCTCAAGTCTCCCTCCCCCCCTTTAGAAAATCCCGGATCCGCCCCTGCTTTGTGTAACGATAGTTTAACTTTGTATTTAAAAGTAAACACAACAAACAATAATCATCTGACTCTTTTTCAATTTGTGCTATATTTAATGTTAGTTTGTTCAGTGGTAAATGACTGCAGAAAATGTTTACTCTCGATTCCGATTGGTCCTCGATTCATTACTTCTTCTATCTCTTGGAGACTGCGGGCGATCCACTGCTGCCACTACAGGTTGATTTTGGCGATTCGGCTTCAAGATGCACTAAAAAACCTGTACGTTTTTCAAATTCCTGACCGTAAAGGTAGCAGAGTAAAAGTAAAAATATTTGCTCTAAAATGTCGTGAAGTAAAGTAAAAAGAATCGGTCTAAAATTTTACTTAAGTAAAGTACAGATACACAATTTTTTTATTTAAGTACAGTAACGAAGTACATTTACTTCGTTACGTTCCACCACTTATCCTTAAGAGACCAAACGGAATCACCACATCGCATGCAGAGATTTTTTAAATCTTAAAAATAATAAATATGGAATGTAAACAATGCAAGTAGTGATTTTTTTGTGTATTTTTACCTGATCTTATTTACAAATGGGAACACAGGGAGGTAATTTGGTAACAGCAAACATGAACAGTGTGACACAAATACCTCTATTACCACGGCGTCGGGGCAGATGATCAGCTAACATGAGCCAGGCATCTTTCTCTGCTGCTGGAAAGCCTCTAGCAAGATCAAATCAATCGGCCAAAAATAGAAGAGATGTTTAAAACTGCAGATAGTGGGAGTGAGACGCACATAGCAAGTGACAACCGGAAAGTGAAAATAAAAGGGATGAATGTTAAATAGAGTGAGCTCATGGTGATTACAAAAAGATAATAAAAAAATCGGTCAGCCACCTAAAACCGGCTATGGCATGAACGGCTACACCTTTTATTATCTCAATCATGCAATTTCTATATGTAGCTGTGGATTTGGCACATTTTTTACTAAAGTAACTCCAGTCTGAAACAGTCAACTCATGTTTTGAATTTGCACTAGTGAGACAGATGTGTTCTTTCTGTTACAGCAAACAAATCAAAAAAAATGCATGTGATTTTTGTTTTAATTGCCTATTAAATTGAGATGGTGGAGTTTAAGTAGCTCGGGGTCTTGTTCACGAGTGGGGGAAGCATGGAGCGGGATATCGACAGATATCCGGTGTGGCATCCACAATAACTAGGACGCTGCATTGGTCCGTTGTGGTAAAGATAGAGCTGAGCCGAAAGCGAAGCTCTCGATTTACAATTCGATCTACGTTCCAACCCTCACCTATGGTCACCGGCCAACCGAAAGAATGAGATCGCGGATACAAGCGGCCGAAATGAGCTTCCACCGCAGGGTGGCTGGGCTCTCACTCAGAGATTGGGGGAGCAGCTCTGCCATCCGGGAGGAGCTCGGTGTCGAGTTGCTCCTCCTCCAGGTCGAGAGAAGCCAGATGGGGTGGTTCGGGCATCTGGTCAGGATGCCCTCCGACCGCCTTGCTGGTGAGGTGTTTGGGGCACGTCCCACCGGGAGGAGACCAAGAGGCAGACCCTGGACCCGCTGGAGAGACCATGTCTCACAGCTGGCTGGGGAACTACTCAGGATCCTTCTGGGTGAGCTGGAGGATGCTGTTGCCCCTGCGACCCGGTCCCGAATAAGCGGAGACAACGGAACAGAACAAATTTAAATTGAGATTAAAAATGCAGGGTAGTTACTGAGTATTGGTTTCAGACACTTAGAATGTAAACCTTGGCGGAACCACTGGCCGAGTCTGAACATGCTATCCACATGTGATCCATATTCAATCCTGGAGTTACAGACTGTGAAAACACAAATCTGATCTGACTGGAAATGCATCAAAATAATAGTCTTCATAGTCAGGTCCCATAATTTTGTGTAAAAGGGAGAAGAAAAAAAAAATCACAATTCTTTCCCTAAAAATGTAAAACACAAAATTACCATAGATTGATTGTTAATTAATTAGTAGTCTCATGTACAGAAATGTTCAGCACTCATCTTTGATCACCAATTTGTTTCAAGTTTATTTAAAAAAAAAAAATCAACATTCAAACAAACCTCATGCATCATCAGGCGTGAAAGTTTGAAATCCCTGCACGATGAGTCAGGTAAACAACCAAAGCGACTGTGTCGTCTTTACAGATTCATCCTACATATAAACATCTGTCCAGTTTAATTTGTTTGACTTGTAAAGGATGTATCTCTCTCTTCTTGTGTGATAACTTGACAGGATTGGCTCTGACGTTCCTTTGAACCATGAAAACGAACACCATGGTTCAGATGACAAAAAAAAAAAAGATGCAAACAAAAAATAAATTAATTAATAACACAGATACTGTAAGAAATATTGATCAAAGATAAAAAAAAAAAATCAGAGTAGTCACTATGTTGTTTGAATTTTTTTTTTAAATCAGATTTGATGTTTGTAAATGCTGACATGGAACTTGAAATTTGTGACGCTAAGGTAGTGTAAAGACTCACCAATGGTAGATCCCCCATTTGACACCCTTCTTGGTTTTCATCTTATCTCATATCAAAATCAAACCCCAATGGCTTTTATTTTCCAATATATTGTTTTTTTTTTATCAATCACATCAGCTTTTGAGCTTAGAAATGAAATACTTATAAACATACTGTAGTTGTAGCATTTCAATTATCTCGATTGCAGTGTGCGGCCGCTCACCGTGCACATGAACAGTGTCATGTTGTCTAAAATGAAGAATCAAATAAAAACAGTGATTTTTTTAGATCTTTTTTAAAAAAGACTCCATTAACTCAGTTACTCTTGAACAATAGAAATCTACTGAAGTAAAAATCCACCTGAAGCGGGATGGGGTACTTAGAGAAGAATTCACATTAAAATGCTAGTTGATGAGCCGCTAATGGGGGCTTCAAACTGGTTGGTTGTGTAGACCAAAACTTTGTGGGTTTTGGGTCTTTAAAAACATATCTGAGAGAGTAACTTCAACTAGCAACTATCTAAAAAAAAAAAAAAGCGTAGGCCCTTCCACACGTAGCCGGGTGTTTTTGAAAACCCATATATCTTTATCCGTTTTGGCCGTCCACACAACAGAGGTTTTTTTTCACTCAAGACTAGCGTTTTGGAAAACTCCGGCCGAAGTGGAGATTTTGGAAAACTCAGTTTTTGCGTTTGCGTGTGGACGTGCAAAAACGGAGATTTGCGTTTTTATTCGTCACTACCTGCGACAAGTAATGCACATACATCAATCGTGTGCGTCCTTGTTTGGATCGCAAACAAGGTTTGGGCAGCATCGACTCGATCTATATTTTCCTGTGTTTTATGAACTTTATAGTCGATGACGACTTTTAAAAGTAGTTCCACCTCCTTGTCGGTCCACACAAGTGAGATGGCTGGCGCCATGTTTCAGGTTTTGCGGAAACGACAACAGAGGTGCTCTGATTGGATAGTTCAGTATGTTTACATCAATACTGCCCACTACTGCTCTGGCATGCTCATAATCGCACTCAGAAGTTTATTTATACGGCTCCGTGTGCACGCAGATTTTTGAAAACGGTTACGTGTGGATGCGAGCATTTTCCTTAAACGGAGGACAGCAGATACGCGTTTTCAAAAATACCTGGCTACGTGTGGACGGGGCCTAATTATTTGATCTGGTCCTGCCATTGGATTTTTTTTTAAATTACTATAATACGCATGCAGCTCCACAGTGATGCACAGTACAAAGTGGCTTCACAGCAAGAAGATCGGGTTTTTCTGCCCCAGGGAGGGCGTGGCTAGAAACACTCGCCTTTCTGTATGAAGGTTGCATGCTTTCCCCTTCGTATGCATGGGTTTTCTACGGATACCCCATTTATTTTTCACCCTCCAAAAACATGTATGTTAGGTTGATTGGCTGATGAGAAATTTCTTGTAGAAATAAGTGTGTGGATGGTTGTGTGGCTCTGCAACAGACCCTTGACCTGTTTATGCTGCCTGAAACCAGCAGGGATTGGCTCCGGCACCCCCCGTGGTCCTCAACAGAAATATGAGATTTGGAAGATGAACATTTGCATCTTGAACAAAATAAGTTGAAAATTTACTCATAATTCTTTGTTTCCCATGTTTATTTGGCGCAACTACATATGTTATGAATATAATTTTTAGCATGGAAATTTTTCTGTTACATTTTTCTTCATGCCTTTTGTTTTGAGATCCAGAGAGGTCATTTTGGAAAAAGTATCTAGAGATACTTTTGTATGAGATGAGCTTTTTAGCCCTGATAAAAATGCTAATGCGAAACTGCAATAGTGTTACATCTGAACACTATAATTCCAACTCACTGACAGGCTCTCACTATTTTTGAAAAAAATTTGCACTTGTAATTATTTGAGATGGTTCAACCCGGGGCAACTAGAAATGTTAGAAAACAAAAATTTTCAGTATTTCTCCGGCTTTGGTCAAAGTTATGGGCAGAATAAATGCTTTGGTTAAGTCAACTTACATATGCATGATATTGAATCGATAGATGGTTTGATCCTAGGAGCTAATCCATATGTGCAGATTTAATTGTTAAACTGCAAAACTGATCGTTTAAAACAGATTTTATTCACATTTCTGACATTATGACATCAGTCATAGACTTTTAGAACTTAATTTTTTTTTTCTCAAGAATTTAAATATCTGCTTGAACGAATTCTGATTATTTTAGATAAGCCTCAACAACTCAAACTATGATATCAATAGCAAGAACACAAAATGTTGAGAATTCTAAGAATTCACTGACGAGGATATAACTTTAACCATTTTCTTGAGACTTTGTTTGTTTTTTGTAGCTAGACTCATTTCATTCATTTCGTCTTCTTCTCCTTTCGGCATCTCTCTTTAGGGGTCGCCACAGCAAGTCAGTTTCTTCCATCTAACCCTATCTGCTGCATCTTCTTCGATCATGCCAACTACAGTATCTTCATGTCTTCCTTCACTGTATTCATGAACCTCCTCTTTGGTCTTCCTCTAGTCTTCTTTCCTGGTGGTTCCAAACTCAGCATCCTTCTCCCGATGTTTTCCCTTTCTCTTCTCTGCACATGCCCAAACCATCTCAGTCTGGCCTCTCTGACTTTATCTCCAAGACCTCTTACATGTGCTGTTCCTCTGATATACTGTAATTTCCCGACCATTAGGCGCACCGTACGAAAAGGCGCCGTCTCAGTCACACACCGCCTTACAACAACACACACGAAAGCATGTAAATGTGCGTATTAAAAAATAGATCGGGAGCAAAACTGAGTTTGGTTGTGCTTTATTTAAGTAGTAACGATATTAAACAAGCACATTACCGGTAATAGTCTTTATTCAAATCCGTCAAAGTCCTCATCCTCTGTTTCCGAATCGAACAGCTGTGCAAAATCCACCAGAGCGGGTCCACTTCGCTCCTCGCTGTCAAAGTCACTGTCTGTACTGTGCGGCTCCTCAGAAAGGATACCAGCTTTTGCGAAAGCTCGGATAACAGTACCAGCAGACACGTTAGTCCAAGCATCTACAATCTATTGTCAAACTGTAGCGTAACTCGCCCGGCGCTGCCTTCCACCCTTCGTGAAACTGTGGTCTCCTTCGATCATCCATCGCTCCCACGCTGCTCACACTTCACTCTTTAACGTTCTCATGTGTTTTCTTTCAGGTCCGCCTCGCGGGCACGGCGTTTTCTTTTAGGTCCGCTTTTTCTCACGAGCACCGCGTTTGGTTTTAAGTCCGCTTTTTCTCACACACAAGGCGCACCGCACAAAAAGGTGCACCGCTCATTTTGAAGAAAATTTGAGACTTTTAGGTGCGCCTTATGGCCGTGAAATTACGGTACCCATTTCTAATTCTGTCCATCCTGTTCACTCCCAGAGAGATCCTCAGCATCTTCATCTCTGCTACCTCCATCTCTGTTTCCTGTCTTTTCCTCAGTGCTACTGTCTCTAAACCAAACAACATGGCGGGTCTCACAACGATTTTGTACACTTTGTCTTTCATTTTAGCTGAAACGCTTCTATCACACATCACACCTTCTAAATCGGCCATCTCCAACAGGATTGCGGAGGGTGCCAGTGCATGTCCCGGCTGATTGAAGACGAGAGGCAGCGTACACCCTGAACAGGTCGCCAGTCTGTTATGGGGCCACACACTCATTCCAAGGGGCAATTTTTTATAGCGGCCAATCAACCCAACATGCAGTTTTCGCCGGGACTCAAACCCCCAACCTTCTTGCTGTGAGGCTGCTGTGCTAACCACTGCGCCAATGTGATCCTCATGCTAGCCTCATGGTTAATTAAATAATTATTTTACCTATTCTAGATGTAATGCATATTTTTTATATTTAAATTCTGATTTTCAATAGTTAACTCGATTTGAAAAAACTTTTTTAACACAACATTATCAAGACAAAATGCTAGATAATGATAAATAATATCTTCAAGAGCCTCATCAAAGGACGTTCAAAGGAATGGAATATATCCTGCTTCAGCAATTACCGATGTATAATGTAGATGGCCTTTAGGAATTGGCTGTTTCGAGTTTTTTCAAGTCCAATTAGCAAGGTTAGCTATTTCACACAAGCAATGTATCGGGGAGCTGTCTCTTACGCCATAACTATATCTACAGGGGACAAATTGATGTACTTTCGTGCAATTCGGCCAACATCTCCTTCAATTAGATACAATCAGTTGGATAAATTTGCTTCTTTTTTTTTCCTTTTTCTTTCTTTGAAGATCTGAAAGTGGATCTCAGCAGGCTTTAATGAGTCACCAAAGGAGATAAAGATTCAAAGAGGGGAGTTATTTACAACACTCCTTTTCCGCTCCCTCTCTATAAATTCAATCAATTGAGGTTTTTAATGAAGAATAATTCTTTCACTTTACAAGACGTCCTTCTCTTCCTTCCATCAAAGTCAATATCTGCTTGAAAATAGAGGGAAACAAGTAATTACTGACCTGTGCTCCTGTTGAAGCTTATTATGCATTCAGTAGAATGAGTGGACAGCAGAGTACATATTGATTTTGGGGATCACAAAGAGCATGCACGTGTGACTTGTTTTGTGAATTGCTTTTGCAGTTTGAACCCCCCAACCTGCATACCAACATCACCGTCACTATTTTGGTTAATTATGTCTTCATGTGTTTGTAATTCAACCATTTGCTGGGCAACAAGTCAACACCCACAATCCTTCAGTCATCATTAGCATGCGGATACGAAGACCAGCATGCAAAGAGGTTTGAAATACAAATGTGTGTCATCGACATATTGCACGTTTAGAGCTGAAATTATTTATTTATTTATTTATTTCGGTCACAGTGTAATTTCACATTAATGAAAGAAAGAAAAATAATTATATTTTAGCAAAGGACCGAAAAAGTATCGGCTGAAGCAAACGCTTATTTCGCCGACCCTTTTTTTAAAAAATCGTCATTGAAGCAAAAAAACATATAAGTAAATACTTAGAAATCCATCATAAAACATATAAGTAAATATTCAGAAATCAATCATAATACATAAAATGAAAATTAGAACATCAAATGAAAAAGTAATACAAGTACAAAAGTAATACAATTGTTACTATAATTGTTTACATTGTATATAAGCTTGAATTTAACCATCAAGACTTGCATATTTTTTAAGTAATAATAACTTAAATTTCTTTTTTAAATTAGTGAGGACCTTTTGGCATGACAGAAGTGTCTGTCTTAAATTGGCCATCAGGGATCGTGACACAGTTGGGTTGAATGTGTAGTTCTGGATGTGTAGTTGTAGAGTTGTGTCAATTTTCTCTCAGGCGAGATGGCGACACCAATGTTCTGTTTTTTGTTGGAAACAAAACTATCGGTAAAAAGGTGCTAAAAAGTGCTAAAAGCTTCATTTTGTACCTACCTCTTGTTTTTTAACCAACATGGTGTTTCAAAAGTATGTCTGGCTAATAATATAGCCACACATAGCCGGGTATTTTGAAAACGCATATATGCTGTTCTCTGTTTTCGGAAAACTCTCGCGTACACAGGTAACCCGTATCAATATAACCGCATCCCCACGAACTTGTATAAGTACGCTCTGAGTACGGTAGTCAGCAGTGTTTTTATTAGAAGATACATGCTGCCTACTGTTTGGTATTAAAAACAAGGTGTCAGGAAAGTAGTCTGTTTCGTCTCCGTGTCCTGTTCACCCCCTTCCTCTTGTCTGTGTGTGTGCACAAGTCACACCTGAAACTCATCTACTCATCTGCTCCAGCAGAGCAGTTTTTCCACACACTCTTCGCCAGATTGTTTGTTTATCATGCTTGACCTGTTATCCAGTTTTTGGCTCCAGCTCCTACATTAGAACCTGCTTAATTAATCTGTTTTTGTCTTTTTTTTTTTGGGACTTTTTATCAATCTAATAAATCTGCTTGTGATTTCTTCATCAGAGCATGTCTGTTGTGTCAAGGATATGTTTTTGGCCTTAGCTCCACACCATGACACAAGGATGCACACTTCTTCTTCTTTCGGCATTTCCCTTCAAGGGTCGCCACAGTAAGTCAGTTTCTTCCATCTAACCCTATCTGCTGCGTCCTCTTTGGTCACACCAACTATCTTCATGTCTTCCTTCACTGTATCCATCAACCTCCTCTTTGGTCTTCCTCTAGTCCTCTTTCCTGGTGGATCCAAATCCAGCGTCCTTCTTCCTATGTACTCTCTCTCTCCTCTGTACATGTTCAAACCATCTCAGTCTGGCCTCTCTAACTTTATCCCCAAAACCTCTAACATGTGCTGTTCCCCTGATGTACTCATTTCTAATCCTGTCCATCCTGGTCACTCCCAGAGAGATCCTCAGCATCTTCATCTCTGCTACCTCCATCCTCCATCCATCTTCCTGTCTTTTCTTCAGTTCTACTGTTTCTAGACCAAACAGCATGGCCGCTCTCACCACGGTTTTGTACACTTTCCCTTTTATGGTAGCTGAAACTCTTCTATCACACATCACACCTGATACTTTCCTCCACCCGTTCCAGCCTGCCTGAACACGCTTCTTCACTTCTTTTCCACACTCTCCATTGTTCTGGACTGTTGATCCTAGATCCTTAAAATCTTACACAAGGACGCACAAAAATGGCGTTTATGCATTAATTGTCGCAGGTAGTGACATTTAAAAATGCAAAACACCGGTTATGCATGTCCACATGCAAATGCACAACCGGAGTTTTCTAAAATCTTCAGTTTGGTCGGAGTTTTCAAAAACGACGGTTTGCAGTGAAAAAAAAACGACGGGTTCGTCTGGATGAGAGGCCAAAATGGATGGAAATATATTTGTTTTATGAATACCCGAATACATAAAAACCCGGCTACGTGTGGACAGGGCCAAAATGTTGTCAAATGCGTGCGAGTGTATTTGAACATATGCTGACAACAAATTTTTTGCACAGAAGTGATTTGATAGTTTTATAGATACTAACTACAGAAATCTGTAAATACAAAGTTGAAAACACAACAGCTGAGCTTGCTAATTTGAATCTTTTATGACGTTAAACAAATTGGATTTGCAGTAAAAAGTAAAAAAGATGATCACAGCAGTGTTGGACTGGTAATAAAGTAGGAGATTATAAACATCTATTGATTTATTTTCAGCCATTTCTGTCACTGTTATTTCCTGTTCTTACTGAGAATGATGCTCATTAGTGCCATTAGAGTTACATTTATTCAACTCATTTTCATGACCGATGGTCAGGAAATCAAATTTAATGTTTTGTCTCTGAGTAATGCAGAAAACTGAGCATACGCTCACAAGCTTCATAAATCCACGTTTCAAGTATGAGCTTTCTCTCTGAGCAGTGGTGGAGCGTAACGAAGAAAATGTACATTGTTACTGTAATTAAGTAAAAAAAAAAAAAATGAGTATCTGTACTTTACTTAAGTAAAATTTTAGAGCTGTATTTTTTACTTTTACTTCAATACATTTTTAGAACAAATATCTCTACTTTTACTGCGCTACTTTTTAAAAGTGTGTTTTGCATTTTTGTTACATTTTCGGTCAGGAATTTGAAAAAACACAGTTTTTTTTTTAGTGCATCTTGAAGCCGCATCGCAAAAATCAACCTGTAGAGGGAGCAGTTGATCGCCTGCGGTCTCCAAGTGGGAGAAGAAGTAATAAATCAAGGACCAATCAGAATCGAGAGTAAACATTTTCGCAGTCATTCAGCGCCAAAAAACTAACATCAAATATAGCACAAATTGAAAAAGAGTCAGAAGATCGTTGTTTGTCGTCTTTACTTTTAAATAAAAAAATTGAGCAATCATTACACGGAGCAGGGGCGGATCTAGGATTTACCTAAGTGGTGCAAGGGAGGTCATTGACAAAGCCTGTATAGGGAACTGGGGGCCCTCCCCAGAACGTTTTGAAAAATAAGAGGGATTTTTTTGCATTTTAGTGGCCCATGGCTTGTCCCATTTCCTTTCTTCTTCTTTTTTTGGACCATAAGGTGGGACAAAAACCACCTTATGGTGGTCCGGTGGGGTGGTATGGTAGAGGAAAAGAGTTTTAGGAGGGGTGGCCCCAACCCTTCCACCTCTGCCCCTCTGTGTGCAACTAGTCACACCTGAAACTAATCTACTCATCTACTGTAGCATAAATGGAACAGTTTTTCCACACATGCTTCGCCAGATCGTTGTTTATCATGCAGTTGTTTATTGTTGTTTATCAGTTTTTGGCTCGAGCTCCTTCATTAGAATCTGCCTAGTTTATCTGTTGTTGTCTGCTTTGCTTGGACTTTTTATCAATCTAATAAATCTGCTTGTGATTTTTTTATCTGAACCTGTCTGTTGTGTCAAGGGTATATTTTTGGCCTCAGCTCCACATCATGACAAAGTTACGTTTTGGCCAAAAAACAAAAAGTACGTAAAAATATTCCTTTGATAACTCAATATTGATAAATATCATATTTACCGTTCACGGTTTCATCAATGAGAGCCAGAAGCTAATTCAAGTTATGCCCATAACTACTCCTGGAATTTTAAGAGGTTTTTGACCAGCCCTGTCTGAATGAGGGCCATGAACATTTCAATGGTACAAAAAAAAATATATACTGTATATATATCTATATATATATATATAGATATATATATATACATACGGCTTTTTTTTTTTTTTTTATAATAAAGTAGCGTAATTGACTGAAAAAAAATGTTAACAGAGCAATTGAAATAAAGGAATTTAAATAATGTAGCAGAAAAAAATCTTAAGTTAAACTCACTTTCCCCTATAAGGTGTGGATATTGTGTGGCCAAGAGAATTTTTAGAGTAGTAATGCACCCAGCAAGTCGTTTAAGCTTTTCGGATTACTTTAAGAGACTGACATAAACATTCTGCTGCACTTCCCAGGGTGCCTCCATTCTGCCTTTGAGCTTGATGCTAAGAGACAGTGACACTCTGAGGATGCCAGTGGGAACCCTGACAGAGTTCAGAATAAACTAACACTTGCTCGGAGCTGCATGTGCAGTGTCAGTGCAGCCAACATGCGAATGTCACACACTGAGGCTTAAATGGGAATAATGATCTCCAATCCAAAAAAAAAAAGAAGTTTGGAAGTTTTTCTCAAGATTAGTCAAGTTTTTTAATTAATGACGTAACCAAGTGAAATGTTAAAGATCGTAGACTGAAAAGGTTGACTGGTGGTCAAAACCAAAAATGTGGTGGTTGGTTTGCTTGAAACATTGAGGGTTCGCAAACTCTAGACGTCAAGTAAAATGTTTTTATAATCTCATTTGCATCGTAGTTCAACTATTCCGTAGCTGTATAAACGAAATCCATCACTAGTTGTATTTTCTGTGTATTTGCAGTCCATGGAATTATTGCGAAAAATGGGTATGCTATAAAATGTTCATCTTTTTGTTTGCCTGTGAGTTGCAGTCTTGTGGGAATAGATTGTGCAATGTGCAGATTGTGACATTTTACAAACCATTTTACTCACCAAAAACACACGGATCAGTGGAATGTCTTGAAGTTATTGTTCTAAATGAATATCATGGTCAGGCAGCCAGGAAGACCTGGATAAGATGGAAGGTAATGACCCAACCCTTAAGGGAAGGCAAACTGCCTTTTTAAAGACAGCTGTAAAAAAAGACCTTCAGGTGTCTAAAATCAGGCAGATTAGGGAAAGCCCCGGGTTCCCTCTGGTGATGGTCGAGGGAACCATGAGAAGACCTTGCACAAAGAATATTTTTTCTTAAATATCAATAGTCAGCATTGGAGTGTAGGAATAATTTTTTTCAATTGATGTTAAAATTAGCTTTACAAGAGTTAGCCTGCTGTTCACAGAGATGAACACACACTCTAAGCCCCTCAGTTAAATATCAAGACATGGATAAGTCCGTGTAGTCCCTCATTCATCCAGGAGTGATCCATAGTAGAAAAAGTTTTAAAAAATAGGGTGTGAACGTCCAAGAAACGTGACAAGAGGGAAACAGAAACTGAGTTTCCGGTTTTCTTTAAACCGGTCAACACATTACGGCAGAAACTCATACATCCCAAAGACAAGATGCCTACAGAAAAACAGAGCAATGTAGTTTATTCGATCCGGTGCAGTGAAGGTAGCTGCAAAGAACACTACATTGGTGAAACGAAGTAGCCACTCCACAAAAGACTTTACCAACACAGAAGAGAAGCCTCAAGTGGTCCACAGTCTGCTGTACATTTGCATCTTAAATCCACCAAACACACTTTTGAGGACAGTGAGGTGAAGATTCTAAGTAGAGAGAAAGGATGGTTTGAAAGAGGTGTGAAGGAAGCCATCTTTGTGAAGAAAGAGAATCCCTCACTGAATCGGAGTGGAGGCGTTAGATACATTCTGCCCGGGATTTACAGCAGCATTCTGAAGCCATGGACTAAAGATGACACCTCGTGACCCAGATTCACGCCTCTCGTTAGCAGGAATTTCTATTCACTGGGCTTTTAGCATTTTTATAATAGGGTTCGTTTACTGGTCAGTGGCTACATTAGGAGCCATTCACGGCCATCATAGGTAACACAGGCTCATTGGTCGAGCCCTGCCTTACTATTTTTTTTTACCTTTTACTCAGGTTAGTATAAATAGATCCATTTTTCAGTCCATTTCATTCAGATTGAAAATGATTTCCGGATGGAAGTCGAAACGTCTCGATCAAGAATTAAACTGTGCAGAAGACTTTTTTGAAACTTTTTTCTACAAGACATGGATACTTTTACTTTTGACAGAAAAGCTAATGTATAAATTTCAAGAGGGAAAAAACATCCCAAAGACAAGATTCTCCCTCGTATGTTAATCAATTCTCCCTAATTTAAATGCATCATTCTGTGGTGTATTTTCCGATTCGTAAAATAACTGCATTTCTGCTGTGCTCCTGAATACAAAATACAAAGGCTTTCATCTGTTTTTAAATGCACCAAAAAATCAACTGTGACTAACTTATTTATTTAATTTTTTTATCCTACAAAGTGTGTATTTCGCTTCGTTCCCGCTGTCATCATGTCTGGTTGTTCATTGCATTTGTTTGCTGACATCTTTATTTATTTATTGATGTTTAGCATGCAATCATGGTTGGCACAAATCTCCATGATGTAAATTGTAGAGAGTCAATATTCCGATTTCTCTGCCAGCTTCAGAGACCTGGATGTGCGCCAGAGACGTTACCCTAACCTCCTGTTAAAGGGAGAGGCAACAAACACCATGTGCACGGAATACTAATAAGAGAATACAGTGTGAAATAGTTGCAGCTTATTTGTTCTGAAGTAGTCAATAAACTGTTCCTGGAAGTTAACTAAAGGTGAAAATTTAACATGAAGGTTATGTTTGATGTGCTTGTGTGTGCAACTGAATCAGAATGAGATTGACCTACTGTATGTTGTTCAGACTGTGACGGAAAAAAAAAACTGTTTTTCTTTTCATTGCCCTCAAGTTTAATCATTTTTATGTTCATCTATAATCTTATTTAAATGCTGACTATCTTTAATATGTCATGGTATGGAGCTGAGGCCAAAAAATATACCCTTGACGTAACAGACAGGTTCAGATGAAAAATCACAAGCAGATTTATTAGATTGATAAAAAGTCCAAATAAAGACGACAAAACAGAGAAACCAGGCAGGTTCTAATGTAAGAGCTGGAGCCAAAAACTGGATAACAGGTCAAGCATGATAAACAAACGATCTGGCGAAGAGTGTGTCAAAAACTGTTCCATTTATGCTCCAGCAGATGAGTAGATTAGTTTCAGGTGTGACCACTGCGCACACACAGACAAGAGCAAGGGAGGAAACAAGACACAGAGGGGGAACAGACTACTCTCCTGACAGTATCTTACAGAATCCCTCAAAAAATATACCCATGACACAACAGACAGGTTCAGATGAAAAATCACAGGCAGATTTATTAGATTGATAAAAAGTCCAAATAAAGAAGACAAAACAGAGAAACCAGGCAGGTTCTAATGTAGGAGCTGGAGCCAAAAACTGGATAACAGGTCAAGCATGATAAACAACGATCTGGCGAAGAGCGTGTGAAAAACTTATCCATTTATGCTACAGCAGATGAGTAGATTAGTTTCAGGTGTGACTACTGCACACACACAGACAAGAGGGAGGAAACAAATCCAAGTACTGCCCAGGCCCAGCTTGCTTAGCTTTGAGGTCTGACAGGATCAGACATTGACAGGTTGGTATGGCCGGTATATTAATCAAAATTGGTCATGGAACTAAATTAAAACCTAACGAACTCAATTACAGTTTAAGAAACATGAGCCAAATCAACTTAAAATGGTTTGGCAGTAAAAAAGTCAAATACTAGCTGTTCCAATTTGAAATTAAAAAATATATGCAATACAAATATATACATAAAATGCAGATACTTTCTTTCTTTTTCCACTTCAGTACATTTTGTACATAATATAAGAAACATTGGTAAATGCAAATTAATGACCACTCATAGAGGCTTTAAAATCACAGTTCGTGAGTGAGCAAACAATATTTTTCAGCGAAAATTTGGTGGTGGAACTTGTTGATCAGCATTATGGAGAGTTGGGAGTTTTTGCAGGTGCAGTCAGCCATTGTTAGAAACTTGACAGCTAAGGAATTTAAAAAAAATTGATTTTGGTCCACTTTAAGAAATGAAAGTTAAGTGTTTACTTTTACGAGATGAACATGTTTCGTTAATCTAAGTAAAATGGGTCATTCTTTGATTTTTGTACTCTCAGTTAGCAGAGACAGAAATAGCCTAGAGACGGTTGAGGCAGACAACGTAAATGTGGCAATGTAGAAGGAGGAGGACCCACATGCAGGACAAAAACAGGATTTAATAACAGAAGTCAGGTAAGTCTGTAAGGCAAAGGGGACAGGATAAACTCAGGATTCAAACATTCAAATGATATAACAAAGTTCCAAGATAACTTATGGTCAGGCAGCCAGGAGGATCTGGCTGGAAAGGATGACAATGACCTTGAGTAGAAGTCTGGGGGATTGCCCTTATATAGGCAGCAGGGTCCACAGGTGTGTGGCATCAGAAATCAATCTCAGGTGTCCCTAATCAGAGTGATACGGAAGGGCCAGGGTTTCCTCTGACAGCAGGCGAGGGGATCACGACAGTAAATGGAGAATCCAATACGAAATTTCATTTTTTCATATTTTCCTTCAGTTACAAAAATGAACATGTTCTATGTTCCAACTCCTGTTTTCTTTGTAATGCCCTCTTTTTTTTTTTTTAATTTGTAAGTTTTCCCACTACACACAGACCTACATCCTGGTTTGTTGCACTACTCACAAAAACCTGTCTTTATAATTCTGCAGTGAGAAGCTGGAGAATTATTGCCTTCAAAATTTGTCTGGAAGCTGAAATTTCATCAAAATCCATTTTGACTGCAAGATTTAATTCACCTTGTTACCAAAACTAGAAACAAGTTTCCTTTTGTTCGTTAGTGTTCAAACTAAATGTAACCAAACTTTCAAGCTGAGAAGAACAAACAACAGACTCCTCATTGTTTCTCTGCCCTTTTAGTTTCTCAGAGTGAGATGGTTTGCTTTCATATCACAAATTGGACTGCGATGTCGGGCTGCCTCGCAAAACAATGACAGTCTTGTTGTATTCTCGGAAAAAAAACCCGGTTTCTCATGTTGTCGATTACTAAAACAAAACTTGTTGGTATTGCAATTTTCCCATTGTGGGGAAAGGGCGAACACAATTCTTTTACAGAGTCCAAAAAGAAGATGCTGAAAGAGGTCATTGTTGACATGATAGTCAACCTTTTTTCCGTGTTTTGCCATGTTTTTTGGGTACTTCAAGGAACAAAATATTCCCAGATTTGAGGGTGTCGTCATGTATAATGCAGGTGGAAGGAGGAGGACCCAATTGGAGGACCCAAGGAGCAGCCTTTTGAAGCCATGGAATTAAGATGACACCTCGTGACCCAGATTCACGCCTCTCGTTAGCAGGAATTTCTATTCACTAGGCTTTTAGCATTATTATAATAGGGTTCGTTTACTGGTCTGTGGCTACAATAGGAGCCATTCACGGCCATCATAGGTAACACAGGCTCATTGGTCGAGCCCCTTCTTACTATTTTTTACCTTTTACTCAGGTTAGTATAAATAGATCCAGTTTTCAGTCCATTTCATTTAGATTGAAATGATTTCCGGATGGAAGTTGAAACGTCTCGATCAAGAATTAAACTGTCCAGAAGACTTTTTAAAAACTTTTTCTACTATGAAGTTACTGTTCAAAAAGTATTTCATGGTCAGGCAGCCAGGAAAACATGACTGGGATTGTAGATAATCACCCGACAGCTGAAGGGAAAACAGACTGCCTTTTTAAAGGCAGCGACACAAAGACCTTCAGGTTACAGAAGTCAGGCAGATTAAAAGAGGCCCCGGGTTCCCTCTGGTGGTGGTCGAGGGAACCATGACAGTACCTTCCCCTCAATGATCACCTACAGGTGGTCCAGGATCATGTGGCGTTTCTTGACGTAGCCTCACGTGGCATGGCTTAACATGACTCGGCGCGCGGCTTAACACGACGCGGGTCTTGACTCGGCGCGTGGCTTGACTCGGCGCGTGGCTTGACCCGGTTCCCTGCTTCTGGTATCTTTTTCTCAACCAGCTACTTTGTAAAAAAGCAGGAGAAATATTAATAATAATACCGTATTTTCCGCACTATAAGGCGCACCGCATTATAAGGCACTACAGAAAAGGCTGTTCAACTTTGTCCTCTAACTGTGGCCATCTCGCTTTGTTCCCACGGAAACTCTGTTTAGTCTTGTTTACTTGGCGCAGCGCATCCTCTTGCTTCCTCCACTTCCTCACCATTGATTCATTGATGTTAAACTCTCTGGCTGCAGCTCTATTCCCGTGTTCTACTGCGTGACCGATCGCCTTGAGTTTAAACTCTGCGGTGTAACAGTGTCTCTTGGTAGGAGCCATTTCCGGGTCTTTACACAAACACACAAATGGAAATGAGACACCCTTTCATATATCCCAGCATGCACCGCACACTACTTCTTCTACAGGGGAAATGGAGTCGGCTGCTGCTTACCGCAGTTGCGACACCTGTTGTAGCTCAATACTAATCCATATATAAGGCGCTCCGGGTTAAAAGGCGGATTGTGGACTTTAGACAAAATTTAAGGTTTTTAGCTGCGCCTTATAGTACGGAAAACACGGTAATTAAAAAAAAAAAAAAAAAAACTATTGAATTTGAGTTTGAAAAAACTTTTGTTTGTCTATGTTGGCAAATGATGCTGACCTTGGCAAAGCAGATCTGTTGTGGAAGAATTGATACAAATCACTATTATAATTTTAAGAATACTGGACAAAACAGACTAAGAAAGACAGAAAAAAAAAGATATTTCTAACTTTGATTTGTGAATTACCTTTTCAGGGACGTACGTCTTTGTACTCTTATCTCAATATTTACTCCTCTGAGGAACTCTTAAGTTAACAACGATGCTTCTCTGAGGATATCAAGGCATATTCAATTACTGAAAGACATTATGTGTGTGATTCCTGGAGGGTTTTCTTTGGCAGGCCATGCATAAAACACCTTATGTAGAATATTTCTCTATATTTAACGACTCGAGCTTGTAGTAAAATCTCTTTGAAGGATCAGTTTGTATAATTCCATCCATTTTCTGAACTATTTACCCAATACTAGATTGAAGAGGTTATTGCAGGTTATTCCGGCTACCAAGCAAGAGATGGGTAAGCAGGGTACAACCAGGACAAGTCACCAATTTCCCTCAGAAAAAGTGAAATAGCTTCACAGATTTTTTAACCTAAAACTTTTTAATCTCATCCTGAAAAAAACTTATGAACTCTGAGTTTTGTGTGCCTTTTTTGTCAATTATGCCGTAAACTCAACTATGTAATGTATGCATTTATGTGTATATGGCAGACATTTGAATACCAAGACACCTGGGTGCTGACATTTCCAGCAGATGAGCAGCGAGGAATGCTTTTCTGCTTCTTGTATTTTCTTCCCTTTTCCAACCAACTGCTTGGCATTTCTGCAATTTTCTGGTGACTCTTATCTTTATTAGAATTTCTTCAGTTCTGTGAAAGTGAGTCAACAATTCATTCTTTTTTATATTGCATTTAATTTAAAGTTATCATTTTTAAAGGTTCCTCATCTTTTCCGTCTTATTTTATCTTATCTTTCTATTTATGAGTGGGTGGGGTTTTGTAAAACCTAAGAAAAAAAATACTTCATTCCTAATTTGTGTTTGAAATAGAGTTTAAAATGACACAAGTTATGCAGGCATTTAAAATTTAAGCCTTAGACTGCATGGAAACAGTTAATCAGGGGTTAGGACGAGGGATAGACATGACCAGCCTGAAAGATGCCATGGAGGGGACGAGACGACGTGAGGGGACACCATCATGGCTGCAGCAGGAGTGCAGGACGGTAGGTTATCCAACCCTGGCCACAGGTTAAATAACTAGGGGAAGACAAGACACAGGTGGAAACATCAGGGACAGGAACAGGTGTGCAAAATTAGGGCAGAGAGGGCTAGATTTAGAGTGGGGGCAATGTTCCAGAATAGAGGCGGATCATGACATTTTTTTGTCTGAAATAATTACATTCACTTGTTTATTAGCTTATGCAGCCGAGGATCTGACCGTCAGGGTCCCCGCCGTTGGCTGCCACCCATCTCCTCCTTCATCCGACCCCTATAGTCCCTCCTGCATGTGGTGAGTCCACTGGAAGGGCGGCCCATGCCCCCTGTTCGGGCTGAGCCCGGTTGGGTCTCATGGGTAAAAGCCCGGCCACCAGGCGCTCGCTCTCGTGCCCCACCCTCGGGATTGGCTCCAAGGGGGGGCCCTGGTGACCCGGGTCCGGACAAGGGAAACTTGGCCATGTTTGATATCTTCATAGGGGTTTCCGAGCCATGCTTTGTCTGGCTCCTCACCTAGGACCTGTTTGCCTTGGGTGACCCTACCAGGGGCATTAAGCCCCGGACAACATAGCCCCTAGGATCATTGGGGCACACAAACCCCTCCACCGCGATAAGAGCCGCTCCTCCTCGAGCCGCTCCTCCTCGAGCCGCTCCTCCTCGAGCCGCTCCTCCTCGAGCCGCTCCTCCTCGAGCCGCTCCACCCCGAGCCGCTCCTCCTCAAGCCGCTCCTCCTCGAGCCGCTCCTCCTCGAGCCCCTCTTCCTCCAGGTTGAGAGGAGTCAGATGGGGTGGTTCGGGCATCTGGTCAGGATGCCCCCCGAGTGCCTTGCGTGTGAGGTGTTTCGGGCATGTCCCACCGGGAGGAGACCAAGCGCAGCTGTGAGACATAGTCTCTTCAGCGGGTCCAGAGAACAACTTGGGATGCTTCCGGGTGAGCTGGAGTATGCAGTCGGAGTGAGAGAGGCCTGGGCTGACCGTTTGAGGCTGTTGCCCCCGCGACCCGGCCCAGAACAAGCGGAAGATAACGGTACTTGTTTATTACGTTATTGTGTTGTCTTTAATTGCCCAATTTAAATTCTTCATCTTGCGGTCTCAATTATGTCTGGATCCAAATCTTCAGATTTGTATGTATGACTCAATTCAATCCAAAGGTCGCAGACCCAAGATCCAAGACCAAAGACCACAAGGTTACCCCCGTATGCAATGGCTTGACGTAATCGCGGACAACTTTTAACAACTCGGAGTGACCATTGAGGAAGCGGAACAGCTGGCCCGAGATGACCAGCACTGGAAAAACTTGGTTCATCTGGTCAGCTCATCGCACAGGGATGGGGCCACCCCCGTTTCGCTAGAGACTGATTAATTGATTGTTATGCACGTTTATTAAATCGTTGGTCCTCCAATGATCAAGATGCAATTAATCAATTTTGATCAAATGCTGCTATATTTAAAATTTTTAATCTATTGAATCCACACATCACGCTGGTCACTTCTGCTCACTACTGACCAAATCTCACCATCCCATCAATTCAGAAGCACCCTACTGCTCTGCAACCAGCTGCTCCCTCAGGCCATTAAAAGATTTATAAAAATGTCCACACGAGTCAAAGCTGTCAGCCTGAAGCCCTGAAAACCTGCTCTATCTGTTTAGATGTGTTGCCACAAAAACGTGAGATAAAGGCGAGCAGCTTAAACCAATTATCTTATCAGCAGAAGAGAAGCAGGAAACGAGGGTAAACATTTTTATCAGTATAGTGGCATGTTGCTGTTGGAAGCGTGGCTTTCTGCTCATTCCCCTCTGACTAATAAAAACCACTAAAGGTCACTTTCTTGAAAAGATCGGGAATTAGATTTTCATTTGTACTGCTCAATAAGAATGCACTCGCTCTCTGAAGCTAGCTTTTAATGAGATGTTTCTTTGGCTCTGCTTTTGCATCCATGACTAATACGATGTGGGGTGTTGTTTTTTAAAGAAGTCCACAATTAGCTTTGTTAAACAAGCCTTTTCTGTTGGAGAAACTTAATGTGTGGCTTTGCTCGCATGCGGAGTGTAATATAACATAATTACTGTGCACCGTGGAGCTCTTTGGGGAGTTTACTCATCATCATTAAGAGCAAAAACTAAATGCTGATACTCATTTAAGAAGATGTAATAAACAGTTTTGAAGATTAGTCAGAGTAAAACAGAGTACATGTGTGTGAATGAGAGGGATCCAAATGGAAAAGTGAGGTTACAGGGAAAAGAGATAAAGAAGGTGGAAGATTTTAAGTTTCTAGGATCAACAGTCCAGAGCAATGAAGAGTGTGGAAAAGAGGTGAAGAAGCGTGTTCAGACAGGCTGGAACGGGTGGAGAAAAGTATCAGGTGTGATGTGTGATAGAAGAGTTTCAGCTAGAATGAAAGGGAAAGTGTACAAAACCGTGGTGAGACCCGCCATGCTGTTTGGTCTAGAACAGTGGTGGAACGTAACGAAGTAAATGTACTTCGTTATTGTACTTAAGTAAAAAAATTGTGTATCTGTACTTTACTTAGGTAAAATTTAAGACCAATACTTTTACTTCACTACATTTTCAGAGCAAATATCTGTACTTTTACTTCGCTACTTTTTAAAAGTGTGTTTTACATTTTTTGTTACATTTTTGTTCAGGAATTTGAAAAATAAACAGTTTTTTTTTAGCGCATCTTGAAGCCGCATCGCCAAAATCAAAAGAAGCAGTTGATCGGGAGAAGAAGTCATGAATCGAGAAACATTTTCTGCATTCATTCAGCGCCAAAAACCTAACATCAAATATAGTACAAATTAAAAAGAGTCAGAAGATCGTTGTTTGTTGTGTTTACTTCTAAATAAAAAGTTGAGCCATCGTTACACAGAGCAGGGGCGGATCTAGAATTTTCCAAAGGGAGGTGGGGCTTTGACAAAGCCAATATACAGTAAATAGTGAGTGGGGGCCTCCCCCCCAAAACATTTTAAAAAATAAATGTCATTTTCCTCCATTTTGGCGGCCCATGCGCTGGCCCTTCTAGGGGATAGCTTGACTTGTCCCCTTTCCTTTTATTTTATTTATTTATTTATTTTTTGTGGACCAAAAGAGGCGGGAGAGGGGGGGTCACACTCCTGCAGAGTACTTATCCTGGTTACCATGGTGACACCCTATAGCACAAAAAATAACATTTGAATTATGATCGAATACTTTTACTTTTTACTTAAAAAGTAAAATTTACACCAATTACTTTTGAACTTTTACTTAAGTAGATTTTTTTTTTTATTGGTACTTTTACTTAAGTAAATTTTTTGCCTAATTAGCTGTACTTTTACTTAAGTACAAAAAGTGAGTACTTCATCCACAATTGGTCTAGAAACAGTAGCACTGAAGAAAAGACAGGAAACAGAGATGGAGGTCGCAGAGATGAAGATGCTGAGGATCTCTCTGGGTGTGACCAGGATGGACAGGATTAGAAATGAGTACATCAGGGGAACAGCACATGTTAGAGGTTTAGAGATAAAGTCCGAGTGGCAAGACTGAGATGGTTTGGGCACTTACAGAGGAGAGAGAGAGTACATAGGAAGAAGGATGCTGGGTTTGGAACCACCAGGAAAGAGGACTAGAGGAAGACCAAAGAGGAGGTTCATGGATACAGTGAAGGAAGACATGAAGATAGTTGGTGTGACCAAAGAGGGTACAGCAGATGGGCTTAGATGGAAGAAACTGACTTGCTGTGGCGACCCCTGAAGGGAAATGCCGAAAGAAGAAGAAGAATAAACAGTTTTGCTCGTCAGAAAGCAAAACACTGCCATGCAGGTCACATCTTTCCTGTAGGAGTTTGTAACACCAGGAGGAACGGAGATGTCTTGATTAGAGACATCACCATAAGACTAACAGTGAGCATTGAGCCAATCAGCTACTGTGCATAGCAACGCAGCCAGAAGGTTTGGGGTCTTTTAGATAAATTGGAGGTCATCAGAAGCAGGAGCTGCCGACGTTTAACACCCACTCATATGGAATTGTGCGAGGAAAAAACGTCCTCTCCAGGTGTCATAACGGTGCCTGCGTTTGATTTTAAATGACTGTAGAAGCTGGAGACAGGTGGTTAAATAACAAAATATATGCAGAAATCTGTCCTGTCATCTATTGTGTGTTTGCTGTTCTGTGTGGGCATGTATTCTATCAGAATTCATTGTGATTGTTCCCAAATTTAAAATTTAAAGTAGTTCAAATGAGCCTTGACAACACAAATAATAAAAAAAATAGTCATAAAGGGTTGATTTAAATTTACATTAGCGACATATCTACAGATTTTCTCTCCATATGGTAGTAAGTATAACTCATAACCTTCCCTTCATTTTTGTCACCATGTTGTTTTGATAATGCAATATTTTAAAAAATGAACTTGTCGATAGACCTAGTTCTTGGGAGAAATACCGTATTAATAAATACGGTATTTTCACGGCCAAAAGGCGCACCCTATGTGCGCCTTATAAAACCCGATAAGGCGCGGGTTTTATATACATATCCTCTACTACGTACGTCCGCCTTACAACAACACACACACAAGCGGACAAGTGTGCGCATTTAAAAATAGATCGGGAGCAAAACTGAGTTTGGTTGTTCTTTATTTAAATATTAGTTACAGTCGTCATAAAATCAATTTATCAAATCCATCCAAGTCCTCATCCTCTGTTTCAGAATCGAACAGCTGCGTTAAATCCTACATACCAGATTCACGTTCCTCGCTGTCAGAGTCACTTTGTGTATCGTGCCGCTCCTCGGAAATGATGCTTGCTTTTGCGAAGGCTCGGACAACAGTGCCAGCAGACACGTTAGCCCAAACATCTACAATCCACTGGCAAACTGTGGTGTAACTCGCCCGGCGATGCCTTCCACCCTTCGTGAAGCAGTGTTTTCCTCAGGTCATCCATTGCTCCCACGCCGCTCACAGCCTTACTTTGAATGGCCGGTTCACGCCGATTTCAAGCAGTTGGAGTTCCATAAAGTCATTTATCAAATCCATCCAAGTCCTCATCCTCTGTTTCAGAATCGAACAGCTACGCTAAATCCAACATAGCAAGTTCACTTTTCTTGCGGTCAGAGTCACTTTCTGTACTGTGTGGCTCCTCGGAAATGATGCCTGCTTTCGCGAAAGCTCGGACAACAGTGCCAGCAGACACATTAGCCCAAGCATCGACAATCCATTAACAAACTGTGGCGTAACTTGCCCGGCGATGCCTTCCACCCTTCGTGAAGCTGTGGTTTACTCTGGTTATCCATCGCTCCCACGCCGCTCGGAGCCTTACTTTGAACGGCCGGTTCACGCCGATGTCCAGCGGGTGGAGTTCCTTTGTCGGACCTTCCGGACAGCAAGCGTAGCGTTTATCTGCTTCACTCATTTTTTCACAACACACACAGGGCGCACTGCACGATAGGGCGCGCGCATTTATTTTGAAGAAAATCTAAGACTTTTATTAGTTTTATTAAACGATTTCTAAATATGTTTTTTTTAATCCTAGTGGATTGGCTGTATTTGCAAAATTTTTCTGTAACTATTCCTGCAAAATTTACTATGACTTGACCAATACAGACGTAACTCTGATAACTTCTATCTGAAGCCATCTACGACCACCAGAGACTCCTAATTCAACCCGTAAGCCATTACTTCTCCTTGATACACCGACACCTTGAATTTATTGGCTAGGATTTATAAATTGTGCTAGAAAAAAAAAAGCGTACATCCTGTTTGCATTGGCACTCATAAATAACACTCATTTGGAAACACTGCATGTTGCAACAAAGAGAGAATCCCCAATGTTTTACGAGGCCTTTCTAAACTACTCTGCTGCTATAAAGACATTGGTCTACAGAAAATAACTGATATCAGCGCAGTGATAAATGGAGACAATTTTCTAGCTCTGTGGCCTTCAACAGAAATTCTGACAATAATCAATAATGCAAACGCAAGCTTGGTCTTTAAGTCGGTCGCGAAGTCTAACCACTGATTCTTCAGTCGGCAAAAGTCGAGAATTTAATTCAAGCAGCTCTAAGCACATAAAGACTTCTGTGACTGGTGTAATATAAAACTTTGTAACACAGTGTGTGTTTGTGCTTGAGCAATGTCCACTCAGACCAAAATAAAGCTACTCAATACAGAAAGTGAAACCTAATGTGCAGCTATTTAAACAGCTCATAAATCTCTCCAATCAAGATAAAACAGGGCGGTGTGAACTCAGATCGAATCTCTGCCAAGCTATTTTTAATCAAAGTGGTTTCTTGTTCTTGGAGGGAAAAAAAGAAACTTTTTGTAATCTAATAGAGAGTATACATGGGTTTTTCTTTAAACATGAACTGGTTCACATATGCATGGATTGGTCTTGTTTGGACAGAGTCGGATATGGAAGGTAAAGAAGGAAGGGAATTTCGCAGATATCTTTTGGAACCCATATTTGTTTGAGTTCCTGTTTCTTTTCTACCTATTCTAATACTCCTCTTTGACATTTGACTTTAAAAGATCTTTGCATCCAAAGAAACTGTACCTCGCTGGATTCTTTTTTGGGGGATTTGTAACCCTAAGGGTGGGCTGTGCATGAAAATCCTATTAGATCAGCGATTTCTGAAATCCTGAAACCAATAACTACACTATCTTCAAAATCCCTTAAATCTCTAATCCACCTTCCGCCCTGATCCTCAGATTAAATTTCAGCAAGTTACTTCTTCACAACTCAATGCTGCCACCTGATTGGCTGGTTAGATGTTTGCCTTTCAAAGGGTATTTTTTGAAAAAGTTTCTCATATTTTTTATAGATCCTTTTAGTTTGCGTTTGAGTCACTCCTAGAAGTCTTAGATTTAGTTTTAAGGACAGCATAAGCAAGTCTAAAGGTCAAACGAAGCAGCTGAATGGTTTCAACTCTTCACACCTCTAAGTGCTCTTATAATTTATTCATGAGGATAGAGACGAGACATAAACAAAATCCAGACCTTCCTCAAAACATTGTACTTCACAACCAACCACAATCTAACCCACAAGAAGTAAAGAGACACACTCACCTGGGTTTTATTTACCATATTGGGTTTACCATGTTGCAAGGGTAGGGTTTCCAAGTAAAAACTCTTTCTAAATGTCCTTAACATAAAAATATTATCACAAAAAAACAAACGACTTAGAGACCAATATATTCATATGTACCTATGCCACATAGATAAAGACTATCCACTCCATCAGTGGTGGAAACAGAAAACAAGACCAATACAATACAGTTATTTCCTACTTCCAGCTTTAAAGTTGCCATGTTTGTCGTCTTTCTAGAGAATTGGCAACCCATTTGTTAAATGGCTCAATCTAAAATTAAACATTTACGATCAACTTATTGGTTACAAATAGGGATGGTTATCGATAAGGATTTATCGTCACTAGTCCTCTTATCGATACCGCTTAACGAACCGAATCTTTAACGAATCTCTTAACAATACTTTTAGAAACAAACAAATAAGAATTATGAACATAAAAACTTTAATTGGATGATGGTTGAACTAAAAAACAGAATAATATTTAAATAAAATATACCTTACTTTAATAAAAAAGGATACTTCAAAATAAATCTGAACTGGACTGTAATAAAAACAAAAAAGTGTCAAATTTAGAAAAAGAAATAAATATTACCAGTTGTTAAATTTAACAGCAGCAATTTTTTTTGCCAACAATAAAGAATGTGATTTTTTTTTTACCAACAAATAAGTTAAAATATTAACTAAAGCACTTTCATTTCTTTATTATTGTTTTTTATGATAAAACATGGTGCGCATGCGTTTTCAAACTTGCTTGTGCCGTAATTAGCATGCCCGTTGCATCGGAGTCGGAGCGGATTCACTGCGCTCGTCAAACACGACATCTTTCAGTCTGAATGCGGTGGATTTTGGTACCGTATTTGGACAAATTGCTTGTGGTTTCACCTTTACATGAAAATACTTTATTGCATTTAAAACAACGTGCGTGTTCGGCATCAATTTAGGTAAAATAAAGACAAACTCGAGATGCACGTTCTGCCATTACGCCTTGCTCGGCTTGAAAATTTGCGTGTGTGTAGCAGCAGCGCACGTGTGCACCGCCGCTTTGCGAGTGAGGGGGCGGAACTGGAACTGATAGCGGATCCATTTGGACTAGCGCTAATCGGTCCGGGTAAAATGACAGCCGCGGAACCGGTTCCGAAAAAAAACGTTTCTCGGAACCCATCCCTAGTTACAAATGACCATCTATTTGTAGACCATAGTATCTATCCCAAACGACAGCAATGTTACAAATGATGGTTTAACATAATTTTTATGCACACAAGAAAATTTATCAGTTGCAGGCATCAAACCATCAGCAACATGCAGTGACAATGTCCTTGCTCTTGTCTATTGAGTTTCCTTTATGTATGAGTCGAGCAATTTCTCTTTTTTAAAATATACTTTATTAACCCCTGACCGGAAAATGTGTGTGCTGCACTACACCGCAGCAGGCTGCCACCTATGACGGCACCAAGAGTGGGAGGGTTGGGTGTCTTCTCCCAGGACCCTAGACATAAACTCAGTGGGATGCAAACCCACGGTCAGTGGGCGAACACTCTAACCACTGAGCCAGCGTATCTACTTGTAGCTTTAACGCAGAAACAAAATTTTGAATCAGGATTAAATACTTTGACTTGTGACTTAAAAATAAGTTTAACTTTGATTACTTTGGTACATTTACTTGAGTAGTTTTGATACATTTGACTTGCTTGACCAATTTTACTCTCACCATAAATGCTGTCCTAAAACACTGCATTTCTCGAGACTCATTGGATTTTCAATCATGGCGGATTTAGTTTATAAATAGTCAAAGTAAAATCAATATTTAAAGTTACAAAATTTATTGACCAAGAAAGGCTTTTTTTAAAAAAGTGGTTTAAATAAAAGACTGATGAGTAAAAAGTGAAACGATGCTCAGATGATTTGCTTTTCCCCAGGGAAATCAAAAAACTTTTAAAGCATTAATTAATGGAATTTACTCTATAAAATCTCTCAATCCTAAAATGTTATTCTCCAAAATGAGCTTTGCTTAAATTTATTTTTCAAATAGATAAACAGCGTCACTTTTCTGGTGAAAAATGCAGAGTGGTTTTTTTTTCTTGTTTGCTTGGCAGCTCTTTGAAGTCATGTCCACTTGCATGTAATTGATACGAGCAGGCATTTACAGGATCCGGTTAGACGGAGACTGTCAATTAGACTGTCAGTCACTGGCGTAACCCAAATGAGAAATTACACCCTTTAATCACTTTAAATGTTCGCACTAATAGTGAGCCACCTTCAAACCCTCGCACACAGAGTGAATACAAATTAGAAAACAACAAAATTGAAAGTATATTTGTAGTTTCTTTCTTGACTTTAAGACAATTTAAATTATAAAAACACAAGTTATGGTTAGAATGAAAGTAGTATCTTCTTCTTCTTCTTTCGGCATTTCCCTTTACGGGTCGACACAGCAAGTCAGTTTCTTCCATCTAACCCTATCTCCTTTATCCTCTTTGGTCACACCAACTATCTTCATGTCTTCCTTCACTGCGTCCATGAACCTCCTCTTTGGTCTTCCTCTAGTCCTCTTTCCCGGTGGATCCAAATTCAGCATCCTTTTTCCGATGTACTCTCTCTCTCTCCTCTGTACGTGCCCAAACCATCTCAGTCTTGCCTCTCTAACTTTATCCCCAAAATCTCTAACATGTGCTGTTCCCCTGATGTACTCATTTCTAATCCTGTCCATCCTGGTCACTCCAAGAGATCCTCAGCATCTTCATCTCTGCTTCCTGTCTTTTCTTCAGTGCTACTGTTTCTAGACAAAACATCATGGCGGGTCTCACCACGGTTTTGTACACCTTCCCTTTAATTCTAGCTGAAACTCTTCTGTCGCACATCACACCTGATACACCCGTTCCAGCCTGCCTGAACACGCTTCTTCACCTCTTTTCCACACTCTCCATTGCTCTGGACTGTTGACCCTAGATACCCAAAATGAAAGTAGTATGGAGGACAGAATTTAACATTTATGGATAAAGATGAAATTTGTATTGCCAGTTTTATCTCTCCCCAGTGACCTTCGCTTATCTGGGGTCCGGTCACTGGGCTGCAGTCTTAGCATGAAAATTCAGACTAATCCAGAGAATGCCAAAATGTTCCTAGGCCACATCCAGCATCAGTTTTTTTAAGCCACAGCAAATGCCACACAAACAAATAAGTATTCAGGTGCAGACTCCATTGTCTCAAGAGACGGAAGGATGCCAACAACCCTGGTCAAAATGTTTGTGTTATAAGAGGACGTCAACTGGGACCCACGCAGTGCTGCAGGGGTTCGAAGTCCCTGCTGGTTAAACAAGTTCCCTCAACGAGATGGACAGTATTACTCAGAGGATTTCTCAATCCACCTCTTGGATTCCTATAGCCCAACACTATGCCAAATATAGTGAAGAAAAAGCCAACGAAAACATGGACTTGACCAATTGAAACGACTAGAGACCAAAACGATATTTAAGGGTGATTAATTTTTAGGGTTAATGATTATCAAAATACTGTTGAAATATGTCAGAAGTAAAACTAAATGAAAAAGTGACCTTAAATATTTGTAGGTTCGATTTTTTTTTCATTTAAATTTTGTCGTTATGACCAATGTGATATTTTTAGTTGGAAATTATAGTTGACGTGGCATCTATATCAAAATGAAAAAGGTAGCACTTAAAAATGAAATAGTTTTTGGTTTGACAAACAAAAAGAAAAAGGCTTTTTTTTATTTTACTTTTTGTCGACATGCTCTGGGTTAAAAAAATCTCAAAGTGTGTCCTCGTGTAGCCTTGAAGGGAAGTATTTTTTTAAAAAAAAGAAAAAAAAGGTGAACAGATGGAGGTTGCTTTTATTAAAGTAATTTGGACCAAGTGAAAACATTTGGACTTATTTGTTCAGAGTTTTTTTTCCACCTGAAAAGCTTTAATACTGTGGTGGTAGAAACAAGAATGGGTTGTTTGTGATGAAACAAGCTGAGCCAAAAAAAAGGTAAATTTTGGCTCTAAAATGATCAAACTGGCACTGAACTCTGGAAAAACAAAATTAATTTTGGCCTCCGTAAAAATGATAGTCATGCAGTTGGAACAAGTGGCTTGATAAAAAATATTTAATAAAAAAGATAAATTCAATATTTTTACTGCAGACGATAGAATTCTCCAACAAAACGTATGAAATGACAAACTCACCATTTTTATCCCAAAAAAATCATTTGACCATCATCATGTCATTATTCAACTTTTGAATTTAAAATGTGTATTTCCAGTAGGGCTGAAACAGTTAATCGATTTAATCGATTGTAATCGATTATCAATTTGGTCATCGATTAATCGTGTAAAAAAGTTTTTGCTGTTAACTGCACTTAAATTGGTCTCCATGTGGGGCAGTAGAGAGCAAATTGACGACGCGAGCTACCAAAATAGGAGGAGAAGAAGATAGCAGCCAATCATTGGCCTTCATTTCACTCCGCCTCACGTGATCAGGCAGATTCAACAAGATAGCGGAAAGAAAAACTCATACAAAATCATCCAAAGTTCTGATCGTTTCTTGCGAAATTTGAAAAAGACTTGCGTTAATATTTAATGTTTGCAAAACGGACACGTTTTGGCACGGAAGCACAACGACGCTGCATGAACATCTGAAAAAAATGCGGGGCTCTAAGCGGGACACGGAGAACCGGAGCGATGCACGACGTTATTTCTAATAAAAACAATTTTACAGATCGCAAAATACACTTTTTATTGTCTGCAAAAAAACAAAAACAACCCAACGTGGACTATTTTCTGTGGGAAACGGTTGCACTCCGCAGCAGAGCACTTCTCACACGGACTCTTGGAAATAATCGTGTCCTATATGAGGCCGCTGTCAGTAGGAAGACGAGGGGTTTAAAAAAAAGATCGCTAAATTCAATCCAAGATACAAGACCCCCTCCTCCACACCTCAAAGCACATTTTTTTCCCAAAAAAAAATGAGTGCCGTTAGTTGGGCACCTCTTTACCGATTAGTAGATGTGTGTTTGTAATATTGTAAGTGGTAAAGATGGACCCATTTTATTTATTAAAGTTACTATTTTTACAGTAGAGATGGTGTTTTTTGTTTTTTTGCACTAATACTTCACCACTTGAATGTTTTTGTATATCGTTTACTCATGTTAATCTGGGGCCTTTTTTTGTGCGATACTTCTGAATGATGTTGCGAAACCAGAAGTGTTAAAGGTTTCTTGTTTTTAAATGTGATCCAACAGTTTACATTTGATGTTTTATTAGCCAGTACTACTAAAGCACATTTTATGGGTGCTTATGATTTACTTTTAGTTTATACAGTAAGTAGATTTATTATTTTCTAGAAATGATAATTTTCTACCTCTTTATTTGACAGAAAGATTAACATTTGCTCTTACTGTAATAAACCCAACGTGTTGTTTATGTGGTTATGAGTTGTGTTTTACACAATTACATTCTATAATATGCCGAAAAAGTAATATTTATTAAATTGTCATTTTATCCGATTAATCAAATAATCGACCGATTATTCGATTAATCGACAGATCGACAGATTAATCGATTACGAAATAATCGTTAGTTGCAGCCCTAATTTCCAGTCCTTGTTCCATGACATTTCCATTTTTTTATTACTAAGAAAACAAGTTTACTTTGCCATTGCTTTTATCTTTATAAACATTTTTTTAAAAGTCCATCCACAGATGTTTTTAATACCAATGTAACCTTTTATACTTTAACACGATCATCTAATGTCTACCTACTTTTGAATTGCCTTAATGGTTCCATTTGCTTATTTAAAGGTTTTAAAAAACACTCTCCCTTGTGGTGTTTTATACTAATATATTCTGGATACGTTCTGCTTGCTATCTGTTTTTATGTGACCTTTTTCACTGTTGTCATACAGACTACAAGATCAGAGATTCTACTGAAGACCTTGAGGATGTCTGTGGAATTGATATAAAAAAAAAATGAGTGGAATCTAATAAGTGATAGTCGTGTCTGTGAATCAGATCTGTGCCAGATCAAAACAGCTCTAAGTTTAAGAGGTATAAAAGCAATTTAATCGTATAATGTATGTTTGTATGCATCTCATGCTTTTATGCTGTAACGCTACTGTTCCATCCCACAAAATGCAGTAAAAATGAGTTAGGCTTCTGGATCTAAAAGCTTGAAATAGATTTAAATTTTATCTAAATGAAAAAAATATTACAAAAAAAATAAAAAATTCTCAAAGTGTGTCTTCGTGTAGCCTTGCCCGGAAAAGGGTGGAATGCCCCTGCAGGTCAGGGACAGGGTCCTGCCCGAAGTGGAGGAGTTTAAGTATCTCGGGGTCTTGTTCACGAGTGGGGGAAGGATGGAGCGGGAGATCGACAGGCTGATCGGTGCAGCGTCAGCAATAACTAGGACGCTGCATCTGTCCGGAAGAATGGGATCGCGGGTAAAAGTGGCCGAAATGATCTTCCGCAGCAGGGTGGCTGGGCTCTTACTCAGAGATCGGGTGAGGAGCTCTGCCATCCGGGAGGAGCTCGGTGTCGAGCTGCTCCTCCTCCAGGTCGAGAGGAGCCAGATGGGGTGGTTTGGGCATCTGGTTAGGATGCCCCCCGAGGTGTTTCGGGCACGTCCCACCAGGAGGAGACCAAGGGGCAGATCCCGGACCCGCTGGAGAGACTATGTGACTTGGGATCCTTCCGGGTGAGCTGGAGGATGCAGCTGGGGCTACCTGTTTGAGGCTTTTGCCCCCGCGACCCGACCCCGGAACAAGCGGAAGATGACGGAACGGAACAAAAAGAATATTTTTTTAGTTGCTGAAACTCTGAGCTACAGAAATGCCTTTTTTTTTTTCAAAGTATACATCAATGGGTCAACCGTTTTTTAATGTCCTTTTACTTACCACCCCAAAAAAGAGCATACGTTTTTGAAGATTTTTTTGAGGAGGAAATGAAGCTATGGACAAAAGTGTCTTTCTTAGCGATGATCGTTGCAACAGTCTCTTGGGGTTTCTTATATGTTAACATGATGCAAATGATAAATGTTGTGGAATTTTCTTAAAAGGATGTCACACAAAAAAAAAATAGAGTTTATTAAGTACAAAAGATTAAATGCTGCAGCATTTGAAGTTCATGCAAATCAAAGTTTCATCGTCAGAAGTTCAATGATTTGACCAAACCCGCATGTTTTAAGGACCTCCGTTGTTAAGTTGGGCTTTCCTGTTGCTTGGCTCGATTTCTCATTCTGATTGGCTATGCAAATTTGGTTGGGCAGAACCTTATGTTTGATAGGCTAATAATTAATCCATGGGTTGAACAAACTTATTAAGTTGTTATCTTGCACCTGTAACTTGCTGGACAAAGGCTATATTAATGTTACTTAATATTCAATTTTCTACCAAATAAAGCAGTTAAATCATCTAAATCAGTGACAGGCAATGGCAAGTTAACCATTAAAGACTAGAACATGGTTCCGATTGTTTCAGCCATAAGGCTAACAGTTGGGGATTAGCGAATAGGAATAGGAAAGTATTATTTTATATGCTTAACCATCTTGAGGTTGCAGGTTACAGCTGGTTACAGCTGGATACAGGTGAAGGTAGGACGCATTTGTTTGTTGTAGGGACACGTTCAAATTCCACAGAGAAAGCTTAGTGTCTTGAGCCTTGACCAAAAACTGGCTAAATTCTTCTTGCTCTAAGGCTACAGTAATAACCAACTGCATCACTGTGCAGCTGAAAAAAAAGAGGAATAACAAATATAGAACTATTGAAAGTTGCATTTGTTTTTACGCAATAGGTTTTATAAATGATCTAAGCACTAATTGGTGCTGAACATTTGTATTTCTGTGAACTTGTCTGGTTCAACGTGTAAATATGGTTCAGTCGTTGCTAAGTTCAATCAATAGTTGAACCTTTGATTTTGAAACAAAAAGAAGAATTACAATTTTTTTTTATCTCAATAGAGCAACAAATATTTCTAACAGAACAAAAATGCAATTACATGAAATGACCTACAGTCATCCGGTTGGGTGGACAAATCGATATTTTTAGTTACTGAGAAGAAAAAGTTATGATTTTTTTATTTTGTTTTTACTCACTCTATTCATCCCTCACTGGGAAAATTTTGTGTGCTGCACTCCTACACCGCAGCAGGCTGTCACAATTGGGTTAGGTGTCTTCTCCAAGGACCCTAAAGTGCACTTCTGGTTGGCTTCAGGTCTGGGGCTAAACGCTCTAACCCCCCCTCAAAAATCAATTCAATTCACTTTTATTTGTATAGCTCAAAATCACAGAATTTCCGTCTCAATGGGCTTCACAAGAAAAAGAGGAATGTATTAACACAAATACACAGCAAGAAAAATAACTAACAAATGCTAACTAAACAAGACTAGCACATTAATGCCCTGAGACTCTCCTTCACGGTGAGGAAAAACTCCTAAAAAAACCCCTCAGTGGGGACAAAATATGAAACCTCGTGGGGATCCACACGAAAGAGAGATCCCTCCCATGGGACGAGCAACCAATGTGTCACAGATTATTGTTTAAATATTAGCTTATTCTAATCTACAGCTAAATATCTAAAGAAGTCAATAGATGTTCTTCATCCTGATGGAAACACGTCAGACTCCTCAGCCCAGCGATGCCCTGGACGGGGATGAGTAGATGGATTTCATCCTGATGGAGCGGGGATGAAGAAGCGTGGAGGTCTCCTCGGTGTGGCCATGCCCAGGACAGGAACGCAGAGTATCCATCAGGAATCTGAAATGAAGCTCTCTCCCAAAGAGGAGGGAGGGTGGACAGCATGTGAATTGTACTGAACCAACTAGCAGTGAAAATCTAAATGAACAGACAATAGAGAACAATGAATGAGATAGAAAGCCAAGCGGCCAAGGCAGTCTGGCAGAGAATACTACCGTAATTTCACGACCAATAGGCGCACCGTACGAAAAGGCGGAGTCTCAGTCAGACACCGCCTTACAACAACACACACGCAAGCATGCAAATGTGCGTATTAAAGAAATAGATCGGGAGCAAAACTGAGATTGGTTGTGCTTTATTTAAGTAGTAACGATACTAAACAAGCACAATAGTCTTTATTCAAATCCGTCAAAGTCCTCATCCTCTGTTTCAGAATCGAACAGCTGCGCAAAATCCAACAGAGCAGGTCCACTTCGCTCCTCGCTGTCAAAGTCACTGTCTATACTGCGCGGCTCCTCAGAAAGGATACCAGCTTTTGCGAAAGCTCGGATAACAGTACCAGCAGACACGTTAGTCAAAGCATCTACAAGCCATTGACTCGTTAATGCTGAAATTTCTCACGGCGGCTCGATTCCCATGTTCCTCCGCATAGCTGATTGCCTTCAGCTTAAACTGAGCGTCATAAGCGTGTCTCTTTGCCATTTTCAGGGTTAAAACAGCAATGTTGTGCATACAGCACATACCTTTTTTAAACACAATCCACACCCACACGTCACTCTTTAACATTCTCATGCCTTTTCTTTCAGGTCCGCCTTGCCTCACGGGCACCGCTTTTTCTTTTAGGTCCGCCTTTTCTCACACACAAGGCGCACCGCACAAAAGGGCGCAACGCTCATTTTGAAGAAAATCTAAGACGTTTATATGCGCCTTATAGTCGTGAAATTACAGTAGATAGAATTAGAGGACAGAACCCCAATGTACCATATTTTCCCCAGCTTCTACTATCTGGACTTAAAATCAAAGTTATGATTTTTAAATCCATCTATAGTTACACATTTATAAATTTGATTCCTGTTTTAATTGGTTGTTTTCAGTAGTTTTACTGACTAAACAATGACATTGTGGCTTCTCTAGAGATACAGAGATACTAAAAGTTTAGTCAGCGCTGAAAGCTTTGTACCCATTCTGCTTCTATCTAATCTTCCACTCAGCTTTTACTAGGTGGAATAATTTGTTGTTTATTTCTTTGACCCAACCAAATTATTGGGACGAGCACGAGTCCAAAAAATAATGATTATAGGGTTGGAGATGAAAGTGGAAATGTAGTCTGACAAATTCTAAATGAAGACCAACATGAGCCGTGTGTGCGTTGCATTTTATTGGTTCATACCACCCTCATTTAACAATCCGTCTGTCACTCGTGCATTATTAACCAGCTCATATTTTCCTCTTTTGAATTTTATAGATGCTCTGATTTTGAATCTGAAATGGCCCCGCCCCCCACCACCCTCCATTTTTTTCTTTCTATCTTCAAACACTTTTATCCATTTGTCTTTTCCCTTTAATGTAACCTCGAATAAAAACGATTGTGTTTCATCATACCTCAAAAATGGAAGAGTTTCAATGTCTAGACAAAAAAATTCTTATGAGGACCATTAAGGCAGGTTCAAAGGACAGGATCAAAGCAAAGACTTAAAGGCGAGCAACATGCAAAGTACATTGGAAGTGGTTCCCAGACACTACCTGAGGATTAGCCTTGATGAGTTTGATGATGCCATTATCTAGAGAGTCCAGGGAAAGTTCGTTTCTTCAAAGCGTTGTGTTAAGCTTAAAAGAAAGATTTGATATTGATTGCAATCTATAATTATAAATGAGTTTTTCCCCATCTCCGCTTCAGGGGGTTCAAAATCAAAAAGAGAAATGTTCATATCCGACAATTTACAAATCAGGTGGGAATAAAGAAGTTCAGATTTCACATTTTAGCAAAAACATGTTCACAAAAATACACGACTGATTACCCCCCCCCGGGCCCCCCTCGCCCCATCGATAGGATTTACAGATTATGAATCAGACTCCGCACCCTGTGTTCTCAAAAGTAAAATTAAATGCGACACATGTCGTTGTGTAAGCCTCCATACCGCCGAATAATATGATAGAGTTTTGTTTCATCAATTGTTTACATTTGATCGTACACACCTTTGATCTTGTTTCCCGTCAGCAAAGTAAAAGTCGGTTAAAATGAGACATGACGGCTCTGACTGGGCTTACATTGAAAAAAAAGTGCATCAGGAAGCTTTTTATTTGGGAAAACAAAGAATAGGCTACTATGTTTAGTTTTATTTATCCTTATGTTTCCAAAACGGTACGACTGTGAATTGGTGCAAAATTCAAAATGTTCACGTCAAAATGGCGCCATTGTGGCTAAAAAAAAAATTGCTTCAAATTTTTACAAATAAAGTACAAATCTATTTCTGAAATTTTGGACAACTTTCAACAAGTTCCAAAAAATAAATCGTCACAATCAATTTATATCTGAAATAGTATTTAAAACAAATATCGGTGCGGCGTCAGCAATAACTAGGACGCTGCATCGGTCGGTCGTGGTAAAGAAAGAGCTGAACCAAAAAGCAAAGCTCTCAATTTACAAGTCGATCTAAGTTCCAACCCTCACCTATGGCCACCAGCTGTGGGTGGTGACCGAAAGAATGACATCGTGGACACAAGCGGCCGAGATTAGCTTCCTTTGCAGGGTGGCTGGGCTTTCGTTTATAGATCGGGTGAGGAGCTCTGCCATCCGGGAGGAGCTCGGTGTCGAGCCGCTCTTGAGACAAACCTGATGGGGTGGTTCAGGCATCTGTTCAGGATGCCCCCCAGCGCTTCGCTGGTGAGGTTTTTTGGAAACGTTCCACCGGAAGAAGACCAAACGCCAGACCCCGGATCCGCTGGAGAGACTATGTCTTACAGCTGGCTGGGGAACAACTCGGGATCCTTCCGGATGAGCTGAAGAATGCATCAGGTATGAGAGAAGACTGGGCTTCCTGTTTGAGGCTGTTGCCCCCGCGACGCAGGCCCCGGATAAGCGGAAGACGACAGAACGGAATAGCTGTAGTATAGATATACTGTACTAACAATCTTACTCTAGAGTCCCATCTCGTTCAAACGGAACTTTTCGGAGCTTTCTCCCTTCCAATATTGATATTCGGGTCTTGTATTTGGACTAGGGCTGCAACTAACAATTATGTCGATATTCGATTAATCTGCCGATTGTTGAGCCGATTAATCGATTAATTGGATAAAAATGACAGCTTAATACATATTAGTTGTTCGGTATTTTATTGAATGTGATTGCGTAAAACACAACTCATAGTCCCAACATGTTGGGCTTAATCAAGTAAGAGCAAATGTTAATCTTGTCAAATAAACAGGTAGAATATTATCATTTCTAGAAAATGATAAATCTACCTACTGTATACAGTAAAAGTAAATCATAAACACTCATAAAATGTGCTTTAGTAGTACTAGCTAATAAAAGATCCAGGATCACGTTTGAAAACAAGAAATCTTTACCTCTTTTAGAAATGTAAATTTAACTTTTTTCAGAGGCAAAGTACCAAAAAAAACTTTGCATTTTGACGCAGGTCTTTTTCATATTTAGTGGAAATTGATCCCAAACATTGGATGATTTAGTTTGTGTTTCTCTTTCGGCCATCTTGTCGGATCTGCCTGATCACTTGAGGAGGGCTGAAATGAAGGCCAATGATTGGCTGCTATTTTCTTCTCCTCCTACTTTGGCAGCCCGCATCGTCAATTTGCTTGCTACTGCCACACTTGGAGACTGATTTAGATGCAGTTTACAGTAAAAACATTTTAGACGATTAATCGATGACCAAATTAGTTGACAACTATTTCATTGATCGATTATAATCGATTAAATCGATTAGTTGTTTCAGCCCTAATTTGGACCTCTACTTTAACTTCATATTTCTATGCTAATCATATTTAGCTAATTAATTAATACTAAAGTTAAAAAAAAAATAAATCCTGGCCTTGGAACATTATCATATAATCAGATTATTTTTCTGCAATATTTGGTATTACCTACTTTAAACCTGGCAGGATAAAATGTTTAATTATCTCGGAACAAAATCCTTTTTTATTTAATCTGTTGAGATTATTGGGCCATATCTTATGAGATAGAAGCTGCTGCTTGAAATTTTATCACAAAGTGATAAATCGCTTAAGATAGTTGTTGGCCAAAAGTGTATTTAATTTATTTGGCTGATGAGCTCCACCGAGATAAAGAAAGATAGAGAGGATCTGATAATGTGTAGTTCTATGTGTGTAAGAGGACTGATGGTTAAATGAAACTAGGGCTGCAACTAACGATTATTTTGATGATCGATTAATCCGGCGATTATTGGCTCGATTAATCGATTAATCGGGTAGAATTGACAACTTAATAAATAATAGTTTTTTGGCATTTTATTGAATGTAGTTATGCAAAACACGACTCATAACCACTTAAACAACACGTTGGGCTCATTCTAATAAGTAAAAATGTTAATCTTTCTGTGAAATAAAGAGGGAGAATATTACCATTTCTACAGCAAATATAAAATAATAAATCTACTTACTGTATACAGTAAAGGTAAATCACGAGCACCCATAAAATGTGTTTTATAGTACTGGCTAAAAAAACATAAAATGGAAACTGTTGACCATCCAGGATCACATTTAAAAACAAGAAATCATTAACAGTTTTAGATTTGCAAATTTAACCTTGTTCAGACGTATAGTACCAAACAAAAATGGCCTACGTTAACATGAGAAAAAATACACAAAAAACAATCAAGTTGTGTAATATTAGGTGCAGTTGACAGCAAAAACTTTCTAAACGATTAATCGATGACTAAATTAGTCGACAACTATTTCAATAATCGATTATAATCGATCAATTCGATTAGTTGTTTCAGCCCTAAATGAAACACTTTTTTTTTTTTAAGTTCTCTTCATGTTTTGACCTTCTTTGGAAACATTTAACAAATGACTCTGCTCACCTTGAAGCTTACCAGCCTTCAAGTAGCCAATGAAGCGTGGTACATATTTAGCGGGAACTGCCCTGCAGGAACTTCATTCCTGTTACTAAACCACCGTCTCACTGAGCTATTCAATTACTCTCCGTTGTGTGTGAACGTGTAGTCACTGCTTCGTTTATCTCCACCGATCCTCAGCATATCAGACGTTGGTACTAACGATAACAAAGATTGAAGCGCTCCAGAATTACAACCTTTCAAACCAGTCGCTGAACAATCTTTAACTCTTGTCACAGCGTATTCACTCTAATTGGTTGAGAAGGCCCTGAGGACGTCTTTTCCCTTTCAAGTCTTCAGGAGCTTGGTACAGTTTGGGCAACTGAAGGATTACTGTGTGAGTAGGGGGCGGTTACATGTCTGAGGAAAGACAAATACAACCAACTCTCTACAGCGGAGACTTCACGGTCTAATATTTGGACCTCATGATGTATTCAACACAAAGTCCAACAGTGCGGACAAGGTTTGGAACACTGGCTTTTCTGTGTGGAGTTTGCGTTTACGCCCCATGTATCCATGGGTTCTCTTGCATAATTGACCATAAGTGTAAGTGTTTGTGTGGATGGTTGTGTATGGGTGGTCCAGCAACAGACTGGTGACCTGTTCGGATGTACCTGGCCTCTTGTCTTAAATCAACCGCTATAGACTCCGGCTCCCCATGTGATTCTGTTAGGGAGAAACAGTTCCGGGAAAAACTAAATGAAATGAACAGTTAAAAAAAATTAAAAATTGTCACAAAAAACCCCACTCAAGAGCCCCAGTCAAGGCTCTGAGTTCCTGTCCTAGGCATGGCCACACTGAGGAGACCTCCGCGCTTCATCATCCCTGCTCCATCAGGATGAAATCCATCTACTCATCCCCATCCTGGAAGTCTCCGGGCTGAGGAGCCCCCCGTGTAACCATCAGGATGAAGAACATCTATTGACTTCTTTAGATATTTAGCTGTAAAGTAGAATGAGCTAATATTTAAACAATAATCTTTGACACATTGATTGCTCGTCCCAGGGAAGGGATTCCTCTTTCTTGTGGATCCCCACAAGGTTTCTTATTTTTCCCCATTGATGGGTTTTTTAGAAGTTTTTCCTCACCATGAAGGAGAGTCTAAGGGCAGAAATGTGCTAGTCTTGTTTAGTTAGCATTTGTTAGTTATTTTTCTTGCTGTGCATTAGTGTTAATATATTCCTCTTTTTCTTGTGAAGCCCATTAAGATGGAAATTCTGTGATTTCGGGCTATACAAATAAAATTGAATTGAATTTAAATTATGACTAAATTGTGTCTGTAATAAAAAAGAATAGATGCCACTTTTTTCCTAAGAAAAACTTTAGTTCCGGAGCATGATCTACAAAGTTTTTATATTAGATTAACGAATTAACGAATTAGGTTAACGAATTGCTTCATAAAGCTTTTCAAAGATGCCCAGTTGTATACTGTATGTCCCATCTATGCATGGGTTTTCTTGCAAAATTGCCCCTAATTATTAGTGTTTGTGTGGATGGCTGTCCATGTGTGGTCCAGCAACAGACCGGCTCTGGCTCCCCACGCGACTCCGTTGGGAATTAACAGTTCAGAAAATGAAATGAACATATGATTAAAATTTTAAAAAATTTGTGACCGAAAAAAGCCACTCAAAAAACCTGGACAATGAACCAAAAAACGATTAAAAAATGAAAATGAATTATGTTCCTTTTAAAGTCCGGACATAGATCTACTTTAGAATTCCAGATCAATTCCACCAACATCCAATCAGTTTGAAAGAGCGAGATGAAAATACCTGCGGCTAAACCTGTTCAAATTATACAGACATATCTCTTGAGACTTGGAGCTATAAGTGGTGGAAATGTAGTACTAAACGAAATTTTGACATTTGAGAGTGGAAAATAGATGTACCAAAACGGTTTTTATTTGTAGTGTAGATAGTGTATGAGGGACGAAAACACATTCTGTTTTCCTCAAGGGAACTCTGTTATTTTCGCCAAAGAAAACCGGTTAATTCTCAAAGAGCATCATGTATATTTAATGATGTCACTTTAATATTTATTCTACTCTAATGGGATACATGAGGTATATTGTGATGGCATTTTTTGTTGCTAGTCAATTTTATTTCTGCACAATAGTTGTTAAGGTAGCAAAATATTGATAAAAATGAGGGACGAAATGACCAATTTAGAAAAATGCCATTGAAATACAGTATTTGCTTTAACCCATAGACGAAACGTCACGCTCAATACATATCACTTAAACTCAACAAGAACAAAATATTCTTACTCATACTTTGTTTTCTTTTTCTAATTTCCATTCCGTTCAGTCATATTCCGCTTGTTCTGGGGTCGGGTCGCGGGGCAACAGCCTCAAACGTGTAGCCCAGGCCTCTCTCATACCCTCTCATCCCAAGTCTTTCCCCGGCCAGCTGTGAGACATAGTCTCTCCAGCGGGTACGGGGTCTGCCCCTTGGTCTCCTCCCGGTGGGATGTGCCCAAAACCCCTCGCTCGCGAGGCGCTCGGGGGGCATTCTGACCAGATGCCCGAACTACCCCATCTGGCTCCTCTCGACCTGGAGGAGGAGCAGCTCGACACCGAGCTCCTCCCAGATGGCAGAGCTCCTCACCCGATTTCTGAGTGAGAGCCCAGCCACCCTGCGGAGGAAGCTCATTTCAACCGCTTGTACCCGTGATCTCATTCTTTCGGTCACCACCCACAGCTGGTGACCATTGGTGAGGGTTGGAACGTAGATCGACGTGTAAATCCAGAGCTTTACCACGACGGACCGATGCAGCGTCCGAGTTATTGCTGATGCCGCACCGATCCGCCTGTCGATCTCCTGCTCCATCCTTCCCCCACTCGTGAAAAAGACCCTGAGATACTTCAACCCCTCCACTTGGGGCAGGACCCTGTCCCTGACCTTTTTCTAATTTTTAAGGCTAAAATTCCATCAGCACAAACTTTCTTAGTAGCACATTTCTTTATTTTCTTTTGAACTTGTCTTGACCAGTGGCACTAAGTAAGACGATTTCTGCCGTCCAGCGCCAAACAAATTTGTTCTACGAAAGGGATTTATTCCCTCTTTTTTCTGAACAGCTTACCCTATTAGAGTTAAAGGGGATGCCAGAGCCTGTCCTGGCTGATTCAAGGCAAGAGAGTGGATACACCTCAAACAGGTTGCCAGTCTATTGCGAGGCCACATACGCAGACTACTATTCACACACATACTCATTCCTATGGAAAATTTCTCAGCAGCCAATAAACCTGGGATGCATGTGTTTTGGAGGGTGAGAAGAAACTGGAAAAAACCCACGCATACACAGGGAGCAAGCAAACGCCACACAGAAAGGCTAGTATTCCAAACCTCACCATAGTCTGGGAATCCCTCACCATCTTGCTGTGATACCATCGTTCTAACCACTGCGCCACTTTGCCGCCCAGTGTTAATGTGTGGTTATCTTTATACAAATGAGTCCAGTTTGATTTCTTTTCGACTGTTTATTTACATCCGGTTCAGTTCATTCACCATGTCTCACTCTCTGGTATCTACACAAGTTAATAATGCACATGTTCGCCCTCTAGCGGCGGGTCTAGTCAACTTACTATTTACATACGGCAGCTCAGTGGTTAGCGCGTTCGCACGCGGACCGGAAGGTCGCGGGTTTGCGGCCCACAAAAAGCACATCTAGGGTCCTTGGAGAAGACACCTAACCCCCGCTTCTCCCACCATTGGCGCCGTCAAAGGGCAGCCTGCTGCGGTGTAAGGAGTGCAGCACACAAATTTCCCCGGTGAGGGATGAATAGAGTAATTCATTATTATTATATTGTTACAATAAGGGATTCAAAGACAGTTCTTCTGTATGATTGGGTAATAATTAGGAAAGCACAACGCTCCCTCCCTAAGTTTTCATTTTGACAGCATGACCAATTTTCTCTGAAAAGAAATCTGAAAAGATGTAAGGTTCTATAATTCTAGACTATTATAAATGTGTCCTGAACAAGGCTGAGATTTTTACAAGCCACTCTCACAGCTGGCTGGGGAATGACTCGGGATCCTCCCGGCTTCCGGCTTCAAAGCTTCTCTGGGGCGAGAGAAGCCTGGGCTTCTTGTCTGAGGCTGTTGTTCCTGCCACCCAGCCCCAGATAAGCAGAAGACGATGGAACAGAATAGAAATTTTAAGGTCACAATAACAAAAAGCTCAGTTTGAAATTTGGACAAACAAACCAAAATTTGTCCAGGCAGTGAAATGTGTGACCTTTTAGTCCCTTTCTGCTGGGATTAATCTCAACTACCATCGTCCCATCATGCACTGGGCTTTCATGCATTAAAAATAACCAACAGTAACTGCGACACAAATTTGTCATAAAAAAGTGGGATGTGTGGTGTTATTTGTATTTCTACATTATTACTCATTATGACAGATAAACCAAGTGTGTGATTTTAAGTTTGCATGGGAGGATAGTGTCGTTTATCATGTGGGGTTCTTGTTACTTAAAAATTATTTCTGAACAAAATTTGATTGAACAAACTAGGGTCGTCTGTCTGAATATCAACAATACTTCGTAACTGTATTGGAGACATGAGCAATAAATCCTGCCCCTGCCCCCGGACCCCAAGAGACTCCACTTTTCAGATGATTAGACCAGAAAGGGTGGGACGGTGGCACAGGGGGTAGCACAGTGGCCTCACAGCAAAAAAGTTGTGAGTTTGAGTCCCGGTTGGGGACGAGGCTTGGACCACTGGACTTTCTGTGTGGAGTTTGCATGTTCTCTCCGTGTACGTGTTGGTGTGAATGAATCAATGAAGGACCAAAAAGTTCATATCAGCGTTATTATTTATTTATTTTTAATATACTTAATTCAACCTCACTGTGAAATTTGCGACAGGCTGCCACCTATGATGGTGCCAATGATGGGATAAACGGGGGGATTAGGTGTCTTCTTCAAGGACCCTAGATGTGAACTCAGTGGGATTCGAACCCGGTTAACTTCCGGTTAACTTCCGGTTAATTTCCGGTTCACTTCCGGTTCACTTCCGGTTAACTTTCGGTCAGAGGGCGAACGCTCTACCACTGAGTCACTATCTCCCCCATTATTAGTTGCACATTCTGCAGGTTTTTTTTACGTAAATTTTACATAAACACACACTGTTTTCCATACCATAGAGATTTACTGTAACAGACGAGCGAGACTTGATTTGGTTTTTTGAATGTTTATTAAAGTCCATCGCAGGTTATTATGAGCGGTGGCTAAAGCCAATATAACTCTGAAAACTCTTTTATCTGATGTGACGAGACTAAATGCATTGATAGCATGTACTAAAAATGTAAACATGATCCACATTGCTATTTAAACTGCAGGGTTCAAAGCGTAAAAAAAGTTGCAAACAATTGATAATTTTGAGAAGAAGAATTTTTTTATTAGTCCCTCAATTGGGAAAATTACTGTGCTACATTGCACCCAAGCAGGCGGCCACACAACAGCGCCAATAAGGGGTTAGGTGTCTGCTCTAGGACACCTATGCGGCTCAGTGGGATTTGAACCGGCGCACTGGGATATTTTTTACAATTTCTGAAGAGTTTCCTGCTTTTATGTTTTTCGCACAGGGAAAATTTTCTGCTGCTGAGTCTGAGAAATGTGGATGGCTTTGACTCTGGTAATAAAGACAGTAGAAGGGGAAAATGTCACGGGGAACAGATGCAGCTGATTTTGCAATATTGGCATTTCGGATTTGGAATAGGCTAACAGTAAAACCAACCAAATTTTCATATGATTTTGTCAATAATTGGAATGGTTTGCAGTGGTGGAACATAACGAAGTAAATATACTTCGTTACTGTACTTAAGTAAAAAAATTGTGTATCTGTACTTTACTTAAGTAAAATTTGAGACCGGTACTTTTACTTTTACTTCACTACATTTTTAGAGCAAATATCTGTACTTTTACTTCGCTACTTTTTAAAAGCGTGTTTTACATTTTTTGTTACATTTTTGTTCAAGAATTTGAAAAATACACAGGGTTTTTTTTTTAGCGCATCTTGAAGCCGCATCGCCAAAATCAAAAGAAGCAGTTGATCGGGAGAAGAAGTAATGAATCGAGGACCAATCAGAATCAAGAGTAAACATTTTCCGCATTCATTCAACACCAAAAATACTAACATCAAATATAGCACTAATTAAAGAGTCAGAAGATCGTTGTTTGTTGTATTTACTTCTAAATAAAAAGTTGAGCCGTCGTTACACAGAGCAGGGGTGGATCTAGAATTTTCCAAAGGGGGGGAGAGGTTTGAGGTCATTGACAAAGCCCATATAGGATGACTGGGGGCCTCCCCCCCAAAACATTTTAAAAAATAAGTGTCATTTTCCTCCATTTTGGCGGCCCATTTGCTGGCCCTGCTAGGATAGCTTGCCTTGTCCCCTTTCCTTTCTTCTTTTTTTTTTTTTGTGGACCAAAAGAGGCGGGAGAGGGGGGTCACGCTCCTGCACAGTATTTATTTGTGACCCAACAGCACAAGAAATAACATTTGAATTATGGTCGAATACTTTTACTTTTTACTTAAAAAGTACAATTTACACCAATTAATTTTGTACTTTTACTTAAGTAGATTTTTTTATCGATACTTTTACTTAAGTAATTTTTTGCCTAATTATCTGTACTTTTACTTAAGTACAAAAAGTGAGTACTTCATCCACCACTGATGGTTGGTAATCAGTTGATCTTAAGTCAATACGTTTGTTTTTATTTTTTCAGAATGTTATTTGAAGTAAGGATCTCACTATCATATTAACACCAGACAATTTGACACCATTGTTTTTCCATCCAAAACCTTCAAAAAAACAGACACTAGTGACAATTTTTTTCTTTTAAAGTGACAGAACTTCCAGCCCCCCAACCCTCATTAGCTAAGATGATTACATATTAATTTAACCCACACTTTCTTATTCATTTAACGTTATAACTCACAAGCTCAAGAATGACTTTTTAATAAGGCACTAAACAAATCTGGTGAAGTCACCTCGTGACATTCAAACACAGAGGGGGGATAAAATATACTCTTCACACAGCTGCTGCGCTGCCTTCGCAACATACTCTTTTATCCATCTGGCGTTTGTGGCGAGCTGTCTGCGGTGTGAGCTGCCTCTTTCAACCCCCCAGCCTCCTTTCATCTCGCCTGGAAAACGGAGTGCTCCCATGTTCGTTCAAGGAGTACGGAGAGTTAGGGTATGGCGGAGGGTGAAAGGGGTTGAGGATGCACAGCAGCAGACAAAAAAATAGGGTAGATCAGAAAGCCGTCTTTAACTGACGAAGGCCCGGCTTACTGCATATCTGTGACATTAAGGATTAGCGGCTGGGAAACAGAGCTCTCCCAGCACCACTTAATCTCTCCCCTCCTAACATCAATCACTCAGTCTTTCAGTCTTCCCGTTTTCTCACCACTCGCTTCCTACCCTCTAACTTTAATTAGTTTGGGCATAATTTGGAGGAAAAGTTTCTACTTTCTTCAACTGATACATAGTAAATACCTCTCCATGTTGGACACAGTAAACAGCGCTTAGGCCGTATGTAGAGTTTAGAACTGAGAAAACTTTACGTTAAAATAAAATTCTTATGGTTCTGCTTATGTTTCTTTAAATTAGGGCTGAAACAGTTAATCAATCTAATCGATTATAATCGATTATCATAATAGTTGTCGACTAATTTGGTCATTGTTTAATCGTCTAAACTTAAATTGGTCTCCGAGTGGGGCAGTAGAGAGCAAATTGATGATGCCAGCTACCAAAATAGGAGGAGAAGAAGATGGCAGCCAATCGTTGGCCTTCATTTCACCCCGCCTCACGTGATCAGGCAGATACAACAAGATGGCGGACAGAAAAACATGTACGAAATCATCAGAAGTTTGGATCCTTTTCCGATAAATATGAAAAAGACTCGCGTTAATATGCAAAGTTTGCGAAACGGACACGTTTTGGCACGGAAGCATAATGACGCTGCAGGAACATCTGAAAAAAAAAAACCCATGTCGGACTCGAAGCGGGAAATGGCAAACCAGAGCGATACACGATGTTATTTCTAATAAAAACAACTTTACCGTCCTTAATACACTTTTTATTGTGTGCAGAAAAACAAAAACAACCCAACGTGGACTATTTTTTGTGGAAAACGGTTGCACTCCCCACCAGAGCGCTTCTCTCAGGGACTCTTATTTTGGAAATGATCATGTCCGATATGCGGCCGCTGTCAGTTGGAAGACGAGGGGTTTAAAAAAAAAAGATTGCTAAATTCAATCCAGGATAAAAGACCCCCTCCTCTACACCGCAAAGTACATTTTTTACCCACAAAAAAATGAGTGTTGTTAGTTGGGCACCCCTTTCGCAAGGAGTAGATCTGTAAGAACTGATGTGTTTGTAATATTATAAGTGGTAAAGATGGTCATTTTATTCACTAAAGTTACCATATTTACAGTAAAGATGGTGGTTTTTTTGTTGTTTTTCACTAATACCACACAACTTGAATGTTTTTGTATATTTTTTACTCATGTTAATCTGGGGCCTTTTTTTTGTTTGATACTTCTGAACAAGCTATGGTGAAATCCAGGGGTGGGCACACTTTTTGACACGCGGGTCACATTGAGCTCCAACATTTGACCAACGGGCCGGACCAGGAGCAGATGAAAAAATACAGACGTACACACGTGCTTTAATTTCTGATGAAAATTAAGAAAAACATCACACAAAGTCTCTGACTTTGAAAATGAGTCTTTAAACACTGAAAATGAAAAATAAAAACCATTTTATTTTAAAGCACTGAAAACTCTAGAATCCTTCAGAATATCTCAATCACTCTCCTTCTTACGGTCTTTTAAAAAAAAAAAATAAAATGGTAGAAGATGCAGATGTACTTGTCCTGCTCCTTCAGTTTGTTTCCCTGGTGCCAAAAATAAAAAAAAAACGACCAGTGCAAAGACAAAACAGTTGCATTCTTTGGAGCGCGTTATTTTTGACCTGCGCGCACTGTTTATTTTGACAACGTTCGCATCATGGACACACACATTTTAATGCGAGCAGTGATGTTGGTCTCCTTTTTTAGCCAGCACATCAAAGTCTCGAGTTAGTTTTTTTGTGGTGATTCTCAGAATGGATCTAAGGTGTAGACCTGTTAAGTTGGATCTTTAGCTGGCTTTGTTGATTTTCATGACGCTGAACGCAGCTTCATTGAGTGAAGCATGGAAATCATTTAGTTTCAGAGAGCTGAACTTCTCTTGTAAGATTTGGTCGAACGATTGAGCGCAAACGTAGAATAATACCCCTACCCTTCACCTCAAACAAAGCCAATATAGCTGGTGAGGAAAAATTTAATTGCAGGGGAGATAAAACATTAAAAAGGTTTATTTATTTAAATTTTTTTCAAGTTCGGCGGGCCGGTTTAAACCGTTTCGCGGGCCGCATATGGCCCGCGGGCCATAGTTTGCCCATGCCAGGTGAAATCAAAGACAAAATTTTTAATGAGTTTAACATACTTCCATGAAGGTTCAGTTAAACAAGATGAGTAATGGTTTTATAACAAAATAGCCATCTGGACATAACTGGCTATTTATTAATTATGCAAAAGAGTGCTAATCATAAATAATAGGCTCCTTAATTACTGTCCTCACACAAAAAAAAACACCCGGTATAGAACAGGTGACCAGAAGCAACCCAGCATCTGGACTTTCTGCAACATGCAGCCCACATGGAGAAAAAAAAATGCAAAATGACATAATGAGGTTGACAAATTGTCAGCGATTATTAAACAGTCCTGAAATCCAGTGATTTGTCTCACAGGTGTCCACAAGGTTATTTGTCTCATATTATCAATCTGACAATAATCGTTTGCGATGGTTTAATAATTAAACCCACATGAGTACGTATCTAAGTCTCTAAACATTAAAACAAAAATGGACAAATTTTTAAAAAGAGTTTAATATAGTACTAAACATTACCCCAGTTTGCAGATGACATTGTGATCTGTAGTGAGAGGAGGGAAGAGGTGGAGGAAAAGCTGGAGAGGTGGAGGTTTGCACTAGAAAGAAGAGGAATGAAGATTATTAGTCAGAGTAAGACAGAGTACATGTGTGTGAATGAGAGGGATCCAAATGGAAAAGTGACGTTACAGGGAGAAGAGATTAAGAAGGTGGAAGATAAGTACTTGGGATCAACAGTCCAGAGCAATGGAGAGTGTGGAAAAGAGGTGAAGAAGAGTGTGCAGGCAGGCTGGAACGGGTGGAGAAAAGTATCAGGTGTGATGTGTGACAGAAGAGTGTGACAGAAGACCGGCCATGCTGTTTGGTTTAGAGACAGTGGCACTGAAAAAAACACAGGAAGCAGAGATGGAAGTAGCAGAGATGAAGATGCTGAGGATGTGTCTGGGAGTGACCAGGATGGACAGGATCAGAAATGAGTATATCAGAGGAACAGCACATGTTCGAGGTTTTGGAGATAAAGTCTGAGAGGCCAGATTGAGATGGTTTGGACATGAACAGAGAAGAGAGACCGAGTACATCGGCAGAAGGATGCTGGATTTGGAACCAACAGGAAAGAGGACTAGAGGAAGACCAAAGAGGAGGTTCATGGACGCAGTTCATGGACGCAGAAGACATGAAGATAGTTGGTGTGACCGAAGAGGATGCAGCAGATAGGGTTAGATGGAAGAACCTGACGTGCTGTGGTGACCTCTGAAGGGAAATGCCGAAAGGAGAAGAAGAACAAGAAACAGCACCCCAATATTCAAGTTCTTTTCTTGTTTTTCTAACTAAACACACTCGGTCAACATGTCAGATTAATGCATAATTTTATGCTCAAGTAATTACATGTGCAAATATAAAGCTCACATACTGTATGTCAGACGCAGCGGGAACAAAGCTCATCAGCTCATAATGTCAGACCAGAAACAAAATTAAAGTAATAGCCTGAGGTTTGATTATATCAGGACGTGCATAGCGACAGCTTTAACACTAGCAAGGTAGTCAAACGGCTGCGTTTAATTGAGCCCCATATTGCAACGTGTTGTTGGAAATAGGACATGTTTGTGTGTTGTTGTACAAGTGGGTTTGAAGATAGATGATATTAGAAGATTTGCAACACAGGCTACAGTTCAATTCAATTTTATGTGTATAGCTCAGCATCACAATACAATTGTCAGGATCCCTCACCTGCCGTCAGCGGGAGCCTTAGGGTTACCTGAGGATGATCCCTGATTCCACACATCTGTGCACTCTGTCATCTATTTAAGGGCAATCACACCAAACTTCCTTGTCGGGTCATACCATCCCTTCCAGCCAGGTCACCCTGGTTGCCTGACCATGTTTGAACTTTGTTATTATTTGAACTTTTGAAATCCTGACCTAATCTCCATCCCGTCACTGCCCCCATTTTAAGAGGTTTTAAGAAAAATAGGTTGTTAACCACTGACCATTATCATCATCTTCTTCTTATCAGTCTGTCCATTTCGGGATTGTGGGGGGTGCCAGAGCCCATCCCGGCTAATTTAAGGCGAAGGGCAGGGTACACCCCGAACAGGTCGCCAGTCTGTCGCGGGGCTACACACATACAACCATCCACACACACAGTCATTCCTAGGGGCAATTTGCCACCGGCCAATCAACCTAGCATGCATGGCAAACACGGGGAGAACATGCAAACTCCACACAGAAAGGACAGTGTTCCAAGCCTCGTCCCCACCCGGGACTTGAACCCACGACCTTCTTGCTGTGAGGCCACTGTGCTACCCACTGCGCCACCGTGCCGCCCTACCTAGAACTACTGGAGTGAAAACTAAGTAAGCATGCTGACAATGTTAAACACTTAAGTTATCATCCAATAAATAAAAAAAAAAAAAAAATACAGTACATTGGGTGTTGAGCACCTGAAGTCACAAATTTTTTTAAACAACTAAAAACTACAGCCGGCTGCATCTACATGGATTTGTTTCAGGACACGTATGGTCCATTATGCTGAGCATGAGGAACAAATTGTCAAACAAATTCCTATACATTAAAGATGTTGTGAAAAAAAAGATTGAGCCAAGCGACGATGTAAACAAAGAAATAAAGTGAAGAAATAACAAGTAGTTTACCAACTGTTTCACAGCAGCCAAGTTCACAGATCAGTTCACACCAGCACCAAACAACATGGAAAGTGTCACACTGGGAGATTTTATGTTAGACTCCAATCTGCTGACACTGCCTGAAGGTGTGTGTACAGATGTGTGTGTATATGAGCTTCCATACAGTGAACACTGGGGAGGGCAATCTGAACTGATTGCTCGGCTTTTACAATCAACTCCCCGGTGCTTTAATTGGCATGTCGACTCTCTGGTTAGACAGAACAGTTCAAAAACATCTCGAACACAGAGAAATATGACAAAGTACGGTAAATACAGACAGAAGACGGTAACTTGAAAAGTACAGATGTCCTCATTTTCAACATGTCACGCTGGTAGGCAGTGGCGGTTGGTGACGTGTGGCGCAAGGGCGTCTTGATCACCAAAACTAACAATAAAAAAATATATAAACATTAGTATGTTTGTAAGTATGTAAAACTGTCTTGTGTGAAGATTATATGCATTTTGAAAACGATGCATTATGAGTAGTTGGATGACGTTGGATGAATGCTTAAATAAGATGGATTTTTCAGTTCTTATAATTATAAATCTAACTCTTGAGGAGTCAGTGCCTCCCCAGACATGAACCTCACTGCACGTCACTGGATTTCACCTATAATCTTGCCCATGACCCGCCCATTATTTTCACTGCTGAATCCATGGAGATTGTCGAAATCATGGGAAAAAAATAATCACAAATGTGTGGAATTTTAATCAGGAGGTAGTTAAAAAGTTTTGTAGCAGAAAGAAAGAAGGGCCTAATTTCTGTTTAAGTAGGGTGGATCATATACATGTGAAAATAAAACTTTTAAATATTCATGTACTGGCATGTGTTATCTTTTATATTGAGGATATCTCAAAATAGATATACATATTTTTTGTTCCGTTCCATCATCTTCCGCTTGTTCCGGGGTCGGGTCGCGGGGACAACAGCCTCAAGCGGGCAGCCCAGGCCTCTCTCTCCCCGGCTGCATCCTCTAGCTCACCTTAAAGAATCCTAAGTCGTTCCCCGGCCAGCTGTGAGACATAGTTTCTCCAGCGGAACCGGGGTCTGCCCCTTGGTCTCCTCCTGGAAGGACGTGCCCGAAACACCCCGCCCGCGAGGAGCTCGGGAGGCATCCTGACCAGATGCCCAAACCACCCCATCTGGCTCCTCTCAACCTGGAGGAGGAGCGACTCGACACCGAGCTCCTCCCGGATGGCAGAGCTCCTCACCCAAACTCTGAGTGAGAGCCCAGCCACCTTGCGGAGGAAGCTCATTTCAGCCACTTGTACCCGCGATCTCATTCTTTCGGTCACCACCCACAGCTGGTGACCATAGGTGAGGGTTGGAACGTAGATCGACTTGTAAATCGAGAGCTTTGCTTTTTGGCTCAGCTCTCTCTTTACCACGACAGACCAATGCAGCGTCCTAATTATTGCTGATGCCGCACCGATCTGCCTGTCGATCTCCCGCTCCATCCTTCCCCCACTCGTGAACAAGACCCCGAGATACTTAAACTCCTCCACTTGGGGCAGGACCCTGTCCCTGACCCGCAGGGGGCATTCCACCCTTTTCCGGGCGAGGACCATGAACTCGGATTTGGAGGCGCTAATTCCCATCCTGGCCGCTTCACACTCGGCAGCAAATCGATCCAGTGATCTTTTATGTGTGTATCTTTTGTGTAGATCTTTTATGTGTATATCTTTTACGATATTTTTTGTGTGTTTGAAAAATGTGCGCCCCCCCAGTTTTTTTTTACCACCAGCTGCCACTGCTGGTAGGTCATAGGCTATCATTGGTAGAGGTATTACTTCTACAAACCAATGAATCCCTTTTCTTATCAAAGTTCTGCTTTATCTGCTCTTTCCAGAAACTCACATGACTGTTTCATTTCTCTTTCTCAAATGAGTTGAACTGAAACACAGCAGCATGGTGGAGACGGTGGCCGCGTGGTTAGAGCGTTCGCCCGCGGACCGGAAGGTCGTGGGTTCGCGTCCCATGGAGAGCACGTCTCGGGTCCTTGGAGAAGACACCTAACCCCTGGTTTTCCCACCATTGGCGCCGTTGAAGGGCAGCCTGATGCGGTGTAAGGAGTGCAGCAAACAAATTTCCCCGGTGAGGGATGAATAGAGTAATTTATTTATTTATTATTTATTTATATTGTAACAAATATAGAAACTTATCTTTCATATTCTGGTTTTCTTAAAGCTTGAATGATTGAGAGAATTTTGCCTCTTTACTCCTTGAAAGCTTCCAAATTATTGAGTAGAAATGTTTAAAGGACCCCTGTTGTTCCAGCAGCGAGCAGGATGCTGCATGCTTTTCAGAAAATAAACTCATTCTGAAAGTTTGTTTAAGGATACAGAGTTGAGCACTTGATAACAACATGGATTTTTTCAGGGATAAAGCTTTTCAGGGACAAACAGCGGAGCTCCTTCTCCAAGAGGCTCAGACCGCTCCGCTCAAAAACCGCCCGGTACCAGAAATCTTTTATTCCCAACACAATAACACTTTTTAATGACTTACAAAATAGCAAATAACTGGTTCATGCTCATGTAATTCATCACTGTTTGTCACTGAATCCTTTAGTTGGGGATAATCAATGTAGAGACAAGCATTAGGTAACCAAAGGGACAAAAAAATTCTCACCGGCCACTTGAAAAAAAAGTTCTGGGATCCAGTTTGACCAGCTTTTGTTCAAAGGACTTGTATATTATTGATGTTTTAACAAATTCCAATCATCAAAGAGTTTTAAGAACCAATCATTGTTGAATTTAATGAGACACTCTGATTCCACCACTGGGAACGTATTGTCATACCGTATTATTCCTAATCAATGGTGGAACGTAACGAAGTAAATAAACTTCGTTACTGTACTTAAGTAAAAAATTATGTATCTTTACTTTACTTAAGTAAAATTTAAGACCGGTACTTTTACTTTACTACAGTTTTAGAGCAAATATCTGTACTTTGACTTCGCTACTTTTTAAAAGTGTGTTTTACATTTTTTGTTGCATTTTCTTTTTTAATTTTGAAAAATCCACAGTTTTTTTTAGCGCATCTTGAAGCCGCATCGCCAAAATCAAAAGAAGCAGTTGATCGGGAGAAGAAGTAATGAATCGAGAAACATTTTCCGCATTCATTCAGCTCCAAAAACCTAACATTAAATATAGTACAAATTAAAAAGAGTCAGAAGATTGTTGTTCGTTGTATTTACTTCTAAATAAAAAGTTGAGCCATCATTACACAGAGCAGGGGCGGATCTAGAATTTTCCAAAAGGGGGTGGGGCTTTGACAAAGCCAATATATAGTGACTGGGGGCCTCCCCCCCAAAACATTTTAAAAAATAAGTGTCATTTTCCTCCATTTTGGCGGCCCATTCACTGGCCCTTCTAGGGGATAGCTTGACTTGTCCCCTTTCCTTTTATTTATTTTTTTTTGTGGACCAAAAGAGGCGGGAGAGGGGGGGTCACACCCCTGCAGAGCATTTATCCTGGTTACCATGGTAACACCCTATAGCACAAAAAATAACATTTGAATTATGATCAAATACTTTTACTTTTTACTTAAAAAGTACAATTTACACCAATTACTTTTGTACTTTTACTTAGGTAGATTTTTTTTATTGGTACTTTTACTTAAGTATTTTTTTTTGCCTAATTATCTGTACTTTTACTTAAGTACAAAAGGTGAGTACTTCATCCACCACTGTTCTTAATACAAGCACACTTTCTAATAGAAGCACACCCCTTTTTTATCCTGAAACTTGAATACAGTAAAGCTTAGACCGACAAAAATACATTTTCCTTTCCAACTTTAGTTCATTTTTTTACATCTCTTTGCTCTTTTAAAAAGTGCTACATAGCGCTACCATGCATGTGCAGCTAGAAACATTTTTTTGCCCTGCAATTTTTTTGTTTTGCAAATAGCTTATTTGTAGACACGCACCTCAATATTGCGGCCGTGCATGTGCGCGTATTGGAAATAACATGGTAATCAAAAAACCACAACTTTAACTCAAGATGCATTTTGGTGGATTATGGAAAGACTCATTGGAATTAGTGCCCTAACCAGAGTTCGGATCATTAATTTGCTACGTTGTGACATTGCTGTTTATTTTTGTAGATGAAGTCCAACAACCGTAGCACCTACACTCTTCTTCTTCACTTTGATGTCCAGTTTTATCTACAGTAAGTTTTCTTGACCATGTCTATTTGACAAATAGCATTGAGTTGCTGTCATTTGATTGGTTGATTTAGCATTTCAGTTAATTACAAATTTAACAAATTGTAGATGTAATTTATTAATGTACTGAATGAATACTTAATTCTGTTCAATTATTCAGCCATATAACTTCAATTAAACCATTTACTTAAATACATTGTAGTAAATTGCTATTAGAGTACCATTTTTATAATTATCTTCAGCTAATGTGTAAAATATTCAGCTCGACCATAATGATGCATTCACTAGTCACTGCTCAAAACGAACCATTCAAAGCAATCTTCTCCGTCAGTATGAAAACATATTTAAAGATTATTGCAGTAGAATATTACATCATGTAAATGTTTGTGAAAGAGGATGTCAATTAAAATTCCAACATAAATACAGTGATTTCTGTTCATCAGTAGTCCGAAAACCAACCAATCAATCTGCATCTCAGTGGCTGTGTGTTGTTAATTAGGAGACACTTTCAATAGAACAGCTTGCCATCTGATTAGAATTAAAATTTAATAAAAGAAGGGAGTGAAAAAAGTGTGTTATTTTTTCTTGGGTCACGTACAAGATCTGTCTAATGTTTTCAGCTTCATGGAGATAAGCTTATGTGTAGGTAACAGTAGTGGAGGGTGACAAAGTAAATGTACTTCGTTACTGTACTTAAGTAAAAAAATTGTGTATCTGTACTTTACTTAAGTAAAATTTAAGACCAGTACTTTTACTTTTACTTCACTACATTTTTAGAGCAAATATCTGTACGTTTACTTCGCTAGTTTTTAAAAGTGTGTTTTACATTTTTTGTTACATTTTCGTTCAGGAATTTGAAAAATATATAATTTATTTTTAGTCCAACTTGAAGCCGCATCGCAAAAAATCGAAAGGAGCAGTTGATCGGGAAAAGAAGTAATGAATCGAGGACCAATCAGAATCGAGAGTAAACATTTTCCGCATTCATTCAGCGCCAAAAAACTAACATCGAATATAGCACAAATTAAAAAGAGTCAGAAGATCGTTGTACGTAGTATTTACTTCTAAACAAAAATTGCACCATCATTACAGAGAGCAGGGGCGGTTCTACGATTTTCTAAAGATGGGGGTCGGGGGCGTGAAGTCGTTGACAAAGCCAGTTGTCTGGGGGTGTTCCTCCCCCAGAACATTTTAAAAAATAAGCCATTTTTCTGCATTTAGGTGCCCACTTGCTGGCCCTGCAAGGGGATAGCTTGACTAGTCCCCTTTCCTTTCTTCTTTTTTTTTTTTTGTGGACCAAAAGAGGTGGGAGAGGGAGGTCACACCCCTGTAGAGTATTTATTTGTGACCCTATTGCACAAAAAATAACATTGGAACTATGGTTGAATACTTTTACTTTTTACTTAAAAAGTCAAATTTACACCAACTACTTTTGTACTTTTACTTAAGTAGATTTTTTTTATTGGTACTTTTACTTTTACTTAAGTATTTTTTTGCCTAATTATCTGTATGTGAATGTCAGCTGGATTGCAAAGGGCTTGAAAAAGAGAACCATTCAAGTTGAATTAATTTACCAAGTACCAAATGTATTGTATAAAGAGCAGTGGTGGGTTTAGAATTGTATCAGAGAAACTTTTTCACGTCTTTCTTTGCTCGGTTTGTGTACGCATGCTCACAATCTTTGCAGGTCAAACACATTGACCATGAGGCATGGCACAACAAGTAAATCCATAATCCAGTTGTAATCATACACACACATACTACGTCTATGACAATGTATTCATCACGTTTGACATCATGCAATTTTAAACCCTATCTTTTAAGCCATCATTCACTCAGTCACTGGAAAAAGTGACCTTCATCACTCCCCCCCCCCCCCCCCCCCCCCCACACACACACACACACACACACACACATACACATTTGATAGCATCTGATTAGCTTAAAAGCACCTCCCTCTTTCCTGTGATTAATTCAACAGTACTTCCAGAGGAAGTAGTGCTGTTATGGCCACATCTTCTGCACCATTTAACCAGATAATAGCATAGAATTTTAGGATGTTTTTATTAAAGGGCGACCTTGCCTTTCAAGTTTTTGGCAGCATGTTTTCAGGTCTGTGCGACCAAAAGGCGAGTGTGTCAAAAGACTTCCCGATGAGCCGATGATTTATAAAATTCAACGTTTTCTCACTTCATTAGGTCGATAACAAAAAAGAGTCATCAGCATGCCAAGATGAAATCTTTTTGCGCAGTAATGGTGGGAACTTGTTGGATGCTTTAAAACGTTCAGGATTAGGCGTCATAATGGGGTCAAAGTGACCTTTTAACAAGTCAGAAGACACAATTTCCAAAAAAAAAGTTGGACAAATCAAACAGTATTGAGATTTTTATGAGACATTTTGGCTTCACTTAAATAATTTATTGCAAGGTGTGACTTTTTAAAAGATCCATAAAAGAAGATTTTTAGCTGAGTCACACCCTTGTCACCAGATAATCCAGCACCCATCTGGCACACCTGTAAAATGAGCCCTCTCCAGCCTGCTAAAGACGGTTATCTCTCACTGTATCTTTATCCCTTGCGTTTATTTGCTGAATCAGCGACAGAGTGTGTTCAAAACAGCCAGTGTGTTTGTATCCACTTACTTGTACGTGGAGGAGTGTGTACTGAAACATATCTGCCCAGTGACCCGCTGGGGTTTCTAATCTTCAGGACAGCAAGATGTAAAGCACATCACCATGTAAAAAAAAAAAGAGAGAAAATAAGAAAAAGCTTGAAAAAGCAGAGTTTGAAGGTTGTTTTTTGAAGCAAACACAAAAATCAATTTTCGGATTAAACATGGTTGAACTAACATCACCAATTAGTATTAAATTGGTAGAATTTGACCACATTCTGTTTGTGGACACTTTTTGGAAAGCAAGAAACACGTGACACTACATTTAACTTATTACATACCGTATTTTCACGACTTTAAGGCGCACCTAAAAGTCTAAGCTGAATTTCCGCAGAAATAAGGTGAGGTTGCCAAAGTTTGGAGGAGAGACTCCAACAGCGATGGATGACCAGAGGAGACCACAGCTTCACGAAGGGTGGAAGGCAGCGCCGGGCGAGTTACGCCACAGTTTGCCAGTGGATTGTAGATGTTTGGGCTAACGTGTCTGCTGGCACTGTTGTCCGAGCTTTCGCAAAAGTAGGCTTCATTTCCGCGGAGGTGCACAATACAGAAAGTGACTCTGACAGCGAGGAAAGTGAACCTGCTATGTTTGATTTAGCACAGCTGTTAGATTCTGAAACAGAGGATGAGGACTTGGATGGATTTGATAAATGACTTTATGATGACTGTAACTAATATTTAAATAAAGCCAACCAAACTCAGTTTTACTCCCGATCTACATTTTAAATAAGCACGTGTGTGTGCGCGCGCGTGTGTACGTGTGTGTTGTTGTAAGGCGGACGTACGTAGTAGAGAACATGTATATAAAACCTGCGCCATATCATCAGGTGCGCCTTATGTATGTGTTAAATACAGAGCACACAAAATTTGGACTGCGCCTTTTAATACGGTGCGCCCTATGTTCGTGAAAATATGGTAACTTATATCCTGATACTTTATGTTATTACCAAATTCCAGTGTGACTCAATATAATTTGTTTTTCACACCAATACAAAGCAATACATACTTAAAAAGTGAGAATTTAAATTTTGAAGGATTCATTCAAAGGTAGAACCATTCAATCTATAATCTTCATCATCATAATTACTTCACCATCTTTTTGGTCTGTTATGTGTAAAAGCCAGTTCCTGCTTTCTCAGCAGAATGATAAACATCACCATGGACTCAGCTCACCCTGGAGATCGCACGTTCTGCTTGTTTACAGTCTGGTATGTGCTATAGACGTTACAAAAACTGAAGCAATAAATGCTGGTACATTTTTTTCCCCCAGAGATATTAAGATGTTAACACTGCAATCATACTGTAAAGCTCACTTTGTTACTATTTTCTTCATTTTTTGTACAATGTAATAGTTAAATAGTTCTTATTTTGTATTTTGATTGAAAATACAACTGGAATTCTGGACTCTGTTGGAGCTGTTTTGGAGAGGGGGATGAAGGCTAATGCAGGGCATCCTGAAAAATCACCGTCACTCTCTGCATGATCTCGTCACAACCCAGAAGAGTGCCCGAAGTTACAAGTTCCTCCCAGTGCGATGAAGGACTGAGGACTTTAAAAGATCATTTATATTATTTATATTCAATAAACAGGTAAGTAAAGATAGAAACAATTAACCAGTCATAGTCTTAATTTTCTTACTTTTCGACTTTTTTGTATTGTCTGTTTTCTTGGCTTTAACTCTAACAATTGATTAATTTTCCAGAAATGGTAACAGCCTAAAAAAAAGTCCAAGTGACCCGTGGTGAGAAAAAGTTGAGGCGTCAGCTCCAACCAAGCACCATGCGGGTCTTTGGTTCCAAGAGGTTTTCATCTCCACTGAAACCGTTTTTGGTCTTTTGACAGAAGAGACAGAAACAGCAGGGTTTTATTTGGCTAAATGGAAGCAAACCCCCTGATAAGAGAGATGTTTCACCAAGAGAGTGGTGCTGATCAAGATAACTTCCGTAAAGTGTCAAACAAGATTTTAGGTATGCTGACTTTGGCCAAATTGGAAATCTCTAAAATATCCTGAGCTTTATTGGTTTAGATATTAATTGTCATTCCGCTAACATTAGTTATTGCTGTATATTGGGTGTTGAAAATTGAAACATTCAAGCACCAAAAATAACAATCAACTCAATAAAGTTTAATGTTCTGACAACTCTTTTTAAAGTTTTCCTTCAAACATGAAACTTCCTTTTGTTAACCATAAAGGGAGCTCCTAAACCAAGCTTCAACACATCTCAGTATCCTGCATAACAGAGAAAGTGTCTTCAATAGATTTCCGGTATTAAAACACCCTGGAGAGACTTGACACCAAGGTGTTTGAGCTACATCCATTCTTTGCTTTTAATCCACTTCCAACTGTTGTCTGAGCAAAAATGGTTCTATTCAAAGATTGCGCTCATAAAATCGACTTTGGGAAAGGGAAAGAAGGAGCATTCCAAATAACACTGGAACTGGACTGAAATGTGCTACTACAAGTCTTAGGAGGGTCTCTCCTAAAATCTCGAAATTCTCAAAATAAGAAGAGCTGTTGGGGATCATCTAGACCAGGCATGGGCAAACTATGGCCCGCTGGCCACATGCGGCCCGTTGAACATTTTAATCCAGTCTGCCGAACTTGAAAAAAATGAAATAAATAAACCTTTTTAATGTTTTATTTCCCTTGCAATTCTGATGTTTCCTCACTAGATGGCACAATCTAGATATATTGGCTTTGTTGAGAAAACAACAACACTGCTCCCACTAAAATATATTTGTCTCTGTGACGCAAACGCTGTCAAAATAAACAGTTTGCCCAAATATGAAAAGCCATTGGGCCTAATACACGCACGTAAAAAAGCGTGTTAGATGTTAAAACAAGCAAAATGTTACACGAAGCGCTTAAATTTCAAACCTAGCACTGCTAAAGGCACGTTTTTAAGCACCATCGCACTAGATTTCAGACCTAGCGCCACTAGATTTGAAATTTAATGCTCTTGATGTATCATTTAGCGCTCTTGTTTAAAATTTAGCGCGCCATTCTATCGGTCTAATCTAGCGGTTACCAGAGCATGCCACCCATCTGCTCCTGTTAGATTTTAGAACTCAATGTGGCCCGCAAATAAAAAAAGTTTGCCCACCCCTGATCTAGACAGAGAAGAGACCAATGAGACAGTCAGCATCGAAAGACAGTTGAAAAGTTATTTATCTTGCAAAAACATTTTCAACACATTCTTTAGAGAACCCTATTGATTGTTAAATATGTCAAACTGCTCAAGTTGTCCCAGGACAGCTCTCCTGTACTTTGCTGCATTCAAGGCAAAGCCATTATGAGCAGTGTTTTCATGAGATATGCTAACTCTTCAAAATAAAAAGTAGGGCATCGAGTCTGAGTGGTTTGCAAGCTTTCGTTGACCTGGAACTATTAATACAACCTGCTCCTCAGAAGGCTCAGAGTAGGGTCCTCTGTGTCCGTCTACCTGCCATCTCATGCATGAGTCTCATGAAGTGATGCCTCGCTAGCTATGCTCCTCTGAGTTACACTGACAGGTCATCCTTCTCCGCAGCCACTTGAGTGTCAGCTGGAAATCAATTGTCGAATCTACCGGCTGTCTCATGCGTGGTGGCACAAGTTCCAGAATGAATCATCAACCTCCAAAGCAAAGTCATCATCTGCTCAAATCAATCCAACCTGTTTGCAACAAATGCCTGAAGGCAAAGTAAAGTGAGCTACTTTGCAAAGAACTTTGCAACTTTATGCATCCACCCTAAAGATGGGGCTCTGTATTGCGTGGGGTAATAATCTTTTATATTCTTATAAATACAATTATTCTGTTGTGGTGTGGAAGGAGGAGAACCCAAATGCAGGACATCAAACACGATTTATTCAACCAAGGATCAGCAAGGCTGTAAGCAAGGGAACAGAAGACAAAAAGGGATCAATAAGGTTTTCAAAGAGTTAATCTCAGTTCCAAAAGAATATCCGTTGGGTCGGGAGTCAGCCAAGGCAGGAAGGCATGAAGACCCAACAGGGAATGCCTGTGAGGCTGCCTTTAAATAGTCAGCAGAGAAATTAGGCGCAGGTGGTCCAGATCAGGTGGAATTGGGGGAAAGGTGAGATGGTCCCTGGCTCCCTTTGGTGGTGGGTGAGGGAACCACAACATATTCAGTTTTAATCCTGTGTTTGACATTGTGATTTTCTTTGGTTAACACCACCACCCCTGTGCGCGTGTACAACAAAGCATGCCTTGTGCTTGAAGCTGCAAATACAGTATAAAGTGAATCTTTTTTTTTAATTGTACTGTATTCATCCGTCAAATGGGAATGGGAGTTATCATAAAGTTCATAAACATGTGTGAATAAAATAGAAAAACACTTCAGGTATGTTTTTGATGTGCAGATAAAGTTCAAACATCAAAACCACTGAAATGAGATTCAACAGAGCATCCCTTCCTAATTTTTTTCTTAATTTTGATTTTAATGCACTAAATTCATCCCTCACCGGGAAATGTGTGTACTGCTTTACACAGTAGCAGGCTGCCACCTATGACGGCACCAATGGTGGAAGACACTGCGGGGTAGATGTCTTCAAGGACCCTAGATGTGAACTCAGTGGGATGCCAACTTCCGGTTCGACTGTGGGTTCAAAGCTATCATGCATTTAACATGTGTTGTACTTGATTTTTTTTGGTAAACCTCACTAAAAAATATTAAATACAAACTGAGAACTTTCAACATCAACAAGCACAAGCTAACAAATTGTTCTGTTGATTCAAAACACCCCAAAATTGGACCGAAGAAAGATGGTGCACCACTCAGGTAAGGAATGATTAGTAACCCCCTTCAGGTCTAGACTTTTCTGTTTTGAGTTTGCCAAACCACAGACAGCACACTGAGAAATGTCATATGCCGGAGGCAGTAAAAAGTTTTATTGAGTTAAATCTTCTCCAAGTTCCAAAATCTGTCAATCTTGACCCATTAAATCTCCTGAGACTCAAAACTTTTTAGTTTTTCGCCCCCAAGTTATCATCTCACGAGCACATTGGTCACACTTTAACTGTTTTAGGCAGTTTAGCTTGTTATTGTTAGCACGATAATGCAGAAGTGAATTTCCTGGATGTTTTATCACTAGTAGTTTCTTTTTCTTAGATGGATGAGGATATAATTTTAGTAGTAATATGCCCAAAATTTGCCAACTCTCTTGTCAAGTATTGGAAACTAGGCCAAACTTTTTTTTTATGCCAACATATTTGTCTGACAAATACACAGATTCTTTCTCATGTACAACTCATTAACCGACACCAAAAATTTCAGTGACTGAATACTGAAACAGTTTCAATGTCAGGGTTGTGAGGGATGGTGGAAAGAAGAGGACCCAAATGCAGGACATCAAACAAAGTTTATTAACACAATTCAGGAAAGTCTGCAAAGCAAGAAGCACAGTGTTAACTCAAGGTTTCAAAAGTCCAACTAATAACAAAGTTCAAAACATGGTCAGGCAACCAGGGTGACCTGGCTGGAAGGGATAGTAAGACCCAACAGGGAAGTCCAGGGTGATTCCCTATAATAGATGGCAGGGTGCACAGATGTTGGGAATTGGTAATCATCACAGGTGTCACCCAATCAGGGTGATTAGGACCATTCAGGGCTCCCTCTGGAATCCTGACATTCCGCAGCACTCAAGACTGCATAAAAGAGAAATTTTGATAATAATTGGGGCCAATAAACAATTACCTATTGTACTTATCAGTTACCATGGTCTCCAATAGGCATTGTGTATTTTTAGAAATGATGTCAAAGACCAAAATGTTAATTCCGCCAGATATCGTTCAACTTTAATTGCTCGTACAATTAGATTAAAATTATTTTTTTTGTGTCTCATAACATGTGCCTCCTTGATTGGTTTCAGTGTGTGTTTGTCAAAATTAAATTCTTATCAATTAGTGAAATCAGAAAAGAAGAAAAATTGTAGCCCTCCAAAGTTTGCCTTCACATCTTTGCAGAAAAATACCAACATTTTAACTTCTGCAAAAATTATTTATATTGGTAAGTGTTTTTCCAACTGTATACCACACCCAGATAAAAATGAATACGGGCACTGAGCCTTTAAATGAGAATCTATTGTCAAGATGGATTGGATCTTTAAAACTGAACAGAGTTGCAAATAAAACCAGTTCCTTTCACACAGTTTGCAAGCTCTCCCTTGGTGATGAGGTGAAGAGTTTGGTTTTCATGGATACTCTGAAAGTGGAGCTGCTTCTCCTTCACATCAAGAGCAACCAGACAAGTTAGATCAGGCATCGAAAATAAATTCACACTCGATGCCTTAATGATGCAATTTCCCTGACAAGTCCTTTTGGGTACAGGCCCCAGTGATCCCAGAGGAGACATTGAAGTGACTACTTCTCCTTGCTTGTTTGAAAACCGAGGTGGAAAGAGTAGCTGTGGGATAGGAATGTAGTATTCCATTTTACCAACTTTTCTAAGGCTGTCTATGAAAAGGACGTTACTACCGACGAAAAAGAAAAGTTTTACGGGAGATTATTACGCCATTTTGTTCGGCACAAACATGAGGAAAGTTAACATGGACTTTCCCCATGGTAACTTATATTAAGAATAAATGATCGTCCTTGATGTGGAGGGTCACCAAAGTAAGATCTGGTATCTCAGTCTAAGTTTTATGGGGTTGGACTGACATGATTTCTACTGGATGAACCTTTGGGGTACAAGGCTTTAGCTTTTATTTCAAAGGTCAATATGAAACATATATACAGTATTTGATCTTTTCAGGCTCGGATGTTATCACAGACGTGATCGGGCTTTTACCAGAAACTAGCTTACACATCCAACGACTGTAAATTCCCAAATAAAATTTTGAAAGTGTTTTTTTTATATAGCAACTTGTACAACAAACTTGACAGTCAATAAGTCGCTTCACTATTCTTCCGTCTGTCTCCCTTCAAGCGTTTCACTACCACACCGTCACATCATGAGTTTGTGTATCAATTTCCCGCAGAGTTTTCTGAATGGACAGCGATGCAGAAAACTGACAAGCCCATCTGGATTTTGACAGGACTTGTAGTTACAATGGCTTTTCTATAAGTTTGAATGTCTTTCTTATGGAAAAAATAATGCACAGCATGGAAGCAGTAAAGGGTAAAAGCACCTGTGTAGGTTTAAAGAATGTCCTCGGTAGTCCAATTTTATTAAAGTTAGATTTAGATAGTGGGGTTAGAAATGGACATGTGGAATCTCCCATTTGAATTTCTCTTGGAAAAGTTATTAGACCCTGACCTTCTTGGCTAATCAACTTGGTCCCACATGGTCATGGCTCTTTTTGTTTTTTAAAATGTCCCTGCTGGATTACACCCACTTCAGTTAAAAGCCTTGTGCATCATCATCCGTGCAAAATGCAGTAGACTATTTTTATGACATAATTAGATGCATCACATAAGAAAAGCCATCACATCTTTATAGCTTTTTTGTAGAGATTGAAGTATGCAATGTGTTCTGACAATTGTGAGACGTTAAAAAAAAAAAAACAACAGGACAGCATTGTGGACGATAGACTCCATAAAAATAGACGCAAGCAGACGTTACAAGGGTGTAAATACAGAAAAAAACAAAAACAAAACTAGAAGCAGAGTGCTACCCAAAGAATCTCTGGATGCTCACACGCATTGACGGAGCAATGTCTTCTTCTCCTTTCGGCATTTCCCTTCAGGGGTCGCCACAGCAAGTCAGTTTCTTCCATCTAACCCTATCTGCTGCATCTTCTTTGGTCACGCCAACTATCTTCATGTCTTCCTTCACTGTACCCATGAACCTCCTCTTTGGTCTTCCTCTAGGCCTCTTTCCTGATGGTTCCAAACCCAGCATCCTTCTTCCGATGTACTCTCTCTCTCTCCTCTGCACATGTCCAAACCATCTCAGTCTAGTCTCTCTGACTTTATCTCCAAAACCTCTAGCATGTGCTGTTCCTCTGATATACTCATTTCTGATCCTGTCCATCCTGGTCACTCCCAGAGACATCCTTAGCATCTTCATTTCTGCTACCTCCATCTCTGTTTCCTGTCTTTTCCCTAGTGCCACTGTCTCTAGACCAAACAGCATGGCCGGTCTCACCATGGTTTTGTACAATTTTCCTTTCATTTTAGCTGAAACGCTTCTGTCACACATCACACCTGATACTTTTCTCCACCCGTTCCAGCCTGCTTGAACACGCTTCTTTCCCTCTTTTCCGCACTCTCCATTGCTCTGGACTGTTGATCCTAAGCACTGTTGATCCAAATCTTCCACCAATGACGGAGCAATGTCAGAGGCAAAAAAATAAATAAATAAATAAAGGTGAGCAATGGCGGGTGTCGCAACAGAGTATCTAATGACAGAGATCAGAATTTAATAGATGAAAGACAACGGTGAAAGACTTAAAGCACGTAAGACAAAGTAGAGAGAAACAACAAAAAAAAAAAGGCTGTGATCGTTTACTGTAGTAGTTTCTCACACTTGAACCAACGTCTTCTCTGCTGTCATCTTTAAGAACTAATTGGCACCATTGGTGTGAAAACTCCTGTCTGTGCATGTATTCTCACAAAGATGCTGTAGATAAACACAAACATGCCTTCACAAAGGAAACAGAAGAAATATCTTCTCAGATCAGTATGTCTCAAATGAATTGGGTCTATTCATTTTTCCTAATGTGATTATTTTGGCCTAATTTGTCCCATCAGCAACCCCACTAGAGTCATTTCAGTAAAGAATGAAAAGCAGGTCATATTTAGCATTCCCAAATCTAAGATTATTATCTTCCAATGACGATCTGGAGGGTCTTAAAACAAATGCCTTCAGAAAATAAAACAAATCTACGTAAAGTCAATTGATGGTCTCCTAGCAGCTTTTGTAGAGGCTTGAATACAAATATTGAGATTTACAAGTTTTGCACAAAATTTACATATTAAATTTTGATTTGTTTCATTTACTAAAAGTTTCACTTGAAAGAAAACTATTATTTTCTTTATCTTTGGCACCATCAAATCAAAAAAAGTTCACAATTTGACGTTGAGGTTAAAATTGCCACTTATTGTGTTAGGGGCAGGTGCAGTCTGGACAGGTCACCAGTTTGACTCATGAAAATATGAAAGGTTATGGACATGTTAAATTTAGAGAGAGACTAACTAACTTAACATGGCGTGAAAAACTTTCAGAAAACAATAGACATAAAACAAATAAATGAGAATTTAATGAGTGCCAATTTATTAGTTTCTAGAAAATTTTATCTCTGCCGCTTAAGAAAATGGGTGCAGGGCCTGGTTTGATGGTTGGAAATTGGGTGTTTTTACAAATTTTGGAAGTAGTAACCGTGTTTAACGTAGATGTGATTCCTGGTGTAAAAATATATAAAGTTGCAAGTCATGGACGTCAAAGTGCTTTGAAAACTCCCCCATCCCATTTTGGGAAAACTATTCAAATATCAGGTTGTTCGTGCGCAAGCTTTGTGTTCTCCGCGGCGTTCTTTGCCAAGCGCTTTAGGGCACACACTCTGCTCACGCTTGATCCTTCCCTTCACCGGAGAGTATTATATTTAAGCCCTGCTCACATAAAACGAGATGCATTGGCGTCTAAGAAAATTGCTACGATTTTTCTGTGTGTGAACTGTGTTGGAAAAAGGGGTTTAAATAGGTTTGGCTCACATTAAAGCAACTCAATAACGTCATGTCTGCATTTGAATTGGAAGATGAAGTGATCTAAATCGACCGCATTTTGGAAGAACATCAAACAATACTCTGTTGCCTGTATGGCGACAATTGACCGTAAAGCGCTCGATGAAATACTCTTGCGGTCTGTCATGCAATGCACTGCGAACATACTGTAATGCCGACACACTGGCGCTTTTGGTGCCTTCACAGCAGGGCACAGCAGATTTACACTACAAGAATTTGGATTTTTATGCATGAAGTTACTTTTTGTAGGTACTTGAAATGAGGTCGATTGTCGGAGACAATCATGCTACTCGCACTCTTGTACAATTCATTGCCATTTGATCAAATTAACCCTGACCCTAACCCTAACCCTGACCACATGTTGGAAGAGAACACCAAACGATGCTGCGTTGCCTGTATGGCGACAATAGACCGTAAAGCGCTCAATGAAACGCTCTTGCGGTCTGTCATGCAATGCACTGTGAACATACTGTAATGTCGACACACTGGTACTGTTGGTGCCTTCACGCAGGGCACAGCAGATTTACACAACAAGAATTAGGATTTTTATGCATGCAGGTACTTTTTATCGGTACTTTAATTTAAGTCGATTGTTGGGAGACAATCACGCAAGTAGCACTCATCTACAATTTATTGCCATTTGATCGGAGACACGTTGCTTACTAGACAATGACATCCCTGTGATCACTCAAAATCGGTTGATTAATGGCACATTTTCTACCAAACATCCATAGATTATTACACGACATTCTTCCGATGTCGATCGTTGGTTGATCGTTTGTCTAGTCGTTCGACCTTTCTGACTTGAAGTAGATTTCAGAAAATCCTGGCGACAGTTGCAAAATTTTAAGGCAAAGAGATAATGACACAATTTATCGCAAAAGGCCAAAAATTATGGCAAACAGCAGAGGAATGAGGCGCAGGTGGTCCAGATTAGGTAGAATTGGGGAACTGTGGCAGTAATTTGCAAACAAATTACTGCCACAGTTCCCCAATTCTACTGGTAAACTATTTGCCTGCTCTTATCTCACTTACTGTTATCGCCTTGCCTAAAGGCATGAATTAAGTATTTCATGGTCTCTATGATCACATCGCTTTACCACATTGACCCCCCTCTTACAATCACATAAAGTCCTTTGAAAGCAAATTAATCACCAGCCACTATTACACATTTCTTTAGGAAGCATATTCTCGTTATCTGACTAATTCATTCTCTCTAATGCAAATTGTAGATGAATGGCATTACGACTAATTTATTATTATTATAATATTCCAGTTGAATGAAATAGATGTGTATCATTTCAAAAGGTGCCGCTATTTTAAGCATCACCTTATCCAACCAGAGTAATTAAAAAGAAATGAGCAGATATTGGAAGTCTATCTGGATTCAATTCTAATTTTTTCTTATTTATTCCACCCACATTTGTGCACAAGAATCAATAATCGCTTGAAAATAAATACATAAACAATACAATTTATTTAGTTTTTAGCACTTTTTTTGCACAAATCAGAGGAGCAATGAAGAAAAATTAAACAACTATTTCAAGGTGACTAATCTCGCCAGCCATGAGAAATGTTCCAGGTGGGATGGCATGAAAAGGATGACTGATTTCCACTTTACACACAGCGATTTGAACTGCAAATGTGCTCACCTTGACGCTGACTCTTTCTTTTTATTCCATTTCCAGTCATGCTGACACACAACAGAAGAAGGAAAATATCATCCATGTCCCACCTCTCACAAAAAAAAACTCATTCTCCCTCAGAAATTAGAAGTTAATAATAATATTGATCAATTATAAAATGACTGCACAAAAAAGAAAATGATGAAGCACATAAATTACATACTACCTCACTACAGCTGAATGAGGAATTGATCAATGTAGGATTGATTGTATTTATTCCGGAACACTGCTGAATGATGATGTTACACACTAGGAAATTCAAATTTTTACACCATAGTTCAATGCAATTAACAAATACATCGAAAAAAAAATCCTTCATGTCAAATCCCGCTTTTTTAAAGCTATATTCTTAAGTAAATATTTATCATCCAGGATAGAGGTATAAAAATAATTAGTGGAGAAATAGATGAATTTCACTCTCGATCGTACAATTCGATTTTTATTTTTACCTAAACAAAACTACGTCGTTCATTTCATCTTCTGAATCACTCATTCTGCTCTTCCCCACAACCATCCACCCACCCAGTCAACCTTGGGTAAAATTTCATTGCAGCCACGTAACCTAACATGCATGGTTTTGGAGGGTGGGAAGAAACCGGTGTACCTGGCGAAAACCCATGCATACACAGGGAGAACATTCAAACTTCAACAGAAAGACCAGTGTTTCGAACTTTGTCCCACCTGGGACTTAAATCCCTGACCTTCTTGCTGTTAGGTCACCGTGCTAACCACTGTGCCACCATACCGTCCAAACTACTTTGTGTTATGTAACCTTAATAAAATGCGCTGTACGCTTTAATGAAAGCGCTCATCGAACAGGCAAGACAGCGTCATTTGATGTTATCCTACATGCGGTGTATGAGTATTGTTACAAGCTGTTTCAGAAGTATTTTGTCCACAAATACTTGGGTTATTGTTGCATGGCAACAGATAGATCATGAGAGGCCAATAAGTCCGAGAGGCCAGACTGAGATGGTTTGGACATGTGCAGAGGAGAGCGAGAGAGAGAGAGTACATCGGAAGAAGGATGCTACATTTGGAACCACCAGGAAAGAGGACTAGAGGAAGACCAAAGAGGAGGTTCATGGATACAGTGAAGGAAGACATGAAGATAGTTGGTGTGACCAAAGAGAATATAGCAGCTAGGGTTAGATGGAAGAAACTGACTTGCTGTGGCGACCCCTGAAGGGAAATGCCGAAAGAAGAAGAAGAGGTGAGGGCAAGAGGCTGTCAACAGCAGATGGATCTCTGAAGGATGGATGGAAGGCCATGATAATTGCAAACAGATCCCAGGATGATGGCCCAAGGGTCAGAAAGATGGGAGTTTGTGAGGATAGACAAGCCAAAGAAGCCAATTAGCCAAGGACTCGACTATTGCATGATAGGAAACTTTGGAACAGCTTAAAAACCAGACTGGCAAATGAGATGCCCTTAAAAATAGGGAATCCAAAGAAGACAGGGATGAAATGGAAAGCAGTAGTCCCAATTCTTTCGTCTTTGGAAAGGTCCCCAATTGGAAATCTTAAAAATGTTGGCAATAATGAAAACTAGAGTGCAAAAATGAAAGGAATAGAAAATTTGACCTTCCCAACCTTCTTAAATTTCTGGCTGTTGATATGATTTTTTTATAGAGCAAATACTTTCTGTATAAAATACTCTAAATTGCTCCACCTTCACATTTTAAAGATATCTCAAATGTGCTGTGGTTGCGTCCCGAGCTGATGATTTCCAATAAATTCTTGTCAAACTTATCTGGCCTTCTACACTCTACTTCCTCCAAAAATCTAAAAACATAATGGTTGGGTTTCAAACATTTCCCTCTAATTTTGTAGGCATGAGTGGCAGTAGCTGCTAGCTCTCGGAACACGATCCACCGTAGCTGGAGGAGACTACGCAGTCCTGACAGAACTGAGAAGGAGACGATCAGAAAGGAGGCGCTTTGAGCCCAGTGTCCCTGCGGTTGTGATGGGTAACATCCGGAGGCTCGCTGGCAAAATGGATCAACTGGGGACGCTCGTTCTGACCCAGCAGGAATGTGGAGGGGCCACTTTGGTGTGCTTCATTGAAGTCTGACTTTGTGGACTCATTATGGACTGTTTTTTTTAACTGTCCAGTTGCCAGCTATGACACTGTGTAAGCGGACTGGGAAGGCATCAGGGGTGCTAGTGTTGTGGTTCCCTCACCCACCACCAGATGGAGCCAGGGACCATTCCACCTTTCCCCCAATTCTATCTAATCTGGACCACCTGCGCCTCATTCCTCTGCTGACTATTTAAAGGCAGCCTCACCGGCATTCCCTGTTGGGTCTTCATGCCTTCCTACCTTGGCTGACTCCCGACCCAACGGATATCATTTTGAAACTGAGATTATCTCCTTGAAAACTTTATTGATCATTTTTTACTCTTGTTCGTTAGCTTACAGCCTTGCTGATACCTTGTTTTAATAAACTCTTGTTTAGTCCTGCATTTGGGTCCTCCTCTTTCCGCATCACAACACTTAGCACCGCAGCATCAAATTTCCTTTTGGGGATTAATAAAGTATTTTCAATTCAATAATAGTCCCATTTACTTTTATGACATAAAAGCAGTCCTGTAAGTCACATGTTTGTCACTTTTTGCTGCACCTTTTCAACACTCTTGGTATGATCTCAGTATGGAGTCCTTGCTGCTTTTTGGTTGTGAGAAAATAGCCACTGAAACTTTTTAATAAATCTCTCCATTGGGAGAAATTTGACAGGCTGTCAAACTATCCCTATTGTTACTGGACATTGTCTGAAATTCTAAGAATCTGAAGACACATTTTTGTAATTTCTTTAGAGCCAGAAATACATTTCCACAGAACAGGTACTCAGATGTGTCTCATGGGAAATAACCCTCTCATTGCTCGTTGTCTTTCTTTGTCAGTATATTTGATGTGTTTTTTATTGTTCTACACTGAAATGCTCTTGTCAGCATGAGTGTGTTTTCCCTCCACACTAATTCTTTGTTTTCTCTGAACACACTGAAAGCTTCCACTGTCATTGTAGTTTGAACATGATCCAACACACATCTGAATGATGTACGCTTTACTTGATAGATGATTTTAAAGCAAATCTAGGAAAACTGCAATTCTGATGTTTAGTCATTTCTGCAACTGTCTCAGAAAAAAAAAGGTACATGTAAAAGTACATGTAAAACAGAGAGTAAAACAGATGTAAATCCTTCTTTTGCTGTGGCGACAGAGTAAAACAGAGTACATGTGTGTGAATGAGAGGGATCCAAATGGAAAAGTGAGGTTACAGGGAGAAGAGATAAAGAAGGTGGAAGATTTTAAGTATCTAGGATCAGCAGTCCAGAGCAATGGAGAGTGTGGAAAAGAGGTGAAGAAGCATGTTCAGGCAGGCTGGAATGGGAGGAGGAAAGTATCAGGTGTGATGTGCGACAAAAGAGTTTCAGCTAGAATGAAAGGAAAAGTGTACAAAACCATGGTGAGACCGGCCATGCTGTTTGGTCTAGAGACAGTAGCACTAAAGAAAAGACAAGAAGCAGAGACGGAGGTAGCAGAGATGAAGATGCTGAGGATCTCTCTGGGAGAGACCAGGATGGACAGGATTAGAAATGAGTACATCAGGGGAACAGCACGTTAGAGGTTTTGGGGATAAAGTTCAGGAGGAAAGACTGAGATGGTTTGGACATGTGCAGAGGAGAGAGAGAGAGTACATCGGAAGAAGGATGCTGGATTTGGAACCTCCAGGAAAGAAGCCTAGAGGAAGACCAAAGAGGAGGTTCATGGATACAGTGAAGGAAGACATGAAGATAGTTGGTGTGACCGAAGAGGATACAGCAGATAGAGTTAGATCCCTGAAGGGAAATGCCGAAACAAGAAGTCATGTGAAAAAAAAAGAAACAACTAAAAAAATATGTCTGTATGAGATTTTTTTTTTTTTGCTGTTTTGTTTTCATTCAATTACACATACTATCATATACATATAAATATATATTTTACCCAAACTTGTAATTTTGAGGTAACTTGACAAAAACAAGACATCCCTGGATAGGCTCCGGGCACCCCACATGACTCTATTACGGATAAGTGGTTCAGAAGACAAAAAAAAGACAAACAAACAGAAAAAAACTCAAGGGTGAGCATGTTTTTATTCTAGACAAATTCTCAATTTTCCATTTAGTTTCAATTCAGAAATAATTGAAAACCTTTAGGTCATTTCTGAATTAAAATAAGCTTAGAGAACAAAAGTTGGACGATATACTGTATGTGTATTCATGCATCCTTTTTCTTGACCACTTAGTTCAACATATGGTATCCAGGACATCGGAGTTCTATTGTTTTTTTTTTTGTTTTCCTTACAGCAGAGATAAAAAGGGCCACCCCCTCCCCCCCAAAAAAAAAAAAATGTAATATTTATTTTCAAACAGTTAACGCTGATTTATTTTATTTTTTTTAAATAATCTGCATGCTTATCCTTCCGTCCTCATTTGAACATTGTCAGAGGAAAAAGATAATAATTTTTTTCCCAAATTTGTGCTGATTTGAGAATGAACTAGACACTCTCTGTTTCACTTGACGACAAGGGTAGCGTTCTCTCCAGATCATCAGTATCTAGAGTTGTCCACCATCTCTGTCTGCTTTAATTATATAACTGTGAAAAACAAAGAGAGGTGTGTTCTTACAGAGTAGTGAGGGAAAGGAAAGATGCAGACCCCCTATTTACAAATAGTAAAAATGGGGGATGCTACAGCAGCAGGTCCCTGTAGCTGGGGATCACGTTAACGAAAGACATTTATGAATGCAAAAACTAAAAATTAGTAATAAAAGAAGGATTTTCTACTATTTTAATTTTCTACTCAACAAAACATTTAGAGATTTTTTAAAAAATAAATGGTTACAGTAATCGTCTTTAGAATACTATGCTATACATTACTATGCGCAAATATGACCATGTCACTCCCATCCTCAAATCCCTCCACTGGCTACCCGTTAAATACAGAATTCAGTACAAGCTCTGCCACCTCACCCATCAGTGCATACACGGCACTGCACCTGTTTATCTCCAAGAACTCCTAACCCTCCACACCACTGTCCGAGACCTGTGCCCCTCCTCCTCGCCCTACTGCCTGCACCAACCAAGGACCAAACTCTCCACTATGGGGGACAGGGCCTTCCAGGCAACTGCTCCACGGCTCTGGAACTCTCTTTCCAAGAGCTTGAGGGCTCCACAGAGCATTGAAGTTTTTAAGAAAAGACTGAAGACATTTTTATTTCTAAAGGCTTTTCAGCAAAGTTTTTAGTGTTGTTTTTTATGTTGTGGTTTTATTTAATTTTGCTGTTTGTTGTTTCTTTTGGTCATTGTAGCACTTTGAGATCTCCACTGGAGATATAAAGTGCGTTGCAAATAAAAATTTTATTATTATTAAGCTGGATAAAGCATTTCTGACACAGTTTGGTTGTGCAGCTTATCGATAGTTTCATGTGTAAAAATCACAGCAGCTAAGCTTCACCACTGTTTCACTGTGTGGTCATTAAATCATTCATGCGAATGCACAAGTGATTCTACGCTTTTTGTCTGCTTCATTGTACACGACCCCCAATCGGTGTACAACCATGCGTAACATGGATGGTAGGATTAACAGCAGGAGACAGAACTTCAAACAGAGCTCGGCAATGTCTGTTAGAGTCCGAATGTTTAAAACATCACTTCCTACCAGGAGGCTACCAGGTTATGTTAGAAGGCTTTACTATTGATTCTTTTCACCTGTGAGTTTTTAAGGAAACACGATATCTGAAACAATCTGACAATTTTAGAATTGATTTAAGGTAAAGAGTCCAAAAAATTAAGAAATTAATAAAAGGTCACTATTGTGTTGGGCTTTAAAGTCTGCAAAGTTTCATTGTCATAAAAATAACTATAAAAACCCAATTTGACATGAAACAGTCTTGTGATTTTTAACAAAATGATCGATCTTAAGTTATTCTAAGGTTTCCTGCTTTAAAAAAATTTAAGTCAACTTTTGTTCAGAAAATCTGTGGGGTATACAGTACGATCACTTCATTGAATGGAAAACTCTGTTATATATAGATATTTCAAATTAGGGGCGAAAATGTTTGAAAGCTGTGCTGTAAAAATTTCTTCCTGGTATTGCGACATATCAAATTAGACAACTCAGAAAAAGTTTTGTTGATCTCTCGCCTAAAAGTCAAGCGATAGTCAGAATAAATGTTGTTGAAGCACTGAGCAGGCAATGTAATACAGATGTATTTGTGGTGAGCGTTTAGAAAAAGATTATAAATGCTTTGATATAGCACATATATATATATATATATATATATATATATATATATAAAAATGGATCAAGTCACGACATTGACTATAGTGAATGCACGTCATAGCCATAATGGATTGTTTTTAAAAACATAATCATTGTGATGCAACAATTGAAAGTAGATGAACAGCTTTTTTGGTAATTTTCTATTTAGCACGGGAAAATATAATTAACGAATGATGTGAGGTGAAGGTAGGGCTTCATTTGGAGAATACAAGCATCAACCCGTTACCTCTCGCACGCTAAGCGAGCGCTCTACCACTTAAGCTAATTCCCCTTAGTACACTGTTAAACACTAGGATAAATTTGGGAAATCAAAAACTGACAAACGCCAACGTCCTTGTCTAGAAGCAACCAATAACTTTGTATTTGTAGTTGCCAGGTCCTCAAAGTTTCTGGTTCTAAACCCAACAGAAATGGATGCATTTTAGCAATCCAACCGATTTTTTTTTAATTTATTTTTCATGATGAGAAAATGCAAATATTGAATAATGTGTGGTAAAGCCAGGGCTTCAATTGGAGAATACAGGCATCGATCCCGTTACCTCTCGCACGCTAAGCAAGCGCTCTACCAATTGAGCTAATTCCCCTTAATATACTTAAAAACCTAGGAAGAATATGGGAGATCTAAACCTGAAAAACGCCAAAGTACTTTGTCTATCCGTACCAAATCCCTTTGTATTTACAAGGTCCTGAAAGTTTTTGGTTCTAAACCCAATAGAAATGGAAGCATTTTAGCCATCCAACTGATTTTTTTTTCTATTTTGCATGAGAAAAAGCAAATAATGTGTGGTGAAGCCTGGGCTTCAACTGGAGAATACAGGCATCGATCCTGTTCGATCTCGCACGCTAAGCGAGCGCTCTACCACTTGAGCTAATTCCCCTTAGTACACTAGGAAACAATAGGGGAAAAAAATCCAAACCGAAAAAAAACAAGTCTGTTGTCTATCCGCAACCAATCCCGGTGTATTTTCTGGTTCCAAGTACTCAAACTTTGTGGTTCCAACACTTAATTCGACCATTCTTGTAGGCCTTGTATTCAATTTCTTGCAATTGTAAACTTTTCTCTTGCCGTAGAATCTGTAGATTCTGTGAAAGTTGAACTATAAAATCTGTTAAAATGTCTTGCCCTTATGTGTCGATGAGGTGGCCGAGTGGTGAAGGCGATGGACTGCTAATCCATTGTGCTCTGCACGCATGGGTTCGAATCCCATTCTCGTCGCAGTTTTCTGTTTTTCCATCTTTCTACAAATGTGCCTTGACTTTTATCTTGTTCAAGTCGTGAACAGAGCAAAGCTTTAATGCTTTCACAATCGGATTCAAACCAACTCCTACGATCATTATCCTGATCGAGGAGGCAAACTTCTTTTTGTTTGATGACAAAATAGAAACGAACCATTATGCTATAGTTGGAGAAACTCATCAAATGTGTCTCCGCACAAGAAACCTCATAATGATAACCTCATTGTTTTTTATTTAAATGACAAACCTTTTGAAAATACCACTACTGTTCATTCTCTGAGAATTTGAAAATAACAGAGCATCCCACAATCACTTGAAAAAAGAAGGAAGATTATCAAAATAATTTTGCAAAAACGGTTTGGTGGCATTTGGAAGTTTCGTGACAGAAACGGAGGGAATTCAACCATTTGAGTGATTTGTTTTTCTTTTCAGCATGGGTTAATGCAATTAATGAACATTGTGAGGAACAGGCAGAGTCTCAATTGGAGAATGCAGGTATTGATTCCATTACATTTCGCACTTAAAACGAGCGTTCTACCACTTGAGCTATTACCTCTTAGTACACTGGGAAACACTAGGATAAATTTGGAAAATCAAAAACTGACAAACGCCAACGCCCTTTGTCTAGCAGCAACCAATAACTTTGTATTTGTAGTTGCCAGGTCCTCAAAGTTTCTGGTTCCAAACCCAATAGAAATGGAAGCATTTTAGTCATAAACTGATTTTTTTTCTATTTTGCTTTAAAAAATGCAAATAATGTGTGGTGAAGCCAGCGCTTCAATTGGAGAATATGGGCATCGATCCCATTACCTCTCGCACGCTAAGCGAGCGCTCTACCACTTGAGCTAATTCCCCTTAGTACACAGGGAAACACTAGGATGAATTTGGATAATCAAAAACTGACAAACGCCAAAGCACTTTTCCTATCATTAGCCAATCCCTTTTTATTTTTAGTTCTCAGGTCCTCAAAATCACTGGTTCTAAGCCTAATAGACATGGATGCATTTTAGCCATCCAATCGATTCTTTTTCTGTTTGGTTTGAGAAAATGCAAATGATAAATAATGTGCCGTAAAGCCTGGGCTTCAATTGGAGAATACAGGCATCGATCCCATTACCTCTCACACGCTAAGCGAGCGCTCTACCACTTGAGCTAATTCCCCTTAATACACGAGAAAACATTAGGGGAAAAAAATGCAACCTTCAAAACTGACAAACAACAAGTCTGTGTCTATCCGCAACCAATTATTGTGTATTTGTGGTTCCAAGTACTCAAACTTGGTACCACAAGTTTGAGTTGTGGTACCAAGTTAGAATTCAGGGTCGAATTCTAACCATGAATTTGACCATTCTTGTAAACCTTGTCTTCAGTTTCCTTGCAATTGTATAAATTTCTCTTGCCATATTCTCTGTAGATTCTGTGAAAGTTGAACTATAAAATCTGACCCTTATGTTTGACCCTTATGTGTAGACGAGGTGGCCGAGTGGTGAAGGCGATGGACTGCTAATCCATTGTGCTTTGCACGCATGGGTTCGAATCCCATTCTCGTCGTAGTTGTCTGTTTTTGCATCTTTCTACAAATGTGCCTTGACTTTTATCTTGTTCAAGTCGTGAACAGAGCAAAGCTTTAATGCTTTCACAATCGGATTCAAACCAACTCCTACGATCATTATCCTGATCGAGGAGGCAAACTTCTTTTTGTTTGATGACAAAATAGAAACGAACCATTATGCTATAGTTGGAGAAACTCATCAAATGTGTCTCCGCACAAGAAACCTCATAATGATAACCTCATTGTTTTTTATTTAAATGACAAACCTTTTGAAAATACCACTACTGTTCATTCTCTGAGAATTTGAAAATAACAGAGCATCCCACAATCACTTGAAAAAAGAAGGAAGATTATCAAAATAATTTTGCAAAAACGGTTTGGTGGCATTTGGAAGTTTCGTGACAGAAACGGAGGGAATTCAACCATTTGAGTGATTTGTTTTTCTTTTCAGCATGGGTTAATGCAATTAATGAACATTGTGAGGAACAGGCAGAGTCTCAATTGGAGAATGCAGGTATTGATTCCATTACATTTCGCACTTAAAACGAGCGTTCTACCACTTGAGCTATTACCTCTTAGTACACTGGGAAACACTAGGATAAATTTGGAAAATCAAAAACTGACAAACGCCAACGCCCTTTGTCTAGCAGCAACCAATAACTTTGTATTTGTAGTTGCCAGGTCCTCAAAGTTTCTGGTTCCAAACCCAATAGAAATGGAAGCATTTTAGTCATCAAACTGATTTTTTTTTCTATTTTGCTTTAAAAAATGCAAATAATGTGTGGTGAAGCCAGCGCTTCAATTGGAGAATACGGGCATCGATCCCGTTACCTCTCGCACGCTAAGCGAGCGCTCTACCACTTGAGCTAATTCCCCTTAGTACACAGGGAAACACTAGGATGTATTTGGATAATCAAAAACTGACAAACGCCAAAGCACTTTTCCTATCATTAGCCAATCCCTTTTTATTTTTAGTTCTCAGGTCCTCAAAATCACTGGTTCTAAGCCTAATAGACATGGATGCATTTTAGCCATCCAATTGATTCTTTTTCTGTTTGGTTTGAGAAAATGCAAATGATAAATAATGTGCCGTATAGCCTGGGCTTCAATTGGAGAATACAGGCATCGATCCCGTTACCTCTCGCACGCTAAGCGAGCGCTCTACCACTTGAGCTAATTCCCCTTAATACACGAGAAAACATTAGGGGAAAAAAATGCAACCTTCAAAACTGACAAACAACAAGTCTGTGTCTATCCGCAACCAATTATTGTGTATTTGTGGTTCCAAGTACTCAAACTTGGTACCACAAGTTTGAGTTGTGGTACCAAGTTAGAATTCATGGTCGAATTCTAACCCTGAATTTGACCATTCTTGTAAACCTTGTCTTCAGTTTCTTTGCAATTGTATGAATTTCTCTTGCCATATTCTCTGTAGATTCTGTGAAAGTTGAACTATAAAATCTGACCCTTATGTTTGACCCTTATGTGTAGACGAGGTGGCCGAGTGGTGAAGGCGATGGACTGCTAATCCATTGTGCTCTGCACGCATGGGTTCGAATCCCATTCTCGTCGTAGTTGTCTGTTTTTGCATCTTTCTACAAATGTGCCTTGACTTTTATCTTGTTCAAGTCGTGAACAGAGCAAAGCTTTAATGCTTTCACAATCGGATTCAAACCAACTCCTACGATCATTATCCTGATCGAGGAGGCAAACTTCTTTTTGTTTGATGACAAAATAGAAATGAACCATTATGCTATAGTTGGAGAAACTCATCAAATGTGTCTCCGCACAAGAAACCTCATAATGATAACCTCATTGTTTTTAATTTAAATGACAAACCTTTTGAAAATACCACTACTGTTCATTCTCTGAGAATTTGAAAATAACAGAGCATCCCACAATCACTTGAAAAAAGAAGGAAGATTATCAAAATAATTTTGCAAAAACGGTTTGGTGGCATTTGGAAGTTTCGTGACAGAAACGGAGGGAATTCAACCATTTGAGTGATTTGTTTTTCTTTTCAGCATGGGTTAATGCAATTAATGAACATTGTGAGGAACAGGCAGAGTCTCAATTGGAGAATGCAGGTATTGATTCCATTACATTTCGCACTTAAAACGAGCGTTCTACCACTTGAGCTATTACCTCTTAGTACACTGGGAAACACTAGGATAAATTTGGAAAATCAAAAACTGACAAACGCCAACGTCCTTTGTCTAGCAGCAACCAATAACTTTGTATTTGTAGTTGCCAGGTCCTCAAAGTTTCTGGTTCCAAACCCAATAGAAATGGAAGCATTTTAGTCATCAAACTGATTTTTTTTCTATTTTGCTTTAAAAAATGCAAATAATATGTGGTGAAGCCAGCGCTTCAATTGGAGAATATGGGCATCGATCCCGTTACCTCTCGCACGCTAAGCGAGCGCTCTACCACTTGAGCTAATTCCCCTTAGTACACAGGGAAACACTAGGATGTATTTGGATAATCAAAAACTGACAAACGCCAAAGCACTTTTCCTATCATTAGCCAATCCCTTTTTATTTTTAGTTCTCAGGTCCTCAAAATCACTGGTTCTAAGCCTAATAGACATGGATGCATTTTAGCCATCCAATTGATTCTTTTTCTGTTTGGTTTGAGAAAATGCAAATGATAAATAATGTGCCGTAAAGCCTGGGCTTCAATTGGAGAATACAGGCATCGATCCCGTTACCTCTCGCACGCTAAGCGAGCGCTCTACCACTTGAGCTAATTCCCCTTAATACACGAGAAAACATTAGGGGAAAAAAATGCAACCTTCAAAACTGACAAACAACAAGTCTGTGTCTATCCGCAACCAATTATTGTGTATTTGTGGTTCCAAGTACTCAAACTTGGTACCACTAGTTTGAGTTGTGGTACCAAGTTAGAATTCAGGGTCGAATTCTAACCCTGAATTTGACCATTCTTGTAAACCTTGTCTTCAGTTTCCTTGCAATTGTATAAATTTCTCTTGCCATATTCTCTGTAGATTCTGTGAAAGTTGAACTATAAAATCTGACCCTTATGTTTGACCCTTATGTGTAGACGAGGTGGCCGAGTGGTGAAGGCGATGGACTGCTAATCCATTGTGCTCTGCACGCATGGGTTCGAATCCCATTCTCGTCGTAGTTGTCTGTTTTTGCATCTTTCTAAAAATGTGCCTTGACTTTTATCTTGTTCAAGTCGTGAACAGAGCAAAGCTTTAATGCTTTCACAATCGGATTCAAACCAACTCCTACGATCATTATCCTGATCGAGGAGGAAAATTTCTTTTTGTGTGATGACAAAATAGAAATGAACCATTATGCTATAGTTGGAGAAACTCATCAAATGTGTCTCCGCACAAGAAACCTCATAATGATAACCTCATTGTTTTTAATTTAAATGACAAACCTTTTGAAAATACCACTACTGTTCATTCTCTGAGAATTTGAAAATAACAGAGCATCCCACAATCACTTGAAAAAAGAAGGAAGATTATCAAAATAATTTTGCAAAAACGGTTTGGTGGCATTTGGAAGTTTCGTGACAGAAACGGAGGGAATTCAACCATTTGAGTGATTTGTTTTTCTTTTCAGCATGGGTTAATGCAATTAATGAACATTGTGAGGAACAGGCAGAGTCTCAATTGGAGAATGCAGGTATTGATTCCATTACATTTCGCACTTAAAACGAGCGTTCTACCACTTGAGCTATTACCTCTTAGTACACTGGGAAACACTAGGATAAATTTGGAAAATCAAAAACTGACAAACGCCAACGCCCTTTGTCTAGCAGCAACCAATAACTTTGTATTTGTAGTTGCCAGGTCCTCAAAGTTTCTGGTTCTAAACCCAATAGAAATGGAAGCATTTTAGTCATCAAACTGATTTTTTTTTCTATTTTGCTTTAAAAAATGCAAATAATGTGTGGTGAAGCCAGCGCTTCAATTGGAGAATACGGGCATCGATCCCGTTACCTCTCGCACGCTAAGCGAGCGCTCTACCATTTGAGCTAATTCCCCTTAGTACACAGGGAAACACTAGGATGAATTTGGATAATCAAAAACTGACAAACGCCAAAGCACTTTTCCTATCATTAGCCAATCCCTTTTTATTTTTAGTTCTCAGGTCCTCAAAATCACTGGTTCTAAGCCTAATAGACATGGATGCATTTTAGCCATCCAATTGATTCTTTTTCTGTTTGGTTTGAGAAAATGCAAACGATAAATAATGTGCCGTAAAGCCTGGGCTTCAATTGGAGAATACAGGCATCGATCCCGTTACCTCTCGCACGCTAAGCGAGCGCTCTACCACTTGAGCTAATTCCCCTTAATACACGGGAAAACATTAGGGGAAAAAAATGCAACCTTCAAAACTGACAAACAACAAGTCTGTGTCTATCCGCAACCAATTATTGTGTATTTGTGGTTCCAAGTACTCAAACTTGGTACCACAAGTTTGAGTTGTGGTACCAAGTTAGAATTCAGGGTCGAATTCTAACCATGAATTTGACCATTCTTGTAAACCTTGTCTTCAGTTTCTTTGCAATTGTATAAATTTCTCTTGCCATATTCTCTGTAGATTCTGTGAAAGTTGAACTATAAAATCTGACCCTTATGTTTGACCCTTATGCGTAGACGAGGTGGCCGAGTGGTGAAGGCGATGGACTGCTAATCCATTGTGCTCTGCACGCATGGGTTCGAATCCCATTCTCGTCGTAGTTGTCTGTTTTTGCATCTTTCTAAAAATGTGCCTTGACTTTTATCTTGTTCAAGTCGTGAACAGAGCAAAGCTTTAATGCTTTCACAATCGGATTCAAACCAACTCCTACGATCATTATCCTGATCGAGGAGGAAAATTTCTTTTTGTGTGATGACAAAATAGAAATGAACCATTATGCTATAGTTGGAGAAACTCATCAAATGTGTCTCCGCACAAGAAACCTCATAATGATAACCTCATTGTTTTTAATTTAAATGACAAACCTTTTGAAAATACCACTACTGTTCATTCTCTGAGAATTTGAAAATAACAGAGCATCCCACAATCACTTGAAAAAAGAAGGAAGATTATCAAAATAATTTTGCAAAAACGGTTTGGTGGCATTTGGAAGTTTCGTGACAGAAACGGAGGGAATTCAACCATTTGAGTGATTTGTTTTTCTTTTCAGCATGGGTTAATGCAATTAATGAACATTGTGAGGAACAGGCAGAGTCTCAATTGGAGAATGCAGGTATTGATTCCATTACATTTCGCACTTAAAACGAGCGTTCTACCACTTGAGCTATTACCTCTTAGTACACTGGGAAACACTAGGATAAATTTGGAAAATCAAAAACTGACAAACGCCAACGGCCTTTGTCTAGCAGCAACCAATAACTTTGTATTTGTAGTTGCCAGGTCCTCAAAGTTTCTGGTTCTAAACCCAATAGAAATGGAAGCATTTTAGTCATCAAACTGATTTTTTTTTCTATTTTGCTTTAAAAAATGCAAATAATGTGTGGTGAAGGCAGCGCTTCAATTGGAGAATACGGGCATCGATCCCGTTACCTCTCGCACGCTAAGCGAGCGCTCTACCACTTGAGCTAATTCCCCTTAGTACACAGGGAAACACTAGGATGAATTTGGATAATCAAAAACTGACAAACGCCAAAGCACTTTTCCTATCATTAGCCAATCCCTTTTTATTTTTAGTTCTCAGGTCCTCAAAATCACTAGTTCTAAGCCTAATAGACATGGATGCATTTTAGCCATCCAATTGATTCTTTTTCTGTTTGGTTTGAGAAAATGCAAATGATAAATAATGTGCCATAAAGCCTGGGCTTCAATTGGAGAATACAGGCATCGATCCCGTTACCTCTCGCACGCTAAGCGAGCGCTCTACCATTTGAGCTAATTCCCCTTAATACACGAGTAAACATTAGGGGAAAAAAATGCAACCTTCAAAACTGACAAACAACAAGTCTGTGTCTATCCGCAACCAATTATTGTGTATTTGTGGTTCCAAGTACTCAAACTTGGTACCACAAGTTTGAGTTGTGGTACCAAGTTAGAATTCATGGTCGAATTCTAACCCTGAATTTGACCATTCTTGTAAACCTTGTCTTCAGTTTCTTTGCAATTGTATAAATTTCTCTTGCCATATTCTCTGTAGATTCTGTGAAAGTTGAACTATAAAATCTGACCCTTATGTTTGACCCTTATGTGTAGACGAGGTGGCCGAGTGGTGAAGGCGATGGACTGCTAATCCATTGTGCTCTGCACGCATGGGTTCGAATCCCATTCTCGTCGTAGTTGTCTGTTTTTGCATCTTTCTACAAATGTGCCTTGACTTTTATCTTGTTCAAGTCGTGAACAGAGCAAAGCTTTAATGCTTTCACAATCGGATTCAAACCAACTCCTACGATCATTATCCTGATCGAGGAGGCAAACTTCTTTTTGTTTGATGACAAAATAGAAACGAACCATTATGCTATAGTTGGAGAAACTCATCAAATGTGTCTCCGCACAAGAAACCTCATAATGATAACCTCATTGTTTTTTATTTAAATGACAAACCTTTTGAAAATACCACTACTGTTCATTCTCTGAGAATTTGAAAATAACAGAGCATCCCACAATCACTTGAAAAAAGAAGGAAGATTATCAAAATAATTTTGCAAAAACGGTTTGGTGGCATTTGGAAGTTTCGTGACAGAAACGGAGGGAATTCAACCATTTGAGTGATTTGTTTTTCTTTTCAGCATGGGTTAATGCAATTAATGAACATTGTGAGGAACAGGCAGAGTCTCAATTGGAGAATGCAGGTATTGATTCCATTACATTTCGCACTTAAAACGAGCGTTCTACCACTTGAGCTATTACCTCTTAGTACACTGGGAAACACTAGGATAAATTTGGAAAATCAAAAACTGACAAACGCCAACGCCCTTTGTCTAGCAGCAACCAATAACTTTGTATTTGTAGTTGCCAGGTCCTCAAAGTTTCTGGTTCTAAACCCAATAGAAATGGAAGCATTTTAGTCATCAAACTGATTTTTTTTTCTATTTTGCTTTAAAAAATGCAAATAATGTGTGGTGAAGCCAGCGCTTCAATTGGAGAATACGGGCATCGATCCCGTTACCTCTCGCACGCTAAGCGAGCGCTCTACCACTTGAGCTAATTCCCCTTAGTACACAGGGAAACACTAGGATGTATTTGGATAATCAAAAACTGACAAACGCCAAAGCACTTTTCCTATCATTAGCCAATCCCTTTTTATTTTTAGTTCTCAGGTCCTCAAAATCACTAGTTCTAAGCCTAATAGACATGGATGCATTTTAGCCATCCAATTGATTCTTTTTCTGTTTGGTTTGAGAAAATGCAAATGATAAATAATGTGCCGTAAAGCCTGGGCTTCAATTGGAGAATACAGGCATCGATCCCGTTACCTCTCGCACGCTAAGCGAGCGCTCTACCACTTGAGCTAATTCCCCTTAATACACGAGAAAACATTAGGGGAAAAAAATGCAACCTTCAAAACTGACAAACAACAAGTCTGTGTCTATCCGCAACCAATTATTGTGTATTTGTGGTTCCAAGTACTCAAACTTGGTACCACAAGTTTGAGTTGTGGTACCAAGTTAGAATTCATGGTCGAATTCTAACCCTGAATTTGACCATTCTTGTAAACCTTGTCTTCAGTTTCTTTGCAATTGTATAAATTTCTCTTGCCATATTCTCTGTAGATTCTGTGAAAGTTGAACTATAAAATCTGACCCTTATGTTTGACCCTTATGTGTAGACGAGGTGGCCGAGTGGTGAAGGCGATGGACTGCTAATCCATTGTGCTCTGCACGCATGGGTTCGAATCCCATTCTCGTCGTAGTTGTCTGTTTTTGCATCTTTCTACAAATGTGCCTTGACTTTTATCTTGTTCAAGTCGTGAACAGAGCAAAGCTTTAATGCTTTCACAATCGGATTCAAACCAACTCCTACGATCATTATCCTGATCGAGGAGGCAAACTTCTTTTTGTTTGATGACAAAATAGAAACGAACCATTATGCTATAGTTGGAGAAACTCATCAAATGTGTCTCCGCACAAGAAACCTCATATAGATAACCTCATTGTTTTTAATTTAAATGACAAACCTTTTGAAAATACCACTACTGTTCATTCTCTGAGAATTTGAAAATAACAGAGCATCCCACAATCACTTGAAAAAAGAAGGAAGATTATCAAAATAATTTTGCAAAAACGGTTTGGTGGCATTTGGAAGTTTCGTGACAGAAACGGAGGGAATTCAACCATTTGAGTGATTTGTTTTTCTTTTCAGCATGGGTTAATGCAATTAATGAACATTGTGAGGAACAGGCAGAGTCTCAATTGGAGAATGCAGGTATTGATTCCATTACATTTCGCACTTAAAACGAGCATTCTACCACTTGAGCTATTACCTTTTAGTACACTGGGAAACACTAGGATAAATTTGGAAAATCAAAAACTGACAAACGCCAACGCCCTTTGTCTAGCAGCAACCAATAACTTTGTATTTGTAGTTGCCAGGTCCTCAAAGTTTCTGGTTCCAAACCCAATAGAAATGGAAGCATTTTAGTCATCAAACTGATTTTTTTTCTATTTTGCTTTAAAAAATGCAAATAATGTGTGGTGAAGCCAGCGCTTCAATTGGAGAATATGGGCATCGATCCCGTTACCTCTCGCACGCTAAGCGAGCGCTCTACCACTTGAGCTAATTCCCCTTAATACACGGGAAAACATTAGGGGAAAAAAATGCAACCTTCAAAACTGACAAACAACAAGTCTGTGTCTATCCGCAACCAATTATTGTGTATTTGTGGTTCCAAGTACTCAAACTTGGTACCACAAGTTTGAGTTGTGGTACCAAGTTAGAATTCAGGGTCGAATTCTAACCCTGAATTTGACCATTCTTGTAAACCTTGTCTTCAGTTTCTTTGCAATTGTATAAATTTCTCTTGCCATATTCTCTGTAGATTCTGTGAAAGTTGAACTATAAAATCTGACCCTTATATTTGACCCTTATGTGTAGACGAGGTGGCCGAGTGGTGAAGGCGATGGACTGCTAATCCATTGTGCTCTGCACGCATGGGTTCGAATCCCATTCTTGTGGTAGTTGTCTGTTTTTGCATCTTTCTAAAAATGTGCCTTGACTTTTATCTTGTTCAAGTCGTGAACAGAGCAAAGCTTTAATGCTTTCACAATCGGATTCAAACCAACTCCTACGATCATTATCCTGATCGAGGAGGAAAATTTCTTTTTGTGTGATGACAAAATAGAAATGAACCATTATGCTATAGTTGGAGAAACTCATCAAATGTGTCTCCGCACAAGAAACCTCATAATGATAACCTCATTGTTTTTAATTTAAATGACAAACCTTTTGAAAATACCACTACTGTTCATTCTCTGAGAATTTGAAAATAACAGAGCATCCCACAATCACTTGAAAAAAGAAGGAAGATTATCAAAATAATTTTGCAAAAACGGTTTGGTGGCATTTGGAAGTTTCGTGACAGAAACGGAGGGAATTCAACCATTTGAGTGATTTGTTTTTCTTTTCAGCATGGGTTAATGCAATTAATGAACATTGTGAGGAACAGGCAGAGTCTCAATTGGAGAATGCAGGTATTGATTCCATTACATTTCGCACTTAAAACGAGCGTTCTACCACTTGAGCTATTACCTCTTAGTACACTGGGAAACACTAGGATAAATTTGGAAAATCAAAAACTGACAAACGCCAACGCCCTTTGTCTAGCAGCAACCAATAACTTTGTATTTGTAGTTGCCAGGTCCTCAAAGTTTCTGGTTCCAAACCCAATAGAAATGGAAGCATTTTAGTCATCAAACTGATTTTTTTTTCTATTTTGCTTTAAAAAATGCAAATAATGCGTGGTGAATCCAGCGCTTCAATTGGAGAATACGGGCATCGATCCCGTTACCTCTCGCACGCTAAGCGAGCGCTCTACCACTTGAGCTAATTCCCCTTAGTACACAGGGAAACACTAGGATGTATTTGGATAATCAAAAACTGACAAACGCCAAAGCACTTTTCCTATCATTAGCCAATCCCTTTTTATTTTTAGTTCTCAGGTCCTCAAAATCACTAGTTCTAAGCCTAATAGACATGGATGCATTTTAGCCATCCAATTGATTCTTTTTCTGTTTGGTTTGAGAAAATGCAAATGATAAATAATGTGCCGTAAAGCCTGGGCTTCAATTGGAGAATACAGGCATCGATCCCGTTACCTCTCGCACGCTAAGCGAGCGCTCTACCACTTGAGCTAATTCCCCTTAATACACAAGAAAACATTAGGGGAAAAAAATGCAACCTTCAAAACTGACAAACAACAAGTCTGTGTCTATCCGCAACCAATTATTGTGTATTTGTGGTTCCAAGTACTCAAACTTGGTACCACAAGTTTGAGTTGTGGTACCAAGTTAGAATTCAGGGTCGAATTCTAACCATGAATTTGACCATTCTTGTAAACCTTGTCTTCAGTTTCTTTGCAATTGTATAAATTTCTCTTGCCATATTCTCTGTAGATTCTGTGAAAGTTGAACTATAAAATCTGACCCTTATGTTTAACCTTATGTGTAGACGAGGTGGCCGAGTGGTGAAGGCGATGGACTGCTAATCCATTGTGCTCTGCACGCATGGGTTCGAATCCCATTCTCGTCGTAGTTGTCTGTTTTTGCATCTTTCTAAAAATGTGCCTTGACTTTTATCTTGTTCAAGTCGTGAACAGAGCAAAGCTTTAATGCTTTCACAATCGGATTCAAACCAACTCCTACGATCATTATCCTGATCGAGGAGGAAAATTTCTTTTTGTGTGATGACAAAATAGAAATGAACCATTATGCTATAGTTGGAGAAACTCATCAAATGTGTCTCCGCACAAGAAACCTCATAATGATAACCTCATTGTTTTTAATTCAAATGACAAACCTTTTGAAAATACCACTACTGTTCATTCTCTGAGAATTTGAAAATAACAGAGCATCCCACAATCACTTGAAAAAAGAAGGAAGATTATCAAAATAATTTTGCAAAAACGGTTTGGTGGCATTTGGAAGTTTCGTGACAGAAACGGAGGGAATTCAACCATTTGAGTGATTTGTTTTTCTTTTCAGCATGGGTTAATGCAATTAATGAACATTGTGAGGAACAGGCAGAGTCTCAATTGGAGAATGCAGGTATTGATTCCATTACATTTCGCACTTAAAACGAGCGTTCTACCACTTGAGCTATTACCTCTTAGTACACTGGGAAACACTAGGATAAATTTGGAAAATCAAAAACTGACAAACGCCAACGCCCTTTGTCTAGCAGCAACCAATAACTTTGTATTTGTAGTTGCCAGGTCCTCAAAGTTTCTGGTTCTAAACCCAATAGAAATGGAAGCATTTTAGTCATCAAACTGATTTTTTTTTCTATTTTGCTTTAAAAAATGCAAATAATGTGTGGTGAAACCAGCGCTTCAATTGGAGAATATGGGCATCGATCCCGTTACCTCTCGCACGCTAAGCGAGCGCTCTACCACTTGAGCTAATTCCCCTTAGTACACAGGGAAACACTAGGATGAATTTGGATAATCAAAAACTGACAAACGCCAAAGCACTTTTCCTATCATTAGCCAATCCCTTTTTATTTTTAGTTCTCAGGTCCTCAAAATCACTGGTTCTAAGCCTAATAGACATGGATGCATTTTAGCCATCCAATTGATTCTTTTTCTGTTTGGTTTGAGAAAATGCAAACGATAAATAATGTGCCGTAAAGCCTGGGCTTCAATTGGAGAATACAGGCATCGATCCCGTTACCTCTCGCACGCTAAGCGAGCGCTCTACCATTTGAGCTAATTCCCCTTAATACACGAGAAAACATTAGGGGAAAAAAATGCAACCTTCAAAACTGACAAACAACAAGTCTGTGTCTATCCGCAACCAATTATTGTGTATTTGTGGTTCCAAGTACTCAAACTTGGTACCACAAGTTTGAGTTGTGGTACCAAGTTAGAATTCAGGGTTGAATTCTAACCCTGAATCTGACCATTCTTGTAAACCTTGTCTTCAGTTTCCTTGCAATTGTATAAATTTCTCTTGCCATATTCTCTGTAGATTCTGTGAAAGTTGAACTATAAAATCTGTCATTTCCACCAAAATGTCTGGCTGTAATGTGTAGACAAGGTGGCCGAGTGGTGAAGGCGAAGGACTGCTAATCCATTGTGTTCTGCACGCATGGGTTCGAATCTCATTATCGCCGCAGGTGTTTTTTTTTTTTTTGCATCTTTCTAAAAATGTGCCTTGACTTTTATCTTTTTCAAGTAGTGGACCGAGCAAAGCTTTAATGCTTTCACAATCGGAATCAAACAAACTCCTACCATCATTATCCTGATCGAGGAGGAAAACTTCTGTTTGTGTGATGACAAAATAGAAACGAACCATCATGCTATAGTTGGAGAAACTCATCAAATGTGTCTCCGCACAAGAAACCTCATAATGATAACCTCATTGTTTTTAATTTAAATGACAAACCTTTTGAAAATACCACTACTGTTCATTCTCTGAGAATTTGAAAATAACAGAGCATCCCACAATCACTTGAAAAAAGAAGGAAGATTATCAAAATAATTTTGCAAAAACGGTTTGGTGGCATTTGGAAGTTTCGTGACAGAAACGGAGGGAATTCAACCATTTGAGTGATTTGTTTTTCTTTTCAGCATGGGTTATTGCAATTAATGAACATTGTGAGGAACAGGCAGAGTCTCAATTGGAGAATGCAGGTATTGATTCCATTACATTTCGCACTTAAAACGAGCGTTCTACCACTTGAGCTATTACCTCTTAGTACACTGGGAAACACTAGGATAAATTTGGAAAATCAAAAACTGACAAACGCCAACGCCCTTTGTCTAGCAGCAACCAATAACTTTGTATTTGTAGTTGCCAGGTCCTCAAAGTTTCTGGTTCCAAACCCAATAGAAATGGAAGCATTTTAGTCATCAAACTGATTTTTTTTTCTATTTTGCTTTAAAAAATGCAAATAATGTGTGGTGAAGCCAGCGCTTCAATTGGAGAATATGGGCATCGATCCCATTACCTCTCGCACGCTAAGCGAGCGCTCTACCACTTGAGCTAATTCCCCTTAGTACACAGGGAAACACTAGGATGAATTTGGATAATCAAAAACTGACAAACGCCAAAGCACTTTTCCTATCATTAGCCAATCCCTTTTTATTTTTAGTTCTCAGGTCCTCAAAATCACTAGTTCTAAGCCTAATAGACATGGATGCATTTTAGCCATCCAATTGATTCTTTTTCTGTTTGGTTTGAGAAAATGCAAATGATAAATAATGTGCCGTAAAGCCTGGGCTTCAATTGGAGAATACAGGCATCGATCCCGTTACCTCTCGCACGCTAAGCGAGCGCTCTACCACTTGAGCTAATTCCCCTTAATACACGAGAAAACATTAGGGGAAAAAAATGCAACCTTCAAAACTGACAAACAACAAGTCTGTGTCTATCCGCAACCAATTATTGTGTATTTGTGGTTCCAAGTACTCAAACTTGGTACCACAAGTTTGAGTTGTGGTACCAAGTTAGAATTCAGGGTCGAATTCTAACCCTGAATTTGACCATTCTTGTAAACCTTGTCTTCAGTTTCTTTGCAATTGTATAAATTTCTCTTGCCATATTCTCTGTAGATTCTGTGAAAGTTGAACTATAAAATCTGTCATTTCCACCAAAATGTCTAGCTGTAATGTGTAGACAAGGTGGCCGAGTGGTGAAGGCGAAGGACTGCTAATCCATTGTGTTCTTCACTTATGGGTTCGAATCCCATTATCGCCGCAGGTGTTTTTTTTTTTTTTTGCATCTTTCTAAAAATGTGCCTTGACTTTTATCTTTTTCAAGTAGTGGACCGAGCAAAGCTTTAATGCTTTCACAATCGGAATCAAACAAACTCCTACCATCATTATCCTGATCGAGGAGGAAAACTTCTGTTTGTGTGATGACAAAATAGAAACGAACCATCATGCTATAGTTGGAGAAACTCACCAATTATGTCTCTGCACAAGAAACCTCCTATAAAATATGTCATTTCCACCAAAATGTCTTGCTCTAATGGGTAGACGAGGCGGCCGAGTGGTGAAGGCAATGGACTGCTAATCCATTGTGCTCTGCATGCATGGGTTCGAATTCCATTCTCTTCGTAGTTGTCTGTTTTAGCATCTTTTTAAAAATGTGCCCTGACTTTTATCTTGTTCAAGTCATGGAAAAAGCAAAGCTTTAACGCCTTTACAATCGAAATCAAACATATTCCTACCATGATTATCCTGATCGCGCAGGCAAACTTCTGTTTGTGTGATGACAAAATAGAAACGAACCATTATGCTATAGTTGGAGAAACTCACCAAATGTGTCTCCGTACAAGAAACCTCATAATAAAAACCTCATTGTTTTTAATTTAAATGACAAACCTTTTGAAAACACGACTACTGTTTATTCTCTGACAATTTGAAATTAAAAGCGCATCCCACGATCACTTGTAAAAAGGAAGATTATCAAAATCAATTGCCAAACGGTTTGGTGGCATTTGGAAGTTTTGTGACTGAAATGAAGGGAATTTAACCATCCGAATGATTTGTTTTTCTTTTTAGCATGGGGAAAAATGCAATTAATGAACATTGTGAGGAAGAGGCAGGGTCTCAATACGAGAATACAGGCATCGATACCATTACCTCTTGCACGCTAAACAGGCACTCTACCACTTGAGTTAATTCCCCTTACAATGAGAAAACCTAGGAAGAATTTGGGAAATCAAAAACTAAAATACGCCAACGCCCTTTGTCTAGCAGCAACCAATAACTTTGTATTTGTAGTTGCCAGGTCCTCAAAGTTTCTGGTTCTAAACCCAATAGAAATGGATGCAATTTAGCCATCCAACTGATCTTTTTTTTCTATTTTGCATGAGAAAATGCAAATAATGTGAGGTGAAGCCAGGACTTCAACTGGAGAATACAGGCATCGATCCCGTTACCTCTCGCACGCTATGCGAGCGCTCTACCATTTGAGCTACTTCCCCATTGCACACTAGGAAACCCTAGGATGAATTTGGGAAATCAAAAACTGACAAACACCAAAGTCCTTTGCCTATCACTAGCCAATGCTTTTGTATTTTTAGTTTTCCGGCCCTCAAAATTTCTGGTTCTAAATCCAATAGAAATGGATGCATTCTAGTCATTCAATTGATTCTTTTTCTATTTTGCTTGAGAAAATACAAATAATGAAAAATGTGCAGTAAAGCCAGGGCTTCAACTGGAGAATACAGGCATTGATCCCGTTACCTTTCACACGCTAAGCGAGCGCTCTACCACTTGAGCTAATTCCCCTTGGTACACTGGGAAACACTAGGAAAAAAATGCAACGTTCAAAACGGACAACCAACAAGTCTGTCGTCTATCCGCAACCAATCACTGTGTATTTTTGGTTCCAAGTACTCAAACTTTTTGGATCTAACCATGATTTTGACCATTCTTGTAAACCTTGTCTTCAGTTACTTTGCAATTATACAAATTTTTCTTGCCACATCCTCTGTAGATTCTGTGAAAGTTAAACTATAAATACTGTCATTTCCACCAGTGTATCTCTCGCACGCTAACGTAGAGCTTAAGCTTGAAAACAAAATATGACATTTCCTCAGGTATGAGTTTCAGAGAGTATGTTGACAACGTTGCATATAGTGTTGGAGTTCATCCATCGAGGGACAGGTAGAACTTATTTTGGAGTGAAAATTAGAGTTTAGATGAGTTAACTCTACAAAAACATAATCCATGTTTGTAGGAGTGTCATGTGTGTCATGGGGTTCTTCCAGAGGAAAGTGGAAGCTAGGTTGAATTAAGACTGGAGGTAATACGTCAGGATCGAATGAAAATAGTTCAGATGGCTCTAGGTATGCAAGTTTAGGTATCAAACTTTTCAATAATGCAGTTTTTATGCACATATGTCCAGCTTTGTTTTTAAACTATTTGTAAAAATTCTAAGTAAACAGATCCATTATTTTGCGTATTATCTTTTTTTAGCAGAACTTTGTTTGTGGTAGCTCATGATGATTAACATCCATCGAAAGTCTTTTAATTAGTTTGGGAAGGATGCATTACGTTTTGCACCTTATAGTCTGTGTCTGCTCAGAAATCTCATAATTTTTTCTTGCCCTTCATCAGACATCTGTCTACAGAGGATTGAATGTCAGAGCTCTGCCATTTGCTCATTTGCATTCTTAGGTTGTGCCCCCTGACTTGCATCAAAAAACAAAAAAAAAGCTCTTCTTAAAGGTCATAACTTACATTTTTGCTTCACAATGTCTCATCTAGTTACAAAATTAATGGAAATAATTCAGAAACCAATTGTTTTAAAAGAACATAGTAAGGCTTTTTTGTTGTATTAACCGTTCTCCAAGTCGAGGGGAGCCAGATAGGGTGGTTCGGGCATTTGGTCAGGATGCACCCCGAGTGCCTCGCTGGTGAGGTGTTTCGGGCACGTCCCACTGGGAGGAGACGAAGAGGCAGACCTCGCACCTGCTGGAGAGACTATGTCCCACAGCTGGCTGAGGAACGACTTGGGATCCTTCCGGTTGACCTGGAGGATGCAGCTGGGGTAAGAGAAGCCTGGGGTTCCCATCTGAGGCTGTTGCCCCCACGATCCGGCCTCGAATAAGCGGAAGACGACGGAATGGAACGATCAATGGTCAGCTAACAATTCCGCAGTTTTGTCCGAGCATTTCTCAGTGTACTGCGGGGAATTAGCTTAAGTCGTAGATCGCTCGTTTAGCGTGCGAGAAGTGATGGGATCAATGCCTGTATTCACCAGCTGAGGCTAAAGTCCATCCATTTTTGTCACTAAATTTCCAAAGTAAACCAAACCAGTTTGCAAATTGCTTTAGCCAATCATCCCTATGACAAGTCATCAGATGATACCCTACAGTAGTGGTATTCCCAAATTGTTTGTCGGATAAATGCAAATAAATGAGTCTATCTTTAAGAGGTTTCTGGTATGGAGACACATTTGACGAAGTTTTCCAACTGTTGTATAATGGATCATTTCTATTTTCTCATCCCGAACACATAATTCCTCAATGGGTTGATTCCAATTGAGAAAGCATTAAAGCTTTGGACTGCCCACAACTTGAACAAGATGAAAGTCAAGGCACATTTGTTGAAAGATGCAAAAAAAGACTGCAACGAGGATGGAATTCGAACTCTTGCATATTCCTTCCAAATTATTGTGCAAATAGAATTTAAACATCACCGTCCATATTGCTTTGGAATATCTGAGTTGTGCTTAATGTCAGGGTCTTTGGATTTCAAAAATCTGATTCTTGTGATAATCAATTGATTTGAGTCGTTAATCATAGGGAAAAAAAACTCAGTCTGTACCACATTATTAAAAAGATCACCTCTTTGCAATCTGGAATCTAGGCTAAAAGGGTATCAAGTAGATTAAATTAAAGGCATGATGAGGAAGGATTCTGCCAGACAAATACGCTGGGTTTAGAGAGCAGCTGCTAAAACTACTTTACAAAGCAGCTAACAGAAAGTACTACAGTAATCAAAATGATGGATCATTCAGCGGCTTGCAGCTCTGCAGAAACCTCTAAAGAAAAATCTTATTTGCAAAATAATTTATAAATCAGCGTAAAGCATGGGTCGGAAACCTTCAAACCATTTTTGAACAATTTTGATGGAAAAGGAAAGACCTTGAACAGCAACACCTTTTCAACTTCTTAATTGTTTTTGTTGACATGCTTCATTTTTTGGTAGCAGTCTTTTCAAATATAGATGTTTGTACACATCCATATAAATAGATTTTAACAATTGCCTTTTAAAAGTGAGCATTCCCCGCCCCCCATTCACAGACAAAAATGAAATGTTTAAGTCCCATTTGGGGACAAATCAGTTTTCTAAGAAAACTCCATTTTCATTGAAGTAGATTTTGGCCGCGGGGTCTCCATCAAAGTTGAAAAAAGACTTCTTGCAAGGAATTTGGTGACATGAAAAAAGGTTTATTACAGAAAAATCATGGTAACAAATTGGATGGAGGCCAGACGGACGAAAATGCCACACCGACAGATTGTGAGGTGGTCTTTTAAAGGGCTCTGATGGAAAATTGCGCATCCTTCTTTATCATATTTTACCAATTTTAGGCACAAAGAGATCCCTTTTCTACCACCTGTTTTCAATCGGTCATCCTGGTGGTCACCAGTTGAACTTTTGAGATGTCTCTCAAGCAAATGCAGAGTTTTATTTTAGCTTTTGGTTCCACCAAGTCTGGTAACCTTAATTTTAACTCTAAAGCAGATGTCTCTGTGAATGAAATGTTCATCTGAAATAATCTATATTTTCAGACATTACACCATCTAACCCTGTCTTCTATCTATTCTGCTATCATGTCAACTGCACTTCTATTCTCTTTGGCTTCATCCAGACATCTCATCTTTGTTCTTCCTCTATAAGGCTTCTCTCCAGGAGTTCAAAATTCAACATTCTTTTGACAATGTATTGCTTGAACCATCTCAGTCTGGCTGACTTTTATCACTAGAAAATGGGTTAAATATGAGATTCTAAAACTGATCTAGAGAGGCTCAACAATCCAGCAGAAACTTTGTAAACTGACAGAAGGAGACAATGGGTTCCAGAGTCTGAGTAGCAATGAGTCTGCCAGGGAGATTGAGAGTGAGATTAATTCCATCACCAGAAGCAATCTGAATGCAAATAGCTGCTGTGGCAATTATCTGACAATGTTTGGAAGCCAGACTCTTGGTGTGCGATCAGTCAAGGTGGTAGGTGCAGTGAACCTCTTTAGACCTGGTAATTATGTCCCTGGATAGAGGAAGAAAATATCACCCTGACTTGTTAGCAGATTGTTCCCACACTAGATGAGACAAACAAACAAGAACAGGTTACTTTAACCTGAAGAAATTAGCTTGCTCATACTGAATTTTTTTTTTTTTTTTTCTCAAAAGGTCAGAAATGGTAAATACCGTAACTTCACGACTATAAGGCGTCTTAGATTTTCTTCAAAATGAGCGGTGCGCCCTTTCGTACAGTGCACCTTGTGTGTGACAAAAGGCAGACTTTAAAGAAAAAGCGGTGCCCGTGAGACGAGGCGGACCTGAAAGAAAAGGCATGAGAACGTTAAAGAGTGAAGTGTGGGCGTGGATTGTGTATAAAAAAGGTATGTGCTGTATGCACAACATTCCTGTTTTAACCCTGAAAATGGCAAAGAGACACGCTTATGACGCTCAGTTTAAGCTGAAGGCAATCAGCCACGCGGAGGAACATGTGAATTGAGCCATGTAAGGCTGGAAAGCAGCGCCGGGCGAGTTACGCTACAGTTTGCCAATGGATTGTAAATGCTTGGACTACCGTGTCTGCTGGTACTGTTATCTGAGCTTTCGCAAAAGCTGGTGTCCTTTCTGAGGAGCCGCACAGTACAGACAGTGACTTTGACAGCGAGGAGGGAAGTGGACCTGCTCTGTTGGATTTTGCGCAGCTGTTCGATTCTGAAACAGAGGATGAGGACTTTGACGGATTTGAATAAAGACTATTACCGGTAATGTGCTTGTTTAGTATCGTTACTACTTAAATAAAGCACAACCAAACTCAGTTTTGCTCCCGATCTTATTTTTTAATATGCACATTTGCATACTTGCGTGTGTGTTGTTGTAAGGCGGTGTGTGACTGAGACTGCGCCTTTTCGTACGGTGCGCCTTATGGTCGTGAAATTACGGTAACTTTATGCAAAGTAATGAAACAGAGTAGTAAAGCTAAAAACTTTTAATCAAACTTTTTTATTTTTTTCTTGATGCTAACATGTGGAGAGGCTATACATACACACAAGAAGCCTTGTGACTCATGTCACCAAGACAGGCAGGAGCAGAAAGTTGGCTTAAAGGCCTCGGTGGTTAATGAGGTGGACTCTTTGTATGCTGGGAGAACCTGTCGCAGCTGTCCGTTCCTATATCTGCTCCCCTGGCAAGCCCTGCACTTGCCACCAAACACACTACCTCCACGTCCAAGAACAGTGTAGAGAGGAACCTGACAGGCTGAGGATTCCTATGTTTTTAATGGCCATCACCTGTTCACAGTTGACAAGTTACATCACCCCTTCTTCCACTCTTACAGATCAGGCTGACATTTTCTACAGCAGTCGTACTTTTATGTGTGATGCATTATAGAGAAAAATTGGGCTGCAGTGAGAAGCTGTGATTGAACTTTTTCTTTGTTCGGTAATTTGTACGCCTAGGTCTCGTTTGTAATTTATTGGAATCATAGGTGCTGTATAAATTTGAATAGTTTTAAACCAGGTACAGAAGGGTATAAAATTGTTTCGAGGAAGATTTTGAGGAACAAAGCTTGAAAATAAACGTTTGATGATGCCAGGGACAGCATGCAAAGAGTAATATATACAGGGTCATCTGTAAAGAGTTTGTTTCATTCTGTCGTCTTCCACTTGTCCAGGGCTGAGTCGCGGGGCCATCAGCTTTAGACGGGAAGCCCAGGCATCTCTCATCCCGGCTGCATCCTCCAGCTCACCGAGAAGGATCCCGAGTCGTTCCCCGGACTGCTGTGAGACATAGTCTCTCCAGCGGGTCCAGGGTCTGTCTCTTGGTCTCCACTCAGTGAGACATGCCTGAAACACCTCACCAGCGAAGCGCTCGGGGGGCATCCTGACCAGATGCCTGAACCACCCCCATCTGGCTCCTCTCGACCTGGAGGAGGAGCGGCTCGACACCAAGCTCCTCTCAGATGGCAGAGCTCCTCCCCCGATCTCTGAGTGAGAGCCCACCCACCCTGCAGAGGATGCTCATTTCGGCGGCTTGTATTCACAATCTCATTCTTTCGGTCACCAGCCATAGGTGAGGGTTGGAACGTAGATCGACTTGTAAATCGAGAATTTGCTTTTTGGCTCAGGTCTCTCTTTACCACGACGGATCGATGCAGCATGCTAGTTATTGCTGACGCCGCACCAATCCGCCTGTCGATCTCATCCTTTCCCCACTCGTGAACAAGACTCCGAGATACTTAAACTCCTCCACTTGGGGCAGGACCCTGTCCTGTTTCGCAGGGATCATTCTACCCTTTTTCAGGCGAGGACCATGGTCTTGGATTTGGAGAGGTTGATTCCCATCCCGGCCGCTTCACACTAGGCAGAAAATAGATCCAGTGACAGCTGGAGATCACGGCCCGATGAAGCCAACAGAACAACATCATCCGCAAAAAGCAGAGATCCGATCCTAAGGTCACCAAACCGGATCCCTCCAACGCCTCGGCTGCGCCTAGATATTCTGTCCATAAAAGTGATGAATAGAATCGGTGACAAAGGGCAGCCTTGGCGGAGTCCAACTCTCTCTGGAAATGGAATCGACATACCTCCGACTATGCGGACCAAGCTGTGGCTCCAGTCGTATTCAGACCGGACAGCCCGTACCAAGGGCTCTGAGACTCCGTACTCCCGGAGCACCCCCGACAGGAGTCCCCTAGAGACACGGTCGAATGCCTTCTCCAGATCCACAAAGCACATGTAGACTGGTTGGGCAAACTCCCAAGACCCTTCCAGGATCCTGAAGAGGGTAAAGAGCTGGTCCGTAGTTCTACGTCCGGGACAGAAACCACATGTAAGGAGTATAGCTTGGAAATCCCAAGATACAAGTTGAAAACATTTCCAAAGGTGGTCGAGAATGACCACGCCAAGATCATGTCGGACTTTTCAAATCTTTACTGACCAAATGATGGTAAAAACTGATGGATTGTGGTAGTGGTGGATGTGGCAATGCCAAGTGACAGAAACATCAAGAAAAAGGAGCACAATAAAATACCACAGACTTAAAGAAGAGCTGGAGAAGGTTTGGAAAGTGACGGCAATAGTGTCCATAGAGACCAGAGTACTCATAGTGGTAATCTCCCAGCTGGAGGAGTGGCTAGAAAAGATCTGTAGAAAAACATGCAGCATTTCTACTCCGAAGAGTACAATCAAATAAGCAGTGATTAGTTGCGTGTGATCATGAACAAACTTAAGAACTAAATTTAAATATCTCAAGAATATCTATTTTTCTTTTTTATGTAGAGAGACCTGGGCTACCCAATTGAGCAAGTTCAGCAACTGAAACTTTTTCAAAAAAGTGTCTTTAGTCCTTTTTTTTTCCTTCAGATAAATCAGACCAATTTTTCGCTCAAAAAGAACCCTGAGTGATGACCAATGATGGCATCGCAAGCAGGAAATAGACAGCTTAGCTTTGAGTGCGACAGCAGACAAAGGGATTGCATCTGGCATGATCAAACACATGCAGTGGGTATGCTGCATTTTCAAAAAAGGGTTATATCATATTAGTTTCAGAATCGATTTTACCAGTAAAAATGTGGATTTATATTAATGACATTATTAACACTGGCAAACGTTACATCTTTGTTTTTTTCTTTCTCATTAGAACGGTGCATATGTTCTATTTATTTCCAGGCTATATTTTGGTCGCCAAGTTTAAAAAAAAAAAAAAAAAAAATTAATCATTCTTTTTATTCATCTAAACACATCCTTGCATGAATCTGAGGAAGACTTATTTTTTTATTTAGTTAAATTGCCTCTACAGATGTCCCCGGCAGCAAGTTTGCAGCTCGGATTGTTATTTCAAACTCATTTTGCAGACAATGGGCTTTTAGATCACTCCCATCTCTGTGATGTTTGGTTGTAAACTTCCATATAATGTGACACCATCTTGTGTAACAATAACACACAACACACTCTACAATTCTTCAGAACTAGCCATGGTTCAAATAAATTATGTAAAAGCTCCTCAGCTCATATCTTTTAATCACTGATGCAGAAACGCCATCCAAACACGTCTTCCAAGACTTTTCTCTTCTGTATTTTGGAGTCTGTTTTTTCATTGATGCTTTCAGAAGCCAAATGTTTGATGACACAAATACAAGAGCTTTCTGGTGAAAAACAAAGTCTATAGATGCTTTACTGAAGGGAATAGTTGTTTTTGTATGTTTAAATTAAACTTTTTCCTCGCTTTATGTAATTTCACAGCAAGGCACAGGACTTTGAAAGGAAGTTCAGATTCTATTTCAACTTGTATGGCAGATTGTGTTTTGGGCAAGAAGCTCAAAAGGAAATTCTTCTAGATTCACCTCGAACATTGGTGCAATCATCTCAGAGGTAAGATCTTAAGCCCGAGCCCGAATCCGAAGGTTGAGTCGGACCTAAAATGTCAATCATTACTTTGGGTCGGGTCGGGCTCGGGCTTCTCTCTCGCTGACCTTTTATAAAATGTAAATTAAAACGATGTGTGGGTACTAAACTAAGGAATACTTGTTATAAAATTAATAAACAGAGAAGTAATGTTTAACTATGAACCCCCCCTCTTAATTTGATAATCTTCCCCTGCGCAAGTCTGTATTTATTTTGAACTGGTATCACCAATATGAGGGAGCAAGAAGTTAAGAAAAAACCAAAGGCAGAAGAACTGTAAAGACAAAAACGCACCTGTAAGAGTGAGGTGTGGAAAAGCTTCAAACTGATTGTTCAAAATGCTACAGAAACTTGCGTTGGCTTTGCTGAATGTAGTCAATGTGGCGCTTTGCTTTCATACGACACCAAAAAGACTGGCACCTCGATGCTGAGCAGGCTTTTAAACAGCTGGACTGGCAAAAGTGATGATTGTCAAAGATCTATTTGATCAATTGTTTCAAAGACCGTCCCTCCTCTTCGCGCTAAGCAGGCCATCACAGACAAGTGCGTTAGGGGTCCTAAAGAGTGATTTATTTTTTTTTTTATTTAAAAAGCGTGTTCCTGAAAATGTTCCTATTCATAAATAACCCTCCTCCTCCCGAGTCCTCACAAATAAAATATGACATTTCGGGCTTGTTTCAGGCTGGGGGCTGCAAATCGAGTTGATTGGTCGGGCTCAGTCCGGGTTGGCTTTTAATACCCACGGGCCGGGTTGGCTTTTTTTAGGTCCGATCTCATCTCTGAATCATCTACACATGGGGTCCTGCTATCCCACTTGCTTTCAGGCAAGACACAGGATACATCCCAAACAGGTCGCCAGTCTGTTGTGGGTCTACACATGCACAACGATCCACACACAATTATTCATAGGGGCAGTGTCATAGTGAACAGTTAACATGACACAAATGTTTTTGAAAGGTTGGAGGAAGTCAGAGTACTTGGAGAAATCTTCATACACCGGAAGAACATGCAAACTTTATAGAGAAAGAACAAGGTTTCAAATCTCACCCCCTTTCTGGGAGTCGAATCTCAACCTTCTAGCTGTGTGACCACTGTGCCAACCACTGTCACCTGCAACCCAGGCAAGACCTATTTCTCATAAAATCGAACCCTTTATTTTATTGTAACATAGTATGTTTTGCATCAAAAATCAATCCCTTCTTCTCAATTGACTTAGAGGTTCCATCAAATTTAAATGAACCTGTAGAAATGATTAGCATGCTCGTGAAGCTGGTTAGGTCCAAATGAAGTCTGTCAATCTGAATTAATGCAGCCCTGTTTTAAAACTAGAGTAGGTCAAGGACAGGATGTCTGTCAAACAAAGTTTTTCCCACTCAAACATGAAAGCAAAACTTCAATTTTCAAAAGCTAACACCAGCCCTCCTATAAAGCCAATAACTTCTGTCTCCCTGCTTTACATAACTAATCAGGCAGTGTTGAAGGGAGTCATTGGATGCTAAAACCTAATTATCCTGCTTGACGACCTTGGCACATGAGCTGAATGAGAAAGTACTGTCTCCTGAACACTGCCGGCTCAACGAGATAGCTCTGTGTTCATGAGAGTGAAAAATTCAAACTACAATCCCAGCAGTGGAATTTTTTCTCTTACCTGACTGGGCAAAATGCTCATGTACAGCAGGATTCTACATTCATGGAGGATGCTGTTAAAGATCCCATTCCACAAAGAAGTTCCCTCATTCAAATCTTAATACTAAAAATATTAATTCAATGTACATCTTTTGGGAGATTCAAAGAATGAATTTTGATACTGGAATAGTAAGAATTGACGTTCATATTCACTTATGCTTAGAAAACGAAATTTCAGTAGAGCAATGTACAATACTTTTACATTTAAATGAGAATTTGTTTAAAAATCAATTTTACAAGATTGCTGGTGTCTTTTTTTTTTTTTTTTTCTACTCATTCTATTCATCCTGCGGCAGGCTGCCACAATGGTGCCACTGGTGGGAGAAACGGCGGGTTAGGTGTCTTCTCCAAGGACCCTAGACGTGCACTATATGGGATGCCAACCCACAAACTTCCGGTTGACTTCTGGTCCACGGGCGAACGCTCTAACCACTGAACCATCGTCTCCCCCAGTTTTCCTATTCAAACAAAAAAAAATCTCATATGCACACATTAGCGATGCAGAATTATTATTTTATTTATTTATTTATTTCGGTCACATTGTAAATTCACATTAAAGAAAGTTATTTATTTATTTTTTTTTTTAATTGTATTTTACCAAGGGACCGAAAAGGTATTGGCTGAAGCAGTATATTCCTTCTTCAAGAAATGAAAATTAATTGTATTCTCTTTGTTTTTTCTGAAGACATAAACCCAATGTCTTTGGGTCGTTTTCTGTGTTAACGTTCTAAGTTAGTAAGCCTGACACGATCCTCATTGATGTTGGGTAATATTGGCTACCGTCCCATTCCCATCAAATATCAAACACATTTTTATTCACCAAAGTTGGCAATCTCCATTCTCCAGATATCAATAAATGTAATACTTTTTAACATTTCTGGGGTTTTTTTGTTTGTTTTTCCCAGGACTCTCATTTTTAGGTTATTGACACATAGTCCCAATTTCTTACAAATTCGTTTTGTGCTGTTGTTACCAAAGAGAGCAACTGTGTTAAATGTGAATAGGGATCAATATTACAGCCACTCTACTGTGTTGTATTTTGTCCACATTAATTCTTGTCTTGCTGTTGATATCTCCGTGACATAATCACAAATAACTCCACTCTGATATGATCTGTTTCTGCCTGCTGTAAAGTGTAGATATGCTAATATTGCATAATGTATCGTTGAAAAATAGAGTAAGGACATGAGGGTCGATTGTATTCAGATAAGGTATTTTCTCTGCCCGAAGTCACACTGTCACAATATTTATTTATTCCTGACTAATGTACTGTTTAAAACCTTCATCCCCATTCAGTTCTGTTCATTCAAATAAGGATATTCTGGCAATGACAATCTCATCTGACAAGTAGCAAAGCTGCTATTAGACCACATCTTTTTTGAAAGAGAACTGTAAGGATGTGACATGACTGGAACAGAATATGAAATCTGGACTAATAAGGTAAAGGTTAAAAGACGTAGCTCTTAGGCCCTGGGTGAAGAACTTGGCAGCTGAACACTCCATTAGTCCCAATTTTCAGTGTGATGAAAATGGATTTGGCAAGCTTCATGAAGTTAAAAATGGGGAAGCAGTCCTGCCAGAGAACAAAGCAGCTAAGCAAGATTTTCTTCTGTCAGGTGACAAAAGACAGGGTATTTTACCTCCAAGGTGAACCACCTTGCCAAAAGCCACAAAAACAGAAGAAAAATGGTCTTTTGTTAATATTTTTTTTCAGATGGTTGTGCTTAGACGGCTACTCGTGAATGCTTTGGCATTCTTATTTTGCATTTATTTCCTTGAAGTGTTATAGTAATATTTTGGTACATAGTAATATTTGGTAGGTGGAAGATTTTAAGTACATCGGATCATCAGTCCAGAGCAATGCAGAGTGTAGAAAAGAGGTGAAGAAGCGTGTGCAGGCAGGCTGGAATGGGTGATGTGTGCCAAAAGAGTATCAGCTAAAATGAAAGGGAAAGTGTACAAAACCATGGTGAGACCGGCCATGCTGTTTGGTCTCGAAACAGTAGCACTGAGAAAACGCCAGGAAACAGAGATGGAGGTAGCAGAGATGAAGATGCTGAGGATCTCTCTGGGAGTGACTAGGATAAACAAGATTAGAAATTAATATATCAGGGGAACAACCTATACAGATAAGCATTTCAGAAGACGAAACTAAACAATTTCTGGTGTTGTCACTTACAAAATGACCTGATCATTTTGTGCATTTGAGTTTTCTGATTTTCTTTTTGAGCCAGGTAGTATTAGTTTACTTTCACTTAAATCTGAACAACCTGGATCACAAATACAACCCTCAGGTTCAAAGGCACACAACAGGAACATAAAGTAGAAGATATGGTGATTGTATCATTTCATCTGTTCCTAAGGGGTACATCTAGACTCAGTGTGAACACAACTTTAATCCACTACTCCACTACTGAAGCTGTTTTTTACCCCACAAAATATTTAATTCCTGATGCTTTGAATACCATCTTATTACCAAATACAAAAAGTTCTCATTTTCTGACCACCTTATACTCCATTTTTAATTCACTAAGTGTTTTATGAGCATCATTGCAATCCTGAAAATGGTAGTTTTGTGCTATTGTTAACAATGTCTTCAACAGTTTTAGTGGTTTTTAGGCTGCTTGAAATAATCTGAAGTGAATACACTCATACACTCATGAGTACACTCATAAACCGCTTATCCCTATTTGGGGTTTGGGAGCCTATCCCAATTTTTTCAATTGAGAGGCAGGTTATACTCCAAACAGGTTGCCAGTCTGGTGAGGGGCTACATACAACCATCCTCACACACTCATTCCTTGGGGAAATTTTGTAGTGGCTGGTCAACGTAAGACGCATAGTTTTGGAGTGTGGGAGGAAACTGGAAAACCTGGAGAAAAAACATGCATAACTGGGGAGAACATGTATGCTAGTGTTTCAAGCCTTGCCTCTACTTCAGGACTAGTACCCCAAACTTCTTGCCATTGTGCTAACTGCTACATCACCGTGCAGTCTGGTTTGGTATGTTGAAAAAAAACAAACAAGATTCTTCTTTCATCTACATGCACATGCTGAGTTCTTTCAGAGGAAGAAAACAGAAAAGGGGTACCAAGGGATAGTTAATTGCATTGGACCGCAACAGGTGGCCAATGGTCGGTGAAACTCGGGATGAGGTGTTTTCTCCAGCTACAGCGAGGCAGAAGCTCAGCAGGATTCAAACTGGCAACTCTTTGGTACAGAAAATTTGTATTAATTTGTTGTCATTGTATAAAATTTTATTAGAAGCAGATACGCATCTTTGAAATTCTCTCGAGACAAGAAATAAGATGCCTTTCTAAACAACAATGTTCAGGTATTTTGAGGTGATTTCAAGCCAAAGAAAATTAAGAAGTGAGATTGACCGATCTTTTGGAAGTTTGCCAAATTATTGATCTTCATCTTTATGGAGAAAAAGCTGAGTCAAGAAGCACTCGATCAACTAGCCATCTACCCTCTTTACCTAAACTCATTAGAAATGTAAGCTTTGTGGTGTCGTTATTTCAGTAATTACTCAAAGACAAACCGTTGCCGTTACTTTCCCCCACAATGGCTGTGAGTTTCTTAAAAACATTTAAAAGCAAGAGCAAGTAGAATCCACATAATTAAAAAAAAAAAAAAAAGACTCGACCCAGACATCTATCTTCGACGCCTCACGGGATTTTTTTTTCACTGTTGGCTGAAAAGCAGGGCAGTTTGGAATCAAGTTTTTTTTGTTGTTTGTTTTTCTGTACAGAATCCTGGTCAATTATTTGACAAAGAGCTATGGAGAGAATGCCTTGCTAGTTGGTGTCTTCAAGCCATTGGACACATATTGGTAAATTTTCATTGGGTACAGAATGGGTTCAAACTATTGGACAAAAAAATCCTATCTGAATTACATCATTAAAATAAATACCCTAATCAATATTATTTAGGTTTCAATTCAAAGTTTGTTTTTTGTTTTTTTTTTTAGGGAACACTAATTTATTTGTAATCCATGATTTCGCTCGCTGGTGAGGTGTTTCGAGCACACAGTACAAAAAGTGAGTACTTCATCCACCACTGGTATTAAGTAAAAGTTAATAGTAAAAGTAAAAAAGTTTTGTGATAATAGATCGTAGGAGGCAGCTTACAGAAACTTGTTCTTGAACAAACGTCTTGTTTGAGATTTTTTTTTTGACTAACTGCAACCCAGAAAAGTTATATGGATGGATCTGATTACAAAAATGATAGTTTCTTGGTCAAATCGAATGTAACTGGTAACCATGACCCAATTGTCAAAAATACATAAAAAATAGTCTAGGGCATTTCAAACAAAAAAGTACCAAATTCAGACAGATTCAGAAAATTCAGGTACACTCATCTATCATAGAATAAGTCAAGGAAAGAGAGATGATTTCCCAGGTGGCAGATGCAAATAAAGGCACAAAAAGAAGAAATATGTTTCTTTTTAACTGAATGCCTGAGCAAAAGAGCTTTGAAAGAAATTCAAAATTCTGACTGTCCTCACACGAGGCATTCTGCAGTCTCTCCCACCACAGACTTGTAAAGTGCTTTAATAAGTAATTTGTTTGGATGCTTCCATAGATTTTTTTTGTAAGCAGCAAGCACAGTGAAGCCAAATACAAAAATGGCATTGAATAACTTTTGGGTCCATTCAAATGCAAATAGTCCCAGCTCATGTCGACTCAATAGAAAAACCATAAACCCACAGTAAAAGCATTTCAGTGTGTGGAGCCCCTCTCAATAAATACAAGAGCCAGACGTTAATGCACAAAAATTTGTAGACGACGGCTCAAGAAGAAAAAAAAAAAAACAACAAATTGTTGTGTAATCCAAAAGCTAAGAAGGTGTATGAGGCTCAACTCAGTAGTAGAATGGCTGCATATGGACCGAAGAGTCGCAGGTTTGATTCTCAACGTGAGCACATGCCAAAGTGTCCCTGGACAGGACACATAACCCTCAATTGCTCCCACCACTGGTGCTGTGATAACCTATGTGCTGCGGTGTGTGGTAGCACTAAAAGTTCCCCGTAAGGCAGGGGTGTCCAAATCCGGTCCTCAAAGGCCGGTGCCGTGAAGGTTTTCCATATGTTCTTACATCTACATACCTGATCTAATATATTGAGTCATTGTGCCAAATTCTATTGGCTGTTGATTTCATTTTCTGTGCATCAGCTGTATTGAACCAGGAACGTGTGGAAAACCATCAGGACACCGGCCCTTGAGGACCGGATTTGGACACCCCTGCCGAAAGGGATCAATTAAGGAATCAAAATGATGATGAAATGATGAATCAAAAATTCTTATTTATCATAACTCTCCTTTATGTATCTGATGCAAAATACCCCAAAATTGAAATTCTGATGTTCATAAAGTTGTAATGATACAATGTATTTAAATCTCAAAGTAGTATTATACAGTGTTGAAAACTTTTGTGTGATATTGGATTCAACCAAAACCCATTCACAACGTTCACTTACTTTCTCTCTGTAAGCAAGTACTTTTTTTGCTCTATAAAATTTGGTCCTGCTTGAAAACACATCACCAGTGAGTCAAAAAAGGTCACTTTCAAAACCATACATCGCAATTATAATTTTAATCTCACCCTTAACATAAAGTGATAGAAAACTTATTACTAGTACTAAAATGAACGGAAAAATAAATGTAAAAGAACTTCACATAAAGTGTTCTGAATAAAAATAAGCATAGCGAGGAAAGTCCATTTCATAGAATTAAATTCAATTGAATTATTTAATTCTAAAATTTAAGAGTGAATCATTTTGTTTTTGCAAATTTGAGTTTCCAGAGACTAAAGTACGGTTATACCTGAGATCTCTCGTGGGTAATTAAAGATTGAGCATTGTAGGTGTTTCAAGTATGGAATCTAAATTAGTTAAAGCCTTGAGATTTGTTACGTTTTGTGAATTGTTGCCTGTAAAGGCACAACTGAAACAGCAAGCTGTTGTTTCAAATTCAAACTCCACTCATAAAATATTCATCTGGAGTCATCCATAAAGCCTCAAAAAATATATAAGACATAATCATTTAAATTCAGCCGTCACAGAGAGATTGCTGAATTAATTTACACCCACACTGAAAATAATTCATATAAAGAAACGTAGCTGTATGATATTGTGACATGAGTCTTTCCTGACGACTGTTTTGGTAATCTGACATAATCTCAATTTTTTCTCCCACCATTGGCGCCACCTATGACGGCGCCAATGGTGGGAGAAACTGGGGGTTAGTTGTCTTCTCCAAGGACCCTAGACGGGAACTCAGTGGTTGCGAACTCGCAAACTTCCGGCAAACTTCCAGTGAACTTCCGATAATTTTCCGGTGAACTTTTGGTCCATTACGATTAACTTCCGGTCCACGGGCGAACGCTCTAAACAACTGAATCACCGTCTGCCCCATTAATCAACATAAAGAACTGGTAATGGGCGAAAAACACCCTGTGGTGCACCTTAAATGACCAAAATGAGCTTCCTCCACAGGGTGACTGGGTTCTCACTCGAGGATAGCGTGAGGAGCTTTGCCATCCGGGAGGAGCTCGGAGGAGAGCCTTGCTCCTCCAAGTCGAAGGAAGCCAGATGGAAGAAGAGAAGCTTGAAAGCCTGAGATGACAGAAGAGATTGTTTGTCTTTTTCAGTTTTATGAGGTGTCTTTAAAGAATTTAATGTTTATAGTGAGACATATTTTGTGTATGTGTCTTGCTTTTTTTTTTTTTTTAATGATCCATACCTCTGTGTACCTATCTCAAATTTTTAATGGAGGGCCAAAAGAAAATATTTGCTATTACTAATTTTAAATTTAATGCTTATTTGTTTATGCTTTTGCTGACTGAAAACCGTCAGCACAACCTGCATGTTGGCTGTGAAAGCAATTCCAACTTATGTAGCTAAACTGGTGGAGACGGTGGCCGCGTGGTTAGCGCGTTCGCTAACCACGCGTCCCACGGAGAGCACGTCTAGGGTCCTTGGAGAAGACACCTAGCCCCCACTTCTCCCATCATTGGCGCCGTTGAAGGGCAGCCTGCTGCGGTGTAAGGAGTGCAGGAAAAAAATTTCCCCGGTGAGGGATGAATAGAGTAATTCAAAATAAACAAATAAACAAAAATAAACTCAGCAGCTGATGGTCTATATGATGTGTAAATAAGGCTTTCTTAATATTCTGACTCGGGGGGTTTGTTCTTGGTGAACCTCCTAAGTCCCTGTGGATTTAGGTTTGGGCATCTCTAGAGGCTGTTCGACTCCAGAGAAGAAAGAAAAAACAGCAACACTTCATCCTGTGTTCATTACTTCTTCTGTGATCAGCACAGTGCCTGTGATTGGGAGAACCCAATCAACCAAGATTAATCGTATGTATTTCAGGAGTACCATGACTGTAAACATCGACATATTCTCTCTTTCAGGTCGGTAAATCAGCAGTGGTTGCTCTTGAATCTCTTGTAAATGGGTCATGGAGGACTGTGTTTGTTGATTTATGTTATTTCTCAGTCCAAAGACTGATTTGCTGGCAGAAAAAGCAGCATGGCTCTCTGCCGGTGCTTTTGACTCTCATTTGTGCCAGAGCAGAACAGCAATGAACCAGAAAGATTTGCTCTGTGTGTTTCGCTGGAATAATCCACACGGATGTTTTCTTTGACACAGATGCTCCCCTCAGACCTCGCCAAGCATCTCAGGGAAAACATTTGTTTTGGGTTTTTTTTTTTACAGGCAATTTAATCAACACAGATTTCATCTGATGGTGGTGAGATACCTAGTTGTCCATGTAGGGCTTTCTAAGCCAATCAAATAAGCTTCTTGTCATCACGAAATATATATCTCAGAATAAAATAATCAGGAACACCTTCCGTAAAGTATGAATATAATTGGAAATATCCTCTCGAAAGAAATCAGTTATAAATACACTATGCTATCACTGCGAAGATAATGACCACGAAGCTCGTCAGTTCTGCCACAGCCATATCTCTCCCACCAGACTCCAAGATAACTGTATTTCTTAGCAAATTCCCTGAATGACGTATTTCACTCTAAATCCTCCGTTATGGTTTTCAACTTTTCCTACTATGGCCAAATTGAAATTTTACGCTGGGGATATAGTTTGAGTGACTTTTGGAAAATGTCCGAAGTACAAACAGTTCGTAGAGTTGCCATTTATGAGTTTGGAGAAAAGATGGATTTATGTTACGTAGAGACGAAAAGTTGCATTTTTAATTGAATAATGAACAGAACAAGATGCTATCTGAAAGAAGATCCAGTGCTCCAGCATTTTGTATTGGCACTTTTGGACAGTTGAAGTAAAAACTATGACTAGAAGGTTAAAAAAAGTATTCTCCCCATTGTTTTACATTAAAAAAAAAACTTTGTTCTTCACTGTAGTTAGTCTTTTCGAAAGAATTTAAGTTACCGATACTTTGGAATTCTTTCAATTTATGATCAAACCCTTAACAATACATACCCAATGTATCGATTTACAAGCGAGATGTGGTCACGATAAACCAACCTGTTTTAAATTAAATATCAGCTACACTTGCCAAGAGACAACAGCTCAGTGGTTAGAGCGTTCGCACGCGGACCGGAACTTCGTGGGTTTGCGTCCCACAGAGAGCATGTCTAGGGTCCTTGGAAAAGACACTTAACCCCTGCTTCTCCCACCATTGGTGCCGTCAAAGACGAGCCTGCTGCAGTGTAAGGGGTGTAGCACACAAATTTTCACGGTGAGGGATGAATAGAGTAATTAATTTCTATTTTTGGAGGGAGCAAATAACTGTTTTGCTCCCTTGCTCCATCCATGCCTCTTCTATTTATATACAGGTAGTCCCACTTGGGGTTGTGCTCCAAATTTCCAAGCTCACTCTCTCCAACAAGAAGTGAGACAAGACACAAACAATATACCTTTTAGAGATATTGCATACTTGGATGGGGAAAGAGAACGTAGTCTTTGGAGGAGGGGTTTCATGCAAAGTCAACTTTTTGAAAGTTGCACCATGCCTAAAGTGGTTTTCTATTCAATTCATACAGGTTTGAGAAATTTGCAAGCCCTCACGTATATTATTAGCATATTCAAATGCCAAAATATTCCTGGCCAAAGATTTTGTTCTCTGCCACGCCCATATTTGACTGCAAGCAGGAAGTCTTTTTCCAGGAGCAGGCCAATCAGTCTCCTCACACTAGGCCCCTCCCCTCAACAGAGAGTGCCATTTTAAAATGCAATTAGATGAACATATACAGGAATTTGTGCCAGCTTTACCAATTTTAAGCGCTTTACTCTGTCTTTGCAACATCAAATGGATTTCATACTTTATCCTGTTTGTGCCTGAGGTAGGTACTCAGTAGGGAAAGGAAGTAGTGGGGACTAATTCACACTGTCTTAAACTGAACATTTTTCTCAGAAATTAATGCAAAAGACTACATTGTTTTTACAGTGCACACATAATTAAAAATAACATACTTTGTAGGTGTTTTGATGAAAGAAAAAAACGGTATTGACTAATTTAAAAAGCTGTGGTTGATGATACACGGAGGGTGAACAAAAGGCATGAAAAGGTCAAACGAGAAAATTGCCATGCCCCAAAGGACACATATCACAGAGGTGGTCTGCACTCTGTCTGCTTTTTATACTCCGCTTCACCTTTCCATCAGGCTCTTCGCAAAGGGTTGAATCTCTTTGTTGCCTGCTCCTTTGAGTTCATCGCGGTATGGCCAAATTTGTCAGCCAGTGACCGTCATCACCCCGGTTTGTGCAGCTTTTAGTGCCTCAGTGCTGTCAGGTCAGCCAAGCCCAGAGCTCACACCAAATCACAAACTAATTGCTTTATCTAAGCCTTTTGTCTAAAGGGTCAGAAATTGAGTTTCCTTGTCGGACGAGGGAGGGAATTATAAATCGAAAGGGATAGGGGAAGAAAAATTCAATTTGTGCCCAAGCCTTGTCAGAAACGCTTACTTGTGTGGCTGTTTGGTGTCCAGATTAGAAGAGGAAAAGAAGGAAGATAACAGCATTACAGCGAGAACAAACACACTCTTGTCTAAAGGGCTAGGCGAGAACACTAATCTAATGCCCGACATGTCTGAACCACACAAAGTTGCCTCTGATAGAAACTGATGTTAACAGCAGTCACTTTACCTGCCCCCCAATGACATTCCCCAGTCTGAACGTAAACACACACAAGTCATCATTAGTAACAAAAAAAGCCCCATCTTGTTCAATTTGACCTAAACTTAGCCTATGTGACAGACTGAACTCAGTTTGCGCAAATGTTCATGAATATTTTTGTGTGGGAGACTATTGGAAAGATTACGTTTCAAATTCCAATTTTTTCATATTATAACTAATTAATTAAATTATTGACATACAAAAGTATGTCATTGATTCTGAAACATTATACCATTATTTATTTATTGTTTTGGATTTAAAAACAAAAGACTTGGTTAACATCTGAAACATAAGATGTTAATACTTCATTCGTGAATCAAAATATACCAATTACCGTAATTTCCGCACTATTAGGCGCACCTAAAAACCTTAAATTTTCTCTAAAGTCCACGGTGCGCCTTTTAACCCGGAGCGCCTTATATTTGGATTAATATTGAGCTACAACAGGTGTTGCGACTGCGGTAAGCAGCCGCTGACTCCATTTTCCCCCGTAGAAGAAGTAGTGCGCGGTGCATGCTGGGATATAGGAAAGGGCGTCTCATTTCCATTTGTGTGTTTGTGTAAAGACCCGGAAATGGCTCCTACCAAGAGACACTGTTACACCGCAGAGTTTAAACTCAAGGCGATCGGTCACGCAGTAGAACACGGGAATAGAGCTGCAGTGAGAGAGTTTAACATCAATGAATCAATGATGAGGAAGTGGAGGAAGCAAGAGGATGCCCTGCGCCAAGTAAACAAGACTAAAGAGTTTCCGCGGGAACAAAGCGAGATGGGCACAGTTAGAGGACAAAGTTGAACAGCCTTTGCTGTAGCGCATTATGATGCGGTGCGCCTAATATATGGAAAAAGTTTTAAAAGTCATTTATTGAAGGTGCGCCTTATAGTGCGGAAAATACGGTAGTTATTTAACTTGCAATGACAGGCTGATGACTTTTTGGGGCCAGCAGAGATTTTGTGTTGCCCAGAGTATTAACCCTGCGTTAGATTGTGTAACTGTGTGACAGGAATTCATCTCATTCAACAAAACTATCTCAGGATTTTTTTTATTGGTTATATTACACCATCCATTCATTCATTGTACAAAATAATCTAGCTTTTAAATTAGGGTCAGGTCCACATTAGCTCACTGGACCTTTCACTTTTAAATGCATTCTCATAACAATAACCAGAAAACGAACTTGCTTGATTATTTAAACCTGATTCATTGAGTATTGTACGCGGTATTAAAATATCTTCTATTTTTCAAAAGACATGAAGAAAAAATATTTCACGCTCATTTTTTCACCTAGCATCCATGAACTCGTCCATCTAAGTTTCCCAAAATAGCTTTGCCCTCAGCCTGAATTAATATTTAAAATCAGAATTATTGATATGCTCATTTCATGAATAATACAGTATTTTATTTCAGCTGCATTTTATGTGACACATATTTGTGTTTTTTTATGCTTGTTTTTTTTTTTTTTTTTTAACAATTTCTAATATATGCTCATTTGGTTCTTTTTAACTTTTATAATTTCTCTTTGGTTTTTTTGGCTTTTCTTCTGACTAATACTTTTTTTAGTAAGAAAATTTCACAAAAAATGAAAAATGCCTTCTTGTCTCATTTTGCTGATACTGTATAATTTAAATTAAAAGTATTCACATATAGGAAATTCTAAGGCAACAATCCTGAGTTAAAGGAAGCAAACTGTCAGGGTTTCAGGTCTTAGCCGGTGGTTTTGTTAAACATTAGGTTTATTTCCTGTTTTGTTTCGTAATACAGACTTCCCTCTAATTCTAAATGTCTCAAGTTTCCATCCTTGTGTTTCCCTTCGTTTCGGTGACAGACAAAGTTAGACAGGAATATCCATGGACAATGATGTTTGCAGATGGCGTTGTGATCTGTAGTGAGAGGAGGGAAGAGGTGGAGGAAAAGCTAGAGAGGTGGAGGTTTGCACTAGAAAGAAGAGGAATGAAGATTAGTCAGAGTAAAACAGAGTATATGTGTGTGAATGAGAGGGATCCAAATGGAAAAGTGAGGTTACAGGGAGAAGAGATAAAGAAGGTGGAAGACTTTAGGTATCTAGGATCAACAGTCCAGAGCAATGGAGAGTGTGGAAAAGAGGTGAAGAAGCGTATGTAGGCAGGCTGGAACGGGTGGAGAAAAGTATCAGGTGTGATGTGTGACAGAAAAGTTTCAGCTAAAATGAAAGGGAAAGTGTACAAAACCGTGGTGAGACCGGCCATGCTGTTTGGTCTACAAACAGTAGCACTGAAGAAAAGACAGGAAACAGAGATGGAGGAAGCAGAGATGAAGATGCTGAGGATCTCTCTAGGAGTGACCGGGATGGATAGGATTAGAAATGAATATATTAGACTAAGAGCATATGTTCGAGGTTTTGGAGATGAAGTCAGACAGGCCAGACTGAGATGGTTTGGACATGTACAGAGGAGAGAGAGAGAGTACATCGGAAGAAGGATGCTGAATTTGGAACCACCATGAAAGAGGCCTAGAGGAAGACCAAAGAGGAGGTTCATGAATACAGTGAAGGAAGACATGAAGATAGTTGGTGTGACCAAAGAGGGTACAGCAGATAGGGTTATATGGAAGAAACGGACTTGCTGTGGCGACCACTGAATGGAAATACCGAAAGAAGAAGAAGAATGTGAAAATGTGTGTTAGTGAGTCAAAAAGAATCACCTTTACATATGTAAAGTGCAAGCAGATAAGTAGCTTGCATCTGTGATTTTGACGCAGAAAACTGTTTTCAGTCTATTAAATAGAAAAAAGTGTAGTTTTTGTTTGATAGTTCTTGCTTTACCGATAAAACAAAATACATTGAAAACCTTTCTTTTGCTGAAACTCTAAAAGAAGACACACTATTTACTACATCTCCAGGGATGTGAGATGATAATTAGGTGACGGTTCAGTAACTTTTAGAACTCAAATGAGGAAATACCATCAAGTTTTTATTCTTTACCAGCTAATACGTTGGTGGGGATCATCATAGGTCCAGATAGTGTTCGCTAATAATGTCAGTAGGTCAGAGTGTGCGGATCTGCTTATTAAAATAAAAACTATTTTGAGGTGATAACTTACATCTACTACTGTTAGTTGTAATGTTATGACATTAACTGTCAAATTACATTTATTAGTGGCTAAAGGAAGTGTTAATTCAGAGCTTTATCAACTCTCACACTTTTTTTACAGCACTTACTAATGATGAAGTCGCAGATATGTTTTTTTTTATATACTGTATGTGTCCATTGAATTAGGGAGCTTTGAAATCTCAGATTTTATGACGTCTGCTGTTTCCAATTATTGAACTAAACACCTAAAAAGCAATCAGAGAACTTTATAAATAATGCTTATGTCCGCATTAATGTTAGAACCAAACTTGTGTATTTGGTTTTAAAAAATATATGACTGATAATTAGTTATATTTTGGATGTTTAGAAGTTTTTAATAGAATAGTTTCTGTTTTGCATTGAGATAAATTTACATGATAATTGTTCATTTTTGAAACATCATACTAATGGTGGTTTAAAAAAAATTAGAAGTGAAAGAATGTTTTCTTGTTTCAAAAAAAGTTAAATCAAAGTTTTTGGGGTTTTTTTTCACTGAAACTTAACTATTTTCTGATTTGCAAGTTTTTCTAGTTTTTTTTTTCCTGTTTTTGTAGTTGTATTTTTTTTAAACTACTACTAAAAAAAAATAATTGAAAAAATATCAGATACTGATTGTTTTTGTATTGTTATATGCAGGTGTATGATTTAAATCAAATTCATTTTCTTATTAAAATTTTTAAAAATAATCTCATATCACATACCTACTGAGAGATTTGAATAATTGAGTTGGTACCTGTTCTCATTTTAATTCAGCCAAAAGTTTAATTAAGTTTCAATATCCCAGTGTCATGTGACTGTAATATTTCAAACATTAATTTTCATACAAAATACCTTACGTTATTGCTGTTGGATTTTTTTTTTTTTTTTTAGAAAAAATACTTTAAATTATACTTTAAAGTAAAAAAACCCCCGAAACAAATAGAGGAAGACTAACATAACATATCTTAATTTATAATAATTAAGATTAATTATGACAATTAATAAAACAACTAGAAAGACAACTGCAGAAAATTTCATTTCAAGATATTTTTTATCGGCTTTCCGTTTGAGGCTGTTGCCCCTGCAACCTGGCTCCGGATAGGCTGAATAAAATGTGATAGAATATTTTTTTTTTTGTTGGTCAATGGATAACTAAACAATTTTAAAACTTTTTTTTTTACATAATTACAATTGCTAGTTTTAAAATATTACTTGAACAAAACTGAATTTTCAAAACTTAAAATTTGCCTTATGCCTATGTGTATGTGATGAAAGTATGGTTTTAAATTAATTAAAATTGTATTTTATAAAAAAGTGTTTTTTTTTTTTGTTTTTGTTTTTTTTATTAATTGGCACTCAATCCCTCAAGACGAACATTTTTTATCTTCAAACATACACTCACATACCTGAGAACTAGGATAAAAAGCTTTGCCTCAAAGGAAAGCTCCGATGTGTTGCAGAAAAAGGAAAACCTTGGAAAAAAATTCAACATTTTCATAAATAATCTTGCTTTAAGGAACATATTAGTTTGTGATATTCTAGCTTTAATTTGCATGTTAATTGTTTTCTGGATTAGTAAAGTACTGTTTTGAAAGTTTGTTGTGTGTCTGTTTTTTTTTTTTTTCTCTACATGATAGTTTTGCTTAGATTTACACACCTATGCAATCCCTGTGCCCCATTGAACAGACACTCAAGTATTCAAAAGTTAAATCTTAAACCTTGCCCTTACAGTGAAAGCCTATTGTCCGAGATCACTTGGACCATGTGTATCAATGTACCATCACCTCCACTTCTTCTGGAAGTGGTGGCAAAGGCACCTCCACTATTACCACAGAAATCAGTATACTTACACAAATAGTGGGAAGCTTTAACAGAAGTGAGATGTGTGCATATTCAAGAATATTAGCCAAAAAAAAAAAACATTTAATCACGAATAGATTCTATTTCTACTTTTCGGCTCAGATATAATATATTTAAATATCTCGATTTATCAGTCAACCTACACTCCTCCCCTCACTTATGATCATCAGCAGTGGGTGTTGACCAAAAGAATGGTCAAGCAGCCGAAAAGAGCTTCCTCTACAAGGTGGCTGGGCTCTCACACAGAGATAGAGTGAGGAGCTCTGCCATCTTGCAGGGGCTCGGAGCAGAGCCTTTCCTCCTTTGGGTCGCGAGAAGCCAGATTTGATGGTCCGGGCATCTGGTTAGGAATGTCGGAGGCAGATCCCAGACCTACTTGGAGGGACTATGTCTCACTGCTTGACAGGGGATGTAGCCGGGGCAACAGAAGCCTGGGTTTCCCATCGTAGGCTGTTGCCACCACGACTCAACTCTGAAGAAGCGGAAGCCAACTGAACAGAATAGATTTCGTCTTGGACACTAAAACGTATAAAATATTTTCAAACATGGTAAAGAAAATGCATAAATCATCTTCAAACGACTGTCCACCACTTTTCATAGCTTCTCCGACAGCCACGTGTTTTCACATTTAAACCTTTGATGCAATGTAGGACTAGCCTGATGTAATATTTCACTTTGGGGTAACCATGTTACGTCCCATTATAAGGATTTGTTTGTTCCACAGTGAATGAAATTTTTAGCTTTAATCAATTGCTACTATCAAGTGAGGACCAAATGTAATGTGGGGTGTAGTACAGAAAAAATCCAACTTTCGAAAATCCTGTCCACAGCAAGACAATCACGTCTTCCCCCTGAATGAGATGCTCTAAACTTTGTAATTAAGTGTCTTATCACTATACCCCAACTTACCTCACTGAGCTCCTCTCCCCACTCATCAACCCAAGACACCTTCGCTCAAATTCCACCCACTGCCTCCACCAGCCCAGGACCAGGCTGACCACAATGGGGGACAGAGCCTTCCAGGCCGTTGCCCCATGACTGTGGAATGAGCTCCCGGAACTCCTCAGGGCCCCACAAAGTGTGGACACTTTTAAAAAAGGCCTAAAGACATTCATTTTTAATAAGGCTTTTAATCTTTGATTTTATGATTCTTTGTTTTCAGAATGTAGATTTTAGTTTTTAAAATGTTTTTATTGTTTTTACCTTTCTATGTAGCGCTTTGGGATTTTTTCTTAAAGTGTAAAGCGCACTACAAATAAAATGTATTATTATTATTATTACCCTATAAAATGTTAGAAGGCGCTGCCCCGAAAGGCTGCAGCTGCGGTGTCTCCTGTTGTTTTAGCGTCTGGTTGTCTATTATCGCATTTTTTCCACTCGGTGTGCTCTTTGGACGTCGTTTAGGACTGCATTGTTTTACAGTCCGAAATATTGTTTTACTTCACATGGCTGTGTTTAAGTTTTTAAGCTAGTCGTTCTGCGCTCTTTGGACGTTGTTTTGGACGGCATTGTTTTACTTCGAATGGCTGTTTTTAAGCTAGCCGTTTTTTTGTTTTTTTTTCAATGGCTAGCTCCTCATTGGCTTGTTTTGCTGGATATGGAGTTGTTCCATTTTGATTGCATGCACACAACCAGCAGCTAGCTCTTCGAACCAGATCCACCATGGCTGGAGAAGTCGGTGTAGTCCCGATAGAACTGAGAAGGAGATGATCTGAAAGGAGGCGCTTTGAGCCCAGTGTCCCTGTGTTTGTCATGGGTAACTGCCAGTCCCTCACTGGCAAGACGAAGGAACTGGGGTCTCTTGTTCTGACCCAGCAGGAATGTGAACGGGACACTTTGGTGTGCTTCATTGAAGCCCGTCTTCGTGGACTCATTACGGACTGTTTTTTCAACTGTTCAGATGCCAGCTTTAACACTGTGCAAGCGGACCAGGAAGGCATTGAGGTGTTGGCACCACAGCATCAAATTTCCCTTAGGAGATTAATAAAGTATTTTTCAATTCATATCAATTAGACATCCTTTATGAAAATATTAAACACCAATTCACCAACTGTGTTATCAGTACTACAGTATTCACCAATTTGACATAGTGAAAGGATGTGGATAAAAATGGGGAAAGGCTGTTGAACTGTATACAGTTGGTGTTAAAACAGAATCTACTATAGCAGACTTAGTTTTCTACAGCAAGCTCTGCGTTCTCGAGATGCCTCAGTTTAGTTTTTTTTCGTCTTGACATCAGTTGGGGCAGTTTTGTAGTGTAATTACTAAAGGCTATAGAAATACACTCGATCAGCATGAGTAACTCTTTTAAATATGATAAGGACTCCAACCAAGAAGGTTTTTCGTGCTTTGTACCGTAATTTCACGGCTATAGGGTGCATATAAAAGTCTTAGATCTTCTTCAAAATGAGCGGTGCGCCTTTTCGTACGGTGCGCCTTGTGTGTGAGAAAAGGCGGACATAAAAGAAAACCTGGTACTCGTGAGAAAAGGCGGACCTAAAAGAAAACGCGGTGCCCGTGAGGCGAGGCGGACCTGAAAGAAAAGGCATGAGAACGTTAAAGAGTGAAGTGTGAGCGGCGTGGGAGCGATGAATGACCAAAGGAGACCACAGTTTCATGACGGATGGAAGTCAGCGCCGGGCGAGTTACATTACAGTTTGCCAATGGATTGTAGATGCTTGAACTAACGTGTCTGTTGGTACTGTTATCCAAGCTTTCGCAAAAGCTGGTATTCTTTCTGAGGAGCCACACAGTACAGACAGTGACTTTGACAGCGAGGAGCGAAGAGGACCTGCTCTGTTGGATTTTGCACAGCTGTTCGATTCCAAAACAGAGGATGAGGACTTTGACGGATTTGAATAAAGACTATTACCGGTAATGTGCTTGTTTAGTATCTTTACTACTTAAATAAAGCACAACCAAACTCAGTTTTGCTCCCGATCTATTTTTTAATACGCACATTTGCATGCTTGCGTGTGTGTTGTTGTAAGGCGGTGTGTGACTGAGACTGCGCCTTTTCGTACGGTGCGCCTAATGGTCGTGAAATTACGGTACTTTATTTTTTATGGTCCTGCAAACTCCAAACCCTATTATTTTGTCATCTTTAGGTTTTGTTGTCTACATGTTTTCTCCCCAATACCAGAGAGATTCTGCTCAAACTTGGGTCCAAAAAATCATCCCAAACAGAGAACATTGTCCTTAATTGTTGGAATGATGTAACTTATACTCTCTTTTGTTTTGCAAATTGATAACCTTTACCTCACCGATCCATCTTTGAAACACTCTCGTTCGCCCAAAAAACACTGTTGGCAAACACATGAGTAATATTACACGTGTCAACAAAAAACACAGAATGCAGACAATTGCACTGACATAAATAATCCAACAAAAATAGCTAAGGGTAAAACAAAGTCCAAGGCTGAAAAAAATTGTGTGTACCGCGTTTTGAAGGTGAAAGCAGTGTGTGTTGGCAAGGTGATGGAAGTAGAACTAGTGCCACCCAAGAGAGTGTGTTTTTACACATGGGAACAGTCTGACTTGATTGCCCCAAAAAAGACGAAGTGTTCGAGGTATGTGCTCAGAATCTGACCTACAATGGCAACACGCTGTCAGTGCAGCTGTATTTTTGTTCTGAACACCCATAGATGATGCCAACTACATTGCCAATGCATTGTTCCAGATAATCAAACTTGTACAAACAAATATTGTCCCTTGCACCAAAGTGCAAGGTGAAACTCATAAAGTGCTCATCAAGTGTAACTAGGTGTAGCTTCATTCTAAATTACATTTATGCATATAAACCATGGCAGCGCAGTGGGTAGCACAATGGCCTCACAGCAAGAAGGTCGTGGGTTCGAGTCCTGGGTGGGGACGAGGCTTGGAACACTGTCCTTTCTGTGTGGAGTTTGCATGGGTTTCCTCCAGGTACTTTGTACTTTGGTTTCCTCCCACCCTCTAAAGACATGCATGCTAGGTTGATTGGCCGGTGCCAAATTGCCCCTAGGAATGAGTGTGTGAATGGTTGTATGTGTGTTGCCCCGCGACAGACTGGCGACCTGTTTGGGGTGTATTCTGCCCTTCGCCTTAAATCGGCCGGGATGGGCTCTGGCACCCTCCGAAACCCCGAAAGGGATAGATGGATAAGAAGATGACTGACTGACTTATCAACCAGTTACTGTATCTTATACAGTATTTGACATTCATCTTCTGAACCATTTATTCTTGTTGGGGGTCACAAGGCTCGCTGAAGCCCGCCCCAGCCGGTTACAGGCGAGAGACAGGATACACCCCAAACAGGTCGCCAGCCTGTCGATGGGCTGTATGTGACACGCAAAACACTGCTGATAATCACAAAGACACCAATACGTAAATAGGTAACTTTTTGTCACACTATCCTAAACTTTGCCCCTCTCAAAAATTTATCCTGAGGAGCAGGACTAATGACATATTAATATTTACGGGATGTTCTCGTTTAACTGATCAAATATGAAAGAATGTATGCAGATACACTGTATGGTGTAAATAATGGAGACAGAAATGTGATGCATTAGAGTGCTATTATATGGCATGCAGTAGTGCCGCTGTACCTCTGTCTCTAGGGGGATTTTTCTATGTTTATAGATCCATTATTACTCTACAGTTTTCATTTTTAATACTTGCTTCAATCATATAAGTTAACTACAGCATCCTGTCTCCATGAAATGCTCCCACATTAACTGGGAAAGCAGCAAACCCTTATCCCTTGACTTGGTCCGTCTTGATAATCGTACTATCTTTGTAGTCGTGTTGCTAAAGTCCTACCGACTTCCGCACTTTTTATTTTAATCTATGCTAAAGCAAAACAATCATGGAACTAACTTCAATTTGTGAGATTGTCAAATAAAGAACAAAAAGTTCTTGGTTAACCAGCATGTAATCTTGGTCAATACTAAGAACAAAATTTAAAGAACGACAATCTCTTTTTTCATAACTCTGGACTCGGTCATTTGTATTTTGATCCACATGAAGACAAATAAATGGGTAGGAAAAAGGCCAATGGGTGGCCACCTAAATCATGCCTTTTTCTGGCCACCCATTGACCCGCAACTTGAAGGCCATGTAAAAGTTAGTTGGCGGTCGAGATTTTTATTCCAAATGCTTCACCCTTAGTTGCAAAACACCTACCTGATGACGACAAAAGAACCACATCATCTGCATAAAGTAGACGCCGATTACTAAGGAAATGTAACTACTTTTCATTTACATTGAAACACAAAAACCAAAACGATGTAAAAATGTAAAAAAATGTATGTTCCATAAAAGTGAAAAAAGCCAAAGGTTATTTTTCTAAAATATTCTCTACATCACTTCTTTGGTAATATCACTTGTTGCAACTTCACAAAACAATGTGGTTTGTTTCTTTACATTCCAAAAAAGATGTTCTACAACTAAGGCTGACCTTGGAGCTCAAAACACAAGAAGGCCGTTTGTTATCCACAATCAATTCTTCTTCTTCCCCTTTCGGCATTTCCCTTCAGGGATCACCACAGCAAGCCAGTTTCTTCCATCTAACCCTATCTGCTGTATCCTCTTTGGTCACACCAACTATTTTCATGTCTCCCTTCTCTGTATCCATGAACCTCCTCGTTGGTCTTCCTCTAGGCCTCTTTCCTGGTGGTTCCAAACCCAGCATCCTTCTACCGATGTACTCTGTCTGTCTCCTCTGCACATGTCCAAACCATCTCAGTTTGGCCTCTCTGACTTTATCTCCAAAACCGCTAACGTGCTGTTTCTCTGATATACGCATTTCTAATCCTGTCCATCCTGGTCACCTCCAGAGAGATCCTCAGCATCTTCATCTCTGCTACCTCCATCTCTGCTTCCTGTCTTTTCCTCAGTGCTAATGTCTCTAGACCAAACAGCATGGCCGGTCTCACCCAAGTTTTGAACACTTTTCCTTTCATTTTAGCTTAAACTCATCTGTCATACATCACATTCTTCACCCGTTCCAGCCTGCCTGCACACGGTTCTTCACCTCTTTTCCACACTCTCCTTTGCTCTGAACTGTTGATCCAGTATTGGTATCCACAATCAAAATACCGATATTTCAAGATCCTGTCCACTATGAGGTTACTGGATAGAGCTGGTTGAGCAACCATGACTCTGTGTTGCCCCATACTAGTCAAATCAGATCAGATTAATATACAATTAAATGCCAATTAAATTCAAATTTCTTCTTGAGTTATCTTGTACACACATTCATGTAACAGAAACACCTGGTCGTAAAGTATCATCTACTGTAATTTTCTCATAAATAACTTTCATTCCCATACCCCTCCAAGAAGAAAGAGAATTTGCTTTTCTACTGTACCCCATATTCTGCGTTTAAAGTTCTTGACACGTTTAGTGTGCAAAGAGTCTGCAATCAATAATCAATGGATTTTTTGTTTAATAACTCATGAGTGTCCACCCCTCCACTGAAGGTTCATTCCTCAGTAGAAATAAATCATTCTCTGTTAACGGTGTAAAAGACAAAAGTTCATGCCCTAAGAGGTTCCACAATCCTTTTACATTTAAGCAAGTCAAAGCAGGTCTATTTCCATAAAAGAATTTTTTTCATTGGTAGGTTTCGGTGACAGTTAAGGACATGCATGGTTTTTAATGTGTTTCGACCTTTGACATTTTAGTGGCTCTAATGGTGGCACAGAAAAAAAAAATAAAACTACAGACAGCAGCCTTTCTAGATAAGTGTTTAATATTCCATACAAAAGTCCAGTTTGCTCGAAGGTGCGCAGTCTGTGAAAATAGCTCTAAAGGTTTAAATGCCTTATTTTTTTTCTTTAGCATTTTTGTGGAGCAAAATGTTCCTGAAAAAGTAGTAGCTGAATGTTTATTTTTTTAAGAGTTGGCAACGTCTCTAAATGTTTTGCATAGATTTCTAATCAAATTCAGTCATTTTTAACTAAAAATTTCAAATGTTAAGTATGTCTTAAACTACAACTTGAGATTTTTTTAAAGTTGTTTTTATGCTTGGCGGTACGGTGGCGCAGTGGATAGCACATTGGCCTCACTACGAGAAGGTTGTGTGTTCAAGTCCCGGGCAGTGACGAGGCTTGAAACACTGGCGTTTCTGTGTGGAGTTGGTATGTTCTGCATGGGATTCTCTGGGTACTCCGGTTTACTCCCACCCTCTAAAAACATGCCTGTTAGGTTGATTGGCCGGTACCATATTGCCCCTCGGAATAGGTGTGTGTGTATGGTTGTATGTGTGTGGCCCCGCAACAGACTGGCAATCGGTTCTGGGGTGTACCCTGCCCCTCGCCTTGAATCAGCCGGGATGGACTCCGGCAACCCCGTAAGGGACAGACTGGTTAAGAAGCTGACTGACTGATTGTTTTTATGCTCCGCCTACTTGTTGGGGGACATTTAAAAAATAAGTTTTCATAACCAAATTATTCTTCAGAAGAAAAATAAATAATTGGGAGACAGCCACCAAAAAAAAATCAAAATCATTCAGTTAAATTTCAAAATTTATGTGATTGCTTTGCATGAGCGGCAAATACGAGAAAGAATAATAATAATAATAGAAATTTTATTTGTAATGCACTTTAACACACTTTAAAGAACATATACAAACTCCAACAGAATAAAGCAATAAAAAAACTAAAACCAGTAAAACAAAATCTTAAAATTGAATAAGAGAAATAAACGGTGTAAACATTTACAAGTAAATAAACAAACATCAATAAATACATAAAAACATGTTAAACAACAATAAAATTTAAGTAAATGCCAAGTTAAAAAGGTGGGTTTTCAGCTTCTTCTTAAAAACATGAACAGACTCTGCGGCCCTGAGGTCCTCTGATAGGCTGTTCCATGGGTGAGAACCTTTATTGTGGAACAATGCTTCACCGTGAGCTTTTGATCTAACATTTGGCATAGCTAAAAGGCTGATCCCAGAGGAGCTCAGGGTCCGTGAGGGGTCGTACCTCACAAGGAGGTCAAAAAATATGAAGGCCCAAGACCAGGGGTGTCAAACTCATATCCTAGAGGGCCGTTGTTCTGATGGTTTTCTATGTGTTCTTGCATCTAGAATAAAAGCTCTATGTTATTGAGTTGATGTGGCTAATTTTATTGGCTGTTGATTTCACTTTATGTGCATCAGCTGTATTAAACCAGGAACACATAGAAAACCTTCAGGACACTGCCCCTTGTGGACTGGAGTTAGACACCCGTGCCCAAAACGGACAATGGGAAAAGACTATTAAGACTTTTAAAACCCATTAAAAAAAAATTAAAATCAGCCCTGAAATCCACAGGAAAGCAATGCAGCAATTTCAAAACTAGATACACTTCAAACAGGTCGCAGTTCTGTTGCGTTGCCACACACGTAGACAACCATGCACACTCATTGGAGCAATTTGAATTACTCTATTCATCCCTCACCAGGGAAATTTTGTGTGCTGCACTCCTTACACCGCAGCAGGCTGCCCTTCGATGGCACCAATGGTGGGAGAAGCAGGGGGTTAGGTGTCTTTTCCAAGGACCCTTGACATGCTCTCTGTTGGCCGCGAACCCATGACCTTCCGGTCCGAACGCGAACGCGTTAACCACTGTGCTGCCGTCTCCCCCTAAATTTGGTAGCATTTCCCCCTATTTGGTAGCAGCTAAGTAACTTAAAATGCATGTTTTTGGAGGAAACCGAAATACCCGGAGAAAAACCACACATATACAGAGAGAACATGCAAACTACACACAGAAAGCTCAGTATTTCAAGCCTCACCCCCATTCTAGTACTTGAAACCCCAAATCTTATTGCTGTGAGGCCACCGTGCTAACCACTGTGCAACCAGAATTGTTAAGCAATATTATAAAAAGGATTGATAATTTTCTAATCTTTTGCGTAACTGCTTTGAAACTCCAGTCTAGCATTAAAACAAAACCTAGATTTTGGAAAAAAAAAATACAAGAATTTCCCCTCTTATAGGGAAATTCATAGGGGACACAAAAAAGACTTGTTGGCAACCACAAATGGAGTTTTTATTTTCCTCTGATTTTGCGAAATGTTTGGTAATTGCCAAATAATGATGAAACTAACCTGCACTTTTATAGTGATACTTTGTCATAATTCAATTACTTTTCTAAAAATATGGAAAATAGAAGAAAAAGCCATCCAAATGAAAAAAAAAAAAAAAAAATCACTGAATAACTAATCCTTTCATTCCTCTGATGTAGTTTCTATCAGAATAACTTGTTCTGTGTCTAGATGAAATCCACTACCCAATGAGTAATGAGAACAAGGTGAGGGGGCTCTGGAGTGTAATTATTTTCATTTGGGAGACAGTTGGGAGGGGGGTCTGCTCTACATTTGTCTCAGCCATGCATTGACAGTTCAATACCTCCTAGTAACGGTAATGAGCACCTGGCCCTCATTATGGGTTGGGAATGGCACCTCTGAAAGAAACGGCTAAAAATAAATGTTAACTTCCACTCTCTGTGCATGATGAGAGTACTAAAGAAAAAAAAAAAACAGTGTTGTTGGCAGTGGTGGAACGTAACAAAGTAAATGTACTTCGTTACTGTACTTATGTAAAAAAATTGTGTATCTGTACTTTACTTAAGTAAAATTTAAGACCTGTACTTTTACTTTTACTTCACTACATTTTTTAGAGCAAATATCTGTACTTTTACTTCGCTACTTTTTAAAAGTGTGTTTTACATTTTTTGTTACATTTTCGTTCAGGAATTTGAAAAATACACAGGTTTTTTTAGCGCATCTTGAAGCCGCATCGCCAAAATCAAAAGAAGCAGTTGATCGGGAGAAGAAGTAATGAATCGAGAAACATTTTCCGCATTCATTCAGCGCCAAAAACTTAACATCAAATATAGTACAAATTAAAAAGAGTCAGAAGATCGTTGTGTTTACTTCTAAATAAAAAGTTGAGCCATTATTACAGAGAGCAGGGGCGGATCTAGAATTTTCCAAAGGGGGTGGGGCTTTGACAAATCCAATATATAGTGACTGAGGGCCTCCCCCCCAAACATTTTAAAAAACAAATGTCATTTTTCTCCATTTTGGCGGCCCATTCACTGCCCCTTCTAGGGGATAGCTTGACTTGTCCCCTTTCCTTTTATTTTATTTATTTATTTTTTTTGTGGACCAAAAGAGGCGGGAGAGGGGGGGCTCACACCCCTGCAGAGTATTTATCCTGGTTACCATGGTGACACCCTACAGCACAAAAAATAACATTTGAATTACTTTTTACTTAAAAAGTACAATTTACACCAACTACTTTTGTACTTTTACTTAAGTAGATTTTTTTTATTGATACTTTTACTTTTACTTAAGGAATTTTTTTGCCTAATGATCTGTACTTTTACTTAAGTACAAAAAGTGAGTACTTCATCCACCACTGGTCGTTGGTGTCAAGATAGGACCTCAGCTGGTGGAGATGTTGTCTTTCTGAAAAAGGAAAGCGACGTAAAAAGAAAGGACGTGTCAAGAGAAGGTGAAGCAGTGGTTGCTGTCAGAAGAAATTTAATGATACACACACCTAGCACACAACCACCACACAAGACGTTCCAGCTTTCATCAGCAATAAATAGGCCAAGCACACAGAAAACACTAAACAACTCTTGACTGGGACAGAAACACAAAGTAGCTTTTAACAAGGTAGAGCCTTTGGGCGATTTAGTCCCCTGTCGCTTTACATATTTCTAGATGGCCAAGCTTCATTGCATCGACCTGAACTGCATCGTTCAGAAAGAATGTGAAACTATACAGGGTTTTAACCTGGAAAGAATGATTTTGTTTTGTGTGTGAGGACTTTGAGACTGAAATGTCTTTCATGAAAAAGTAAGTCGAGGACAAATGTTCTTTCCGTGGTGTTTAGTTCGTTGCTACGTTTCATGGAAAACAAAACAAACCGAACCAAATGTGTCACACTAGGTTAAGATCAATATTCCAATACCCTTTAAAACCAGCTGGATGACCCATTGGGATTAGCATCTCTTTTGCCAGAGAGACCAAGGGTGCAATTACGATTTTGATATCGTAATCAGGGAGACTTTGACAAAAGTTAACAAAATCGGCAATTCTCAACGACAATGAGAATTAATTGTCGGTGGTGTAGCTGTGCAGAGCTACACCACCACTGTCATTTTCAATTCTTGCGGCTCAATCTCTATTTTTACAGAATTATCATCACCCCTTATGATTTGTAAATTAATAGCGACATCCGTATTTTTAGCGGTTCATTCACACAAGCAAATTAAGATTACCAAAGTCATAGTAGAAAAAGTTTCAAAAAAGTCTTCTGGACAATTTAATTCTTGATTGAGACGTTTCGACTTCCAACCGGAAATCATTTTCAATCTGATAGAAATAGACTGAAAACTGGATCTACAGTATATATACTAACCTAAGTAAAAGGTAAAAAATAGTAAGGAAGGGCTCGACCAGAGAGCCTGTGTTACCTATGATGGCCGTGAATGGCTCCTATAGTAGCCACAGAACAGTAAACGAACCCTATTATAAAAATGCTAAAAGCCTAGTGAATAGAAATTCCTGCTAACGAGAGGCGTGAATCTGAGTCACGAGGTGTCCTCTTTGGACCGTGGCTTCAGAATGCTGCTGTAAATCGCGGGCAGAATGTATCTAACACCTCCACTCGGATTCAGTGAGGGATTCTCCTTCTTCACAAAGAAAGCAGTGAGGTGAAGATTCTAAGTAGAGAGAAACGATGTCAGCAAAGTCAGCAAAAAAAAAAAAAAAAATCATCCTGAGCAGAATATTTTGATGGAGTAACAACATCACAGCCCAAAAGAGAACCACAAACCAATCTACAATTACTGATATCAGACATACATAAACCCAATTTGCTCAACACATTTATAAAATTACTCTATAATTTCTAAGTTTATGTTTCAAGAAAAACGTATACTCCACTTTGACGATAACGATTGTCCAAATTTTGTTTGACTATTTCCATGAATGGCGCTATGACCAAAAACTATACCTAACAAAAATTAAAAAGCTTGAATCATGCCCATCAGGTGTACATTTTGTCATGACGTGGAATGCAAGTGGAAGGAGGAGGACTCAATTGCAGGACAAGAAACATGGTTCATTTAATGAAGGAGTCCAGTAATGCTGTAACAAAAAAAACACATGAATCAATGGAATGTTATTGAGTCATTGTTCTCAATGTTAATCATGGTCAGGCAGCCAGGAAGAACTAGCTGGGATGGAACGTGATGACCCAACACCTGATGGCAAGACAGCTGCAGAAGTATCTTCAGGTGTGTAAAATCAGGTAAATGAGGGAACACCCCGGGCTCACTTTAGTGGTAGGCGAGGAAACCATGACATTGGCACCCCCGGTATACTCCAAGGAATAAACAAATTTTCCTGTCAGTGTCTTAAAATTTTAAATACCGCCTGAAAGACCCGTTTTTTGTAAAAAAAAAAAAAAAAAAGCTATAAAAAGTCACCAAAAAGCCCAAAAACCTAATAAAACATTATAAAAAGCTGCCAAAATTAAGATTCATATTAAAATTTCTGCAAGCAAATCAAAGTAACATCCTGTTTCAAGAGTCACCACAACAACTTTTATCACAAAGAAAATGAAAAAATCTTCTTTTGTTTGGAACTATTTATTTTTCTTCCAAATTCATTAATAAGTCACATCATGAAAAATAAATGACCTTCCTCGTGAACCCCTCCCTTTGCTGTCCTTTGGTTAAAATTGATATGCGCAATGTGGCTCGCCACCAGTTAGCCACTAATGGCTTTGAAAACATTGCTTCCATCAGGCCTTATGGTAGCTGAGACGCAGTGTTATTAAACCCATTATGCTAATGCTAATTCAGCTAAAGATGGAGCGTTAGAAGGGGGAGAAAGATGGTGGTTCTCATCTTCATCATTAGTAGCAAGTGCGGTAAAGGAAAGAAGCTTTTTACTGACACCCGAGCCTTTCGGGATCTGGGAAGGTTTGGGCTTCTCTTTTACTAATAAGCAGACTTTTGAGAGATGATCTGCTCTGGTGAATTCATTACAAATGGAAAATGATGTAATCCATTGCTGATGTTGAAAAATTCTTATTTTTCATGGCAACAAAATTTTTAAGTATTTAGTGTTATATTTGAGAAAAAACTCCAGAAAATTCATAAGGCATGAGTATCTTTCAATTAGAAGTAAGTAAAGGCATTAAACTGTTCCGATAGAGGATGCTGAATCCCTTTGAGCCAGTTTTACATCTTTATCAATTCTAAAATAAGTCAAATCCCCTCATTAAATCTCCAAACAGACAAGACAGAAGGGGCAAGCACAATATTTTCAGGCCAGCAAAGAGGAAAAGAAACATATCAACTGGAAAGGGTACTGGCCAATTTATTTCGTGTTCAGCCTCGGGGTTTTACAAGCTCGAATTCCAACTCCTTGTATGAACAACTAGCTTTAGATGGTTTAATTTGGTTTAGTTATGTAACTGTACGGCCATGTTCATTTCATCTTCGGAGCCTATCCCGGCTCAGTTAAGGCGAGAGGCAGGGTACAACAGTTTGCCAGTCTGTTTTGGGGCCACACATAAACACAACTAGGGCTGAAACAACTAATCGAATTAATCGATTACAATCGATTATTGAAATAGTTGTCAACTAATTTAGTTATCGATTAATCGTTTAGAAAGTTTTTGCTGTCAATTGCACTTAATATTACACAACTTGATTGTTTTTGTGTATTTTTACTCATGTTAACCTCGGCCATCTTTGTTTGGTACTATACCTCTGAACAAGGTTAAATTTGCAAATCTAAAACTGTTAATGATTTCTTGTTTTTAAATGTGATCCTGGATGGTCAACAGTTTACATTTTATGTTTTTTTTAGCCAGTGCTATAAAACACATTTTATGGGTGCTCGTGATTTACCTTTACTGTATACAGTAAGTAGATTTATTATTTTATATTTGCTGTAGAACTGGTAATATACTCCATTATATACATACATATATACTACATTTCACAGAAAGATTAACATTTTTACTTATTAGAATGAGCCCAACGTGTTGTTTAAGTGGTTATGAGTTGTGTTTTGCATAACTACATTCAATAAAATGCCAAAAAAACTATTATTTATTAAGTTGTCAATTCTACCCGATTAATCGAATAATCGAGCCAATAATCGCCAGATTAATCGATCATCAAAATAATCGTTAGTTGCAGCCCTAAACACAACCATTCGTAGGGACACTTTTGTAGCGGCCGATTAACCTAACTTGCATGTTTTTTTGGAGGGTGGGAGGGAATTGGAGTACCTGGAGAAAACCCACACAAACATGGGGAAAATGTGCAAACTACACACAGAAAAACCTCATACCTACCCGAGATTCGAGCTCCAACCTTTTTGCTGTGGCCACTGTGCCATTGTGCATTCATATTAAATTTATTCAATAGTTGAGTTGAATAATAAAAAATATATTCAACTCAACTATCTGTTAAAAATTACCATGACTTTTTTTTGTATTGCCAACATTATACTTTTTTTGGGTCACCTTCTTAACCATATATCCCTTATGAAGATCCTAGGGGTGCCATAGCAAATCTCGGCTGATTTGAGGCGAAGGGAAAGGTAGATGCCGAACAAGTCGAGTCTGTCTTGGGGTCACACGCATACAACCATACGTGACACACTCATTCCTAGGGGCAATCATGTAGTGGTGGCCAATCAACCTAGCATGCATGTTTTTGGAGGTTGGGAAAAGGGAGCACCCGGAGAAAACTTGGTTCTTTGTAGTTCTTGTTTGCTTTTTTATAGATTGTGAGAACAATTATTACAATTAATTGGCATGTGCATTTCAACAGTAAGCTTGACTTTTTTTTGTGTGTGTGTATTTTATACACTTGTTCTGTTACCATCTTGTACAGTGGAGATAACGGCTGGTACAAGGCCAGGCAAACTAAACTTTTCTTTTTACCAATTCAGCAAATATAGTAGAAAAAGTTTCAAAAAAGTCTTCTGGACAGTTCAGTTCTTGAACGAAACGTTTCGACTTCCATCCGGAAATCATTTTCAATCTGAATGAAATGGACTGGAAACTGGATCTGTTTATACTAACCTGAGTAAAAGGTAAAAAAAATAGTAAGGCAGGGCTCGACCAATGAGCCTGTGGTACCCAGTTTCACGCCTCTCGTTAGCAGGAATTTCTATTCACTAGGCTTTTAGCATTTTTATAACAGGGCTCGTTTACTGTTCTGTGGCTACAATAGGAGCCATTCACGGCCATCATAGGTAACACAGGCTCATTGGTCGAGCCCTCCTTTACTATTTTTTAATCTTTTACTCAGTTTAGCATATATAGATCCAGTTTTCTGTCCATTTCATTCAGATTGAAAATGATTTCCAGATGGAAGTCGAAACATCTCGATCAAGAATTAAACTGTCCAGAAGACTTTTTTGAAACTTTTTCTACTATGGATCACTCCTGGATGAATGAGGGACTACACATACTAATTCAGCAAATACTTCATTTGTTTTTGAGTAAACTAACTAATTAAAACCCTTGTGAAAAAATAGAATTCAGTGAAATACAAGTACATACTTGAAAAGTGTTTGGAAGTGAAAATTTGCATACATGTTCACATCCCCTTTCCAATGCTTAAGAAATCAGTAGGCAGTGGTGGAACGTAACAAAGTAAATGTACTTTGTTACTGTACTTAAGTAAAAAAAAAATGTGTATCTGTACTTTACATAAGTAAAATTTCAGACCGGTACTTTTACTTTTACTTCACTACATTTTTAGAGCAAATATCTGTACTTTTACTTTGCTACTTTTTAAAAGTGTGTTTTACATTTTTCGTTACATTTTCGTTCAGGAATTTGAAAAATACACAGTTTTTTTTAGCGCATCTTGAAGCCGCATCGCCAAAATCAAAAGAAGCAGTTGATCGGGAGAAGAAGTAATGAATCGAGAAACATTTTCCGCATTCATTCAGCGCCAAAAACCTAACATCAAATATAGTACAAATTAAAAAGAGTCAGAAGATCGTTGTTCGTTGTGTTTACTTCTAAATAAAAAGTTGAGCCATCGTTACACAGATCAGGGGCGGATCTGGAATTTTCCAAAGGGGGGTGGGGCTTTGACAAAGCCAATATATAGTGACATGGGGCCTCCCCCCAAAACATTTTAAAAAATAAGTGTCATTTTCCTCCATTTTGGCGGCCCATTCACTGGCCCTTCTAGGGGATAGCTTGACTTGTTCCCTTTCCTTTTATTTTATTTATTTTTTTTGTGGACCAAAAGAGGCGGGAGAGGGGGGGTCAAACCCCTGCAGAGTATTTATCCTGGTTACCATGGTGACACCCTGTAGCACAAAAAATAACATTTGAATTATGGTCGAATACTTTTACTTTTTACTTAAAAAGTACAATTTACACCAATTACTTTTGTACTTTTACTTAAGTAGATTTTTTTATTTTGATACTTTTACTTAAGTAAATTTTTTGCCTAATTATCTGTACTTTTACTTAAGTACAAAAAGTGAGTACGTCATCCACCACTGTCAGTAGGTCAGCAAGAAACGAGCTGTGCCTTGCTTCATTCGGAAAGAGAAAGAAACCAGCCATTCCTTGGTTAAAAAGGAACGAACATTTCAGAGATCTGTATTTAAACTATATTCACAAAAACTATTTACTTACAAATGAGAACCTAAGTTGCACATGGACAAAGAAGAAGTATGAATCTTTTACCGAGAGGTTATGAAATATTGAACACCTTGGCGCTTTCTCTTCAAATGTTATGCATCCCTGGATAACTGAGTTGAAATGTGTAACTGGATGGTCTCCAACTCTGCATGGCATAAATGATACACCGATTCAAAATGTCATTGGTAATAAGTATCAGATGGCTGCAGAAACAAGACTTGCTCATTTTACAATTATTCCAAGCAGTGAGCACACCATCGTTTCTTAGAAAAATCATGCATAAATCAAGTAGATGCTAGCTTAAATGTAGACTCTAACTCCTCGTGCAGCTTATGAACAGGTGTAGAAGTGCACCGTTTGCATCGCTAATGCACTGCGTAAGGCAGTATCTTCAGTTTATGAGTGTTCTAGTGTGTGAGTCTGTGTGTGACACAACTTTCACACTTGGCACTAGTCCATCTGTATGATTTGTGAAGTACAGCTGGCACACGTCCCGCCACAGTCCCTGGGTGTTAGAACATGATGTTGTACAGTCTCCTACCTGACTGAACCGTGCACAGGTGGAAATCTGATCTGCAAGCAGATTCTCTAGGAGTGATACACGGCCATGTTCACTCTGCAACACTAAAACACTCTTAATTACTATTTACAGAGACAAAATAGATATTTATTTTGAATTGAGAGTTGCTAAATTTGCAGCATTTTACGTTGACGTTAATTACTTCTTTTTTAGCTTCAAAAGTCAGAAAGGTTTACAGATCAGCCATCTATTTTTGTAAATGAAAAACTGCCTTCAGGGCACTGAATGGAGCAGGGAAGATCATCTTTTGCTCGGCTCTGATTTCCTCACCTCAAACAAAACATTTCTTCTGAGCGTCAGCTCAGATGAGTGGAAACGCAGTTCATTGAAGTGACAGCTGAAATGTAGCTTCTCTGATGCAATGCATTGAACAGACCCTTTTTTAACGCGGGCTTGATAAGACATGAAAAGAATTTCAGATTTGAGATGAATAACATCAGTTACTGGCATACATTCATGATAAATATGGGCATAAATAAAATCAATGGCCTTTGTCCCAATCAAATTTGTAGAAAGGTTTATTGACTAGTAAAGTATTCAATACTATAATTAAAGATGTGCTGATTTGAAAAAATAGAGATTCACCATGTTTATGACCAACCATATAATCATTACATACGTATGGAGTACCACATGGATTTGTACTAGGTTAAAATATCATTTATGATGATGGTGATTTCAAAGTAAAATGTGTTGATGTTTATAGTACTAATGTGTTATTTATAGACCAGATTGTAAAGAAACAAATATAACTAACCAAAAAAAAAATATTTCTAATATCTCTCACTCAGAGATTGGGTGAGGAGCTCTGCCATCCGGGAGGAGCTCGGTGTCGAGCCGCTCCTCCTTCAGGTCGAGAGGAGCCAGATGGGGTGGTTCGGGCATCTGGTCAGGATCCCCTCCGAGCGCCTCGCGGGCGATGTGTTTTGGGCGCGTCCCACGGGAGGAGACCAAGGGGCAGACCCCGGACCCGCTGGAGAGACTATGTTTCACAGCTGGCCGGGGAACGACTTGGGATCCTTCCAAGTGAGCTAGAGGATGCGGCCGGGGAGAGAGAGGCCTGGGCTGCCCGCTTGAGGCTGTTGCCCCCGCGACCCAACCCCAGAACAAGCGGAAGATGACGGAACGGATATTATTCTATGTTTTACTTTGAATAAACCTGCTTGCTGATGTTCTAAAATGAAATAAAAAATGCAGAATTACTTTGTTCAATTCTGACATAAATTTCATATTTGTTGGTGAATTCTCATTGAATTGAAGAGTGTACATGGAATATTAAAATAGGAGCTTAACTGTTATTTTTCTTAAACAAAAGAAATTCCAATACAGTTTAGACAAATTATTTATTTTTACGTAACTTATTCTCTAAAAGAAAGCTGGAACGGGTGGAGGAAAGTATCAGGTGTGATGTGCGACAGAAGAGTTTCAGCTAGAATGAAAGGGAAAGTGTACAAAACCGTGGTGAGACCGGCCATGCTGTTTGGTCTAGAAACAGTAGCACTGAAGAAAAGACAGTAAGCAGAGATGGAGGTAGCAGAGATGAATATGCCGAGGATCTCTCTGGGTCTCTCTGGTCAGGATGCCCCCCGAGCGCCTCGTGGGCGAGGTGTTTTGGGCACGTCCCACCGGGAGGAGACCAAGGGGCAGACCCCGGACCCGCTGGAGAGACTATGTCTCACAGCTGGCCAGGGAAAAGTGAGGTTACAGGGAGAAGAGATAAAGAAGGCGGAAGATTTTAAGTATCTTGGATCAACAGTCCAGAGCAATGGAGAGTGTGGAAAAGAGGTGAAGAAGCGTGTGCAGGCAGGCTGGAACGTGTGGAGGAAAGTATCAGGTGTGATGTGTGACAGAAGAGTTTCAGTGTACAAAACCGTGGTGAGACCGGCCATGCTGTTTGGTCTAGAAACAGTAGTACTGAAGAAAAGACAGGAAGCAGAGATGGAGGTAGCAGAGATGAAGATGCTGAGGATCTCTGTAGGAGTGACCAGGATGGACAGGATTAGAAATGAGTACATCAGGGGAACAGCACATGTTAGAGGTTTTGGGGATAAAGTTCGGGAAGCAAGACTGAGATGGTTTGGACATGTGCAGAGGAGAGAGAGTACATAGGAAGAAGGATGCTGAATTTGGAAGCACCAGGAAAGAGGACTAGAGGAAGACCAAAAGAGGAGGTTCATGGATACAGTGAAGGAAGACATGAAGATAGTTGGTGTGACCAAAGAGGATACAGCAGATAGGGTTAGATGGAAGAAACTGACTTGCTGTGGCGACCCCTGAAGGGAAATGCCGAAAGAAGAAGATTCTCTAAAAGAAAGCAAAGTTTGGTTACATTGAAAAAAGCTCAAATAATTTTGCAAATCAAGACCACTGCGTGAAGGGTTTGAGCAACAATCAGGAGCAAACGTATTGTATGGATCAATTTGACCCATTTCCAATATTTTTGGAATTTCTGCTGGTATCTTTCTGTGTTGAGAGACAATGGAGTCTGTAAAAGATGCTCAGTTTTACAACTAGTATGTTGATTATGTCTAAGCTTCATGCACCCGAAAGCAAGCAACTTGTGGCAGGGTAGTTCCCTATTTCCGGGGCGCTGCCCAGGTTGAGGAATGCAGTCACTTCCCAATGTAGTCAATGGACGCCTGCCGTCAAGAGCAAGTCCTGTCACCTGGCTTTATGCCCTAAATGGATTGGATTTACCAAATGTAACCAAAGGTGTCTACAGCAGTGCTGGTGGGGAAAAAGCAAAACAAGAAGCAGTCCACAAATACTAAAGATTCAGAAAAGATATTCCTGAGGAGCCGGGCAGGAAAGCAGGGAGGCAAACAGTGTGTGAAGACCTGGTGAGGGAAATTGAGGAGGGTGTCCTTTTAAAAGCAAGGGATGGCAAGGGTGTCCAGGTGTGGTAGGTGCGTAGGTAGTGCACATCAGAAAGGAATCTGGGGGATGGATGTAAGTCCATTGCTCCCTCCAGTGGAAGCAAGGATGGGGCCATAACACTTTTGGGCTAATGTATGAAATTGATTGCTTTCTTCTTTATGAAAACAGATGCACTCAAGATGTTTTGTTCAAGACATTTCTTTGTGATGCATCCAGATAAAAGCTTTCTTGGAATTATCTCCGAGGTTACTTCTTTTTCTGAACCCCTGTTACCCCGATCTTACTTTAATAAACGATAAGAAAAAGTTCCTCGCAAGGACTCACAATTGTTTAGTCAGTTGAAAGAAGACGCGGAATGCTAATTGCCCTATCTCAGGGCTAGTACAATTCTGTGCACTGATGAATTTGTATTTGAAAGAAAAGTACAGCCTCATCTAGAACAGGACCTGACAATAACGAGAGTCCCTAAGCATTGATTACCAAGAAAAGCTATTAGCTTAACAGTGAATGATTTATTGTTACAGAATGAACTCAGTGCTGTTGATCACAATTCTAAATATATCACATAGAAGAATGTTGACAAGAGCAAATGTTTCTCTATGCGAACCCCGCAGGACATCCTCTCTATTTAATTTTGAAGACAAAAAAGCTTTCACACTGTGCATTAGGTGTTTTAACTTCTTCACATCTAGTGCTGAGTTTGCAGTAAAACTTTTTTTTTCAAGTAACTGTAGACTGATTGCAGTTGCATATACTGTACACTTTAATCCAAAGTACTGGAGTCAAGGATTTTCAGCTGAAATGTTTTCATTGTCTTTGAAACATTAATTTTCAAAGAACAAGCTATTAGCAGTGGTGGAACGTAACGAAGTAAATGTACTTCGTTGGTGTACTTAAGTAAAAAAATTGTGTATCTGTACTTTACTTAAGTAAAATTTAAGACCGGTACTTTTACTTTTACTTCACTACATTTTTAGAGCAAATATCTGTACTTTTACTTCGCTACTTTTTAAAAGTGTGTTTTACAGTTTTCGTTACATTTTCGTTCAGGAATTTGGAAAAATACACGTTTTTTTTAGCGCATCTTGAAGCCGCATCGCCAAAATCAAAAGAAGCAGTTGATCGGGAGAAGAAGTCATGAATCGAGAAACATTTTCCGCATTCATTCAGCGCCAAAAACCTAACATCAAATAAAATTAAAAAGAGTCAGAAGATTGTTGTTCGTTGTGTTTACTTCTAATTAAAAAGTTGAGTCAGCATTAGAGCAAAGTAGGGGCGAATCGATAATTTTCCAAAAGGGGGTGGGGCTTTGACAAAGCCAATATATAGTGACTGGGGGCCTCGCCCTCCCCCAAAACATTTTAAAAAATAAGTGTCCTTTTCCTCCATTTTGGCGGCCCATCCACTGGCCCTTCTAGGGGATAGCTTGACTTGTCCCCTTTCCTTTTAATTTAAGTATATATTTTTTTTGTGGACCAAAAGAGGTGGGAGAGGGGGGGTCACACCCCTGCAGAGTATTTATCCTGGTTACCATGATGACACCCTATAGCACTACAAATAACATTTGAATTATGATCAAATACTTTTCCTTTTTACTTAAAAAGTACAATTTACATCAACTACTTTTGTAGTTTTACTTAAGTAGATTTTTTTTATTGGTACTTTTACTTTTACTTAAGTAAATTTTTTGCCTAATTATCTGTACTTTTACTTAAGTACAAAAAGTGAGTACTTCATCCACCACTGGCTATTAGTTTTTTGTCTGTTTTATAATCCGTATTAATTATGGGTATCATTTTTTGTGACATGTCGCTAATGGTCTCTTTTTCTGGTTTCCAACTGTGCAGTTATCCAGTTCTTTCTTAGAATCAACTGTCAGGCCCCATTTTCTTTTCTTTTTTTGTCCTCGCTTTAGTTTTTCTGAAACCCTCTTACATCATGGTACACTGCTTTTGTCAGTTCCTCTTGGGTGGCTAGTAGTAGTAATGTTTCTTGCCCAATTCTATTTAAGCCCCACTGCTTCAGTCAGTTTGAACCGTAAGATATTGACTAGACTATTCCAACAGCTTGATTCTTTCCTTTCTCGGTTTTTCTGTTGGATTAGCTGCTGTGCTAGGGTTGTGGTGAAGTGCACTGTAGCAAAACCACATTTAGCCAAGCTTGAGCACCCGGGTACAGTTCATTTTTAACTTGGGAGACAGAGGAGTCACTGTATGACTAAATTATTTACAATGGTTCACACTGCGGGCTATATATTTTGTCTTCCTTTCATCTATGAAGAGTACTTTTCAAATTACTTCCTGCTCGTTGTGTTGCTGTGAGATGCACTGCGCCGATGAAAAAAAGTATAGGTCTACATAAATGAAAGCTTATGTCTAGTTTTGTTAGTATCAATGATGTTCTCCAACCTGTGATAACTACAGTGGTAGTCAAAAGTTTACATACACTTGTAAAGAACATAATGTCATGGCTGTCTTGAGTTTCCAGTTATTTCAACAACTCTGATTTTTCTCTGATATAGTGATTGGAACAGATCCTTCTTTGTCACAAAAAACATTCATGAAGTTTGATTCTTTTATGACTTTATTATGGGTAAACTGAAAATGTGACGAAATCAGCTGGGTCAAAAATGTACATACAGCAACATGAATGAGCAATTTTGGAGACTTAGAAAGTTGTGTCAATGACATGAGCTTCATAGCATAACCTCTTAACTTCTTGTGAGTGATTTTTTTTTTTTTTTTTTTTATTTATTTATTTATTTCGGTCACAGTGCAACCTCATATCAATGAAATAAAGAAAACAACCATATTCCAGCAAAGGACCGAAAAGGTAACGGCTGAAGCAAACGCTTATTACGCCGACCCTTTTTTTTTTTTTTTATGTCATAATAAAAGCAAAAAGACATAAGTAAATACTAAGCCATCATAATTGTTATAACACATAACATAATAATATCATAATACATCATAACATATTCATAACACATCATAACATATAACATAATCATAACACATATTCGTAACACATAACATAATCATAACATATCATAATTGTTTACTTTTTATAGAAGCTTGAATTTAACCATCAAGACTTGCATATTTTTTAAGTATTAATAACTTAAATTTCTTTTTTGAACGTAAAAGATTTAAACACAATTTAAGTTCATCATTACAATTATTCCAAAGATCCACACCTTTAATAGAAATACAGAATTTTTTAACATTTGTTCTAAATTTATTTTTAATGAACACATCATTTCCTCTTAGTTCGTATGGACTTTTCCTAATAATAAACATATTTTGTAGAGAGTTTGACATCATGTTTTTTTTTATCTTAAACATAAATTTTAAAGTGTGTAATTCCACTAAATCATAGAACTTTAATGTTTTTAAATTTATAAATAGATTATTGGTTGGTTGATTATAAGATGAGAATGTTATTGCTCGTATTGCTTTTTTTTGTAAAATATAAATTGGTTTTGTGTTAGTTTTGTACGTATTTCCCCAAATCTCGATACAATAAGTTATATATGGAAGTACTAATGTATTATATAACATAAACAAACTTTTTTTATTTAGGACAAATCTGAATTTATAAATGATTGCTATTACTTTAGACAGTTTATTTTTTGTATAATTTATGTGTGATTTCCAGCTTAATTTGTGATCTATAATCATTCCAAGGAACTTACTGTCGTAAGCTCGTTCCAATGGGGTGTTATTAAGCATAATTTGAATTTGTTTAGGTACTTTTAATTTTGTAAATACTATAAATTTCGTTTTTTCAATATTTAATGATAATTTATTTATGTCAAACCATATTTTTATTTTACTCAATTCTCTTTCAACTGATTGTATCATTTGGTTCAGGTCTTTTCCTGAAAAGTAAAGAGTAGTGTCGTCTGCAAACAGTACATAATTTATTAGTTTGGATGTGTAACACAAATCATTGATGTACAGGATAAAGAGTTTAGGCCCCAGCGTTGAGCCTTGTGGAATTCCACATATGACTTTTAATAAATCAGATTTTTCCTCCTTTATTTGTACATATTGATATCTATTTTCTAAGTAGCTCTGAAGCCATGTATATGCAGCTCCTCGAAAACCAAATCTGTCTAGTTTGCTCAGTAATATATTATGATCTATGGTGTCGAAAGCTTTCTTAAGGTCTATGAAAATACCGATGCCATAATTATTTGAGTCTATTGATGTAGTAATATTTTCTATTAGTTCTGTAACAGCCATATTAGTGGATCGGTTTTGTCTAAACCCATATTGTTTGTCACTAAGGAGCTGGTGTTTCTCTATAAATTTATCTAATCTTATTACAAATACTTTTTCTATTATTTTTGAAAACTGTGGAAGTATAGATATAGGCCGATAATTTGAAAATAATTGTTTATTGCCATTTTTATAGACTGGAATAACTCTAGTTATTTTCATTTTTTCAGGAAATTTACCGATTTGAAAAGACTTATTGCAAATATATGTTAGAGGCTGTGCAATATGTTCTATTGTATTCTTTATTAAATTCATATCAATGTTAAGTGTATCTTTAGATGTTTTTGATTTAAATTGCTTTACTATTTTAATTATTTCATTTTCATTTGTTGGGTTTAAATAAAATGTAAAAGGATTTCTGTTTACAGCATCACTTGGACTTATGTTATGCTTCTCAATACTTTCAGCCAAGGTATTTCCTACATTAACAAAATAATGATTAAATCCTTCTATAATTTCTTTTATATTTTCCAGCTTTGAGCTTTTGTTCATGAATTGTTTTGGTATTTTATATTTTTTATCTTTTATTTTAATTATTTTATTAATGACATTCCATGTTCCCTTAATATTTTCTTTTTGTTCTTCAAATAATTTATGAAAGTATTCTTTTTTGGTTTTCCGCAAAATACAAGTCAATTTGTTTTTATAATTTTTATATTTTATTTCAGATTCCTTGGTTTTGTGTTGAATAAACTTTTTATATAACATATTTTTCTTCTTACATGCATTTTGTAATCCACTTGTTATCCATGGCTTTATTTTAGAATTTTCTTTAAGCCTTACCTTTTTTAATGGGCAGTTTTTATTGTAGATTTCTAAAAACATGGATATAAAAATTTCATACGCTTCACTTGGGTCAGTTTGGTTGTAGACCTCGTCCCATTTCTGTTTTAATAAGTCTTCTTTAAGTTTATTTAGAGTTTGGTCTGTCACTCGCCTAATATATCTGAATGTTTCAGAGTTTTCTTTGTCATCAGTTATAATTTTATTTTGAAATATAGCAAAAACTGGTAGGTGGTCACTTATATCACTGACAAGAAGGCCACCAACAATTTTAGCTTCAATATTGTTTATAAAGATATTATCTATTAGAGTGGAGGAATCAATCGTTATCCTGCTGGGTTTATCAATAATTGGTAATAACATATTTGAATGCATCATATTTATGAAATCAGTTGTTTTCCCATGGGTAGTTGCTTTAAGCAAATTTATATTTAAATCTCCACATATTATTAATTCCTTTGTGGAATATCCATTTATATTTATAATTTCATTCATTTTTTCATTAAATGTATCAATCGGTGAACCAGGTGTTCGGTATACACAAGTAACATGTACATTTTTTGTTTTTTTAAATTCAATTTCGACAGTGATTAATTCCATTATATTGTGAACAGATACTGATTTATCTTCAATGATTTTACAGTTAAAGTTTGAGTCCACATAGAGGGCAACTCCACCTCCTTTTTTGTTGTTTCTGGTGACAGTAAATAGTTCGTATCCCTCTATCTTTACTAGTGTTAGAGGGTGCTTTAGCTCGTCCAGCCACGTTTCAGATACAGCTATAACATTAAATTTACCGTACATATGCAGTAGGTCTTTGATTTTTGATATGTTCTTCCAGAGACTCCTAATGTTAATATGTAGCACTGAAAAGTTTTTCTCCAGTTTAACGTTCTCTTTAAATTGTTCGCTTGTGTAATAGTCACAGCTTAAGTCCAAGTTATTGTAGAAATATAATTCTGGATCAAGTTGTTGATCAATACAAGTCATAGTTTGTCTTGTGTTCAGTGCACATATGTTCACCTGTCTCCTTTTCCGCGATGCGTAATCCGTGCATCGTCAAGCGTTCTTTACAATCTTCCGAGAAATCATAATCCTTTTTTAAAGTAACATAATCCAAATAATTATTCATACGGATTCAGGTCTTTCAGCTCTCTTATCGTGATCACTTTCGCTTCTTCTGGCGTACCATTGAGTTTAATCATCAATTGCCCGTTCCGAGTCCACGTAGCTTGTATTTTTTTCTGTTTTCGCAAGTTTCTTGCATGTCTTGCGATGTCTGCACGTCTTTTTGTTAAGTGTTCAACTTGTTCAACTTGTGAGTGATTATGAGTGACTACAGCTGGTGACTTCTCTGAGGCCATTTAAAAAGGGCTCATTGGATAAAAACACCCACAAACGCTACAATGGAAAAGTCAAAGGAGCTCAGCACAGATTTGAAAAAGAGAATCATTGACTTGAACAAGTCAGGAAAGTCACTTGGAGCCATTTCAAAGCAGCTGCAGGTTCCAAGAGCAACAGTGCAAACAATTGTTTGTAAGTATAAAGTTTTGTCACTGCCACGATCAGGAAGAAAACGCAAGCTGTCACCTGCTGCTGAGAGAAAACTGGTCAGGAGGGTGAAGAGTCAACCCAGGAGCACCAAAAAGCAGATCTGCCAAGAATTAGAAGCTGCTGGAACACAGGTGTCAGTGTCCACAGTCAAGCGTGTTTTGCATCGCCATGGACTAAGAGGTTGCCGTGCAAGAAGGAAGCCCTTGCTCCAAAAGCGGCACCTTAAGGCTCGACTAAAGTTTGCTGCTGATCACATGGACAAAGTTCTGTGGTCAGATGAAACAAAAATTGAGCTGTTTGGCCACAATGCCCAGCAATATGTTTGGAGGAGAAAAGGTGAGGCATTTAACCCCAAGAACACCATGCCTATCATCAAGCACTGTGGTGGTAGTATTATGCTGTGGGCCTGTTTTGCTGCCAATGGAACTGGTGCTTTACAGAGAGTCAATGGGACAATGAAGAAGGAGGATTACCTTCAAATTCTTCAAGAAAACCTGAAGTCATCAGCCCGAAGGTTGGGTCTTGGGCGCAGTTGGGTGTTCCAACAGGACAATGACCCCAAACACACATCAAAAGTGGTAATGGAATGGCTAAATCAGGCTAGAATTAAGGTTTTAGAATGGCCTTCCCAAAGTCCTGACTTAAATCCCATTGAGAACATGTGGATAATGCTGAAGAAACAAGTCCATGTCAGAAAGCCAACAAATTTAACTGAACTGCACCAATTCTGTCAAGAGGAGTGGTCAAAGATTCAACCAGAAACTTGCCAGAAGCTTGTGGATGGCTACCAAAAGCGCCTAATTGAAGTAAAAATGGCCAAAGGACATGTAACCAAATATTAGCATTGCTGTATGTATATTTTTGACCCAGCTGATTTTGTCACATTTTCAGTTTACCCATAATAAAGTCATAAAAGAATCAAACTTCATGAATGTTTTTTGTGACAAAGAAGGATCTGTTCCAATCACTATATCAGAGAAAAATCAGAGTTGTTGAAATAACTGGAAACTCAAGACAGCCATGACATTATGTTCTTTACAAGTGTATGTAAACTTTTGACCACCACTGTAGGTATTCAGCAGTGGTGGATGAAGTGCTCACTTTTTGTACTTAAGTAAAAGTACAGATAATTAGGCAAAAAATTTACTTAAATAAAAGTAAAAGTACCAATCAAAAAAATCTACTTAAGTATAAGTACAAAAGTAGTTGGTGTAAATTGTACTTTTTAAGTAAAAAGTAAAAGTATTCAACCATAAATCAAATGTTATTTTTATGCTATGGGGTGTCACCATGGTAACCAGGATAAATACTCTGCAGGGGTGTGACCCCCCTCTCCCGCCTCTTTTGGACCCCCCCAAAAAAATAAATAAAATAAAAGGAAAGGGAACAAGTCAAGCTATCTCCTAGAAGAGCCAGTGAATGAGCCGCCAAAATGGAGGAAAATGACACTTATTTTTTAAAATGTTCTGGGGGGGAGGCCCCCAGTCACTATATATTGGCTTTGTCAAAGCCCCACCCCTTTTGGAAAATTCTAGATCCGCCCCTGCTCTGTGTAATGATGGCTCAATTTTTTATTTAGAAGTAAACACAATGAACAACGATCTTCTGACTCTTTTTAATTTGTACTAGATTTGATGTTTGGTTTTTGGCGCTGAATGAATACGGAAAATGTTTCTCGATTCATTACTTCTTCTCCCGATCAACTGCTTCTTTTGATTTTGGCGATGCGGCTTCAAGATACACTAAAAAACCTGTGGATTTTTCAAATTCCTGAACAAAAACGTAACAAAAAATGTAAAACACACTTTTAAAAAGTAGCGAAGTAAAAGTACAGATATTTGCTCTAAAAATGTAGTGAAGTAAAAGTACAGGTCTCAAATTTTACTTAAGTAAAGTACAGATACACAATTTTTTTACTTAAGTACAGTAACAAAGTACATTTACTTCGTTACGTTCCACCACTAGTATTCAGTAGGGGTGTGCGATACTGCAAGTTTTGGTATCGATCCGATACCAAGTAAACACCAGACCAATATCGCTGATACCGATATCGATACCGAAATTTTATACTTTTAAATGACTATTTTTGCATCAACGGTTAGGGTCATGTATATAGTATGACCAAGTCCAAGTATATATATATATATATAGATATATATATATATCTATATATATATATATACACGGGTTGGTAGGTAGATCGATAGAAGTGCCCAGTTGCACGCAAACAAATGTTAACTAATGTTGAAGATGATTATGTTGTACTTTTACAATTAGAATCTACCTGGGTGTTTTCTGGAAAATTGGAGCGTCGCTGTGAATGAGCACTGTCTCTGGGAAACAGAAGGGGGCAGCGTTTTCTCCTCCATTCGCCGTTTTTTGAAGTTGCTCATTTTCTTTGGGGTGATTCTTTAATTTGTAGTGTTACCACTATATTTAACAGCCTTTCTTTAAATGGTGCAGGTAGCCTCAAAGTACAGCCACACGCTACTTCTTTTTTTCCTTCCATTTATCTCCACTTTTACCGACTTGCGTTTTTTTTTTTTTTTCTGTTTCTTGGCCCCGAGTCGCTGAGTCATGTGACAAGTCAAAGCGAAAGAGAGGAGAAAGGGGGCGGGGCCGGCTCGCTTTAGCATACAGGCGCGACACACAGCATTTACGCATATTTTACAGACAGATAAATTAGGTTGCCTTTTTAAAAAAAAAAAACGGAAGCAACATGCGGGGGGTAAAACTTCAACCAAAGTATCAATATTGTAGTTGGAGTATTGATCAATGTCAATACTAGCGTTGGTATTGATATTATCAATATTAGGATCGATCCGGCCACCCCCTGGTATTCAGTGTATTTGTGAATTTCTAGCTAAATTTACCAATAATAATTGTTGTTTGACTGTGGCCTGGGCGTAATTGTGAAAGGAAGCAAATAGATGCTTTGACAATGATGGTTTAATCTACGCTTTATAAACACAATATTTTGTAAAATGGCAATCAGCAATTACAAATCCAAGACCATTGTCCTTGATGGAAAGGGAGCAGTCCCTAATACAAGTTAGGGATTCCTTCAAATGGAGGAATGTGAGTACCTGGGACTGTTATTCACGACGAAGGGTAGGATGGAGTGGTATTACGACTGGCGGATTGGTACAGCATATGCAGTGATTAGAATGGTACAACTGTTAGTTGTGGTAAAAGAGAGTGAACCAAAAAGCGTAGCTTTCAATTTACCTGTTGATTTATGTCCTTGCCCTTGCGTATGGTAATCTGTTGTGCGCTTTGTCCTGATGAATAAAATCCTTAACACAAGCGGTCAAAATGAGCTTGCAATTTGTGCCTGCCATTCGGAAAGGACTTTGAACTACAGTGTCGCCATTCCTCTGTGCAGAGAGCAGCCAGATGAGGTGGTGTAGGCCTCTGAGGTGTGCTAATATTGTCCAGCTAGCATTCATTAGTTAGTTTTCTTGCCGTGTAATTGTGTTTATGCATTTCTGTTTTTCTTGTTTTTTGTCTTTCTGAATCTGAATCTAAGCCCATTAAGCCAGAAATTTTGGGATTTTGGGCTATACAAATACAATTGAATTGAATTGATCAGGATGGCTTTCATATGGCTCGTGTATTTCAGGCATATCCCATTAGTGCAAGCAGAAGTCGGACCTGCTGGAGTGACTTTATTTCGCGACTGAATAAGGAGTGTCTTTGGGGTCGCTTGTGGTGAGATGCAGGAGAAGGACAGGGTAAAGATATTTTGGAGTTCCCTGTTTAAATTGCTGCCTTCATGGCGCAATTACCAATGTGCAAAAGAAGATGGTGTGGCAGCCATTTTGTATCACATTGTTTAAATGCACAACTGTAGTTTATATTTTGTCATTTAAGAAGCAGTCAAATTTTTTTTTGTTAAAACATATCGGCTTCTAAGTGTCTGATCTGTTCTTGAACAATTCTAGAGTAAATTGCAAATATTTCTATGGAAACCACATGCTTCTAGTCTGCACGTTTTGATGATGGGAACTTTTACGTGAAAACTTTAAAAAGCTGGAAGCCATATTTAAAAAGATTTTCTTTTATTTATTCATTTATTTTTTTATCACTAACAATCGAAAGCAAAGCTATCGATTTACAAGTCGATCTACGTTCCTACCCTCACCTATGGTCACCAGCTGTGGGTGGTGACCGAAAGAATGAGATTGTGGGTACAAGCGGCCGAAATGAGCTTCCTTCGCAGGGTGGCTGGGCTCTCACTCAGAGATCGGGTGACGGGCTCTGCCATCCGGGAGGAGCTTGATGTTGAGCCACTCCTCCTCCAGGTCGAGAGGAGCCAGATGGGGTGGTTCGAGCATCTGGTCAGGATGCCCCCTGAGCGCCTCGCGGGCGAGGTGTTTCGGGCACGTTTCACCGGGGGAGGAGACCAAGGGGCAGACCCCGAACCCTCTGGAGAGACTATGTCTCACAGCTGGCCGGGGAACGACTTGGGATCCTTCCGGGTGAGCTAGAGGATGCATCCGGGGAGAGAGAGGTCTGGGCTGCCTGTTTGAGGCTGTTGTCCCCGCGACCCAACCCCGGAACAAGCGGAAGATGACGGAACGGAACTAACAATCGAGAACTGAGTGTGACTGGGCTGAATTTTCCAAAATGTTCATGAGAAGCAACGCTTTAGGCTTTGACTAAACTACATTCTCAAAATAAACATGATTTATCTCAATTCAAATGAAAGTAACTTGTTTGTAATATTTTGCTTGATATAGTATAACTTTACACTGTGTGGCACAGAAATTTTATGATTTTCTACTGCTATTCTACTGTTCATTAAATCCTTTACAAACTGCTAACGCAACTTAATGATGATAGCTGCATCAATCACATACCCGCTTTATGGTAATCCTAAAATTTAATGTATGTGCCTTGGCAAAGATTTCATCTACATTAAGACATCTCATCTCGCAGAGGGAAAAGACATGGAAGTCTTCAAAGAGGAACCAATGCTTTGAAGGTATCACTGCTTGCTTCAAAGAGCAACATACACATTTCCCAATGAGTTTCACGGGGTACATAATGAGTGTTAGGGTGGCCACCTGTTTTTAATGATTCAATCAGTTTCAATGAAACAGCACCACTTGGAGATAACTACGAATGATTTTGAAGCTTTCCTAAGCATGCATAGGCTGAAGAAATATTATATATTATATATATTTCTACTGTATGAACCCATCAAAGAGAAGAAGAGAACATATTTTTATAGCTTTAAATTTTTGCCAGCTGGTTGACAGAGTTCTGTACCCTATCATCTCAGTTACAACCAGTGGTGGATGAAGTACTCACTTTTTGTACTTAAGTAAAAGTACAGATAATTAGGCAAAAAAATGACAAAAGTAAAAGTACCAATAAAAAAATCTACTTAAGTAAAAGTACAAAAGTAGTTGGTGTAGATTGTACTTTTTAAGTAAAAAGTAAAATTATTCGATCATAATTCAAATGTTTTTATTTGTGCTGTAGGGTGTCACCATGGTAACTAGGATATATACTCTGCAGGGGTGTGACCCCTCCTCTCCCGCCTCTTTTGGTCCACACAAAAAAATAAATAAATAAAATAAAAGGAAAGGAAAGGGTCAAGCTATCCCCTAGAAGGGCCAGTGAATGGGCCGCCAAAATGGAGGAAAATGACACTTATTTTTTAAATGTTTTTGGGGGGAGGCCCCCAGTCACTATATATTGGCTTTGTCAAAGCCCCACCCCCCTTTGGAAAATTCTAGATCCGCCCCTGCTCTGTGTAATGCTGGCTCAACTTTTTATTTAGAAGTAAACACAACGAACAACGATCTTCTGACTCTTTTTAATTTGTACTATATTTGATGTTAGGTTTTTGACGCTGAATGAATGCAGAAAATGTTTCTCGATTCATTACTTCTTCTCCCGATCAACTGCTTCTTTTGATTTTGGCGATGCGGCTTCAAGATGCCCTAAAAACTTGTGTATTTTTCAAATTCCTGAACGAAAATGTAACAAAAAAATGTAAAACACACTTTTAAAAAGTAGCGGAGTAAAAGTACAGATATCTGCTCTAAAAATGTAGTGAAGTAAAAGTAAAAGTACCGGTCTTAAATTTTACTTAAGTAAAGTACAGATACACAATGTTTTTACTTAAGTACAGTAACAAAGTACATTTACTTTGGTACGTTCCACCACTGGTTACAACTGTAAGTTTTCTCTGTCTTTTTTTCCAGGTCTGAATCATATTTCTTTCATTTGCTTTTTGCCAACATTTTGTTGGCTTGTTCAGCATTGTTTCATTTCCCTGATGTCCCATTTATAGTAAACATAAAGCAGCTTTGTTTGCTCCGACCTAGTTGTTGGCAAGTTTCCATACGAGGGTTTGTATGTGTGCAGGATCCAAGAATGAGTTCTAACCCTACAGTAGTCTGCTTCAGAAAATCCTCTGTTCTGCTTGTAAATGTAGTGTGATCTGATCGGAACAATGTGAACATGTTCTTTGCGATCTGTAGCGGATTAAAGAAGAAAACTGTGTTTTGCTTGTTGTGGATCGAAGTGAAGCAAAGACGGAAAGTTCAATGGAGTACATCATTTGGGAACATGGTGAATGGCATCCTACCCTCCTGATTTCTTTGAAAAATGTGCTGAAAATGATTTCCTACATGTCACAAAAGTCAAAACTTGCATACCGTGACGATATATATTAAAAATGGACTTTTTTCCACCAATTAAATAACTTAAAACTCAAAAAAAAAATCAACTTTTTCAGAGCCTTCTATTAGTCATGTATGCGGCTTAAATTTGTCACCAAAGTGGTTTGTAGAATGATTAAGTGGTTTTTGAAAAAAATGAAATACCGTAATTTCATAGCCATAAGGCACACCTAAAAGTCTCAAATTTTCTTCAAAATGAGCGGTGCGCCTTTTTGTGCGGTGCGCCTTGTGTGTGAGAAAAAGCGGACCTAAAAGAAGACGCCGTGCCCGCGAGGCGGACCAGAAAGAAAACACATGAGAACGTTAAAGAGTGAAGTGTGAGCGGCGTGGGAGCGATGGATGACCGAAGGAGACCACATTTTCAGGAAGGGTGGAAGGCAGTTCCGGGCGAGTTACGCTACAGTTTGCCAATGGATTGTAGATGCTTGGACAAACATGTCTGCTGGTACTGTTATCCGAGCTTTCGCAAAAGTTGGTATCCTTTCTGAGGAGCCGCACAGTACAGACAGTGACTTTGACAGCGAGGAGCGAAGTGGACCTGCTCTGTTGGATTTTGCTCAGCTGTTTGATTCCGAAACAGAGGATGAGGACTTTGACGGATTTGAATAAGGACAACGTATTACCGGTAATGTGCTTGTTTATACTATTTAAATAAAGTACAACCAAACTCAGTTTTGCTCCCGATCTATTTTTTAATATGCACATTTGCATGCGTGCGTGTGTGTTGTTGTAAGGCGGTGTGTGACGAGACTGCGCCTTTTTGTACGGTGCGCCTAATGGCCGGGAAATTACGGTAAATAACTATTTAATTTTCGCCTTCGAACAAGTGCCTGACTGCAAACAAATCCTTGCTGCATGCCCTCAGACTTTTCTTTTATCAGTTAGGTGGAGTGCAAAAAATGGAATGAGAAAACTGTTAATTTTAATAGTTATTTTTAATGAGATGAGTACTTCAAGTTTTGCCAATGTTTTTTTCTTTTCTTTTTTTTATGTTTGTAAACAAAAAAAAAGACGAAAACATGGTTGTTCTGCAGGGGCCGGTGTCCTGAAGGTTTTCTATATTCTTGCATCTACACAACTGATCCAGGATTTTTGCAATAGCTTTAGAAAAACAAAAGGCAAAAGAAACGTTAACCATGAATGTAAATTTTACCGTATTTTCATGACCATACGATTCTATAGGTCAAAAGGTATATTAGAAACAGAAGGGATGATACGTATGTTTGCGAAATTCCGCATTTTGGTGGGGTGCTTTTGCGAATTGTTGCTGCCAATGATGGAGAACATGACATTGATATATCTGCACTTTCTACACAAAAAATACCTGTTTACAGATTCTAGAAAGATTTTGTACATATTGTCCTTACATACTTGTCTTTTTTATTTTATTTTTTTTAAGTAAGCAACTGGCCACGATCCACAATCGTAATATTGTCCAATTGAATAACAATGATCTTCATTCCTTCATCCTAATTCCAATCATGCTGTTGAGTTATTCCATTTGAGATCAAATTTGATAGCGTGTCTGTTTGGGTTTTTTTTTTCTCGTAATTTTTATATGCCATATGTTAAATACAAGAGTAATATTTGGTAATGGTCCTGTACTGTTGCACCCAGTGTGACCCCGTGTCCTAATGGGGATTCACAGCCAGCTAAACTCTCCTTTCCATCAACTCCTCTAAAGAACAGTCTGTTGTAGATTTTTTAGAATTTAATAGAAAGAAGCGTGAAACTGTAAACATACAGAAAACAAATAAAGGAGCATCTAGTCATACACATTTGAAAATAATGCTACAAACAAACATACAATCATGAACATAACAAACTAGTCACTCATATTGCCACTCAAAGGGCTCGAAAAGTGTGGATGGTTGATGATTAGAATTAAACTAGGATGGTCTCCGTCACTGCAAGCTCAACACATTGTCTCCTTCTCTCTGACTACTTACTTCCTATTTCTTCTTCTTCTTTCTTTAGTTTGCGGCATGAAGCACCAACCTGGGTGCATTACCGCCACCTACTGACTGTCACGAACCTTAAATCCTCCTCAATAACCCTGTACACCTCCTTACTTCCTATTTCCTACTTCCTGAACACGAATAAACATTAGATCGCTAGCGCCCTCTACCGGCCCGGCTGAACAATAAATTGTTCCAATACAGGTCCATTCCATTGTCTTCTGCTTATCCAGAGCCAGGCGGAGGGGAGCAACAGCTTCAGACGGCAAGACCAGGCTTCTCTCACCCTGGCTGCATCCTCCAGTTCACCTTGGATGATCCCGAGGCGTTCCCCGATCAGCCATGAGACATTATCTCTCCAGCAGGTCCGGGGCCTGACTGTGGACCACCTCATAGTGAAATGTGCCAGAAACAACTCACCACCGAGGCACTCGAGAGGCATCCTAACAAGATGCCTCTCGAACCCCATTTGGGTTCTATCGACCCGGAAGAGCAACGGCTATACGCCGAGCTCCTTCCGGGTGGCAGAACTACTCACTTGGGAAAGTTAAGAAACAAAAGCATAGATATGTGAATTTATAAAGACAGACAGATTGAAATACAGACAATCAGGCAGGCCGGCAGTTAGGAGGGTAGGTAGATAGAGAGACGTCTCCTCTTTTGAGTTTAAGTTGGCATTCGAAGCTGATAGACATGTCATGTTATAGTTTTCTAAATCAAGAGGAACAATTCAGTTGTAGAAAACAAGAATAATTTATCTTCCTTTTTCTTGTGAAGCATGGTGCCGTATTCTTCAAATCCACAGCAGGTATTTACTTATTTATGAGCTGACAGATTTACCACAATGTGAAAAAGATTCTTTAATGGTTGCATCAGTCTCTTTAAATCCCTTACTCACATTGTTTAGTACTTCGGTGGTGTCTAGAAAGTGGAGTTCAAAAGGTGTTCGCTTTGAGAATAGAGGAAATGTTGGAAAGCTTTGTAGAAAAACTTGAAAGAAAGAAAGTTTAGTGTCCACGATCATGCAAAGAGAAACCTATTTTCTCTTTTCCAGTTTCCTTCTACCAGTGTTGTTTTCGTCAAAGATGACGAAAACAAAATGATTTCATTGACGAAGCATTTTTTGTGACGATGACGTAATAATAACAAATTAAATGCGTCATTTTGATGACGAAAATGTGACGAGACATTTGCAAGTTTCTGTTGACGAGATGAAAACGTGACGAAATGGGCGTCAGACTTTCGCATTTCTGTCTGTGAAAAGAAAAAAGACACAGCGGCTGCATTCTGTCTTTCACGGTGGCACGCCCCCCACAATACTGCACGTTCACACCGTCTACACAACACACCTGCAGCCACGAGAAAGTCACAAATCATGGTGAAAACAGCAACAAAGGAGCTTGGTGGTCAGAAACTTAAAGTTTTCCACATATTTTGCGCAAACAGCATGCTAACTTCAAGCTAATGCTAGCTTGTCGGTGCTGCTAACTTCTTTAGTTAGCTTGGTTGCGCTAACAACTGCTTTAAAGACACAATGCAGTGTTTACTTTGTGGGGGAAAGCTGGAGCGGGAGATCGACAGGCGGATCGGTGCAGCATCAGCAATAACTAGGACGCTGCATCGGTCCTTCGTGGTAAAGAGAGAGCTGAGCCGAAAAGCAAAGCTCTCGATTTACAAGTCGATCTACGTTCCAACCCTCACCTATGGTCACCAGCTGTGGGTGGTGACTGAAAGAATGAGATGGGTGGCTGGGCTCTCACTCAGAGATCGGTTGAGGAGCTCTGCCATCCGGGAGGAGCTCGGTGTCGAGCCGCTCCTCCTCCAGGTCGAGAGGAGCCAGATGGGGTGGTTCGGGGATCTGGTCAGGATGCCCACCGAGCGCCTTGCAGGCGAGGTGTTTCGGACACGTCCCACCGGGAGGAGACCAAGGGGCAGACCCCGGACCCGCTGGAGAGACTATGTCTCACGGCTGGCCGAGGAACGACTTGGGATCATCCCGGGTGAGATGGAGGATGCAGTCGGGGGGAGAGAGGCCTGGGCTACCCCCGCGACGGAACGGAACAATGTTTGCTGTTTTTGCGCAAGTTAAAGCTCGGCAGAGGGTTTTTTTTTCTTTTTTCTTTAAACCTGCATCATTTCCAGTAATAAAGCCACAATTGTTAAAGTAAGTTTTTTTTTTGTTTTTACACCAAAACTAGACTAAAAACATTCTAAATCTTCCCTGACTCAACTAGACAAAAACTCTTTTGGGTTTTCGATGACTAAAACGTGAATAAAACGAAAATATAAAGAGACGACTAAAACGTGACTAAGATTTAAATTAAAATTCATCCAAAGATGAAGACTAAAACGAAAACTTACATGGCTGCCAAAAACAACAATGCCTTCTCCAAGTGATCATCCTCTTTCTGAATAATCTCTGTGAGGCGTTTGTCTTTCAGGTAGGTAAATATGCTCAAGCAAATACTTCAACTCTTGAGCGGCTTCTAAAAACTCAGTGAATATATTCGTTTACTCAATGTGATGAAATTTGGCTAATTTGATTGAGCGAACTAAGATATGAACCCTGAACCTAAAGAGGGAGCAGATCTCGAGGTGTTAATGATGTGGGATCCAATCAGAGATGATATGATTAGCAGAGTGTTTAAGCTGAGAAAATGAGATTTTAATGGGATGTTGATAAGCAGACATACTGGTGACACAATGTGTGTGTGTGTATGTGTGATGAAAAAAACGAAATACGCTCAAGCTGAAATTTTGTGGATTTATTTAAAGCAGAAATACTTCAAGAAGCAGAGACTCCTGAAAGAGCGCCTATTTATTTTTTAACTTTTGTTGACTTTGAGGTCAATTACGAACCAGTTTGCATCAGCTACGAATGTCTAGGCTTTAGGCAATTAGCCTATCTTACACACACACGTGAATAAATAATAAAAGTTTGAAATGGTTGACATTTCAATTGAAAAGTTTTAATTACAAAGTAAATGATTAAAAGACATTCTAAGATCTAATTGCCAGCAGGAAAAGTGAGTCACTTTTTTGTGACCAGTTTGAAAAACTGTGTTGGATTCTGTCTCTCAAGTCAAAAGATTAACATTTCCACCATTTTAGTCCTCGATTTATGAGTAAAAACTGAAAAACAATTGGCAAAGAAGGTTTTCCCCAAGCAGCACATTCTTCAATTGGGTTTTCAAGTGAGACTTTTGAATTTGGAAAACATTGATAAACTTTATGTCGAATACAGATGGTGCAAAACATTTTAGTTGGCATCTTTCTGTCTCTGGAGACAATGGAGTCTAGACCTGGATACATATCTGTTGGGGCGCCGTTGGCTGTGGCTCAATAAGCTGATCCGGGAGCTGCAACTACTATCTCAATTGCTGCGGATATCATAGGCGGTATGATTCATGGAAGAGGCGATGGCAGACTGACGCTTTTGTGGTTTTCAGGTCTTTTTTGCCCGGCGCAGAATCTCTTCTCCTTGGCTTGCTTGATACCAATTTTGATGGTTGAATGCCACCTATAGCGGTCAGACGTCACCGAGTTGAGATCCGCTGTGTTGATGTTGCAAGACTTCGGATCCCTCCTACTGGCATCTTTGTAAAGCAGGGCAGGTTGTTTAATTGGCCACGTTCCTTTTGGGGCTCCCCATAGAGGGTATCCTTCGGTATGCGGCCATCGTTCATCTTGCATACATGCCAGCGCGGTGCATGACTAGCCAACGTAGGCATGCACCTGCATACCCGGCGCTGTCGCCTTTGTGAGAGGATGGCGAACATACAGGACACCCTCATTTGGGTCAGCACATCTGCGTTGGATACTCGATCCTGCCAGGCGATGCCTGGGAGTCGCCCGAAACTACGCCGGTGGAAGCCATTTTGGAAGTCAAAAAAAGTTGGAAGTCTAAAAAAAAGTTACAGAGTTACAGAGTTAGAAATCAGGCACTCCGGCGGGTGCCGGGGCCCATCCCGCCTGGTTCGAGGATCAGGATACACCCCGAACAAGTCGCCCTTCTGTTGCAGGGCCACACACATACAACCATACACACACATTTCCATGGGCAATCATATAGTGGCCAATCAACCTAATGTCCATGTTTTAGGAGGGTAGGAGGAAACCGGAGTATGCAGAGAAAACCCACACATGCACATGCAAACTCCAAACAGAAAGGCCAATGTTCCAAGCCTTGTCCCAACCCGGGATTCAAACCCACAATCTTCAGGCTGTGAGACCACTGTGCTACCCATCGCACCACCCATTTCTAAAATATTTGAACATTAATTCCACTTGAAAAATACATGAAGTGCTTTTTTAAATTTTATTTATGCATGTTTGAGAAATTTGCAAGCTTTCGCTTCTAGAATTTTAGAACTATTCGGACTCCATGTTGGCCTTGGCCACGCCTTTTATTCACGCCTACAATCCAAAGTAAGTAGGAAGTGTTTAATTCCAGGTGCTTTGCTCACACTTGAGTAATGTAACGATAAGGGGTTTTTTTTGTTTGTTTTGGTGCAGCAAAAATTACATTTTTGAGCAAACAAAAATGACCCCGTTGTTGGCTACCACCCATCTCCTCCTTCACCCGACCCTTATAGCCCCACCTGCAGGTGGTGAGTCTGCTGGAAGGGTGGCCCATGTCCCCGGTTCGGGCTGAGCCCGGCCGGGCCCCATGGGTAAAAGCCAATGAGATCGCGGGTACAAGCAGCCGAAATGAGCTTCCTCCGCAGGGTGGCTGGGCTCTCACTCAGAGATCGGGTGAAGAGCTCTGCCATCCGGGAGGAGCTCGGTGTCGAACTGCTCCTCCTCCAGGTCGAGAGGAGTCAGATGGGGTGGTTCGGGCATCTGGTCAGGATGCCCCCGAGCGCCTCGCGGGCAAGGTGTTTCGGGCACGTCCCACCGGGAGGAGACCAAGGGGCAGACCCCGGACCCGCTGGAAAGACTATGTCTCACAGCTAGCCGGGGAACGACTTGGGATCCTTCCGGGTGAGCTGGAGGATGCAGCCGGGGTGAGAGAGGCCTGGGCTGCCCGTTTGAGGCTGTTGCCCCCGCGACCTGACCCCGGAACAAGCGGAAGATGACGGAACGGAACAAAAATGACCTCTTCTACCGGTACATGCAAGGAGACAAAAAAAGCACAATATGCCCTCTTTAAATGAACACATTTCTTCTACATTGCCGAAAAATTCTAGATTCCCAAAGCTATTATTTGTTTTTGATATCATGTTGTCTTGTACATACAGTAACTATGTTTTGTGTGTTGTTGGCATGTGGTCTGCCGATCCACCCACTCCCCCAGATACCACCTGCTTGTAAGTCTACTCTGCATGGGATCTCACACCCCCTGCCTTTTTTTTTCACTACACCGCTCGTTTAGCACATCCATCTTTAGTTTTATCACACGGTATTAGCACAAATTGGCCATTTCTTTTAATTAGGTTTAAATAATGAGAACATTTGCATAAACCAATCACAAGCCTCAATTCTCTGCCAAGTCAACATGCCTGCAGAACGAAGCTTATTAAGATAAAGCAGCATCTGGAAGAGCGGTCATGGGCAAAGGAAAATGTAACTAAAACATTCATTTTATAATTCAAGGAGGCATGTCTATTCAACCCAACTCAAGTTGGATAGAAAGAATGTGTTAATTGGTATTTTGTAATACAGTTTATACATAACCTAAAAAGTATCATTTTTAATCCATATTATTGTATCATTTAGTGGAGGTTTTGCTGTATTTTGGAAAAAGAAAATTTCAGTTTCACAACTTTCAGTTCAATACTGTGAAGAATTGCTCTTAATGCAGTGTTGTTTTTGTCAACTATGAGAACAACTAAATGATTTTGTTGACAAAGCATTTTTGCATGCCGATGACGTAATGATAACAAAATAAATGCGACATTTTGGTTTCGAAAATGTGACGAGACGTTTGCAAGTCTTTGTTGACGAGATGAAAATGTAACGAAATGGGCGCCAGACTTTCACATTTCTGTCTGTGAAAAGAAAAAGCACAGCGTGTGCATTCTGTCTTTCACGGCGGCATGCACGGCACCAATGGTGGGAGAAGCGGGGGTTAGGTGTCTTCTCCAAGGACCCTAGACGTGCTCTCTGTGGGACGCGAACCCACAAACTTCCGGTCCACGCGCGAACGCTCTAACCACTGAGCTGCTGTCTCCACCCAAACTTTGAACACAAAGTACACAACATGCTCTGTCATGAAGCGGTGTGCTGGTGGAAAGAGGAGTGCCCAGTTGCGCACAGAAAACAGGGTTTATTTGACGTTGGCAGTCCATAATTACTGTGGAAATAAAAAATACAAATTTTCAGTGGCATGGTAAAAGGTTATTGCAAGAATGTGTATTTGGTCAGGCAACCAGGGAGACCTGGCTGGAAGGGATTGTAAGACCCAGCAGAGATGTCTAGGATGGTAGATGGCAGGGTGCACAGATGTGTGGAATCAGGAATCATCCTCAGGTGACCCTACTCAGGTTGAATAGGAACACCCAGGGCTACCTCTGCCGGCAGGAGAGAGGGGATCATGACAGTGCTCAAACATTTATCCGATTGAAATCAAATTTAAAAGAAAGATCAATAATGTTTGTTTTATAGTACGTAAAAATTTCTCATTAAAACACCACATAATAAGAATTTATCGTTGAATATCACTCATTCGATCCAATAAAGAACTTGTGTATAGGCAATGTTACAGTTTACAGAGAAAAGTCATTGCTAACCTCATCTCACCATGTATTAATTCTGTGTTATGATTGATAGGAAACCCTTGGGCAGATTTAGATTACAAAGAGACCATGCTATGGAATCTGCACGGCAATATCACAATTTAATTCGACATGATTGTTGGTATAATCTACATTTATCCAGGGAAGATGCCTGCTATTCAGACAGGCCAATCCAATAACATCACTGTGTAGATAATTGCAATCTAAGCTCCTGCTTTACACAGTCAGTGTGTCTGTGTGTGAGTGTTCACACACTCCGAAATTAGAAGCTGAAGTGTAGCAAGCTTTAGGAGAAGATGTGGTGATGTAATCCTGCACATGAAATATGCAACGTTAAACCAGAAATACTTTCTGAGTTATAACACGTGAATTTGGACTTCACACATTAAACACTTGGTGTGTAGCTATTTTATGCATCCTGGCCTAAAAAGAGCACTACAGATGCAGTATTTGCCTTGAGGATGCTGATTGAGAAGTACAGAGAAGGCCAGAGGGTAGGACTGCAACTAACAATTATTTTGATAATCGATTAATCGGTCGATTATTTAACCGATTAATCGATTAATTGGATAAAAATGACAACTTAATCAATATAATTTTTTTTTTGCATTTTCTTGAATTTAATTGTGTAAAACACAACTCATAACACAACTCATAAATGAAGACCAATAATCGGCTGCTTTCTACTTCTCCTATTTTGGTAGCTCTCATAGTCAATTTGCTCTCTACTGCCACAGTCGGAGACCAATTTAAGTGCAGTTGACAGTAAAAACTTTTTAGACGAATAATCGATGACCAAATTAGTTGACAACTATTTCAATAATCGATTTTAATCGATTAAATCGATTGGTAGTTTCAGCCCTACCAGAGGGAGCTGCACTGTGTCTTTGTAGATCTTGAGAAAGCGTGTGACAAGGTACCTACAGAAGAACTATGGTATTGTATGAGGAAGTCTGGTGTGACAGAGAAGTATGTTAGAGTGGTTCAGGACATGTATGAGGGCTGTAAGACAGTGGTGAGGTGTGCTGTAGGTGAGACGGAGGAGTTCAGTGTGGGGGTGGGACTGCACCAGGGATGTGATCTGAGTCCTTTGCTGTTTGCTATAGTGTTGGACAGGCTGACAGACGAGGTCAGACAGGAATCTCCATGGACAATGATGTTTGCAGATGACATTGTGATCTGTAGTGAGAGGAGGAAAAAGGTGGAGGAAAAGCTGGAGAGGTGGAGGTTTGCACTAGAAAGAAGGGGAATGAAGATTAGTCAGAGTAAGACAGAGTACATGTGTGTGACTGAGAGGGATCCAAATGGAAAAGTGAGGTTACAGGGAGAAGAGATCAAGAAGGTGGAAGATTTTAAGTATCTAGGATCAACAGTCCAGAGCAATGGAGAGTGTGGAAAAGAGGTGAAGAAGCGTGTTCAGGCAGGCTGGAACGGGTGGAGGAAAGTATCAGGTGTGATGTGTGACAGAAAAGTTTCAGCTAGAATGAAAGGGAAAGTGTACAAAACCGTAGTGAGACCGGCCATGCTGATTGGTCTAGAAACAGTAGCACTGAAGAAAAGACAGGAAGCAGAGATGGAGGTAGCAGAGATGAAGATGCTGATGATCTCTCTGGGAGTGACCAGGATGGACAGGATTAGAAATGAGTACATCAGGGGAACAGCACATGTTAGAGGTTTTGGGGATAAAGTTCGAGAGGCAAGACAGAGATGGTTTGGACATGTGCAGAGGAGAGAGAGAGAGTACATAGGAAGAAGGATGCTGGATTTGGAACCACCAGGACAGAGAACTAGAGGAAGACCAAAGAGGAGGTTCATGAATACAGTGAAGGAAGACATGAGGATAGTTGGTGCGACCAAAGAGGATGCAGCAGATAGGGTTAGATGGAAGAAACTGACTTGCTGTGGCGACCCCTAAAGGGAAATGCCGAAAGAAGAAGAAGAAGTTCTGGTGATCAACTCAGTTTCATATTGGCTTTACCGACTAAAACTGATACAGATTCTGTGTCACTGACGATAGTGAGTATGGGATTGGTATAAATGGTTTTCTGTTTGATGACTTCAGTCTGCACTTTTTCGGAGCTTTTCCTCCATCATTTAATGCAGTATGGACACACCATTACTGTTGAAAAAGCAGAGGAGGAGGAATGAGAATTGATTTCCATCAATCTCTTTACCTGACCTTCCCGCCTTTTCGAGGCTCAGAAAAACACGGCGTATTGACTGACATGCTGTCATCTCTGGCCGAGGGGCAAAAGATTTAAAACTGCCTTCTTCACTTTATCCATATAAATATAATGCTGTTCACATTACATACATCCAACAGACTGAATGAGTAAGACTAATTAATATGCCACTCAAAGCTGCTAGGGGTTGAAAAGTTTAAGGCAGCAGGACAGAAAGCTTCGTTTAAAGAGTTTTTGCACTCTGAATACCAACGCCAATTCATTTGACCTCTAAAAAAAGGGTTATCAACAGAAAAAGTCTTGGTGATATCTTGATGAAAAAGAGAAATGCTGATGAAACACTTGTCGATACGTGTCTCATAAAGTCAAAAGAGACAAAGATCCAAATGTGTTTGAGTCATGAAATCCCAAATGCTCTGTTCTACTTTTTTGAAAGTCTCAATCTGTTCAGCATTGCAACAGGAGAACTAGTAGTCGGGTGTTAATTTTTGCTGGACAGGTTTGCACAGATTGTCTAGTTGTACATTTTATACATACGTCTGATCAGTGGTGGAACGTAACGAAATAAATCTACTTCGTTACTGTACTTAAGTAAAAAAATTGTGTATCTGTACTTTACTTAAGTAAAATTTAAGAGCGGTACTTTTACTTTTACTTCACTACATTTAAGAGCAAATGTCTGTACTTTTACTTCGCTACTTTTTAAAAGTGTGTTTGACATTTTTCGTTACATTTTCGGTCAGGAATTTGAAAAATACACAGTTTTATTTTAGCGCATCTTGAAGCTGCATCGCCAAAATCAAAAGGAGCAGTTGATCGGGAGAAGAAGTAATGAATCGAGAAACATTTTCCGCATTCATTCAGCGCCAAAAACCTAACATCAAATATAGTACAAATTAAAAAGAGTCAGAAGATCGTTGTTCGTTGTGTTTACTTCTAAATAAAAAGTTGAGCCATCATTACACATAGCAGGGGCGGATCTAGAATTTTCCAAAGGGGGGCTTTGGAAAGTGACTGGGGGCTTCCCCCTCCCCAAAACATTTAAAAAAATAAGTGTCATTTTCCTCCATTTTGGCGGCCCATTCACTGGCCCTTCTAGGGGATAGCTTGACTTGTCCCCTTTCCTTTTAATTTAAGTATTTATTTTTTTTGTGGAACAAAAGAGGCGGGAGAGAGGGTCACACCCGTGCAGAGTATTTATCCTGGTTACCATGGTGACACCCTATAGCACAAAAAATAACAATTGAATTATGTTCGAATACTTTTACTTTTTACTGAAAAAGTACAATTTACACCAACTACTTTTTTACTTTTACTTAAGTAGATTTTTTTTTATTGGTACTTTTACTTAAGTAATTTTTTTGCCTAATTATCTGTAATTTTACTTAAGTACAAAAAGTGAGTACTTCATCCACCACTGCATCTGATACAAAAAGAAATGGAACTGCCCATTTCTGTCTGCTGAGGTGGCTGTCTGCTGTGGTGTGTCCTGTTGTTTTAGTGTTTGGTCGTCTATTTCCACCAAATTTCACTTGCAATTTTTCCCTTCTTTTGACTGTGTTTGTCTCATTCTAAAGCAGGGGTCACCAACCCGGTGCCCACGGGCACCAAGTCGCCCGCAGCGACCACATCAGTCGCCAGCAGGCCAGTTCTAAAAATACCACTAATCACAAATTAGCTCTGTCTAAAATTGTATTTAATTATGTTGCTATACTTTTTGAATTTCATTTACAGTGATGTAAATTTAAAAATGAATCAAAATATAAACGTGAGCGCTGCAAATATGAGGTTACAAAATCATTTTCTACCCACAAAAACGTGGCACAAAAAAGGATGAAAACTTATCATTTTCACAGTGAATGGGAGGAAGAGTTTTTTTTGTTTTTACTAACGTGAAAGAAAACTGTGCGCGTCTCATCTGCGGTGCGACTGTGGCGACGCACAGCCGCACCGTAATTATTTTGAAAGGAGTAGATTTTTGTTAAATCTTACATAATTTATCATTTGTACAAACATGTTTCAGAGTTTATGATTTGATAACTGTTGTAAAAATTGAAAAAGATTTTCTGCAAAATGTTGTGGAAGTGATCATTTGAAAATGAAACACTTGGATATTGAATATTGAAATGTATCTGTTTCCTACCTTGTTTAATCATACTGAAATAATTATTGTGATGGGTCATTAACAATCAGTGTCTTCACATAGAATATCAATAATAATGATATCCAATTAAAGGTACACTGTGTAACTTTGTTATTTCAGAAGAGTATTATCAAAGTGGTAGCCCTTTGCAGTACTCAGTGCCTTGAAGTCGCTCTCAGTATCAAAAAGGTTGGTGACCCATGTTCTAGAGACATGTCATGATGTGGAGTGGAGGCCAAAAATATACCCTTGACACAACAGACAGGCTCAGATGAAGAAAACAAAAACAAATTTATTAGATTGATGTAAGGTTCAGATGAAAAAGACAAAAACAGATTAATTAGGCAGGTTAAGGCGTAGGAGCTGGAGCCAAAAACTGAATAGCAGGTCAAGCATGGTAAACAAACGATCTGGCGAAGAGTGTGTGAAAAACTGATCCATTTATGCTGCTGCAGATGAGTAGATGAGTTTCAGGTGTGACTTGTTGCAGCTCCTAGCTGGGTTCGCCCAACTACAGACACACAAACACACACAAACGCACGCACACACCCGCACACACACACCTGCACACACACGCGCGCGCACAGACAAACAAGGACAAGAGGGAGGGACATGGAAGGAAGAGACTACTCTCCTGACAAGACATGACTTTGTGAACTCTTTGGACCTCGTTTTAGACTGCATTGTTTTACTTCGGACAGTTGTTATTTTTCTCGCCTGACAAGTTGACCAATGGCTAGCTTTTCGTTGGCTTGTTTTGCTGGTCATGAAGTTTACGTGCACTACCAATAGCGAGCTCTCAGAACCAGATCCCCTGTGACTGGAGGAGTCGGGACAATCCCAACAGAGCTGAGGAAGAGACAATCTGAAAGGAAGTTCTTGTAGCTCAGTGTCCCTGCAGTTGTCATGGATACATCCGGTTGCTCGCTGGTGAGATGGAGGAACCCAGCGGGAATATAGAAAGGCCAGTTTGGTGTGCTTCGCTGAAGCCTGACTCGTGGACTCATTCCGGACAGGCAGCTGTTCAGACGTTTAGTTTCACACCGTTTAAGCGGACAAGGAAGGACCAATGGAAGGATCAATGGAAGGACCAATGGAAGGACCAATGGAAGGACCAGTTTAAGGACCAATGGAAGGACCAATGGAAGGACCAGTGGAAGGACCAATGGAAAGACCAATGGAAGGACCAATAGAAGGACCAATGGAAGGACCAATGGAAGGACCAATGGAAGGACCAATGCAAGGACCAATGGAAGGACCAATGGAAGGACCAATGGAAGGACCAGTGGAAGGACCAATGGAAGGACCAATGGAAGGACCAATGGAAGGACCAGTGGAAGGACCAATGGAAGGACCAATGGAAGGACCAATGGAAGGACCAATGGAAGGACTAGGGAATCGAGGTGTTTGCACTGCGGCATCAAATTTCCCTTCGGAGATTAATAAAATAATTTCAGTTCCATTAAAACAGTTCGAACGATGTTGAGGGAGAGATGAACTCCTCTGTAAAGTTTCCCTTTTCTTTCGGATGATAGAAACGTAGGTGGTGGTTGGCTTGAAGGAAAGAACTTTCACATGAGAACTTCTTTCCTTTTTAATACAAGCCGTACCAGTGGGAGCCAATTCTTTTTAAATGTGTCAACCACACTCATCTTTTCCTTCAAAATTGACTGTGTGAGCTTATTTGAGGTGAAGAAATTGTCAAGTGACATCATGCAACCAAGCACAGCTCACATCTGTTGCTTTTCCACAGGACACTATTGTTGGCCTTCCCGTGTGTGTTTTGTAGTATCCAGACCACACACACCTGGTAATATATTACGTGCTTTGTAGTTATCTTGACATATTATGTTAGAAAAGTTCTTTTATCTGCTGCACATGTAGAGAGAATATGTAGAAGCCGGTGTGGAGTACGGAGCAATACCCTGATGGTTGAAAACTGACATTGTTTGAAATGTGATCTTTCAAAGTTGTTTACGGGGTTGTGCAAAGGTGATGCTGCACCTGCATGTGAAAAACTTACTTCTGAGATCAATCAGCAGTGTGGGCATGTGTGCATATGTGTACGTGATGTGTGCCTGAATAATTCTTCTTTTTTTTTTTTTTTTTTTTCAATCTGCTGCTAACTTCGTGACAGATTTTTCACCACTAGGTCAAAAACGATTTTAAAGATGATCTTTTTACTTGAATAGTGATTTGGAAAATAAGAAAAAATAGGATTAAAGAAAGAATATAATAACAGTTTGTTTTCTATCTCCTCTTTTTGAAAAGCCTTCTTCAAATTTATGATTGTCCAAGTTACGGTTGTTTTTAATCTGAAGATTAGCACAATTTTAAATATTTCATTTTTGAGGCGTATTGTTTCATTATTTAAGTACAAATAACAGAAAATTAATATACGCAGGTCAACAGCAAGAAGGTTAGGGTTCAAATCCCGCAAGGGGATGAGATTAGAACAGGGAGGGCATACCCCCCCCCTCCCACAAATTGTTCTTACTACTTTAATTATTGTAAACTTCGGTTAAAATATGCACCAAAATACAGAAAAATTACTAATTTTTCAAAAAGATTCTGGGGGGGATGGCCCAGATCCCTCTTTACTGGCGAGCAGCATGGGCGCTGGTTTTGTGCCCCACCCCTCTTTAGAAATTTCTGTATTCGCCCCTGGGAACTGGAGTAGATGGATGGCATGCTTTGGTGACCTCTAGATTAGACCGACAGAATGTCGCGCTAGATTTTAAACATGCGCGTTAAATGTTACATCAAGAGTGTTGAATTTAAAATCTAGCGGCGCTCAGTCTGAAATCTAGTGCGATGGCGGTTAAAAACGTGCATTTAGCGGCGCTACGTTTGAAATCTAAGCGCTTGATGTAACATTTTGGTTGTTTTAACATCTAACACGCTTGTTTACGAACATGTATTGGGTCGGATGGCTTTCTATATCTGGGCACACTGTTTATTTTGACAGTGCGCACATCACTGATACACAGACATTTTACTGGGAGCAGTGTTGTTGTATTTTTGGCGCCATCTATTGACGAACATAAAAAAAAATCAAACTAACATGGTTTATTTTTTATAATTTTTTTTCTAGTTTGGCAGGCCGGATTAAAACGTTTAATAGGCCGCATATGGCCCTCGGGCCATAGCTTGCCCATGCCTGGTCTAGGATCACTGTCCTTTCTGTATGAAGGAAAGGGCAGGTACTCCCATTTCCTACCACCCTCCAAAAACATGTACAGTATGTTAGGTCAATAAATTTGTGGCCCCATGATAGGCTGGTGACCTATTTGGGGTGTGTCCTCCCTCTTCCTATACATCAGCTGGGGTATGCTCCGGCACCCCGCGTCCCTGTCATGGATAAGAAGATGAATGAATGTTCTTATGGCTTTTTTAAGAAATTACGACTGTAACAAATAAGATCGACATTTTCTTTCATCAAGCATTTACTTCATTCACTTTTTTTTTGGCCAGCGAATCACCCAATCAGATGAAATGTATTAGAAAAATATTTATTGAATTTTTTGACACAAAACACCCTATTTTTGGTGCAAAGTTTACATGATAAAGTCAGAAGTAAAATTTATGGGAGCCCATTTCGTTGTTGCAAATGTGGGAAAAACAAAACGTTTTTTTTTTAAGCAAGTCCCACGTGTCAGACCTTTTTAAAGCCTCCACTTCGTAGCATCGAGTTGTTCAGCTGGCATTGTGACAGGAAATGCTTCTTTCTTGATTGAGAAACAAGCAGGCTGTTGATAAGTAACATGGTCCACACTAATGCTGGTGTCAAGCTGTTGTTGAGTGAGAAGTAAAGCTGTGGGCTGCAATTCCAAACAGGTGTTACTAGCTTTTTCTTTTCTTTTTGTATTTATTTGACAGCTCTGAGCCACAGTTACTGAATACAAAAAAGAGGAAATAATCACGGGTTTGTTTCTTTGAAACTTACAAACAGCAACGTGGTTTCAGATATTTCTTAAAACGCTGTAGAAATCAGTTTGATTTTTATCCGAAGAAACAAAAATGGATTGAAAAACATTTTTCCCCATTTGGTATCAAAACCGACCAGGCATGAACAAATAGTACTCATTTCCAAGAGCAATGGATGGTGTTCCTTCCAATCATGTTCAAAAACTACTTTAAGGTGGCTCCATTTTTTTCAGTCGATTATTGGTGGAAATGGTTTACAGCTTTAGACTGATATCTATTCTTTATCTTTCATCTAAGTTAATATCTCAAGATTTTAAGTACTTAGGGTCAACAGTCCAGAGCAATGGAGAGTGTGGAAAAGAGGTGAAGAAGTGTGTGCAGGAAGGCTGGAACGGGTGGAAAAAAGTATCAGGTGTGATGTGTGATAGAAGAGTTTCAGCTAAATTGAAAGGAAAAGTGTACAAAACTGTGGTGAGACCGGCCATGCTGATTGGTCTAGAAACAGTGGCACTGAAGAAGACAGCAGACAGAGATGGAGGTAGCAGAGATGAAGATGCTGAGGATCTCTCTGGGAGTGACCAGGATGGACAGGATTAGGAATGAGTACATCAGGGGAACAGCACATGTTAGAGGTTTTGGAGATGAAGCCCAAGAGGCCAGACTGAGATGGTTTGGACATGTACAGAGAAGAGAGGCCGAGTACATTGGCAGAAGGATGCTGGATTTGGAACCACCAGGAAAGAGGAGTAGAGGAAGACCAAAGAGAAGGTTCATGGATACAGTGAAGGAAGACATGAAGATAGTTGGTGTGACTGAAGAGGATGCAGCAGATAGGGTTAGACGGAAGAAACTGACTTGCTGTGGCGACCCTGAAGGGAAATGCCAAAAGGAGAAGAAGAAGAGTTCAGAAACTGTTCAGAAATCAGAATTTCAGAAATCTGAGAAGTGTCTCATATGGAGTTGGCAGCCGTCAAAGCCTTTTTATGTTGGGGGATCACATGGTTTCAATGGGTTCACCAAAGCTGAACGCTTAACACAACTTCCCATAGATGGAAGGCGTTGAGCTGAGTCTCATAACAAACAATCACACAACTGGATTGTAAATCTAAATAAATAATTTAATGCCATGAATTGTAATAATTGACTCTTTGTTATAAACTCTGAGTTCTTAAAACTTTAATCTGCAGACAGAATGTAAAGAAACCAAATTGGGTTTGTTAATTGGCAAACATGTGCTAATCTGTGGAGAAAAGGAATAAAGTCACACAATTAACTGAATATTGTAATAAACCTGGAAATCTAATGACATTTTAGCGTTACTGGAAGTTCTAATCATGGAACTGATATCTCGGAGGGGCAGAAGATGTATTTATTTATATCTATGCATGAATGTAGTGCCTGAAAATGTGTAAGTAGGCTAACTTGACTATCAAAGATTTCAGCCATGTCACAAAACACCTAAAATAGTTTTCTATTCCGCTCAAGCATTCCGTTCCGTTCTGTCGTCTTCCGCTAATCCGGGACCGGGTCGCGGGGGCAACAGCTTCAGACGGGAAGCTCAGGCTTCGCTCAGCCCGGCTGCATCCTCCAGCTCACCCGGAAGGATCCCGAGTCGTTCCCCGGCCAGCTGTGAGACATAGTCTCTCCAGCGGGTCTGGGGTCTGCCTGTTAGTCTCCTCCAAGTGGGACGTGCCCGAAACACCTCAACAACGAGGCGCTCGGGGGGCATCCTGACCAGATGCCCGAACCACCCCATCTGGCTTCTCTTGACTTGGAGGAGGAGCGGCTTGACACCGAGCTCCTCCCAGATGGCAGAGCTCCTCCCCCGATCTCTGAGTGAGAGCCCAGCCATCTTGTGTAGGAAGCTCGGCCTGTTTGTGTAATTTGCAAACTTTCCCTTTCAGGGTTGGAAACTATTGAAACACCGAGTTATTTTTCGCCACGGCTTTGTTCCCTAAAGTATAAACGTTAGTTTTTTTTTTTTAGTGCATGCGCTCTGCTCATGCTCGGTTCCTCCTTTCAACAGAAAATGCAGTTTAATTTAAAATAGGGTCAGCTTTGCTAATTTGATGCTATTTAGATTTCAGACTCAAGCAAGATTTACACTGTGTCATGCACGTGTCTGAATAAATCAGGCAGAAGGGAAAGGGGAATTCATAGTGACAAAAACTGAAATTAAACTGGAAAGATGTATTCACAAGCCTGATTTGGCAAGTTTTATGTTTCCGAGCTAACAAAATGTATGTCTTTAAGTGGCATTGTTTATCTATATGTGGAAAGACATAAAAAAAAATCCCCAGAAAACAACAGTCCCCTTTTAGTGAATAATTTAAGTTCTATATTATTTTATCATACTATATTCACCCCGCATGGGGGAATCACTTTTTCTGCATTGCACCTTAGCAGATACCCATGACGGCACTAATAGTAGGAGTAACTGGGCGTTAGTTATCTTATCCAGGGACACTTAGGCATGAGCCCGGTGGGAATTGAGCTGACTTCTCCCAGTCAAAGGATGGACATACTATTACTGAGCTAATGTCTTGTCTGCAAGTCCACCCTCATAGCAGCACAACCTGTGTTAAACCACAATGAGCTTGATTTTTTGTAGGGTGTATAAGTGGTGGGCAGGAGGAGGAGTACAGGAGAGTGGTGGACGGATTTGTGGAATGGGCCGGAGAGAATCACCTACTGCTCAATGTAGACAAGACCAGGGAGATGGTGATTGACTTCCGGAAGAAGGGAACTGCCTTGCGGCCCCTCTACATTCTGGGTAGAGATATGGAGGTGGTGGAGGAGTACAAATACCTGGGAGTGACAGCAGACTGAACTGGAGGAGCAACAGTACTGCTGTGTACAAGAAGACCTGCAGTCGACTTTACTTTCTAAGGAAGCTGAGGTCCTTCAATGTGTGCAGCAAGATGCTAGAGACCTTCTACCAGTTTGCGGTGGCCAGCTCCTTGTTCTTCTCTGTCATCTGCTGGGGGAGCGCCATCACAGCCAGTGACACCAACAGACTGAATAAATAATCAGACTGTCTGGCTCTGTCATTGGCAGCAAATAGGAATCACTCGAAGCAGTGGTGGAAAGGAGGTCACTGAACAAACTTTAGTCGATCATGAACAATCATGACCATCCTCTTTACCCACTCGTGGACGAACAGCGGAGCCCCTTCTCCAAGAGGCTCAGACAGCTCCGCTCGAGAACATCTCGTTGCCGGAGGTCTTTCTTTCCGTACGTGATCGGGCTCTACAACGACTCACTTAGCAGATAGGAAGTTGTTGCTGTGACACACAAATTTCCCATGTGTGGGATCATTAAAGTATATTCTGATTCTATTGCAGCACAACCAGTGTTTGACCACAATGAGCTTGATTTTAGAGAACCTTCATTTTTATTTGGCAATTTGTTCAATCTTGAAATAGTATGAACATCATTTTAAGGTAAAATTTTTGCTTAAATCTTCAACTACATCTACTATTTTGATTTGTTCAGCAGTTTGTACACGAACAGGAAATAAAGAACCCTTCAGTTTACTGAAATTCAGCCAGCCTTGACTCAAGCATACAACAAACAGCTTTGACGGTTCACAGAGATACCTGCTCAGTGTTAATGTATTCAGTCTCTGTTTCCAACTCAGGGTCATAGCGAAGTTGGAGCTTATCCCAGCTACTACCAGGTGAAAGGGAGGAAGACTGCCAACTGGTAAATGGTCCATTGGCCGTCCAACGCGGAGGCAAACAACAATTCACACTTTCTTTCACTCCTGAGGTCACTTTAGAGTGGTCTCCTAACGATCATGCACGTCTGTGGACTCTACAGTGAAGCCAGTATCACAGGAGAAAACCCACACGTGTTGGAAAAACTCGCACTGTTCAAACTCCAAAGCCAAAGGTTAACCGATGACCTTGTTACAATGAGACACTGTTAATACTGAACCAAACGACATTTAACCTCAAAATAAGCTAAATAAAGTTTTATTTAAAGTTGAGATAAAAAAATGGATTTTTTTTAGTTACTGCCCACATAATTATTTAGGAAAATATTTTGCCTTCTGTAAGTGGTTCGGACATTGTCCTCACAGCAAGTAGGTTGGGGTTTAGATACCGAATGTGGACCAGTCTTGGGAAACTGGCCTTTCTGTGTGGAGTTTGCATGTTCTCCCTGCGTATGTGTGGGTTTCCTTCGGGCACTCCAGTTTCCTCAAACTCTCCAAAAATATGGATGTTAGGTTGATTGGCCGCTATGAAATTGCCCCTAGGAATTACAGTGTGTGGATGGTTATGTGTGGCCCTGCAAAAACTGGCGATCTGTTTGGGGTGTACCCTGCCTCTTGCCTTGAATCAGACTCAATAGGCTCCGGCTGTGGCACCCCCGTAACCCTGGCAGGTATAAGCGGTTCAGAAAATGAATGAATGATTTTGCCCTAAGCATTTTTAGAACTGAGAAAAAAGTGTGTTGGAAATCTTTGTTTTAGAACAGGGGTGGGTAAACTTTTTGGTTCAGGGGCCACATTGCATTCTAACATTTGACCGGTGGGCCGGAACAGGAGCAAATTGATGGCATGCTTTGGTAACTGCTAGATTAGACCAATAGAATGGCACGCTAGATTTTAAACAAACGCGCTAAATGTTACATCAAGAGCGTTAAATTTCAAATCTAGGGTGCTCGGTCTGAAATCTAGCGCGATAGCGCGTAAAAACGAGCATTTAGCGGCGCTAGGTTTGAAATCTAAGCACTCAATGTAACATTTTGCTTGTTTTAACAAGTAACACGCATGTTTACATGTGTTTTTTGCCCGATGGTGTTGCATATCTGTGCACACTGTTTATTTTGACAATATGCAAATCGTGGAGACGCACACATTTTAATGGGAGCAGTGTTGTTGTTTTCTCAACAAAGCCAATATAGTATCTAGAGGAATTGCAGGGGAAATAAAAAATTAACAAGGTTTATTTATTTAATTTTTTTACATTTGGCGGGCCGGATTAAAATGCTTGACGGGCCGCATGTGGCCCGCGGGCTGTAGTTTGCCCATGCTTGTTTTAGAACAACAAATATCTCCTCAAATGTTTTAAATATTTTTAGGTTTTATTGAAAGTAACACCACTATAAATACCAATCGGTTTACTGGTGTGAAATATGCATTTTCAGGGTTAGTCCTTTTTTTATATTTATGACTGAAAATCATGTAAAGACAATATTTAACGGAGAAATAATTTTTCTACGTCTACAATTTTCTGTGCTAAAGACAAATTGAATTAAAACCCTTTTATTCGAACGGGGGCATAGTTGAGAATACATTTCTCTGAAGTAGTGATGTGACATTTAAAGCTGAACATACGGCCTGTACTGAGTGGAAAGCATGTATGGAAATTAGATTTAAATGAAAACGACATGAGACCTTACCTTATGAGTCACATAACCAGATGTAGCGTTTTCTGACTCTATGTCATTTTAAACCAAATTCGAACAAGATATTAAAAAAAAAGCTGCAAGATGGTTAATAAACACAATAATGGATCATTCTAATTTTGTTTCATTGAAAAAAGAAAATTTAAAAATGATGGTGGTCTAACTTTCCTTTGGGGTTTGAGGAGTTCAAGTATGAGGATAGTTGAGGAGTATTATATTTCCAAATAGATACCTGCTCTTTAAAATCAAGAGAAGGTGTTTAAAGTAACTTGGGTTCTGTTGTATCCGGAATATCACCCTGATGAAATATGCTCAATATGAGTTCCACCAGATGGAAACCAGGTCCAAAACTCGAGGCACGATGTCGGATTAGGTTCAAGTCAAAGATTTTCCGATAACACTGGAGGATTTTCTTCTATTAGCTGAAAAACTGGCCACAGACAGAAAAGTCTTGGTTACTTCTGTGACAATATTAAAAGCTGAAGTTAAAACTGAAAAATGTAAATAAATTGCTATCTAATATTTATTTAAAAAAGATAATTAATGAACAATTCCTCCTCCATGTGGAACAGTAAAGGTGCTATCTTACTCTTTTCTTTCATAGAGTTGAGCCGAAAAGCAAAGCTCTCAATTTACAAGACGATCTACGTTCCAACCCTCACCTATGGTCACCAGCTGTGGGTGGTGACCGAAAGAATAAGCGGCCGAAATGAGCTTCCTCCACAGGGTGGCTGGACTCTCACTCAGAGATCGGGTTATGAGCTCTGCCATCCGGGAGGGACTCAGTGTCAAGCCACTCGTCCTCCAGGTCAAGAGAAGCCAGTGGTTCGGGCATCTGGTCAAGATGTCCCCCGAGTGCCTTGCTGGTCAGGTGTTTCGGGCACATCCAACTGGGAGGAGACCAAGAGGCAGACCCTGGACCCGCTGGAGAGACTGTGTCTCACAGCTGGCTGGGGAACGACTTGGGATCCTTCCGGGTGAGCCGGAGGATGCAGCTGAGAGAAGCCCGGGCTTCCCGTCTGAGGCTGTTGCCCATAACCCGGCCCCGGATAAGCGGAAGACAACAAAACGGAACAAAAAATGATCATATCTGTTACTCTGATATGAGAAATGTTCTGAATTTTTGTTTCCTTTTCCCTTTCTGAAAAGTAAGTATCCACTCGATAATCCTCAATATGGCTCCAAAATTGGACCATCTCAGACATAAAGGCAGTAACAAAGATTTACGAACACTGATAAAGCAGCCACTCTGTAAATATCAGGGAATCACCTTGATCTTTTCTGGCTTTTACAGAATTTACATCTGCAACCAATAAAATTACTCCTTGTTGCCAAAACCAGGGAGTTGGAGTGATTGAAAGACTATGAGCAGTGGTAGATGAAGTACTCATTTTTTGTACTTAAGTAAAAGTACAAATAATTAGGAAAAAAAAAAATACAAAAGTAAAAGTACCAATAAAAAATATACTTAAGTAAAAGTATAAAAGTAATTGGTGTAAATTTTACTTTTTAAGTAAAAAGTAAAAGTATTCGACCATAATTGAAATGTTATTTTTTGTGTTGTGGGGTCACAAATGTTTATTCCCACCTCGTTTGGTCCACAGAAAAAAAAAGAAGAAGAAGAAAGAAAAGGGGACTAGGCAAGCTATCCCCTTGCAGGGCCAGCAAATGGGCACCAAAATGCAGAAAAATTATTCTTATTTTTTAAAATGTTCTGGGGGGAAGGCCCCCAGTTGCCCTGTATTGGCTTTGTCAATGACCTCACTCCCTCTCCCACCCCCCCATATTTTTAGAAATCCTAGAACCGCCCCTGCTCTGTGTCATGATGGCTCAACTTTTAATTTAAAAGTAAACACACTGAACAACGATCTTCTGACTCTTTTTAATTTGTGCTATAATTTATGTTAGTTTTTTGTCTTGTTTTTTTTGGCGCTGAATAAATGCAGAAAATGTTTAATCTCGAATCTCTGATTGGTCCTCGATTCATTACTTCTTCTCCTAATCAACTGCTCCTTTTGATTTTGGCGATGCGGCTTCAAAATGCGCTTAAAAAAACAGTAGATTTTTCAAATTCCTGAACAAAAATGTAACGAAAAATGTAAAACACACTTTTAAAAAGTAGCGAAGTAAAAGTACAGATATTTGCTCTAAAAATGTAGTGAAGTACAAGTAAAAGTACCGGTCTTAAATTTTACTTAAGTAAAGTACAGATACACAATTTTTTTACTTAAGTACAGTAACGAAGTACATTTACTTCGTTACGTTCCACCACTGACTACGAGCCAATGGTTTTTGTTTACCATTCAAAAAGGATTTATTTTCAGTACATTTGTTTACGAGCACGAGTCCAATCATAAAACTGTTTCTGGAGGAGTTCAATGACCTCAAGCAAAAAGACGGGAACTATCACATAATTCACATGTGGATTTGGATAAATGGCCATTGAGATCACTTGTCTAACATTCAATGAGTAGCGGTGAGAAAAAGACACGTTATGTTCAAACCATTTGAAAACCTGGTGGGGAAGGTGATAAGACTGTTTACCCGTGTTCAACCCAAAGTGTATTTACATAAGCCCGGAGGCACATGAAAGCTGGCCAGCTGTGTCTGCTCTGAGGCTCTCACTGTGTCTTTCTGGTTTCATAGAGACAATAATATGATGTGCCTCCAGTATAATCTCACCTGCTGAATAGTACACGGTAAAAAAACAGCCCCCGTGCTCCCAATGGCTGGGTTTCGTGTGGTTTCCAAAGAGGTGAACGACTGGAAAAATAAACACTTAGTAAAACAGGAAAAGAGCTTGAATTGTTTGGTTTAACCAAACCTATTCACATGTAAAGTGTTTTTATCTGCAAAACATTTAGATCACATGAAGCAGAGATGATGATCAAAATTAGACCCTGAAAAAACATGCTCCATGTTTTTGTGCCCTGGTTTTCTGAGATCCTTTGATGAAAAGGCATAATTTGCATATCTTATCAAATTCCTGCCACACTTCAGTCAGCGTCTCATTGACTGTTGGATTGTGCTGCAATGTTTGCTTTTTCTCATAAAAGAGAGGAACATAAATTGCATTGCTGAATTTGTTTTGAAAACGGGACATGTGGTAGTATGACTTATTAATATAAAAAAATACATGTTTAGTTTTACAAGTGTTTAAAGATTAGTCAGAGTAAAACAGAGTACATGAGCGTGAATGAGAAGGATCTAAATGGAAAAGTGAGGTTACAGGGAGAAGAGATAAAGAAGGTGGAAGATTTTAAGTATCTAGGATCAACAGTCCAGAGCAATGGAGAGTGTGGAAAAGAGGTGAAGAAGCGTGTTCAACCAGGCTGGAATGGGTAGAGGAAAGTATCAGGTGTGATGTGTGACAGAAGAGTTTCAGCTAAAATGAAAGGAAAAGTGTACAAAACCGTGGTGAGACCGGCCATGCTGTTTGGTCTAGAAACAGTAGCACTGAAGAAAAGACAGGAAACAGAGATGGAGGTAGCAGAGATGAAGATGCTGAGGATCTCTCTGGGAGTGACCAGGATGGACAGGATTAGAAATGAGTATATCAGAGGAACAGCACATGTTAGAGATTTTGGAGATAAAGTCAGAGAGGCAAGACTGAGATGGTTTGGGCACGTACAGAGGAGAGAGAGAGAGTACATAGGAAGAAGCTTTTTTTTATGACGTAACGATAACGAAATAAATGCGACTTTCTGATGACGAAAATATGACGAGACGTTTGCAAGTTTCTGTTGACGAAACGAAAACGTAACAAAATGGGCATCAGACTTTCACGTTTCTGTCTGAGAAAAGAAAAAGGACAGCGGGTGCATTCTGTCTTTCACGGCCAAACGCACCCCTTCCTGCCCCGTTTCCCCTTCCCCACACACACAATGCTGCGCGTTTACGCCGTCTACACAACACACCTGCAGCCACGAGGAAGTCAAACACCGTGGCGGCAGCAGCAACAAAGGGGCTTGGTGCCCGGAAACTTGAAGTTTTCCACATATTTTGTGCAAACAGCATGCTAACTTCAAGCTAATGCTAGCTTGTCGGCGCTGCTAACGTCCTAGTTAGTTTAGTTGCGCTAACGACCTGCTTTAAATGCATTCCAATGTTTACTTTGTTTTTACAGAGTTATTAAAAGATGTCGTGTTTAAGTATGTATAAGTTACGGTGTTCCTCACTTACTGAAGAATTTCGATTTATTTTACAAAGTTTTACATTGTTTGTTGTTTTGCACAAGTTAAAGCTCGGCAAGGTTGTTTTTTTCTTTGTTTTTTTTTTTTCTTAACAAATGACCTGCATCATTCTCAATAATAAAGACACAATTGTTAAAGTAAAAAAAAAGTTTTACACTTTAACTAGTCTAAAAACGTTCTAAGTCTCACTGACGAAAACTAGACGAAAACTCTTTTGGGTTTTTGTGACATAAACGTGACTAAAACTTTCATTTAATTTTCATCCCAAAGACGAAGACTAAAACGAAAACTCAGATGGTTGCCAAAAACAACAATGGTTCAGCATTGTTTCGATGATGAACCAATAGATGAAAAAATAAAGCGGGCAAATGCCATTGACTTTATTTTATAATGGACCAAATACTGTACATTTCGATTGTCCTTCACCAACGCCTGGAGAGTCTGGACAGGAGAAACCAGAATTGCAAAGCTAGATTGAATTATTTTTTTGAAGAATAAAGACCATACACAGCTCAGTTGGGCGGGAAAACAGGAGCAGGGCGTGTCCATAAAGCATGCGTCAACTGCTTGCGTTGTACTCATTTTAGAAATCTACGCAATTTGTATATTACTTGCAAGCAATTCCATCATTGCTAACCCGCTCCCCTAACCATAAGGCTTTTTACTTGTTGAATCGTTGCTGCGTTTTACCGCGCACTTCACATCCTCCACGCGATTTGCAAATTGAGATTTCTAAAATGATTACACACTTGGACCACTCCACCTATCTCCTCTCAACTTGCACGAGCAGCGGTTTCTGTTTAATTCTAAATTTAAAAAATTGTACCGTTCCGTCCGTTCCGTCATCTTCCGCTTGTTCCGGGATCGGGTCGCGGGGGCAACAGCCTCAAACGGGCAGTCCAGGCTTTTCTCACCCCGGCTGTATCCTCCAGGTCACCCGGAAGGATCCCAAGTTGCTTCCCGGCCAGCTGTGAGACATAGTCTCTCCAGCGGGTCCGGGTTCTGCCCCTTGGTCTCCTAGGAGACACATTAGGAAGGATCAGCGAATGGAAAACATGAGGAGGGAAAGTCGAGATAAATGGAATGAGACGGAGATCAGAATTTTAAAATAAAACAGGAAATATTCTCTATGTGGAATAATTATTTCATTTCAACTTCAATAGCTGTTTTTGTTCATTATTATTTATTTCAAGCATTTTTCTCTTGGTTTTATGCCGTAGATTTACCCCCAAATATTCACCATTATCATATGTACGTCGAGTTTGCTTTTTCCTCTAGGGAGGATTTTTTTTTCCTTTTTCTTCCTTAAATCTATTTATTCTGCAATTAATAAAACTTCATATTCCATGATAGTTACACCCTACAGAGATATCTGTACAACACATTCACACCTTCAGGGGAGTAAAGACTTAATCTAGCTTCTGGTGCTTAGTGACAGTATGTGTTAATGCCAGTTAACTGGAATTGCCCCTGTTTAACCTCAAAACGAATGAATAAATAACACATTGAGTTTAGGGCTTCTGTTGTTCTGTCTGTCATGTTTTAACAGCACACGTTGCCACGCAAAGTCTCATTTATGCTGACCTGAAGGGAAATGCAGAACAGTTAGACAGCGATGAGACATTTTGCCCTTCCTGTCACAACAGTGTTCCAGAAATAGATTAGAAACTTAATGCCTCTCTTGAACCAATCAGACGACTCATAGACCAGCTTAGTCTTGATTGAATCTTCCTGTAACAAACAAGGAATCTCATTATGCACACCACAAAATGCAAAGTGCTGTCAAGAATGACACCAACACAACACAATACACACATTTCTGAATACTTTAACTGAAAAAATTAACATGAGAAACGCTAACGGGAAAAAGGTTAACTGAATAATTTTTTTTTGTAAAAAAAAAAAAAAAAAATGGTCATTTGGTCAATGGTCAAATGGTCATTTTTTTCAGAAGTCCTCAAAGTTCTAGATGGTTTAAAACACTTTTAAAAAAGAAATAGTGAGATCGTGAAAAACAGTGAAAGCTAGTTTTATGCCAAAGAAAGGAGTTCACAGTTACATTATTTAATCAACCAAGGTAAAAAAAATGTTTTTTTTTTTTTTTTTTAATAGATGAACAGGTGGCACAGTGGTGCAATGGATAGCACAGTGGCCTCACAGCAAGAAGGTTGTGGGTTCGAGTGTGGGACGAGGCTTGGAACACTGTCCTTTTTGTGTGGAGTTTGCATGTTCTCCCCGTGTTTGCGTGGGATTCCTTCCACCCTCCAAAGACATGCATGCTAGGTTGTTTGGCCGGTGCCAAATTGCCACTAGGAATGAGTGTGTGGATGGTTGTATGTGTACGCAACAGACTGGTGACCTGTTTGAGGTGTATCCTGCCCCTTGCCTTGAATCAGCCTGATAATATCGTCTTTTTGTTCAAAACTGGTGTCCATGAGTTAGAAAGTGGATTAAATTGTGAATCAAAAGCTTGGTTTGTCTGCTCAGCTTTTTATTTTTATTATGACAAACTAATGTATTGTCCTAATAATTGCAGATGCCATATTGACCCACCTGCTTATTTCTCACTCCATCCATCTTTTCCCAAGATACTTGAAATTGTTCACTCTGTGCAAGAAGCCATTCATGGGCTGTATATTAAAGGCACTGGTATTTTTTCTTATTTACCTAATTTTATTGTAAAAATATCTGACTATAATTTTCCAACCCAACTTTCTGGAGTTTTCATTTTGTCTTATCAAATGAGAAAAGTCAGAGAGGCCAGAATGAGATGGTTTAGACATGTGCAGAGGAGAGAGAGAATGCATTGGCAGAAGAATGCTGCCAATGTACTCCTTGGTGGTTTGGAACCACCAGGAAAGAGGCCTAGAGGAAGACCAAAGAGGAGGTTCATGGATACAGTGAAGGAAGACATGAAGATAGTTGGTGTGACCGAAGAGGATGCAGAGGACAGGATTGGATGGAAGAAAATGACTTTTGGAAATGCCAAAAAAAGAAGATTATGGAGTGAGAAACAGCCAAATATCCAAGAGCTTTTTCTTCTGCATATAAGAACCACTCTGGTCATCATAGAGGTAGCCCACCCAAACCTGGCATCCAAAGTAAAATGAGATTTAACATTTTGCCCAGAGACAGGTTGGAGTTGGATTTGAATTATTATGACGTCTAAACTTTGCAGTTGCTATAATCCATCTTTTTGAGCTAAATGCACCATGATTGCTGAAACAATTGTGTGACATTTTCATTGGGATGAGATTACAAAAGCAATGGCAACTATAAGAACGGCTCTTGTAATCACACGCTATTGTTACGATATGTATTTATTGAGTCTGCCAGTCAGAACTTGAACGTGTGTGCCCAATCAACAATGGGCAAGGCAAGTTTATTTGAATGGCACAATTCATAGAAAATGTAATTCAAAGTGATTCACAAGAAGAAAAAAAAAGAATGCATTAAAATCACAAAACATAGAATTAAAGAGTTTAAAAAAGAAATAATTAAAATCATTAAAACAGATAAAAAGAGTAATTAATCAAAAGCACAGTTAAACAGAAGTGTTTTCAGCCTAGATTTAAACATTGTCACAGTAGAGGCCTGTCTCACGGACTCAGGAAGTTTGTTCCAGACTTTTGCAGCATAAAATTGAAATGCAGCTTCTCCATGTTTAGTCCTGACTCTAGGCACCAGCAGGAGGTCGGTCCCAGAGGTCCTCAGAGTTCTAGATGGTTCATGTTTAGTCCTGATTCTAGACACCAGCAGGAGGCCGGTCCCAGAGGTCCTCAGAGTTCTAGATGGTCCATGTTTAGTCCTGACTCTAGGCACCAGCAGGAGGCCGGTCCCAGAGGTCCTCAGAGTTCTAGATGGTTCATGTTTAGTCCTGATTCTAGACACCAGCAGGAGGCCGGTCCCAGAGGTCCTCAGAGTTCTAGATGGTCCATGTTTAGTCCTGACTCTAGACACCAGCAGGCGGCCGGTCCCGGAGGTCCTCAGAGTTCTAGATGGTTCATGTTTAGTCCCTAGGCACCATTTTGTACTTAAGTAAAAGTACAGATAATTAGGCAAAAAATTTACTTAAGTAAAAGTACCAATAAAAAAATCTACTTAAGTAAAAGTATAAAAGTAGTTGGTGTAAATTGTACTTTTTAAGTAAAAAGTAAAAGTATTTGACCATAATTCAAATGTTATTTTTTGTGCTATAGGGTGTCACCATGGTAACCAGGATAAATACTCTGCTGGGGTGTGACCCCCCTCTCCCGCCTCTTTTGGTCCACAAAAAAAAATTAAATAAATAAATAAAATAAAAGTAAAGGGGACAAGTCAAGCTATCCCCTACAAGGACCAGTAAATGATCCACCAAAATGGAGGAAAATGACACTTATTTATTTTAAAACGTTTTGAGGGGGACGCCCCCAGTCACTATATATTGGCTTTGTCAAAGCACAACCCCCCTTTGGAAAATTCTAGATCCGCCCCTGCTCTGTGTAATGATGATGGCTCAACTTTTTATTTAGAAGTAAACACAACGAACAACAATCTTCTGACTCTGCGGAAAATGTTTCTCGATTCATTACTTCTTCTCCCGATCAACTGCTTCTTTTGATTTTGGCGATGCGGCTTCAAGATGCGCTAAAAAAAAAACTGTGTATTTTTCAAATTCCCGAACGAAAATGTAACGAAAAATGTAAAACACACTTTTAAAAAGTAGCAAAGTAAAAGTACAGATATTTACTCTAAAAATGTAGTGAAGTAAAAGTAAAAGTACCGGTCTGAAATTTTACTTAAGTAAAGTACAAATACACAATTTTTTACCTAAATACAGTAACGAAGTACATTTACTTCGTTACATTCCACCACTGGTGAAAGGACACATTATTCCTGGCTATCAATTGCCCTAACGGCAGCAATAGGATCCAGATTTTTTTTCTTTTTTTTATTCCTGAAAATTTACCAAACTTATTGAGATGTAAATCTTTTAACTGCGGCGGATTGGTTCGTCTTTTTTCTTAGGGGTGATGATAGTCATACACCTCTATTTTTTGCACTCCATTTAGTAACGTTTCTCTGATGTGTTGCTTTCTTTATATTGACAGATGCAGAATAGCTAACCTAGAAGTTCTTTTTGAAATGTTTATTTGATGTGACACCTTTGGAAAAGCTTTCTTTCACAAGCTTTCTATGAGCTCCCAGCCAGGGTCTTAGAACTGTCACTTTAGAAGAACCTGATCTCATTGTTCACTGCACTTTATCACAAGAAAATCTATTTTTTTTCTCCCTATTTTCCATCTGTTTTCACCCCCAAATTTACTCACTGTCTGATTCACTTTCTGTCTCACTTGCCTTTTGTACATTTTACCCTCCTGCCACCCTTTTCTTTTCAAAGTGATGTCTACCTGGTGGCAGCCTCTCATTCTTTGCTCCATTGGGGGAAAAAAAAAAAGACATGCAACAAAGCACAACAGAAAGGTTTCAGTGATTCTTTGTGTGAGCCCATTTATTTCGTTTTTCATACTCCCAGTGGCCGATAATCCAAGTTTCCCCACCCAATGAGCCAGCAATTCAGTGATCAAATTGATGTGAATCCAAAACTTCACAATTGTAATCCTGTCTTGAGGTCATACAGAAGGAGCAAATGGACATCCCAACACCTCTGAATGGGATTCAAGTTCCATTTTGAAATCTTTCTTTTGATTTTCTTTTTTGAAGGAAGGTTTTTTTTTTACTTTTTTTTGATGGTTGGTTTAGACCAGAAGTGGGCAAACTTTTTGACTCGCGGGCCACATTGAGCTCTTACATTTGATCAGGGTGCCAGAACAGGACCAGTTGAATGGCACGCTTTGGTAATCACTGAATAGGACCAATAGAATGGTGCGCTACATTTACAAGCGCGCTGAATGTTACATCAATAGTGTTAATGTTCAAATCTAGCTGCGCTAGGTCTGAAATCTAAGCGCTTGATGTAACATTTTGCTTGTTTTTTAACATCTAACAAGCTTGTTTACGTGTGTGTATTGGCCTCGATGGCTTTCCATACTGTGCACACTGTTTTTTTTCTTTTTTTTTTTACAGCGTGTGCATCACGGAGAGTCACACATTTTAATGGGAGCAGTGTTGTTATATATTTGGCGCCATCTAGTCACAAAACATCAGAATTGCAGGAGAAATAAAATATTAATAAGGTTTATTTATTAATTTTTTCAAGTTTGGCGGACCGGATTTAAAAAATGTAATGGGTCGCATGTGGTCCGCGGGCCGTAGTTTGCCCATGCCTGGTTTAGACAATACGACTCTTTGTTAGAAGTTTTTAAATCTAATGTTGTAAATCTAACAAGCTTGTTTACGTTCGTGTATTGGCCTCAATGGCTTTCCATATATGTGCACACTGTTTTTTTGTCCAGCGTGCGCATCACGGAGAGTCACGCATTTTAATGGGAGCAGTGTTGTTGTATCTTTGGCACCATCTAGCGACAAAACATCAGAATTGCAGGAGAAATAAAACATTAATACGGTTTATTTATTAATTTTTTCAAGTTTGGCGGGCCGGATTAAAAAATTTTACGGGCCGCATGTGATCCACAGGCCGTAGTTTGCCCATGCCTGGTTTAGACAATACGACTCTGTTAGAAGTTTTAAAATCTGATGTTGTAAATCTGACCGATCGCCTGACCAAAATTAAGATTTTAAAACGTATGAAAGATGAGAATTAGGGATGTAGGGGGTACTTGTTGATACATACATTAAACTTACAGATTAATAGGTGACAATAGAACATGTTAACGTCTGTAATTCCTGTTTCACACATAGCTAAACGTTCATATAATCGGGAGAGCATGTGGCGATGGAATGCATTCAGTTGGCCAATCTGAATTAACCGTCATTATCAGCAAGTAGAGAGTTTCCGGCCCTTGGTAATCACATGGCCATCTTTCCTGGTTGGAAATCACTAATGGAGTTTCAGGTGTCTGATTTACAGCCCTCTCTCCTGAAGATAAAGCCTTCCCCTAATGTTATGCTCTTCTGCTCTCTAGAGATTGTATTAAGTGTTGAGAATGTCAAATGGAAGTGCAAATGCCCATAACTACAGCTAATTGGCGAGCTCATTTATTGCTACTAAATGTATTTGCATGTGTGTGTGTGGTTGAGCTGAATCTTGTACAATATATCCGGGGTGTATATTGTGTTTGTTTTTTAATGTGATGCACTATTGGCTTGCTGTGGCAAAATAAAAGTAAAAAGTTTGGGGCTGAAATGCAATGATTGCACATCCCTGCTCTTTGTCCTCATCTCCGCTGGGAATACAACAACAATAAGAAAGGTTGCACTCCGGTTCAAGTCAACCTACTAAAACTAAAATGCTTATGTCAAGGATACTTAGTGCACACTTTTTCTCTGTAATACATGAGAGGAAAACAACTTGATATTGACACGATGTGGCATAATGTTCCTCCTGACCGCTCCCCAATGACCATCAATCAGCAGGATGGCCCATTTATCAAGTGGCCCTGCTGGTCCGGCCCCCTGTGACACACAAACGTTTTTCCAATTTAAAATCTGATATTGATGGAGAACTAAGTCCAGCCACAGTCTCCATGAGGCCAATTTGCTTACACACACACTCCCTCAACAGCCTGAATCATTTTTCAAACTGGTTCATTTCCATGTGCGAAGGTTGACATCACCAGTCCTCTACGGAGATACTAAATAAACAAGAAAATTACGGAAAAAAACCCTCATATTGTGTTCATTTTGATATTAGTGAATTGATTTATTGATCAATCCTCCGATGTCTGTATTTGATCTTAAAGTAGTTTCCACTAGTTTACGGTTGTAGCAGGTGGAGTATCTTAATGTGTGGTTTTAATAGTTTTATTCTGCATGTTTTTATTGTGTTGCTAAGGTTTCCATTTGAACAGTAGGCTGGTGGTGCGGTGGTGTGTCAGCCTGCACACCACCGTGCGGCGAGGACTCCCCCTGCAGAAGGATACAAGGGATCTGATCCCCGCCAAGCGAGTGGCCCCTCCCCCCGTCAAGGGACCTGATCACGGACAAGCGAGTGGCCCGTCCCCCCATCAAGGGACCTGATCACGGACAAGCGAGTGGCCCCTTGCCCCCGTCAAGGGACCTGATCACTGACAAGCGAGTGGCCCCATCCCCCGTCAAGGGACCTGATCACGGACAAGTGAGTGGCCCGTCCCCCCGTCAAGGGACCTGATCACGGACAAGCTAGTTGCCCGTCCCCCGTCAAGGGACCTGATCACGGACAAGCGAGTGGCCCCTTCCCCCTGTCAAGGGACCTGATCACGGACAAGCGAGTGGCGCCTTCCCCCGTCAAGGGACCTGATCACAGACAAGCGAGTGGCCCGTCCCCCGTCAAGGGACCTGATCACGGACAAGCGAGTGGCCCGTCCCCCCGTCAAGGGACCTGATCACGGACAAGCGAGTGTCCCCTCCCCCCGTCAAGGGACCTGATCACGGACAAGCGAGTGGCCCCTTCCCCTCGATGAGGTATATATTTCTTTAGTGTATTTTAATAAATAATTTTTAACAGCGTTTTGTGGTCTGTGCCTCTGCTTTTTACTTGGTGCGCCCCGCCATAAGAACTGACCAAAGAGCCATAGCTTTTGTGTCTTGTCAAATTTTTTTTGAGGAAATCTAGAAAAAAATGCTTTCAAGACCTCCTTGGAAACTTTCTTTTTTATGATGGTTTTTTGGCTGAACATGATACCCCGTTTTTTTTGGATACTTTGGATACCCTGAGCAAAATCAAACTAGAACTTCTAGAGCAGAATTTTTCAAAAAAAATTTTAAGCCAAGGTATAATTTTTAATTTAAAAATCTGGAGGTACACCAACAGCAAAGACGGTGGAGTGGGTTGCTGTGGTTACAGTAAGCAACCCAATGCAGGACAGCCCTGCCTGTCTGTAAATAAAAAAAGGAAATATCATACTATGAAAGATAAATACTTCTTCTTTAGACATTTTCCTCCAGGTGTCGCCACAGCAAGTCAGTTTCTTCCATCTAACCCTGTCTCCTGCATCTTCTTCGATCACGCCAACTATCTTCATGTTTTCTGAAAGAAAGATAGATATATATGCTTTAAACAATTTTTCTTTACACAAACACTACAAGATCAACCATTGGTTGGGAGCTATTTGTAAATCGCAATCGACATATTAAGTGAAACAAGTTAATTGTGTCATTAATTATCATGCTTTATTGATCCCTGACCGGGAAATTTGCGTGCTGCACCAAACCACAGCAGTCTGCCACCAAGATGGCACCAATGGTGGGAGAAATGGGGGTTAGGTCTTCTCCAAAGACCTTAGACGTGAACTCAGTGGGATGCAAATCCGCAATTTTCCAGTGCGTGGGCGAACGCTCTAAACACAGAGCCACCGTCTCCGTCCATTTGCTACATCACACTGGATAATCTTTCATGATACAGTTGTACCATGAACACTGGTACAGTGGTACAGTGTGCCGTTGAGCACTGGTTGAAAAACCATTTGCATTTATCTGGAAAGCTCATCTTCTCTAACAACAACCTTTATTTATTTAGGTAGAAAATTTTATTTTTGTTTCTTTTAACAACTTTCTTGTTTTCTGGATCTTTTTTTGTTATCAATGCACATGTCCCTTACCTGACCAGCTAAATTAATCTTGAAATTCCCCTAGGCTGTTTTCCAGCAGATTTATTTGCAGTCTGTACCAGAGGGTTAATGGCCTAGCCAAACAGTGGCAACAACGGGTAAGAAGTAGCCGTAGAACTAGTTTTGAACATCTTTCAAAGTCCAACATCCGAACATATCTGGATATGTCCTCATGTTTGTAACTGCAAACTATTAAGAGAAATCTTTCCCTAGCAGGCACAAGTCAACCATGCACTCAATAACCTTGAAGAATATCACTCAAAATCCCGCCTTCGCCTGAATGATTTCAGCAGTTCGCGATGAATGCTGTTAAAGAACTTGATTTACAGTTTTTTTTTACATATCTATCTTTGACAAGCCAGGTTAAAGTTCTTCTAAATTGGTTGCAAACGTGCTGCCAGAGGGGAAAAAAAAACTTTTCAAATGTAATTTAATAATCACACTAACGCATCTTGCTTTAGTTTGTGTTTCACCGAACTATTTATAGCAAACACATATGTGTGATTAAAAGTTTCGTCTTCTGAACCGCTTGTCTCTAATCAGGCTATGAGGGGTGCTGGAGTCTATTCCAGCTGATTTCAGGCACGCCAAACAGGTCGCCGGTCTGTTGCAGGTGTGAGGGCCCTGGGCCCTTCCATGCTGCTGTTTGTCTCTTTTTCTCTCTCTCCTGTGTGTAGGAGATAGTGGCTCCGTTGCCACAAAGTTCCTGGGAGAGTCCGTCGCAACAAAGTGGATTGATTTAGAGCAGCTGTGTCTCTCTTCCTGCTGGCTGCCGCCTGGGACAGACATGCTCCAAGCTCTGCTCCTTTTTAGTGTTGGTTTTATGAAGATTATTGTTAATAAAAGGCGTCTGCCTTCCTCGTCTTCTGTTTTGTCGGGGTCTTGTGCCAAACCCCTGACACAGGGCCACATGCACAAACAACCATCCACACACACACACACACACACACACACACACACACACTCACTCATTCACTCACTCACTCACTCACTCACTCACTCACTCACTCACTCACTCACTCACTCACTCACTCACTCACTCACTCACTCACTCACTCACTCACTCATTCATATGGGCAATTTCAATGCAACCAACCTGGAGAACACCCACACTTACACAGGGTGAATATGCAAACTCCACACAGAAAAACTGGTGTTTCAACCCTCACACCACTCCGGGATTCAATCCTCAATCTTCTTGCTGTGAAGCTATCGTGCTAACCACTGCACCACCTGATTAAAAGTGACGTGAAAAAATATTTTAATTTTCTTCTGAAAGTGACTATATTACGGTTCAGCAAATTTTGTGGAGACTATGAAAAGGTGTTTTTTTTTGTTTAGCTGTCTTGTTATCAGCTGTGATGTATTGTGGTAAAAAGGGGCTCAAGGCTAGAAACATACATTTTTTTGGCATAAAGGTGATGAGAGATTAAAAAAAAAAAATAATAACAAAGATAAATTCCACGCAACTTTGGAGTTTGATGGCGCTGGGAACTCAGATTCTGTCCACTCATCCAGAAGTAAAACCTAGATTTTAAAAGCAGCATGTGGGTGACCAAATGGAAGTTTCTCCAATAGCTTCTCATAGTCTGAAGTGTCGGAGCCTCTGGCGTACTGGTAATTGTCTTTATTGAAATGGTCTCTTTTTCATTTGAAGAGACACCAGTATAGCGAAGACTACTTTTGCATGTTTTATGTACTGTTTCATTCTTTTCAGACTTGGAAAGAATGCCCTAAAACTGTACTGCATTTGTACTGATGTCGTTGGCTGAGGGTTTCCCAATGATGTGGAGATGAGATGAAAAAAAAGATAAGATTCGAGGCAAAGAATTAGAGCTAGACAAAAAGATGTTATTAAAAAAATTGTAATACAAAGTTTGTTGAGCCCAATGACAGCGTTCCCTCTAAGCTGCGTGCCAGTGCAATTGCGCACTGCTTGCAGATCCATAGCGCACAAGAAGACCTGTGTAGCGCACAAAAAAGAAACTCAGTTTAAACTAAAGATGGTAAAACAAGACAGAGCTTCGGAACATACCTCTTTCTTCTGAAACAAATTGCTTCAAACTACCGCTTCGGAATTTGGCGCGTCACAACTAGTGACGTCACAAAAGAGTAAATTTTTTTGCTCCGCCCCCTTCTGCTCAGGAAGCTTGTGTGTTTGCTGAGACGCATAAAAATTAGAGGGAACATTGCCCAACGAGCTACTTGTCGATACCGAAGAGTCATTGATGAGTTTCACTGAAATCTCTGACGACTTATCCAAAACTCTGTGTCACCGTTTTGTTTTTAAGTTTCGGCTCATTGGCTACTACTGGATTTGTTTCCATCTTTGGATTGGCTACCAAATTCCTCTCCTCTTAGATTTAAGTTTAATGAGCAAACATTTCCTAAAGTAAGCAAGTTACTTCTTACATCTGGATTATGTACAAAAGAGGATTTGATGACCTTTAGAATGCCCATCAAGTCTAAAGGGAATTAAAGAAGGGGTATCAGGCACTAGCGTCTGGTCAGGGTGGTACCTTGGTAAATCCCAGACATATCCTCTTCACTCCGCAGCTGCATGACTTTAATTTAATTTCACTGTATGTACTTAATGTTTATCTAAATGTTTCACTACTGCAAATTTTATTTTTAATTCATTTAGATTTTGTTCATATGACTTGATACCATAACAAAATTATCTTAACAGCTTCATTTAAGAAAATAAGGGAGGTTCATCATAAATGTTAGTGTTTCTAATTTAATTAGTTAATTAGTTTGTAATTTAAAAACATGTATTGAAGCCAATGTTTTCTATAGAATTGATTTAATCATTTTCCTTTTCATATTATTTGTCAATCCACGACATGCATTTGCTCCGGGGTTAAAACAGGCATGGGTAAACTACGGCCCGCGGTCCACATGTAGCCTGTTAAAAGTTTTAATCCGGCCTGCCTAACTTGAAAAAATTAAATAAATAAACCTTGTTAATGTTTTATTTTCCCTGCAATTCTGATGTTTCCTCACTAGATGGTGTCCTCTGAATATTGTTGAGAAAACAACAACACTGCTCCCATTAAAATGTGTCTTCGTGATGCGCACGCTGTCAAAATAAACAGTGTGCCCAGATATGAAAAGCCATTGGGCCCAATATACGCACGTAAACAAGCGTGTTAGATGTTAAAACAAGCAAAATGTTACATCAAGCGCTTAGATTTCAAACTTAGCGCCACTAATTGCACGTTTTAAGTGCTATCTCACTAGATATCCGACCTAGTGCACTAGATTTAAAATTTACCGCTCTTGATGTAACATTTAGCGCTTGTTTAAAATCTAGCGAGCTATTCTATCGGTCTAATCTAGCAGTTAACAAAGCATGCCACCCGTCTGCTCCTGTTCCGGCCCCTTTGTCAAATATTAGAACTCAATGTGGCCTGCGAATCAAAAAGTTTGCCCGTCCCTGGTTTAACCCTTCGATCAAATAACATGATCTTTTGTGGCTTGCGAGTCAGAAACTCAGTCATTTTTTCTTCTTTTTTTTTTTGGTTGGGATTTATTTTCTTTAGTTTTTAATGCAGAATTTCTTTTACTGAGGTTTAGGTCAGTAACTGTTAAGTGACCGACTTTTCTCTTTTCAGGCTTTACTATAGTCTATTCAATCTCATCAAATGCCGTGTTTATGGCCTGATTCTTGTTGGTATATTTTCTCAGATGCCAGATTTTATCACTGCATCGCGCCTCTACGATTAACAGGTCCATATATTACATTTGGACCCAACGCTGGATGAGCAGAAGAAGATGTTGCCGTGAAGAAAATAGCTTTCTGTGATGTTGTTTTTTTTTTTCTTTTATTCGGCTAGCTAATTAGATACAACTATCACAAACTTCTATTAAGCTGTAGGAGGGGCATAATTATTAAATATCAGTGACCCTTTTCAAACTGCTTTCCTATTATTGTATGATAAATTGCTGCAATCAAATGTAACAGATACATTATCCGAAAGTTATCAATTACAGATGCTCTGAAGTGATAGCCTGAGGGGTTTTATGTCTTTTGAATGCTAATCAAAAATGGTAAATGAAAGCTAAGTAAAAGCTGCTTCAGAGTCTTATATTATGTGTGAGAAGCAGAAATGTATCAGGAGAATAGTCTGTTCCCCGTCTGTGTCCTGTTTCCCTCCCTCCCTCTAGTCTGTGTGTGCAACTAGTCACACCTGAAACTCATCTACTCATCTGCTGGAGCATAAATGGAACAGTTTTTGACACAGTCTTCACTTTTTCGCTCAAGTCAATGTAGTTTTCAGAAGAAAAACAAGTTGGAGAAGCCGTACTTTTTTATCTACCCCGCACTGGCCTTTTTTCAAGGATCTAACGTCCACCTTTGGTCTACCTGTGGAGGGCAGCATTGCGCACTCGAGCGATTAGCCTGCCGGAAATCATTAGAAGAAGAAGAAACACTCTTCGCCAAATCCTTGTTTATCATGCTGGATCTGTTATCCAGATTTTGGCTCCAGCTCCTACATTAGAACCTGCCTAGTTTATCTGTTTTTGTCTTCTTTATTTGGACTTTTTAACAATCTAATAAACCTGCTTGTGATTTTTTTCATCTGAACCTGTCTGTTGTGTGAAGGGTATATTTTTGGCCTCAGCTCCACATCATGACAAAATGTCTTGGTTCATCTCCCAAATGTATTGACTGATTATTAATCAAACTTGAAATTTGATAGTATCAGGCTAATATTTGAATATTTTTTTTATTTGTGCGAGGATTTTCAACATTTGGAGTTTGGTTAGGCATAAAAAGGGAGGTGTCAGCTCAGTGGTAGAATCTACGTTCGTGGATTGGGAGACGCCATTACAATTCTCACTAGGCCCATGCCCAAGTGTCCCTGGGGCAGACACCTAACCCCCAAATACTCCCACCATTGGTGCCATATTGGCTGCCTGCTGCGGTCCAAAGCAGCACAGTAATTTATAATAAAGTATGATTAATATTATTGTCAAAAATTCATTGAGATGCTGAGAAAAACAAATTAAGTGAAAAGCTTACTTTTTGAATAAATTTGGATGATTTTTATGCAGACCATTGAGAAGAAATAACCTTTAATTCTCCTTAGACCAGTAATCCTCAGGATTTTTCCACTTGCACATAAGTTTCTGTGACTATGTTTAAGTTTGCAAAAGCAATTTTCACAATGACAGATTCTGGCTCTTCCCCAATGGACAAAAAAGAGATTTAGGGTCAGGAGTCAGAGATGGCCAGCTCCTTTTCAATTATTCTTATCTGCTTTAAGATTTTGGCTTCAGGCTACGGCATATCACACAGGTTTTTTAACAACACAGTTTTACGTCACATTGTGTTGTTACGACGGCCCAACAGCACAAGGACAAAAGCTCCAAGCTCACTAGAAATACAAGGTTACGTAATGTGTTCAAGTACAATTCCAAAGTGTTCCTTCTTTTTCCGTCTACATTAGATAGAATAAAAAGACACATCTGCCAGGGTTCCCTCGCCTCGCCGACAGAGGGAGCCATGGATGTTCCTAATCAATTCGATTAGGGTCACCTGAGGATGATTACTGATTCCACACATTTGTGCACTCTGCATTCTATTTAAGGGCAATCACCCGGATTTCCTGGTTGGGTCATACCATCCCTTCCAGCTCGGTCACCCTGGTTGCCTGACCATGTTTTGAACTTTTGAAGTCCGGAGTTAATCCTGTGCTTCTTGTTTTACAGACTTTTCTGAATTGTGTGAAAAAATCTTGTTTGATGTCCTGCAATTGGGTCCTCCTCTTTCCACCTGGACACCGTCACCCTGACAACACCTACATGGCTTCAAAATTGTTTGATGCATGACTATGTTTAATTATAATGAAATCTTTACCTCTTTTTTATAAAAAATTTAAAACATAAGTAGCCTAAAACAAATCTTTACCATTGAGGCTGTTAATATTTTATCTTTGGTGAATTTTACAGCCAAAAAAAATCGGGCCGAGTTTACGATAACTTGAAAAACATGATCAAATCATTCATTTATTCATTCATCTTCTGAACCTCCATCTCTAACGGGGGCTGGAGGGGTTGCCGGAGATTATTTTTAATTTTTTTTTTTTTTGAATATATTTTATTCATCCCTCACCGGGAAATTTGTGTGCTGCATTTCACCACAGCAGGCTGCCACCCATGACGGCGCCAAAGGTGGGATAAACAAGGGGTTAGGTGTCTTCTCCAAGGACCCTATCCTGGCTGATTCAAGGTGAGAGGTAGGAGACACCCCGAACAGGTCGCCAGTCTGTTGCGGGGCCACACACACACAACCATCAACACACAATCTCATTCCTAGGGGCAATTTTTTTATACCGGCCATATTTTTTTATACCGGCTATTTTTATACCGGGCATTCAATCTAACATGCATGTTTTTGGGGGTGTGGAAAGAAAATTGGAGTAGCTGGAGATAACCCATGCATTCTGTGCATGAGGAGAACATGCAAACTCCACACAGAAAGATGAGATTGCTTCATTTGAGAGTGAATCGCAGAACTTTAGGCAAGAACTATACTTTTTATTTGTTTAATAGACTAACAAATGGCAGCACGGTGGTGCAGTGGGTAGCACAGTGGCCTCACAGCAAGAAGGTCATGGGTTCGAGTCCCGGGTGGGGACGAGGCATGGAACATTTCTCTTTCTGTGTGGAGTTTGCATGTTCTCCCCGTGTCTGTGTGGGTTTCCTCTGGTTTCCTCCCATCCTCCAAAAACATGCATGCTAGGTTGCTTGGCCGGTGCCAAATTGCCCCTAAGAATGAGTGTGTGTGTGGCCCTGCGACAGACTGGCGACCTGTTCGGGGTGTACCCTGCCCTTCGCCTTAAATTAGCCGGGATGGGCTCCGGCACCCCCCGCAACCCCAAAAGGGACTGACGGATAAGAAGATGACTGACTAACAGACACCTTTTTTTAAATCTGAAAAGTCTACAAACAAATTCTATTTTCCTATTATGCTAAAATTTGCCAGTTGAAACGGGTTATTTCAATTTATGTTTTTGAATTGGAATCCAGACAGGATGACTGGATAAAGGCCAAATCCAAAGATCTTTTTCCATTGGCCGGATGCCTTAATGGACAGGCAATATTCCACCTCTAAGTGCTTTGACATCTTGCTGCCATAAATAAACCCTAACAGGGATGCTCTATTAGGCTAAACAAGGCTCTGTGTGTCCCTTCAAAGCCAGGAAGCACCCTCCTAATGGTTCGCTAATGCTTTCATTGGGTTACTGCAACATCTCCGATTGCATCGTGTCACAACCGCAGCATTCTGCTGGATTTGATGGAATGGAGATGGCCTCTTTAGAATTGACATCACGGTTACAGAGAAGCCTGCTTCTAGAAATATTTCAAGTTTGAGCTTATTTTGATGTCAGAAAGACTTGTTTTTTTTCTATTTGGGAAGTTTTATAAGACATTTAGACACGTCAGTGTATGTTTTGAATTAGGGAGGAGTTAGGATGAAAAGCTGTAGAGGTGGAGGTTTGCACTAGAAAGAAGAGGAATGAAGATTAGTCAGAGTGAAACAGAGTACATGTGTGTGAATGAGAGGGATCCAAATGGAAAAGTGAGGTTACAAGGAGAAGAGATAAAGAAAGTGGAAGATTTTAAGTATCTAGGATCAACAGTCCAGAGCAATGGAGAGTGTGGAAAAGAGGTGAAGAAGCATGTGCAGGAAGGCTGGAACGGGTGGAGGAAAGTATCAGGTGTGATGTGTGACAGAAGAGTTTCAGCTAGAATGAAAGGAAAAGTGCACAAAACCATGGTGAGACCGGCCATGCTGATTGGTCTAGAAACAGTAGCACTGAAGAAAAGACAGGAAGCAGAGATGGAGGTAGCAGAGATGAAGATGCTGAGGATCTCTCTGGGAGTGACCAGGATGGACAGGATTAGAAATGAGTATATCAGAGGAACAGCACATGTTAGAGGTTTTGGGGATAAAGTTCAAGATACCCAAAATCTCTTGAACCAAACTCTCAAGACTGAGATGGTTTGGACATGTGCAGAGGAGAGAGAGAGTACATAGGAAGAAGGATGCTAGATTTGGAACTACCAGGAAAGAGGACTAGAGGAAGACCAAAGAGGAGGTTCATTGATGCAGTGAAGGAAGACATGAAGATAGTTGGTGTGACCAAAGAGGATACAGCAGATAGGGTTAGATTAGGGGTGTCCAAACTTTTTCACTCGCGGGCCACATTGAGTTCTAACGTTTGACATGTGGGCCGGATACGAGGTCATAGACAAAAAGCCCTTTAGAAAATCCTGGAGTCGCCCCTGAGAACAGGATCAGATGGATGGTATGCTTTGGTAACTACTAGTTTAGACTGATTAAATAACGTGCTAGATTCTTTTTTTCCTCCTTTTATTGATTGCCGCCATTTTAGAAAATTGAGGGGCTCACATACTAATTTGCTGTTCCTATTTTAGCCTCTAGATGGCAGCATTTAGAACACGCAGGTAACAGCGCTGCTGCCCAATATATTACGTAATTCTACACGCGGGCCAGGCGTTATTGATTTTGTGACGGAGGCCTGGGGGGCGCATTTGGCCCCCGGGCCGGACTTTGGACATGTCTGGGTTAGATGGAAGAGGCTGACTTGCTGTGGCGACCCCTGAAGGGAAAGGCCGAAAGAAGAAGAAGAAGAAGTGTATGTTTTGAATTAACATGATACCATTTCCTCTAATCTCTCCAAATAATTGGCTCTGGTGATCATTTTGGATTTGCACACTGTAAATTGAACGAAAAAGTCAAAGGCGTACAGTACATCATCCAATTATCTTTTAATATTTAAAACAAAAACTATTGGGATTCTTTGATTATTTTCCTAACCTTGCCAACAACCTTCAACCCTGTGAAGCGGCCGGGTTGGGAATTAGCGCCTCAAAATCCGAGACCATGGTCCTCGCCCGGAAAAAGGTGGAATGCCCTTTGCGGGTCAGGGACAGGGTCCTGCCCCAAGTGGAGGAGTTTAAGTATCTCGGGGTCTTGTTCACGAGTGGAGGAAGGATGGAGCGGGAGATCGACAGGCGGATCGCTGTGGCATCAGCAGTAACTAGGATGCTGCATCGGTCCGTCGTGATAAAGAGAGAGCTGAGCCTAAAAGCAAAGCTCTCGATTTACAAGTCGATTTACGTTCCAACCCTCACCTATGGTCACCAGCTGTGGGTGGTGACCGAAAGAATGAGATCGCGGGTACAAGCGGCCGAAATGAGCTTCCTCCGCAGGGTGGCTGGGCTCTCACTCAGAGATCGGGTGAGGAGCTCTGCCATCCGGGAGGAGCTCGATGTCGAGCCGCTCCGCTTCCAGGTCGAGAGGAGCCTGATGGGGTGGTTCGGGCATCTGGTCAGGATGCCCTCCGAGCGCCTCGCGCGCGGGGTTCGGCACTTCCCACCGTGAGGAGACCAAGGGGTAGACCCTGGACCCGCTGGAGAGACTATGTCTCACAGCTGGCCGGGGGAACAACTTGGGATCCTTCCGGGTGAGCTGGAGGATGCAGCCGGGGCGAGAGAAGCCTGGGCTACCCGTTTGAGGCTGTTGCCCCCGCGACCCTACCCTGGAACAAGCGGAAGATGTCGGAATGGAAAGGAACCCTGCCAACAGACCACCGAAGCAATTACAGAGCAAAAAACACAGATGGTGCAACAAACAAAGCACTTAAGAAAATGGTTTTTCCATTAGACACACTTTGGAATTTATAAGAACGAAAGCTACAGAGTCATCCCCTCCGAATTCAAACACGTATATGTGTTTTTTTGTAATCTACTTTTGACCTTTCACATATTTTTTTGGGTGATTCAAATGTAATATTTTAAACTTTGAACTAAGAGAGTGTGTAGTTTGGCTAGTATCCGAGGTGCTACGGACACTTCTTTCTCTAACACACACAGACACACACAGACACACACACACACACACACACACACACACACACACACACACACACATTTTACTGTCTTGCATTCTTAATATCCTGCTAATGGATCTTTCGACTGAACAGCAGGGTAGACCTCTCACACCCAGAGGAGTTTGTTAGTGGTGCTAACGACATTGGTAATGCAGACAGTTGCTTCCACAATCAGCTCATCCCGGCTAATAAATCTCGCCATGCTACGAAGTTGATGACAGTTGTCCCTCACTCACTTTCTCAGTTCACAATTAATTTATTTTCAGGCATTTGAATACTACTTTTGTGAGCATGACTTTTCCCCAAATTAATCCCTAAGATCATGATCGTTTTTAAAGTGTCTAGAGCAGGGGTGGGGAAACTTTTTGGTTCGCGTTCCATATTGTGGCCACATTGAGCCACATTTGACCAGGAGGCCAGAACAGGAGCAGGGATGGCATACTTTGGTAACTGCTAGATTAGGCCGATAGAATGTTGCGCTAGATTTTAAACAAGCGCTAACTGTTACATCAAGAGCGTTAAATTTCAAATCTAACGGCGCTAGGTCTGAAATCTAGTGCGATAGCGCCTAAAAATGTGCATATACTGTAGCAGCGCTAGGTTTGAAATCTAAGCGCTTGATGTAACATTTTGCTTGTTTTTTTTTTTTTTTTTTTTTTTTTTTTTTACCTGTCCTGTCCGGCGTTGTGACAAGCAGAATAATGATCTGTATGTCAAGTATTGCTGGGCAGTTTTGTTCTACCATGGCAAGCTTTATTTGTTTATTTTAAATGCTTTACAATCAAAATATATATGCTTTCTGCGCTGGACCTGACAGAAATTACTAAGGAGAGGGGCGTGGGTAGGTGGGGTAAAAAAGAGGAGGGATAGGGTACAGAAGAAGAAGAAGAGAGGGGGAGAAAGTAAAAAGAAAATCTGAAGTTGTAGTTTTCTGCATCACAACCAACCTGCTGGATTATCTGAGGGGAAAAAAAAAAAAAAGTACAAACAAGAGTTTAAACCAGTGATAAAACTGACACATACAACAAAACCTTCTATAGCAAATGATGTACAACACAAACACATGTTACTAGAGTTATAATAATATTGGTTGAAAGCAAGGACCATAGCGGACAGTAAACAGAGTGATATAGTGTGCGAGTGTAAGTGAAAGTACATGCATGCTGCCGATGTGAACCATGTGCTTATTAGGACCAACGGATTGTCCCCAGCCCCAAAGGATTGGAACAAGGGAGGCAGAGACACACGCTACCCGGGCCCACGCCCATCCAGATCCCGGGACCCCGAAGCCGGGCCGAGGAGCCGCCCACCCACCCAGCAAGGCGCATAGAGAAACCCCTGCCAGAACCACTCCAGCACCAAGGAGCACGGGCCTCCCCGATGCCAGGACCCACAGGCCTCGGGGCAGACGCGGCAACCGTACCCCACGGCCCTAGGCGAGCCCAGGGGTGACAGAAGTCAAGGCCCGGACCGAGAGGAGAGCACTCACCCCAAGGGCCCAGGGACCCGACAATCCCCGAGCCGGGGCTCAACCGGGGGCCCAGCAGGGCCAGGCTACCCCACATGCAGCCGCCACAGCCCAACACACAGCCAGGTGCCCGACCCAGGCAGCCCAAAGACCACCTCTGCACACCTAATGTCCCTCTTCACTACCCTAGTCCCTCAACTGTAGTCCTGCCAACTCTCTAGTGATGCTCACCCCAGTGCACCTCTTAACCCCAACTGGTGACGAGGGGCCCCGGCAGGGCCAGGCGAGACCGCCCCCGGGCCCGTTTCCCCCATACAAAAACCACACAACCGTATCTCTGGGTGTCTCCCGCCCCCCGGAGGCGGGCAACACAGAAGTGACTGGCCTCCAAGTCCCGCAAACCCAGCCCCCCTCCAGGCAGCAGAGCCCCGAGATCCCGGCCGACCCGAAGGGACACAGACGGGTGAAGACCGGCCGCCCTCCCCCGGTCCCACCTGTGTATGTATGTGCTGCAATTGAAGTGGGCGAGAGAGCGCTTGCAGGTGGCGGGCCCTGTCGCTGCCAAGCGGCATTGCCCCCCAACCCGAGGACCTCTCTGTGTGTAGTTTAGTTTGGAATGTGTGTGGTGCCATTGTGCCATGTTCAGTGTCTAAGGTGGGATTTAAAATTGAGGGGGAACGGCATGGGAGGGAGTGCAGGTGTCCCCACTTGGCACTCCCTCTCCGAAATACCCCTCAAGACCCTATATGAATATAAATGACTAAGATGCAGTTAAAAGTGGAGTGGAGGATGGGTGCAGACGGGGGATCACCCTCCCCAAGCCTCGTCAGCGTGCCCCACCCATCCAGACCCCGCGCCCTAAGTGACAGTGAGCATGTGGCAGTGTGGGACCGGGAGAGAGCAGGCGGATGGGCACAACCGGAAGGAGGGAAACATCCCCCCGGGCGACCGGCTCCCCAGCCGGACACGGTTAGCGCCAGGGGCCCTCCGAACCAGCCAGGCAACCACGAGGCAAACAGCACGCTCCAAAAAGAGGCAGCCATGCGGGACACAGCCACCGAGGTAGTGTCCTCCGCCACACAAGAGCAGCAGGAGACCCCAGAGCCATCAGAAACAACCTCCAACAAGCCCAAGGACCTGGGCCCACCCCACCCTCCGAGGCACCCCGTCACCACACAGCCTCGTCTTACCTCTCCTTTCTTTCTGCTGCACCCTACTTCCTTCCCTGGTCCCCTCCACAACCCCTCCGTGCAGCAGGTGAGACGTGGAACCCCAGGTCGGGCACCAGGCGGTCCGACTGCAGTGACCACTGCAGGACAGCCTAGGCCCCCCCAGGACCCAGGCAAGAGCCCCAGCCCGCAGAAGCAAGCCCCCAGCTCCCCAAGGCCGACCCCCCCAACCCAGCCCCCACCATGACAACCAACCCCAACCAGGGTCCCACCAACGCCGTCTCAGGCCGGCAGCCACTGCCAGCCCCGTACCCCAGCAGGAGCCAGCACAGAGATCCCGATTCCCTCGCTAGTCAAGCGAGCCGCCCCACGCCCCGGCCAACTAGAGCCCCGGGACCAGGTCGACACCAGACCCTCTGGATGCATGGAGACCCCAACCGCCCCCCGCTCCAAGCCCCCGGAACTAGTTTAAACCCGTACCTATTATCACCATGTTCTTACTGAGTGATGTGACTAATCAGCTGGGACCAGAGGGTCACTGAGGTTGAATCATGTTTAAAAGATGCAGACATGATCTCTAAGCTGATGTGGTCTGACAGGAGGTTTTTGTACTGGTTAATGCTAAGAGTGGTTTTGGATTTCCAGTTCAGGAGGATAGTTTTCTTTGCGATACATAAGGCAGTGAGAACCATTTGTGCCTTGTGAGTTTAAATGTTCATTTCACTTAGGTCGCCTAACAAACAAAGCTTTGGACAGGCAGGAACTTTAAGTTTAGTTAATTTGGATAAGTCCTCACAGACTTTATGCCAAAAAGTTTGCACGGGTGCACAGAGCCACAGGGCGTGCATATAGTCATCAACGTTATTACCTGTGCACTGTGTGCAAATCATAGACTGTACAAGGCTCATTTTAAATAGCCTACGTCTTGTGTAATGAGTTCTGTGAAGAATCTTGTACTGGATAAGTTGTAAGTTTGGACTGTTGGTCATATTAAAGGCATTCAGACAGATCTGCAGCCAGAATTGATGACTGGAGTTTAGTGATAGATTAGATTCCCATTTTGACATCGGGAGGTGGATTGTGTCGTCTATTTTAGATACTAATTTGTAGACTTTCGAGGTGAGTTTAGGATTGTTTAGATTCATGAGTTGTGTCACTGTGAGTGGAAGTTCAAGGTCCAATTGGTTCAAGCGGTACTTAGAAGTTATTACGGATTTAAGTTGCCTGTATTCAAGAAACTTACTGTTGCTGATCCCATGATTTGATGATAGAGATGAGAGGGAGATGAATGCTTTGTTATGAATTATGTGTTGAAACTGTTGGATTCCTTTATCCTTCCAAGAATTGAAGCACACCACGCTTTTGTTTAATAGAATATCAGGATTGTTCCAAATGGGGGTGAGCTTACATGGGAATATTGTATAGTTGTTTTTTCTAAGAAATTCCCACCAGACTGTTAGTGTTGAGCTGATGTTTAAACTTCTGAAACACTTGTGGCGTTTAATGCCTGAACTAAAAAAAGGTAGATCAGAGATGTTAAGGTTCTCGCAAAGAGTGTGCTCTATATCTATCCAAGATTCGTCCAATAGGTCAGGTTTCAGCCATTTTAAGATATAATGCAGTCTATTTGCCAAGAAGTAATCCTGAAAATTAGGCAGCTCTAAGCCACCTCTGTCTTTTGATTTCTGAAGCGTTTTCAAACTAATCCTGGGTGGTTTGCTCTTCCAGAGGAATTGAGAGATACAGGTGTCTAGAGATTTGAACCAAGTGGTCGGAGGTTTGGTTGGAATCATAGAGAACAGATAGTTAATTTTGGGTAGAATCATCATTTTAATTGTGGCCACTCTCCCCATTAGTGAAATGGGAAGAGTTTTCCACCTTATGAGGTCTGCTTCGATAGTTTTAAAAAGTTGGGTGTAATTTAATTTGAATAGCTCAGAAAGATTTGGAGAAATATTTATTCCTAGGTATTTTATGTTGCCTGGTTGTAATTTAGTTGAGGGCGGGTTTTGAAAATTGCAATTAATTGATAAAGCTGTGCTCTTAGTCCAATTTACGGAGTATTCAGAGACTGAGGAGAATTTATTAATCAGCGAGATTGTTTTACAAAATGAAGATTGTGAGTTTGAAGCAAATAAAATAACATCATCTGCATAAAGACTTATTTTATGCTTTACATTTTTAGTCTGAATGCCTTCAATATCTGTGCTCTGTCGAACAGCAGCAGCTAGAGGTTCAATAAAGAGAGCGAACAAAGAGGGTGACAATGGGCAGCCTTGTCTGGTTCCTCTTTGAAGGTTGAAGTTTGCTGACGTGTGATTATTTGTTCTAACTCGTGCATTGGGAGAGCTATATAATATTTTGATCCAGTTGGTGAAGGACTGTCCAAAACTAAATTTATTTAAGACCGCTATTAAGAATTTCCAGTTAACTCGATCGAAAGCCTTTTCAGCGTCCAGTGAAACAATTGTTGCTTTTTGGTTATTGATGGCTGTGTAATCGATTAGGTTAATAAGTCTGCGCATATTAGTGGAGGAATGTCTACCTTTAATAAATCCTGTTTGGTCAGGATGTACAAGGTAAGGTACTACCTTCTCGAGCCTTCCTGCAAGAGCTTTGCAAATTATTTTAAGGTCTGCATTAATTAGGGAAATGGGTCTATAGCTAGAAGGTAACGTGGGATTCTTACCGGGTTTCAAAATTAAAATAATGTCCGCAGAGTTCATACTTGGTGGTAGGTGATTATTCTCTTTGATTTCTGTTGTCATCCTGACAAAAGTGGGGGCTAAAGTTGACCAGAATTCCTTATAAAATTCTGCTGGAAAGCCGTCTGGACCTGGTGCTTTTTTACTGGGCATGTTAGTTAGTGCCTTGTGAAGCTCTTCTGTAGACAGGGGGGCTTCTAAAGGTGTTATTTGCGCTTCCTGTAGTGTAGGTAAGTTGATGTTATCTAGAAAATTATTAATGTCGTGATCAGAAGGGTCTATTTGGGGTGTGTAGAGGGATTGGTAGAAGTATTTAAAGGTGCTGTTTATTGTGTTTGGATCGTGTGTTATGTTTCCCGATGGGTCTGTGATTGATGATATAGTTGTTTTTTCTTTGTTTAGTTTAAGTTGGTTTGCTAAAAATTTCCCAGATTTGTTGCTATGATCAAAACTCTCTAAGCGTAATCTCTGTATTAGAAATTGAGTTCTTTGATTAATTATGTCATTTAATTCATGCCTCGCTTTCCTTATTTGATTCAAAGTTTGTTCATCTGCGGAGTTATAAGATTCTTCAAGCAATTTAATTCTCTGTTCTAAATCCACTATTTTAGCATCTTCCTGTTTTTTTTTTATGGGATGAGAAAGATATTATTTTGCCTCTCATGACAGCCTTCCCTGTCTGCCAGAGAAGGCACGGTGAAATACCTGGGTGGTCGTTGTTTTCTAGAAATGAGGACCATTCTTTAATAAAATAATCAGTAAAGACGGGATCTCTGAGTAACGCTGTGTTGAACCTCCAGTTCCTAGGTGAAGGAGTAGATGTTTTATTTCTAAGAGTCAAGCAAACTGGTGCGTGGTCACTAACAGTGATTGGGTGAATCTGTGTATCTGAAACTATACTTGACAAAGAGCTACTGACCAGAAAATAATCTAGCCTGGAATATGATTGATGTACAGAGGAGAAAAAGGTGTAAGCTCTCGCTGAAGGATGGTAGGATCGCCAGATATCGCAAAGACCAAAATCCTCCATATACTGTTTAACAGAGTTTGTGGATTGCCAGGTTCTAGCATTTCTGGCACTATTTAGCCTGTCAGCTGTTGGATCCAAAACCATGTTAAAGTCCCCTCCTATTATTAGTGATTTGTCTGTGTATTCAGAAAGTGTGGAAAAAAAGGAGTGAAAGAAAGCGGGGTCATCTATATTGGGGGCGTACACGTTAGCTAAACAGAATGTTATATTTTGAATGGAAAGGGTGAGTATTATATACCTCCCTTCTGGGTCTAAGATTTTGTTGATTTCTGTATATTTAATTTTTCTATTTATGAGGATAGCTACTCCCCTTTGTCTAGAATTATAGCAAGCTGAGTATATGTTAGGAAAGTCTGTTGTGGAGAGGACATCCACTGTTGAACTGGACATATGAGTTTCTTGAAGAAAAATCAAGTCTGCCTGAAGGTCTTTTAATTCACTAAAAATTTTTAGTCTCTTTTCTCTGGTCCCAGCTCCGTGCACATTCCATGTGACTAACTTAAGAGTGGACATGCTGTTATTAGGGAGAGTGTGAATGAGTGTCTAATGTTGAATGGTAAATAAAATAAGTGTGTCTGTACATGTACAATCTGAGTGTGTTGCTTGTGACTCGCTATGTGTGCTGTTTTTATGTGTGTGTATGTAATATTGGATGTGTGAATGTGTGTTTGAGTGTGTTATATGAGTCAGTATTAATGGAAGCATTAATATAGAAGTATGGTTGGAATATGTGGCAGCATAGGTGAGTGGGGGAAAGGAAAAGAGAAAGAGAGTGTGAAAAGCAGGGTTCAAGGGGGGTGCAGTGGGAGAGATGAAGGGGGAAAAAAGAAAAAAAAAGAAAATCAAAATAGAACAAACCCATAAAGATTAGCCTGTTTCAAGGTGGCGAGAGACTGGTGGCGACTTTAACTATGGTGAGTAAACTGTGTGCTCAGTAAGTTATGCCTAGTGGATAAATTAATACAAAACATAGCTTATTAACAGTGCGAAGTGTGTGAGAGGTGTGGATACATATCTGCTTTAGTAGAGCCAGGGAGTGGTGTTTTGGTCGCGGTGAAGTTGTCCATTTATAAATAGTTTGTCCACAGAGATGACAGCGCGGGCCCCTTCAGACAGAAATTTTCTTCTGATGGGGAATAAGATCTTTCTGCGCTCCAGGATTTCTTTGGGGAACTGATCATCCATTCTGAAGTCGGTCCCCCGGAGCTGATTCCCGCAACGCCGCACCTCTTCTTTTTCTTTGTGGAGCACAAACTTCGCCACGATGGGTCTTGGTCTGCGGCTCCCTGGTCTTGCTGCTCCCATGCGATGCACTCTGTGAAAGTTAATCTCTTTAACTTTCTCTTCTGGGAGCTTCAGTTGGTTCTGGATGAAGTTTTTTATTTCTTCTTCCGTATTTTCGCCTTGCTTTTCTTCTATTCCCATAAACACCAGGTTGTCTCTCATGGATCTTGACTGCAGATCCAGTAGGGACTCTTTGATCTTCTTGTTTTCATCTGACAACCTGTTCATTCCATCTGTTAGTGATTTAACCGACATCTTCAGGGCTTCGTTGTCTGTGGTCAGGCTGTTTCTGGCTGAAATCCAGAGAGACTCTGAGCTCTTGGAATTCTTTGTGTAAGACCTCCAACAGCGACAAACGACCATCCAAGCCAATTAGCTTAGCATCAATGCTATATAGCATATCCCAAGCGGTGGAGTCAGGTTGGCTGGCCGGAGAAGAGGCTCCGGACGATGTTTCCGGGCGGGACCTCTTGCTTGAGGAGGTTCCATTCGCGGAGTTGGTGGATTTACCCATCACGATTCGGTCGAAGGCTTGGTCAATGTACAGGGATAGGCTTTCCAAATCTTCCTCACTGCTATCCAGTTTTAGCCGGGTTGTAGCGCGCTGAGAAGGAACAGTAGCGCGACTTTTTGTTCCGCGTGGAGGGAAAAAGAACTGTCGCTAGGCTTTTTTCTTAAAATTTCAGAAGCACAACATCTAAATTTACAATTATTCGCCGGGTCTCAACTTTTCTGACTCACAACATGTCTCTCGTAGGAGCTTCCGTGTCTGCTTCCGTGTCTGCGTCCGCTTCGTCTTGCTTGTTTTAACATCTAACACAGTATACGAGTGTGTATCGGGCCTGATGGTTTTCCATATCAGACAGTATGCCACCTAGTGAGGAAACATCAGAATTGCAGGTAAATAAAACATTAGCATGGTTTATTTATTTAATTTTTTTAAGATCGGCGGGCTGGATTGAAACGTTTAATGGGCCGCATTTGGCCCACATTTGGCCCGCATTTGGCCCGCATTTGGCCTGCATTTGGCCCGCATTTGGCCCGCATTTGGCCCGTAGTTTGCCCATGCCTGATCTAGAGAGACCTTTATTTTTTAGCTGACCTTATTTCCCATCTTTTTCCATCTTAACAAAAGATGTTCTTTTCTTCCTTAAATATTAACGGATTCCAAAATAAACTCGGACAACAACACTGTAACACATAAAAAAAAAAAAAAAAAAAAAAAAAAAAAATCAAACAAACATGTAAACAGCAGTATGCACAGACATTTTGAGGACATTTGACCCCCTCTCACTTTTTTATTTTTGGGGATGTTATCACAGCTGGATGATGGCAACACCTTGCCATTGTTCATGAATATATTCAGGAAAGGCATGCTGATTTCTTTTTTTATAAAAAGTGAGAAGTTAATTTTCTTTTTAATTGTTTTAAATCAAAGTTTTTATTGTTACAGAGAAGAAACAAAAAAAATGCTGTATTGAATAAATAAATTGTGCATTTGGGGATTTTTGTTGTTTTTTTCCCCCAAAATTTTCTGTTAGTTTTTTTCTTTACAATTGCATATAGAGTTCTTATTTGAACGCACAGCTATGAATGGACTTATTTAGTTTTTTCAGTAGAATTTTCAGGCTGTTAAAATTATATAATTTGCTGGAATCTGGCAGCCGGTGTTCACTAAATAATTTGTTCTTTTTGTGACCTAAGGCCAGACGCTCGCCTCATTTTAAAGGAATAAGCAGGGAAATAGGGTTTTTTTTTAGACTGTCTGAAAGTGTTAAAAAAATTCTGAAATATGTTAGAATACTATATGAATGAGAAAAATTTCCACTTTAAATCAGTGCTCACTATTTAAACAGCATAGTTTCTGGGTTTGATATTAAACAGTGATACAGATTATACAGTGAAAGAAAAATGATAAGATAAGTATGAAACTTGAGCTGCAAAATATAGCAGTTATAGTTAATAAATTCACCTAAAAGGGTTTTAAAATGAAAAATCATCTTTGACCTAAATATGCAAGACCTAAATCAATTTATTTGAGAAAAATGAGCAAATACAAAATCATTCTGCCACCGTGCATCCTTGAAAACCCGAACCACACGTACATGGAAATAGATCCATATTTTTTGACCTGGTTCCAGTATTTGACGGTACTTCAGATCCTGCACTTTATTCCGATGGTGGGTGACTCTCCTTTGTAACTTACTGAGTGGAGAATGAATATTAGATTTGACAGTGATTTCCCACGTCAGCATTGTTAAACCCCTCACCGCCTATTAAACATTGCTACTCATCATTCAAACCTTAACAGATCCCTTAGATCCCAGATGAGCTTCAACAGTGATATTCTATGTAATGTTGTTAGGTTTATTATAAACCCAAAATTGCACATGTAGATACATTCTATAAACAAGATCTCCCATTTCGAACATGTTTGAATTGTTTCAGTTGAGCCCAGAGTTTCACAATGGCGGCATTTTTTGGTGGGAAATGTCCAGTTGCTAGGGTACTTGTGTGCATCTACTTGCAACATCTAGGCAAAGATCAAGAATGAGTCACCACAAATCATAAAAAGAAGATTTTTTGGTCACATAGGCACATTCCTGGGTTCATTGTCTCATCAAGGGAGTCGGTATTCCAACCACTGAGCTGCCATCTACGCTAACTCCCAAACTCACAGATAAACAGCCCCAGTGGCCTAATGGATAAGGCACTGGCCTCCTAAGCCAGGGATTGTGGGTTCGAGTCCCATCTGGGGTGTGACACAAGCTTTTACATTTTAGAAATCATCCTCTCTTGGTAATGCTCTTGTAAGACTTGCTCCCATGACAAGAGATGCATCAGCGTCTCAGAAAATCGTGGGAGTTTTTCAGTAAGTGTGAATCACTCGTGATAGGTGTTGCTCACATTAAAGCGACTCGTTGGCGTCATGTCTGTCTTTGAATTGGGAGATGTAGTGATTTAAATTTGACTGTACGTTGGGAGAGCAAAAAACGATGCAGTCTTGAAAACATTCGACCGTAAAGCGTTCGATGAAAGGCTCTCACAGACTGTTGGACGATGCATCACAAACACAATACTAGCACATTGGCGACTTATCGCCAGGACGTTATGGAACATCAGCACACACAGAACAATTTAGATTTTTATGCTTGCACTTGAAATTAAGTCAATTGCCAGTAGACACTCGTGCGACATTCATACTCATCTGCAATTTCTCGCCAGGTAATCAGAGACACATCACCAACTAGATGATGACATGTCTGTGATCATGCAAGCAAATATACATGGAAAAAACCTATCTCACCTACAGATATGGTGTCAGTGACCAGCATTCCAGCCACTGAGCTGGTGTCTATACTAACTCCCAAATTCCCAACTACACAGCCCCAGTGGCCTAATGGATAAGGCACTGGCCTCCTAAGCCAGGGATTGTGGGTTCGAGTCCCATCTGGGGTGTAACACTACGTTTTAGGTTTGTGCACAGAGTTGTATTGTATTTCCTCTGCTAGTAAAACACTACCATCATTTTAACAAATACTTTATAGAGCTGCACTTGTTGGACCTCATTTATCAAGGGTGTGCACCAAAATCTGGATATAAAAGTGGTGTACAACTAAAAAATGGCAATCATCCAGCCTTTTTAAAATGGTGTGAACATGTGGTGCACACAAATTCCTGAACCAGATCGAGAGGTTTTTAAAGTATTCACCAAAGTCAAATGAGTACTGGAAGGAGTGTGGTATGGACAGTTCTTGCCACACTACTTAAGATTTACCACATCAGTTTATCCAGAACATGCAGTTTACACAGTTAGCTTTCAGAGGATTGATTTGCCACCAAGCTGCTCTCTTACCCATTCACAAAACCCCCCTATTCACTCATGAAAGCCCCAGTGGCCTAATGGATAAGGCACTGGCCTCCTAAGCCAGGGATTATGGGTTCGAGTCCCATCTGGGGTGAACAGGACATATGGTATTTTAGTGCTGAGAAACAAGTGAGTTTTTTTTTCCTGGTACTAACTTTTAATAAGTAACAGTCCTTTACCAAGTGAGACATAATTTCATGTTCGTTCGTAACCACTACCTGACCCCTAAAACCAGCCTGTCTTCAACTCTGCCAACTCTTCCTACTTGGTCACACTGCGGAGGAACGTGGTCTCGACAATGATCAATGTTTCTTTTTTTGTTTGTTTGTTTTTTCGAAAGGCCTGATAAGAAAAAATGTATAACGGTTTTTATTAATTTGTTTTGATAAAACAAATTAATAAAAACTTTCTTATGTGTATATATGTGAACTTAAACCCACATATTTAAGTTCAGTGGGTCAAATTAAGTTAATGGGCTTTGCGTCGCTCTTGGGTTGTAGCTAGCCCCCACCTACCCCAAATACTTCGGGTCATCATTGTTGTGAGGGCCCTGGGCCCAGGTGGGTGGGGCAGCACCCTTAGTAGTCTTCACTGATCACAACCCGCTGACCTTCTTACAAAGTCTTACAGCTCCTAGTGCGGTGGGCTTTGTTTTTACAGGCTTGTGACTTAAACATGCGGCACATTAAAGGCCGTGACAATATTCAAGCGGATGCTTTGTCACGGGCTCCGGTGGAGGCAGGGCTTTTGTTTAGCAGGCCTTCATCACTGGACACCGGTGGAAGTCTGGGGACTGGTGCGACGGGTGCTGCACCTCCTACAGCCCCACTGTGCAACACTTCGGCACATCAATGGGCTTACCCACCGGTGTCAAGGTAACTGTACCTGTCCCATGAGGCTGGGGGTTCGCGGGGTTAGTCCGGACAGCTCCCACGTGTCCTCCTGTCCATCTGTCCCGGTGCCTGTGCTCCTGTCTGTGGTCTTGGTGGTCCCTGTCTGCTGCTGTGACCTGTCTCCGCCTTTGCCTCCTGACCGGTTCGCCTTGCCTGGTCTGACTTTCTGCGTGGTAGAACCAACCGCTTGCGACATTGTACTAGCCTCACAATGTCCCTTCGACAGAGGTAAAGTGACCAGACGACGGGCCCTTGAGGTCCGTTTTTTTTTGTGGGGAAGCGGGTGAGGGCCCTGGGCCTTTTCCTACTGCTTTCTGTCTCTGACTCTCTCTCTCTCTCCTGTGTGCAGGAGATGGTGACTCCGTTGCCACAAAGTTCCTGAGAGAGTCCGTGGCTTCAAAGTGGATTGATTGAGAGCAGCTGGGTCTCTCTTCCTGCTGGCTGCCGCCTGGGACAGATATGCTCCAAGCTCTGCTCCTTTTTATTGTTGGTTAAATGAATTTTATTGTTAATAGAAGGCGTTAAACCGTCCACCTGCCTTCCTCGTCTTCTGTTTTGTCGGGGTCTTGAGCGAAACCCTTGACAAGTCTTCATCTTCTTCTTTCAAAATTTCCCTTCAGGGGGCACCACAGCAAGTCAGTTTCTTCCATCTAACCCTACCTGCTGCATCTTCTTCGGTCACGCCAACTATCTTCATGTCTTCCTTCACTGTACACATGGACCTCCTCTTTGGTCTTCCTCAAGCCTTCTTTCCTGGTGGTTCCAAACCTAGCATCCTTCTGCTGACGTACTCTCTCTACATATTATTATTCATTGCAGATTACAAAAGGGTCATTAGTCTGCTTGGTTTATAAGGGTGTTGTGTGGGACACAGTTTCACCCATGTATGACACATTAGTCCCAAAGATGATAAATGTTGCTCACTTTCACTTTTAATGTAACATCAGAATGTTTTCAATTTTTTGTTATACCGACTAAAGCAGACATTAAAAATAAAACGTAAAATCAGGCAAAGGCTAGACGGTCTATTTGTCAGACATGGCACCATTGTGTTAAAAAACCTGCATGAAACGTTCACTGGAACAAATGATAATACATAAAAATAGCCATTTTACCATAGGAAAAAAAAAAAACATTCATCGCAACAAATAAACATAGAATCAGTTTGGTCTATTTTCTTCTTTTAGGACAAGCATTGCAGAGGAGATTAATGATTGCTTGGCATTGTTTTTCAGGCCAGTGAGGTTTTCTTTCGTTTCCTTAATATCAGTAACATAACGAATTGGTACAGGCAATGGGAAAGAGGACAAAGTGGGTAAATAGTAGGGGGCTTTTTTTTTCACTGAACACATGTATGTTTCAATTGGAGGAAGTTGAGCTTTTTTTGGCTATTTTTCCAGCCTGATTAGTTTTGAACATGGGAGCTTCATTTTGGTTTTCCTGTTGGGAGAATGTTATTGATGAGAGTAAATTCAGAGTATGATCTCTAAAGGGAGCAACCTAGCCTTATTTTAACAGATGTGGTGAACAGTCAGCAAGCAGTGAATAAAAAAGACATCTGTTTATGTCTATCCCATGACACAAAAATCTCAATGCATGATGCTGTTCGAAGATTTTTGTGATGGGAAACATATGTGTGAACAAGATAGTGCAAAAAGTTATGGGTGGATTTTCATCAAATTTTCAGATGGGACGATGAAGAAGTGATCGATTTTGTGGGTGATTTGGGTCATTGTTAGAGTCCAGGATTGTTTTAAAGGTTCTGTGTAGCTATTTTTTGACGCTTCAGCTTTTTTTTTTTTTTTTAGCAAACTTCAGCGATTTTCTTCTGAGTTTTTCAGTGTTTTAACTGGATTTAGCTTTTTCCATTTTTATGCTGCACAGATACAAAACTGTTCTTCTTTTTCCCTTCAGGGGTCACCACAGCAAGTCAGTTTCTTCCATCTAACCCTATCTGCTACATCCTCTTTGGTGACACCAACTATCTTCATGTCTTCCTTCACTGTATCCATGAACCTCCTCTTTGGTCTTACTCTAGTCCTCTTTCCTGGTGGTTCCAAACTTGGCATCCTTCTGCCGATGTGCTCTCTCTCTCCTCTGCACATGTCCAAACCATCTCAGTCTGGCCTCCCTGACTTTATCCCCAAAACCTCCAACATGTGGTGTTCTTCTGGTATATTTATTTCTAATTCTGTCCATCCTGATCACTCCCATATACAAAACTGGTTTTTATTTTCTCTTTGCGCATACATTGGTTTTCCCTTCACAATGAGTTGATCCCGTTGTTCAAATTAACAATAGATGTGAGTGTGGCCATGACTGGTCGTCTATCTTCCTTTGTGGCCTTTAGACAGAATGGCAACCTGTTCAGATAGTTAATCTGCACACATTGGCTGGCTGGAAAAAAAGGGGTGGCCTTTTTCTGCTGACCTTGGCATGAGTTTTTGCCTCAGAGGACTTTTCTTGTTCTATCTGAACCTGTTGATGTTATCATTTCTCATAAAATACGAGCAAATGTTAAGACAATAAATTGGACTTTCTGGTGTGATACGTTCAACATAATAATTGTGTACCATCACCTGATTGATGTTTATACCACTGTATTACCTTTGTTCGTAATGTTCGTAATTCCTCATACTTTTACCAAGACCTCACTTTTCTCAATAAAAACTGTTTTGTTTTTTTTTGTTTGTTTTTTTTTTCTTTTAAACCAATCTTTATCAGGTACCCAAGTATTCATCATTTCCTTTCTGAGGCCACAATATGTAGGACAGTGGTGGATGAAGTACTTACTTTTTGTACTTAAGTAAATGTACAGAAAAAAAAAAAAAACTTAAGTAAAAGTAAAAGTACCAATAAAAACAAATCTACCTAAGTAAAAGTACAAAAGTAATTGGTGTAAATTTTACTTTTTAAGTAAAAAGTAAAATCATTTGACCATAATACAAATGTTATTTTTTGTGCTGTAGGGTCACAAATAAATACTCTGCAGGGGCGTGACCCCCTCTCCCGCCTCTTTTGATCCACAAAAAAAAAAAAAAAAAAAAAAGAAGAAAGGAAAGTGGACAAGGTATCCCCTTGCTGGCCCAGCAAATGGGCCACCAAAATACAGTAAAATGACACTTATTTTTTAAAATATTCTGGTGGGAGAAGAGGGCGTACTCCCACAGTCACCCTATATTGGCTATGTCAATGACCTAACTCCCCCACACCCCTCCTTTAGAAAATCCTGGATCCGCCCCTGCTCTGTGTAATGATGGCTCAACTTTTTATTTAAAAGTAAACACAACGAACAGCAATCTTCTGACTCTTTTTAATTTGTGCTATGTTTGATATTAGTTTTTTGGCACTGAATGAATACGGAAAATGTTTACTCTCAATTCTAATTGGTCCTTGATTCATTACTTCTTCTCCTGATCAACTTCTCCTTTTGATTTTTGGCAATGTGGCTTCAAGATGCGCCAAAAAAACGGTATATTTTTCAAATTCCTGAGCAAAAATGTAACGAATAATGTATAACACACTTTTAAAACGCAGCGGAGTAAAAGTACATATATTTGCTCAAAAAACGTTGTGAAGTAAAAGTAAAAGTACAGGTCTCAAATTTTACTTAAGTAAAGTACAGACTCACAATTTTTTTACTTAAGCACAGTAACGAAGTACATTTACTTGGTTACGTTCCACCACTGATGTGGGGACGACAGGGGCCAACCCACACAAATAAAGCAAATAGCAGAGAGTGATTAGGAAATATTCATCAGTCCATCTATTTAGTCATTGTTTATCCCCACTCGATCCCATGCGTAATCACAGGGAACTGGAGCCTTGCCAAACGGCTTTCAGACAAAGTGCAGATATTCGGTGGACAAAGGAGCCCAAAAAACAAAAGAAACCCTCATATGTCTTCTAACTCCTTGGAATAAACGTCCAACCACAGTTAAACAAACCAGTCATTTAAAACAGCAAACAAATCAGACAATAAATTCAGAAAAGCGCTCCAAGATCCACATGGTGCTCACTAACCAGTTTTACTGGTCGATTTGTCACAACGACGACAAAAGCTATTTGGAACAAAACATTTAATTTGCGTACTACTAACACTACTGACTCAGTTTTTCATGCGGCTCACCAAGCTTAATGAAAACCATCGTTTGGTAAAGCAGATCATTTAAGTTTTTATTGCTTCTACAAGTTGTAAAACTTTTACTGTAGTTTTTTTTTCCTTATTGGTCATAATGAGGTGCAGAGTGAAGTCCTTGACAGTAAGTGATCCATCTAAGAGGTACACTGAGTACTCTGTGAGTAATTTTGCATTAAGAAAAGAGAGAAAAAATGGTCCAGAGTCAAAGTAACTAGTTCCCTAAAGTCCTGGGCAGACTTTTGGGTGAATTTGTCCTAAATAACTGACAGAAGATTGATGGGTGTAGAAAAAGAATGGCCGCTATAATTGGAGACAAGGTGACTTCTACAGGCTGCTTTCGGATGGCTCTTCAACAGCACGCAGCCATTTGGAGAAATGAAACCTCTGAGGGATCTATTCAGAAATGCAGGCATGAAAGATGTGCCTCGATGTGAGAGAAAGTCAGAGTTGATGTTTTCAGAAAAGGGCTCCTTGCAGAGGTAACATCTTAAGCCCGAGCCTGAACCCGACTAACCCGCCTAAAAATGTCAATCATTACTTCGGGTCGGGTTCGGGCTTCTCTCGCGCTGACTTTTTTTTTTTTTTTTTTAAATACATACATGTTTATAAAATTTAAACTAAAACGAGGTGTGTGTACTAAAGTAATAAATACTTGTTATAAAGTTAAAACAGAGAAGTAATGTTTAACTACTGAACAGGATCCGCAGAGCCAGCTCATCCTCTGCGCACGTGAACGCTTCCTCTTAATTTGATAATCCTCTCCTGCGCACGTCTTTATTTTATTTATTTTGAACTGTTATCTCCGATATGAAGGAGTAAGAAGTTAAGGATAAACTAAAAGCAGGAGAACTGAAAAGGCAAACACGCACCGGTAATAGTGAGGTGTGGAAAAGCTTCAAATTTATTGTTCAAAATGCTACAGAAACTTGCGTTGGCTTCGCTGAATGTAGTCAATGTGGCGCTTTGCTTTCATACGGCACCAAAAAGACTGGCACCTCAACGCTGAGCGGGCATTTAAACAGCTGGACTGGCAAAAGTGATGATCGTTAAAGATCTATTTTATCATTTGTTTCAAAGACCGTCCCTCTTCTTTGCGCTAAGCAGGCCATCACAGACAAGTGCGTGTGTTAGGGGTCCGATAGTGTCATCAGTCATCTTCTTATATGACTGGGTCCGACAGTGTGATTTTTTTTTCATTAAAAAACGTGTTCTTGAAATTGTTCCTATTTATAAATAACCCTCACAAATAAAATATAACATTTCGGGCTTGTTTCGGGCTCGGGCCCGCAAATCACGTTAATTGGTCGGGCTCAGGCCGGGTCGGATTTAATATCCGCGGGCTCGGGTCGGGCTGGATTTCTTAGGCCTGATCTCACCTCTGGCTCCTTGTAACATTACCTCTGAGTTAAATACTTTTGTTACATGATTACAGAGTTTGTATTTATAAAAGAGATGTGACTCTGACATTTAATTTTTGCAATCTGTGTTTAAAATTTGCTAATTTAAGCTAAGATAAGGTAGCAGACAGAAACCCCATCTTTTACTAATTTTTTACGAACTTTCTAGTTTGTCATTCACTTACAGTGCAATGTTTTTACACCTAAACTGTTACAGTTTCTTTCACTCCATGGAAACTGTTGTCCTTGCATCATTGGAGTTTGTTCTCTTAGTGGTGGGCAGTTGCCTATCGATGCCTTCTAGTTGCGACTGGATGTGACATGTGCAATGTGTCTGAATAGCTAGTGTAATCTGAAAACACAAAAACTGTAAAATGAAACTTTTCAGAAATCCTGTACATGTTTAGCAACCAAAATACAAACAGATCTGTCAACCGTCACATCTAAATGCTGATTAGCCAAATATACCGGGAGGAGACCAAGGGGCAGACCCCGGACCCGCTGAGAGATTATGTCTCACATCTGCCCGGGGAGCGACTTGGGATCCTTCCGGGTGAGCTGGAGGATGCAGCCGGGATGAGAGAGGCCTGGGCTGCCCGTTTGAGGCTGTTGCCCCCGTGACCCGACCCCGGAACAAGCGGAAGATGATGGAACGGAACGGTTGTAAGGATCCCTTCTCCTGCCTCCAGAGGGAGCCGTGGATGTTCCTCATCACATTTGAGATTGATTCCTGATACCACACATCTGTGGACCCTGCCATCTGATTAAGGGCAATCACCCTGGACTTCCCCATCGGGTCATACTATCCCTTCCTGCCAGGTCTCCCTGGTTGCCTGACAAAGTACAAATTCTGACAATAACCCTTTGCCATGCCACTGAAACTGTTTTTCTTTTTTGTGGGAAATGCTCAGCCGCAGATCAAGGATGAAGATCAAGGATGAGTCACCACAAATCATGAAAAGAAGGTTTTTTGGTCACATAGGCACATTCCTGGGTTCATTGTCTCATCAAGGGAGTCGGCATTCCAGCCACTGAGCTGGCGTCTATGCTAACTCCTATTTTCACAAAAAAACAGCCCCATTGGCCTAATGGATAAGGCACTGGCCTCCTAAGCCAGGGATTGTGGGTTCGAGTCCCATCTGGGGTGTAATACAAGTTTTTAGATTTTAGAGATCATCTCTTGACGATGCTCTTTTAAGACCTGCTAACATGACAAGAGATGCATCAGCGTCTCAGAAAATCGCAAGAATTTTTCTGTGTGTGAATCGCTCGCAATAGGTGTTGCTCACATTAAGCAACTCGTTGGCGTCATGTCTGTCTTTGAATTAGAAGATGTAGTGATCTAAATCGACTGCATGTCGATAGAGCAAAAAACAATGCAGTGTTGCCTGTTTGAAAACAATTGACCGTAAAGCACTCGATAAAAGGCTCTCGCAGAATGTAAGGCGATGCATCACGACTGTTAGCATCATCACAAACATAATGCCGTCAAATTGGTGACGTATCGGCAGCACGATATGGAACATTAGCACACACAGAATAATTTGAATTTTTATGCACGCAGCTACCAAGCACTTGAAATTAAGTTGATTTCTAGTAGACACATGGGCGGCCATCATACTCATCTGCAATTTCTCGCCAGGTGATTAGAGACACGTCACCAACTAGATGATGATCATGTGATCATGCAAGCAAATGTACATGGAAAAAAAAAACTGTCTCACATACAGATATGGTGGCAGTGACCGGAATTCCAGCCACTGAGCTGGTGTCTACACTAACTCCCAAATTCTCAACTACACAGCCCCAGTGGCCTAATGGATAAGGCACTGGCCTCCCAAGCCAGGGATCGTGGGTTTGAGTCCCATCTGGGGTGATATGACCTTTTAGATTTGTGCACCAAGTTGTATTGTATTTCCTCAGCCAGTAAAACACCAACATTTCAACAAATCCTTCGCACAGTTACAATTATTGGACCTCATTTATCAAGGGTGTGCTCCAAAATCTGGATGTAAAAGTGGTGTACAACCAAAAAGTGGAATTCATCCAGCCCTATTAAAACAGCTTGACCATATGGTGCACACAAATTCATGAACCAGATCGAGAGGTTGTTTAAGTATACACCAAAGTCAAATGAGTACTGGAATGAGTATGATATGGACAGTTCTTGCCACACTACTTAAGATTTACCACAACAGTTTATCCAGAATACGCATTTTAACAGTTAGCTTTAAGAGGATTGATTTGCCACCAAGCTGCTCTCTCACCCATTCACAAACCCCATCCATTCACCCATGAAAGCCCCAGTGGCCTAATGGATAAGGCACTGGCCTCCTAAGCCAGGGATTGTGGGTTCGAGTCCCATCTGGGGTGTGACACTACCTTTTTTGATTTGTGCACAGAGTTGTATTGTAATTCCTCTGCCAGTAAAACACTCTAACTACCAAGATTTCACCAAATTTTTTATACAGTTACTCTGATTGGACCTCATTTATCAGTGGTGTACACCAAAATCTAGATGTAAAAGTGGTGTGTGACCAAAAAGTGGCATTCATTCAGACTTATTAAAAAGGCGTGACCGATTGATGCACACAAATTTATGAACCAAATCGAGAAGTTTTGTAAATAAACACCAAAGTCAAATGAGTACTGGAATGAGTATGATATGGACAGTTCTTGCCACGCTACTTAAGATTTACGACAACAGTTTATCCAGAACATGCACTTTAACAGTTAGCTGTCAGAGGGTCAACCTGCCACCAAGCTGCTCTCTCACCCATTCAAAAACCCCATTCATTCACCCATAAACAAGCCCCAGTGGCCTAATGGATAAGGCACTGGCCTCCTAAGCCAGGGATTATGGGTTCGAGTCCCATCTGGGGTGAACAGGCTATTTGGTATTTTGTAGCTGAGAAACAAGTGAGTTTTTTCCCCTGCTTCTAACTTTTAGCAAGTGACAGTCCTTTACCAAACAAGACATAATTTCATATTAGTTACTGTACGTAACCACTACTTGACCCCTAAAACCAGCCCGTCTTCAACTCTACCAACTATTACTACCATTCACTTGGTCACAGTGTAGATCTATTTAGGGGCAATCACCCCCGACTACCCTGTTGGGTCATACTATCCCTTACAGCCAGGTCTCGCTGGTTGCCTGACCAAGTACACATTCTGACAATAACGTTTTTCTTTTCACAGTACTAATGGACTGCCAAATTCAAATAAACCGTGCTTTCTGTCTGCAATTGGGTTGTTCTCTTTCCACCTTCTCCAACTTCCAACTTCTCTTGTTTTTTTTGTTTTTATCCATAGCTAGTTTATGAACTGAAATTAAATTGAGCAGAGGCACTAGACGCCATCACTCTAGTTATTTATTTTATGATGTACAAAACAATGACCTAAAACTTCTCACATTGGGGAAACCATTTGCAAACTCATGTTCACCAACATATGCATATTTTTGCTCAATTGAATGATTAATTTCTACTCATTAAATCACACACTGTTTTCCTTTTACTGTATGCTGAGTTACTATCCATCATTATTTCCCAGTGTCTACATTTTCCCATTTTATTTGGTCTAATCCCTTGCAGCAGGTCAAGAGAAGAGAGAGGAGTGGGGGTAGAGTTGAGGGAGAATAATGCCATTTCAGGATAGGCCTTATTTAATTTACTGCAGGTCGATAGAGGTTCTCCAATTGCCTCTCCCAGATTAATAAGTAACCCACACGCGCTGTCCATCACTGTCCATCTCCCATTAGAGTTCTGAAATGGGGGCCCAAATTGCCTTGCAAGGTTGACTCTGATGGAAAACACACTCACTCCTTTCTTTTCTCTCTCCATCGTCATCCATTTTTCTCTGTCACTTTCCTCTCTTTGCTATCGGGTTTGATTTTTAAGATGCACTCACAACAAAGAAACAAAGATGTATTAGAAATGCGAAGCCATTAATAAACAATGTCTATGATGAGGTTTGTGACTTTTGGTTCTGAAATCCACTCAATCCATTTCTCACTCTTCTTTTTTTTTCTTTTAGATGACTCAGAAACTCTGCTTAAAATCAAAAGAAAAGGGTGGACTTTGATTGGATAATGTCCACCACACCGAGGTTTCTGGGAAACAGCATGATTTCAGCACTGTAGGGAACATGTTTTTTCAACAATGTAATGTCTCGTTGACTGGAAGGATGCAGTTTCAGCCTCAAACGGGCAGCCCATGCCTCTCTCACCCCGGCTGCATCCTCCAGCTCACCCGGCAGGATCCCAAGTCATTCCCCGGCCAGCTGTGAGACATAGTCTCTTCAAGTGAGTCCGGGTTCTGCCCCTTGGTCTCTTTCCGATGGGACGTGCCCGAAACACCCTGCCCGCGATGCGCTCGGGGGGAAATCTAAAGTTTATTTTATTTTTTTAGTAAATGAGCTTGTTAAAACTATGTTTAAATGGCCGGTACATAGGGACTAAAGTTAAGTATTGCACCAGGCGTACATGTGTATTTGCATTCTTTGTGGCTTTGTCTTGGACTCTATCCTAACATCCCATCATACCTTCCCTGGTTGGAAGTCAGCAAATATTCTAATTTTCCCTCAGTATGTTTGGGGAGTCTTCCCGACAAATTTACTGAAGAAGGGAGTCTTTTATTTGATTTATTTAACCAGAAGAAAGTCATTGAGATTGGGAATCTCTTTTTCAAGAGTGTCCTGGCCCAGAGTCAGCTAACCTAGCATGCATGGTTTTTTGGAGAATGGGAGAAAACTGGAGTACTCAAAGAAAACCCATGCATTTACGGGGAGAACATGCAAACTCCACACAGAAAGACTAGTGCTTCAAGCCTTGACCCCACTCCATTAGTCAAACCCCCGACCTTCTTTCTGTCAGGCTACCAAGTAAACACTGCGCCACCGTGACGCTAACAGTCTTAGATTAACTCAACTCTTCGGGAAACAATTCAATGATACAATATCATCGGAAGGCTTGGACATGAGCATATCATGTTTTTCTGATCATTGAACAGCTATTCTATGATCAGAGAAAATCTATTTCTTTGGACAAATCACTGGTTAAGTTTGAGGTTTTTCCTTTACAGTCACAGACTGCTCTCTTTGTCTTTCGTGTCTGTTCCGTTCCATTCTGTCGTCTTCCACTTATCATGGGGACAACAACCTCAGACGGGAAGCCCAGACTTCTCTCACCCCACCTGCATCCTCCAGCTCACCTGGAGGAATGAGGTTCCAGGTCATCCTTCCCAGAAGGCTTCTGGGTTTGGGTCAGCTCACCTGGGAGGACGAGCTGGTGTCCATTCGTGTCAAAGCAAAAAAGAAAAAGAAAAGGCAGAAAGTTTAAAAGCAAGTCTGGGTTTAACAACAAATCATTGGTGAGGTGTTTTGGGCACATCCCACTGGGAGAGAGGCAGGCCCCTGACCCGCTGAGGAGACCATGTCTCGCACCTGACTGGGGAACACCTTGAGATCTTCCAAAGTGAGATGAAGGATGGGGCTAGGGTAAGAGAAGCCTGGGCTAGTTGTCTGAGCCTGTTGCCCCCGCGACCCACCCACGGATAAGTGGAAGACAACGAAACGAAAGGAACGGATTTACAGATTATTTTTCTGATGACTAGTATGATGGTGATCAAAATACTGGTCAGTAAGTGCTGCTTTATCCTAACACAACTGTCACAGTTATCAATATTGTTGCTTTAGCGTTGATCTTTGTCATAAATGATTTTCACTTTTCAGCTCCTCTCACAATCACTGTGGTAGCTTGTTTCTCAACGATAGTTTGAGGTTGTAATGAGAAGAATGAACATCAAACCAGAGGCGCACAATTAAACTTAAACTAGATTCGGTATTTGAAAGGAAGATGTTTGGTGTTGTCAAATTTGGGGACTTGATGACATTTCAGGTAAGATTTCAAGACATGATCTGTTACGTTCCCCCAATCTTCTCCCAAAACCTACTATATCAAGACACAATAAAGAAATTCAAATGTGTGTTGAATTTGTCAATGACAGTCAATTAAACTATTATCACAAGACTATTCAATGTTTTGTTCCATGTGCCAAACAATTCTGCAGAGACCAAGCCTGAAGATCTGATCAAAGATATCATATTATCTCTCCTCACCAGCAGTATTGAGTAACGATTCTTCTTTAGAGTCGATATAGAAAGATGGAGAGGCAGAGAAATCAGATAAAAAGGAAGGCAAAGGTTGTACAACATGGACAGGGAAAACGGGCTTTTCTTCTTATTGGTTTAAGACCTCTGAAAGATGTTTGTATGAGTGGACATGACAAGTGATAAGGACAGCATTTCTTTTTTGCTGTTGTGTAGAACAAGGTACAAAATAAAGTTGTACTTGGTCGGCATGAACTGGGTTCATATATAATTTCCCCCATCCTTTCTGGCCTGAACTAGAGTAGGGTTTCACCATTCGTAACAGGGAGCACTTAGGTTAGTCGAGGGAGATGGTTTCAGGATAACTAGAAAGCTCGCTGAACGCAATGGAGTTCCTTGCTCTGGGTAAGTCGTTTGATAGCCAAAAATTCTGTGATTTTTGGCTATGCAAATGAAACTGAATTGAATTGAACTATGGCTTAAAAAAGTTTAATTTGTCAGATGCAAGGACAAAAAGAACATATGCACCCACTTTCTTAATTGTCTTCTTAAGGTTTTTCTAAACCATTGCAAAAGAGGAAAAAAAAGAAAAAGAAACTTTGGACTCATTTTATATTTAGAAGTTTAGAAAAGTTTAGAAGGAGACAAAGTTGAATGTATTTTAGATTGTAAAAGGGCAACGAAAACTCAGTCAACTTTGTCTCATTATTCATTTGTCAAACTTGTTCTCCAAAGAACATATGTTGGCACAGAAGGTAGGTCACAGGAACGATGTTAAAATCATTACTCCGCTTTTCAAGGTAACAATCTGTACACATCTACGAAACCACCTCACTTTGAAATTTTCATGCCGGCCATGCATACCCTGTCACAGGCTGGTTTCTGGCAAATTAACCAGCTATGTGGAATTTGTAAAACTCTGCACATGTATCCCTCCTATTACACCCCTGAGATATTGACCACCTAATAAAATACACCCTATGGGACTAAAATGTCACCATTCTAAGCAGGGCTCTGTCAATACCTCCCTGACCTTTCTCTGTGTTTACCCTTGTAGGGCATCAAACTTGCTGGTTGTATGGCGAAATGGAAGGCAAACAAAGAAGTCAAGCTGTGCAGGAAAATACACACAAGGCTTTGAACAGCAGGCATGTAGAGCAGCAAATGCTAGCATGTCCTGAGCTTGAATGGGTTACATCTGAAATTGTAAATTACTTTCAGGGAAAATCCGGTGTTTATGTTTGCTTGTATTGAGTTATTTGCAAAGAACAATATATCAATAAGAATAAAAAAGTCAAGATAAAAATGAGATTTTATATTTTAATGCTGTGACTCTGCAAATAAAGCATACCGAGTCTTGATTTGAGATTTCTAATATAGAAAGTAGGTTAACACTGGAAAAGACCACAGATTCTGTGCGTTTTGTCATGTAAAAATGATCAGAATATAATTTTCTGATTAAAAATGGCCTAGTTGTGCAGACAAGATCCAACCATAGTTTTTGACCTTAAGGCCATATTTCTTCTGGCTGGGTATTAAATACTAAATGCTAAATTTGGAAAGACGGAGGAACAGATGGGTTGGACCTTTGAAGTAAGGATGGCACAGCACGAGTCACTTGCGGTGTAAATAGAGCTATGCTGAAAGGCAAGACTGTGTTTTGATCCCAACACTTCTCTTGGTATGTACTGAAAAAAAACACTCTTCTCACAAGCCGCAATCGAGAACTATGAATAGACAGTTGTACTTAAGGGATCAAATGAGAAGCCTATTCACTTAACGGAGATTCGAAATAGATCTGATGCCACCTTATGTTGATAGTTGTCTGTTTACGTGGTTCAGGAACTTATTTGATACCCACTGAATCACCTATCATTTGAGGTCGGGGCTAATTCTATCAATACCGACCGACTAGTCAACAAACTACAGCAATTGCTGCTTGGAATGTTTCTCCGGATTTTTTGACCAACAGACCCCAGCAAATCGGGATGGGCACAATCACATCCTACACCATAATACTCAACATGTTTTTGTTTTGTTTTTTTCCCCAGGGCTCTTTCCTCAGTGCCCCTCTTGTACATCCGTGTACACCCATGTCTCTGTGGCTGCCAAAGGATCCCACACCCTCATCAAATTTGCTGACGACGTAAACATTGTTGGACTGATCACAAATAAGGATGAAACTCCTTACAAGGAGCATGTCGAAAAACTCACAGCCTGGTGCATTGACAACCACCTCAAACTCAACCAATGAGATCGTTATTGACTTCAGGAGAACAATAATCACACCCAGGCCTTCATGTCCATGGTGAAGAAGTGTAGAGGGGCAAGAACTTTTAAGTTTCTAGGCCTCCACTTCTCAGAGGACCTCAGCTGGACTGTGAACATCAGCAATATGGTTCAAAAGACCCACCTATGTCTATACATTCTGAGAATGATGAGAATAAACTTGCTTCACTTCTGCTGAAACCTTTTACCGTTGCACAATAGAGATAGTCCTGACATCCAGATGCACGGTGAGGTACGCCATCTGCACCGTGTGTGAGAAGAAACAACTGAAATGGATCATCAAGACTGCCGAGTTTATCATTGGCTCACTACTCACACACCTGGTGGAGATTTATGTAAAATGTCTCCTTTGGAGGGCTAAAACAGATCTGTGATGACCCCGTCCACTCAGGACACTCCCTATTCTCCATCTTTCCATCCGGTAGACCCAGAGTTCTGAGAGCCGAGACCAATCGGAAGAGGAACAGCTTCTACCCCATGGCTATGTAGAGGCTGTTATACAACTGAGGATACCAGTCCAATACTCACTGCAAATCCAGACACACAAACATTCACAATCACACATGTTGGTGAGAACCCACCAAACAAAGTTTTATTTCTGTCAAGGTTTATGGATGTAGAAGGATTTGGACCCAATTGCAGGACGTCAAACAAGGTTTATTAAATACAATTCAGGTAAGTCTGTAAAGCAAATGGCACAGGATTAACTCAGGATTTCAAAAGTTCAAACAATAACAGAGTTCAAACATGGTCAGGCAACAAGGGTGACCTGGCTGGAAGGTATTGTATGACCCAACCTGGGAGTCTAAGATGATTGCGCTTAAATAGATGGCAGGGTCCACAGATGTGTGAAATCAGGAATCAATCCCAGGTGACCCCAATCTCCTGGGATTGGGGTCACCTAGTGATGAGGAAAATCCAGGGCTCCGTCTGGCGGCAGGTGAGGGGATCCTGACAATTGCCCTAAAGCAAACACAATAAAGCTTCTTGAATCTCAAAATTAATTAGTTGTAATTCTGGAAAAAATTACTGCGGTTCCGTTCCGCCATCTTCCGCTTGTTCCGGGGTCGAAACGCGGGGACTACAGCCTCGAACGTGTAGCCCAGGCCTCTCTCACCCCGGCTGCATCCTCCAGCTCACCCGGAAGGATCCCAAGTCGTTCTCCGGCCTCCAGTCTCTCTAGTGGGTCCGGGGTCTGCCCCTTGGTCTCCTCCCGGTGGGACGTGCCTGAAACACCTCGCCCGCGAGGCGCTCGGGGAGGCATCCTGACCAGATGTCCGAACCACCCCATCTGGCTCCTCTCGACCTGGAGGAGGAGCGGCTCGACACCGAGCTTCTCCGGGTTGGCAGAGCTCCTCACCCGATCTCTGAGTGAGAGCCCAGCCATCCTGCGGAGGAAGCTCATTTCGGCCGCTTGTACCCGCGATCTCATTCTTTCGGTCACCACCCACAGCTGGCAACCATAAGTGAGGGTGGGAACGTAGATCGACTTGTAAATCGAGAGCTTTGCTTTTCGGCTCAGCTCTCTCTTATCACGACGGACCGATGGAGTGTCCTAGTTATTACTGATGCCGCACCGATCCGCCTGTCGATCTCCCGCTCCATCCTTCCCCCACTCGTGAACAAGACCCCAAGATACTTAAACTCCTCCACTTGGGGGAGTTTAGGTACACTGCATTTACTGCGGTGTAGTCTTTAAATCCTCATCAAAGTCTGATCAGGTGTCTGAGTGCATATGATTATAAAAAAATATATATAGTTCTTTTCAACAATTATTCTAGTATCAAAGAAGAGAAGGAAGCTTTTAAAAAGTCTTTTTGATGAAGCAGCCAAATAACCTGTCTGAACTTTCTGACACAAAGACGAACGCGTGAAAGAAAAAGATTGTCACTTTCCACTTTTAATCCCTTTTAAACCGGAAATTATGCATCACTTTGAACAGATCCATTAGCTTTAAGAAAGAAAAAAGGTATTTTGTCAGTAGTCACCAGTTTTTCTGAAAAGAAGCCAGTTTAAAAGACAATGAACCGTTCTGATATTCAGCTAAATAATATTATGTTTTAAATTATGGGAGGCGGATGGTATGGTGCTTTTCTGGCTTAATCAGTTTTTAGTTATGGTGTACATATTTAATCATGGTACATTTTGATAGCTTAGAAATATGACGTTCGTCTAAAAAAAAAAAAAAAAAAAAGCTTCCAAATATATTTAATTTATTTTATTTTGGCACTGTGAATTCTCCATCCTCTTGTCTGCATTAAGTCCCATTGCTGAGATGACACAGCATAAGTTGTTTATGGTTGATGGCAAATGCAAAGTATTAATAAATAAATACCGTAATACCACGCAAGCATGCAAATGTGGGTATTAAAAAGTAGATCGGGAGCAAAACTGAGTTTGGTTGTGCTTTATTTAAGTAGTAATGATACTAAACAAGCACATTACCGGTAATAGTCTTTATTCAAATCCGTCAAAGTCCTCATCCTCTGTTTCGGAATCGAACAGCTGCGCAAAATCCAACAGAGCAGGTCCACTTCGCTCCTGGCTGTCAAAGTCACTGTCTGTATGTACTGTGCGGCTCCTCAGAAAGGATACCAGCTTTTGCGAAAGCTCGGATAACAATACCAGCAGACACGTTAGTCCAAGCATCTACAATCCATTGACTCGTTAATGCTGAAATTTCTCGCGGCGGCTCGATTCCCGTGTTCCTCCGCGTAGCTGATTGCCTTCAGCTTAAACTGAGCATCATAGGCGTCCACACTTCACTCTTTAACGTTCTCATGCCTTTTCTTTCAGGTCCGCCTCGCCTCACGGGCACCGCTTTTTCTTTTAGGTCCGCCTTTTCTCACACACAAGGCACACGCCACAAAAGGGTGCACCGCTCATTTTGAACAAAATCTAAGACGTTTATATGCGCCTTATAGCTGGTAAAATGAAAATGAGGCTGTATGGTGGCGGAGTGGTTAGAACAGTGGCCTCACAGCGAAAAATTCAGGGTTCTTGCGGACAAGGCTTGGAACACTGGCCTTTCTACCAGGTAGAACCAGTAATGCTGTCGGGGTAGACCCAGACACGGTAGCCTTCTCTGTGGAGTTTGCATGTTCTCCCCATGTATGTGTGGATTTTCTCCAAGTACTCCGGTTTCATCCCACCCTCCAAAATCATGCATATTAGGATACTTAGCCATTTTGAAATTTTTCAGAGGAATGAATGTGCATTTAGATGGTTGTGTGCGTCTGGTCAAACAAGAGACTGGCAACCTGTTCGAGCTGTGCCATACCTATCGCCTTGAATCAGCTAGGATACAAGCTCTGGCAACTCAGAATACGCGGTTCAGAAGATGAAATATATAAAAATGACACACAATATTTTGGAAGGAGACTAACCATGGGTACTAAAGCACATTTTGCTCACCTTAAAATGTGGGCATGGCAGCTAACAAAATCCATGGGCAAGAACAACCTGGCATTCGAATGGTACCTGGGTACAAAATGAGAGTGCTCACAAGTTTCTCAAACATAAATATATTAAATAAAAAAACACTTTGGGTATGTTTTTGATGTAGAAATAATTTTTGAACAAGGTAAAAACTTTCAAAAAGTTGAGTTTGTTTAAAACACATCATAAAATAACACATTTATTTGCCTTGATTATTTTTCGACCCGGAAAAAACGGCTTCTACAATGTTACTAAAAAACTGGTGGGAAATGTAATGAAAGGAAAATGTAATTTTCACAAGGATTTCTCACCATCACATTTTATAATTTAAGATGACATTAATTAACAGTATAGACTTCAGCTTCCTAACTTCCTTACAAAAAGAAGGGGTTTAGATATAGGATGAATGGACATTTATGTATCATATATTTTTTACAGTAAAATAATACTTTGCTTTGTCTCGTACTTTGCCGGCCCACCTTCAGCTTTGATCTTTGTATTCATTCATCCTTAGCAGCGTGAATTATCTTCCATAATCATGTAGTCACAGTGTTGGACGAGGCGGGGAGTGTGAGGCTGGCTTGTTAGGACTTTTCAGCAGATGAAGAAAAATCAGAAATGGAGTCTTAACGTCCAATGTGAAGCAATGAACGTAAAACAAAAGGCTTTCTGTTATTTTACGTGGCGATGTTCTGAGGGTAAAATAAATTCACACTTATATGAGGTGTGAAGCGGCCGGGATGGGAATTAGCGCCTCCAAATCCGAGACCATGGTCCTCGCCCGGAAAAGGGTGGAATGCCCCCTATGGGTCAGGGTTAGGGTCCTGCCCCAAGGAGTTGAAGTATCTCGGGGTCTTGTTCACGAGTGTGGGAAGGATGGAGCGGGAGATCGACAGGCGGATCGGTGCGGCATCAGCAATAACTAGGACGCTGCATCGGTCCGTCGTAGTAAAGAGAGAGCTGAGCCGAAAAACAAAGCTCTCGATTTACAAGTCGATCTACGTTCCCACCCTCACCTATGGTCGCCAGCTGTGGGTGGTGACCGAAAGAATGAGATCGCGGGTACTAGCGGCCGAAATGGGCTTCCTCCGTAGGGTGGCTGGGCTCTCACTCAGAGATCGGGTGAGGAGCTCTGCCATCCCGGAGGAGCTCGGTGTCGAGTCGCTCCTCCTCCAGGAAAAGAGGAGCCAGATGGGGTGGTTCTGGCATCTGGTCAGGATGCCGCCCGAGCGCCTCGCGGGCGAGGTGTTTTGGGCACGTCCCACCGGGAGGAGACCAAGGGGCAGACCCTGGACCCGCTGGAGAGACTGTAGCTCACAACTGGCCAGGGAACGACTTGGGATCCTTCCAGGTGAGCTAGAGGATGCAGCCGGGGAGAGAGAGGCCTGGGCTGCCCGCTTAAGGCTGTTGCCCCCGCGACCCGACCCCGGAACAAGCGGAAGATGACGTAACGTAACGAACGTAACGGAACTTATATGAGGTGTACAGACTACTCTCCATTCTTTCAAAGTGTCCTTTTCTCAGTGTTGTCGCTTGAAAACACGCTTACAAAATCTGCACAAGCATCTTTACGATTGCTTTTTTAATCATCACGACCTAAATGAACATTTTGGGATACGCTGTTCAGAAGATGAATGAATTTTTTTCTATGATCGCTAATCTTAACCTTTCTTATATAAAGATGCTACAACCAGTGAAGAAGAGCAATGGATGCACAATGCTGTAGTAAAAATATCTGAATGCCAACCGATGTACCGTAAGACCGCTTTTTCAATCTGAATACAGTCACATGAATAAACCACAAATTTTGGTCTGTAAATGCTATCAAGTAGGTTTGACCTAATCAAATTGACTTTATTGGTCATCTTTTTATGTATGTCAAGTTTTTTCAAGTTATTTTGACAAAGGAAACAATTTTATTCCTCCCAACGTGATTTTAATTGTAGCCCACTGTGAGCCATGCCCAAACACCAATCTATCATTTTTTTTAGATTGGTGTTTCGATTAGACCGATAGAATGGCACGCTAGATTTTAAACAAGTGCGCTAAATGTTAAATCAAGAGCAGTAAACTCCAAATCTAGCTCGCAAGGTCTGAAATCTGGATCGATAGCACTTAAAAATGTGCATTTAATGGCATTTGGTTTGAAATCTAAGCACTTGTTTTAACATCTAACATGCTTGTTTACGTGCATGTATTGGGCCCGATGGCTTTCCATATCTGTGCACACTGTTTATTTCAACAGCTTGGGCATCACGGAGACACACATTTTAATGGGAGCAGTGTTGTTGTTTTCTCAACAAAGCCAGTATATCCAGAGTGCGCCATCTTGTGAGGAAACATCAGATTTGCAGGTAAAATAAAATATTACCAATGTTTATTTCTTTAATTTTTTTAAGTCCAGCAAGCCAGATTGAAACGTTTAACAGGCCGCATGTGGCCCGCGGGCTGTACTTTGCCCATAACTGGTTTAGGATATCATGCTCCCCACCCTCCGTACCACTCATTATGGTCTACTTTTAAATGACTCATTTAAAAACTAAGTCATTTAAATGCTGACTAAAATACTGCTAAAAGGAAATAAGCAGCATGATTGCAGTTGTTTTTTATTCCAGTTGTAGAAATGTGTTCGGGGAATCACAAGTGAACACATTCATTCCAATATTTTATATACTCGTAATGGGACAAAAAAAATGGTGTTTCGTCAATTAAAGACAGCTTTTATGTGTGTCTGTGTCTATTGATTGACGTATCTATCTATTTGGTGTTCTTTTAATGCAAAATAAAAACAAAACAAAAATGCCTAAAAATACAATTTTTTAAAAAAAAAAAAACTTTCTTGTAGAAGTTAGTAGATGACCAGATTATCATCTGATTAGTTTGATATTAGTTTTCTAAAACAAAAGTTAAACCATCGTTTTGGCAATTAACCAAAGCTTTGGTTTTGCGCATCTGACACAACTGAATTGTTAATTTTGAAGACGTTGATTGGAAATGGTTAAGATTGCAAGTTTTTATTTTAACACTAGAAGGAAGGCTGTTGGATCATTTTATCCATATGGCTAGAAGACCGAAACTCATGAAATTTTTTGTCCAGCCCACCCGGCATGAAGCCCCATGAGGCCCATTTGCAGCTCATCAACACGCATTTTAATGTGAATACCTGTCGAAGTACCCCATCCCCTTTTCTTTGACTTTTACTTCAGAAGGGTTCTATCTATCTGGAACTACTTAGTGAATGGAGTTCAGGGTTTTTAAAAAATCTGAATTTACTGTTATAAATCTTTTCCACACTCTCCCACGAAAGGAGAGATGATCAGTCCAGCATACACAAAGCCGCGTCTACAAGCTGCCGTTGGAGAACTAGAACATGGCCTATGGCGGAACCTGTTCCTTTCCTGTCACTACATAGGGACACATTGTGGTTGGAAACGGGACCCGAATGAGTAGTTTCTTTTCCAGAAGCTGCTTCATTAACTGTCAAGTGTATCCAAATTTTAATGCGCTTTTTATCCCACACTAGAAAAGGGCTGAATACCCAGTGTTAGAGATTGATCTCCAAATACTCCGACTTGAATTTATTTTCTTCATTCTTTATTATTTTCTAAAGTTTGAATTTGAACATTTGAAGTAGACAAATGAGACAAACTTTAAATCATTCTTCAGGTTTTTATTGAAATGTCTGTATTTGATTGGTTAAAAGAACAACAACAAATAAGAAACTATTGTCCACAGCCACTCCTCAGTCTCTCTCTTTCTTTGTAGCATCATTAAGATAGTAGAGATTAAAGCTGTGTGGGATTAATGGACACACTCCGTGGCAGAACAAAGCTGGTCCAGGCACACGGGATCACAGGTAATGAAGAAGCAGCATGAGTTATGACTTCACGCAGGGTCAGACAGATAAATTTGGAGAGCAGGAGTGGTCACTGCTGACTTATCACCCTTGTGAAAATGACTGAAAATCCAAAGCATGTGCTCTGCCTTGGTACAGTGACTTTCAGTACACAAGGACATATAAATAGTTCTCCAAACTTTGGCTTCAGGTCAATATTTTGGCAAAGAATGTTTCGCTTTGAGAGAGTACAAGGGATGATAGATCATTTAGTGTACAAGAATTTAGTCACAGTGAGGGAAACTCTATACAGAAGCCAAAAAGGAGCCAGCGATCGTAGAAAAGGCTTCAAAATTGTCTTGTGGACAGTGTATTTGATGATCAGATAGTGCTCATCAAATACACTGCCCAGAAGACAACTTTGAAGCCTTTTCTACGATGGATCACTCTTGGATTAATGAGGGATTACACGGACTTGTTGCCAAAAATTGATGATCACATTGAAACTCATGACCAAGATTGGCTAATGGCGTGGTCGTGTCAGTTACTGTAATAGAGAGCAATGAGTCTGGAAAGACTTTTGTGTCTAAAAATACAAATTGACAGGAGATGGTGTGGAACAGTGTTCCCTCTAAGCTGCGCGCCTGCGCAATTGCGCACTGCTTGCAGATCAATAGCGCACAAGAAGACCTATGCAGCGCACAAAAAAGAAACTCAGTTTAAACTAAAGATGGTAAAACAAGACAGAGTTTCGGAACATACCTCTTTCTTCTTTCTTTCTGAAACAAATTGCTTCAAACTACCGCTTCGGAAATTGGCGCGTCACCACTGGTGACGTGACAAAAGAGTAAAAGTTTTTGCTCCGCCCCTTTCTGCTCAGGAAGCGCCCCCTTCTGCTCAGGAAGCTTGTGTGTTTGCTCAGACACAAAAATTAGAGGGAACATTGGTGTGGAACAATATATTTTGTAACTAGAAGAAAAAAAAAAAAGTACCAGTATTTACGTATGTCTCACTACCACACACACACACAAAGCAGAAGATGAGTGTAGAGATGACGGAATGAGATTCGAGCTCGCCATCATCGTGACCTCACACTCTTTCTGCCAGAAAACGAGACGAGTCCAGTTGTGCCAGCAAGACAGAAAACTAAAACAATTAAAACAGGACCATGGGTAAGAGGACTCTATACATCTCATATGTATATAGATGTCTTATTCGTCCCAGTTTTGGCTGCCAAGTTAGAATTCAATACAATGTATATGCATATTTTATAGTTTTCTCGTCTTTGAGAAAGATTAAAGTGCAAACATGGGAAGAAGAAAGAGCATGCTAAAAAAGATTTCTTATAAGTTTCCTGACAGAAATATGGAGGCGGCGACCAAATTAGTCCCTCCAAGAACCTTTCATCTTTGTTTTTGCACCCTTGTCCCACAGCTTTTTGTGCTCTCCACTGTAGACTTTCAAGTCTGTCTTTAGAGATTCTGTAATGGACTAACCTGTTCGCAATGTCACACCCGTCTCCACACAGTGTGAAATGAAAAAAAAAAAGTGTCAATGTGTGAAGATTTATTTATACATTTGCGATTTGACACTTCTTTGTTGAGTTATTGAATCTGGTTCCATCATAAAATGCAAAATGATTTGTTTCTGAATATCTTTAATCACTTCATATTAGAAAGTCAAGCTGTCACACCGTTTGAAGTCATTCTTAAAAAGTCTAAATAAAAACCAAAAGCTTCATTATTCTGGCACTTGAAACCAAAAAATTCTCACTGGTTAAAAAAAAAAAAAAAAACAACTGATGCAAAGCAGGTAAGTATTTCCAACAAAGCCAATAAAAATAAAATAATAGCTTTAATTTAATTCTGGTTTAAATTTGTACTTTGTGTGTAACTTTTACACAGACATTTTCAAATACTAAGCACAAACTTATAAAATGTATAAAGATGATGGGTAAAAAAAAAAAAAAAAAAAAAACGGACACACAAATCAAACCTTTACTGTTTCGAGATCACAGGGAGAAGAGATAAAGAAGGTGGAAGATTTTAAGTATCTAGGATCAACAGGCCAGAGCAATGGAGAGTGTGGAAAAGAGGTGAAGAAGCGTGTGCAGGCAGGCTGGAACGGGTGGAGAAAAATATCAGATGTGATGTGCGACAGAAGAGTTTCAGCTAAAATGAAAGGGAAAGTGTACAAAACCGTGGTGAGACCGGCCATGCTGATTGGTCTAGAAACAGGCTAGAGGAAGACCAAAGAGGAGGTTCATGGATACAGTGAAGGAAGACATGAAGATAGTTGGTGTGACCAAAGAGGATACAGCAGATAGGGTTAGATGGAAGAAACTGACTTGCTGTGGCGACCCCTGAAGGGAAATGCTGTTGTGTAGGAGAGGGAATGAGGAGGATCCAAATGCAGGTTTAACAGTTTATTAAGTGTTGAACAAAGGAATCCACAGCAGAGAGATAACGGCTTCAGGCAGTGCTGGATGGCCAAGAGGAAGGGCTGAAGGTTCCTGTGAGGAGAATAAGAAAATTAATCTGATATCAAAATTTGACTCAGCTTAGAGGTGGTCAGTTTACCACTAGAATCGTTGAAGACCTGACAGAGACTGTGGGTGACACCAGGTCTTTTATAGCCACCGGTAAGTCTGTGCAGCTGGGAGCAATCAGCCAATCCTCCCGTTAGAAGCCATCCAGCACCTGTGAGTTTTGGGGGAGAAAAAAAAAACAAACAAGCAGGCCTAAAAGGCCTCACACCACAGTACCCCCCCCTCTACGGACGCCACCTGGCGGACCACCAGGCCTGTCCGGAAAGCGGCGGTGAAAGTCCCGGACCAAGCCAGGGTCCAGGATCGCTGAACGGGGCACCCAGCACCGTTCCTCCGGGCCATAACCCTCCCAGTCCACGAGGTACTGTAGACCCCGACCTCGGCGACGAACATCCAAAAGACGGTTGACCGTGTACGCATCCGAGCCGTCGACAAGGCGAGGAGGTGGAGGGGGAGCAGGAGGAGGCTGGAGGGGACTGGTAGAAACCGGTTTGATCTGAGAGACGTGGAACACAGGATGTACCTTCATGGAAGAGGGCAGGGCGAGCTTTACCGAGACCGGGTTGACCAGCCACAGGATCCGGAAAGGGCCAATGAAGCGGGGTGAAAGCTTGCGAGACTCTGCCCTGAGGGGAATGTTCCTGGTAGACAGAAGGACAGACTGACCAACCTGATATGCTGGGGCTGGCTGACGGTGGCGATTAGCTTGGCGCCGAGCCCGGCCGCAGGCCTGTTGGAGGGCCCTCCTAGTTTTCCTCCAGATCCGACGACACCGTCTGATATGGAGCTGCACCGAAGGGACGGCCAGCTCCTGTTCCTGATCCGGGAACAATGGGGGTTGGTAACCCAGAGAAGCCTCGAACGGGGACAATCCTGTGGAGGAACTAACTTGGGAATTATGGGCATACTCAATCCACGGGAGATGAGACGACCACGTGGACTGGGCAGAGGCCAACACGCACCGTAATGTGGATTCCAGGTGTTGGTTAGCCCGCTCCGACTGGCCGTTGGATTGGGGGTGGAAGCCAGATGACAAGCTGACGGAAGCCCCCAGCGCCTTACAGAAGGACTTCCAAACAGCTGATGTGAATTGCGGACCCCGGTCAGAGACTATGTCCAGAGGGATACCATGCAGACGGAACACATGGGTCACCATGAGCTGGGCAGTCTCCAAGGCTGAAGGGAGTTTAGGAAGAGGCACCAGATGTACAGCTTTGGAGAATCGGTCCACAATCGTGACCACAACAGTGTTACCTTCTGAGGGAGGGAGTCCGGTCACAAAGTCCAGTGCGATATGGGACCAGGGACGACTGGGAACCGGTAGGGGATGGAGCAGCCCCGCAGGAGGACGATGAGGGACCTTGCCCCGGGAACAGGCAGAACAGGCAGCGACAAAATTCCTAGTGTCTGCCTCCATCATTGGCCACCAGAACCGCCGCTGAAGAAGCGCCATTGTACGGCGAATCCCAGGGTGACAGGACCACCGGGATGCCTGTGCCCATAGGAGAACCTGGGAGCGGGCAGAGGATGGCACATACGAACGGTTAGCTGGGCCAGTACCTGGGTCCGGATCATGCTGCAGACCATCCCTTATTGCAGTCTCGATCTCCCAAGTGATTGCCCCAATGACGCAGGAGGGGGGTAGAATGGGCTCCGGCTCCGATCTGGACTGATGACCATCATGCAGGCGGGAGAGGGCGTCAGGTTTGGTATTGCGGTTGCCCGGCCTGTAAGTGAGGGTAAAATTAAAGCGTGTAAAGAACAGCTGCCACCGGGCCTGTCGAGAGTTGAGTCTCTTAGCTGCTTGGATGTAAGCGAGGTTTTTGTGGTCTGTCCAGACCACGAATGGGTGTTCTGCGCCCTCGAGCCAGTGCCTCCATTCCTCGAGTGCCAGTTTGACTGCGAGCAGTTCTCTATTCCCCACATCGTAGTTTTGTTCAGCTGCAGAGAGACGCTTAGAGAAAAAGGCACAGGGATGGAGTTTGCCATCCTCCTGATGGTATTGGGACAGCACAGCACCCACCCCTGAATCCGAGGCGTCCACCTCCACAATAAACTGCCTCAAGGGGTCGGGCTGGACCAGAATGGGGGCCGAGGTAAACCTCTTTTTAAGCTCAGTGAATGCACCCTCTGCTTGGGGAGACCAAACGAACGGTCTGGCTGTGGAAGTAAGCTGGGTAAGGGGAAGAGCTACCTGACTGTAATTGCGAATGAAACGCCTGTAAAAATTTGCGAAACCCAGAAATTGTTGTAGTTTGCGACGGGTGTTGGGTCGAGGCCACTCAGCCACCGCGCTAACTTTTTCGGGGTCCGGGCAAACCTGCCCAGCGTGTACAATAAAACCAAGGAAGTTGACGGACTGAGAATGGAACTCGCACTTCTCAGCCTTTACAAACAGACGATTCTCAAGGAGTTGCTGGAGTACCGCACGGACATGGACGATGTGCTCCTCAACAGTGGGCGAAAAAATAAGAATGTCGTCCAGATAAACAAAGACAAAACGATTAAGGAAGTCACGGAGCACATCGTTAATGAATGCCTGGAAGACTGCGGGAGCGTTAGTTAACCCGAAAGGCATGACCAAGTATTCGAATTGGCCCAGGTGGGTGTTGAACGCCGTCTTCCACTCGTCCCCCTCCCGCATTCGGACGAGATGGTAGGCGCAACGCAGATCGAGTTTTGTAAAGACCCGGGCTCCCTGAAGTAGCTCGAACGCCGAATTAATGAGGGGCAACGGGTATTTGTTGCGAACGGTGATGTTATTAAGACCCCGATAATCGACGCACGGACGGAGGGAACCATCCTTCTTACCCACAAAAAAGGACCCCGCTGCTATGGGTGCCGAGGAAGGGCGGATAAGCCCCGACGCCAGGGACTCATTGATGTACTTCTCCATCGCCCCCCTCTCTGGAGCAGACAGATTGTACAGGCGACTGGCGGGTAAGGTTGCCCCAGGGAGGAGGTCGATGGCGCAATCATATGGCCGATGAGGCGGGAGAGATTGTGCCCTCTCCTTACTGAAGACCTCTTTGAGGTCATGATACTCTGCCGGGATAGACGCAACGTCCACCGGGTCGATAGAGCCTACCGTGTCAGAAGAGACGGTTGTCACGGCAGATTGGAGGCAAGTTGCATGGCACTGATTGCTCCACCCGACGATACGCCGGTTTTGCCAGTCGACCTGTGGATTGTGCAACCTAAGCCAGGGGAAACCTAACACAAGGGGTGAGCCGGGTGAAGAAATAACGTTAAACGAAAGGTGCTCACGGTGATTACCCGATACCACCATCTCCAACGGGGAGGACAGTGGGTCACCCTGGTGATAACGTGTCCATCGATCGCCGTGGCATTAATGGGTTCTCCGAGTGGTTGGGACTGGAATCCACACTGACGGAGAAAATCTGCGTCGATGAAGTTGCCGTCGGCCCCGGAATCCACCAACGCTTCGACCGGAAAAGAAGAGGAACAACCAGAGGTTAGTGTCACAAGAATCATAAGCCTAGGGGTACCATGACATCTAGTTGTGCCCACCCGTAACCCTAGGTCTACCGGTGGGCCCCGTCTTTTGGGCGACAAGGGCAAGCTGAGAGTAAGTGACTTCTCGACCCGCAATAGAGACACCTCCCTTCTTTTAGTCTAACCTCTCTTTCCTTTTTGGTTAGATGCATCTGTCCCAACTGCATTGGTTCTGTGGAAGGCTGCTCAGCCTCTTGTGGAACAGATGCAAATGCCCTAGGTGGGGGGCAGACCGAGGAAGGCTGTCGATGGCTGTGAACTGGAGTAGGGTGTAGGGCCCGGGTGGTATTTTCATATCGTTTCTCTCTTTGACGATTGTCTAACTGTATTGCCAGGGAAATGAGTTCCTCCAATGTGGATGGGGTCCCCCTGCCAGCTAGCTCATCCTTCAGAGGATCATTCAGGGCATTTAGGAACACCCCTCTTAGTGCCTTCTGTCCCCAGCCAGCCTCTACTGCTAGGGTCCGGAATGAGATGGAGAACTCCGCCACAGATAGAGTTCCCTGGGAAAGGTGGAGTAGACGCTGGGAGGCATCTCCAGCCCGGTCCGGCACCTCGAACATGGTTCTGAATAAACTCAGAAAATCAGATGTTGAGCGATCAGCCAGGGGGGCTGCCGCGTCTTCGGCCTCGGCCCACTCCAGTGCCCTGCCCCGAAGAAGACCCACAATGTACAAATTCTTAACTTTGTCTGATTCGAAGGTCCGCGGTCTTAGAGCAAAGACATTTGAACACTGCAAGAGGAACCCACGACATTTCCCCAGGGTTCCATGGAAAGGTTCCGGGTCCGTAATATGGTGGTCCATGAGTGGGCTGGGCATAGCTGAAGGAGGTGCCGAGGCTGTGGACAGAAAAAGAGAACTTAGATTATTTACTTTGTCTGTTAAAGCCTGTAACTGTGTTTTTAATTGAGTATTTTCGTCCATAAGGGCCTTTATGGCCTGTTGTTGTTGTCCCAGGAATATCCCTTGTCGGGTCAGAATCTCTGACACTGAGGGTGATGCAGAACCCGCTGGATCCATTCTGGTCAGGTCTTCTGTTGTGTAGGAAAGGGAATGAGGAGGATCCAAATGCAGGTTTAACAGTTTATTAAGTGTTGAACAAAGGAATCCACAGCAGAGAGATAACGGCTTCAGGCAGTGCTGGATGGCCAAGAGGAAGGGCTGAAGGTTCCTGTGAGGAGAATAAGAAAATTAATCTGATATCAAAATTTGACTCAGCTTAGAGGTGGTCAGTTTACCACTAGAATCGTTGAAGACCTGACAGAGACTGTGGGTGACACCAGGTCTTTTATAGCCACCGGTAAGTCTGTGCAGCTGGGAGCAATCAGCCAATCCTCCCGTTAGAAGCCATCCAGCACCTGTGAGTTTTGGGGGAGAAAAAAAAACAAACAAGCAGGCCTAAAAGGCCTCACACCACAAATGCCGGAAGAAGAAGAAGACTGTTTTAAGATCACAACGGATTTTAAACAAATGAAGAAGAATTGATAGATAATGAGGGATTAAAAACAAAAAAATCAAGAATTAATGGGACATCTACAAGCACCATCTCAAACTAGGGTGCATAATTTATGGTATTTTGTTTTAAAATTGGTACTGCTTCAGTGTAAGTCCTATTAGAATCTAAAGGGAATAATCAAACAAGATAAACTCTTCTTTTTCTCAACAATTGTGTGATAGATCATAAGAAAAAGCTAAAATTAAATTTTTAATAACATTTTCAGTTTAGAATGGTTTGGCATGGCCTGGCATTACATGACACATCTACACCTACATAACTGCACCTTTTGAAGACAGTCAAAAAAATTCCTTCAACCAGTTCCATCAAACAGATGGAATTAAGGGGAATGGTGCTACAAAGCAGTTTGTTCCGTTCCGTCATCTTCCGCTTGTTCTGGGGTCGGGTCGCGGGGGCAACAGCCTCAAACGGGTAGCACAGGCCTCTCTCACCCCGGCTGCATCCTCCAGCTCACCCGGAAGGATCCCAAGTCTTTCCCCGGCCAGCTGTGAGACATAGTCTCTCCAGCGGGTCTGGGATCTGCCTCTTGGTCTCCTCCCGGTGGGACGTGCCCGAAACATCTCGCCTGCGAGGTGCTCGGGGGGCATCCTGACCAGATGCCCGAACCACCTCATCTGGCTCCTCTCAACCTGGAGGAGGAGCGGCTCGACACCGAGCTCCTCCCGGATGGCAGAGCTCCTTACCCGATCTCTGAGTGATAGTCCCAGCCACCCTGCGGATTAAGCTCATTTCGGCCGCTTGTACCCGCGATCTCATTCTTTCGGTCACCACCCACAGCTGGTGACCATAGTTGAGGGTAGGTGGCTCAAAAACCCCTATAAAGAAATCAAACATGGCCAAGTTGCCCTTGCCCGGACGCGGGTCACCGGGGCCCCCCCTTTGGAGCCAGGCCCGAGGGTGGGGCACGAGAGCGAGTGCCTGGTGGCTGGGCTTTTACCCATGGGGTCCAGCCGGGCTCAGCCCAAACAAGGGACATGGGCTGCCCTTCCAGCAGACTCACCACCTGCAGGAGGGGCCATAGGGGTCAGGTGAAGGAGGAGATGGGTGGCAGCCAACGGCGGGGACCCTGGCGGTCAGATCCTCGGCTGCATGAGCTAAGCTAGCAAAGCAGTTTGTAACATTGAATAATTTATATCATATTGCATCTAATCCCAAATAGGACTTTCAGCTAAAATCCCCAACTTTTCATGAACTTTATGTTTATTTTGATGACTAATTAATATTCCCCAAACTTCACACACATACCAGCAAAGACAGACTTTGGTTGCAGGTCTCCTTTTTTTTTTTTTTTTACATTTTCTGGGTCTATTTTTAGCTAAATCACAGTATGACGCAAGTTTAAATATTGCAGGATGTTGCTCTGCCATGTAAAATGTCATAAAGAAAATCCTGACTTGCATAAGTAATAGATTTTGTGTCATATGCAAACAGGTCAGACTTAGAGAAAGATAAAGGCGACCAATAGTGACCTTGGGATGTTTTGCATCCTGCCAAAGGTTGTGTTTTCTGTCCTTTCCAACAGCAGATGTGAGCATAGAATGGAGGTAATAGCTATAACACGTGAAGGGACATGAAACGGTTCAATGATTTGGTCCAAGCAACCTCGTCATACAACATACCACCTTCCAACTTCCTTTTCAGTAGTTGATGTAGGCTTTTTCTTTTAATTTTGCATCACATTAAGTTAAAAATATTTTCTTCAAGGTTCATTTTTGTCAAAGCGGGAGATCGACAGGCGGATCGGTGCGGCATCAGCAATAACTAGGATGCTGCATCGGTCCGTCGTGGTAAAGAGAGAGCTGAGCCGAAAAGCAAAGCTCTCGATTTCCAAGTCGATCTACGTTCCAACCCTCACCTATGGTCACCAGCTGTGGGTGGTGACCGAAAGAACGAGATCGCGGGTACAAGCAGCCGAAATGAGTTTCCTCCGCAGGGTGGCTGGGCTCTCACTAAATCGGGTGAGAAGCTCTGCCATCTGGGAGGAGCTCGGTGTCGAGCCGCTCCTCCTCCAGGTCGAGAGGAGCCAGATGGGATGTTTCGGACATCTGGTCAGAATGCCCCCCGAGCGCCTCGCGGGCGAGGTGTTTTGCGCACGTTTCACCGGGAAGAGACCAAGGGGCAGACCCCGGATCCACTGGAGAGACTATGTCTCACAGCTGGCTGGGAAACGACTTGGAATCCTTCCGGGTGAGCTGGAGGATGCAGCTGGGGTGAGAGAGGTCTGGGCTTCCCGTTTGAGGCTGTTGCCCACGCGACCCGACCCCGGAACAAGCGGAAGATGACGGAACGCAACAATGACTTTCATAAACCACTACGTGATGGCCATATTTTATAATCATGTGTATGGCGAACCCTAAAACCAACATAGCCTGGATTGCAGGCCTAAAAAATAATTGAATCACAAACTGCTGTAAATTATATTTCAGCTTTAAATATTTCTAAATGGTCTGTCCATTTTCTGTCAAAGTTTTTTTTTTTAAATTTAAATATGGCTTTGAAAAGAGTGCTTGCATTGATGCATTTGACTAATTCCATTTCAGCTAGTATTTGTTGCCAGGTAGACTAACATAAGCAAAGTTTCTGTAAAAGCTTTCAGACTCTGTTTGTAGGCACTATACGTATTGCTCTCCACACAAATTGAATGGAATGAAACTTTTTCTTCAACTAACCACATCTTGAGCTTGTTTCCCTGAGAATGAGCACAGGTTTCCTCTAAGACTCAGTGTGTCAGCTAAATGGACATTCTCGGCGCATAACAACTAGCTAGCAAATAGTGATACTACGTAGTGTTGTTGTAAAACCTTTTATTTGACAGCAGACAACAACTGAAGGAACAGAATAAATAGATTTGTTGGCTGATTCTCTTTCAAGGTTTTTTTTTTTTTTTTTAGAAAGACTTTACAAAACAGGTCCGTGTAGTCCCTCATTCATCCAGGAGTGATCCATAGTACAAAAAGTTTCAAAAAAGTCTTCTGGACAGTTTAATTCTTGATCGAAACGTTTTGACTTCCATCCGGAAATCATTTCAATCTAAATGAAATGGACTGAAATGGACTCTGGAAGGTAGCTGCAAAGCACACTACATTGGCAAAAATAAACAGCCACTCCACAAAAGACTTTACCAACACAGAAGAGAAGCCTCAAGTGTTCCACAGTCTGCTGTACATTTGCATCTTAAATCCACCAAACACACTTTTGAGGACAGTGAGGTGAAGATTCTAAATAGAGAGAAAGGATGGTTTGAAAGAGGGGCGAAGGAAGCCATCTTTGTGATGAAAGAAAATCCCTCACTGAATCGGAGTGGAGGCGTTAGATACATTTTGCCCGGGATTTACAGCAGCTTTTTGAAGCCATGGACTAAAGATGACACCTCGTGACCCAGTTTCACGCCTCTCGTTAGCAGGAATTTATTTTCACTAAGCTTTTAGCATTTTTATAATAGGTTCGTTTACTGGTCTGTGGCTACAATAGGAGCCATTCACGGCCATCATAGGTAACACAGGCTCATTGGTCGAGCCCTGCCTTACTATTTTTTTTACCTTTTACTCAGGTTAGTATAAATTAGATCCAGTTTTCAGTCCATTTCATTCAGATTGAAAATGATTTCCGGATGGAAGTCGAAACGTCTCGATCAAGAATTAAACTGTCCAGAAGACTTTTTTAAAACTTTTTCCACTTTTCAAAACAATTTGAATGAAGTAAAGACATCTGAGTGGCATGGGGAAAGACAAGTCCAGGCTGCAAAAAAATGGCAAAAAATATTACTCGACTTTTAGCATCGGCAAGGAGAACGTGTGATGGACCAAGCAGTGAAAACAGACAGGCACGGAGTTTTAAGTAAAAAGGGTTCTTTTCATTTAACCCAAAAAATGTCAAAACTGTTTAACAATTATAAAAGAGGTCAAAATAACTAACTCAACTCAAGATAAGGTTTAAAAAAAGAGAATTAACTCAAACAAAACAGACCTCCCTGACTGAGAAAAGCATGACCTTAAATGAAAGAATACTAAACCACTACCAAGACAAACAGGGGGGGTTAACAAAACAGCTTAACTAAATCTAAGCTAACAAAACCAATTTCACCCCGAAAGAAAATAAATGGTTCAGTCCAATTAGGTGACTCCAGCCCAGGACAGTAGGTGATCATTCAGCACAGGAACTGGAGCACCTGCAAAACTCAAGAAAACCAAATTAATGTGAATCAACAACATAAATCAAACATGTGCACTAATCTAAACTTGTATTGATCCCAAAGTAAAGAAAAGTGGTTTAACAAACAAAATATCTAAATTATATTCATAAAGTGAATAAATTAGAAAGTTCACAAACTAAATGGTTGTGTTGCTGTAGCCATCACAGAACGCAAGATTGATTTTGTCTACAAATAACCCAAGTTCTTGGTGAGTAAAATGTTATTTTCTTTCATACCATTGAAGTTTATGGGGTCTTTATGGATGGTTTTGTGTGTAGTGGCTGGATGCCCAACAGAAAAAAAAAAAAAATCACCGCTAAACTTTTGGTTTTTTTTGAGCAAAGGAGTTTATTGAAGAGATTTTAATCTGTGATGTCCAAGATTTTTTACTTTGTATTAATTCTGCGTGGAAACATGGTTTTGTAGCCACAAAATAGTTATTGTGGAGATGATGAATTCATATAAAGCTCTATGTGGGAAATGCATGATTCGCCATTGCCATATGTTACACCAGGTTTAATTTAGTTGCTCTCAAATAAGCTCATGATTCTCAAGTGCATGGATTCAATAATGTGTTTGAAAAGTTTTTCTTTTTTTGGGAGACTGATGTCACAAGTTCACATGATCTCTATGTTCTCTATTTTCTGCTTAATTCCATTCCTTGGCTTCAAGTTCAGTTACGTCATTGCTCCGTTCCGTCATCTTCCGCTTGTTCCGGGGTTGGGTCGCGGGGGCAACAGCCTCAAGCGGGCAGCCCAGGCCTCTTTCTTCCAGGCTGCATCCTCCAGCTCACCTGGAAGGATCCCAAGTCGTTCCCCGGCCAGCTGTGAGACATAGTCTCTCCAGCGGGTCTAAGGTCTGCCCTTTGGTCTCCTCCCAGTGGGACGTGCCCGAAACACCTTGCCCGCGAGGTGTTCGGGGGGCATCCTGACCAGATACCCGAACCACCCCATCTGGCTCCTCTCGACCTGGAGGAGGAGCGGCTCGACACTGAGCTCCTCCCGGATGGCAGAGCTCCTCACCCGATCTCCTAGTGAGAGCCCAGCCACCCTGCGGAGGAAGCTCATTTTGGCTGCTTGTACCCGCGATTTCATTCTTTCGGTCACCACCCACAGCTGGTGACCATAGGTGAGGGTTGGAACGTAGATCGACTTGTAAATCGAGAGCTTTGCGTTTTGGCTCAGCTCTCTCTTTACCACGACGGACCGATGCAGCATCCTAGTTATTGCTGACGCCGCACCGATCCGCCTGTCGATCTCCCGCTCCATCCTTCTGCCAGTCGTGAATAAGACCCCGAGATACTTAAACTCTTCCACTTGGGGCAGGACCCTGTCCCTGACCCGCAGGGGGCATTCCACCTTTTTCCGGGCGAGGACCATGGTCTCGGATTTGGAGGCGCTAATTCCCATCCCGGCCGCTTCACACTCGGCAGCAAATCAATCCAGTGAGAGCTGGAGATCACGGTCCGATGAAGCCAACAGGACCACATCATCCGCAAAAAGCAGAGATCCGATCCTGAGGTCACCAAACCGGATCCCTCCAACGCCTCGGGTGCGCCTAGATATTCTGTCCATAAAAGTGATGAACAGAATCGGTGACAAAGGGCAGCCTTGGCGGAGTCCAACTCTCACTGGAAATGGAATCGACATACTGCCAGAACCAAGCTCTGGCTCTGGTTGTACAAAGATCGGACAGCCCGTACTAAGGGCTTCGAGACTCCGTACTCCCGGAGCACCACCCATAGGAGTCCCCTAGGGACACGATCGAATGCCTTCTCCAGATCCACAAAACACATGTAGACTGGTTGGGCAAACTCCCATGACCCCTCCAGGATCCTGAAGAGGGTATAGAGCTGGTCCGTAGTTCCACGTCCGGGACGGAAACCATACTGCTCATCACACAGTTACGTCATTGTCACGGTCAAAATAGTGGAAAAAACTTTCTACCAGTTAAGTCTGAATTTAGGTCTATATTCAGGTTTCCAGCATAAATCACTGAAAGAATATCAATTGGATCCATATTTTGTTCTCTTTCTACATTTTAAAAAATCCACCTCAAATAGAGACAAATCAACCAGTGGAAGGTTTTGCCTAAATTTATTGTCCACTTTGAGTGAGTCTGAATTAATCAAAGTCTCTTTTTATGTTTTTAGCTGACGAGAGAAGCGACACATTTAGTTTTCCGCAGCTGTAACCCATTTGCTTCAAGGTTGGCCTAAAAACAGTCCTACTTTGTAATCAAATTATTGATGGCCTGGAACGCTCTTAAACAAATATGCTCTTTGAAGAAGTATTTTTGGAATTGATTTTCAGTATATTTTAGTATTCAGCCCTTTCTGGTCCAAATTGGAATACATTTTTATTTTCTCAACAAAGACAGTTTGCTTCTAAAATTTTTTTTTGCTATTGTTATCATTATTTATCTCGACTGTAGAAATTAAAACAAAGAAAACGTAACTGTTCGTTCCATTCCGTCATCTTCCGCTTGTTCCGGGGTCGGGTCGAGGGGGCAACAGCCTCAAACGGGCAGCCCAGGCCTCTCTCTCCCCAGCTGCATCCTCTAGCTCACCTGGAAAGATCCCAAGTCGCTCCCGGGCCCGCTGTGAGACATAGTCTCTCCAGCGGGCCCGGGGCCTGCTCTTGGTCTCCTCCCGGTGGGAAACACCTCGCCTGCGAGGCGCTCGGGGGGCATCCTGACCAGATGCCCGAACCATCCCATCTGGCTCCTCTCGACCTGGAGGAGGAGCGGCTCGACACCGAGCTCCATCCGGATGGCAGAGCTCCTCACCCGATCTCTGAGTGAGAGCCCAGCCACCCTGCGACGGAAGCTCATTTCGGCCGCTTTTACCCGCGATCTCATTCTTTGGGTCACCACCCACAGCTGGTGACTATAGGTGAGGGTTGGAACGTAGATCGACTTGTAAATCGAGAGCTTTGCTTTTTGGCTCAGCTCTCTCTTTACCACGACGGACCGATGCAGCGTCCTAGTTATTGCTGATGCTGCACCAATCCGCCTGTCGATCTCCCGCTCCATCTTTCCCCCACTTGTGAACAAGACCCTGAGATACTTAAACTCCTCCACTTGGGGCAGGACCCTGTCCGTGACCCCCGGGGGGCATTCCACCCTTTTCCGGGCAAGGACCATGGTCTTGGATTTGGAGGCGCTAATTCCCATCCCGGCCGCTTCACACTCGGCAGCAAATCGATCCAGTGAGAGCTGGAGATCATGGTCCGATGAAGCCAATAGAACCACATCATCCGCAAAAAGCAGAGATCTCATCCTGAGGTCACCAAACTGGATCCCTCCAACACCTCGGCTGCGCCTAGATATTTTGTCCATAAAAGTGATGAACATGAACAAACGTAACTGTACTACTGAAATTTTTGTTTTTTAAAAATCAGATTTTTTTGGCTAGTTTTCAAAATTTGAATTTGATTGCTTGATTTTCAGTCTCAGTGATTCATGTGAGCACAAGCTTATTGCTTTTGGTAAAATTGTTCGGTGGGCAAATCGGGGGTTTTCAAAGGCAATGCAAAGCATTTAGATGAAAAATCAACTGCATGCAAAATTTGTGAATGGAACTGAACGGACGTAAATGAAAAGCAAAATGCCAAACCTACGGATATACTGTAGCAGACCGTCATCCTAATTTCTGTATTTGGTCTCCGAACTAAAGGACAAAGGATTACTCTATTCATCCCTCACCAGGGAAATTTTTGTGCTGCCCTCCTCACACCGCAGCAGGCTGCCCTTCGACGGCGCCAATGGTGGGAGAAGCAGGGGTTAGGTGTCTTTTCCAAGAACCCTAGACGTGCTCTCTGTGGGATGCAAACTCGCGAATTTCTGATCCGCGCTCGAATGCTCTAACCACTAAGCTGCATGTTCTGAACTGCAGCTGGGAATCACATTAAAATAAAAAAATCAATAAAAAAACAATTTTGAATGAAAAAAAATAAAAGAAGTAACAAAAGAAGTAAACAAAGATTTACATCTTCAACTGAATATTCAGTTTAAAAAAAATAATGAATAAACGTGGTGTCGTTGCTTCCAGAGTTTAGTTATTTTCAAATTACACGTACAGTATGTGGGTTTTCTGCTCCAATTCAGAAAAAAACCCACCATCTTTTAAATTCGTGTCCTAATGAGAACCATGTGCCTGTCACAGCATTTCCAAAATTTATATTGGAGTCAATAAATAATCCACAGAGAAATAAATTGCAATTTTCCCAGCATGAAATATGTAGGGAAAAGAGGCAGCTGTTGATACCGCGGTGTATAATATTAATGATATTCCAGTTTTCACTGGACAGCCTCAGAATGGTTATGCAGACCTCATGTGATGAGACTAAAATTGGATTTGACATTTCACTTGTCCACTTATTAGCATCTCCTTGGCCAGCAGCCCTGATCACTGCAGGGAAAGGTTCGATCCCCCTTCGTCATCCTTCACAGTAACCCTGTGTTACAAGAACTATACAGAAAACTCTTGATTCTATTTGCAAAACAATTTGAATAATTTTTGTTTTAGTACAAAAAATGACATGTTTCAAGCTTTTGGAAAAACATCAAACTTTAAATGACAGTTTTTGTTTTGAACAAAATTAATGTGTGTGTTCAGTTTTTTTCTTTTCTTAAAAGTTTAAAAACTCTTATCTTTTTTTTTTTTATAAAAGAACAAACAAAATAGTGATTTTTCAAGGCAACTTTTAAAATTTGGATTTTGTACAAAATATGTTTTGTTCATTTTTTTTTTTTTTCATTTGAACAAGTCAACATCAAAATTTAATTTAATTTATGAGAAGCAATTCCAAATTTGGTAATTTTTACACACAGACACGCACACACACGGCGCCAAAAGTAGTATTCTTCCTTCGTGGATCATATCCATACCTCTTCATTATGCAGAAATCTATCTGGATGAATCCAAACTGTTTAAAGGTGGGAATGATCAATTATTATTGGTAATAAAATGGTTGTTTTGATAGAAATTGAATCTCATTGGTTGATTAGTTAAGCATATTGATTCACTTTGCAACTATTTTTCGGTCATTTGATTGATATGTTTTGTTGCACAACTCAATTTCCACAACTTATATTTATTTATCTTCCTTGCATTACATGCCCCAAGTGGAGGAGTTTAAGTATTTCAGGGTCTTGTTCACGAGTGGGGGAGAGATGGAGCGGGAGATCGACAGGCGGATTCGGTGTGGCATCAGCAATAACTAGGACGCTGCATCGGTCCGTCGTGGTAAAGAGAGAGCTGAGCCGAAAAGCAAAGCTCTCGATTTACAAGTCGATCTACGTTCCTATCCTCACCTATGGTCACCAGCTGTGGGTGGTGACCGAAAGACTGAGATCGCGGATACAAGTGGCTAAATTGAGCTTCCTCCGCAGGGTGGCTCGGCTGTCACTCAGAGATCGGGTGAGGAGCTCTGCCATCCGGAAGGAGCTCGGTGTCGAGTCGCTCCTCCTCCAGGTTGAGATGAGTCAGATGGGGTGGTTCGGGCATCTGGTCAGGATGCCCCCCGAGCGCTTCGTGGCCGGGGTGTTTCGGGCACGTCCCACCGGGAGCAGACCAAGGGGCAGACCCCGGACCCACTGGAGAGACTATGTCTCACAGCTGGCCGAACGACTTGGGATCCTTCCGGGTGAGCTGTAGGATGCAGCCAGGGTGAGAGAGGCCTGGACTTTCCATTTGAGGCTGTTGCCCTCAAACGGGTGATGACGGAACGGAATGGAGCATTACATTTTTGTTGGAAATTTTCAACCCATTGATGTGTTTTTTGTTTGTTTGGTTTTTTTTAATGTCAGAGAAACTGGTGTTTGACAAGCTGGGAGAAGAAATTCAGTTTTGAGAGAATTGTTCAGTTTGTTTGTCTTTCTCTAGTTTAATGCGTTCTGTTGTTTATTTCCTCTTTTTTTTACTTTGGAATTCTTGATATAGTGAAGAATTCATCTGAAATCCAACCAATCGCCTCTACAATATTTGGCCAATGTACAAAACAATATTTTGTTGGGGTTAAGTTTGCAATTGAAGCACAAAATTTTATTTCTGTAAAATTAGCAACATAAAGAAGCTTAAATGTTTAAGCTGGAACGTCCTGAGGCAGCAGCGACAAATGAGAAAGTAAGAGTAACTATATAAGTAGCAGGTCATAACATTGGAGCAATGCATCAGAATGAATGTGAGATTTATTATGTACTTATGTGCACAGCTGTGAATAAGCTAATCATTTGGCAGGCATATTGTAAGCTGCAGCTGCCAATATCCTAATGCAAACATGACATTAGGGATGTGTCTGAGCTAAAGCTGGGCTCTGTTTGCAGTTATTGTGTCATAACTAAAACCAAAAGTCTGATTATGACATTTGAAGGACATTACAAGTGTTGTAATTGTGTGCTGATGGAAAATCGGGACATCATGTGTAGGGGAAAGTATTTAAACCAGTGAGTTTTGAAGGTAAAAATGATTCAGCAGTAGTTAGGATTGTTGCTGATAGTGTGAGGGCCCTGGGCCCTTTCCTGCTGCTGTCTGTCTCTTTGTCTCTCTCTCCTGTGTGCAGGAGATGGTGGCTCCGTTGCCACAAAGTTCCTGAGCTGCATCTCTCTTCCTGCTGGCTGCTGTCCTGAGTCTTACATGCTCCAAGCTCTGCTCCGTTTTATCAGGGTTTAACATGTTATTATTGTTAATAAAAGGCGTTAAACCGTCCGCCTGCCTTCCTCGTCTTCTGTTTTGTCGGGATCTTGAGCCAAACCCTGACACTAGCAACACGCTGTTCCAAATTCAAGACAGGTGTTATAGTAAGACATGGTATGAGAAGAAAAGAGCATTTAGATATTGGGTTTTTATCGGACTGTTCTTAATGCTGGTACAGTTTTTTTTAACAATCTGAGAAAGAGTGTGGCACGGTGGCGCAGTGATTTGCACAGTGACCACTCAGCAAGAAGGTTGGGGTTCCATTCTCAGGTAGGGACGGGGCTTGGAACACTGGTCTTCTCCCACTCTCCAAAAACATGCGTGTTAGGTTGATTGGCTGCTATAAAATTGCCCTTTGGAATAAGTTTGTGATCCCAGGAGCAGTGGCCTAGTGGTAGAATTCCCCCCTTTTGACCGGGAGAACCTGGTTTGATTCCCATTGGACCCAAGCTGCTCCTGAGACTACCTGAAGAAGATAGAAGAAAAGAGAAAGTTGACAAGAAATGAGTTTGTGTGTGGATGGTTGTGTGGCCCATGACAGACTGGTGGCCAATTTGGGTTTTACCCTGCTTCTCGCCTTGGATCAGCCGGGATGGGCTCTTGCTCCCCTTGCAGCCCAGTCAGGGATTGATGTGTTGGAAGATGAATAAATGAATGAGACCTTTGCAAACCAAAAAAGGTCCAATCTACCTCCATTTTCCTTTTTGACCCAATTCTAGAATATCTTCAGAGTATGAAAAGCTACAGCAATGAAAGAACTCATTAAAAATCTTCTTTGGTAGGTGTGTCCAAAATGTCACCATTGGTTCCAGATGGATAGACAGACAGATGAGGACTATAGGATCTGAAGTTTGGTGGAATTTTAAGTAAAAGGGCACCACTGGGATAAAATACTTTGTTTCATACCTCATAAGGGAACCCAAAAGCTCAATCTGTTTGGCTAGTTAAATTAAAGTGATGAGCTTCATTGCACAGTGACTGCCTTCATTGCAACCATTGTCTGTTTTAACACTGTCAGATCCTGTGCCCTTCATGGCTGAGAAGAGAAAAAGTACATGTTAAGTCAAAGTGATCATGTAGTCAAATGCAACTTGCTCCTGTGAGACTTCCCTCTATCTCCGTTTTAAATGATGTTAATGCAAATCAAGAGGGAGTAGAGGACTAAGTGCGATAATGTGAGATGAATACAAATTCTTATCGTTTAACATAAAACTCTGCTCGTTTTAATTTCTAACTCCCATGTTCATTGACGGCTTTACAAATAGTATTTGTTAAAAAATTTATAACTGCAAATTGAAACGGAACAACGAATGTGGCGAGCCGCGAGAAGTTTTCTATTAAAAAAAGGGGCAAAAAAGACTAAACTTGAAAAAAATGATCTAATTACCAGTGTTGTGAAAATTTAGCTTGAACAATTGTGGTCACCTATGGTCACCAGCTGTGGGTGGTGACCGAAAGAATGAGATCGCGGGTACAAGCGGCCGAAATGAGCTTCCTCCGCAGGGTGGCTGGGCTCTCACTCAGAGATCGGGTGAGGAGCTCTACCATCCGGGAGGAGCTCGATGTCAAGCCGCTCCTCCTCCAGTTTGAGAGGAGCCAGATGGGGTGGTCCGGGCATCTAGTCAGGATGTCTCCCGAGCGCCTCGCGGGTGAGGTGTTTCGGGCATTTTGCACCAGGAGGAGATGCAGACCCCGGACCCGCTGGAGAAACTATGTCTCACAGCTGGCCGGGGAACGACTTGGGATTCTCGCGGATGAGCCGGAGAATGCAGCCGGGGTGAGAAAGGCCTGTTGCCCCCGCGACCCGACCCCGGAACAAGCGGAAGATGACGGAACGGAACGAACGGAACAATTGTTAATTTATGATAAACAATAACCACAATAATTTCTTTTTTTTTCAAACGAATCTTCTTTACCTTTGATCAACATGTCTTGCATTTAGAAAAATCTCCTTTGAGTAGTTTAGAACATCGAAAAAAAATCCTGTACTTGAGCTCAGTTGTTTGACCAAAGCTTTGTTTTTTTTGTTTTTGGTTTAATTAATGCTTCCTGAATCCTCCTTTGTGGTCAGGAGACCAATCAGATCCATGAACCAAATGGAAGCCGATCTTTGTAGTGATTACTTCTCTATTTGGAACAAAGGAAATGCAGGTTGTGGATCTGCCTTGTAACCAACCATGCATGAAATAGAAGCCACTCCTCTGTGGGTCTTTGTAGACATACAACCAATCCATGAAATTGATGTCTGCATTAACTTGCCTCACACGGCCTCGTGGTCGGCGGTGTACGTTTAAAATTCAACTAAAAAGTTGACCTGTGTCATCCTGATCTAAATCCACCAGGACTACCAGGAGGTGGTCGTCTGGAGGTCGAAGTTCTTTTCTAATCCCTTTGAGACAATCAGGAAACAACCTCTATCTCGAGCATGAACCGTAATTGATCAGCTGATTAGTTCAATTCAGGTTTTATGGGTTGGGACATTATGAAAAAAAATGCAATACAGGGACAGTACATGGGAATATGCCAGTGTTAGCCAAAAGGCTGTTTGTTTCTTTTCGGAAGTCTCTCGATAGACACCAAAAGATAGACCCCAAAAGATCAAAAACAAGACTACACATTTCCATGACGATATTACACACAAAGGTTGTAAATTACACAACACACTTAGTATAAACAGAATTTAGGCTAAAAGTATATTAGCAATAAAAAAAATCCAACAATAAAGCAGTTGATTAATAGCAATAATAAAGAAAGACGTAATTAATATGATAATTAGAACTGTAATTATACAGAATCAAAAATGGTGGCATGTTGAGAACAAACCTATCTGTAGGAATATAATGAATTTTTATTTTTAAATCTAATTCAACAAAAAAAACATATCGATCAACAGGTGGATTGGTGCGGCATCAGCAATAACTAGGACGCTGCATCGGTCTGTTGTGTTAAAGAGAGAGCTGAGCCGAAAAGCAAAGCTCTCGATTTATAAGTCGATCTACGTTCCAACCCTCACCTATTGTCACCAGCTGTGGGTGGTGACCGAAAGAATGAGATCGAGGGTACAAGCGGCCGAAATGAGCTTCCTCCACAGGGTGGCTGGGCTCTCACTCAGAGATCGGGTGAGGAGCTCTGCCATTCGGGAGGAGCTCGGTGTCGAGCCGCTCCTCCTCCAGGTCGAGAGGAGCCAGATGGGGTGGTTCGGGCATCTGGTCAGAATGCCCCCCGAGCGCCTCGCGGGCGAGGTGTTTTGGGCATGTCCCACCGGGAGGAGACCAAGGGGCAGACCCTGGACCCGCTTGAGAGACTATGTCTCACAGCTGGCCGGGGAGCGACTTGGGATCCTTCTGGGTGAGCTGGAGGTTGCAGCCGGGGGGAGAGAGAGGCCTGGGCTGACCGTTTGAGGCTGTTGCCCCCGCGACCCGACCCTGGAACAAGCGGAAGATGACGGAACGGAAAAACGGAACGAAAAAAACATATTGAAACAACAAAGTATAGAAGGACAAGCAACAGTATGTCAGTGTTTTGTCCGGTGGCGTTGTTCCACATGTCACCGTTTCTGTGTGGAATTGATAGGCGTTCCAACTCTGTGCAAACGCATAATTTTATCTGAATCTAGAGTAAATAATATGAATGTATATTTCCCAGTCCTAGTTGGGAGGTAGTGTCTGATTCTGATCAAGTCTACACGAGAGTTGGCCTCGCTAACAAATCGCGGGCTGTGACCACATCCCTAATTACAACAATCTGGCCAATCACAGAATTGCAGTGAAGCTGACATGGTCAGCCCAACGTAATAAAAAGAAGTGTTTCCAAATTGTAAAAAAAAAATCCAGCCTAGCAATATTTTTATATTGTTGAAAAATTGAATTCAACAAAACTACATCAAGTTCCTATAGTGTCGCCGCTAACCATGATTGTTCTTCAACATTAAGTTATCCAGCTCGGACAGGCTGTTATCCTTGCTTGGGGGTTCTGCAAGACTCGTTTTGGTAAAGTTCAAGCTTCATGAGAATAAAAAGAAGTCATGCACTGTGGAGAATTGCCCAAGGTTCTTACTTCAGCATGAATGATCACTTACCCAAAAATGTCTCAAAGCATTGATAGGTATTGTTACACAGCATAAGGAAATTTCTCAAAGAAACAGGACATGTTGTTACCTTTTTGAGCCAGATTACCACCATAGGCTCTGCTGAGTCCAAATATGTACCAGAGGTCCAGTTGATAACACGGCCTCATAGAGTACTTGCATCCATTTCTCAACTATTTTTTTTCTGATTTTTAAAGAACTGAATATTGTTGACATCCTTCTGTCTCCAGAGACAATGGAGTCTACACCTTGATACTTACCTATTTGTGCACCGTTGGTTGAGGCCGAATAAGACAATGCGAGAGCTGAAACTCCGACCGCACTTGCTGTAAATATGATAGTTGGTATGAGTCATGGGGGAGCAGTGGCAGTCTGACTATTTGGCTGTTTTTGGGTCTTTGTGGCCTTGCAATGAATCGCTCTATTTTCCTCACCCTGCTTGATACCGATTTTGACAGTTATACGTCACCCATAGTGGTCGGAGGTCACTCATTTGAGATCTTCTGCGATGATGTTGCACAACTGTAAATTCTTCTCACAGGCATCTTTGTACCACGGGGTAGGTCATCCTTTGAGCTAAGCGAAAGTAAAATACTTCCTTTTTGATAAACTAAACATTATAGACACTGTAGTGATTTGTAGTAAGAGGAGGGAAGAGGTGGAGGAAAAGCTGGAGAGATGGAGGTTTGCACAAGAAAGAAGAGGAATGTACTCTGTCTTACTCTGTCAGAGTAAGACAGAGTACATGTGTGTGAATGAGAGGGATCCAAATGGAAAAGTGATGTTACAGGGAGAAGAGATAAAGAAGGTGGAAGATTTTAAGTACTTGGGATCAACAGTCCAGAGCAATGGAGAGTGTGGAAAAGAGGTGAAGAAGCAAGTTCAGGCAGGCTGCATCGGGTGGAGGAAAGTATCAGGTGTGATGTGCGACAGAAGAGTTTCAGCTAGAATGAAAGGGAAAGTGTACAAAACCGTGGTGAGACCGGCCATGCTGTTTGGGGTGACCAGCTTGGACAGGATTAGAGTACATCAGAGGAACAGCACATGTTAGAGGTTTTGGGGATAAAGTTCAAGAGGCAAGACTGAGATGGTTTGGGCACGTACAGAGGAAAGAGAGAGAGTCCATAGGATGAAGGATGCTGGATTTGGAACCACCAGGAAAGAGGACTAGAGGAAGACCAAAGAGGAGGTTCATGGACCCAGTGAAGGAAGACATGAAGAAAGTTGGTGTGACTAAAGAGGATACAGCAGATAGGGTTAGATGGAAGAAACTGACTTGCTGTGGCGACCCCTGAAGGGAAGTGCCGAAAGAAGCAGAAACATCTTTCTTAAAAATGCGAATTCAAAGAAAACAACTATGCACCAAAATGATAGAGGCCAAAAAAAACAAAACAGCAAAACTAAGGTATTTAATGATGACATTAATGACATTAGTGACTACAATGACAATTAGCAGAGAAAGACAGCATTAATTGAATAAATAAAACTTAATTAGCTGCCTGGATATTCCAGTGCTGTCAGTCTTCCAACTCATCAGGGTAATAAAAAAACAGTCCGACAAGACATCAGTGCTTGGGATAATTGAGGTCGCTGAGCTATCACATGCCCAACCTTGACATGGGAGGAATAAAATAAGCAAGTAAAGAAAGAGGAAGGCAAGACATTCGTTCTAAAAACAGAGACATTTCTTTTTTTTTTTTTTTTTTTCTATACCTGTCCTGTCCGGCGTTGTGACAAGCAGAATGATGATCTGTATGTCAAGTATTGCTGGGCAGTTTTGTTCTACCAGGGTCAGCACAATGTGCCGACCATGGCAAGCTTTATTTGTTTATTTTAAATGCTTTACAATCAAAATATATATATATGCTTTCTGCGCTGGACCTGACAGGAATTACTAAGGAGAGGGCCGTGGGTAGGTGGGGTAAAAAAGAGGAGGGATAGGGTACAGAAGAAGAAGAAGAGAGGGGGAGAAAGTAAAAAGAAAATCTGAAGTTGTAGTATGCCGCATCACAACCAACCTGCTGGATTATCTGAGGGGAAAAAAAAAAAAAAGTACAAGCAAGAGTTTAAACCAGTTATAAAACTGACACATACAACAAAACCTTCTAGAACAAATGATGTACAACACAAACACATGTTACTAGAGTTATAATAATATTGGTTGAAAGCAAGGACCATAGCGGACAGTAAACAGAGTGATATAGTGTGCGAGTGTGAGTGAAAGTACATGCATGCTGCCGATGTGAACCATGTGCTTATTAGGACCAACGGATTGTCCCCAGCCCCAAAGGATTGGAACGAGGGAGGCAGAGACACACGCTACCCGGGCCCACGCCCATCCAGATCCCGGGACCCCGAAGCCGGGCCGAGGAGCCGCCCACCCACCCAGCAAGGCGCATAGAGAAACCCCTGCCAGAACCACTCCAGCACCAAGGAGCACGGGCCTCCCCGATGCCAGGACCCACAGGCCTCGGGGCAGACGCGGCAACCGTACCCCACGGCCCTAGGCGAGCCCAGGGGTGACAGAAGTCAAGGCCCGGACCGAGAGGGGAGCACTCACCCCAAGGGCCCAGGGACCCGACAATCCCCGAGCCGGGGCTCAACCCGGGGCCCAGCAGGGCCAGGCTACCCCACATGCAGCCGCCACAGCCCAACACAGCCTAACAGAGACATTTCTGAAACAAAAAAAATGGGCTTTGAAAAATTGAAAAGAAGTGAAACCAACTAATTGTCTTTATAAGCTTTTTTTTTTTTTTAATCAAATTTCTGAGCTAAGAAAATAGACCGTGTTCATTCACATTTCTTACAAAAATTTTTACCTCACATAAGCACAATTCCCCCTTCTTCAATAGCTTGGGACAAAGTTTCCGCAGCAGATGGTTCAAACTGTATCTAAAAGTGGAGCCACTTATTCTGCTCCAGGCGGACATCACTGCTTGAGCCATGGCTAAAATCACATTGTACTGATAGTTCTCCAGCCATGCCCTGAAGCAAAACACACTGTAAGCTGTTAACTGACCTGCAAGCTGACTAATGAGCATACTATAAGCATCTCACCACCGTGGCAAGGTGGGATACGTAATGTGTGTGAACATAAAAGTCAAATCTGGAACGAATTTCTTGAGATTCATGGTTAAAGCAGAAAAAATACAGTCTATATATTTATATAGATATAACTATATAACAACATAGATATAACCCACAAATACAGACTAAGAAAATTATTTCAATCTGATTTTTTCCCCCTTCTCACTAACAATGAACGATTGCATAAATAGTCATTTTATAAAAACACTAAATAAAAAACAGTAATTGTACACCAATAAATGCAAATCAGTGTTCGCAGTTTTAGATGCGAAAATATTAAACAGGATGTTAATAAAGAAACAATGCGGCCCAGGAGAAATTCAGCACCAAAAAATATGAATGAGGAAAATGGATGTCATGACTGTAATGGAGATTTTAATAAGGACGATGGATTGAGAGAAAACTGTATGTCCAGTGTATTGCAGTGAGTTACCCTTAACACTCCCAGATCTACCAACAGTTTATTCAAATAGACCATCCATCCATTCATTCATTTTCTGAGCCGTCCATACCCAACAAGGTTGCAGGGGGTGCCCGTCCATACCCAACAAGGTCGCAGGGGGTGCTATACCCTGCTCCCTTGGAGAGGAAGCGTAAACTGAATATACTTTAAAATAAAATATTAGAAGTTGGCCACGGTTTAAACTAGTAATATCATTTTAACGTGTTAATTCGATTAAGTAATTATGCCGTATTTTAACGCATTAAAAAAATTAATGCAATTAATTATGACGTGATAACGGTGGCGAGCCAATGCTTGCGCATTCAAATTTTGGCCCGTAGTTTTCTATCCGTACTAAATCGCCTGCGCTGACAAATTAACAAGGCAGCGGTGGGCATGGGTGCGCACCCTTTTGGCCTTTTGGTCCACAAACAAAAAAAAAGTGTTCTTACTACTTTAATTATTAAAAATCTTGGGCAAAATATGCACCGAAATGCAAAAAAATAACGTGCTTATTTTTCAAAATGTTCTGAGGAACGGGGGTTGAGAGTGGTGAGGGGAAATGCCTCCTCACACCCCTGAGCAAGTTTTTATACAAAAATAATAGAGACGGGACAATAAATGAAAACATAATAATTTGTAGTTTTTTTTCAAAAAGTAGTTGTCCTACCACCGGAGCGACTCCAGCCTGACATACCATCTAAACATAAAATATGTTTAGGCGAGTGTGGCTACCGGGAGCTCGTTCCGCCAAGCCAAGCTAGCTGAATTTGGCAAGCGAATGAGCAAATCCACAACAGAGAAATTAACAAATACTATCGCAAAGTGGGTTGCTGTTAATTACAGGCCAATTTCTATTGTTGAAGATAAGAACGAACCGTAACCTTTGTTTTACTTTTTTTAATGATGCACCTGGCCTCATGAGGCACAATTCACCAATCATAAACTGAATTTAAAATATTCTCTTCTTATTGTTTTCAATTGATTACTCATACAGTATATTTTTTTTCAATATCATAGAATTCAAATTCTTTATCAGGAGACTTTTAGCAGATATGACGTTAAAATGTGGTTAATCCGACTAATTAATTACAAACCCTGTAATTAATTTGATTACCGTATTTTCCGCACTATAAGGTGAACTGCATTATAAGGCGCACTCAATAAATGACATTTTTAAAAACTTTTTCCATATATAAGGCACACCGCATTAAAGGCTGTACAACTTTGTCTTCTGACTGTGGCCATCTCGCTTTGTTCCCGCGGAAACTCTGTTTAGTCTTCTTTACTTGGCACAGCGCATCCTCTTGCTTCCCCCACTTCCTCACCATTGATTCGTTGATGTTAAACTCTCTCGCTGCTGCTCTATTCCCATGTTCTACTGCGTGACCGATCGCCTTGAGTTTAAACTCTGCAGTGTAACAGTGTCTCTTGGTAGGAGCCATTTCCGGTGCTTTACACAAACACACAAATGGAAATGAGATGCCCTTTCATATATCCCAGCATGCACCGCGCACTACTTCTTCTACGGGGGGAAATGGAGTCGGCGGCTGCTTAGCACAGTTGCGACACCTGTTGTAGCTCAATATTAATCCATATATAAGGCGCTCCGGGTTAAAAGGCGCATCGTGGACTTTAGAGAAAATTTAAGGTTTTTAGGTGCGCCTTATAGTGCGGAAAATACGATAATTTTTTTTCAGTGTTAAAAACATTGCTCAGTTTTTGCTCGATACCAATACGACAGCGTTACATGGTTGCAAAACATCAATGGTTGCCCATTCATAATGACAAACGCTTAGACCATCGTGGCCCCAGGTTGAAAGCCAAAAATGTGCATCAAAAATGTGCATAAAAAATGTGCATCAAAACCCACATGGTGGAATCAGCCTTTGACAAAGAAGGTTTAATTAACAAAACATCCCATTTTAGAAAGCACTGGGTAACACAACTAATACTCTCATAAGAAAAGATCTGACGAAACAAATAACTATCGAAAACAGAAACAGATGCACAAACACATCCCAAACACAATGGACTGGCAGAGAACAAAGAAAACCAATTGGTCTGTTTTCAAGAAGGAGGAGAACTAATTAAATGTAGAGGAGATTAGCATATTAAACTCGGCGTAGTGATGAACAGGAAGTTCCAAAGAAAGAAAAGAAGATGTTTGGGAATAAACCTGCAGAATGAAGATGGAGGAAAACAGGGAACAATGGAAAATCTAAAGAGAAAAGTTAGAACGGAACTGAAAGAATTCCTGTGGCTGCTGACATACACGTTCCAAAAATGCCCTGAAGGACTGAGATGTGGAGGAGAACTCATGACTCATTGTCATGTTCAAGAAAGCAGGTGCAGATGGTTTGAGCTTTGTGACATGGTGCGTCATCCTCCTGGAGAACACATCAAAAGATAGCCATTTTTTATATTACCCCCGAACTGCGATGAAAGACCATTATTAGCTAGAATTCCCCATTTCTATGGTCTGGAGATCTTTTTCTCATCAGTTGTCACCAACCTGATGTGAGATTGACTTTCATCTCACCTTTGAGACTCACTTCAAGCATTCCTGAGAGACAGCTCTGAAATATTTCTAAACTCCGTCCTGCCCTTATTCTCCGAATATGAATCCAAACTGAACTACTGCAATGCACTTCCTGTCGGGATCCTCGACAAATCCATCCGGAAACAGCGAGGGTCCTGTTGACAGGTGTGTAAACATGAGTGTATCACCTTTATCCTTAACTCACTCATGACACTGTCTACCTATCTCTGCTGGAACTGAAGTAAGTCTGGCCTCTTCACCTTCCGATGCATTCATGACAGCACTCCCAAAATAATTTGCGGAACTTCTCAACCCACACAACCACAGCATGATCCCTTGGCTTTTCAAACGCAGACTGGCTCATCCCCACCAGCACCAAGACTTACCCAATGGGGGACCTGGCTTTCTGCTCTAGTTATTCTCACTTGTAGAAGAGTCTCTGACAGCCTAAAGGCTCCACACACTCTGGAAAGTTTTACAGAGAGACACAAAAGCTTTATACTTTATTCTTTAATTATCAAAGTATTTTTAAGACCAGATATTTCGAACCCCTTGATGACAATATATGATATCGTTTTTTTCAGGATAATTTGATTAAAAAAAATTCTTGATTAATTTTTTGTGCCTCCAAGCTTTACTTTTTTCTTTTTATTAATCATCCACTTTACGATACTGACAACACGTTTCTGCACTGCCCTGTAAAGCCAGAGGTGTCAAAAGTACCAACATTTTCTACTCAAGTAGAAGTATAGATACAGAGTTAAAAAACTACCTTAATAAAAGTAGAAATGTCAACTCAAGTTTTTACTCAAGTAAAAGTAAAAAGTAACCTTTTTCTAAACTACTTAAAGTAGAAAAGTAATAGTAATTTTCAGAAAAAAAAAGAATATTATTGACAAAAGCGTATGAACTTATTTTTTTAACTATTATCACATGCTTTAAGGAGCAGAAAATATGATAATAAATGAAAGTGTTGTGGTGTGAAACTTTATGAAACATTTATTTCTTAATAATCTTTATTGGAAATCGATTAATGAAAACAATCAAATGTATTAACATAAGCAGGGGATAATGTAACGTCCCTTCAGCTGGTAAGCTTTTTTCTGCATCACCTAATTTAACCAACTTCAGCAAACACAAACACACTCAATGTAAAAAAAAAAAAAAGAAAGAAAGAAATTAAAATAAATAACCAAAAGGCTTTTTTAAACATTGAAGGCAGATAGTTTTCAAAGTTCTTTGAGGCAATATTGAATAGTCTTTTACAAGTTGCTAATGTTTGGAGTGCCACATACAGCCTGCGTGACACCTGGAACACAGCGGGGCGGCTGGAGGGGTGTAATATATGTGCATGCATGCGCGTGCTGTGTGTCACGTGTTGAAGTGATAAAGCAAGAGGAAGTCATATTGAGATTGCGTTAGTTTTCCACGCTCAGTTTAAGCTGAAGGCAATCAGCTACGCGGAGGAACATGGGAATCGAGCCGCCGCGAGAAATTTCACCATTAACGAGTCGATGGTTCGTAAGTGCAGTACAGACAGTGACTTTGACAGCGAGGAGCGAAGTGGACCTGCTCTGTTGGATTTTGCACAGCTGTTCGATTCCGAAACAGAGGATGAGGACTTTGACGGATTTGAATGAAGACTATTACCGGTAATGTGCTTGTTTAGTATCGTTACTACTTAAATAAAGCACAACCAAACTCAGTTTTGTTCCCGATCTATTTTTTAATACGCACATTTGCATGCTTGTGTGTGTGTGTTGTTGTAAGGCGGTGTGTTTATTGAGACTCTGCCTTTTCGTACGGTGCGCCTAATGGTCGTGAAATTACGGTACTATATATTATAAACATGTAATGTCTTTCTTTTGTTTTTGATTTGTTCATTGCAACAATAAAATTCTGATTCGTCCTTAAAGATTAATTATTTCCTTCTCTGTCGCATTGTTGGGGTCACCGGTTGAAAGTCATTCGCCAGAATCCGCAGCCACCAAACCGTGTTACTTCATGTACTGTCAGAGTAAAACCACACATGCATACAAACTCCCCAAGCCTAACACCAAAAGGTCAGAAAGGTTTTGTTTTTATCATGAGTGATGTCTATGCATTGTCACCCCGAGCCATTTTCAAAGTGTTGCGATACCGAGCCTCTCTGTTTCAGTGACACTTTGGTCCTGAAAGTGCCTTCAGGCTCCCGAGCTGAAAATGTATCGCTCTCGAGCCGACCTACAACTCGCCAGGTCATTTGTGTCTGGAGGCACTTAGAGGACAGGGAGGTGGCTTACTCACTCCCCCCACCTTACTTTATGTTCCTCCCGGTTCTCCCTCTTCTACTGTTACCAATGCAGAAACCTTCTAAATATTTAAAAAATTAAATAAATGAAAAAAAATAAGACTGATACTTTTAAGCAGTTAACGTTAAAAAAAAAATAAATTAGCGTTCATGATCTAGAAAAACATGTCTATCCCAATCAAGTAGCGGTGGGATTTTAGTTTTTAAATATCACTTTAACTTCTTAAAATGAATAAAAATTCTTCAAGTTCAGCTAAAATAGACTGAAAGGGATGAAATATGTAAAAAAAAAAAAAACAAGAACAACAAAAACAACAACAAAACCCAGACAATGCATACCAACAAACAGCACAATATCTCAGGGTATTAAATATGTAGACACGCTCTAATTTGTTTTTATTTATTTATTTGTATGGTAAATGTTGATTGATGAAGTTGGTAAAAAAAAACACCAAAACATTTTGGTCAGAAAAAAAATATTTGCAAAAATAATTTGAAAGGGAAAAAAAACCAAAACTTGCCAATATTTGTCCAAATTTTTGCAGTCTCACTTGTAATTTCGAGACAAAAAAAAAATCGACTAGGGTTTAATAGTCATAGGTGACGCTCAAAAAAATTGATAGATGAAATATGTTACTTTATAATTAATGGCCTTATTTTTACTTATTTATTTTGCAGTAAAAAAATGTAACTCTGTACTTTTATGATGATGTTTCTACTAACAAAAGTCACAGAAATTTACTGTACATTTGCTCACTTTGCTGGATGTAGCTTTAACAATGATTTACTTATGATGCCAGAAATTTACAACACTAACATTTTTCTAAAGTGTACTGTATTTTTAAATAAATTAAAAAAAAATACAGTCTACTCTTTTATAGAAAAATTGAATTTTTTGTTAAAGAAAACATAAAACAAAGCTTCACAAATACGTATGTTTATTTACGAGTTGTCACCATTTGAGAAACATGCAGATGAGAAAGAGACAGAGCATATTGGCAGAAAGATGCTGGGTTTGGAACCACCAGGCAGGCGGCCTAGAGGAAGACCAAAGAGGAGGTTAATGGATACATGAAGAAGGACATGAAGATATTTGGCGTGACCAATGAAGATGCAGGAGATAGGGTTGGATTAGAGGTCCCAAACTATGGTCCTTGAGGGCTGTTGTCCATAAGGTTTTCTATGTTTTCTTGCATTTACACACCTGATCCAGCTTATTGAGCCATGTGCCAAATTGTATTGGCTATTGAAAAAAGTAGGATCATACACACATTGGTTCGTAAACAGATCCTTGTCTGACGAGCAAAGTTTTAATCAAACTGATGATTACCAATAATATGGACAAAACAACGGCTTTCTGTTGAACGGTGATGCCAACGAGCAGCCACACACCTGCCAGTAACGTGAACGTTAATTGTGCAGCGGAGGGAGAAAGAGTTGCAGGCAACCACCGGAGCTTTTAACAGCCGGTAGGAACTCCGATCCTAACACAGCGCGCCTGATGTGCGCGCTCTAGATAGGGTGAGGGGTGGGGAGCTAGAGAACCCAGCAGGTCTTGAGTAGTTCTGTAGATCAGGATGAGGTTTGGATCATCTCTTGTTTGGTGGCGAGCACATTTCAAACATGGCGCTAGCACCACCCACCAGACACGTCCAAAGATGGCGCTCGTACCGCCCACCAGACACGTCAAAGAGGTCCCACCTGCCACATCGTGTATATATATACTGTCAATATATGTAAAAGTTTGTCCACACAAAAGATGGTCAGTACTTTGTGTGGCTTCATGTTTCAATTCAACTTTTTTCTGGAATTCCTAAATCTTCATTTTGTCTCACACTTTTTTGCCATGAAAAGCTTAAAAATGAAACATATTTTGTTCAGCAGGATTTACACGGAGGATCCAGTAACCTGTAGAGTAAGCATTTATACATGTATTTCATGCCTCAAAGCTCTGCAAGCTCTGATCAGAGAAATAAAACCAGTGTTGCAGAATGATAATATTCTAACATATTTTAGGAGACAAATAAATGTGTACGAACATGTGGCCTGGATTTCAACACGCACACCCACAGGCTCGTACACATATGCATGCAAATGGACCGAATACAAAATTTTAGAGCACACAGACCTTTTGAAGTTGAGCTAAAACACTGAGATGGGGGTGTTCGCAGAACACGATGTTACACATTGAATCCTAAATCTGCTCGCTCGGTTTTTTGTGTTTGCTGCTCGCTCTCCCTCCGGCAGCCAATTCCTTATCTCCAATGCAAAATGCTGCCAAGAGGATTCAGGCATAAATCCTCTGGAAGAATGATTAGCCCACTGTTGGCATTGCGCAATTGTCCAACCATGTGGGGCTGTGTTTAAGGGGCTAAATGAGGTTGGATGAAACCTCTGTGGGAGTGAAAATATACATGTCTGGACAGTCTTTAATATACTCCTTGATGGTTTTCTTAAAGACACAAATGTGCCAGGAGGATTTGTCTACTTTCTTTTATTTAGTACACCTCCCTAAATGTGGTTGTTGTTAGCCCGTGCATCACTTGGTGCAATAGGTGTTAACACTCAAAAACACTGCATATCCGTGCAGTAAGTACAGACCTCCTGCAGCTTCTTAAATTTACATAAATCATTTCAAAAACTCGTCTTTGACATTAAAGTCACTGTGTGGAGCAGTCATCATGGCTTACTGCACAGGGATTGACATCGAGAACCCCCACCAGCTTACCTGTTCCCTGTGCATAATCATCTGCATAATGTAGAAGTGAGACACGGGAAAAAGACAGACAAAACACTATTCTTGATGTAACACTAAAGGGCAGAGTTTCTAATCATTTCGTCCCATTGATTGACCCGAAGCAAAAGCTTAATTGAAAAAGGAGCGTAAACCCGAACATCGCAAGTTGAGAAAGCTGTGGTAACAAGAATTTGGATTTATATAATTGTATTGGAACAATTTATTGTTCCCCCGGGCCGGTAGGGGGCGCTAGCGATCTAATGTTTACTTGCGTTCAGAAGTAGGAAACAGGAAGTAAGTTGTCAGAGAGAAGAAGACAACGTGTTAAGCTAGCAGTGCCAGAGACCATCCTAGTTTGAATCTAATCATCATCCATCCACACTTTTCGAGCCCTTTGAGCGGCAATATGAGTGAGTAATTTGTTATGTTCATGATAGTATGTTTGTTTGTAGCATTATTTTCAAATGTGTATGACTAGATGCTCATTTATTTGTCTTCTGTATGTTTACAGTTTCACACTTCTTTCTATTAAATTCTAAAAAAGCTACAACGGACTGTTTTTTGGAAGAATTGATGGGAAGGAGAGTTTAGCTAGCTGTGAATCCCAACTAGGACACGGGGTCACGTTGGGTGCAACAGTACAATAATACATAAAATAGATTTGCTGCGTGTGAGATTTATTGGTATCTACAGAGTGATAATGGCCTTCTGTAAAGTATACTTTATATTTAGTATGATTTTTTTTGTATGGAAATAAATAAATAAATATGCAATAGGGTGCGTTGAAACAATAACGAAAGCTTAATCAAATCTCACCGGAATTTTGTTTTTTAAATCCTCATTAACCAACTTCTATCAAACTAAACTGAGCATCATCATCATCAAGATTTATGTCAATTCCTACGTAAATATTCAAGACATCTCTATTACTAGAGCTCACCACCATTTTCTTGAGGCAAGTCTGCAACAAGACAAATCATTCTTAAAAAGTGTGAACAATTTACTGTAGAATTAGTTAAGTGTGACGTCATCCTCACCCTTCTGCGCCATCAAAATTAAGCCAACTCAGTGTGTAGTTTTTGCCTCATGGTAAATTTTTAAAGCCAAAAATCCGAAGCTATTGGTCCAATCTGCACTGCCATGGGAACCACCTTGCCAACTCAGGACAAACTTTTTGAAGGAGCACATCCCTGTCCCTGTAGACCAATTTGTCTGATTTAAGCCCTCCTCACATAAAAAAAAGTGATGGGGCGGCGAAGCATCGATATGGAAAAGAACTTGGCATATTCGAGCTCTGCTCGAGCATCCATTTGACTCATTGAGCGTTGCACCTCTTAACTTTTGGCCTATAGTGAAAAAGGCCAAAAATTAAGGCCTTTCTGAAATCTACTTTACAGATAAGTACTCGACAAATGATCGACCATTGGTTCGGTGACACTTATCTGACGAACGTTGTGCTATAACCTGAAGGTTTTTGGTAGAAAATGTGCCGTTAACCGACCAATTTTGAGTGATCACAGATACGCCATGGTCTAGTTGGTGACATGTCTCTTATCACTTGGCAATATGTCACCAATGCGTCTGTATTACATTTACGAAGCATCACCTAACAGTCTGCGAGAGCCTTTAATTGAGCACTTTTCGGTCGATTGTTGGCTTACAAGCAAGACGGCACTGTTGGTTGTTCAGACGACATGCGGTCTATTTAGATCACTTCATCTTCCAATTCAACCCTTTCATCTCAAACGATTCACACACACAGAAAAATCTCCGCGATTTTTCTAGATGTGGGTGCATCTCATTTTATGTGAGTAGAACCTACTGTCTGGCTTACTGGTGGGCGGAGTTTGGCAGGAGTCTCCACCCACCAGGAAGCAGACTATTAGAAACTGACTAGAAATTAATAATTGATAAAGTTAAGAAATTATATACGGTAGTATAATGTAACATTTGGTTGTTGTGGTTTCATTCATAGTCTTTTTCCCTCAATTGTTTTTGTGGCAATTTAGCCACTAAATATGTCATTTTTCGGAGGAGAAATGAGATGCCTTTTAATTGGGGAAAATTTTTAAAATTCCTTTTTCTCACAGTTCCATGAAAACAGAGATATGGACTCACTCTGGTTGTTTTTACCTAACAAACCTGACCTCCACTCATGTTGTCTTTGCTTTACATGTCTACAACCCATCATCCAAATGCACCAGGCACTGTTCCTGAATAATTTAACATCAGTAGCATTTTAAGTGATTAGAAAGGTTAAGGAGTTGTCCTTGCATTTATTAATGCTTCCTTGATCTTTTTATTAATAGAAAAAAATGTCAAAAAAAAAATATTGAACTGAGGCAGAGGTATGAAAAGTGCTTTGAGGCTGACAGGATAGATAAAAGGAACATTTTTATCGACGTAAAAAGAGGGTTTTGTTTGGCTCTGTTATAGTACAAATAGGATTTTTGTTGTGGTTCCCTCAACCATCACCAGAGGGAGCCAGGGACCATCTCACCTTTCCCCCAATTCGGACTGATTGGACCACCTGCACCTGATTGGATCACCTGCACCGAATCTCCCAGCTGCCTATTTAAAGGCAGCCTCACGAGCATTCCTCGTCAAGTCTTTATGCCTTCCAACCCTTGCTGACACCCGACCCAGCAGATTTCCTTTGTATTTGAGATTGACTCTTTGATAACCATTTTGATCCTTCTTCTTTGATTACAGCTTTGCTGATCCTTGGTTTAATAAACCTTGTTTAAAGTCCTGCATTTGGGTCCTCCTTCCACATCACAACAATTTTAGCTAAACCAATTACATTTTGATTGGACAATTGTTTGTACGAGCACTGGAATAATAAATAGGAGCTAATACATTATAAAAAAAAAATGCACTTACTTGCCAATCCATTCCATATTTTTTTTTTGTGAGAGCACAAAACAGACAATTTTTAATCCAGAGGCTACTGTGTATTGGATAATGAACCCCAGTTTACACACCTCACACCACTTAGCTGACACATGACTGACTCTAATTCATTCCAAACACTTCAAAACACACCCGTAAGCTTAAGTGCAACCTCATTATGAACATGATGCAATTTAGATCAAATTTTGATAAGAGACCACATTAGCTTGCCCATGAGGGACCCGTTCGTACAGAGACCATGTGCTTTGTACCAAGCTTACTTTGTACTCTCGACTGCGTGACTACACAACTGAGGGGCAATTCAGCCTTTCCTGCAGAACGATTTAATCCTTATTTTTCAGGAAGAGTGGAGTGCATCTTCCTGCAAAATCTAATAAACTGTGCACTGCTCCAAGAACCACAGAGAGATAGAAGACTTAGATGTAAGACCAAATAACGATCAAAGGCCAAACTTGCTCAACCTCCCAGGCTGAAGACATAAAAAAAAAAAAAACACCCCCAAAAAACATTGAATTTCACTTTGTGATAGCTGTAATCTACTATATCCTCTACACACTATTTTCTGCTTTGATCAGTATCTACTTGATTCCAGTGAGATAAAATAGACGAAAAATACTGATGGTTGTATAAGCTAACACAAAAACGAAATGTGTGTTGAAAATGTTCCGTTCCGTCATCTTCCGCTTGTTCCGGGGTCGGGTCGCGTGTGTAACAGCTTCAAACGGGAAGCCCAGGCCTCTCTCTCTCCGGCTGCATCCTCCAGCTCCCCCGGAATGATCCCAAGTCGTTCCCCGGCCAGCTCTTAGACATAGTCTCTCCAGCGGGTCAGGGGTCTGCCCCTTGGTCTCCTCCTGGTCTCCCCCCGAAACACCTCGCCTGCGAGGTGCTCGGGGGGCATCCTGACCAGATGCCCGAACCACCCCATCTGGCTCCTCTTGACCTGGAGGAGGAGCGGCTCGACACCGAGCTCCGCCCGGATGGCAGACTAGGACACTGCATCGATCCGTCGTGGTAAAGAGAGAGCTGATCCGAAAAGCAAAGCTCTCGATTTAGCAGTCGATCTACGTTCCAACCCTCACCTATGGTCACCAGCTGTGGGTGGTGACCGAAAGAATGAGATCGTGGGTACAAGCGGCCGAAATGAGCTTCCTCCGCAGGGTGGCTGGGCTCTCACTCAGAGATCGGGTGAGGAGCTCTGCCATCCGGGAGGAGCTCGGTATTGAAAATATAAATGGAAAAACTCTCAACATATACTTCATGTACACTTTGGTGGATTTTCACCTTTAGCTCATCGCTTTGATTATGTCACATATCTCCAGGCAACCCCCATTTACTTTGCTCTTCTCTACTTTTCTCTACTCTCTCATTATCTCTCTCTTGTGTCTCGGCCTCAACTTGTTCTCACTGTTTTCATATTGATTAGAAGACCCCCTCTTCGGTGTGAGGCTGCCTTTGTGTGATCTAAAACCAATGAGATTTCTTCACATTCCTCTTTCGGCATGTCTGAAAACTCAATGTTAAAATTTCTACGCTCACAGCAATACGCTTGTATTTGTCATACGAGATGCTTCAGAAAAGGGTTACCAAGTGCTCATGTTTAAGTAGCTCAAATTTGCAATTCTTCAACTCTCCAAATAAACGTATGTTTTGGGATTTGTCTGAACATAAAGTTTTCCTGGCAATGACACAATAAAGCTACCAATAAACCTAACAAAAGATTATAAACACTGGGTTAATTTGCTACAATACCAATAATTAGCGAGCATTTATAGGTTTGGACCCCCAGTCTACTATCAACGGACAAAACGGAGAATGACCGCTAAACTGTTGTCAGTAATGTTGAACCCCTGTTACTGCTTCCATAAATCTGTGGACCATCTAGGGAGCAGCTTTAGTAACAGACTACTGCAACCCCGCTGCTCAAAGGAACAGTACAGAAAAAATTTCTGCTGTCCTCCATCAAACTCTTTAACCTTTCCTCTTCCAGACTGTAACTACCACTGTACATATTGCATACCACTAATAGTTTTTTTTCTTTAATGTACATACGTACATTACCCCCGTGGGGTAATTAGTGTGCTGGATTCCACCAATGGTGGAAGAAACTGGGGGTTTGGTGTCTTCTCCAAGGACATTTAATTATAAGCTCATCGGGAATCAATCTGGCAATTCCTTGGTCCAAAGATAGTGTTTCTACCACTGAGTATATGTAAACAAGTTTTTGTATTTTGGTTTCTCTTTCCTTTGGGTTCTTCTTTTTGGTTCTTCTGTTCTTCTCCTGCACTGTAGAAAGAAAGTTTTTTTCAATTTAGCCATTCAGGTAAGTGCCCGATGAAAGATATAAACTGTCGTATTTGATAACTAACAAAGACGGCCGGGTCTTTGTTAGGTAGGGGACCGGGCCGAGGATAAGCGAAAGATAACAGAACAAAGAAAACAAGGGACAATAGCTTTCTTGGGTTACAAGCTCCGGTTTTCTCTCAGTCTCTGCCATGCACGTGAATCTACAATGTTTGGGTGTGTCTCACTAACGTGGGTTTTTAAATTGTGGCGATGTAAGTTCTGCTAGCATGTAAAAATAATTTAGAAATCAATTTTCATGAATAAAAAAAAAAAACAATGATGTTTTAACTGTAAATTCAAATGATTGATCTATCCTGCATCCTTACCATTAAGTGTATTTGCATTTTTTTTCCAACTACCATATAAAGTGTCAACACATTAGCCACCGTTCTAAAGACCCTGGAAAAACAACCGAGATAGAAATGTTGTGATTTCAGAATGCAAGGGTCTCTGTGGGTCTGCTAAGCATGGGCGTAGACAAAGCTATACCCTCTGTGTTGGCAATAAACAGCAAAATTGAGGATTTAAAATCAAAGGAAAATGCTTGAAAAGTGTTATTGCTAGTATTTAATAAGTAGATTCTTGGCCAAACTGTTTTTGTTGGCCAGACTCTTTTTGTTCCACGAACAAATAAAGCTAGACAAAAAGTACTTTCTCGAATTAGCCATCCAATCTTTTTTTCGTTTTTAATAGACTATTGTTCATCCTATCCTGGATCATGATAGTTTTTTTCATTAACTAAGCTTAGATTTTCTTTGAACCCAAGTGCAAACCATTTGAAAAGCAATAACTCAATTCTGAGTGAAAATTTCAGTCGATGACTCATTTAATTATTTGTCATTCTCAAAAACTTCAATCAGTTTTTGTTCAAATCAACTTGAACAAAAAAAGGAAGTGACAATGTTTTTGCAGACTTATTGCAAAAAAGAAATTCCAACCAGCTACTAATTATTTATAAATGACTTCAACACAAGGTTTATTCATCTGTTTTGTCTTTTTTTTTTTGCGAGCAACACCACATGATCAAATCAAATCAGCCCATCGTTGTTCTGTGCTTTGATTATAAATAGATGTAGGAATCAGGGGATTTACACAATCACAAAGCTGAAGGAACATCATTAAAAATGTATTGCTTTGTGATTGTAAGTACGCTTACAAGAAAAAGGGATGTGATATAGCTTTCATGACGAGAAAATAACAACTCAATTATTCAGAAACGATGCAATTCGAATTAACTTTTAAAACCACAACCACAACTGATTCTTAAGTTTCTATTTTGAGGAACGCAGATAGAAAATGAAAGCTACTCTTTGATAAATAACAAATGACGAGTCGTTCATGCTAAAAACGACTTGTTTCGTTTAGAAACAGCAAACATACACTCACTGGCCACTTTATTAGGTACACCTGTCCAACTGCTTGTTAACACTTAAATCCTAATCAGCCAATCACATGGCGGCAACTCAGTGCATTTAGGCATATAGACATGGTCAAGACAATCTCCAGCAGTTCAAACCGAGCATCAGTACGGGGAACAAAGGGGAGTTGAGTGACTTTGAACGTGGCATGGTTGTTGGTGCCAGAAGAGCTGGTCTGAGTATTTCAGAAACTGCTGATCTACTGGGATTTTCACGCACAACCATCTCTAGGGTTTACCGAGAATGGTCCGAAAAAGAAAAAATATCCAGTGAGCGGCAGTTCTGTGGGCGGAAATGCCTTGTTGATGCCAGAGGTCAGAGGAGAATGGCCAGACTGTTCGGGCTGATAGAAGGCAACAGTGACTCAAATAAGCACCCGTTACAACCAAGGTAGGCAGGAGAGCATCTCTGAACGCACAGTACAGTCGAACCTTTGAGGCGGATGGGCTTTAGCAGTGACTCAAATAAGCACCCGTTACAACCAAGGTAGGCAGGAGAGCATCTCTGAACGCACAGTACGTCGAACTTTGAGGCGGATGGGCTTTAGCAGCAGAAGACCACACCGGGTGCCACTCCTTTCAGCTAAGAACAGGAAACTGAGGCTTCAATTTGCACAAACTCATCGAAATTGGACAATAGAAGATTGGAAAAAACGTTGCCTGGTCTGATGAGTCTCGATTTCTGCTGCGACATTCGGATGGTAGGGTCAGAATTTGGCGTCAACAACATGAAAGCATGGATCCATCCTGCCTTGTATCAACGGTTCAGGCTGGTGGTGGTGGTGTAATGGTGTGGGGAATATTTTCTTGGCACTCTTTGGGCCCCTTGGTACCAATTGAGCATCGTTACAACGCCACAGCCTACCTGAGTATTGTTGCTGACCATGTCCATCCTTTTATGACCACAATGTACCCAACTTCTAATGGCTACTTTCAGCAGGATAATGCACCATGTCATAAAGCTGGAATCATCTCAGACTGGTTTCTTGAACATGACAGTGAGTTCACTGTACTCAAATGGCCTCCACAGTCACCAGATCGTCAATCTCAATAGAGCATCTTTGGGATGTGAGTGGAACGGGAGATTCGCAACATGGGATGTGCAGCCGACAAATCCTAGCGGCAACTGTGCTAGGTGCCATTCATGTCAATATGGAACAAATTCTCTGAGGAATGCTTCCAGTTGAGATTTTGCCGGACTGAGAAATGTCCATATTTGGCAGTTTAAAATCACCTGGGATTTTCCGCATACGATTTAAAGCTTGACAGTTTAGAGGATTAGCAACAAAATAAACTGTTGGTGCGTCGGCCATTTGAAAAACGATTTGTCTTAAAGCAACACAGAACTCTAAGTTTTGAGTACCGTAATTTCACAACCATTAGGCGCACCGTACGAAAAGGCGCAGTCTCAGTCACACACCAACTTACAAAAACACACACGCAAGCATGCAAATGTGCGTATTAAAAAAATAGATCGGGAGCAAAACTGAGTTTGGTTGTGCTTTATTTAAGTAGTAACGATACTAAACAAGCACATTACCGGTAATAGTCTTTATTCAAATCCGTCAAAGTCCTCATCCTCTGTTTCGGAATCGAACAGCTGCACAAAATCCAACAGAGCAGGTCCACTTCGCTCCTCGCTGTCAAAGTCACTGTCTGTACTGTGCGGCTCCTCAGAAAGGATACCAGCTTTTGCGATAGCTCGGATAACAGTACCAGCAGACATGTTAGTCCAAGCATCTACAATCCATTGGCAAACTGTAGCGTAACTCGCCCGGCGCTGGGTTCCAATCTTCCACACTCGATTCCCATGTTCCTCCATGTATGTAGCTGGTTGCCTTCAGCTTAAACTGAGCGTCATAAGCGTGTCTCTTTGCCATTTTCAGGGTTAAAACAGCAATGTTGTGCATACAGCACATACCTTTTTTATACACAATCCACGCCCACACTTCACTCTTTAACGTTCTCATGCCTTTTCTTTCATGTTCCGCCTCACGGGCACCGCTTATTCTTTTAGTCCGCCTTTTCTCATATACAAGGTGCACCGCACGAAAGGGTGCACCGCTCATTTTGAAGAAAATCTAAGACATCTATATGCACCTTATAGCCTCTGAATTTACGGTATTTTTCTCCTTAACATGGATTCATCACATGCTTGATTTTGATGAATCGAAAGCTCTCGATTTACAAGTCGATCTACATTCTAACCCTCACCTATGGTCACCAGCTGTGGGTGGTGACCGAAAGAATGAGATCGCGGGTACAATCAGCCGAAATGAGCTTCTTCCGCAGGGTGGCTGGGCACTCACTCAGAGATCGGGTGAGGACCTCTGCCATCCGGGAGGAGCTCGGTGGTGAGCCGCTCCTCCTCCAGGTTGAGAGGAGCCAGATGGGGTGGTTCGGGCATCTGGTCAGGATGCCCCTCGAGCGCCTCGCGGGCGAGGTGTTTCGGGCACATTCCACCGGGAGGAGACCAAGGGGCAGACCCAGGACCCGCTGGAGAGACTATGTCTAACAGCTGGCTGGGGAACGACTTGGGATCCTTCCGTGTGAGCCGGGGTGAGAGAGGCCTGGGCTACCCGTTTGAGGCTGTTGCCCCCGCGACCCGACCCCGGAACAAGCGGAAGATGACGGAACGGAACGATTGATGTAGCTATTTTTGTTTGAACAATTTGTATGTGTCATTTGTGAGTAAAACATGAGTTATTCCTCACAATTACATTTGAACCTTCGCCAATCAGATTGTCACTTAAGATGCAATTGGTTGTGACTAGATGTATAAGATTTCTTTCCGGCTTCTCGAGGGAATCATAAATAAATTGTAAAGAAAATACACGGACAGTTAAGATGATTTTTTTTCCCATGGGTTTAAGCATTTGAATCTGAGTTTAATGCAGCTGTCTTTTTTAATACACGTCACTCTCTACTATGTGGATTTGCTTATGTTCATTTTCAGACAGGTACCTAAGACAATAATTGAAAAAATAGACTTTGACAGTGGAAATGGGAAAGGATAGGAGCCTTTTAGCTACAGGTAGCTTTTATAGCCAACGAAAGAATACATGTAAGTATTTTGATCTCGATCAAATCTGAAACACCTATCAATGCATTACGCTATAGAGACCAATCTAGGATTTAAGCATTAGGATATTATTAGGATAAGTATTAGGATCTAAGATTAAGTATCTAGGATCAACAGTCCAGAGCAATGGAGAGTGTGGAAAAAAGGTGAAGAAGCATGTTCAGGCAGGCTGGAACGGGTGGAGGAAAGTATCAGGGGTGATGTGTGATAGAAGAGTTTCAGCTAGAATGAAAGGGAAAGTGTACAAAACCGTGGTGAGACCGGCCATGCTGTTTGGTCTAGAGACAGTGGCACTGAAAAAAAGACAGGAAACAGAGATGGAGGTAGCAGAGATGAAGATGCTGAGGATCTCTCTGGGAGTGACCAGGATGGACAGGATTAGAAATGAGTACATCAAAGGGACAGCACAGGTTAGAGGTTTTGGGGATAAAGTTCGAGAGGCAAGACTGAGATGGTTTGGACATGTGCAGAGGAGAGAGAGAGAGTACATTGTAAGAAGGATGCTGGATTTGGAACCACCAGGAAAGAGGACTAGAGGAAGACCAAAGAGGAGGTTCATGGATACAGTGAAGGAAGACATGAAGATAGTTGGTGTGACCAAAGAGGATGCAGGAGATAGGGTTAGAAGGAAGAAACTGACTTGCTGTGGCGACCACTGAAGGGAAATGCCGGGCTTACAGCAGGAAGGTAAGGTTTTGCGTTTGAGGTGAGATGAGGCTTGACATATTGGTCTTTCTGTCTGGAGTTTGCACGTTCTCCCCATGTATGCGTAGGTTTTCTCCAGGTAATACGGTTTCCTCACACCCTCCATAAACATGTACAGTATGTTGCATTTATTGGCTGCTACGAAATTGCCCCTAGGAATGAATGTGTGTGTGTGGATGGTTGTTTATGTGGCCCCACAAGAGACTGGCAACCTGTTCAGGGTCTACCCTGCTTCTCACCTGGAATTGGCCAGGATTTGCCCCGATTCTCCCTCCCCCCAGAGATAGCCTTTTTTCATCAAATCGATAGAACAATTTTACTTCTGTTCAAAAGTCTGTCCTTCTTCTTTTTCATGCATTTTCATTCAGACAAAAATTGTAAGTTCTTTTTTGTTAAAACGAATAGTCAATAACTTCGCAGAAAGACTGACTCTCTGCTTTGTCTGATTCGCAACAAAAAATGCAGCGTAGCACTGAGTTGGAATTTTCTTTATCTTGGATTCTAGCCGCCTTCAGTTAATGCTTTTTGAAACAAGCTGACAGGAAAAGTCATTTGACATTTAATTACATCTCAACCGATTGTTGTATAAAAAGAGGACGTATTGTCCATCAACGGGAACGAAGGCTTGAAGACTTGAAAAGAAAAAATAAACTGGGTCAAGCTTGGCCACAAAGACAGGACGTCACTCAGTGGCCTCATTTGTGGTCTACAGCTCAAACTCTCTGCCCCTTGTGACAAGTCTTACTTTATTGCTCTCTTTTTTTTCCTCCACTCATACACACAAACATTACCATGTGGTGTAACACAGAATTCTGAAAGAGATCACACTTGCAAACTTCCACGTCCAAACAGACCCACAAACTTACATGCGCACAAACACGCTTACAGATGCTTCTTTCTGATCTGCAGCTGGAGGGCCATGCCACACTTTGGTGAAATCTCATGATAATACCAGTCAGCCGCTGGGTATCTGCTCTCCTGCAACCCTCCCCCCAGCTCATCTTCCATCTTTCTTTTTTCTGTTTTCTGCTTGTCAGTGAAACAGATGAGCACACAGAAATACACACCATTTCAAGCCTCCAAAAAGATTGCATCAATGGTTCATGGACGAGAATAGATGAACGTTACTTTCCCAGCTAGCCTTGACAAGTTAGTTAAAAGCCATTGAATGGTTATATTGAGATAAGTCTTTATTGAGACCACTGGTTGTGGTTACATGTGAAATATTATTCTTCAAAGTGAAGCTGTAGACTTCCAAAGTCCCCGTATTCAATTTTATTTGTATAGCCCAAAATCACAGAATTTCCGTCTCAATGGGCTTCGCAAGAAAAAGAGGAATGTATTAACACAGATACATAACAAGAAAAATAATTAACAAATGCTAACTAAACAAGACTAACATATTTATGCCCTGACACTCTCCTTCACAGTGAGGAGAAACTCCTAAAAAAACCATCAGCGGGGAAAAAATAAGAAACCTTGTGGGGATCCACATGAAAGAGAGATCCCTCCTCCGGGACGAGCAACCAATGTGTCAAAGATTATTGTTTAAATGTTAGCGTACAGTATTCTACTCTACAGCTAAATATCTAAAGAAGTCAATGATGTTCTTCATCCTGATGGTTACACAAGGGACTCCTCAGCCCAGCGATGCCCTGGACGGGTAGATGGATTTCATCCTGATGGAGCGGGGATGATGAAGCGCGGAGGTCTCCTTGGTGTGGCCATGCCCAGGACAGGAATGCAGAGTCCTGAATGGGGCTCTCTCCCAGAGAGGAGGGAGAGATTATTTTACACAACTATTCTTCATACCCTGAAAAAAAAAATGTGTGATAAGCGAACTTTGGTATTCAGACTGTCCCGCATTAAGGCAAAAACGCTTTTTGGGAAAAAAATTTTTCAATAATTTCTGCATCCATAGAAGTGTCTGTTTAATGTATATAAATCTGACGTCTGTACACCAGAGAGATGAGTAGAAGTCTGCTATTATTGTTGCTTGTTTTTTTTTATAGTAGAAAAAATTTCAAAAAAGTCTTCTGGACAGTTTAATTCTTCAACGAGACGTTTCGACTTCCATCCGGAAATCATTTTCAATCTGAATGAAATGGACTGGAAACTGGATCTAATTTATACTAACCTGAGTAAAAGGTAAAAAAAATAGTAAAGGAGGGCTCGACCAATGAGCCTGTGTTACCTATGATGGCCGTGAATGGCTCCTATTGTAGCCACAGACCAGTAAACGAACCCTATTATAAAAATGCTAAAAGCCTAGTGAATAGAAATTCCTGCTAACGAGAGGCGTGAAACTGGGTCATAAGGTGTCATTTGTAGTCCATGGCTTCAAAAGGCTGCTGTAAATCCCGGGCAAAATGTATCTAACCCCTCCACTCCGATTCAGTGAGGGATTTTCTTTCATCACAAAGATGGCTTCCTTCACCCCTCTTTCAAACCATCCTTTCTCTCTACTTAGAATCTTCACCTCGCTGTCCTCAAAAGTGTGTTTGGTGGATTTAAGATGCAGATGTACAGCAGACTGTGGACCACTTGAGGCTTCTCTTCTGAGTTGGTAAAGTCTTTTGTGGAGTGGCTGTTTCGTTTCACCAATGTAGTGTTCTTTGCAGCTACCTTCACTGCACCGGATCGAATAAACTACATTGCTCTGTTTTTCTGTAGGCATCTTGTCTTTAGGATGTACTAGTTTCTGCCGTAATGTGTTGACCGGTTTAAAGAAAACCGGGATGTCATGTTGTCTGAAGATTCTCTGTAACGTCTCGGACAGTCCTGACACGTAGGGAATAGAGACTACATTTTTCCTCTTCTCAGTTTCCGAAATTGCTTAGATCCATCATTGGGGTTGGACTGGGTTTCTATTGTGCTTTTATAATGATATAATTTTATTTATTTACTTTCAATTTATGTATTTATGAGGTTTTGAATGGTTTGTTATCAAATTCTATGCAGAGTTGTTCGCCTGCCAATGTGGTCCCATTACACCCAAAGAGCTTCTCGTTTTATTCATAATAAAATATTTCTTTGTTTTCTTTTTATTAATTTATTTGGAAAGAAAATAAATGTATTCTTGAACTTGAAAAAAGCCGATAGTCACATTAAAAGAATGTTCATTATATTTGTTTTAGGGCTGCATAGTGGCGCAGTGGCTTGCACAGTAGCCTCACAGCAAGACGGTAGGGTTTGAGTCTCGGAGTGGGCGCAGGGCTTGGAACACTGGTCTTTGTATGTGGAGTTTGCATGTTCTCCCCATTTCTGCGTGGGTATTGTCTGGGCCAGATATGAGTGTGTGTGGCTGGTTGTGTTCATGTGGCCCTGCAAAACCTTTGGTAATCTGTTCGGGGTGTCCCCTGCCTCTCGCTTTGAATAAGCCGGGATAGGCTCCGGCATCACTCGGGACCCCTTTAAGGATGAGCAGTTTAGAAGACAAAAATATTTATTTAATCTTCAAGATTATCCACATACTGGACTGGAAATTACACAAAGCCCTATGAAAGAAAGTTAAAGACCAATTTGGGTATCTTTTTGATATTGTAATAACGTTCAAAATTTGGTATGAATTTTTCAAAGAAGCTGATATTGCATAACGTCTCCTTTTCGGAGTTGTGGCCTCTGCGACCCCCGTTAAGCAACAAGATTCTAACATCTTCAATACAATCATGTTTACTTCTACCAACTGTAATGAATGACACTCCATTGGTTTTATAGGTCTTTTGAACTCAAAAAAGAAACAGAACAGCTCATTGATGTGAAAGCTGAGCAGCTTCCACCAACAACATCATCATCATCCGTGACAGCGATGAAGGTTCTGTTGAGACAAACACGTCAATCACACCATTGATTTGTGACAGTACCTTTTTTATGTCTTTTTTTTTCTTCGCATGAATCTTGAAAATAACTGCATCCACTAAAACAGAAGAATAGAGTTTCAAAGTATTTCATTGGTTTGTTTTGGTTAAATTTTGGAAGAAATAAACAGTAAGGCACGAGGAAGACTAAGGATGTCCTGTTGTAGATTTTATTGCAAATAAGATGCCCAGGCACAAAAATTACATGGAGAATAAGTCCGTGTAGTCCTTCATTCATCCAGGAGTGATCCATAGTAGAAAAAGTTTGTGAAATCATTTTCAATCTGAATGAAATGGACTGAAAACTGGATCTATTTATACTAACCTGAGTAAAAAATAAAAAAAAAATAGTAAGGAGGGCTCGACCAATGAGCCTGTGTTACCTATGATTACCTGTGTTGCCTATGATGGCCGTGAATGGCTCCTATTGTAGCCACAGACCAGTAAATGAACCCTATTTTTCTACATGCAAAATCTAAAAGTTTTTTCTACATGGAGAATCTAAAAGTTTCTTTTTACCTCAGAAGATTGGACAAAAAAGAAAACATGTTGTAAAAAGTTGCTCTTATAGATGACCGTCAACAGCTTGGGTGGATTATATTTCATTTTCTTCTCTTTTTAATGCAAATTTCAATTTTTAGTTTTTTTTGTAAATATTGCTGTACAATCTTGTCCCTTGAGGTTTCTCAAAATTCAAAGCGAATTACAAGTAAAAAAGAGGATATATTGTGATTTTGGTTTGTTAAACTCCAAATTGTCCAATAAGGCGAAGCAAATCAGTCTTTTTTTTTTTTTATTGGTGTGGGGGGGTCATTTTTACAAATATCACTTCTTCAAATGTCCTCTTCTCCTTAAAATAGAAAACAATATTCTATCCTACAAAATTGAATAGATAGTTGTGGCATCTTTTTCTATTAATCAATTTCCAGGCTGGGCAGTACGTTGGCGCCGTGATTAGCATGCTGGCCTCACAGCTGAAGGTCGAGGGTTTGAGTCCCCGAGTTGGACGAGGCTTGGAACACTGATCTTTCTGTGTTGAGTTTGCATGTTCTCCCTGTTTATGTGTAGGTTTCTCCAGGTATTCCAGATTCCTCCCAACTTCCAAAAACATGCCTGTTAGGTTGATTGGCCACTATAAGGTTGTCGCTAGGAATGAGTTTGTATGTCGATGATTGTGTGTGTTTGTGGCCCCACGACAGACTGGGCGGCATGGCCGGGCTCTACCCTACCTGTCACCTTAAGTCAGCATCTGGCAATCCTGTCACCTCGTTAGAGAATAAGGGGTTCAGAAGACAAAACGGATTTCCAGCCACATAGAAGTAATAACTTTTGAGACATAAAATGTCACCATCTTAACCATCTATCTGCTAAAGGGTTGCCCGGAGCCCATCCCGGTGGATTCAAGGCGAGTGGCAGAGTGCCCGAACAGGTCGCTAGTCCACCAAGGGGCCACACACATACAGTACAACCATATACACACACTCATTCCAAGGGGCAATTTGGCAGCGGCCAATCAAACATGACATGCATGTTTTTGAAGGGTTGGAGGAAACCAGAGTACCCGGAGAAAACCCACGTACAAGCTGTTTTACGAAGCACCTTGCGACCTGAGGATACCCGATATCTGCTTCATCAATGCAAAGGCTTCCCCCTCTAAATGCAGATTTACTGAATGTGGCATTAGTAATGGGTCAATGAGATGTTTGAGAATGAGAGCGACCCAAATGGAAAAGTGAGGTTATTGGGAGAAAAGATAAAGAAGGTGGAAGATGTTAAGTAATTAGGAACAACAGTCCAGAGCAATGGAGAGTGTGGAAAAGAGGTGAAGAAGCGTGTGCAGGCAGGCTGGAACGGGTGAATAAAAGTATCAGGTGTGATGTGTGACAGAAGAGTTTCAGCTAAAATGAAAGGAAAAGTGTACAAAACCGTGGTGAGACCGGGGAACAGCTTGGGATCCCCCCGGGTGAGCTGGAGGATGCAGCTGGGGTGACAGAAGCTGGGTATCCCATTTGGGGCTGTTGCCTTTGCGACCCAGCACTAGATGAGAAGAGAGCTTACTTCAAAAATACTTTTCGTTTACCCTTATTAGTTTACTTGATGATTGCAGTGGAAAAGTGAGGTTACAGGGAGAAGAGATGAAGAAGGTGGAAGATGTTAAGTAATTAGGAACAACAGTCCAGAGCAATGGAGAGTGTGGAAAAGAGGTGAAGAAGCGTGTTCAGGCAGGCTGCAACGGGTGGAGGAAAGTATCAGGTGTGATGTGTGACAGAAGAGTTTCAGCTAAAATGAAAGGGAAAGTGTTCAAAGCCGTGGTGAGATCGGCCATGCTGATTGGTCTAGAAACAGTAGCAGTGAAAAAAAGACAGGAAGCAGAGATGAAGGTAGCAGAGATGAAGATGCTGAGGATCTCTCTGGGAGTGACCAGGATGGACAGGATTAGAAGTAAGTATATCAGAGGAACAGCACATGTTAGAGATTTTGGAGATAAAGTCAGAGAGACCAGATTGAGATGGTTTTGACATTTGTAGATGAGAGAGAGAATACATCGGTTGGTTTGGGAACCACCAGGAAAGAGATCTAGAGGAAGACCAGATAAGAGGTTCATAGATACAGTGATGGAAGACATGAAGATATTTGGCATGACTGAAAAGGATTCAGCAGATAGGCTTAGATGGAAGAAACTGACTTGCTGTGGCGACCCCTGTAGGAAAATTCTGAAAGAATAATATACAAAGATGTGGCTTTGGTAATGTGTGTGTAAATGTTCGTGTTTCTGATATTTATGCAGTGATTTATCAGTGAAATCTTTTCTCACATAAAACAGACATGTCTGTCAGAAGTGTTTACAGTCTACTTATTCTACCAAATTATCGCTTGTTCTACTGACAGGTAGCATTTTACTGTGCATAAATCTGTGGGAAAAATCGCTGCTCTGATACCTGACGTGACTTTACGTCTATCTGGTAGTTAATTATTTTAAAGGAGAAACTAAAACAGGAAACATCAAAATTACTGGTATCAGAGTTTGCATTTTTTTTTCTGTAAATTTCAAAAGTATAAATATTTAGTACAACAAATTAAAATTAATGAACATTTCCCTGTCAAAGTTTTTGAAAATACAATATTTTTTATCCACTTCAACACCACAAGGTTGTCTGGTATCGGTGTTGTTATTAAACACTTTTCACTAAAAAGGTTCTTATTGTGTTAAAATCTATTTTTATTAGGTTTCTATCAATTTGAAATTTTATTTTGATATTGAAACCATTCCGTGGTTGTTTTCCATTTTATTCATGAGTGTTTGTTTCCTTCATTCAAATGCTATTCAAAGGAATCTCTAGAGCAATGGAGAGTGTGGAAAAGTGGTGAAGAAGCATATGCAGGCAGGCTGAAACGGGTGGAGAAAAGAATCAGGTGTGATGTGTGATAGAAGAATTTCAGCTAAAATGAAAGGGAAAGTGTTCAAAGCCGTGGTGAGACCGGCCATGCTGTTTGGTCTAGAGACAGTGGCACTGAGGGAAAGACAGGAAATAGAGATGGAGGTAGCAGAGATGAAGATGCTGAGGATCTCTCTCGGAGTGACCAGAATGGAGAGGATTAGAAATGAGAGGAACAGCACATGTTAGAGGTTTTGGAAATAAAGTCAGAGAGACCAGACTGAGATGGTCGGACATGTTCAGAGGAGAGAAGGAGAACGTACATTGGAAGGAGGACGCTGGATTTGGAACCACCAGGAAAGAGGACTAGGGGAAGACCAAAGATGAGTTTCATGGATACAGTGAAGGAAGACATAAAAATAGTTTGTGTGACTGAAGATGATGCAGCAGATAGGGTTAGATGGAAGAAACTGACTTGCTGTGGCGAATACCAAAAGAAGAAGAAGAAATGCTTTTCAAACACCAGTTTGTTCTTGGCCAAAGGCATTGTTCTCCCCCACAACCACATGCTAACATATTGCTAAGATATGGAGGTATTTTTGTAGCATACATATGTAATAAAGTAAGAATTTAAAAGAGTTTGCGTGGATTTGGTATCTTGATGCTTTACACAGTATTTCCATCTTCCAATGAGTTTTACGCTGTGTTGTGCATGCAGCTAGGTAGTGGGACACTGTGTTAGGGTGGTCTAGAGGATGTGCTAGGTTTGTGTGTGTGTGTGTGGGTGTGGGGGTTGGGGTTGGGCATGGGGGTTAAAGGAAGAGAGAATTCAATGTGTAAAAATTGTGGTGAAACTGTACAAGTGTGTTTATGAGCTTGTTTTTTGGGTTGGTTTTTTTTGGTCGCTCATTCCTGACCTAACAAGAGATACTATTTTAAGAACTATTACCTCATAATATCCTTGCTTTACCGGGAGTTTTCCATGTCCACTTTTCCTCCCACAATTATCTAAATTGCACTCATCCAATTGGTTAACCATCACACTCGAAAACTAGAAGTCCTCAGCAGATCAGTCCCAGTGAAACAGAACTTTTTCTTCTTAGAAATATTTTTCTTTCTAAGTGCAGACTTTACCTGTCAGAAAACAACCGATGGATCTCAAATTTTTGTCACTACAGAGAGCAGAGGTGAGGTTACGGGGAGCCTCTGGACAGGTTAGATCACTGTACTCAAAAAACTCTTTATCTTTCTCCTTCGTGCTCTATCTTTTGTCAATCTTTTGTCGTAAAGAATGCAGACGAGTTGTGACACATTCGTACTTCTGAGGGCTGAACGAGTGAGTGAAGCACCGTGTTCGAAGCAATCATTTTAGATAAAATTTAAAATCTTACAGTAAACTCTGATGGCGATGAGTCGGCCTACAGGATGGAGGTAGACCGGATGGTGTCCTGGTGCAGCAACAACAACCTGGAGCTCAACGCTCAGAAGACAGTGGAGATGATTTTGGACTTTAGGAAAGTCACAGCTCCCATTACTGCCCTTGCACTGACAGACTCCCCCATCACCACTGTAGACTCTTTCTGCTTCCTCCACACTACCATCACACAGGACCTAAAGTGGGAGCCGTTCATCAGCTCCCTGATCAGCTGCCCGCACAGATGTTTGTGTAGTTTTACACAGCCATCACCGAGTCCATCCTTACCTCCTCCATCACCGTGTGGTACGCTGGAGCCACAGCCAGGGACAAACATAGACTGCAGCGCATTGTGCGCTTTGCAGAGAAGGTGATTGGCTGCAGCCTTCCATCTCTCGAAGACCTGTACGTCACCAGGACTCGGGGACGTGCAGGTCGGATAACAGCTGACCCTTCCCACCCTGGATATGGACTTTTTGAGCGACTCCCTTCGGGCAGGAGGATCCGGTCCATTCGGACCAGAATGTCCCGCCACAAAAACAGCTTCTTCCCTTCTGCCGTTGGACTAATGAATGCTTTATAACCTGGATCCCCACATCTCTTAGTCACCTCCCTCTGGTCACTTTACTATCTTTATTATTTTCTATGACATTGCACTACTTTTCTTTTTCTTTCTGAGCACTCTTAGTTTTGCTAAATTATTTTAAATTATTTTTATTTTTCATTATTTTTATTTTATATTTTTGCACGTCTGTATCAAAGCAAGTTCCTAGTCTCTGATATTCTTCATTGATATGGCAATAAAAGCATTCTGATTCTAAATTTTTTATGGTATTGAGTTGAATACACTTTTGTGAATCAGATTTAAATTAAAAGAGTTTTTCTAGAGTTTTTTTAATGCATTTCGCACACAAATATGCTAATCGCGTCCATAGATGTGTATTAAAGCGGTTTAGAAATGTGTTTAGGTTGTCTTATTAAATAAATATTACACAAGCCAAGGATGCACTCTCTTTTTCCATTAAATGCAAAACATTAATACTAATTAGAAACTGGCAGCCCAGCAACAAAAAAGCTTTAACATGCATTTGGTTTCCCATTTACTGTTTCACCAGATTACATAATGCATTCCCCGTCACCTCAAGATGTCATATGTTATGTCTTTATTTTTCCTCCTAAAAGCTTCTAAATCTGATTTAAATTTAGAAAAAATAAAAATAAAAAACTACAGAATTATTGCAGAGCAGATGTACGCATTTTTAAGAATGTAGCAATAAGAACCTTATTAAGAATTTTATTATTGAGAATATTATTTTGGAGGAAGGAGGTGGCTCAGTGGTAGAGCGTTCACCCACAGAATGGAAGTTAACCAGAAGTTCACGGGTTTGATTCCCACTATGTCAATGGTCGTTAGAGAAGACACCTAAGAGAATTTCCTCCCACTTTTGGCACCATCGTAGGAATGCAGCACACAAATTTCCCCAGTGAGGGATGAATAGAATATGAAAATAATTTTAAAAAATGCTGGTAATGTTTGCGCAAGTGTGCATATTTTATCAGAATTTTTGGCTGTGCTGTAAATAAAATATTTGCACACCATTTAATGAGCCAAAAATCTTGCTTGAAAAGCAACACTAGCATAGAAAAGGTAAAAAAATGAAGCCATGTCTTTGGTCCAAACGACTTTTAATCATTAATAGCACTGTAAACAATGGCTTATCAAATCCAGTTTGATATCTGCTTTCTTATGATGTTAAACATTGTAGAGAAATGGCTGGTTTTTGGATGCTTTTTAGTCAGTGTTGGAAGTCGTTTTACATACAAATAAAGTTTACATGTAATTTATAACGTGACCATGAACAGCATACAGGGTAGATTCTCATCAAAGCTGCTCTAGTGTTATTTAATTTTAGATGATAATTTAATTTCAGCAAAAATGAAAGGGAAAGTGTTCAAAAATACTTTTCGTTTACCCTTATTAGTTGATGATTGCAGTGGAAAAGTGAGGTCACAGGGAGAAGAGATAAAGAAGGTTGAAGATTTTAAGTATATTGGATCAACAGTCCAGAGCAATGGAGAGTGTGGAAAAGAGGTGAAGAAGCGTGTTCAGGCAGGCTCGAATGGGTGGAGGAAAGTATGAGGTGTGATGTGTGACAGAAGAGTTTCAGCTAAAATGAAAGGGAAAGTGTACAAAACCGTGGTGCACCCGCCATGCTGTTTGGTCTAGAAACAGTAGCACTGAAGAAAAGACAGGAAGCAGAGATGGAGGTAGCAGAGATGAAGATGCTGAGGATCTCTCTGGGAGTGACCAGGATGGACAGGGTTTGAAATGAGTACATCAGGGGAAAAGCACATGTTAGAGGTTTTGGGGATAAAGTTCGAGAGACAAGACTGAGATGGTTTGGACACGTACAGAGGAGAGAGAGAGAGAGTACATCGGAAGAAGGATGCTGGATTTGGAACCACCAGGAAAGAGGACTAGAAGAAGGCCAAAGAGGAGGTTCATGGTTACGGTGAAGGAAGACATGAAGATAGTTAGTGTGACCAAAGAGGATGCAGCAGATAGGGCTTGATGGTAGAAACTGACTTGCTGTGGCGACCCCTGAAGGGAAATGCCGAAAAAAAGAAGATAATGTTTGAATATGCACAAAGATGAAGTTCATCTAAAAAGCAATGATGTTGTTTTGCAGTGTCAAACCGGTTTTGGGAAAAAGGCTGAACGAACATGAAGCATAGATTCCACAGTGACCTTATAATGGTAATTGTAAAATACGCAGACAACAGACTCATCTTATAGTACTAATGATTATGTAGCTAGCTTATGCAGCCGAGGATCTGATCGCCAGGGTCCCCGCCCTTGGCTGCCACCCATCTCCTCCTTCACCCGACCCCTATGGCCCTTCCTGTAGGTGGTGAGTCCGCTGGAAGGGCGGCCCATGTCCCCTGTTTGGGCTGAGCCCGTTTGAGGCTGTTGCCCCCGCGAACCGACCCCGGAACAAGCGGAAGATGACGGAACAGAACGATTTTGTAGATGCAAAATCCACTTCAAATTGTAGTTAGGAAAAAAAAAAAACTTACACTAGTATAATTTAATGTTGCTAAGCTTTTTACAAGATTGCATTCACTGCATCAAACATTTTTTTTGTAACTAAAGTAATTATGGAACACTTTTTAAACTTACTGACTCAGCTAAGCTCGACCTCTGGAAAAATATGGCCGACTTTTAATTGGCCAGAAAAACCCCCACAAATTTATATGTTTACAAGAAAAGTCAAACAGTTGTGTAAGCATATAAATAAAAATAACCTAATTACTGTAATCAACATGGCCGTAACATTACGAAAATAGGTGGTCTCACTGGCTAATTAGGCAGCTGACAGAACTGAACTGTTCTCCGCTGTAAGCAAACCATCTAAAAGAGCGATTGAGGTGGAAAGTGACCCAGCGGGTGAGTCAAACCTTTGGCAGTACACTAACAACTACAACAAACAGCAGAAAGAATATATATTTTCCAAACTCACCAATAAATAAAATATCTTTGCTCTTTTTACTTCATCCCTTGAGTATCACTGACCCCAGTTCAAGCCGCTAATGTTCAGTATCGGTACATTTGAGGGAATCTTTTTTTTGCACCAACACTTTGATACAGGTTTAAAATATGCAAAAAGAAACCCTTTCCAATTTCTTTTTAACTTTTTTGTACAACACTAATTAGCCAGTGTTGGTATACTCTAATGCGAAATTTAAAAAAATGATCATATACTGTAATCCTTTCTTTCTCAAACAAGTCATTTATAACTTTTGAAGTAAGAAAGAATGTTTGAAAAGAATGCCAGCTTGTCGCCTGGACAGGCTAACAGACAAGGTTAGACAGGAATATCCATGGACAATGATGTTGCAGATAACATTGTGATCTGTAGTGAAAGGAGGGAAGAGGTGGAGGAAAAGCTGGAGAGGTGGAGGTTTGCACTTGAAAGAAGAGGAATGAAGATTAGTCAGAGTAAAACAGAGTACATGTGTGTGAATGAGAGGGATCCAAATGGAAAAGTGAGGTCACAGGGAGAAGAGATAAAGAAGATGGGAGGTTTTAAGTATCTAGGATCAACAGTCCAGAGCAATAGAGAGTGTGGAAAAGAGGTGAAGAAGCGTGTGCAGGCAGGATGGAACGGGTGGAAAAAAGTATCAGGTGTGATGTGCGACAGAAGAGTTTCAGCTAAAATGAAAAGGAAAGTGTACAAAACCGTAGTGAGACCGGCCATGCTGTTTGGTCTAGAGACAGTAGCACTGAAGAAAAGACAGGAAACAGAGACGGAGGTAGCAGAGATGAAGATGCTGAGGATTTCTCTGGTAGTGACCAGGATGGACAGGATCAGAAATGAGTATATCAGGGGAACAGCACATGTTAGACGTTTTGGGGATAAAGTCCGAGAGGCCAGGCTGAGATGGTTTATCATTTTTGGAAGAAGCAAACTGTAACTTTTGAAAAATGTTGCATTTACAGTATGTTGTATTTTTGTGTGGTGGTAGAAACAGCGTCACTGAAAGAGCCCAGGGAGGGTTTTTCCTGGAAGAACGAAACTGCCATTTTTCCACAACATTACAAAAAGGCCTGACTCACTCTTCTTTCTTTCCGTTCCGTCATCTTCCGCTTGTTCCGGGGTTGGGTCGCGGGGGCAACAACCTCAAACGGGCAGTCCAGGCCTCTCTCTCCCCAGCTGCATCCTCTAGCTCACCTGGAAGGATCCCAAGTCGTTCCCCGGCCAGCTGTGAGACATAGTCTCTCCAGCGGGTCGGGGGTCTGCCCCTTGGTCTCCTCCTGGTGGGACGTGCCTGAAACACCCCGCCCGCGAGGCGCTCGGGGGGCATCTTGGCCAGATGCCCAAACCACCCCATCTGGCTCCTCTCGACCTGGAGGAGGAGCGGCTCGACACCGAGCTCCTCCCGGATGGCAGAGCTCCTCACCCGATCTCTGAGTGAGAGCTCAGCCACCCTGCGGAGGAAGCTCATTTCGGCCCCTTGTACCCGCGATCTGTGTACCCTATTCTTCCTGTTGCACCAAAACGTTAGGAACTTATGACTGATGTGTTTTACTGAAATTAAACATCTGTCCAAACAGCTTCCTTAAATCAGGTCTCCAAAAAAATAATCAGGATTTAAATGTGGATGATTACGGCCCTAATGCACCAATTAAAATATTAACTTTCTGCCTCATTGACCATACTGTTGAAACCAACATTAAGGCAAGGGCATTGTGTTTTATTACACTGTTGTGAAATGAATGATGGGCCTTTTGGACGGTGGGAGATCCAACTCCTGTTTAGCGATACACCTGAGACTAAGAACTCAAAGACATCAAGCAGAACAGATGTTCTGTGCTGAGGGAGTATCTACCTCTTTTTTTCTCCTTCCACTCTTTCCTGTGATGTAAGGTCCCCCTGGCATTTTTCCCTCAAACCAGAAATTCACAAACAATGTCCTTGTAACTTATTTCTCCCAAAACTCCTTTCCACCATCTGTTTGAGAGCAGGTCATGTACCGAGCGGAAGGTAGAAATATTGAGGAAGAAGGCAGTGGGGAAGGAAGGGCATGCTTGACGGGCTTTGTACTATACTTCTTGACAATAGGGAGATGTTTAAGAAGAGCTTGTGTCCTGTGCCGGTTGACAACAATAGCCCTCTTGACAGCTTGCCACTGCCGGTTTTTATTTGCTAACAAGCACATCAAGTGCCCATTAGCATCCATGTAGTGGCAATAGCGCAATGTCTGCAACGGGGGCTTCAAGAAAGAACTCATAAAAATTGCATCAGATAAGAAGATGCAGCCTGATGTACCTGAGCCATACAGGGAGTAGGTCTAGGCTTCCACTGATCGGTAGAGACAAGTAAATGTTAAGGTAGAGTATAGTGACTTTTTCCGTTTCTGATCTGTATTCAGAAGAGCGGTGAATCTCTACTATCCCTCGAAAAAAAAAATGGCTAAGAATAGTTGGATGAATATCTGAACTAGGGCTGAAACAACTAATCAAATTAATCGATTGTAATCGATTATTGAAATAGTTGTTGACTAATTTAGTTATCGATTAATCGTTTAGAAAGTTTTTGCTGTCAACTGCACTTAGTCTTACACAGCTTGATTGTTTTTTGTGTATTTTTACTCATGTTAATCTAGGCCATTTTTGTTTGGTACTATACCTCTGAACAAGGTTAAATTTGCAAATCTAAAACTATTAACGATTTCTTGTTTTTAAATGTGATCCTGGATGGTCAACAGTTTACATTTTATGTTTTTTTTAGCCAGTACTATAAAACACATTTTATGGGTGCTCATGATTTACCTTTACTGTATACAGTAAGTAGATTTATTATTTTATATTTGCTGTAGAAATGGTAATATACTCCATTATACATACATATATACATTTCACAGAAAGATTAACATTTATACTTATTAGAATAACCCCAACGTGTTGTTTAAGTGGTTATGAGTTGTGTTTTGCATAACTACATTCAATAAAATGCCAAAAAACTATTATTTATTGAGTTGCCAATTTTACCCAATTAATCGATTAATCGAGTCGATAATCGCCAGATTAATCGATCATCAAAATAATCGTTAGTTGCAGTCCTAATCTGAACTCCCCAGTATGCCACCTCTATCTGTACTCTCTGCTTCCAAAAAAAAAACAAAAAACTACTGATTCTCTGAGCTTTTCTTACTCGATTTTCACCCTCGATTTTTCTACTTTCTGACTGACATTTCACTCTTTGTCCTACATCTCGCTCCATCTTTTCCCCCCCTCCAAGGCTTTATCTCTACCCCAACACCACTGCCATGCGATCCCGCACACACTCTGTGATTTACACAGACACACCCTCGCCGGTCCCTTCCTTCAATTTAGTTCCAGGCGTCTGTCTCTTCAACTCTAGCGTTGTAGCCAGATAGCTTGCTGTCACAGCCCGGGAGCTGTCTAAGTCTGATTATGCTATCATATTGCCCTGCCGATGCAGTTATATCTCATTCTGACCAAGTGGAATCCAGTTTCATATTGGCCATTAATGTTTAACGAGACAGGAGTTTAGAAGCGGGTGTGGGGAGCAGGTTACCCTTAGGGCTTGATCTCGTTCAGCTTTTAGTGTGCGTTTGCATTTAGTCTACATGGACAACATGTGTGTTAACATGCAGCTGAAGTGTTAAAATGTGAGTTAAAAACATAGACTACACACACAGAGAACTATTTGATGAAACTTTTAAAGTACCGTAATTTTACGACCATTAGGCGCACCGTACGAAAAGTCGCAGTCTCAGTCACACACCGCCTTACAACAACACACACGCAAGCATGCAAATGTGCGTATTAAAAAATAGATCGGGAGCAAAACTGAGTTTGGTTGTGCTTTATTTAAGTAGTAACGATAATAAACAAGCACATTACCGGTAATAGTCTTTATTCAAATACGTCAAAGTCCTCATCCTCTGTTTCGGAATCGAACAGCTGCGCAAAATCCAACAGAGCAGGTCGCTTTCAAAGTCACTGTCTGTACTGTGCGGCTCCTCAGAAAGGATACCAGCTTTTGCGAGAGCTTGGATAACAGTACCAGCAGACACGTTAGTCCAAGCATCTACAATCCATTGACTCGTCAATGCTGAAATTTCTCGCGGCGACTCGATTCACGGGCACCGCTTTTTCTATTAGGTCCGCCTTTTCTCACACACAAGGCGCACCGCACAAAAGGGCGCACCGCTCATTTTGAAGAAAATCTAAGACATTTATATGCGCCTTATAGCTGTGAAATTACGGTAGCTTATTTAGAGGGTGCCAGAAGGAATAATTGAGAAAACTATGGTAATATAATATCTTACATTTCAAGTAAGATGAAGTAAGAAGAGTCTACCCTTACCATGCACACACGGTTACCTCTTTTTCCATTTACTTCTTGAATTTTTACTTGGATGAAGACATATCAATTACGACATTTTACCTGACGCCTTTTACGTGTTTGAAGAAGAGCTGCCATCAGAAAAACTATGAAAGATGTCAGACTGATCATTTGGCAATATTTTATTATTATTAATATTGCATTTGTACATTTACAACACACTAACACGTTAGGACACAGAGCATGTCATAACTGAAAAAGAATTTGTGGCTAAACCAAACTCAATGTAGCTAATAAAAATCAAATTCGATTAGCCACAGTGGCTAATACTTTTTCGACGCTAGAGTAAGCCCAGTCTATATTTGTATATTTATACATGTATAAATAGACAAATCAGATAAGAAGATGCAGCCTGATATACCTATATTGTGTCAGATGACATTGTGATCTGTAGTGAGAGGAGGGAAGAGGTGGAGGAAAAGCTGAAGAGGTGGAGGTTTGCACTAGAAAGAAGAGGAATGAAGATTAGTCAGAGTAAAACAGAGTACATGTGTGTGAATGAGAGGGATCCAAATGGAAAAGTGAGGTTACAGGGAGAAGAGATACAGAAGGTGGAAGACTTTAAGTATCTAGGATCAACAGTCCAGAGCAATGGAGAGTGTGGAAAAGAGGTGAAGAAGCGTGTGCAGGCAGGCTGGAACGTGTGGAGGAAAGTATCAGGTGTGATGTGTGATAGAAGAGTTTCAGCTAAAATGAAAGGGAGAGTGTACAAAACCGTGATGAGACCCGCCGTGCTGTTTGGTCTAGAGACAGTGGCACTGAGAAAAAGACAGGAAGCAGAGATGGAAGTAGCAGAGATGAAGATGCAGACGATCTCTCTGGGAGTGACCAGGATGGACGGGATTAGAAATGAGTACATCAGGAGAACAGCACATGTTAGAGGTTTTGTGGATAAAGTTCAAGAGGCAAGACTGAGATGGTTTGGACATGTGCAGAGGAGAGAGATCGAGTACATAGACAGAATCATGCTGGATTTGGAACTACCAGGAAAGAGGTCTAGAGGAAGACCAAAGAGGAGGTTTATGGATACAGTGAAGGAAGACATGAAGATAGTTGGTGTGACCAAAGAGGATACAGCAGATAGGGTTAGATGGAAGAAACTGACCTCCTGTGGCGCCCCCTAAAGTTAAATGCCAAAAGAAGAAGAAGAAAAATATGTTAAGGTAATAATTTAACAAGATAAATCCCAAGAATATAATCAAGTAGTTTGAGGAGGAGAAAGAAACACTTCCCGAACTTTGTGACCATTGTACAGTGCATCCGGAAAGTATTCACATCGCTTCACTTTTTCCACCTTTTGTTATGTTACAGCCTTATTCCAAAATGGATTTAGTTCATTTTTTTCCTCAAAATTCTACACACAACACCCCATATTGACAATGTGAAAAAAATTTTTTTTTTAATTTTCGCAAATTTATTAAAAATAAAAAAAACTAAGAAACCACATGTACATAAGTATTCACAGCCTTTCCTCAATACTTTGTTGATGCAGCTTTGGCAGCAATTACAGCCTCAAGTCTTTTTGAATATGATGCCACAAGCTTGGCACACCTCTCTTTGGGCAGTTTTGCCCATTTTTCTTTGCAGCACCTCTCAAGGTCCATCAAGTTGGATGGGAAGCGTCGGTGCACAGCCATTTTCAGATCCTTCCAGAGATGTTCAATAGGATTCAAGTCTGGGCTCTGGCTGGGCCGCTCCAGGACATTCACAGAGTTGTCCTGAAGCCACTCCTTAGATATCTTGGCTGTATGCTTAGGGTCGTTGTCCTGCTGAAAGATGAAGTGTCGTCCCAGTCTGAGGTCACGAGCGCTCTGGAGCAGGTTTTCATCCAGGATGTCTCTGTACATTGCTGCATTCATCTTTCCTTCTATTCTGACCAGTCTCCCAGTTCCTACCGTTGAAAAACATCCCCACAGCACGATGCTGCCACCACCATGCTTCACTGTGGGGATGGTATTGGCCTGGTGATGAGCGGTGCCTGGTTTCCTCCAAACATAACGCCTGGCATCAGTCTCATCAGACCAGAGAATTTTGTTTCTCATGGTCTGAGAGTCCTTCAGGTGCCTTTTGGCAAATTCCAGGCGGGCTGCCATGTGCCTTTTACTAAGGAGTGGCTTCCTGTCTGGCCACTCTACCATACAGGCCTGCTCAGTGGATTGCTGCAGAGATGGTTGTTCTTCTGGTAGGTTCTCCTCTCTCCACAGAGGAACGCTGGAGCTCTGACAGAGTGACCATCGGGTTCTTAGTCACCTTCCTGACTAAGGCTCTTCTCTCCCGATCGCTCAGTTTAGATGGCCGGCCAGCTCTAGGAAGAGTCTTGGTGGTTCCAAACTTCTTCCATTTACGGATGATGGAGGCCACTGTGCTCATTGGGACCTTCAAAGCAGCAGAAATTTTTCTGTACCCTTCCCCAGATTTGTGCCTCGACACAATCCTGTCTCGGAGGTCTACAGACAATTCCTTTGACTTCATCCTTGGTTTGTGCTCTGACATGCACTGTCAACTGTGGGACCTTATGTAGACAGGTGTGTGCCTTTCCAAATCATGTCCAATCAACTGAATTTACCACAGGTGGACTCCAATTAAGCTGTAGAAACATCTCAAGGATGATCAGTGGAAACAAGATGCACCAGAGCTCAATTTTGAGCTTCATGGCAAAGGCTGTGAATACTTATGTACATGTAGTTTCTTAGTTTTTTATTTTTAATAAATTTGCAAAAATTAAAAAAAATTTTTTTCACGTTGTCATTATGGGGTGTTGTGTGTAGAATTTTGAGGAAAAAAATGAACTAAATCCATTTTGGAATAAGGCTGTAACATAACAAAAGGTGGAAAAAATGAAGCGCTGTGAATACTTTCCGGATGCACTGTATAAGTCACGCTGATCTATGAGGAGAAGAGTGGAGGTGTATAGTAGCCATCTTTTTTTTTCTGTATGTAACATCTGTGGTTTAAACTAAAGATGTGTGGGTGAATTCACAACCCAAGAGTTTACGGGTTCAAATGTAGTTAACCTTGTAAGATCAGGCTGGTTGCGTTAAAAAGTTGTGAGGTTGCAAATAAATAAAATAAAAACTTGAAGAAATACATACCACGTTATATCGTGATATAAAGAATACCCCCGAGTCCTAACCTCTGGCCTCCTGAAAACTTTATGAAACAGATTTAAAAAGCTCCAGAACAACCGTAATATGAGGCACAGAAGAAGTTTTCCTGTTCAACTATTGATGTATCCATTTCTTCAATACGCAGTTATGAATAAAAATGCAAAAGCAAAATTGGAGAAAGAAGATAACAAAAGTAAAGGCTGTAAAATAAAATATTTCACAGCTTTAGTTCTGCAGTGGGTTACTTGCTATGCTTGTGGGGTTGATACAAATTGATTATTTTAACAGGTAGAGTGGATTTGGGAATCATCAATTCTGACCTGACTTACAAGTGTACCGCGTTTATGTATTACCTTAACCCTCTGGCTAGAAGGCATCCCATAATGTCACAGCACAAAAAAACAAATAAAAATCCTACGCATCTTTGAAATAGCATGAATAAATGTTTAGCCTCTGAGAGAATGATTTATGAGCCTTATAGTACAGACTCAGTTTTGATTTGTGACTTCAACAACAGAATTTGTAAGTACAATGGTGTGATTTTCAAAGTGAGCATTTTTTTCCATCCGACTCAATACACATTTGCAATGTGAGGTTTTTATAGTATTTGTTATGGTCTGGTGTAGATTATGGATGGTGTTTTACACCACTCTGACTATCACTATCATTTTACATAGGGAACGAATTTCTCCATACTCAAAAAAAAGTCAGCACTGCAATCATCTTCTTCTTCTTTCGGCATTTCCCTTGAGATGGCGCCACAGCAAGTCAGTTTCTTCCATCTAACCCTATCTGCTGTGTCCTCTTTGGTCACACCAACTATCTTCATGTCTTCCTTCACTGTATCCATGAACCTCCTCTTTGGTCTTCCTCTAGGCCTCTTTCCTGGTGGTTCCAAATCCAGCGTCCTTCTTTCGTTGTACTCTCTCTCTCTCCTCTGCACATGTCCAAACCATCTCAGTCTTGCCTCTCGAACTTTATCCCCAAAACCTCTAACATGTGCTGTTCTCCTGATGTACTCATTTCTAATCCTGTCCATCCTGGTCACTCCCAGAGAGACCCTCAGCATCTTCATCTGGCGTACATTCAGACGGCTAAATGATTAAACTCCGGCCAGAGTCGGTGGGCATTGTTTTTTGACCGTTTTACTTTTGTGATCTCTTTTCGCCCTGGCTATAAGAACACTAAACCTGACGCCCTATCCAGACAATTTGAATCTGTAGACAACCCTGAGGACTCAGGGACTATAGTACCTCCCTCCTGCATCTTGCGAACGCTCGCATGGCGGTTGACTGAGGAGATCCAGGAGGCTCAACGACAGGAACCAGATCCAGGTGGGGGACCAGCTAACAAACTATTTGTAACCAGATCGGCACGAACAAAGGTCCTCCAGTGGGCACATGCCTCCCGTCTGACCTGTCATCCAGGGGCTCGCAGGACTGAATCATTCATTCGTTGCCATTTTTGGTGGCCTAGCCTGGCTACTTCCATCTCTGCTTCCTGTCTTTTCTTCAGTGCTACTGTTTCTAGACCAAACAGCATGGCAGGTCTCACCATGGTTTTGTACACTTTCTCCTTCATTCTAGCTGAAACTCTTCTGTCGCACATCACACCTTTCTTCCACCCGTTGCAGCCTGCCTGATCACGCTTCTTCACCTTTTTTCCACACTCTCCATTGCTCTGGACTGTTGATCCAATATACTTAAAATCTTCCACCTTCTTTATCTCTTCTCCCTGTAACCTCACTTTTCCACTGCAATCATCAAGTAAACTAATAAGGGTAAACGAAAAGTGTTTTTGAAGTAAGCTCTCTTCTCATCTGGTGCTGAGTCGCGAAGGCAACAGCCGCAAATGGGGTACCCAGGCTACTGTCACCTCGGCTGCATCCTCCAGCTCACCCGGGAGGACCCCAACGTGTTTCCCAGCCAGCCACGGTACATAGTCTCTCCAGCAGGTCCAGGGACTTCCTCTGGGTCTCCTCTCGGATTGATGTGCCTGAAACACCTCACCAATGAGGCTCCTGATAGACATCCTAACCAGATGCCCAAACCGTCATATCTGACTTTTCTCTACACTAAAGCTACCGGTCTTTAGTGTATCTTTTCTTCTCTAATGTAGGCTTATTGCTGATTTTGTCGGGAGAGTAGTCCGTTCCCCCTCTTTGTCCTGCTTCCCCCCTCCCTCGTGTCTGTGTGTGTGCAACTAGTCACACCTGAAACTAATCTACTCATCTGCTGTAGTATAAATGGAACAGTTTTTGACACACTCTTCGCCAGATCGTTGTTGATCATGCTTGATCTGTTATCCTGTTTTTGGCTCCAGTTACATCAGAACATTCCTAGTTTTCTGTTGTTATCTGCTTTATTTGGACTTTTTATCAATCTAATAAATCTGCTTGTGATTTTTCATCTGAGCCTGTCTGTTGTATCAAGGGTATATTTTGGCCTCAGCTTTATCATGATAGATTTTTCTTGCACTATCTGTTGGTTTGGGGGGGTTGTTTGACTGTTTCTGTTACTAACGCAACATTACAACAAGAACAGGGATGCGGTTTTCAAGAGTAAATGGTTTTAGACAATACTAGACATGGAAAGATATTCTGTCTTACTTCAGTATACAGCAGCTCGATATTCTTCCTGTAAGTTCTCAGTGTTTTTTTTTTAAATATAAGGTCCACAAAACTACCTTTCCTATTTACTGTAGTGTGTAAAGCAAGGATACATTGAAAACCATCAGGATTCGGACTCACAAGAAGCACTTGAGAAAGTACAAGCTCAAGCATAAACCTTCCCCGGATACTTTTCTTCATATCAAACTTCCTCCTAAATATTTTATACCCACATCTTACCCCATAGAGAACTCATGATAAATGTGTTGATTTTCCTCCTTGGGTTCATTTTAGAGGTCTTTATCCATTTCGTTATTAGTACGTGGCTTTGTGCCAAACACTAAGTCATTGACCAAATGTTGACCGATAGAAGAACGTGCATTAATAAAAGAAGAAAATCTAGGAAGAGATAACGTAAGCTTGTTGCTCTTATGTTCAAGAAGTGCACCGAGTCTTTAGAGCAAAAGCTTTTAGTGTTGATGGTGTTAATGGACAAATTTGATAAGAACCGGAAGATAAATACTCCGTACTCCTCAATCATTTCTGATGTCTGATGAATTAAGAATGATTTTTTTTTTTTTTTTTCGAGGAAAGAGTATTTTAACAAAGGTACCAAGGGAAAACTAGTGTATGAATTTTAGAAAAGATCCCCGAAATTTCTCATTAGCTATGACACTGACTGGGATAAGCAGTCCAGAAGATGAAAGAATGTCTCAATTAGTCCTTCAAGGCAATAATGAGATCTGTGTGACACCAAAGTGAGACAAAAGTTCATTTTTCTCTTGTCTGAGGTGTGTCTGATGAGCAATCGCGTACATCAAATCTTGATCTGGTCTTCGTTCAACTTCAGGATGAAATCTCAACAAGATCTAATATGAAGCTCAGGGATGGCCAAAATTTTGTTGCTGTCGCGGGGGCAGCAGCCTCAAACGGGTAGCCCAGGCCTCTCTCTCCCCGGCTGCATCCGCCAGCTCACTTGGAAGGATCCCAAGTCGGTCCCCGGCCAGCTGTGAGACATAGTTTCTCCAGCGGGTCCGGGTTCTGCCCCTTGGTCTCCTCCCGGTGGGACGTGCCCAAAATACCTCGCCCGCGAGGCGCTCGAGGGGCATCCTGACCAGATGCCCGAACCACCCCATCTGGCTCCTCTCGACCTGGAGGAGAAGCAGCTCGACACCGAGCTCCTCCCGTATGGCAGAGCTCCTCCCTCGATCTCCGAGTGAGAGCCCAGCCACCCTGTGGAGGAAGCTTATTTCGGCCGCTTGTACCCACGATCTCATTCTTTCGGTCACCAACTAGCTGGTGACCATAGATGAGGGTGGTGCGCGTGGTTGAGCGGTTCCGTCTAGATATTGTAGGACTCGCCTCGACGCGCAGCTTGGGCTCTGGAACCAGGTGTTGGGTCCAAAATTGGTAATGTCAATTTTGGTACCTTTAAGATCATCATCAACCAATAAGGATCACTCAGAGACAAAGGATAAGTTCAAACACATTGCAATGAGGAGAGGGAGAAAGAGAGCAGTGTTGACCACACGATCTCCAACGCAACTCTGAACTCCTCTACCCTGGTACTTCCTTTATTAAAGCAGCAAAAGTCATACGTAGATGAGGATACAGAATGTTCTGGTTTCAAAACAAGTTGCTCAAAAAGCAGAAGTGTGTCAAAAAACAGAATTCAAAAAGCAGAAGTGTCTCAGTGTCAGACAAGTTGCAGATGTCAAAAGTGGTCATGCATTTGGTGTGAAAAGTTGCTTATGCAGGCAAAAGTTTTAAAATGGTTGACATATACAGACATGTAGAAAATGGTGGTTATGTGGGGATGTGAAAAACACACACAATTACATTAAGCTTAAATTTATGCAATGGTATATAGAAAGATGAGTAACTGTGAACACATGAGTATCTGAGTAAATAAGAATAAATTTGAGCTTATCTTACACCAGGCCACTTGACAGGGGCTGGACCCTGTTCTATTCTGGAGTTGCCCTTAGTGAAAGGTGCCGGGCTCGAGTGGGCATACTTGTTGCCCCCCAACTCGGCTCCTGTGTGCTGGAGTTCTCCCGCCGAACTTAAAAAATAAATTAGAAAACTTGTTAATGTTTTATATCTTCTGCAGTTCTGATGTTTCTTCACTAGATGGCACACTCCAGATATATTTGCTTTGTTGAGAAAACAACAACACTGCTTTTATTGTAATGTGTGCGCAGAAGGGAACGCCATCGGGGCCAATAAACGCACGTCTACAGGCGCGTTAGGTTTTAAACCTACAGTATATTTCAAACCTAGCGTGCTAGATGCACGTTTTTTTAAGCGCTAGCACGCTTGATTTAAAGTTTTAACATTGTTTATGTAATATTTAGCACGCTCATGTACGTGCGTGTGGTGGCCCCAATGACTTTCCATTCCCCTCCCAAATATAAAGCCCCCACAGACTGCTTACTGGAAATGTTTGGTCCTTGCTTATTGCTGTAATGCTTTTCTTCATTTTAATTGGAAATTAAAACACATGTTTCTCCAGATGTGTACTTTTTCTCCATTGAGATGAGGTTACCAAAGTATGCCATCCATCTGCTCCTGTTCTGGCCCCTTTGACAAATGTAGGAACTTCTTGTGCCCCGCAAATCAAAAAGTTAGCTCATCTCTGGACTAGAAGCTTAAGTCATTTTCTGTTTGATAAATAGGTCTTTAATGGATCACAGTTTAAGATTAACTTCCCCAACACTTTTTGAGAGTCTCACTTTGACTGATTAACAACTATTAAAAAAATACCGGTTGACAAAATTGCCAAACATATTTAGTATGATTGATAGTTAAATTGGTACATAAGTATGTTTTCAAAAAAAACAAACCACTTTTTTTTGTCTGCCACAACCTTTCTCGTAACCAATCCACTTAGAAAACAAATGAAGCTTTTGAGGAAACATGAGTTGATTAAAGTATTTTTTTAAACTGATGGATAGATTCTTGGAAAGCAATTTTGAATTCTTCTTCTCCTTCTTTCGGCATTTCCCTTCAGGGGTCGCCACATCTTCAATCTAACCCTATCTGCTGTATCCTATTTGGTCACACCAACTATCTTCATGTCTTCCAAACCATCTCAGTCTTGCCTCTCGAACTTTATCCCCAAAACCTCTAACATGTGCTGTTCCTCTGATGTACTCATTTCTAATCCTGTCCATCCTGGTCACTCCCAGAGAGATCCTCAGCATCTTCATCTCTGCTACCTCCATCTCTGCTTCCTGTCTTTTCTTCAGTGCTACTGTTTCTAGACCAAACAGCATGGCGGGTCTCACCACGGTTTTGTACACTTTCCCTTTCATTCTAGCTGAAACTCTTCTATCACACATCACACCTGATACTTTCCTCCACCCGTTCTAGCCTGCCTGAACACGCTTCTTCACCTCTTTTCCACACTCTTCATTGCTCTGGACTGTTAATCCTAGATACTTAAAATCTTCCACCTTCTTTATCTCTTCTCCCTGAATTACACAAAATATTTTTTTTTCTACATTTCATTCTCCATCATACCCTTTCATTTTCTAAATCTCTTAATGCCTCCAGTTCATCATGTGGGAAAGCTAACTGTCATTAGAATCAGAAGCTGGCAAAAGGCAGGGTACATCTTGTACAGGTAGTAAATCTGTTGCTAGGACATATTTTAATGTATAATGGGCACATGTCGTAAATCTTAATCTATGTTAAATACAAACAAAGTGCAAACTATTAAGATGAATCCGAAAATAATATTATATTCAGCTAAAATTGAAACACTGCTGATTTTAAAGAATTTTATTACCGATTGATATACTTTATATTTTTTTTCTCTGTGGATTTTTCCTTTTTTAGTTGAATCGTTCTTTTTACTTTCTCTGACACTCAGCAGGTACGTAGTAGAGCTTTCAAAACACATTTCAAAACACAAGAGATTTTATGCAGATGCTATTGCACATCAGATTTATCAGAGTCAACATTTAATAACGTATGTAGCTCCAGGATGATAATGTTGTTTCTTCTTCTTTCGGAATTTCCCTTTAGGGGTCGCCACAGCAAGTTATCCTCTTCCATCTAACCCTATCTGCTGTATCCTCTTTGGTCACACCAACTATCTTCATGTCTTCCTTCACTGCGTCCATGAACCTCCTCTTTGGTCTTCCTCCAGGCCTCTTTCCTGGTGGTTCCAAATCCAGCATCCTTCTTCCTATGTACTCTCTCTCTACTCTGCACATGTCCAAACCATCTCAGTCTGGCCTCTCGAATTTTATCCCCAAAATCTCTAACAAGTGCTGTTCCCCTGATATACTCATTTCTGATCTTGTCCATCCTTGTCACTCCCAGGGAGAACCTCAGCATCTTCATCTCTGCTACCTCCATCTCTGCTTCCTGTCTTTTCTTCAGTGCTACTGTTTCTAGACCAAACAGCATGGCCGGTCTCACAACGGTTTTGTACACTTTTCCTTTCATTTTAGCTGAAACTCTTCTGTCACACATAACACATGATACTTTCCTCCACCCATTTCGGCCTGCCTGCATACGCTTCTTCACCTCTTTTAGAAACTCTCCATTGCTCTGGACTGTTGTTTCACTCTACAGAAAATTACAACATCCAAAATGATTTGGCATGCTATCACTCAAATAAAAAGGCATTTTTGTCCATGTGAAGAAGGTAAAGTTAGTAGAATAGAGGTAAATGATTTTTTTTCGAGCTCTATCAGCAACATTCCTCTGGGACAACGAGAAGTACCAACATTTGACATGAGCGGTCACTTTAACTGTAAACTTATTCCAAATAGCTGCGGAAAAAGTTCCATAGCAGCTGAGAGGTTAAAGTATACACAAGACACAGCCCTGATGTTTTATTTATGCTTTACAAAAAGCTCTGCAATGCACTTTTTTATTGGCTGATATCTACATTTTAGGCTTCTGCACAAATACATCCCCATGTATTCTAAAAATGATTTCTTATCTATTGTAACCAAAATAACCACGAACCTTCGTGCATGAATATGAATATTGTTCCACTTTTGATTGTGCATTCACTATTGAATAAATTCTTAACTTTATTCAAGAGCTATGGAAAAGAATAAAACAGATGGCTGATAATTTGACTATAGCTTCCTCAATGTGCAGATGAAAAATATTCAATATAACCATACAATGGTCACAATGATGGAAAATGAGAAAGCGTTCAGATTCACCTCCCTGAGAGAATTATTTTTCTTCATTTCAATTTAAATAGCAAGAGCTTTTCTTTTTTTATCGTCATCCTACATGGTACTTTATTTTTAAAAAAATACCAGAGCTGTCGTCAAGGATTTATGCAAAAGGAATTACTTCCAAAGTAAAACTGTTTTTATGTACATAAAAAAAAAAAAATACAACAAAACTCACTTTCTGCAGATGGAGGCTGGACTTGCAAATATTATTGCTTGAAAAATATTTAACAAAATGTAAAAAACTTACAGAAGAGCAGATAAAGGATTTAAAGAGACTTTGATGCTTGTGAAATTTGGTTTGAGAGCATACACACAGAGGCGTTGGAGGGATCCGGTTTCTCTGCTTTTTGCAGATGATGTGGTCCTGTTGGCTTCATCGGACAGTGATCTCCAGCTATCGCTGGATCAATTTGCTGCCGAGTGTGAAGCGGCCGGGATGGGAATTAGTGCCTCCAAATCAGAGACCATGGTCCTCGCCCGGAAAAGGGTGGAATGCCCCCTGCGGGTCAGAGACAGGGTCCTGCCCCAAGTGGAGGAGTTTAAGTATCTCGGGGTCTTGTTCACGAGTGGGGGAAGGATGGAGCGGGAGATTGACAGGCGGATCGGTGCAGCATCAGCAATAACTAGGACGCTGCATCGGTCCGTCATGGTAAAGAGAGAGTTGTGCCGAAAAGCAAAGCTCTCGATTTACAAGTCGATCTACGTTCCAACCCTCACCTATGGTCACCAACTGTGGGTGGTGACCCTAAGAATGAGATCGCGGGTACAGTGGTCGAAATGAGCTTTCTCCACAGGGTGGCTGGGCTCTCACTCGGTGTCGAGCCGCTCCTCCTCCAGGTCGAGAGGAGCCAGATAGGGTGGTTCGGGCATCTGGTCAGGATGCCCCACGAGCGCCTCACGGGCGAGGTGTTGCGGGCACGTCCCACCGGGAGGAGACCAAGGGGCAGTTCCCGGACCCGCTGGAGAGACTATGTCTTACAGCTGGCTGCGGAACGACTTGGGATCCTTCCGGGTGAGCTGGAGAATGCAGCCGGGGAGAGAGAGGCCTGGGCTACCCGTTTGAGGCTGTTGCCCCCGCGACCCGACCCCGGAACAAGCGGAAGATGACGGAACGGAACGGAGCATACACACATGGGCATTTAGCTTCTTTGATTTTTCAGAAAATTTTAAGGTGAAGGCAAGACAGGTTTTTGAAAAGTTGAACATTCACAAAAAAAAAGGAAAACAACTTCTGAAAACACAAGAATATCTGAAAAGAATCGTTACATTTTGAACCGCAAGCAGAATGAAATTGGAAGATGATATTTATTACCATCAAATCAGATTCAGGTTTGGAGCATATTTTACTATCCACCAGTTGCTGATAAATGGACAAAACTTTTTTGTTTTTAAATCCACATCAGCAGCATTATAATAATCCACCATTGTTATGGCTGGTAATGCGTTTTTTTTTTTTTTTTTACACTGAGGTGAATAGAGCTGTAGATTATTGGTCCAAGAACGATGCATACAGATGGATTATAGAAATATTGACAGTCATTTTTTCCCCCAGGAGTTAATTTACTAGCTTCTTGAATCCAGTTCCATCTTAAAAAAAATGGCCGAGCAATAATAGCTTATAACCTAAAGCGCTAAATTGCTCAATATGTACCTTTAATGTTTCAGAAACTGTAAATGCTCTATATGAATGTCCCAGGAGATTAGCATTGAATGGTTGGGGAAAAAGAATTTTTTTTGACTGGGAAAAAAAATAGTCTAATGCTAAAGATTGGATGACCTGGAAAGACTGGTGGGAGATGATTGGAAGTGAGTAAAGTTAGTTTAGCATGCAATTTGACAATATGCCTCAGAAAAGTTAAAAATAGTCTTTGATAGCCATCTCTGTCAATAAGGAAAAAAAAATGTTTCCCAAATAAACTATAACATAAATTAAAAAAATATTAAGTCTAAGGCTTATAGTCTCCCAGCCTATGGTAAGTGGCAAAACGACTGAATGGTCATTTTGGACATAGAGTTTATCTTTGATGGCATATTAAATTGAATTGAAAATACTTTATTAATCCCCGAAGGGAAATTTGATGCTGCGGTGCTAGTACTTCGATGCCTTCCCGGTCCACTTACATGGTGTAAAAGCTGGCGACTGAATGGTTAAAAAAACAGTCCATAATGACAAAGTCTTCGTCTTTGGATGAATATTAATTTAAATTTTAGTCACATTTTTGTCGTCTCTATATATTTTCGTTTTAGTCAACAAAAACCCAAAAGAGTTTTTGTCTAGTTTTAGTCAGGGAAGACAACGTTTTTAGTCTAGTTTTAGTGTAAAAAAAAAAAAAAAAAAATCTTACTTTAACAATTGTGTCTTTATTAATAAGAATGATGAAGGTTATTTGTTTAAAAAAAAAAAAAAAAACTCTGCCGAGTTTAACTTGCGCAAAAACAGCAAACATTGTAAAACTACGTAAAATAAATATAATTTTTTTTCAGTGAGTGAGGAACATTGTAACTTATGCATACTTAAAAATGACACCTCTCAATAACCCTGTAAACAAAGTAAACACTGCATTGTGTCTTTAAATCAGTGGTTAGCGTAACTAAGCTAACTAAAGAAGTTAGCAGCGCCGACAAGCTAGCATTAGCTTGAAGTTAGCATGCTGTTTGTGAAAAATATGTAGAAAACTTTGAGTTTCTGACCACCAAGCCTCTTTGTTACTGTTTTCACCATGGTGTGTGACTTCCTCGTGGCTGCAGGTGTGTTGTGTAGACAGTGTAAACGTGCAGCATTGTGGGGGGCGTGCCGCCGTGAGAGACAGATGCAGCCGCTGTATTTTTTCTTTTCACAGACAGAAATGTGAAAGTCTGACGCCTATTTCGTTACATTTTCGTCTCGTCAACAGAAACTTGCAAACGTCTCGTCACATTTTGTCACCAAAATGTCGCATTTATTTTGTTATCCTTACATTATCGTCATGAAAAAATGCTTCGTGAACTAAATCATTTCTTTTTCGTCATCGTTGAGGAAAACAACACTGACTGAAACATGTACATCCAAATCACCAACCATGTGAATTATTATTCTGATTCCAACTGAGCTCTATACAGAAGCCTACATTTAGGGAAATCACATCATTTTCACATTACCACCCCATATTCTTGTACATATTTGGGATGTCTGCTCACCCCGTGTCATACAATCCTATTTTACATCAATAGCTGTCTGAGCCAAGACCCCCATTACTGGTTTTGTGTTGCACGCATCCAAGGCCCATTGCTCGGAAATGTCGGTAGCCTCTCTGATCCGTGTCTCCACACGTACGCCGCTGCAGCACTATCGGACAGCTCCTGTGGCTAATGGCGTTGACGCTCAGCAGCTGAAAACCAATCCATCACACAGGGAAAAAATGGTGAGGGGGAGGAAAAGGGAGGGAGAGGAAGAAGCAAGTCGGTATGTGGTGGAGAAAACAATAGCAGGGCTGTACTTCTTGGTTTTAAATGGCTATTCATCACAATGGTTTCACTGTCAGGTTCTCTAGCTGCATTTCCATGAAGGGAATCAAACCCATGCCAAACTCGTTTATAGGCGTGAACATGGAAAACTGAACTATCATGAAGTTGCACCGAAGACAGCAGGTCACTAAAATGTGCTGCATTTGGTTAAGCCAGTGCTTCTCAATTATTTTCTGTTGCGCCCCCCCCTTCACCCCAGGAAGAAGAAAATATTTCACTCCCCCCCACTCTCCGCCATGACTATAATCAGTATCATCAGTATCAGGACCCTGCTGTAGTGGATGTGCAATTACACTTTATTCTAGTACGGAAAAAAAAAAAACATGTTCCATAGGGTCACACGCGCCACCCATGGCATTGCGGCCCACTATTTGAGAAGCATTTGGTTAAGCCAGTGCTTCTCAATTATTTTCTGTTGCACCCCCCCAGGAGGAAGAAAATATTTCACGCCCCGCTCCCACTCTCCGCCGTGACTATAATCAGTATCAGCAGTATCAGGACCCTGCTGTAGTGGATGTGCAATTACACTTTATTCTAGTACGGAAAAAAAAAAAACATGTTCCATAGGGTCACACGCGCCACCCATGACATTGCGGCCCACTATTTGAGAAGCATTTGGTTAAGCCAGTGCTTCTCAATTATTTTCTGTTGCACCCCACCAGGAGGAAGAAAATATTTCACGCCCCCCTCCCACTCTCCGCCGTGACTATAATCAGTATCATCAGTATCAGGACCCTGCTGTAGTGGATGTGCAATTACACTTTATTCTAGAACGGAAAAAAAAAAAAAAAAAAACATATTCCACAGGGTCACACGCGCCACCCATGGCATTGCGCCCCACTATTTGAGAAGCATTTGGTTAAGCCAGTGCTTCTTAATTATTTTCTGTTGCGCCCCTCCAGGAAGAAGAAAATATTTCACGCCCCCCCCTCTCCGCCGTGACTATAATCAGTATCATCGGTATCAGGACCCTGCTGTAGTGGATGTGCAATTACACTTTATTCTAGTACGGAAAAAAAAAAAAAAAAAAAACATATTCCACAGGGTCACACGCGCCACCCATGGCATTGCGCCCCACTATTTGAGAAGCATTTGGTTAAGCCAGTGCTTCTTAATTATTTTCTGTTGCGCCCCTCCAGGAAGAAGAAAATATTTCACGCCCCCCTCCCCCTCTCCGCCGTGACTATAATCAGTATCATCGGTATCAGGACCCTGCTGTAGTGGATGTGCAATTACACTTTATTCTAGTACGGAAAAAAAAAAAAAAAAAAAAAACATATTCCACAGGGTCACACGCGCCACCCATGGCATTGCGCCCCACTATTTGAGAAGCATTTGGTTAAGCCAGTGCTTCTTAATTATTTTCTGTTGCGCCCCTCCAGGAAGAAGAAAATATTTCACGCCCCCCCCCCCCCCCCCCTCTCCGCCGTGACTATAATCAGTATCATCGGTATCAGGACCCTGCTGTAGTGGATGTGCAATTACACTTCATTCTAGTATGGAAAAAAAAAAAAAAAAAAAAAAAAAAAACATATTCCACAGGGTCACACGCGCCACCCATGGCATTGCGCCCCACTATTTGAGAAGCATTTGGTTAAGCCAGTGCTTCTTAATTATTTTCTGTTGCGCCCCTCCAGGAAGAAGAAAATATTTCACGCCCCCCCCTCTCCGCCGTGACTATAATCAGTATCATCGGTATCAGGACCCTGCTGTACTGGATGTGCAATTACACTTTATTCTAGTACGGAAAAAAAAAAAAAAAAAAAAAAACATATTCCACAGGGTCACACGCGCCACCCATGGCATTGCGCCCCACTATTTGAGAAGCACTGGGTTAAGCAAACTACTTGCAAACCAAAGTAGCATACAAAGTGAAACTAAAAGTGTTCTTGAGAATTTGATTGAGTCTGAGTAACTTAAAAACAAACAACCATGGAGGGATAAAAGACCAAACACAACAACTCAATGCATCATTTTCAGTCTGAGCAGTTATTTTATTTGATAAAAAAAAATCTTGGAATGCTTTTATTTATTGAGTAGTTTGAACTCTTCACACTTAACACTGTGCTGTTGTACTTTTTTCACATCTTCATCATAATTAGTTAAATAGTGTTTTTCTCTGCAGCGTCTCTGTTAAAAGCTTTTCATCTTCACAAACACAGCTTTCCCATTATACGGCGTAAAGCATTAGTGAAAGAATCAGTAAGTAAAATGCATGTTGAAGTTTGGTTTTCATTAACTGTGAACCCAAGTGAAGGTCAAAATGAACCCGTTACTATTCACTCTCCATTTGTGAGCATCCTACAAGTTTGTCGGGAAAATTTTAAAATGAAAGGCAATGGAATATTTTAATTACAAATTAAAAAAATTAGAGTGCTACCGGGTAGACAAATTTACCATGCAAGGAATTGGTAAAGTATTTTTTGATTGAACTCAATTTAAACAAAAAAGTGGTCAGAGTGAGGTAGTGTGACCGCCCCTGAAAAGACTGCTGCCCATTTGACCAAAAATTTTAAGAAATACAGAAAACGACTATGTTGTGTGGGAGAGGGAATGAGGAGGATCCAAATGCAGGTTTAACAGTTTATTAAGTGTTGAACAAAGGAATCCACAGCAGAGAGATAACAGCTTCAGGCAGTGCTGGATGGCCAAGAGGAAGGGCTGAAGGTTCCTGTGAGGAGAATAAGAAAATTAGTCTGATATCAAAATTTGACTCAGCTTAGAGGTGGTCAGTTTACCACTAGAATCGTTGAAGACCTGACAGAGACTGTGGGTGACACCAGGTCTTTTATAGCCACCGGTAAGTCTGTGCAGCTGGGAGCAATCAGCCAATCCTCCCGTTAGAAGCCATCCAGCACCTGTGAGTTTTGGGGGAGAAAAAAAACAAACAAGCAGGCCTAAAAGGCCTCACACCACAGTACCCCCCCCTCTACGGACGCCACCTGGCGGACCACCAGGCCTGTCCGGAAAGCGGCGGTGAAAGTCCCGGACCAAGCCAGGGTCCAGGATCGCTGAACGGGGCACCCAGCACCGTTCCTCCGGGCCATAACCCTCCCAGTCCACGAGGTACTGTAGACCCCGACCTCGGCGACGAACATCCAAAAGACGGTTGACCGTGTACGCATCCGAGCCGTCGACAAGGCGAGGAGGTGGAGGGGGAGCAGAAGGAGGCTGGAGGGGACTGGTAGAAACCGGTTTGATCTGAGAGACGTGGAACACAGGATGTACCTTCATGGAAGAGGGCAGGGCGAGCTTTACCGAGACCGGGTTGACCAGCCGCAGGATCCGGAAAGGGCCAATGAAGCGGGGTGAAAGCTTGCGAGACTCTGCCCTGAGGGGAATGTTCCTGGTAGACAGAAGGACAGACTGACCAACCTGATATGCTGGGGCTGGCTGACGGTGGCGATTAGCTTGGCGCCGAGCCCGGCCGCAGGCCTGTTGGAGGGCCCTCCTAGTTTTCCTCCAGATCCGACGACACCGGTCTGATATGGAGCTGCACCGAAGGGACGGCCAGCTCCTGTTCCTGATCCGGGAACAATGGGGGTTGGTAACCCAGAGAAGCCTTGAACGGGGACAATCCTGTGGAGGAACTAACTTGGGAATTATGGGCATACTCAATCCACGGGAGATGAGACGACCACGTGGACTGGGCAGAGGCCAACACGCACCGTAATGTGGATTCCAGGTGTTGGTTAGCCCGCTCCGACTGGCCGTTGGATTGGGGGTGGAAGCCAGATGACAAGCTGACGGAAGCCCCCAGCGCCTTACAGAAGGACTTCCAAACAGCTGATGTGAATTGCGGACCCCGGTCAGAGACTATGTCCAGAGGGATACCATGCAGACGGAACACATGGGTCACCATGAGCTGGGTAGTCTCCAAGGCTGAAGGGAGTTTAGGAAGAGGCACCAGATGTACAGCTTTGGAGAATCGGTCCACAATCGTGACCACAACAGTGTTACCTTCTGAGGGAGGGAGTCCGGTCACAAAGTCCAGTGCGATATGGGACCAGGGACGACTGGGAACCTGTAGGGGATGGAGCAGCCCCGCAGGAGGACGATGAGGGACCTTGCCCCGGGAACAGGCAGAACAGGCAGCGACAAAATTTCTAGTGTCTGCCTCCATCGTTGGCCACCAGAACCGCCGCTGAAGAAGCGCCATTGTACGGCGAATCCCAGGGTGACAGGACCACCGGGATGCATGTGCCCATAGGAGAACCTGGGAGCGGGCAGAGGATGGCACATACGAACGGTTAGCTGGGCCAGTACCTGGGTCCGGATCATGCTGCAGACCATCCCTTATTGCAGTCTCGATCTCCCAAGTGATTGCCCCAATGACGCAGGAGGGGGGTAGAATGGGCTCCGGCTCCGATCTGGACTGATGACCATCATGCGGGCGGGAGAGGGCGTCAGGTTTGGTATTGCGGTTGCCCGGCCTGTAAGTGAGGGTAAAATTAAAGCGTGTAAAGAACAGCTGCCACCGGGCCTGTCGAGAGTTGAGTCTCTTAGCTGCTTGGATGTAAGCGAGGTTTTTGTGGTCTGTCCAGACCACGAATGGGTGTTCTGCGTCCTCGAGCCAGTGCCTCCATTCCTCGAGTGCCAGTTTGACTGCGAGCAGTTCTCTATTCCCCACATCGTAGTTTTGTTCAGCTGCAGAGAGACGCTTAGAGAAAAAGGCACAGGGATGGAGTTTGCCATCCTCCTGATGGTATTGGGACAGCACAGCACCCACCCCTGAATCCGAGGCGTCCACCTCCACAATAAACTGCCTCAAGGGGTCGGGCTGGACCAGAATGGGGGCCGAGGTAAACCTCTTTTTAAGCTCAGTGAATGCACCCTCTGCTTGGGGAGACCAAACGAACGGTCTGGCTGTGGAAGTAAGCTGGGTAAGGGGAAGAGCTACCTGACTGTAATTGCGAATGAAACGCCTGTAAAAATTTGCGAAACCCAGAAATTGTTGTAGTTTGCAACGGGTGTTGGGTCGAGGCCACTCAGCCACCGCGCTAACTTTTTCGGGGTCCGGGCAAACCTGCCCAGCGTGTACAATAAAACCAAGGAAGTTGACGGACTGAGAATGGAACTCGCACTTCTCAGCCTTTACAAACAGACGATTCTCAAGGAGTCGCTGGAGTACCGCACGGACATGGACGATGTGCTCCTCAACAGTGGGCGAAAAAATAAGAATGTCGTCCAGATAAACAAAGACAAAACGATTAAGGAAGTCACGGAGCACATCGTTAATGAATGCCTGGAAGACTGCGGGAGCGTTAGTTAACCCGAAAGGCATGACCAAGTATTCGAATTGGCCCAGGTGGGTGTTGAACGCCGTCTTCCACTCGTCCCCCTCCCGCATTCGGACGAGATGGTAGGCGCAACGCAGATCGAGTTTTGTAAAGACCCGGGCTCCCTGAAGTAGCTCGAACGCCGAATTAATGAGGGGCAACGGGTATTTGTTGCGAACGGTGATGTTATTAAGACTCCGATAATCGACGCACGGACGGAGGGAACCATCCTTCTTACCCACAAAAAAGGACCCCGCTGCTATGGGTGCCGAGGAAGGGCGGATAAGCCCCGACGCCAGGGACTCATTGATGTACTTCTCCATCGCCCCCCTCTCTGGAGCAGACAGATTGTACAGGCGACTGGCGGGTAAGGTTGCCCCAGGGAGGAGGTCGATGGCGCAATCATATGGCCGATGAGGCGGGAGAGATTGTGCCCTCTCCTTACTGAAGACCTCTTTGAGGTCATGATACTCTGCCGGGATAGACGCAACGTCCACCGGGTCGATTGAGCCTACCGTGTCAGAAGAGACGGTTGTCACGGCAGATTGGAGGCAAGTTGCATGGCACTGATTGCTCCACCCGACGATACGCCGGTTTTGCCAGTCGACCTGTGGATTGTGCAACCTAAGCCAGGGGAAACCTAACACAAGGGGTGAGCCGGGTGAAGAAATAACGTTAACCGAAAGGTGCTCACGGTGATTACCCGATACCACCATCTCCAACGGGGAGGACTGGTGGGTCACCCTGGTGATAACGTGTCCATCGATCGCCGTGGCATTAATGGGTTCTCCGAGTGGTTGGGACTGAAATCCACACTGACGGAGAAAATCTGCGTCGATGAAGTTGCCGTCGGCCCCGGAATCCACCAACGCTTCGATCGGAAAAGAAGAGGAACAACCAGAGGTTAGTGTCACAAGAATCATAAGCCTAGGGGTACCATGACATCTAGTTGTGCCCACCCGTAACCCTAGGTCTACCGGTGGGCCCCGTCTTTTGGGCGACAAAGGCAAGCTGAGAGTAAGTGACTTCTCGACCCGCAATAGAGACACCTCCCTTCTTTTAGTCTAACCTCTCTTTCCTTTTTGGTTAGATGCATCTGTCCCAACTGCATTGGTTCTGTGGAAGGCTGCTCAGCCTCTTGTGGAAGGTTTCCCCTGGCTTAGGTTGCACAATCCACAGGTCGACTGGCAAAACCGGCGTATCGTCGGGTGGAGCAACCACAGACTAGTGTTATGATCCCCTCTTCTGCTGCCAGAGGGGAGCCCTGGATGTTCCTCATCACCCTGATTTGGGTCATTTTAGATTGATTCCTGATTCCACACATCTGTGGACCCTACCATCTATTTAAGGGCAATCATACCGGACTTCCCGGTTGGGTCATAACATCCCTTTCAGCCAGGTCTCTCTGGTTTCCTGACCAAGTACACATTCTGTCAAGAACATCTTGTCATGCCACTGAAACTTAGTTTTTTTTTTCTTTTCACGGTATTAATAGACTGCCAAATTTAAATAAACCATGTTTTCTGTCTACAATTGGGTCCCTCTTTTTCCACCTGCACACCGGACTGTTGTGACAACTGGACTGTTCAAGACGTTTTAAACATGTACTTGAATAAAAAAAAGCCCCAAAAACGAGAATTCGATTGAAAAGTTTGATGATGTTTTGTCTTGGAGATGAAAGAAGATTCAAATGTAGGTGAAAAAAATAAACAGCATAATTTATCAAGAAAAGGTGTCAACGTAAGAGTGGGACGTACCCAAAACACCTCACCTGCGAGGCGCTCAAGGGGCATCTTGACCAGATGCCCGAATCACCCCATCTGGCTCCTCTCAACCTGGAGGAGGAGCGGCTCGACACCGAGCTCCTCCCGGATAGCAGAGCTCCTCACCCGATCTCTGAGTGAGAGCCCAGCCACCCTGCGGAGGAAGCTCATTTCGGCCGCTTGTAACCACGATCTCATTCTTTCAGTCACCACCAACAGCTGGTGACCATAGGTGAGGGTTGGAACATAGATCGACTTGTAAATCGAGAGCTTTGCTTTTCGGCTCAGCTCTCTCTTTACCACGACGTACCAATGCAGCGTCCTAGTTATTGCTGATGCCGCATCGATCCGCCTGTCGATCTCCCGCTCCATCCTTCCCCCACTCGTGAACAAGACCCCGAGAAACTTAAACTCCTCCACTTGGGGCAGGACCCTGTCCCTGACCTGCAAGGGCCATTCCACCCTTTTCCGAGCGAGGACCATGGTCTCGGATTTGGAGGCAATTTAAAAAAAGAAAAATTGTGAAGTCCAAAAACTAGGAGCAAGGTCAGTGATCAGTTTACTCGAGTTACTAGAATTGATTGGACGTGAGGCGGGATGTTTTATGGCCGGAGGTAACTGAATCCAGGTGAGCCTATCCAGCCCTGTTCTCCAATCAACAGCCACCATGCCAACACTTTCTTTCAACACACAACTCAGACTTCTTGAGGTTGTTCATTTTGTGGATTTTGAGATTATGTCAAAGATCACTATCTAACTGTAAAAGTAACACTCATACATTCTTCAGCTTGCTGGCAAATTGTGTTTAACCCGCTCCATTCCTTTCCTTTTTTTTTTGCTTTATGTTAGAGATCTGTCTGTGCAGCAGCAACATCTAAACAAATGCTTTTTTCTGCTTGAAAAAAAAAATTCTGCCTGTGGTCTCTTCTACGTTTTATAATCACCCTTATTTTTCGTTTTACACCCAAACCTGTGCAGAGACATTTCCCGTTACAACGCTGTATAATCCCAAGAATGGGATTTAATCCTGATCATGAGGATTTTGACACAAGCCAAATTGCCTGGATTTCTAACCTTACAGTGATTTGTGTTAGAATACAAATATAAATTGGGAAATAAGAAGGAAATGATCGTTTAGTACAGTGTTTTCAATAATAAAAAAAAAGTAGTAAGTCATCAAACAATAGGCCAAACTTTATTATTAATAAATTGTTAAGATCTTTGTACAAAGTAATAGCCAGGGGAAGTTGTCATGTGTGAAAGATTTTTCATGTCCACAAAAGTGTGTGATGTAGTTCTCTGACATTTCCCTGAAAAAAAAAAAAATCTGTTAATTTATAGTTGGTACTGAGCAACTATAAACAGTTGAATTAAACGTGTTTCAGTGGTTTAGGAGATAACAAGCTCAATGTACACTCAGGCAGTCTGAGTGTACGTATGTAGGCATAAAATATATATATTTTTTTTAATTCCTAACAATAATTTCTTTCATTACCTGCACCCCCCCCCCGTGTCCCCTCCCCAAATAATAATAAAAAAAACATTAAGACAACTTTATTTGTTTAGTTGGGTATTGCCTTTTCTAAAAAAATATCCTAGCTGACTGAAAAGGTGGTTTGATAGAGAGTTTGTGTAGTGTGGCTCGGGATGACGGATCCAAATGCTGCTGGATTAGTTAAGACTACTTGTGTATTTTCAAAAATAGGTGTGTTAGAGGAAGATTATGTGTAGTGACCGACCAGCGCTTAAAGTGTGGGTTGAGTTATAGCTAAGCACCTAATGATGCACACTCCATGTGGGTAAAGCTGAAATGGGGTATGTCCGCCATTTTCTGTTGCTGTCTTTGTTTCAGGGTCTGGTTTTCATTCCATTCCAGTTTTGTGACACATACACAAAGCTTGAAATTGCAAAGATTAGTCGTTTACTGTTTTCAAAGCTCTTTTACGTAATTTCATAAATTTATTTATTTTATTGTGGTATTTTAAGTCACTTTTCGCTAGCAACTGTTCTTTTTTTTAAACATACTTTATTCATCCCTCATGGGGAAATTGTTGTGCTGCATTGCACCACAGAAGGCAACTGATGGCGCCAATGGTGAGAGTAACTCGGTTTTAGGCGTCTTCTCCAGAGACACTTAGGCACGAGTTCAGCAGCGACTCTTTGGTCCAAAGATAGTAATTTTACCGCTTAGCTATGCCTCCCCTGTTATAACTTATACTAGTTTTAACAATTCCAATCAATAATCCCAATAAATAATATATTTAAAAAAAAAATAAAAATCTGCAGGGCAAAAAAATAAATGTCTCAATATGGTACCAAAACTAGAACAAACTGCCCTTGCGCGGTAGAGCTATTTAAGGCGCTATTTAACACTATTTAAAAGAGCAAAGGCATGTCAAACTTGAGCTAAAGTTGCTTATCAAAGACTTATTTTTGTCTGACCTTGCTGTATTCAAGTTTCAAGACAAACAGGAGTGTGCTTCTATTAGGAAGTGTGCTTCTACTGGGAATAATATGGTACTTTTACAAAATACTTTATTAAAACATAAGATCTCTTAGACTAGTACCCATCATGTTAAAATGGAACAAGGGTCTAAAATCTATAGGATAGCCGCCCCAGACTTCCGTTGCTTAACATAAAAGCCCAGCATTAACATGCTGTGACTGCTTTGGTATTGAGCATTTGGATGATGGTACAGGAAAGAAAAGCATTGAAGTCATGATTTGTAGTTTTGTCAGACAATAAATATTAATGAACATTGGTGACTGGCCGCCTAATGATTGTGTGTATCCATGTAGATGAGTGCTTGTGTGTTTGCTTCCGGCATACAAATGGGGCATTGTGTAAGTGTGTGTCTCGTAGCCTAATCTGTCCGCCTAAGCTGACCATGGAAACTATAAGATCTATAAACTCATAAAAAGAGTTTCAGGAAGTACACACTTTATGAATGACATAATGTTTTTTTTTCAACATGGTTTGTTACCGGTATAAACTCAAGTTCTCGAGGGCCGGTGTCTTGAAGGTTTTCCATGTGTTGTTGCATCTACACACCTGACCCAGCTTTTTGAGTCAATATGCCCAATTTTATCGGCTGTTGATTTTGGCTGTACTGAACCAGGAACAGAGGTGTCAAAAGTACCAACATTTTCTACTCAAGTAGAAGTATGGATACCGAGATAAAAAACTACTTTAATGAAAGTAGAATTATCAACTGAAGTTTTTCACTCAAGTAAAAATAAAAAGTAACCTACTGTCAAAACTGCTAAAAGTAGAAAAGTAAAAGTAATTTTCAAGAAAAAGAAACTATATTAACAAAAGCGTGTGAACATATTTTTAACCATTATCACATGCTTTAAGGAGCAGAAAATATGATAATAAATGAAAGTGTTGTGGTGTGAAACTTTATGAATCAGAAACATTTATTTCTTAATAATCTTTATTGGAAATCGATTAATGAACACAATCAAATGTATTAACATAAGCAGGGCGTTATGTAACGTCCCTTCAGCTACCAAGCTTCACTCTGCATCACCTAATTTAACCAACTTCAGCAGACAGAAACACACTCAATGTAAAAAATAAATAAATAAATAAAATAACCAAAAGGCGTTTTTAAGCCTTGAAGGCAGGTAGTTTTCAAAGTTTTTTGAGGCAATACTGAATAGTCTTTCACAAGTTGCTAAGGTTGGGAGGGCCACATACAACCTGCGTGACACCTTAAACACAGCAGGGGGATGCGAGGGTGCGGGGGTATATGTGTGCGTGCATGCATATTTTTTTTTTAATAATTAACCAAACTAGAACGAGATAAACAGCTTGCTTTGTGAATCAAATGGCTCACGGACAAACTCCAGTATTGAATAAAAACTTAAATTTGAGGAGGAATTGTAATTTTTCAGCTTTCGGATTAGTTGGATAGTCATTCATTAGCCATGGGAATATTTTAAAATCTGTGGTTTGTGTAGTTTGCTTTGTTTTTAGTCGTGCTTTGCTTTCCAGCAGGTGCCAAAACAAAGCCGTGGTGTGAAAAAGAAGGAAGTTTAATGGTTTTTTTTTTTTTACCATTCAGTGTTGAGTTTGAGGCATTATATGTCCAGGGAAATCAATTTAAAAGGTTCTCTAAATGAAAGGATTTGGAAATTAATTGAACTCCCATCGGCTGAACATGTTGAGTGTGTTGGCTCTCCGCATGGTCGGATCTTGTACAAGGGGCTGCAGGGAGTGAATAAATCTTGCCATTATTTTTCATTTGTATCTAAACCCTTCCATGTATGTTGGCAGATTAAAAGAAAAATACTTTGTTTTACACCAATGAATTTGTTTGTGGATGCGGAATGTTACACTTATCCCGGCTGGACGACGTATTGTAAATGAAAGAATATTAAACATTCAGAGGATTACTGTCGGACTGTTTGTTCTAGAAAAAGATTATGTGGCAGCTTGAATAGTGTGTGCCCATTTGGAAACCATAAAATTACATCAAATATTAAAAGACAATGAAAAAGTTCTATCAAATGAAAAAAGAATTGTAACTTTTGGTTTTATACTTTATTTACACTTAACAAGAAACTTTGAGACGGGCTACAGAATCATGTGAAGGAGGAGGACCCAAATGCGGGACATCAAAACAAGATTTATTAATCACTCAGGTTATTCTGTAAAGCAAAGGGCACATGATTAATTCAGGTTCAAATAATAACAGAGTTCAATCATGGTCAAGGTGTCCTGGCTACAAGGGATGGTATAGCGGGGTCCACAAGTTTGTGGTATCAGAATAATCACCCTCAGGTGTCTTAATCAGGGTGATGAGGGAAGGTCCAGCGCAATATATTTTGTTTAATATTTTGACGTAATATATTTTTCCCCCTTTCCCATCACATTAAAGCAAAGTTCCGAATGGAAATTGAACATTAATTAGTTAATAAAGAAAAAAAAGTAATAATAATAATACTAATGCATTGAACTTATATAGCGCTTTTCTGGACACTCAAAGACGCTTTACATATATATATGCATTATTCATTCACTCCATACAATCATTCACACACACAACATTCATTCCTGATGATGGGAGCTACCATGCAAGGCGCAGACCACTATCATCAGAAGCAACTGGGGGTTCGGTGTCTTGCTCAAGGACACCTTGGCATGGACTCTGGGCGGGGGATTGAACCTGCGACCTTCCGGTTACGGAGCGGTCGCCCTACCCACCGAGCCATCCTTCCCCCCAACACAAAAGTGTTGTGGTTCCCTCAACCACCACCAGAGGGAGCCAGGGACCATCTCACCTTTCCCCCAATTCTGGCTGATTGGACCACCTGCACCTGATTGGATAATCTGCACCTATTTAAAGGCAGCCTCTCCAGCATTCCCCGTTGGGTCTTCATGCCTTCCAGCCCTGGCTGACTCCCAGCCAAGCAGATTTCCTTTGAAACTGAGATTGACTCTTTAAAACCATTTTGATCCTTCTTCTTTGATTACAGCTTTGCTGATCCTTGGTTTAATAAACCTTGTTTAAAGTCCTGCATTTGGGTCCTACTCCTTCCACATCACAACAGAAAAGGTTATAACACATTTTTCATATATTGTGGAAAAAAATATATAGACATTCCCACAAGATCAGAATTGTTGAATACATTGGTTTTATGGTTTGGTGCTTTTTATGGAACCACTTTTACAGCTATAGAATATTTACACAGCATTAAAATAAGAGATAACAATAGTAGTTATTGTATATTTCCAGAAATCTCTTGGTAAAACTAATCTTGTGGAAACGGGGTGATAGTAAATGTCACAATGCTTTACAAAGCCCGGCAGTCTATTTTGGTGCATCCATGCAGTCATATGGTGAGAAAATCAAACACAATGCAGTTGTAACAAATAGTGGTTCAACTGTATTTGTCATCCTGCCAATTGAAAAAAAAAGCGATATTGAAAAGATTTATACACATTATTTTATTTCGGATGTGAAACATTGGGTACTTGGGTACTTGTTGGAAAGAGGGAGGGAAAGATGCTTCAGGACTTTTATTTAGTTGAGAAGACATTTTTATGACATTCTAGGTCATTGTGGTGTTTTATCAGCCGATGCAGACATGTGTGTAAGCCACCAAACCACATAATTTGAACATCAGTGGTATCATATTGTGGCAACCAGGGTCTGACATGTTCATCTGTTTATCAGATGCACTTGTCATTTGTTTTGCCACTGGTGTGCAGTCAGCAGGTTCTGGCATGTGTTGGATTTTCCAGCCCCCCTTATGTGGTCAGCTTGTGGGTTTTAATGTATGACGGGGATGAGGTGAACAGCCTTGGAGCTGCTTTCTGCTGCCAGAAACAGTATGTCAATATAAGTTCTACTGGAATAAAAAAAAAAGAACAAAAAAACACTGCTGTGCCCAGTCCAACCAGGTTTGAAAAACATTTGATTTAGGTGAAAAGGAAGAACTACAATTATATTTTTATACCCGTATTTTTACGACCAAAAGGCGCACCATATTAAAAAGTGCAGTCCCAGTTTCGTGTGCTCTGTATTTAACACACACATAAGGCAAACCTGTTGATAGAGCGCGGGTTTTATATGCATATCCTCTACTAGGTCCGCCTTACAACAACACACACACAAGCGGACAAGTGTCCGTATTTAAAAATAAATCGGGAGCAAAACTGAGTTTGGTTGTTCTTTTTTTAAATATTATTTACAGTCGTCATAAAGTCATTTATCAAATCCATCCAAGTCCTCATCCTCTGTTTCAGAATCTAACAGGTGCGCTGAATCCAACATAATAGGTTCACTTTTCTCACAGAGTTACTTTCTGTACTGTGCGGCTCCTCGGAAATTATGTCGGCTTTTTCGAAAGCCCGGACAACTGTGCCAGCAATCACAGTAGCCCGAGCATCTAAAATCCACTGGCAAACTGTGGTATAACTTGCCCGACGCTGCGTTCCATCCTTCGAGAAGCTGTGGTCTCCTCTGGTCATCCATCGCCCCCTCGCCGCTTGCAGCCTTACTTTGAACCTGTGGAATCACAGCAATGGTAGCGTTCATCTACCTCATTAGTTTTTTTATAACACACATAGGCCGCACTGCACAATAGGGCACGCCACTCATTTTGAAGAAAATCTAAAACTTTTAAATGCGTCTTATGGTCGTGAAAATACGGTAATTATTATGCGCATCTGTGCCCACATCTGACTGTGCTGCATTTGGGATACATATTAATTTCTCATGAATTTTAAAGTACCCACTGCCTTTTAAAGTCATTAACATTGTAGTCTAATCTTCCCTTTGAAATGGTTTTGTTCCGTTCAGTCATCTTCCGCTTATTCCGGGGTCGGGTCGCGGGGGCAACAGCCTCAAACTTCTCAAACAGCCTCAGACTTCTCTCACCCCGGCTGCATCCTCCAGCTCACCCGGAAGGATCCCAAGACGTTCCCCGGCCACCCGTGAGACATAGTCTCTCCAGCGGGTACGTGGTATGCCCCTTGGTCTCCTCCCGGTGGGACGTGCCCAAAACACCTCGCCCGCGAGGCGCTCAGGGGGGCATCCTGACCAGATGCCCAAACCACCCCATCTGGCTCCTCTCGACCCGGAGGAGGAGCGGCTCAACACCGAGCTCCTCCTGGATGGCAGAGCTCCTCACCCGATCTCTGAGTGAGAGCCCAGCCACCCTGCGGAGGAAGCTCATTTGGGCCGCTTGTACCCGCAATCTCATTCTTTCGGTCACCACCCACAGCTTGTGACCATAGGTAAGGGTTGGAACGTAGATCGACTTGTAAATCGAGCGCTTTACTTTTCGGCTCGGCTCTCTTTTTACCACGACGGACCGATGCAGCGTCCTAGTTATTGCTGATGCTGCACCAATCTGCCTGTCGATCTCCCGCTCCATCCTTCCCCCACTCGTGAACAAGACCCCGAGATACTTAAACTCCTCCACTTGGGGTAGAACCCCGTCCCTGACCCAATGGTACCTTCTATTTAAAATTTCCATTTTGCTTTGTTATCCACACTATCGACAGAATTAATTTTTATTACATCCTGAAAACATCAAATGAGTGAAATTCATTATAAAAGTTAATAACTAGTGTTTCTTGATATTTTTTCAAAGTCCATTAACTCATTTTCCAATACACACATATGGTGTGCTAAATTACTCCAACCCTATCCATTCATGTGGATGTTACAGATTTAATTGGTAGTCTGTGTTTTTATTTTTTGTTCCAAGATTTATTTTCCGCCAAAATCTTGCTTCCTCGATGACTTAAACACAAGTTTTAACTAAACACCAACAATTATATGAGCTAAAAAAAAAAAAAAAAAATCTAAGGCACATGGGTGGTAACCATGGCAACTGCACAGCATGTCCCTTCCTTAGAGGAATATGAGCACAAACAGCATCTTCGCTGTTGCTAGCTTTTGTCAAAAAAAAAAAAAAAAAAAAAAAGGCAGGCAGAAAGATGAAAAAGTGTTCATTAAGATTCAACTTGCTTGGCGGACTGTGTAACTCGCTCACCACCAAACCTCTTTCCCCGTACCACAGAGGGTATGAAGAAGCTGATGTAAGACACGTTCACATGCAACCAAAAATATCTAACGTTTGAGCATTTACCAACATTAGTTACTTGACCGACGATAATAGGATAATGACGTTAGTTGTTTTGGGGTTTTTTTCCCCCCCAATTCTCAAACACTTTATTTGTTATATATTAATTTAAATAAATACATCAGAGGATAAAAATGTGTTATGATTCAGTAAATAACACTAATTTGTTTTTATTAAAGGTGGCACATTGGTTGGCAAAGTGGGCTCACAGTAAAACGGTCAGGGATTTGAGTTAGGGGTGGAATTGAGGCTTGAATAACTGGCGTTTCTGTGTGTAGTTTGCATGTTCTCCCCGTTTATGTGTGGATTTTCTCTAGGTACTCCAGTTTTTCCCACTCTCCAAAACCATGCTTGTAAGGTTAATCGGCTGCTATGAAATTGCCCTAGGAATGAGTGTGTGTGTAGATCAGGGGTACCCAACCAGTCGATCGGACTGAATCCAAGTATATCACGAGGTGTGTAGTTAAAAAAAATTATAAAATGAAGTCAGTGTTGCCAACTCAGCGACTTTGACGCTATATTTAGCTAGTATGCAGACCCTCTACCCACTTTTTCTTTTTCAAAAAAGTGTCAACCTGGCAACTTTTTTGAGTTTTTTTTAAAGACTTTTGGTGTCTGTGACGTTAAACATGTTGCTAAGCCTGAACTCAATAAGCAGCGCCTGTTGTAGCTGTGGCCCCTCCCCCTCACAAACCACCGCATATGCACAGAATTTTTTTGTGTGTGTTAGAGAAAGTAAAAGAGAGGGGTAATTGCTGGTTCTGTATGTGCGTTTAAGAGAGAGGAATTTGTGTGTGTGTTTGAGAGAGGGTGATTTTTTTATCTGCTGTCCAATGGTTGTGTAACAACAACAAAACCTGTTGTGAGAGTAGTTTTATTGCGGACTGGAAACCATCTCTGGGAGTTTGCGATGTTAACACGGGACTAGTAGATGCCAGGAGGTTGGATTCTTGAAAAGTACCGTAATTTCACGGCTATAAGGCGCATTAAAAACGTCTTAGATTTTCTTCAAAATGTGCGGTGCGCCCTTTCGTGCGGTGCGCCTTGTGTGTGAAGAAAAGGTGGACCTAAAAGAAAAATCGGTGCCTGTGAGGTGCGGTGAACCTGAAAGAAAAGGCATGAGAACGTTAAAGAGTGAAGTGTGGGTGTGGATTGTGTATAAAAAAGGTATGTGCTGTATGCACAACATTGCTGTTTTAACCCTGAAAATGGCAAAGAGACACGTTTATGACGCTAAGTTTAAGCTGAAGGCAATCAGCTACGCGGAGGAACGTGGGAATCGAGCCGCCGCGAGAAATTTCAGCATTAACGAGTCAATGGATTGTAGATGCTTGGACTAACATGTCTGCTGGTACTGTTATCCGAGCTTTCGCAAAAGCTGGTATCCTTTCTGAGGAGCCACACAGTACAGACAGTAACTTTGACAGCGAGGAGCGAAGTGGACCTGCTCTGTTGGATTTTGCGCAGCTGTTCGATTCCAAAACAGAGGATGAGGACTTTGACGGATTTGAATAAAGACTATTACCGGTAATGTGCTTGTTTAGTATCGTTACTACTTAAATAAAGCACAACCAAACTCAGTTTTGCTCCCGATCTATTTTTTAATACGCACATTTGCATGCTTGCGTGTGTTGTTGTAAGGCGGTGTGTGACTGAGACTGCGCCTTTTCGTACGGTGTGCCTAATGGACGTGAAATTACGATATATCTTGGGACAAAAAAAATTGGGCACTAGAGGTGTAGATGGTTGTGTATGTATGTGTGTGGCCTGTGTCAGCCTGGCTACCTACTTGAAGTGTACCCTGCCTCTTGCCTTGAATCAGCTGGGATAGGCTCCGGGACTCCCCGCAACCATGTTAGGGAAGGACGGTTTAGAACAAGGTGTCAAACTCAGATCCTGGACGACTGGTGTCCTGAAGGTTTTCTACGTGTTCTTGTATCTACACACGTGATCCAGGTTACCGAAATCAACAGCCATATTTTATTGGTTGTTGATTTCGCTTAACGTACATCAGCTGTATTGAACCAGGAACACGTGAAAAACCTTCAGGACCGTTCCTCGATGACCGGAGTTTGACACTCCTGATTTAGAAGATGAATGAATGTTTTTATTAATATCAAATATTCTAAAACCTCTTGAATCGTTCTCGTACCTTTAAATAAGACGACAAGAAGTACGACTCAAAAATGCTTTCTTCAAGATTATCATTTATTTATCAAAGTCAGTCATTTCAAAGCAACAGCTGGCACATCAAATCTAATTTATCCTAATCTCGGAACGCTTTTAAATATGTAAATGATGTTACCTATTAAAAAAACAAAACATTCAGCACAAAATATCAGCATGAATTAGTGAGTAAGCACGTTTAGGGAGGGAACAGGGATTTATCGCAGCCTTCACGTAATAATTATTTTATAACACATGCTGCTGTTTATGATGTGGTTATTAGTTCGCAGATGTCCCGAAATAATTTGTGCTTATAAAATTTTTTTAAGAGTTAACATAAAATGTGAAAATTCCATCACGTCTCTAGTCCATTCAGATTGACTCCAGTCACCGTGGTCAAACCTCCCCAAAAGACCACTTCATGTCTCTTTCATTTTGCAAGCTTTCATCAGACCTCCCTTTGATGGGATTTAGATTGGTTGGCATTTTTTGATCCACCAATAACTTTTCATGCAGGTAAAGTTAGGTGGTTTGATGTTACTTCAAAGTAAAGTTTAGATTTCAAGACAAGTGCTCAGGGATTAAGAGTTTTGAAGATTTTTTTCAATCTTAAGAGTCACTGTTTACTGTAACTGAATGTTTAATTCAATGACACTTGATTGTGATCGATGGTGAGAGTTCTTGTGCAATTAGAGGCTACGAGTGAAACATATTTTATGGAGTTTAAAGCGATGTCTTTCCTTTTCTTTAAGGTTTCAGAAACAAATTAAGTAAATTAAAAATAAACGAGTGATGGAAAGATGGAGCGGGAGATCGACAGGCGGATCGGTGCGGCATCAGCAATAACTAGGACGCTGCATCGGTCCGTCGTGGTAAAGAGAGAGCTGAGCCATAAAGCAAAGCTCTCGATTTACAAGTCGATCTACGTTCCAACCCTCACCTATGGTCACCAGCTGTGGGTGGAGACCGAAAGAATGAGATCACGGGTACAAGCGTCCGAAATGAGCTTCCTCACAGGGTGGCTGGGCTCTCACTCAGAGATCGGGTGAGGAGCTCTGCTATCCGGGAGGAGCTCGGTGTTGAGCCGCTCCTCCTCCGGGTCGAGAGGAGCCAGATGGGGTGGTTCGGGCATCTGGTCAGGATGCCCCCCGAGTGCCTCGTGGCCGAGGTGTTTCAGGCACGTCACACCGGGAGGAGACCCAGGGGCAGACCCCGGACCCGCTGGAGAGATTATGTATCACAGCTGGCTGGGGAACCACTTGGGGTCCTTCCGGGTGAGCTGGAGGATGCAGCCGGGGAGAAAGAGGCCTGGGCTGCCTGTTTGAGGCTGTTGCCCCCGCGACCCGACCCCGGAACAAGCGGAAGATGACGGAACAGAAAAATAAACGCGCTGTGATTTGATTTTTTTAAAAATATATTTTATTCATTCTTCGCCGGGAATTTTATGTGCTGCATTCCACCGCAGCAGGCTGCCACCTATGACAATGGGAGAAACGAGGGGTACGGTTTCTTCTCAAAGGATCCTAGACGTGCACTCAGGGGGATGCAAACCCGCGAAGGTCCGGTTGACTTCTGGTTCGCGGGCGAACACTCTAACAACTGAGCCGCCATCTCCACTTGCATCTGTGAAATTTTACAATTTTATTTGGAAACAGCCAATATTTCAGAGTTTTAGCTCCCAGAGAGAAATTTCAACTTCACTAAACTCCAAATTGTTATTTGAGGTTTTGCAGGATGAAATTTTACTGACACCCTGCTGGTTTAAAATAAAAATTTGAAGTATTTTCTTCCACAGTGGAACGTGCCACTCTTGAACGGTATGAATGAAAATAGTTTTCTGCAGAAATTGATGCACAGCGACGGATTCTTTTGATTTAAAGAAAACTTTGAAGCAAAGTAGAGTTTTTAAAATAGAAGAGAGAGAAAAATCTCATGAGATAAAAAAGTTGAAAATAAATTGTAGTGAGAAACACCACAAGTAATGTTTCTAAAGTCCCTCAGTGTTGATAACAAATGTAACTGAATAAAATTTAAATGAAGCAATTTATTTGTTAATTTATCTTCTGAGCCGCTTATTCCTAGCGGGGTCGTGAGGAGCCTATGCTATCAAGGCGAGATGCAGAGTACATCTCGAACAGGTCACCAGTCTGTCGGGTAGACCAAACACACACAACCATACACACACACACACACATTCATTCCTACGGGTAGTTTCATAGTGGCCAATCAACCTAACATGCATGTTTTTGGAGAGTGGGAGGAAACCGGAGTACCTGGAGGAAATCCATGCATAAACGAGGGGAACATGCAAACTCCACACAGAAAGGCCAGTTTTCCAAGCTTCATCCCCACCTAGTATTCGAACCCTGATCTTCTTGCTGTGAAGCTACTTGCTAACTGCTGAACCACCATGCAGCGCATTAGGCAATTTGCAAAATATGTTGGAAAATATAGAAGAAAAATACTTTATTCATTCCTCAGCGGGAAAATTTGTGTGCTGCATTACACCGCAGCAGGCTGCCACAACGGTGCCAATGGTGGGGTCTCCTCTAGCCATCCGTCGCTCCCACGCCGCTCGCAGCCTTACTTTGAATGGCGTTCACGACGATTTCAACAGTTAGAGTTCCTTTGTCAGACCTCCCGGAATCACAGCAAGCATAGTGTTGATCTGCGTCACTTGTTTTTTTTCACGTCGGCGGTGAGATGAGCACGCATAGAGTCAAGAATCAGAAGTGATGGTGATGCATGGAAAAAAAAACATCTGGTCTCCTTACATACACCTACATACACACAGTGGCGGCTGGTGGTAAAAAAAACTGGGGGGGCGCACATTTTTCAAACACACAAAAATGTTTTTTTAGGTATATTATATAAAAGTATATATATATATATATATATATACTGTACATATAAAATAAATATAAAATTATTCGTGACAATATGTGTCTGTTTTTGGTGACTTCTTCATTATGTTTTCTTATGCCAGTTCGGTAGCCTTCATTTAATTGTGCCAGGGTGTTACTACTGCCAAAAACACCTAGCTTATAGCTACTATCAAGATGGGTGCAGGAAGTTTCATGATGTTTGCACTTTTCAGACAAATGCTTCAAGTCACTCACCCCTGTTGATATCCACACCTTTTTAGTTGCTGCTGAACTAAATAATAAGCAGGGGAAACAAAAAAAGTGTTTCTCATCCAGTGTTTCTTATCCTCTCACATAAAAGCGGCCGCGATCTCCACTGTTTTGTTGCACAGTCAAATCTGGGGTGTCCAGTCAAAGCTCCTTCACTTTTCTTTTTTCTTCTTTAGAACGCTTAGAAAACGGATTCTGTAGAAGGGAGGACACTGAATTCTCTTTAAAAAAGCCAGTAGCATTGTTAGCAACTAAACTAGCTTCCAACGCCATCATGAAGACTCCCAGAATTCCACAGTGAAAAGAAAGGGCGTGGCGTGGGTGGGATTTATAGGTCAGCTTATAGCTAATTGATTGGTTCATGTAACAGACTGACAGAGAGGATAACCTATTACACACCTGATGGGCGGAAAATCTCTGCGCCCCGCGGGCGTGGTTATGGTTTGCAATACACATGAATGAGAAAAAATTTTGAGCTGACGTGACGTTTTTTCCATAAAAACCGGAAGCCACATACACACTAATACATTTACCTGGGAGGGCGTACCTACCTTTCGCCCTCGTTCCGGTTTGCACAGGAAGTAAGAAAATAAAATAAAATAAAACGGTGTAAAACATTATTAAAATGCATGTAATCTTCACACTCGACAGTTTTGCATACTTATAAACACGTACATGTTTATATATGTATATATCGATATATATGCATATATGTTTCTTGGTCATCAGGTCGGGGGGGTGGCGCCCCTGCGCCACACGTCACCAGCCGCCACTGCATACACAACACATATAGGGCGCACTGCCCGATAGGGCGCGCCACTACTTTTGAAGAAAATTTAAGACTTTTATAAGCGCTTCATGGGCGTGAAAAATACAGTAACTAATACAAACAGTATAACTAAAAGTGAGCGATTTACATGTTTTCAAACTGAAAAAAAAATGATTAGTTCTCATGTTTCTTAATGAGAAACATGAGATAAATTAATAATTAATAAATTAATCCCCATAATGCAAAAATAATTATTTTGTTGATTCATTCTGATGACCAGTATTTTTTAACACATTTTTTCTTTTTATCTCAAATTTTAAAAAAATTGTATGAACATACTCATGGTTTAGTGATCCGTTGTTCTTAATTTGTTTCATAAAAATGCGTGTTCACCATTCAGTAACTAAGTCTTTTACGCTTCACATTTTATTAAAAAAAAAAAAATATGTCGATGCATTACGTGTTACTTGATTAACTATCACAAATACTGCTGACCCTCCCTTACCCCCCAAATCAAGCTGTGTTTTGCTTTTCACTTGTAAATATACCCCAGATTTCACTATATCTCATATGTGGTATCAAACATCCATTTTTATTTGAAATCTTGGGAGTAATCTCACCAACGATTTTATGTCCAACAAAACCAGGACAGAAAGTTCAAGACTAAACCCAGTGACTGAAGACATACTGGTTCTATCCAACAACAATCATTTTAAGATTCCGTTCCGTTGTCTTCCGCTTGTCCAGGGCTGGATTACGGGGCAACAGCCTCAGACGAGAAAGCCCAGGCTTTTTTCAACCCAGCTGCAACCTCCAGCTCACCCAGAAGGATCCTGAATTGGTTCCTGGTCAGCTGTGAGACATAATCTCTCCTGCGGGTCCGGTGTGTGCCTCTTGGTCTCCTCCCGGTGAGACGTGTCAGAAACACCTCACCAGCGAGGCGCTTGGGAAGCATCATGACCAGATGCCTGAACCACCCCATCTGGCTTCTCACGACCTGGAGGAGGAGCGGCTTGACATTGGGCTCCTCCCGGATACTAGAATTTCCCACCCAATCTCTGAGTAAGAGCCCAGCCACCCTGCTGAAGGAAGCTTATTTCGACTGCTTTTATCTGCGATCTTCTTCTTTCAGTCACCACCCACATCTGGTGACCATAGGTGAGGTCATTTCAAGATTATTTTTATAATCCACAGCAAAAGATGGGCTCAAAATACTCCATAATACTAACTTTCAGAGTGTCAAACTGTACTCCAAATATATGCTAAATGGAAATAAGGGAAGGAAATCATCGGCCATGTTGGTATAAATCCTGCAGGTTCATATTTTATGAATGAAGCTGTGCAATGTGACCGCAGTCAGTTCCCTCTAACTGTGACCATTTATCTGGACTGTTTTGGTCGGTGACATCTTGAACATAAGATGTCACCACAGCCATGTTTATCAAATTTTATTCAAATTTTTCTTTCACATTTAAAAAAGAAATCTTCCCAGCGTCTCACTTTTTTCAGGTGGATCTATCCATAGGTGACTAATAGGTTCCTCGGAGGAGGTGAAACAACTTAACTGCACCTCTACCTATCTTATTATCCATACGCAGATACTTTCCTCCCCTGAGGTTTCAGTACTGTAGCGAATGATGTCGACTGGCCAACGGGAAGGTGAATACGCTGTTCATTCCAGCCATCCTCATACGAGCACGGAATGGTGGTGAGATTACAGACACACCTCCAAAGTGCATGTTTACCTGCCGCTGCAGTGACAGTCCCTCATAAATCACTGTTATCTCCCACTGCTGGCACACGCCGCTTTTGTCCTTCACACAATGAGGGCCTTCCTCAATGATGGCTGCAGACAGTTTGTAGGCTGTGGGGCAGCTGGAGGCTGATGCATTATACACATGTACAGATACACACACACACACACACACATAATCTCCTGATAAACACTAATCACATCTCACTGCATCCTACTTGTCTGTGATTATCAATCATGTGAATTTAAAATTCATGGGAAATTTATTGCCTGAAGTAGAGGCATAATTTTTGGGGGGTGTATTGTGGTCTACCTAACCTTGAACAAATAACTAACTCAGACTCTTCCTCGATTTGAAGTTGTCTACCATTAATGCTGCCAGTGGCGGTCCGTGCATTTCACACCTAGGCCTTCGGTGATGTGCTACTTTGTCCGACTTGAATAAATCCCCCTCAAATACCATCATTAATGACACCACGGCTGGAGAAATTATATACAGAAGCAGACATAGGCACTACTGGGCGTTGCATCACCTTAATTGTGTACAATAGGGATCCTCAACCATTTCTGCGCCACAGACCGGTTTAGTGTCTGACAATATTTTCACGGACTGGTCTTATGATGATGAGACCAGCCTGAAAAAAATCAATAATAACAAACTTAAATCCACTTTGTCTTCACGAGAAAATGTATTAGCAGCGTCTTTATAACGTGGAAACATTCTCTCTGCGCGAACGCACTCTTGTTGCCATGGTAACGGTAAACATGTACCTTCAAAATAAAAGACATCACAAAAACAAAGTGAATAAAAATAACAGTTCTGTGCGGCCCGGTACCACATGACCCGCGGCCCTGTACCAGTCCGCGGCCCAGTAGTAGGGGACCACTGATGTACAACACAGACAATTTTCAAGAGCATTTAAACATCAATAAACCCGCGTATAAAACATATAAAAATAAATAAAAATGCTTACACTCACCAAAAACGGCTGCGAAAATTTTCTCTGGTATGTCTAAAAGTGCTGAGGGTCGAGAAGGTAGAGAAACAGTCATTTTTTGTGGTCTTGAAATCGATTCTGCCATTCTGAAACCCTTCTGCCATTGTTGGTGAAAAAAATGAGTAGATATTTCAGATTTTTCTGTTAAAGGTTCTGGGTCTGGCTCAGGTGTAGTTTTGCTAACATGCTTCCGCTTACGTCAAGTGAGTATCCAATCACAAGACGCGTACATGTCACGTTCAGGACCTTCGTGAAGGTGTAAACGTCAACACCTCATGATCTGATTGGCTGTCAGAAACAACAGGTGCCCGTTTACTATGGACTAAGCAGGGCCCGCACTGCTCGATCAGAAGGCCTGGAGGCAGATTTCATCCAGCCCAGTGACACCAGCGAGCTGAATTCTGATTGGATAAAAACTTTAACCTAGCGTTACAACACTGGAAGCAGTATAACCAAATGGATATAATATGACATGAAGAAAACAGAATATGGAGAATAATTATACATTTATTTAGGAATAATACATTTAAAATGAAATTGACTTTTATTATAATTATGATAATGATGTCTGGTTATGTCAGGCATGCAGAGAAGGTCCTGCTGGCCCTGACCGACCGCCACTGAATGCTGCTGAAATTTGAGAGTTTTCTCTTGGTAATAAGAAACCAACTACAACAGCTACACGTACACAGCAACTGAATAGCTTTGTGAATAAACAAAGAAAAAAAATTTTAATCACTTCATGTCAGTTACACTAAAAAATTTGAAGCGTGTATAAATGTATGTGGGGAGATGGTGGCCCAGTGGTTAGAGTGGTTCGCCTGCGAACCGGAAGTCAACCGAAAGTTTGCAGGTTTGCATCCCACTGAGTACACGTCTAGGGTCATTGGAGAAGACACCTAACCCCTCGTTTCTTCTACCATTGGCGCCATCATGAGCATCCTGCTGCGGTGTAGGAGTGCAGCACACAAATTTCCCCGGTGAGGGATGAATAGAGTGAGTAAAAATTCAACTTTCGATCAATCGAGAATGTGATTAATTAAAAAATAAACCCTAAGAATGCTTCAAACGCCAAAAATCTGTGCTTCGATTGAAAATAAAAAAGTCTAGGACTCCAGGCTTTGTTCTGTCACTGAGGCTAATGTTTTGCATTATTTTCTGAATCACTTTTTCCTTAATCGGGTCACGGGGGTGCCAGAGCCCTACCGGCTGTTTTAAGACGAAAGGACAGGTACACCTCAAACAGTTCACCAGTCTGCTGTGGAGCCATGCATTTAAACAAACAGCCATTCGCACACAATCATCCCTAGGGCCAATTTCATAGCGGTTAGTCAACTTCACATGGATGTTTTTGGATAGTGGGACGAAGCTGGAGTTCTTAAAGAAAACCCACACATACACGGCAAGAGCATGCAAACTCCTCCCAGAAAGGCCAGTGTTTCAAGTCTAGTCCCACCCCCGACTCGAATCCCAAACTTTTTGCTGAGAGGCCACTGTGCTACCCACTGCACCAACGTGCTGAGACTAAGGTTACTGAGATCATAAAAAAAGCTTCTTGTCATCAGAATTTTAGAGGCTCTCATGGTTGGAGCACCTCTACAAAATGGCATGACATATTTGGCTTGGCTGGAGCCACTTTTGAAAATGGGGCCAGTGTTTGTGTCTAAACTTCAGACTAACTTCAGCCCCACTAGCAGAGTCTTCTTTGAATTCGGAGTCGATTCTTCTGAGTCTTCAACATCTTCTAGCTCAGGGGTGGGTCAACAATGAAGGCCTTAATGGGACCCATTGAGACTTTTAATTGGGTCGATAAACTTGAATAAATTTAAATAAATACACCTTTTCAAAAAGATTTCTTGCAATGCAACATTGTGTAAACAAACTGAATATTATAAAAGTTCATTCGTGTGATTTTGGAAGATCAGGCTTTCCCGCTTGTTTTAACAAATTCAAGGAACCGGCTTATTTTTGTTTTCTAATGAGATGTTTTAACAAAACCCATCATGAATCTGCTCCTGGCTCCGTTCTTTGGTTCCATTTTAGGATTATTTGAGGCTCTCGAATGGAAATGTTTGCACACCCATGCTATGCCAGCTGTGAGATGTAGCATCTCCAGTGGGTCCTTTATCTACCTCAGAGTATTCTTGCAGTGGGACTTTCCGTGAGCACCCCATCTGTTCAAAGAAAAAGGTCTAAGTCATGGTTACTCTTCACATTGAGAGACGTAGTGGTTTTAGCTCGATAATGGAATAATCTACCAACTCTACACCCTGCATGAGGTGTTCATGGGGACCTTGTCCTGCTAGCAAAGATAGTACTTCTCATTTTCATATATCCCTCAGAGAATCGATTTTGAGTCCTTGATTAGTCTAAAGTGGTCAACAGTCCAGAGCAATGGAGAGTGTGGAAAAGAGGTGAAGAAGCGTGTTCAAGCAGGCTGGAACGGGTGGAGGAAAGTGTCAGATGGGATGTATGACAGAAAAGTTTCAGCTAAAATGAAAGGAAAAGTGTACAAAACCGTGGTGAGACCTGCCATGCTGTTTGGTCTAGAGACAGTGGCACTGAGGAAAAGACAGGAAACAGAGATGGAGGTAGCAGAGATGAAGATGCTGAGGATCTCTCTGGGAGTGACCAGGATGGACAGGATCAGAGGAACAGCACATGTTAGAGGTTTTGGAGATAAAGTCCGAGAGGCCAGACTGAGATGGTTTGGATGTGTCCGGAGAAGAGAGCGAGTACATCGGCAGATGGATGCTGGATTTGGAACCACCAGAAAAGAGGGCAAGAGGAAGACCAAAGAAGAGGTTCATGGATACAGTGAAGGAAGACATGAAGATAGTTGGCTTGACTGAAGAGGATGCAGCAGATAGGGTTAGATGGAAGAAACTGTCTTGCTGTGGCGACCCCTGAAGGGAAATGCCGAAAGGAAAAGAAGATTAGTCTAAAGGGGTAGAACCAACAAGGTTTTGTCTGTATTGTCTTTGTTGGTTTTCTGGTTGTGGTGAAATTCAAACCAACACTTCTCTTCATTATTGATTTTGTTCATTTTTTATGGACTGAATTTCCAGTTACCGCCAAGTTGTGAAGCAGACTCATGAGACTATGTTGGCAAGCGTGGTCTACAACTCTAACTGGGATGTGAGTCACTCTCTCCAAAACTGGTCTGCAATCGGTAGGGCATGCTATCTCTGAGTTAAAAGTGAGATGCTGTTCCAAGTGTTGTTAAACCTAGATCACGTTGATTATAAGAAAGGATGATGAAACGATGAACTAGAGCAAGGGGTGGGCAAACTTTTTGATTTGCGGGCCACATTGAGATCTAGGGGCCGGAACGGGAGCAAATGGATGGCATGCTTTGGTAACCTTACCTCATTGGAGAAAAAAAATACATATCTTGGGATCTGGAGAAAACATGTGCTTTGATTTGCTAGGTTTTGAAATCTAGTGTGCTTGTTTATGTGCTGTACTGGCCTCGGTGACTTTCCATATCTGCGCATATTTTGACAACGTACGCATCACGGAGACACTCTCATTTTAATGGGAGCAGTGTTGGTGTTTTCTAAAAAAAGCAAATACATCTAAAGTGTACCATCTAGTGAGGAAACATCAGAACTGCAGGAAAAATAAAACATGTAGAAGGTTTATTTATTTGATTTCTTCAATTCTCGGCGGGCCAGATTAAACGAGTAAATGGGCCGTGTGTGGCCCGCGGGCCGTAGTTTGCCCATTACTGAACTAGAGTAACTGTAAGCACCTAAAATATTTTAGATGTATCGTTAGTATCAAGTTAGATATGATAAGTTATGACTGTGTTGAATCTTTAATTACAATGCAATTAAATTGGTACATTGGTACCAATTTAATTGGTACATTGTAAATGTACCACTGGAGATTCATTTAATGTTGATAAGAATAACAAACCATTCTATTTTTATTGACTTTTTTCTTACAGTTGAATATGTGAACACGGTACGTCATTCTTTTTGCTTTAACATATGCAGATATTACATTCTATCTGAGACTACTTTGATGGCTGAATCATTCCCTCACAACATTGTTATCAGCATGCTACACCTTGGGGACCCATTGACTTGTCGATTCCACTCATATATCAATTTAAATTGGTTATGCTCCTCTGTAATGAGGCTCTCCTGCACATCACAAAGCGACATGATTGACAATTTATGTGTGAATACTTTTGGTTGCAATAAAACTGCTAATTTTATTCTGTTTTTTTTTTATTATTATTCATCTTTTGTGTCCTTGTGTTTTAATGATTTTGGAGATCAGTTTCGCAAGACACTAGAGGTAGGAAAAAGTGGAAGGAAATCCTGCTTGACTGTCATAGAAAAATGTTGGAAAATATCTCTTGGCTAATTAAATGACCAAAAAAGACTTAATGAAATAAAAAAAACATGTTGGCGGTATGAAGAAAATTATTTTTTTGTAGCATGCAACAATAGCAATTCAGGAACGCCAAATTTGTCTCGATGGATAGACGGTTTAACATACTGGCATTTAGATACTAAGAGGCATGAAAAGCTGAAAAAAACCCGATATATTTTCATGTCTATTTGTTTTTTTATACTATATGCCGTTTTTTTCGGGCTATAAGTTACCATTTATTTCATAGCTTGGTCGGGGGTGCAACTTATACTCCGGATCAACTTACATATGTCTTCCACTTCTATTCATCCAATTTTGGCTAGTGCGACTTATACTCAGGTGCGACTTATAGTCCGAAAAATACAGTATTACTTTGGTTGCATCGCACTGCAGCATGACACCACGACAGCGACAATTGTGGGACAAACTGGGGGTTAGGTGTCTACTCCAGGGACACTTAGGCACGGGTTCTACGGATATTGAACCGACTTCTATCGGTCCAAAGACGGAAATTCTGCCATTGAGCTAACATTTCCCCCGATTAACCATTCTTGTGGCCTTTAATCTTGAATATTTTTTTTTAAATGTTTTTCTTAGTAGATAAATTAATCAAAGCATGAAAAGAGTTAGTGTCATCATTTTGGCTAGTTAAATGTAGAGACGTAAATTATGGGATATATGGAATTGATCAATTTTGCTGTAAAATAACCATTGGCGTTTTATATATTTGCAAAAAAACTCTTCACATATTTTTCAAAGAGGGAACATTTAGAAGGTTTCTATCATATTTGAACATTGTTCCCTCATCAAAAGCATACCTGAAGTGGTTTTCAATTTGAGAGGTGCATGTTTGGGAAATTTGCAATCGCCATGGTCCGGCACGATTGCCTGGTTGTTCTTGGCTATGCCTTTTGTTCTCTGGCTCGCCAACATTTAATTCTAAGGAGGAAATGTTTCAAAAATAAGAATTTAAAAGAATACACGGTAGCATTGTGAACTTGATGAGCTTCAGATTATATATATGGCTTACATAACAAGGGCCAGGAGGTGGGACGAAGGAGGGAAGTGAGAGGAGGCCCAAAATCAGTGTCTAAAATTTCAGTGAAACTGAGTAAATTTGTTTACAATCTTTTCTTTGCCAAAAATGAAATTTTCAAGCAAACAAAGGGTAGCATTTCCATCCATATACAGTATGGAATTTGAATTGTTATTCCTACAAAAGTGAAATACCGGTTAATCCTCTCTCCTTTGAGAATTCTTTTCTTCCATCTTGTCTTGCCTTTTCCCTTTCTTTCTCAGAGCTGGTCACACGTTCCTGTCCACCTATGTTTGCACCCCTTGCCATTTAAGCCTTGGTGTCCTTCAATTTTGTGTCTGCTTTTCTGTTATAACAAGTGTTGTCATGGTCTTTTCCCCTTCAATTGGCACCTCCCCAATTTTGGTGTCATCAGTCAGTCCTGCACAGAACTTGTGCCTGCCCAGGATGTCTACCAGCTGCACCTGTATAGAATACCCCTCTTTCTTTTTTTTTTTTTAATTTTTTTTTTTTTAATTTTTATATACTTTAATAATCCCTCACCGGAAAATGTATGTGCTGCTTTTCACCACAGCAGGCTGCCACTTATGACGGTGCCTATCGGGGAAGAACAGAGGGGCGAGGTGTCTTCTCCAAGGACCCCTGGACGGGCACTCAGTGGATGCGAACCTGCGAACTTCCGGTTGACGGCAGAGGTAAGATCTTAAGCCCGAGCCCGAACCCGACTTTCGGGTCGGGTCGGGCCTAAAGATGTCAATTATTACTTCGGGTCGGGTCGGGTTCAGGCTTCTCTCTCGCTGACTTTTTTTTTTTTTAATAAATATATGTTTATAAAATGTAAATTAAGATGAGATGTGTGCACTAAACTAAGGAATACTTGTTATAAAATTATTTAATTTGTATAAAACAGAAAAGTAATGTTTAACTACTAAACAGGATCCGCAGAGCTAGCTCATCCTCTGCACAAGTGAACGCCCCCTCTTAATTTGGTAATCCTCCCCTGCGCATGTCTTTATTTTATTTATTTTGAACTGGTATGACCGATATGGAGGAGCAAGAGGTTAAGGATAAACTAAAGGCAGGAGAACTGAAAAGACAAACACGCACCGGTAAGAGTGAGGTGTGGAAAAGCTTCAAATTTATTGTTCAAAATGCTCCAGAAACTTGCGTTGGCTTCGCTGAATGTAGTCAATGTGGTGCTTTGCTTTCATATGAGTGCAAAAAGACTGGCACCTCGACGCTGAGCAGGCATTTAAACAGTTGGACTGGCAAAAGTGATGATTGTTAAAGATCTATTTTATAATTTGTTTTAAAGACCGTCCCTCCTCTTCACGCTAAGCAGGCCATCACAGACAAGTGCGTGAGGGGTCCGATAGTGTAATTTTTTTCATTAAAAAACGTGTTCTTGAAAATGTTCCTATTTATAAATAACCCTCCTCCTCCCAAGTCCTCACAAATAAAATATGACATTTCGGGTTTGTTTCGGGCTCGGGCCCGCAAATCACGTTGATTGGTCGGGCCGGGTTTTAATATCCGCAGACTCGGGTCGGGTCGGGCTGGATTTTTTAGGCCCGATCTCACCTCTGGTTGACGGACAAATGCTCTATCCACTGAGCCATCATCTCCCCATATTTATTCAATCTGTGTTCAATAAACTGGTTCCAACTTGGTTGTGGATTTTGGTCTTACACCACCATATGGCGATAAAGCATCATTAAACTATTTTTACACCTATGCATTTCGTAAATAGCTTGAATACTTTAATTGACGACAAATATTTGAGCCACAAGGAAAGATTAAGTAGTATATAAAATAACCTTGACCAATCAAGTATGGGTGAAGTGGCAGAATTGTACTAGATGCATAAAATGCCAAGCATCCTTACTTGGCAGGCTTAGAATTGTCCCTGCTCACTGGAACATTATAATTCATCCTGCCTGTCTGTCTGACTGGCAGCAGAATAGGTTGGGCCAACTCCAAAGTTCATACCTTGGATTTAGGGGTCAACATTTGAGAAGATAAAAAATAATAATAAGACCATTGCCAATCATCACGAGTCCATCTTCAGCCATAAGACTTGCGGTGCTTAAGGCTCTTTTCTTGTAATATCTCTATATATATTAATTTCGTGCTTCCAAGAGGTTTTAAAAGTCAGCTGTTCAAGTTTAACCTCGTCCTGCTTTTTCTAATTAATAAATAAAGTGAAAATCAAAAGGAACATTTCCACAGACAATTTTCATCGAATTCCACATCAAACGGCATTTTATTAGATTCTTGCTCTTCTGAATAACTGAATGTAATATCGGTGAGTCAGAAGGAAAAAGCTACGCCTCCACAAGAGGCAACAAGCCTGTAATTTGTTTTTGTTTCTTCTATTTTCCAAAACCAGCCTCTGCAGTTCATCGGCATTGGGTATTTGAAGCTAAAATCATTTCCATTTTTTGTATCTGTTTCAATCATAAGATCAAAGCTAAATTAATTTAAAAAAATCTTCTGTGGGATAATGATACAAGATCTGTTGCTTCTACGTAAAACCAGGATTTTTTCAAATGCTCGTCTGATATAATGCTGTTATCCCTGTCTGATATTTTTTTTACTCGTAATCAGTCCTTGCTTTTTTTTTTTGTCATGGTCCTCAATCTCTAGCGAAAAAAAAAACAAACATAATAAACATAATTGAGGGCAATGTCATTTTTACTTTGTACTCTTAGTCAACAACGATTGTTGTGGAGTTTTAAATAATTGAGGAGTCAAGATTCCCTCAAAAAATAAAAAAAATCAGAAAATTTACTACCAAGACTGACTACCTTTTTTTCAGAGAAATTTTTGTACTAATTAGTGTCAGTGGGTGACGCTTCAGTTTTTGGAGGATTTCTTTTCATCCCACGCACATGTGATTGCCAAAAAGGAAAATAAAAACATCTAAAAGAAAATTAAGCCAGTACATTACAAGTTAAAAAGCATGACTTTGGTCTTGTAATTTTGCCTTTGTTTCTTAGAAAGTTTGCTTTTAAATCCACCACCGAGAAAGTTAGTGTGTTTCTGACACACTCTGTTCTTATATCGTTCTTGACTAAATAAACTCAGACAATATCATAACATTTCAACTGTACACCAGGAGAGTTTTCACCATGTCCAACCTTATGGCCGACAACATTTTCATACAAGTTATTAAATTCAAGTTGGTCACCTGGCTTTTGTAGAGGATGATGACATTGTCAAGAGTCTCCTGGCAATTTGAATGATGACATGGACTGCACCAATACCAGAACTAAAACAAGCTGTTTCTGAATACCGCATTTTCACGACCATAGGGCACACCATATTAAAAGGTGCAGTCCAAATTTTGTGTGCTCTGTATTTAACACACACATAAGGCGCACCTGATGATAGGGCGCGGATTTTATAAACATATTCTCTACTACGTAAGTCCGCCTTACAACAACACACACACATACACATAGATGCGCGCGCATACGCACACACGTGCGTATTTAAAAATAGATCGGGGGTAAAACTGAGTTTGGTTGGTTTTATTTAAATATTAGTTACAGTCGCCATAAAGTCATTTATCAAATCCATCCAAGTCCTCATCCTCTGTTTCAGAATCTAACAGCTGCGCTAAATCCAACCTCGCAGGTTCACTTTCCACGCTGTCAGAGTCACTTTCTGAACCGTGCAGCTCCTCGGAAATGATGCCTGCTTTTGGGAAAGCTCGGACATCAGTGCCAGCAGACACGTTAGCCCAAGCATGTACAATCCACTGGCAAACTGTGGCGTAACTCGCCCTGCGCAGCTGATTGCCATCAGTTTAAACTGAGCTTCATAAGCGTGTCTCTTTTCCATTTTCAGTGTTGTGAAAACAGCAATGTTCTGCTTAAAGCACACACCTGTTCTTTTATACATAATCCACGCCCACACCAACCCCTTTAACATTCTCATGTTTTCAACTGCGTCCGCCTGATGGTTCTCTAATACGTCCACAAATCACATAGGGCGCACTGCACGATATGGTGCACCACTCATTTTGAAGAAAATTTGAGACTTTTAGGTGCGCCTTATGGTCGTGAAATTACGGTAGTTCTAAAACATCTGCGCCGGAAAAAAGTTTATGCGACAAATCATATTGATGCTATATTTATATTTATATTTGCAGACACAATTACCTCCTAAATCCAAACTAACATCTCCATCTATTCACAAATAATTTTGGTTTGTAGATGCACGTCTTCGGGCCAAACGAAAAGCCAAAGTGGTCCATATTTATTCAGTTTTGACTAATCATTCAGAACCAAAAATATTTTTTTGATCCCATATGTATAAAATTTGTATGTCACAGCAGCAGCACAGTAATCATAAAAAGGAAATAGTAACTATACAAAAATAATAATAATGACAAAAACAAGTTATTCTGGTAACTTCCTCGTACTGCCCATCAGCATGACCTTGACGCTGTGAAATAAAACGTCCCTGCAACTTAGTCGTTTAAATTTGACTTTTTATGGCAAACATGTATTGATGGTTTTTTTTTTCAAGCTTACCCAGTTGCTGTATTTTAAGGCTTTAGATAGAATTCATGCCCTTACAAATTTTTTGGTAGAATGATCCTAGATTAACAAAAAAGACCAAACAACCTAAAGACTTTAATGAGCAGAAACAATTTTGTAACATTCACCAATTCACTGGAATAGTAAGTAAACAAATATCTGAAGCTAGCTTATGCAACCAAGGATCTGACCGCCAGGGATCCCGTTGTTGGCTGCCACCCATTTACTCCTTCACCCGACCCCTATGGCCCCTCCTGCAGGTGGTGAGTCCACTGGAAGGGCGGCCAATGTCGCCTGTCCGACTGAGATTGGCCAGGCCCCATGGGTAAAAGCTCGCTCACAGCTGGCCGGGGAATGACTCGGGATCCTTCCGGGTAAGCTTGAGGATGCGGCTGGGGTGAGAGTTGCCTGGGCTTCCCGTCTGAGGCTGTTGCCCCCGCGACTCGTTCCGGACGAGCGGGAGACAATGGAATGGAACAAATATCTGAACCCCTCCACCATACCCCTTGTAAAAACAATGACTCTAATTTCCAATCAAACATTGTTACTATAGACAATTCATTTTAATACATGGCTTACAGAAACAATATTACAGAAAGAATATGCTTCTTAAGTCCTTCTTTTTAAAAGCGATTATCCCACCATGATTGGAAAACTTTGAACCAGAAAAAAACACTGTTGAGATTACTCTTTGTTGAGTAAAACATGAAGCAAGATTGCGTTCGTTTAGAGCTTTTCTTAAGTGGGACTTGAGGCGAAGCTGATACAACTATAGTTACTGCTTGAAAACTCACAATTAAGATAAAATAGAGCATTTGATTTAAGAGGCAAAAACCAATTGAGAATAGTTTCTATTACATCTACTACATTCTTATTTCAATTCTTATTTTTCGTTCACTGAAAGATCTGTTACTCTTCACATTGTCTACTTGCCGCGCAATTGAACTGCATCGCCAGTTGGTAATCCCGACTGCGCACAAGAGCCTTGACACAGCACCAAACACAAAACGTCCTCCTTTGAAAAAGCTATTAGACCAAAAAACAAAACAAAACAACAAAAAAAACCTGTAGTTTTGTTTGGTTTTAGGTCCATTTAAAACTCATTTTAAAAGCAGACTAAACGTAATTATCAAATGCAAAGATGCTAATCATTGATATAAGATTTTTACTGATTGCACTTCACACTAAATTGTCTGTCTGAAGACAATCTTTTTTTATTGAGGTAGACGTGGTTTCACACCAGCACACTACAGCCAGACATTTTTAAAGCTACCAGCGAGGCAATCAGCTCATTGTTCTCATATCTTCTCTCCACTTTGACCCTATGATCTTGCTGACAGCGGTTGCAGAGGTCATGCTCACAGGTGCTGCTAATCAGGCAGCAGATTGTCAACACCAGGGCTGAAGCAAGACTAAGTGGCAAAAGAAAATCTTTCCCTCTATTGGCCAAGATTTGGTTGTTTTTCAAGAGTGCAACAAACACTTTTATCAGAACAGAGTTTCTGCCAATGCATTAATTGTTACCAGTAGACTTGATAAATTTTTGCCTGATACATCAGACTCTTTGTTTCACTTTGTGGAAATAGTCTATCCCCGCGGACCGAATGCGGCCCTTTAAACATTTTAATCCGGCCCGCCAAACTTGAAAAATCTACCGTAATTTCACGACCATTAGGCGCACCGTACGAAAAGATGCAGTCTCAGTCACACACCGCCTTACAACAACATACACCCAAGCATGCAAACGTGCGTATTAAAAAATAGATCGGGAGCAAAACCGAGTTTGGTTGTGCTTTATTTAAGTAGAAACGATACTAAACAAGCACATTACCGGTAATAGTCTTTATTCAAATCCGTCAAGTCCTCATCCTCTGTTTCTGAATCGAACAGCTGCTCAAAATCCAACAGCGCAGGTCCACTTCGTTCCTCGCTGTCAAAGTCACTGTCTGTACTGTGCGGCTCCTCAGAAAGGATACCAGCTTTTGCGAAAGATCGTGTAACAGTACCAACAGACACGTTAGTCCAAGCATCTACAATCCATTGGCAAACTGTAGCGTAACTCGCCCGGCGCTGCCTTCCACCCTTCCACGGCTCGATTCCCATGTTCCTCCGCATAGCTGATTGCCTTCAGCTTAAACTGAGCGTCATAAGCGTGTCTCTTTGCCATTTTCAGGGTTAAAACAGCAATGTTGTGTATACAGCACATACCTTTTTTATAAACATTCCACGCCCACACTTCACTCTTTAACGTTCTCATGCCTTTTCTTTCAGGTCCGCCTCGCCTCACGGGCATCGCTTTTTCTTTTAGGTCCGCCTTTTCTCACACACAAGGCGCACCGCACAAAAGGGCGTACCGCTCATTTTGAAGAAAATCTAAGACGCTTATATGCGCCTTATAGCCGTGAAATTACGGTAAATAAACAAACCTTGTTAATGTTTTATTTACCCTGCAATTATGATGTTTCCTCACTAGATGTCGCACTCTAGATTTATTGGCTTTGTTGAGAAAACAGCAACCCTGCTCTCATTAAAATGTGTGTGTCTCTGTGATTCGTACGCTGACAAAATAAACAGTGGGCACAGATATGGAAAGTCATCGGGTCCAATACACGCACGTAAACAAGCATGTTAGATATCAAAACAAGCAATATATTACATCAAGCACTAAGATTTCAAACCTAATGATGCTAAATGCAGGATTTTAAGCGCTATCGCACTTGATTTCAGACCTAGCACCGCTAGATTTGAAATTTAATGCTCTTGATGTAACATTTAGCGCTCCTGTTCCGGCCCCCTGGTCAAATGTTAGATCTCAATGTGGCCTGCGATTCAAAAAGTTTGCCCACCCTTGGTCTGTCCTCACAGCGTTGGGGGTGTTTGCTCCATGGTAAAGGAGTACTTTTTTGGTTTAAACCAGCAGAGTCGTCGTTTTTTGTCCCGAGGGGTTCTTTTCAAATAGTAAACCTCCTGAAATCTACTAGTCCGGGATTAACATCGCAAACTCCGACAGATAGTTTTTATTCAGTAGTAACTACCCTCACAACATTTTGTGTTTTTGTTGTCACAAACCCTTGGACATCACAAACACACCCTCTCTCAAACACACAGACACACAGAGACAAATTCCTTTCTCTCAAACACACAGACAAATTTCTGTCTCTCTCAAACACACACACATACAAGTTCCTCTCTCTCAAACAGACACACACTGACAAATTCCTCTCGCTTGCTCTTTTTTTCTACCTTTAATTGTAACACTGACATTTTTTGTAAGCATCCAGTGCTTTGGGAGGTGGAAGAGCCACAGCAGCACCAGGCGCTGAATATTAATTACAGGCTTAACAATGTAAATTCACATACAGACTGCAAAAATTTCCTTTAACACTAGAAAAAGCTGCCAGATTGACACTTTTTATAAAAGAAAAAAAAAAGTTGCTAAATTTTAGCCACTTCAGCGGCTAGAGTGTCTGAATACTCGCTAAATATACCTTCAAAGTCACTGAGTTGACATTACTGACTTCATTTTTTTTTTTTTCACACACCTCGCAATCAACTTGGAATCAGTTGTGGTCGAGTGGTAGCAACCACTTGAGTGGGTCTTTAAACAATTGCTGCTTTCTGCTCGGGACCAAACATGATGAGTGCAATGTGTCTGAACAGTTTGCGTAATCAAAAAGCTGAGCGGAAAACCAAACTTTTCTCATGAGCAGTTGGGCAACCACGTTTTTTTCCATAAATTTAACTCTAAACACTGCTGTTTTTGTGATCTTGAGAATTGTTGTTCGCTTGGACCCCACAGCATTGTTGACCTCGTTGAATTAGTTACCGAACTACATGTACAAACATAACCTAGATGCATTGTTGTTTTTGGCAGCCATCTAAGTTTTTGTTTTAGTCTTCGTCTTTGAACGAATATTAATTCAAGTTTTAGTCACGTTTTTGTCATCTCTTTATATTTTCGTTTTAGTCAACAAAAACCCAAACGAGTTTTTGTCTCGTTTTCATCAGGGAAGACTCAGAACGTTTTTAGACTAGTTTTAGTGTAAAAAAAATTCTTACTTTAACAATCGTGGCTTTATTACTGAGAATGATGCAGGTTATTTGTTTTTTAAAAAAAAAAAAACTCTGCCGAGTTTTAACTTGCCCAAAAACAGCAAACATAGAAAACAACATAAAATAAATAGAATTTTTTCAGTGAGTGAGGAACGTTGTAACTTATGTATACTTAAAAATGACACCTCTTAATAACCCCTGTAAACAACGTAAACACTGCATTGTGTCTTTAAATCAGTCGTTAGCACAACCAAGCTAGTAAGTTAGCATGTTGTTTGCCCAAATTTGTGGAAAACTTTAAGTTTCTGACCACCAAGCCTCTTTGTTACTGTTTTCATCATGGTTTGTGACTTACTCGTAGCTGGACGTGTGTTGTGTAGACGGTGTAAACGTGCAGCATTGTGGGGGGGCGTGCCACCGTGAGAGAAAAATGCAGCCGCAGTGCTTTTTCTTTTCACAGTCAGGAATGTGAAAGTCTGATGCCTTATTCGGCACATTTTCGTCTCGTCAGCAGAAACTTGCAAACGTCATATTTTCGTCACCAAAATGTTGCATTTATTTTTGTTATCGTTATGTCATCGTCATGAAAAAATGCTTTGTCAACGAAATCATTTAGTTTTTGTCATCGTTGACGAAAACAACACTGCGTGGATGGCTAGAGTTATATTATCGCCACGTGTCTGTTTCCTGAAAGCTCATGCTAACAACACTTGTTACCGGGTACAATGAAAGTCAGATGCATTTCTAGATGGCACCCTCCTGGCTGAACCTGAACTTGAAAGGAAACTAAATTGAAATTTGGTGGTTGTGATTACCGATGATACACACTTCAGAGAAAGAAAAAAAATAACTTCTCGCTCACTTTTGTTTTCACACTGGTCTCCGTTCCGTCATCTTCCGCTTGTTCCGGGGTCAGGTGCGGGGGCAACAGCCTCAAAAGGGAAGCCCAGGCTTTTCTCACCCCGGCTGCATCCTCTAGGTCACCTGGAAGGATCCCAAGTCGTTCCCCGGCCAGCTGTGAGACATAGTCTCTCCAGCGGGTCCGGGGTCTGCCCCTTGGTCTCCTCCTGGCGGGACATGCCCGAAACACCTCGCCCGCGAGGCACTCGGGGGGCATACAGACCAGATTCCCGGAACACCCCATCTGGCTCCTCTCGACCTCGACACACTGATCTCAAACTAATAAATTTACCACACTTAAAAGTCATATCAAGATTATTTCTATTTTATAAAATCATAAGGTAGACATGACCAAAGTTCGGCCCGGGGGCCAAATGCGGCCCGTTGTCAATTTTCATTTGGCCCGTAGCCTCCGTCATAAAATCAATAGCGCCTGGCCCAAGTGTAGAATTACGTAATACATTGGGCAGCAGCACTGTTACCTGCGTGTTCTAAATGCTGCCATCTAGAGGCTAAAATAGGAACAGCAAATTAGTATGTGAGCCCCCCCAATTTTCTAAAATGGCGGCAATTAATAAAAGGAGGAAAAAAAGAATCTAGCACGCCATTTAACCAGTCTAAACTAGTGGTTACCAAAGCATGCCATCCATCTGATTCTGTTCTCAGGGCTCCTCTCCCCCACTCGAATCCGGCCCGCTTGTCAAACGTTAGAACTCAATGTGGCCCGCGAGTGAAAAAGTTTGGCCACCCCTGTCATAAGGCAGTGGGGGATTAGGAATGTTTGTGAAAATAATGAAAAAAAAATTAGTAAAGCAGTATTCATAAAGGAAGTCGTGAAAAAGATCATCAAACGCCTGAATGTTTCTACCGCCATATTAGCAACAGCTGCCTGATTATCCAAATTTGGCTTCAACCAGCTGTGCTGTGTAACAAACATCAAACCTTATTGCCTGCAGTCATCCTAGCTATTAGCAATAAAACATTAACGGATAGATTTGAATTTTTTTTCAAACCATTCCAAACCTCGCCTGTCAAAGATGTGCCGCATTTCGCCAAAGAGAATTAAACATATAATCAGGATCTACCGTGACATTCCTGTGATGAAGAATACATTTGGTGTGTGTCTACAGCAGTCATTTCAAAAAGTTCCTTTGCCTTCATTTCTTTTTTTTTTTTTGCAGTAAAAGTGACATTTCCTTTAAACCATTTCTCCTAATGAGCTCCGTGCTTGTACTCCATGAATCTAATAGTACATTTGTTGGAGAAAATCCAGATGTAGTATAGAGTACCACTTTGTCATTTGTCCAGTCAGCAAAAAACTTGTCACAAGCAGGCCGAGCACACTCAGCCACTTTATCTCATCCCCAGAGGAGCCTCCTGCTATACAGTCAGGCCAACTGGATGATGTTTTCTTGGTCGACAACTAATCTGTGATGGCACTAATGCTGACTGCATTAACTGAGATTTTCTTCAGCCGTTTCCTTTTGTAGTTGTTGTAGTTTGGATTTAATGTACTCTACTGTTAAAGATAAAATGTAAAGCTTTCCTTTTCCCGATGTACATCTGGTTTTCCTTTATTTAAAATAATAACAGCTCTAAAATGGGTTTAGACACTGAAATGACAAATTTATGAAAAAGAATGTACGAGTAAAACTGATAAGAGTCTATAAATAGTTTTTTTTTTTTTACACAGAGTACATGTGTGTGAATGAGAGGGATCCAAATGGAAAAGTGAGGTTACAGGGAGAAGAGATAAAGAAGGGGGAAGATTTTAAGTATCTAGGATCAACAATCCAGAGCAATGGAGAGTGTGGAAAAGAGGTGAAGAAGCGTGTTCAAGCAGGCTGGAACGGTGGAGGAAAGTATCAGGTGTGATGTGTGACAGAAGAGTTTCAGCTAGAATGAAAGGGAAAGTGTACAAAACCGTGGTGAGACCCGCCATGCTGTTTGGTCTAGAAACAGTAGCACTGAGGAAAAGACAGGAAGCAGAGATAGAGGTAGCAGAGATGAAGATGCTGAGGATCTCTCTGGGAGTGACCAGGATGGACAGGATTAGAAATGAGTACATCAGAGGAACAGCACATGTTAGAGGTTTTGGGAATGAAGTTCGAGAGGCAAGACTGAGATGGTTCGGACATGTACAGAGGAGAGAGAGAGAGAGTACATCGGAAGAAGGATGCTGGATTTGGAACCACCAGGAAAGAGGACTAGAGGAAGACCAAAGAGGAGGTTCATGGATACAGTGAAGGAAGACATGAAGATAGTTGGTGTGACCGAAGAAGATGCAGCAGATAGGGTTAGATGGAAGAAACTGACTTGCTGTGCCGACCCCCAAAGGGAAAAGCCGAAAGAAGAAGAAGTTACTGCCCTGTACATACACCTTTGTACAGTATGTATGTGTATAAATTGTTAAATACAGGTGATATAAAACAGTATTCTCTACTTACTATATGCGTCAGGATTTGTAAGGTTGCAGACACACGCACAAGACAGTTTGCAGTTTTAATTATTTATAATAGATTTATTTCTTAAAACAACTCTAAAATATCCATGAACAGAAAACAACATATTACAACTACTCAAAACTGAAGAAGGCCTACAGGTTCGTGTTAAGCACAAGGATTACACAAAAATCCTGGGGCGGAATGAAGGACAATACACACGTAGAAATGCAGACGAATAGAGAGCCAATGAGGCAAACGTGAGACAAATTAGGAAGGAGCAGGTAATCATGAGAACTAAGGGAGAACAGATGGGGAAGTCAATATACCTGAAATGTTCAAAAGCACTTAATAATTATTCATTTAAACTGTTCCGTTCCGTCATCGTCCGCTTCTTCCGGGACCGGGTCGTGGGGGCAACAGCCTCAAACGGGAAGCCCAGGCTTCTCTCACCCAGGCTGCATCTTCTAGCTCACCCGGAAAGATCTCAAGTAATCCCCCGGCCAGCTGTGAGACATAGTCTCTCCAGCGGGTCCGGGGTCTGCCCCTTGGTCTCCTCCCGGTGGGACGTGCCCAAAACACCTCACCCGCGAGGCGCTCGGGGGCCATCCTGACCAGATGCCCGAACCACCCCATCTGGCTCCTCTCGACCTGGAGTAGGAGCGGCTCGACATTGAGCTCCTCCCAGATGGCAGAGCTCCTCACCCGATCTCTGCGTGAGAGCCCAGCCATCCCGCGGAGGAAGCTCATTTCGGCCGCTTGCATCCGCAAACTCATTTTTTCGGTCACCATTCAATGCTGGTGACCATAGGTGAGGGTTGGAACGTAGATCGACTTTTAAATCGAGAGCTCTGCTTTTCGGCTCAGCTCTTTCTTTGCCACGACGGACCGATGTAGCATTCTAGGTATTGCTGACGCCGCACCGATCAGCCTGTCGATCTGTGGACATTTATACTGTATGTACATAAAATTAGATTTTTTTTTTTTCTTGTTTCCATCTTGCCCTGGACCTGTAAAGTTTAAAAGGTCTTCCCTTTTTTCTTCCATGTGAAACCCGCTTGCATACGCTCATGACCAGAAAATAACAGTAATAAAGATGTATTTAAGTGAAAATAAAAGCCGCTAATTTCTTTCACTTATTTAACATGTGCAAATATTGAGTGGGTGTGATGTTCATGGTTGTGGAACTCTGACACTGAATTTTATATCTGTTTTGTTTGGTAAAATGTGCTTCGACTGTGGTCCTTTTATATGCAGGGTCAAAACAGTAAAACTGATGTGACCTAAGATGCATTACACTGAAGAGGCTGGTAATGGAACAGAGTGGCTCTCCACAGGCCTCAAAACACCTATAATAAAAGAGCTATGAATTTATTACCACTAAAGAGAGCATTGCAATGTATTCTATAGTCAATCTAACCAAGAGAATTGGGTTCAATCATGAAAAAAGACAAATGCATTTACTTTAAGTGCCTAAAATAGACCATATGATGATAGTGCCACTTATAGCTGAAGCCGAGTGAGGTTCAAGCTGGGGTCTGAAGCTTTACAAACGGACTGTTAATGTGCTAACTATTTGGTCACTAACATTTATTAGATTGAGTATTAGAAAATGGGGCGTTTTTGGTTGAACTGGATTGGAATATTTAATTTCCTCAGTTATTAATTGTATTAATACACTATTAAACCCGAGCACCTCGCTGGTGAGATGTTTCGGGCACGGCGTTAGCAATGACTAGAACGGTACATTGGTCCGTCGTGGTTAAGAGAGAGCTGAGCCGAAAAGCAAAGCTCTCGATCTACAAGTCGATCTATGTTCCAACCCTCACCTATGGTCACCAGCTGTGGGTGGTGACCGAAAGAATGAGATCGCGGATGCAAGTGGCCAAAATGAGCTTCCTCCGCGGGGTGGCTGAGCTCTCACTCAGAGTTCGGGTGAGGAGCTCGGTGTCAAGCCGCTCCTACTCCAGATCAAGAGGAGCCAGATGGGGTAGTTCGGGCATCTGGTCAGGATGCCCCCCAAGCGCCTCGCTGGGGAGGTGTTTCGGGCACATCCCACTGGGAGGAGACCAAGAGGCAGACCCTGGACTTGCTGGAGACACTATGTCTCACAGCTGGTTGGGGAACGACTCGGGATCCTTCCGGGTGAGCTGGAGGATGCAGCCGGGGTGACAGAAGCCTGGGCTTCCCGTTTGAGGCTGTTGCCCCTGCGACCCGGCCCCGGATATGCGAAAGACAACGGAACGAAACAGAACGTATTTCAGACACATGCTGGTTGTGGTTTTGCTTTGTTAGGGGAGGAGTTTATGATACGTTGTTCTTCAAATTCACCAAAATTATTTGTTCTGATGCCCTAGCGGTTTTTATTTGTTTTCCAGTATGTTTATCTTGTTTCCAAATGATCGTTTTCGGAATGTGGTATTTCTTTCTTTATTAGTACAGTTCTGTCATGAACACAGCAATGTTTCCAAATTTATTTAATTATTTTGAACAAGCAAGCTAGTTAATCAAGTCTGAGGACAAGATGGATAAACTTTCTGAATGTACTGCTGTACCATTGTCTTTTGCGTAATCGGGGTTCAGGTTGCAAAGTTGGCAGCTTAGCAGGAATCCTAAGAGCTTCCCTGGCCAGCTATGAAACTGTCTCTCTTGTGGTGAGTCCAATTTTTGGTCTACTTTTGTGCCTCGAAACAACTCACTAGTCAACTGTGAAGGTGGGCATCCTACCGGTCAAGATAGCCGATGCAAAATTTCTCGACAAAGCAGCCAACGTGGTACCTACTCTTTACGTCTATGAATGCAACACCAAGTCAGCCAGCAAAATGGAAAAAATTGTTCTGTTGTCTTCTGCTTATCCGGGGCTGGGTTGTGTGGGCAATAGCTTCCGACGGGAATCCCAGGATTCTCTCACTCCGGCTACATCCTACTGCTCACCCGGGTGGATCCTGATGTGTTCCCTATCCAGCTGCAAAACATAGTCTCTCAAGTGGGAGAGAAAACGGTGCAGAATTCTTTTACTCTAAATTTAGCTTTGATAACTCTCGCAAAGACAGATCTTCTTCTTCTTCTTCTTTCGGCATTTCCCTTTACGGGTCGCCACAGCAAGTCAGTTACTTCCATCTAATCCTATCTTTTGTATCCTTTTTGGTCACACCAACTATCTTCATGTCTTCCTTCACTGTATCCATGAACCTCCTCTTTGGCCTTCCTCTAGGCCTCTTTCCTGGTGGTTCCAAATCCAGCATCCTTCTTCATACGTACTCTCTCTCTCTCTGTCCTCTGTACGAACCCAAACCATCTCAGTCCTGCCTCTCGAACTTTATCCCCAAAACCTCTAACATGTGCTGTTCCCCTGATGTACTCATTTCTAATCCTGTCCATCCTGGTCACTCCCAGAGAGATCCTCAGCATCTTCATCTCTGCTACCTCCATCTCTGCTTCCTGTCTTTTCTTCAGTGCTACTGTTTCTAGACCAAACAGCATGGCCGTTCTCACCACGGTTTTGTACACTCTTCCTTTCATTCTAGCTGAAACTCTTCTGTTGCACATCACACCTGATACTTTACCTCCACCCGTTCCAGCCTGCCTGAACACGCTTCTTCACCTCTTTTCCACACTCTCCATTGCTCTGGACTGTTGATCCTAGATACTTAAAATCTTCCACCTTCTTTATCTCTTCTCCCTGTAACCTCACTTTTCCATCATTCACATGGCTGTCTTAAATCTTGGTCAATAAATAAGTGTGATAAACCTGTATTTTACTGTAAAAGTACTCGTATGCAGAAACACTCGTGCATGTACTGTATATACACAGATATACATATTTGTGTATCCAAACATATTTATGGAATTCTACAGAAAAAAATTTAATTTCATGGAAATGAATAATTTGTGTTTATTTGAAGTGCTAAAACACATACAAACAAACACACAGAAAGGCCAATACTTGAACCCACCCCCGCTAGCTAAAGCTTGAACCAATGACCTTCTCGCTGTGAGAAAGCGGTTCTATTCTCTGGCCATCTTTATTATCTGTGCCACAGCCATGGCAACAATGCCAGAAAGTTCATTTGAAATGTTATTTTCATCTGATGTTTCTTTTTTTTTTTGTTACTTGAGTTGTTACTCGCACCCCAACTGCTCAAATTAGCTAGTGTAGAAAAATCTAAACGTCAACATTGTTATTTAGATGATACACACGGTTTACAACCATTGCAGCATCAACAAGAAAATGATCAAATTTAAAAATTATGTATCATTGGAAGTTTGTACCATTCAATTTATGCATCAACCTAATTTTTTCCATTGTTTTATTTCCACTATTAGTCCTCTAACATTTATTTTGGAAATTGTATAATTATTAAATGACAAAGATGACCAACTGCTAGGATTTTGGACAGCATTGGAAGCATTACTAACAGAAAAAATTCATTCATATTACAATCTAATTTTTACTTTAACAAACTTCTTTGTTCGGTTCTCGGCTTAGTCAAAGATTTGGTTTGATTTAGGCCAATCTTGAACCAATGGGATTTAAAAAGAAAAATTATTTTTGTCTTTATAAAGTTGAATCAACGACATTAATTAAGCAAAAAAAGTGCTTCTGTAGTTTTGTAATTACAGATAAAGAACTCATACCAAAATCCGGACCATAAATATGATTGAACTGAGCATCTAAATTTCTTTTTTAAAAATCTTGGAATAAAAATTTACATTAGGGTTGATGTTATGGTGGAAATTAAGAATGCTAGAAAAACTTATTTTTTGTGAAAATTGGTTAAAAATATAGGAGTCATGATAATTAATGTATAAAGTCTTTTCGATTTTTAATTATTACATTGTTAAGACTTCAGTGGTGAAAAAAGCTCTAAAAGCACCTGCCCATTTTATTAGCTGAAAAAAGTTGTACAATCAGTTATCCCATTTGCTTCATTGCAAATGGCAATGAAATGCAGACAGAAGCCATTTTTAGTAGCACTGGTTGTTCTGACATAAACTCTATACTTACCCAATGTGAAAAAGTTAGAGGCCTGGTGAAGAACGACAGTATCTTCCGGTGGCCATTAGGAGTCCGGGAGTCCAGTTTATTCCTAACGGAACAACGTCAACGGCGACTCCCATTTGAAGATATCCAGCTTCACTATGGTACGTGTGGACAGAGACATAGAAAAGAGTGGCAAAACCCAAAGGTGGTAAACTTGAGGTGTTTGTGAACAACAAACTGTGTTGTTCCAACCATGTCACACTAAAGGAAGCAAACCGAGATTTGGAGCTTTTAGTTGCCAGTTTTATATGTGCCACAGGAGTTTTCTTCCACATAGTTGTCAGGTAACCTATATCTCAGTGCCGACAGTCATGTTTGAGTCCACCCTCCAACTTTTCCAGCTCTGTTCCGCCAAGTGGATGTACCAGCACCACTCCGCCCAACTCGGCACTACCCAGCATTGTCCAGAAACTGAATAGCTCACAGGGCTCACTGCACTTGTTGGACTGTGCCCACAGACACTCCAATTTAATCAGTTAGTGATTAATAAAAGTATTTTGAAATGCTGGGATAGGTCCGGGATCGTTACGGCCCCATGGAGGATGACCGCTTTAGTAGATGAAACAAAAGATATTTGTATCATTATATTTTTATTTTGGATTTAATTTTATCAAACTCTTTTTTTTTACTTGAGATAATTTTGTGACCCATGTTTTTGCTCTTCCCATGTGAACCGTAGCCATCCCTTTGTTCTCCTGTTCTTTCTCTCTATCCAGCTGTCTTACTACCTGCCTCCTGTGGCGCTACCCTTGCCCCCTTTCCCAGCAGTCCTTGCTCTGACAGTTGACCCCATACAGCTTCGGTCTCACACGGCTGGCTGCGCCCACACAGATGTGTCCCAACTCGTCCTTTCCTGTCCTGCTTCCTGTGACATGGCCCTCTCGTGTCGACCGCCATGTCGCCCCATGGGTTGCTGCCCCTCCCCAGTTCTGAGTCCTCTACTGTCAACCTCTCCTCTTTAACTCGCTTACCTTCTCAAACTCTGATTTCTTGTTCTTCTGCTTTGCTGCTTCGCAGAAGCTTTTGATGTGCACCAGCGCAAATGAAAAAGCCACTGCCCTGTCAGCATCGAAGGCTTTATGCTTCTCGGTCTCAATCCTTTTAATCTTTCCCAAATCCCACCCTTTCACTTTTTATTAGCTGTCCCTTTTTGTTTCCAGACAGCTGAAGGCTATTCTTCCATGCCAGGTTTAGCATCTCAAGCCATCCCTTCACCTTGGTTTTTCTCCTGATGGCCACCTAATACACATTTTTTTTTTAGATTGCACTTCATCATTTATAAATTCAGATTTGTCCTAAATAAAAATGGTTTGTTTATGTTATATAATACATTAGTACTTCCATATTTAACTTATTGTATCGAGATTTGGGGAAATACGTACAAAACTAACACAAAACCAATTTATATTTTACAAAAAAAGCAATACGAGCAATAACATTTTCATCTTATAATCAACCAATAATCTATTTATAAATTTAAAAACATTAAAGTGCTATGATTTAGTGGAATTGCACACTTTAAAATTTATGTTTAAGATAAAAAATAATTTGATGTCAAACTATCTACAAAATATGTTTAACATTAAGGAATGTCCATACGAAGTAAAAGGAAATGTTGTGTTCATTAAAAATAAATTTAGAACAAATGTTAAAAAATTCTGTATTTCTATTAAAGGTGTGGATCTTTGGAATAATTGTGAACTTAAATTATGTTTCAATCTTTTCTGTTTAAAGAAGAAATTTAAGTTATTATTGCTTAAAAAATAAGTCTTTATGGTTAAATTCAAGCTCATATATATGTAATGAATTTAAAGTAACAATTGTATTACTTTTTCATTTGATGTTCTAATTTCCATTTTATGTATTATGATGGATTTCTGAATATTTACTTATATGTTTTTGCTTTCATGGTGATTTGAAAAAAAAGGGTCGGCGTAACAAGCGTTTGCTTCAGCCGATACCTTTTCGGTCCCTAGGTAAAATACAATTTTTCTTTTTTTAATGTGAAATTACAATGTGACCGAAAAAATAAATAAATGAATCAAATATAGACATTAAACAATCATTATTTTGACATTCTTAAGCAGAATTGCAACTATGTTATCTAAAAAATACAAACTACAAAATTTTATGTCATGATTTCTTCTGTAATCCATTATTCATCCACGGGTACTGCATTGTAGAAAAAGCTTCAAAGTTGTCTTCTGAACAGTATTTTCTGGTCGAGGCATTTTTGATTTCCATATAGAAATAATTTTCAATCTAATAAAAAGTGGTCTGTGAACTGATTGTATATTCAGAGTTTGGATACCGATAGCTGTACCAACAGGTATCATCACCCGTTTAGCATTTTTTACCAGACTGAAAACTTTTAGTCTTATCGGTGTTCTTAATAGTATCGGTGGAGGGGCGGGGAGAGAGCAAACATGACGCGCACTATTTTTTTCCCCCGTTTGTCTCTAAAAAACGGTCTGTCTCCCTCTTCACTGCATTGGAAATAATGTGTTTTACGACAAAATGGCAGCGCAGCGAAGTTGCGTAAAAGATTATGGAAAGCCATCAGGGCCAATATACACATGTAAACAAGCGCGTTAAATTTTTTTTAAAAAGGGCGCTTGATGTTAAATGTAGCGCGTTAGATTTTAAATCTAACGCGCCCGAAGAGCGTTTTTAAGCGTTAAGTATAAAAAGTCAAAGTAAAAGTCAAAATAAAAGGTTTGGTTGCACCCACATTGTCTTCCGCTACTTGTTTTTACCGTAAAAAAATAATAATAAGATACCGGATCGATTAGCAGTATCAATAAGAGTACTGATATTGATAAGATGGCATTGATAACCATCCTTTTATGTACTGAGTTCAAAAACTCAAAACCCCAACAAGCCCATACAGAATAAACTACAGTACTTTGATTTTTCTGCAGACCACTTAAGAACATTATTTTTTTTGTTTTAGTGGACATAAAGCTCAATAGCGACTTCGTGGTATAGAAGAAATATTTTTTAATTACTCATTCAGAATGAAACTGGCACAAAAATATTACAACTAAATAATAAAGATAAATGCACACATCCTGAAACAAACTCCTGCATGCATTCACATATTTCTCTCAACTTTTCTACAAATAATACTTGCAGTAATGCAATGATTATGACTTTGATGCCAGTTTCTTGTCACCTGTGGGGGTGGCATAATGTTTAATCTGATGAACAAAGGAGAAGAAAGGTTTAGGATTTTAACCTCCAATGCTCAAGTAAACATCCACTGGCATAAACACAACTCCTCTGCCAGAGATATATTGAACCCAATGCCACCATGAACGGTAATAAAATACCAACGGAACCGAAGGCGGTTTGTAACTCAGGCTTATGTTTGGTTTTGGAAAACAGGTTCTCTTTGATGCTCATTTTTCTTCTTCTTGTGCATATTTATTGTTTCTTTTCGTTCCGTCATCTTCCGCTTGTTCCGGGGTCGGGTCGTGGGGGCAACAGCCTCAAACGGGATGCCCAGGCTTCTCTCTCCCCAACTGCATCCTCCAGCTCATCTGGAAGGATCCCAAGTCTTTCCCGGGCCAGCTGTGAGACAGTCTCTCCAGCGGGTCCGGGGTCTGCCCCTTGGTCTCCTCCCGGTGGGACGTGCCCAAAACACCTCGCCTGCGAGGCGCTCGCGAACCACCCCATCTGGCTCCTTTCGACCTGGAGGAGGAGCGGCTCGACACCAAGCTCCTCCCGGATGGCAGAGCTCCTCACCCGATCTCTGAGTTAGAGCCCAGCCACCCTGCGGAGGAAACTCATTCCGGCCGCTTGTACCCGCGATCTCATTCTTTCGGTCACCACACACAGCTGGTGACCATAGGTGACCATAGGTGACCATAGTTGACCATAGGTGACCATAGGTGACCATAGTTGTTTTTGTTAAAAAAAAAAAAAAATGTGACAGGTTTGGAAAATGGTGCTCGTGGTTTGGGAGAAGAGAGATTCAGAAGGTGTTAGATTGTGTGTAAGCTCTGCCTCTCATGTATTTATTCTCTGGCTCCTCTGGAGGCAGGAAGACAACCAGGCAGCAGCAGAGCAAGGTAACCTTTCTCTAATTGATGTCGGTGTGAGTGCAACACAGCGGGTGGCCATATTGTGAAGGAGTCCAAAGTAGCCCAAGCCTCCACATGTGGCAGGCTGTGACAGAAGGGGGTTGATGTGACAGTCTGGATGAGTGATGCAGCACAATCAGACACCAGTGTGATGGGAGCAATCTGAAGAGAGAAGTTTAATTTAGCAACGGATTGAAATAAAAAGGAAACCAGCGTTCTACTGAATGAAAAGAAACTCAGATAGTCTTGCTGTTTATTGCAAAAGATCATGTGACTTTATCTGGTTCGGATATTCATTCAAGTCGGGAGCTTAATGCACCTTAATTTTAACATCTCATCATTAAAATATAATATCTTTTTCAAACTTTACAGTTACATTTTCAAAACTGTTCAACCAGTTTTTAACATACCGTAATTTCACGACCATTAGGCGCACCATACGAATAGGCGCAGTCTCAGTCAGACACCGCCTTACAACAACACACACAAGCATGCAAAAGTCCTCATCCTCTGTTTCGGAATTGAACAGTTGCGCAAAATCCAACAGAGCAGGTCCACTTTGCTCCTCGCTGTCAAAGTCACTGTCTGTTCTGTGCGGCTCCTCAAAAAGGATACCAGCTTTTGCGAAAGCTCGGATAACAGAACCAGCAGACGCATTAGTCCAACGCTCGAGTTGTGCCTCCAACTCTGCCCACCTCGCCTTATTTCCACAGAAACTCAGCTGCGTCTTCTTCGCCTGTTGCAGTTCGTTTTCCATCTTTCTCCACTTGAGAACCATCAACTAGTTAATGCTGAAATTTCTCGCGGCGGCTCGATTCCCATGTTCCTCCGCGTAGCTGATTGCCTTCAGCTTAAACTGAGCGTCATAAGCGTGTCTCTTTGCCATTTTCAGGGTTAAAACAGCAATGTTGTGCATACAGCACATACCTTTTTTATACACAATCCACGCCCACACTTCACTCTTTAACGTTCTCATGCCTTTTCCTTCAGGTCCGCCTCGCCTCACGGGCACTGCTTTTTCTTTTAGGTCCGCCTTTTCTCACACACAAGGCGCACCGCACGAAAGGACGCACCGCTGATTTTGAAGAAAATCTAAGACGTTTATATGCGCCTTATCGTCGTGAAATTACGGTATAGGTCACTGACTTCCAAACTATCGTTCAACATCGAGTGATCGATGCATATGATTTATACAAAGCCATAATCAATATTAGTTGCACCTGCATCTCATTACAACAGATCAATTTTAAGGTCAACAGACAAATATTACCTTTTGTTCTAAAAGCGTATCTACTTACCTCCAGGGTGATTTGTGTCTAGAATGTTCGCTTGTAACGTTCAGCCTGATGAGTCAGACTGTTTGTTTCACTTTGTAAAAACGTAGACTATCCTCATTTGGATTTGCTCGGTCTACAGTAGGTGGGTACTTTTTCCACTTTAACCAATTGAGAAAACCCAGGCATACACAGGAAGAACATGCAAACTTCATACTAAAAGGGCAGTGTCCCAAGCTTTCTCAGCCCAGTCCATAATTTTTTATTTGTTGGGATTGTTGCCAACAAGAACCAAATAACATAGTTGACTTCCTTTTTTCGACAACCAAACTACAAACTTAACTTGAATGGACGCTTGTATTCTTGTTACGTTGTCATCTCCGTTTGCTGATTGGTCAGATGTCTGACAATTGGAGCAATAGTAAGCTACAGTCCCTGACCTAATGTCTGGGTTAAAATGAAATTCAGAAGAAGCAATAGGTGGCGCCATCCTGGATAGATATGTGGGCTTGAATAAATAATTACTAGAGCAGTTACTGTGCATTTCACAACCAAAGGTATTTTGGTCACGCACCATTTTTTTTTTTTTTTAAATAAATTGTTTGGTCAAAAATTTGCAACAAAATTTTTTAGAGAAATTTTTGTGCAACGTTTAAACATAATCAATTAAAAAACGTGAAGCACTCTGCTCAATTTCTATCATTCTTTTCCGCGAAATTTACCTCTGCATTTACATAGGTAAAAATAATTTTTCACAAAGGTTTGGTAGAAAAGATGATATCAATATGATTGTGTAAAACTTAATTATCTTCTAGTTTACCATAATCCTAAACTGTTAATCCGTGCTTGGTTTATATGATTTATACTTATTTATTTTTATTGGTTTATAAAACTAATGGTTTTCTTACAAGGACTAAGTCCGTTTTTGTTATTTCTTTAGAAAGGCGTAACATATAATTATACCAGCTGTTTATGCTATCTTACAAGTAACACCGTATAAATCCATGCCCTGCATGACAATTTGCATGGATAATTAAGACACAGCAGGAGAATTGACATGAGGGAGGAGGTGATGACAGCAAAGAGGTACAAGAGGCAGAGCTGTATGGGACCACTTGTTTTTGTTTTTTTTTTTTTATATCTCCATCTGCCAGCTTAAGTAATGGGTTTTAACATAAATAAATGTAACTAATAAAGGATTTTTTAACATTGTTTATAAATCGAAAAAAATAAAAGTTGGGAACCTTAGTGTTTAGCTTTGGGCTTGCAAGAATTCATCATACGGAGTCATTTTAAAAACAGGCTTTTCTTGTGTTTAAATGCGGAACGTGTTTTGGACATCCAACATGATGTCTTCCACATTTTGAAGACATGGACATAAAATACAGATATTTCAATCATGCAGCAACCCGATTGAAAAAAGTTCCCCAGATATCTATTAATTCTCATCCATTAAGTCGATTAAGACAGAAGCAACAGGTTGAACGTCAGTGATCTGGTCAGTTATCTGAGCTCAAAGACAATTCTCCTCTTATCCAAAAGAATTTGCAAATTCTAAAATGTACCTGGAGATATAGGAACATTTGCTCCTGTTTGTCAAGAAGTGAAACCAGCCTTAACGAACAATTGGTCCCTGAAAGACACCTCAACAGGTATTGTGCCCAAAAAGGACACGACAGCTATTGTGTCCTTAGTTTGTTGCCATCCTTAGTCCACAGCTAGATTGGGGAAGGCAGGCACTTCAGTTCCAAAAGGGAACAGACCCACACTCAGTTTCCAGTTAAAGCAACAAGTTCAATCACTACAACTGGTATTACGAGGTTGCGAACAGGTCGGCACGAATGCCCTGCTGTTAAAAGGTTGCAGGTGTGAGTCCAGGACAATGGCTTTATCTGTGCAGAGTTGGCATGTTATTGTGTGTTAGCATGTTTTCAGCGGGTACTTCGGTAACCTCATGCATTACAAAGGCAGGTGTTGATTGTTCCTTTGTTTTTTTTTTTTTTTTTAATTGTCTATATGTTTGAGTTTGCGTGTGATTGGTTGATTATGTGACACTTAGACCAATGGTCAAACAAGGGCTTACCAAATGCTCCCATTAACACAAGTGCAAAGCCACCCAAATGTCTAAGGGACGGTTCCAACAGAGTACCCAGGAAAACCATGGCATATTTCTTCTTGCCCGTAGCATTCCAGCCCCAGTGCCACTACCTCAGCAACTTCTATCGGCTTTTCCCTTCAGGGGTCACCACAGCAAGTCAGTTTCTTCCATCTAACCCTATCTGCTGCATTCTCTTCAGTCACACCAACTATCTTCATTTCTTCCTTCGCTGTATCCATGAACCTCCTCTTTGGTCTTCCTCTACTGTAGTTCTCTTTCCTGGTGGTTCCAAATCCAGCATCCTTCTTCCGATGTACTCTCTCTCTCTCCTCTGCACATGTCCAAACCATCTCAGTCTGGCCTCTCTGACTTTATCTCCAAAACCTCTAACATGTGCTGTTCCTCTGATGTACCCATTTCTAATCCTGTCCATCCTGGTCACTCCCAGAGAGCTCCTCAGCATCTTCGTATCTGCTACCTCCATCTCTGTTTCCTGTCTTTTTCTCAGTGCCACTGTCTCTAGACCAAACAGCATGGCCAGTCTCACCACGGTTTTGTACACTTTTCCTTTGAATTTAGCTGAAACTCTTCAAGCACATATCATGGCTGATACTTTTCTCCACTTGTTCCAGCCTGCCTGCATGTGCTTCTTCACCTCTTTTCCACACTCTCCATTGCTCTGGACTGTTGATCCTAGATACTTAAAATCTTCCACCTTCTTTACCTCTTCTCCCTGTAACCTCAGTTTTCCATTTGGATCCCTCTCATTCACACACGTACTCTGTCTTACTCTGACTAATCTTCATTCCTCTTCTTTCTAGTGCAAACCTCCACCTCTCCAGCTTTTCCTCCACCTCTCTCAGATTGAGCTTGACTGAATAAACCCGAATAAATTAACAAGAACAAAAACCGAATGAAGCAAAAGACAAGGGTACTGTAGGAACTAACCCACTATTTCCTACTACCACAAAGAGACTACATTTGGATCCACAAAGAGTTTCATCTAGTTTTTTTTTTCCCAAGAAGGTTCAAATGTTCTTTGATTGAAAAAAAAAAAAGAAGAAAACATTGCTTTACTCTGGATGTTTGAAATAGTCAAAATCAATACATAAAAAGCTAAATTTATTTCTGACAGAAATCACAAATAAAAAAAAAAAAATACACATTTGAAGAATTTGTACAAAGTGATAGGTGCTCATCCAATCACATTTTAGGTTTGATATCTGGCGACTTCATTCAGTTTCACTTTCTTTTTTCTCCTCTGTGACCGATGTCTCAAGTCTTGTTGAAGTTAGTATTCCAGATGCATCATCTACATCTCTGTTTTATAACCTGTTTGCCCACTTTTAAAGATCTTTGGGAATTCCGATGGCGACTGTCTAGTGACACTAAAATAGAAATGTCATTGTTGTATTCTTTCTTGTCATTACTAACAAAGATCTCTGCTATTCTGTTGCTTACTCTTTCTTTTCACCGACATAAAGCAGGATCCCAGCAGTGGTGCCATCGATGGACCCTTAAATTTCCCTTGGTGCAGCTGTACAGCATCTTCTATTTCCTCTATTGCTTGCAGAATGGCAATTTTCTCCAAACTGTGCTATTTCTTTTCCTAAGTTTAAAAGATATTATTTTCCAAAGCAACAGACACTTTGGAAGAGTTCTCACCGACTTTATTCCTTGTGGGTAAAATAATCTCTTACTGGTTCAGTGCTTCTTTAAAGTAGGACACCTAGGCTAAGAAATGTCCCGAAAATTACTTGAGCTTTAAAAGCAATCTAGATAATCATCTGTACGTTGTTTGTGTGTATTTTGGAAAGCTACTGATTAATCTTTTTATAGATTGGATCTTGTAAACAGACTATAATTAATGTTTTTATGAAGGGGGGAATTAGCGCTTCCAAATCCGAGACCATAGTCTCGCCCGGAAAAGGGTGGAATTCCCCCCGCGGATCAGGGACAGGGTCCTGCCCCAAATGGAGGAGTTTAAGTACTTTGTATCTCTGGGTCTTGTTCACGAGTGGGGGAAGGATGGAGCGAGAGATCAACAGGCGGATCGGTGTGGCGTCACCAATAACTAGGACGTTGCATCGGTCCGTCGTGGTAAAGAGAGCGGAACCGAAAAGCAAAGCTGTCGATTTACAAGTCAATCTACGTTCCTACCCTCACCTATGGTCACCAGCTGTGGGTGTTGACTGAAAGAGTGAGATCGCGGGTACAAGCGGCCGAAATGAGCTTCCTCCGCAGGGTGGCTGGGCTCTCACTCAGAGATCAGGTGAGGAGCTCTGCCATCCGGGAGGAGCTCGGTGTCGAGCCGCTCCTCCTCCAGGTCGAGAGGAGCCATTTGAGGTGGTTCGGGCATCTGGTCAGGATGCCCCCCGAGCGCCTCGGGGGGGGTGTTTCGGAGGTGTTTTGGGCACACCCCACCGGGAGGACACCAAGGGGCAGACCCCGGACCCGCTGGAGAGACTATGTCTCACAGCTGGCCGGGGAAAGACTTGGGATCCTTCCGGGTGAGCTGGAGGATGCAGCCAGGGTGAGAGAGGCCTGGGCTGCCCGTTTGAGGCTGTTGCCCCCGCGACTTGACCCCGGAACAAGCGGAAGACGACAGAACGGAACGGAATGAAGAAACATAATTTTTCAAAGAAAATACATATTTTTTTTTAGCAAATTACCCTCCGACTCTGATTAATTAAGCACACTCCATGTGTCTGTTTTGTAGTAGTTCTTACAGTTTATAATTATATCACCCCCCATCCTGTTCAGTTCTCAATCACCTGCCCATCTGTCAATTTCACTCTTGTCGAGCTTCAGAGACCCACAACAAGCAGCGTCCTCAACCACTCTGTGCTCAGCCAGCTATCTCATAAATGTCACGCACTGCCGCCCTTGTTCTTTTTTATGTGACATGAGTAGGTGCCCCGACTGGCCACATTTAATCTTTTTCTAATGCCCTCAGGCCCCATTAAACACAAGCCAACACTGGTAGTTTGGGAATAGCTGACCCACGAATCCCAGACCTATGCAGTGAGGACTTTAAAGGAGACATCAGCTTATTTGAACAAGTTGTGACGATTAAAGTATACAGTAAATATTTGAAATTGATTTACTCTCAATTAAGTATTTATTTTATTACAAAAACAGAAACATAGACAAACCTATCAAAGCACTGCATTGACCACAAAATAATGACAAAAAAAAAATTTAAACAAAATCTACGTCATGATTTTTGTTCCTTTAAATTGCGAAGAGGAAGTAAATCTTGCGTCATAAATCTACATTATCTGAATTTAGTTAAATGTGTTGATGAAACAACTTGAGTAAAATTAAGGAAATAAAAGCTAAGTTAAAGTATGCATGTGGAACTTTTTTTATTTAAATTTATTCAAGTGGGAGGAGACGACAGCTCAGTGGTTAGAGCGTTCGTGCGCGGATCGGAAGTTCGCGGGTTTGCGTCCAACAGAGAGCCCGTCTAGGGTCCTTGGAGAAGACACCTAACCCTCGCTTCTCCCACCATTGGCGCCATCGAAGGGCAGCCTACTGCGGTGTAAGGAGTGCAGCAAACAAATTTCCCCGGTGAGGGATGAATAGAGTAATTCATTTATTTATTTATGCATTTATTTAATACAAGCGTCACTGGGATCTTTGTTAGGCGAATGTTGTTCTTTTTTTTACTATAAATTTTGCGATGTCTTACTATATCCATCCATGTTTACACCCAACTACTGTACTGTTACTTAAAAAAAAAAAAAGTACTGTATTCATCCCTCAAATGGGAAAATTTCTGTACTGCATCGCACCAGAGCAGGGAGCCATGACAGTTGCACCAATGGTGGGAGAAACCGGGCGAAAAGTGTCTTCCCCAAGCGCACTTCAGCATGGGCCAAGTAGGAATCAAACTAGCTTCTCCCAGTCCAAGGGAAGACATTGTTCCACTGAAGTAACACCTCCTCCCCTAATTTTATCTATTCTTATGTTTGATTACGTACGGCGGGTATACCCTTTTTGTAAACCAGCTTGCATATACATACAAATTTCTCCATTTTTAGTTCATTTATGGAGTCAACAAATTTGAAATGATTAATTTCAAAGAGTTCAAGATGTGACCAAATAATCTTTTATAAAATATTTAAATTTTATGCTACTTTATGAAATTGTACTGTTGTTTAAACTTTTCATTTTAGCATTTAAAGGTTGTAATTTATTATTAATCATATTTAAAGGTTTATGTCCTGTTTTTAAAAGTTACATGAAATAATTTACTTGTTTAACTTTGTCAACATCATTTTAAATCAGATTTCAGGAAATAAATTTCTCTTGGATAATTAAATAACTGTCTGATTTTTCAAGGTTGGGGACAGAGAATTGCCGATGGTTGAGTGGTTTGATCAGAGTGCATTCGACTGTGGAAAGTGTGGCCGGCAGGTGGGGAGTAACAGAGCAGAATGGCATGCAGGGAGAGTCATTGTGGCAGATTGAAACAATCTGGTCAAAGCACAGTGGCAGTCTGGCAAGGCAAGAGTGGACCTAAAGCACAAGGGGCATTTTTGTACAGGCAGAGAAACAAATGTACAAAGAATCGAGCAAAACACTCACAGACCAAACTGAACCTCAGTGCGGTTTAAACACATTTTCTTTCAGCTGCAACTCAAGTGTTTGGATCGAGTTTAGAATAAATAAGAATACATCATTTAGACTTGTAAACAGGCTGAGATGTAAATCCTTTGAGGTCAAAAAGTCTAAGTAATACTGCTGTAATCAGTCTTGTGGTGGCTTGTAACTTTGCGAACTATGCTTCTAAAGAAAAGCCAAAAGGTTTATCCAGCCTTCCATCTATTTCCTTTGATTTCTCTTGCTCAGGGTTGTTGGATTAAACCAAGTGCTTCTCAATTATTTCTTGTTGCGCCCCCCCAAGGAAGAAAAAAACATTTCGCCCCCCCCCCCCCCCCCCCTCCGCCGTGACTATAATTAGTATCATTTGTCTATGAAATTATTCTAAGTACACTTCTGCATAACATTGTATCCTCATTAACATTAAAGAAAAAAAAAAAGAACAGCTTTATTAACATTGTTTTTAGTCTGAAACAGAAAAGATTTACAATGAACTTGAAATAAAAAAGTTAAATTATTTTTAAACTATAATCTATAAACTATCAATAACTTTCATTATTTACATTTGGTAACTAGTGTTTTTATTCACCTAGTTTTTGTTATGTCTTTTATTTTGAAGGTATGTTTACCGTTACCAAGGTAACAAGAGCGCATTCGAGCAGAGAGAATGTTTCCGCGTTATAAAGACGCTGCTAATAAATTTTCTCGTGAAGACAAAGTGGATTTAAGTTTATTATTATTTATTTTAAAAAGCCATTTTTTCCAGGCTGGTTTTATCACCTTGAGACCGGTCCGTAAAAATATTGTCAGACACTGAACCGGTCCGTGGCGCAGAAAAGGTTGGGGACCCCTTCTCTACATCAAAGAGTTAATACTCCCTGCGCACACTCTGACAATGAGAGCGCCAACTACTGTAGTGGATGTACAATTACACTTTATTCTAGTACGGCAAAAAAAAAAAAACATGTTCCAAAGGGTCACACGCGACCTGGGGGGCGCGCCCCACTATTTGAGAAGCACTGGATTAAACCATTTGTGTGGACTCCATAGCATTTATTGTTTGTTTTTAAAGGCGTATCTTATAGAGGTAAACTAAATAACCCGAGCTTTATTGCAAAGTGACCTCTCGTACCAGTTGCTGATAGAAAAGCTACTCGGGCGAAAATCTAAGCGAAAACATAGACACTCTTATTCATAACCATAAAAATGTAGGACAATTTTCAATCTTTTTCAGTTATTTTCAGATAGTTTTCAGATAGTTTTTCAGATTAGATTGAGAAGTTTAAAAACTAGAACTACAAAGACTGCATAGGCCCCCAAAAACGTCTCCCATGTTAAATGAAGTCTGAATGAGATGAGACATTGCCCTCACTTTATGCCTCAAAGCTTCACAGCAAATTTTCTGTCAAAATGCTTCAGACTGAAAAACAGATTGAAAACAATACTTCTGTTCTCACCGACTTCCTTGCAGCTAAAACCGTGTGTGACATGTGGTAAGGTGAATGTTGCTGAGGCATCTCCCTGGGCACTGATGAAAAATAATGCATCTTCAAAAGAGTTGCCATGGGTGTTATTGCTTTTTATCTTAGGTCTGGTTCGTATATTACGTCTATTTTTCTGTGCAGAAGTTGTGATATTTTTGTATATATTTGATCTCTTAAAATTGTATTGTTTTAGTAGCTTTTTGTCAAATGTAAGCGATGCAAATAATGCATTTAAATTTACATAGTAACAAAGTTGAGAAAAAACATTTAGGCCTTGTCCACACGTAGCCGGGTATTTTTGAAAACGCATATCTGCTGTCCTCCGTTTTAGGAAAATGCTCGCGTCCACACGTAATAGTTTTCAAAATATACACGTCTACACGGAGTTGTATAAAGACGCATCTGAGTGTGATTGTGAGCATGCCAGACCAGTAGTCGGCAGTATTGATGGAAACATGATGTGATTCATAGTCGCCTATTGCAACATTTTTCCCCTCCTTTGTTCCTCAACAAGAAGCAAGAGCAGTTGAGAGTGGACAAAAAGGCAAGAAAAGAGGGTCTACAATAGGGTAAAAAGTAATGCCTCTTTCCAAGGATCTATGCTGCCCACTGTCTGCTTTTGTAAACAAGGATGCACACGAATGACGTATGTGCATTACTTGCCGGAGTTTTCAAAAACGCAGATTTTGAGTGAAAAAAACCTCTGTTTTTGTGTTGACGGCAGGCCAAAACAGATAAAAATATATGTGTTTTCCCGGCTACGTGTGGACAGGACCTTAGTTTTGTTTTGCTTTTTTGGTTAACTGGAGTTTAAATTTATGGTATCATTACAATGAAACAAGTAGCCTAAAAACACGAGAAATACGCCCCAGAATGCAGAATCTTAACTCTTCAAATTAAAAACAGACCGTGCAATAAAAAAGAATTTTTCGAAAAAGGATACTTCTGAGACTTGTTATTTGTGAGCAACGCCAATTCTGCACAATAGAAGTTACTCAATGACTGAAAGGAAATTGGTGCAGCAATGAACCAAAAGTTTGTTGCATTCAGCAGTAAATTTTTTCAATTGGCAACAATGACACAAGTTATTGATATCGGTTTCACTTGAGCCAGCCATTGTTGATTTGCCTTCTGTGTTCATCACAGAGTCTTATTTACTTTCTCACTGTTCACATTACTTCTTTTTTTTTACCGTACGGTATTTATCACATATGGGGAAATTACTTTTGCTGGCACGAAAGGGTGCACCGCTCATTTTGAAGAAAATCTAAGACGTTTGTATGTGCCTTATAGCTGTGAAATTACGGTAGTTTGCCAAACTTATTTTTCCCAAAAAAAGATTTTCACAATTGGAAAACTCAAGACTCTTTTTGGTGTACGCCCAACTGTAACCTTAGCAAACCGAACAGGGTGATATTGTTAACAAAAGTCCCTCCAGACATTGGTTATATTGCTGATTGTTTTTTGAATATATTCACCTTGTTTGTGTTCCATATCTTTTCCATGGAGTTTTCCACTTCTTCCGAGTTTATTTTACTTTTGACACATTCAACCGTTCCCTTTCTCTGAACTCTAGTCTGCGATTCTTTCTGAGTCACCCCGTCAGTGTGCTGCATTCGGGTCCATGCATCACCAGTCACATACCACCCACCTGAACACAAACTGTCATCCAAACCTTTCACCATCCGGCTGAGAATATTCCTGCGAGAACGAAAGAAAAACAGAAGAAACAAAAATACATCAAGAACAAACCTTACACCTGTGGACGTCCCAGCTGGGCTATAAGAAGAAAAGAATCTGGAATAAACCAAATGAGCAGCAGAAACATGTACAAATGTAAATCTATTGTCATTCTCGGTGTGACAGGAGTTTCAGCAGAACTTAGAAAAAGTTTTTCCCTAACATGACATTTTGGTACATTTTGAAAAACACATCAAATTGAAGACGGATGACAGGAGGCACAAAGTCACCAAAATACAAGCTGAGTGTCATTCTGTATACAGTGTTTCATGGAGTGCCTACACATTCAATACAGGAGACCAGACGAAAAGATCTAGCTTTACAGGTAAAGATTCAGAGGTCATCTGCAAAAAAGTAAACTTTGGTTAAAGGACAGATTATGGATGAAGAAGTTGGTAAATTTAAAAGAACTTTGGTAAAACTAATTTGAGGGAAAAAGTGAAAGATTGTCATGTTGTTTCTAATTTATCCTTGAAAAGCAAATCTCTACCAATTTTTTGTGAGGGTTTGAGAACCAATTACATGCTGGATTTTGACATATTTGGGCGGTCATGACTGTGACAATCTAATGCAAGTATAAGTAAGTGGTAAGGCTATTTCTAATAATTCTTTATATCCAAATAGAATCAACTGAAAAGATCTCCCAAGAAAGAAGTAACTTGTCTTCAAAAATCAAGAAAAAAAAGCTAGTTGTTGATATCGTAGTTTGTAAACAAGATGTTCAATTCTCATTTTACCAGTGGTGGATGAGGTACTCACTTTTTGTACTTAAGTAAAAGTACAGATAATTAGGCAAAAAATTTACTTAAGTATAGTAAAAGTACCAATAAAAAAATCTACTTAAGTAAAAGTACAAAAGTAATTGGTGTAAATTGTACTTTTTAAGTAAAAAGTAAAAGTATTCGATCATAATTCAAATGTTATTTTTTGTGCTATAGGGTGTCACCATGGTAACCAGGATAAATACTCTGCAGGAGTGTGACCCCCCTCTCCTGCCTCTTTTGGTCCACAAAAAAAATAAATAAATAAAATAAAAGGGAACAAGTCAAGCTATCCCCTAGAAGGGCCAGTGAATGGGCCGCCAAAATGGAGGAAAATGACACTTATTTTTTAAAATGTTTTGGGGGGGAGGTCCCCAGTCACTATATATCGGTTATGTTAAAGCCCCACCCCCCTTGGAAAATTCTAGATCCGCCCCTGCTCTGTGTAACGATGGCTCAACTTTTTATTTAGAAGTAAACACAACGAACAACGATCTTCTGACTCTTTTTAATTTGTACTATATTTGATGTTAAGTTTTTGGCGCTGAATGAATTCGGAAAATGTTTCTCGATTCATTACATCTTCTCCCGATCAACTGCTTCTTTTGATTTTGGCGATGCGGCTTGAAGATGCGCTAAAAAAAACTGTTTATTTTTCAAATTCCTGAACGAAAATGTAACAAAAAATGTAAAACACACTTTTAAAAAGTAGCAAAGTAAAAGTACAGATATTTGCTCTAAAAATGTAGTGAAGTAAAAGTAAAAGTACGGGTCTTAAATTTTACTTAAGTAAAGTACAGATACACAATTTTTTTACTTAAGTACAGTAACGAAGTACATTTACTTCGTTACGTTCCACCACTGGTGGTAAGGCTATTTCTAATCATTCTTTATTGCCAAATAGAATCAACTGAAAAGATCTTCAGAGGAAAGAAGTAACACGTCTTCAAATATCAAGAAAAAAGCTAGTTGTTGATATCGTAGTTTGTAAACAAGATGTCCAATTCTCATTTTACAGGGAAATTTGTTTCCAGTTGTAATGTCCTGAAAAGCCTTCACTTCTCAGCAATTCCTAAATGTTGAATGGAATCAGGAAAACCTTGGTCAGTAAAGCTCAGATTTTGTTAGTGTTATATATTGTGTAAAAACTGTATGGTTAACAATGAAAGGTTATAAAAATTTTCTTTTAAATTAAACTCGAGGGTCATTTAAAAATTAAAGTTCAAATACCTCCTATACTCAAATACCTTTTAAATGATTGGCTCTAGTTGGTTTGTCTCAAACACATGAAAAACCTGTGTTGTTAACGCTCTGCTATTTTCTGAACCAAAAGAAAAATGTGAACAGGATTGGTTATGCATGTTTTTTCTTGTTTTCGTGCTTTTACGGTCTAGCACAGGCATGGGCAAACTACGGCCCGCGGGCCACATGCGGCCCGTTAAATGGTCTAACCCGGCCTGCCAAACTTGAAAGATTAAATAAATAAATGTTGTTAGTTTTTATTTTCCTGCAATTCTGATGTTTTGTCACTAGTTGGCACCAAAGATACAACAATACTGCTCCCATTAAAATGTATGTGTTTCTGTGATGCGCATGTCAAAATAAACAGTGTGCACAGAAATGGAAAGCCACCGGGGTCAAAACACACATGTAAACAAACGTGTTAGATGTTAGAAAAAAAGTTCAATGTTCCATCAAGCGCTTAGATTTCAAACCTAGCGCCGCTAAATGCATGTTTTTAAGCGCTATCGCACTAGATTTCGCCGCTAGATTTGAAATTTAACGCTCTTGATGTAACATTTAACACACTTGTTTAAAATCTAGCATGCCATTCTATTGGTGTATTCTTGCAGTTACAATAGCATTCATCTGCTCCTGTTCCGGCCCGCTTGTGAAATGTTAAACCTCAGTGTGGACCGCGAGGCAAAAAGTTTGCCCACCCCCGGTCTTGCTTATTGGTATAAGTCTGGGGTCACCAACTTTTTTTGAAACTGACAGCTACTTCAAGGGCACTGAGTAATGCAAAGGGCTACCACTTTGATAATACACTTCTGAAATAACAAAGTTACACAGTGTACCTTTAATTTTATGTTATTATTAATGATATTCTTTGTGAAGACACTGATTGTTAATGATCCATCACAATAATTATTTCAGTTTGATTAAACAAGTTAGGAAACAGACATTTTAATATGCAATATCCAAGTCTTTCATTTTCAAATGATCACTTCCACAACATTTTGCAGGAAATTTTTTTCAATGTTTACTAGCCACTAACAGTTATCAAATCATAAACTCTGAACCATGTTTGTACAAATGATCAATTACGTAAGATTTAACAAAACTCTACTCCTTTCAAAATAAGGACGATGCGACTGGGCGTCGCCACAGTCGCACCGCAGATGAGACACACACAGTTTTCTTTCACATTAGTAAAAAAGAACTCTTCCTCCCGTTCACTGTGAAAATTATAAGTTTTCTTCCTTTTTTCTGCTGGTTTTTGTGGGTAGAAAACGCGTTCGTAACCTCATCTTTGCAGCGCTCACGTTTACGTTTTTATGTATTTGTTTTTAAATTTACATCACTGTTAATGAAATTAAAAAAAGAATAGCAAAATAATTAAATACAATTTTAAACAAAGCTAATTCGTAATTAGTGCTATTTTTAGAACTGGCCTACGGGCGACTGATGCCCACGGGCACCAGGTTGGTGACCCCTGGTATAAGTAGTAACTGAAATGTGCAAGATTTGTACTGTTGTTAGGGTTAGTTGCTAGGGTTTTAAAATAAGCAAATTGAAAGATAAATACATTTTTTGGAAGTTTTCAAAACGTTCCCATATATTAGTTTTCAAAATCATATTTTTATTTGGTGTGAGTTATAAGGCTTTTAAAATAGGCTGCAATTTTTTTTTTTTTTTGCAAACCCTATTGCAAAGATACATCTTATTTTATTCCAGGCAACAGATGAACCAAAGTCAGAGTGCATTTAAAGTCTTCGATGTTCATTTAGACAGATTCTATTTGGAGTAACTGAGAAAGACGCAGAGACTGAACAAAAAGAAGTTTCAGGGGCCAAATGAGAAAAGAGAAAAGTCTGTTTAATGGAGGATTTTAATCGTTTATTGCTGCAAACTAGAAATAAGCACTTAAATGAAAAGCCTGTAAAGCTCACTAGTTAGATAAAGTGTTAATTTTTTTTTCTCAAACTAATAAATATTGGTAGGTGTTGGCTCATTGGCTCTTGTACCGGGAGAAACTTGTTTGATTCCCACTGAACCCCAAAAGTGTTCCTGGAGCAGACACCTAACCTGCTAGTTATTCCCCCCATTGGTGCCGTTGTGACTGCCAGCTTCCCCATTGAGGAATCAATATACAGTAGTAGTACAGTAAAATTAAATTAGATAACAAAGTGTTGGCTGAGGCCAATTAATATCAGTAAAATATCAAATGAACCCATTTGTATGTGTTTGATGAAGCACCACAATGCTTTTGGTTTGGGGAATAATCCGATATTGATTTTGGTCTTTTTTGTTTATTAAAGACATCTTTTCATTAATATTTTTTGTTTCAGATTTTTTTCTATACAAATTAAACTATTAATACAATTATCAATTTTAAGTTTAAATGATGAAAATGTGCATTAAAATTTGCTACTGTTTCTTTTCAGTTTGCCGTGTGCTCCGTTACAAAGCAGTGTTAAAGAACATTAAACGAATCCTTGGGTTGACGGGAATCGTGCAACTTTTTGTCCTCTTAGTCATTCAGCCCATTTAGTTTCTTCTTTACTGGATGAGCATCAGAGGTGAATCTCTTGATCCCTTCTCCAACCTCTGAACCTCCAAACATGACATTAATACACAATGAAGGTGGATCAGCACTGACATGAAAGTCTTAAATAAAAAAGCCAGCACGTATCTTTACTGCTGAGATGAAATCTTTTTATTCCCTTAGTTCACTTTGTTTTTTTACCACAATAGTGGGGTTTTTCTGCTTAGTAAGGATATTTAAATAAAGTCAATTGAACTAAAGATCTTGAACAATTGTTTATACTTTATTACACATTAAATATCTTTTTTTTTTTAACATTAATTTGATTAGAACATTTGTAAAAGTGGTTATACAGTACATGCTTATTTTTCTTTACAGAAAATATATCCTTTTCTTCAAGTAACTGATAGGGATTGAGAATAAAATGGCATTCTGGGTTATTGGAATTTTATTTGAGATTAATGGAAATGACAAAGTTGAATTTTACTATATAATTGCTTAAAGATTAAATCTGTGGTTGCGGAGATACTTTTTCCCCAACTTTTACTTTCACCTTTAGTTGTGTAAATGAGGCCACTCTGTAGTTCAGAAAGTTCCGTTCCGTCATCTTCCGCTTGTTTTGGGGTCGGGTCGCGGGGGCAACAGCCTCAAACGTGTAGCCCAGGCCTCTCTCTCCCCGGCTGCATCCTCCGGCTCAACTGGAAGGATCCCAAGTCGTTCCCAGGCCAGCTGTGAGACATAGTCTCTCTAGCAGCGTCTGCCCCTTGGTCTCCACCCAGTGGGACGTGCCCAAAACAGGCACTCGGGGGGCATCCCGACCAGATGCCCAAACCACCCCATCAGGCTCCTCTCGACCTGGAGGAGGAGCGGCTCTACACCGAGCTCCTCCCGGAAGGCAGAGCTCCTCACCCGATCTCCCGATCACCCGAGTGAGAGCCTGGCCACCCTGCAGAGGAAGCTCATTTCGGCCGCTTGTACCCGCGATCTCAATCTTTCGGTCACCACCCACAGCTGGTGACCATAGTTCAGAAAGTTGTAGCCGTTCTTTGCCCATTTTACAAGTTATTCAAATCAATAACTGGCCAATCAGATACACTGTTTCAAATCAGTAGATGTTCATCCCAAGGAGCGTTTTGATGAATTGGTTGACAGAGTTTACTGAAGGATTGGAAGTTGGCTGCTCTCCTGTGGCACAGGTGTCTTCAAAAAGCTCATTCCTGTTTGCAAAGGTGGTTGCCAAATGAATGCAGACTGGACCAGTGTTTGCATAATTTTTAGCTCCAAAAACCCAACATGGCGCCATGTTGAAGGCAAACAATAGCGACTAAATTGTCTTAATTTGCATAGAGCCTAATGCTAAGTATGGTTGGCACTTCCCATTTACTATGTGAAACATCTTCTACAGTCAATGGTAACAACACATTAAGAGGAACTTATATTCTGGTTTAGCCAAACCAATTAAGACACCGACAGGGAGGTCAGTTCGAGATCTGTAACAAAAGAAAGATTAATTAACCCAAAAATATTCCCACAATCCAGCAGCATCTGGTTACGTCTGAAGACTCAACAGATGAGTCCGTAGCTATGCTCCGCTAAGCCAGAATAGACCATCATAGTAACTACAGAAAAAAAACATAATAGGACCACAGATTCCAAACTTGTTCTGGCTATTTGGGAAAAAAAAGTCTTATTCTGCCCAGAAGGTGACAACAGCTGACAGTGAAAATGAAAGATCTAGTGTTAGCATGCCTGTTAGCCAGTCGGGTAAAGCTTAAATGAAGATTTTACCTATAGAATGGTGCATTTCAACTGGAGACCATTCAAAAGAACAAAATAAATGGATGATTACACACAATAAAATATGTTTTAACATATTAAAAAGTTATATGTGGTCTTCAACTTCACAAAAGCAAGCAATGGTTTTCCAGATTCCGTTGTTTTTACAATCAACCACTTTCTTCTTCTTTCGGCATTTCCCTTCAGGGGTCGCCACAGCAAGTCAGTTTCTTCCATCTAACCCTATCTGCTGAATCCTCTTTGGTCACACCAACTATCTGTGAACCTCCTCTTTGGTCTTCCTCTACTCCTCTTTCCTGGTGGTTTCCAAATCCAGCATCCTTCTTCCGATGTATTCTCTCTCTCTCCTCTGTACATGTCCAAACCATCTCAGTCTTGCCTCTCGAACTTTATCCCCAAAACCTCTAACATGTGCTGTTCCCTTAATGTACTCATTTCTAATCCTGTCCATCCTGGTCACTCCCAGAGAGATCCTCAGCATCTTCATCTCTGCTACCTCCATCTCTGCTTCCTGTCTTTTCTTCAGTGCTACTGTCTCTAGACCAAATAGCATGGCCGGTCTCACCACGGTTTTGTACACTTTCCCTTTCATTCTAGCTGAAACTCTTCTCCACACGTTCCAGCCTGCCTGAACATGCTTCTTCACCTCTTTTCCACACTCTCCATTGCTCTGGACTGTTGATCCTAGATACTTACAATCAACTAGTTAAATCAACTTTACAATCAACTGCTTTACTTTCATCAAAACGAAACGTTCAAAAAGCCATTCCTCATTAAATTTTATGTAAATTTTGCCCGAAGATGCAAGATAGAAATCGTTTTTGAAGACTGATCACGTCACTAATGTCTCCACTAAAGAAGTGAACTGAGAGGAAAATCAGTTGAACAGGTAGAAATTATACTTGTCATGGATGATGAACTCTGAAACATAATCTACAAACCTGAGTGTGAATTTCTTTTTCCGACTGCTGTCAAAATCCAGACAGAAGAAGAAAAAAAGAAGATTACATTTGTTATGGTTACTCAGCACTCTTTCCCCATTTTTATTACGATTAAAGTTTTTTTTTTTTTTTTTTTTTTTCTGCAGCCTTAGGATTCATTTTCAAACACGTCAGAAAAATACTCAGTACAACCCTCGGGAGCACATTTCAGGTTGAAAGGATTTTTTTTTCACACATGAGAAATCTAATCTCTCTTTAGATTACAATGTTGGTAGACTGAGTAAATGCATCTGGAATATTTTCCATGGATATTACGTTGGACTTAAAATAATCTATGATATTGATAGTCTGTTCTCGTGGACGGGAAGTGTGAGAGATTTTAAATTTAAAACATTTATTGGAAGACCATAATTTCTTCAACAACTCGGGGTGATTCGTTAAATTCGGTAAGCATTAATGAATCATGAGCAGGAGGCATGTAATTTTTTTTTTATTGTATTCCGAAGAAAAACTGAAGAGATCTTGGAAACTATTTTTGATTTTGCAGGCAGTTTTTCTACCAGTTTCAATTAATCACAACATTTTAGAATTGCATGTTGCAAAGATGGCGCCAATGGTGGAAAAAACGGGGTCTAGGTGTCTTCCCCAAGGACACCCAGACATGAGCTCAATGGGATTCAACCTGGTGAACTTTCGGTCCAAGGGCAAACATTCTACCACTGAGCTATCGCCTCCCCCCAAATATTGAAACATGGTTGTAATATGAGTTATTTGACGACTATGGAAGAAGTTCCATAAGATAATACAGAACCGTAACAAATTAAATCTCTTCCGTTCCGTTCCGTCATCTTCCGCTTGTTCCGGGGTCGGGTCGCGGGGGCAACAGCCTAAAACGGGCTGCCCAGGCTTCTCTCACCCCGGCTGCATCCTCCAGCTCACCCGGAAGGATCCCAAGTCGTTCCCGGCCAGCTGTGAGACATAGTCTCTCCAGCGGGTCCGGGGTCTGCCCCTTGGTCTCCTCCTGGTGGGACGTGCCCGAAACACCTCGCCCGCGAGGCGATCTGGGGGCATCCTGACCAGATGCCCGAACCACCTCATCTGGCTTCTCTCGACCTGGAGAAGGAGCGGCTCGACACCGAGCTCCTCCTGGATGGCAGAGCTCCTCACCCAATCTCTGAGTGAGAGCCCAGCCACCCAGCGGAGGAAAATCATTTCGCCCGCTTGTACCCGCGATCTCATTTTTTTGGTCACCACCCACAGCTGGTGACCATAGGTGAGGGTTGGAACGTAGATCGACTTGTAGATCGAGAGCTTTGCTTTTTGGCTCAGCTCTCTCTTTACCACGACGGACCGATGTAGCGTCCTAGTTATTGCTGATGCCGCACCGATCCTCCTGTCGATCTCCCGCTCCATCCTTCCCCCACTCGTGAACAAGACCCCGAGATACTTAAACTCCTCCACATGGGAAGGTTAGCATCAAATGTCACAGATTTGAAACTATGGGTCAAAAAATCAAATCAATCAGCTCAACTTTGATTGAACTGGGTCTTTAGTCATCCTGGCTTTATCTACATGCATTGTGGCTTCATAAATCTGCCAACATAAATATACGGCTTTGGTTTTGATCTTTGGGAGGAGACGGCAGCTCAGTTGTTAGAGCGTTCGCGCGCGGACCGGAAGTTCGCGGTCCTTGGAGAAGACACCTAACCCCCGCTTCTCCCACCATTGGCGCCGTCAAAGGGCAGCCTGCTGCTGTGTAAGGAGTGCAGCACACAAATTTCCCCAATGAGGGATGAATAGAGTAATTCATTTTTCATTTCATCTTGATTTCAGTTAATAATTAAATTACATGACGCAACAGTGTCTCTCAACAAAAATTAAATAGGTTTGCCAATTATGAAAACCTAAAAGACTGGACTGTACGGATTATGAATCAATATTTTGTTCTAAAAAGAGGTGGACCTAATTTTGTGATTTTAAAACATTAAGTAACCGAACTAAGCAGGACAATGGACTGAAAATAATTGGGTTTATCAAATAGTTCTGTCATTAAAATCTTAGTTTTAATGCCCCTTTTTTTAATGCAAAGATTGTGTGAAGAGCTTTGGTAATTTGTCAAGTGCAACAGATGCAGTTTTTCTTACCAGAGTGACATTATTGAACCCCTGATGGAAAAAATGGAGGAAAACTAATTGCCTGACCTTTATCGACTACTTTAGTGGAGGAACACGCCAATGTGCAGCAACCCTTGTTGCATCCGCGTAATTAACATCTATCGATCTAACGTTTCTTTTTCTCTTTTCTCATGCTGACTGATGTGCATAAAAGAAAAATGGCAGCTGTCTGGTAAAGTGATACAATGCAGATTCATTACCCAATAAATCAATATCAGAAATATGGGTTATTTTAAAAAAAGAAACATAAGAGAATGGATTGAAATTTCTCATATAAGGGTCTTGATTGACTTCATTTAGGGATTAGCCTCAAAACAAGAAACGTATGATTGGAAAACATATTGTCATCATTTATTTGTACCAATTTGAAGCTTTTATCAAAATTAACCAAATAAATGTATTCACTTGAAGCAACATATTTAACACAAACACGTTGAAGACAAGCAGTAAAAATATTCAAAATGGATGCAATACATGCCTTTTAGTATTTAATACTTTTTTTTAAGAATAAAAGCATGCCAAGGTAGAAGTTAATCCTGTAGTTCAACACCTGAAGTGTATAACAGCTTTATATCCTCCCAGAAGCCTGACTTCTTCTTCACCGTCAACCTTCACAGAATTTGCATACACGGTCAAGAGGTTACAGACTCAGCTGCACGCTCTGACATTTTAATTCAGCCCAGACAGCCAGAGTGCACATCGGCCCATTTCTATCCCATCTTCACCATTTTTGAAAGGTGAAGTATTGCCAAGCTTGATAGTTAATCTTTTACAAGAAGACTCACTCAAAAAGGCAGCAAACTTTTTGTGATTTTCTGGAGTCATAAAAACTATTTTAAAATCTCACCCGTTTCACTCGTCTTATAAACTCTTGTTTTTCAATATACTTCTTCACAAATTTTCAAAATTTGAAATAATTTTATTCAAATACTTTCATGCGCTAAAAACCATTATAATTTGACTTTTGTTTACAATAAAACAGATTTTCAAAAAAGAAGCAAGTCTACTGGCAACAGCCTAAAACGGGAAGCTCAGGCTTCTCTCACCCTGGCTGCATCCTCCAGCTCACGCAGGATGATCCTGAGGCGTCCCCAGGCCAGCTGTAAGACATAGTCGCTCCAGTGGGTCTTGGCTTTGCCTCTGGGTCTGCTCTTAGTGGGACGCCTTACTTCACCAGCAAGGCGTTCAGAAGGCATCCTAACAAGTTGCCCGAACCACCCTATCTGGCTTCTCTCGATCCGAAGGAGCAACAACTTTATTCCAAGTTCCTCCATCTATTGCTGAGTTTGAGCCCAGCCACGATGTGCAGGAAGCTCATTTCGGTCGCTTGTATCTGCAACAAACAGATCGGTGAGGCATCTGCAATAATCAGGACACTGCATTCATTCATCGTGGTGAAGAAAAAGCTGAGCCGAAAAGCAAAGTTCTCGATTTGTCTGTCGTTCCACGTTCCTACCCTCACCCATGGTCACCAGCTGTGAGTAGTGACCGAAAGAATGTGATCGCGGATACAAGCGGCCTAAGTTGTGTCGTGTCATTTATTAATATATGCCAGGGTTTGTTTACATATATACCGTATATTTGTGAAGCCAGCTAAATTCAACCGACACTTTTAAACAATTAAAAGAATCATGTGTGATGTGTGACAAAAGAATTTCAGCCCAAATGAAAGGGAAAGTGTACAAAACCGTGGTGAGACCGGCGATGCTGTTTGGTCTAGAGACAGTGGCACTGAAGAAAAGACGGGAAAAGAGATGGAGGTAGCAGAGATGAAGATGCTGAGGATCTCTCTGGGAGTGACCAGGATGGACAGGATTAGAAATGGGTCCATCAGAGGAACAGCACATGTTGGAGGTTTTGAAGCTAAAGTTAGAGAGGCCCGACTGAGATAGTTCGGTTATGTGCAGAAGAGAGAGAGTACATTGGAAGAAGGATGCTGGATTTGGAACCACCAGGAAAGAGGACTAGAAAAAAATGTTATTAGCTATAGAAGAACATTTGACAGATGTCTCACCAAATATAAAATAGTGATTTATAATTTTTTGTTATAATCAAATATGATGCATTGCGTTTATTTCAAAGTATTTACTTAGAGATAAGACTCTACAAATCAATAATTCTTCCATCTTGCACCGACATAATGAGCAATATTGATCTCTGTTTTTCTTTATCACATATTGTTCGAGTTCACACGTGGTGTAACATGTTCCACTAATTACTGTGGAGATGCAAACAGTTTTGAAAGAAGACTGAAGAAAAATGGGAATGAGAATCCTCAGCTTTCTGAGACGTGATTGATAAAATTTAGTTTTGCTATCTAGTATCTATCTACAATGACTTGGTAGAGCAGACGATGCACCTTGTAGTTTTATAAAGACTTTGCTTTAACATGAACATGTTAGTTGAGATGTTCATAGGATGATATGAGTGCCTAAAAAAATTAAAGATCATCAAAAACAGTTCATGAAAATATAAAAAAAAACCAACATTTTTATTTCTTCGGTGAAGGACAAAAAAAAAAAAAAAATGGCCTCCAACCGTTAGCAGCAGGCTAATGCTAACATCCTAAGACAGTTGTATAAGTGTTTATTCTTAGCTTTAACAGCTAGAGCTACGACTTTAAGGACCTCTTGCCAATCGTGAGGATCAATCAAGTTCTGAGTAAAGCCCTCTAAAGTTTTATAGTAGTGGCCGGCAGAACGACCTTATACAACCCTGGCTAAGTGTTCTCTTGTGACCTACTAAGGTGTAGTAATAGAATGTAAAGAAGCGCCATTAGCTCATGATTAACATAAGCTACATTGCTGCCAGACAATAAGGGTGCAATCTCAAGGTATTTTTTAGTGAATAAAAACACGCTCAGCTTTTGTGATGAGAAACAAATTGTAACTGTTATAAATTGTCACTAAAAGTACTAAAAGTGCAGTACACCCCATTAAGGCTAGCTCACTGCAAAATGTTTTAAAGGCCCCATCTCATGCAAAATAACTCTTTTCACATTGTATCCTATGCACATACACACGCAAAATGTGGGGTTTGCACCATGCATTACACAATAGTTATGGAAATTTATTGATTTGGTGGAGCGCAGTCACAGACCCGGAACTATGAAAGGCTAGGTATTGGTCATCCCCCCGCCCGTCCTGAGAAAGTACAAGCTCCGCCCTCTGCTCTCACTGAGCCGCTATTCCCCTGCCCATCTCTGAGCGGGAGGGGGAAGGCAGGTGTAAACCCTTGCGTAGCGGTTTGGTAGCGTCTGAAATAAGATTTTATCATGTCGATTCATCATGTTCAGCCCCACATTTTGGATCCAGAATCCGACGAGGATTTTGAGGTGCACGAAGCACAAGCACTGCGGCGGCATGGGATGAATGTTACTGATTGGTAAAGTATTACAAAATGCTTGTAGATTAGTGGAGTGAGGAGGGCGGGCGGGTGGTGAGGAGGGAGGGTTTGCTGCGGAGGGGGGCGTGTGCGAAGTCTGTCCTGGCTACGTCAAATGCGTCATACTTTAGACAGCCGCGTCATACTTTAGACATCTGCTCATTGGTTGTTTTGTCTGAGCGTACCAGAAATCCACAGCAATTTGTGAAAAACGGGCTAAATCAATCTAGAAACCCCTTTAGTGACATATACAAGGCCCGGACATCACTCTTACAAGGTAGAAAACTCTGGAAAGTCCATTTTGCATGAGATGGGCCCTTTCAGGAATTTCATTCTATAGACTTGCCTCATTTTTGATCGTATTGTAAGGGATGTGAAATTGTGAGACACCAAAAATTAGTACAGAATCAAACTACCACAAAAGAGTTAAGATAAAGCACTTTTATTGCACTAAAGAAACAACTGAAGAATCCAGTTTTTAGTGGGGACTTGAACGTATCAGAGAGAGGCTATGTCACAAAGCCATACAAAGACATATCACCGCCGATAATCGAACTTGGTTGCATTTTGATAGTGACTAGTCAGCCTTACGCTTATGTTTTTGGTGTATGGAGGAATCTGGATTAGTCAGAGAAAACCCAAAATGCACAGAGAGGTCAAGGATTTCCAAACAGAGAAGTTGTGTTCGAGCCCTTGTCTGGAATGGACCTCAATCCACCAAACTTTTTTGCTGTGAGGCTGCAGTGTTACCCTACGCAATCATAGCAGATCCCATTCATTAAAAAAGAATAGACTGTGTTCAGGTGTTTGACTAATTTTCGTAGGGTTCATAGTTGCATTCTGTAAATTGTCAAAGACAACTATAGTAACATGTTCTTACAGATCAAACTGTGATGTGTGGGTATAGTGCTCTTAGTTTGGGTTCAGTTATCCTGCAGTTCTAAATTCCTTCAGTTCACTGTTGTAGTTTGCATGCATGTTGCGAGTATTGTGGTTGTTGTTGTTCATGTATTTCCAAGTTTGTTTTTCTACAAGTGTTTCTCTGGTATGCTGCTTGCCAAAGAACGGGATGTTCCCTGTTAGGTCTCTTAACAGTTTGCTGTCTAGTTGTGTTTCAAGTTTTGAGCGTGAAAAGGCGGTTTCCTGTTGCATTTCCTTTTCCCCATGTCTACTCTTTTTTTTTTTTTTTTTGGTTGCCCAATGCTACGTATATTTAATCTACAATTACATTATAAAAAGTTGAAGATAAACATTTAAGTGTATTTCATTGACCACGATTAAGGTTCTCTCTTTACTTTTGTTCGGGTTGTAAAAAGGAAAAGCGTAAAATACTATTTTAAAGTATGTTGGCTCTTTCATTATTGCTTCATGATCTAATATTAAGACCTTTTTCAATAGAAAGAAAACCATAAATTCATCTTTTATTCAAGGTCTTTTCTACACCAGAAAGTCAAATCTGCTGGCTGAAAAATAAATACCCCACAGTGAAGTCATTTCAACCGTTTTTATAAAGAATACTCTAAAATTTTAAAAGATCAAAAATTTCCATGTGTGTCAGAATTCTTAGTTTTGATAGGCTTCTCTTCGGAAAATTAAACTGTTTACACACATTTGTTGCAAATATGTAGATTGAAATACCTTCCCATTCAATTGCAACAAACCCCAAGAAACAGTTTTAGGGAATGGAGCCCCTAGGGGTAAATCACATGGAAATAGAACATTGAAGGACAATCCAGAGGGCGACTCAACTGGAGACAAACCTCAAGGGAAAAGCCTACAAGTCGTAAAGACAAGAGTCTCTGGAGAATAGCCAGAACGTATAAGAAAAAAAAAATACTGCAACATTTTAAACCAGGCAGAATAGTCCACAAGCTGAGATACCAATGAGTAGATGACCTGAAACCAAGAGGTACAAGAACAGCTTGGATTGAAGGTGTTAGAATTGGAGTCAACTAAGAAAATTTTTCTCAAGAATTATTTGAGGATAAGAAGCAGAGTAAAACGAAAAGCATGGCGAATACTTGTGGTGGAAACAGTAGGGCACAGATAACCAGAAAAAGGTGGAACACATTACCAAAGAATTCCGGCAGAACCTGTCTGGAGTCTAGCTTTTAGAACATGAAGGCTGGGGCCAGAGAGCTTAGGTAGCAGCAGGGTAGAAGAGCAGTGACGACACCTAAACCGAAAGAGCTAAAGTAGACTGAAAAAAGAGTGGCGTAGAAAGTGAAGGCCCAAAAGCTATGTCTTGTGCTGGATGCAAGTAAAACACAGAAATTTTTCACAGGTATTTGGACCCAGAACACTGAAACACTGGTAAAAATTAATTTACACTGTGAGGACCCAGAGAGGAGGGATGAGGTGAAAAAAAAAGCTGGAGAGGTGGAGGTTTGCACTAGAAAGAAGAGGAATGAAGATTAGTCAGAGTAAAACAGAGTATATGTGTGTGAATGAGAGGGATCCAAATGGAAAAGTGAGGATACAGGGAGAAGAGATAAAGAAGATAAAAGATTTTAAGTATCTAGGATCAACAGTCCAGAGCAATGGAGAGTGTGGAAAAGAGGTGAAGAAGCGTGTTCAGGCAGGCTGCAACGGGTGGAGGAAAGTATCAGGTGTGATGTGCGACAGAAGAGTTTCAGCAAGAATGAAAGAGAAAGTGTACAAAACCGTGGTGAGACCTGCCATGCTGTTTGGTCTAGAAACAGTGGCTCTGAAGAAAAGTCAGGAAGCAGAGATGGAGGTAGCAGAGATGAAGATGCTGAGGATCTCTCTGGGAGTGACCAGGATGGACAGGATCAGAAATGAGTACATCCGGGGAACAGCAGATTTTATAGGTTTTGGGGATAAAGTTTAAGAGGCAAGACTGAGATGGTTTGTACATGTGCCGAGGAGAGAGAGAGTACATCGGAAGATGGATGCTGGATTTGGAACCACTAGGAAAGAGGACTAGAGGAAGGCCAAAGAGGAGGCTCATGGAAACAGTGAAGAAAGACATGAAAATGGTTGGTGTGACCAAAGAGGATGGAGCAGATAGGGTTAGATGGAAGAGGCTGACTTGCTGTGGCGACCCATGAAGGGAAATGCCGAAAGAAGAAGATCACCTTGAACTCTATTGCAAATAGCAGAAAATGCTTTTTTAATCCAAATAACATCCAAACAGGAAGTCCAATGACATGAGAGATCAACACCATGTTTACAACGTTGGAAACTATTAGTGTGATTTACAATTTGACCAACAAGCTGGGAGGTGTTCTAGGTCGATGTTTGGCTTTAACCAGAAAACATTTTGTTCTTTAGAATGAACCCCAAAGAACCAAGCATACCTTATCATAGGTACTGTAGCTAAATGTGAGAGGTGGGACACACTACCAGGTGGTCAGGCTGTTGCAGGGTAACATACCGTATAGACACATACAACAGCTAATGCACACATTTAATGTCATGAGCAATTTCTTAGTGGTCAGTTAACATGGCATGCAAGCTTTTGGAGGCAAAGAGGAAGTGCCCTTTGCAAATGTATGCATACAGGGGAATAATATGCAAACTTCACACAAAAACTGTCTTGACAAGTTGGCTCTTGAAACAGCAACTTTGTAGCTCTAAAAACCGTCACTGTGATGCCAAAAGTCTCTGAGTCTTTGAGGCTCAGAGGTCTCAAAGGGACCTCTGAGACCAGGACCTCTGGGTACTCCAGTTTCCTCACACCCTCCAAAAACATACATAAAAGGTTCATTGGCCACTGTAAAATTTGGCGATCTAAAGACTGGTGATCTGTATGGGGTGTACCCTGCAACTCGCCTGAAATCAGCTGGGATAGGCTCCGGGCACCCTATGCCAACGTCGCTAGGGCATAATCGGTTTAGAAGACAAAAACCAACCGCTTACTGGTTACTCGTTTTTTGTTTTTGCATGTGTTTATGGCAGAAGAGAATTTGAATGGGTTTGTCACAATCATAATTTTAGAACTGTTTGGTTGAACCACATGGACGTGACCATTAAATCCATTTCCTGCTTTTTGTTAACGGAAAAATGGAGTTGATTGCGTGGGGCATAGGTGACTGGGTTTCATCATAAAGCAATGTTACAGATCAGGTCTTAAATGTCCAGATAATTTATATTTAGAATGTGTGTGATGAACCCTGACAGCTTCGGTCATTCCAGTGGGGCGAGCCGCTATTATCGCCAGCGCAGATGTGGAGGAAAGTTAAACATGAACATATGCAACACACGCAATGACATGTGCACCAACACATCCCGACTTATACACACTCCACTGTTGTGGCTTCAGAGGGACGAGGAAAAGGTTATACTGCTGTGCTGAGCGCCCCACAGCTGTTCCAGTGGGAGCAAGAAATATGGACGCCTGGAACGGTCTGTTTCACCCCTACGTTGATTTGTTCCCCACACATTCATATATCACCCACCTCCTCTGTTTCTGTGGAATAACACTCCAATGATTGGATTGTGGGAAATCTTGAAGAGAGGGATGTAGTCGACTAGAAAAGAAAGGGAGGAACTTTTGCATGATGAGGGACGCTAAAGAAACGGGCACAATGGATTGGGACAGTAAAGAGTAGTGTGGGAGGAAGGGTGTCAACTGGGATAAAAGTAGACTTGTTGATCATTTCTAAATGTGGGTGTACAGGCTCACCAAACAAGTTCAGTTCCAAAGGACCCCTGATGTTTTACATGCATAATGAATAGCTGGGAATCTTTCAAAATGAAACATGGTAATTTTAATAATTACATGTTTATGCTGCAGGTATTTAGCTGAACAGACGACGGATCATGGCAACTTTTTTTAAATCAAAATAATAGATTTTCTGACAATATTAGTTTTTCCATTATTTTGCTGAAAATTTGTATTATTCTTTGAAGACATTTGTGACCTAGAGCAAAAAGTATTTACATAAAAATTTGTTTTTTTTAAAGTTCTCTTACGTGGTTGAGATAGAATGAAAAGTTTAAACTGAACATAATCCGGTTTTGTCGGAATCAATACAGAATCAATCAAATTGTGTTCAATTTGTCTCATAATTACTTCAATGATGTAGGTACAGCTTAATGGATGCATTGCCTTCACAGAGTGGAATTTTTACCCAACACAAGGATTTGTTCATTTTTTTTTAGATTTTAAGGTGTTGGACCGAGATTGAGGAGGCCACAATCTCATCTGCTCAAGCCGGATCTATCTGGTCAATCCAGATAGATCTGGAATGACCGAATCTATTATTCCGGTGTCTATCGCGATTAGCCCGTCTACTCATCTCTGTCCTGAGCGTCATCAGGTTGAGGAGGCCTCCGTACTTGCTTAACCATCCCATTTCCATCAGGATGAAGAAAAACTACTGACTTCTTTAGTTATCAAACTGTAGAGTAGAATAAGATCATATTTAAAAAATAGTTTTAGACACATTGGATGCTTGTCTCGGTGAGGGATCTCTCTTTCGTTACATTTTTATTTGCACGTTTTTTTCATTTTTTGTCAACCGCCATTGGACTAACGGTGGAAGATGTGAAATAGTGAGTCTTCTGTTGTTTTTCTTTTTCTGAAAGCTACAAGGAAAAGAAAATCTTTCAGAAACAAACAGAAAAGGAAGAAAATTACAAGTGCAACAGTTTCAGGATTAACTGGCAGATTCTCTATAAAAGGTGGTAAACACTGACTAGCTTTCTCATTTATCTCTGCAAACAGCTCATAATCCATCAGATTTGAACTGTAACTCTCTACTCTCAAAAGAAATATTTGAACAGACGATTGTCTGAATCCCAAATGCATGAATGTTGTGGTTTTTGAGGTTAAAAAAGAAAAAAAAAAAGTTTTTACTAGCAGTAAAAATTGCACTTGTACAAGCCCTTGACGAAAAGGGATTTTGAAATGAGCGTTATAGAAAAGGTGGCAGCACGGTGGCGCAGTGGTTAGCACAGTGGACTCACAGCAAGAAGGTCGTGGGTTCGAGTCCCGGGTGGGGACAAGGCTTGGAACACTGTCCTTTCTGTGTGGAGTTTACATGTTCTCCCCGTGTTTGTGTGGGTTTCCTCCGGGTACTCCGGTTTCCTCCCACTCTCTAAAGACATGGTTGATTGGCTGGTGCCAAATTGCTCCTAGGAATGAGTGTGTGTGTGGATGGTTGTATGTGTGAGGACCCGCGACAGACTAGCGACCTGTTCGGGGTGTACTCTGCCCTTCGTCTTAAATTGCCCGAGATGGGCTCCGGCACCCCCCGCAACCCTGAAAGGGATAGATAGATAAGAAGATGACTGACTGACCTTAACTGATGCTGCTTTTGAATTTGAAAATTTCAAACTTATGCACCAGAGAAACCTTCTTTCTGACAATGATAGATTTTACTCTGTTTCTAAGAAAAATTGTGCCTATCAAATTATTCATTTTTGCAAAACCAGGTATAGTGTAATTCTGGACTGTTTTCTTCTTCTTTTGGCATTTCCCTTCAGGGGTCGCCACAGTAAGTCAGTTTCTTCCATCTAACCCTATCTGCTGAATCCTCTTCAGTCACACCAACTATCTTCATGTCTTCCTTCACTGTATCCATGAACCTCCTCTTTGGTCTTCCTCTCGGCCTCTTTCCTGGTGGTTCCAAATCCAGCGTCCTTCTTCCTACTATATGTACTCTCTCTCTCACCTCTGGACGTGCCCAATCCATCTCAGTCTTGCCTCTTGAACTTTATCCCCAAAACCTCTAACATGTACTGTTCCCCTAATGTACTCATTTCTAATCCTGTCCATCCTGGTCACTCCCAGAGAGATCCTCAGCATCTTCATCTCTGCTACCTCCATCTCTGCTTCCTGTCTTTTCTTCAGTGCTACTGTTTCTAGACCAAACAGTATATACAGTATTTATTTCATTTCATTTTATGAGCTGCTCATTCCTGATGGTGTTACGGGGATTTCAGGCAAGAGGCAGGGTCAACCTGGACATGATGCCAGTCTGTCACGGGGCCACACAGACAGCCATAAGCACACACACCCCACACACATATTCCTGGGGGCAATCTCTCAACAACCAATCAACCTAACATGCATGTTTTTAGAGGTTAGTTACACACACTCCTGCATCGTTGCGGGCAGGTTCGATTCTGGTTGCATCAGAAATGCCGTTGTTGCAACGTTGTGATAATGTTCATGTTAATGAAAACAAATGTTGAAGAATTTAAAGAAATTTACATTCAGATACTCAGATCATTCAATTACTTCCCCAAATCCAAGTACCAATCATTTCCTTCAATGTCAATGGCACTAATGGTTACAACCAATGTTCCCTCTAAGCTGCGCGCCTGCGCAATTGCGCACAGGTTGCAGGTTAATAGCGCACAGGAAAACCTACGCAGCGCACAAAATAAAAATCCATTTCAATTAAAGATTAAAATTAAAAACTCCGAAGCACATCTCTTTCTTTTTTCTTTCTGAAACAAATTGCTTCGAACCAAAGCTTTGGAATTTGGCTCGTCACTTCTGTTGACGTCACAAAAGAGTAAAAGTTTTTGCTCCGCCCCCTTCTGCTTGGGAAGCTTGTGTGTTTGCTCAGACACATAAAAAATTAGAGGGAACATTGGTTACAACGTTGTCTGGACGTTGTGTGTAGTCTACAAATGGTCGTTGTAAGGACGTTGTACAGAGCGTAAAATTGTTAGCTGAGTAGTTTCTACGATAAATTTGGCAAATAAGAACAATGGATCAAGCATGTGTGTGTTAACAATCACAGTGAGCTGCTGGGGACAACAGTTTTCCTGTAATGTCTTTTCTTTTGACACTGGAAAAGCACGTTATGGACATAAATACACACAACTGCTTTTAAATGACTTAATTAAGGCTGTATCATTGGCAGCAGATGATGACATGAAAGCAGCCATCAGTCTAATTAAAAGGCTTGAAGCTTTCCAGGCTAATCACACTTATGTTTTTTTTTCTTTTTTGCCACATCTCTCCGTAGCCTTCGGCATCGATGCTGCTGGTGTTTAAATCTGTAATCTCGTTTCCATTTGAAGATTTGTTGTTCTAGTGAGTTATTTATTCCTGTCAGTTTTATGACCTAACTCAGTATAAGAATTTGAAAATAATTGTGCAACACAATATGGTAATAAATATTATCCACACTGATGGATCGGGCTGATTTCGGAGTTATTATTCCAAATGATACCATTGTTAATGAAATATCCAAATTGCACAACTGCATATAAATGAGAAAGTTGGTGGGCTATAATGAGAACACTAGCAAAGAAAACTAACACACAATAGATATACAAAAGTCCCATTGAAGGAATAGAATCTATCTGCATTTGAATGAACATAATAATAAAATCCATACTGTTTCGCAGATAGCGAGAAAATGTCTTTCACTCTTTTTTAATACAACATGGCGACTCGATTTTATTAATATAATGGCATGTTTCTGAAATAGGGAACATTATTAAAAAAATGGACTCTACTTATATAGCCATTCCAGCCTGTCAATGCCTGATCCCATCAGACCTCAGAAGCTAAGCAAGCTAGGCCTGGGCTGTACTTGGATGGGAGACCGCTAGAACCCCAGGTGCCAAGGTGGGACGGCCGTTGAGATTTCATTGCTGTTGTGTCCCTGGCCAAGACACTTCACCACATTGCCTAATCTGAATGGTGTGTGTGATTGGTTGGTGATGATCATAATGGCCTATGACGCAAAATGGCTGCCTCGCTTTTGTCAATTTGCCCCAGGGCAGCTGTGGCTACAACAGTAGCTTACCATTACCTGGCATGGCGTGAATGAATAATGCATATGTGAAGTGTCTTTGAGCATCCTGAAAAGCGCTACGTAAATACAGCATTATTGTTACAGCGCTTTTTCACTTATGTTGGTACTCAATGCGATTTACAGTGTAGCTAACATTCACCCATTCACAAACACACATTCATACCTGTTGGAGATGCTGCCATGTAAGTCGCAAACCACCATCCAGAGCAATCGGGGGTTAGGTGGCTTACTCAAGGACACCTTGGCATGAACTCCTGGCAGGGGATCAAACCAGCAACCCTCTAGTTACAGGGTGGTCGCTCTACTCACAGAGCCATCCTTCCTTTAAGAAGCTTTTATGTTGTCAAATAATGTAAAAGTTGATGGAGTTCATGTTGTGTGTGTGTGCTATTCCGTTAGCCAAAGTGAAAAAAAAGCAATGCCTTGTTAACTTCCATTGAGCAAATTGTCTTAAATAGAAATCTTTTGTAAACGTACGTTTTGGGGCGTTTTTTTGTACTGCTTAGTAAGTGACTAATGTGATTGTGAGAACCACGTTCTTAACCAATATAAAAATAAACATCAGAAAAAAAGTTGCTCAATTTTTTCTTCAAATTTAACACTGCTTTAAAAATTTTCCCAAGAAAATTGGACGTCACCTACTTTATGTCTTCATACGTTCAAGCAACCCTCAACCCTTTTTCGAAACTTATGGTTACAGATTATGGATACATAGAAATACTACAATTTCAAAAGAATAACTTGAGAAGAGCAGCCTCAACATTTTTGGTAATCCCAGAAGAATGAAGATTTTACATATCAGTCCTTTATCTGCAAATGAGCAAATGTGTACCTATTGGCCCTTCACCAATCCCAAAACAGTCACTTGACTTTCTGCAATGTGAGAAAAAAAGGACCCCAGACTTGCTTTTCAAAGGGAAGTTCACATATTATCGCTCACTCAAGAAACCGTAACTACAACTTCAAACACCCCACATTTTGTGTTGTACATAAAAAAGGGCAAAAGGCAAACTAGTCTGGAGCAGCAGAAGACATCCCATGACCATCATTCCATGACCTTCTTTTTCTCACACTTTTTTCGAATTTGAGAACAAATTTTTGAGGGTATTTTGAATGCTTTAGGTTGAAGTAACTGAAGTGCTGTCAAGAATCTATCGGTGTGCACCTATAGAAAAGAAAAAAAAATCTATGATCCCACTTTCAATTAGTACTGATGCTGTCATCTCAGCCACTGGATTAGTGATTGGTACAGTTTGTGGTTTTACTAATTCAAAAGAAAGCCATTTTTCCAGTGGTGACAAGATAACAGATGTTCAACTTTCACTGATTAAAAAAAAGGAACTCTGGGGATTCGTTCATTTATCTTTGACTGCCATAACTGTTCATTTCATCTCCATCATATGGACACTATAATGTAGCTTCAAAATGTCTAAAATATGTCAGAAGGAGTGTGAGGAAAACTTTTGATAGATCTTCTTCTTTCGGCATTTCCCTTTAGAGGTCGCCACAGCAAGTCAGTTTCTTCCATGTAACCCTATCTGCTGTATCCTCTTTGGTCACACCAACTATCTTCATGTCTTCCTTCACTGCGTCCATGAACCTCCCCTTTGGTCTTCCTCTAGGCCTCTTTCCTGGTGGTTCCAAATCCAGCATCCTTCTTCCGATGTACTCGGTCTGTCTCCTCTGTACATGTCCAAACCATCTCAGTCTTGCCTCTTGAACTTTATCCCCAAAACCTCTAACATGTGCTGTTCCCCTGATGTTTCGCATTTCTACTCCTGTCCATCCTGGTCACTCCCAAAGAGATCCTCAGCATCTTCATCTCTGCTACCTCCATCTCTGTTTCCTGTCTTTTCTTCAGTGCTACTGTTTCTAGACCAAACAGCATGGCCGGTCTCACCACGGTTTTGTACACTTTCCCTTTCATTCTAGCTGAAACTTTTCTGTTGCACATCACACCTGATACTTTCCTCCACCCGTTCCAGCCTGCCTGCACACGCTTTTTCACCTCTTTTCCACACTCTCCATTGCTCTGGACTGTTGATCCTAGATACTTAAAATCTTCTACCTTCTTTATCTTGTCTCCCTGTAACCTCACTTTTCCATTTGGATCCCTCTCATTCACACACATGTACTCTGTCTTACTCTGACTAATCTTCATTCCTCTTCTTCCTAGTGCAAACCTCCACCTCTCCAGCTTTTCCTCCACCTCTTCCCTTCTTTCACCACAGATCACAACTTTTGATAGATAAAATAGTTAAAATAATGCATTAGTTGAGATTTATTTACATCCTTCCATTGCTAACATTGTGGTGTTTTTTTCCTGTTAGTATCGTTTAGTTTCTCAGTGAGACAGCTCATAAGAAATAGTTATTTATCCTGCCAACGTCAATTCGATAACATCTTCCATGGTTTTTGACAGGATGAAATGAGGTATTTGTGCCCCAAATCCTCTCTGAATTACTTATGATCTCTCATCCAACTTCTCTGGTGGTTGTTAAAGATTCTGTTGTTCCACATTTTCTGTAAGATCTTTTGACTAATAGCTATGCCGTTCACCATCCTGTGGCCATCTGTTCAAATCGGCAAAGAAACAGGTTTCACTCTGTCCAGGGGGTAAATGCCATTCACTATCATTTATGATCAAAGTCTTTTAGACTCTGGCCTCCTGGGTGACCATGTGCAAGTAATTACAGGAAAAGCTTGAAGTTGAGCCTTGTTGTCAAAGTTCTGGATAAAGAGCAGTTGGCTTTTAAAACTTCGTTTTAAGGAGTTGAACATGTTCTGTCCAAGTCACTGTGAAAAAAAAAAAATCTAGAGTGAGTAGGCGTTCAAAATTCTACTTTCTTTCACTGAAATATTTATGAATGAATAGTAACATTTTTTGACCGGTTGAAGCTTCTTTCTTTCTAACTTGGAGTTTGCTCTCGCTGCTAATTGCCATTGTTTCCCGCTGGGAATCCAAGCTGCCACAAGTCTCTGATGACACACATGGAGTCACCAGCTGTGTGTTTGACCAGCCAGCAAGAAGTCTTAGCAAGACAACAAAACACATGCAGCGTGAATGTTTCTTTATGTGGTCTTTACAGGCGTTGCACCCTGTGAGTCATCGATAAATCCCCATTGGGTCTTGAACAGGAAGATAAACATAACTCATAATTTACGAATCGTGTTTCTATGGTGTGGCATTGTGTTATTACATCGTGCATCTGGCCGTGGACAGGGTTTCACATGGTGAACCAGTGTGTTTTTGGGTCAGTGGTTTAGTTACCAGTCTGTCTGTAGTGTCTAACAGATGCTTCTGTATCTTCAAATATGATCGACAAATTTGCCAAAGGCACATTCGCTTCTGGGAGTATAAATGGGGGTACTGATCATAGTAATAGTAAATTACACTGTGCTTGGTTTTGAGGGGAAATTTGGGAAATCCAGACGTTCTTGCCTGTGTTAGGCAATGACAAATTTTCATTTTAGATGCATTCAAGACTATGTTGCAATGAAAAGTCATCTGTTTCATAATCATTTTGGTTAGTCTATTTGCATTTATGAAATATTTTATAGAGTCAGCCCTAGACACTTTATGTCTTTGGAGAAGATGCAGGTGGACACGCCGCTGGTCTCATGGATCGAAGATGACCCGACTGGTTGACCACAGTATGTAAGACTGAGGAACTGTGTATGCTCCACAGGGAACTGTACTGTCCTGTCTCCCTTCCCCTCCCCTCTCCCTTACCACCTACACTGCCGATTTCCAGTGCTGTTCTGATTCTTGTCATCTCCAGAAGTACTCGGATGACTCAGCCATCGTTGGGTGTGTGGAGAACGGAGGGGAGGACGAGTACAGGAACCTGGTGAAAAACTTCATCTAGTGTTGTGAGGAGAACCATCTGCACCTGATTGTGGCCAAAACAAAGGAGATGGTGAAGACTTCAGCAGGAGGTGGTCCCAACCGTCACCGGTCTGTATTGATAGATCTTTAGCGAAGATGGTCCCGTCATACAGATTCTTGGGCGTTTACATCAACAGTAAACTGGACTGGTCCACCAACACAGACATACGATTTACAAAAAGGGTCTTTCTGAGGTTAGACTGTACTCGGGTCCTTCAACGTCTGCAACAAGATGCTCTCCATGGAAAGTGTCCTGTTCTTTCCTGTGGCCGCCTGGGGAACTGGTATAAAAACAAAGAATGCCAACAGACCGAACAAGCTGGTAAAAAAAAAGCTGGACGTGTGGCTGGCTCACCCCTTGCCTGCGTGAAGAAGGTGCCGAGGGACAGAATAATGCTAAATCCCTCCCACGCCCCTCTATGAATCTGTGGAGCATCTGAAGAGCAGCTTCAGCAACAGACTCCTGCAACCCTGCTGCTCAAAGGAACGGTACAGAAAATCAATCTTACCATCCTCCACCAAACTATTTAACCTTTCCCTTTAAAACCTGCAAATACTTGCGATTCACAACGTTGTATGAGATTGTATGAATGTAACACTGTAGCACTCAAATTTTCTTTGGGAATAAATAAAGTATATTCAATTCAATTCAATAGACGTTAGCTATAAAGAGTCACCTAGGTATATGTTCCGTTTCAGGAGATAAAAAACTTTTAGCAGTGTCAATGCTAATATGAGCCAATATGCAGACATCTATCTAATTTTTTAAGTCTAAAAACTATAGCCAGTTTAAAGTTTTGCAATGCGTTCTAAAATGCATTTATTATTATTGCACAACTTGGTTAATTTCATTCTATTATCGTTTCCAAACAGACAGCGTGGCTTAAAAAGCTAAATTGCATTCACTGCGGCTCTTAAATAAGTTTTATTGAAAGATTGCTTTGACTTTTTTCCTGCTATGTTATACATCAGGAAGGCACTGATGCCCCTAATGGTCATTTTCTGCCCATTAGTTATCGACGCTGACAATCATGTGAAATCATGTAGTGAATACCAAGGAAGTCAGAAAGGATGAGGTTGTAACAGAGGCAGTGTAAAAAATAAAAAACCCTGACAAAAGCAGTGGAAACCTTTCGATAGAGAGTTTATTAGCCTCACAGCCTCGGGGAAGAAGTTTGCACCTCAGCGTTGAGCTTTAGGTTTTGATACTGCACCACCTTTTGCCTGAGGAGAGAAGGGTGAAGAGTTCATGGGATGGGTGAGTCTATGACATTTGATGCCCTCATTCGGTATGTTCTAACGTAAATGTCCACCAAAACAGAACAACGTATGAACAAATGTAACCACTCCACCTTATTTTCAGCCTCGAAAACTAAATATACAGTAATTGCACCGCTGCACAAGTTAGTTTTAACCTACACAGAACATACTAATTTATTCTGTTATGTTATTGTTGTTTAACATTCACATACAATTCTACATAGTACAGCTCAAGACATGAAAAATATGAATGCAGCTGGAGAAACATGGGGCCCACACACGAACGCGCCCAACTGGATGACCTGTTGCATGCAAGAGGATCGCAAGTCGTACAACATCAACGCAGCAGATCTCGAGTCAGTCACCTCTGACCGCTACAGGTGGCGTGTAACTGTCAAAATCAGTATCAAGCAAGCCGAGGAGACCAGAGATATCAAGCAAAAGGCCACAAAGACCCAGAAACAGCAAAAATATCAGTCCGCCACTGGCCCCCCATGACTCATACCATCTATCATATTTGCAGCAAGTAGGGTAGAAGCCGTACGGTAGAAGCCGTAGCGCTTGCATTGGCTTATTTAGCCAAGAGCCTAAAGACATTTTCTCTGGAGACAGAAGGATGCCAACAACAAGATACAGTATACATATACAGTATACCGTAATTTCACGACCATAAGGGGCACCGTACGAAAAGGCACAGTAACAGTCATACACCGCCTTACAACAACACACACGCACGCATGCAAATGTGGGTATTAAAAAATAGATCGGGAGCAAAACTGAGTTTGGTTGTACTTTATTTAAGTTGTATAAACAAGCACATTACCGGTAATAGTCTTTATTCAAATCCGTCAAAGTCCTCATCCTCTGTTTTGGAATCGAAGAGCTGCGCAAAATCCAACAGAGCAGGTCCACTTCGCTCCTCGCTGTCAAAGTCACTGTCTGTACTGTGCGGCTCCTCAGAAAGGATACCAGCTTTTGCGAAAGCTCGGATAATAGTACCAGCAGACACGTTAGTCCAAGCATCTACAATCTATTGGCAAACTGTAGCGTAACTCGCCCGGCGCTGCCTTCCACCCTTCGTGAAACTGTGGTCTCCTTCGGTCATCCATCGCTCCCACGCCGCTCACACTTCACTCTTTAACGTTCTCATGCCTTTTCTTTCAGGTCCGCCTCACGGGTACCGCGTTTTCTTTTAGGTCCGCTTTTTCTCACACACAAGGCGCACCGCACGAAAAGGCGCACCGCTCATTTTGAAGAAAATCTAAGACTTTTATATGCGCCTCATAGCCGTGAAATTACGGTATATAATATATATATATATATACTGTATATATTTAATTTGGTCCGGAAATTGTCAATTCACAAATTTTTATTGATATAGTTTACAGTGGTTTCCTAATGTATGAAATAGACATTTTTCCAGATTGCTATCTAATAAATGGCCTCACTGATGTCTGCAATGACCACCTTGTTGTAGATGTAAAGCAATGTTTTATATAAATTCCCAAAGTAATTAACCTCAAATTGCCATGCATAAGCGCATCCCAATCTCCCAAATTAATCATAGCTATCAGATTCCCTTCCTTGGCGTTCCAGCCATTAGGTTATTTTTTTCCTACAATGTGTCCTTAACCTGTGTAATTAATTTAGCCACTTCTTTTTTTCTTGAAGTAAAATCCCCTTTGACATGCTCTATTTTACTTCCATATACTTACTCTGCCATTTAAAGAGACGGATACAACTATAGCCTCGTTCTGTGTAAAGCACAGATTTGTAGAGCATTTGGTCAACCATACCTAAAATGGCCGCAATGGTCTGACCTGCTTTAGTCTTGAGTGGATTTTCCGTTTACTTTGTAAATGGAATCAAACTAATGAGAACTATTGTTATGCTAGAACCTGCCATAATCATTCTAATTGGAGTTTAGAGCAAGGGTGGGCAAACTCTTTGATTCGCGGGCTATACTGAGTTCTAACATTTGACAAGAAGGCCAGAACAGGAGCAAATGGATAGCATGCTTTGGTAACTGATAGATTAGACTGATAGAATGGCGCGCTAGATTTTAAACAAGCGCGCTAACTGTTACATCAAGAGTGTTAAATTTCGAATCTAGCGGCGCTAGGTCTGAAATCTAGTGCTATAGCGCTTAAAAGCTGAATTTAGTGGCGGTAGGTTTGAAATAAAGCGCTTGATTTAACATTTTGCTCGTTTTAACATCTAGCGCGCTTGTTTACATACGTATATTAGCCCCGATGGCTTTCCATATCTAGAGTGCGCCATCTAGTGAAGAAACTTTAAATTAATGCTGCATGTAAAGGGAAGAGACACAAAATAATATGTATAACAACAAACAAGTCATCATTCATAAATTCATCTTCTGAACCACTTATTTCCTGGTGGGGTTGCGGGGATGCTGGAATCTATTGCGGCTGATTCAAGGCGAGAGGCAGGGTACAGCCCTAACAGGTCGCCAGTCCGTTGTGGGTCCACACACACAACCATCCACATGCACTTCCATTTCCAAGGGGTAATTTTGTTGCGGCCATTCAACCTCACATACATGTTTTTGTAGGGTGGGAGAAACCGGAGTACTTGAAGAAAACCCATGCATACACGGGGAAAACATGCAAACTACCTGGGATTCAAACCCCGTACTTTTTGCTGTGAGGCAAAAAACAAGTTATTTATGGAAATAAAGTAATACATTGGCTCGTCAGATTTTGTTAGTCACTTTTTTACCATATCACTTGTGGAACATGCTCATTTTGATTTTCTGGCTCAAAAATGAAAACTTTCCCGTTCCGTTCCGTCAACTTCCGCTTGTTCTGGGGTCGTGTTGCGGGGGCAACAGCCTCAAACGGGTAGCCCAGGCCTCTCTCACCCCGGCTGCATCCTCCAGCTCACCCGGAAGGATCCCAAGTCGTTCCCCGGCCAGCTGTGGGACATAGTCTCGCCAGCGGGTCCAGTGTCTGCCCCTTTGTCTCCACTCGGTGGGACGTGCCCAAAACACCTCACCTGCGAGGTTTCTCAGGGGCATCCTGACCAGATGCCTGAACCACCCCATCTGGCTCCTCTTGACCTGGAGTAGGAGCGGCTCGACATCGAGCTCCTCCCAGATGGCAGAGCTCCTCACCCGATCACTGAGTAAGATCCCAGCCAACCTGCGGAGGAAGCTCATTTCGGCCGCTTGTACCCGCGATCTCATTCTTTCGGTCACCACCCACAGCTGGTGACCATAGGTGAGGGTTGGAACGTAGATCAACTTGTAAATCGAGAACTTTGCTTTTCGGCTCAGCTCTCTCTTTACCACGATGGACCGATGTAGCGTCCTAGTTATTGCTGATGCCGCACCGATCCGCCTGTCGATCTCCCGCTCCATCCTTCCCCCCCACAAGACCCCAAAATACTTAAACTTCTCTACTTGGGGCAGGACCCTCTCCCTGACCCGCAGGGGGCATTCCACCCTTTTCCGGGCGAGGACCATGGTCTCGGATTTGGAGGCGCTAATTCCCATCCCGATCAGAAATATCACAACAATTATCCATCTAAACACCTTCAGACATTTTTATCCTTCTGTGAAAAATATACAAACAACAAACACGTCTCTCATCCACCATTGAATTAATTTAGTTGTATCTCAAGACCGAAGGACCATTTAACAAATCCTCTTCTGATTTTAAGTAGCCCCTTAATGTTCTGTCTTAGTGCAGCCATTTCCAATTAATCCTTCTGCATTATGCATGATTACATTAAACAATCTAATAAAATTGATATGGGTTTTCCGGCGACAGAGGGACTCTGTTAATGGAAATAAAATGAAGTCTGAGATGAATTCATTAGATCACCTATTGTTCAAAATTTATAACACATACAGCTTTCATGACACTTTAATCTTGCTACGTCATTTTGGAATGCATCACCATTTTTCTATCTGCATTCATTAAAATGCAATTGCAGAATGATATTACATTTGAAAACAAACGTGATTAATAAGCTTAATAAATGTGTGCTTACTTCTTCTTCTTCTTTCGGCATTTCCCTTTAGGGGTCGCCACAGCAAGTCAGTTTCTTCCATATAACCCTATCTGCTGTATCCTCTTCGGTCACACCAACTATCTTCATGTCTTCCTTCACTGTATCCAAGAACCTCCTCTTTGGTCTTCCTCTAGCTCTCTTTCCTGGTGGTTCCAAATCCAGCATCCTTCTGCCAATGTACTCGGTCTCTCTCCTCTGCACATGTCCAAACCATCTCTGTCTGGCCTCTTGGACTTTATCTCCAAAACCTCTAACATGTGCTGTTCCTCTGATATACTCATTTCTGATCCTGTCCATCCTGGTCACTCCCAGAGAGATCCTCAGCATCTTCATCTCTGCTACCTCCATCTCTGCTTCCTGTCTTTTCCTCAGTACCTCTGTCTCTAGACCAAACAGCATGGCCGGTCTCACCATGGTTTTGTACACTTTTCCTTTCATTTTAGCTGAAACTCTTCTGTCACACATCACACCTGATACTTTCCTCCACCCGTTCCAGCCTGCCTGAACACGTTTCTTCACCTCTTTTCTACACTCTCCATTGCTCTGGACTGTTGATCCCAAGTACTTAAAATCTTCCATCTTCTTTATCTCTTCTCCCTGTGACCTCACTTTTCCATTTGGATCCCTCTGATTCACACACATGTACTCTGTCTTACTCTGACTAATCTTCATTCCTCTTCTTTCTAGTGCAAACCTCCACCTCTCCAGCTTTTCCTCCACCTCTTCCCTCCTCTTGCTACAGAGGATGTGGTGTACTTACAATGTGCATAAATATTAACAAGTAAATGTATTGATGTCTACATACGTAACTGGTCCAGTAGACAGAATCTTAATTTAGTCATTTGTCACAATGAGAGAACAGTTTAAAGACACAACACTCCTGGCTTTGGTCAAATTTGATCCACAAACAGCAGGCGGTGTCTGAGTAGCTAATTAGAAAAGCTCAGCAGGGGTAAAACTTGTGTCATCTTGTTCAAAGTATGAGACACAAACTTTGAAGAAGTTTTAAATGGTTTGATTTTGATTTATTTTCCTGGCAATATGATTGAAAATGGAATGTTTTAACAGATGATACTTCTATTTGAACTTGGACAGATAGATGGTAGATAAAAAAAAAAGTTGTTTATCTCTCGCAGGAGAAATTCTGGTGTCCAGTAGCAACAGAAATCACACAAGCTGTACATACGAAATAAATAAAAACAACATACAGTTATTTCACGACTATTAGGCGCACCATACGTAAAGGCGCAGTCTCAGTCGGACACCGCCTTACAACAACAAACAAGCAAGCATGCAAATGTGCGTATTAAAAAATAGATCGGGAGCAAAATTGAGTTTGGTTGTGCTTTATTTAAGTAGTAACGATACTAAACAAGCACATTACCGGTAGTAGTCTTTATTCGAATCCGTCAAAGTCCTCATCCTCTGTTTCGGAATCAAAGAGCTGCGCAAAATCCAACAGAGCAGCTCCACTTCGCTCCTCGCTGTCAAAGTCACTGTCTGTACTGTGCGGATCCTCAGAAAGGATACCAGCTTTTGCAAAAGCTCGGATAACAGTACCAGCAAACACGTTGGTCAAAGCATCTACAAGCCATTGACTGGTTAATGCTGTAATTTCTCACGGCGCCTCGATTACCATGTTCCTTCGCGTAGCTGATTGCCTTCAGCTTAAACTGAGCGTCATAAGCGTGTCTCTTTGCCATTTTCAGGGTTAAAACAGCAATGTTGTGCATACAGCACATACCTTTTTTACACACAATCCACGCCCACACTTCACTCTTTAACGTTCTCATGCCTTTTCTTTCAGGTCCGCCTCGCCTCATGGGCACCGCTTTTTCTTTTAGGTCCGCCTTTTCTCACACACAAGGCGCACCGCACGAAAGGGTGCACTGCTCATTTTGAAGAAAATCTTAGACGTTTATATGCGCCTTATAGCCGGGAAATTATGGTACATACATATTAAAATAGGACTCAGTTCCTTCCAGAAACATCTGATCAATTAAATTGCCTGAGGGCTGAAGGATGAACGACCTCCTAAAGCGCTCAGTCCTGCAGCACAGTGAGAGGAACCTGTTACTTTGGGTTGTCTTCTGCGTCAAGATAATATCATGGAGAGCGTGACGGGGGTTATTGAGGATGCCCTGCATTAGAGCACTCATCCTCCCCTCCAAAACAACTCCCACAGAGTCCACATTTCTTCCCACCACAGAAGTACATTTCCTAATCAGTCTGTCCAGCCTATTGCTGTCCCTAGTGGTCAAGCTGCCTCTCCAGCAGATGACCACAAAGAAAACTGCACTTGCAACGACAGCCTGATAAAAGATGTTCAACATATCGCCACACACATGAAAAGTTTTAAACCTTCTTAAGAAAAACAGCCTGCTCTGTTCTTTCTTATGCAGGGCCCGAGCCTGTTCTGATCAGTCCAGTATGCAGTCAAGATGCACACCCTGATATTTGTAGGTTTTAACAACCTCGATGCTCTCTCACACTTATTACATTGGATTAAATTTTGTGGTACTAGATTAAAAAAATCAAACAAAAAGAATGTTTAATTTTCCTGGTGGAGTTTATGAGATTCTGTTCTGTCTGGAATTTACTGCCCCTCTTCATACTGTGTTACAATGCTGAACTTTTTGGGTCAGTGAAGGACGGACGGCAGAGGAGTCTAAAAGTGAAACTCCATGTGACAAACACCAGTAAATAGAGCATGACACAAAAGCAGCCACGATCTCATGAAAAATCACCTCCGTGCTTTTTTATGTTGACTATTCCCAATGAGTGAATCAACTTTAAATAAAATAAATAAATAAATGAATTACTCTATTCATCCCTCACCGGGGAAATTTGTTTGCTGCACTCCTTACACCGCAGGAGGCTGCCTTTCGACGGTGCCAATGGTGGGAGAAGAGGGGGTTAGGTGTCTTCTCCAAGGACCCTAGACGTGCTCTCTGTGGGCCGCAAACCCGCGACCTTCCGGTCCGCGCGCGAATGCGCTAACCACTGTCTTGCCGTCTCCCCAATTTTTTTTTTTTTTTCCCCAAAAACATTATTCTGCATTGGCCGGGAATCGAACCCGGGCCTCCCGCGTGGCAGGCGAGAATTCTACCACTGAACCACCAATGCAGATGTTAACTACAAGGCTTGAATTTAAAGTTGTCTGGAAGGTGGTGCAGTGGCTAGCACGATGTCCTCTAAGCAAGAGTCTTCCCACCCTCCAAAAAACATCCATTAATTGGCCCACTAGGAAATTTTCCCATGGGAATGTGCATGTAGATGTGGCCTCACAACAGATTGGCGACCTGTTCAGGGTGTATCCTGCCTCTCGACTGAAATCAGCTGGGATAGGCTCCATGTTACCCTGTTTATTTAATGTTAAAGCCAAAAGTTGTAAAAAGACTCACTTGAGTTCACTAGTGGAAGTCAGCTCTGACCGAAGAAGGAGTCTTTCTCCAAATTATTGAACATCATCAGCAATACATCAAGAACAGTTTTTAAGAGAAAAAGGTCAGCTAGCAGTAGAATAAACTCAGGATGTAGACTAAGTTTGTCAATTAAACTCTACAATACCCCCGGCAGGAGTTTCTTTTATGCACCTGGCTGGGTGGGTGACTCCTCGTCCTGGCCTTGGAGTCCAGGGATCTGCATGAGCACAGGCCTGGGTTGCGTGTGTCTGCCTCCCTTGTTTCAGTCTTTTGGGGCGGGTGAGGATCTGTTGGTCCTAATAAGCACATGGAAATAGTTACATAAAAATGTAACTATTTACATGTGTTAAATAGTTACCTTTACCAACTTCTGTTCAGTCCGTTTAATTAAACAATAGTAGAAGCATTAAATATCATACCCCTGATATTCCCAAAAAGAAATAGTCCTAGTTTAGGAGAAGGCAGCTGAGAACCAACAGGTCTTGAGGTGGAAGGGTTAATTGCTGAAAATAGCAAAAAGGCTTCACAAGAAAAAGAAATAATAGCAAAGCATCGCTTCTCCTTTGGTACCACTGTTAGCTGTGTTCCTCGCAGACTTTTCTTTTCATCATATCAATGGATACATTTGTGTGGGGAACTCAAGCGATGGAAATTCTACATTTACATGTCTAAAGCGGAACATTTTATTTGCTTTTTGTCCAATAAAAAGCAACTCATTAGCATATTGTCTGACTTGTAAGATCCTTACTGTTTTGTATTTATTCTATTCGTCTTGCATTATGAAGTGTAAAACTCCTGCCTGCCTTCAAAACTCAAGAAAAAAAACTCTTAATAATCATCTTTGCATGCATTTCTGCAGATTTTTATTTATTTATTTATTTTGGTCACAGTGTAATTTCACATTAATGAAAGAAAGAAAAATAATTATATTTTAGCAAAGGACCGAAAAGGTATCGGCTGAAGCAAACAGGAGGCCGACCCTTTTTTTTAAAATCATCATAAAAGCAAAAAAACATATAAATAAATACTTAGAAATCCATCATAAAACATAAATCAATCATAATACATAAAATGAAAATTAGAACATCAAATGAAAAAGTAATACAAGTACTAAAGTAATACAATTGTTACTATAACTGTTTACGTTATACGTATATAAGCTTGAATTTAACCATCAAGACTTGCATATTTTTTAAGTAATAATAACTTAAATTTCTTTTTTAAATAGAAAAGATTTAAACATAATTTAAGTTCATCATCACAATTATTCCAAAGAGCCACACCTTTAATAGAAATACAGAATTTTTTAACATTTGTTCTAAATTTATTTTTAATGAACACATCATTTCCTCTTAATTCGTATGGACTTTTCCTAATATTAAACATATTTTGTGGAGAGTTTGACATCACATTATTTTTTATCTTAAAAATATTTTAATATTTTTTTTAATATTTTAAAATATTAAAATATTTTCAATTGTTTTTGTTTGTAAAATCTGAGGAGAGGCAGATTTTGTTACTAGAAACAGCAAAATTAAAAAAAAAATCCCAAAACAGACACCATATGTTCCCAGTTACAGAAAACAACAATAAGCACTTTAAATTTATAGGTTTTTTTTTTCTAAGATGATGACCCTCATATAAAATATATTTTCTAGCTTTATGCTAAACCATTATCATGTTATCACCCCTTGTTGAATTGCTCATCAAATTGTAATTCTCCGCTCGGCAATGCTGCCTACTAGCCGTGTGAGTGATGGCCAGTGATAAATACACCGAGGCTAGCTAGATAATGGTCTTCCCAAGCTGTGTGAATGTTGCAGCTTTTGGGATGCTCATTGTGCCTGTCAGCTTCTCCTCGACTCAAGCTCCACAGCTTTCCAACATCATTTCTTTCCCAAACACATTTTTTATTCATGCCATTTTATTCATTTACTTCCCCAATTTCTTGAATGTTGTCATTTTATTTTTTGCTTAAAAACTCACATTTTTATGAAAATATGCTGTGATTTATTTGATTATATCTTTTAATATTTTTATGCATTTAGAACTGCACGCTCCCATCATCCTGTCTTGATGTGAGGTCGGTGTTATTTTTGAATCCACAACTCTGGAGAAAGATCTGTGGTTATTTGTAATTTTTTCTAGGAGCTCGTAAACCCATTGAGGCAGCATCTCAGGTTTTGTGGCGGTGGTTTTGTTGTTATTTAGACTTGCTTCCTGTTTTATTTTAAAATACTGATCACGCTCTTATTCCAAATGTCTTGTCTTCCCCACCTTGTGTTCTCCCTTCCTTCTGGTGATTACCAGCTACTTCCTAATGTGTCTCACATTGGCTCTCCGTCACTTCGGTATTTATTGTGTGTCTTTTCCTTCATCCGTCGTCAGGTTTGTTAGTGTCAAACAGTAACCCACTTATCAGTTTAGAATATTTGAAATGTTTTGCGAACTGCTTAAGTATACTTTGCTCTCAGATATCTTTGAGTTTTGTTTAGAGAATAAATCTGTTTCTTGCTAAAAACTGCGAACTATCCTGCGCGTGTGTCCTCAACCCCACACATCCTGAAGCATGAACACATCGAACAAATTAGTGCAGCGTATTTTGATTATGTGATACAAAAATGGTGGCCCGGGTTCACAGCAGTTAAATTTTGAGGGGGAGTTTCAGCAAAAAAAAAAAAAAGTACCAATGTCTGTTTTCATTGCCCATATATGGGTGGATCTACAGAGTGTGAAGTCACTCGTAGCCTTTGGCTCCACCCACAAAAAGCCAATTCATTTTTATTTTTTTTCCTTACCAACCGTTCCATGCTGACTTTTTGGAGCAAAGAATATGTAGGTATTGGTCCAGTTGCCATTGGACCACTCCTTGCTGACCAGGAGTGAGCTTTTTGAACGTACACGTCCTTGCCAATGGAGGCAACTTGTCAAACACCTCAATATAAGCTGAACAGAGTTATTAACTTGAGTAACATTTTCCACAAGACAAAAAAGATTGAAAAATTATCTGAATCATGAAGAATAGATCATACAAAAGAAGCGAATCAGGGATGGTGATGATGACAATAGTGACTGAGCTATACCTGCTGATTTTTAAATAGAAGTATAAGTGCACTCAGACTTCTTGAAAGCCATTGTTGTTTTTGGCAGCCATCTAGGTTTTTGTTTTAGTCTTCATCTTTGGACGAATAATAATTTAAGTTTCAGTCACGTTTTCGTCATCTCTTTATATTTTCGTTTTAGTCAACAAAAACCCAAAAGAGTTTTCGTCTAGTTTTCGTCAGGGAAGACTTAGAACGTTTTTAGTCTAATTTTTGTGTAAAAAAAAAAAAAAAAAACTTACTTTAACAATTGTGTCTTTATTATTGAGAATGATGCAGGTTATTTGTTTAAAAAAAAAAAAAAAACTCTGCCGAGCTTTAACTTGCGCAAAAACAGCAAACTTTTTAAAACAACGTAAAATAAATATAATTTTTTCAGTGAGTGAGGAACGTTGTAACTTATGCATACTTGAAATTGACACCTCTTAATAACCCTGTAAACAAAGTAAACATTGCATTATGCCTTTAAATCAGTGGTTAGCGCAACCAAGCTAACTAAAAAAGTTAGCAGCGCCGACAAGCTAGCATTAGCTTGACGTTAGCATGCTGTTTGCGCAAAATATGTGGAAAACTTTAAGTTTCTGACCACCAAGCCTCTTTGTTGCTGTTTTCACCATGGTTTGTGACCTCCTCATGGCTGCAGGTGTGTTGTGTAGACGGGGTGACCGTGCAGGTTTGTGGGGGGCGTGCCACCGTGAGAGACAAAATGCAGCCGCGGTGTTTTTTTCTTTTCACAGACAGAAATGTGAAAGTCTGACGCCTATTTTGTTACGTTTTCGTCTCGTCAACAAAAACTTGCAAACGTCTCGTAACATTTTCGTCATCAAAATGTCGCATTTATTTCGTTATCGTTACGTCATCGTCATGAAAAAGTGCTTCGTCAATTAAATAATTTCGTTTTTGTCATTGTTGATGAAAACAACACTGTTGAAGGCTTGAGTTTATGAAAAATTTTGGTTGTTAAAAAATAATGATTTCAATTAAACTTTCAGACATCAATTTTAAAACATGTTCCTCATTCACTGCATACATTAGAGGTTGCAGAAAAAGCAATTTTGGAAACGTTCAGAATTTTGGAGACCACCAAGATCTTTGGGAAACATGTTCAAAGTACCATCTTTGTACGTTGGTCTGGTTCGTCAGCACAATGTTTTTGTCTTCTGGGATGTCTTTTTGTCTTTTTTCTCTCCCCACTTCTGACTTAAAAAACCTCTCTTTGACAATGTATTTTTAATGCCGTGGCTAAAAGAAGATGTTTTTCATTTGCAATCTCAGGGCATTAAAAAATGTTTACAAAGCAGACACGTGAAAAAGCTGCTTATGCTTTCAACAAGAACTAGTGGTGTTCTCTTTTTTTTGGCAGCAGCAAGTCGTTTTCCTTCATCTTACCCTGTTTACTGCTTCTTCTTTTCTCACACCTTCTCTTCACTACATCTATCAACCTCTTTATTGGTCATCTTCAAGGCCTCCTGCCTAGTAGTTTAAAACTCAGCAGATGTATTACCTTTATTAAAACAAAAAACAAGCAGGAGCAAAAGTCCGAAAAGCAACAGCAAACTTTGCTTTAAAAGTCATCATAATTCAGTATAAAGTTTTTTTTTAAATATATATATTCGTGAAATTAAATCAATAAATTAAAAATAACCCTTTAATCCGACTGCTACTAAAGTATGGGCTGGTTAGGTTTTTTTTTTTTCATCCCTATTGATCCCTCACCGGGGAAATTTGTGTGCTGCAGTACTAGACCGCAGCAGGCTGCCACAACAGCGCCAATGGTGGGAGAAATGGGGGGTTAGGTGTCTTCTCCAAAGTTCCTAGATGTGAACTCAGTGGGAATCTGACCCTCGAACTTCCGCCCGAGGGTGAACGCTCTACCACCGAGTCACCGTCCCCCCCCCCCAGTGGGCACGCACTGAGAAAATTTTTCTTAAAAAGGCTCTGACTGTACCGTTTCATTGTCTTCTGCTTTACTAGGGCCGGTTTGCAGGGGAACAGCCTCAGATGGGAAACCAAGGATTCTCTCACCGCTGCTGCGTCACCAGGGAGGTTGATCCCTGTCCAATTGCTAGACATAGTCTCTCCAGCAAGTCCGAGGTCTGCCTATTGATAGTGGGATGGTGGGATGTGCCCGAGCCAGCTCATCTGGCTTCTCTCGACCCGTAGGAGCAACTGCTCTACTCCAAGCCATCCAGATGGAGTTTGGACCAAAAGAGGATACTAAACTAATTTGAAAACATTAAGGCTGTAATTTTTCAAAGCCGGCTTTTTTATTCATGACGACAAATTTGACAGTCAGTTTTGAGGTGATTAAAGGAGTGGAAAATGAAAAACGTCTTAGTTTTCAGAATTAATACTCATTATCTCACTCCTGCTTTTGTGACACAAAAACACCCTTTGATCACCCCCTTCTTTGAGAGAACAACATGCATTTTTTTTTCCCCAAAGCTAAGCCCTCCAACAAATTAAAACAATGCATTTGAAAATCTCATATGGTTTCGATTTTTTTTCAAACACAATGATTGTTGAGTGTTTTGCAGGAGAATAAAAAAAGACAGTGGGTGCTTTTTGGGATTCTATATGTGCAGTCCAAAAAGGTCTGCACCACTTTTGACCTGAGGCAAAAGATGTGCACACATAGAGGGAAACAAAGCTTTAATGGTGAGTGATATTTAAAAGCTTTTGTCCGTTTGAGGGTGGGAGGTGCTGTCAAATGGGTGCTGCAGCGCTGCGCTTAAATAGAATTTAATGGTGTATTGTGTGTTAGAAAGAAGACTAAGCTGCATCTTTGTTGCAGCTGGATGTGAGGAAAACAGACCATTTTACATCCCCTTGCACCACATTAGCATTTCAAAGCTCCACATGTTTTGATATTATTATAGAGTTTGAAGTGGGAAAATGTGCTGGGATCATTTTATAAACAAACCATTGGCACTTTAATTGAGAAAATCTTACTTCGGGTATTTCAGACTTTCTCTATCTTGAGCTGCAGTTGCGTTTTCAATTTGCATCACAATGGTTTGGTTCACAAAGCTCAAACAGACTAAATTGTTGGAATAAAAAGGCAGGAGCTGATTTTAATGGTTTATGTAGGCAACACCTTCGTAATCATGAAAAGAGAAAGAAATGCAAAACTCACCGGTTTTTCAGGGTCGTTACAAAGAACTAAGGCATTAAATAAATTTGTAAATTGGAAAAAAGAACTAGGACGCTGCATCGGTCCGTCCTGGTGAAGAGAGAGCTGAGCTGAAAAGCAAAGCTCTTGATTTACAAGTCGATCTACGTTCCTACCCTCACCTATGGTCACCAGCTGTGGGTGGTGACCGAAAGAAGGAGATCGCGGGTACAAGCGGCCGAAATGAGCTTCCTCCGCAGGGTGGTTGGGCTCTCACTCAGAGATCGGGTGAGGAGCTCTGCCATCCAGGAGGAGCTCGGTGTCGAGCCGCTCCTCCTCCAGGTCGAGAGGAGCCAGATGGGGTGGTTCGGGCATCTGGTCAGGATGCCCCCGAGCGCCTCGCGGGCGGGGTGTTTTGGGCACATCCCACCGGGAGGAGACCAAGGGGCAGACCCCGAACCCGCTGGAGAGACTATGTCTCACAGCTGGCCGGGGAAAGACCTGGGATCCTTCCGGGTGAGCTGGAGGATTCAGCCGGGGTGAGAGAGGTCTGGGCTGCCCGTTTGAGGCTGTTGCCCCCGCAACCCGACCTCGGAACAAATGGAAGATGACGGAACGGAAAAAAACTGGACAACTTGGATAAAAATCCTAAAAGCAATTTCCAAGGTTTTTCTATTAAAAGACCCAATTACTGTTGTTCATTCCGAGAAAATTCACACTGCACAATTCTTTCTTTTTTTATTTTTTAATAGGCAAGAGGTGATGCCTCCGTTTGTATTGGAATCACTTATTATCAGAATCTTTTGTTTTTTTATTCATTCAAATAATATAATTTGAAAGCAAGTGCCATTCTGCCAAGGGCACTGTGTAGGACGGTTGGATCTAGCCTGTTGCTTCACTTTGTTAGAGTGTGAACATGTGTTTTTATCAGAAAATGTATTGTCCCTTGGTTCTGTTTGTCTTTTGCTTATCCAGGGCCAGGTCGTAGGGGCAACAACCTCTGGCGGGAAGCCCAGGCTTCTATCTCCTCGACTGCATCCTCCAGCTCACCCAGGAGGATCCCGAGGTATTGCTTGCCCAGCTTTAAGACATTGTCTCTCCAGCTGGTCCACTGCCTCTGGATCTCCTCCTAGTGGGACGTGCCTGAAACACCTCACCAGCGAGGCGCTCAGGACGCATCCTAACCAGATGCCCATCTAGCTTCTCTCAATCCAGAGGAGCAATAGCTCTACTCTGAGATCCTCCAAGATGGCAGATCTCCCTGACCCTATGCCTACCCTACTAGGGATTTCCTTGCTGTCCCTACTTGGGATGAAGGTTCCATTTGATACAGTCGCTTGTATCCGTGATTTTGTTCTTTCGGTCACCACCCAAAGCTGGTGATCATAAGTGAGGGTGGAAATGTACATCAACTGGTGAATCCAGAGCTTTGCTTTTGGGCTCAGCTCACCATGACGGACCAACGTAGCGTCCTGAATATTGCAGATGGTGTCCTGAAGTTGCGTTTTAAATTTGCTTCACTTATCAAGCTTTTTTTTTTTCACCAAAAATCAGGATGGTATATTGTGAATACAGTCATAGAAATGAGTTGCTTAGTCATTTTGGTGTCATTCCTTCAAAATGTACCGTGCCACAAGTTGCTCATTTCTGCTGTTGGACGAATTGGAAAAAATACAACTTGAAATCTCCTTCAACGCTAAGCAAAGAGAAAACCCCAACACCATTTCCTTAACATTATGAGGCCCAGGCGTTATCAGAATCAGAATATACTTTAATGATCCCACACATGGGAAATTTGTGTGCCACAGCAACAACTTCCTATCTTCTAAGTGAGTCGTTGTAGAGCCCGATCACGTACGGAAAGAAAGACCTCCGGTAACGAGACGTTCTCGAGTGGAGCTGTCTGAGCCTCTTGGAGGATTATCGCCATGCTTTTTAAATACTTACACAATAAGACATTTTAACTTCCCTCATTCACATACTGTACTGTATGTTCCAATTCTCCATTTTTGAATGCCCATTTGGCATTAACTTGACCTTATAATCCACGGTCCCGCCGGACATTTCTTCAGAACTCAGTCAGAAATCTACTGACTACAACTTTTATTCTACCTACTCAGGTATGTCAACCCACACACCTTATGATAGCCACCCCAAAGTGTTGTAATCTGTTTGTTTTTCCTTTTTGAAGATGAAAGTAAATGTCTTAGCAGCGTTTTTTTTTTTTTTCTTGATTCGCGCTTTGGCAGTTCAACCAAAGTAAAAATGCATTAAAACTGTTGGGTTTTGGATTTTGTTTGATTGAAAATAAGATTGTGTTGTTCGTATTTAGCTTGAAAGAGTTACTGTTGACTGATCATTTCGGCCAGTTCAACATTGTCCAAGCAAAATCAAAGGAATAAATAATTCTATTATTTATGTATTATTTTATTCTTTCTCTTCTGGTGTAAATTGACTCATTTTTCTGTCCTGCTCACAAAACCTTTAACCCATCTTTACTATTTTGCTGTAGCAAACAAAAAAAGAACAGCAGGCCAGGGATTATGGGATTTTGAAGAGGCACGAACCCTGCAGTACTTCGGCAGCAGCTGGGTTCAGTACCTCTGAGAGACTTTCCTCAATTAACATCCAGCTGTTTTCCACAGGAGTGCGGGGATCGAGGCCTCTTCAGCCCTCCTTTTTTTACCATCCCACACACAGAATGAACGAGTGAGAGTCAGCAGGAAGAAATTCTTCATCAATCAGTAAAGAACAGGACATTGGTAGGACGACTATCTGAGGCAGAAATTTGCCAGAAAACGGAAATGAGTCGGAAAGTCCAAACAAAAGTTGTTACATTTGGACTATTTTGTCATTTGAAAACTGTCTTTATAAAAGATCCTGATCAATTTTGGCACTTGGCCAAAATTGTACGAATGAGAAAACAGGAATGGCGGACTACAGAAGCTAATGTTGCATACAATTATTTTCAACACACTGTAGATACAGTGAGGAAATTGTGAGAGTTGTGAATTTTTTCAAGATTGTAACATAAGAAAGTCGGGATTTCCAGATTAGAATTTTTGTTTTCGAGTCTGAATCAATGCCATTTGATGTTGAAAATCTGCCGATACCAAGTCTCGATAAATAACTTGCAATAAATAGAATAAATATCAACGTAAACAACCCCAGGCCTCGGACCCGCTGGAGGGACTTTGTTTCACGGCTGGCCAGAGAACGACTCGGGATCCTTCCGAGTGAGCTGGAGGATCCAGCTGGGGTGAGAGAAGCCTGGGCTTCCCGTTTGAGGCTTTTGCCCTTGCGACCTGGCCCCGGTTAAGCAGAAGCCGAAATGGCATGGAAACAACCCTAGATAACTCTTATTTATTTTTATTTAATTTTATTCATATTTTTAACATTTTGCACTCTAAAAGCACTTCTCTGAAGCATTTTGAACGAGGTAATAAACAAGCCGTGCTGGTCTAGGCTATGTCCGTGGTTTATCTGGTGATGACATTTTGCGTATTGCGCTGTTCCTGCGTGGAATTGAAAAGTCTCACTCTCTGCAAATGTGCAATTATATCTGACTTTCAAGTAACTAATAGGAAAATAGTATATTTTCAAATCCTGTTTGGGAGGCAATTTGGGAGGCAATTTCTAATTTCTAATGACTCACTTCCTGTCTTTGACGAGGGAGGACGCTTTGCTGCTTGCTCTGTCGCTTTTTTCAATTCTTTTGCTTTTAAATCACTTTAAAATCATTTAAAATCATCTTTATTTTTCTATTTTTCTTTTTTATCACCCTAAAATTGTGGATTACCTGAGATTTTATACATTTTGACCATTTTTGCATCTAACGAGACGGCGATGGCAGAAAAGAATGGGAGAAACTGCTGCTATCAGTGTTGGAATTATAAACAACAATGCTGGGACTATGAACAACAAATTAAAGCCCTACAAGCACGGATAAATATTTTGGAGTCAGAAAAAAGTCTTGACAAGACGCTACCTTTGGGTAAGGAACCCATTGATCACAAGAATGACTTTAGTCTGAATGATACAGTTAGTTTTCCGAAACTCTTTAAGGACCAACATGGTGCTACAAAGAAACAGAAAGATATTAGAAGTAGAAATAGCGCAGCTACAATTCCACTTAAAAACAGATTTTCTGCGCTTTCACAGTTAGAGTTTGAAAATGTGGGAGATAAGAGAACGGAATGTGCCATATCAAATGTTGATACCAGGCAGCAAGTCAGAGAATCTGTGCCACAAGTCAAGGCCAAAGACTCAGTGTTTCTTCTTGGCGATGGGTGCGTAGCCCAAATACGAGATAAGAGATTCCAAGTGCTCTGCTGCCCTTCGGCGGTAGTCACGGACATTACAAAATTAGTCAAAAATACAGTGCTTAAAGGAGTAAAGCAGTTAATTGTACACGTGGGAGCGGTTGACACAAAAAGAGAACAATCAGAACTCTTGAAGAAAGATTTTTGTGAACTCTTTAATGAGTTGCAAAGAGTACCGGCTAAAGTTTATATCAGTGGACCTCTTCCTAACATTGATGGAAGGAAAAACAAGTTTAGCCGCTTACTCCAGCTGGACACATGGCTCTCCAAAGAGTGCACATTGAGAGAACTGAATTATATTGAGAACTTTGATCTGTTCTGGAAACGAGAGGACCTGTTCAAGGGAAAGAGCCCGTACTTGAGTAGAGATGGAGTGAGAATGTTGAAGAAGAACATCCTCCATGCTCTGAGGATCAATGAAAGGCTGAGGCAGGTGCCTAAACAGAGAAGGAATCAAAGTGGAAAATGTGCTCCTGGAAAACCTGGAGACCTAGCCGGTGTTCCAGCAACTGCATCAGCTCTACAGCAACAACAACAACCCGTGCCAGCATCACCATCACCAAAATCTACCCAGAGATCAACACCTTCAATACGAGAGTCTCCACCTCAGGTTGTCAGCCCTATTGCAGTTCCAAGAGAGGGCTCACATTTGGATGTTTCCCCCTTTGCCACTGGACAGCCCCTCCCTGCTACATCCACCCCTACAAAAGACTCTTCCTCCTTTTCATCTCCACCCTCACCACTGGCTCTTCCTCGTCACTTGGAAAACCTGATTAATGAAGGTATCAAGATGACGCCATGTACTCCTGTGCCTTTTCCTAAAAAAAACCCTGCACCGCCCCCTCCTCGCCCCAAACCTATCTCACCCAAACTCCACCCAGCTCCAAGTCCACCTACATCATCCCCCAAACTCCTCCCCACTCACCCTCCCCCACCTGCTCCTGAAGCTACCATTCCTCAGAGCTAGGATGCACTGGGCCTCTGCTGTCTCAGGACACACAGTCATGATAAAGTTCAGCTCAGGCTGGGGCCCTGTGACAGAGAACAGTCTGCGGGTACTATAACTACAGTCATCTCCAATCGAATTCATCGCAATAGAACAAGAAGACTGTCCAAACACAGAAGTTTAATTGAAATTCCCTGTAAGAATATAACAGCTAGTCCTACTGAAGCTAAAGTGAAACTTGCTGTGCTCAATGTCAGGTCCTTATGTAACAAATCATTTTTAATTAATAATTTTATCTCTTCTTTTAATCTTGATTTTATGTTTTTAACAGAAACTTGGCTTGATAAAAATACAGGTAATGCAGTTCTAGTAGAAGCAGCTCCACCTAATTTTAATTTTGAATCTGAAATAAGAGAAAAGAAAAAAGGGGGAGGAGTTTGTGCGATCTTTAGAGATAACCTAAGCACCAGGAGGCTTTCGTTTGGGACATTTCCATCTTTTGAGTATTTGTCATTTAAGCTTGAGCTAAAAGAATCCTCTGCCATACTATTCCTAGTTCTGTACAAGCCTCCCTATCACTGCCAAGATTTTATTGATGATTTTACTGAAATTCTTTCAATCATATGCACAAATTTTGATGGTTTAGTCATAACAGGTGATTTTAATGTTCATGTTGATAACATCAATGACAAAAATGCTAAAGAACTCAACAGTGTTTTAGAAACCTTTGGTTTGACTCAACATGTGAAAGATCCCACCCACAGCAGAGGTCACACTCTGGACCTCCTCATTACTAAAGGAGTTAATGTTTCTAATGTGATTGTGTCTGACGTTGCCTTATCTGATCATTTCTGTGTCTTCTGTGACCTCACTGTCGCTCCCAGGCCACTGCCTGGACCGACAGTTATTCACAGCAGACACATAAATGACAACACACGTTTACAGTTCATGGAAATGGTTCATTTTGAAGATTTCTCGAGTTTTGATGTTAACGATTTGGTTACCTCTGTTCAGTCTTGTGTTATGAATGTTCTGGATGCCATCGCCCCAATGAAGGTGAAAACAGTTAAAAATAAGCAGAAAGCACCTTGGAGAAACGATGAGTCAGTCAAAGCACAAAAACGGGAGTGCAGGAAAGCTGAGCGTAAATGGCGCAAACTTAAGCTCCAGATTCACTACGAGATTTATAGAGAAAACTTACATGTCTTCAATCAAATCTTACTTAAAACTCGAGAGATGTATTTCTCTAAAATAATTGGGAACTGTAATAATAACTCACGTGTACTTTTTGCAACAATAAATAGATTAACAAATCCCCCAACTCAAATCGTCGCTGAATTGGTTTCGACTTCAAAATGTAATGAGTTCGCTGTATTTTTTAATGATAAGGTTCAGAACATCAAAAATTCCATCAAAGCCACGGTTCAAATGACAATCTTACCACCATCCAGATTGTTAAAGCTAAATGACTTCACCTCAGTAACAGAAACAACTGTTGAAGAAATTATCACTAGTCTGAGTTCATCTACTTGCTCTCTTGATATATTACCGACCAGATTTCTAAAATCTGTGTTAACCAGCATGTTGGCACCAATCACTCAAATAGTCAATGTGTCGCTTCAAACCGGAACCTTCCCAAGTGCCTTTAAAACTGCGGTCATCAAGCCACTCTTAAAGAAGAGTAGTCTTGATGCTACAGTACTTAAAAACTATCGGCCTATTTCAAACTTACCGTTTACAGGAAAAATTCTTGAGAAAGTTGTTTACCAACAACTGACAAAATTTATTTTAGTGAACAACTCATTTGATGTCTTCCAGTCAGGTTTTAGACCTCATCACAGTACAGAGACAGCTCTGATCAAGGTAACAAATGACATTCGTATGAACACTGACGCTGGCAAAGTCTCTGTTTTAATCCTGTTGGACCTGAGTGCTGCGTTTGACACTGTGGATCATGGGATCCTTCTACAGAGGCTAGAGAACTGGGTTGGTGTTTCTGGTACTGCGCTTAGTTGGTTTAAATCTTATTTAGAAGGACGCAAGTATTTTGTAGAAATTGGAAATTGTGTGTCAGATCACATGCCTTTGACCTGTGGGGTTCCCCAGGGGTCAATTCTTGGACCCCTGCTGTTTAACCTCTACATGCTGCCGTTAGGGCAATTGATAGCCAGTAATAACGTGTCCTATCACAATTACGCAGATGATACTCAGATTTATGTGTCACTGACAGCAGGTGAACTTGGACCTGTGGATTCACTCTGTTACTGTGTTCAGCAAATCAGGGTCTGGATGCAAAACAACTTTCTCCAACTAAACTCAGACAAAACTGAAATCATTGTCTTTGGCCCACAGAAACAAAGAGAAAATGTCATCAGTTACCTTCAATCTCTCTCTCTGGAACCGACAAATCAAGTTAGAAATCTGGGAGTAATAATGGACTCAGACTTTAACTTCAACAGTCACATCAAATCAATTACATCAGCAGCCTTTTACCATCTGAAAAACATTGCCAAAATCAGAGGTTTGGTGTCTAAAACAGACTTAGAGGTTCTTATCCATGCATTTGTTTCCAGCAGGTTAGATTATTGCAACGGTCTACTCACTGGTCTGAACAAAAAGGCTTTAAAACAGCTGCAGTTTATTCAAAATGCTGCGGCTCGAGTCCTAACAAGAACTAGAAAATACGATCACATTAGTCCTGTGCTAAAGTCTCTGCACTGGCTTCCTGTGGCTCAGAGAATAGACTTTAAAGCTGCTCTGCTTGTGTTTAAGTCTCTCCATGGTCTAACACCAAAGTACATCTGTGATATGTTAGTACCTTATGAACCATCTAGAACTCTGAGGACCTCCGGGACTGGCCTCCTGCTGGTGCCTAGAGTCAGGACTAAACATGGAGAAGCTGCATTTCAATTTTATGCTGCAAAAGTCTGGAACAAACTTCCTGAGGCCGTGAGACAGGCCTCTACTGTGACAATGTTTAAATCTAGGCTGAAAACAGTTCTGTTTAACTGTGCTTTTTATTAATTGCTCAATTTTTAATCTGTTTTAATGATTTTATTTATTTAATTTTTTAAACTTTTTGATTCTATGTTTTGTGATTTTAATGCATTCTTTTTCTTTTCTTTCTTGTGAAGCACTTTGAATTACATTTTGTATGAATTGTGCTATACAAATAAACTTGCCTTGCCTTGCCTTACAAGGGTTAAACAAATTTGCTTCAACTCACTCGTTTGGATCCAAATTTCTTCTTTTTGTTGCGATACATTTTTGTTTGTCTATTCTTAAAGGATTACTCTATTCATCCCTCACCTGGGAAATTTGTGTGCTGCTCTCCTCACACCGCAGCAGGCTGCCTTTCGACAGCACCAATGGTGGGAGAAGCGGGGGTTAGGTGTCTTCTCCAAGGACCCTAGACATGCTCTCTGTGGGATGTGAACCCACGAACTTCCGGTCTGCGTGCGAACGCTCTAACCACTGAGCTGCTGTCTCCTTTTCTTATATATTAATCAGCTTGGGGAAAAAAGAAAAAAAAGAAATACGTATTAAATAATACATATTTTATTCTTTTTTTTTTTTTTTTACCAATAACTATTTATCAAAATTCCCATTCAATAAATTTTCAAATGGTGCAAAATAGGTGTTGATTTCCACAAATTTGTTCACGATTTTTGAACCTATGAATTTTATCATTTATGATGACTGACATAAATTCAACAAAATTCAAATTCAACAATCATTTGCATAGCTGTTAGAACATTTGAAAACCCTCACACTCGTAACGTTTTGGCGGTTCTGCTGTCCTGACTGTGGGACAAAAAAAGACAGAGGCCACTTTCATCCCCAAAGCTATTCTGCTTTTTAACTGCTAATGACAAACCCTAATCCCACCCAATACACTCAATAGTATCCAGACTCCCTGTTAAGTCTACTCTTCTAACACACTCCTGCCAAATCAAACGGCTTCATTGCTCTGTTCACTTTCACTTTGGTACTAATCAAATTACCTTTAGTCTATAAGTAAGTTCACTAACGTTGCACCGAGTTTAATCCTGCACATTTTTCAATGTATACATGCACAGTTTCTTATATTTTCTTCTTCTTCTTTCGGCATATCCCTTCAGGAGTCGCCACAGCAAGTCAGTTTCTTCCATCTAACCCTATCTGCTGTATCAGAATCAGAATCGGAATATACTTTATTGATCCCACACAGGGGAAATTTGTGAAATAAATCTTTGGTCACACCAACTATCTTCATGTCTTCCTTCACTGCGTCCATGAACCTCCTCTTTGGCCACACGCTTCTTCACCTCTTTTCCACACTCTCCATTGCTCTGGACTGTTGATCCTAGATACTTAAAATCTTCCACCTTCTTTATCTCTTCTCCCTGTAACCTCACTTTTCCATTTGGATCCCTCTCATTCACACACATGTACTCTGTTTTACTCTTTAATTTGCAAAAGTTTCTTATCTTTTGTTCTTTTTAATTTTAGTCACAATCTCTTCGTTCATGCCGCTCCACTGTGCCGTTTAAAATACCCATGGGGGGTTACTAAACTTTATTGAATTGAATTAAACTGTCTCTTTTTATCAGGAACAGGGCTCAGTGCTTTGGAGTTAGTTGTTATCTCCTCGTAATTACTTTTTATCTATAATGAAAAGAAAAAAGATGGTAAAACTAAGTCATTAATCAATAACACAATAGTAATAACAACTTAATAAATATTTATCTGTCTTTTGAGAACCTCATGGGCATAAGTTTAAAGAGTATGTAACATAACAAATTCACAACAGCAGACACACTTCGTACCTGTTCTTGTCTTACGAGCTGTCCACTAATGTGTCCTCTGCCAACCAGACTCGTGAAAGTTTGTTGTGTGTGTATTCATGTTTTGTTTTTGTCTTCTGAACTGCTTATCCCGAATGAGGTAGTGAGTGATGTCAGTACCTATTCTGACTGATTTCAGACGAGAGGTAGGGTACCCCGCAAACAGGTCACCAGTCTGTTGCCAGGGCACACACACACACTCTCTCTCATGTTGGTTTCTCCAGAAGAAGGAACTGTTGAGAATGTTTTAGTGTTTTTTATATCATCTATTCCATCATCTGCATTATGGAACTTAAATGACAAATGATTGATTTCTTAATAGAGTAGACTTTACGGTCACAGAACAAATTCCCAAAGAGGATAAAAACGGGTCGAAATGCCAAAAATAAACACTCTAAATTGTCAAATTACGTAGAAAAAAACTATTCTGCAAACATTGTCATTGTATAACAGTGGTGGATCTCAATGTGTCATGATGTGGAGCTGAGGCCAAAAATATACCTTTGACCCAACAGACAGGCTCAGATGAAGAAAATAAAAACACATTTATTAGGTTGATGAAAGGTTCAGATGAAGAAATCAAAAGCAGATTAATTAGGCTGGTTCTGGAGTAGGAGCTGGAGCCAAAAACTGGATAACAGGTCAAGCATGGTAAACAAAAAATCTGGTGAAGAGTGTGTGAAAAAGTAATCTATTTATGCTGCATCAGATAAGTAGATGAGTTTCAGGTGTGACTTGTTACAGCTCCCGGCTGGCTCTGCCCAACTCAACACACACGCAAGCACGCACACAGTCAGACAAACAGGGACAGAGAGGGAGGGGGTAACAGGACACAGAAGGAAGAAACTACTCTCCTGACACAATGTTAAGATAGCATTGCATTTGTACCATATCTTACAACCAGTGGTGGAATGTAACGAAGTAAATGTACTTCGTTACTGTACTTAAGTAAAAAAAATGAGTATCTGTACTTTACTTAAGTAAAATGTGAGACCAGTACTTTTACTTTTGCTTCACTACATTTTTAGAGCAAATATCTGTACTTTTACTTCGCTACTTTTTAAAAGTGTGTTTTACATTTTTCGTGACATTTTTGGTCAGGAATTTGAAAAATACAGTTTTTTTTTTTTAGCGCATCTTGAAGCCGCATCGTCAAAATCAAAAGGAGCAGTTGATCGGGAGAAGAAGTAATGAATTGAGGACCAATCAGAATCGAGAATAAACATTTTCTGCATTCATTCAGCGCCAAAAAACTAACATCAAAAATAGTACAAATTAAAAAGAGTCAGAAGATCGTTGTTTGTTGTGTTTCGTTCTAAATGAAATGTTGAGCCATCATTACACAGAGCAGGGCGGATCCAGGATTTTCTAAAGGGGCGGGTGGCGGGGGGCGTGAGGTCATTGACAAACCCCTGCCCTCCCCCACCGTCCCCAGAAGACTTTAAAAATTAAATGTCATTTTCCTGTATTTTGGTGCCATTCGCTGGCCCAATAGCTTGACTAGCCCACTTCCTTTCTTCTTTTTTTTGTGGACCAAAAGAGGCGGGAGAGGGGGGTCACGCCAGAGTATTTATTTGTGACCCTACAGCACAAAAAATAACATTTGAATTATGGTCGAATACTTTTACTTTTTACTTCAAAAGTAAAATTTACACCAATTACTTTTGTACTTTTACCTAAGTAGATTTTTTTATTGGTAATTTTACTTTTACTTAAGTATTTTTTTTTTGCCTAAGTATCTGTACTTTTACTTAAGTACAAAAAGTGAGTACTTCATCCACCACTGCTTATAACATGTCGTTGCGATTCAAAACAAAATAAAGATTGTATCCACAGCCGGAATACAAGTTCTTGTTGGTAATTTTTATCACAACCCAGAGACAAATGGGTGAGGATTTTATCACTAATGTCATCTGCACACAAAAGAAAAAAAAAAAAAAAACATTCATCGAGTTGCGCAGGAAGAGATTTGAGTGACAGGTATACCCAGCAGGGGTTTGTCCTACGGGCTAGATCTTTAATGTTCTCTCAGAGTCGAGATTGTTCTTTTTTTTCAGCTGTGGAGAGGAGGGAAAAGCAGATAAAAAGCAAAGCTCCAGGCGAAAGAAAGCGCTCTGCATTTCTAATTTTTATTTAGACATTTTCTCCCAAAAAATTAAGAAAGAAATTTCATTCTAACTTGGCAGAAAGTTGTTGTCAGTCATCTTCTTATCCGTCTATCCCTTTCGGGGTTGCGGAGGGTGCCGGAGCCCATCCCGGCTAATTTAAGGCGAAGGGCAGGGTACACCCGAACAGGTTGCCAGTCTGTCGCGGGGCCACACACATACTCATTCCTAGGGGCAATCATGTAGCGGCCAATCAACCTAGCATGCATGTCTTTAGAGGGTGGGAGGAAACCAGAGTACCCGGAGGAAACCCACGCAAACACGGGGAGAACATGCAAACTCCACACAGAAAAGAACAGTGTTCCAAGCCTCGTCCCCATCCGGGACTCAAACCCACGACTTTCCTGCTGTGAGGCCACTGTGCTACCCACTGCGCCACCGTGCTGCCTCATATAAAACATTTAAAATAAATAAAATGCTCGCACTCACCAAAACGGCTGTCCCCCAAAAGACTTATTTCAACACAAAATCTATTCTGCTTTCTTTCCTCAAGAAGACGTGAATGACTCGGTTGTACAGTTTGTCTGTGCGTTTCAGTTTGAACAATAAACCCTTTTCAATCGACATGGAGGCCAATGGAAAAGGCTGTTTGCGGAAATTTTCTCCGGTATGTCTGAAAGTGCTGAGGGTCGAGAAGGGAGGGAAATAGTCATTTTTGGTGGTCTTGAAATCGATTCCGCCATTCTGAAATCCTTCTGCCATTGTGAGATAAAAAAAACGAGTGGATATTTCAGATTTTTCTGTTAAAGGTCCTGGGTGTGACTCAGGTGTAGTTTTGTTGACATGCATAGGGTTGCTTCCACTTACGTTAAGTGAGTATCCAATCACAAGACGCGTAAATGTCACGTCCAACGTGGGCCTTCGAGAAGGCGTAAACGTCACAAAGTCATGATCTGATTGGCTGTCAGAAACTACACATGCACGTTCAACTAGCATTGAGCAGCGCCCGCATATCTGACTCTGAAGGCCTAAGGAGGGCAGATCTCATACAGCCTGGTGACACCAGCTAGCTGAATTCTGGTTGTATAAAAACTTTAACCTAACATTACAACGCTGGAAGCAGTATAACCAAATGGATATAATATGACATGAAGAAAACAGAATATAGAGAATAATTATATATATATTTAGGAAAAATACATTTTAAATAAAATTGACTTTTATTATAATTATGATAATGATGTCTGGTTAAGTTAGGCCAGCAGAGAAGGCCTTGCTGGCTCTGACCACCCGCCACTGATTCTGTCTCACAAAAGGTTGAAGTTGTGGCGTGATATGTCCTGATTCTAATTTGTGGAATTTTCCATATATTTAAAAGGGTACTATGCTAACATAACTTTTTGAATGTAATTCTTACAAACATTCAAAATATACAAAAAACCACAAAAAGTATCATGTTTACCTAAATACGTTAAGAGATCAATTTATTACCTAACAGAAGTACAATACATCCTTCTTTAAATGAATTCTGAAAATTTCCCAGTAAACTATGTGACTCATTTTCTAAAATGAACTACTTTATAATTTAAAAGAAAATATTAGGCAAGGAGACAGCTTGTCATTACTTTTCACTTTTCAAATCAAACACACCATTAGGTTGAGTCCGCAGACCGTAGATAACTTTCAGCAGTTCTTGTCCTTCTGGAGTCCACCAGGAAATGGAACCAATGTTCTAGTCAGTGATGCAGGGCTGTAGAAGACAAGACAAGTACACTCCTGATTTTCTGCCCATGCCTTTTCATGCTCCATCAGAGAGTGTTGCTCTCACTGTGGAGTCCTGACATGGCCTCCATCCATCATTTTCCCCCGTCTTTGATAGAATACCTCATTTTTTCTTTTGGTCTTCTGTCCTCAGCAAGAGACCCTTTGCTCTTTTACCTATTTTCACATGTTCCATTTTTTTAAATTCTTTTTTTCTCTGTCTTTAATTGCTGCTCTTTACTTTCTTTATCTAATGCAAAATCTAACATTTCAGAGACCATCAGAATATCTCGATATTCTGCTCAAAGTTATTACCGTAATTTCACGACCACTAGGCGCACCGTACGAAAAGGTGCAGTCTCAGTCACATACCGCCTTACAACAATGCACACGCAAGCATGCAAATGTGGGTATTAGAAAATAGATCGGGAGCAAAATTGAGTTTGGTTGTGCTTTATTTAAGTAGTAACGATACTAAACAAGCACATTACCGGTAATAGTCTTTATTCAAATCCGTCAAAGTCCTCATCCTCTGTTTCGGAATCGAACAGCTGCGCAAAAAACAACAGAGCAGGTCCACTTCGCTCCTCGCTGTCAAAGTTACTGTCTGTATTGTGCGGCTCCTCAGAAAGGATACCAGCTTTTGCGAAAGCTCGGATAACCGTACCAGCAGACACGTTAGTCCAAGCATCTACAATCCATTGGTAAACTGTAGCGTAACTCGCCCGGCGCTGCCTTCCACCCTTCCACAGCTCGATTTCCATGTTCCTTCGCGTAGCTGATTGCCTTCAGCTTAAACTGAGCGTCATAAGCGTGTCTCTTTGCTATTTTCAGGGTTTAAACAGCAATGTTGTGCATACAGCACATACCTTTTTTATACACAATCCACGCCCACATTTCACTCTTTAACGTTCTCATGCCTTTTCTTTCAGGTCCGCCTTGCCTCATGGGCACCGCTTTTTCTTTTAGGGCCGCCTTTTCTCACACACAACGCGCACCGCACAAAAGGGCGCACTGCTCATTTTGAAGAGAATCTAAGACGTTTATATGCACCTCATAGCCGTGATATTACGGTAGATCTTTAAAGGAGCATAAATGGTAAAACGGCCAATTTAAAATTGTTTATAGAGAAAGACAGTTTAAATGCAATGTGAAATATGCTGTAAATGATCTTCAATCAAAATTGATTCAACAACAATTGACTGCTGCACTTGAGGCTACACTTTAAGTACTACTGAAAACATACAAAATAACTTTTAGAGAACAAAGCCGACAAAAAAATCAACCAGATGGTGCTTCAAGAAGCCTACCGTGACCACTCAAAACACTCTTGCAGAGCCCTTACCATGGCCAGGTTCAACTTATACTCTCACAAAATCAATACTAATGCTGGAAATTCAAAACAGCTGTTTTCCACCGTACATTATTTCCTTAACCCCACGCACATCGACCCACAGTGATACTCGTGTCAATAACTGCAACAAGTTCATAGATTTTTTTTCACCACCAAAGTTTTATCTTCACGATCAAACTTTCGACTTAAACTGCCAACGCAACTATACAGACAGCTTCAAGCATCCTTTCTTATTTAACACCCACTATACAGATAGAGATCAAGTCCATTCTAAAAACAACAAAAGCCATAACCTGCTTACTTGACCTTGTTTTGACACATCTGATCACAGCTAACATCACAAGCATCTGTTCGATTAAATCAACCATAATCAACCACTCACTACAAACTAGCCATGTTCTCCTGGCTCTCAAAACTACTTTTATTAGACCGCATTTAAATAAATCATCACCGCATCCAGATAATCTGATAAAGCACAGACCCATCTCTAACTTTGTGTTTCTTTCTAAAGTTCTTGAAGAAGTTGTTGGGTCTCAATTCCATCATCATCATCTCTCCACAAACAACTCACAAAAAAAAAAATTCAGTCTGGTTCCCGGTCAGCTCACAGTACAGAAACAGCTCTGGTCCGAGTGATGAATGACTTACTTGTAATTGTGGATAGGGTTCTCCCTCCTTGCTTCTTCTTCTTAACCCGTCGGCTCCATTTGACACTGTGAATCATACCATTTTACTCAGACTATCACCGAACGCTCTGGTAATACATTCGACTAGTTACATTCCTACATCACAAACAGGATGTGGCTTTGGCGACTGTGAAATTTCTGTCACACTAAGACACTTGTGGAGTGCCTCAAGGCTCTGTCCTTGGCCCCTCACTTTTCACCATACAAACACAACATTGCGTTTCATTATTATGCTGACGGTACTCAGCTGTACTTAGAAATGGACGCTAGGTCCACCCAAGCACTTGCTGCCCTCCAGGCTAATCTTGGGGAGATAAAGACAAGGATGACCAACAACTTTCTCGAGCTCAACATCAGCAAGACAAAAGCCATATTAATCAGAACCTCTCACATGATACCAACATCTTCTGTCGTAAGCATTCCAGTTTCTGGTGACGAGATCCCTCTCTTCTTTTCTGTAACAAACCTTGGTGTTAAAATTGATTTTAATCTCGCATTTGGAACAACATATATGTTGTCATGGCTACCTGCTGTGGTACAAAGCAAAAAATAAAATGCCCATAAGGGATGAAACGGTACAATAAAAATAAATAAATACATGATAGTAATTATCAAGCTTAATACATTGATTGCGTACTGTTCACACTGACAAGCACAATACACAATATAAATGTATCTACATACAATCTACATACAAGTGCATATACTGTACATACAGTATACTTAAAAGTATACATATGGCCAAACAGTTGATACAAATCATTTTCTATAATTGCATCTGATATTTTAAGATGTACGTTCATTTATTGAACTTTTATCCATGAGGAAATAACAATGAGTCAATATATCTAACTCATTGTTGGTGAAATTCTTTATAAACTATTTTGCAATAATAATAGTCTCAAACTGCCCCGTCTTGTTTGTTCTATTTACTGACACGCAGACCGTCAGAACTGTGTTTGAACAATCTAATGTAAATTTCATGTGTAATTGGGGCACAAAGTAGAGTGACTTCAAAGCTAATTAAGTTGCCATAAATAAACAGAAAATTAGGGTTTGAGGCAGTACACCTCTGCTTACTGAGCTAATGTGCTGGTGCTAACTGCATCTTTGTAACACAGTCAACAATAGGCTGGAATTTCCCAGTGGAACAACAAATCCTGTGAAGTTTAAGTAAACTTTTATTGGATTTGACATGAAGGGAAGCAGCTCAAACGTAAACTTTACAAACACGTAAAGTCAGAGCAGTTGGTGGTCGAATGAGTTTCAAAGAAAGAAATGGAACTAAAAACAAAGGAAAAAATGCACCGAAAGCTTTTACCTTTCAGTAAAAAAATTCCAGTGTTTTTTAGCTTGATGTTGTACGTAAAGACAATTTGATCACAAGGGGGATTCTCACTTTATTAAAATAGTCTTGCACTTAATGGCAATGACTGCTTGTAGGAAATGTCTCATTTACTTTTTTGTCTAAAGTTTAATTTGACAAACCCTTAAACGCTGCACATTTTTTGTTTGCTACTCTACAGAAGAGTGAATTGGCAACAGTTCTTTTTGCCCATGATTTTGATCAGTTAGCTATGAAACGAGGAACGCCACAGTCGCAGCGCAGATGAGTCACACACAGTTTTCTTTCACATTAGCAATAAAGAACTCTTCCTCCCATTCACTGTGAAAATGATACGTTTTCTTTCTTTTTACTGCCATGTTTTTGTGGGTAGAAAACACGTTCGACTCATTTTTGCAGCGCTCATGAGCTCATCTCAGCAAAGCTGGTTTGTCATGCGCACTAGACTGACCTCTGACCCATACTACGTCAGAGTTCATATATTAAGCTTTTTCTTTAGTGATATACATTTTTTTTTACGTTTTTATGTATCCGTTTCTAAATTTACATCACTGTAAATGAAATTCAAAAAGAATAGCAACACAATTAAATAAAATTTCAGATAGAGCTATTTCGAGATTAGTGCTATTTTTAGAACTGGCCTGCGGGTGAGGTGTCTGCCCCAGGGACACCTAGGCATGCGCCCTGTGGGAATCGAACCAGTGTCTCCTGGTCCAAGGACAGACATTCTATCACTGAACCAACACCTCCTTCTGATTTGCAAATACTTCACGGAAAAGTCAGTGTTTCAATGTCAACTCCAACTAGAACAGGAACAAGGAACTTTCTTTCTGCAAAGCTTCCGTCTTTTATAACACCACCACCAAGCAGTCTAGTTTTTTGTGGACCTTTTATTTGATTCAGGTGTGCTGCAGCAGAAAGATCTTAAACCTTCAAGTCAGCGGCCATAAACGGTAGAGTTTGAATCTCTGCCTCACAGTGTTTGATTGCTCAAAACTTGAAACTGTGCCAAAAGTATGTTGCTCCGGGCTCTTTGTAGTGCTAATTTTGCAAGATGAAACTTATAAAATTCACCTTCATGTTTGGCTACAATCTTGTAGTCTGTTGGCTCCCGTCACAGATTAGCCGAGCCGCGAGAACATGTTCCATCATCAAACGTCCCAGAAATAGAAATATGTTGTAGTGTGAACAACACAACAATCTGATGATGCTGAAAATCTTGTCATCTAAACCACTGAATCTGAACCACAGTGAATGCACTAAGGTCTTTTTTTTTTTTTCCGGTCTAATGTTAGAAGCGGGTGTAGTTCCGCATCTTATCTTTCAGTAAAAAAAAAACATCCTCACAAAAGACGTTCCAAGGCAAGTTGATATTTTCATCCAGTGTGTATTAACTTGTCAATCCACATCTGTCATGCCACTGGAACCATAGTTAATAATTTATCCGGTTTTATTTAGAACACGAAGGAACATACTAAAATAGTTTTTAGACTTTAATTGGTTTTGAAACTAAATCTTTTCTCTCATTCTTCGATGCAGCTTACTGCTTTTCTCTCTTCATTAAATATTAATCTTGATGCAACAATCATAATAAAACTAAGCATGAGTTAGCACCGTCACAGATCATTTTAAGCAAAAATTGTTTTGTCGTATTACAAAGGTAATCATTGAAATAAATAAAAAAAAACCACTAGAGAGAGTGTGAGCAGATACAAACAAGTTAGGTGTAGAGAAAAAATTTTACACACTGAAGTGTAAAACAGACAGAAATGAAGGCAAGTTGAATGTTTAGTTGCTTCCATCTCAATTTCATTTTGACTTGAAACAGTGTGTCTTTTAGTGGCTACCTCAAAAACTCTCTGAAATTCTCCAAAGACAGTTTCGTGTCCAGGCAAGAGTAATATATTGGCTCCCTGTAAATCTGCTGACTTCAGATAGAAAGAGTAAAAGAGCTGTCAGGTGAGGGAATGGAGGTCTGATTCCACCTACATCCTCACACATGAGCCCTTCCAGCCTCTAACATGCTGTGAAATACAGATAGATGCACACAATCATGCACATTGAAGTATATGCAGGCCATACATGGACCCATTTAATGTGATTTTCACCATGGAAACCGAGGCGTTTTTGTGTTTAATTCAGTTTTCGCACATCCACATATGCCTGTGCCGTTCTCAATGCTACGTAGGTGTTTTAACAGCCGGATAAACTTCTTTTCTTCAAATGTGTGTGGACATGGGGTCATTTTTTTTTTACATTTATTTCACAAGAGTGTGAAAGTAGAAAAGCAAACACAGTGACAAGTGTCAAAATAATTTACATTTCCGTAAAACTCAAGGTCAAAATACACAAGCATGTATCCATTAAATTAACTACCTCACAAAATATACAGTAAACATACTTTCTGTATGTCTAAGGCACAAAATTAACACTTACAGTGGTCCCATGGACAAGGTTTAAAGTGACTTTATCTCCACCAGAAATGGAATCAGCATAGTGCCAGCAATACGGACCAAACTCTAGCACTGGTCATGCAGAGACAGGACAGCCCGTAATAATGGCTCAGAGACTCCATACTTGCTGGGCACTCCCCACAGAAGTCCCAGACGGACACGGTTGAATGCTTTCTCCAGATCTACAAATCATATGTAGACTGAGGCCAACTCTCATCACCCCTCCAGGCTCCTGAAGAGCCTGCTCCATATACGTAGTTCCAGCTTCACATCCAGGACAGAAACCATATGGCTTCTCTTCTTTCCGAGATTTGACTATCTGACGAACCCTCCTCTCAAGTATCTTTGAATAGACTTTTCCAGGGAGGCTGAAGGGTGTGATCCCTTTGTGGTTGGTACACAGCCCTTGATACCCACTTCATTAGAAGAGGGACCTAGTTTGCCAATGCAGAGGCACTGTCCTTGTTGTTCATGTGATGATGTGAAGGCGTGGCAGCCAAGACAGCCAAACACCATCCAGAGCCTTTAGGAGGTCCGGACGAATCTCATCCACCCAGGGAGCCCTGCTTTCATAGGGCTTGTTGACCACCTCACCACCAGAAGTAGCTCTTGGATTTGGAAGGACTTGGATTCTTCATCAGAAGATGTGTCGGTGGAATTGAGGTGATCTCAAAGAACTCGCTCGTGTTTGGCTGGGCTCTTGCTCAGTGATAGAACGAAGAGCTCTTGCCATCCGGGAAGAGGTTGAAGCAAAGTTGTTACTCTTCCAGGTCGAGAGAAGCCAGATGGGATGGTTCGCGCATCTGGTTAGCACCCCTCCTGGAGGTGTTTCGGACACTTTCCGACAGGAAGAGACCCAGAGATAAATCCAGGGCTGGCTCACAGCTGGCCAGGGAACACAATGGGATCCTCCAAGTGAGCTGAAGGATGTGGCGGGGTGAAGGAAGCCCAGACTAGTTGACCAAAACTTCATTATGCAATAACAGTGTTGAATGTAGTATTATTAATGGCACAATTGTTTTAAAAGCCATATATTCTATGTCAATATCCATGTAACGCGTTTGACACCATGTTGGATCACTATGACTTGGTCTTTTTAAAAGAACTTGCGTGCTTAAAAGTGTGGGAACTCCTGTTTTAGAAAAATCTAATCATGTATGGTTGCTTGCACATCCAACAAACGGTGCAATGGTTTCCCGTTTAATCCTTACTCCTCACAGACGATAAAGGCTAAACGTGAAAGGATTTTAATTGTATGTCCAAATCAACCAACAGTAATTGGATTTTTTGTGGTCTTTTCAGAGTGGTCGCCTTTTGTTCTGGGCGAGTGGTGTACTATTCACCAATACAAGATGTGAAAGAATTCATGAAAGAATTTGGTCACACAGCTTTGGTCAGCTGTATGATTTCTGTAGCTTCAAACGTGTGTTTGTGCCATCAAAAAATGCAGATCACAGTAAACTTCAAAGAAAGTTCATAGTAATATTTCAAACTGGATTGAATATATCGAAGTGATATTTTGGTCAAAAACATCTTTCAAATCTTATCTATCGAAATACCTTCTTTCATGATAGCCTGAGTTTTTGTTATGTATATCAAGTTTTCTCCGAAAGCGATGGACAATAGTTACGCAGCAAATAAAATCTAAATCTGTGCAATACTTGCACTTCATATCCCTACTGAAAATAAAGGTACCACATTTTATTTTAGAGGTGAGAGCCTTTTGTATTTCCGAAGGGTGTTTTTTTTTTTTTTTTTTGTACCAGAATTATTTCAGAAATATATATGTTTCTTCTCTGAACCGTGGATGGAATTATGTTTGGTTGTTTATCTCTGACAGCACTGTTATGGCTGTGTGACCCAACCAGAGTGGATCAGACCAGATAGTTTTCAGCGACTTTTATAGACTTGTATTATAGAGACAAACTTTCTGAAAAACAAAAATCTTCACGTACATATCAGGAAACGTCTTGCACCATCGATACTTTCAGCACTATTCATTTTTCAAAACTGTGGTTTCAGCGGAGTGCTCTGAGAGAAGTAGGTACCTTATCCCTTTCTGGGTGTGTGTAATTGAGGAGGAAGCAAGGAACCGTATAGCAGACATCAAGCTTGTCTGCAACTCAGAACAGAGACGGTGTAATGAAAAGCTTTTTGTGTCATCACAGACAAGTTTTCTGTTGAATTTGGGTAAAGTAATACGCGGTGGACCAGTTATTTTGGTGGCTAATTGAAACAAAAAGTCACTTTTTGTGCGTATTTTGTTTCTTTTTTTCTTAGGTGTTGAATTGCAGTTGATAGGAAACAAAAGCACAAACATTGTAGGTGTAAACTGGTTGATGTGTAGTTGTTGAAGGGCTGTGTATTGAGCTTCAAGTTTCAATTGGATTTTTTAGGAGTAGTTGTAATTTTTTATTTGAAACCCATCACCAGATGTGTCAAGTAGCGAAGTAGAACTACTTTGTTACTTTACTCAAGTAGAAAATCTTGTTATCTTTACTTTAACGAAGTAATTTTTTTTTTGTCTACGTTTTACTTTTACTCACTACTTTTTTATGCAATTATCTGTACTTTTACTTTGTTACTTTCATAAAAAAGTAGTCACTACTTTCGCCATTTTGTCACCTTTAAAAATAAAGAAAAAAAGTCAATAAAAACCAATCCGGATCAATCGCGCCATTTGATTTGAATGTGGTTGAAAGAGGAGAACTAACGCAATCTCAATATGACTTCCTCTTGCTTCATCACGTCAACACGTGACACAAAGCACGCGCACATGCATACACACATACCCTTCCCCCCCGCTGTGTTCCAGGTGTCAAGCAGGGGGGACACCTATGTGGCACTCCCAACCTTAGAAACTTGTTAAAGACTATTCAGTATTGCCTCAAAGAACTTTGAAAACTACCTGCCTTAAAAAAGCCTTTTGGTTATTTTTTTTACATTGAGTGTGTTTGTGTTTGCTGAAGTTGGTTAAATTAGGTGATGCAGAGTGAAGCTTGGTAGCTGAAGGGACGTTACGTAATGCCCTGCTTATGTTAATACATTTGATTGTGTTCATTAATCAATTTCCAATAAAGATTATTAAGAAATAAATGTTTCTGATTCGAAAGTTTCACACCACAACACTTTCATTTAGTTATCATATTTTCTGCTCCTTAAAGCATGTGATAATAGTTAAAAAATATGTTCATACGCTTTGGGTAATAATATTTCTTTCTTTCTGAAAATTACTTTTAGTTTTCTACTTTAAGTAGTTTTGAAAATAAGTTACTTTTTACTTTTACTTGAGTAAAAACTTCTGTTTATATTTCTACTTTTACTAAAGCAGTTTTTTAACTTGGTATCCATACTTCTACTTGAGTAGAAAATGTTGGTACTTTTGACACCTCTGCCCATCACATATATAGATATCATTTTCTTTTGTGAAAAGGTCTAAAATTATATTTATTTCATAAGGGGTTAAAATCTACTCTTTTAAAGTTGGGTTTTACATACAGTAGTTAAAAAGTGCAGTTGACAATGTCTCCAACAATCTTTCCGAGCAATTGTCTGATGTGGAAACTGCTGACGTTAAAGAATTTTTTCACCTGAAACAAGAAGATGCAAATACACTTTTTTTTTTCATTTCTTTTTTTAACAATATAACCTTGATGGATCATGTTCCAGGGACATTGTATGCCTGCCAGCCTCAGTGGGAAGTTTTGTGGTTACAACTTTATTGTGAAGGAATAAAATGGTGTTTGTTACAAGGGAAGGTTGTTGGCTATAAATACCACAATGCTAAAGCTAAAAGGTGACCAGGAAAGTCAAAGTCATCGTTAAAAAAGTGTTGGATATTTTAAAACCATGATATCTTGTGAAAGGGCAGAAATGAATACAGAAGGCAATCCAATCTTACTCCACAGCTACCTTTTTTTTGTGACTAGATGTGAAGTTTGACTTTGGATTTGTCAATTCTTTCCAACTTGTCGACCAAATGGACCAAACTGAGGGAAGAACATAGTGACATCTGCTGGCATGCTGGTTGTCTTTGGTTTAGTCTTTCAAGAGGGAGGTTTGTGCTATAGCTTCATCTTCTGAACTGCTTATTTTCATCAGAGTCGTGGGGGATACCAGAGCCTATCCCAGCTGATTTTAGGCCAGAGGAATGGTACACTCCAACAGCTCACTAGTCTGCTATGGGGCCATACCCACACAACCATCCACAGACACTCATTTTTAGGGGAAATGTCATAGAGGCCAAGCAAACTAGTTTGCATGTTTTTGGGAGGGTTATAGGAAACCAGGGTACCGAGGGAAACCTACACATACTATGTGCTATGGGTTTTTTTTCCCAAAGCAAATGCTCATAAATGTATTTATTTAGTTTGCACTTCCATTTTTGATACGCTGGCTTTTCCTCCTCCTATCGCTCCCCGCTTACTTCCGCCCACTGGTCGCCTAAATTACATTGTAAATTTCTTTGGAGGTCCCAAATACAGCATAATGCACATCAAGCCAGGAGTGCTAATGCATAGCCTCTTACAAAAGACGAGGCCAAAAACGACCAGTTGTTCAAATAGGATCCAAATACTGGCAAAATAACTCAAACATGGTATGAATGAAATAGAAAACAATTTCAGATGGAAATTCCATGTAGGAATCACATTCAAACAAGGTGGAAAACTCCTAAAATGTATTTTGCATGAGCACCTCCAGCCCATTTCAATCCTTTCAGACATAACATTCATCCTAAAGCACCCGCCACGAGAAACTCTGTTACAAAAACCACAAAGCAAGAAATGTTCTGCTGAAGGAGTTTTACAGTGAAAAATGCTTATTCAAGAAATATTTGCACTTACTTGTGAAATAACTCCTTCAAAAGCAGCAGTGATAGTCACATTAAAACTTACACGACTCCTTAAGCAGCCAATCGCACAGAGAGTGGTAACATGCACTTTAAAAAAATGTGTGAAAAAAATAATGAATGTCTGATAAGCAGTGGCTTTAAGGTTCGACTTATAGACTGAGAGATAATTTTAAGTAAAATTAAGCCTAGATTCGAGATGTGCTTCAACTCATTAACAAGTGGGAGGTCAGTTAAAAGGTAAGTTACAGCAGAAGTAGAAAAGAGATAAGACTGTAGAAACAATTTTGCATAATGAGAAACAAACTTACCGTCTTGCTCGGGGCCAGAAGATCACTTTCGACTAAATTGTGCTGATTAGTCAAATTAAATGCAACAGTCTGAAGAGGAAGTTTTTACCTTTGAAGTGTTTTTTTAATCTCACCTTGGAAAGTTTACCTTCCAAAACAGACAAAACTTAGTGGGTGATTTTATCATTTCAGAAATGCAATACTTATTGTAGAGGATAATAGACTTTTAACTTCTGGCAGACACCAGATAGACATAATTCGTACATTAGGGAGAAGGTGTGAAATAACTTTTGGTCAATTAACTTTTAGCCAATCACAGTAATGAAACAAAAAGGTATATCCAAAAGGTTGGTGTTGAGCTCTGCTTAAATAAAAATGTATTGGGGTGGCAATGGGGTACATGTGTACATGTACATGTGTGTGAATGAGAGGGATCCAAATGAAAAAGTGTGGTTACAGGGAGAAGAAATAAAGAAGGTGGAAGATTTTAAGTACTTAGGATCAACAGTCCAGAGCAATGGAGAGTGTGGAAAAGAGGTGAAGAAGCGTGTTCAAGCAGGCTGGAACGGGTATCAGGTGTGATGTGCGACAGAAGAGTTTCAGCTAAAATGAAAGAAAAGTGTACAAAACTGTGGTGAGACCTGCCATGCTGTTTGGTCCAGAGACAGTGCCACTGAGGAAAAGACAGGAAGCAGAGATGGAAGTAGCAGAGATGAAGATGCTGAGGATCTCTCTGGGAGTGACCAGGATGGACGGGATTAGAAATGAGTATATCAGAGGAACAGCACATGTTAGAAGTTTTGGGGATAAAGTCCAAGAGGCCAGACTGAGATGGTTTGGACATGTACAGAGGAGAGAGACCGAGTACATCGGCAGAAGGATGCTGGGTTTGGAACCACCAGGAAAGAGGACTAGAGGAAGACCAAAGAGGAAGTTCATAGATACAGTGAAGGAAGACATGAAGATAGTTGGTGTTACAGAAGAGGATGCAGCAGATTGGGTTAGATGGAAGAAACTGACTTGCTGTGGTGACCCGTGAAGGGAAATGCTGAAAGGAGAAGAAGAAGGTGGCAATGGGGTGGCGATGCATCAATTTTGGAAAAATTTGCAAATTGAGCATACATCTTAATCACCAAACATCGTTTGCCTTAATTTCTGCCTTTTGTGACAGATTGTATCGTTATCACTCTGAATAAAAAATTTGCAACCAATGCTAGGATTTTCTGAAATCTACACCGAGTCAGAAAGGCCGTGTGATTGTCGACTGATTACCTACAGATTAGAACTAGACAAAAGATCAACCATTGTTCGATTTAATAACGGGTAAGTGGTGACATTTATTGGACGAATGTCGTGCAATAATCTGTAGCTGTTTGGTAGAAAATGTGCCTTTAATCGACCAATTTTGAGAGATCGCAGACACGGCATTGTCTCGTTGGCGACGTGTCTCTGATCACTTGGCAATAAATTACAGATGAGTATGATAGTAAAGTGATTGTCTCCCGACAATTGACCTAATTTCAAGTGCATATAAAAAGTAGCTGCATGCATGAAAATCCAAATTCTTCTCTGTGTAGATTTGTCATGACGTGCTGCACGGCAAGAAGGCGCATCCAAGACATCTTGGATGCCACCAAAAAGACGTCTCATCAATGAGTCGGTTTGATGTAAGTAACACCTTTTGTGACTCATTCATCTCAAGCAATTCACACACAGGAAAATCTCCGCAATTTTCCTAGAAGCCGGTGCATCTCATTTAAGTGAGCAGGGCTTTAGAAGGCATTTCAAAGAACACATTGCTCGTTTTTACTATGTAAAGAGACTCATAATAAGTGTGTTCATTAGGGGTAGGCGGATCGATCCTAATATCAATAATATCGATACCAACGCTAGTGTTGATATTGATCGATACTCCAATTACAATATCGATACTTGGGTTGAAGTTTTACCCCCAGCACTTTGCCTCCGTTTTTTTTTTTTTTTTTTTCAAAAAGGCAACACAACTTATCTGTCTGTGTCGCGCCTGTATGCTAAAGTGAGTCGGCCCCGCCCCCTCTCTTCTCTCTTTCGCATTGACTTGTCACATGACTCAGCGACTAGGGGCCAGGAAACAAACAAAAAAAAAAAAAAAAAACGCAAGTTGTTAAAAGTGGAGAGAGATGGAAGGAAAAATGAGAAGTATCATGTGACTGTACTTTGAGGCCGAAAATGAAACAAAGGCTACCTGCACCATATGCGGAAAGGCTGTTAAATATAGTGGTAACGCTACAAATTTGTTTAAACATTTAAAGAATCACCCCAAAGGAAATGAGCAACTTCAAAAACCTTAACCCTTGATGCAAAAATAGTCATTTTGAATATTATAATATCGGTATCGATATCGGTATCGGCGATATTGGTCTGGTGTTTACTTGGTATCGGATCGATACCAAAGCTTGCGGTATCGCACACCCCTAGTGTTCATTCCCTTCACCGAAGACTCTAGAGTGAAAATGTGTCCTCAAATGGCCTTATCACCTTATGTACTGGCTGCTTGGTCTCAAACAGACTCAGATGCATTTGTTTTCAGTCCAAGCACATTCCTTAGTGATGGACGATCAACATGAAGCCCAAATAATACATTTTCTTTACTGAATGCAAACAGGCAAACAATATATTTTCTGTGGTCCAAACAAAGATGAACAGCTGCAAGTTGTTATTACTTACATGTGTGTTGGTTTATTGACTCATTAAGTTTGTTGGGATCAGCAACAGCTATGTTTGACAGAAAATGTCAAACATAGCTATAAAAATTCTTAAAAATCTCGTGTTCTTTATCTAAATCAGACATGTCCAAAGTCCGGCCCGGGGGCCAAATATGGCCCGTTGTCAATTTTCATCTGGCCCGCAGCCTCCGTCATAAAATCAATAGCGCCTGGCCCGCGTGTAGAATTACGTAATACATTGGGCAGCAGCGCTGTTACCTACGTGTTCTAAATGCTGCCATCTAGAGGCTAAAATAGGAACAAAATAGGAACAGCCCCCCAATTTTCTAAAATGGTGTCAATAAGTAAAAGGAGTAAAAAAAGAATCTAGCACGTTATTTAATCAGTCTAAACTAGTGGTTAACAAAGCATGCCATCCATCTGATACTGTTCTCAGGGGCGACTCCAGGATTTTCTAAAGGGCTTTTTGTCTATGACCTCACGCTCAAACAAGTTCTATCCCCGAATCAGTACCTAGATTTAAATCCCATTTTACCATAGTCTTGTCATCGTCTGAGAGGATCATTTCTTTCTTACCGATTCTACCCACCCCAGTGTTCAGGCAGCGTTGGATTGTCTCAGCAATGGTGTGCTTTGAAGTTTAAGCTTCCTGCAGTGTCTCATTTACATAGACACTCTCTCAGGAACTGTACAAACACCCAAATAGACGTGTTGACAAACAGCTGATGTCATCGTATCTAATGTTGGAAAAACCTTCAAGGGAAGTCACAGAGTTTCAATGCATGCCAATGAAGCATAAAGAAATGCATGTAAATCACAGACATTTACTCACACATATGCTTAATAATATCTATGTCGGTGTTCACATTCCCTGTGGGCGGTATACATCCCCAGCTCAATTATGCTTCGCTAGCAAATTACCGTAATTTCACGATCATTAGGCGCACCGTACGAAAAGGCGCAGTCTCAGTCACACACCGCCTTACAACAACACACACGCAAGCATGCAAATGTGCGTATTAAAAAATAGATCGGGAGCAAAACTGAGTTTGGTTGTGCTTTATTTAAGTAGTAACGATACTAAACAAGCACATTACCGGTAATAGTCTTTATTCAAATCCGTCAAAGTCCTCATCCTCTGTTTCGGAATCGAACAGCTGCGCAAAATCCAACAGAGCAGGTCCACTTCGCTCCTCGCTGTCAAAGTCACTGTCTGTACTGTGCTGCTCCTCAGAAAGGATACCAGCTTTTGAGAAAGATCGGATAACAATACCAGCAGACACGTTAGTCCAAGCATCTACAATCCATTGACTCGTTAATGCTGAAATTTCTCGCAGCGGCTCGATTCCCATGTTCCTCCGGGTAGCTGATTGCCTTCAGCTTAAACTGAGCGTCATAAGCGTGTCTCTTTGCCATTTTCAGGGTTAAAACAGCAATGTTGTGCATACAGCACATACCTTTTTTATACACAATCCACAATCCACACCCACACTTCACTCTTTAACGTTCTCATGCCTTTTCTTTCAGGTCCGCCTCGCATCAGGGGCACCGCTTTTTCTTTTAGGTCCGCCTTTTCTCGCGAGCACCGCTTTTTCTTTTAGGTCCGCCTTTTCTCACACACAAGGCGCACCGCACAAAAACGGCGCACCGCTCATTTTGAAGAAAATCTAAGACGTTTATATGCGCCTTATAGTCGTGAAATTACGGAAGTAACTATTAGCAAGCCACCAGCACACACACCTGGCGATTTAAAAATAAAAGAAAAATCTCTCAATATCTGGTCTGTTATTTTTAGTTCACCAAACAGATGATAAGTTTGTAGTTTTTATGATTGCAAAAACTACTGCTACATCTATATTGGCCGAGTTTCTCTAACTTTTTCTCATCCTGAACTTTATAGTGGGGAAAAAAATAAGAAACCTCGTGGGGATCCACATGAAAGGCAAGGCAAGGCAAGGCAAGTTTATTTGTATAGCACAATTCATACAAAATGTAATTCAAAGTGCTTCACAAGAAAGAAAAGAAAAAGAATGCATTAAAATCACAAAACATAGAATCAAAAAGTTTAAAAAATTAAATAAATAAAATAATTAAAACAGATTAAAAATTGAGCAATTAATAAAAAGCACAGTTAAACAGAACTGTTTTCAGCCTAGATTTAAACATTGTCACAGTAGAGGCCTGTCTCACGGCCTCAGGAAGTTTGTTCCAGACTTTTGCAGCATAAAATTGAAATGCAGCTTCTCCATGTTTAGTCCTGACTCTAGGCACCAGCAGGAGGCCAGTCCCGGAGGTCCTCAGAGTTCTAGATGGTTCATAAGGTACTAACATATCACAGATGTACTTTGGTGCTAGACCATGGAGAGACTTAAACACAATCAGAGCAGCTTTAAAGTCTATTCTCTGAGCCACAGGAAGCCAGTGCAGAGACTTGAGCACAGGACTAATGTGATCATATTTTCTAGTTCTTGTTAGGACTCGAGCCGCAGCATTTTGAATAAACTGCAGCTGTTTTAAAGCCTTTTTGTTCAGACCAGTGAGTAGACCGTTGCAATAATCTAACCTGCTGGAAACAAATGCATGGATAAGAACCTCTAAGTCTGTTTTAGAAACCAAACCTCTGATTTTGGCGATGTTTTTCAGGTGGTAAAAGGCTGCTGATGTACAAAGTAATTGATTTGATGTGACTGTTGAAGTTAAAGTCTGAGTCCATTATTACTCCCAGATTTCTAACTTGATTTGTCGGTTCCAGAGAGAGAGATTGAAGGTAACTGATGACACTTTCTCTTTGTTTCTGTGGGCCAAAGACAATGATTTCAGTTTTGTCTGAGTTTAGCTGGAGAAAGTTGTTTTGCATCCAGACTCTGATTTGCTGAACACAGCGACAGAGTGAATCCACAGGTCCAAGTTCACCTGCTGTCAGTGACACAAATCTGAGTATCATCTGCGTAATTGTGATAGGACACGTTATTACTGGCTATCAATTGCCCTAACGGCAGCATGTAGAGGTTAAACAGCAGGGGTCCAAGAATTGACCCCTGGGGAACCCCACAGGTCAAAGGCATGTGATCTGACACACAATTTCCAATTTCTACAAAATACAAGTACTTGCGTCCTTCTAAATAAGATTTAAACCAACTAAGCGCAGTACCAGAAACACCAACCCAGTTCTCTAGCCTCTGTAGAAGGATCCCATGATCCACAGTGTCAAACGCAGCACTCAGGTCCAACAGGATTAAAACAGAGACTTTGCCAGCGTCAGTGTTCATACGAATGTCATTTGTTACCTTGATCAGAGCTGTCTCTGTACTGTGATGAGGTCTAAAACCTGACTGGAAGACATCAAATGAGTTGTTCACTAAAATAAATTTTGTCAGTTGTTGGTAAACAACTTTCTCAAGAATTTTTCCTGTAAACGGTAAGTTTGAAATAGGCCGATAGTTTTTAAGTACTGTAGCATCAAGACTACTCTTCTTTAAGAGTGGCTTGATGACCGCAGTTTTAAAGGCACTTTAAAGAGAGATCCCGATGTGAAAATAAGCCAATATAGTGTTGATGCTAACTTTCTTTGAATAACTTTTTGACATTTACATATAAATGAGTAGAAAACTGTCGAATTGAATGATCTACGTCTAAAAATGCAGAATGCATTGTGACATTAACAGATGCTAATACTAAAAAAAACACATCCGAAGATTGACTGATATGTGTTAACACAGAAACGTTATCTAATATGTTTCCTGCACTTTTCTTTAACCCAACCAGACTTGCTTCTCCTAAAATCTTTATCATCACTCTCAATTTGAAGATGCACATTAAGCCTCAGGTTCAGTCTTACATTAATATGCCATTTTTTCTGCTTCGTCATTCATTTCTAAATTGACAAGAGATTTATGTCTGCCGTTATGCTTCCTCTGCAAATATAATTTTATTGAAGCAGCAAAATTCAAAAACACTGTTATAGCCCATTTAATAGAAAAGACAGATACAGTGTTCTTGTACAAAATACAGCATATTGAAACATCTTCCTTATCACAATATCATTTTAATAAAGGTAATGTTGCATAGGGATACATGCAAAGTGTGTAACTATCATACACACACCTGGTCCGGTCACTGGTTCTAGCAGGGACACATTTGTGGGGAAAAAAATGGACTTTAGAAATAAAGTCATTGATTACATCAAATTTACTCACCGATGATTTCCTTTTGAATATGATATTGGAGATGGTAGGGTGACACTGGACTACTTCATCCACCAATAGGTAGCAGCAGTGTGAGACATCATCTCAGGTGTTTGTCAAGCCAAAAGGAGAGTACATTGGCTTCCTATTAAGTTATGGTTCAAGTTTAAAATCATCTTACTAACCTACAAGGTCCTAAACGGCATGGCTCCATCTTACATTAGTGAACTTATAGTACCTTATCAACCAAGCAGAACACTCCGCTCACAAAATGCAGGGCTGTTGGTGGTTCCTAGGATTTCAAAAAGTACAGTTGGAGGTAGAGCCTTTAGCTACCAAGCTCCAGTTTTATGGAATAAGCTCCCAGCTCAAGTGAGAGAGGCAGACAGTGTTCCTACATTTAAAGGGAGGCTTAAAGCATTCCTGTTTGAACAAGCTTATCAACAGGCCAGATAGAAACAGATTCAATTAGCTGATATAATTACTAGTTGGCTGCTAGATAGTAAAAGCTGGGGAAAGTATGGTACATTGGGGTTCTGTCCTCTAATTCTATCTACTATTCTCTGCCAGACTGCCTTGGCTCTTTCCCCGTACCCCCTACTCTAACCCTCTACCCTAAACCCCTGGCTTTCTATCTCATTCATTGTTCTCAATTGTCTGTTTATTTAGAATTACACTGCTAGTTGGTACAATACAATTCACATGTTGTCCACCTCTCTCCCTCCTCTCTGGGAGAGAGCCCCATCCAGGACTCTGCGTTCCTGTCCTGGGCATGGCCACACCGAGGAGACCTCCGCGCTTCTTCATCCCCGCTCCATCAGGATGAAATCCATCTACTCATCCCCGCCCTGGGCATCGCTGGGCTGAGGAGTCTCTGTTGTGTATTTGTGTTTATACATTCCTCTTTTTCTTGTGAAGCCCATTGAGACAGAAATTCTGTGATTTTGGGCTATACAAATAAAATTGAAATTGAATTACACCTAGGGTAGTTCAACAGTTGGCTGATGTGCCACCATAGGGACTTATCATTAAGTACACAACCCATCCAATGGTCCCTGTCCTGGGCGTCGCCATACTATGTAGACTTCTATGCTTGATCTACCATCCCGTTTCCATTGGGATGAAGCCCATCTACTGTTTTTTTTTTTCAGATATATAGCTGTAGAGTAGAAGAAGCAAGTATTTATTTTACAGTCTTGGACACATTGGCTCCTCCTCCCGGGGGTCTCTCTTTCATTTGGATCCCCATGAAGTATCTCCTTTTTTTTCCCCCACTGCTGTTTTTTTTTTTTTTTTTTTAGTTTTTCCTCACTGAGAAGAAGGGTCTAGCGCAGGGGTGTCAAACTCAGTTCCTGGAGGGTCGGTGTCCCTGCAGGTTTTCCATGTGTTCTTGCATCTACACACCTGATTCTGGTTAACGAGTCATTGTGCCAAATTTGATTGGCTGTTGATATTACTGTTTGTGCATCAGCTGTATTGAACCAGGAACACATGGAAAACCTGCAGGGACACCGGCCCACCAGGATCTGAGTTTGACACCCCTGGTCTTGTGGGTAAGTGTATGCTGGAATTGTTAATTTGTTTTTGTGTGTATACCTTTTTATTCTCCCTTTTTTGTTCTTTGTTTTTGTATTTGTTTTTTTTTTTTTTTTTCAATCCACACTTTGAAGTCTGTTCAGACAATTATTTTGTGGTTTTGGGCTATACAAATAAAATTAAATTGAATAATTACATCAAAGAAATGTTTAGATATTTGTGAAATTCAACAAAACAAATTTGTCAATTTTCCAAACATGGGAAAATCAGGATGCACAGTGACAGACTGTCCAGTACAGCAGTCCTACAGAAAGAAGGTTGCAGGTTTTTCACTGCAGAGGCTTCAGAATAGTTTCTCTGAAAAGTTTAAATGTTCCCACATGCATGCAGGGGATCTCTTACCCCCTCTCTCTCGCTAAAAACAACAACAACAACAACAACATTCACAGAAGGTTGACACATTAGTTTCATATTTTTTTTAGCATTTACAGTTTGCATAATTGTCCATCTCAGTTTTACCCTCTTGTAACAGACTAGCGATCTTTCAGGGTGTTCCCCCCATGCTCACTGATCCTGGACAAGAAGGGCTTTGACACCCCTGTAAATTAGAATTGAAGAAGTGGATCAAAAGATCATTTTAATGTACAGATTTATAAAATACTGCTTGTAAAACATTTCAAATAAAACACATGTTTCCTCCTCCTCCAGGTCAAGAGGAGCCAGATGGGGTCGTTCGGGCATCTGGTCAGAATGCCCCCCCCCTCGAGTACCTCGCGGGCGAGGTGTTTCGAGCACGTCCCACCGGGAGGAGACCAAGGGGCAGACCCCGGACCCGCTGGAGAGACTGTCTTATAACTGGCCGGGGAACGACTTGGGATCCTTACGGGTAAGCTGGAGGATGCAGACGGAACGGAACGGTCAGCTCTAACATAGTTTATAAAACACAATGAAATCTAAATGGCCACTGTGATAGCATTGATAGACTACTCTATCGGGGTCAGTGGTGGATGAAGTACTCACTTTTTGTACTTAAGTAAAAGTACAGGTAATTAGGCAAAAAATGTACTCACGTAAAAGTACCAATAAAAAAATCTTAAGTAAAAGTACAAAAGTAGTTGGTGTAAATTGTACTTTTTAAGTAAAAAGTAAAAGTATTTGATTATAATTCAAATGTTATTTTTTGGGCTATAGGGTGTCACCATGGTAACCAGGATAAAAACTCTGCAGGGTTGTGACCCCCCTCTCCGGCCTCTTTTGGTCCACAAAAATAAAATAAAATAGAATAAAAGGAAAGGGGACAAGTCAAGCTATCCTCTAGAAGGGCCAGTGAATGGGCCGCCCATATGCAGGAAAATGACACTTATTTTTTAAAATGTTTTGGGGGGGAGGCCCCCAGTCACTATATATTGGCTTTGTCAAAGCCCCACCCCTCTTTGGAAAATTATAGATTCGCCCCTGCTCTGTGTAATGATGGCTCAACATTTTATTTAGAACTAAACACAACGAATAATGATCTTCTGACTCCTTTTAATTTGTACTATATTTGATGTTAGGTTTTTGGCGCTGAATGAATGCGGAAAATGTTTCTCGATTCATTACTTCTTCTCCCGATCAACTGCTTCTTTTGATTTTGACGATGCGGCTTCAAGATCCGCTGAAAAACGTGTATTTTTCAAATTCCTGGACGAAAAAGTAACAAAACATGTAAAACACACTTTTAAAAAGTAGCGAAGTGAAAGTACATATATTTGCTCTAAAAATGTAGTGAAGTAAAAGTAAAAGTACCGGTCTTAAATTTGACTTAAGTAAAGTACAGATACACAATTTTTTTACTTAAGTAAATTACTAAAGTTCCACCACTGAATTGCAGGTGCTCACCAAATTATTTCTTCTTATATCATTTTTTCAATAAGAATTTATTTTCTACATACATTCTTTCTTCTTGAAATTTCTCAAAACATTTCGTCTTGTTTCAAACGTCTATTGTGTACTGTCTGTGAAATTGGATTTAGCACAGTTCTGTTTATTATCGTTTCCTCCCCACATAAATTGAACTTGGTAAAGCTGAAAATCCACTCCTTTCTACTCCTCCTCCTACCCTCCGCCTGAACTAGTTAGTCCTCTGAAACACATCTGTCAGCGCTTGCAGTCAACGGGAACTCTCCTTTGATCAAGTGTCATGCTGCATGGTACTTGCTGCTTTATGAAAATGGAAAGAAAATTCAATTATCTTTCCCTTTGTTGTTGCATATTAATTATGGTGAGAAGTGGAAGCAGAAATGGATAGTGTGACGATGGATTTAAATAGATTACAAGGCAACTGGGTGACCGTGTTAAGTGTGTTAAGTGAGGGTGTTTGCATGCTTGTTAAATGTTGGTTTTACACACATTTGTGAAGCTAAATTGTGAATGGATTAGAGAAACCTAATGGAGATAAATGACTGCGGAGAACATTTAGGTTAGATTTTCTATACCCAGATCAGGGGCCTCATTTACTAAGAATTGTGTAGATTGTAGGCTGAGTAAGCTTTTTTTGCTCAGGTTATGCACCGTAACTCTGGTTACATACCGTAAGCTTAATAAATCACATTAGCAACAAATCTCAGGCATGAACCAGCTCAAAATCTGTTCCACCCCGAACACACCTCTTCTTCTTCTCCTTTCGGCATTTCCCTTCAGGGGGCGCCACAGCAAGTCAGTTTCTTCCATCAAACCCTATCTGCTGTATCCTCTTCGGTCACGACAACTATCTTCATGTCTTCCTTCACTGTATCCATGAAACTCCTCTTTGGTCTTCCTCTAGTCCTCTTTCCTGGAGGTTCCAAATCCAGCATCCTTCTGCTGATGTACTCGGTCTCTCTCCTCTGCACATGTCTAAACCATCTCAGTCTTGCCTCTTGGACTTTATCTCCAAAACCTCTAACATGTGCTGTTCCCCTGATGTACTCATTTCTGATCCTGTCCATCCTGGTCACTCCCAGAGAGATCCTCAGCATCTTCATCTCTGCTACCTCCATCTCTGCTTCCTGTCTTTTCCTCAGTGCCACTGTCTCTAGACCAAACAGCATGGCGGGTCTCACCATGATTTTGTACACTTTTCCTTTCATTTTAGCTGAAACTCTTCTGTCACACATCACACCTGATACTTTTCTCCACCCGTTCCAGCCTGCTTAAACAGGCTTCTTCACCTCTTGTCCACACTCTCCATTGCTCTGGACTGTTGATCCTAGATACTTAAAATCTTCCACCTTCTTTATCTCTTCTCCTTGTAACCTCACTTTTCCATTTGGATCCCTCTCATTCACACACATGTACTCTGTCTTACTCTGACTAATCTTCATTCCTCTTCTTTCTAGTGCAAACCTCCACCTCTCCAGCTTTTCCTCCACCTCTTCTCTCCTCTCACTACAGATCACAATGTCATCTGCAAACATCATTGTCCATGGGGATTCCTTTCTAACCTCATCTGTCAGCCTGTCCATCACCATAGCAAACAGCAAAGCACTCGCCCCGAACACACCTCTAAAATTCTATATATGGATAATGCAAATGACAAAATGATCAAACGGAGATGCACAGTTACAAAATGAGTTCAAATGTAATGATTTGACAATATGCATTTTAGATTAGATTAGATTTACTTTATTGATCCCACACTTGGGAAATTTGTGCGTTACAGCAGCAACAAGAAAGAAAGAAATAGACAATATATATACAAGAAGGAAAATAAAAAATAATAAAATAATAAAATAGAAGGAATAATGTGACAAAACATTGAGATCAATACAGACTCTAAGTGCATAAGGAGGTTAAAAAAAAAAAGTGACTTATCTTAATCTTTTCAGTGATGTGGCCTAATTTTGGTGCTAGTCTTCAGACTTCCTTTTCTCAGCTCATTTTAGGTTTTCTCCACAAGTGCCAACTTTTCCGTTGTCTTATGATTTGTGCATGATTTGAGTTGTTTTAAACTTTTGCAACAGTCCATGCACTCCACCAATTTATGGATCACTCGACTTTCAATTCAATTCAATTTTATTTGCATAGCCCAAAATCACAGAATTTAACACAAATACACGGCAAGAAAAATAACTAACAAATGCTAACTAAACAAGACTAGCACATTTATGCCCCTAAATGTGCCCTAAACTAAGTGGGCGTTGGCGTAAGCGTGGATTTGGGTGTACGCACACTTGATTAATGCGGCCCTAGAACCCTTTTGTCTATTCCAGGGGTGTCCAAACTTTTTCACTTGCGGGCCACATTGAGTTTTAACGTTTGACAAGCGGGCTGGATCCGAGGGGGCGGGGGGGCGCGTGAGGTCATAGACAAAAAGTTTTTTAGAAAATCCTGGAGTCGCCCCTGAGAACAGGATCAAATGGATGGCAAGCTTTGGTAACCACTAGTTTAGACTGGTTAAATGGCGTGCTAGATTCTTTTTTCCTCCTTTTATTAATTGTCGCCATTTTAGAAAATTGAGGGGCTCACATACTAATTTGATGTTCCTATTTTAGCCTCTAGATGGCAGCATTTAGAACACGTAGGTAACAGCGCTGCTGCCCAATGTATTACGTAATTCTACACGCGGGCCAGGCGCTATTGATTTTATGACGGAGGCTGCGGGCTAGATGAAAATTGACAACGGGCCGGACTTTGGACATGTCTAGTTTATTCGGTTACATTAACGAACAACTTTAAGATTAGAAAGAAGACATGAGGCGTCATCTAGAGTTAAAAACATGTTTATTGAGCATGTAGACCTTTCGGTTCAGCCAGATGGCGGCACAGTATTTTGGTGAATAGCTCTACAGTCTCACAGTTAAAGGTCATTTGTCAGATCCTTGGCTGGGTTAGGCTTGGAACACTAAACTTTCTGAGTTGGGTTTGCATGTTCTTATTGGTTCGATTCATTGGTTCGATTCTAATGCTTGCTTCGGACAAGCATTAGAAAACAAATGGTTTGGCTTGCACACGGACAACCTGGTTCAACACACATGAAGGGGGGATGGGCCACCTGAATGTCTTATCTCTTTTTATCCCTCGTTCTGATGCTCTTTGTACAAAAAAACTAGAGTCCCATTTTCATGTCTTTGAAACTGACCCTTTTACGACTCATGACACCTCCAAATAAAGTTCCTTCCAAAATGGAGTTGAAGTTGAAAATGTATTTCCTTGAATGCTGTCTTCCTAAGTTAAGATATACATCCTGGAGAAAAAAAAAACAGTAAAGATCTGACACAGTCCGTGAGTATCTTCTCTACATGCCCGAGTTCTCTCAGAAATGTTTTTTCTGGATGGGAGGTTGTCATTCAGCAACGTCTAAGTTCTTGCAACGACTAGAAATGCTAAGCTGAATCCACACAAGACCTGGCTTGGACTTCTCTGAAGTTTGAATGAATCCTCTACAGAACCTAGATCTCTGCATTACTGAAGAAGTGTGAGAGATTTTCTTAGCAGGGTAATGGATCAAAGACATCCACTATCCAAAGAAGAATTTTGAAAAGTTTTTCAGGAAGCTATTTCTGTAGACGATTTAAAGAACTGACAAGAAAGTTTGTCTCAAAAGTTTGAGGTATATGTCAGACATTTTTCTCCTTATGTGGGGTGGAGCCTACACATCAAAGATTACCGTATTTTCCGCACTATAAGGTGCACCGCATTATAAGGCGCTACAGTAAAGGCTGGGGTTACGTTATGAATTCACTAAATGGTGCTGCAAAACAAAAAACAGTCAGATAGGTCAGTCAAACTTTATTAACAATTACAATTCTGTTTTTACTCCCAAAATCAATAAACAGCTGTTTTATTATTTTCTCCGAGATAAAGTATTAGTATTTTTGTGACACAGTTTATCTTCCATTGGAGATAAACTCTGTTTAGTCTTACTTACTTGGCGCAGCGCATTCTCTTGCTTCCTCCACTTCCTCACCATTGATTTGTTAATGTTAAACTCTCTCGGTGCGGCTCTATTCCCGTGTTCTACTGCGTGACCGATTGCCTTGATTTTAAACTCTGCGTTGTAACAGTGTCTCTTGGTAGGAGCCATTTCTTTACAAAAACACAAAAATGGAAATAGGTGTGTTCGAGATGACACAGGCGGACACAGTTCTGATCGGCGCAGATCAGTGCGTGTTATGACTGGCTCAAGGCCATAACAAAAAGGGAGACCACAACGGAGGTAAGGTGCGCAAAAGTAAATATTTATTAAACAAAGATAAGTAATATTAACAAAAAATAAGAGTATGAGGTGTGAGTATGGGAAGATCAGTGGCGTAGGTGGTGTTGTGTGAGTGAAGAGCAGGTGTATGGGTGCGATATGAATGTGGTGCGTAAAAGAAAAGACAAACTCAAATGTGCATGGGCGAAGGCGAAGGAGCAGGAGCAGGAGCAACCAGCACGGGAGTGCGAGGAGGAGAGAGCAGAGGAGCCGACCCCGAGAAGGCACATGTTGGTGCCTTATATAGTAGCTCCAATCAGGCAAGCAGAACCAGGAACACCTGTGCACAAATAGGAGCGGCAGAGGGAAACCACAACAAGATGCCCCCTTATGGCCAGGGCCGTAACACCCCCCCCCTACAAGAAAGGGACCCCACTAAGGGACCCGTACATAAAAAGTGAAGGTGGGCTTACATTAGCAAAACTAGTCAAGCAGAGTCAGCTCACAAGATCCAACAGAAAGCTTTAGCCTTTACACTAGATCAACAGAAATAATACCTAATGTTGCTGGGTGGCCCCGGGACAAGGGGAAAACCACCGTGCCGTCCCAGAACAGCAGAACACGGTGGGGTGAAGCCAATGGCCTCCTCAAAATGTTACACAGCCCGAGAGAGTGCATCCGCCACGATGTTATCTCGGCCTTTGACGTGCTGTATGTCCAAGGAGTAAGCCTGAAGATGGAGAGCCCAACGTATGAGCCGCTGGTTAGGAGTCCGCAGACTGGCCAGAAAGGTAAGAGGGTTATGGTCAGAAAAAACAACAACGGGCCCAGACCCGATGTAGACACCAAAATGCTGGAGCGCCCATATCAACGCCAACGTCTCCTTTTCTATAACAGAATAATTGACCTGGTGTTTATTAAATTTTTTAGAAAAGAAACAGACCGGCCTCCGGATCCCCGCATCATCAGCCTGCAATAACACAGCACCTCCCCCAACCAGGCTAGCATCCACCTCAATCAGAAACGGCCTATCCCATTTTGGAGCTGCCAATACAGGAGAGTTTGTTATGAGACCTTTCACTCTCTCAAACGCTTTTTGGCACATCTCTGACCAAACAAATTCAACACCACCCTTTAACAGGTCAGTGAGTGGCGCAACCACAGAAGAAAAATTTGGACAAAAACATCTATAAAACCCAACCATCCCCAGAAACCTCATTAGGTCTCTTTTAGTCGCAGGTACTGGATACTGATCAACTGCTTGCACTTTGGCACGCATAGGTTTGACTGTCCCCTGACCAACCACACGGCCTAAATATACGACAGTGGCTTTCGCAAACTCACATTTGGCCAAATTTATTGTTAACTTTGCTCTAGACAAACGCCCAAAAACTTCTCCAAGTCTGTAAAGATGTTCATCCCATGTATCAGAATAAACTACCAGGTCATCCAAGTACACAGCACATCCATCCAGGCCGCGGACAACTATGTTCATTAAACGCTGGAATGTCGCTGGCGCGTTTCTTAAACCAAAAGGCATGACATTATAAGAGTATAGACCACTTGGTGTGATGAAGGAAGCCACTTGTTTAGCACGTGCAGTCAATGGAACTTGCCAATACCCCTTCAATAAATCCAACTTTGTCACAAACCTCGCCCCTCCCACCTGGTCAACGCAGTCCTCCATCCGCGGGAGCGGGAAAGAGTCGGGCTTAGTCACAGAGTTTACTTTACGAAAATCTGTACAAAACCTAGGTGTATTATCAGATTTCGGAACCAACAGGCACGGAGAAGACCAACTAGAATCAGAGGGAAAAGCAATGTTATTTTCAACCATATATTGGACTGCGTTGTCAAGTAAACGTCTCTTCTCTGGATGGACACGATAAAAACGCTGTCTAATAGGTTTTGCATCACCGACATCAATATCATGCGTTAGGACATTTGTACACGACGGCGTGTCGCTAAACAAACAAACATAGTCCTTAATCAATTTAACCAACTGGAACCTCTTTGAGCCATCCAAATATATCAATGAATTTTCCAAATTCAACAAGGAATCCGTATTTTTCAAGCGACCCGTCACCAACGCCTCATCCGGATCTGGTGGCTCATCTCCCAGCTCTGCCACAACTGAGGAAGACACAGATAAACACTGAGGGTGAATTTCAGACTTTCCAACATTCACAGAATCACGTGACAAATAAGGCTTTAACAAATTAACATGACTAAGTTGTGTTTTAGACCTTCGTTCAGGAGTAGAAATCATATAATTTAGATCAGAAAGTTTTTCAGCCACAACATATGGACCGGAAAATTTGGCTTGGAATGGTGACGTAACCAAGGGCAACAGGGCCAACACCTGATCACCAGGGAGAAACTCTCTGTACGCAGTATGGCGATCATAAAGCTTTTTCATTTTACCCTGCGCACCCGCCAACCTCTCTTTAGCTACTTCCTGAGCCTTGTACAACTTATACCTAAAACCATTCACAAAGTCAAGTAAGCTACTTGGTGGATCTGACTCCGTCCAGTTGTCCCTCAAAAGCGCCAACGGGCCGCGAACTCTATGGCCAAAAACCAGATCGTTAGGACTAAACCCTGTACTTTCTTGGACCACCTCGCGCGCTGACAACATCATCCAGGGCAGAGCCTCCTCCCAATCTCCCTGCATCTGGACACAAAAAGAACGGAGCATTGACTTCAGAGTTTGATGAAACCTTTCCAAAGCACCCTGACTTTGAGCATGATAGGCAGAAGACAGATTATGTTTTATTTTTAACTGTTTCAAAACCTGTGCAAACAACTTTGAACAAAAATTAGACCCTTGATCAGTCTGAATTACACGTGGAAGTCCGAAAACAGAAATAAATTGAGTTAAAGCACGTACTACATTCCTCGCAGTAATACTGCGCAAAGGAAACGCAGCTGGATATCTAGTACTTTGACACATTACAGTCAACAAATACATTGCACCTGATTTAGCTGGAGGCAAAGGGCCAACACAGTCTATAAGTAAATGCTCAAATGGCTGACCAATAGCAGGAATCGGATTAAGTGGTACAGGTTGTAATACTTGGTTTGGTTTACTGGTCAACTGACATGTGTGACAAGACTTACAATATGCCGAAACATCTCTTTTCAGACGTGGCCAAAAGAAATACCTCATAACACGATCATAGGTTTTCCTGACCCCAAGATGTCCGCACTGGTCGTGAGAAATCTGTAATACAGCATCACGAAACTTTAAAGGCACAACAACCTGGAAAACAGGATCACCAACAAAACTTTCAAGTTGTGGAGTCCATTTTCTCATCAGCAAATCATCATGAATAAAATAACATTTAGGACGAACTCTAACCTCAGTTGAAGGACAAACCATATGTAGAAGTTCTTTTAACGTACCATCAGCCTTCTGCTCCTGTACAAGCTCACTGTGAGAGATTGACCAAGGAGGAACAGGCACTAAAAAATTACAACTAGTGGCAGGATCAACTTCCTCACCTTTAGTTTTTAACTTAGCGGACCTAGTAACTACACACGCACTAAACACCTCAGGAAACTGAACTTCACTTTGATCCGGACTACTAACGCATGGTTCTAATGTCACCTGGGCAGGAGGAGGGACGTCAGCCCAGACCCTACTACCTGCGATGTCATTACCCAAGATCATAGAGACACCATCCACTGGTAAAGCTGGACGCACCCCAACACAAACTTCCCCCTGAAAGAAATCACAAGACAGAATCACCTTGTGTCGTGGTACATTTAAAACATTAAGGCCCATTCCCACAACAGGAATAGAGGGGCCAACTGAAGTCTGCTCAGAAAAAGGAAGCGCTGAGGCTACAATAAATGAATCAACTGCTCCAGTGTCACGCAAAATTTTGACGCGCACACGTTCATCACCCTCCACAAGAGAAACATAGCCCTCTGTAATGAACGGCAGAAAAGATTTTAACTCCGGTGCGACCTCACACACCCCAGACACAGTAGTACTCACGACAGAACCAGTACACAATGCAGGTTTACGTTCAGGAGAAATCCGCCTAGCTTGAGGTTTTAATTTACAACAGTCTCTTTTCCAGTGTCCTCGCTTATGACAGTAATTACAAATTTTATCTAAATCGCGCAATTGTTTTCCACTTTTATTCTCTGTATCAGGCCACTTCTTCGACTCATAATGAAAAGATCCATTACGCGCACTATTACTCATAGAATGTGTCAGAAAAAAGTCGTCTGCGAGCGCAGCGGCTTCAGCAACAGTTTTAACTCCACGCTCACCAACGTACACAGAAATATTGTCAGAAATTGAATTTTTGAACTGCTCCAACAATATAAGTTCTTTTAAGTCATCCAATGTTTTAACGCCTGCAGAAGAACACCAACTCTCAAAATGTGTTACCAAATCACGCATAAACTCCAAATGTGATCTATCTCCACGTCTCCAACTCCGAAAACGCTGTCTATATGCTTCAGGAACAAGCTCATAAACTTTCAACACAGCACCTTTAACATCTGAATACCTAGCGCTGTCAACATCATGCAACGCTGAGAACGCCTGTTGCGCTTTACCAGTTAACACGCACTGCAACATCAAAATACTAGTCTGTTCAGACCAACCTCGAGCATCCGCTAAACGTTCAAACAAACAGAAAAAGGTCTCTGGATCTCTCTCATTAAACTTAGGAACAAGCTTTAAATCATTAAGCTCATCTCTACTCACATGCGCTCCTGACGCACGCTCATTACCAGACGAATCAAGCCTACCTTCTCTGATCAACGCTAGCCTTTGACTTTCAATTTCAAGTTTTGCCATTTCTACCTGATGTTTCATTAACTCCAATTCTTTTTGTTGCTCAAAAGTTAAACCAGTGGCACTTGATACAAACGCTGAGGCCACACCAACAGGCTGCGCTACCTGCTTCAAAACGCCCAACTCAAATAATCTAACTTTCAAATTATCTTTAACAATACTCTTAATTCTTTTCGTATCACCGATATCAACTTTAAAATGCTCTGCAATCATAATCAACTGCTTCTTAGTGCAGTGGTCCAAACCTTGTTCACACGGTGATTCAACAAAATCCTCCACTAACTCATCCATGGCTACAAACAAACAAGACTAAGTGAAAGTGATAGCGTAGCAATGTACACAAAAAGAAGATCAGAAATCCCGCTATCTACCTAACCAAAAAAATCTTACAAACTCACCCCTAGTCTTCGGGAAGCGTGGCGATGGGTTCTTATGCGCCAAATACCGCTGGCACGGGAGAACAACCAGCACGCTGGCGATTCCCCGTAACCACGGCGCGCTCCCGAGCCGACGTAGGGAGAGGGGAAGAGGGAAGCTTCGACCCGCTCTTAACTTCCACACTAAAAGTTTTAAACCGCAGTGAATCCCCTAATGAGAAACACCGCCAAACCTACAAGGGATTTCCCACCTCTTAGCGCTAGTGCACATTACAAGTCATACACTTACCTTCTTGTCCAGATAACAGCCGCAGCTGACAAACGCCATGGAGAGACAAAAACTCCCACCTCGCTCCAAACACGCACCAACACGGGTACGAGACAAACCTCCTGAGTCTCCCAAAGAGCGCAACTCTAATCCAAATAAGGATATTGACGTCACGGGAAATACCCCGAATTACACGCCCATCAGACGCACGCACAACTTCAGTCACAAGATCCTGAATACTCACAAGGAACAGCTGTGCCAAATGCGTAAAACGCTCAACCAAAACCGGCTTTTTAACCAAAACACGGAAAATACAAACAAAATCCACTAAACCAAGGCAAACGCGGATTCTAAACATCCCGGACGAGCCCCCATTTTGTTATGACTGGCTCAAGGCCATAACAAAAAGGGAGACCACAACGGAGGTAAGGTGCGCAAAAGTAAATATTTATTAAACAAAGATAAGTAATATTAACAAAAAATAAGAGTATGAGGTGTGAGTATGGGAAGATCAGTGGCGTAGGTGGTGTTGTGTGAGTGAAGAGCAGGTGTATGGGTGCGATATGAATGTGGTGCGTAAAAGAAAAGACAAACTCAAATGTGCATGGGCGAAGGCGAAGGAGCAGGAGCAGGAGCAACCAGCACGGGAGTGCGAGGAGGAGAGAGCAGAGGAGCCGACCCCGAGAAGGCACATGTTGGTGCCTTATATAGTAGCTCCAATCAGGCAAGCAGAACCAGGAACACCTGTGCACAAATAGGAGCGGCAGAGGGAAACCACAACAAGATGCCCCCTTATGGCCAGGGCCGTAACAGTGCGCAATGCAAGCTGGTTAGGTTTTGCATTCAAAAACTAAATAACTAAAACTTACCGCAGTTGCGACAGCTGTTGTAGCTCAATATTAATCCATATGTAAGGTGCTTCGGGTTAAAAGGCGCATCGTGAACTTTAGAGAAAATTGAAGGTTTTTAGGTGCGCCTTATAGTGCGGAAAATACGGTAATACAATAAATTACTGGTTTGGATATTTGTCCATGCCCCATGATGCCTGTTCCACTGGGACGAGATCCCAGGGAAAGCTTGTCACCTGGAGGCACTATTTCTCCTGATTGATCTGGAATAGGACCCCATGACCCAACCCTGCATGAAAATATATTGATGGATGAACTACTTACTGATTGCTAGCCATGTTCACCACAGGTCAACAAATCACAACTATTTTCTTGTTTTACTTGACAACATGGAAAAAAAGCAATGTGACTGATTCTTGAAAGCAGTGAAAAAATACAAAAAATGGGTGTCACAATGGAAAAGTCTGAAATTCAAACTTTGAACAATAAGTTATTTTATGCTGACCCTTGAATTTTCTTCCTCTCCCACAAAAAAAAATGCTTTTGTGTGACTTTTTATACAGTAGAGGAGTGCAGAATTTTTCTGAACAGCATTTGCACTTTTTTGGGGTTTTGGGTATTGCTGTTTTAGGGACATTTTCAAACCAACATAAGTCAGAAAACTTTCAGTCTACCATTAAAATTCCTTTTCTTGTTTTTTAAGCGTGTTGGCATGCTGGTTTCACATAACACATGAGAATTTATTACTACTTTCAGAGACAGTGCCGTGCTTTGATTTATGACTTAACAAATACCGTCAGTCTTATGACTCATGTGAGTTTCATTTCTTTCTTATTAACTTGTTGTAAAACAAAGATTTATGCAAACAGTTGGAGGTTTCTGTGAAACTCTGCGTTTTGCCCAGAAGCGATAATGCTTTATACGTCTTGCCGTTAAACCTCTTAATCCAAGAGGTTTCGTTCATTGCCGAGTTCAATGGTGTCAGCGCCAACATTTTTAAATTGGAAAAACGGGGGAAAACATTTCTTTTGGTTAAAGAGTTGGAGTAAAACTAGCCTCAGAGGGTCTTAGATTCTTGACATAGGAATGGGATTTGGACTGTTTATGCTCGTTGTCTTCTGGTAGATCGGGGACAGCACGGACATCAACGACACAAGGACAAGTATGCTGCCTAAAACCAGTTGGCTATTTTGTATAACAAGTTGAGCCAAGACGTGGTGGAGAAGGTGGAGACATAGGGCCCAGACACATCAAATCAGCTCATTGCAGATAATCAGGGGTTACGGAGAGGCACATCCGAGTGGCAGGGGAAATAAAATCTGACCGCCAGGGTTCCCGGCGTTGGCTGCCACCCATCTCCTCTTTCACCCGACCCCTATAGCCCCTCCTGCAGGTGGTGAGTCCGCTGGAAGGGCATCCCATGTCACTTGTTCGGGCTAAGCCCGGCTGGGCCCCATGGCTAAAAGCCACCAGCCGCTCACTCTTGTGCCCCACCCTCGGGCCTGGCTCCAAGGACGGACCCCAGTGACCCGCGTCCGGGCAAGGGCAACTTGGCCATGTTTGGTAACTTCATAGGGGTATTTTGAGCCACGCTTTGTCTGGCCCCTCACCTAGGACCTGTTCGCCTTGGGTGACCCTACCAGGGGCATTAAGCCCCAGACAACAAAGCTCCCAGGATTTTTGGGGCACGCAAACCCCTCCACTAAAATCAACAAGGTTTGCCGACATCCTGCCGACAACGCCAATTTATTACCGGTGGCCGAGTGGTAACAAAAAGATTTCTTTGCAGGTTCTGTTTCGCAGGGAGACCACACTCAGGGTATAGTTCAAACATTCATTTAATTCCAAGACAGCTCTTCACAATATTCAACCACACTCCTAGTTTACCTTCTACAACTGACAATTCAAATTACCAACAGTACTAACGCTCCGAGCGCCTTTGTTATATTTAAAATATACATCAACCGCTTTTAAACTGTCAGCCTCCATAACGCAACAGTCGTTGCTGTCATGGTAACAATTTATTTAATTTTTTCAAGTTCGGCAAGCTAGATTAGTAGTTTGCCCATGCCTGGGCTACACAAACAAAATTTACCAATGAACAGTCATAAAACCAATTTTTATTTCTTAAGTTATTATTCTACTCTAGTTGTGTTTTTTTGTTTTCTTTCATCGTCCTCCCTTACTGTTGTTTTGGGTTATTAAATGAAGTTGAAATAATCTGAAGAGAGCTTTCTTAACTTCACACTGATGTGCCATTGTGTCCTTAAGTATCACCATTCATCCTGAAGCCTTTTATGTGAAGCCACTAATCAATATTTGCTCCTTTCTCTGCGTAGAGTTTTTAGACAGGTTTAGACTGTAATAACAGGGAAGAAACTAAGTTATCGAAAAGTAATTCAAACTTGGCCCGAGGCAACCAAACTATTTGACATCTTTGATTATTCAAAGAAGAATCCTTGAAAGAAAAAAGATAGACTTTATCACTCTGTTCTAACTTAGTTTTACTGGGTTAGATTGAAAGAGAATTGAGTAAAAATGTCTTCCATTCTTTTCTAAATGCCTGTTTGACACTTTTAAACTGAGGGGTAGTTCTGGGTTTTGGTATAATGGACCCATGGGCATACAGTATGAGTTTTAATCAGTGGTGGATGAAGTACTCACTTTTTGTACTTAAGTAAAAGAACAGATAATTAGGCCAAGAAAATACTTAAGTAAAAGTACCAATAAAAAAAAAATCTACTTAAGTAAAAGTACAGAAGTAATTGGTGTAAATTTGACTTTTTAAGAAAACTGTAAAAGTATTCGATCATAATTCAAATGTATTTTTTGTGCAGTTGGGTCACAAATAAATACTCTGCAGGGGCATGTCCCCCCCCCCCCCCCCCCCCCCCGCCTCTTTTGGTCCACAAAAAAAAAAAAAAAAAAAAAAACCCAGAAAGGAAAGGGGACACGTCAAACTATTCCCTAGCAGGGCCAGCAAATGGGCACCAAAATGCAGAAACGTTACACTTATTTTTTAAAATGTTTTGGGCCAATGTTTTGGGCCATTGACAAAGCCAATACAGTCGCCCTGTATTGGCTTAGTCAAATGACCTCATGCCCCGCCCCCATTAGAAAATCCTGGATCCGCCCCTGCTCCGTGTAATGACTGCTCAACTTTTTATTTAGAGGTAAACACAACAAACAACGATCTTCTGACTCTTTTTATTTGTTCTATATTTGATGTTAGTTTTTTGGCGCTGAATGAATACGGAAAATGTTCACTCTCAATTTCTGATTGGTCCTCGATTCATTACTTCTTCTCCCGATCAACTGCTTCTTTTGATTTTGGCGATGCGGCTTCAAGATGCGCTAAAAAAACTGTGTATTTTTCAAATTCCTGAATGAAAATGTAACAAAAAATGTAAAACACATTTTTAAAAAATAGTGAAGTAAAAGTACAAACATTTGCTCAAAAAATGTAGTGAAGTAAAAGTAAAAGTACCGGTCTTAAATTTTTTACTTAAGTACAGTAACAAAGTACATTTACTTCGTTACGTTCCACCACTGGTTTTAATTAAAACTAACTCAGCAAGACAAGACTTTTGTCTATTGTAATTTGATTCCTAATTGAACAGAAACTAAGTACTGAGATCACGTTTGTGAGACCGTTCCAGATACAAACGATAGTTTCTTTCATTTATCTGTTTGAGTAGACAGGTTGATTGATTGAAATTGCAATTTTTAGGACAGCCCCAGCAATCAAAATGTCAAATCTGGTACTCGCTGGGTTGCTTTATTGTTTGTTGGGAGGTTACGCAGACATGTTGGAATGTGTTTTTTGCATCTTACTCAACCTGATCCATCTTTTAAATAAACATCCTTGTTGCCTGAGGCCTGGTTGCCATGGAGGTCAGATTCAGGTCTGCAGACTTCTGACTCCAAAGCTTTCTGGGAGACATAATGCCGTGCCAAAGCTGACTAAGCTGTACGTTAGCCGTTTTTAATGAAGATTTCTCTTTTCTGTTTTTGCGTTCTTTCCTTCTTTTACTTTCAAGGGTCTTCTGCTGAATGTCCCAGGTGATTGTGGAGTCATTGTAATCACTCGAGGGAGACACATGGTGATTTAGTTTAATTTAAACAAGCACACTTTGCTAAGTTCTTGGCTGAGTTTGATTGGGTTCTTTCCTTGTTCTCATTGTTTCGATAATTTGATTTATTATCGTAATCATTCCAAGGCATCAACATGTGACGTTAACTTTTTACTGGGAGGTTGGCTCGACAATTAACCTTGGCCTCTGTGGAAATAAAGAACTGTGCTTACATAACACATTGTGATTGCCAAGGAAGTGCATTTAACTGGAATTAGAGTGTTTGAATTGAGGAAAAACATTTGCTATTAAATGATTAAAGATGTTTTAAAAAGCATAGACTCAGCGTTTAGAAGTTACCCCATTTTGGAGGTTTTAAATAATATACAGTCAGTTAGCCACTTTGTTAACCGTCTATCCCTTGCGGTGGTGCCGGAGCCCATCCCGGCTGATTCAAGCCGAGGGCCAGGGTACACCCCGAACAGGTCGTTAGTCTGTCGCGGGAAAATATACAGTAAATTTATATACTGTAATTTCTGCACTTTAAGGTGCACCGCAACATAAGGCGCTACAGTAAAGGCTGGGGTTACGTTACGCATTCACTAAATGGTGCTGCGCTAAAGGGAATGTAAAAAAAAAAAAAACAGATAGGTCAGTCAAACTTTATTAACAATTACAAAAAAGCTTTTTGTTTTTACACCCAAAATGAATAAACAGCTGTTTTATTATTTTCACCGAGATAAAGTATTAGTATTTTCGTGACACAGTTTATCTTTTAACTTGCTTTTTTCCCACGGAAACTCTGTATAGTCTTACTTACTTGGCGCAGCACATCCTCTTGCTTCCTCCACTTCCTCACCATTGATTCATTGATGTTAAACTCTCTCGCTGCGGATCTATTCCCGTGTTCTACTGCGTGACCGATCGCCTTGAGTTTAAACTCTGTGGTGTAACAGTGTCTCTTGGTAGAAGCCATTTCCGGGTCTTTCCACAAACACACAAATGGAAATGAAACGCCTTTTCATATATCCCAGCATGCACCGCGCACTACTTCTTCTACGGGGGAAATGGAGTCGGCGGCTGCTTACCGCAGTTGCGACACCTGTTGTAGCTCAGTAGTGATCCATATATAAGGCGCTCCGGGTTAAAAGGCGTATCGTGGACTTTAGAGAAAATTTAAGGTTTTTAGGTGCGTCTCATAGTGCGGAAAATACGGTAAATCGGCTTCTAGCTTATGCTTTTATAACAGAAGATAAATTTGTTTGGTTTGATCCTTTCTTTTTGGCGAAAAAAAATTTTCTTGTCTTTTTTTAATTTTTATAGTTCAACCGTCATAAACCAATGAGAACATTCACTATTGATAAGGGAGCAGGTTTGCAACTTCTCACCAACTTTCCCTGATTGTGTGAGAACAGAAAATGAAAACACGTGCTTCTTCATCAGGTGCCATATATTATACGTATATAGTGTTGTTGTTTTCATTTTAGAAATCTGCGCCGCTAGCAAATGATACTATAGCTGATTTGAAATTCCTTTTATTTAAATTAGGATAACATTAGTTTGATTTTTTTTTTTTTTTTAACGTACTATATTCATTCCTCAATGGGGACATTTTTGTGCTGCATTAAACCGCAGCCGGCTGCCATGACGCCGCCAATGGCGGGAGAAAAAGGTACTAGGGCAAACATTCTACCACTGAGCTATCATCTCCTCCATATTATAAATAATTAATTTCATTTAAGAATTAATTAAAAGGAATTAAAATTAAAACAGATAATGGCCGCGTGGTTAGAGCGTTCGCCCGCGGACCGGAAGGTCGCGGGTTTGCGTCCCACGGAGAGCACGTCTAGGGTCCTTGGAGAAGACACCTAACCCCCGCTTCTCCCACCATTGGCGCCGTTGAAGGGCAGCCTGCTGCGGTGTAAGGAGTGCAGCAAACAAATTTCCCCGGTGAGGGATGAATAGAGTAATTAATTTAATTTAAAATTAATGCAATACTTTTTAAAAATTCTTGTTTTCAAATTAATAGAAATACTTGAACCCTTTCTCGTTGAATCCTTGCCGTGTTTTGCCACCTACTTCATGTCGTCCCCACAATTTGCAAATTTATTTACAAAAAGAGCAATGTTTCTAAAATCTTGTGAAAGGTTAAAGATGTGTTTTTAGTCAGGATTTAGTCAAACTAAGCTAAGCTCAACCACATCACATTAAATTTTACTGCTTCTTTTACAACAAACTGTAAAAAGTGCTCTTGAGACCAAAAATGAAAAAAAAAAAAAAAAACAAAGCTCAAAAAGTGATTGTACACAAAACTTTATTTGGACTGAGAAACACATAATCTCGACGATGAGGTTCAGAACTCTTGTTTTTATACGTGGAGTTTGCATGTTCTCCTCATGTGTGCAAAGGTTTTCTCCAGAAATTCTGGATCCTTCCCACCCTCCAAAAACATTCATTTTAGGCTCATTGGCCGCTACAAAATCGTCCCGAGCAATGAGTGCAGGTGGATGGTTGTCTGTGTGTGTATGGCTTCGCGACACACTGGTGACCTGTTCAGGGTGTACCCTGCCTTTCATCTTGAATCAGCCGAGATAGGCTCCGGCACTGCTCGCAGACCCGCTAGGGATGGACATTTCAGAAGATGAATGAAAACACATAATCCTGCTTCTTTTTTTGTATTTGTATGACAGTCTCTTTTTCTCTTCAAACCATCAGAGGAGAGTTGGTTTGAGCACCCAGAAAAAGGGGAAGCTGGTTTGACTATTTCTGTTCCAGGAACACCTCATCCTCAATGAGGATCAACCAGATCCATTCTTCTGGATGAGCTGGACGATAAGACCTGAGCAAAGAAAGATTGGTCTTCTCTTCTAAGACAATACGACAGTACACATTTAGACACTTCAAATGTCCCTATCAGTTTGCTATAATTCCATTTGGTAGATGTTTGTTTCTGTTCGCTTATTTATTTTCATTCTATTTTTCTGGGAAATGTACGATGCCACCATGATAAGTTATTAAGTGACTTTTGGACTGTCTGGTGCCAGTAAATTAAGGAAATTGAGAGAATTATTTAAGCTGATGTGCCATCCTGATTATAGTACTCATCTACCTTACAAGCTGAAACATTTGATTTAGTTTAGGAGGGGTAAACTTCAAAAGCTACAGCTTCCTCATTTAAAAAGAATGGTATTCATTATTTAAGTTTAAAGCCCCAGCAGCGAAAATATGCTTGGATATTATTAATGAGGAATCTTTTGGCAAATTATTTCCGGCTAAGACAGTGGTGAGGTGTGCTGTAGGTGAGACAGAGGAGTTCAGTGTGAGGGTGGGACTGCACCAAGGATCTGCTCTGAGGCCTTTGCTGTTTGCTATGGCGATGGACAAGCTAACAGATGAGGTCAGACAGGAAAACCCCATGGACAATGATGTTTGCAGATGACATTGTGATCTGTAGTGAGAGGAGGGAAGAGGTGGAGGGAAAGCTGGAGAGGTGGAGGTTTGCACTAGAAAGAAGAGGAATGAAGATTAGTCAGAGTAAGACAGAGTACATGTGTGTGAATGAGAGGGATCCAAATGGAAAAGTGAGGTTACAGGGAGAAGAGATAAAGAAGGTGGAAGATTTTAAGTACTTGGGATCAACAGTCCAGAGCAATGGAGAGTGTGGAAAAGAGGTGAAGAAGCGTGTGCAGGCAGGCTGGAACGGGTGGAGGAAAGTATCAGGTGTGATGTGTGACAGAAGAGTTTCAGCTAAAATGAAAGGGAAAGTGTACAAAACCGTGGTGAGACCGACCATGCTGTTTGGTCTAGAAACAGTAGCACTGAGAAAAAGACAGGAAACAGAGATGGAGGTAGCAGAGATGAAGATGCTGAGGATCTCTCTGGGAGTGACCAGGATGGACAGCATTAGAAATGAGTACATCAGAGGAACAGCACATGTTAGAGATTTTGGGGATAAAGTTCGAGAGGCAAGACTGAGATGGTTTGGACATGTGCAGAGGGGAGAGAGAGAGAGAGTACATCGGAAGAAGGATGCTAAATTTGGAACCACCAGGAAAGAGGACTAGAGGAAGGCCAAAGAGGAGGCTCATGGATACAGTGAATGAAGACATGAAGATAGTTGGTATGACCGAAGAGGATGCAGCAGATAGGGTTGGATGGAAGAAACTGACTTGCTGTGGCGACCCCTGAAGGGAAATGCTGAAAGAAGAAGAAGAAGATTGATCTGGATCAGAATTTTAATCCTATTTTTTCAATTCAATTCAATTTCAATTCAATTTTATTTGTATAGCCCAAAATCACAGAATGTCCGTCTCAATGGGCTTCACAAGATTTGCTTTTATCTCTTTTTTTTTTCATACCGGTGTTTTAATGACCTGGATATCTAATTAAAATTAGTCAATGGAAATGTATTTGAACAATTTTTTTTTAAAAAAACCTGTGAAATAACGATCAATCATCCATATTTGTGTTGCTCAATCATTTGTATGTGCACAGGCAGATGAGCGCTGAGAGTAAAATCTTGAAGAGAAACACATCATATTCTGTCCTAACAGAGCACATAACAGTTTCAGTGTGAACAAAAGCATGTTCTCAAGGGAGCAGGTCTCCTCTGCATGCATAAATGGCTTCCTCCGAGCCTGGATTAAGCTGTCAGTCAACCTCCCAAACTCACAACAACTTTAAACCATCATTTTCCGAGTTGACGTGATCTGTTGGAAGTGTGAGGTGAATGAAATATGTTGTCTTTTTGTTTGTTATTGGGAAAAGTTAATATGAGAATGACTAAATGCGTTACAATTATCTACTGTAAAAAAAAAGTCATGTGCAATAAAACCCTCTTCTAGGGATTGTTGTTTTTGGCAGCCATCTAAGTTTTTGTTTTAGTCTTCGTCTTTGGAGGAATATTAATTTAAGTTTTAGTCACGTTTTCATCATATCTTTATATTTTTGTTTTAGTCACGTTTTAGTCGACGAAAACCCGAAAGAGTTTTCGTCTAGTTTTCGTCAGGGAAGACTTAGAACGTTTTTAGTCTTGTTTTAGTTCCGTTCCCCATCTTCCGCTTGTTCCAGGGTCGGGTCGTGGGGGCAACAGCCTCAAACGGGCAGCCCAGGCCTCTCTCTCCCCGGCTGCATCCTCCAGCTCACCTGGAAGGATCCCATGTCGTTCCCCGGCCAGCTGTGAGACATAGTCTCTCCAGCGGGTCCGGGGTTTCCACCCTGGTCTTCTCCCGATGGGACGTGCCCGAAACACCTCGCCTGCGAGGCGCTCGGGGGCATCCTGACCAGATCCCAGAACCACCCCATCTGGCTCCTCTCGACCTGGAGGAGGAGCGGCTCAACACCGAGCTCCTCCCAGATGGCAGAGCTCCTCACCCGATCTCTGAGTGAGAGCCCAGCCACCCTGCGGAGGAAGCTCATTTGGCCTCTTGTACCCGCGATCTCATTCTTTCGGTCACCACACACAGCTGGTGACCATAGGTGAGGGTTGGAACGTAGATCGACTTGAAAATCGAGAGCTTTGCTTTTCGGCTCAGCTCTCTCTTTATCACGACAGACCGATGCAGCGTCCTGGTTATTGCTGATGCCGCACCGATCTGCCTGTCGATCTCCCACTCCATCATTCCCCCATTCGTTTACAAGACCCCGAGATACTCGAGTTCCTCGGCTGCCCAAGCTAGTTTTAGTGTAAAAAAAAAAAAAATTCTTACTTTAACAATCATGTCTTTATTTCTGAGAATGATGCAGGTTATTTGTTAAAAAAAAAACTCTGCCGAGCTTTAACTTGCGCAAAACAGCGAACATTGTAAAACAACATAAAATAAATAGAAATTCTTCAGTGAAGGAGGAACGTTGTAACTTATGCATACTTAAAAATGACACTTCTTAAAAACCCTGTAAACAAAGTAAACATTGGAATGCATTTAAAGCAGTCATTAGCGCAACCAAGCTAACTAGGAAGTTAGCAGCGCTGAAAAGCTAGCGTTAGCTTGAAGTTAGCATGCTGTTTGCGCAAAATATGTGGAAAACTTTAAGTTTCCGACCACTAAGCTTCTTTGCTGCTGTTTTCACCATGGTTTGTGACTTCTTCGTGGTTAGAGGTGTGTTGTGTAGACGGTGTGAACGTGCAGCATTGTGGGGGGCGTGCCGCCGTGAGAGACAAATGCAGCCGCTGTGTTTTTTCTTTTCACAGACAGAAATGTGAAAGTCTGACACCTATTTTGTTACGTTTTCGTCTCGTCAGCAGAAACTTGCAAACTCTCGTCACATTTTCGTCACCAAAATGTCGCATTTATTTAGTTTTGTCATCGTCATAAAAAAAATGCTTTGTCAACAAAATCATTTCGTTTTCGTCATTGTTGATGAAAACAACACTGCTGTTAGGTGATCTCAGTTTATAAAAAAAAAATAGACAACATCACTCTAGCTATGAATGATTGCACTGATTGTCATTTGCAATTGGTGAAGCTAACGTCTGAAGAAATATTTGATTGCATGTGAAATTTTGCGATTAAAATGTGACGATCAATTGGAAATTAAGATGCAAGACTAACCTTCAAAAACTGAATTAGACAATGACGAATAAAAGTATCTGTTGTGATTTGAAAGGAGGAGGACCCAAATGCAAGATATCAAAACAATGTCTATCAACACAATTCAGGTAAGTCTGTAAAGCAAAGGGTACCGGATTAACTCAAGTTCAAACGATAACAGTCCAATCATGGTCAGGCACCCAGGGTGACCTGGCTGGAAGGGATGCTATGACCCTATGGGGAAGTCCGGGGTGATAGATGGCAGGGTCCACAGATGTGTAGTATCAGGAATCAATTTCAGGTGTCCCTAATCAGCGTGAAGAGGAAAATTCAGGGCTCCTTCTGGTCACAGGTGAGGGGATCACAACTGAGACTTTTGTCTTCTTTGTGAGCATCTTTGCTGGCCACATTTACGCGTGTTCTGATTTGTCATACAGGTTCGGATTAGCATCTGTGAACTTGTTCTAACATTCTATTATCTGCATGACACAAACGTCTACTGACCACGAACCAAAGACTCTAATATTTCAGAACAAAATACAGTATATATTTCTTTAGTTCCCAACAATGTTCCCTCTATTTTCTATTTGTCTGAGCACACATTCAAGCTGTCTGACCAGAAGGGGGCGGAGCAAAAACTTTGACTCTTTTGTGACGTCAGCAGCAGCAACGCGCCAAACTCCGAAGAAGAGTTTTGAAGCAATTTGTTTTGGAAAGAAAGGGATACGCTCTAGAGCTCTGTCTCACTCTCCTATCCTTATTTTAAATTAAGTTTTATTTTATGTGCTGTATAAGTCTTGTGCGCTATTAATCTGTGAGAAGTGCGCAATTGCGCATGCGCGCTGCTAAGAGGGAACACTGGTTACCAATGCTGTAAATGTGTCGAATTAGCTGGTTGGATTCCCAATGGGCCCATGTCTAAGTGTCCTTGGGGTAGACACTTGACCCCAATTGCTCCCACTATTGGGGCCATCATGGCTGCCTGTTGCGACGCAAAGCAGCAAAAATATTTTCCCTATGAGTAATGAACACATTACATTAAAGAAAAAAAATGTCACTATAAACTATGCTTAGATAAAAAAAAGAGACTTATAATAAAGCAAAGGTTAGATTTTGTTACTTCGAGCTTTATAAAAGTCAGAATGAAAAACTTATCACACGGTTTTTGAGAAGTAATGTTGTGTAGTTATTTTTTTTTTTAATTAAACTTAAAAACAGACATAGAAAGATTATTTCAAAGAGACTTTTTAAGTTTCTCATAACAAATGTTATCAAATGCATGGCTCCATTTTTCTATTTTCTGTTTTGAAGTTTGACATATGCGATGCCTTAATTATATGATTCGTTTTATGGAACATTTGACGTAATTGTGTTAAAATCTGAGACGCAAGCAAATCTCACAAAGCCAATTAAATTAATGTCTCCGAGCTGGTCTGATGAAAAAAAATTCTGCGCTGAACATGTTGCCTTTGTGTCTATGGTCTCACAACACCATGGTTCATAGCGGTTCTTGATAGATCAAGGCTGTGTGGGATTTTCAAGTTCTTGCATTTGTGTGGATCCTCACTAGACCAGCTAGACCAGCCAGTTCTTGTCAGGCAACCTGATAAAGGCAAGAAGGGTGCCAACACTCATAAAAGAAGAAGAAAACAAGACACAAGTGCAAATTTTAGTGGAACGCACGACTTACGAGAAATCAGGGCAGTGGGGAGATAGTCTGATAATACATAAAACGAATTGGGTTGGGCTCTCACTCAGAGATCGGGTGAGGAGCTCTGCCATCCGGGAGGAGCTCGGTGTTGAGCCGCTCCTCCTCCAGGTCGAGAGGAGCCAGATGGGGTGGTTCGGGCATCTGGTCAGGATGCCCCCCTGACCAGATGCCCGAACGGGAGGAGCCCAACGGGAGGAGACCAAGGGGCAGACCCCGGACCCGCTGGAGAGACTATGTCTCACAACTGGCCGGGGAACGACTTGGGATCCTTCCAGGTGAGCTGGAGGATGCAGCCGGGGAGAGAGAGGCCTGGACTACCCGCTTGAGGCTGTTGCCCCCGCGACCCGACCCCGGAACAAGCGGAAGATGACGGAACGGACGAACGGAACGGAACGAATTGGGTTGGAATTCCTTGCAAACCAATGTCGGAAAAGCGGCAAATTTGAAAACAAAGGCACTCGTTTCTCAAAAGTGAGCACAAAATAGTCTAAATTTTGGATATAAAATGAACGAGAGCAAGTTTAAAAAAAAGTATCGCTTGATGCCAATGTTTTTTTAATCAGTCCCTTCACTATTTTTCTGTAACTCACGACACCGACTGGGAGGAACAAGCTAGTTGTCTTTTCTGTGGAAGCTTTTATTGTTCTTTACATGTTTTTTTAATAGTTGAACTGAAAAAACGAGGGATTTATGGTTCAAATGTTGACTTTTTGTTGTCTTTTTTTGGGACACGTACTCGATACGAGGTCGAGATACCGGGTTTTCCATAGATGGGTTTTTGAGGCGTCTAAAAAAGTTTTGATTTTGAAAATCAGTTGTAGATGAATGACATAGTAGATAGACATATTTGTCCAAATGAATCTTTTCTAATATTTAAAACAGAATGAAAACCTTCACGTTTTCTTTTATTTCTCTATTTTTTTAATAAGCTGATGTTGCAGTTTATGTTTTCTGAGAAGGTGTCAAAAAATAACTAAGAGTTGAAACATTTTCAACCCAGAATCACATGTTGTTAGGACCAAGAAGTCTAATTAAATTTAATTCAATTTAAAATTTAATTATAGAAATGGTAATGAAATTTCCAAACAGCGAAAATTCTAATCTGGTCATTGAGGTGTTTAATTACAAACAAGTCTGTTCATCGCAGACATGTCTTATTTCCTTATTAAGCCGACATGAATACAAGCCCAAATCTGTCATTGGGCTCATATGACTTGGATAAATATGTAAAAATGCTCTTATGGAATTTGTTTCATGGGTCCAAGAAGGCCGTGCAGGATTCATGTTGGTGGGAACGAATCACGCAGTTCACTTTAAATTCCACGAGGAAATACATTCTTCTTCTTCTTCTCCTTTCGGCATTTCCCTTCAAGGGTCGCCACAGCAAGTTAGTTTCTTCCATCTAACCCTATCTGCTGTATCCTCTTCGGTCACGCCAACTATCTTCATGTCTTCCTTTACTGTATCCATGAACCTCCTCTTTGGTCTTCCTCTAGTCCTCTTTCCTGGTGGTTCCAAACCCAGCATCCTTCTTCCTATGTACTTGGTCTCTCTTCCCTGTACATGTCCAAACCATCTCAGTCTGGCCTCTCGAACTTTATTCCCAAACCTCTAACATGTGCTGCTCCTCTGATATACTCATTTCTGATCCTGTTCATCCTGGTCCTTCCCAGAGAGATCCTCAGCATCTTCATCTCTGCTACCTCAATCTCTAAATGCTGTCTCTTTCTCAGTGCTACTGTCTCTAGACCAAACAGCATGGCCGGTCTCACCACGGTTTTTAACACTTTTCCTTTCATTTAGCTGAAACTCTTCTGTCACACTTGACACTTGATACTTTTCTACACCCATTCCAGCCTGCCTGCACATGCTTCTTCACCTCTTTTCCACACTCTCCATTGCTCTGGACTGTTGATCCTAAGTACTTAAAATCTTCCACTTTCTTTATCTCTTCTCCCTGTAACCTCACTCTTCCATTTGGATCCCTCTCATTCACACACATGGCAATATATTGGCAATATATATATTTATACTGTACATATGTACAAATGTCTGTTGAAAATAAGTAAAAGAAAACTTCTTTTACATTTGTCTCACTGAGAGTAGAAATCAGTAAAAATAATCTAAGACTGTGTAATGAAAGCTATTTTCTAACTGATAAAACCTCGTGCATTTTGAGCTAAGACACAAATTCTTGTGGTGTTCTGCTCTTCGGCAATGTTCGAATACAATTTTCTATTATATAAAAATGAAATTAAATGCCAATTAAATGCCAATCTTCACAGATAAATTTCAAGCCTGATTAACTATGTCTAGCTAACAGAAAGGCATTTATGCCAAAAATACGTGAGCTGTAACTTTAGCTGGAAATGAGTACGTGCAAAATGAAGAACTCGACAAGATGATTAGCACATCCAGAAATACTGCATAATTTTTGTCTATGCTTTCAAGTCAAATTTGTGGATTCTGTTCATTTTTCTTTAATTTTTAGAAAAGTTTTCATTTAGCACAAAGTTGTCTAAATCCTAAAGTGACCAATAGTTCAGAGGGTTCTTGTAAAACCTGTAAATTTGGGAGAAAACTTTTAATTTAATTGCAAAATTGGCCAGTTGAAGTGGAAATTTTAAATAGATTGGCTGTGAAACTCCACTACTCGGAAACACTCTGCTTCTGTCTCATGGCTCAAACCATTTTTCCTGCCAAAGCCAAAGTTTCAGATCTGGTCATCATTATTGTTTCACACATGCAACACAAAGAACAAGATGTCCAACTTCATTATATCTTCATTTGTTTTCATTAAGTTTTGCTTATTTAACTTTTGGTTTAATTTATGACTGCATATCTGGGTGTCTTGTTTCCTTCCAACTTTTATGTAGCAACTCAACTCTTGGATTGATAGAACAAATGGGTACAGCTGGGATATTCTTGTCAAATTTTGTCTGAAAGTTTCACTAAGACTGGCCAAACACATGAGATCTGACCTGCTGAATGGGATGTAAATCTTACAAACCAAAGATTTAACACTGAAGTAATTTTCCATTGACAATGTGGAGGCAACTGTTGGTGCCAAAAAGATCTTTTCGAACAAAACTCAGTTAGAAAACGCCCTATTGGAAAAATATTCAAATCAGTGGTAAACTTACCATCTTTGGACTGGAGAGTTGCTGGTTGGAATTCCGTTGCACTCCTGCGTAAGTGTCCCTGGAGAAGAAACCTAACCCCCAGTTTTTACCACCATTGGCACTGTCATTAGCTGCCTTTTGCGGTCCAATTTATCACAGGAATTTCCCCATGAGGGATTAATACAGTATTACAAAAATGAAAAATAGATAAATAAATAAGCATGGAACAATTATAAACAATTAAAAACAGTCCAAATGATGAAATACCAATAATAATGATAAAACAAAGACAAAACAGACCTTTTGCCAGAAGCCTACAGACATAAAAGAAATGATTGGTCATTAAACTGAAAGGACAAACACCATCCAGATGTTTCTATCCATCTGTTCAGTATCTCCTGGTTATTTGGGCTTGTGTTCTGGTGACTTCAGCGTTAGCAGTAAAACCCAGACACCACTCATACCTGGTCATCTATAATAACTAATCTAGGGTTAGGGTTGGATATTCCCCAAAGATGTCCCGATGCCATTTGGGAGATACAACCAATCGTTCATTGGGGTCTCCTCCCAATGGGACATGGTTGAAACAGGACAGCATGGAGGAATATAAATCAGGACTCTTTGTCGCTCTTGTTGATGTAATACAGGGAAGCTGAGTGTCTTCTTGATTATCAATAGATTTTACTATATTTACACAAAAAAAATCTCCGCCATTATTTTGTGGCGGAGATTTGACTTCTTTAAGTGTCCCGAAAAAAGAAATGCGTTGAGAAAAAGTTACAAAAGACAAGTTCTCAATGGTGATCAAAAAACGCTCTTTTGATCACAATTTTTTTATATATATAATTTTGCTCTTTCACACAAAATATAAGGGTGCGAATGTAGACTGACCAGTTATTGATTATTGTTATTGAACCATTTCTTTCCATCTAATTACTTCTGAAATACTTGGACTCATCTACTTTGGGTAGTATCTCATGGAACTTCATTGTCTCGGAGGTGGAGGAAGTACAAATGAAAATTAGAAGGTCATCCTCGAAATCGCTTATCCCAACCAGTGTTATACGACTAACCTATGGCTCAAAATAAAAAAAAAATGGTGGATTTTTTCTATCACTGCAAACTAGTTGCTCAGATTGAAAAATAAAAAAAAAAGAAAACGTGAATCAAGGCAATCAGCGCTGGTGAATTCAAGATGAGCAATAATTCATCTCAACCAAAAAGAAGTAATGACTTTTCACTGATTTTAAGCAGAAGAAAAATCTATTAAATCTATAAATGTGACCGATGGCTTCTTTTAAAAAACTGCCATCTTCTAGCGATTTTCATTAGTTTTTCTACTTTCTTCTCTTGGGCCATGATTAAGGCCTGTTTTTTCACCAAATTTACCAAAAATCCCTTAGTTATTACTGTCTTTTTTAAGACTAGTTTTTGTAAAAAATACATTTATGATTAATGGCTGTCTGTTTTGTGTCATTAAGATACTTTAATGAAGAATAACCTTGTTTCACAGATAGAGACAACTCCTGTAGGAGTGAGGATTATATTTGTTTTTCTTTTCAGCTTCGTAATATCTCGGGAGGCTGAGCGAAAGTCAATTTCTTTCAAATCCTCGAAAATGTCACACTTCATCTACTTGAACAAGTTGGAGATTGCAGTTATTTTTTTCATTTTGCCATGCTTTAACCAAAAAAATAACAAGTGTTTTCAGTTGTGTAGGACCCTGCGGATGTGTTTACAAAACTTGTGAAAATGTCAAAGTATTTCCGGATACTCTTGTGATCTTATTTCATCACTTGCATCAAATAGTTACAGATAAAAGTCCAAAAAGTGAATTTAACCTCTTAACTTCCACTGACCCGCCCACGGTACGTTTGTGGGTTTTTGGTTTTTTTTTCACTCATAAAGACACTTAATCTTAGTTCAATTCCACTAAGTTATACCTCATTTTAAAGCTTAGACTGTCAAGAAAACGATCATAGCATCCATATTTATGTTTTCACTAGTTTCAAGAAGAAATAGCTAACTATCCGCAAACAAAATCAAACTGTTTAGAGCGCATTTCTCACCTATGATCCAGTCGTAATGGGCTCAGACAGGTTCAATCTTCATCTGATTGGTCTCATTTTGTCCGTAACAATCCACAGAATAACTATATAAAATTGTATTTTCTCAAAAGTAAACCAGTTTGGAGAAAAACTCCAGAAAACGTGATTTTTTTTCTGCGAAAAATCGTAGCAGTCACGTTCCAATCTCCATAGTAATTGCCAAGCTGTGTTTTTAACTTCATCCTGGGTATGTTTATTTTCTTCACGAAGTTATCTACAAAATGAGACCTTTCGCAAAATATTCCGATTAAGGGTTTGTTTTTTACAAGGCTTTGAATGAATCAAGCGCTCCTCGTTCAGCTAACAGCACTGCTAGCATGTTAGCTTCTAGCGGGCTAACGACGTCACTTAAAAATATATGATTAGCCAATAAAGAAAGCTGATACTTCCACCTTCAAAACGAGGGGATTGGTTCTAAACCGGACCAATAGAATCGCGTGTATTTCAACTGCGTAACGGGAAATTTTATCAAAACAAACGGCGCCATTTTTGTGCGTCATGACGCGAATGAGGAGCAGACACTGAGTGAGTGAGGTGATCACAGATTGAAAGATTTATTTAGTTTATTTTCAACTTTTTTTTTAGCAAACTATATTTCTGGGGTTTTGGAACATATTTTTTATCCGAAAAATTTTTATTGTGCATGATTTTTATGAAAAAAAATTATAATTACAGCAAAAATTATGTAAATAAAAAAAAATAATAAAAAAAAAGAAAAAAAAAAGATCTGTGGGAGGATTTTAAAGTCACAGAAACACTAATATGCATTTTTTATGACTAAAAAGGTGATAAAATGGCAAAAATTCAATTTGTTGCTTGTTCAGATTAGACATTTTTATACTAAAAGGTCAATAAATCAAAAACTTTTGTACCTAGAGATCTGAAACTTTACACAGTTGTTGTCATACACAACATATCATTTATCCAGTTGTATATTTCATTTCTTGTGCATAATTTTTATGGAAAAATTTATAATTACAGTAAAAAATATTAAAATATACATTTAAAAAATTGTGAAAAAAAAATATCTGTGGGAGGCATTCAAAGTCACAGAAACACTAATATGCATTTTTTATGACTAAAAAAGTGATAGAATGGCAAAAATTCACTTTGGCACATTTTGGCACAGATTTGGACAGCTTGTGCCGAATGGACACTTTTTATAGTAAAAGGTCAATAGGTCAAAAACACTTGTACCTAGAGATCTGAAACTTTACACAGTTGTTGTCAACAAGATTTTTGTCATACAAATGGAAGGAATTATGCCTACTAAGAAGTATGTCTTGGCTAGGGACATTGGAAAATGAAAAAAATTAGGCAAGGCTAAAATTCTACAATTTTTTTTATGTTTGAACTACTGTAGGATAGGCTCTGAAATTCTGACACTCTCCATATACATATCTACAGAAACTAGAAAGTCTAAGCTTTATTTTGATGTATAGTACAAGCATGTGACTTGAAAGATGCTGCTGTAATAAGCAATGGCATTTGGGTATGTCCAACTATTGTGCACAGCCCGAAAATAGGTGGGTGTTAAGAGGTTTTTAAGGAGGTAGATCCAAGTAGAGATAATCTCCCTGTTTATATTTTTCACCATTTTTCTGCAAAAATGTATTTAAATTCATCCACCAATTGTAGAAAGGGTTTAAGGTTGTCTTCAGGACAGTGTGTTTTGATGATTGGAACATTTCGACTTCTGGAAATATCTCAAACATAGTGACCAAGACATCTTGGTCAAAACAAAAAAAAAAAAAATTTCTGATAAAGTCCAGAAAAAAAGTTTGTGTTTGTTCCACTATCAATTTGGCATAATGCACATACTGTAAGCTTAAGGCAATCTAATAATCTTTTTTTAAATTATGTATCATAACCAACTTTTTACATGCTACAACGCAGTTTAAAAATGGTAGCAGATCACAAGAAAAATAATAGAATTAAAACTAAGAGTAAAAAAATAGAACCCAAATTATTAAACCACTTCCACAGCGACAAAATAAGACCATTTATGGCCACTTTAAAGTTTCATTTTTACCTTAAAGATTCTAGTCCTTCATTTGAGAAACAGTTTCTGCTTCTTGACAAACTAGATCCACAAGTTTTTAGCATTTATTGCTGTATGTCATCGGCAAAGAAAAGTACCTTGAGATGATGCCTTTATAAGTCTGCCTCAGGCAAATCACATAAAATGGGAACAAAAGCAGTCAGACCTGTAAGACGCTATTCATATGAAACTAAAGTTACTTGAAAGTAGAAACTTGAGACAGATACCATGTTGGTCTTTAAATATAAAAATTAGTCAACAATCGTCTAAACCACTCATCCCTATTAGGGTCATGAAACCAATGAAAATAAACGTCTTTTTTGTTGTATCATTCAGTTGAGAAAAATCCAAAGCCCTTGGAGTTAAACTTTTTTAGAACCTTACTTTTCTTCATGTTCTACTTTCCCAAACTGCTTTTTATAGTTGTGGTTATTTTCACAGAATCATGGCTCCTTGCAGCCAATCAGGGACTTGTCCCTATTTAGGACTGTGTGGAAATCTTATTTATTCAGATCATCCTTTCACACTTGAGAGTGGTTCCCTTGTAGAATGAACTTATCTGCATAATTTATAAGTTCAATAGTTTCTGTCTTTTAATATTTTTTTTATTTATGGCAGCACGATGGCAAAGTAGTTTATAGTACTACCTCATACCAACAGCCCCGTTCTAGAGGAAGCACAAGACACTCACCTTTTGGTGTGGAGTTTACATGTTATTCTGACGCATGTGTTGATTCTTTCCCTTGATGTCAAAATGATACACAAGATCAAGTGTTAGGCTCAAGTTTAGGCTATCACAAAAGCTGGTGGGGTTGCATGGTAGTACAGTGGTTAGCACGATGGCCTCACTGCAAGAACGTTGGAGTTTGTGTCCCGGATAGGCCGAGGCTTGAAACACTGGCCTTTCGGTGTAGAATTTGCGTGTTCTCTCCCAGAAATATAAAATCCTACTGAAGTAAAAGTCCACCTGAAGGGAGTTCGGGTACTTATAGTGTCATGATCCCCTCACCTGCCACTAGGGAAGCTTTCATTACCCTGATTGAGACACCTGAGGGTGATTATTCCGATGCCACACACCTGTGGTCCCTGCTGCCTATTCAAGGGCAATCACCCTGGGCCTCCACATCAGGTCATTATCATCCCTTCAAGCCAAATGTCCCTGGTTGCCTGACCAAGAAACACATTCTGAACGATAACCTCTAGCCATGCCACTAAAACTCGGTTTTTCTTTCACAGCATTACTGGATGGCCATACACAAATGAACCGTGTTTTCTGTCCCGCATTTGGGTCCTCCTTCTTCCAACTGCACACCACTTCATGACATAGAGATGAATTACATTGAATATATTGTTGATGAGCCACTAATGGTTAGCGGGGGCTTCATGCTTTGTGTGTATGTCAGAGAAAAAATTTTGTGGGTTTTGGTCTTCTAATGTTGAATTATGATATATGCCATTCACGTACAGGAATTGCATGTTTTTATCCATGTGCTGTAAAGCAAAGTTTTTTGTTATATTTCAGGTAAAATGTCAGTGAGATTGTTTTTCTTATTATGTGACCATAAAACTATGAACTGACTAACTCATGCACTGTATATATTGCAAGTGTAAAGGAAAAAAAGATGATTAAACAGTGTGCGCATCAGATTAAATAATTTGTAAGGAATGCAAGTTGATTACCTTCGTAATGCATGGTCATTCATTAGCACGCAAGCTGTGTTTTTTTTTTTTGTACAGAAGCAGTATTCATGCCTTTGGAGACAGTGGCATCATAGTATAACATTAACAAGACATGATAGAATGTTAGCTCCAAATATAATATGGTGCGTGTACATTGCGTCTTTGTAGATCCAAAGGAAACTCATGTCAGGGTTCCTAGAGAAGAAATATGTTAGTTGTATGGGGAAGTGACCGGAAACTATGTTTGCGTGTTGCGGGACATGTATGAGGCTGACTGTAAGTCAGTGGTGAAGTGAGTTATTGGTGTCATGGATCTCTACTGAGCCGCTTCTTGTTACTCTGGTCAGACTGACCGACAAGAGTAGACAGGGATATCCAGGAACTGTTTGCAGACGATATTGTGAAACACAGTGAACAGGTCGAAGAAAAGCTAGAGAGGTTGAGGTTTGCGTTAGAAAGGGGAAAATTTGAGGGTAGCTGCAGTAAAACAGAGTACATGTATGTCAATGAGAAAGACTCAAATAGGAGAGTGAAGAACGCTGCGTCGGTCCGTCGTGGTAAAGAGAGAGCTGAGCCGAAAAGCAAAGCTCTCGATTTACAAGACGATCTACGTTCCAACCCTCACCTATGGTCACCAGCTGTGTGTGGTGACCGAAAGAATAAGATCGCGAGTGCAAGCGGCTGAAATGAGCTTCCTCGGCAGGGTGGCTGGGTTCTCACTCAGAGATCGGGTGAAGAGCTCTGCCATCCGGGAGGAGCTTGGTGTCGAGCCGCTCCTCCTCCAGGTCGAGAGGAGCCAGATGGGGTGGTTCGGACATCTGGATAGGATGCCCCCCGAGCGCCTCGCGGGCGATCACCTTCTCTGCAGAGCGCACAATGCGCTGCAGTCTGTGTTTGTCCCTGGCTGTGGCATGACAAACCCAAGCTAAGTATGGTGTGACAAAGATAGACTTTGTATTGTATCAGGTACATGAACCACGTCTCAACAGGATCAGTGCCGTAGACTCAGATGTAATTACAGATCATTTCCTTCTCAATATGTTCTCCTCAGAAGGTGACTCAGTTAAATTACCAATGATCAAGCAGTGGTGCCATTCTTTTGTGCGACAAAGATAAAAAATAACGCAAGCAAAACACTTCACCGCCGAGCCAACTTCAAAAGCCTGCAGGTCACCTTCAGAACGAATAAATTACATTTTCTTCTATGTATTTGCTGTCAAATATTCTCTCAAGTACGCTTATGCAGCAAACACAACATTCTGAAGTCAATGATTTCTTCTTGTCTTTTGTTGTCTTCCTTTTGTCTGTCTCTTGTTATTGTTTTCATTCAGTTTTAACAGATGAAAACAGGAATAAACTTCCATGGGTTTCATATTGTGAGTTATTTATTCAAGAAGTATTATGAATTCAACTGGAACTCTGTGGTATTGTGGGGTACAAAACAAAACATCCACAAATGACTGAACAGAAATGTCAGAGAATAAAACAAACTCTGAAATTATACAATGCACAACGAGGAACAAATGTTTCATACAGTAGGTAGAGTTGTATTTAGGCATTTAAACGTACGTATTTTGGGGCAAATCCGTGTAGTCCCTCATTCATCCAGGAGTGATCCATAGTAGAAAAAGTTTCAAAAAAGTCTTCTGGACAGTTTAATTCTTCAACGAGACGTTTCGACTTCCATCCGGAAATCATTTTCAATCTGAATGAAAAGGACTGAAACCTGGATCCATTTATACTAACCTAAGTAACAGGTAAAAAAATAGTAAGAAGGGCTCAACCAATGAGACTGTGTTCCTTAAGATGGCCGTGAATGGCTCCTATTGTAGCCACAGACCAGTAAACAAACCTATTATAAAAATGCTAAAAGCCTAGTGAAAAGAGAAACCTGCTAACGAGAGGCGTGAAACTGAGTCACGAGGTGTCATCTTTAGTCCATGGCTTCAAAAGGCTGCTATAGATACCGGGCAAAACGTATCTAACGCCTCCACTCCGATTCAGTGAGGGATTATTTTTCATCACAAAGATGGCTTCTTTCACCCCTCTTTCAAACCATCCTTTCTCTCTGCTTAGAATCTTCACACAATATGAAGTATTTTGGGGCGTGAAACAAGCATTAAAATAAAAAAAAAAAAAAAAAAAAAATCAAATAAGTTTTTTCTTTGTCTGACCTTTGTACGATCTTTGTACGGTCTTATTACGACCGGAGCCAGAGCTTGGTCCGTATAGCTGGCAGTATGTCGATTCCATTTCCAGTGAGATTTGGACTCCGCCAAGGCTGCCCTTTGTCACCGATTCTGTTCATCACCGTTATGGACAGAATATCTAGGCGCAGCCGAGGCGTTGGAGGGATCCGGTTTGGTGACCTCAGGATCAGATCTCTTCTTTTTGCAGATGATGTGGTCCTGTTGGCTTCATCGGGCCGTGGTATCCAGCTCTCACTGGATCGATTTGCTGCCGAGTGTGAAGCGGCCGGGATGGGAATCGGTGCCTCCAAATCCGAGACCATGGTCCTCGCCCGGAAAAGGGTGGAATGCCCCCTGTGGGTCAGGGACAGGGTCCTGCCCCAAGTGGAGGAGTTTAAGTATCTCGGGGTCTTGTTCACGAGTGGGGGAACGATGGAGCGGGAGAGCGACAGGCGGATCGGTGCGGCGTCAGCAATAACTAGGATGCTGCATTGGTCCGTTGTGGTAAAGAAAGAGCTGAACCGAAAAGCAAAGCTCTCGATTTACAAGTCGGTCTACGTTCGTACCCTCACCTATGGTCACCAGCTGTGGGTGGTGACCGAAAGAATGAGATCGCGGGTACAAGCGGCCAAAATGAGCTTCCTCCGCAGGGTGGCTGGGCTCTCACTCAGAGATCGGGTGAGGAGCTCTGCCATCCGGGAGGAGCTCGGTGTCGAGCCGCTCCTTGTTCAGGTCGAGAGGAGCCAGATGGGGTGGTTCGGGCATCTGGTCAGGATGCCCCCCGAGTGCCTCAAGGGCGAGGTGTTTCGGGCACGTCCCACTGGGAGGAGACCAAGGGGCAGACCCCGGACCCGCTGGAGAGACTATGTCTCACAGCTGGCTGGGGAATGACTTGGGATCCTTCCAGATGAGCTGGAGGATGCAGCCAGGGAGAGAGAGGCCTGGGCTGCCCGTTTGAGGCTGTTGCCCCCGCGACCCGACCCCGGAACAAGCGGAAGATGACGGAACGGAATGGAAATAAGTTTTTTCATTAAAATTGAAACATTCATTAATTCATCTTCTGAACTGTTTATCCCTAATGGAGTTCCAAGAGATGTCTGAGCCTATCCCGGCTGATTCAAGGCGAGAGGCAGGGTACATCCAGAACAGGTCGGTAGTCTGTCGCGGAACGACACACATATACTCATTCCATTCCGTCGTCTTCCGCTTAACACATTCATTCCTAGGGGCGATTCCATACTGTGTGGTTTTTGGTAGCCATTTGAATATTGGTTCTAGTCTTAGTCTTTGTAACAAAAATTAATTTAAGTTTTACTGAGAATGATGGAGGTTATTTGTTTAGAAAAAAAAAAAGACAACCATGCCGAACTTTAACTTGCGCAAAACAGCAAACATTATAAAACAAAGTAAAATAAATAGAAATTCTTCAGTCAGTGAGGTATGTTGTAACTTGTGCAAACTTAAAAATGACACCTCTTAATAATGCCTATGATCAAAGTAAACATTATATTGGATCTTTAAAGCAGTCGTTAGCGCAACCAAACTAACTGAGAAAGCTAGCAGCGCCGACAAGCTAACATTAGCTTGAAGTCGCCATGCCGTTTGCGCAAAATATGTGGGAAACTTTATGTTCCTGACCACTAAGTTCCTTTGTTGTTGTTCCCGCCATGGTGTGACTTCCTCGTGGCTGCAGGTGTGTTGTGTAGACAGTGTGAACGTGCAGCATTGTGGGGGGCGTGTCGCAGTGAGAGACAGAGTGCAGCCACAGTGCTTTTTCTTTTCACAGACAGAAATGTGAAAGTCTGACGCCTATTTCATTACATTTTCGTCTCATCAACAGAAATTTGCAAACTTCTCGTCACATTTTAGTCACCAAAAAGCCACGTTTATTTTGTTATTGTTGCGTCATCGTCATAAAAATGCTTCATCAACGAAATCATTTCATTGTCGTTATCGTTGACGAAAACAACACTGATTTTATAATAGCCAATCAAGCTAACATACATGTTTTTGGAGGGTGGGAGGAAACCGGAGAACCCGGAGAAAACCCTTACTTACACAGGGAGAACATGCAAACTCCACAGTGAAAGCTCAGCATTCCAAGACTTGCCCCATTTGAGTTACAAATCCCAACCTTCTTGCTGTGAGGCCACTGTGCCAACCATTGTGCCACCGTATCGAAAAATTGAAACAACCAATAAAAACACTACATTAGGAAATGTCACAAATTTTATACAAATGTGGGCTTAGAAAAGAAATCTTTCAACCTTGGTTTAAAAGTTTGCTGTTAAAATTTTTTTTTGCCTAAAACTAACTATAATTTATTAATCGTCAGGAGCGCCTCTGAATATTTTGTCTGAATGACTGGAACCCAGTGAGTCAAATAAAAAGTTTGTGCTTAATAATGACGAACTGAGCGCGTGCGGTTCTTGCCTAAAACCTCACTACCCATTCTATTAAAAAATGTATTTCTTTATTAATTTCTCTGCATACCTTTTACCAGGAACAAAAGCTGCAGAGCAGGTCTATAACTCGAAATTAACAAATCGACCTGGAGATCAATCACTCGTTACCCGTGTTTTAGCATTTAAATAAGTTTCATTCAGATTTTATTTCTAAAATTCAGAAACTTACCGTGAATCAGATCAAAGCACCCTTGATCCTGCAGAGCTGATTCAACCATGCACCAGAATAGTTGCTCGGCACCTTTATTGGGTATGGGGGATAAGAAGTTACTGGACAAGGAAAACGCCTTGACACAGATGTTATTACCCACACAAAAACTTTATTCAAATTCAAACAGTTACAATCCTAACAAATTATTCTAAAAGAATTGCCACCCTGTGCCCATGGTGGTCTATACTATTCCAAAAACTAACTAAGTCCTAACCAGACCCTAATATCTAAGCCTCCGATCCTAAGCCGATCTGTCGAGGTTTCCTCTCCCTAACCTACTGCCTCGCGCACGGACTCTTGAGTTTTTAAGCCGAGTTCCGTCGCGTCACATCAAAGTTTTTATACAAAGTGTGACGTCACATACCAGAGGCAGGTGCTTCTAGCTCTAATTTTCCTCTCTCACTGACAATTTCTGACCTTAGTGACACCTGTTGACCCAAGGAATAAACTGACCATTGACCTCAACCTAACCTCACATTTTGGAAGCTGTCAGCTCAACCCCTCCCTTAGAGAACAGGATGGCTTCCACAGTAACACAAAGATATTTGGCATCTTGAAATGATCACCCAAAAACATTTGATATCTTACAAAGAACATTCCAACATTTCAACATAAAGAATAAATCAAAAGAAAAGCATAAAAGAAAACACAAAGTCCTTCATATATAAGTAAAGCATAATAATAATAAATAATATCTAAACAATATATAAGAGTTCTAATATCTAGGCAAAATAATAATATAAAGAATAAGAAATAGCATCAAGGCATTCCATCATAGAAACAGGCTATGCCTGTTCGACAATAATCAGATGGCTTAGTCCAGAGCAGAGAATTTCTGGAGGTGTACCAACTATTTAATTTGGTGTACTGGAAATCGATGTGTGAATAAATGTGACTTAGTCCTCATGGTACATAACATGTTGAATTCTGCTGATAATCCTGAGTTGTTAAAAAAAACGTTACCTTGGTAGTATTGTCAATGTGATTACTTGAAGTCTCGACCAACACTCCAAGTTCACAAAATTGCACAATAGTTTTCAGGTCTCAAGTTTTCTAGAAAACTAATCCTGACCCTCTAGTGGATGGAACAAATTAAAACTTTTACTTAGTTCTTTATAAAACATTTAAAAAAATCACAATTGCGAATTTTCTCCAACAAAAGATACATTTCATTCAGCAAACTATTAAACTGCATTGACATATGAGACCGAAACATTGAGTTGAGTTATTTTCGTTAAAGTATAATAATTAATGTGAAGAATTTGGGGTTTTTGATTCTTTATGTAACATCTACAAGCTAAACAGAAATGGTCCGAGAACAGATCCATGAGTGTCGCCTCATGATCACCCAATCAAATTCATAACTCACAACGGGTACAAAATAATTCTAAGTGAGACCCTGAAAACACCAACAGTACACTCCGTGCTATAGCCCAGAGGAACAGGACTTTGTGGTTTTCGGATTTAACAGCACTTAAATGCGGAGAGCCAATTAGAATGAGATTCCTGACCAGTACGACGTTTCAACACAATGTCATTTAGGACCTTGACCAGAGCTGCTACATTGTTGCAATGGCGTGAGAAGCCCGACTTAAATTTATCCAGATTTCTGCTTTTATTTAATGAGTTGATTAGTTGATAAAACACAGCTTTCTCAATAATCTTGGATGTTGAGACATGTTGGACATTTTAAAAAACTTTTGAAACAAGACCATTGTTCTTCATCAAATTATTATTTTTTGAGATGTTGGCTCAAAAAATAGATGTATCCAGTGACTGAGAAATAAATTCCGGTACCAATGAGATGTTAAATATTTGTTAGTGCTCCCCTTTTCAAAGGTAATAGCAGTTTGAAGAAATTCAGATGGTATCAAGTCCAAAAAAACCTGTTGTTGGTTTATGATAGAATTTTTTTTTTTACATTTAATTTTAACCAGCTATGTTGCAATATAATGTTTCATAACTTTGAAATTATTTTCGGCTTTACCGCATGTTATAATTGTATAATTGCTGTTGTTTTGTGTCCAACAAAATGAGTAAGTTCCTGGTGTATTTGTCGATAAGGAATTCAACAGTTTTCTCTAATCAAGTCCAGAATTTGACCCGATGTTGCAGTTCTTTGCACAGTTTCAACGGTAATGGATAAAGAATTTATTCTCTTATTAAAGAAGTGGCGGGTGATACTCGTAATGATTGAAAAACTAAATAAAATCAATACAATATTTATCAGCAAATAATTAAAGTGTTGGTTGGCCATTAAGGCTTTCAAAGCTGTGGCAAAATTATTCGTATTACAGACCAATATTTTACATTTACCAATCATAGTTCAAACTTTTTTATTTCTTTTTTTGCCAACAAAATCTGCCTGGAGGAATTCAAAATCTAACCCAGAGTTTCTGTCAAGTAGACACTTTCGGCCCTAAATCAAACTAAGTTACAATAAACCATCGCTACTTTGCGGTTTGACCATTGCAGATTCACGACACCGCAGATTTTTTTTTTGTTATGTATTGTATGTATTTTATAAGAAAAGTATATCAATGGATTTTCCAGTAATTTAAAAAATAATCAATACGTAATGAATGTGCATCTTTCCTATGAATCTCAGTACTGCATGCAATAATATTGTTTGTTGCCTATGAGTTGCGTTTTGACCGCATCGCTGACCATCAACAGCTTCTGTAAACATGGCGTCTCTACTTCGTGAATCTTCAGCCATTGTGGCCTGTTTTGGAACGTGTCTACCACGAATAAAGGTTTTACTGAATGAGTTGTGTTTTGACCACTTCTCTGAAAATCAACAGCTTCTGTAAACACGGTATCCTTGCTTCGTGGGTCTTCAGCCATTGTAGCCAGTTTTGGAATGTATCTAACACAATTAAAGAGATTACTGTATGTCAAAACAAAAAACAATGGGCAGGCTCAACTTTCAGTATCAGTAAAATGAGTAAAGGATCAACTTAGACATTTAGCCTTGTCTACAGCGAGACTGAACAACTTGGAAATCTTTAAACCGATATGGAACTATTACAAAACACTAGAAAGCACAAAATGTATTCCCTTCAGAGTCCTTGAAAGGGAACAGAATGTCCTTTCGAGTGTGCACTTCAGTCACTTTGCCGAATCCACCGCAAAGATGCCACAAGCAGTTTAAGAATTATCTATTGCATCAGACATATTCTCAACCTTGTGGCGCACAGAGTGCTTCTTGACGATGATCGTGAACTTGGGATTTATTTTAAGACTAATATAAAACCGACTAAAAAAAACTCTGTAGATATTCTTGAAACAAAGCGAGGGGTAAAAAAAAAAAACCTCAACTTGTGACATCCATTACAGACAAATAAGGTTTTGTAAAGTAAATAGAGGTACAAAATTGTGTGTTTGTTTTTTTCTTTTTACAGAAATTCTTTTGCAGACTGTTTTTTTTTTCTTTTTTTAAATAAAAATCGGTGGGAACAAGAGTTTACATTTGTTTAAAAGTAACATTCACAAAATCATGGGAAGACAATTTTTCACCAATTTTTTTTTCCATTAATTTACAAATATCCTGCATCCTCCAGCTCACCTGAGATGATCCTGGGGCGTTCCCCGGCCAGCTGCGGGGCATAGATTCTCCAGCAGATCTGGGGCTTACCTATGGGTTTCCTCCCAGTGGAATGTGCCCGAAACACCTTACCAGCGAGGCATTTGGGAGGCATTTTAACCAAATGCCCAAACCACCCCATCTGGCTTCTCTCAATCCAGAAGATCTGTGGGTCTATCCCAAGCTCCTCCTGGATGGCAGAGCTCCTCTTTGTATCTCTAAATGAGAGCCCAGTCATCCTGCTAAGGAAACTCATTCCGGCCAATTTAAGCTAAACCTGTACATTACTCATGTACAGTCTCACAGCTAACTGGGGAAGGCATCAGGAGCCTTCCGGGTGAGCCCAAAAATGCAGATAGAGTGAGAGAACCTTGGGTCTCCCATCTGAGGCTGTTGCCCCCGCATCCCGGCCCCAAATAAAGGGAAGACAACGGAACAGAAGGCAGAAAATAATGTATTTTTTGGTGGGAGCTCATTAGCAATAGTCTAACCATCTATCTCGAGTTGGAGCAAAATCATTTGTTCTTTTGTTTTTCTGTTTTTGTCTCTGAGCCTTGTTTGAGCTCATTCCTTTGATCATCGGCTCGGAGATTGTAACAGTGAAAAATATTGCATATGTCAGATTTGTAAGGATGGGCTTCAGGGGAACACCTGGCTTCAATCTCCCATTGAGTTGTCTTTTATGTGCTGTGCCTCCTCCAAGAGATAATTTAGTATCTAATCTCTGTCTACTGATTTGCATCTTTATTTTTCTGGAGCAAAAAACAATATGCAGCCTGTTTGAAAGCCGTGGTGACTTACATGGTGAAAGATATCTGCAGGTCAGGGAGGAAATAAGTAAAGGAATGCAGTTTGGTTCCTTTTTTTTACCGTAATTTCACGACCAGTAGGCGCGCCGTACGAAAAGGCGCAGTCTCAGTCACACACCGCCTTACAACAACATACACGCAAGCATGCAAATGTGCGTATTAAAAAATAGATCGGGAGCAAAACTTAGTTTGGTTGTGCTTTATTTAAGTAGTAACGATACTAAACAAGCACATTACCGGTAATAGTCTTTATTCAAATCCGTCAAAGTCCTCATCCTCTGTTTCAGAATCGAGCAGCTGCGCAAAATCCAACAGAGCAGGTCCACTTCGCTCCTTGCTGTCAAAGTCACTGTCTGTACTGTGCGGCTCCTCAGAAAGGATACCAGCTTTTGCGATAGCTCGGATAACAGTACCAGCAGACACGTTAGTCCAAGCATCTACAATCTATTGGCAAACTGTAGCGGAACTCGCCCGGCGCTGCCTTGCACCCTTCTACGGCTCGATTCCCATGTTCCTCCACGTAGCTGATTGCCTTCAGCTTAAACTGAGCGTCATAAGAGTCTCTCTTTGCCATTTTCAGAGTTAAAACAGCAATGTTGTGCATACAGCACATACCTTTTTTATACGCAATCCACGCCCACACTTCACTCTTTAACGTTCTCATGCCTTTTCTTTCAGGTCCGCCTTGCCTCACGGGCACCGCTTTTTCTTTTAGGTCCGCCTTTTCTCACACACAAGGCGCACCGCACGAAAGGGCGCACCGCTCATTTTGAAGAAAATCTAAGACGTTTATATGCGCCTCATGTAATTACGGTACATTCATCACGAGGAACTTTGACGCGCTATTATAAATTCAAGAGGCAGTTATTTTTTTTCTCACAAATATAAATCTGTGAGGTAAATTGCGTGACCTGTTTATACATTTAAATCATCTTTTATGCACCTATTTTAAGCAAATTGCATGAATGAAAGCTGATGCTCAAGATTCAATAACATCCAAAGGCTGGGTCTTTTTATTGCTTCAGTTTTTCATGATGTCACTATGATTCCTTCAACATTGTGAGATCCATCGCTTTGAATGCATAAAACTCTGATGGAGATATGCATCTTTGCTCGGATTTAATTTGACAGTCTTCCATTTAATCATCTGCAAAGAGGTATCTCACCCAAGTTACTGAAGATGAATGACTACACCGTATTGTGTAGATATGTCAAAGAAAATGGCTCAGGGGAATGCTCCTTTTCAAATGTTCATTTGTTTCACAGACTAGTTTGACATTTCTGAATTTTGTCTTAAGCTGTTTGTGTTAAAAGAATGCCATTCTCACAACAATGCATGTAAAATGTAATAGTCTGTCTACTGTTTGTTCAAAGGTGGGAGTTTTCTTTGTTTTTGGGCGAAGTCGATCTCACTCGGTTGGAAAAGGCAAAAAAAAAGTCGCTGCTTTAAAAATGTGAGCATTCTTTGCAGTAGAAAAGACTTTCTTGTAACATTTCAAACTGAAGACTGATGGATGAATGAATTTGATTTTTGAAGCTTGAATAAGGAAAATAACAGATGTTAAAACTTGCTCGCAAAAGCAAAAACATCTCTTGCATTTTTTAATTAAAGTTGCAATTTGAGATTTTTTCTCACAGCAAGAAGGTCAGGGTCTGAGTCCCAGAATGGAATGATGTTTGGAACACTTGCCTTTCTGTGTGGAGTTTGCATGTTTACCCCTTGTATGCATTGGTTTCTACTTTGGTTTCCTCCCACTCTCCAAATACATCCATGTTACGTTAATTGGCCAGTATGAAATTGCCCCTAAGAATGAGTGTGTGTGTGTGCGTGGGTGGGTGGGTGTGTGTGTGTGAGGACGTGGATGGTTGTAAGTGTCTGACCCCACAACAGCCTGGTCACCTATTCGGGGTGCACCCTACATCTCGCCTGAAATCAACCGAGATAGGCTCCGGTCTCTCCTTGTGACCTCGTTAGAGATAAGTGGTTCAGAAGACAAAACGAAACAAGACGAAACATTTTGGGTCTTTTACATAAATATATAAAAAAATAAATACTTTTGCAGTACAGAAGATTTCAAGTGGAGTCATGGTGTGGAGCTGAGGCCAAAAATATACCCTTGATGCAACAGACAGGTTCAGATGAAAAATCACAAGCAGATTTATTAGATTGATAAAAAAGTCCAAATAAAGAAGACAAAAACAGATAAACTAGGCAGGTTCTATGTAGGAGCTGGAGCCAAAAACTGGATAACAGGTCAAGCATGATAAACAACAATCTGGCGAAGAGTGTGTCAAAAACTGTTCCATATATGCTCCAGCAGATGAGTAGATTAGTTTCAGGTGTGACTAGTTGCACACACACAAACAAGAGGGAGGGGGGAAACAGAACACAGAGGGGGAACAGACTACTCTCCTGACAAGTGGTTTCTTACTTCAGCTAAGCACACTGAAATAATAAATGGAAAATTTATGAGCTCTACTTATATACGTCTTTTTCGACTTGTGTCGGGACTCAAACTGCTTTTTTAGTGTCGCTCACATTCACCCTTATACATTCATAACTGATTGAGATGCTACCATACAAGGTGCAATTGGGGGTTCGTGGTCTTGCTCAAGGACACCCGGCATGAATTCCCGGGAGGAGATCAAACCGGCAACCCTCCAGTTACAGGGTGGTTCCGCTACTCACTGAGCCATACTTCCCCTGACGGAAGATGGATCTAAAGGTGGATCTAGTTGGCACTCCTTAGCATTTTGAGTTTTTTATAACACATACTGTACATACATCATTATGTGTTTAGATATTTAGCAAAAATTTAGTGTTTTTATTTCTTGAAAACATGCCTTCTAGTATTGTTTTTTTTTTCCACATGGACATCCAATTTTAGCATTTTAATCTGGTCTCAATCGGGTTTTGTTTTTCTTATCCGAAACAGCTGCTCTCACGATGAAACAATAAGTGTTCCAAAACTGATCGGAAAACCACAAAAAACAGCTTTAATTCTACTTAAACTATGATGTTTTCTAATTAGTTTTTATTTTTTTTAATAAAAAAAATACATTTTGGTGTCCACCAAAACCAATGAAACTGACACTTAAAAAAAAAGAATGAAGCTGCTTAGAATGACCCATTTAATCAATAGATTCACTTTTGTAATCAATTATTTTCTCTTTTGCATTATTTTTATTAAAATACAGCAAATTTTCCATTTTATATTTGAAAGCAAAGGTAATCTCAATACAGACTCAGAAGACGTTGCTAAGATCCAACATTCTTATTAGTTTAGCTTAGTGGCGGTGGAGGTGTCTGGTACACCTCTTCGATTTCATAATATTAGTTGAACTGTATAATCTCAGAGGGGAAGCCCAGGCTTGTCTCACCACGGCTGCATCCTTCAGCTCACCTTAGAGGAATCTTAAGTGTTTCCTGGCCAGCTGCGAGTCTTTCAGCAAGTCTGGGGTCTGGCCTGGGTCTGTTTCCAACGCGATGTACCCAAAACATTTAACCAGCAGGGCATTGGGGAGGCATCATAATCAGATGATCTAACCACCCCATCTGGCTTCTCTCGGAGGCTCGACTCTAACCTTATCTCAGATGGGAGAGCTCCATCTCTGAGCGAAAGCCGAGCAACCATGTAGAGGAAGTTCATTTCAGCCGTTTGTATTCACGATCTTGTTCTTTCGGTAACTACCAACAGCTGATAGCCATAGTAGAGAGTCTGAAGATAGCCCGAATGGTAAATGAAGGCCTTTGCTTTTCAGTTCTACTCTCTCTTCACGACCAAAGACCAAAGCAGCGTCCTGTTTATTGTGGATGCCGCAATAAAACTACTGCTCCATCCTTCCCCCACTCGTCAACGAGACCGTGAGATACTTAAACTCCTCCAGGAGTCAGGACCCTGTCTCTGACCTGCAGGGGACATTCTACCCGATGTGGTTTAGGACAACAGAAAAATTTCTCTCCACTGAATTGTTTCTTTCGTTTGTGATGTATGTGCTTTTTTTTCTTGTTTTGATTTGTTATAGTAGAATTAATCTACAACCACAAAATAGTTATGGAACTAATTGATACAAATTAAGTACTGCGGAGGGCATAGGTGTTAAGAGAAAAGTCCGCCACTGCTTTTTGATAATGTCTAGAAATGTGTACGCACAACTATCACTAATAGGTATTTGATCCAGAAGGCCAAACAGATTTTGACCAGAGCAGTGGCAGCCAAAATCACTAAATTGTTTTTGCTTGCCAAAGGATTTGTCATGAGACGTCAAACAAATGTGAAATATCGGAAACTTCAAGAAGCGAGGGCAGGAACCACAGCGTAAGCACTTTAACCAGCTTTGGGCCTTAATGGCCCAGGGACTTACCGTTGGGCTTGGTCCCTTTAACATCATGGATGTGGTTAGAAAACCTAGGTTCTTATCTTTATGATTCCTCCAGCATGGGATACGTTCACCAGTCTGAATAGTTATGTGGTTGGTTCATGGCCATCTCTTTATTTTCAAAGGCAAGTTGAAAAACTAAGTGTGAGAATGAACCTGAGACTTCACCATAATGTTTGAATATTATTCGAACTTTAACACTGCTGAAAATGACCATCGATGTGACTTGGCTGCTGGACCACCTATTAAGTCCACTTGGGTGTTTCATCATTCTCTAGGTCATTTGTAAAAACTACATTTAATACTACTTCATAATTACTCTCGCTTCCCATCCCCAGTGGCAAACTGAATTAAAGAGCAGGCCAAATGAACTCTGCCTAACCAATTAGTCGAGTGGGCTGCTCAAGCAAATGACGTGACAGTTTGTGGCTGCTTCAACTGCTGCTGGAGGCCCTAAGGTCTTCAGGATCCCTTCCTCACACATGAGAAGATTTAAGAAGGATTTCAGTGTCTGAAACATTAATTACTTTAAGGTGTCTGAGAGTATGACGCAGACTCTTTGCCCTCTGGAGCCACAATTGAATTTTCTTTAATTGACCTGTAGTTTAGCATTAAGAGCAAACTGAGAACTAAAAAAAAGATACTTTAACTTTTTGTCCATGTGGATTCAACAAAACTAAAGTCAGCTAAAGTTATTTTTGCGTGATATAAAACTACATAATTCAGGTTTGTAACTTTTGAAAAAGGTTCCCTCACTGAATCGGAGTGGCGGCGTTAGATACTTTCTGCCCGGGATTTACAGCAGCATTCTGAAGCCATGGACTAAAGATGACACCTCGGGACCCAGATTCACGCCTCTCGTTAGCAGGAATTTCTATTCACTAGGCTTTAAGCATTTTTATAATAGGGTTCGTTTACTGGTCGGTGACTACAATATGAGCCATTCATGGCCATCATAGGTAACACAGGCTCATTGGTTGAGCCTTCCTTACTATTTTTTTACCTTTTACTTAGGTTAGTATAAATAGATCCAGGTTTCAGTCCATTTCATTCAGATTGAAAATGATTTCCGGTTGGAAGTCGAAACATCTCGATCAAGAATTAAACTGTCCAGAAGACTTTTTTGAAACTTTTTCTACTATGGATCACTCCTGGATGAATGAGGGACTACACAGACTTGTAACTTTTGAAAAACCAGGGAAGCAGAGTCACAGATCATTAAAATGGTTCTAACATTATTTATTAAAATGGCAGTCTTTGGAAAAGAGTTCACGTGGTTGGGGCTCAGCCTACAGGCACCTCCTCGTCCCTGTCCGCAGCCTACGGGCTCATTCCTAAATCTAGCGGGGTCCATGATGGACCCCGTGCCTCCTTTCATAGGGAGCTCCGTCCCGCACATCCTCGTTCGAGAGGGATCCGTGATGGACATACCGCGTCTCTTTTCAGGGGGAGTCCACGCCACACGGTGGTGTGCAGGTCAAAACACCACCGGGCCACCAGCCCATAGTACACTCCTAATTCTAGCTGGGTCCATGATGGACCCCGTGCCTCCTTTCATAGGGAGTTCCGTCCCGCACATCCTCGTTCTAGAGGGATCCATGATGGACATACAGTGTCTCTTTTCAGGAGGAGTCCACACCACACAGTGGTGTGCAGGTCAAAACACCACCGTGCCACCAGCCCATAGTACTCTCCTAATTCTGGCGGGATCCGTGATGGACCCCGCGCCTCCTTTCATAGGAAGCTCCGTCCCGCACATCCTCGTTCGAGAGGGATCCGTGATGGACACACCGCGTCTCTTTTCAGTGGGAGTTCACGCCACATGGTGGTGTGCACCACCGTGCCACCAGCCCATAGTTCAACAGGAGGGCTCTCCGCTGCCTTAGCTCTGGCTCTTCTTTGGGTCTTCTCTACCCCCAGCTGCCTCTCATAAGCAATCAGGGACTGCACCAGTTCTTAGTAGCAGATTAAGACAATTAAATACATTTAAAACATGGGTCCGTGGTTCAAAGATGTGGTGAAAGAAGACTTAAAGATAGTTGACGTGACCGAAGAAGATTCAGCAGAGAGGGTTAGGGGAAGAAACTGACTTGGTGTGGTGCCCCTAGAAGGGAAATGCCGAAAGGAGAAGAAGAAAAACATTTAAAAGATGCAAAATGAACTAAAAAACATAGAACAAAATAGTTCACAAAGATAGACTAAATTTTGAATAGTCAGTGGGTTTAAATGGAATGAACCTTTACCGTTCCCTTTCCTTCATTTTGCAAAGAAAGGTAGGAACAAAAACGATTTACTGTCAAGATAAAGTGGTTGTGATTTGCACCAATGTCTTCCCAGAAAGTGACAGAACAAAGAGGAAGAGGTTATGGTGATTGGGACCGAAGGTACCAGAGCTGTTATGGGAGAAACTTAAGAATGAGGAGAGTTTGACACCGTGGGAATAAAAAAGCTACAAAGCACAGCTGGAAGAGAATCCAAAAAGCTGGAGAAAAAAATCAAATGCATATCAAAGGATCTTTTTCTTAAAGTCACACGGTTGAGTTAATATTTCGATTGAATAGAAGAATACGATATTGCAGTGGTAACAATGTCGGCATTGGTAAACTTAATTGAGATTATGACAAAAAAAGTTTCTTTAACTTTCTATCTTTTTATAGAAAAAAATGTCACCCTATGTTAGAAGAAAAAAAACAATGATTTGGGATTTATTATGATTGAAATCACGCGACTCTGGATTTCTCAAAAGGTTTGCATGTTTCACTGCTTACTGACAATAATAACCTTATGCCCACAATAAACAATCAGACGATCATTTACAAAGAATCTGGGGGAACTTTGGATTCAAACCAGACAGTCAAAGATTGTCAGATTAACCATCCTTTAGTTTTTATGTCTCAAATATTTTGCATGCGCTAGAAAATCTAATTCATACAAATTATCTTGGAATTTTTGGATTGTTGTTTTTTAAAGCTTCTTAAGAAACTTCTTTATTTTGTTGTTTTAAGTCAGTGCTTCTCAAATAGTGGGGTGTGTCCCCCTAGCGGGGTGCAGTGCAATGTCATGGGCGGGGAGGTGGGAGGGTGTCCCTGTGGAACATGTTTTTTTTTTTTTTTTGCCGTAAGAGAAGATCAAACCCCGTTTCGAAAAGCTGTGCACCTGCAAAACGTGCTCATTGTAGCCTCTAATTCTGACTTCCTTATTTTTATTAAAAAAAAAAAAAAAGCAAGACGGCACAAATTGTTTAATTGATTTCTGTTTTGTGGATTAAAGTGTTTTATATAGTGTACTCCTGAGGTAATGTTGCTGATCAATTTAAATTTATTGATTTTATTTAATTTATTTTTCAGTATCAAATGGTTCAATTAGTCAAAAATGTTTATAGTGTAAATAAGGATTTAATTTTTTTTTTTAATTTCAAGTTAATTGATGCACTTTAAATCTTTTCTGTTACAGACTAAAAAAAACAATATTAATAAAGCTGTTATTTTTGTTTTATTGTTTTTTTAATGTTAATGAGAATACAGTGTCATGCACAGGTGTGCTTAGAACAATTTCATAGACAAATGATACTAATTATAGTCACAGCAGAGATAAGCCGTGAGAAGCCGTGAGAACCCGAAAGGGGGGAGCCTCCCCCTATTTAGCAGAGGGGGGGCGAAATATTTTCTTCTTCTTTCAACAAGATACAATTGAGAAGCACAGTTTAAAATCAGTCCATCTCACTTTAATCACAGTGGCCTCACAGCAAAAAGGTCAGGGTTTGAGTCCTGGGTGGGGCGAAGCTTGGAACACAGGCCTTTCTGTGTGGAGTTAGCATGTTCTCCCCATGTATGCACCGGTTTTCTCCTGGTAGTCTGGTTTCCTCCCACTAACCAAAAACACGCACGTTAGGTTGATTGCCCGCCACAAAATTGCTCCGCGGCATGTGTGCTTATGTGTTCAAAGTTTTTTCAAACACAGTAAACTCTGATACCAAGGTTATCTAGGTTTCAGAGTTTGTTGTGTGTGTGTGGCCCCGCGACAGACTAGAGACCTGTTCGGTGTGTACCCTGTCTCTCGCCTTCAATCAGCCGAGATAGGCTCCAACCCAATCAGAAAATAAGCGTTTCAGAAAATGAATGATAGAGTCTCATTTTAACTCAATACATGCCCGGTTTAACACTTGAAATGGCAAATGAAAGTCTTATTTTTGAGTTTCCATTGATATTTGATTAAAAATGACTATTTATTTACTGTCACAACCCTCATTATTCATGTCCGTATAAAGAGGTTGATGGCTGTAGTTTGTTTCAAAGACAAATATTTGATTTACTGTAGAGAATTCCTGAAAGAAACCGTCCTACTTTTGAGTTATGTACCGCTCAGAGGTCTCAGAGTTAGTTGAAATATGCCTTCAAGCTAGGACTGAGTTTGACAAAGACTAATGTTCAGAATGACACTGACCTTTGACCAAAGCTTCGAAAAATGGAAGTGTCACTAAATAATTTGCCCCGGAGTGGATGGGAGAAGAACACTTTTTTTTGCTTTGGGCTAATCTTTCTAAAAATCTAGGGTTTGACATTAGACTGTCTTGTAGTATTTTAAAGTTTTTTTCAAATATGCTATTTGGTTAATTTATTGATAAAATATTTATTTCTGATATATTTAGTTGCCGATATAGATCATGTTAAAGTCGTTCTGAAGATTTTGACTAAGTAATAGATTTCAAAGTTAAAAAGATTGATGTGAAACAAAAATAAAATTGTTGTATCTATATTAAAAGTAGAAAATAGTACAATTTTATCCAAATGAAAGAATGAATCATGAAAGAAAACAGAAAGGCGTTGGCTCAGTGGCAAAATAACTGTTCTCGGACTGGAAAAAAGTTGGTTCGATTCCCACTGGGCTCGCCACTGGTGCTGTTGTGGCTGCCTGTAGCGGTGCAATACACCAAGCGTATTTTCAATGTTGAGGGATCATTATCTGTTCCGTCGTCTTCCGCCCTGCGACCCGGCCCTGGATAAGTGGAGGGATCAATATAGCACGTCAAAAAAAAGGTTGTTTTTTGCGTTCATATGTCGCAACGCATTGTTGTTTTTGGCAGCCATCTAAGTTTTCGTTTTACTCTTCGTCTTTGGACGAATATTAATTTAAGTTTTAGTCACGTTTTAGTCACGAAAACCCGAAAGACTTTTTGGCTAGTTTTAGTAAGGAAAGACTTAACAACGTTTTTAGTGAGGTTTCAGTGTAAAAAAAAAAAATCTTACTTTAACAATTGTGTCTTTATTACTGAGAATGATGCAGGTTATTTGTTTAAAGAAAAAAAAAACTCTGTCGAGCTTTAACCTGCGCAAAAACAGCAAACATAGTAAAACAACAAAAAATAAATAGAATTTTTTCAGCGAGCGAGGAACGTTGCAATTTATCTATGCTTAAAAATGACACCTCTTAATAACCCTGTAAAAGTAAATACTACATTGTGTCTTTAAATCAGCGGTTAGCGCAACCACGCTAACTAAATAAGTTAGCAGCGCCGACAAGCTAGCATTAGCTTGAAGTTAATATGCTGTTCGCGCAAAATATGTGGAAAACTTTAAGTTTCTGACCACCAAGCCCCTTTGTTGCTGTTTTCACCATGGTTTGTGACTTCCTCGTGGCTGCAGGTGTGTTGTGTAGACGCTGTGAACGTGTAGCATTGTGGGGGGCGTGCCGCCGTGAGAGACAGATGCAGCCGCTGTGTTTTTTTCTTTTCACAGACAGACGCCTATTTTGTTACATTTTCATCTTGTCAACAAGAAACTTGCAAACATCTCGTCACATTTTCGTCACCAAAATGTCGCATTTATTTTGTTATCGTTACGCCATCGTCATAAAAAAATGCTTCGTCAACAAAATCATTTCGTTTTCGTCATCGTTGACGAAAACAACACTGTCGCAACGGTACTTTCAAAATCTAGTTTTTCCTCATTTATGTTAAATTTGCTCAAACTTTCCAATACTTTTAAGAAATTCGGCCAATCAGAAAATAATAGCATTCCATTCTTAGTCGAATGATACTTGATATTTGTTGATATTCCTTTGGAAATGTTCAATTTAACCTTAGCTAAAGCAGGTCATTCATATCCATAACTTATCCTATACCTTACTATGTCTTGTAAAGAGAATCAACCATGTCATTCAAAATGATTAAGATATATTTTTGACAACCTCACATTCTTTCTGTCTCTCCCTGCGATGTAGCCCAGATAACACCATCTCGATATAGATCTTCTCCTTGCCGATGGCTATTGCACTAATTTCTCATAACTGTCTGCTGTCATTCATAATGTCTCTGTCCTACAAACCCTGTTTCTGCAGCATGCAATGAAAAGGGATCATTCACCAAAACTGTTTTGAATAAGATGGAAAAGGGATTCATTTTTAAATTTTACAGTGGACACAGGCGCCTGTACCACTATGTCTTTTTAACCCTACCTATACTGTTATCGAGTTGTTTTTCAGGTGACAAAACCCATGTAACTAAAAATGTCCTTTGTGATCACTGCCTCTCGTATTGATTTTTGTTCACTCCTGTCCTTACTGACCTTTAAGGATTCCGTTTCAAGGCTGTGTCTAGTCCTGACAAGGTTATCTAGACAGATAAGCAAATCAAAAGTACAAAAAAAAAAAAAAATTCTTAAAGGTCTTTATGTCAAGAGTAAACATGGTCAGACCATCGTTCTTTCCAAGTTTGACTTTCGTTAGCTTTAAGAAATTCTCTGTAACCTAATTTGTCTCTTGGAAAATAATTGATCTCCCCATCCCCAATTTGTATGACCTTATCTCTTCACTCAAGACACAGGCAGCCTTATACTGTCAGCAAATACAAATTGTGTCGAATGACAGCTTAAATGGTCCGACAGAGGGTGACTTTAGATTTAAAGGTTACTGCACATTAATGCTAATCATCAATGTTTAATTCCATAAAGGGTTTAAATAGCTTTGATTTTTTTTTTTACTCAATAACTTTTAGAATAAATACAAAACCAAAATTTCTCAAGGTACCCCGGTTTCCTCCCACCATCCAAAAACAAGCATATCAGATTTATTGGCCAATATGACAATTCAATTCAATTTTATTTGCATAGCCCAAAATCACAGAATTTCCGTCTCAATGGGCTTCACAAGAAAAAGAGGAATGTATTAATACACAGCAAGAAAAATAACTAACAAATGCTAACTAAACAAGACTAGCACATTTATGTACTTAGACTCTCCTTCTCGTTGAGGTAAAACTTCTAAAAACCCATCAGTTGGGAAAAAATAAGAAACCTCGTGGGGATCCACATGAAAGAGAGATCCCTCCCCTGGGACGTGCAACCAATGTGTTAAAGATTATTGTTTAAATATCAGCTTATTCCACTCTACATCCAAATATCTAAAGAAGTCAATAAATGTTCTTCATCCTGATGGAAACACGGGGGGGCTCCTCAGCCCGGAGATGTCCAGATGCCCAGTGCCCCTACAAATGATTGTATGTGTGAATGATTTTGTGTAGCCTCACGACAAACTGATGACTTATTTGGGGTATGTAGCGCCTCTCATCTTAAGGAGACAGTGACTCAGTAGTAGAGCGTCTGCCCATGGACCGGAAGCTAACCGGAAGTTAGTGGGTTCGAATTCCACGGAGTTTACGTCTTAGGTCCTTGGAGAACACACCTAAGCCCCTGTTCTCCCACCATTGGTGCCATCATGGCAACCTGCTGCGGTATAATTACTATTATTAAATCAGATGTGATAGGCACCCCTCGACCCACTTAAGGATAAACATTTTAGAAGACAAAATGTCTTGCTTTCGCAACCCCAACAAAAATACGAGCAAGCAAGGGACTTTCCTCAAAGAGAACACAAGTGTACTTATTTGTGTAATTTACTTTTATTAGGCTGACTTGTCTTAATTTTCACTCTTGCTTTTCCAAGAATTTTGCTAAACACATGATTCCTGGAAGCAGGGCGCTAATAACGAATTAATCTTGTGAAGGATTTTCTGTCCGATCTACTGTAACCACTTGTCAAGGACACAAATTTTGAGTCTTCAGTGTTGATTATTCTCTCTGAATACTGTTTGCATGTTTGTGATGGACTGACCGTAACATAGGAGAGATGCAGAGTCGTAACGCTTATCATGGACCTCGTCATTTTCAGCCTCGGCAAAATTTAGTCTTTATTTTGGATTCAATAACAAACCAATTATTGTTCAATGAGTTATTCTTGATGGCCACCTACTCTATTAATAAGCCTTTTCATCTAAAAAAATGTTGTGATTAATTATCAACGCGAGAGGATATTTTTAATTTTGAAGCATTTATTTTTACCGTATTTTCCGCACTATAAGGCGCACCTTCAATAAATTACATTTTTTAAAACTTTTTCCATATCTAAGGCACACCACATTATAAGGCGCTACAGTAAAGGCTGGGGTTACGTTATGCATTCACTAAATGGTGCTGCGCTAAAGGGAATGTAAGAAAAAAGTCAGATATGTCAGTCAAACTTTATTAACAATTACAAAACAGCTTTCTGTTTTTACTCCCAAAATGAATAAACAGCTGTTTTATTATTTTCTTCGAGATAAAGTATTAGCATTTTTGTGACACAGTTTATCTTCCGTTGGAGATAAATTCTGTTTAGTCTTGTTTACTTGGCGCAGCACATCCTCTTGCTTCCTCCACTTCCTCTCCATTGATTCATTGATGTTAAACTCTCTCGCTGCGGCTCTATTCCCGTGTTCTACTGACCGATCGCCTTGAGTTTAAACTCTGCGTTGTAACAGTGTCTCTTGGTAGGAGCCATTTCCGGGTCTTTATACAAACACACAAATGGAAATGAGACGCCCTTTCATATATCCCAGCATGCACCACGCACTACTTCTTCTACGGGGGAAAATGGAGTCGGCGGCTGCTTACCGCAGTTGCGACACCTTTTGTAGCTCAATATTAATCCATATATAAGGCGCTCCGGGTTAAAAGGCACATCGTGGACTTTAGAGAAAATTTAAGGTTTTTAGGTGTGCCTCATAGTGCGGAAAATACGGTATATTGATTTTCAAAGTGAATTAAATTAGATTCTAATTTGCTAGAAAAGTCCAACAAATTCTTGCGTACATTTACTGTCTGTGCATCTTTGTCATATTGACATTTTTCTTCTGCTGTCTTTAGCATTATTTGTGCAAATCTCATGCAAACAAACAATCTAAGAGATCGTGAACCTTGTCTGTTGTTTAGGTGCTGGTGCCCTCACTCACTGACATTAGCAGTGATATTTCCTTATCATTCAAACCCACGCTGAGTAATAATGTGTGACATTTTCTTTTCTTTCCCTATTGTTGTCGTGTGTAGCGGCACAGTAATGATTCAACCCGGCTAATGCAAGAAAGAAAGTTAAATTATGCATCTTTGAGTCAACAATTCGGTAAGAGGACTTGCAAAAAATAGAGAAATACGTGAAACATAAAGCTTAAATTAAGAAGACAAATTACCACAGTTGTATAATAGTTCATTTTGAAACATCTTTATTCCTTTTAAGAACAGAACAAATAAAACATAAACAACATTAAAATCCAGATCATAAAAAAAAAAAAAAAATGCTTATCAAAAAAACAAGCACCCCTCATACGCCCATCCTTCCTCAAACCGTATTACACCTGAACTGATAGCTACTGTCTCTTTATCAGAAATAAAAATAAGCCATCGGCCTGATGTTGCTGTGAGGAAATAATAACTGGGGATCGATCCACACCAGGAGTCGGCCTGCCCGTGACTACAGCGGCCAAAACCACAGGGATTCACCGAGTTCCAAGAGACTCAGGTACTCACAGAAGCCACCTGGCTAAAGTGAGGCACCTGCACCACTAAGGCCAGTCAAACCCCCACAGAGAAGACCCCTCTGACTGAGCAGGCAGAGCGACAAAGCATGTGTCTAAATAAATAAAACAATTTGCCTATCCTCTGATTAATTGTTACTATGTCTATATTGTGGCGGCACAGGGATGCACTGTTGGCACTGTGGTCTCACAGCAAAAGGTTGGGGTTTGATCCAAAGTCAGAGGGTTCGCCCACGGACCAGAAGTCAACCGGAAGTTCACGGGTTCACATCCCACTGAGTTGACGTCTGGGGTCCTTGGAGAAGACACCAAACCCCCCGTTCTCCCACTATTGACACCGTCATTGGTGGCAGCCTGCTGTGGTGTGATGCAGCACATAAATTTAAAATAATAAAGTAAAAGAAAAAAAAATCTTCAAAAGAAAAAATGTAGTTTTCTTTATTCAAACTCTTAGAGTTATATTGGTACAAATGGCTCGAACCCAAAGAATGACGATAAGAATTAATCAATGAATAGCTGGCAGTGCAATGGTGCAAAGGCCAGGACAGCCCAACACCATCCAGAGCCTTTAGGAGCTCCGGGTGAATCTCATCCACCCCCGGAGCCCAGCCGCTGCAGAGCTTTTTGACTACCTCGGCGACCTCGACAGCAGAGATAGGAAGACCCATCCCGGATTCCAAAGACTCTACTTCCTCATCGGAAGACATGTTGGTGGAATTGAGGAGGTCTTCAAAGTATTCTTTCCACCAATCCAAAACGTCCCGAGTCGAGGTCAGCAGCTCCCCGTCCCCACCGTAAACGGTGTTGATGGTGCACTGCTTGCCTCTCCTGAGCCGCCGGATGGTGGACCAGAATTTCTTTGAAACCATTCGGAAGTCGTTTTCCATGGTCTCGCCGAACTCCTCCCAAGCCCGGGCCTTTGCCTCAACTACCACCAAAGCTGCGTTCCGCTTCGCCCGCCGATACCTGTCAGCTGCCTCAGGAGTCCCACAGGCCAAAAAGGCCCGGTAAGACTCCTTCTTCAGCTTGACGGCATCCCTCACCACTGGTGTCCACCAGTGGGTTCGGGCGTTGCCGCCACGACAGGCACTGATGACCTTGCGTCCACAGCTCCGGCTTGCCGCCTCGACAATACTAGAGGTGCGGAACAGAGTCCACTCTGACTCGATGTCCCCCACCTCCTCCGGTACCTGTGAGAAGCTGCCAGAGGTGTGAGTTGAAACTCTCTCTGACGGAAGGATCAACCAGACGTTCCTAGCAGACCCTCACAGATAGTTTGGGCCTGTCAGGTCTGAGCTGCTCCTCCTCCAGGTCAAGAGGAGCCAGATGGGGTGGTTCGGGCATCTGGTCAGGATGCCCCCCGAGCGCCTCGCGGGTGAGGTGTTTCGGGCATGTCCCACCGGGAGGAGACCAAGGGGCAGACCCCAGACCCGCTGGAGAGACTATGTCTCACGGCTGGCCGGGGAACGACTTGGGATCCTTCCGGGTGAGCTGGAGGATGCAGCCGGGGAGAGAGAGGCCTGGGCTTCCTGTTTGAGGTTGTTGCTCCTACGACCCGACCCCGGAACAAGCGGAAGATGACGGAACGGAATAGCTGGCAGTTTTTTGGACGAATTTTTTCCAAATATTGTTACAATAACATTTCTACAAAGAAGGTTGCTGTCTACTTACCGTTTTGAAAATGAAAACAAATTTATCGGAAAATAACATTCAATAAAATGTTGTTTTCAAAAATCAATTTTAAAATCATGTTATCAGAAATCTAGTGGCCTGCCTCTAATTTATATTTTCTAACTAATTTAATCTAATTTAATCAAATTGCTGTGACTAATAAAAAAAAAAGTGAAAAATTTCTAAGAAAAAGACGGGAAGCACAACTTTCCCCCCTCCGTTTCTCTCCAGTCTAGGGAAGAATTGCTGCCTGCAATCAGGCAAAACAAGCTGTTTAACGCCTTTTGTCCCACTCCCCGGCACCTGCTTATTAAAATCAATGTTCAGAAAGAGACATGGACCATTTGGATTAGGGCGGGTTCGGCTGGCACACTTTGTGCATAACTTGCTGATCCGCCAATTCACCCACAACGCACACATATGCACATCTGTCCCTGTGTAATTACTGCAGAGCACAACCACACAAACTTACACACATACACAAAAGATGAGCGTCCCGGGTGAATGAATGTAATTACATTATAGTTTGACGATTTAATTTCTTTATCATGGCAGAATTTCATATAAGCAAGAGATGTACGAAAGTCTCAAGAGTGATATTGTGCATGAGCTGCATTAGTGACACATATACACAATAAATGCTGGTGAAATATAGAACATTGCCAATTGAAGACTACCTTTATAAACTGACATAAGATGGGACTTTGGGCTCTTTTCACTTTTTTTTGGTACTATTTTGACCCCCCCCCCAATGGGAAGTTACTGTGCTGTATTGCACCGCAGAAGGCAGCCACAATGGCAGCAATGGTGGGAGTAAATGGGGGTTAGATTTCTGCTCAATAGACATCTAGGCATGGGCTAAGTGGGAATAAAACCGATTCTCCCGGTTCAAAAATGGGCATTCTATCACTGAGCCAATGTCAATTTTCAAGTGATATTGCTGAGTAACAACTTCAAAGTACTGGTATATGAAATAATATCAATAGTCCATTGTATTCATCTAGAGCTTTTCAGGACTCTCAAAGACGCTTCACATTTGCATTATTCATTCATGTCATACCAAGAAATGGTAAGCTACTGTTGTAGCCACAGCTGCCCTGGGGCAAACTGACAGAAGCGAGGCTTCCAACCAATCGCACACACCATTCAGAATAGGCAACATGGGTGAAGTGTCTTGCCCAGGGACACAACCGGCAATTTAATCTCAACGAACGTCCCACCGACCCACAGTCCCACCGACCGTCCCACCAACAAACTAAACTGCTCAAATTTACAAAATTACCAACTTAAATGCGAGTTGTTGAACCATAGGACTTTTTTCAAGGTTTCTAGAGGAAACTTTGAAAAGAAGTCCCTTGAAGTTATAGAATTTTTTTTTAGGGTACTACATGATATACCTAAAAAACATTGTTGTTCTTAAGTGATTGGTGATTTATTTTTTCTGATCAAGTAGTACATGTAAACTATCCAAAACAATAATGGATGGAAGAGAAAAAAAACTGTTATCGCCAAAGTTCCTGCAAGTTTGACCAGATTATAGTATTGGTCACACGAAATACACAGTGCAGTAGATTACTTAAATCCCCAAACTAAACTGTTGAAATACACCCCCCACACCCTCTACCCACTGCCAAATTGTCCCATTTAAGGGAAATACAAAAAGTTTGTAAAAGGAAAGTGTCTCTTCACGACTTATGAGATGTTTGTATGTTTGGGTTGACAGTATTCTCTTTTTCATGATATGGCCGGGTAAAGTTTACCATGAATACATAGTGTATTTTAGAAGAATCCCTAATCATCAAATGGCACATTACACAAAACCCATATGACCCCTCCCCCAAATACACACACAAATACAAAAAGCTTTCTGAAAAGAAGGCCTAAGCAAAATAAACTTTTTGGAGTTTTCTACCATTTTTGTACAAAATTCCAATACAAAAAATACCAGAAGTTATTTACCTTTTTATTCCCACAGATGTGGGTAATTTTCTAGTTCCCCCACCCGTAATTGAATACAATATAAACGATCTTGTTCTTGACCATGACTTTTGTTCTCTGTGATGTTCAAGTTCTCATGTAAGCTTAATCTTGGGCCCTCAAAAATCTTGGTCCCAAAAAATTTTTGTTTTATGTAAATGAAAACATGAACGGATTTGCACTAGCTTTGCTAACGTGATGCACTTTAAAGTGTACTTGAAGCCTCAAAAGATATTTACACTGCCCCTGCATGTGGTACTGTGGCACTGCCCATGAGATCGGACAAACTGGGGATCCAAAAGAAGGGGGAATTCACAGTGTCAAAACCAAAAGTGCAAATCAAGCTATTTTTAACAAATATTGCAAATCTGAATAACAAAGTAGCATATTTTTCCATACATGCTACGAGATCTGTGTAACCACCCCAAAAAACATAAGTCCTCTCTTTAATTTTGCCACCATAATGAAAAAAAAAAAAAAAAAAAACGACAACATTAACACACATCCATGACCTAATCCACACATTGGCATGCTTCCAAGACTCTCGTGTCTTGCTCCGATGATTTATCTTACTAATCTTTACATAAACTGATATGATTATGCGCCATGGATTTTGACCTTTCAACTTTACTGTGACTAACACACATCATCAGATGATTCGCAGAACACTGGCAGCTCCACGATTTTCTACATAAATGGATGATTTATTAATACTTCAAAGTAATTAGGAGGTAAAAATCAATCATCAGTTATCTGATACAGGCTTGAGTGTTATTCCAGAATACTCTCTCAGGAGACGGTGTACGTTTCAGAAAGTCACAAATGCAATAAGTTTTTTAGCCTGGGGTTAGTTTGCTTTTAGGACAACCTTCTTCTCACTGAGCTCGTGTTGGTTCGTGCACCGGGACAAACACAAGAATGAGTCTAGTGCACAGATAAAGGAGATGGGAGACGTTTTATTAACAACGCCAAAATGATGGTGAAAATGTAATTGTTGTCGGTCCGTAGTTCGGCATCAACATTTTTTTGGTTCCACGCCAAAGCTGCATACTTTGTTTTTTTTGACTATTGGCAGGACTCAAAAAAAAAAAAAATTAAAAAGTCTTGGGTTTTTCCTGTTGGTTTTTCATTATATTTTAAAGAAAATTTCTCAGTCTATAAAAGTACATGCCCACTCATTTTTTTTTTTGTCCAGTTAAATATAAAATTATTAAGTCCGACTGAAAATATAAAAATTAACACAACATTTTTTGGCATTTTGTGTGAAACAAAAAAACACATTCTTGCAAAACACAGAATGATGTTCTCTTGAGGCAAATAAACCCACCAATAGTCTAACTCCTCGAAATTTTATTTCATTTTCTGAACTGCGGGGAGGAGCCTATCCTGGCTAATGCAAAGCGAGAGGCTGGATACCCTCGGAACAGGGTGTCCATTTGTTGCGGGATCACACATACACAGCCATCCACAAGATTTACTAGGGGCAGTTTCGCAGTGGCCAATCAAACTAACAAACACGTCTTTGGAGGGTAGGAGGAAACATTTGAAGCCCAACCTTCTTGTTGTGAGGCCACCGGGCAGCCCTTTCCACTAAATCAAACCAACAAATTTCCCAAATGCTTATTTGGGTTTGGCAATCACAAAATCCTTGACCAAAATGGTATTTGCCAAATTATGAATCACAATCCACACAAGTCTAATTTTAAATGTAAAATTGCTTGAGAGAGTTTTTCTAGTGCTTATGTGGTCATCGTTTTGTGCTACTTTGCAGAAAAGGAACAACGTGGGCAAAGCTATTTCAGGAGGGTGAATAGTTTGGTATTTCTTCAGCCTGGATGATTCAGAGCGTGTGGCCAATCTGTTGCCATGAACTGATGGAAAACACATTCAGAATGACTTCAGCCAAGTACACTGCTGTCAAGCCAATACCCAGGTCTACAGGCCCCATCGATGTCATTAACAACCCAATCTTTCAGATGGCGTTTTAAGACTTGCCTGTCTAAGATTGAATGTATATTGTACATCTATCAGCTTCAGTTCAACCCAATTCAAGTTGGGTGGAAATCCCTGCTGGGATTCATACCCTACATGGCAAGAAAGTTAGAGCAATTAGCGCTTTAGAATTTAACCTGGAGTGCCCGGTGCTGTTAGCAAAAGAACATTGTCATCTGGAGGTAACAGTCTCTGTATAGGAGGAGGATGAGCGAGCACAGTGGCAAAACGGGAACTCTCTTTGGGGTTTTGAAGAGCCTCTTAAAACCCAACGAGAAAACAGCTCGCAAGCAATAAGAGCCGAGAATCACGTTGTATGGTCCATATAGATACTCCGGTTTTAGCAGGTTGTGTATTACACCACCCAGAGTAAAAGTGAAGGAGTGAAGTGAAGAAAACAGCAGGAACTCTGCAGAAAGAAAATTTTACCGCTGGCTTAGAGAGAAGTGGGTCAAAAGAGAATTTAAACCATCCAACACCTGTTTGGTCCATGACCTAAAGAAAAATGGAAGAAATGCTTTGTATCTGGTTATTTTCTTTTTGAACAACCATTCATACTTTTCATTTCAAACTGTGATCTAAAAAGCATCTACTAGCTCCTGTTGCTTGGCTAGTTGTTATTCCGTGTGCTTTTTTCAGCTCAAAAATGTTAGGAAAGTAAAACTTTTGTACATTATTAAAGGATGTGAACTTGGACTCCGAAACACACAAAAAAGAGTAATAGAAAAGTACTTTCCATTCCAAAAAATTCTAAAAGAATTATATGTAAAGTCAAAGCTGGATTTCTATTCAAAGTAACACTTTATTTCTAATTTCCTGCTTTTAAGTAATACCTTATTTCACTCTTTAAAATCTACTAGCATTCATAAAGTGAAGAATGTGGTCGCTTAAAGATATCAGTTCAACTTTTTCATTTACCTTTTTAAAAATATACTGATCTGTTCAGACTTCCACATTTAGAGAGTTAGCCAAATCACACAAATCCATACGTTAAAAGAACTTAAAAAAGTTCAATCTTCTTTCGGCATTTCCCTTCAGGGGTCGCCACAGTAAGTCAGTTTCTTACATCTAACCCTATCTGCTGAATCCTCTTTAGTCACACCAACTATCTTCATGTCTTCCTTCACTGCGTCCATGAACCTCCTCTGTGGCCTTCCTCTAGTCCTCTTCCCTGGTGGTTCCAAACCCAGCATCCTTCTTCCGATGTACTCTCTCTCTCTCTCCTCTGTACATGTCCAAACCATCTCAATCTTGCCTCTCGAACTTTATCCCAAAACCTCTAAACTGTTCTGTTCCCCTGATGTACTCATTTCTAATCCTGTCCATCCTGGTCACTCCCAGAGACATCCTCAGCATCATCATTTCTGCTACCTCCATCTTTGCTTCCTGTTTTTTCTTCAGTGCTACTGTCTCTAGACCAAACAGCATGGCCGATCTCACCACGGTTTTTTACACTTTTCCTTTCATTCTAGCTGAAACTCTTCTGTCGCACATCACACCTGATACTTTCCTCCACCCGTTCCAGCCTGCCTGCACACGCTTCTTCACCTCTCTTCCACACTCTTCATTGCTCTGGACTGTTGATCCTAGATACTTAAAATCTTCCACCTTCTTTATTTCTTCTCCCTGTAACCTCACTTTTTTATTAAAAAAAACTTAAGAAACTTAAAAAAGTTCAATCATAACTTTAAAAAAATTGAAGAGTTTTTTTTTAAATTTCATAAAGTAAATAAACGTCCGAATGGACATAATTAAAGTTCTTCGGGATGTTAGTTCATTCAGTGTAGAGTTTGAAATGATGAGTTACAAAGACTCTAATTCACAGTGTGTGACCATGGAATGTTGGTACAAAGACTGAGATAAATAATAAATTATCTTTAATTCTGAATATTTAAACTCATTATTAGATCTATTGAAGGTCCAAACAAAATTTAAAGTTGGCCTGCATGTCTAGATCCTTCTTTAGGCTGTACTAATAGATACAGTAGAAAACCTTGAATGATCTTTCAGTTTACTTGCTCTCCTGAATTCAATAACTGAACCTCTTCCTCAGTTATAATGTATGCTTTTGTGTGGTGCATCATCTCAGCAATGTCTGTTGTAAAAGCCAGCAAGGCCAGACTGTCACAGTACCCCAAATCCTTTGAGTCAAGCTGGAGACTCTTCAAAGAATTGTCTTTGCCTTTTTGACTCATCCTTAAAGCCTAGCTGAATATCTAAGCACTAAACTGCTGAGCTGCTTTGTTTACGTCCCTTGCCATAATATAGAACCTTGAAAATTGAGCTGGGTTCTATGGTCAGCCATCCCATTTATAAATCACAAGGTGGTGCTGGCAGGGCACACAATGTACAGACAGAAAAACAGCATCTAGTGTGTGTTTTCATACAGAAAAACCAGGAAGTCAGTCTGTCATAATGTGGAGCTAAGGCCGAAAATATACCCTTGACACAACAGACAGGCTCAGATGAAGAAATCACAACCAGAGTTATTAGATTGATAAAAAGTCCAAATGAAGACAAAAACAGATTAATCAAGCAGGTTCTGATGTAGGAGCTGAAGCCAATAAGTGGATAACAGGTCAAGCATGGTAAACAAATGATCTGGCAAAGAGTGTGTCAAAAACTGATGCATTTATGCTCCATCAGATAAGTCGGTGAGTTTCAGGTGTGACTTATTGCACACACATAGACAAGAGAGAGGGGGGAAACAGGACACTGAGGGGGAACAGAATAGTCTCCTGACACAGTCTAAACTTTGACAAGATTTCACTGTCTTTTTCATACTTTAATTTGAATGCAATGTTAAGTGTAGAATCCAGTTTTGGTAGTACTCATTAGTATTTAGTAAATATTGAATCACAAATACAAGATTCATAGTTTCCCCCAATAGTTAATTGTCATAGTGGAATGTCAAAGTCATTACATGTTTAAAAAAAACGTGCTCAAGTATAAACTGGAAATAAGTAAATTGATGAAAAAAAGAGACTAAAGTGACTTTAAACATAAAGAGAAGAGATAAAGAAGATAGAAGATTTTAAGTACTTAGGATCAATAGTCCAGAGCAATGGAGAGTGTGGAAAAGAGATGAAGAAGCATGTGCAGTTAGGCTGGAATAGGTGGAGAAAAGTATCAGGTGTGATGTGTGATAAAAGAGTTTCAGCTAAAATGAAAGGGAAAGTGTACAAAACGTGGTGAGACTGGCCCTGCCTTTACACTGTTTGGTCAAACTGTCTCTAGACTGTTTGGTCTAGACAGTGGCACTGAGAAAAACATGGAAAATGGAGATGAAGGTAGCAGAGATGAAGATGCTGAGGACCTCTCTGGGAGTGACCAGGATGGATAGGATTAGAAATGAGTATGTCAGAGGAACAGCACATGTTAGAGGTTTTGGAGATAAAGTCAGAGAGGCCAGACTGAGATGGTTTGGACATGTGCAGAGAAGAGAGAGAGAGTACATCGACAGAAGGATGCTCGGTTTGGAACCAGCAGGAAAGAGGACTACAGGAAGACCAAAGAGGAGGTTCATGGATACAGTAAAGGAAGACATGAAGATAGTTGGTGTGACCAAAGAAGATGCAGCAGATAGGCTTGGATGGAAGAAACTGACTTGCTGTGGCGACCACTGAAGGGAAATGCCGAAAGAAGAAGAAAGTGACTTTAAACATAGTTGTGAGTCTAAGTATTCCACCCTGAAGTTTATGGGCTTATAGTCCAAGGCTGACAGGAGGCATACAACACAAACACAGTAAAGATAATCAAATAAATGTTCTGTTCCATGTGACTTTAAACATCATAATGATGCATGCCAGGTTTTAAATCTTCTTCATAAACTTTTATCTACTGAAATATAAATACCACAAGAAATGGGACATAGAGATACAACGGCTACCATATGATCAGGAAAGAGAAATTGCTGCTTAATGTCTTTAACTTTCTTTGAATTCTTTAATTTCTCCTGCGGGAAATTAATAAAGTTTTTTTATCTATTTATCTATCTATTTTCCTGTACAAAACATAATTCCACCGATGTGCCAACTCATGTTTTAACCTGAAATATATACTGTATATTTTTTTCTAATGTTGTTAAGTTGATAAAGTTTACACTTTGTCTAAACACTCAATTTACTCAGACTTCTTGAGTTCAAAGTATTTGTAATTTTTTTTCAGTCATTCAATCACTAAAACAATCTTTGCAAATTGGTGGAAAGAAAGATTTTCTTATATTCCTCTGCATAGGAATATGAGAAAGAAAAAGATTTTCTTTCTTTCCACCAATCGGAAAGCAACTGCACAACTGACAAAGCAATAGACTCTGTGTCAGGTTGAAAATTTGAATCTCTGGTTACTTCTTTTGTTACTACTACTTTTTGTTACTTCTTTTATTTGTATCATTCAAAAGTGTCTTTTAGGTAAATGGGATTCCAAGCTAAGGGCAAATGCATCACACAGTGTATTTGTTCCCCACTACTATGTGAAAACCACAACCGTAGAACTTTCCCCCCCCCATTACTATGTACAAAACTTAACTTTTTGTTTGACCTATCTTGGCCCCCATTACTCTGTAGGAACACACTTTTTGTTTCCACAATTGCATAAATAAAGTAGACATGAGGATGCATATTACCTGTTGACACTTAAGTAAAGTCTACTGGAGCTTAAATCCTTGTCTAATAAGTTAAATATGAGAGTCTCTCTTTCCGTTCTCCGGTCTGCACTGCTTTGGGATAAAGATTGACTTTTTTTATCTGATAATGTGTTTCTATTGAAGTATTGTGAAGATAAATGATTATGAGAAATCAACACATATATGTGACCCTTTATTAAACTCTAAAGTTTTTTTTTATGTTTTTCATTTTTATAGCAGCGACCAATTACAACAATTTGTAAAAGTATTTGGCATGTATCTTACTCATCTCCAAAGACATGTTTTATTTGCTTCCAATGTTTTCTCTTTGGTTTTTATCAAAGTTCTGGATCTGACATCTGTAGAATGTCCACGAGTTTTATTTTATTGTTTCTACCGCTACTACTTTGAATGATCTAGTGTTTGAGTGTAAAAGCAAAATAAACGCAGTTAGTGAAGAACGTTGGTGTGAAAACAGCTTGCACAACCAATATAAGAAAAAATTCTAACGTTGGACTGAACTCAATAGTATGAATAACCACATGCTAAATTATTCCAGATGATGTTTTATGGCCTCCTGACAAATCTTCCATTTCCCCACACTTCATTTGTCCATGTCTTTTTTGGTCCTCAAACAAGTTCACTGATTTTTTGTCTAAAAGTTAGACTCTCGCTATTGAAATTGGACATAATAACACTTGCCCAGAACAATATTCTTTCTCTATTCTGGGAATTACAAAACTCTTTTTGTTTGGTAAATTGAAGTGACTCTGAGTTACATGGACCTCTAATTTATAACAGCGTCAAACACTTTCTGTTCCAATTTTCTTTTAAAATAAATTAAATGAAAAACTCAGTATTGGTTCCATAAATATTATAAAAACCCACCACGCAGACTCTATTCTGCTGAATAGATGGGGTTTTACTACTATCCCACCTATTGCACTCCAAAGGTAACGTAGAGGGTTGCCTGGAAAGCAGCAGCAGTACAGTATACCCAAATGCTTCAGATGACAAAAGCAGACTGTTGGAAGCAGAGAGGACTTGCTTTGAAATCCAAATTAGGGGAGTACAAAGGCACCCATGGACTAGCTCGGCACTGCTCTTCTTGTTAGCTTCTCTCCATACTTCATGTCAAAATTCAAGTTCTCAGTTGTATTTATTTATTAAATCAATGTGTGTCTCTTCTATTAATGTTGTAATCTTTTATGGTTTGATAAAATGCTTCATTGAGCAAATCTAATTTTCAATTGGAGCCTTATTTGATGAGATAACACATCTTTCTAGTTTTCCTCTTGATTATCGACTTTGTTATTTATGTGAATACTCTAACTGGATGTGCTTCGGGAGAAATTAGGTGCAGCAGACATTCCCGGAAAATACTTTCCATAAAATGTCAAAATGTCTTTGGATGAATCGTTATAGCTGGATCAAAGTAAAGAAACTCTTTCAAATAAACTTTTTATATTCAGTGAAGAACAGTAAAATTATGAGATAAGTGCTTTTTATTGCGCTGTCAGGCTGCAAAAGAACTTCCAGTTCCTTCTGGATTGCAAAAGTACGGAAACACTGATGCTTTATCATTCCCGACCAATGCACAGTTTACTACTTTTCCATCATTTTCCCATGGACAGAGAACTGCTCTCTAGCTAGATATTGCTATATATCCTTCTGATACAGCGAAGCACCAGGGCGTGACAACAGTAAACAGCAGCAAGAAAATGCCACTCGTAGCTCCCTTCAGTTTTATATCAATAGCAGTTTTTTTTTAGCAGGAGGACAACATAATTTTTACAGAAGAAAACACAACTTAAAGTGCACCAGTGTGTAATAAAACCATAGGGAAAGAAATGGGAATGGGTACAGATACACAAAAAGTACAACAAAAAGGAAGACGTGATTAAAATGGCTATATTACATAAACTTGCAGCTTATTAGTGACTTGTGCAGGTTGACCACCCCTCTAGTCTGATACCGACTGGGCCAGGCTCTGACATTTATTCAACAGAGTAATAATAATAATAAAAAATTTTATTTGTAACGCACTTTATATCTCCAGTGGAGATCTCAAAGCACTACAATGACCAAAAGCAACAACAAACAGCAAAATTAAATAAAACCACAACACTAAAAAAAAAAAAACACTAAAAACTTTGTTGAAAAGCCTATAGAAATAAAAAATGTCTTCAGTCTTTTCTTAAAAACCTCAACGCTCTGTGGAGCCCTCAACCTCTCGGGAAGAGCGTTCCAGACCTTTTGATCAGCTACCTGGAAGGACCTGTCCCCCATAGTGGAGAGTTTGGTCCTTGGTTGGTGGAGGCAGTAGGAGGAGCCGGAGGAGCGCAGGTCTCGGACAGTGGTGTGGAGGGTTAGGAGTTCTTGGAGATAAACAGGTGCAGTGCCATGTATGCACTGATGGGTGAGGAGGCAGAGCTTGTACTGAATTCTGTATTTAACGGGTAGCCAGTGGAGGAATTTGAGGATGGGAGTGATATGGTCGTATTTGCGCCTCCTTATCAGGATCCAGTTGTACTAGACAACTGGATAAGAAAATGAATGGTTGGATAAAAAATATGGCAAAATTGATCCTTTTTGTATTTACGAAAAAAAGAATTCAGGAATGTTTGGAACATTATCATATGACATTTTTTTATTTGAGATTGTCAATAGAGGTCTAAATAAAAATATTGGCATTTCTAATCTTTGTTATAAATCCATTTATTTTCTGTGTTTTTTTTTAAGCTAATTTGATTCTGATCATGATCTCTGTTATCAAAGAATACAAAACGGCTAGCCTTGCCATTAGCAACTCCAAATCTAAGACCACATTTCTCAACCAGAAAGCTAAATAATTTCCTCTCCAGCTTGGAGATGGGATCCTATGCCGAGGGGAAAAGTTCATGTTCCTGGGGATTTTGTTGACGAGTAAGAGAATGATGGAGCAAGAGATCGACAGGTGGATCAATGATTTGTCTACAGTGATGTGGAATCTAAATCGGTTTGTGGCTGTGAAGAAGCTAAATCAAACGATGCACTTCAGCCTACCATTGGATTTACATTTCTTTTCTTACACATGCTCAAAAGAAATAAAGTCAAATAAAAATACTTTCTACTTAGCAGACATTGGGTGAGGAACATGGTCCTTTGGTAGAACTTAAGCTCCAACAAATGGTGGTAGAGACATCCTTATTAGTCTCTGTTGTCAATCCCATAAGCAAATTTTAGTAAACACTTCCAACCAGGAGGAAAACCATATCAGAACTGAAACTCACCGAAGTAACTATGTCATGTAGCTATTCTAGAAACTCCCTGAATGAGTTAGAAAAGGTTTGGGTTCTGATGTTTTAAGCTGCTGTCAAAACTTCATTTTGGATCGACAACTGTCGAAGGGTTGGATCTTGTAAGTATGATGCCACCAATGGTATTGATTGCCGTTCAAATTAAGCCAATTGAGTTGCCATTTTCTGTCCTATGGAGAGCACCATGTTGAATTTATAAAGCCGGTAATATGCATTTGTTGGTTCAGTCTGCATTCTCTTGGCAACCAGCATGCTTACCAGGAGTGAACTTTTGAAGGTACATGGCCCTGTCCCTAAGGAGCGGCAAACAGCCACTCACGGTGGCACAATGCGTCTTACAGCTGTCAATGGCTAGGTAAAATTTGTCAGTCGTCCCGGCATGTGGTGAATAGCAGCTACATTATCTAATTAACGCATCCGAATATCCAGTTATCTACTTGAATAACGTGTGCCATGCATTATCACAAAAGTAACTGGCCCTGATTTTAATAACAGTGACCAACCAATACCTTCAAAACTTTTACATTTAAATAAATTAGTTCCAAGATTTTTTAAGCTAGCAGATAGTTTCTATATAGCATGCTATGTACAGTTCCTGTATCCACTCAGTGATCTAAATAAACGCAGGTAAAAATTCCATATTTTATAGATCTCTTATGGGTACATTTCGGTGCTGTATTGAACACCGCACAAGTGGTGGGAGCAATTGGGGGTTTGGTGTCTTTTTCACCATGGCTTCCAATTTCCTTTATTCACAGCTTGAGCTTGTGGCAGGAATCAAAGCAGCAACTCTGGTCCAAAGAAGGCCATCCTTCCACTGAGCTGCGCCACCCTGTTGGATAGATGAATAAATGAATGGATTTGTGGCCATACCAGCCTGACAATGCCTGATCCCGTCAGACCTCAGAAGCTAAGCAGGCTGGGCCTGGGCTGTGCTTGGATGGGAGACAGCCGGAACCCCAGAGGCCCCAGTGGGACGGCCATTGAGATTAAAATTGCCGTTGTGTCCCGGGCAAGACACTTCATCCTCGTTGGCTAATCTGAATGATGTGTGTGCGATTGGTTGGTGATGGTCAGAAGGGCCGATGGCGCAAAATGGCAGCCTCACTTCTGTCAGTTTGCCTGAGGGCAGCTGCGGCTACATCAGTAGCTTGCCATCACCTGGTATGGCAAGGAGGAACAATGCATATGTGAAGCATCTAAGAGAGTCCTGAAAAGCTCTATATAAAATATAATGGATTATTATTATTATTTGTTATGAGTCTCACGACTCCACATTCCTGTGTGTGTATGTGTGGGTATGTGGGCGTGTATCTTGGTTCCCCAGATTGATCGGGCTCTGCACCTCATCAACTATGTCTTCTCTAGGTCTTCCTGTAACCTAGACCAAAATGTTGACCATTCAAATCGTGGTAGTTCTGGACTTGTCTCATATTATTTGAGTCTGGTAGTTTGTACCGCTACACATTCTATTTCATCTGGATGGAAACCTGGACCTTTTCAGGCTCACCATCCAACTCTCGAACCACGGCTTCCTCACATAGACCTCTTCTACACCTAGCCATTTTCATTGGCAGCAAACAGGACTCACTTGAGGCAGTGGTGGAGAGGCAGTCACTGAACAAACCTTTGTCCATCATGGACAATCATGACCATCCTCTCTACCCACTCCTGGATGAACAGCGGAGCTCCTTCTCCAAGAGGCTCAGACAGCTCCGCTCGAGAACATCTCGTTACCGGAGGTCTTTCTTTCTGTACATGATCGGGCTCTACAACAACAGCAGATAGGAAGTTGTTGCTGTGACACACAAATTTCCCATGTGTGGGATCAATAAAGTATATTCTGATTCTGGTTCTGATTTCTACAGGAAAATCTCTTCCTTTTCACTATTGTAGTTCTGTGTACCTTTTTGGGTCCAATACATAGATCCTCCAACAGGATTGCATTATTAATTGGTAAAATGATTTGGTTTATTTAATAAGTGCTCAGTGAACAATTCCGCCAAGCCACAGCATGTGCTATCACTTTTCCTTTTCAACAAAGCTGAAAAGAGTTTTATTCCATCTTTTTGCACGTGTTGAAGTCGATCAGATGACTGCTGTGACATTCAATTTTCACCAAGACTTAACGCACTTAAAGCGTTTTATTAATTCCTAGGACTTTGACGACCGCTTATGTTCTACTATAAACAACAAATAGCTGGTTTCAGCACCAGATGTTTGTCATAAACCCCCTTTGGCAAAAAAAAAAAAATCCATGTAATGATCTCAAAGTGACACATAATAAAAGCTTTACTTGTTGACAGGCAACTACGGCTTTTCTTCCGTAATATCATGAGGTCAAGTCTCTTTATAGCCATGACAGACTTAAACAACAAGCCCTTTGTTACTCTGAAGGGCTTTTCCATGCGCATGGCTTCCAATTTCCTTTATTCAAAGGCCGAGTGTTCTCAACCTGACGACTTGACCTCTTAAACTCTTACAGATGCGGAACACTTTCCCTGCCTTCCGTGGCCAATAGCATTTTGATCACCGGTTACTTCCTGCTCCAATGTGACGGCAACGGCTTCAAATCCAGAGAGAAATGAATAATATCAAGCTCCTTTGAATTTACCAGGAGGTTGAGACCAAGGAACAGCATCACAGCCGTTTCAAAGAGGAGCAATTATTCCAGGGCAGACTGAACGAATTGCTTCCTGGAGACTTTTTAAACGTTCCTGGCCAATTATAAAGACTGTGTGTCCTCACTTATACTGCCAGTCTGTGGGGTGTTGCCATCACCAACTGGTGGGACTGAGCCTGGAGCACAGTGTGTCTTTTATAGCCTCTCTCTTTGCTTCCTTGTTATATCTCGTAGCCCAGTATTCTTATCTTTTGCCTACTCGACCAGTAAGACTTTCTAATGGTTACTGAGGGTCTCTCCCCTCCCTCAACGCATCACACTCCACGTGATCACAACCAGCTGCTGGTGAGAGAGTGAGAGAGTGAGAGAGAGAGAGAGAGAAAGTCGCTGCGACTCTGAACGCATCACACATCCAAAGTGAACGGGAGGACCGCGCACCTCGTCTCACCCGTGGATTCTATTACACAACAAGCGCTGCGTGTAGAACCTCTGCGTGGGAAAGTCTCTGACTCCACCCTGACACTTCACCTGCTTTTATTGCCTCCCTTTTTTTTATTTCTGTTTAAGATCACCTTTTTTATTTTCCTCCCCATCCTCTCTTGCCTTCATCCCTGAGCATCCTCTCTCCAGCTGGCAAGTCCTCCTTCTTCTTGCCTCGCCAACTTTTTTTTTTTTCCCACAGACTCCATCTCACACTGGTTTCTCCATCACTCCGCAAAACAACAAGAAAACAAGTCGTTTTTTGACAGGATTTTTTTCACACCTTCCATCTTCAGAACACTCCTTTATTTATTTATTTTTTGGCTGCCTTCTGTTTTTGGATCGAGTGGAACATTTGGTCAGTGTGTGAGAGGACATAGCTACATGGGGAGCGCGGTCTCACACGGAAAATGCTCCGCTGTCAGGCTGCAGGCGTCCCGCTGAACCTGTGCGGTTTGGAGTTGTCGGTGCGCTTTTCTTGCCCACCTCCTCGCTTGTGCCAGCGGGGCCAGTGAGAGACAGATGATGGGTCGGTTCGTAGCAGCGCAGGCGCAGCGTGGGGAGTGTGCGTGGAGCGGGACAGGATGGCTCAGGATCACCATCATGTCCTTCCTCGCTACTTTACCTGTGGATCAGCTGCGCGCCTTCCCGTCCTCTCTCAGTGACTGTCAAACACCAACCGGCTGGAACTGCTCCGGTGAGTTTTTCCCCCACGAGGATTTTTAATAAAAATGACCACAATCTAAAAATATTATTTAAAAAAAATAAAGTTTAAACCCGCCCGCGTCTTATATAGTGGTGATTTTACGCGAGCTGTAGAGGTGTGAGATGTTTATTAGGGTACGTTAAGGTGGAACACATCAAGATACACAAAGAAGCAGCAGAGTTTTTAATATTTTTGGAAGCTTTTCATGTCATGTTTTTCTCATTTTGAAAAATTGTAAGGATTGCGTTAAAAATATTTATTACAAATTAGAATTAAAGTGGATTTTCAAATTGGATTGAAATCTATGGTATATATTTTATACTTTGAATGGGTGGGGTAACAAAAACCTAAAGATTTTATCCCATTTGCTCCAAATCAAAATAAAATGTTAACCTAGTGGGGGGAAAACTAAGGTCCGAGGGCCATGTGCAGCCCGACAAGCTTTTTGATCCGGTCCACCAAAGACAAAAAATATTTCAACAGACTCGTAATTATTATTATTATTATCAACTGCAACTTCAGAATTACCCCAGAATTCCACGTGCTAAGTTGGTGGTTAGCACGTGTGCGAATTTAGAACAAATTTAAATATATTTAATTTTAATATATTTTATTCATCTCTCACCGGGAAATTTGTGTGCTGCCACCAATGACGGCGCCAATGGCGGGAGAAACAGGGGGTCAGGTGTCTTCTCCAAAGACCCTAGACATGAACTCAGTGGGATGTAAATCCGTGAACTTCCGGTTAACTTCCGGTCCGCGGTCAAACTACTGAGCCACCGTCTCCATCTATATTTATATGTTGTCGGAAAATCAAACTTTCTGAGTTGTTTTCTTCAACATTTGAGGGTGTTTTTGTGAATTTTTCTTTGGTGGAAAGTCACTATTTTTAACCCACTTAGACTGATTCTCTTTTAACTTTGTTCGTATTATGTTGTCGCATAATAAGATCATCTTAACAGCTCCATTCAGACAGGAGAATAACTCTGTGGTTTGTGGAAAATATTAGTGAAATGAAAAATAATGCATGTAGATGAAAAATATCAATTTATTTGTATTTTGAAACACTCTTCAAAATCGAGGTTGTGGTGGAAATTTTTTATTTTTTAGTCTTTACTCACTTTATTTATCCCCCATCTGGGAAATTTGTGTGCTGCCCTTCTACACCGCAGCAGGCCACCACGACTGCACCAATGTCGGGAGAAATGGGGGGTTAGACGTCTTCTCCAAGGACCCTAGATGTGAACTCAGTGGGATGCGAACCCGCAAATTTCTGGTTGACTTCCGGTTGACTTCTGGGTTGACTTCCGGTCCGCGGGCGAACGCTCTAACCACTGAGCCACCGTCTCCCCCCATCGTCCGTAACCTCCCTAACCTCACCCTTTCAAATTCATGCCTGTGTTTTCAACATGTCTGATTCCCAATCCCCACCACGTGTCTGCTACAGGTTTGGCTCTTTACTCACGTGGCGGGGATTGGGCCGCACTAGTCAAAGACCACCCTTTCAAATTAAGGCTGACAAAAAACCTCTCTTTATTCGTCTTTATTGTAGACTCTTCCCTCCTTACGTGGCAGCGTTGACAGTTTCAAAATCTTAGGTTCTTTCACAATTACTGATCTATTTTCCAAATAGACTTATTTTTTTCTTTAAGATATGTGTTGAAATTTTCCAATGCTTTTCAAATGGACATATTTTTAGCCTTTTGTAATCTAAACAGTTACAGTGTTGATGTTGACGAGGTGCTCGATGAGTATCGTTCTTCATCAAAGTGGAAACAGAAAAAAATCAGGATCGAATTAATGAGAAATTTGAGAAGGAGATGTTTTGGGAAGCACGAGCAACACGGAAACTATTTATAACCTAGATTGTAATCAAAACATTGAAAAACAGGATGTGAGGCATTCATTTTTTTAAAGAATATTTCATCTTTTTTCAACTTTGATCCATAAACCCAAAAGATTTTAATAACGTTACTTTAAGTAAACACACAATTATTTTAACCACTGAATTTAAAACTTGTGTATTCCTTTTTTAATCATATCAGATCCCCAAAAAATGACAGTAAAATGAAGAAAATCAAAATCAGCCTTCATAAATATCCTTCTGCATGTCGCCTGTCCAAGTCTGAATCCTTAAAATAGCTCCAAGCTGATCACGCACACTCCCTCCCTCATACACACACATACACACAGTTACGGATGGATGCTGTATTGATATTGTAGCTCATAACAACCAGACATCAATATGGAGTCATGATGCCATTTGCAGCCTGTGTAGGAGGAGTTGGCATTTTTAAAGAGAGATAGGAGTCATCCTAATTTAATGGAGCTACAGGAGAGCTTTTGTGGAGGTACAGGTAACCCCTTCCCTCAATAATCTAATAATTCTTGACTAAACTGCTGATGAGAAGCTTAATTAAGATATCAAAGCTTTTCAGAAATGATTCGATTACGATAATAAGATAATTAAGTTAGATTTAATTTAACTATGATCGAAATCTGGGGGAGATTGTGATCATTTGAAGCATTTTTTTCATACTTGAAATGCTTTTTTTAAATTTAATTTCTTCCTGAATGAAAAGTTGAGCAGATATAAGTGATGAATGAGCTCATTTGTTTCTGCATATCTGATCTATTTTCCCGTGATTTGGCCTGTAATTGATCATATGTTTACTCAGATTCTACCCTCTGATAATATCCATCCCATATTATGCGGCACATTGTGCTCGGAGGAATTTCTTTTTTTTTTTTTTTCCTCCGGTCGATGGTGCTGATGATTCGCACGTAATGACTGATAATGGTACACATCCTTTCCACACACACACATGCACACACCCACTTCCTGACACACTCTCATATGCATTTTAGCGAAGGCTTTTATCCAACACCCAACATGCCTTGAGGAGGCTTAAGTGCAGATGCAGAGGACAGTGGACACGCACTCACACACACACACACACACACACACACACACACACACACACACACACACACACATATATATTAGTCTTATATACAGTATGTGACACAGCTATCCAGAAAAGCCTTTATTATGCGTATAGCAACACAACCATGCTAATTGTGCTGGTAATTTTTCACTGTTGTACATACATAGGGTTGCACGGTGGTGTCGTGGTCATCACCACAGCCTCACAGTAAGAAAATTATCGATTTGAACCCCATTAAGGACAACAAGTTTGAAAAACTGGCTTTTATTTGTGCCGTTTGCATGTTCTCCTGATGTATGAATCTGGTTCCTGTGGTTGATCTGGTTTCCTGTGTGTTCCAAGTTGGTTGAAAGTCCAGTGTGTACCTTCCCTGTTACCTATGTACCAGCCGGTGTAGACCGTAGCAGCCCTGGGTTTGGGCAGTTTTGAAAATTGAACCATCAGTTAAAATGAGAGAAGGTCAGAGGGAGCTGCACTGTGTCTTTGTAGATCTAGAGAAAGCGGTCAACAGTCCAGAGCAATGGAGAGTGTGGAAAAGAGGTGAAGAAGCGTATTCATGCAGGCTGGAACAAGTGGAGGAAAGTATCAGGTGTGATGTGTGACAGAAGAGTTTCAGCTAAAATGAAAGGAAAAGTATACAAAACCGTGGTGAGACCGGCCATGCTGTTTGGTCTAGAGACAGTGCCACTGAGTAAAAGACAGGAAGCAAAGATGGAGGTAGCAGAGATGAAGATGCTGAGGATCTCTCTGGGAGTGACCAGGATGGACAGGATCAAAAATGAGTATATCAGAGGAACAGCACATTTTAGAGGTTTTGGGGATAAAGTCCGAGAGGCCAGACCAAGATGGTTTGGACATGTACAGAAGAGAGACTGAGTACATAGGAAGAAGGATGCTGGATTTGGAACCACCAGGAAAGAGGACTAGAGGAAGACCAAAGAGGAGGTTCATGGATACAGTGAAGAAAGACATGAAAATAGTTGGCGTGACCGAAGAAGATGCAGCAGATAGGGTTAGATGAAAGAAACTGACTTGCTGTGGCGACCCCTGAAGGGAAATGCCAAAAGAAGAAGAAGTTAAAACGAGAGATGCCGTTCAGCCAGAAATGAATGAAATTTTTTCCACTTGAATAAAACTTTGAGCTTTTCTTTCCTCTTTTAAAAACATTTTTTGAAAATTGAAGAATTGAAAAGACAGGACAAAAGATCCCCAAAAAATGATTCCGATCATACAAGTGAGACTTTTTGCAGTTGTAACCTCCGACCGTAATGATGAGATGGCTTGTAGCACTGAGATACACATAATGTGAAGAGTTGCCAGGATAAGTTACCATGCAGCAATCTGTGGAAGGGGAAGCATACCTGCCTGATATTCAGCTCCATTATTTGCTGCCAAAGCTGCTCTGAGTTTCTGGAATGTGGACTCAGAACATTTTGGGCTGTCCTGTGGTTTTGCTGGTGCCTGTTGGCAGTGGATGCGTTAGCTTCTGGAAGTTGTGAGGTAGGGGTCAGGATGCTCCAGCTGACTGCTATACGAAAAGTTTGGACTCTGGTCAACCAATGAATTCTCTTTGGCTTCCTTTGCCATTTTAATGCCAGGTGATGGCTTATTTATGGAAACACTTTATGGAAATTCTTTTTTTTTTTAATATTACCTTTATGAATGGGAACATTTCTGTATTGCACAGAAGCAGGCAGCTACGTTGGCGCCAATGGAGGTGGAAACGGGGGAGTAGGTGTTTTTCCTACAGACAAAGTGGGAATCAAACCAGCTTCTTCCAGTCCAAGGGTAGACAGTCTACCACTGAGCTGGTACCTCTTGGCCAAAAATTACTTCACTGGTTGGATTCGTACTTATAAAAACGTGTACTGGAAATGAGACAACATCAATAAAGTTTGGACTTAATGAGACATTGAAAACCTCACCCAGCCGCTTTTGTAAAGTAGGAAAAAAAAAACAAAAAACAATTAACTCACCATTTAAGATCACATCTTTTCCATCTCCTGGTTTAATTCATATTAAACCATTTTAATTCAAAAGCTGGAAAAAAACAAGGTGTTTTTTTTTTTTTTTGGGATGTGGAAAGAGGAGGACCCCATTGCACGACTTCAAAACAAGGTTTATTAACTCAATTCAGAAAAGTCTGTAAAGCAAAGGGCACAGGATTAACTCAAAGTTTCAAAAGTTCCAATAATAACAGTTCAAACATGGTCAGGCAACCAGGGTGACCTGACTGGAAGGAATAGTAAGACCCGACAGGGAAGTCCAAGGTGATTGCACTTAAATAGATGTCAGGGTGCACAGATGTGTGGAATCAGGAACATCCTGATCCTAATCTGGTTGATTAGGAATATCCAGGGCTCCCTCAGGCGGCAGGTGAGGAATCCTGACATGTCCTTTATTCTGAAAGTAACTCAGCTGTAAAAAGCTCATCTATATTTTCTTTAAATGTAGCTATTCATTCAATCAGTCATACTTCTGATCTGCTTATCCCAAATGAGGTTCCATGACTGCTCAAGTCTCTCCAAGCTGGTTAAAGGAGAGAGACAGGGTACACCTCAGACAGGTCGCCAATTTGTTGTGCCCAAATTTGGCAACATAAATGTCAAATTTAAGAACCATTTATATGAATAACATGAGACGTAGTCTTAGAGAGTTTTAAACCACACCAATAAAGCCATTCTTTCCAAGATACTATTTACCTTTTAATTTTCACATAGATTTTTTTTTTTATTTTTGTTATTATGGCGACAAAATGATCTACTGTGATTGTTTATTCTTACTGAGCTGTCTGTGGTGGAGCAATCAGCCACCACTTCAAGTCTGTTATTATCACTAATTCAGTGAGCCAAGGTCTTTCTTTCTGTGCTTTAATGCAGAGAGAAGCACAGAAAGTAATTAAGGTTAAGTTCAAAAGGTTGCTAGAGTTTTCTTTTTGCCCTTTCAATTTATTTTGCTTGAAAGAATGTGAAAAAAAGTCTAGAAGATGCTGACGGTTGTTGTCACAGTTTTACACAATGTTCTTTTAAATTTAACTGATTCTTCAACTGATCTTCAAAATATAAATGATTTAAATAAATTCCATCTTTAAAGCTGAAATGCACATAAATGCATCTTCGTTTATAATTTTACAGACATTTGGACGTATTTAGTCTGAATAAAATGGGTTAGAAAAAAAAAAAAAAGCCCATCTGGCTCCTCTCGACCTGGAGGAGAAGCGGCTCGACACCGAGCTCCTCCCGGATAGCTATGGCTCCCCCCGTCGTGCTTTTGTGAAAATTCTCTAGTACCTCAACTCTGACTATCATGCTATTAGGCTTGGATTTTTTTTTTTTAATATACTTTATTAATCCCTGACTGGAAAATGTGTGTGCTGCACTACACCGCAGCAGGCTGCCACGTATGACGGTGCAAATGGTGGGAGAAAAGGGGAGTTACGAGTCTTCTCCAAGGACCCTAAATTTTGGGCTGACTAGCAAAAATACTCCTATGTTGAAAGTGATCCCACCTTGGTGTTTTTATGAACATCAATTGTGGCATTTCTCATTAGGATTAATTACCTGACATTAGGTCTACCCAGCTGCAACTCCCAAAATTGACGAAATTGGTTGACAATCTGCTCCTCACATCCATCCTCATGTAGTGGCTCAATTCTTTTCAAATAGGATCAGGAAAAGACTTATAAATGTAATATTGATAGAAAAACTAGTGCCATAAAAAAATAAAACAATATAATGCTAAATTAAAATAGAAAATTTAAAAGTTTGATGCAAAATGCACCAGCTGTTGGTGGTAACCCAAAGAACGAGATCACAGATACAAGTGACCGAAATGAGCGTCCTCCGCATAGTGGCTGGGCTAGCTCTGCTACCCAGGAGGAGCTCAGAGTAGAGCCTTTGCTCCACTGGGTTGAAAGAAGCTAGACGTGGTGATTCGGCCTCTGGTTAGGATGGCTCCCGAATCCCTCACTAGTGAGGTGTTTTGGGCACTTCCTATGAGAAAACCCAGAGGCAGACCCCTGAACCTGCTGGAGAGACTTGGTCTCACAGCTGACTGGGGAGCATTTCGGGATCCTCCCGTGTGAGGCTGTTGCCCCCACGACCCGGCCCTGAATAAGTGGAAGACAATGAAACAAAAACAAATTGCAGCATTGTCAAATCAGATTATTTGCTTTCCGTTCCATCGTCTTCCGCTTATCCGGGGCAACAGCCTCACACGGGAAGCCCAGGCTTCTCTCACCCCAGCTGCATCCTCCAGCTCACCCGTAAGGATACTGAGTTGTTCCCAAGCCAGCTGGGAGACATAGTCTTTTCAGCAGGTCTGGGTCTGCCTCTTGGTCTCCTCCTGGAGGGCCTTTTTTTTCTTTTTTTAATGCAAAGTTATTTGCATTTTTTGGATTTAAAAATTCACTCTTTTTAATTTTGTAATTCCTATCTATTCTACTATCGGAAGCAGGAAAATCAATCTTTTTTTTTCACAGATGACCAATTATTCCAATTTTATTTCAGAGATAAGCACATTGCGGTGGTGACACTCCACGAATATCTGGTCACCCTTTAATTATGCCTTCATACCTCATTTCTCCAATAAGAAAATTTTTCCACTGCTATTTCTGTGGATTTTCTCACTATTGTTGACTCAGAAAGTGTGATGCTCCAATAGTTTGAATGCCAGGAACAAATGCGAGATTGCTAAAGTCTTCCATAAATCCCATCTCGATGGCGGATTGACCATAAGTCTACGGAGAGGGGAACCACCCTCTTCTGAGACACAAAGAGGTCAAACAGAGTTGTTTGTGCACGATGGCCATCTATGTCGACGGTAAACATGGACAGTAAGTGATTTATAAGACGAGGCAGATGTAGCCTGATCCAAAAGGGAATCTAAGGTTATTAATCGGGGATTGGCTGTATTAAAGAAGATTTAAAAGTTACTTTTGTGAAAAATATGCACTTTAACATTTAGAAAGCTCTCTTAGGGCTAAGCTTAATTTAAATGACTCATTCTTAAAATGTGATTGCTTTAAACGTTGGTCTCTGTGGATTTTTATATGCTGGAAAAAGTCTTAGCTTTCTTAAAAATAAATGTTGGAGTACTTGATGGATTTATTTGAAGGTATATCTTTAAATACATGGACATATAGCTATAGGTATTTCTTCTTCTTCTTCTTTCGGCATTTCCCTTTAGGGGTCGCCACAGCAAGTCAGTCTCCTCCATCTAACCCTGTCTGCTGCATCTTCTTCAGTCACACCAACTATTTTCATGTCTTCCTTCACTGTATCCATGTACCTCCACTTTGGTCTTCCTCTAGCCCTCTTTCTTGATGGTTCCAAACCCAGCATTCTTCTGCCGATGTACTCGGTCTCTCTTCTCTGTACATGTCCAAACCATCTCAGTCTGGCCTCCCGGACTTTATCTCCAAAACTTCTAACGTGCTGTTCTTCTGATATACTCGTTTCTGATCCTGTCCATCCTGGTCATTCCCAGAGAGATCCTCAGCATCTTAATCTCTGCTACCTCCATCTCTGTTTCCTCAGTGCCACCGTTTCTAGACCAAACAGCATGGCGGGTCTCACCACGGTTTTGTACACTTTTCCTTTCATTTTAGCTGAAACTCTTCTGTCACACATCACACCTGATACTTTTCTCCACCCGTTCCAGCCTGCTTGAACACGCTTCTTCACCTCTTTTCCACACTCTCCATTGCTCTGGACTGTTGATCCTAGATACTTAAAATCTTCCACCTTCTTTTTTTCTTCTCCCTGTAACCTCACTTTTCCATTTGGATCCCCCTCATTCACACACATGTACTCTGTCTTATTCTGACTAATCTTCATTCCTCTTCTCAGCTGTAGGTATTTCTATGTATATGTATTTATACACACGTGCAGTGTCTGGATCTGTGCGAATGTAAGACCGAGCATGTAAGGGGTCAAGAAAGGATGCCTCACCACTGTGGTTGTTCAGCCTTCATTATTAATTTAGCTAGCTTAATTATTGATTAGCACAATGCCTTAAGCATGGAGGTTAGGCTTCTTTTTTCTTAAGTGAAGTGAAAAACTCAGGTAGGCAGGAGACGATGCATTTGGCCGACAAGATCTCTCTTTTAGACAAGAAAGTGCTTCGCTTGCCATTTTAATCGTTAACATATAAACATTACCTTTTCAATATTTGATGTTTGGCAGCTTGTTTTCTTTAATTATTGAAGTGACTGTAATCTCCTCCCAGAGCTTCAGAACAGGAGCAGGAAGTATAAGTTTTCCTGGCCTCTGACACAAGGTTTTGCTCGGTATCAACCAGCTAATCCTCGAATTCCTTAAACGTAGAAACTAAAAAGCATAGCCCTCGTTGATGTTCTGAAATAATCTTTTCTTTTTTATTATTTAAAATGTTAAATATTTAGTTTAAAAAGCAATTTAATTGTTGTTTTTCTAAGTGCTAACTATATTTTATGAATGCTACTATTATTTGTAATGTGTCCCTGCAAAAGACGGGTGTATTGTTCAGGGTATACCCTCCGTCTCGCCTGAAATCAGCGGGTTTAGGCTTCGACACCTTCCATGACCCCCTCAGGGATAAGTGGTTCAGAAGACCAAATGAAACAAATGTAGAAATGTTCAAATATACTGTAGCTTATTATGGACACTTCTGACAGTCTATTTGGACTCTGGTCAAGACTCTGCTTTTTGACAGGCTGTAGTTAAGCACGTCAGTAATAGGATGGATTCATAAAGTTGTTCCATAACATTGATTTTACAATCACATATTCTGTTTTTGGCTTTACATTGGCACAATGGTTAGCACAGTGGCTTCACAGCAAGAAGGTTGGGGTTCTAGTCCTGAATTTTCATGTTCTTCCCCGAGAATGCGTAGCCTTTCTCCGGGTACTCCGGTTTCCTCCCACTCTCAAAGAAATTAGCCGCTATGAATTGGCTCTGTAGGTAGCAATGGGCTGGCAACCTGTTTGAGGTGTACCCTGTCTCTAGCCTGATAAAAGCCAAGATAGGTTGCGGCACCCCCCGCAACTTCATAAGGGATAACCGGTTCAGAAGATCAAACAAAAGGTTCTCTATCTTCAGATATCAAAATCAGTTGGTTGCAACGCTTCAACTAAAGCCTAATTTCTATATTGTGTAACTATTAATGTATTACAATATTAATTACTATACGTTAATATTATAATTAATGTATTGTGTTGCTTTGCATTACAGTCTATTTTTACGCAGTTGTTTTGAATTTAACATATTTATCATTTACTCAACTCCATCAAAGCGTAACTCTTCAATATTCGAATTATCGCGTTTTTATATTGTGTAGTTTTCATATTTCGACATGATCATCTAAACTATTCTAATTAGTTATTTATCATTCAATTTGTTTGTTCCCACTTTGTTGAATGTAATTATTCTGTTTAAGTTTGTTCCACTTAAAATTTTTCGGTTCAGCTCAGTTCATTTGATTAGTTTCCAACTAATACAATGAATTTGTTTCTAAATCGATTTAACTGAAGTGATGAAGCTAATTTTTGTGGAAATATAACTGTGAGTGTGCATTTTTTTTTTTAAATTCTGTTAATCCAATTAATGGGGGTTATGTTAGATCAATAAGCTGATGAGCTGCCAACATTTAAGAGAATTTAAAGAGCTGTGAACAGACTTTTTAAACAAGTTAAAAAGCATAAAATGTGCTTGAAAGCAAATAAACTATGTACTTAATTTCATTTATTCATTCATCTTCTGAACCGTCCATCGCCAACAAGGTTGCGGGGGATGCTAGAGCCTATCCTGGCTGATTCAAGGCGAGACGTAGGATACACCCCGAACAATTAGCCCGTCTGTCGCAGGGCCAAACACACACTCTTTCCCAGAGACAAATTTATAGTGGCCAATCAACCTTACATGCATGTTTTTTGGAGGGTGGGAGAAAATTGGCGTAAACCCACGCATACACGAGGAGAAAATGGAGAGTTCACACAGAAAGCCCGGTGGTTCAAGCCTTGTTCCCCACCGGGACTCGAACCCTCAATGTTCTTGCTGCGAGGGCTCCTGTGCTAACTACTGCACCAGCGTGGCAAAGTACTTTAATAAAAAAAAAAAAATAATAATATGGCAAGTTTTTCATTAATTCGGTGTATCATCTTGTCGTCTTTTGTAAGTTGTGGCTAAATGTTACCTTCAAAGTTTGGTTAGACAGAAAAATGTCTGACAATCTAGTCATTCTTTTACTTTAATCTAGATTACTGCAACCTGATGAAAGAAAAATCAGTCAAGTTGAAAATGAGTAAACTTATCAAATTTTGAAAAATTCAGGTTTATGAACGTGTTGAATTATTTTTGCATGAGCTTAAAAATGATTGAATAACAGAAAATTATCTTGTTTGCCTGCAAAGAAAAAGGAATAAAACTCAGTAGATAGAACTGCTTCAGACTCGGATGTTCCATCGGCTTGGTTTTAATTCCACTAATGACGACGATGACAACTTAATCACAAATCCATCTGTTGAATATGAAGGCAGGTGGTTTTGTAGGCTGCTACTTAGATTGGACTTTTGGATGATGCTTTTAGCAGAGGAGCTGAATTTTTCTTTGTGATGAACTGGGAAGAAAGTTTCCTCTGTTTATTTTTATACTTGAGAACAAATGCTCCCTAAAGCACGTCTGTTTTCTAACCATTGAGTTTTTAGCCGATTTTTTTTCCACAAACGCTCATTCGTGAGTTTCTTTGACAGATTTATAACTCTGAACGATAAAAAAATAGTCTGAGAATATTTTGGAATGCTGATTTAACATCTAAAAATAGAAACAAAGAAAGCAAAATCTACATGTAGGCAACTAACGTAGACAAAAAAAGTTATGAATATTTTTAAATACATAAAATACGCAATTTTAAGAGTTATGGTTTAGTAATGGTAATCGTATATATCATGATAGACTAGCATCACATAGGCAAGGCAAGTTTATTTGTATAGCACAATTTACACAAAAAGTTATTCAAAGTGCTTCAAAAGAAAGAAAAAAATGCATTGAAATCACAAAACATAGAATCAAAATGTTTAAAAAATTAAATAAATAAAACAGATAAAAAAGAGTAATTAATCTAATGCACAACTAAACAAAACTGTTTTCGGCCTAGATTTAAACATTGTCACAGTAGAGGCCTGTCTCACAGCCCAGGAAGTTTGTTCCAGTCTTTTGCACCATAAAACAGGAATAGTTTAATCAATTTTTATATGAAAAGCAAAACAAAGCAAACGGCCAGCCTGGTCAAAAATAATAAAATATGAAAGACGTCATCCAACCTTGCAATGATTGCAGACTAATAGCCCAACTCATAAAGCATGTTAAATGATAAGTACGACAAGCAATACTAATGTCGACTCCAAATTTCAAACATGGACAAAGCTAAAAAAAAAAAAAACAAATGGTGCCGGCTGTGTAGTCCTTGGATAGACATCTCGTCCAATCTTTCGAGAAGTAGAAAGCCACCAAATTCATTCGTATAGTGGCTCCCTGCTACTAGGGGTGGGCGGATCGATCCTAATATCGATAATATCGATACCAACACTAGTATCGATATCGATGATACTCCAACTACAATATCGATACTGGGATTGAAGTTTTACCCCTCGCACTTTGCTTCTGTTTTTTCTCTTTCTTTTTTTTTTTTTTCTAAATTAACCTAACTGATTTGTCTGCAAAATATGCGTAAATGCTGTGTGTAGCCCCTGTATGCTAAAGCGAGGCGGCTCCGCCCCCCTCCCCCCTCCATTTCGCTTTGACTTGTCACATGACTCAGCGACTCGGGTCCAAGAAACAAAAAAAAAAAAAAAAAAACGCAAGTTGATAAAAGTAGAGAGAGATGGAAGGAAAAAAAGAGAAGTAGCGTGTGGCTGTAGGCTACCTGCACCATGTGCAGAAAGGCTGTTAAATATAGTGGTAACTCTACAAATTAAAGAATCACCCCAAAGAAAAACTTCAGAAACGGAGGAGAAACCCTGACCCCTTCTGTTTCCCAGAGGCAGCGCTCATTAACAGCGACGGTCCATTTTCCAGAGAACACCCAGGTAGATACTAATTGTAAAAGTACAACATAATCATCTTCAACATTAGTTAACATTTGTTTGCGTGCAACTGGGCACTTCTATCGATCTACCTACCAACCTGTGTATATATTATACTTGGTCATACTATATATATGACCCTTACCCTTGATGCAAAAATAGTCATTTAAAAAATTTAGATATCGGTATTGGCGATATTGGTCTGGTGTTTACTTGGTATCAGAATCAGAATCAGAATCAGAATGCTTTTATTGCCATGTCAGTGAAAAACATCAGAGACTAGGAACTTGTTCTGGTACTGGTGTGCAAACATATAAAATAAAAATAATAAAAATAAAATAAATAAAAATAATAATAATTTTTACAAAACTAAGAGTGCTCAGAAGAAAAAGAAAAGTAGTGCAATGTCATAGAAAATAATAGAAAATAATAAAGATAGTGAAGTGACAAGAGGGAGGTGACTAAGAGATGTGGGGATCCAGGTTATAAAGAGTTCATAAGTCCAACGGCAGAAGGGAAGAAGCTGTTTTTGTGGCGGGTATCGAATTTTGTGTTTTTGGTATCGAATCGATACCAAAACTTGCGGTATCGCACATCCCTACCTGCTACCATGTCGTTCACCTTTCACAGCCTCAATGTTTTGCGGATTTTTTATCGTCTAATTTTCCAGCTTTATTTTCAATGGTGCATTGTTTCTACCAACCCAAAAGAAGTCTGGTATTTTGTATACTAATTGGGTGTTCATACAGATTGGTGCAGTTAACTCCTTTACACCCATGTTTCTATTTCTATGGACTTGTTTAAGATCACGTAACTGCAGAATAGAATAAAACATGACAGACATGTTTCTATTTTCACGAGAAAAGGCCATACAGAGCTACTCACTAAACAGTAGGTTGCAGTTATAATTTGGGGTTTAATGACGTCAGAGCCAACCATCATCACGAGAATCAGCCAATAGTGTTGGTTCTACTGTACAATGTTCCCACGAGCAACGACAAAATTTCAGACATGCCAGAAACTCATTCAACCATCCAATTACTAGTTGGGAGCAACAAATGGCATCTCGTAACTTACTGTACACAAAACAACTAAAACGCACAGCTGAGTTGAAATTCAGCCCAATTTCAAAATTGTCGTATTAACTTTAAAGAATTAAAGTTGTCACTAATTCTGTTTGATATTAGTTAATAAAGATTTGAACTATGAGTAATTAACAATAAATAAAAGTGGGAAATTAGTATTGGCTGTCTGAGAACTGTTGCAGTGATGGGTTTCACGTCCTGAAAACATCTATCGTAATTGAAAAAAGAGACTACTTTGCGGATTTTCCTAATTATGTTTTTTTAAGAGCACATCTCCAGCAATTAAAAAGGGATCAGTGTATTCACACAAATGAAAACAGACTGAGTCTCTCCCACTACACCTCATTATAAACAATCCATAGAAAGCTAAAGTATCAGTGGTGGTTTGATCACAATTAACTGAGAAAGTTAATCCTTTAGGCGTTCAACTCGAACGCTTTTTGCATGGGTTAACCCTTCATAGGTCGTCAGTGATTCAGAAATTTTCTCTCAATGTTCTTATTTGGACAACAAAAAACTTAACAGTGTTTACTTGCATGTTTAGACCCCAAGAAATCCAATCAATTAATTACTGGCTGACATAAAATGTCCATAAGAGACAGTGTTGCGTCCAAAATGTACAGTTTACAAGTCTATGGGAGTTTTTTGTGTATTTTTTTTTCAACAGTGAACAGTTGAATTGAATTCTTTAGAAAACGTTGAAACGAATTGTTGCAAAGACATTGGTTTCGTCTTCTGAGTCGCTTGTCCCTAACAGCGTTGCAAGGGGTGCCAAAGCTTATCTCGGCTGATTGCAGGTGAGAGGCAGGGTATACCCCGAACAGGTTGCCAGTCTTTTGCGTTGCTACACATTCACAACCATCAACACACAGTCATTCCTAGGGGCATTTCAATGTGGCCAATCAACTTAACATGCATGTTTTTGGAGGGTGAGAAGAAGGTGAGGGTGGAGGGTGAGAAGAAAACATTACTACCAGTACTGTAGTAATGTTACCAAGGTCTTGAACCCCATGTATGCATGAATTTTCTCCAGGTCTTCCAAGGTCTTGAAACACTGGCTTTTCCAAACAGAAAGTTCAGTGTTTCAAGTCTAGTCCCCACTCTGGGACTCGAACTCTGATCTTCTTACTGTGAGGCCATTGTGCTAACCACCGCGTCACTGCACTGCCTTGGTAATGGGGCATTTTAGGGCAATGTCGTAACTAGGGCTGAAACAGTTAATCGATTTAATCAATTATAATCAATTATCAAAATAGTTGTCGACTAATTTGGTCGTCGATTAATCGTCTAAAAAGTTTTTACTGTCAACTGCACTTAAATTGGTCTCCATGTGGGGCAGTAGAGAGCAAATTGACGATGCGCGCTACCAAAATAGGAGGAGAAGAAGAAAGCAGCTAATCATTGGCCTTCATTTCACCTGGCCACACGTGATCAAGCAGAGTCAACAAGATGGCAGACAGAAAAACACATACAAAATCATCCGAAGTTTGGATCATTTTCTGCTAAATTTGAAAAGGACTCGCGTTAATATGCAAAGTTTGCGAAACTGACACATTTTGGCACGGAAGCATAACGACGCTGCACAAACATCTGAAAAAAAACATGTCGGAGTTGAAGCGGGAGACGGCAAACCGGAGCGATACACGATGTTATTTTCTAGAAATGATAATATTCTACCTCTTCTAATTCTGTCTGGATTTGACAGAAAAATTAACATTTGCTGTTATTGTAATAAACCCAACGTGTTGTTTATGTGGTTATGAGTTGTGTTTTACCCAATTACATTCTATTATGTGCCGAAAAAGTAATATTTATTAAATTGTCATTTTTATCCGATTAATCGAGTAATCGACCCAATAATCGTCAGATTAATCGATTACCAAAATAATCGTTGGTTGCACCCCTAGTCGTAACACAAAATAAACAAATATTCTTAAGAAATCCATTTAACTTTAAGCCCAATAAAAAAGCTGCATCTGATTAGCATTAGGGCTGATTTGTTTTCATCAGAAAGATTTGCTCAAACTGTTTTTAAATATAGCCAACTCATAGCTGTAATTACAAACAAACAAAAAGCAAACTCTAACCATTTAATCAAAGATATCCAATTTATTCTCTCAACACAACAACTAGACCCAGATCACATTCTCTGAGGCCAAACATCCATGTTAGATATCAGCCTTAAAAGATTTTCCGCCCCTGCAAAGGACCAGCTGTCAAACCATGAATCAATTATTCTGAGGATTTTAAACTCAAAATCTAAACGCTCACTCACAGATCGGTGGTAGACTACCACATGAGAGCTGAACCGACAACCTCAAACTCCACATACAAGTGGTCCCGAGCAACACAACCAGATGGTTTCTTTCCAAAGAAGGAAGAATTTGTGAGAATTGTAAATTCTTAAAGCTCCTCTCCTGGACGGAACGGGGCTTTTATTCATTCTCCTTCCCATCGATTATCAAGAGAATCTACAAATCAGATTCATGTCTTCAGTAAAGACAAGTTATGGCAAATTTTCCATCTTGATCCTCGAAACTTCTGAACATACTTTGAAGAGATGTAAACATCTGCTTTTTACAGTTTTTTTCTTACTATATTGTGGTGTATTGAAATTGTTTTACTCCAAAAAGATGCTTCCAATGATGACGGCTCATTTCGATTTGTGGAATGACCCTGTTTGCTGGAATTTTCTCCGACATTAATTATCTCATCTGACTTTGAACCCATTTATGGTCACTGTAACTTCTCACAAAATTGATTTATTTTTCGGATCACTTCAAACGAAGAGTCTTTTTTTTTTTTCCTAGTGTTGCTCATTTGATGAGAAGAAACTCTTTTGTAATGATGTAAAACCAGAGTTTTTGTTTGTAAGTGATGTATGGATTCCTCTGATTTGCGGGTTTAAACCACACATCTGTTTCTTTGTACAGAAGACAGATTAACGGCATGCAGAGGAGTCACATTTTATTTTTTCTTTCTTTAAAACTTTTTTTTTCGGGTTTTTTCACCATCTGTTGACCAGAGAATGCCTTTAAAAATACTGACAACAACCCATAAAAATAGTGGAATCAGCAATTCAAACACGAAACTATTTTCCATTCACCAGCTGGCCTGAAATGATCTTAGAACTTCCAGTAATTTCTGTACAGGTAGCCAGCGATATGATTGTCATCCCAACAATGAGTCTAGTGAGTGTCATCAACATACCACAAGCATGGGTGCCAATTTCTTTTGGTGGTTTCATATGGCCCTCTCCAGGCTCAGAGCTGGGTTCCATCCACAATACTCCAGATGTAGAGACCTCTCATGGTGCTGTTATTGGCTCAATGGTTGTATATTTGCGAGAGAACTGACACTTTAAAGTCATTCAGGATTCCACCAAATAGCAAGTTTGTTTCAGAATGAGCTTCTCTTTCATCGGGTTTACTGCCTGATGAGGTTTTTACATGCCAAGAACGGTTTTTAACAAGGCAAAAGGGGCATTGATTATAAAGGCTTAAGAAACAGAGAACGATACAGCCAAGTGCTCATTATGAGAATACGTGTGTGTTAAAGATGGTGTGTTTCGTGTCATTTTTGAGTAACTTTGAGTTGATGTGAATGAGATGCTGTGCTGACTGGTCTACTCAAGAGTTTTTCTTTGTAACTACAAGGACTTTAAATCTATTCTTCTTCTTTATTTAGTGGTATTTTGACACTGCACACATATCTGGCTTTATTTGGAAAATTTTTCACTTTACTCCATCCTCGATCAGATAAATGAAACTATTAACACATTTATACATTCTTCTGAATGTAGTGGATTTAACAAAAAACTAAGCTTCAAAATGAGTAAGAAAATAATTACAATGATAACATTAGCATTTTCAGAATACGTTTTTTTCTTTTTATACTTACTTGTATTTGAATTAATTCTATGAATATTTAGATGATATCAGCAGTGTTTTATGTTCTAGTAAACCTATTTTTTTTCCGATAAGTTCAGTAATACGTCGGTTCCATTATGCCAAGCTTAGGGGAAAGACGGTAGCTCAGTGGTTAGAGCGTTCGCCCGCGGAACGGAAGTTAACTGGAAGTTTGCGGATTCGATTCCCACAGAGTTCATGTCTAGGGTTTTTGGAGAAGACACCTAACCCACCATTGGTGCCATCATAGCAGCCTGTTGTGGTATAGGACTGTAGCACATCAATTTTCCCGGTGAGGGAATGGAGTGATTAAAAAAACAGCTATTGTACTTGGGTGTTGTAATAACGAATAACTTGCAAGGCCAAAATGCCCTGAAATTATTTCATGACTTTAAAAAAATTGTGGTTGCAACTACAGACAACAAAAGGAAGTTGACGCCAACGTGTTGAACGTTTTGGCGTCAACTTGGTCAAGAACCGGTAAGTTCTTCTACCTGTTCTTGACCATTGTGATCTTGATGTTGGATTTTATGTCCCTGAAAACCTAATCAATTATTATTCATTTCTCAATGGGTGATCAAGATGGTCCATCTTTAAAATCTCAAAGAGGAGGTTTTATTTTTTTGTGGGGTAATAACTCTTATCTCATAGCATAGATATGTAAACTTGGTGCCTTCCTTAAAACCTCATAAATGAAATATTTGGCGTAAAAAAAATTAAATTATATTAATTCCATTTCACGTCTTTTTTTTTTTACTCTGAGAATTCCCTCCTCCTCTTGCTCCCCGCTTTGGCCAAGTACTCAGGTGTGTGTATGACACAGCGAGAATCTTGTTTAAGGCAGTGTAAAAAAAAAATCAGCATTAACGATAGTTATGTGAATGTCCCATCTCTCTTAGAAGTAAGTGAAGAGAGCAATACTTGAAGGGAGGGACTGAGAATAAGTAGAGCTGCACAAACACTTCCTACTTTTGTTAGGAAGTGGGTATGATCAGAATCAGATCAGAAAGGCTTTTAGTGCCATGGTCAATGAACGGGAACTTGCTGTGGCACTAGTGTGCAAAGTGTTCATAAGTCCAATAGCAGAAGGGAAGAAGCTGTTTTTGTGGCGGGACTTTCTGGTCCGAATGGACTGGAGCCTCTTACCCAAGGGGAGCTGCTCAAAAAGTCCATGTCCAAGGTGGGAAAGGTCAGCTGTTATCCGACCTGTATGCCCCCGGTCCTAGAGACATACAGGGCATGGAGAAATGGAAGGCTGAAGCCAATCACCTTCTCCACAGAGTGCACAATGCGCTGCAGTCGATGTTTGTCCCTAGCTGTGGCTCCAATGTACCACAAGGTGATGGAGGAGGTGTGGATGGACTTGATGATTCCTGTGTAAAACTCCACATCTGGATGGGCAGCTTGGCTTTCTTCAACTGCCGCAGAAAATACTGTACATTCTTTGCTGGGCCTTCAGGGAGCTGATGGACGGCTCCCACTTTAGGTCCTGTGTGATGGTAGTGCCCGGGAAGTGGAAAGAGTCTACAGTGGTGATGGGGGAGTCTGTCAGTGCAAGGGGTGGAATCGGGGCTGTGACTTTCCCGAAGTCCACGATTATCTCCACTGTCTTCTGAGCGTTGAGCTCCAGGTTGTTACTGCTGCTGCTGATGGTGTTCATGAAGAACAAAATCCATGACCAAAAACACCCAGGCATTTGAATATTGCCCAAACACTATTATAGGAAAGCTCACAAATTGCTCAAACAAGCATGAATGAAACATAAAACCAATTTAGGTATGCTTTTGATTTGAAGAATTCTTTCCAAAAAGTTGATTTAGCTAAATATTTTCTCTTTAAAGACTAATTTCTAATCCATTTGATAACTACAAGTCGTTAGGACTTACGTACAACTATCTACGAGCTCATCTCAAATTGTTTTAATCACATCAGCTAATAAAAGTTAGCCTGCCTTGCTTTTCAGTTAAATCGTTCTTGCCTCGGGCAGGATAGCATGAAAAGTACAAACATAAAAACAAAACAAACACTGTTAATCTCTGAACATGACGAGTGTCTCTGATGCTCAAATGTAGTTTTAAATTTCAATTTAGCCCCCGGACTTCAAGCCCTTTTGACATACCACGTTATCTTATCTAATGCTACATTAAGCATTTTTTGCAGGAGATTAAAACTGCCAAGCGTGGTACTTCCAGATAAAAAAAAAAAAAACGTAGTGTTATCTCTGAGCTATGGTCATTCCATGTCTTTGTGATGTTTTCTATTTTGCTTCATTGTGAACCGTTGTCGTGGATACACTGGCAAAATACTTTATTCAGATCAGTGATCTAACCGCTTATAAACACAATTATCTAATCAGCCAATCACATGGAAGAAACACAGCATATTTATACGGACATGGTCAAGAAAACTTACCAAAGGTCAAACTAAGTATCAGCATTAGTACGAAATTGCGAACAAGAAATTTAAGAAACTGAGCGTGACATGGTTGTTGGTCTATTTCAGAAACGGCTGATGTACAGAAATTTTCTCAGACAACCATCCCCAGGGCTACGGAAAATATTCAGCCAGCACAAAAAAACAGATTTAAGGAATAATAGAGACATATCTTTATAGAAGCAACCGGAATTGGGCCAAAGAATATAAACTACCGATCCTGAACACAAAGCACATTCAAGCTAAAAGCAGATGCACTTCAGGAGAAGATCTCAAAGGACGCCACACCTGTAACCAAAAAAAAAAGCTGGTGTTTGTCTGAAAGGGCTCGTTTCTTGTCAACTTATAAATGCTAAAGCTTAAACTTAATGTAAAATAAAAAAAATATAAAGCTGTACGGTTTAGTTTAGGACAGGGTCCTGCCCCCTAGTGGAGGAGTTTAAGTATCTTGAGTTCTTGTTCTCAAGTGGAGGAAAAATGGAGCAGGAGATCAACGGGATCAACTAGGATGCTTCATCGGTCTGTCATGGTGAAGAAACAGCTGAGCCGAAAAGCAAAGCTCTCAATTTACGAGTCGCTCTACGTTCCAACCCTCACCTATGGTCACCCGCTGTGGGTGGTGACCGAAAGAATGAGATCGCGGATCGCGGGCAAAATGAGCTTCCTCCGCAAGATGGCCGCCCTCTCACTCAGAGATCGGGTGAGGAGCTCTGCAATCCGGGAGGAGCTCGATGTCGAGCCGCTCCACCTCCAGGTCGAGAGAAGCCAGATGGGGTGGTTTTGGACATCTGGTCAGGATGGCCCCCGAATACCTTGCTGGTGAAATGTTTTGAGCACATTCCACCTGGAATAGACCAAGGGACAGACCCCGGACCTTTTGTAGAGACTATGTCTCACAGCTGGCTGGGGAATGACTCGGGATCCTTCCGGACGAGCTGGAGGATGCAGCTGGGGTGATAGAAGCCTGGGCTTCCCGTTTGAGGGTGTTGCCCCCGCGTCCTGGTCCCGGATAAGTGAAAGACGACGAAACAAAATGGTTTAGTTTGTTGGAGTTCAACTGCTTTTGAAAAAATAGAAATGAGATTACTAAAATAATAAGAAAAGTAACTATAAGCTGGAGTGAACTGGAATTGAATGATAGCACTTGGCGGCACTAGCCTTGCTAAGGTTTTTCTTAAGTCAAAATCGTTTGCAAATTATGTTCAGCAACCAAACCAAAATGGGACTCAGATAGCTACTTGGGTCACATCCTGACATCATCTCTGTTTGCTGATTAGCCAACACCAACAATTGGAGATTAATTGGTACTTGACCTAATAGCTGGAGTGAAATTTAATTGAATGAAGGCACATGGTGGCACTAGCCTGGCATAGGTTTTTCTTGAGTCAAACTTCAACCTAAAACCCTTTTATACATGAAAATATCATGGTTGTGTTTCTCTTCAGGATTCTTATCTCATCTGGTTGTTATGAATCCTAAGTACGTGTTGTGTTTAGCGTGTCATGTTATGTGATCTGCCCTTGATGTTCCTTGGTTCTTGCCCAGGGTATTGGTTATCCTTCCTCAAGCCCCGACACGGTGGGGTGGTTATATAAAATGAATTTAAGATTTCTTCCTTTTTGCTTTAATCCGATTTTTTTTACAAACACTTGAGAAAATAACATAACGTTAGATGTTTTTGCTCTAAAATGAATTAGATGGTCTTTGCAGCAAAATGGATTTTGGTTTTAGTTTTTTTTCTGCAATGAAATCTCTATCTCCACGTCAGCTAGAATTTGTCTGAATGCAAACCAATTTATTTTACAAAAAGCCTTCATGTACGCATACGGGTGGCTTTTTGTGAGCAATCAGTTCACGTAGACAAATAGCTCTGAGCTTTGTGCTACATCCACATGTGACCATGATTTGATTTTGGATGTCATTTGAGATCTATAACACAACTTGAATTGGATCATACCCCAGGTTTGGTTCTCCAGAACAACACTCTTCCTGAAATTTAGCCGCGTACAAAGACAAGTATTGAAAGTAAAGAGGAGCTAAACGAGTGTAAAGATGTAATGAATACATCTGTTTTGATGTATCTGATATAATTACCTCTGCATTTGTTACAAATCATTTTATTTAAGATTAAAGACAGGTTTTTCGACCTTTATAGGTATATGTTCATGATTTTAAAAAGTATACAAATATTATACTATGAACGTGTAGGAAGCGGCACAGTGGCACAGTGGTTAGCACAGATACCTCACAGTAAGAAGTTCAGGGTTCGAGTCCCGGGTGGGACAAGGCTTGGAAAAATGGCCTCTCCATGTGGAGTTTGCTTTTTCAGCGGGTACTCAGGTTTCCTCCCACCCTCCAAAAACATGCATGCTAGGTTGATTGGCTATTATGATTTTGCCCCTAGGAATGAACATGTATGTGGATGGTTGTGTGTGTGTTTGTGGCTCTGTAACAGACTTGCAACCTGTGCAGGGTGTACCCTGCCTCTCACCTTGTATCAGCCGGGATAGGCTTTGGCACCCCCTGCCACTCCATTGGGAATAAGCGGTTTAGAGGATTCAGTCATCTTCTTATCCGTCTATCCCTTTCGGGGTTGTGGGGGGTGCCGGAGCCCATCCCGGCTGATTTAAGGCGAAGGGCAGGGTACACCCCGAACAGGTCGCCAGTCTGTCGCGGGGCCACACACATACAACCATCCACACACACATTCATTCCTAGGGGCAATTTGACACCAGCCAATCAACCTAGCATGCATGTCTTTGGAGGGTAGGAGGAAACCGGAGTACCCGGAGGAAACCCACGCAAACATGGGAAGAACATGCAAACTCCACACAGAAAGGGCAGTGTTTCAAGCCTCGTCCCCACCCGGGACTCGAACCGGTTTAGAGGATTAAATTAAATAAAAAGTAATACATGTAGCAGAGGCGGATCCAGGATTTTCTAAAGGGGGGTGGGAGCATGAGGTCATTGACAAAGCCAGTGTACGGGGGCCTGGGGACATTCTGCCCCACCCTTACCCCAGAACATTTCTTTTTTCTTCTTCTTTTTTTTTTTTTTTGTGGCCCAAAGTGGCGAGGGGTGTGCCCTCACTCCTGCCCCTGGATCCGCCCCTGTGTATAAAACTACATATGGATGAAACATGTACATGTTACTGTTCTTTTTAAATGTGTTTCATCACTGTAACAGTTAAGGGCAAGCTCTGTAAAAGCATTGTCCCTTTCAATTGCACATTGTTTGATCACAGAGTGCATCATCCTTTGGGAGTTATGACTAAGTGTGCACAATCATCATGACCAATCCAGGACATGGCTAAGGTTAGAACTGCTTGGGGGAAGAACAGAGGAACACTTACTCACTCATGATCTTTTTCTGGCTTTTGGTCCTTGCAGGTTTTGATGACCGGGATACAGATCTGTTCTTGTGTGACACCAACACATGCAAGTTTGATGCAGAGTGTCTCAGAATTGGAAACATTGTGACATGCATTTGTGAATTTAAGGTAAGAGAGCTGCTTTTTTTTCTACTGTCTCTGTTTCTCACTGGCACAGTGGGGGTTTTGGGCTAGCTCTGAGAATCCACTGTCCAGCATACCTAACATGACTTGTACATTTTGCTAACTTGGCTATCTTAGCTGCCATAGACTAGTAGACTATAGCATATATTTTGTTTGTATGCTAAGCTAGGGTAACATACAAGCACGCTAGCTTAAATTGTCTTGTTATAGACTAGCACAACATTTAAAGAACCAGCATTGTGTTTTTTTTGGGGTAACATTTCTGACCTACAAGCAAATATTATTAAACATGGGGCTTTTTATTAGCTCAAAAATTAGTGGTATTTGTTGGAAAAGGGAGTATTGTACTTTTATTGATTAAAAATTCTATTAGACAGCAAATATAGATAAACACTGAATGTTGTTCTTTGCCCTGCAGTATTTGCCCCCCCCCCCCAAAAAAAAAAAAAAAAAAAAAAAAAGTTCTAAATACATTTATTCAGTTTCATGTTCATTTTGACACTGGATTCCCCTCCTCTTGCTCCCTGCTTAGTCCCATGTGCAAATTTTGCTTAAGGCTGCAAATACAGTGTAAAGTGCATCAAGTTAGCAAAACCTCAGCCTAACCTTCTTTTGGTTCACATACGTAAAAAATGGCCCTTCCTTTGCAGGGGAGGTACTGAGCATGAGCAAAGGCTGTGCATTTAGTGAGAGCCCAGCCAACTTGCGGAGGAAGCTCATTTCGGCTGCTTGTATCCGCGATCTCATTCTTTCGGTCACCACCCACAGCTGGTGACCATAGGTGAGGGTTGGAATGTAGATCGACTTGTAAATTGTGAGCTTTGCATTTTGGCTCAGCTCTCTCTTTACCACGACAGACCAATGCAGCGTCCTAGTTATTGCTGACGCCGCACCGATCCGCCTGTCGACCTCCCGCTCCGTCCTTCTTCCACTCGTGAACAAGACCCCAAGTTACTTAAACTCCTCCACTTGGGGCAGGATCCGGTTTCTGACCTACAGGGGGCATTCCATCTTTCTCCGGGCCATTGGTCCTCTCACGTGACCAATGAAACCAATGAAATGTAACCAACGAAATGCATTGGTTACAAGTGAGGTTTTACATAGTTCAAGCTTTCCGTAGTGGT